>OX411326.1:18806730-21645854 GCA_948150665.1 Conistra vaccinii
ATCTGTTTAATAAATGAAAAGTATTTTATATTAAATTGAGTATGTTAAAATATATAAATCGCGAGTGGATTGGCAAAAAAATTCATGGCCAGACAATGTTAATTATTTAATTTATTTTATTTCATTTCCTCTATTCGTTTAATGAGTAATTCATTTTATTAAAAAAAAAATCTCTTAAAAAGCACTTCATTTTTATATCACTTAAGGCTATTGGGCGCCCGGAACTTTCCTAAACTTAGGTAGCCAAGTACCTATTTAGGTCATTAACTCTGAATTGACTAACAATTGGCAAAAGTCGCGTTAGAGCAAAGGTTCTCCTTAAAAAGTTCTTTCAATTGGTGTGTGTCTTGCAATGTTTAAGAAAAAGTTATTTTTTGAGTTTTTTATTCATCACAGTCTGGCCAGGAATTTTGTTGCTAACCCACTTGCGATATATTTTATAACATACTAAATTAGATTTAAAATACTTTTCATCCATTAAAAAGATGGGTGAAGGTCGTCCCTCTGCGGATCCTATGCTATTAGTCTGTTTTTATTAGCTGTAACTGTAAGTAAATAGAGAAGTAGAGAAATAGAGAAATAGAGACAGAGAAATAGAGAAATAAAGAAAAAAATTAATACATGAATTAATTAATAAACATTATTCACTTCATTTCTTTGATGAACAAAATATCAAATCTGAGGGACTAGACAAGCGTCAATCGCTTTCAAAACGTTTGGTTTTTCTACTGCATTGTTCAACGGGATTCACATAAGTTTTTCCGTAGCTTATGACAGTCCCATTCTTTTTTTACATTTTCATCATCGGTATCGCTCAATAAAGTAATACTTAATTATTTGTTTCCAAAACTTCAGTACACATACCATGTCACTTTGTCTAGGCCCTCTGCTGGACCATTGTTTAAGTAGCAAGAAATCATTATGAAAGCAATGATGAAACGTACATTCACAAAAATTCTCATAGGCAAAGTTGGGGGGCAGATAAAACTGTATTCACTCTTGTACGTGCAAAAAGCGTCATTAACGACTTTGTGATTGTGCAGTTGGTATGTCTGAGCCTCGTGCCTTGCAGTGGGTCATGTTATAGGCCGGTAAGTAGGTACTATGGAATGATATTATTATAAGATCAGGAAGACAAGTGGCTGCCGTGACATACCGTAGTGCGTCCTTATCTTCTCCTTGAGCCACCTGCAAGTATAAGCGATGGCATAGCCGTCGTAGTCAGTCGACAGGATGAAAAACGGGAACTGCAGTACATTGTCTGAAAAAAATATTCAAGGTTTAACATACACAAATAAATGTAGGCCCATAAAAAGACCCAGGACAGAGGGATGTATTTGAATTACCTTTTTAAAATTGTATTCGTCATTTGTCGTTGCTCAATCTTCAAACGTCAATAATTTCATTTAAAAATAACAAAATTGTAATGTACTATTTAATAGTTATGTAAACACTATCTCATGTACGTCAGCAGTAAGGTCACTATCACAAAATGGCGGCACACGGTTCAAAGTAAAGCGTTGCCTGTACGATAGGCTTGAGGTGGAGATGAGCCAGTGTAGTAATATAATCAGCTTAAATACGGTATTCACAGGATTTTACAAAAATATAAATGTTCGTGGCGAAGATAGAGGTTTCGTTAATTGTTGCAAAGAATCCGTTTTTCGGTGCGCACCCCAGTTGACGGACGTCAGACGGATGATGTTAAAAAAAGGTGCGCGTCGTTTGCTAGAATGTTCTAAAAGCGTTCTAGAAGTTTTTAACTCAATTGTTGTAATTTACTTAATCAAAATATACATAATCATCTATCTTGCATTTCAGCTGCACTCGTGCTAGCTCTCATTGTATAATTATAATTCCGTTTTAAACAACGAATCCAAAACTACGTTAACGGAAATACGTAAACAAATACTTGTATGCATGGTAATTTTCAAATATAATTTAATTAATTCTGTACACACACTCATCAATCATGTATAGTTCTTAATCACAACTGCCTCATCTGCACTTATGTGCATAATATTAAAACACCATTTACAATCTCCATTACAGATTCTCTGTGATCTGTTGTCTGGACACAGTACGGTGTATCTTTTGTGCAATTTATATCCCTCAAGTTATCATTAAAGACAATTTATTTTAAAATTCGATAACATTGGTCTTGAATCAGTCTCATTTCTTACTGATGGCCAATTCTATGACATGCGGGGTTGCAGATATAAAATTAATTATACCAATAACACCAATACTGAACTAAAAATTCTGACTCAAAATATAAAATGTAACATGTCTAGTTTAAATACATTATTGACTCGATCGGACATTGATTGGGATCTAGGTACTTATTCTAATGGAGTGCTTGCTCAAGTCTACCCAATTCATATCCGAGCTGAATGGTTATATCTGTACCAATACGACTTCTCATAACACTATAAATGAAGGTGTTGTCATTCTAGCTAATATTATAAATGCGAAAGTGAGTTTGTTACGCTTTCACCCTAAAACGGCTACACAGATGTGGATGAAAATTTGAACATAGGTAGACCATGAGCTGAAAGGATATAGGATATCTTTTATCCCGATATTCCCACTGGATCGAGACTATTGCGGGTGAAACCGCAGGGCGCAAGTAGTCTACTAAAAACAATTACACAATTTTAGCTGAGGAACCTCCAATCATTGATGCTAATTGTCTTTTGTTAATACTGATCTCTGATACCTACACGTATTATCGGAATCCACTGCCCTTATTTAGCAGAACACATGTGGTTTCTGTACCTCATTGGCTAAGCTGCTAAGAAAATTATCCAACTACAAAAACATAATCATTTGTGGAGAGATAAATATAGTTCCTAACACTAATGATAAGCGCTCGTTAGATTACCTCAACTCCTTGGCTCTTTATTGTATACTTCCTGCTCATACCATACCCACTCATGGCTTCACTTATCAGGATAATTTTATGATAAAATCTTAATTGGAAGCCACGTGCTTTAATGAAATCTTCACTCTCTGATCATAAGTGTTGGAAGTGCTATTAACCAACTCACAAAACTCTACGCCCTCGCCCTTTAACGTGTAATCACTTCGTTTATAAGTTTTATGGCCTAGTTGAAGGCCATATTTAAGTAACACACCACAGGATAACCTGGTTAAGCAGTTTTTAGGTTGACCTGCGAAGTGCCATACAGAATGAAAAGTATTAAATATACCCACCACCAGTTTCATGACTCATAATAAACACGGCATGCTTCCCTGCATCGAAGGTGGGGTCCACCCTAGCCTGGTACATCTTCTGGGTTCTGTTGCCCTGGTCCACTTGCACATAGGTCTCTTTGTACATATAGCCTATGTTGTCTTCTTGGAATTCAATAGTGGAGCAGTCGTAGATTTCCCGGCCATCACTGGCGTAGCTGGCTACGTTGTACCATAAACCTGCAAACTGTAAAGCAATTTTATTGCAGAAACGGAGCAAATGACAAAGGAATGAGAAAATCTGCCTAGCCTTTTCTTAACTCTATTGGGGTCGGCTTCCAGTCCAACAGCAGCTGAATGCCAGTATTTTACACGGAGCGACTGCCTATTTGACCTCCACAACCTGGCTAATGCGTCCAACAGCAGCTGAATGCCAGTATTTTACACGGAGCGACTGCCTATCTGACCTCCACAACCCAGTAACTGGGTAATACGATCCCCTTGGTAAGACTGGTTGTCAGACTTTCGGGCTTCTGATGACCCGTAACGACTGTCAAAGATACACAAATGACAGCCGGGAGGCTGAACGTGCTTTTCGAAGCACGGACGAGTCTTGGTATGTAAAGATGGTCACCCATCTACAGACCAACCCCGGCAAGCGTAGCTTAACCTGATAGATCAACCCGTGCGGTAGTTATTACTTAGCCACGAGCTCCTCTAAAGGAATGAGAAAATGCTAAAGAAAATACAATAGTTAGTACAGAAGTAGAGCAGAGGAAAATTGTGTGTTGGTAAGTTATTTGTACAAAAGAACATATTATCATCATAACATCACTCCTGTATTCCCCGAAGGATTAAGCAGAGGTGTACCGATAGTACACCCACATTTTGCCAGTTATGTCTAGGTCCTATGTATTAGGGGGCGAGCCTATTGCCATCAAACGGGCACAAATCCAGACTCCGGGCTGCTACTAAGAAATTCCAGATGGACAAACCTAATAACACTTTGCCCGACCTGGGAATCGAATCCAGGACCTCATACTCAGCAGTAACGTTTGCGACCACTAGACCAACAATGCAGTGGGCGTAGGCGTTGTAGAAAATAATTAGGTACTGAAAATAGTAAACGTATGAAGACTGAGAGAAAAGGATCTAATGAAACGAAACTGTGAGATGAATTTTATTTTAAAGAGAAGAATAACTTGTAAAAAAACACGATTTTACACTTTTTTTACTTAAATGCCTTTTTGCTGCCTGTAATGAAGCATTTTACCACTCAGTTTGTGACCTGAAGGTCACCAAATTAGCTTGCTCTGCTTATCGAATTAATTTACATAGGCCGTTTATAAAGTAAAACAAAACCGAAGATCTTAATCAGTCAATGGTGGTAGATCAATCAGTATATTTCCATATAAGATTGATATCATGTCGAAAACATAATAATAAGTATATAGATCTTTTTCAATAATATGCCGACAGAAGGTAGGTACACAATATATTTATATTTTTAATCAGATTTTAACTACATACCTTCAAGGATTGTTTAATAAATGGGTTAATGTTGAAACAAACCGTGTCGTTTGCAATCAGGAAATCAAATAAAGATAAACAGATTAAATCTCTTACCCAATACCCTAATATAATTTCGAGGAACGGAAATAATATTAGTGTTGTTGTTCAAACAATAACATAGCTACATAGCGAGCCCGGAGCTGAGGCAAGATATTTAAATTGATATTTATGTAAAATATAATTTATGGTCATGTTTAATTTAATTTTAATTTAGACATAATTTTGATTTAATTTTGACATTGTTTTGATTTAATTTTAATTTAATATTATTTCTGATTTGATTTTGATTTAATTTTGTTTTGATTGTAATTTAATTTAATTCTGATTGAATTGTTGATTTTAGAAAATAAAAATAATATCTATATTATTTTAATTTTTGGTTGTGCTTGTAATATTGTTTTTGATTTTAATGCTACTAACATATTTTTCTAAGTTCTAATACTAATACAATATATTATGGATGTTTTCCGAAATAAATGATTGAATTGAATTGAATTGAATAGCAATGTGCACTGGAGAAAAAACATATTTAGTCCGTCAGTCAGATAAAAAAATAATAATAGACACGTACGTTTTTGCTTTATCACATTAGTAAATAAAATCTGTCAAGTGCGAGTCGGACTCGCACACGAAGGGTTCCATACCATGTCGTACAAGATTTAACACTATTAATTTTTGTAATACTTTCGTAAAGGTAACAACAGAGGCGCTATAAAAAAACAAAGATTTGTAAAGAAATTGTCTAATTTTAATGAGAAAATGTTGTTGTGTTAAAATATAGGTGTAGGAGTATATTTCATTTATTTTAAGAGAAAAATATTAAGTTAACTTTATCCAGTAACATGCATTAACTAAAGTCAAAGTTATTTATTTGCTACTAACATAGTATTAGTAGGTATAAATAGGTATATATGGTAGGTAAGCAGGTAGATATGTAGTACCTACCTACCCTGGTAAGAAGGGTGGGTAGGTAGGTAGGGTAGGTAATAAGGTAGAAATAGGTAATTAGGAAAGGTAGATGCGCCGTAGATAAGTACTTAGTGCTAACCGTGCGAAGCCAGGCCGGGTAAAACTAGTTACTTATAAATAAAAGGATTTCTCTTGCTACATCAGACTATATTGTACAAAATAGAATGTAAGTAGTACGCCAAATTTTAATTATAACTGTGCGTTTGCACTGGCGAAACATTCACAACAAAACATGTTGGAATCTCTATTTTCTGTCAATTTTTCATACAATGTTTGACAGGAACTAGAGATTTCAACATGTTTTGTCGTGATGTTTCGCCAGTGCAAACGCACGGGTCAATACAGGTATTTATTTACGTTATTTTTGATAGTCATACAGAAATCTATTATTTCTTACTTATTATTTTTACACATCCCATCGGACTATGAGAGTGAGGGAAGAGAGAGTGCACTCGTGTCTGCGCACACACTTGTGCACTATAATATCTCCCGCGCCGAAGGCCAGTCTCCGTTGAGATTGGCCGCCATGACCGAATATTTTTACACCAATAATTTTTCTCATTATGAAATTGTATCCACAATGGTTTAAGCTAGGTAACTGAATAGTACACTGTATGTGCCAGCATTCATTTCAATGTTACTGAATATATTGTCTATTGGAGTGTAGTTTTAACACGAGGTACACACATCAACACCGTCTAGGGATACTTTGAAAAAAGTCGATAAAGTTCTTAAACTCAAAAAATACTGGCCGGTTTTAAAATCTTGTGAAGAAAGTTTATTTTGTAGACCTTTTTGGATGATTGAAATTTAAATGATCGAAATAGTATATGCTGCCATGATAGTAGGTACTTACTAATTCCATGTCATTACTCCGACTATTAAATAGTTATCTGTGGAATTTATATCGCATAATATTAGCATGAAATACAAAATTATTACTTTAAGTTGCAGAAAATCGCCCATATTATATAAAATACGTTATGAATCGGCGTTTTTAGTATTTGTTGATTATAAACAGTATATGTTATATACACACAAGTTTCAAATTCCTAATTTGTTTAGTTGTTGAGATAGAGCTCGTACAAAAATGGTCTAAAACAGACAACTTCTACGGCCCCCTAATTCATCATTTTTGAAGATAAAAACAAATAAAAATTATATTTATTCTCTACTCGATGAGCTCTAGAAAATGATACCCCACATGCCAGGGTCAGATAATTTTTTTTTCAAAATTTAATTTTATTGTATGGCGACCCCCCTTTATTTTTTAATTTTATTATTTGTTGCTCTTTCGGCAATAGAAATGCTCAATCTGTGAAATTTTCAACTGCCTACCTATTACGGTTCATGAGATAGAGCTCGCTGACAGACAGACGGACAGCGGAGGCTTATGAATAGGGTTCCGTTTGTCACCCTTCGGGTACGGAACCCTAAAAATGGTTTTGATATAACGCAATAAAGTTGTGAGTCGGCTCGCTACGTCACAAGTCGGTATAAAATGTACCGGGGAGTGACGTCATGCCACATTTTAACTCATTACTTACGTAAAAAAAGAAAAAAATACGTGACCAATATTTTTTAATAATCTACCTGTCATGATGGGCAAAAAAAAAAGTCAACATTCACAACGAGAAAAAAAAAATACGAACTACGGACCGAATGGCACTGGATGAAATTGGTCGCTGAATTTTAAGATTCATCTTGGCTCATTTAAGACTAAATAAGTTTACTTATGTACCTTTACCATTAGCTTATCGATAGACACATTATAATTACATATACAAACTTAACTGGCCAAATGTGGGTGTAGTATACACACATCAAAAAAAGTTTGCGATCAGTTTGAAAAATAAAAATCTTTTTTGTTACGGTAGACTATAATTATTATAATTTCAGTGTCTTTTTAGATACTTTCAGGTAGTGTATTTGTATTTAAAGAAAGATATAACGTAAACACTTTTTCTTGATAAAGTTAAATTTTAAAAATATAATAGTTTTTGCTAGTGATCACAAACTTTTTTTGATGTGTGTATATAACACCTCTGCCTAACCCTTCGAGTAAAACAGGCGTGATGTTATGTTATCTATACTCAGGTACTTACTAATATTATAAAAAAGAGGTAAAATTTGTTTGTTTGTAAAGGACATTGTAAAAAATGGCCTATGAATCAACACGTAGGAAACCTTTACTATAATTATTAGTTTTTTTTATAATTTACATTACAATAATTACAATAGAACGGACACTTCATAATTTCGAAAACATTTTAAAAAGTAATTCACATTGGTCTTATTCCCCAGCGCCATTATTTTTAGTTTCAATTTGACGTTTTGAATACGCTCTCTCAGCGCTTGATCTGTGAATAAGGTTTTTAGTTACAAACGGAATAAAGCGATTGAAAGCGCTGTGTGAAACAAGCAATAACAACACTGACAGTCGATGAATTGACAGATGATACTTTGACATGTAATAGTAATGACAGTGTCATTTTGTCTCAGTGCATTTTTATAATGGTCACAACTCATAACTATAAATAAATTAGTTTAAAGAAATAATGGTTCTGACCAACTAATAGATAAATACACCTACATAATATGTAATGAAACGTTTGAAGATTATAATCCAATGTATTTTCACTAATATACGCTAAGTTAATATGTTTCTATTGTCCTAATTATAACCCCAAAATCCGAAAGTGTTTTAGATTTTTTTACAATTCTCAGTAGTGTCCGTCATTTTAATTTGTTTTCAATAGAATATATATGCATTAAATACAACACAAAAAGTACATTCACGTCTCTGTTGGTTCTTAGGCGAACGATGTATGGACGCCGAACAATGTCCTTTGTATGTAGGAGGATACTCCGAAACTATCAAACGGATTTGAATTTTTTTGCGTTGGATAGCCCAATTATTCTTGAAGAAGGTTATCGGCTCACGGACGAAGTCACGGGAAGATGCTAGTGGTATTATAATTACAATAGTATTATAATAGACTGATTTAATCCCCAAATCCGCCATTGATTTAATACATGATAATTATATACAAAACAAACAAAAAAAAAACGGAATCTTTACATCGGCCCCCAAACTCACCTTAGTAGGATCCAGATTTTCTTGCAGCTTTACATCAGGGCATTCTCCTGGCAAGGTATAATCAGCTCCCAAAACTCCTGTCAAAGACAGGGAGAGAATTAAAAATAACATTTTGAAACAACTTGATCGTCCGGGAATGAGACAGTGAATGAGCACTCCCGTCCTACGCGATAATTATTTAATGTGCCGACCCCAGGCATAAAGACGTTTTATACTGAAATAGACGTAA
This sequence comes from Conistra vaccinii, assembly GCA_948150665.1. Classification (NCBI taxonomy): domain Eukaryota; kingdom Metazoa; phylum Arthropoda; class Insecta; order Lepidoptera; family Noctuidae; genus Conistra; species Conistra vaccinii. Next base: position 18,815,796 of record OX411326.1, read on the forward strand.
ATTGACCACGTTTTGCGACCTGATGTGGACTTCGTTTCGTTAGATTTATGTGATTCGTGTTCTTTACGTAAGTTTTTGCGTTGCAGGATAGGATGTGGTAATGAACGCTTGTTGTTCGTAATTGGGTCAGAGTCAGGTAGTGTAAAGTAGATTTACACCTGCTGAAGCTGTGAAATGAATAATATTACCTGGTAAAACTTAAAATTGACTTTTTTACTGTTTGCAACTGGTAACCATCGGCAGCATCGGCATCATAGGTAATAACTTTCTAAATATTACCTAATTCAATTTATATTCAGCTGGTAAGACCCTTGGAATTCATTCACTCAATGATTATAGGAATCTGATTAAACAATCCAGTTTATATCATAAAATATAATTTATACGTCTATACCAGTGTCAAGTATTCCTGACTGTTTCGTTCTCTTCTCGCCACAGTCTTCTTCTGTCATGAAGAAATTAATGACTACTTTAACTAATCAGCAAGATTGGTAGAAAATTTTTCTTCCTTGGATGCACCAGAGGTACCTACAATTTATACATCTTTACCAGTGTCGAGTAGGTAGTTTTGACTTGTTTCTTCTCTTCTTGCTACAGTCTTCTTCAATCATGGTGAAACCAGTGACTACTTTAGCTAGTCAGAAAGATTGGTAGAAATTTTTTCTTCCTTGGATGCAGCAGGACGTAGACCAAAGAATTATTCTTTGGGCAGAAAAATAAAACTAAAATTCTCAAATTGTTACAATATCATGCACACCCCTTTACAATAATAGGGTCAACCCACATTAACACTTTTAATTCAACAGATTACAAGTTCGCAGAACAGAGAGCCAATAAACAAATTAGTGTTACTAAGAAATGTTTTTCAAAACTAGTTGTGATAAGTGCGAATAACACATAATAGGTACCATTGGAGGAAAAATTGGATACACACATGACATTGCCAGCAAATTAAATTGCTTATTGCTTTGCAGTATTCGAAAGGATAGTTAAAGAGGTAGTATTCCAATTGACTTATTGGTACTTAATGGAAGTCTGTAATTAGTAGTAGTAAATATTTGAATTCTTCGGTTGGCCCGAAATCGGGAACGATGTATCGGGACGCGTAAACGTTTATGATACCTACCATAGTACCTAGTATATTTCAATCCTGCGGTTGACACAAAAACGGGAACGATGTATCGGAACACGTTTTCTTGATAGGTACCAGATTTTAAATAAGTTCCATGTAAAGAAGACATTACTCTCGAGAAAATAAGCCTTTTGTAAAAATAAAATAATATTCCCGGCTAATTGCCTTTCAAACATCTTTTAAATCACCTTTAATTATTGGAGTTTTGGATATTTAGTATTATAGCTTTTTTTGGAATTCGGTGTTTTTATATTTTCTGACTTTTTCTCAGAAAATGTTAATTTACGTAAATACCGTATCAGTTTAATAAGACTCTTATTTCTTCACAGAAATTAAATGTTTACATTGGTTGAACTGTGTGATAACCCCAATTGATTTAATAAAACAAAAACATTATTATATAAATCATTACTGTTTGTATCTTCACGCAGATTAAACGACAGTAAAGTAAATAATGTTAAAGTTACTAATAATTTCGTTGTTTATTAGTGTTTGTAGTGTTTACGGGTATTTTACTTTGCCGGGAAAATGCCCTGACACTGTGCAGCTTCAGGAAGAGTTTCGGCTAGCCGATGTAAGTTATTTAAAATAATAAATTTTATAAATATTTTAACTGTAGGTACTTCTTTAACAAAGGTCATGGAAACCAGAGTACAAATGAGTTAAAGGTTATTTTGTACTGATGTTCACTGACCCACCCTCGACCTTAGAATAATAACTAGTTATTATTCTAAGCCCTCGACCCACCCTATAATATGCTATGTCAAATTCCTGCTTTCATTCTGAGAGCGGATTTCACCAATGAAAGTAAACGTGATCGGCACTTTTAAATCGCGTTCAATAGCTGTCAGTGTCAATAGTCCAAAATAATTTTGAAACTGACAGCTCTTGAACGCGGTTTAGATGAGCTGAACGCATTCAGTTTAATTTATGAAATTCGCCCTGAATACGGTATTTCACAAAACGTACCCACTCAAAGTAAACCTACAATGTTGCTGAAACCAATGTTTATATCAAATCTTTATTATCCACACCGCCAGTATTTGCCATGCTAACTGGCAATTTGACAACACGCTAAGCTCTCGTTCGCATATGCGCAATTTTTTATTGCGCACTGGTTCTTCAACGCACTGCTTAGCGCCGATAGTTAAAAATCCAACAAAGCACTTTTTACTGAGATGCGCTATGTTTTATTTTCAACGCTTGGTTCTATATCGAGAGATGAAAATACAGAGCGAGATATAAAATCGTCGTGTTAAAAATCGCCCGTCCCAACGAGCACGAATAGTAACACTGCAACACGTGGTCTTGCCAATGAAATTATCTTTTAATACTCATAATTGACAATTTGCTGGCAGTTCTTCAACAAATGGTATCAAGCCTACCACTACTCCAGCGATGGCCAGCAGCAAAACAACTGCTCAGTCATAGAGCTGCAGACCAGGCCCACTGGCATCTACCTGAACCAGTCCAGGGTAGACCGGGGGCTGTTCCACCGCTACAGCATAGGGAAGCTGAGCATACCGATCAGGATTGAAGAAGGCGCGAAACTAGATGTTACTTTTAGGTTTGATGATGCGCCTAGGAGATGTAAGTACACTAAGACTTGTCTTTAATTTATTTGTTACTTATTATTGTATAGAATCAAGTTTTTTTTCTAACTGAACAGACAGCTGTGCTTCTGGGGAGTTTGTTGCGCCACTTCTTCATCCCAGCAAAAGCACTAGGAAGTGGTGAAGGGCGGGCGTTTTTGGGGGACTGTTTTATGTAATTTTGACGTTCGAAAAGTGCTGATTCTCAGCCTAGTTTGAATAAATGACTTTTGAATTTGAATTTGTAGTAAAAAAAAAACGCAGTGTTCTAATATAGGAAAGATAATATACGTACCGGAAGACGTTGCGTTGGAAGGCCTCCCACAAGATGGTCCGATGACCTAGTAAAGGCCGCAGGAATTCGCTGGATGCGGGAAGCACAGAATCGGTCAAAGTGGCGGTACTTGGGGGAGGCCTATGTCCAGCAGTGGACGTCTTTCGGCTGATATGATGATGATGATGATGAATATACGTAGAAACCACACAGCTAGGTGACTCGTATAGTGCTTAGTGCTACGCTGTGTGCTAGGTGACATGCGCCTAGCGAACCAACGCATTGTTTTAGTATTGCAATGGTGACACTAAGGCTAAAGGTAAGGGATGCTGAGACGCAGGTGACGCAGGTCAGCACAGTACAGATTTTGCAGGATGTCTACTTCGTCTACCGTAGGGTAGGCGAAGTAGACATCCTGCAAAATCTGCAAAATCATAGGCCGCGAGCGCATGCTGCGACGCAGCTACACAGACACATTCGCGTCCTAGCTAGTACAACGAGTACAACAACAGACGTGAGGAAAAAAACAAGTGACGACCTGCACGCGTCACGCAGAAATTGCCGGCAATACAACGAGACGCAGCAGAGCAGGGCAAACACTTGTCTGCGTGGCATGTGCCTGCACCGCAGCGTACGCAGCTGTCAGTATGTTCATTCTTTACAAAATCTGCTCTGCCCTGCGCTGCGTAAACCTGCGTCAACTGCGTATCAGCATAGCTTGGTACAAACGTGGCAACAAGTGAAGCAAATAGCTAGCAGTTATTAGAGGCACGAGTTTTTATTGGCATGCAGTACATATTTTTTTAAATGTTCATAACACACATGTTCTTTTTCTCTTTTCCAACAGGAAACCTGTATTTTTATTTTATTAGCCAGTCAACAGATTGGCTACCTATTAAAATAAAGATATTAAAATAATGATCATTTATTTGGTTTTTAATTGAATCATTTGTTTTTCAGTGATGAATAGGAAATATCCTTTCCACGTGCTAGCCACCAACTACAACTATTACGCTACTGTCTACACTTGCGAGTATAGCGATCTTATCGACAAACATTTCAGTAAGTAATTTATCAAACTGTACCTACTCTTCTTACGTTATTTACATTTAATTGATAACAATTACGAGTTCTTTAAAAATCGTATTATGTCGGACTACATTTTTAAGTGCAAAATGCAAATAAATTACCTAAACTGCGTTCGCAATTTATGTGCCAAACATGTAAACAAACATGAGTTTTAGGAAAAACAACTATAATGCCTGCACAATAGGTTCAGTTTGCGCTACAGCTTCATATTTTTTATGACATTTTCAACAGTACTGGTCAGTCTAAAATCAACTTTATTTATAATAACATAAAGTTGAAGTTTGTTTAAGCGGAAATAACATCAATTGGAAACAAGAATTTTAATAGACCTTATGTTCAGACGCAGAAAACGTACAATGAGGGTTTTCTGAAATGACGTTCACCAGGTGGCAGCACTGAGACCTCAGGGCCGGGCATCGGTCAAGAGTGTCAAAGCGCCTATATTTTCTTTATTCATGACTAAATGATGAACGAATGAATTGTTGAAATGGAAGACCTCTTGTCAAAGTGGTGCCAACTGAGTGGCGTAAATTTTCATGAAAACCCTCATTGAGCACCTGACAACCTAGCTCCTAGCTGCAAGTGCTTCGAGTCACCTGCCATGCTGCTTCTTTGCTGTGTGGTCAAACACAAGCCTTGAATGGTTGCTTACAATGCAAAAGTACCTATATACGTTCTGCGTGCTGTATTCAAAACAGCATTTTGCTAATAAAAGCAATTTGCAATTTCAATTTGCAGTTGTTATGCCAAGTTGAAAGTCAAGTAAAAGAATCTTTGGACAGTCTATAGACTATTTTTCATGCTAACTATAAGGTCCATAGGTCGCACGCCCGATTGGCATCCCAGTTCCAGTCAGCCTTAGAATCAGGGTCGCTACCCCAGTTTCTAACAACAGGAATAACCCACCTGCTCCACAAATCAGGTAGTACTGCGGAACCCAAAAATTATAGACCGATCACTTGTCTACCGACGGTCTATAAAGTTTTTACATCCATTTTGAGAGCTAAAATTAACAACCACTTAGACACCAACTCCATCATGTCTGCCTCTCAAAATGGATGTAGGAACGGGTCCCGCGGCAATAAGGAGCTGCTCCTCATCGATATGGCCATTAGCCAGCAGGTTCGTCGTTCCCGAAAGGGTCTGTCGACATGTTGGATATACTATAAGAAAGCGTATGACTCGGTGCCACATACATGGCTCATGAGGGTGCTCGAGTTGTATAAAATACAACTCTAGATGTAGATGTAACTGTAGATGTAACTGTACAACTGTAGATGCAACTCTATGCACCTTCCTGATGTCGTGTATGGGGCAATGGAGGACGGTTCTTCGCTATCCAGGATGTCGACATATCCAGAGGAATAGCGAGCCGATAAGGATCGAGCGAGGTATATTTCAGGCGACAGTTTGAGTCCACTTTGGTTCTGCCTAGCCTTGAACCCTCTAAGCACACTGCTGGAGGATTCAGGGCTGGGCTATCGATTGAGAAGAGGAGGTCAGGTTATATCTCACCTCCTTTACATGGATGACTTGAAACTCTTTGCCACCACCAACTTGCAACTAATGGAGCTACTGAAGGTAACTGAAACTTTCAGTAGCGCCATCAGAATTTGGTGTGGACAAATGTGCGGTCATGCATGTAAAGCGAGGGGAGATTGTGGAATCCGAAGGAACCCAACTCTCGGATTCCATACACCTAAGATCCCTCTCCTCAACCGAAACCTACAAGTATTTGGGTATGTCGGAAGCGTTGGGCATCAATGTTACTGACATGAAGCAATCGTTGAAGGAGCGCTTCTTTGGCCGCCTAAATAAAGTTTTGAATAGTCTTTTGTCAGGCGGAAACAAGGTGCGCGCCTTCAACGGTTGGGTCATGCCGGTTTTGATGTACTCTTTCGGCATACTCAAATGGACTCAGACGGAACTTGACGCCCTGGATAGGAGGGTCCGCACACTGCTGACCGCAAATCGGATGCATCACCCACGCTCATCGGTGATGAGACTGTATATCCCGCGGAAGTGCGGAGGTCGAGGCTTCTTAAATGCTAAGACCCTGCACAACCGTGAGGTATGCAGTCTCAGGGAATACTTCCTAGAGACCGACGTGGGGATGCACCGAGATGTGGTCTCAGTGGACAAGGGCCTCACTCCGCTATCCTTGGCTAACGAGAACGCAAACCCATAGTATTAGAAACTAATGACCGCAGGGAGGTATGGCAGAGCAAAGAGCTTCACGGGCGCTTTTACCGGGCCTTGCATGGGCCCGATGTAGACTTGTTAGCGTCCGTATCCTGGTTGCGATTCGGTGATCTCTTTGGAGAAACCGAAGGTTTTGTCTTTGCGATTATGGACGAAGTTATGATGACGAACAACTACCGAAAATATATTGTGAAGGACGGCACGGTTGACATCTGTCGGGCATGCCACCGTCCGGGGGAATCAATCCGACACATTATTTCCGGCTGTTCTCGTCTGGCTAACGGAGACTACTTGCATAGGCACAACCTTGTAGCCAGGATTATCCACCAGCAACTTGCTCTGAAATACAGTCTTGTGGAATCGGAGGTACCGTACTATAGGTATGTGCCCGACCCAGTTCTCGAAAATGGCCATATCACGTTGTATTGGGATCGATCTATCATCACTGACAGGACTATTGTTGCCAATAAGCCAGATATAGTGGTGATAGATCGATTAGAGCGTCGCACAATGATTATTGATATTACGGTCCCGCATGACGAAAACCTCGTGAAAGCTGAAAAAGATAAGCAGATTAAGTATCTTGATCTGGCTCACGAGGTTGTCGACATGTGGGATGTGGATACAGCAGTCATTGTGCCGATAGTCGTGACAGCCAATGGCATAATAGCCAAGAGCCTCGATCAACACCTGAGGAGGCTCTCGTTAGGCAGCTGGATCAAGGGCTTGATCCAGAAAGCGGTACTTCTGGACACGGCGCGTATCGTTAGGAGATTCCTCTCTCAGGAGCCCTGACCGCCGGTAGCCTGGACCCTGTTCCCGATACCGGTGGGCTACTATTTTTTATAATTATTTTTAAATGTTTTTGTTTCTTTTTTGTTTTTTATAAAAATATTTAAAAATGTAATCAATATGTATATAAAGTGAATAAACGCATAATGCAACGAAATGCAAATTAATAAACTATCTTATATTTCCAGTTTACGTGTGGATCCTATCAAGAAACCAAATCCTGAACGACGTGTCCAAAGAACTGGCCATCAGATCGCTGTCCCGAATCGGAGTAGATCCCAAGAAGTTGGTCAAAAATGACTGGTCCAGGTGTTCTCCAAAGTACTTCGAAGATAGGCAGGCTGAACCTCTGACATTTAGACACCCTGTTATTATACATTAGGGTTTAAAAGCGCATATTACACGAAAATATTTTGAATTTGTGTCTTTCTTATTTTAACATCATCTGATATAGTCTTAAATTCTTCACGCACAGCCTAAACAGCTGGGTCTAGGTCTAGAAGCATGAAATTTTGCACAAGAGTTCCTTATTTAACGAAAGTGAGTGAGAAAGGAATTTTGAAAACTCATCCCCTAAAGGGGTTAACTAGGGAATTAAAGTTTGTTGTTCCTGCTGGGTTTTGAAACGACGTCCTTGAGCTAAAATCATTGGTTTAAGGGATTCCCTTTACCCACTGCGAGGCCACAACTCACGTCAAATAAAAACAAAAAAAAAAGCGTTTTATATGAAAGTGGGCAACGTACTGTACGGAAATAAGAAATGTGGCTAACTAGCGAACTAGAATATTGATTATGAAATGCAATAATTAATATTTTAACACTGAATAATTATTTACTTTTAAATAATAAAAAAAAAAAGTATTTGGTAACTTTTCAAATGACTTTTTCACAACTAAAAAGGTTACAACATAAATTCAGTGTTATAATTTCAATTCATTTTTCAAGTTCGCTGGCTAGCTAGATTTCTTATTTCCATACAGTAATATTTCCAAATTAATCAAAAAAGGTAAATATTTGACAGTATTCGCGACGTTGCCGCGTTGACAAGATTTACGATAAACGCTCTTAAATTAGAATTGTACTAGGAATTGTGATTAGCAGCCTTGATTAAAAAAGATAATATAAACATAGATTAATTACTGTAGTGTGTATACTGTGTATAGTCGTACGATGTAATGAATTCATTGTACTTAACTTGATTAGAAAGTCAAAGTTTTCATGATTAGATCGACCTAATGATAGATTTATCGGCGACAGATTTTTTTGCAAGAATTATTTAATTTATCTTTAGAAATCTTAAAACCAATTTTATCTATTTAAATGTTATCATTAACATTTTAGCGTTCATATCAGAATCTATTTTAGTTAATGGAATAATCCTATTAGATAGAATCAGCAAAAGGCATAAGTGTTACGGATTATATTAATTTCTTGTAGCATCATAATCATTAATATCTCCTTGTTGTGTTGTGAAAATTTTCTGTATTTGTGGTAATTTTGGTACTAAAAAGTGAATTTTAAATACAACTAGCTTTTGTCCGAGGCTTCGCCCAAAAAAAAATATCCCACGGGTAAACAGGGATTAAATACCTAAAAGCCCAGGAAAAGTTAATTGACTCCTACCGCTGGCTGCCGCGCCCGCGTTGTCGTCAACCAGAATATTTTGTGACGCGTAATTTTGTATTTGCGATATCTTTTAAAGCATTCATTTGAATGATATGATGTCAAGGCATATTTTAATCTAAATTAAATGCCCAATTTAAATAACATATTTTATTGGATAAGGATAAATATAATACCGGTCAAAATAGTTTCGGAAATAACAATGAAATTATTATCAAATTCTCAGAGATAATAATGGTTATTTATACCATCCTAGACTTTTTTGTTAACCTTTTTAAGATGTACAATGTTGTAGTACATTATTTTGATTTATCTCGTGGGGATCAGCGTTTGCAATGTAAGCGCAAAAAATGTGTTTATTTACCACATCACATTAGAAACCTCTAAATTTATCAGTGTTTCTCTACAATATTATGCATGTATTATTAGAAACCTTCTTTTTAAATTACTCTATCTATTAAAAAAAAACCGCTTCAAAATCCGTTACGTAGTTTTAAAGATTTAAGCATACATAGGGACGGACAGACAGCGACAGCGACTGTTTTCTACTATGATGATGATAACTTTTTTATTTCAATAATAATTTAAAAAAATCTTTTTGGCATTTATAATTATTGTGCTAATTGATTTTTGAGAGCAGTGGTGGCCCAGTGGTAGCGGCCGCGACTTACGAGTTGTAAGTCGTAGGTTCGAACCCAGACAGGCGCTTTACTTTGTGTAAGTAATTTCCTCAACATTGCTCTCAAAACGGTGAAGGAAAACATCATGAGGAAACCGGCATGTCCTAAAACCAAAAATTCGAAGACATGTGACATCTACCAACCCGCACTAGGCCCGCGTGGTGGATTACGGCCCAATCCCTCCCTCTGAGAGGAGGCCTGTGTCCCAGCAGTGGGAACATAAAAAAAGGCTGATTATGTTATTGCAGTACCTACTATGTGCCCCTTTCGGATCGGAGGGTTTTTTTACATATTGTATAACTGAAAATATTGAGAATAGAGTAAAGTTATCTAGCATGCAGGTTTAGAAACTGCGACACAACCGTGGTGAAAAATTCAATCTATAATAATTATAAACCACTGTGCGTTCATTTCCCTGACATCTAACTATTTAGACACCAATAAATAAACATGTTTTTCATTCCAACATTTATTCCTGCTCATCGTCATCATTATAGGTAACAGCTTGAACGTGCGCCGTCCAGTGCGCCTGGCATCTGACAGCACTTTGATTCACCTTCTCCAAATATATGGCGCTAACTGCTGGTAAGGAGTTTATCTCGTTGTATGCTCGGTTCAGGAACTCGTCAGGTAGGGTCGGCTGTCGAGACAGTATCCAGGCTGAAACTGGAAAAGGCAAACAATTTACCATTTGTACATACATTAGAAGTAAATATAAGGAATTAGAGAATTACAAGCCAAATTTCTAATGCGTTGATGACGCATAAATATTGCAGAGGGCTGTAAAAAATATATCTGATGATCCGTCACCCTAAAAACCAATAGTACTGGGTAATGTATAATTCTTATCTTCAGGTTGACTTGACAAATACGGTATAATTCTATGTCTGGCGAGTTGTATTGTTCCAAGTGTGTGACTAATGGCGTCTGAGTAAGTACGCATTAATTCATCAGGATCATTTAGTGGCTAAGTAATAACAGTCGCACGGGTCGATCCATCAAGTTAAGCTACGCTTGCCGGGGTTGGTATGTGGATGGGTGACCATCTTTATATACCGAGACTCCTCCGTACCTACGGAAAGCACGTTAAGCCGTTGGTCCCGGCTGTCATTCGTGGATCTTTGACAGTCATTACGGGTCGTCAGAAGCCCGAAAGTCTAACAACCAGTCTAACCAAGGGGTATCGTATTACCCAGTTACTGGGTTGTGGAGGTCAGATAGGCAGTCGCTTCATGTAAAATACTAGTGTGCAGCAGCATCCGGTTACTCTGGAAGCCGACCCCAACATAGTTGGGAATAGGCTAGTCAAATTGATTGATCATTTAGGACTACAGTGAATATAATCTTCCTTTATTTCCCAGACAAAGTAACTTCAGATTGATGGACATTTTTCTCCTTCTTTAAAGTAGGACTTATTATACGAAGAAAAATGGCCAAAATGAAAACGTTTGTCTGAGTTTACCACAATCTCAGTAGGTAGTAGCAATATCAGTTTGTAGGTTAACACTGATTTGTTGATAACAGTGATTATAAAGTAATTATCATTACTCACTATATTTCAGTCCTAACGCATCGCTACTTTTACAGCCATACACGATTGCGTAGTTCCTGTAATCAGTTGATATCACTGTCAGCGGGATACCGACTGGATCTGAAAAACACGTTTTAAGAATTGTAAATCGCTCTTAGCAAAAATCTCAGAGAGATAAAGATTAATAGAGGAAATAATATCAGAAATTAATCTCAGGAATAATTGTTCTATACCTATGTAAATAATTTAAAACAGTGGAAGACTGACAATTAACAACTTGCTTGATGATTAATTACCCTGGCTGTAGGAGTGATCTCCTTAAAAAAAATTGTCAATGTGAGGGCTATGTGGATCATTTTTGAAGTTAAAACTTCTGTAGGCGCGTTCAGCGATTTTTGGTAGGGGGTAAACTCAAGGCACAATTCCGAAGCCGACCGCAGGTGGCAAGGCGACATGTCGCCGCGACACGACTGGATTCTTATGTATTTGTATGAAGGACCTATTTCATAGAAATTCATAGAAATCAGTCGTGTTTCGGCGACCCGTCGCCTACCGTTGCCGCCTGTGTTCGGCTATGGAATGGTACCTTTATAGATATTATTATAATATTATGGATTCGCGTCACCGCGCGCCGTAGTACTGTAACCTCAAATATAGATGGCGCTAAAATTAGTTTTAAGTTTTCACTAATAATTTGGCAATTTCAATGATAATTTGGCAGTTTCAGTATTTTATGCGGCCTACCCAAATGTCGTTGATTTGTATTTTTTGTCGAGTCGTTGAGCTTCTTAAGTTCTGAGTTGAGCTACACGATTACTGACAAATGCGTGCTCTGACTGGACTGGTCTACTCAAATCTGTGTGGTACTTTCGTCAAGAGACATTGATCTGCAATTCTGCATGGTCCTCATATGGCCTGACCAAGATTATGTCAGGACTTTTAAAGAGACTGTGACCCTTGAGGTTGTTTCGGTCTTTCTTGTCAGATTAGACATAGTTACAGAAACACCGAACTCATTTAGTTTTAAAACTTAATTTAACTTGATGTATAAAAGTATTGTTTGCACCATTTTTGTACACAAATAAATATCGTTTATCATAATTTATCATCAAGACCTTAGTAAGTGTTTCCTTAAATCCTCAGGGGCTCCAATTATCACTCCGCTGGATGGTTTAATGTATGAATAATACTTAAATACTGATAAAAAAGTAATCATTCATCCATTAATCTAGATATTTGCATTAAGTGTGTATGAACACTATAGATTTCTGATTTTGATAAACATATGCAGTCTTTTTGATATGTAACGACAAGTAATGATAATCTTTATTTTGGTTTGCTTTAACACACATAAATAGCTAATAAATTTTATTTATTACCGCGAAAAAATAGTCTGCTGTTTCATACATTTATGTTAGCATATCTCGTCATAATGTAGGGAACAGATGATTTTTTTTTCGCGACTTCAGCGTTGGTCCCATTGTGAAAGTTGTTCATAATGATGAGTACAACGACCCCTTAAGAGGTTTAGTATAAACCAAAAATAACGTTGTATATTAAATGGTAAATATAAGCTAAAATTAGTAGTAAGATGGTTTGATTTGGTTTGGTTTGAGTTACGCGATTGATATCCGAATACGTACTAACTGGTAATAGCTGTGATAGACGCATTATTTTATGGAAATGCACGCAGGCAAAAGTGCTGAGCTGTTCGGTTGTAAATATTTATATAAAAATCAATTTTCTTTTTTTGTTTTTGTTTTATTGCCTCAATACTGGGGTGGCTTAGGAAAAAAGAAAATTAGGAAAACACCAAAAAACAACCAACAAATCTAAAAAAATCTTACGTAGGTAGTATGAAGTTCATCGGGTCATCTAGTCTTTAAATACAGAGTATGAAATTAGAACTCACCAATATTACTCTCCTGTATAACAAACACAGCCTCATGCCCTGGTACATACGTAGTATTCAGATGCAGTACAAATTGAATGCCCTCCCTTACGTAAACATGCTCGATCTCCACCCGTCGCCCACAGTACTGGATACGTTTGAACGCACAGTCTCCCGCCTGCTCATACCAGGTTGGAAAGCGTTCTATTTCGTACCACTGGCCTAAGAACTGGAAGAAGAATGTTTTGTTATAAGCGGTAGAACTAGCTAGATGGCTTAGGCAGGGTGAATTATTCTGAAGTGGAACAGAAGGATTTTCGGGATAATTAACACGTTCAGTGCTGGCAGTTGTGGCGGTATGGCATATGAGCTCTATGAAACGTGACTGGAGTCGAACTGTTAAGTTAAGTGTCGTGTAAATCATCAGACCTAATTTGGCAGGGTGTGCTGTACTGCTAATGGAGGTCCAAAAATAGGGAAGAATGCGAAGATGAAGAGTTACCTAAAACTGGGACGCTTTTGATAAAAAAACTACCTAAATGTCGGAACTGACAGTCTCCTCACCGGATGTCTGTTCTATGTCATTACTCTTCTAGCATAAAGTCATCATTTGCGTAGCGTTTTCCCAACTATATTGGGGTCGGCTTCCAGTCTAACCGGATGCAGTTGAATACCAGTATTTTACAAGGAGCGACTACCTATCGCACCTCCACAATCCAGTTACATTACCCAGCGGAAACGAAAAAAAAAACACTTTGGTATAATAGTAATTGGCTGTTTGGCTGTATGCACAATTAATACTCCTTCAATATTCGTAGTAATAGGTAGATACGTGCCAACTTTCGTTTCTGTCCGTGCCTGCCAACTATTGAAGTAAAAACTTTAAGTTATAGTCTGTTATGAATTATATAGACTTTAGAGCAGTTGCTTGCCGCAGCAGCTGTCAGTTACTGCTGGAATTAAGAATCACACTGCTGTCGAAATTGGCTGTATGCTCAATCCGCTTGACTGTCACTAATGAGACATAATAAAATTTTAATTATTATCGAGCTGCATCAGTCTTTTGGACATATGAGCTCATAAAAGGGACAACATCGAATTGATGTACATTCCTAACCTTCTGAAGGATAACCCAGGAGGTTATGAGGTCATGACGGAACGGAACTTGTCTTTCAAACCCTGGAACTCGAGGGAACTGGAGGGCAGTGGTGGCCCAGTGGTAACGGCGGCGACTTACGAGTTTTAGGTCGTAGGTTCGAACCCAGACAGGCGCTTTACTTTGTGTAAATTATTTCCTCACCACTGCTCTCAGAACGGTGAAGGAAAACATCGTGAGGAAACCGGCATGTCCTAGAACCAAAAATTTGAAGACATCAACCCGCACAGGGCCCGCGTGGTGGATTACGACCCACTCCCTCTCACAGAGGCCTGTGTCCCAGCAGTGGAAACATTAAAAGGCTGATTATGTAACTTGAGGGAAAGAAAACATATGTTATCTAAAATCTACACACAAACACGCCGAAAACAGACGAAAAACCTCACCTCTTCCAAATTAAAAAACTGCATAGTCTTTACATCAGCACAGGTCCCAAACTGCAGCACTTGACCCCCACATAGCACCCCACACGTCACCACTAGGATATTTATCAAAAACAATTGCCTACACATATTTACTATTTACTTATTCTGATCTTAGTGAGAAGTTTTGCGATCTGAACTCATTCGGTCAGATTAGATTGCCGCATATCTTTATCTCGCAGGGACGCTGATATCGAAACTGGTGGCGGGTAAGTTATCTTTGTTAATGACATGGTTTTTTACTGGTTCATCTTGAGTTCTGTTTGATTGTAATGTGGATTATAGAATTGTTGTACATGTCGAGATCACTCGACATGTATGACAATTCGGCCCCGATTACGAGAGAGGCAGGCGCTTTACTTTGTGTAAATAATTTCATCACCACTGCTCTCAAAAACGGTCTAGGAAAAAAGCGTGAGGAAACCGGCATGTCCTAGAACCAAAAATTCGAAGACATGTGACATCTGCCAACCCGGACTGGGCCCGCGTGGTTGATTACAGCCCACTCCCTGTCGACGAAAGAAGGCTGTGTCCTAGCAGTGGGAATTATAGACTGATTATGATGATAAATTTCGAGTAGTTACAGTCAGCAATGAAATAAAGTCCGTTAAATCTTCAGGTTTTAGACGAGCTCGTGGCTAAGTAATAACAAGCCGCACGGGTCAATCCATCAGGTTAAGCTACGCTTGCCGGGGTTGGTCAGTGGATGGGTGACCATCTTTACATACCGAGACTCCTCCGTGCCTCGGAAAGCACGTTAAGCCGTTGGTCCCGGCTGTCATTTGTGGATCTTTGACAGTCGTTACGAGTCGTCAGAAGCCCGAAAGTCTGACACCAGTCTTACCAAGGGGTATCGTATTACCCAGTTACTGGGTTGTGGAGGTCAGATAGGCAGTCGCTCCATGTAAAATACTGATATTCAGCTGCATCCGGTTAGACTGGAAGCCGACCCCAAGATAGTTGGGAAAAGGCTAGGAAGATTGAAATCTTCAGGTTTTAACTGAACACTAATGCCCGTTTTCACCATCGTTCCCTCAAACACTTCTTTACTAAGGATCTCTTAACCTAAGAGACTCCTTAAATGACCCCCCTACCTAAGTTTTTTGTCACTAGATTAAGGGATACCTACTTAGGGGTCACTTACCTAAGTGACAGTTTTTTTTTTAATCAGGGTGTGCGAAAATTGTACTTATACGAATTAATTACCGATTTTGTATTCCATCGATAAATCATGTAGATTAATGTAAAATTATATGTGAAAATATATATCATCCAAAACTCCTTAGTAAAAAAAAAAAAAAAAATTTAAGAAGAAAATTATGTATTAAAATAGTGACATCTTGACAGATGACCTTCCATTTCGCAGCAAATATTCACCTTCAACCACAAATGAACTGTCACTTATCGCTAAGATGCCGAATATCGGGCCCCTATATTTAAAGGATCTCTTAGCAGAAACCAACACTTAAAATGTCTTAAGAGCCTCCCTAAATTTAAGGAATGATGGTAAAAACGGGCATAAGTCTTACAAGGCAGATGTAACATTGCCCGTTTTCACCGTCAACTAAGTCACTTAAATGAATCCCTAAATAACAGTGCGCTGTTGGATTTCAACTCTCACTTTTATTTAGGGATTCGTTTAAGTGTCACTTAGTAAAGTGAAAACGGGCAGACTCCAACCCCCTTACTAATAAACGTTGTATATCGCCTGTATAGTTACACAACGCTTTGTCTTCTTCTTTCGAATGTCAAATTACTGACGACTGAAAGAGAGAAATCGGTGTGTAACTATATACAGGCGATATACAACGTTTATTAGTAAGGGGGCTATAATATTCGTAGTTATAGGTAGGTACGTGCCAACTTTCGTTTCTGTCCGTGCCTGTAAACTATTGAAGTCAAAACTTTAAAGTACAGTCTGATAAGTATTAAAAAAAAAAAAAAAAAACATTAATTTATTCTCTTATTACAATGCATTGTTATTAAAATATTACATCATAATAAATTAAATTAAATAGAGGAAGAGAATGAGAATGAGAATGATGAGAATGTGTATTACATAGAGTTTAGAGCAGTTGCTAGCCGCAGCGTTTGTCAGTTACTACTGCAATTAAGAATCACACTGCTGTCGCAATAGATGCAAGCGATATCCGAGTAAGAGGGTAAAAAAGTTTAAATAATGGAGCAAACAATCTAAACATAGAAAAATACGTAACAAAAGAAGACCTTAATAGATTTTTTAAACAGTTTAATAGCACTTGCTAACAAAAACTGATCCATTCAAATAATAGGAAGTAAGCTTCCTATTTTACTTATAATAATAGACACCATTACAAACAAATTGTTACCTTTTTTAGAACAGAATTAACAATGCCTTTAGAGGTTTAGGCGAGAACTGAAACAGATAATTCTGGTTTCTATCAGTTTTTTAAAATAAAGCATTATTGTTGTTCACTCATGATCATAATCAGCCTATAATGTTCCCACTGCTGGGACACAGGCCTCATCTCTGTGAGAGGGAGTGGGCCGTAATCCCACGCAGGCCCGTACGGGTTGGAAGCATCGATCACTTATTAGTGATCGATGGTTGGAAGATATCACATGTATACGATTTTTTTTTGTTTCTAGGACATGCTGGTTTCCTCACGATGTTTTCCTTCACCGTTTATGCGAGCAGTGGTGATCCAATTATTTACATAAATTAAAGCGCCTGCCTGAGTTCGAACCCAAGTCTCGTAAGTCGGGGCTGTTACCACTTAGGCCACCACTGCTCTCATTGTTGTTCACTGCTGGGCTAAAATATATCCCAAAAAGAAAGTAGGTTACCTATGTACCTATTGCTTGTTTTCACCCGGAGGTTAGAGTGAAGGACAGATAAATGACCAATACAAATTTTCCCGCCGTATAGGTCATTTCGAGTCTGAGCCTTGTAAATCGGTCAATGAAAGCATAGCGCAAAATGAGATTGACGTTCCGTAGGTAGTTTGTAAACGGACCTTTTATTTGATATTGGAGGTGCTTCTATGATCTTAAATAAATAAATATTTGTTGAGTTCTTGAATATAAAGTCTGTGTCTGATCATTCTTCTTATGGCTTTGTTTGACGCCTCAAAGTAGCGACAAAGAAACTTCTCTGATGAGTTAAATTCCGTAATTGTTTTCATGCTATCAACTAATGATTTTTTGATGAAAATTGGTACACTTTTGAATCATCTGAAGGGATACTTACTTTACGGTGATAATAAATCCAGTACCTGTAACTAAAACCCTCAAGTATACATAACAAACCTCCCCGGAACTCTAAACTGAAGCCAACAAAAACTATTCTCTTTATAAGACGTAACTTTTTGCGTCAGGTTTCAGTTGCATGCCAGCATCGGCAGCCTATGTTTGTCACAATGTTGGTCCAATGTTTTGTGTTGGCTGTCCTGGCCTTAAATGTGGAAGGTGCTATGATGAATATGAGCTGTCCTGTGGTGACCCCAAGAGAATTGGACTGGAAAGCGGTAAGTCAAGTGAAATTTTGGAGTATTTTGGATTGAATAGTGGACCTAGGAAATAGTTTCTCATTGGTTGGTGTTGTCAGTGTATTTCCGGTATCTGTTCTGGGTTAAAGTACCGTTAGATCGTCAAAAACTGTTAGAGCGCTAAATGGGGCAAAATTATTTTACTCTGCGATTGTACCAATTCAATAGTTATGAAGTTGATGCTAAAATCCAGAGAAAGTAATGCGTAAAATAATACTTGCAACAACATGTATGTGGTATGATGTGGTAAAGTTAAAAAAGCGAAAACCCAGCATGTCCTAGAACCAAAAATTCTTATGCATGTCATCTACCAGTCTCCATGGTGGTGAATAACAGCCCTTATCACAAAGAGGAGGCCTGAGTCCTAATAGTCCCAACATTTTAGATTACGAACGAACAACAAATAAACAGCTTACAAAATGACCTATTATTTTTTATTGACTTACGAGTAAGTTCAGAGTAAGTAACATCTATTTCTTCTCGACCCACCTTAAATAATCGTCAGACTCACAGCATCTTTTCAACTCCACAGCTCGATGGAGTCTGGTACCTAACAGCAGTAGCGACCGAAGATATGGTGGTACAAGGTGACTGTGCCACCGTCAACTTTGATCACCAAAACACAACAGATGTATCTATCAGCTGGATCACTAACAACACTGTGACATTTTACAACGGATCCGTTGCTCTGATTCCGGATCCGAATAGCAATAGTACTGGGGATCTGTTGCTGGTGACTTATGATGGTAAGGTATTGAATCATTTACAAAATCTTCGGACATTACTTTATGGCGTTGTATTCTTCCCTTCAGAATATAATTCAACCAAACTTATAGTAAGTATGTAGTTTTGGTGATGGTCGGAGGAGGCACCACATGTAAATGTACTAGAGAAATGTATTAAGTACCTATGAGGCACTTAATACTTTACGTTTCTCTGATGCACACACATTTGACTTCATTACCGCACTAACAGCGCCCCGCGGTTGCATCCGCATAAGTCTCGATCCCGTGGGAATATCAGGATACAAAGTATTTTATGTGGTAATTTAGGTTGTAAAGTATCGATAAGCCAAATTTCATTTAAATCTGTTCAGTAGTTTTTGCGTGAATGGTTAACAAACATCTATCCATCCATCCATCCATTCTCATCACAAACTTTCGTGTTTATAATATTAGTAAGATTTTTAATCTTATTCATTATTCTCTTGCTCATATCAAAACTTATTTGGGCTTGGCGCAGCATGACTTTTTTTTTCTCAATTAGTCGTCATCTCGGTAGTCACCCTCTTTCTAGCCATATCATCTTTCACATAGTCCATCCATCATTTCTTTGCTCTTCCCCTACTCTTACAGCCATCCACTCGAAACTTTTACAAATTAACTTAAAATATTAATGAATTTTTGTAAACATTGTCTCTTGTAAACACACCAGCTTATGAACAACTATGATCTCTTTTTGCACTTCATCGCTAATTCGTACTACTTACTACTAATTGAATTAACAGCTATACCTACAGCATTAACACCACTCAATAACTTGGTCACCTGATAAGGACCTAAGTAAATTATAATGTTTAATTTCTCATAGTCATTATATTTTCCCAAAAAGTTGTCTATCCTACTCAGTACTTACCCCCGTTTAAGTCTGATTTAGTTTTTTAATCCCATGTTAACAATTTATCATGACCCGGTGAACTTCGTACCACGTGAGACAATCGATTTTTCGGCTGTTCCTTTGGGAAAAAAAAATGGGTCGAGCAATTTTCGAGTTTTTGTTAGACTAATGCACGGCAATTGATTTATAAATAGATAATAAATATCAATCTTCCTAGCCTTTTCCCAACTATCTTTGGGTCGGCTTCCAGTCCAACCGGATGCTGCTGAATACCAGTATTTTACATAGACCGACTGCCTATCTGACCTCCACAACCCAGTATTTGGGTAATACGATACCCCTTGGTAAGACTGGTGTCAGACTTTCGGGCTTCTGCCGACTCGTAACGACTGTCAAAGATCCACGAATGACTGCCAGCACCAAAGGCTTAACGTGCTTTCCGAGGCGCGGAGGAGTCTCGGTATGTAAAGATCCCATCCACTGACCAACCCCGGCAAGCGTAGCTTATCCTGAGGGATCAACCCGTGCGGCTTGTTACTTAGCCACGAGCGCGACCTATTATATTTATATAGATAAATATATACTCGTAGATAGATTATTATTTCATTGCTTTATTACTCAATGAAAAGCTACAAATCTCGGTAATTATCAGACGTCTTAGGATTTCTGATAATAATACCAAGATTACGTGCGTACGAATTATTGCTAATTAATAGAATGAACAGTAATTGGATATATCAAATTGGATTAATTCATTCACACGGCGGAATTGACCTTGATTTTGCCAACGTCAACTAGGCCAACCTGCACTGCACCCGCGTGGTGGAACCGTGGATTACGGCCCACTCCTCTGCCGCGCTAATTACAAACGCAGTAAAGAAGGATTTTTGGAAAATTGAGTTACCTATTGCTTGCTTAGAATTGCAGTACGGAGGTATCTATAAGTAACTAAATTTTCCAAAAATCCTTCCTTACTGCGTTTCTTATTAGCACGGCAGTCCTTCTCACCGAGAGGAAGCCTGTGTCCCAGCAATATGGAAACATTATCTATAGGCTGATTATGTAACTTAGGCCTATTGTATTTCCTTATTGTAGCAGATTATATCAAAACTTAGTGCTCGATCACGTTGAACTCGCGGGAGCGGAGGCGGGTGCGGGCGCGAGCGCGGCTCCTTTCACCGCACCTGCGCGGCTGCGTTTGTACGTGAACACTTGCATATTATTCTATGTGTTTGATATTTCGTGACCGCACCCGCAACCGCGCCCGCGAGTTCAAAATGATCGAGCACTTATCCTTTCAATAATTAAATGGTGATAGAGGCCATAGTTTGTAGTGTGGGGGTTTCAAAGAAACCACAAACTATGAACTTGACTCTTAGTTTGTGGTTTCTTTGAAACCTGAGAAAGAATCTAATTATAAGTTATAGTTGTGTGTATACGAGTATAACATAACATCACGCCGGTTCTTCCCGAAAAGTGAGGCAGAGGTGCAGATACCCATAGTAGAACCTCAATTTGCCAGTAATGGTTAAGTCCCATGTAATAGCGGGCGAGCCTTTTGCCGTCAACCGGGCACGAATCCACGGGGTCTCAGGGAAACCGCTCTTGGAGAAATGACGGACAAAACAATCCATGCCCCATCTTGATCAGAACCATTTGATACATTGGCTAAGCCACCTATCGCATCTCCTCCTTAGCGAATAGCGAGTAGAGCTAGCAACCAGAACTGAGTTTGCGAGTAACGAGCAGTGAGTGTGTAGTTCGGATAGAATGACTTAACCTTGACGTACTTGCTGGTATACGTATGTACTAAGGGAGAGTCTCTCAGCAAGTGTTCTGCCCGCCAGGCGTGCGTCGCTGAGCGAGTATTTTTTTCGATAGATCATAACGTTCTAAAAACTAGTGAGAGAGAGTTCACGCCGGTAGTGTGAACAATCAGCGATCAACTATAAATATAATTATGTATCTCTTTTAATGACACGGGACATACATCTATTGCACGTTTCATGAGCGAAAAAATACTCGATAACTAGTCGCTTTTTCGTAGAAGTGGCTGTGAGACAGGTGCGTAATGTCTTGTGGTAACCCAGACTTGATAGTAGGTAAACTTTCTGATTTTCTTTTACAGATGAAAAGACTGAAACCTACTCATTCCTAGACGTGAACTACGAACACTACGCAGTCGTCTTTGCTTGCTACAATAATGATGATGGAAACAGCAGTACTTGTAAGTAACCAGCTTGAATTTTTACTGACTGCACTTAAGATAAGTTGCACCTAAAAAACAGTTCGGTACAGAGAAGTGTACAAGTAAATATGCAACAGGTTATGCAAGCGGTACCCTTGACCGACGCTCCATAGAGAAATCCAAGGGCTTGTACGGATTCCGTCATTTATTAGTTACTTCCTTTCTTGCGGTATTTATATATAGGACTCAATGAATGCAAGGTATCCTCGTCCTCTTCAGCACTTTAGCAGCAGGGTTCTAGGACTTCTATTGAAACGTACAAGTGCACTCGTACGTGCAATCCTATCAGGGACCACCGTCATGATTGTGTCTAACCCTGTCGACCGAAAGACGATTCGATTATCATTTATCATTTATTAACATGGATGACTTTTAAGGAAGTAAATTCAAACTTAAGTCCGCGCCACCACTCAAGTCCAATAGACGCGGCGCTAGTGTCTATGTTATTGCATCAAATAGCATTTTAAAAATGTAGTTCCACAATTTTCCGCTGGACTTCAGAGGTGGCGCGGACTCTAACATCGATTTTTTCATCATAACATCTTCGGGTAGAAGCTACAGAAAGCGTCAAAACTGTTTGGGCCTTATGACCGCCACAGAGTTTAAGAACGCGTCACAAAAAACAGTAGCTATTGAAATTCTAGAGACAATCCGCCTGTCTTTGTATCGAGACAAGCGTATTGTCTAGTCTAGTCTACCACGATTTGTAATATCGAGACGCGTGATAAAATTGGATTACACGCATGAATTGCACGCTGTTTGCTGGCACGCATAAATTACACGTGAGTCTATTTAACACTGTTTCAAGTTGTCCATCACTTTAGCATTGATTATGTTTGCATTATCTGTTTTGCGGTTGCGTTTGTAACTGTAACTGAAAAAGCTAGGCAAACAATGTAAGATTATTGACAGTTCCTAAATCAACCGTAAATTGTTTACTCTTTGCAGAAGAAAGCACGCGAAAGGCTGTATTTATTTTTTCACTTATGTACCGTGTGTGTGGTGTGTATGTGTGTGTGTATGTATGTGTGTGTGTGACGTACATAAACTTATGTCCTAACCTATCACAAGTGTGAGATAATTCATTTTCTGTATCAGTATGAGATAATATTTACGCATTTATGCATAACAATTGTATGCCTTGGTAATCATTAGTCAATTTAGCCTATTTGTTAGTTATGTAACCTTTAGTGCTGACTCTTGCAATAAAGTTAAGTTCACCAATCGTACTTTTAAGGTCAAACAACCATGAAAATGGGGAAAACCACAGGTTATCCAGTCGCAGTCAAAAGTGTAAAATGTCAATTACATTAAGTTTTTGCGGCTAACGGTAGTGACGGTAATTTACCGGTCAACTGGAGGCCGCGCGCGGTCGCACGGAAACTGACCGATTGGAATACCTTTCAATTACTTGCTCATTTATGAGAATCGTTACAAAGGTTCCGTAGATAGCAGAAGTATTTTACTGAGTGATAAATTCTAGGAGCCCTGATTGATTTTGGAAGTCACTTTTCTTTTAAGATTTTTTTCTAATGTGGCCAGCTTGATTCATGATATTGTTTTTGGTCCTTTGGGCCGCAAAGAATTATTACCCAGTAACTGGGTTATGGAGGTCAAATAGACAGCTCCATGTAAAATACTGGTATTCAACATGCATCCGAATAATCTAGAATCCGACCCCAACATAGTTGGGAAAAGGCTAGGCAGATGATGGCTCGAAAGGAATTTACTAAGTGCATGATAAGTTCCGTCAGGTTCTATAATGACAGTTCTGGAAAAAGTAAAGAAATCAGGCTGTTACCAACAGTTTTGTTTTATCTATAGCGAATCTAATTGGCCACTAACTCGATAAAACCTTCTGTGCAGAAGTTAGTACACCAACTGAAAGCAATCACTTAGCTTAATAGCGATTCTGATCAGCCCCGATAATATTATCGAATATTTCAGCGGTGCTACGTTTTATTTTAGGTACTTACTGTTGCACCTTGTGGTGAAATAGTTGAATATTGATCATCAGCCTATTAATGTTCCCACTGCTGGGACACAGGCCTCCTCTGTGAGAGGGAGTGGGCCGTAATCCACCACGCGGGCCCAGTAATTATTAGTTTTATATTGTACTTTTTTGTCACTATTATAATAGCTGGGTAATTCAAGAAAGAAAAATAAACTAAAATACGTTTATTTGCGGTAAATATGACGCAAAAAAAGAACAACCACAAAAAATAGCAAGTTGGGGATAATATGCCTTTTTTTTGTTTTCTTTGTTTTTTTTAAATATTTTTTCTTTCTTATTGAAGAATGGTATTTAAGAACTTACTGTCTCTAAAATTCTACTGAACCCTCCATAGACACGTGCCTGGCAATCAATTTAAAGTTTTTTGCGCATCCTAATTCCAATAGACTTCAAACCTCTTTAACTGAATAATTACTTTTATTTGAACGACTGATTATTTTAATTAAATGTGTGGCTGCCGTAACTTTGATTAGCTTCCGACATTCGTAGTTAATTTCATAGAATCAGATGGTCTACATTGATTTTTTTGATTGTCAAGAAATACTTAACTGCATATCTTATCGTTAATCGACTGCTTATGCCGCCGTGTGTATCGAATTTGGTAGCTATTAGTTAAATCGCAGTTCAGTATCTAAAAGATGTCGAAAGATAATTTTCGTAGTAACAGAAAGATTATGAAAGATAATGTGTGCAAAACTGGTAAATGAGCCCTATAAAAAATTTCTATGTTAGGTTGCAAATGCGTCTCAGTTATTTCTGTAAATGATGTGATGTAGCTGGTCCGGACTTGTAGGTATGTCACCAGTTACACAGGACTGTGCACTAGTTTTTATTAGGTGGGCCGTAAATAAGTTAATTTATAGGCAGCCTTCTATTGTCTAGAAGCCTTTTCTACGAGTATTTATGTGGAAGGATAACACACACACTCCACACACCATACCACACACCATCACACACACACACACACACACACACACCCACCCTACCACACACCATCACACAGGCACACACACACACATACACACACCACCACACTTAGCACCACACACACACACCCACACACACACACCACCACACATTCCACACTTATTTTACCTTGGATATTGCATCACTATCAAATCACAGTGATATTTATTGTTGATACAATAAGTTTGTTATTAAGAGTTGTAGTAGAAATGCAGTAAAAAATACCACAGGTAAAAAAAATACCACAGGTAAAAAAAAGTGTCATGCAGCAGTGCTCTACAAAACTTTCCATATACGTATTCACTTTTTTCAGATGAAATATGGAAGCTAACCCGTACACCGCATTTAAAAGACACAGACGCTGTCAAACTGGACCAGGCCATTGCCAACTACAGTCTTCAGGATACCCAGTTCTTCACGTTCAACAACACTGAAGACACATGCAGGGTTAATAGTGGCCATCAGCTAGACACTTCTACTCTTGTGATGACGTCAGCGGCTGCGCTTGCGCTATTCAGGCGGTTTTATTGATATGACGTTTGAATGAGTAGTTTCGATTTTAGAATGTTCCGATAAAACATGTGATTATTTTGTGATAACAGATTAACAGATTAATTGATTTAATAAACGTGTCCAAGCTTTTCTTTTACAAATCATGTCCGTGTAGGTAAATACTGTTTTTTTTTTTCCGTGATCGCATTTTTCGTATTTGCGGGACTTTTTTATTTACTGGTGTAGGTGTCTTTGTTTGTGCCTGCTTGTAAATAAGTCGATCTGAAAACCGGAAAATGTAAACAAGTTTTTGAATCTCAATACTTGCTGTAATCAATGGATTTAAACAATGTGGAGACAACAATATGACAATAAATGAAAACACTGGCAATACTAATGCATTAGAGGATTTTGGAACCATCAATTAATAAATCCTAGCATCGAAATTAAAAGAGTGTTTTTGTCAAATAAACTAAATTGTAGTGATGTGCCGACTACGGGTTTTGCCAATCTTTGTCTAGCTATCTATAGTGATTAAACTATTGGATATCTTTGATTAAATTTTCGTATGCAGACTAAGAACGTCATTAGTTATACGCAGTTTAATTTATTGTCATAACGTCGTCTCCTCCATAAAGATGTAAGAAGAACCTCACCTGTACATTTGTGTGCTTAAAGTGTTAAATAAATAAATAAATAAATAACCTCATTTTTCCAAGAATTTTGTCAACAATTCTCCTACTTACTGCATTCGATCGCCAATATTATCTATGTGTTTGTGATGTTTACTGAAATAGTGATTGTCAATTTATGGACTTAAATAAACTGTTGAGGTATTAATTTATTTTAAGTGTAAGAATTAAACAATTATGTTTGAAGGATGTATTTTAATTACTTATGAATCTTACAGCTGCAGTGATAGTACTATAATCTTCTTCTTCTACTTCTTTTCGGGTGGTTAGTGACTACCCTGGTGTCAGAGTTTTAAAGCAGCCCATGGGGCTTCTGACTTAGTTTCACACGATTTCCTCACGATGTTTTCCTTCACCGTTTTTTGAAGCAATTGATAATTATACAATACGCACATGAATCCGAAGAGTCAGAGGTGCGTACCTTGGGTTCGAACTCGAGACCTATCTAATGACTTGGTAGTCTGACGGTCACATCAAAAGGCTATCACTGCTCGATAATTTGATATTTTCATCGCGATTAGTTTTTGAAAGTTGAGTTCAGTTGTTGAAAGTTCAGTTTGCTCTGAAATAATATACTTAAATTAATGTAAGTTTTATTTTCTTTTTGTAAAGAAAAGAAAACTTACATAAATAAAAAAAAAAAAAAAAAAAAAAAAAAAAAAAAAAAAAAAAAATTGTTTTATACCCAGTCAGAAAAGCAGGTAGCTTTAGCAACATTGTCTGTCTCAAAGACAGTATCTATGTAAATAAATAAAAATAATACTTATTTATGAATCTCAATAGTCCTGTAGGTACTGCCATCTGTTGGAAGTTCCTAGCATTACAATGCAGGTGACTTTGCAATTTATTATCAGTACAACAAGCGTAGACCTATCTTTTGTACGAAGTAAACTTGTGCTGCCATCTGTCGGAAGGTCCTCGCATTACAATGAAGGTGACCTTGCAGTTTACTATCAGTATAACAAGCGTATATAATATTTTGTACTTTGTCGGTTTATTCGTTCTAGTATAACTACGTAGATGGCGCTGTAATAAAAAGAAAATTGGTCGTATAAAATTCTTTAATTGTTACTTTAAAGTTTCCATCTAGACGTAGACCCGCGGCCGCGTGCCAAGCCAAGTTAATAGATATTACAAAATGAACAAAGGTATTGATGTTTTTTTAATCATTTGCATGGCATATTATAATAGAGAATACAGAATCACAGTTCCTGGCAAAATGGATATTAAAATATTATGAGAAATCTACTACCATTTTTTGACGACGTTAAGGCTGCCTGTCCACTGCAGCGGAGAGGAGAGGAGAGGAGCGGAGATGTGTATGAATATTAACCAATAGAATCAAAACCCCGCTCCAGAGGTGCGATTCTATTGGTTAATTTTGGCAAATCTCCGCTCCTCTCCTCTCCGCTCCAGTGGACAAAGAAAGAAAGAAAGAAAGAAAAAGAAAGCTTTGCTTATCAATTAATTTCCCGATCACTGGCCAAGAATCAAAACCAAGAATCAAAATCATTTATTTGCATAAACAAGGTACTTAGTACAGAAGGCTTTTAAGATTTATTCTATCGATCTCTTATTATGTCTTTAATGTCGGCGTGCAAATGCAATGGGCAACTTTCAAATGCGGACCATATTATTATTTCCTGTAAATCCATACACTCAACCTATTGCCTTATGCAGATAATAAAGCTGTTAGCTAAACTTGGAACCACCCCAAATAAACAGCCCCGAACTCATTTTTCCAAAACACAATCTTTCGATTAAAAAGCTTCATACCAACATAATCTAAGTAAATTCTTGGCTTCAAACGCTTTTGCTTGAACTTTATTGCTCTCAAAGTTAAGGAGTTAGAGGCTCGTTCAGTTTTATAGCAGTTTTTACACGACCGCTGAAGCGATTGGTAAGGCAGCCTGCAGATACGATTCGGTTTTGTCGATATGTAAATTTCTTATCTTTAAACTCTTTGGGGTGGGTTTTGTGGGCATTATCGTGGAGCTGGTGGATAATACAGTCAATACTAAAAGTAGATGATTCTTGTGAAAAGTTTTGTGTAAATAAACTGGATGTTTGTTATTGTTTTGTGTTAAATATGCATAGCAGTTGAGTAAATGGAATGGAATGGTTCGTAAGATAACTAAAATGTAAACAATCTCCGATTATAAATGACGATATTCAAGTTTTTCAGGAGTGCTTTTCAGTTATGTAGTTTGGGCACTAGGACCAAAATATTTTGTAACAGACCCATTACTTACTTCAATTATCGATAACGGGATGTTTCGAAGTACCTACTACCCTGAAAATTACATAATTCCTTCTACAAATAGAACGTTTCATAATAACATAAGTATGTTCACACCTTTACAAATTGGCAACAAACTTTAATTTTGTAGCTCTGAAACCCAGACACACTTACCCATATCCTTATCACAACGCCCTAAGGTTTGCTTTAGGAGGAATTCAGTTTTCCAGCTGTATTGTATCGTGTTCAGGGGTTGATTACCGTAATGCCTGAAGGTAAGACGGTGAAACGTTAAGGATTGGTATTCTTACTTCCTTCAGTGAACTGGTAGGCACTTCTAGTGGCGGTGAACTTAAGTGAGTGTCAGTTTAGTGCCGTTTTGTGTGATTATAAGACTTTTTTATCCCTTAAGTTGAAGGAAAATGATTCTAGCGAGAAGAATGACGTGATAATTAACTAAGAGAAAATAATGTTTTATTTGATTTTACAGGATGGCCCACCAGAGTTGTAACGGTTGCTGCAGTTTCTTTCTGATGAAATGAAGCGAAATGAAAAGGGGCTCATCATAGCTATAATAAAATAAAATAAATAAAAAGTATTTTATTTCCTTAACCTTAATTTCCATTTCAAATGCGGTATTTGTTTGTTAGTGTTTAGTAATAATTAACTAAACACTGCTTATTGTGTAATTGTTAGTAAGAGTTTGTGTTTTGCTATTGGTTATGGACCCCTTTTCGGGTGAAGGCCTCCTCCAGTCCCTTCCACTCATTTCTGTCTTTGCCGATAGTTTGCCAGTCCTTCCCTATAAATTCGGTTATATCGTCAGCCCATCGTCTTTTCGGTCTGGGATACCCTTCTTTTGCCGATTGGCCCTTCCCACCTTGTCGTATTGATTATCCACCTGTGTCTGTGTATAGTAGTGATGCAACGGAACTGGCACGGAAGCAGAAACGGAAACAGATGTCAAAAGTAAATCTTAACGGAAACGGAAACGGAAACGGAAGCGGAAACGGAAGCGTTAACACTATGAAAAAAAAGCACAATTGTACATTTAAAACTTTTTTTATTAAATTTGTATTTTAGAAGTCAAAATTAAACAGCGGCAAGTTATATTTAATAAAGAGTAACTTGGCCGCTTTTTCACCTTTCAGCCTATTTCGATGTTCTTCTGACAATGATGACAACTGAAAAAGTCACTACTCAAAGTCACGGGGCGCGGAGATGCGCATAGTGAACTAAAAACAATAATTAAATAAACGAACGAACTCGTTGTGACACGTTTGTCGTTTGTTTACCGCGCGCCCCTCCCTCCCAAAATACGCGGAAGGGATTCGGCAATTATCGGCAGCACGCGCGCCTGGACGCTCGACGCTCGTGTCATTCGTCCACGCGCGGCCCCCGCAACCGCCCGCGCCGTGCCGCCGTCGCATCTGCTGCACCGCTCCTCATCGCTTTCTCCCCGCTTCCGTTCAGAGTTCTGTTATAAAGTTTGCGGAACCAGAAGCAGAAACGGAAGTGAAAAAACATGCGGAACTTCTGCAGTTGCGGAAGCGGAAGCAGAGTTCTGTTGCAACACTAGTGTATAGCTATAATAGTAGTAAATTAATAACGTGATCTGACCAAGATTATGTCTGGACTTTTAAACCTCTCCTCACCCTCAATTTGTTTCGCGATTATTTTATTCTTAGGGGTAGACAGACAGAAAATGTCGACTCTATCTTGCTGTTTTGTAATATACGTGTAGAAGTGTGATTAAGTAAGTAAGCAATTTGGTTAAAGTTAAGAAACGTGCCGCCTCACTAGAAAGAATGTGAGGTTATTTGGGGATTCTAGGGGGTTTCCTGAACCGTCTACAATAAATTTTTTTAAGTACAAATTATTATATTTTAGGTAAATTAAAAAAAAATCTACTTATTTACGGATGCAAGAGCGAGCGAAGCGAGCTCGGGAATTGCGGCACAGGAGACACACTCATTTTCAAGGTCAATGTTTCGAAGGACAAGAACAAATAAAAAATAAGAATGTTACATGGTAAACCCAACCCAACAACTTTAACTGAATATATAACAATATAATTATCATAATCAAGGTGGTTTACAATGGTTTTTATCGCCTAAGCATACGTTCGCACGGACGTAAAAATATCGCGGCGGGATTTTATCGCGCACTGAATTTTTTAAACTGTCAGTGGTGAGCCGAGCGTTGAGAATCCAACAGAGTGCATCCCAGGGCGCTGAAAAAATACTCTGTTGGATTTTTCAACTCTCGGCGCTAAGCAGAGCGTTGAAAATCTTGTGTTCGAAAAAAAATCGCCAGTACGAAACGATAAACCGATAAACCCATATCGCACAAAATGGCAACAATTTTATATACCTACACCTAAAACTAAAAATCCATCTCCATAAAATGATACCGAAACCAAATGCAAAACAAGATCCATCAAAAATTCAGGTACCTATGGCGTGAGTCTGTGTATTCCGGCATTGTGTTTTTATTAAATTTTCGTGGAATACTCTCGATAGTACCTAGTGACGTGAATGACGGAAATGACTGGAGTTTTTGTACACTCAACAAAAGAGATAATGTCACCTCCCTAGGAATTAAAAACTTTGCGTTACTAAGCACATCATCAGCCTGGCTATAGCATCAAAAGACCATTTCAGACACTAATCTTCATGGTCTACACATGATCTGACCAAGATTATGTCTGAATTTTTAAGAGACTTTTGCCTCTGAGTTTGTTTCGGCCTTTCTTCGCAGAGTAGTCAGATAGGACAATGACCTCATCTAGTTACTGAAATAAAATCATTTATCAATTTATTAGTCATCCCCGTCCGAGCTGTTGGTCCCGGCTTACATTCGTGGATCTTTGACAGTTGTTACGGATCGTCATAAACCCGAAAGTCAGACAACCAGTCTTATCAAGGGGTATCGTATTACCCAGTTATTTGGTTGTAGAGGTCAGACAGGCAGTCGCTCCATGTAAAATAGCTGTATTCAGCTGCATCCGGTTAGACTGGAAACCAACCTCAACATAGTAAAAGGCATAGGAAAAGGCAGGGTAGATTGATTTCAGACTGAGACATCAGATTCGGGCACCTGTCAAAAGTGACTCAAGGATAATAGAATGAATGAAACAAATGATGAATGACATCTTATATTTTACATTCACTGTTGAAATGCAAGAAGTTTAGTCAAAGTCCAATTTGAATTTTCATGAAAACCCTAATTAAAAGAAATATAACGTTGCGTTGGCATTTGGCTTTCTAAAAATAAAGTGTATTAGTAGCCTGGGCACCTATCGTTTTTGTTCACTGTACCTACAATGCTACATGTCCATGTCAGGTATAGCTCGGATTTATTAAAGGTATGACTCTGAAACGGAAGCTGGTGTGTGGGTTTTTCGGGAGTGACGTGTTATTCATATTTTTATCAAATAAAGTGAATAAACCGAGGCTATGGCCGACTATTTCAGAACTGTACCTACTGTTTTCGCGACTTTGACGATATCATCAACCCAACGTGCTTTTGGACGGCCCTGGTTTCTTTTGCCTAACCTTGGCCACCATTCAGCCACAGCTTAACTTGAGGCGCATCGCCCTGTCTATGGCGTGGACTTTCGACCAATGACAGATTTGGGTGTTACACACTTGGTCTAGTAGGGTTATGCCAAGCATGGCTCGCTCGATTGCCCTTTGTGCTACCTGTGCACACCACGTTTTTTAAACGCGCCGTCGACACGCGTTTTAGAAACGCGCGTCGACGGCGCGATTTATTCCTACAGATCCAGTAGCAGCCCGGAGGCTGCTGCGATGCGATCTGGATTTGTCTGGATTTATGTCCGGTTGATGGTAGTAGACTCGTCCCTAAGGCTGCCTGTCCACTGGAGCGGAGAGGAGAAAAGAGGAGCGGAGATGTGCCAATATTAACCAATAAAATCTTGACTCCGCCCCTGAGTTTAGATTTGATTGGTTAATAATGGCACATCTCCGCTCCGCTCCTGTGTGGTGCAGTGCACAGGCAGCCTTATTCTCTACTTCTTTTCAATCGCTCTCTGACCGCTGAGAATCGTGACTCCGTAGCAAATGATCAACGGTCTTTTTCCATCTGTTACGATCAGTGGCCTGGTGGAGTGCGGCGCTGATAGGTAACGTCAATTGCTCTGATATTTGATCTGACCACCGTTTTGGGGTTCGACCTCTAGGTCTTTTCCCCTCTGTTTTTCCAGTCACCATTAGACGGTCCATGTTATTAATACCTCTACGAGCAATGTAGCGGAAGTATCTCACGACACTTTGCTGGCAGGTTGAAGACAGTTTTTGTGCTTTCTCTTATATGAGTTGTTTAAGAATTGAGACATTCACCCCTATTACATGAGAGTTAAACATAACTGGCGAATTGTGGATGCACTTAGGTATCTCTGCCCCACCCTTCGAGGGAACAAGGCGTGATGTTACGTAATGTTACCAAAACTTCAATAATCCACGTCCTGCATTTTATATTCATAAAACTTACATTTAAATTAAAAACTTGCCAGTGCAGTATCCGGATAATGAACAATGTCAAAGTCCGGGATGCAAGCGAATAAATATTCAGTGTTTAGTTAGTGTCAAACGAATTGGTAGAATGTCATGCTATGCGATGGCAGGATGTCATGCTGAATTTACATCATGCTGACACGATGGCATGATACTGCTTGTATTATTTGTGCTTGGCCAAATGTTTACTGGTTTTGGCGTTGACAGAGTAATTTTACGGGAATTGGTACAGGGATATCAATGTGGTGCAATCAACGACAAAAGTTGAGTGACTCCGTATCAAAGTTGCGACAAACAAAAATGCGCGACAAATGCTGGAGCGACAGTACGATAAGTCGACCATCAGCGGTGCGACAGCACATCAGCTCGACGAACGTTAGCGCGACTGATTGTTTTCACGACAAACGATGGCACGACGAAACTTTTGATAGACGAACGTTAGTGCGACTGATTGTTTTCGCGACCATCGATGGGACGATGAAACTTTTGATCGACGAACGATAGCGCGACACAATTTTCGCTCGACAAACTAAAGCACGACAAACATTTCTATAATATTTTGTTGCTAATAGCAGATAAGAAAAAAAAAAATTACTTTATAAGTTCTTTAATACATGGTTTTCACTTACCTTGCTCGTAACTGCACTCGCGCACTGCAGTCATTTAACATTGACAATAAAGAATATTGCCAATAAAAACATTAAAAACTAAAGTACTTAGTACTTCACATTTTTTTGTTATCTGCTATTAGCAACACACATAGGATTTTTATTCCAGTAGTCGGATCATATCGGATATTATATTATTATTATCAGTGTGCGAAGCCGAGCGGCAAAAATAAGTATTTAAATAAAATCGTAAGAGATGTAAAATTAAAAGAATATTAACGAACTATTTTGTGTCAGTTTAGATATGTAAAAATTATGTGGTAAAAATAGCAGTATTATTCTATTTTTGTCGCTGACCATACCTCATGTATTAATTTCATTAATAATCAAATGATTAATAACTTGAAGGTGGTTTGCTCATTATTTTCAATAACCTATGCTACAATTATCGTAATCTTAACTAAGTATGTTCGTATCGCGTAGTTTGTCATTTATCACAACGTGTTGTTATAAAAATAGCGCCTAATGTCGGTCGTTGTCTGGGAATCTTTATGAGTGGCTTTAGTCACACATTCTTATTGTTTTATTTGATTGATGATATAAAACATACGGATTCGTTTATGGCACCAATCAATTAATATAACAATCCATGTTATGGATTCAATAAGTATGCGTGTCGATAAAATAACTAGAGCTATCAAGGTGACGTGACTATAAGCACATCATGAAAGCATAACGGCAATTTCGGCACCACATCGTTATCCTAACCATAAATCTATACTAGGTATAATAATTATATATACCTAGTAATAGTTTTTGCCTGCGGCTTCTCCTGTGTTAAACCAGGTTATTAACACTATCTGTGTGCAAAATTTCATCCAAATCCATTCAGTCGTAGCCGAGGAAAAGGTCATTGACTCCTGTGTTAGCGCCGCCGTGCGCCGTC
This sequence comes from Conistra vaccinii, assembly GCA_948150665.1. Classification (NCBI taxonomy): domain Eukaryota; kingdom Metazoa; phylum Arthropoda; class Insecta; order Lepidoptera; family Noctuidae; genus Conistra; species Conistra vaccinii. Next base: position 18,850,067 of record OX411326.1, read on the forward strand.
AACCATAATTATATTGCAACGCGAAATTTTGAATCTGTGATGTGTTTGAAAGTATTTAAATGTATGATAATATGATGTCAAGGCATATTTTAATCTAAATTAAATTCCCAATTTGAATAACATATTTTATTGGAATAGGATTAATAAATAATATATCGGTCAAAATAGCTTTGAAAATATCAATGAAATTTTTATCAAATTCTGAATAATATAAATGGTTACTGTGGGTCTTAGACGATAGACGTATGCTATTGTGGACATTTTTATTGAACTTTTTAAGATCTATAATCCTGAGGAACATTAATTTTATGTATCTCTTACGTTTAGGTACCAGAGTCTCTCTGAGAGATTTTTTTTAAAGATATTGGTATTCTTACAGTGGCATCACAATTCATCTTCGCCAATATCTTATATATTAGGCAAAATATACACGTATACACTAAAAACAGTGATATCCACAATATTAACACCAGAAATAAAGACAAATTACGAGCTCCTTTTCACCGGCTTCATAAGGTTCATAACTCATTTGTTGGGCTTGGTATAACCTTTTATAACAAGCTACCCACTTCTCTGCTAGATTTGCCTTTTAATGCGTTTAAAGCTAAAGTAAAATCCAACCTTTGTTCAAAGGCATACTATTCTATCAATGACTACTTAAGCGATAAAAATAGTTGGTCGCTGTGATTAACTCAAGACAATGTTTATGTTCTTTCTCCAGAATTAGCTTACCTACTGACAGGTTATATGAGTTTATAGAATGTTTAATTTATTTGACTTTATTATACAATTTATTTTATTTTTATTTATTGTTGACATGATCTACTCATTACAATGTTTTCGTATGAGTTGTATTGCAATATGTGATTAGCTAGCGACCTCGACAGTAGATTATATATTATTCTTGCCTAACTGTTGATCTATTTTTTGTTGATTTATTTTTACTTCAATGGTCCTAGTTTATCATATCTAATTATGTGACTTCGAGTTACAGCTTTATTAGCTATATGTAAGCGGGCACGCCCTTTATGCCTGGAGGCTTTATAATTCGGGTATTAAGTTCTGTTTACCTTTTTAGTTTTTATTTTTGCTTGAGTTTAGATTTCGATTTTTTTTTTTTTTTTTTTGTTTGTACATTGGCGCGTGCTAGCTGTCATTATGGCATATATTTTTTTTTGAATGTTTTGTGTTGAGTAATGTAAATTATTTGCATACTATTGTATAGAATCAAGTTTTTTTTCTAACTGAACAGACAGCTGTGCTGCTGGGGAGTTTGTTGCGCCACTTCTTCTCTCCAGCAAAAGCACTAGGAAGTGGTGAAGGGCGGGCGTTTTTGGGGGACTGTCTTATGTAATTTTGACGTTCGAAAAGTGCTGATTCTCAGCCTAATTTGAATAAATGACTTTTGAATTTTGAATTTTGAAAGTTTTATGCGGCTCACGCTAGTAAAACTCACAGTCAGCATGATTTTTTCCGACATCTTCAACAATCATCGTCATATTTCAGCCAGTGTACACAAAACCTTTAATGTAATTCATTAAAGGTTTTGTGTACAGTTAAACCTTTCTCATGAATAACTCGGTTCATTGGTGAGAATCGTATGAAAAATAGTTCGTTAGTTTTTGAGTTTATCGCGTTCAGACGGGCAGACAGACGAACAGACGCGGCGGTGGGACTTTGTTTTATAATATGTCAGGATAACAATGATATTATAATATGTGGTGATAGTGATAATAAAGCTGTTTGTTTATTTTTTGTTTGAACGAGTGTATCTCTGGAAATACCCGTCGGGAAAGTTTGAAAAATTTCATTTTTGCATTTAATAGCCCAATTCTTGTGAAAGATTCATAGGCAATTCACACGCCATGACTCTTAGCCGAGGAGTTTACTAAAAAGGAAAAAAAAAACAGAAAGAACGCTAAGCGAAAACGAAGTAAAAGCGCGGGCGGGCGATGCGATGCGACTATGCGACGCGGTGGGTCGGAGGCCGAAGTCGGGCAGAAGCTAGTGTATTTATAAAGGTATATTTTGTGGTCGTCGTTGCATATTTTCTTCCTTCATACATCTCTATTAACCCTTATCTCAGTAGACACTCCCTAGCAATTTTTCACGCAGATTGTGTGCAGCCATCGTGTGTTTGGTCTTCCCTTACTCTTACAGTTGTATTCAAACTAAGACCCGCGCGAGATGCTGGACGAAATTCGTTCATGCCGGTTGTTTCAACAAACCTATTTTGGCGGTGTTCAAACTGGCATAAATTATCGCTCAACTTCTTAATCATTATAAGAATGGACGCGCGCAGTTGCGTCCCGCATCCCGCGCATTATTTGCCTCAGTGTGGCCAAAGCTTCGTACTCAATTTCCTCACGACATGTTTCTCATCAACATGCAACACCCCGAAGAAAAAAAAAACAAAACACTACTGCTAAATGAATATAATAACCGAAAGTCACATTCCTCTTACATTGTATAAAACTCCTATTTCACAGCATCAGTAGTACGAACGAGTACGCTACCTACAAATCATAATAAAAGAGCAAGGAACCCATAACTCGGGCATCGATTGCGATGAGCATGTTCCGGGGTCCAAATCGGCCCCATGGGACCTCCTATCGGCTGAACGTGCTGTGTTGCTGAAATTAAATTCGCCAATCGATAACCCTGGTGTAGTAGGTAGGTGTGCTTGTACTCTTAATTTTGGGGAATAACTGGAATGAGGAATCTCGTAGGGTATATGAATAATAACAGTGCCAAGTTATGCACAAGGGATTTTGTCTTTGAGGTCAGCAACGAATTGATCCTAACTAATAAATAATTTTATTATTTCAAAAGTGAGTTTGTGTGTTTCGCCTTCACGATAAAACGACTCAACAGATTTCGATGAAATTTGGCACATGGGTGGACCATGACTTGAAGTAGGCCATATGATACATTTTATCCCGATATTCTCACAGCATCGAGACTAATATGCGGGTGAAACCGCGGGGCGCAGCTAGTTTATAATATGTAGTTATGAGTTTCTATAGGTGCCAAAAATCATTATTGATCACACTACCATTGCAATACCAACTGAAATTGTAGTATTGATGAGGTAGTCATTACTCGTGTTAGATTACAGAATGGTAATACATCAGATTGGTACGGTCCAGCCAATTGGTGAGCGTGCAGCTGAAAGTGGACAACGTCGCAAATAGATGTCTTTTCGCTATTTTCATTAATTTTTCAAAATGACGGTATGAAAATATGAAATATGGCTAACTAGTGAACTAAAATATTGATTATGAAATGCTTCAATGCTTGAAATAATTAACATCGAATATTTAGTTTTCCAAATACCTTTTTACACCTAAAACGGGTACAACCAAAATTCAGTATTATAATTGCAATTCATTAATATTCTAGTTCACTAGTTAGCAATATTTCATATTTCCATACAGTAATATTTCCAAATTAATCAAAACAGGTAAATATTTTATAGCTATTTGCGATGTTGCCAACTTTTAGAATGAAAAACGTACAGGTAGAGAAGCTACTTCATTACATTCACGTAAACGTACTAAACATTCAAGCTGGTATAGCCTTATCTCTTTTCTTTTTCAAACAAGACTTATTTTTGAAGACACTAACCGATAAACACGTATCTATACCATGGTTTTTAAGCTATTGCATAGCTTCTATCGCGAGCCTTGAGCGTGGAGACCGAATCCAGAAATTCCGTAACGAAAATAACCTAACATAACACCCCTGTCTCTTTAGTTCAGCAACTCGCCTCTAGGTTGGCATTGGTTGTATTATAATTGCTTATGTATGCAATAGCTTTACCGCGGCAGTCTCCGAGTGCCACACGTCTTTTTTATTTAACAACTACATTTTCCCAATAAAATAATTCCCTCTAAAGAACTAAATGACCTAATTTCCTCCCTCAAATGAGTGAGGCCGATAATTCTATTATTCTGACTCATTGTCGAGATTTTTCTTTGTCTCTCAAGAAAAATGGTGACCATTGTGATGTAATGGAGGCCTAGCGAGGCCAAAAAGGGCATTTAAGCTATTGTACTACAGAATTCTTTAGGAGACATCATTCCAAGTTATTTAGAGCGTGCCTAGGTTCGTCGTATCGTTTGAAAGGAATATTTTTAGCCCTTATTTTAAAGTCAAAGAGGTCTTTTGGGTCGAGTTGAAATGAACTGTTTATTAAAAAATATTTTTCTTGTAACTTGTGCAGCTAACAATTTTTTTCATTTCTCTGGACAAATAATCATTCAGCTAAACCTAATAACGTAGATTTATTTAATTCAATTAACGAAATGTGCTACTGTCGTGCTACGAGTAGTAAATTGGCTAGCAATCATTCAATAGAGTGATGGAGTTCCCTACGTTCAGGGCATCGATCAAACTGTTGCTCAACCAATATCAATTGGACTTTTAGCTCTTTAATGTAGAGGATAAACGTAATATTTATATCAATATTAATAGGAAAACTCTTTTTCTTCTTGTGGTACGAATTCTCTCACGTGATGAAAATATTAACTAGTAAGTCAGTGTCCAAGATCGTCACCTTTTTTTTTTTAAATAAAATGTTGCCCCACCCTAGGTATTTCTCCTGTATTGTGGGTGTGTTTACAAACATTTAAATTCACATACACAAACCGCCAGACCCGGAACAACTACTTGTAGATAATACAAATATTTGTTCCGTGCGGGGATCGAACCCGCGACACGAAGCGCAGAAGTCAATCGCGCGTCAACCGTGTCGTCAAGTGTACATAGTGAGGCCATAGTGGAGCCTGATGACGAGCGTCGTCACTGGGGCAGGCCTAAAGGTACCATTACGTACTTGACCTCAGGAGGCAACTGTAGGTAACGTGATGCCGTGACACGACTGATTTCTATGAATTTCTATAAAATTCGCTTCCGTAGCAACACGACGCGGGCGAGCGACAGCCGACACGTGTAGTCCGACCGCAGACCATAGTGCCGCCAACACTCGAGCGATAACACATTTTTCTATCTTCTATCTACCGACTGGAATAGGGCTGCTGCCGCCTGCGGTCGGGTTCGGAATCATGACTGCAGCGACATGACCCGACACGTCGCCTGCAGCTGCCGCCCGCGGTCGGGTACGGAATGGTACCTTATAAAATGCTGGCGTGACGATTGAACTAGTTCCTGACCGATCGGCCGGAGAAGGCACAACATTAGGAAAACTGGAAAAGTATGGGGAAGACCTTTGCCCATCAGTGGGGTCCATAGATTAGCTAAAAAAAAAGTTGTCAAAAATACGATGAACCAACCAATTATTTGTTGGTGCCCCTAAATCTGTCCATAGGTCATTTTAAAATTCCAGTTAGCTTTTCAGATTGTTGCCAAACTTTTTCTTAATACTTTTCATATCAACACAGGACCTTGCACACACTACGTGTGCAACTAACAAGAACATTTAGAAATCGCCTCCAAGCTTCGCACTATTGTCCAGTAGCATTCTGTTCTACATAAGTACAGTCTGCTTTATCCTATTCAGTTAGATTATCCGTTGTTCTAGCATTAAGTATCTAATATATAAACGTCTCTCTCGGTTCCTAAGTAATTTGCGTTCTCCTTACATACAATGTTTTAGCTGAATTGCTTGGCTGCTTGCATTCAAGTTTCAATGCCATTTTGATCTGGAAGTTATACCCGATTTCTCAAAGTCACTCAGTGCATACTTGGTGGTTTTTTTTGTGTTTGATTTTTACGCGTCAAATGTTAAGCGCAAATAAACATATTTTAGTCTCTTTTTTTTATATCTTTTATTCTGGTCAGACTCTATTGTGTTTGTTTGTCTTAAAATGATCAGTCAGTTATGTCCCTTAACATAATTTATTAGATGCCAAATAGAATTGAAAATGGTCTTAAAATTGTGGGTTAATCAGCTATCTAATTACGCAACACATTTTCGTAAACGATTCCGACTAATCTGTTTCATTATGACAGTTCAACAATATTCATTGCGCTCTTTAAGTTGTTCAGCAGATTTTTTTTTCAAACTTATGGAGCTATGGATTAGCAATCTGTTCCAAAACGATTCAAATTCTGATTGATCGTGTATTACGTAAAACGTACGTTCTTGTTTTATACTTTTCAGAGCGTGATTTTTCAGTAGTCGGGTTTTAGTTTTTAAACTTGCTTTTTATTTAATTTGTTTTGGGGTTATAATTTCGTAATAAAGTATTTGCAGAACCGCTTTTTTTTTTTTGTATAGGTTAAATTGTATAATAGGTATTAATTTCACAGCCGCGCCGCCGCGCCGCTCTTATCACAGTCTTACTTTTGCATGTTTTTAACAATTTAAACATATTTATTTACTTTGAAAATATGATATATATACATATTTGTAATTTGCTCGTCAAGCCCTTTCATTTGATACCAAACATGGTATGATAAAAAAAAAATTTTTTTTTCGTTTGTCACTTTATGTCCTCTAGAGGGCGCTATATTGAATTTAATGTAACGTCACATAGCTTATAACCAGCGGACAATCAGGACGCTTCCAATGATACCTCATTTGTCAAATTATGATCTGTGATTTAGAAGTTATGAGGTTACAGATGAACTTACATACATACCGGTCAAAATCATAACCCTCCTTTTTGCTTCGCCGAAGTCGGGTAATTAGGGTACAGCTCTACGCGCGTACTAAAATATCCCATTGTTGTGCGACTATCCGAAGAATTCTTTGATACTACTATACATCGGAATTAATGCCGCCATCTTGTTTTTTCAATGAATTTTTACAAAACTATTGAATAAATATTTACCAATAACGCCTATTATTCAAGCGGCAGATGATCCATGCAGCCTTTTTTGTGGCACTATATTTCTAGAATTGTCAGTACGGTGAAACTATGACAAAAGAAAAGCAGTCAATACCAAAGGCTATTCCTATCACCACAATCTTTTCACCTTCAATCTTCGAACCTTCAAACGCAGTATTAATGAAAACAGGTAAGAGCCGTTGTACTTTTTTATTTTATTCGTCGGCATGTCCCAGCTCTCAGTACAAACACTAGGTTCACTGAAAAAGGATTAAATCGATCCAATTCTGCCTGATACTTTGTTTGCTGCGGATTTTTCGACTGTCAATGTTCGAAATGGTGAATTTTGGACGCAGTCAGGCGGCTGTTTTCGCAATTTGCTTTGTAATTTTTGATTTTAATGTGATTGGTTGTTTTTGCGGTTTGGATCGGTAGAGAGAAGTGGTATGCTGTGGTCGAAATTGAGAACATGAGGCATTTCAGATTTGTTTCTAAGAACAGCCATACATTGGTACTTCTATATTTTGCAAATGACTCTATTTATGCGTAGGTGTTAAGACCGCGGCGACCGTTGAATTGTCCATACAAATGTAATACCTAAATCATTTGCAATTTGAGCATATTTGCATCATATTATGTTAATATTCGGATTAAGACAGTATTTATCTAGGCTTGTACTTCTTTTTTTTTTCCAAATAACTTACCTAAAATGAAGTTTAAGAAAATTGAATTTCGCACATTTTTACAGCTAAATGACATGTTTTCATTCTGTTTTTTCTGTATTTTATACAACAATATTTGGAATATTGTTTCGGCAGAAGCATAGCTTATATTATAAACTTACAAAGTATAGAAAAAATTATGAAAGAATATTAAGTTTTCTTTCATAATTTTTGGTATTACGGAACACATCCAAATTTATCATAAATTCCGAACAAACAAAACTCACAACAGACACACACAACAACAAAACAGAACAGAGATAACAATATTCAAAACGCATTTTCCTCCCATCTCGACTTGCAGTTGCGAGCCATGTTCGCCGGATCGTTAACTTTCGAATCGGTCGGTCTGATTTATCAATCAATCTAGATTATCGAAAGGAGATAGCAGATAGGTTGTTAAATTCAGACATAAAGTTGAAGTGTGACTTTAATTTTACTGGCAGCAATATTATAATCGTTTTGGAGCAAAAAAATTAATCAAAGAAAACAATGTAAATTGTTTTTTTTTTTTCTTTGCAATCTAATGTTACCTATATAATACAAAATCTAAGTAGGTATCTATGTATAATTTTTATTGCAATTTATTGTATATATGTATATATATTTTTTTTTTTGCAGTTATTCAGCAATATGTTTAAGGTAAGGAATGGTTCTCTTTACTCTTCTAGCGACTGTTTGGATGTTTATCAGGTTTACCGCAATTATGTTTAGATGATTTGTGATTCGCTCTTTGTACGCTCAGTTTTGATGCAGAGGTCGTGATGTAGTCTCTTATTTGAGACATACCAAGGTGCGTTCGCACCCAACCATAAACCAACCATTAATATTTTTAACTGGAACCTCTGAATTATTTCTATATTTGATTTTGCCGCTGATGAATGTTAAACAATGCTATTAATAACAGAACAAAGCAACATTGCTCGGTTGCTTAAATTATATGTGGCAGTAGGCAGTAGTTTCGAGAAATCTTCTTATTCACAAGAAGTAACAGGTAGGTACTAGAAAATCATGTCTAGATTCTGTACAAAACCTCCATCTCAACTCAATAGAACATGATGCACTCGTACGCTCCGACTCACAGGTTACTCAAATAAACACGATTGAATACTACGCCATTATTTTCCTCGCTCTTACTACTTCGTCCTTTGTCCACGAAAACGCGTGACTGATTCCATACTGATTCTGTGCACGCTCTGAAACGAAGTGCACCGAACCAGTGGCCACCCAGAAACTATGGGAAAAAATAAAAGCAGCCATATTTTTTTGTGAAAATCCTTTTGTTTGAAGACCCGCATTTTTGGCAGCGCGATGTGAACAAGTCCGGTATTGGTACGGAACTACGGCACTACGGAATTTGATATCTGAAATGGATGTTTTTTATTTAAGGTTTATTAGTTTATGGTTGGGTGAAATTTACTCTCATATTATAAATGTGATAGCGAGTCTCTCTGTTTGTTGTTTGTGATCTTCTGACTCAGGCGTAACTTTGCGGAAATCCATTATAAAATACAATAGAAGACATAATATGATATTTAGTAACCTAATCCGCTTAACTGTTCTTAAAGAGTCATAAAGGACCCTGTAAGAAAACGATACGTGTTTCACCTTTTAAAAAATGCATCCTCAGGATGATGATTGACTTGTTGCGAACCCGGACACAACGTGTTGCCACGACAAGCGCCGAACACAAAGTGAGCTCTGTCTGTGATGAACGTTTTACTTATATACATACTTCTGAAAGGATTTGATATGCAGAGAGATTCTTTGAAACTAGCTAAAAGAAACACAAAATATGGTTTAAACTTTTCAACTGAATAATAATAAAGACAGAGAGAGATTTACCGACGTCATGTTTTGTAACAGGGTCCTTATATAGATATTGAATTGTTTGAACGATTACCGACATGATATAATAAAGGGTTTTCTGAAATGATGATCACTAGATGGCAGCACTGAGACGTCAGATCCTGGCTCCTGCCAAAAGTGTCACGCTCCCATAATTTTTTTAGTCCTGATTGAATGATGAAAGAAAAGACGATCATCATTATACACGGTTTTGAGGACTTGACAAAATATCGAGATTTCTTAGGTAAAATTAACTTTTATATTAACGTATTATATACATAAAACTTCCGGAATAAATTTTATAGACGATGGTGAAAACCTCATCAAAATCTGTTGCGTGTGTTAGCTTGTTTCAAATTCATGTTTTAATTTCAAATGATTATTACGCATTTTGTAGATACATTTGCCTGATTCATTGAAAATAAGTTGTGAATTCTACTAAAACTTATCAATTATTACGGAAGTTTGGATTTATTAAAGTATTATTCTAATATCGAAATATAATATCCAATGTGGCAACACTGTCAAAGAACTAAATGATTAATAATGTAACAAACATGTTGTATAAATGTATTTTCATTATGGTAACTGAATGTATTATTTTTACTTTGGCAACACTTAGAAATGACGGTTAGGACATTCTCGTTATTTCTGGGTGGGGCAAAAGTCGTTTTAAAATTGTAAAAGGTTGTGCAAAGCCAGTGATCGTGGAGCTATGAAGCAAGTTGGTTGACATTGTAATTAGGATTCCGTGTGAATAATTATTCTTCGAATGGGTGTACTATAGGTACACCTCTGCCCAGGGTATCGTCCCGCTGGCACCATTTGGTGCCACTTTAAGATTGTGGAACTCGCTTCCGCCTAGCATTCGTGATTTAAAAACTATTTCTGCTTTCAAATATCGATATATTTATTATTATTAATATACATATAATTATATTTAATATTTTTATATATATTTATATATATATAAATATACGTGTATTTCCTTATAATATTAACACTTGCACACAAGGAACAGTGTTTAATTGTTAAATTAGAGTAATTTAACACGTGGTTTAGAAGAACAACGCGATCATAAAGACAAGTATTTCTCTGTATAACCGCGTTGTTCTCCTTGCGCGACTGTAATTTATAATATGTAATTAGATAATCATTGTCGAAATGTAAGACCTCCTGTGAAAGTGGTGGTATCTGGTGGCGTGAAAACCCTCATTATCTATTATTAAAAAATAAATTAAAAAAAAACAGAAAATAGCATCATCATGTTTCACGGACAGTTTCCTAGCATAAGGCTGCCTGTCCACCGGAGCGGAGAGGAGAGGAGAGGAGCGGAGATGTGTCAATGTTAACCAATAGAATCAAAACTCCGCTCTAGAGGTGCGATTCTATTGGTTAATTTTGACACATCTCCGCTCCTCTCCTTTCCTCTCTGCTCCAGTAGACAGGCAGCCTAAGTCTTTTATCAAAGAACTAACCATAACGACCGAATCTCGACATAAACATGAAAAAAACCCCTGATAAAAGAACAAAACTAACACGTTTTAAACGCGATGCTCTTGTTATTTTGCTATCGACCAGTTTTCGTGTTATCCAGCAAAATATCGCACTATATTTCCAATACACTAGGTTTTTCCGGGACAAGTTATTAAAAGTTGTATTCCCCACGCGTCGCTCCGGGCCGAGGTAATGACAAGTTTCCCGTGATAAACCGGGTAAACCGGGACCGGGTAAAGCTAGTTTACCGCGTAAACTTGCTTTATAAAGTAGAACGATAACTGTTTATAAAATAAATATTAGTTGCGATCTGGTTGAAATTTCGGCGATTCGATGAAAAAAAGATATACCAAAGGATTTTTGTTTTAACTTTGGCATAAAATGGACAGTCATGTAAGTCTATGGCTCGGGACATACACAAGTGGCGAGAGGCATGGGCATGGTGACGGTGTGGCGCGGGCGTTGCGCCGCCCGTTTCATATTTCATACAAAATCTGTAGGAACGCCCGCGCCGCACCGTCGCGCGTCGTCGCCTCGCCCGCGCCACACCTTTTGTGTATGTTCCGCGTAACGTCATTCGTAAAGATTTTGTATGAAATATGAAACGGGTGGCGTAACGTCCACTCCACACCGACGCCACGCCCGCGTCACGCCAAACCACATTAGGAGCCGCGGAGGGTCGCACCGCAACGCAAGCTACTGTGATTTATCGGACTGTGTATGTTTGACAGAGAAACAAAAGTAATATTTTAATTTTAATAACTTATAAAAAAAATTGGAACCAAGTTGAATCAAGTCAAATCAGAAAACTGATTGTAATTGTACCTACTGTCATTTATTGTTGTATTTAAATACAGATGATTATAAACCCTAAACACTAGGGTTTTATTGAATATAATGTTTCTTATAATGTGTGGCATTAAGCTGTTTTCAGACCAGTGCGATTTGTCGCGCGACGCGACACCGGTTATTGTTAGACCGTGAAGTTTTGTATTGTTCGTGTCGCGTCGCGCGACAAATCGCGCTGGTCTGAAAACAGCTTTACTTTTAAGATTTTATATATTTAATTCTTTGGAAGACAAACTGGAATGAAAAATGTCATCTGTCCCCCTATCACTGATAGGGGGACAGATAGGAGTGGATAAAGTTCGAACTGTCCCCTCGTTGCTAACAGGGGGACAGAACAAACATATTTTTTTCGATCTGGCACCATAAGGTTACAAAGCAAGGTGACAGATCGGAATAATTCAAAGCTGCTGACTTCTCAACTAGCTGAAGAATTTTACAAAAAGTGACATACTGGCTTATTGTAACGTATTACGGTTTTGGTCTCCTATTTTATGCTATAAGCAACCGCTGACTTCAGCGTCAACGTTCCGATTGACGCGACGTCTGTGTGGCTACCATGAGTTTCATTTAACCTTCTCGATCAAACGCATCGAGCGCGTTCGGCGTTCCGATTGGCCCTTCACCGGTGAAGGCTGGCCGGCTGCCAATCGGAGTGCCAAACGCGGTCGATGCGTTTGAACGAGATGGTAAAATGAAACTCATGGTAGCCACACTGAACGTAACAAGACGCTGACGCCGACGTGTTAAAGAGACCACAATAGTACATTTCTATAGTGAATACTCACGTGACGCGCGCGGCGTACGGCGTGACGCTTCATGCAGCCCACATGCAGTCGACGTCGCGCAGCGTTCATAGGAGACCATTACCTTTTTTTAGGGTTCCGTACCTCAAAAGGCAAAAACGGAACCCTTATAGGATCACTCGTGTGTCTGTCTGTCTGTCTGTCTGTCCGTCTGTCACAGCCAATTTGCTCCGAATCTAATGGGCCGATTAACTTGAAATTTGATACACATATGTATTTCTGTGACCCAAATGCGGATGTGAAACGAAAATAAATGATTTTTGAATATGGGTGTCACTTTTGGGGGGCAAAGAAGAAAATATTAAAAAAAAGTTATGCAAATTGTACCGTGTGACATATCAAATGAAAGGAATTGTTACAAGAATCTCAAATATTATTTTAAAATAATTTTTAAACAAATATTTTTTGATATATTTACGAAAATAGATGAAAATTGACCATTCCCCCCCCCCTTATCTCCGAAACTACTGAGCCTAAAATTATGAAAAATATTCAGAGAATGGTTCCTTACTCATAGATTATAGGAAAACTTATAAGAAGTCTATGGTCTTAAAATAACATGGTAAATCTCTCAATATTGTGCTTACAAACTTACATTTGCGGTTGGAATGTATGGGAAAATAGGTTTTTCAACTACAATGTTAAGTTAGTTCTTGGGATAATTTATTGCTACTGTTAGTTCGACTAAAGCCCCCAGTACACGTTCAACGGGCTCACCCAACGTGTACTTTAGGCGAGGCATCCGTCACTTCTCGTACCTTCCGCGAAGCATTCTGTTTGCCGATTTCATAGTACTATGCCAGCATTGTCGGCAAGCACTCACTGCTAACACATTAGCTTTAATTATAACAGTCTGTTCTTAATTCTACCATGATTTGGCTACTACATCCAGGATTGTCTTCAGACGAGGGAACTCCTCAACGGTCAACAGTACAAACAGCAAATTTTATATACGCTTTAATTATCATAGTCCGTTCTAAATTCCATCATTTATGGCTGTTGCACCCAGGATTGGCTTCAGGTGATCAACTCCTCAACGATCAACAGTGCAGGCACGAAATTTTATGTAACCTTTAATTTATGATAGTCTATTCTAAAGTCCACCATGATCTGACTGCTGCACGCAAGATTCGCTTCAGATGAGGGAACTCCTGAACGGTACACAGTACAAACTCGAAATATAATGTACGCTTTAATTGTGGTAGACAATTCTAAATTCAGCCATAATCTGGCTGCTGCCCCCAGGATTGGCTTCAGATGAGGGAACTCCTCAACGGTCAACAGCACAAACAAGAAATTTTATATACGCTTTAATTATCATGGTCCGTTCTAAAGTTCACAAAGACCTTGCTGCTGCACCCAGGATTGACTTGAGACGAGGGAACTCCTGAACGGTACACAGGACTGACACGTTTTATATATGCATTTAATTATGATATTCTTTTCTAAATTCCACCATGATCTGGCTGCTGCACCCAGGATTGGCTCCAGACGAGGAAACTCCTCAACGACCAACATAACAGACACGAAATATTATATATGCTTTAATTGAGATAGAACATTCTAAATTCCACAATGATCTGACTGCTGCATCCAGGATTGGCTTCAGAAGAGAGAACTCCTGAATGGTTCACAGTACAGACACGAAATTTTATATTGTATACTAGCTGCCCACTCCGGCTTCGCACGGGTAGCAGTAAGTACTTATCTACGGCGCATCTACCTACTCTGCCCTACCTAACTACCCTACACTGCCCGACCTACCTACCTACCCTGCCCTAACTAACTACCCTACACTGCCCGACCTACCTACCCTGCCCTACCTCCCTACCCTGCCTGAACTACCTACCTACCCTGCCCTACCTCCCTACCCTGCCCGAACTACCTACCTACCCTACCTACCTATCTACCCTACCTACCTACCTTCCTATCTACCTACCCTACCCAGCCCGAACTACCTACCTACCTACCCTGCCCGACCTACCTACCTACCTTAACCTAGCCTGCCCTACCTACCTACCCTACTCTGCCCGACCTACCTATCTACCCTATAATTCCCGACCTACCTACCTACCCTACCTACCTTCTACCCTACCTACCTACCTTCCCCTATCTTCCTATCTACCTACCCTGCCCTACCTACCTACATACCTACCTACCTACCTTACACCCTACCCTCACCTACCTATCCTTAGAACCTTCAACTTACAATAACGAAAAAAGAATTAGTGAAATCGGTCCAGCCGTTCACGCGTGCGAAGAGTAGAAAATTATTAAAGTACTAATATCGCTATTAAAAAATAGGGGTTGGTGGTAGAAGGGTGCAAATTTAGGGTTGTATGTATATTTTAATGGTAAATCATAAAAAAAATTACAATAAAAAAAATTGTGAAAAAAAAGAAAAAAAAAAAACTTGGGTTGGACCACCCTTATCACTTAGGGGTACGAAAAATTGTTTACATCCTATTCTCATACCTACCTAATATACACAAAAAATTTCATGAAAATCAGTCAAGCCGTTTCGGAGGAGTTTGGCAACAAACACCGTGACACGAGAATTTTATATATTAGATTAGATGGATATTATTGTGCTAATAAACTAGATGGGACTAGGGTCTGAGGATAGAGCCGGAAGATGACTATGACCATAGGAACTTTTAAATAAACGAGACAGTACCATCGAAATTGGACCGGTTCGTTTTGTCCTGACAAGCACTATAGCCCAAAGGTCTAATGATAGAGCTGAAAAGTGATCAAAGAAACTTCTCAACCAAACATAATAGTATAATATCATTGTGTTTGCGGTCGTTGGTTTTGTCTTACAAAGTACTGTAGCCTAAGGTGTAGTCCAGGCCCTCATGAGAGATCTGGAAGGTCACCATACGAACTCCTTAACTAGACAAGATAGCCCCGTTGTGTTTCGGCCGTTTGGATTTGTTTTGTTTCAAAAGCTTGAGGCGTGAACGGTTTTCTTAAACAAAGATAAGCCTCAATCTTTTAAGAAAACATTAAACTTATCTGTTTATGTAAGTCTTATTTTGTTCTTTTTAGTTTAATAAAAGCTTGTTTTAAAAATATTTTTACTTATATTTTATTCAGCCTAATGCAGGACGTAATCCGATGGCAGTTTTAACTCGTGCACCATTGTGGGAACCATTTAGCCTGTTTCTAATGAGCAAAATAATGCGTCAGAGGGATGATCTATTTGACACTTTATTATTTTATTATTTATTACTGCAATATTGTTGACATTTTTATATTAATTTGATATTGACTGTAATTCAAACGATTTGACATTAAGTATAATTATGTATTGTTATAAATTGTTATTTAAAATTATAATGTCTTTAAATTTGTGTAAATTAAACATGATTTGCATGCCTTTGTGACGGTAGAACATGGAGGACTTTCATAATAAAACATCAATGTAAAATTTACCCATGTTTGCAAAGAAATAAATGATTTATGAATTATGATGATCTGAATTTTGCTACTAATTTAAATAATATGGCGACTGGTAATATAAATGACATTGATATTTAGCTTAACATTGCCGTCGAATGCATTAAGAATTCTATCAGTGCACACGAAAAGATTATCATAGCGGGAGACTACAATATAAATTTTAAGGACAAATCAAAAAATGAAATATCGGAATACCTTCTATCACTCGGCCTTAGTCCACGTATTCAAGAATATACGACAAGACAGAATTCAACACTATTGTTGAATTCTATCTTGTCTATACAATAATATTCAGAATTTTCCCTCTACAATCCGGTACCATACATAGTTATTTTAGTTACTACAAACAACGGGACACTGGGCCAGATAAAAAAAAAAAAGACGTGTGGCACTCGGGGACTGCCGCGGTGAAGCTATTGCATAGCATTTTTTATCAACTTATGCAATTGTAAAATATTAACCCGAATACAAGAAATAGCAATGGTGACATTGACAGGAACTGTTATTCACATTTATAGTTTTTAAAACTTGACACAACGTAATGGGAACATCAAACTAATAAAAAGGTTTTAATTTAACTGTTAATAGTCAAGGATCATTCGTCTAAGTAAATTTGAACTTTGTTGTCAAACAGTTAAACATAATTTTCAATACAACACTCTCGTTAGATCATTCGTCTAAGTAAATTTGAACTTTGTTGCCAAACAGTTAAACATAATTTTCAATACAACACTCTCGTTAGGCGTTAGGTATTTTCGTTACGGAATTTCTGGATTCGGTCTCCACGGTCAAGGTCCGCGATAGAAGCTATGCAATAGCTTAAAAACATGGTATAGGCGGCCTGCGAGCTGTGGAGCAGGTGGTTTTAACGCTGGTGGCGGTACATATTCATCGTACGGAACCCTCTCCACGCGAGTTCAACTCGCACTTGACCGGTTTTTTTTATTACTGTTAGTTTTTGAAGACTTTAATTGATGGTCATGATCGCGCAATATCCAATAGGTCTCGTCGTGTTTTTTACCGACTTGAAAAAACGCGAAGGTTATGTTCGTCTGTAGGTATTTTTTTTAAATTTAGTACTCTTAAATACTTAAGGTTATGGTATGTGCCGACGTTATAATAAATGAGTATCCACTTCAAAGAAAGGGAGTCCGTTTTTGAGTTAAGTACATTATTTTAGCTTTTCTAATGGCTATTTGGACAGTTAAAACAATATACGTAACTCAAAAATTTACTTCAGGAATTTATTAGGATTCAAATCCTGAAAAGGCCAGAAATTCTTAATCCGTATCTTTACATTCATTGCTCCTTGTGTATTTATAACATGCGATTGAAAGCGAGGCCACACTCTAAAGGCCGGGGCGATTTCATGAAATAAACCTTTGTGTGGCCTACAGATGGTAGTTCCAAATCTGCGTGTTTCTGCAAAATAACAGAACAAATCCGTGTCTGAGATAACCATTCATAGTTTTAGCTATTTTTAACTGACTTCTAAAAGGAGAAGGTTCTCAATTCATCTGCATGTTTTTTTTTTTTTTTTTTGTGTATGTTTGTTACGCGATTTCTCCGTCAATTGTGGACCGATTTTGAAAATTGTTTTTTGTTTGAAAGGATATATTATGCTCCCGAGGTAGTCCCATATAAATTTTATTAACTTTACTTGGATAGTTTTTGTTTAGCTAGCTTCAATAATACGTATTTTTCCCACTTAGTTTATATGGATGATATAATGATAACTTCCAATTACTGTTATTTACATAGCATGTTAGTGGTATTCAAATTTGTATGGGGTAGGTACCACAACTAAAAAGTGCAAAATAAAAACTTTTTACAAAAAAAGAACAACCGACTTCCAAAAAAGACACTACAAAGTCAAAAATAACTTTAATTTCGGAAGTCGGTGGCAGAAAATGAAAGTTCAAAACCAATTAAACCGACTTCCGTCCGAAAAGTTTTTATGTCATCACAATACCACAATAGTTTCACAAGTTCCTCAGCTGTATGTCATAAAAAAGGTGAAAAGAAAAACAAACATGCTCAGACGCCACGCGACGTTCGAGCGAGCGCCAGTAATGGTTCACTAGCGATTCAATTTCAGACTCAATAGAGATTTCTGAACTAGTTTCATATTTCTATTTCACGCTTAGTTCTCAATACTTTTACGTAAATGATTTTAGTTATATTTATGGGAATACTGAACACAATAACTGTTTAGTTTTTGAAAGGCAACATGCTTTTGCTTTTCAGTTTTCTTTTAGTACTGGTCACCTTGGCCTTATGATATACGGGCCTAGATAGTTAATTGACTCAGGCGTGACTTTGCGGAAATCCATTATAAAATACAATAGATGACGTATATTTACTACTTAAAGAGACATAAAGCGCCACGTCAAGCGCCGAACGCAGAGTCACTGACTCTGCAAGTCACATACAATCATACATCATTAAATTTATTGTCGGTTATTAAAAAAAAAATCTGCTGCTCCATACATTTTGACCGCGTAGGTATTGCACTTTTCTATGACACAGCTGTTTTTTTTAAATAACCGACAAAAAATTTAAACGCCCCTACGTTCAGAATCATGTACTGAATCCATGGTAACCGGCTTCGCGTCGATGTCCCTGCCACCCCGTATTAGTACAATGGTAGTAATAAGTAGTATAGTAATTTTCATAGATATCCGTAATTTTATTCTAGGTGCATCGTCTTCACATTAAATGTAAAACATTTTGAAAGACTAATTCAAATTCAAATTCAAAGATCATTTATGTCGATCCATAAAAAGATCATAATTAAGACACTGTACATTTGCAAGGCAAAGGCATTAAGTCCGCCTCTGTACCTCAATGTATGCGAGAAGTTTAAATAAATAAATAAATTTGAAAAAAAAATATCCAATCATAATAAATATGTATATATAAAAATGATTAATTAGATCATAAAAAAATATAAATAAAATTAAAGTCTTAAAACAATAAATAAAAATGAAAAAGTGTAATAATACGCCTGCCCCTGAGTCATTTGTTTGTTTGTCATTAAATTAACCATAAAACAATGGTTAATGTACTGACAATCAAACCTGTCCGCAAATACGCTCAGGATAGCAATGGTGGAGTTTCTTGCCCATTCTTCTTCATACGAAAACTACCTTTTGGATGGGACGACTAGAATGAATTGTGTGTTCCGTTCTGGCCCGGCCACGATGCCAATCAACGTCATGGTTATGGCAGTAGACTGTACGGATATGTACTTTTTGGTAATAGAGAGCGAAATAATAGTACACTATTATTATTTCATGACTTATACACCTTTTTCAGTGGCCGGGCTACAGCGTATACGTCCTAGCACAGCCACGCTTAGATCGACTGAAATCCACAACTTGAATGGATGATTCGTGTCTGAAATAAATGTACGTTTTTAGCAAAAGTATAACTTGACAACTTACAATAATGTAAATTGCCAAATTATACTATTGCTATTGAATTATTGTCAGGCGTATTCTACCTGAAAAATAGAAGTGACTATTAAATAGATTAGAAACGTTTTCTTTTAAATACAGGCAGGGACATAGACCCGAAAACTGATACCATGGATTCAGTACATGATTCGGAACTTGAATTTTTTTTTTAAATAACCGACGAAAAAAAATTCAGCTGTTCCATACATTTTAACCGCGTAGGTATTGCACTTTTCTATAGAACAGCAGATTTAAAAAAAAAAAAACCGACGCAAAATTTCAACGCAGGGGGATCGGAATCATGTACTGAATCCATGGTATCAGTTTCCACGTCGATGTCCCCGCCACCTCGTATAGTGTAAATAAATGTACCTACCTGTTATGTTATGTACTATAAAATAGACCTTATTTTATAGTACATAACATAACAGGTAGGTACATTTATTTCAGACACGAGTCATCCATTAGGTAAAGTTGTGGATTTCAGCTGATCTAAGCGTGGCCGTGCTTTGACGGATACGCTGTAGTCCGGGCCACTGAAACTGGTGTATAAGTCATGAAATAATGTGGTACTATTATTTCTCTTTCTAGTACCAAAAGGCACATATCCGTACAGTCTACTGCCATAACCATGGCCTTGTTTGGCATCGTGGCTGGGCCAGAACGGAACACACGAATGAATTTAATTTTTTTGTGCTAATTGAAAAACAATACGTTGCGTTAGTACGACGTAATCTTACCGAAAATACTGTTTGAAATGTTAAGAATTCCGAACACATATGTTTTCAATTCTCTCCAAGTCTTGCGCTACACTTGAAGCCAAGTCCTCATAAGTTTACCGAGTGTGTGTGAAATACGGAGGCAATATCTGGTGATAGCTATTTTCGCGAACAAATAAAAGTAGTTAGAGTGTAGTTATAGTATAGTTAGCGGCTGTCGGCTGCAGACGTGTTTGAGCTTCTTAGCTTAAATGGGTTTTACTATAGTGTGGAGCAGCCGACTTACGAGTTGTAGGCCGTGGGTTCGAACCCAGGCAGGAGCTTTACTTTGTGTAAATAATTTCATCACCACTGCTCTCAAAACGGTGAAGGAAAACATCGTGAGGAAACCGACATGTCTTAGAACCAAAAATTTGAAGACATGTGACATCTACCAACCCACACTGGGCCCGCGTGGTAGATTACAGTCCATTCCCTCTCACAGAGAAGAGGCATGTGTCCCAGCAATGCGAACATTAATAGGCTGATTATGAGTATTATTATGAAAGAAAGAAAGAAAAGAAAGAAAATACATTTATTTAACACAGACCAAAAAGCACACAATTTATACAGCAGATGAAAATAAATCAAAGAGTGAGGAGTGGGGTGTTATGAGTGTAGAGTATGTATGATGTGTTGAGTAAAAGTGTAAATACAGGTGTAAAATAAATGTATACAGTACGACACAACTTAGATGTAGCATCGGCAAAATTCGTATAACTGATGACCATCCGAACTGAGTGCACCTTCAAAATAATCAATCGCTATTACTGCTTTAGATGAAAATGATCTTTCGAAAACGCAATAACTTGTAAAGTCTTATAGCCAAATACATTCGTAAAATTGAAATAAATGAATGAAAATTTTCAAATCTATGCTACATCTAAGTTGTGTCGTACTGTACCTGTGTTTGCTTAGGTATTTTAAACTTTTATTCTGTTTCTTTGATAGATGGCGTTGACCGTCAAGTGAACATTGTGCTCTGTTACTAATCTCGATAAAAAATATTAAATGAAGTTATTTCATAGTTTAGTTGTGTAAATATTGTAAAAGACATTGTAAATAATAAGTGAAAGTGTTATCTCAGAAAGACTTTCATAAATAAAAAACTTTAGTGCTATTTTCAATTGAACAGTGAACTCTGTCAAACCTATGCTAATTCGGTGTTAAGTGATCTGAAAACTAACTAAAGATCAAAAATAATACAGTGGATACATAAATAATTAAGTGAAACAAAACATTGTTAACAAAAAACCACTCAAAACAAAAGTGAAAAAAAAACAAGTTTTAAAAATTTTGAATGATTCAATCTTACGAGTCATCATAACGAACTTTTATAAATTCCATACCAATAGAAACGGATACATAATTTTAAGTTAGAAGACTAGATACCAAGTGGCTCCATAGGTAATCGGACAGACTTCCGCCTACTTGGACGCTGGTTCAAATCTCACCGACGCTGCCGTTGACTTTTTGTATATTCATAAATTGTCTTAGTCATTATTCCATCAGATTTATTTGACCAGTACCATTACCAGGATACAAATAAAATACAAAAATGAGTTTCTTCGAAAATGTTACTGTGCGTCGTACACGTACTAAATCAGATTCAAATACCGTCATTAACCGATCACAAAATGACCTATTCGAACATACTGTGAGCAGTCTACCCGATTTATCAAGTGACGAAATGAATGATGCACAACACCAACAAATAACTAATTTAAAGGAACGTATTGACAAGCTTGTGTTAGAATTAAACAGTGCACATCAGGAAATCGAGTCATTGTCTTTGGAGAACAATGACCTTAAGCAAATAAATGTTGATTTGCAAAGCAAAAATAACCTGCTTAAAGATCTTACACTTAGCCCCATAAAAAAACACAAAAAATCAACTCCAATTAAGAAATGTACGACACATAACAAACAAACACAAACGCAGCCTTTAATTGTATCTAACCACAAAGCAGTTGTGATAACACCCAATGACATCATACAAAGGGAAAACCAACGAGGAAATAACCTAATAAGACAAAAGCAAATAAAAAGAAAACTGTGTGTAATTAGTAACTGCAACTACTATCGGCCAATGGAAATTATAGAAGATACTTTCAGCGAACAGTTTGAGTATTGCCATTATGTGTCACCTAATAGTAGAATGAAGGAAATACTTGCAAATATTGCGAAGAAGGTTCAAGATTTTAATATGGACGACTATTGTTTAGTAATGATTGGCGAAAAGGACTTTAAAGATAATCAAGACTCCATCGAACTTGTTAGGCTAATTAGGGAATCCTTGGAACAAATAACTCATACAAATGTGATTGTATGCTCTCCGTCTTATGTAAGGGGAGCCCTTATTCATAATTATAGAGTAGAACTGTTTAATAATTTACTTTACATGGATATACAAAACTATAATTATGCATATTTTTTCGATACTAATCGTGACGTCTCTTTGGAAATGTTCTCATATAAAACAGGCAAACTTAATAAACTAGGTATAAAGTGTATATTTGGAAGTATTTTCAGTCGCATACTTGTTGACATCAAAAATTACCCATTGGATTATGACCACGAAAATTCACCAATATCTCTGACGAGTAAAGCTCAAGTACAAGATAAGTTTTTTCGTCCCACCCTTTAAAAACAATGTCATGAATGATAAACAACAATTAACATTGTTCCATCAAAATATAGCTGGAATACTGAACAAATTAGATTTCTTTGAAATAACAATAACTGAGTTGACGAAAGACACGGGTGTTATAGACTTTATATGTCTTAGCGAAACTTTTATACAATCCGGTCATGAATGTAATCTTAGACTTACAAACTATACTTTAGCTGCGAATTACTCAAGATCTAATAAAAAACGGGGAGGTACGTGTATATTGGTGAAAAAAGAGTTAATTTTTAGCCCATTACAAATAACAAATGAAATATCTAGCGATTATAGTTTCGAATGCTGCGGCATAAAAGTTCCGAGTCACAACTTAATACTAGTATGTGTCTATAGAATCCCCGATTCCGACACAGGTATATTTTTAAAGAAAATGGAAGTGTTGTTACACAAATTAACTCATAAAAGTAGGAATCGTATCATAATATGCGGAGACTGGAATATTGATATCCTAAAAGACACTACACAAAGCAGAGAATTAATATCTATTTTAAATAATTTCAACTTATTGACACATATTAAAATGCCCACTAGGAAAAAAAGCTGCATAGATCAGATAGCCAGTAATATCTCGACCCAAGACACTAAAAGTAGTTTACATAACCTAGCCCTCTCAGATCATGATACTGGGCAGTCATTAACGTTCTTTCTTCCTTTAACTAATAATACACAGAAGACAATAAACTTCTTTCATGAGGTCAAAAGAGATTACAACAAAAACAATATTAAAAAGTTTCTTGATTGTATATCAGCTTTAAGTTTTAATGAAATATATGAAGAAACAGATTGCAACAAAGCATTTAACATATTTCATGACCTATACATTATGTTCTACAAACTATGTTTTCCCGAAATAATAATGACAAAATATAATAAACCAGTAAAAAATAAATGGATTAGTAAAGGCATAAAAATATCATGCATAAAAAAGAGAACTTTATATTATAATTACCAGCACGATGCCCTTAGCAAAAAATATAATTTAAGAAGATACATGACCTATTCTAAAATTTTAAAAAGATGTATTTCAAATTCACAATTAATAAATAACAAAAAACATATATATAATTCTAAAAATAAATGCAAAGCGACATGGTCTATTATAAAAAATAACGTAAATAACGACGACAATTATAAAAATTACATCAAAGAGTTAATAATAAATAATAAGATAATTAATGATCCAAATGACATATGTAATCAATTCAATAACTATTTTATAGAAATGACCCATAAGTTTAACTTTAGCAATAATAATAACACTAGTAACATTGACATTACCACTAACACTGACAGTATCTTTCTGACTCCAGTAAATGAACAAGACATTATAAAAATTATCGTCTCTTTAAATGATACTAACGCTACTGGATACGATGAAATTTCCACAAAAATAATAAAATTAAGCAGTAAAAGCATAGCATCACCGCTATGTTATATAATTAATCTGTCATTTGAGACAGGAACATTTCCTACTAGATTAAAACAATCTATAGTTAAACCACTATATAAAAAAGGTAATCGCACGGATATGTCAAATTATAGACCCATTACATTGATACCTATCATAGCAAAGATTTTTGAAAAGGCAATGTACGAAAAAATAATCAACTTTTTAAATAAAAACAACATTCTTACTGAGAACCAATTTGGTTTTAGGAAGAATAGTTCGACTTCACTTGCTTGTTTTACTTTGGTCAAACTTATATCTGAAGCCCTCAATAACAAAATGTCTGTATTATCAGTATTTTTAGATATGAGCAAAGCATTTGATTTTGTCCCACATACTCGCTTACTTTGCAAACTGGAGAAATACGGCATAAGAGGTTTGGCGCATGACTGGCTTAAAAGTTATTTATCGAGTCGCCAGCAAAGGACAGTAGTATCAAAAATTGACAATAACACAAAAAAAACATATAGCTCAGAGTTAAAAATAAATAGTTGTGGTGTGCCTCAGGGAAGCGTATTAGGGCCTCCACTATTTATAATATATATAAATGACCTTTGCAAGAGCCTAAAACATAATTGTACACTATTTGCTGATGACACTACTTTGACCATAAAAACTTCAAATAGGAATGCCCTAGAAACTGACACTAACAATGAAATACTAAATGCAATTAAATGGCTGGAATCTAATAATTTACGTGTTAACATTGAAAAAACAAAATTAGTACAATTCCAAACATACAATTCGTTTGTAAGGCCACCTCAAATACAATACAATCATTCGATATTGGAACCAGTACCATCAACCTTATTCTTGGGAATAGTAATTGACGAAAAATTAAATTGGAAAGAACATGTAAAAAATGTCTGCACTCGACTCGACAGATTTGTGTTTGCTCTTCGAAATCTGAGACGAATAGCCAGTAAAGAAACAGCCCTTAATGCATATCATGGCTATGTTTCGTCAGTGCTGCGTTACGGCCTTGTTATATGGGGTAATTCAGTAGACGTGAATAGAGCATTCATTGCACAAAAAAAATGTGTCAGAGCTGTGTATGGGGCAGAATACTTAGAGCATTGTAAGCCAATATTTAAAGCACTAAAAATTCTTCCACTTCCTTGCCTTTACATTTTTGAAATTTGTTTATTTATAAAAAGGTATCCGCACATATTTCCATTGTATGAACACATTTCTAAAAGAGTTGAGAAGAGAAGCCCAAATAAATTACTTGCACCTAGCCAGAGACTACATTTGTATAGCAGGAATTCCAATTGCATGGCAATCAAAATCTTCAACAATTTACCCCCTAGCATCAGAGTGTTACCTACTAATAAATTCAGGAAAACAATATTTGCCTGGCTTTTAGACAATTGTTTCTATTCAGTAAATGATTTTTTTAATTACAAATTTTGACATTACATTTTATTAATATTTTGTGTGTATACTTACTGACTTTTTATTTTATTTTTTTATTTTTAAACTTTTGACATTATATAATTGGTAAATTTTGACATTGAATTCATAAATAATAATAAGAAAAATGTAATTGACATTAAGTATATTAAAAATTAACTAATTTATAATTATTACTAATGGGAATGTTAATTAATTTAATTTTAATATTTCTACACCGGCAACGGTAGTATATGTGAAGCTTTTTATTAATATTAAGATCTTAATGTACCATGTACTGAGAAATAATTATATAAATAAATAAAAAATTTGTCTGTGTGTATAATTATGAACTTCGTGAGTTTATAATCAATCGGTATTATTTCCGTTAGATTATAAACTGCTGAAAAACTAAAACAAACTATTTACAACTTTTATCGCATTATTTTCCGATAATTTATAACCTATCCATGGGAAACGATAAATTTTGAACTGGTATCAAACTTGGTTGCAACATAACGCACCTTGCGCTTATACTAAATAACCTGCCTAGCTGCGAGCAACTTGGAAGTAGCGCTCACTCGGCTCCCGCGCGGTAGTTAACAATAATTCAAACCTAACCTATCCTATTTCACCCAGTTCACAATTTTTCCACAGGTAAAGGAAATAATAACGAATAAAAAACATTGAAAAATTAAACCATCAAAATCAGCAATTTAGGATATTTATTTTCACGCGGAGTGATATTACTATCTCTTATTTTGTATTTTGAAGATAAAAAACTGCAGTAAACAATATGTTGAAGGGTTGAACTATTCTTCGGACTTCTTTGTCTAGTCTGTTATTGGGCAACAATTCAACCAAACGATTTGAATGTTTCGCATGATTAATTATCTATTTCGTTGTTCAGTATCTAATTAATAATTTTCTGTTTGTGGTGACCAATTTTTAAATGTCTGTTTAATTAGGAACCTACTGATCGAATATAAGTGGAACATTAATCGTATAATTATTTGCTGTCAAATGACATGAAAAGCTGAGGTTCTGGAACCCTTTTTTATCTGTTTTTATTTGTTATCAGTAATAATATTACATGAAATCATTGCAATTGAAGATATATTGAAGAAATAAGTAATTTCACAGGAAAGCAAACTGCAACAGTACAATAATGTAATTAGTTAAGAGTCCTGTCAGAGGTATCGGTAAAGTGGCGTCTATTGTGAACAAGCCACACGCTGTCATCTTGCTGAAGTTCCGGTTAACTTGTAGCACGCGCTTGCACAGATGTGTGACACTTTCTGTAAAGAAATAACATAAAGAAATAAAAAAAGAATTAAAATATATATTTTAATGCCCCAGATTTCAACATTGTTTCAATATTTTTTATATAAAAAAAAAACCATTTAGATATTCGTAGTCGAAAGTTTTGCTATTACCTGGACAGTTCATATCCATCACACGCTGTATACACGCTGACTCAGCTTCTTCCACAGATATATAGAACTTCTCACATTGCCAACAAGTTATCGTAGCAAGTGACAAAAATTTTACAATCCATATGAATACAACCACGCTCAGAAATGGAGGCAACTGAAAGCAACAAGTAGCAAAATAATATTAAGAGCCAGCTGTGCTTTGAAATGGTACCGTAACGTCACCGTGTATACTTATTTATTCAATAAAATTAAGTTAACATTGAGGAACACAATCTACACAGTAAAATAATGTAAAAAAAACGTTGTGAATGCTATTTCTATATGTGTGAAGGACATTAGGACTGAGGAAGTACAAATGCAGCAATGAGTCCCTTGGTATATTATTCTAAATAGAAACATATTGAGATCTTGCTAAAGAAGTGACTGAATATAAAATGGAAAAGTCAAAAGAAAAGATGATTCAATTGTTCTAAAAAAAAACAGATTAACCCCATGATAATATGGATGTAGAATCTGATGCTGGTTAAAAATATTGGGGAATTATAAAACGAGCGAATAAAAAAAAACTTTGCGACTGATGATGAGATACTGTTTTAATAATTAAAAAATATTGGGGAATTATAAAACGAGCGAATAAAAAAAAACTTTGCGACTGATGATGAGATACTGTTTTAATAACTTGAGCGGTATAAATTTGAGTAAGCGAAAAATTAACTAAACTAACGACGAATATTGATTAATAATAAAATCCAGAACGAGCTAACAAAAAGTCAGTAGTGATTAATCCATTTCAGATATTCAAATTCTAGCCGTGCGACTAAATTACTAAGTGAGCGACAAGAAATACAGAGAGGACAACTTTAATGTTATGATAGAGACGATTTTTCCAATTGAGGTTATACATAACGAACTACTATAAAGTTCACTTTAAGCAACGTTTGGAAGCTGCTTTATTAATGATTAATTATTGGTTACTGATAATCTATTTGAGGTCTTATGTTTTTTATTTTGATACGATTGTTTAATGAAAACTACAGACTGTTTGATGCGAAAGGGGGTGGAGCGACCAATCAATGCAGTCAGGTGAGTTGGGCTGCGGACCGGTGTTGCGTGTTTACGATGGGTATCCCTCTATCCGGCAGAATTTTGATGCTCCGAAGTTTATTTGGCATAACACACTTGCCATAAACTTCTTTAAACAAATATTTGTAAGGCATAAAAATTAGAAACAAATCGCTGCAAAACTGACTCCACGTAGTCTTGTCTGCTAGGGCAGACAAGACTACGTGGAGTCAGTTTTGCAGCGATTTGTTTCCGTGCCTACGCGGGTTTAAATTACACTCTACGGGTAGGCCCCTAGAGTGTAATTTAAACCCGCGTAGGCACGGAGGGGCTAGGCGGCCCGCGAGCTGAGGAGCAGGTGGTTTTAACGCCCTGCGCCGTGGCTGAGGCTGGCCGGCGAAAGCCGGCCAGCAAGCCGAAGCGGTGGGTGCGGTGGTGAGCGTTAAAATTATCTGCGACGGTAAGCTTGCGAGGGACCGCCGGAGCCCCGCAGCACCGGAGCCGTGACAGAAACCATGCCTGCTGCATGTGGCAATAGTGTTTCTTCAAATAGTTATTTCATAAGAAAATTTTCAAAAAAAAGTGGAGCTCATAGTATGTACTCTGCTCATTATACTATTTTTCAAAGTGGTTTTTCTATTCGTAACACTTAATTTAAGATATGATTCCGCTCAGTATAAATAAATCATTTGCCAAATATTGAAAAAAATGCAAGACGTAACGTTGACACTCAAACAAATATTAGGTCACTCACATATTATGAAGCTTTTCATTTTGTATTTTAAGAAACTCAAATTCGTGTTTGTAAGTTGCTGTTCTGTTCATTTCTCGTCACTCGCAGTCAGTCGCTCACTTAGTAATATTATAACTTAAATTAATTATTTTTGTCACTTAAACCATTAATTTACAGTCACTCGTTTAAATACTACCCAAAAATATTCAACAAAAGTTAATCCTGGGCCCAGAAGACCAAAAGAAAACTTAAGATACATAATTATGTATAATAATACTCACTTTGTGATGTGACGACTCTTGCAAATGTATTAAGTACAACTGCACACAACATAGAGCACGAATAAACGAGTCATATGTTCGGATTAATATCTAAAAACAAAGAGAATAATTTATCATTGCATGAGTCAGTGGGAAATGAAATTTAAGTAACATTAATGTAAGCAAGCACCGACTTACCAATACTCGGAAGCATTTTATATACAGTTTGAAAGCATCTAAAATATGTTGATACGTCTTAAAAAACTTGTTACAATATTTATCATTCTGTTCTTCATTATTTATTATTAGTATGTTCTTAATCCATTCTTTAAGATACGTTGTCAACAATGTTGCAAGGCGGATACCATATATTAAATTAAGATCATATTGTGTAGTCAGTAAATCACGGGCAGCTTCAATAAAATTAATTGACCCCTTTAAGGCATACAAAAATGTAGACGGTAAATTAAAAATACTGAGTACAGTACAAAGTGAAATCCAGTTCCAAATAATATAACTTCGGACACTTTTGCTAATGTCAATGCTCCTATGAATGTCTTGGAGCTTCAATACAAGGGAAACGTTGATACGACTATGAACAATGTTGCAAATGATAAGCAAAATGTAGCCGACGAAAGACATAGTGTTAGCAAACCAAAAAATTGCAAGCGTGATACCCGTTGTATGCAATTTCGTGATATTACTGTGTTCATCGTTGAACTGACGACAAATACAAAAAATATTGAAAAATGAAATAGTAAAGAACAGCAAAATGTGATATTTCTTTTCACAGTGAGTGATATAACTATTTCTTATTTTGTATTTTGAAGACAAGACTGCAGAGAGCATAATGTTGAAAGGTTGAACTATTCTTTGGAAGTCTTTGTCCAGTCTATTATTGGGTAACAATTTAACTGGACGATTTGAGCTGTTGTTCCACATGATTACTACGCAAATATTTGATTTTATATGAACAATATTCCGTCATTTTTATAAGGGCCGATCTAGAAGTTTTTCTATTAGTGGGTCTTGATCGTATCTAAGTTGAAAATAATTAATCGTGCTTGCTGTCAAATTACATAAAAGGATTATCTACAAATTCATCATCAAATTATGTCCTTTTTGGGTATTTGAAAAGAGATAAAAAAAATCAACAACGTCTTTAAATACAATATAAATTCAATAGAAATAATCTTGGAACTATAATTATTATTGTCTAGTTTATAATTGCGTAAAACAATTTGTGTTGTCTTACATTATTTATTTTTGAGGTTGTCTTATTTTCTACTGTAAGAATACAAATAAACTTACATTCCATAATATCTTGACATGACTGGTTCAGTGCATTATTAAATTTTGTTAGTTTGATTTGGTTGAATGCTTTATTGCGTCCCCCATAATATACTTCTGCATAAATTAACTGCTTACGGCATCACTGGCTCCCTTCTTAATTGGTTTAAATCCTATCTCGATGGTCGTTCCTTCTTTGTTGCTCTTAATGGCTACCAGTCGGTCTCCTACAGGGTTACATCTGGCGTCCCACAGGGTTCACATGTTAGCCCAGTTTTATTTAACTTGTTTAGTAATGATCTCGCCAATGAGTTGACATTTTCTGAGTGTTACATATTGTATGCTGACGATTTAAAATTTTGTAGAATAATTGAATCAGACCTTGATGTTCAGTTGCTACAGAGAGACATTGACATGTTAGTAACGTGGTGTGATGAAAATGATAATTATGAGCTTAAATATTAGCGTAAGTGCTTGGTAGCACTTGCTGATAGTTAAGCGTGAAATTCACCGGGAAAACTAAATAATATACTTCTTCACATCTCAATCTAAGACATTACCTACCTACATCATGAAATTAAAAAAGGCACATAAGTTTCGTCAGATTCAAATCCAGAACCTCGTGAATATGTAATTCATGTTGTAATTCGTGACTTCACTAACAAACGCTACGGCAAATTCTTACCGAAAATACTTGTGTTTCAAATTCTACAAATTCCGAACACATGTTTTCAATTTTCTGCAAGTCTTGAATTGCACTTGAAGCCAAGTCCTCATAAGTTTACCGAGTGTGTGTGAAATACGGAGGCAATATCCGGTGATAGCTATTTTCGCGAACAATTAAAAGTAGTTAGAGTGTAGTTATAGTATAGTTAGCGGCTGTCGGCTGCAGACGTGTGTTAGCTTATTAAATGTGGAGAGGGTTTTACTTTAATAGTGTGGAGTATGTGTGATGTGTTGAGTAAAAGTGTAAAAACAAGTGTAAAAAAATTGGCCAAGTGCGTGTCGGACCACGCACAATGAAGGGTTCCGTAGTTGGGATGAATATCGCAAGAACAAATCTAACTTTGTGGTGGAAAAACATAAAATATTCTCGCACTGGAGTGGAGTGTACGCGTGTTGTATGTTTCCATGTCTAGTTGTACTCACACGAAGTGTGAATCCTATTTCTTATTTTGTATTTTGGATACAAGACTGCAGTGAACATTATGATGACAGGTTGAATTATTCTTCGGACTTCTTTGTCCAGTCTGCAACAATTTAACTAGGCGATTTGATTTATTTCACGTTAGCTTTTGCCCGCGGCTTCGCCCGCGTGGATGTCGGAAAATATTCCATGGGAACGTTCTACCGAGACTACATAACTAAATAGCCGAGGAAAAGGTCATTGACTCCTACCGCTGCGTCCGCGTTGCCGTTAACAATAATTATTTTGTTACGCGTAATTTTGAATCTGTGATATCTTTTAAACTATTCATTAAATATATAATTGATGATTAATAATCTATTTCGTTGTTCAGTATCTAATGATCAATTTCCTCTTATTTTTATGATTAATAATTCAGAAATATCTGTTTAATTAGGTACCTAATTGATCGTATCGAAGTTGAACATTAATCAAATACGTATTTGCAGTCGAATAACATAAAAGGCTTAGGTTATGAAAGGAGTTTTTTTAATTTGTGTATGCTTAGTAATAATTATGAAATCATTGCAATTGTGTGATAAATACTAAAGAAATAAGTGATTTCACAGGAAAGCAAACTGCAACAGTACAATAATGTAATTAGTTAAGAGTCCTGTCAGAGGCATAGGTAGATTGGCGTCTATTGTGAACAAGCCACACGCTGTCATCTTATTGAAAGTCCGGTTAACTTGTATTACGCGCTCGCAAAGAAGTCTGACACTTTCTGTAAGGAAATAGGCAAAAATTGTATTGGATAATTACAAAAGAATAAAAATATAGATTTTAATTTCCCAGATTTCAACATTGTAAAACCCATCTTTCAGAATCAATGTTGAAATTAGAGGAATTAAAATTGACGACATTTTTATAAAAAGAATTTAGTTATGTATTCTTAGTCGAAACTGTTGCTCTTACCTGGACAGTTCTTATCCATCACACGCTGTATACACGCCGACTCAGCTTCTTCCACAGATATATAGAACTTCTCACATTGCCAACAAGTTATCGAAGTAAGTAACAAAAATTTTAAAATCCATTTGATTACAAGGACACTCAGTGATGGAGACATCTGGAAGCAGCAAGTAGCAAAATAATATTAAGAGCCAGCAGGCCTAGCACAGGCGTACCCAAGACTTTTGTGACAAGACATGATACATTTTGTTATGTCTTACAAAGTCTTAAATGCAACCACGGGTCAACCATGTGATATAAATCTAGAGGCATTTGTTACTGATAATTTCTTGACTTGTGATATAATTTTGTTGGGACTCATTATGTCTTATTTGCTACTACGGACGCACACATTTTGGCACACATCTCAAATTTTGAAGGTGAAGACAAGATTTAAAACTTGAAAAAATTAGATTTCGCTGCTAATTATTACTAATTATTCTCTTTCAACAGAGAGAGCGAGAGGGAAAGTGCGAATTTGGTCAAAACGAAAATCCAAGATGGGGGCTGGGAAATTTTACTCATTTTTCGTCATGGGTGTCGACCTCACTATCGGCTTTAGCACCATCAAAAACTACGAAAACGACACCATGACGAAAAATTAGAAAATTGAAGCAGCCGCCATCTTCGATTTTCGTTTTGACCAAATTCATACTTTCTCTCTCTCTCTCTCTCTATCGAGTTAGAAGAAGACAGACGCAAGTATGAAGCCGCGTTAACAACTTCGTTACAAAAACCCGTTTACTATGTCACACTATGAAGTCGCAACAAGAAAGACATGCCGTGCCTTAGATTATGTCACAAGGTTGACCCGTGCTTGTTTAATTTGAGCGGTAAAACCGCCCAAACTGTGATAAAATGTGTGACTCAAGGCATATCACAGTAGGCCGTGCTCGCTGGGCAACTGTGCTCTGAAATGGTATCGTAACGTCACCGCATAAACTTATACATATAATCAATGAAATTAAGTTAACATTGAGTAACTGAATCAGATACCCAAAATTGAGTAACTGAATCAGATACCCAAAATTGAGTAACTGAATCAGATACCCAAAATTGAGTAACTGAATCAGATACCCAAAATTGAGTAACAAAATCTACATCGTACCCAAATGAAAAAAATAATGTTGTGAATGATATTTCAATATGTGTGAAGGAAATAAACGCTGAGGAAGTACAAGTGCGGCATTTAGTCGCATTTATGATATATCATGCAAAATAGAAACATAATGGGGTTTTATTATAAAAGTGACTCAATATAAAAATGAAATAACAAAAGAAAGATGATTTAATTGTTCTAAAAATAAATCAGATTAATAGTAAGAACATGGATGCTTCATACTCCAGAACTTTTAAATCACGATAGTGTGGATATTGTAGTTAATTAAAAAATATTCAACTACTAGCTTCCGCCCGCGACTTCGTTCGCGTGAAATTGCGGCCCCCAACACATCGCGTCGCATCCCATCGCCTACCCGCTATTACTTTGTTTTCGCTTAGCAATATTTCTGTCTTTTTTATTTTTACTCGGCTCTTATTGGTCGTATCGTGATGATAAGATATATCCTTTTGCCTTCTTCAATAAATGGGCTATCTAACATTGAAATAATTTTTCAAATCGAACCAGTAGATCCTGAGATTAGCGCGTTCAAGCAAACAAACAAACAAACTCTTCAGCTTTATTTATATTAAAAATATAATATGTATATATGTAATAATAATAAGTATGTAAATATAAATAGATAGTTAATAAAATTCCTGGTCATTACCTGTTACCAATTGAAAATTAAGATACATAATAATTATGCATACACTTACTTTGTAATGTGACGACGCTTGCAGCGTTAAGTATATCTGCATACCACATAGAGCACGAATAAACGAGTCGCATGTTCTGTATAATATCTTAAAACGAAGAGAACTTCATTGCATGAATCAGTGGGACGTGTAATATAAATTTATCAATGTAAGCAAGCACCGACTTACCAATACTCGGATACATTTTGTATACAGTTTGAAAGCATTTAAAATATTTTGATACATCTTAATAAACTTGTTACAATATTCATCATTCTGTTCTTCATTATTTATTATTAATATGTTCTTAATCCATTCTTTCAAATACGTTGTCAACAATGTTGTAAGGCGGATACCATAAATTAAATTAAGATCATATTGTGTAATCAGTAAATCACGGGTAGCTTCATTAAAAGAAATTGACCCCCTTATGACATAAAAAAATGTAGACGGTAAATTAAAAATACTCAGTACAGTAAAAAGTGAGATCCAGTTCCAAATAATATAACTTCGGACACTTTTGGTAATGTCAATACTCCTATGAATGTCTTGGAGCTTCAATATAAGGAAAACGTTGCTACGGCTATGAACAATATTGCAAATGAGGAGCAAAATGTAGCCGACGAAAAACAAAGTGTTAGTCAACCAATAAATTGCAAGCGTGATACCTGTTTTATTCAATTTTGTGAAATTACTGTGTTCATCGTTGAACTGACGACAAATAAAAAAAACATTGAAAAATGAAATAGTTGAGAACAGCAAAATGTGATATTTCTTCTCACACGGAGTGATATAACTATTTCTTATTTTGTATTTTGAAGACAAGAATACAGAAAACATAATGTTGAAAGGTTGAACTATTCTTTGGACGTCTTTGTCCAGTCTATTATTGAGTAAAAATTTAAATGGTCGATTTGAGCTGTTGTTCCACATGATTACTACGCAAATGTTCAATGTCAAATGAACCATTTTCCGTTATTTTTATGGATCAGTCGGAAATTTTTCTATTAAGTAGTCTCGTTCTAGGTAGTCTAGGTCTTGATCCTATCTTGTTGAAAATAATTAATCGTGCTTGCTGTCAAATTACTTAAAAGGATAAATAATGAATTTCTATTTCTACTTCAAATGTGCCTTTTTTGTGTATTTGTTAAGAGATAAAAATCAACAACGTGTTTCAATACAAAATCCATTCGTTCAGGGGCAAAATGTCCAATTCTCAAAATGTCCAGCGGTGTCAAAATGTCCAAATCCCAAAATGTCCAACTCTCAAAATATCCAATTCCCAAAATGTCTAAGTCCCAAAATGTCCAATCTTTGAGAATTAGTTCAATAACTCATCAAAGCGCTTTTTTAATACTTATGGCAAACAATAAATACGAAATACTGAAAGAATCAAAGTATGTTTTATTTATAATTAACACATTAAGCCAACCAACACCCGAAATCACAATTTTTCTCATACCTAATTAAAAAATTATTAATTAAGTAATTTTGATCTCACTAACTTACTCATAATTAGTCATTTTTATAATTATAAATTGAAACAAACATTAAACATAGTTTTTTTATAACTTATTTTATGTCCTACCTTGCTTAGTCAAGCAGGCAATAATCAACATAATTTTTATTTATGTTTTATGTAATAATAATACGAGTATAGTATAGTAAGTACACTACACTTTACTTTTTAAACAAGCTAAGACTAAAAAAAAGTTTATTTTCAAAAATTTTTGGGTTGTGTGTATTTTTTATATTACATTATGACAAAAATAGTGATTTCGTGTATGTTGTGGTCTTCTCTGGGCTTAATTCGTTACATATAAATAAAACATATTTTGTATCTTTCGGTGTTTTGTATTTATTGTTTGTCATAACTCATAAGTATTAAAAAACCGCTTTGACGACTTGAAGAACTAACTTGCTAAATTCTCAAAAATTTGGACATTTTGGGAGTTCGACATTTTGGGAGTTCGACATTTTGGGAATTGGACTTTTTGAGAATTGGACATTTTGACCATTGGACATTTTGACAATTGGACATTTTGACACCGCTGGACATTTTGACAATTGGACATTTTGACCCTGAACGGAAAAACGTTCAGGGGCAAAATGTCTTTCTTTACTACTTAGCACCTGGACATGCCCGTGTACGATACCTTTGTATCGTACGGGTAACTTTGCTTTTTTTATTTCGAGAAAAACATCGCCCGAATGTTCGTTCCATCCCGAACGTTTGGATCATTTGTAAAAGTTGCGATGAAGTGTTGATTTAGTGTAAATAAAGTCGATTGTTTAAGTACAAAGTGAATTTTGGTGTATTCAGTGTTGTTAGTTTTTGCTTATGTTGTGATTTCAGGGAACCATTTCACCGACGTACCATTATTTGGTTATGACTTGCCAACTGTGTGTCGTTATTGACTGGCAGAATATGAGCTGATTCACACATTGTAGCATTCCGCTGCCAATTAAGCCTCTTTTCAAGTGGAAGAGGTCGTATATGGTTTATTCATAAAATATTGTCATATTCTGACATTATTTTAAATTTTAATTTGATGGAAGCAAAACAAGAAAAGATTCGTGCTTGTTCATGCTCAAGGGGCCTACCACAACCACTAAAAGCAGTATTATTTTAATCTTACTTCAGTGGGGGAAAGAGATGGTGCTATACGTCCTGTAGAGCTTCCATCTCTTTCCAACACTAAAGTAATATTAAAATAATACTGCTTTTAGAGGTGGTGGCCCCCAGTTCTCAGCTACCAGTTAACACGAGACGTGTTGAACTTGTTCGGAAATTTTAAATAGTTTACAAATAGCATATACATTCATAAATTAGTGTCTCCTTGTAGAATAGACACATTCCTGTAAACCCCACGTAATTTTATCGTCGACAAAAATATTCCATAAACGGAATGGCTTCCAAGGTTCGACTGTTTCGCCTCCGGAGTGGATAATGATAATCTTAGTACAATGGCATTAAATGTAATCTTATTGAAACAATAAATTCCTCCTCAAAAATTGTAATTTTACAGAAAAGCAAAACTGCAGCAGTACTACAAATGTACTTAGTCATGAGTCCCATCAGAGGTATCGGAGAGCGTCTATTAATAATAAACAGGCCACACTGTCATCTTACTGAGGGTCCGGTTAACTTGAAGCATATTTGACTCAAAATAAGGGAAATGTGGCTGCAGCACCAATGATCAACAGTATGTAATTAAGCAAATTGAGAGTGATAAACAAACAAAAAAAAAGCGTGTAAAATGGATAGTGAGATAGTGTTTTTACTTTATACCGCAAAATCGCTTAGTTAATCGGTTACCATACGATAGAGGGTCGTGGGTTCGAACCCAAGCAGGCGCTTTACTTTGTGTAACTGTGTCCTTTACCTGTGTCCCAGCAGTAGGAACATTAATAGGTTGATTATGTATGTTTTGTATACGATAGATACACAAAACATTGAAAAAAGAAACAGTCAAGAACAGCAATATGGGAAATTTATTTTCACACAGAATTATATAAATATCTCTTATTTTGAAGACAAGACTGCTGTGAACGATAAATTCAAAGGTTGAACAATTTTTCAGACTTGAGCAACAATTTTATTAAACCGGATTAAGGATTAAGTAATGTGATTACTAATCAATTTCGTTGTTTAGCGCCTAATGAACAATTTTCTGTTATTTTTATGATGACCAATTCAGAAATGTCTGTTTAATTAGGTACCTACCTTACTGATCGTATCGATGTTGAAGATTAATCATAATTATGTCAAATACATTAAGATTCATTACGTCAAATTACATAAAAGGCTTAGGTTCTGGACTTGTATTGAGCATAATAATATTACATTAAATCATTACAATTGAAAATAATATGTTGAATAAATAAGTAATTTCAGAGGAAAGCAAACTGCAACAGTACAATAATGTAATTAGTTAAGAATCCTGTCAGAGGTATCGGTAGAGTGGCGTCTATTGTGAACAAGCCACACGCAGTCATCTTATTGAAGGTCCGGTTAGCTTGTAGCACGCGCTTGCAAAGATGTCTGACACTTTCTGTAAAGAAATAAGCAAAAATTGAGTTGAATAAATTACAAAAGAATAAAAATAAAGACCTTAATCCCCAGATTTCAACATTGAAAAAATTTTTTTTACAAAAAAAAAAAAAAAAACGACTTCCAAAAAAGCACAACAAAATGAAAAATAACTTAACGGAAGTTGGTGTCTTTGGATTCGTCGTTATTTGCCACCGACTTCCGAAATTAAAGTTATTTTTCATTTTGTAGTGTTTTTTTGAAAGTCGATTGTATTTTTTTTGTAAATAAGTTTTGATATAGGTGCGCCTATAATATTTGAAGAGTTCCCTCGATTTCTCCAGGATCTCACCATCAGGTGTTGACCTAATAACAATGGGACCATCTCGAAAGTATACCCTTTCAAACAAAAAATAATTTTTCAAATCCGTCTATACCTATATGGCGGAGTTATGCCGGAAAATATAAAAAAAAAAATATAAACATCCGAATTGAATCCTCCTCCTCTTGAAAGTCGGTTAAAACCCTTCGTTGAGAAGCAATGTGGAAAAAGTGGGATTAAAAGTGTCGATATTTTTACAAAATGAATTTAATTATAAATAGTCGAAACTTTTGTTATTACCTGGACAGTTCGTATTCATCACACGCTGTATACACGCCAACTCAGCTTCTTCCACAGATATATAAAACTTCTCACATTGCCAACAAGTTATCGTAGCAAGTACCAAAAAAAATAGAATCCATATGATTACAACCACGCTCAGAGATGGAGACCACTGAAAGCAGCAAGTAGCAAAATAATAATAAGCGCTAGTTGTATGAAATGGTATCGTAACATCACCGTGTAAACTTATATAATCAATAAAATTAAGTTAACATTGAGTAACTGAATCAGATACCCAAAATTGAGTAACATAATCTACACAGTACCCAAATAAAAAAAATAATGTTGTGAATGATATTTCAATATGTGTGAAGGAAATAAACGCTGAGGAAGTACAAGAGCAGCATTTAGTCCCATTTATGATAATATATGTCATGCAAAATAGAAACATAATGGGGTTTTATTATAAAAGTGACTCAATATAAAAAGGAAATAACAATTGAAAAGAAGATTTACTTGTTCTAAAAATAAATCAGATTAATAGAAAGAACATATATAC
Organism: Conistra vaccinii; assembly: GCA_948150665.1. Taxonomy (NCBI): domain Eukaryota; kingdom Metazoa; phylum Arthropoda; class Insecta; order Lepidoptera; family Noctuidae; genus Conistra; species Conistra vaccinii. Next base: position 18,889,697 of record OX411326.1, read on the forward strand.
TTCAGAACATTTAAATCACGATAGTATGGATGTTGAAGTTAATTAAAAAATATACAACAACTAGCTTCCGCCCGCGACTTCGTTTGCGTGAAATTGAGGCCCCCGACAGCGACACATCGCGTCGCATCCCATCGCCTGCCCACGCTATTACTTTGTTTTCGCGTAGCCTTATTTCTGCCTTTTTTCTTTTTACTTGGCTCCTATTGGTCTTAGCGTGATAATATTATAGCCTTTTTGATTGAGATTAGCGCGTTCAAGCAAACAAACAAACAAACTCTTCAGTTTGATATATTATATAAATATTCTTATATATTTATTAAGAATGTATGTAGGTATTTATGTATCTATTATATAAAATATTTATATATATATATGTATATATCTCTGTGTGTCTATTATAGTATATTTTATCTATATAACTATTATTTTGCACCAATGACAACCCCATTTTTATGTCCACGTAATCACTGTCCATCCAAGGTTGCCTGGAAGAGATCGCAGAAAGCGATAAGGCCGCCCATTGTATGTTTTGTTGTGTTATGTTTATTTTTTTGCTATGTATTTTCTGGTGTACAATAAAGTATATATAAATAAATATATAGTAAACATAATATACGTAGATAGTTGATAAAATTCCTGGTCATTACCTGTTACCAATTGAAAATTAAGATACACAATATGCATACACTTACTTTGTCATGTGACGACGCTTGCAGCGTTAAGTATAGCTGCATACCACATAGAGCACGAATAAACGAGTCGCATGTTCGGTATAATATCTAAAAACGAAGAGAATATCATTTCATTAATCAGTGGGACGTGTAATATAAATGTATCAATGTAAGCAAGCACTGACTTACCAATACTCGGAAACATTTTGTATACAGTTTGAAAGCATTTAAAATATTTTGATACGTCTTAAACAACTTGTTACAATATTCATCATTCTGTTCTTCATTATTTATTATTAGTATGTTTTTAATCCATTCTTTCAGATACGTTGTCAACAATGTTGTAAGGCGGATACCACAAATTAAATTTAGATCATATTGTGTAATCAGTAAATCGCGGGTAGCTTCAATAAAAGAAATTGACCCCCTTATGACATAAAAAAATGTAGTCGGTAAATTAAAAATACTCAGTACAGTAAAAAGTGAGATCCAGTTCCAAATAATATAACTTCGGACACTTTTGTTAATGTCAAGGCACCTATGAATGTCTTGGAGCTTCAATATAAGAAAAACGTTGCTACGGCTATGAACAATGTTGCAAATGAGGAGCAAAATGTAGCCGACGAAAGACATAGTGTTAGTCAACCAAAAAATTGCAAGCGTGATACCCGTTTTGTTCAATTTAGTGAAATTACTGTGTTCATCGTTGAACTGACGCCAAATAGAAAAAACATTGAAAAATGAAATAGTTAAGAACAGCAAAATGTGGTATTTCTTCTCACACGGAGTGATATAACTATTTCTTATTTTGTATTTTGAAGACAAGAATACAGAGAGCATAATGTTGAAAGGTTGAACCATTCTTTGGACGTCTTTGTCCAGTCTATTACTGAGTAAAAATTTAAGTGGTCGATTTGAGCTGTTGGTCCACATGATTACTACGCAAATGTTCAATGTTAAATGAGCAATATTTTGTTATTTTTATGGGTCAGTCGGAAATTCTATTAAGTAGTCTCGTTCTAGGTAGTCTAGGTCTTGATCCTATCTTGTTGAAAATAATTAATCGTGCTTGCTGTCAAATTACATAAAAGGCTAAAATAATGATTTTCTATTTCTACTTCAAATGTGCCTTTTTTGTGTATTTGATATGAGATAAAAATCAACAACGTCTTTCAATACAAAATTCATTTTTGATCTTACTTCAGGATTGGAATAATCTTTGAAGTATTTAATTGTCTAGTTTATTATTGCGTAAGACGATTTGTGATGTTAAAATAAGTAGTTCTTATTGGTATAATCCTATTTCTTTGACATTTAAACAGCTTTATTTGCTGTTAATTTCAATCCGTTAATTTTATCTTGCGATGGAAATAGTTTTTCGCATTTAGCTTTTTGGCGCCCCTTGCCATCTGGTGCCTGAGCGACCAGTTCTCTCACTCTACTGCAGGGCCGGCGCACAGTGGGAAAATCGTGTATGTTTCGTCTCAAAACTCCGTGTCTCAGTTGTTTCAAAACGAAATGAGCTGTAATTTTGCACCCATAATATACTTGGATATATAAAGTTTAACGCTTATTTAATACAGTAATATTAATGTATAAATTTTATTCCATTACAACAACTTTCACGTGAAACAGTTTTGAGACGGCTTTATATGGGGCTTTACCACAGTGCGTAGGTCTGTCTGTCAGTCATTCAATACACTTTTCTCAGGAAAGCGTATCAAGTTGAAACTGCTATCAAATACATAGGTCTACGGTTCCTTGATGCTCAAAAAAACCAAACTCAACGCTTAAAAAAAATGTCTAAGTCCCAAAATGTCCAATCTTAGAGAATAAGTTCAATAACTCATCAAAGCGCTTTTTTAATACTTATGGCAAACAATAAATACGAAATACTGAAAGAATCAAAATATGTTTTATTTATAAGTAACACATGGTTAAGCCAACCAACACCCGAAATCACAATTTTTCTCATAATTAAAAAATTATTAATTTAGTCATTTTTATCTCACTCACTTACTCATAATTAGTCATTTTTATAATTATAAATTGAAACAACCATTAAACATAGTTTTTTTATAACCTATTTTATGTCTTACCTTGCTTAGTCAAGCAGGTAATAATCATCATAATTTTTATTTATGTTTTATGTAATAATAATATAGTCTATTAAGTACACTACACTTTACTTTTTAAACAAGCTAAGACTAAAAAAAAGTTTTTTTTTTTCCAAAAATTGTTGGGTTGTGTGTATTTTTTTATATTAGGTACATTATGACAAAAATTGTGATTTCGTGTATGTTGTGGTCTTCTCTGGGCTTAATTTGTTACATATAAATAAAACATATTTTGATTCTTTCGGTGTTTTGTATTTATTGTTTGTCATAACTCATAAGTATTAAAAAACCGCTTTGATGACTTGAAGAACTAACTTGCTAAATTCTCAAAGATTTGGACATTTTGGGAGTTCAACATTTTGAGAATTGGACTTTTTGAGAATTGGACATTTTGACCATTGGACATTTTGACAATTGGACATTTTGACCATTGGACATTTTGACAATTGGACATTTTGACACCGCTGGACATTTTTACAATTGGACATTTTGCCCCTGAACGGAAAAACGTTCAGGGGCAAAATGTCTTTTTTTACTACTTAGCACCTGGACTTCCCGTGTACGATACCTTTGTATCGTACGGGTAAATTTGCTTTTTTTATTTCGTGAAAAACATCGCCCAAATGTTCGTTTCATCCCGAACGTTTGGATCATTTATAAAATCAGAATTATAATCAGTTCGAAAATATTGGTGACAAGCTAAATAGCCGGACACGCCATAAAGACTGACTACGGTTGCCACAAATAAAATTAAAATTGTTCAAGAGAAACGTCTACTGCATGTCTATTATAATTTATAACCATTTGCCGAATTCCCTTCAGGATTTGCCATTGACATTGTTCAAAAGAAGTCTCTTTAAACTATTACTATATGTATAAAAAATATTATAACATTAAGGAATATTTGGAGGATAAGTCGATGGAACCTATTAATGTAAATTTGTAATAATTTTAAATAATATTAATAATCATATTGACTGTAATTCTAATACTTTTAATTGACATGTAAATGTATTTGCACGCCATATCATGGCAGAATATGCTGAAACCAAAATGACTGTAATACCTATTGTACCATGTTTTAGCAAATAAATATTTTTAATTTGATTTGATTTGATTTGAAAAGTTGCGATGAAGAAGATTTAGTGTAAATAAAGTCGATTGTTTAAGAACAAAGTGAATTTTGGTGTATTCAGTGTTGTTAGTTTTTGCTTATGTTGTGATTTCAGGGAACCATTTCACCGACGTACCATTATTTGGTTATGACTTGCCAACTGTGTGTCGTTATTGATTGGCAGAATATGAGCTGATTTACACATTGTAGCAATCAATTGATGATTTAAAAACTAACAGACTTAAAATAATATTATTAATTATGTACAAGTATATAAAAGAAGGGGAGGGGAACAATCATAGGGCATCAAAATAATAATCGTATCTTATTATTTTCTTAAAAGATTTAAGAAATTCTTAACTAAATTCTAAAATAAAACTTATTGACCCAGAGATAGTACTTTCTGAGATTTATGCTATGCCTCTTTATGCAAGCGTCTGGACTGAGAGCCCAAGTCATTTGTTCATAAAAGTCTTAATTCACGTTTAAGAAATTTATGAACCATTGCTTTAAGTTTTACTATTTTTTAACTAAATTCCCTATAAGTTTCAAATTGTTCCGCAAGAAAAAAAAAATGGGCTCTCAGTCCAGATGCACATGTTAACACGAGACGTGTTGAACTTGTTCGGAAATTTAAATAGTTTAAATTTAAATAGTTTACAAATAGCATATAAATTCATTAATTAGTGTCTCCTTGTAGAATAGACACATTCCTGATTTAATATTGAGGGTCCCCTCAGGACCGGGGTAAACCCCACGTAAGTTTATCGAAACCAATATTTCATAAACGGAATGGCTTCCAAGGTTCGACTGTTTCGCCTCTGGAGTGGATAATGATAATCTTAGTATAATGGCATTAAATGTAATCTTATTGAAAAAATAAATTCCTCCTCAAAAATTGTAATTTTACAGAAAAGCAAAACTGCAGCAGTACTACAAATGTATTTAGTCATGAGTCCCATCAGAGGTATCGGAGAGCGTCTATTATTAATAAACAGGCCACACTGTCATCTTACTGAAGGTCCGGTTAACTTGTGGCATATTTGACTCAAAATAAGGGAAATGTGGCTGCAGCACCAATGATCAACAGTAGGTAACTAAGCAAATTGAGAGTGATAAACAACCTTCAACCTTCAAGGGCCTATTTGAAATAAATGCTTTGACTTTGACTTTAAACCAAAAAAAAACGTGTAAAATGGATAGTGAGATAGTGTTTTTACTTTATTCCGCAAAATCGCATAGTTTATCGGTTACCATACGATAGACTTACGAATTGTAGGTCGTGGATTCGAACCCAAGCAGGCGCTTTACTTTGTGTAAATAATTTCATCACCACTGCTCTCAAAACGCTTAAGGAAAATATCGTGAGGAAACGTCTTAGAACCAAACATTCGAAGACATGTGACATCTACCAACCCGCACTGGGCCCGCGTGGTAGATTACGGCCCACTCCCTCTCACATAGAGGAGGCCTGTGTCCCAGCAGTGGGAACATTAATAGGCTGATTATGTATGTTATATAAACGATAGATACACAAAATATTGAAAAATGAAACAGTCAAGAACAGCAATATGGGAAATTTATTTTCACACAGAATCATACAAATATTTCTTATATAATTTGAAGACAAGACTGCAGTGAACGATAAATTGAAAGGTTGAACTATTTTTCAGACTTTAGCAACAATTTAATTAAACCGGATGATGATTACTAATCAATTTCGTTGTTTAGCGCCTAATGAACAATTTTCTGTTATTTTTATGATGACCAATTCAGAAATGTCTGTTTAATTAGGTACCTTACTAATCGTATCGATGTTGAAGATTAATCATAATTATGTCAAATACATATGATTCATTACGTCAAATTACATAAAAGGCTTAGGTTCTGGATTTGTATTGAGCATAATAATATTATATTAAATCATTACAATTGCAAATGATGTTGAAGAAATAAGTAATTTCAGAGGAAAGCAAACTGCAACAGTACAATAATGTAATTAGTTAAGAGTCCTGTCAGAGGTATCGGTAGCGTGGCGTCTATTGTGAACAAGCCACACGCTGTCATCTTATTGAAGGTCCGGTTAACTTGTAGCACGCGCTCGCAAAGATGTCTGACACTTTCTGTAAGGAAATAAGCAAAAATTGAGTTGGATAAATTACAAAAGAATAAAAATAAAGATTTTAATTCCCCAGATTTCAACACCGAAAAAAATTTTTTTACAAAATAAAAAAAACAACCGACTTCCAAAAAAACACAACAAAATGAAAAATAACTTAAACGGAAGTTGGTGTCTTTGGATTCGTATTTTCGTTATTTGCCACCGACTTCCGAAATTAAAGTTGTTTTTCATTTTGTAATGTTTTTTTGGAAGCCTATTGTATTTTTTTTGTAAAAAAGTTTTGATTTATCGCTTTTTGGTATATAAAAAAATACCCAAATCGCTATAGGTGCGCCTATAATATTTGAAGAGTTCTCTCGATTTCTCCAGGATCTCACCATTAGGTGTTGACCTAATAACATTGGGACCATCTCGAAAGTATACCCTTACAATGTGGAGACTACCATACAACAAAAAATTCAAATACTGACACTACTAATGCTAAAGAGTATTTTGGAACTGTCAAATAAATCCTAGCTTCGAAATAAAAAAATGAGTCTTTCAAACAAATTAAATGTAATGATTCACCCTAAGCCTATAAATTCCGTTTATCCAACTAGGCCTTGGGTGAATTCTTGGGCATACATTTCCGAATATCCACCTTAGGGTGGATTTTTGGGGTGCATAAACGGAATAGCCCGAGCCGACTATGGATTTTGCCGAGCTATAATGACTAAACTATTGAATATATTCAATTGAATTTTTGTATACAGAATGGGAACGTCATTATGGAGACGCCTTTTTTTTTTTGTTGTATTGTCATCTCCACCTTGTATATGGCGGAGTTATGCCGAACATATACAAAAAAAAATATATATAAACATTCGAATTGAATCCTCCTCCTATTGAAAGTCGGTTAAAAACCCTTCGTTGAGAAGCAATGTGGAAAAAAGTGGGATTAAAAGTGTCGATATTTCTACAAAATGAATTTAGTTATTCGTAGTCGAAACTTTTGCTATTACCTGGACAGTTCGTATCCATCACACGCTGTATACACGCCGACTCAGCTTTTTCCACAGATATATAGAACTTCTCACATTGCCAACAAGTTATCGTGGCAAGTGACAAAAAAATTATAATCCATATGATTACAACCACGCTCAGAGATGGAGACCACTGAAAGCAACGATTAGCAAAATAATAATAAGGGCTAGTTGTGCTCTGAAATGGTATCGTAACGTCACCGTATAAACTTATATACTCAATGAATTTAAGTTAACATTGAGTAACTGAATCAGATACCCAAAATTGAGTAACACAATCTACACAGTACCCAAATGAAAAAATAATGTTGTGAATGATATTTCAATATGTGTGAAGGAAATAAAGGCTGAGGAAGAACAAGTGGATTTAGTCCCATTTATGATATATCATGCAAAATAGAAACATTATGGGGTTTTATTATAAAAGTGACTCAATATAGAAAGGAAATAACAATAGAAAAGATGATTTAATTGTTCTAAAAATAAATCAGATTAATAGATAGAACATGGGTACTTCATACTTCAGAACTTTTAAATCACAATAGTATGGATGTTGTAGTTAATTAAAAAATATTCAACAACTAGCTTCCGCCCGCGACTTCGTTCGCGTGAAATTGCGGCCCCCGACACATCGCGTCGCATCCCATCGCCTGCCCGCGCTATTAATTTGTTTTCGCTTAGCATTATCTCTGCCTTTCTTCTTTTTACTGGGCTCCTCTTGGTCTTAGCGTGATGATTATATTATAGCCTTTTGCCTTCTTTGATAAATGGGCTATCTAACACTGAAAAGATTTTTCAAATCGAACCAGTAGTTCCTGAGATTAGCGCGTTCAAGCAAACAAACAAACAAACTCTTCAGTTTTATATATTAAGTTTTATATATTAAAATATATAGTATAACGCGAACTCTTTCATAATCGCTCTCGCCACAAACCGCCCGTCCCATGAGGATGCAGTAAAATGTCAGATTGTTCTAGAAGCCGGATGACAGATGACGCATACCTTTTTCTAAGACAAAAGAGTCGTCTGACATCCGACAGCTTTGCTGCGCACCTACATTTATGGTGATGTGTGTTTAATAAATATAATATTTAATATCTACATATTAAAATAGTAAATATAATATAGATAGTTCGTAAAATTCCTGGTCATTACCTGTTACCAATTGAAAATTAAGATACATAATATGCATACGCTTACTTTGTAATGTGACGACGCTTGCAGCGTTAAGTATATCTGCATACCACATAGAGCACGAATAAACGAGTCGTATGTTCGGAATAATATCTAAAAACGAAGAGAACTTCATTGCATGAATCAGTGGGACGTGTAATATTAATGTATCAATGTAAGCAAGCATCGACTTACCAATACTCGGAAACATTTTGTATACAGTTTGAAAGCATCTAAAATATTTTGATACGTCTTAATGAACTTGTTACAATATTCATCATTCTGTTCTTCATTATTTATTATTAGTATGTTCTTAATCCATTCTTTCAAATACGTTGTCAACAATGGTGTAAGGCGGATACCATAAATTAAATTTAGATCATATTGTGTAATCAGTAAATCGCGGGTAGCTTCAGTAAAAGACAGTGACCCCCTTATGGCATAAAAAAATGTAGACGGTAAATTAAAAATACTCAGTACAGTAAAAAGTGAGATCCAGTTCCAAATAATATAACTTCGGACACTTTTGCTAATGTCAAGGCACCTATGAATGTCTTGGAGCTTCAATATAAGGGAAACGTTGCTACGGCTATGAACAATGTTGCAAATGAGGAGCAAAATGTAGCCGACGAAAGACATAGTGTTAGTCAACCAAAAAATTGCAAGCGTGATACCCGTTTTGTTCAATTTTGTGAAATTACTGTGTTCATCGTTGAACTGACGCCAAATAGAAAAAACATTAAAAAATGAAATAGTTAAGAACAACAAAATGTGATATTTCTTCTCACACGGAGTGATATAACTATTTCTTATTTTGTATTTTGAAGACAAGAATACAGAGAGCATAATGTTGAAAGGTTCAACTATTCTTTGGACGTCTTTGTCCAGTCTACTATTGCGTAAAAATTTAAATGGTCGATTTAAGCTGTTGTTCCACATGATTACTACGCAAATGTTCAATGTTAAATGAACAATATTCCGTTATTTTTATGGGTCAGTCGGAAATTTTTCTATTAAGTAGTCTCGTTCTAGGTAGTCTAGGTCTTGATCCTATCTTGTTGAAAATAATTAATCGTGCTTGCTGTCAAATTACATAAAAGGATCAATAATGAATAAAATTTCTATTTCTACTTCAAATGTGCCTTTTTTGTGTATTTGATATGAGATAAAAAAATCAACAACGTCTATCAATACAAAATTCATTTTTGATCTTACTTCAGGATTGGAATAATATTTGAAGTACTCGTATTTAATTGTCTAGTTTATTATTGCGTAAAACGATTTGTGTTGTTAAATATGGTAGTTCTAATTGGTATAATCCGTTTCTTTAACATTTAAACAGCTTTATTTGCTGTTAATTTCAATCAGTTAATTTTATCTTGCGATGGAAATAGTTTTTTGCATTTGGCTTTTTGGCGCCCCTTGCCATCTGGTGAGCGACCGGATCTCTCACTCTACTGCAGGGCCGGCGCACAGTGGGAAAATCGTGTATGTTTCCAGTCCGGGGCAGTGGTCCAACTGCTCTGTCCAACTAGTTGGACCATGGGTCTTTACTAGGGACAGTTGTCCAACTTTATCGTCTCAAAACTCCGTATCTCAGTCGTTTCAAAACTAAGTGAGCTGTAGTTTTTCACACATATGCTTGAATATATAAAATTTAATGGAAATAATTTTGACTTTGAAAATTCGGGTAATTAATTAATTTAAAAAATATATAATTATTTTTTATCTCGCGATATGTTTAGGCCCCGTGTCAGAAAAAGCGCTAGTATGCGCGAATTTTTTTTTCACCTTGCATATACTAATATATAAAGATCTTAATACAACAAATATCTCGACAGCGGCAAGCAGCAGTAAAAGGTAAAAAACTAGTTAAAAAAAAAATACATAAAAAATATACCATCTTAAACTATGTTGGTTAATTTTATTTTAATATACCAATATTTATAATATTAATTGCAAAACGTTATGAGGAGATTATAAGCATTCCAAAAATGTATATTTATATCAAAAACTTTTGAGTAATGTGGCGTTGAATTGTAGTAACGTATTGCGTCAAAATTACGTTATTGAACATGAGTTAGCTTTGACGCCTATTTAGAAACATTATGATTAACTAAAAAAAAACAAAAAAAAATGCGAAAAGAAAGCTTATTTATTACAACCACAGTGCGGCGCTGCCTATATCATGTTTCTGCTGTTTTAGTTATTTTAGTCTTGGATTGCGAACTTAAACTAACTTACATTGAAAAAGACAAATCGAAGTTAAAGGTGTTTAAGAGACTTAAAGTGTGTATCTATATTATATTTTATATAATACAAAAGGAGAAACTGACTGGCTGAATGACTGACTGGCAGATTGATATATCTGCCAGTCAGTCATTCAGCCAGTCGAAAATACTTGGACTTGGAACGTGAAATTTTGCACACAGCTTCCTTATACAATGTGGAGACTATAATACAACAATAAATGAAAATACTGGCACTACTAATGCATAAGAGTATTTTGGAACTGTCAAATAAATCCTAGCTTAGATATTAAAAAATGAGTTTTTCAAACAAATTAAATGTAGTGTATGCCATATCCACCCTAAGCCTATAAATTACGTTTATCTAACTAGGCCTAGGGTGGATTCTCGGGCATATGTTTCCGAATATCCACCTTAGGGTGGATTTTTGGGGTGGATAAACAAAATAACCCGAGCCGACTATGGATTTTGCCGAGCTTTATTGACTATTGAAAATTTTCAATAAAATTTTTGTATACAGAATGGAAACGTCATTTGAGACACGCCGTTAAATTTTTTGTTGTATTGTCATCTCCACCTTGTATAATGTAGGAGCACTAAGAAGGGGTTTATGAAAATTCAACCTATAAGGGGGTGAAAACGGTGGGATTTTGTTTGTATGAAAAATCTTATTCCTTGTGTTAATAGACTTGAAACTTTGCACGAATACTAATCTAAGTAAATCATACACTTTGTCGTCATTTTTAGTTTTTCTAAACTACGCCCTAAATGGGGATTGGAGGGTCTCAGTTTTTATGAAAAAAATTACGCGAGGTCCGATTAACTCGAAACTGGGTACTTATACTTAAAACAGAAAATAAAGAATAACGAGTATGAAGGTTTTTCTAAACAAGTCTTAATAGGGTTAAAAGGATTAAAATATTTTATTTGCATCGCAATGACCTATCAAGATCGCGACGAAGCACGCAACAGCATCTATTTTACAGTAAAGCAAAACTGCAGCAGTACAATAATGTACTTAGTCAAGAGTCCCATCAGAGGTACCGGGAGAGTGGCGTCTAATAGTAAACAAGCCACACGCTGTCATCTTATTGAAGGTCAGGTTAACTTGTAGCTTGTAGCACGCGCTTGCACAGATGTTTGACTCAAAATAAGGGAAATGTGGCTACAGCTGTAAGCTATGTGATAAATGATCAACACCATGTAACTAAGCACATAGCGATAAATCAGTCAAGAGCAGCAATATGGGAAACCCGTCAGGTAGTGCAAGTATTAATATTGTAAAGGAAATGTAAAGGAAAGTGGCACTATATAGTGCCAGAAGGACGATACGAGTATTTTCACACAAAGCTATATACATATCTCATAATTTGAACACAAGATTGCAGTGAACATTATCTTGAAAGGTTGAACAATTTTTCGGACTTCTTTGTCCAGTTTGTTATTAAGCAACAATTCAACTGGACTATTTGAGTCTGTAGGGGAGTAAGGGGGGAATGACAATAACATCTAGTCAGCCCTAGTCAACCTCACCTGCACGCCCTGGAAGTTTGTACACAAGCAACCGGGGACGACAGCCTTTCAGCTGTCGTGGTGCTCCCTGCTAGACAACAAACGAGGCAATGGCGACCGAGCTGTGACGGTATAACCACTCACCTGCATGGGCAACCAGGCAGAAGAGGTGTCAGCAGCCTTGGGGCCTAAATAACTCCAAAAACGACTGATGCAGAAGGCAAGGGGAAACCACTGCATTATCTTCCCAAGACAGTCACAATGAAAGCAACGCTAAATAGAGAACGATCGCCATGCGAACCGCTTAGCAACCGGCGCCGTGCTGCGTCCGGGGCGCACGGTATGAAGTTGGTTACCGGCCTTGGAGTAGTAGGAGACCAGGCTCTCCATGGAAATCTAACTACTGGAATCTCCATCAAGCTGCGACAAACTCAGGCGATAGGATCATAGGAACATGCAATGTTCGCGGCCTACTTAGTCCCGGAAAACTTACCATCCTGGAAAGAGAACTTAACAGATGCGGTATTAACATCTGTGGGCTCAGTGAGACACATTGGAAAAACAACGGGCACTTCCTAACTGACAACCACCGTCTATTTTTCAGGCAATGATAAAAAAAGCCAGAACGGTGTAGCCTTTTTAATCCCTATGCACCGGAGGAACTGTGTGCTGAAAGCATCGCCAGTGAATTTAAACCTCATACAGATTTACGCCCCTACGAGCACTGCAAGTGACGAGGTTATTGAGAGGTTCTATCTGAACTGGAAACCACCATAGCGAAAATGCCAAAGAGAGAGCTTCTTGTCGTTTTGGGCGACTTTAACGCCAAAATTGGTGTAAATGCCCAGCAGCTTAGCAAATGCGTCGGAAAGTTTGGACTTGGAAATAGGAACGACAGAAAGAAAGAAAGAAAGAAGAAAGAAAAATAGGTTTATTCATCACAGGAACACGTGCATACAAAAAGACATGAGTAAACAAAATAGAGAACAGAAATAGTTCACGTCATGACTGTGATAAGAAGGCTTCCACTCAGCATAATGCTGTGCTATGGGGGACCCACAGCACAGCGCTGATTTTCAGTGGTCACCCGAAAAAGATGTACGGAAATCAAGTCAGGTTCAGTCATTTGTGAATATCTAATAAGTAACAAAATAAAATAAACAGTACCTACTTAGAACATAATACAACTAATTAAGTATAACTATAAATAAATATTATTATACAATGTCGCCCATGCGCATGTGACCGCCCGTAATTTTCTGAATATTCATGAAAAAATATCGAAAATAAACTTCAAAAGGGGGTCTATCTATAACATTTTTCATGTTATTCAATTTTTAATTTTATAAAGATTTGCTTTCTGTTTTTTGACACATCTCCGAAGTTTATGGGTCGATTTGGATTCTGTTTATTATTTCCAAAAGCTTATGAGTTATTTTAACAGGTTAATTAAATTTTTTACAAAAAATTATTGACTACGAAAAAAAAAACGGGATCGAAGTCATTTTTTCGGTAAAAAATTGTGTATTTATTTTTAAAAAACTAGTGAAAAATGTTATAGATAGACCCCCCCTTTTGAAGTTTATTTTCGATATTTTTTCATGAATATTCAGAAAATTACGGGTGGTCACATGCGCATGGGCGACATTGTATAACAAAAAAAAAACATAAACATTTATCCGCAGGCATCACCGTGCATAAATAATGTACCTAACTGTAACATATTATTTCTTACTACACGAGAATATCCAGTGTTTTGTCTCGCGCGCCGGCGTTGACGTGAAGGCGAGGGTGGGACCTCGCCTTCGCGTCACTGCCGGCGCGCGTGCTCACTATTTAAAAAAGTACAGTTGCATTTCACAGACAGAGGTGACCGACTTATACAATTTGCGGCCGAAAATGACCTAGTCATTGCAAATAGCCTCTACCAACACCACCCTCGAAGGCTATACACATGGACATCACACGATGGAAAGTACCGCAACCAGATAGACTTCATCCTAGTTTGATCCCGATGGAGGTCATCTGTAACAAATGCCCATACACTACCTGGAGCTGATTGCGGATCAGACCACCAACTTCTGGTCTCAAAACTCAAGCTCAAATTGACAGCAGCAAGAACCCTCGAAAAACAAAGAAGGCAAAACGTGAATGATGTACCGAAATTCAAGTCACTAGTGGAACACAACTGGACAAAATGGACAGACGCAGTTTTGGGCAACGAACCACCTGAAACACTTTGGAACAGAGCGAAGTCTCTTATAGAGATCGCGGTCACAGGATCCAAAGCACCAGCGGTAATTGAAAGATGAGATGATGAAAGAGAAATGGTGCAGGATGAAAACAGCCGGTGAAAATGTTAATAATAATAATATATTTATTTCAGATCTAATTAGGTACAGGATCCATAAGTTGTTAGTAAAGGTCTTAACCTAATGTTAGTAAAAAGCCACACCCTATGTACAAAATTAAAACGACTGACACCTACGTGTGCAGCCGTATCCAGTGAGCCAGCATGGGGCTGTCCCACTTATCACACAATACACTCAGGATGCTGTGGGAGCTAGCACGTATTCTACCAAGAATAGAAGCACACCGTTTCCGTATAATGGCATGAAAACCATCAACCCTGGCCTCGGTGAACATCCCGGAAGCGCTACAAAAGCGTGGTAGTCCCAACAGCATCCTGAATACATTGTTATACTGGACACGCAGGGCGTTGTATGCCCTCAGCGTATACCTGACCCACAGACTGCACGTGTAAAAAGACTGGCAGTATGCTCTGAAAAGGGTTATTTTGACTTGCGTCGTACAACGTGCAAATAATGCTCTCAATGAAAAGTCTGCCCAGATCCAGAAAAAATGCAGTTACGATCACAATGCCTACTTGCGTCATATATGTGAGGAGATCGAAGCCCATGCAGGTAGATATGAATCCTGCATCACAAAATTTGGCTTATAACCAAGACGCTGCCGTCCAAAACCTGGGTCATTGAAGACGGTAATGGTCAAGTGCTCAGCGAACTGGAGCAAATATCAGAAGCTTGGAGGTGTTACTGTCACTCACTGTTTGAAGATCCGCAGTCACTAACCTTTACATCAACAGAACCAGAGAGTGATGAACTGGAACCCGACATCCTTGAGTCAGAAATCAGAGCTGCCATCAAGCACTTAAAGAATGGAAAGGCTACGGGATCTAATGCTATCCCAATTGAGACTATTAGAGCATTGGGAAAATGCAGCGTTAATATCTTTCACTCCATCTGCAATAAGATATGGCTGTCAGGAAAATGGCCGTCAGAATGGGCTCACACAGTTTTCATTCCACTTCACAAAAAGGGGTCAACCAAAAAGTGTTACAACTACCGACTTATTGCTCTGATCAGCCACGCAAGCAAAATATTGCTACACATCGTGAACGAACGTCTGAAAGCACATCTGTCGCGAGAGATTGCCCAAGAACAAGCTGGCTTTGTGAAGGGAAAAGGAACCCGTGAACAGATTCTCATTGTTCTCCAGATTATTGAGAAGGCACGAGAATTCAACAAGCCGACCTATATATGCTTTGTTGATTTCTCCAAAGCATTTGACTCCGTGAAATGGCCAACCTTGTAGAAGACGCTACACCTTGTGCACTTTCATAGAGAACTCTACGAAAGAAGAACAGCATCAGTACGAACTGACGACCACATTTCGGATAGTTTCCATCCCAGTGCAGGTGTCCGCCAGGGATGTATTGTATCGCCACTCTTATTCAACACCTACACGGAGCTGATTATGCGAATTACCCTCGACGACTGGACTGATGGTGTTGCGATTGGTGGTTGCAAAATTGCGAACCTACGCTACGCTGATGATACAACCTTGTTCGCGACTAGTGCTGAACACATGGAGGAACTACTCCTTAAGATGGAGCGCGTGAGTCTTGCGTTTGGATTAAGGATTAATCGCAGTAAGACCAAGATGATGATTGTAGACCGTAGCAATAACAACTCGCCAAACACAACACAGATTGCGAACTGCGACGTAGTACAGTCCTACGTATATCTTGGAGCTATGGTCGCGAACAATGGCAGCTGCATAGATAAGGTAAAATGGCGTATGGCTATGGCTCGAGGTGCAATGGACAAGCAGAAAAAAATATGGAGGAATCGCAACATAACTAAAGCCACTAAGATCAGGCTTATCCGTATTCCCCATATTTCTGTACGCAGCTGAGACGTGGACATTACGAGAACTGGAAAAGAAAAAAGTTGATGCTCTAGAAATGTGGTGCTGGAGAAGAATGCTTGGGGTATCATAGACAGAATTTCGCACAAATGTCTCCATACTCCAAGAACTCTGCATCAAACAGCGTCTATCAGCACTAGTACATTCTCGAATACTGAAGTTTTTGGTCATGTCTCCAGGCGGAATAATGACTCCATAGAGCGTCTAGTGGTGCAGGGCAGAGTGGAAGGTAGCCATGCGGGAGGTCACCGATGAGATGGACCGATCAAATAAAATCCGCGGTTGGAGGCCCTGTCAATGAATGCGCTAGACTGTCATGTAACAGAACCGGATGGAGGGAGATCGTGAGGCGGGCAACGACTAGACCTGCGATTGGACATAGTTCATTGTGACCATGACCGCTTTGTCAAGAGCGAAACGAAGAAGAAAAAGAAAAGATTTGAGTCTGTAGTTTCTCATGATTACTAATCTTTTCCTTTGTTCAGCATCTAATGAACTATTTTGTCATTTTTATGATGACCAATTCAAAGGTGTCTGTTTAATTAGGTACCAAATTGATCGTATCGAAGTTGAATATTAATCTCTCTCCATTATGACAGGACTTTTTTTTTATCTGCTCAGTAATAATATTACATGAAATCATTGCAATTGAAGATAATTATAAAAATATTGAAGAAATAAGTAATTTCACAGCAAAGCAAACTGCAACAGTACAATAATGTAATTAGTAAAGAGTCCAGTCAGAGGTATCGGTAGAGTGGCGTCTATTGTGAACAAGCCACACGCTGTCATCTTATTGAAGGTCTGGTTAACTTGTAGCACGCGCTCGCAAAGATATCTGACACTTTCTGTAAGGAAATAATTGTGTTGGATAATTAAAAAAAGAATAAAAATATAGATTTTAAGTACCCAGATTTCAACATTGTAAAATCCATCTTTCAGAATCAATGTTGAAATCAGAGGAATTAAAATTGACGATATTTTTATACAAAGAATTTTGATAGGTATTCGTAGTCAAAACTTTTGCTCTTACCTGGACAGTTCGTATCCATCACACGCTGTATACACGCTGACTCAGCTTCTTCTACAGATATATAGAAATTCTCACATTGCCAACAGGTTATCGAAGTAAGAAATAAAAATTTTACAATCCATATGATTACAACCACGCTCAGAAATGGAGAGAACTGAAAGCAGTAAGTAGCAAAATAATATTTATTGAAATGGTCTCGTAACGTCACCGTATAAACTTATTTAATCAATAAAATCAATTTAACATTGAGTACCTAATTGAATTTGATGCCAAAAATTGAGTAACACAGTCTACACAGTACCTAAATGAAAAAAAAAATGTTGTGAATGATATTTCTATATGTGTGAAGGCAATAAAGGCTGAAGAAGTACAAGTGCAGCATTTAGTCCCATAAATCATGTCATTCAAATTGGAAACATAATGGGGTCTTGCTAAAGAAGTGACTTCATATAAAAGGGAAATGACAAAAAAAAATATTGAGTTGTCAGATCAGATTAATAGAAGGCACGGAAACATCAAACTTCCGCTTTTAAATCATGTTAATATGGATGTTGAAGCTGGTTAAAAAATATTCAACAAAAGTTAATAAAATTCCTGGGCATTACCAGTTACCAAATGAAAATTAAGATACATAATATGAATACACTCACTTTGTGATGTGACGACGCTTGCAGCATTAAGTATACCTGCATACCACATAAAGCTCGAATAAACGAGTCGAATGTTCGGTATAATATCTAAAAACGAAGAGAATATCACTGCATGAATCAGTGGGACGTGTCATAAAAATTTAACACTGCAAGTTAAGCAAGCACCGACTTACCAATACTCGGAAACATTTTGTATACAGTTTGAAAGCATCTAGAATATTTTGATACGTCTTAAAAAACTTATTACAATATTCATCATTCTGTTCTTCGTTATTTATTATTAGTATGTTCTTAACCCATTCTTTCAGATACATTGTCAACAATGTTGTAAGGCGGATACCATAAATTAAATTTAGATCATATTGTGTAATCAGTAAATCACGGGTAGCTTCAGTAAAATTAATTGACCCCCTTATGACATAAAAAAATGTAGACGGTAAATTAAAAATACTCAGTACAGTAAAAAGTGAGATCCAGTTCCAAATAATATAACTTCGGACACTTTTGCTAATGTCAATACACCTATGAATGTCTTGGAGCTTCAATATAAGGAAAACGTTGCTACGGCTATGAACAATGTTGCAAATGAGGAGCAAAATGTAGCCGATGAAAGACATAGTGTGAGTAAACCAAAAAATTGCAAGCGTGATACCCGTTTTATGCATTTTCGCGAAATTACTGTGTTCATCGTTGAATAGACAAAATATACAAAAAACATTGAAAAATGAAATAGTAAAGAACAGCATTATATGATACTTCTTTTCACATAGAGTGATATAACTATTTCTTATTTTGTATTTTGAAGTGAAGAATACGGAGAGCATAATGTTGAAAGGTTGAACTATTCTTTGGACATCTTTGTCCAGTCTATTATTGCGTAACAATTTAATTGGACGATTTGAGCTGTTGTTCCACATGACAACTATGCAAATGTTCGATTTTATATGAACAATATTCCGTCATTTTTATATGGACCGTCTAGAAGATCTTTTATCAGTCTAGATCGTATCTAAGTTGAGAATAATTAATCGTGCTTGCTGTCAAATAACATAAAAGGATTAGATAATTATCTACTAATATTCATCAACAAATATGTCCTTTTTATGTAGATATTAAAACATCATTCATTAACAAAATTCATATTTGATTATTGAAATAATCTTTTCTCAAACATGCTTGGAAATTAGAACATTATTTTGACAACCTTCTTCGAGATAAATCGAAATTGCTATACTGGTCAAAAACAACTGAGCGCCCGGCCAGCAATCTTAGTATAAAAATTCATATCGGTCGTGTTTAGCGGCCAAATAAATTACTATGAAAATTCATAATATCTGTCGTGTTATTTAAAAATGGAACTAACTTTTTATTTCAACATGTATGGCAACCAAGGAGGTAACTTATCAAAGATTTAATTTAAATTTCGAACTGGCTTAGCAAATAGAGCTGTTTATAGTACATAAAGAAGAAACAAATGAACATTTGGCGCGTGACTAAATTTCTTTGGTCGTCATTGATTCTGGAATTTATAAATAATTTATTTGGTTTGAATTTCTGCGGATTGTTTGAGAAAAGTACAATACAAGCCTTGACCGCAACTAAGCATTGATGGACTCACATTATGTGTGCCTCAGCTTCGGCCCACATTTTCACGATCGTCCATCATTGCACTGATTGCGGGCCGCGTCAGTAATGTACTATTTCACATTTGCTCGCTAATGTCAAATTATTTGTCATGAAAACTTATCAGGCATTAATTTTGTACTGAATTTCACTATCACGCGCTGATCATTAATATGATTTGAATTTGGAACCTCAACTGAGAAAATCATAAATGGAAACTATGCCCAAAAACAACTTTTTTTTTCAATTAAAGTACAGCTCAACCAAAGAAGACACTTCATAGGTTTTAGTTGACGTTGACGAACAACATTATTTAACATCGCAACTTAATAGAAATATTGTGGCAATAATATTGTATATTAAATTAAATAGATTAAACTAAAATATTAACATAATTAAAAACAATTGTTTTCTGTAGATGGCCTAGTCCAGATTTTTTCAACCGCTCGCTCTGTTTTTACATTATCTGTGACGGTAATGGCGGCTCGTCATCGCAACAGCTGGTCGGTTGCTGTGGCTCGTAACCCCGCGATATTTCGAAAAATTTGAACGAAAAAATTGATGATGTCTTTTCTTATTTTCAGTGATTTGATCCTAGGTTATTTTGTCCTATATTATTAGTAGTTTTGTCCCTTTAGATTTAATTGGTTTTTGGGCTAATAATGTACCCAACTTTATCGCGGGCACGCATATCTAGCCACTATTGCTGTTCTTGACTGTTTATTTTCTATCGTATACATAACATACATAATCAGCCTATTAATGTTCCCACTGCTGGGACACAGGCCTCTCTGTGAGAGGGCGTGGGCCGTAATCTACCACGCGGGCCCAGTGCGGGTTGGTAGATGTCACATGTCTTCGAATTTTTGGTTCTAAGACATGCCGGTTTCCTCCATTGAGGTATTATGTACTAGTACAATAATACCTCAATGGTTTCCTCACGATGTTTTCCTTCACCGTTTTGAGTGCAGTGGTGATGAAATTATTTACACAAAGTAAAGCGCCTGCTTGGGTTCAAACCCACGAGCTACAACTCGTAATGCGGGGCCGCAGCCACTGGGCCACTACTGCTCTATCTCATATAAATATATTGTACTGAAATGTACCTACTCCATTTTATATATAATTTTAAGCAGTCCTTGCGCGCGCGCTGCCCTGTATAGACGCGTCAAATCTATGACCAGTGACTCATCGCGGAGGACAATGACCTCGGTCGTAGTCAAGTGTGTAAACTGCAATGTTGTTATCAACGAACTATTGGCGTTCCTTAACAATGTTCTTGGTTTCATGGACGAACACAGTATTCATCAGTTGTGCACGACGGCTTTTTCGGCTGAGGATGTTGTAAAAGCTAAGTTGTTGCTTTTTGACTCACTACCCAACGGGAAGAAGATCGATACGACGCAAAGAAGGGAAAAAGAAAATGCTACGAGATTTAGAAGACATAATCTGTCTTATGAAGACAGCAAATCCTGAGGAATTTCCGATATTCGTGGCTAAGGAGCTGCATAAGCTCCCACCTGTTACGTTTGACCACGTTGATGTGACCAAGTTACTAAAGGATATTTTGAACATGCAAAATCGACTTAGCGCAATGGAAGAAAAAGTTGTGACAGCTAACCAGTTCGACTTACTTAAACGTGAGGTAGAAAATATGAAGCATGCTTCTATACTGGATAATTTCTCCTCCAATGTTAATAGAAGGAGAGGGGCTTGCTTACAAACCAGCCCACTTGATAGTGGTCCCATAGGCCTCCAGTATGTCCCTATAAAACCTGCGCAATTCACAGCTGATGTTAGTGTCAATGACCGCCCGGCCTCTGAGAGTCACTCATCGTTAAAAAGTAATGGCGAAGAGGATTTTGTCTCTTTTCTTCGCGAACAAAGTGATGCGACAGAAGCTCGAGGACGCGTGGAGGCGCGAATGACGGTAGATTTGAACAGTGCAGGCGAGAGTAACTGCCAACATACTCAAGGACAACGCGGTTCTGAGAGAGCGAGCGAGACGGCTAAACAAACGAGGCGCGTGGAGGCCACTGCGGATTCGTCAAAATTGGTTCGTATACCACCGGCTACCTTCGCACACGCATCGGTGGGGGCAGCAGCAGCTACTTGTGCCAGCCGAGCGTCGGCTCCTGCGGCAGTGCTACAAAAAGATTGCGATGGTATGAGTACGAAGGATTTAAACACGGAATGGACAGTAGTGCAAAGGAAAACGCCTAAACGTTATAAATTGATTGGTCAGACAGGACGTGCGACCACCTCACCAAACGGTAAATTCAAAGCAGCGGATGTTAAAGTGCCTTTGTTTATCTCTAATGTGAGTACTGAATCGAGTGAGCAGGACATAATAGGCTGCATTAAAGATAAAACTAGTGAGAGTGTGACCTTGAAAATGATAAATATGAAAGCTGCGAAAATATATAATGCATAGAAGCTGTTTGTTTCTAAAAACAAACTAGACTTGTTTTTGAATGATCAGTTGTGGCCAGATGGCATTACTTTTAGGCGCTTCGCACATTTTGTGTACCGCAAAAAGTCGGAAGGTTAAGTTATAGTGATTAGTGATATTTTTATGATGAACGGTACTCAAAAAGGTGGAATAGTCATGTCCAGGACGCTCACCGTGAGGTCAGGCTTAAGTTCAAATTATGGGTGATGCATAAGAGGCCAACAAGTGGAGTAGTATTTGAAGAAATGAGTGAGTCTCGTAAAATGTTTAAGGGTCGACTGAAATGGTGCCAAAAAAATAAAGAGAAAATCAAAATGGACATCATAGCAAAGCAAAGAGCCACATGTAATTTTAGTGAATTTTGGAAATCAACTCGTAAGTTGGATATTAGGCCTGGGCTTCCGGTGAGCATAGGAGGGATCAGTGACCCTGGGGGGATTGCGAATATGTTTATGGAACACTTCAAGGTACAGTCGCCTCTGGGTCCTTCTGTTACAGTGGGTGATGCTGAGTCTGGCCGTGAGAGGGTGAAACCATTGACACATTTTCCGGCTAAACAAATCAAAGCTGTCATTCAAAACATGAGTAGAGGTAAATCCCCCGGCCACGACGGACTCGGCATTGAGCATTTCAAATATGCTGGGGTTCACCTGCCGAGGGTCCTGTCCTGGTTTTATACAATGTGCATAAGTCATTCTCATTTGCCAGCCGAGTTGATGCAAACTATAGTTGTACCTATTGTTAAAAACAGGACAGGGGACATCTCGGACCGGGGAAACTACCGTCCGATCTCTCTGGCGACCACCTTTGCTAAAATATTGGACAGTGTACTTGACTCATGTTTGAAAAGATATCTGTGTTTGCACGACGCACAGTTTGAATTCCAACCTGAACTATCGACAGAAAGTGCCATACTGAGTTTAAAGAATACTGTTCAATATTAGGCTGCCTGTCCACTGGAGCGGAGAGGAGAAAAGAGGAGCGGAAATGTGTCAATATTAACCAATAGAATCTTGACTCCGCCCCTGAGTTTAGATTTGATTGGTTAATAAGGGCACATCTCCGCTCCTCTCCTCTCCTCTCCGCTCCAGTGGACAGGCAGCCTTACACAGACCGCAAAACGCCGGTATATGCCTGTTTCCTGGATCTCTCCAGAGCCTTCGACCTTGTGTCATATGATGTGCTGTGGAGAAAGCTGGGGGACAGGAATGTACTGGCGGAAGTTCTAAAGATCCTGCGGTATTGGTATGCAAACCAGACAAATTCTGTTAAGTGGTCTGAAGCTTTCTCTGAGTCGTATGGGTTGGAGTGTGGTGTGAGACAGGGGGGTTTGACGTCTCCCAGGCTCTTCAACCTGTATGTGAATGATCTCATAGACGAGCTCAGCAGTATGCGTGTCGGCTGTCGGGTTGGTGGTGTTAGTATTTACAACATTAGCTACGCGGACGACATGGTGCTGCTGGGCCCGACTGAGGGATCTATCAGAGATATGCTGAGGGTCTGCGAGAAGTACGCTGGTACGCATGGCCTGGTTTACAATGTCAGGAAGTGCGAATACATGGTCTTTAAGGCCGACGGTAGGTGCCCTAATCATACACCTAATTTCACCCTAAATGGCATGAGCATAAATAAAGTGGACCAATTTAAGTACTTGGGGCACATACTTACCGACGACCTTAAGGATAATGTAGACATTGAGAGGGAACGTAGGGCTCTAGCGGTCCGAGGTAATATGTTTGCCCGTAGATTCTCCCGTTGTAGTGACCAAGTCAAGATTACCCTATTCAAGGCTTTCTGTCAGGGTCTGTATGCGGGGGGTCTATGGGTCAGCTACGCCAAAAGATCGCTAGATGCCTTACGCGTCCAGTATAATAATGTTTTTAGGATGCTGTTGGGACTGCCCCGTTTCTGTAGTGCATCAGAGATGTTTTCGCAAAACCGAACTGACGGTTTCCACGCAGTCATACGCAAAAAAGTTGCTTCCCTGATGCATCGAACGCGGGTCAGTACCTAACAATAGTATCCTGAAAGTAGTGGCGGAGAGTCCTTACTCCCCTGTTCTGAGGCATTTTGTGAAGAGGATGGTCAACTAAGTAGCTCTCTTGCTTGATCGTTCTCTGACCAACCTGCCTCGGACACTTAATTTAATTTGTTATGATTGTGTGCGTGTTGATTGTGTGTTTTTTGTATTACTAACATTAGTTATAAGGTATTTTTTCACTAACAAGATGGATTGTATTGTTGTCCGAAACTGAATAATAAATTAAATTAACCCGTTTTAAAGAGATTTTTTTTCTGCGGTGCATCTATAGCAATATGTTACACAATTACTATTTCTAAGTAGGCAAAATTCAATAAAATTACATTTTGTATGGATACATAATTGTTTTATTATACGACACGCACGTATTACAATCTTATAATAATTATTAAATAGCGGCATACATCAATAAAACCACATTAATATTCTTTTCAACACAGTTGCTCGTAAAGTGGCTCTTATTTAACCGCTTTTAGGTTCATAATGCAGTGTATTATAGACACGTGCTTTTTCTTTACATAATCGCACTAGTGCGGTAATGTGCGCCATAGATAACTATTTACTAGTCGGAGTAATGACATGGCAGTATGGAATTAGTACGAGTAAGTATTAGTAAGTATCAAGGCACGACATGTCTTTCTTATTGCGACTTAATATAGTGTGAGAGAAAGAGAAAGTGTGAATTTCGTCAAAATGGAAATCTAAGATGGAAAAATATCTCTAAATTAAAAAATAATTTTGACACATCTAAAATTGAATTTGACAGTCACGTCGCGACCCACGTGGTACTTGTTTGCTCTACCCCGTGAATTTTTTTAGAGCCAGAGGCGCGCGGGGGGGGCAGCCTTGACGTATTTTGTATGGAATTTTAAACTTTTTTTTATGGAAAGTATGAAAAAATATTACCTGTGAATAGGGGCATATGTCGAAATTTCCATTATTTTTGCGCTAGGACGCACCGTTTTCGAGATATAAGCAAAATAAAAAAAAAGATAAAGTTTTTGCAGCTGAAGTGTGTGAATTTTAGTTCATGCCAACTAATTTTATTCCACTCCTTTTTAATCGCGTTTAAAAATAGACTGATTTAGTTGGATAATCTAAATTTTTTGGTGAAAAACGTCAAATTCAGAATAGCAAAATTGCCATTTTCACTAAACTAATAACTCAGTGCAATCTTAGTGCTGTCAAACTAAAATATAGTTAAGTTGTGTCACTTTAGACTATTTCAGAATGGGAAATGCTCGTTTGACAGGACTAAACTAAATTTTAGTGATTTTTAGTCTAGTTTAGAGGCATTTGTGACAAGAGAATCGGCACCAGTGTCTACATGGCTTATCATTTAACCAACCCTCTCGCCTAGCCCTATAGAGGGCCCTACACCAGTCATCTGGCCGCGTGGTGCAAGACGCCACGCCTCAAACACCATACTACTTGGATAAGAGAGGCCCCCGACGTCAAGCGACGCGACGCCAGGCGTCGTGCCCTCCGAGAGTGACCTCAGCCCTCACAACACGACGTCACGAGTGACGCCGACGCGTCCCTCCCGTTAGCGTAAGGTACCACGAAGGTACCTCCGTCACCTAACTACCTTTCATACCAACCTCTCCGATCGACAGGGCAAAGGAACCTCCTGCTCGGCGTGCGCCGCGGTAGCCCGGCTCCTCTGCACTCCCTGCTGTCCGCCGGAATGCCTACCTGTTTATCTGCCTACCTGCTTACCTGTCCGTCTACCTGCACCTTAATCTTAACCTCTTTACTTTATTTATATTACGTTACGATACACAATTCAGAAATTTCTGTTTAATTAGGTACCTAATTGATCGAATCGAAGTTGAACATTAATCAAATACGTACTTGCAGTCGAATAACATAAAAGGCTTAGGTTATGACAAGAGTTTTTTTATTTGTATCTGCTCAGTAATAATATTACATGAAATCATTGCAATTGAAGATTATATTGACGAAATAAGTAATTTCACAGGAAAGCAAACTGCAACAGTACAATAATGTAATTAGTTAAGAGTCCTGTCAGAGGTATCGGTAGAGTAGCGTCTATTGTGAACAACCCAAACGCTGTCATCTTATTGAAGGTCCGGTTAACTTGTAGCACGCGCTTGCAAAGATGTCTGACACTTTCTGTAAGGAAATAAGCAAAAATTATGTTAGATAATTACAAAAGAATGAAACTATAGATCTTAATTTCCCAGATTTCAACATTGTAAAACCCATCTTTCAGAATCAATGTTGAAATCAGAGGAATCAAAAATTGACGACATTTTAATAAAAATAATTTAGATAGGTGTGTTCGTAGTCGAAACTTTTGCTCTTACCTGGACAGTTCTTATCCATCACACGCTGTATACACGCCGACTCAGCTTCTTCCACTGATATATAGAACTTCTCACATTGCCAACATGTTATCGAAGTAAGTAACAAAAATTTTGCAATCCATTTGATTACAAGGACGCTCAGTGATGGAGACAACTGAAAGCAGCAAGTATCAAATTAATATTAAGAGCCAGCTGTGCTCTGAAATGGTACCATATTATTAACTTATATAATCATTCAAATTAATTTGAGTACCTAACTGAATCAGATACCCAGAATTGAGTAACACAATCTACACAGTAACTAAATGAAAAAATAATGTTGTGAATGATATTTCAATGTGTGAAAGAAATAAAGGCTGAAGAAGTAGAAGTGCAGCACTTGGTCTCATAAATCATTTCATTCAAAATATAAACATAATGGGGTCTCACTAAAGAAGTGACTCAATATAAAAAGGAAATGACTAAAGAAAAGATGATTTAACTGTTCTTAAAATAAAACAGATTAATAGAAAGAACATGGATACTATCATTATTTAAAAGTTATGAAGTATGAACTTCAGAACTATTAAATCATTATATTATGGATATTGAAGTTGGGTAAAAAATATTCAACTAGTAATAGTTACTAAAATTCCTGGGCATTACCAAATAATGAAAATTAAGATACATGTTATGCATACACTCACTTTCTGATGTAACGACTCTTGCAGCATTAAGTACACCTGCATACTACATAGAGCACGAATAAATGAGTCGTATGTTCGGTGTAATATCTAAAAACGAAGAGAATATCATTGCGTGAGTCAGTGAGACGTGTAACATAAATGTAACAATGTAAGCAAGCACCGACTTACCAATACTCGAAAACATTTTATATACAGTTTGAAAGCATCTAAAATATTTTGATACGTCTTAAGATACTTGTTACAATATTCATCATTCTGTTCTTCATTATTTATTATTAGTATGTTCTTAATCCATTCTTTCAGATACGTTGTCAACAATGTTGCAAGGCGGATACCATAAATTAAATTAAGATCATATTGTGTAATCAGTAAATCGCGGGTAGCTTCAGTAAAAGAAATTGACCCCTTTATGACATAAAAAAATGTAGACGGTAAAATAAAAATACTCAGTACAGTAAAAAGTGAGATCCAGTTCCATATAATATAACTTCGGACACTTTTGCTAATGTCAATGCTCCTATGAATGTCTTGGAGCTTCAATATAAGGAAAACGTTGCTACGGCTATGAACAATGTTGCAAAAGAGGAGCAAAATGTAGCCGATGAAAGACATAGTGTTAACCAACCAAAAAATTACAAGCGTGATACCCGTTTTATTCAATTCCGTGAAATTACTGTGTTCATCGTTGAACTGACGACAAATACTAAAAACATTGAAAAATGAAATAATTAAGAACAGCAAAATGTGATATTTCTTCTCACACGGAGTGATATAACTATTTCTAATTTTGTATTTTGAAGACAAGAATACAGAGAGCATAATGTTGAAAGGTTGAATTATTCTTTGGACGCCTTTGTCCAGTCTATTATTGAGTAACAATTTAACTGGACGATTTGAGCTGTTGTTCCACATGATTACCAAGCACCTGTTCGATGTTAAATGAACAATATTCCGTGTTTTTTATGGGTCAGTTGGATTTTTTTCTATTAAGTAGTCTCGTTCTAGGTAGTCTAGGCACAGATAACGTCTAGGTCTTGATCCTATCTTGTTGAAAATAATTAATCGTGCTTGCTGTCAAATCACATAAAAGGATCAATAATGAATTTCTATTTCTACTTCAAATGTGCCGTTTTTGTGTATTTGAAAAGAGATAAAAAAATCAACAACGTCTTTCTATACTAAATTGATTTTTGATCTTACTTCAGGATTGAAATAATCTTTGAAGTGTTATTGTCTAGTCTATTATTGCGTAAGACGATTTGTGTTGTTAAATTAAGTAGCTGTTATTGGTATACTCCTGCTTCTTAAACATTTAAACAGCTTTATTTGTCAGTTAATTTTATCTTGCAATGGAAATTGTTTTTCGCATTTGGCTATTTGGCGCCCCTTGCCATCTAGTGCCTGAGCGACTGGTCCTCTCACTCTACTGCAGGAACGGCGCTATCTATATCATGTTTCTGCTGTTTTAGTTTTGTTAGTGATGGATTGTGAACTTAAATTAAAAAAGACAAATCGAAGTTAAAAGTTATTTAAGAATCGGAGAAACTGACTGACTGAATGACTGACTGACGGACGTTGATCGCATAGTTCTGACTGACTGAATGACTGACTGACGGACGTATCAACGCATAGTTGAAACTACTGGGACTACGAGTAGGAACGTGAAATTTTGCACACAACTTCCTTTTATAATGTAGGAGCACTAAGGGGTTTTTCATCACAACGGTAATTTTTTCCCATTGTTTCTCTTATTTGTTTTAACTGTATTCGTGTATTTATGTATATTTATTTGTTATTATATTTATATATATATATTAAGTATATAGTTTTAATAGGTATATCCTTAGATTTAAATAAAATATTTATTCCACAATTTTTGATATTGCACCTAACACTGTTTGTCTCTGCATCACCCAAAGAATGACTGGTAGAAATTGTTGCCTATGGCATTAAGCCCGCTTCTGTGCCTCTGAACATTAAAAATTCAATAAGGGGGTGAAAATGGGGGATTTTATTTGTATGAAAAATCTAAAAGGCTTGAAACTTCGCAAGAATTATATCATAAAGTTTGTCGTCATTTTTTGTTTTTTTAAACTACGCCATAAATGGGGATTGGGGGAGCGTCAAAGTTAGTATGAACGAATTTTTACGCGAGGTCCGATTAATTCGAAACTCGGTATTTATATTTAAAACCGAAAATAAAGAATAACGAGTATCAAGGTTTTTCGGAAACAATTCGTAACGGGGTGAAAAGGATTAAAATATTTTATTTGCATCGCAATAACCTATGAAGATAAACGCAACAACATAATTTTTTTGGAAATTTACTATTCACAATTGGGCCCGGTAGGTGGCGCTGCAATCGAGGTTCAAGATGGATGTGCACAATTGCTGGGCAGTACCTAACCTAAACAAACAAGAAGTACTAGGCTTGCATGAATTCAAGAGTTAGTATTATTTTTATGTCTCTAGTTTTATCATGTAAATACGTGTGAATAAAGATAAGTAGATAGAGTATTTCAATCGTTAGACGTTGTGCACAATTTCTGAGCTAACAAAAAGTACTAGGCTTGCATGAATTCACGATAGTATTCAATCATTATGTTATGTTAATAATAGGATTTGGATGTGACATACGAATAGTTTATAACCTGGATTAACACAAAGGATACTTTTTATCCCGGTAGTGCGTTTCCATGGGATAATTTCCGACTTCCACGCGAGCGAAGCCGCGGGAAAAAGCTAGTGGGATAATGAATTCTTTTTCATGTTAAAGTTGATAAAAATACCTAAAATCTATAGTGGTCGTGGCAGAAAGGTTCTACGTAGCACGGCCACGGTCGAAATGTTATAGCTGCGAAAATATGTGAGTACATTTTTTAAAGTCGTTAGTACAATAAAGTACAATTTTTTTAATGAATATGTACCGCATTAAAATTAAGGTAATCATACATGGTCGTGCTGGAGAGGATGACACCATTGACTCCTACCGCTGCGCCCGCGTTGTCATTAAAAGGGTTTACGTCGTACGGCTTTTCATACAAACTTTCAAGCCCTTATTTTTCGAAATGACTGAACCGATTTTAATGAAACTTCATACGCATACGTAGGATACAAAGATCTAAAAACTTAGTTAAGAACATTTTAGAAAAATAGTGTTACAGCCAAATTAGACCGATTTTTAATTTTCCATAGAAACAGATTTCCAGTTATCTGCTTTTAAATAAGACATTTTGAAAATTTTCTTAACTAAGTTTTTAGACCTTTGTATCCTGCATATGCGTATGAAGTTTCATTAAAATAGGTTCAGTCATTTAAAAAAATAAGGGCTTGAAAGTTTGAATGAAATGCCGTACGACGTAAACCCTCTTAACCATAATTATTTTGTTACGCGTAATTTTGAATCTGTGATATCATTTAAACTATACATTATAATTATATGATGATTACTAATCTATTTCGTTGTTCAGCGTCAAATGAACAATTTTCTGTTACTTTTATGATTACCAATTCAGAATTAATGTCTGTTTAATGTGGTCCCTATTGATCGTATCGATGTTGAACATTAATCATAATATGTATTTGCTGTCAAATAACATCAAAGGCTTAGGTTTTGGAGGGATTTTTTTTTATTTGTATCTACTCAATAATAATATTACATGAAAATATCATTGCAATCGAACATAAGAGTATAACAAAGTAATAAATAATTTCAGAGGAAAGCAAACTGCAACAATACAATAATGTAATTAGTTAAGAGTTCTGTCAGAGGTATCGGTAGCGTGGCGTCTATTGTGAACAAGCCACACGCTGTCATCTTATTGAAGG
Source organism: Conistra vaccinii (assembly GCA_948150665.1). NCBI lineage: Eukaryota > Metazoa > Arthropoda > Insecta > Lepidoptera > Noctuidae > Conistra > Conistra vaccinii. The sequence continues at coordinate 18,920,550 of OX411326.1, forward strand.
TCCGGTTAACTTGTAGCACGCGCTTGCAAAGATGTCTGACACTTTCTGTAAGCAAAAATTGTGTTGGATAAATTACAAAAGAATAAAAACATAGATTTTAATTCTCTAGATTTCAATGTTGAAAAACCCACGTTTCAGAATCAAGGGAATTAAAATTGTCGATATTTTTATATAAAGAATTTAGTTAATCATAGTCGAAACTTTTGCTATTACCAGGACAGTTCGTATTCATCACACGCTGTATACACGCTGACTCAGCTTCCTCCACAGACATATAGAACTTCTCACATTGCCAGCAAATTATTGTAGCAAGTACCAAAAATTTTACAATCCATATGATTACAACGATGCTCATAGATGGAGCCAACTGAAAGCAGCAAGTAGCAAAATAAAGATTGCGTGACTGAATCAGATACCCGAAATTGAGTAACACTATCTACACAGTACCTAAATAAAAAGAAAATGTTTTAAATGATATTTCAATGTATTTAGTGAAGGACATAAAAGCTGAGGATGTACTAACGCAGCATTTAGTCCCATAAATGATATATCATTCAAAATAGAAAAATAATGGGATCTTACTAAAGAAGTTACTGAAAATAAAAAGGAAATGACAAAAGAAAGATGATTTAATTGCTCTAAAAATAAATCAGATTAATAGAAAGAACAAAAATACTTCATACTCCAGAACTTATAAATCATGATAATTATGGATGTTGATGCTGGTTAAAAAATATTCAACAAAAGTTAGTAAACAATTACTTACAAATGAAAATTTAAGATACAAATGCATATACTCACTTCCTGATGTGACGACGCTTGCAAATTTACTAAGTATATCTGCACACACCATAGAGCATGAATAAACGACTCGTATGTTCGGTATAATATCTAAAAACGAAGAGAATATCATTGCATGACTCAATGGGATGTGAAATTATAATGTAACAATGTAAGCAAGGATCGACTTACCAACACTCGGAAACATTTTGTATACAGTTTGAAAACATCTAAAATATTTTGATACGTCATAAAGAACTTGTTACAATTTTCATCATTCTGTTCTTCATTATTTATTACTTGTATGTTCTTAATCCATTCTTTCAGATATGATGTCAATAATGTGGCAAGGCGGATACCGTAAATTAAATTTAGATCGTATTGTGTAGTTAGTAAATCGCGGGAAGCTTCAATAAAATAAATTGACCCCTTTGTGACATATAAAAATATGGAGAGTAAGTTAAAAATAATGAGTGCAGTAAAAAGTGAGATCCAGTTCCAAATAATATAACTTCGGACACTTTTGATAATGTCAATGCTCCTATGAATGTCTTGGAGCTTCAATATAAGGGAAACGTTGGTACGGCTATAAACAATGTTGTAAGTGATGAGCAAAATGTAGCCAATGAAAGACATAGTGTTATCAAACCAAAAAATTGCAAGCATGATACCCGTTTTATTCAATCTCGCGAAATAACTGTGTATATCGTTGAACTGACGACAAATACAAAAAACATTAAAAAAGGAAATAGTAAAGAATAGCAAAATGTGATATTTCTTTTCACACGGAGTGATATAACTATTTCTAATTTTGTATATTGAAGACAAGAATACAGAGAGCATAATGTTGAAAGGTTGAACTATTCTTTGGACGTCTTTGTCCAGTTTATTATTGAGTAACAATTTAACTGGACGATTTGAGCTGTTGTTCCACATGATTACTACGCAACTGTTCGATTTTATATGAACAATATTCGGTCATTTTTATAAGGGCCGAACCATACATTTTTCTATAAGTGGGTCTTGATCGTGTCTAAGTTGAAAATAATAAATAGTGCTTGCTGTCAAATTACATAAAAGGATGAAATAATTATCTACTAATTCATCATCAAATATATTGTCTGTTTTGTGTATTTGAAAAAAAGGACAATAAATCAACTACGTCTTTTAATACAATATTAATTATTGATCAAAAATCTTCAGGATTGAAAAATAATCTTGAGACTATTAATTTTATTATTGTCTATAAATATTGCTTAAAGCTGTTTTCACACCAGCGCGTTTGTCGCGCGATGCGACACCGGTTATGCTGATTAGCAAGTCACCAGATTCGCAACTTACCAAATGATTTTTTTTTTTTTGATTGATTATGTGATTTTGTGATTCATTGTACAATGAATAAAAAAAAAACACATAAAATAACAGAATAGGTACTTTATCCACAAAAAAAATATATTGGTAAATCGAAACAAAAACAAATTAATACGGAATTCTTGATGGATGAATGACTAAATTCACGTGGTTTAATTTCACATAGGTGGATTAACAATACTTTTCGTAAATATTATTCACCCGGGTGCATTAAGTATACTAAAAGTAAACCTGGGTTAATGCACCTAACTTAATTAACCCAAGTGAATTAAGTTAAGTACAATGAATTCTTCTGCCACAAAATGCCAGTAGCAGAACTGCCAGAAATAACAGAATACTTTACTTAAAAATCGAAACAAAACCAAAATAATACGCACATTTACATTTTTATTCGCAATATGTCAATTGGATACCTTTAATTCGACCACCAACATGAATGGTTGGTGTATTCCCGTTGTCCCCGTTAGGTGCCGTCCGTTTACTAAAACGCCGTTAAGTGAATAAACCTGATTTTGAGCTACGGTCTAAAAGGTGGGAAATTATGTCCCTAGAAATTGATTAGACATACAGCTATGTTTAATATACCAAAATACTTGATAGCTGTTAAGCTTTCATTCTATGTATTTTAATGAGTGCTAAGTGAAATAATATTGTTTTAATTTAAGGTTTTGTGTTTTTGTTATGTTTATCTATTACAATATGGGACCTCTTACAATACAAAAAAACGGTTGGCTGATATACAGCCGTGTTATAGAGTTGTAATGGAATTGTAACCGCTATAGATTTACTTTGAGTCACAGTTAAGTGAAATTTCTATGCTAAATAACAGTTAAATCGCTAAACCTTCTTTTAGAATTGTAAATTAATTGAAACTTAATGAACTGCACTTGTGAAAAAACGTTATTAGACTTTAACTGTTTATGTTATTGTTTAGTAATACTAATATTACACAGATTTATGATCTAAAATACAGTTTCTAAATAATCTGTGCACAATAACTGTCTTTTAGTTTAGGAATTACTGACTAACTCATATTGCTGTAAAGTCAAATGGACAACTATGTGTTATATTTTGGGCAAGCTTTTTGTGCTTTTTTGTGTGCGTGTTAAGTGTGACAGTCAGGTATTTAAAATAAAACATAAATATTTCATTCTTGTATGTGTAATCAAATAGGAAAATAAAATAAAAATAGTTTGGAAATTCCAAAAGTGCACGCCTCATAACACACAAAAATTTACAATTTATCACTTTTCATGAAGTCGTAATGTCAAAGACTGACAAAGATATTTACTTGGCGGTTGCTAGGCAACTTACGGACAAAGGTTGGAAATATTTAGATAAAGATATTATATTTTAGTTAGTATTTTATTAATTATAATTAAACTACTTTGAATAAAAGAGCCATTTTCAATAGGGTTCCTTTTATGGCCGAAACCAATGTATTAAAAAAAAAATGACTCAATTAATTGATTTTATCGCAAGCTACAGTGTTTTCAAGCTTCATAAATTGACGGACAGGAATTTTTTTTCAACTATTTTGATGTTTTTTTAATTTCTTTTCCATTAAATCAATTGGTAAAAAGTACAGTATTAATCTCCATTTAATCATCTATACAATGGTATATAAATTAAGCAGGTTCTGTGTACTAGCAGGAGTGTAACAATAATAACAGTTGCAGAAATGGGGCAAAAAATATTTTTCGATCGTAGAGCACACTCTAATGCTTCGCATTACGAGTCGTGCAAAATTAAAATTTTGAATGAATTATTTATGTTTTATTTTAAATACCTGACTGTCACACTTAAATTTATTTTTTTATTTAGATAGATTCTCGTGCATCCGTTGTAAACTTAGTTAAACATTTTTTGGAACATTTTTCATCACATCCAATCTTCACATTATAACTTAGTATTTTTTCTTGTTTTTTCTTTAATTTCTTTTCCTTCAAAGTCATCGTTATACGGTTTTCATTCGTAGATTCATTTGCTGCAGTTACAATACCAGACGAAGAACAAGTTTCCAGGTGCATAGAGTTATTTTCAGGACGAGGCTCCAAAGTAACATCGGTAGTAGGACTTATAGGTTTTTGACGGGATCTCTGATGGGGCTTTGACTATCCGTTGTCGTCGTCGTCGTCATCTGATGAGGTTTCATTACATGGATAATAATCCTTATCTTTAACTGAATCATCAGAAGAAAAATCTCTTGATAGTGAGTGGTTTGACCGTGTTGGCGACAATATTTCCGTACGGTTATCATTTATTATAACCGATAGAGATACACGAAGGCAACGGTGACAACGACATAGGTGGCATAATTTCTTTACATGTTAAAGACATTTCTTTGGTTACGTTAGGTAGTCGATCTGCACTAACTGATGTTGAGTGGTTTGACGGTGTTGGCGACAATATTTCGGTACGGTTTTCATTTATGTAAGAGGAATCATACAATACCGAAGAAATACGTGAAGGCAACGGTGGCGACGATGTAGGTGATATAATTTCTTTACAAGTTTCTTTGCTTAAGATAGGTAGTCGATTTGCACTACCAGTAGAAACAAGTTCGGAGAAATCTAGACCCAAATCGAGAGAAGTTTTTGTTTCATTCAATTTATGAAAAATACTTGACGTCATTGAATAATCAGCTGCATATAATGAGTTGACCATTATTTTTATATGTTTTGGGATATGTTTATTGCTGCCTGACGAAGTTTTCTTGCATACCTCGGCCTCGGAGGAAGATTGACGACGTTGATGACGCGGTGGCTGGTTTTCTTTATTTTTATCCACGTTTGTTTGGCATCTATCATTGCATATCTCTAACATCGCTTTGACTCTTGTGTTCTTAAATTTAGAAATAAAACTATAAGAAGAATAAGTCAAAAATGTGAGTTTTAAGCAAAAATGTATTTTTGCAATTTCATTTATTATTTTTAGTAATCAAATGACCTGCACCTGGCCAAAAAATATAGGTAGGTAAGCACTAGAGCACCTATACAGTGTGAGTTTTTTAGGAATCTATGGCAGCTATTAAACTGAACATTAAAGATATGACGATGAGATGAAGATTTGTTCTTAGAAATCCGTCTAGCTTTAAGACGTATTAACTCAACTCATTTAAGATTTTTTGAAAATGTTTTTCGGCCCAAAAACGGAAAATATATTCTTTTACGAAAATCTTACCTACTTTTTAAAAGTTAAAAGTTGTATAGGCTCGTTTTCTCTGATTTCAGAACGAAAAAAAAACTTAAAAATATCTTTAAATGTAGTTTTATTGCGTTTCAAAACCTCGAGATGGATTTCTAAGAAATAATCTTTCCATCTCGAACGATTAGCATAGCTGCCATGACCATAAAAAAACTTACGCTGTATAAATCCAGGCAAGCAAAATGCAAAAACAACGGAAGCAATAAGAATAATCAGCAATCAGTACTAGGTTACCGAATTTATTGCCATCTAAATTACGAACTGAATAAATGATAACGCAATCTATTAGTCTTAAAAAGAATGGAAACAGGTACAGGTTACTGTATTTTACATTACAAACGGAATAAATAACAGCAATTAATTCATCTTAAAAATAATATAAACAGAACCCTTACCTCCCGTTCGTGGCCATTTTTGGCGGGAAAGCACACAATCGCTCACAGACACGTCTTACTTCTCCGCGGAGTTACGGTCGTTACGGACAACTGGAGTGTGCGAGGTGCGGGGCATACCGGTAAGGTATCTACATAAACGTCTTTTAGCGTTGGAATGTCACTTAACCGTTTTTTGTATTGTATTCGATAACACATTATTTGAAAGAGTCACATCTAAATAACGGTCACTGTCTTATAGAATTGTATATGCTCCAAAATCAAGGTGGCTTACCAACGACTAGCCAGTTAAGTGTGAGTAACGGTTTTGTAGAGTAGTAATTGAAGAAAACTGTCTTTTAGATGTCGTAAATGCCAATGCGCCTTGTATTACTATAAATCATTAAAATACTTATAAAGTGATGTAACGGTTTAATACTGTTGTAGTTTCATGTAACCGTTTTCTAAGATTGCAAAGTGAAATAATATAAATTTTAAATAGACGGTTACAAGCGTGTAGCCGTATTATAGTGTTATAAAATGACATAACCGTATTTAAGTGTTGAACGATCTCAAAAATGATGTAAATAGCCGTGTGTGTAGTCTCCAGATCTTTAGCGTAAATAAAGATAGACAAATATGACCCAGACTGACTGATAGAAAAAAAGTTGCTCTTTTACGTAGTACATAAAACTCAAATTTGACTAAATGTCACTTAACGGCCTTTTAGTAAACGGACGGCACCTGTCCACTGGAGCGGAGAGGAGAAAAGAGGAGCGGAGATGTGCCAATATTAACCAATAGAATCTTGACTCCGCCCCTGAGTTTAGAATAGAATAGAATACTCTTTATTATGTACACCATAAAAATTACAGACATCGGTTTAGACATTTTACATAGATAGTTTAGATCAGTGATCCTAAGTCAAGATTCTATTGGTTAATATTGGCACATCTCCGCTCCTCTTTTCTCCTCTCCGCTCCAGTGGACAGGCAGCCTTAAAGGTGACAAAGGGAATTTAATAATGTATTACAATCAGGGCTGTACTTTTTCTAGAAGAAATAATGTATTTCTGATTTCAGTAGCTACATATTTATGAAAAAAAAGAATTATTTATTCTTTTTTATTGCTTACGGAATATCATTTAAAAAAAATTACGATCTTAGAAATTCTAAGTCAGAATTCAAATTGATGAACAGCTTAGTTATTATCAATTTCAATACTCTATTGAAATTGATAATAACTAAGCTGTTCTGTGCTGTGTTCTGCTCTCTCTTTCGGCCACTTTGCAATCATGATCAAAAATAGAGACATCTTTACCCTTTAAGGTCACTTTAGCAGAATAGGGCCGCTATGGAGAATATAGTGTGCAAGAGCGAGCGAAGCGAGCTCGATGTTTTTAGTATCCCGCTTCGAATAAGGTAGGTTTTCTTTCGCTTTGAACGTTCATACAGAAATAAGTTTATTGTTTTGGATACGCAAGAAGTTTGAGAATTAAAAGAATGTAAGTACATAGTAGGCACCTATGCAAGAGCGAGCGAAGCGAGCTCGAAAACGAAAACCTCTTACTGCTTTTGTAGATTATTTAAATTGACACGTATTTTCTTCTCTTGCATTCGTCCATAGTAGCATCAACTGAATTTCGGATCTGGTCTGGAGAACATAAATGTCTTCATTCTCTTACAATGATATTGTTAGCGTTCAAGGTAATTGAAGTATTGCATTCTTTATGCATTTGAACGAATTTTACAATATTATATAGGTAATGAGGTTGAATATTAGTAAAATAGTCATAATAATTCATTTGAAAGTTAAGTAAATAATTTCTTTGTTCGATAGTACATTATCTGATGAGTTGCGACTCTGGTTAATTGAGAATCTGGTGACTTGCTAATAAGGGAAATTATTGCTTTCTTTTGTAGCTGTCGAACGAAACTACTATTATATCTGTAGGACCACAAAATCGGTAAATAAGTATTGCAAAATAAATGAAACAGAAGAATCAGTAAAAAAAAAAAAACAGTCGTGGTAAAATGCCTTATTATGGTGGATTTGTAGATAAAATTGATCTTATTACTTCGTCTTACCGGGTCGGACACCGGTGACCAGACACACTAATCAAATAGACAATAGTATAACTAAGCAAATAGACAGTAAACAACCAAATTAATAGTAAGTGCGATAGTGTTTTTACTATTTTCTACAAAATCACTGTGTATATTGGTTACCATACGATAGATACACAAAACATTGAAATATGAAACAGTAAAGAACAGCAATATGAGAATTTTATTTTTACGCAGACTTATATAAATATCAGCTCTTATTTTGAAGACAAGACTGTAGTGAACATTATGATGGAAGGTTGAACTATTCTTCGGACTTCTTTCTCTAATATGTTATTGAGCAACAATTATTAAACCGGACGTTTGAGTTATTTCGCATGATTACTAATATTTATTTCGTTGTGTTTTGCTCATCGGCGTAATTTTGCTTGCCTGTCGGTCTTCTATAGACTGTACTTCGGAGTGTGCGCAGGTGCTCCACGATCGGATCCCACCATCGCCCTTTTATCACCGGACTACCAGGCGTACTGCAGGGTACCATCCGCACTTGGTTGATATCCCATCCAGTCGTACTCAGCGCTTCTCCTCCACATTTATGATGCGCACAGCCAAAGTGTGGAACTCTCCGCCGGCGTCAGTGTTCCCTGCCACATATAACCCGTCTGCCTTTAAAGCAAGAGTGAACAGGGGTGAAAATGATGGGGCTGACATGACCTGTTAATGGTACAAGCCCCTAATAAATAAAGAGAAAAAAAAAGAGTGAACAGGCATCTTCTGGGCACGCTCGTTACATCATAGACTTCATCCATCGTTTTTCATTAGGCGAGATCGAGGTCAACAGCAGGCCCAATCAGAAATTTAAAAAATAATAAAAAAAAGTAGTTCAGCATAATTATGAACAATTTTCTGTTATTTTTATGATGGCCAATTCAGAAATGTCTGTTTAATTAGGCACCTATTGATCGTATCGAAGTTAAACATTAATCATAATATGAATTTGCTGTCAAATTACATAAAAGGCTTAGGTGCTGGATTTGCATCTACTCAACAACAATATTACATGAAATCATTGCAATTGAAAATATGTTGAAGAAAAGTAATTTCATAGGAAAGCAAACTGCAACAGTACAATAATGTAATTAGTTAAGAGTCCTGTCAGAGGTATTGGTAGAGTGGCGTCTATTGTGAACAAGCCACACGCTGTCATCTTATTGAAGTTCCGGTTAACTTGTAGCACGCGCTTGCAAAGATGTCTGAAACTTTCTGTAATGAAATAACCAAAAAGTGAGTTGGATAAATTACAAAAGAATAAAAATATAGATTTTAATTCCCCAGATTTCAACATTGTAAAATCCTTCTTTCAGAAGGAATGTGGAAAAAAGAGGAATTAAAAAGTGTCGATATTTTTACAAAAAGAATTTAGATAAACGTAGTCGAAATTTTTCTACTTACTTGGACAGTTCGTATCCATCACACGCTGTATACACGCTGACTCAGCTTCTTCTACAGATATATAGAACTTCTCACATTGCCAACAGGTTATCGAAGTAAGTGACAAACATTTTATAATCCATATGATTACAACGACGCTCAAAGATGGAGACCACTGAAAGCAGCAAGTAGCAAAATAATATTAAGAGCCGCAGTTCTGCTCTGAAATGGTACCCTAACGGCATCGTATGTACGTATTTATTCAATAAATTGATTAAACATTAGTAACTGAATCAGATACCCAAAATTAAGTAACTCAACCTTCACAGTACCTAAATTAAAAAAAAATTGTTGTAAATGATATTTCAATATACATAATAAGTGAAGGAAATAAAGGCTGAGAAAGTACAAATGCAGCATTTAGTCCCATAAATACATATAACATTCAAAATAGTAACATACTGGGTCTTGCTAAAGAAGTGACTGAATATATAAAATAAATAAGAAATAAAATGACAAACGAAAAGATGTTTTAATTATTTTAAAAATAAATCAGATTAATAGATAGAAGAAAGATACTTCCTAATCCAGAACATTATATTATGATATATATGTTCCAGCTGGTTAAAATATATTCAACAAAAGTTAATAAAATTCCTGGGCCTGTTACCAAATGAAAACTTAAAATACATCTGTTTATACTCACTCCGTGATGTGACGATGATTGCAAATGTATTAAGTATACCTGCACATAACATAGAGTACGAATAAAAGAATCGTAAGTTCGGTATAATATCTAAAAATAAGAAAATATCATTGCATGAGTCAGTCGGAAGTGAAATATAAATGTAACAATGTAAGCAAACACCGACTTACCAATATTTGGAAACATTTAGTAAACAGTTTGTAAGCATCTAAAATATTTTGATACGTCTTAAAGAATGTATTACAATATTCATCATTCCGTTCTTCATTTTTTGGTATTAGTATGTTCTTAATCCATTCTTTCAGATACGTTGTCAACAGTGTTGTAAGGCGGATACCATAAATTAAATTTAGATCATATTGTGTAGTCAGTAAATCGCGGGCAACTTCAATAAAATAAATGGACCCGTTTGTGACATATAAATATGTAGACGGTAAACTTAAAATACTTAGTACAGTAAAAAGTGAGATCCAGTTCCAAATAATATAACTTCGAACACTTTTGCTAATGTCAATGCTCCTATGAATGTCCTGGAGCTTCAATATAAGGGAAACGTTGGTACGGCTGTGAGCAATGTTGCAAATGATGAGCAAAATGTAGCCGACGAAAGACATAGTGATAGCATACCAAAAAATTGCAAGATGCAATTTCGCGAAATTACTGTGTATAGCGTTGAACAGGCGACAGATAGATAAAACATTGAAAAATGAAATAGTAAAGAACAGCAAAATGTGATATTTCTTCTCACAGGGAGTGATAAAACTATTTCTAATTTTGTATTTTGAAGACAAGAATACAGAGAGCATAATGTTGAAAGGTTGAACTATTCTTTGGACGTCTTTGTCCAGTCTATTATTGAGTATCAATTTAACTGGACGATTTAAGCTGCTGTTCCACATGATTACTACGCAACTGTTCGATGTTGAATAAACAATATTCCGTATTTTTTATGGGTCAGTCGGAAATTTTTCTATTAATTAGTCTCGTTCTAGGTAGTCTAGGTCTTGATCCTATCTTGTTGAAAATAATTAATCGTCCTTGCTGTCAAATTACATAAAAGGATCAATAATTAATTTAATTTAATTAATTTAATTTATTTATTTATTTCAGACATAAAATTAATTAAATTAAATTAATTATTGATCCTTTTATGTAATTTGAATTTGATAATGAATTTCTATTTCTACTTAAAATGTGCCTTTTTTGTGTATTTGAAAAGAGATAAAAATTGAACAAAGTCTTTCAATACGAAATTCATTTTTGATCTTACTTCAGGATTGAAATAATCTTTGAAGTATTATTGTCTAGTTTATTATTGTGTAAGACGATTTGTGTTGTTAAATTAAACAGCTCTTATTAGTATACTCCTGTTTCTCTAACATTTAAACTGCTCTATTTGCTGTTAATTCAATCAGTTAATTTTATCTTGCGATGGAAATTGTTTGTCGCATTTGGCTTCTTGGCGCCCCTTGCCACCTGGTGCCTGAGCGACCGGTCCTCTCACTCTACTGCAGGGCCGGCGCTGTCTGTATCACTTTTTGCTGCTTTCGTTATTTTAGTGATGGATTGCGAACCTAAATTGAAAAACAAATCGAAGTTACAGGTGTTTAAGAGACTTAAAGTGTGTATAACTATATATGGAGAAACTGACTGACGGACATATCAACGCAGAGCCGAAACTACTGGAACTAGGGCACACAGCTTCCTTTTATAATGTAGGGGAGCACTAAAAAGGGGTTTTTGGAATTTAGACTTTTAAGGGGATGAAAAGGGGGATTTTGTTTGTGTGATTTTTTTTATTCCTCGAGTCAATAATCTTGAATCTTGGCACAACCTGACAAAACTTAGAAGGCTTGCATGAATTCACAATATTATTCAATCATTATGTTATGCTACTCATAGGATTTAGATGAGGCAGGCGGTTTATAACCTGCTCCAACATCTAAAATAATTTTTATCCCAGTAGTACCTACGTTTTCGTGGGATAATTTCCGACTTCCACGCTAGCGAAGCCGCGGGAAAAAGCTGGTATAACATAAAACGATTAATGTGTCTGGTCCCGTTTAGCAACTCATAACGCGAACAATTTTACAACCCACTAAGGGAAAACATGTGTAAAAAATTAAAAAGACACATTACCATTTTCCACCCTTTTATAAATTTTGTTATTCAAAGCGAAAAATTGCCGCTAATTGCACAATAATCTGAGTTAAACACGTGTCAAGTAATCTCCATTTTTATTCTGCGCGTAATCCATTTTAGCGGAGGCTGTGCAAACACGTACGGGGCCTCCCATTGGACAATTTACTGCTTAGCACCCGGACTTGCCCACGTACGATACCCTCGTATCGGGGATGTATGGGTCACTTTGCTTTATTATTTCGTGAAAAAATCCGGAATTTACATTCCGTCCCGAAAGTTTGTAAAAGTTGCGATGGAGTGTTGATTTAGTGTTTTTGTGTTCGATTGTTTGTGTACAAAGTGAATATTGGTGTATTCAGTGTTGTTAGATTTTGTCTATACACGATGAGTACAATGAGGGGTCATTGTACTCATCAGGAGAGTTGATGTCCAAAAAGGCACGACTGTGACATCAACTGGTTGGTCACAAACTCACAACCGCATGTATAGCACCATTCACTTTATTTCCCGCATTTACTCTCCTTTCCACATCTTCATCAATCTTCCCATCCCTTGTAAACAGACTCCCCAAGTATACAAACTCACTTACTTGCTCCACACTCTTATTATTTATTTTCACATCACACACCGATACATCCTCGTCTCTTTCAAACACCATGACCTTCGTCTTATTCACATTTATATTCATCCCTTTCATTTTATATGCTTCATCTGTCACAGTCACCATGTCTTGCAACTGCTGACGATGCTAGTTAAACTTGATCATCGCATTACTTGCACTATTATCATTTATACAAATAACGCTTGTCATATCAACTTATTAGTCATAACTTTTAATTGCCATAACATTAGTTTCCATAATAACATGTGTTTAACTAATAATCATTAGTTTCTGTAAGTAACACAAATTACATAATCGAATAAATATTATTATGGTGAATAAATTGTTATAGAAAACGACAATATTGAAACTTGATTGATTATGACCAATTAAATAAGTGAAAATGATTTTATGTAATTCTAATTTTGAAATTATGGCAAATAAAATAAAAAAATGCAGTTTAAATTATAGCAAACATTAGTAGTAGTTAGGAAGATTGATTGATTAGTAAACCCACGCTGTCATCGTACTGAAGTTCCGGTTAACTTGTAGCATTTTTGACCTAAAATAAGGGAAATGTACTATCGCTGCTGTGTGTGTACTACCTCGTTGGTCTAGTGGTAGCAAGCGCTGCTGCTGAGCACGAGGTCCTGGGTTCGATCCCCGGGTCGGGAAAAGTGTTATTGGGTTGTTCTATCTGGAATTTCTCAGTAGCAGCCCGGAGTCTGGATTTGTGCCCGGTTGATGGCAATAGGCTCGCCCCCTATTACATGGGACTTAAACATAACTGGCGAAATGTGGGTGTACCTGCTACAGGTACACCTCTGCCCAACCCATAGAGGAAACAAGGCGTGATGTTATGTTATGTGTAATAAGGGAACTGTGGCTGCAGCACAAATGATCAACAGTGCAACGAAGCAAATTTACAGTGATAAACAACCAAATTTTATTAATAGTAAGTGAGATAGTGTTTTAACTATATTCCGCAAAATCACTGTTTATCGGTTATCATACGATAGATACAAAACACATTGAAACTGAAAAGAAAATAAAACAGTGAAGAACAGCAATATGGGAAATTTATTTTCACACAGAATTATATAAGTATATCTTGTTTTAAAGATAAGACTCCAGTGAACATTATGTTGAAAGGTTGAACTATTCTTCAGAATCCTTTGTCAAATATGTTATTAAGCAACAATTAAACCGGACGATAGTAGGATGTTATTGGGCACTCTAAGCCACCTTACGTTCCATCGGCTCACTTCGTTCACCTCGTCACTTCAGGTGGCTTAGATTGCCCAATAACATATATGAAATCCATTCTGTTCCACCTGATGAACGGAAGGTGGAGTACGAATTTTTGCATAGTGCAGTAAAACAGGTGGCTTAGATTGCCCAATAACATATATGAAATCCATTCTATTCCACCTGATGAACGGAAGGTGGAGTACGAATTTTTGCATAGTGCAGTAAAACAGGTGGCTTAGATTGCCCAATAACATATATGAAATCCATTCTGTTCCACCTGATGAACGGAAGGTGGAGTACGAATTTTTGCATAGTGCAGTAAAACAGGTGGCTTAGATTGCCCAATAACATATATGAAATCCATTCTATTCCACCTGATGAACGGAAGGTGGAGTACGAATTTTTGCATAGTGCAGTAAAACAGGTGGCTTAGATTGCCCAATAACATATATGAAATCCATTTCGATAACTTACCTGATGAACGGAAGGTGGAGTACGAATTTCTGCATAGTGCAGTAAAATATTGTTCGGCGCCTATTCCACCTGATGAACGGAAGGTGGAGTACGAATTTCTGCATAGTGCAGTAAAATATTGGTTCGGCGCCTATTCCACCTGATGAACGGAAGGTGGAGTACGAATTTCTGCATAGTGCAGTAAAATAATGGTTCGGCGCCTATTCCACTATTTTAATATTTTCAGTGCATGGTTTGAGCTATGCTACTCCACTTTTAGAATCTCGTTTTGATGCGAACGGAAAGTCATCTAGAATGCTTAATAACATAAATGAATCTACAAAGTTTGTGGTTTGGGCGCTACTATACTATTTGAATTTCATTTTGTTGCGAACGGAAAGTGGTTTAGATTGCCCAATAACATAAATGGATCTTCAAAGTTTGTGGTTTGTGTGCTACTCCACTATTTGAATTTAATTTTGTTGCGAACGGAAAGTCGTCTAGAACGGCTAATATCATAAATAGATCTACAAAGTTTGTGGTTCGGGCGCTACTCCACTTTTACAATATCGGTTTGGTGCGAACGGAAAGTGGTTTAGATTGCCCAATAACATAAATGGATCTTCAAAGTTTGTGGTTTGTGTGCTACTCCACTATTTGAATTTAATTTTGTTGCGAACGGAAAGTCGTCTAGAACGGCTAATATCATAAATAGATCTACAAAGTTTGTGGTTCGGGCGCTACTCCACTTTTACAATATCGTTTTGGTGCGAACGGAAAGTGGTCTAGAATGCCTAATAACATAAATGGATCTACAAAGTTTGTGGTTCGAGCGATACGCCACTTTTAGAATCTCGTTTTGGTGCGAACGGAAAGTCGTCTAGAATGCCTAATAACATAAATGGATCTACAAAGTTTGTGGTTCGGGCGCTACTCCACTTTAGAATCTCGTTTTGATGCGAACGGAAAGTCGTCTAGAATGGCTAATAACCTAAATGGATCTACAAAGTTTGTGGTTTGGGCGCTACTCTACTATTTGAATTTAATTTTGTTGCGAACTGAAAGTCGTCTAGAATGGCGAATAACATAAATGGATCTACAAAGTTTGTGGTTCGGGCGCTACTCCACTTTTAAAATCTCGTTTTGGTGCGAACAGAAAGTGGTCTAGAATGCCCAATAACATAAATGGATCTTCAAAGTTTGCGGTTTGTGCACTCCTCTACTATTTAAACTTAATTTTTAAATTTGGGTCAGATTGATTCATATCTCTTCACAAAGCAAAAAATAGGCTGCACCTACAGGCACATGCACATTCTATTTCTGTGACTCAGATTGACCACCAAGGACGTCTGAACTCTAGGTTACCGTAAACATTAAACTAAAATTTGGGTCAGATTAACTCATATCTCTTCACAGAGCAAGAAATAGCATGCACTTACAAGTACACGTTCATTCTATTTCCATGACCCCAGATTGGACACCAAGGATATCCAGAAGGATTAGTCAGCCTAGACACTGCGTTATCGTGTCTAGCTGCTTCCAGGATGCGCCACGAGGAGGCTCCTTTCATGCACCCCGCTAACCTAAACTTCAGGACAGTTGGTCTCATGTCTCTCCACAAAATTAGAGATAGTGCACAATTACACATCACTCCGTTTTCTGCGACCAGATTGGCTCGAGGACATCTGAACGTTAGGCTATCGATTACAATAAACTAAAATTTAGGTCAGATTGACTCATATCTCTTCACAGAGCAAGAAATAGCGTGCACTTGCAGGCACACGCTCATTCTATTTCTATGACCCCAGATTGGGCACCAAGGACATCTGAACTTTAGTCTACCATAACCATTAAACTAAAATTTAAATTTGGGTCAGATTGACTCATATCTCTTCACAGAGCAAGAAATAGCATACACCTGCAGGCACACACTCATTCTATTTCTATGGCCCCAGATTGGGCACCAAGGATATCCAAATTTTAATTTAATTTATTCATACACTACTTTACACGTTAACAAACAAGGGTGCTCGCTGTTTAAACCGCTATCCTAAAATTCAGGACAGATTGTCTCATGTCTCTTCACAAAGCAAAAAATAGGCTGCACCTACAGGCACATGCACATTCTATTTCTGTGACCCAGATTGGGCACCAAGGACATCTGAACTCTAGGTTACCGTAAACATGAAACTAAAATTTGGATCAGATTAACTCATATCTCTTCACAGAGCAAGAAATTAGGGCATGCAAACCGATAACCGATAATCGATAATTTATCGGTTATCGGTCCATTTTGACAAAACGATAAATATCGAAAACAAAAACGATAAATACCGACAATCGATAATTTTATATAACGAATTCTAACACATTTCTGAACGAACGTTCGATGCGTCCCTGTTCCCTCGCCGCGCGCGTTTTCTTTCCCGCTCCTGTCATTTGTTCATTGTGCAATTTGTGTGTGAACGTGAACGTGTCGATCGCTGTCGATCTCTTGCCATGTGAGTGAGGACGCCCGGATGAACTGAATCGAGAGTTTTGCGTCAATAATAATATTATTGGTAAGTCAGATTTATATTCCTTAGGTGCAAACATTTAGCTTTGTAATTCGAAATGTTTCCGTTCAAAATACTACACCATTTAAACATTTAAATTTAAATACAGAAAGTAGTACCTAAACAAGGCTTTTACCTTAAAAATGAAAAAAAAAATGATAGTTTGTAGTACGACATAGATACAGTCAATTTCTACCTATTAATTTCTTGTAAAGTGAACATAAAACATTGTTTTAGGTACATTTTTAGTTTAGAATCTTGTTTACTTTCTTCGTCATTTACCACTTATATGGTTACTTGATGTGAACTGTGAAGGTAAAATTCAATACAGAACTAACCTACATCATAATTTTTATATTTAGTTCAGTAAATTAAAATTTTCGTATGTTTTTGTTTTAGGTACTTAACGTACTACACCTGCTCGTTCAGTAAAGTATATTAAGCATGTCCAATGAAAACACAGTTAACTATGTATCTGTGTACAAAAAGTGTTCGGACCACACGTCGGTATGGCGGCATTTTTTAAAAGCAGAAACAGGTGACACTGCAAAATGTAATTGTAATTTGACTCGTAATTATTATATTATTTTGAAGAGTCTAACTTTTTTAATAATTAAGCAAGAGGTTTCTAAGATTTTATTTAAAAGATCTCTTCAAGAAGAGTTTAGTGAGTAAATCCAAAATGTTATGTTACATAATTATTAAGAAATACAAATGTTGATTTAAAAAAAAACCTTGTTTTATTTATTTTTCAGTATATTATATTGTCCTTCATTTTAGGTAAGTAATTGCATCAGTTTATCCCTTTATTTACATGTAAAAAACAAGTTTTTGTATTTTTTTAATAAAAAACGATAATTATCGGTAATTACCGGTTTTTATCGAAAAAAAAACGATATTTTTCATTTTATCGATTATCGAAATATTTCGATAATTGCATGCCCTACAAGAAATAGCATGCACTTACAAGTACACGCTCATTCTATTTCCATGACCCCAGATTGGGCACCAAGGATATCCAGAAGGATTAGTCAGCCTAGACACTGCGTTATCGTGTCTAGCTGCTTCCAGGATGCGCCACGAGGAGGCTCCTTTCATGCACCCCGCTAACCTAAACTTCAGGACAGTTGGTCTCATGTCTCTCCACAAAATTAGAGATAGTGCACAATTACACATCACTCCGTTTTCTGCGACCAGATTGGCTCGAGGACATCTGAACGTTAGGCTATCGATTACAATAAACTAAAATTTAGGTCAGATTGACTCATATCTCTTCACAGAGCAAGAAATAGCGTGCACTTGCAGGCACACGCTCATTCTATTTCTATGACCCCAGATTGGGCACCAAGGACATCTGAACTTTAGTCTACCATAACCATTAAACTAAAATTTAAATTTGGGTCAGATTGACTCATATCTCTTCACAGAGCAAGAAATAGCATACACCTGCAGGCACACACTCATTCTATTTCTATGGCCCCAGATTGGGCACCAAGGATATCCAAATTTTAATTTAATTTATTCATACACTACTTTACACGTTAACAAACAAGGGTGCTCGCTGTTTAAACCGCTATCCTAAAATTCAGGACAGATTGTCTCATGTCTCTTCACAAAGCAAAAAATAGGCTGCACCTACAGGCACATGCACATTCTATTTCTGTGACCCAGATTGGGCACCAAGGACATCTGAACTCTAGGTTACCGTAAACATGAAACTAAAATTTGGATCAGATTAACTCATATCTCTTCACAGAGCAAGAAATAGCATGCACTTACAAGTACACGCTCATTCTATTTCCATGACCCCAGATTGGGCACCAAGGATATCCAGAAGGATTAGTCAGCCTAGACACTGCGTTATCGTGTCTAGCTGCTTCCAGGATGCGCCACGAGGAGGCTCCTTTCATGCACCCCGCTAACCTAAACTTCAGGACAGTTGGTCTCATGTCTCTCCACAAAATTAGAGATAGTGCACAATTACACATCACTCCGTTTTCTGCGACCAGATTGGCTCGAGGACATCTGAACGTTAGGCTATCGATTACAATAAACTAAAATTTAGGTCAGATTGACTCATATCTCTTCACAGAGCAAGAAATAGCGTGCACTTGCAGGCACACGCTCATTCTATTTCTATGACCCCAGATTGGGCACCAAGGACATCTGAACTTTAGTCTACCATAACCATTAAACTAAAATTAAAATTTGGGTCAGATTGACTCATATCTCTTCACAGAGCAAGAAATAGCATGCACCTGCAGGCACACACTCATTCTATTTCTATGGCCCCAGATTGGGCACCAAGGATATCCAAATTTTTATTTAATTTATTCATACACTACTTTACACGTTAACAAACAAGGACACTCGCTGTTTAAACCGATATCCTAAAATTCAGGACAGATTGTCTCATGTTTCTTCACAAAGCAAGAAATAGGCTGCACCTACAGGCACATGCACATTCTATTTCTGTGACCCAGATTGGGCACCAAGAACATCTGAACTCTAGGTTACCGTAAACATTAAACTAAAATTTGGGTCAGATTGACTCATATCTCTTCATAGAGCAAGAAATAGCATGCACTTACAGGTACACGCTCATTCTATTTCCATGACCCAGATTGGGCACCAAGGATATCCAAATATTAATTTAATTTATTCATACAGCTAACACTACCTTACACGTTAACGTACAAATAATGTATTGAGTAGGTCTCTCACTCCCTTTTTATATATTGTGCTCATGTCCGAGCATTCTGCTGGTTTCGCATGTTTTTACACGTGGAAACATATCAGGTAGCTGTCATGTATGTATAATTGTTCATTTATAATATCAAAGACGGCAAAATTGCATTATAATGCATTAATTTGCTTATTCGAACTTTATTGTAATATAAGACGATCGTCGTACATGTTGTAGTCGATAATTAAAATTTGGATTTGAGGGATCTTCCTATAATCATCTTCATCAAACGAGGTGTTCAAGAACCATTTCAATTCCGTTATCTTGTTATAAATGAACGATTCTTTCCTTATCATAAATTACTAATTTTGTAATAAGTTGGTTTTAGTCTAAGAATTCTTTAAAAAGACGATTTCTTAATGTCATTGTTGAATTTAGGAACCGACTTTCTGTATATGAAATACTTTATAAAGTTTGATAGTTTTAGTAGTTTTATGATTTTACACCAGCTTTGAGTTTAACTGCAGCAAATTGCATTATACATTAATTTGCTTATTCGAACTTTATTGTAATTTAAGACGATCGTCGTACATGTTGTAGTCGATAATTAAAATTTGAATTTGAAGGATCTGTCTATAATCATCTTCATCAACTGGGGAGGTGTTCTTAAATAAGAACGATACCAATTCCGTAAATTTATTGTAAATTAATGATTTTTTCTATAATTTTAGGCATTTTCTGTGATACGATGGTTTTAGTCTAGGAATTCTTTCAAAAGGTGATCCATTAATGTCGTTGTTGAATTTAGAAACCGACTTCCTTTTTATGAATTGTTTTATAAAGTTTGTTAGTTTTAGTAGTTTGAGGATTTAACCCTAGCTTCGAGTTTAACTGCAACATAAAATTTGCTAAGTTTAAATGTGAATTTGTGCACGTGGATTATTCTGCATAAACATAAACACCTACACCTACTTTAAAAATAAAATATGTTTTGCAGTAATTCTAAACGACACGGTTAGGTATTGGTGCGGTTTTATTTGTCGGCGAGGGAAAAACGATAGTTTCATATTTCAATTCTCACGATAAAATTATTACATTAATTTGCTTATTCGAACTTTATAGTATTGTAAGACGATCGCCGCACATGTTGTAGACCGTAATTTAAATTTGAATTTGAAGGATCTGTCTATAATCATCTTCATCAAACTGGGGAGGTGTTCTTAAATAAGAACGATACCAATTCCGTAAATTTATTGTAAATTAGTGATTTTTTCTATAACTTTAGGCATTTTCTGTGATACGATGGTTTTAGTCTAGGAATTCTTTCAAAAGGTGATCCATTAATGTCGTTGTTGAATTTAGAAACCGACTTCCTTTTTATGAATTGTATTATAAAGTTTGTTAGTTTTAGTAGTTTGAGGATTTAACCCTAGCTTTGAGTTTAACTGCAACATAAAATTTGTTAAGTTTAAATGTGAATTTGTGCACGTGGATTATTCTGCATAAACATAAACACCCACACCTACTTTAAAAATAAAATATGTTTTGCAGTAATTCTAAACGACACGGTTAGGTATTGGTGCGGTTTTATTTGTCGGCGAGGGAAAAACGATAGTTTCATATTTCAATTCTCACGATAAAAAATGCAGTTTTGCAGTAACGGTATGCAATTATATGTGTGCCGACAAGCATGAACTTGTTTGGTTAAATAATTGTACCTTATCTTCATTCCATTACATAATTTATTCCTCTTTTACGTATTGATTAGAGTTGTTTTGCGACTTTCCTATCGATCAACCCAAAAATGGTTATAAACGGTTAAAAAAGTTATATTAATCGAGAACGATTTAAATTTTGTTCTTCTTCAAAACCGTTTTAACAACGTTCCTTCCGAACGTAATTGGAATAAATCGTATCTTAGGTTTTTCAGACGAAACCGTTTCGAAAATATATCGTTATCCGAGCCCTGCTTTTATAGAAATTAAAGTTTAAGAGCGAAGTTGTCTCCACTCCTAAAGAGGATCGGTGGAAGAATTCATTTGCACTTAAAGTGCAACTTAAGACGTAGATATGAGATAAGGTGTAGATGACACCTGTAACACAGGTTTTTTCCTAGCATAGGGTCTTTGATCAATATTTTGTACCAGGCTATTTCCACGTGTAATCAAGTGTCACCCTGTATGTATACATAAGTTCGTTTTACCCGTTGGATGATTTTATATCAATTTAAGTTTACTGTAACACATCTATGAACTTACTTTTTGAAACGGGTTCGTTTACATATTTTGTTCTGCAACAAATAAAAAAATGTTTTCAGGATATTTTACTTTCGGCTCATCTTAACATGTAGATTTTTTTATTATTTCAGATTGATTTATGTTGTCATGCAGAGTTTTATAATACGGTTTATTAAACAAACATACATTCATTATTATAATACCTATTGTATATATTATTATTATAAGTAACAGCCTGGTGTGTCGGTTTCGTCTTTGTCAGCGAGCATTAAGACGACGGCGACCGTTGAATTGTCCATACAAACGTAATACATAAATCATTTGCAATTTGAACATATTTCCATCATATTATGTTAATATTTGGATTTAGATAGTATTTATCTAGGCTTGTACATCTTTTTTTTTTTTCAAAAATCTTACCTAAAATGAAGTTTAAGCGAATTGAATTTCACACATTTTTACAGCGAATTCATACTGTTTTTTATGTATTATAAACAACAATATTTGGATTATTGTTTCGGCAGGAGCATAGCTTATATTATCAAGTTACAAAGTATAGAAAAAATTATGAAAGAATATTAAGTTCTCATTCATCATTTTTGGTATTACGGAACACATTCTAATTTATCATAAATTCCGATAGCTAGTAACAACGCTAACAACATACAACACACATAACACACAACAACAACAACACAAAAACACAACAGAAGAGAGATAACAATATTCCACATGCATTTTCCACCCATCTCGACTTGCAGTTGCAAGCCGTGTTCGCCGAACCCTTAAAGCTGGTTTCGTATTTCGTTTTTCACGACAAAATTGCAATTTGACAGAAGGGTTTTCAATCACTACGGTTTAATTAGACGTAAGTAACATATATTAGTCATTCACCTGTGAGAACATGTAATTAAGGTTTAATTTTGTTAAGAGGTAAATATTGCTGAAATTGTATTTTTTATGTATAAAACTAATCAATTCTGATCATAAAATAACATTCGCTCCAGTATATCTGATATGTACTAAGTACTATTCTTGTAAATAAATTCAGGGTTGTTATCTTAAAAAGTGCACACAACGTCGTGTTGCATACTTGAGTCGCGTTTAGTTGTGACAACCACCGAAAAGCAGTCACTTTTGTTACATATAAAAAAATATTTAAGTATTTATTTATTTTATTTATTTTATTATTTATGTACACACAGTAAAATACATTCAGATACGACAATCATAATTTTGAGTACAAAGGTACTGCTTATTTCTTAAGAAATTTCTTCCAGCAGACCTGCGAAAGGAGAAATGAGAAAGAAACGTAGACAATAGTGTGTGAAAACAAGAAGAGAAGAATATAAAATATGCGGAGTTTTAAACTAAAATATTAAAATAAACCTACACGTATAACGTAACAAATTAACATATACTTAAATAAATATATAAAGCTTAAATTTATATACATACATACTATAGATAAATAAATACTCACAGTTGAGAGGAAAGGTAATGCTCTTTTACTCGATATTTAAATTGAGAAACAGTTTTTAAATCGCGAATGCTAGGCGGAAGTGAGTTCCACAATCTTACTGCATGTACAGAGAAGGAATATGAATAGTAGCTTGTTTTATGAGGGTGAGATTTAAGGAGGGTTCTAAGGTGTGATCTACACGGTGCGTCGCTAGGGCGAGCGTAAGAAAAACGCTCACGCAGGTAAGAAGGATAAGACGGGTTGTGTAAGATGTTGAAGAGGAGACATAAAATCCGAGTGTTCCTGCGAAGGCGGATTGGGAGCCACTTGAGTTCCTTGCGAAGATGAGAGACGTGGTCATACTTTCGAAGACCGAATACAAAGTATATTAAAATTATTAATTAAAGGTAAGTTTCCGTATAAAAACAAGAATATTTATGTATTGTATTGTTTTTATATTGACTTTATAAACAAATACGTTTGTTTTTTTTTTTTTTTTTTTTCAGAATTATGGCTCGTTCACCATCATACAGCCCCACCATTCTGATCAATGATGATGAAGATCAAGATCAATCCATAATACGTGAGGTATGTAGTAATTATGCGTTATGTTACTGTTAATATATTTATATAACCCTGGGTTCGATCCCCGGGTCGGGTAGTGTTATTGGGTTTTTCTATCTAGAATTTCTCAGTAGCAGCCCGGAGTCTGGATTTGTGCCCGGTTGATGGCAATAGGCTCACCCCCTATTACATGGGACTTAAAAACATAACTGGCGAAATGTGGGTGTGTACCTGCTACAGATACACCTCTGCCCAGCCCTTCGGGGAAACAAGGCGTGATGTTATGTTATGTTAATATATTGATTTTTTATCTGATTATTTTTCTTTTTATTAATTTTATTATTTATTCCTTTTCACAGTGGAACTCTGCGGGTCTCAATGATAACAATCAGGACACCCGGCCTTTCGTTTACTCTCAGGACGATTATAACTCCTATATTGAGAGCTTAGAAAAACAACGGCGTAGAAATGAAGAACTGCTCAATAATCCAACGAATCCTCAAGAACAAACTCAACCCCAGAAAAAAGTGTTAAGAAAGAGAAAGCGTTCATCAAGATTTTCGCCATCAACATCATACATTGCTCGTCGGGGTAAACCAAGTGATAGCAGAGGACGTTATTTAATTAAACTAAATATTTACGAACTCAACGATTGTGAGAGTGATAATAACTATTCTAGTGACAGTGACAATGCTTGTACAAGTGTACAATATGTGGTGCGCGAAACTTTTGATGACGTGATGGATACTGCAGAGGTTCTAATAAAAAAAATCTCTGAAAACTTGATAAGTTAGTGATAATAATTATGTAATAATAATGTAGTTATTTGTAAGTTATACATTTTATATTTTTAAAGTTAA
Source organism: Conistra vaccinii (assembly GCA_948150665.1). Classification (NCBI taxonomy): domain Eukaryota; kingdom Metazoa; phylum Arthropoda; class Insecta; order Lepidoptera; family Noctuidae; genus Conistra; species Conistra vaccinii. Next base: position 18,945,293 of record OX411326.1, read on the forward strand.
TAAGATTAATAATTTTTACGATATATTGTGTCGCGTAAACGCTCTTAAAACTAAATAAGTTCAAACATAATTTGCAACAAGTAATAAGATAATAATATCTATTTGGGGCACCAAGAACATACATGTTTTACAATTCAATTACGAGTACGTTACACATTACTTTTGTCTGGACCCTGCTATAAGTAATTGTCATTAGTAGATAGTAATGTATTTTTAACCGACTTCCAAAAGGTCAAGGTTATCAATTCGCAAATATATTTATGCAATGCATTACCAAAATTTTAAATGTAATTAGGAACCTACAGTAGTTATATGTTATAATTTTCTACATGTATTTTATTGACGTCCTAAATGGAAAGTTAGATAATCTCACAACCTACTTACAAACTTCCTATTATAAAATGTTTGTTACTCTTCTAAATGTGAAATATAATATTGCCGTGTAATGTAATTCAAATGGTATCGACTGAAGATGCTTCTGATCGGCTTTATTATGTATGTAATTTTAAATGTGTGTATTCTTGGTGTCCTTGTATTAGTTATAGAATTTATTAAGTACAAAATTAGTTTTATAAATAAAATACGACCTTTGATAATTACTGAGGTATTAGGTACATATATGTGTACTTTTATCTGAATGTATGTACATATACAAATAAATAATATTTTATATTCATACATCTGTTTCATTTCCATTCCCGATGACAAAGCGCATTGCGCTATTTGCGCTGACTGGTTTGTGCAATATAACACCGATCACGTCGCGCGCACGTCGCATCGCTTCATAACGCACATATTAGGTTGAACTTGTTGAAAAATGAAATAGATTCACAGCGCAAGGTTTTATGGAGTTTGCATTTCATAATATGATTAGTACATGCATCACATGGCAGTCAGCCGGACACATCACGTCGAATAAAACGAAACAAATTGTAAGTATTGTACAAGCGTATAAGTACTTGTAAAATTACTTCCTTATGCTGTTAGATATAATCAATAAATATAAATTTGTTTGTTTCAGATCATCAATACTGTGCGACTCTCCCGATTTAATCTTCTTCCAAAATGGTCAAGGTTTTCCCACTTCAAGTTTAAGCTGGAATGTTCGAGAGCAGCATAGACCTGAACCAACCAACAAAAAGTCTAGAGCAAGACGAGAGGGTCTAAAACGGAATACATCTGAGCATCCTTGCCATACATTATTAACAATGAAAAGAAAAAAAGGTTTACGACTGATCCAGATACAAGTGTTTAACATCAGTGAGCGACAAGAACCAAGTGTTGTAAGATCAAGTGATCATGAGAATGTGGTAGTGTTAAGTGCGCAATATGTAGTTAGTGAACCGGTGGACTACGATAGAGAAGAAACACAATAATTGATAAATAAAATTCCATAGAAACTTTGTTGTGACGATTGTTATTAGTAAGTATGTATCTAGGTATGTACTTTGTAACTTATTGTATCAGTTTGTAGATTGCTTCTCGTTGTTGCAAGCGCGACTACTGAGCATGGTGTTCTGGGTTCGATCCCAGTCGGGTAAGGTTATTGGGTTTTTTCAATTACATGAGAGTCGATCCTAGGTAACATATCTTTAGTATATCATCATTATTGGGTTTTAGTTAATGTATAAGTTTAATGTTATAAGAGATATTAGTTTAATTTATTTATTATAAATTTATTTGTTAATCTCCTAGTATATTAAAATGTATGTACATAGGTCATCACAATTTTGTAAAGCCCATATAAATTAAAAATAAAATATTAAGGAAAATTTTGGACCTTAATTATGTTCTTAATACTTTTTAGTAAAGAATTTTAGTCATTATGTAAGTTTTGTATGTTTTTAATCTAGTCGTGTATTAAAATCAGCCTAAATACATCGTAGTTCATAGTAGTTACCTAAGTTTCATGTAAATAAATAAAATATTAAATAACATGAGGGGCAGTTAATATTAATAAGGGACAGATGTAATTAAAAATTAAAATTAAATAAAACTTTATTTCAGACTTACTTATAAGGTCCATATTTTGTTAGTATTTTGGTTTTAGTAACAATGGTGTTAGTAATTAGTTTGTAATTGTAAATAATGTGAAAACAAAATAAATTATAATTTAAATCATGTTGTATTGCTATTACATAAACATAGGTACTCACACTTTAAATTAGCTCTAATGAAATGATCTCATTACAGGTAAGGTATACGTTTTCAATATTTGTCAATGTCTCATAAATAGAAAAAAAAGAATAAAACGAGTTTAAAAATCTGAAGCAGATCGTAGAATAGGAGTCAACCGAACAATCCATTTATGTTATTGCCAACCAAACTAGATTCAAAAGGTGGAGTAGCGTCTGAAAGAATCACTGAAAAATATTCGAATGTACAATTAATTATAAGTTTAGTTATTCACCTTCCCTGCTAAAAGAGTTTAACCTTAAGGTTACATAACGGCTAATGGTAGGTTTGCAGGGATCAACCCAATCGCAACCAAACGAGATTCAAAAAGTGGAGTATCGTCAAAACCACAAACTTTGTAGATCCATTTATGTTATTGGGCATTCTAAATCACTTTCCGTTCGCAACAAAATGAAATTCAAATAGTATAGTAGCGCCCAAACCACAAACTTTGTAGATTCATTTATGTTATTAAGCATTCTAGATGACTTTCCGTTCGCATCAAAACGAGATTCTAAAAGTGGAGTAGCATAGCTCAAACCATGCACTGAAAATATTAAAATAGTGGAATAGGCGCCGAACCATTATTTTACTGCACTATGCAGAAATTCGTACTCCACCTTCCGTTCATCAGGTGGAATAGGCGCCGAACCAATATTTTACTGCACTATGCAGAAATTCGTACTCCACCTTCCGTTCATCAGGTGGAATAGGCGCCGAACAATATTTTACTGCACTATGCAGAAATTCGTACTCCACCTTCCGTTCATCAGGTAAGTTATCGAAATGGATTTCATATATGTTATTGGGCAATCTAAGCCACCTGTTTTACTGCACTATGCAAAAATTCGTACTCCACCTTCCGTTCATCAGGTGGAATAGAATGGATTTCATATATGTTATTGGGCAATCTAAGCCACCTGTTTTACTGCACTATGCAAAAATTCGTACTCCACCTTCCGTTCATCAGGTGGAACAGAATGGATTTCATATATGTTATTGGGCAATCTAAGCCACCTGTTTTACTGCACTATGCAAAAATTCGTACTCCACCTTCCGTTCATCAGGTGGAACAGAATGGATTTCATATATGTTATTGGGCAATCTAAGCCACCTGAAGTGACGAGGTGAACGAAGTGAGCCGATGGAACGTAAGGTGGCTTAGAGTGCCCAATAACATCCTACTGACGATTGACTTATTTCGCATGATAACTAATCTATTTCGTTGTTCAGCGTTTAATAAACAATTCTCTGTGATTTTTATGATGACCGATTCGGAAATGTCTGTTTACTTAGTTACCTAATTGATCGTATCAATGTTGACCATGAATCATAAATACGTATTTGCTGTCAAATTACATAAAAGGCCTTAGGTTCTGGATTTGTATCTACTCAATAACAATATTACATGAAATCATTGCAAGTGAAAATATGTTGAAGAAATAAGAAATTTCAGAGGAAAGCAAACTGCAACAGTACAATAATGTAATCACTTAAGAGTCCAGTCAGAGGTATCGGTAGAGTGGCATCTATTTTGAACAAGCCAAACGCTGTCATGTTACTGAAGGTCCGGTTCACTTGTAGCACGCGCTTGCAAAGATGTCTGACACTTTCTGTAAGGAAATAAGAAAATATTGTGTTGAATAACTACAAAATGATAACAATATAGATTTTAATTTACAAGATTTCAACATTGTATAACCCATCTTTTAGAATCAATGTGAAATCAGAGGAATTATAATTGACGACATTTTTAAACTCAAACTCAAAGCATTTATTTCAATTAAACCATTTACAGGCACTTTTGAATTGTCAAAGACAAGAATTTAAAGTTTATAATAAGAATTTTGATAGGTATTCGTAGTCGAAACTTTTGCTCTTACCTGGACAGTTCTTATCCATCACACGCTGTATACACGCCGACTCAGCTTCTTCCACAGATATATAGAACTTCTCACATTGCCAACAAATTATCAAAGTAAGTAACAAAAATTTTGCAATCCATTTAATAACAAGGACGCTCAGAGATGAAGACAACTGAAAGCAGCAGGTAGCAAAATAATATTAAGAGCCAGCTGTGCTCTGAAATGATATCGTAACGTCACTGTGTAAACTTATACATGGTGGATACAACAAATAATTAAACGGCGTGTCCATAATGACGTTACCATTCTGTATACAAAAATTCAATTGAATATATTCAATAGCTTAGTCATTATAGCTCGGCAAAATCCATAGTCGGCTCGGGCTATTTCGTTTATCCACTCCAAAAATCCACCCTAAGGTGGATATTCTAAAATGTATGCCCGAGAATTCACCCAAGGCCTAGTTGGATAAACGGAATTTATAGGCTTAGAGTGGATTGAGTCTCCACATTGTACCTATAATTATATATAATATATTTATATAAATCAATACAATTAAGTTAACATTGAATACCTAACTGAATCAGATACCCAAAATTGAGTAACACAATCTACACAGTACCCAAATGAAAAAAATAATGTTGTGAATAATATTTCAATATGTGTGAAGGAATAAAGGCTGAGGAAGTACAAGTGCAGCATTGATGTGCAGCATAAATCATATCATTCAAAATGAAAACATAATGGGGTCTTAATAAAGAAGTGACCCAATATAAAAAGGAAATGACAAAAGAAAAGATGATTTAATTGTTCTAAAAATAAATCTAATTAAAAGAAAGAATATGGATACTTCAGAACTTTTAAATCATGACAGTATGGATGTTGAAGTTGGTTAAAAAATACTCAACAATATTTAATAAAATTCCCGGGCATTACCTGTTACCAAATGAAAATTAAGATACATAATATTCATACACTTACTTCGTGATGTGACGACGAATGCAGCGTTAAGTATACCTGCATACGACATAGAGCACGAATAAAAGAGTCGCATGTTCGGTATAATATCTAAAACCGAAGAGAATATCATTGCATCAATCAGTGGGACGTGTAAAACAAATGTAACAATGTAAGCAAGGACCACCTTACCAATACTCGGAAGCATTTTGTATACAGTTTAAAAGCATCTAGAATATTTTGATACGTCTTAAAAAACTTGTTACAATATTCATCATTCTGTTCTTGATTATTTATTATTAGTATGTTCTTAATCCATTCTTTCAGATACGTTGTCAACAATGTTGTAAGGCGGATACCATAAATTAAATTTAGATCATATTGTGTAATCAGTAAATCGCGGGTAACTTCAATAAAAGAAATTGACCCCCTTATGACATAAAAAAAAGTAGACGGCAAATTAAAAATACTCAGTACAGTAAAAAGTGAGATCCAGTTCCAAATAATATAACTTCGGACACTTTTGCTAATGTCAAGGCACCTATGAATGTCTTGGAGCTTCAGTATAAGGGAAACGTTGCTACGGCTATGAAAAATGTTGCAAATGAGGAGCAAAATGTAGCCGAAGAAAGACATAGTGTTAGCCAACCAAAAAATTGCAAGCGTGATACCCGTTTCATTCAATTTCTTAAAAGTACTGTAGCAGCTAGGGCTGCACAGGGTAGGCTGCGCAGGCTGCCAAGAGATAGGTAGGTAGTTAGGTAGAAGATAGTAATTAAAACACGGGATAGGTTAATACATATATTAGAATAGAACACGGCTAGGTCGCGGGTCGGTCCTGAACGCTGTCTGAGCTCTCGCACTTATAGATAAGAGGAAGGGTACCGTCCTTGGCAGCACGTGGTAGACGTGGGGGCCTGTCAGCACAGGCTCCGCAGTAGTAGGGCGGACGGCCCTCGTAGGACGCCAGGTAGTGAGCGTCGGTAGCACGTGGAGACGTGGCCTGCTTAGCACAGGCTTTCGGCGGTAGGCCGTAGGTAGGCGTGCAGTACTGCTACGCGTTAGGTTGAGGTAGCCGGCAGGAACTAGTAAGGGGTCCTGCCCTCAACCCGTATGGTGAACCCTGGAAGGCGCGTTAGAGAGCGCATGTCAGAGGCAGTGCGAGTAGCGGCAGGCCGCATGCGATGTGTTAGCTTCACCCCATTTAGCGACCAAGGAACGGTATGGGAAGCGGTGTAGGCGGAAGCTTAACACATCGCAGCGGCTTACAGGCAGAGAGAGATAGTGCAGAGATAGCGTGGCACATTCGCAGATGGTAAGTTAGGTTAAGTATGAAACACCAGGCAACGTGATCATAGCAGATGGCACAAAGAAAGATAACAAGGATCACAGCAGATGGCACACTCAATAGTTAATGGTACACAGTAGGATAATGAGGAACTCACCCTAGATTCGGGGCTCATAGCTGACCTTAGAGGTTAGCTGTCACCAGTACAGTAAACGGAAGTCAAATGACAGAGCCAAGAGCTATATCGAGACAGATAGTGTTGTGACATGTGTTTTAGTGTTGTGATTAGTAGCTTACTAAATATCATTATAGCAACACTCGACTATTCAGTTGCACAACGTTACAGTACCCCGGCTGCAGAGAGAGGATTTTACCTATACAAAATCCGCTAGAACTACCACTTTCCACTTGCTGTCTAATCCATAGCACAAGTCTGTATCCAGTCCAATTATAGAAAAGACTGGAACCATACTCAGCAGCCATGAGTGAAACTAGTTAGATAGATCACTCAAGATTTACAGACAGCAAGCAAAGAAATACAAGTGTTAGAGCAAGTGTATCTCAGTCGGTAGTGTTCTATTAGTAGCAGGTGCCAGTGTTATTAGTAGTATTCCTACATGTGAGTAGAGATGTAGTGTATTAGATATTTAGTTTTGTAACTGGCTTTAGGTAAGTATAGGTAAGTGAGTTCAGTATGTACTTGTAGGTGTAGTTAGGTATGTATACACATGTAGTTAGAATGCCAATGTATTAGATTTAATTTTAGTATGTACTTTGGGCATTTAGGTAACAGATAGACAACACAAAAGCTAGGGGTAGTTATAATAGTGAACTGCTATGCAATAATAAGTAGACATCCCTTGGGATCAACAGCATTCCCTAAAATAGCGCCAGTGCAGCTTAATAAATGTTAAGTATAGTTTTAGGTAACAGTTAGACATCACAAAAGCTAAGGGTAGTTATAATAGTGAACTGCTATGCAATAGTAAATAGACATCCCTTGGGATCAACAGCATTCCCTAAAATAGCGCCAGTGCAGCATATGTTAAGGATAGTTTTGGGTAGTAAATATAGTATATTATTAGTTATAGATAATAGTTTTATTTATATGTAGTAGTGTGTAGTATAGTTTTATTTCATTCATAGATTTAATAGTCCTATGTATTCCCATAATATCTTTAGATAATATCAGATAATAGAATAGTTGTGGGAGTAGATTATTCAGTAAGTAGATTACTGTTGTAGGTAAGTTCAATCTAGGTCCCTATAGTATAATCACACAAGACTAGAAATTAGGATGTAGTCCACAGTACAAAGTAGTAGCAGTTTTATTTCTTTTTATAAATATATTTATTTGTATGTTAGGTATAGTTAGATTGTATTATTTAAAATGATAGTTATTAGTGTTTCCATATCATTAGATTTAGTCATGGATAATAGAATAGATATGCTAGGTAGCAATAGATCAGATTTCAACAAGTAGGTAGATTACTGTTGTAGTTTCAACCAAAGTCCCAATAGTATAATGCACACACAAGAGAAATTAGAGTCTAGTCCATAGTACTAAGTAACCAGTAGTGTAGGTTTTATTTAGTACAAAATTCCCTAAACTGCATAGGAATACCAACAAATTACATAGATAGACAGTTTACATAAATAGATAGTTTTGGTTTAGACTTATTTAGGGAGTAACTATTCGCTCCATAGAATATATTTATGTAATAGATAGATAATTTGGTTTAGGCTTATTTAGGCAGTAACCGTCCGCTGCTTAGAATACACATATGTAATAGATAGGTAGTTTGGTTTTGGCTTATTTAGGCAGTAACCGACCGCTGCTTATAGTATACATAAGTGATAGATAGATAGTTTGGTTTAGGCTTATTTAGGCAGTAACCGTCCGCTGCGTAGAGTATACATAAGTGATAGATAGGTGATTTGGTTTAGGCTTATTTAGGCAGTAACCATCCGCTGCTGTAAGGGCTTCTTTATAGAGTTACACCGCTCTTTAGAATTTTATAGATAGTACATATATGTAGATAGTTTAGTAGGATTAGGTTGCTTAGGGTTACCAATGGTGTAGGGCCAATTGATAAAGCAAACCCACTGATCAATGGGGTAGACTATCATGATCATTACAACTAGGCTGTTAGGCCGAATGTTATGGAGGTAGGTGAATAATGGGGTAGGGCCATCATTCGTTTTTTTGAACTATGGTTGTAGACCAATAGTTATAGAGGGTAGGTGATAAATGGGGTAGGGCCATTATCAATTACAACTGTGGCTGTAGGGCCAATAGTTAAAGAAAGAAGTATAAGATGGATGGGGTAGGCCATCATCCTATAGAACCGTTTGGATTTTCCAAATAGTTGAAGTGTAGATATTATATAATTGTTGGTTATAGTAGACACAGTAGGTAGGTAGGTAGTTGTAGTGGGTGTGTGCAATTTGTAGAAGTTTGTAGGGCATAATTGGTTAAGTGGTGGTAGGTTAGTATGTTAGCGGGGTTTGATCTGTTGTTTTATTACTGGTAGTCAGTTGAATATTTGATAGCATAGGTTTAGTTGATATTGAATTTAGTTTGGTTTAGTTTTATAAGTAATTGTTGTTTATTGTTATTTTATTATTTTGACAACAATTCAGTATTAGTGTTAGATATAGTTTTGATTTGTATGTATGAATGTATGTATATAGATAGGAAATAGTAGTAGGTATAGTTGGTTAAAGATCATACAATGTTTAGGCATAAGTTCAATTTTTTGGTTATGTGTAGGTAGTTTTTTTATTTTATTCATTAATATGTTATAGCAATTGTGCCAATTATGTTAATAGGCAATTGATTGTTTCCATGTAGTAGTAGTAGTATTGCAACACTGGGTATTGTTATAGGTTGTCAGTAAAGTGAGCAAATAAATTGTTGTTAATTATGTAGGTAGACTGGGAACAATTCAATTTCAAGTTCAGTTTATTTTTTACCAGCTATTGAATGTATTGTAGTATTAATTGGGTAGGTAGTGTTATTTTATTGTAGTAAGTAGTAATTAATTTAGCTAATAGTGATTGGACAAACAGTAGTAGTTAGCAATGAAGTTTATTTTATTTGGTAGTTTTTCCATAGTGATAGCTGTCCTTAGTGTTCAATTTTGGCCACAGTAGTTATATATTTATGTTGTTTTTTATTTGTGACCAGTAGATAAGTTATTTAGATTGTAATTATGGAGTTATGTTGCATTTAAAAGATGTATGAAGGTTTATCAAGTTTGAGTTTTGCAAAGTTAGAAGTTAGGTTAGGTTATTATTGTTATAATCACAATGTTTGTAAGTAGTTGATTTTATCACAGATTTAGGTTAACTATGGTTTGACAGCTATCCATAGTTGGTTTTAGAAGTCACAAGTCACTTTTTAGAAAAATATGCACTTCACCGCTGCCAGCACAGAGATAAAAGTTTTTAAAATTAAATTACACAAGAGTTACACATCAGGTGAGTTCCCATTATGTACATAGGTAGTAGAATACACATAATTAGTAGACACAATAGGTTATACAATAGATAGAAACACTTAAAACTATACCGCTACGATGTGTAGCGAGGAAAGTGAGTGCGAGGGCTCAGTCAGGTCAGCGTGTTAGGTTTGGTAGGATAGATAAAGAGTTGGGCGCCACTGTAGCAGCTAGGGCTGCACAGGGTAGGCTGCGCAGGCTGCCAAGAGATAGGTAGGTAGTTAGGTAGAAGATAGTAATTAAAACACGGGATAGGTTAATACATATATTAGAATAGAACACGGCTAGGTCGCGGCTCGGTCCTGAACGCTGTCTGAGCTCTCGCACTTATAGATAAGAGGAAGGGTACCGTCCTTGGCAGCACGTGGTAGACGTGGGGGCCTGTCAGCACAGGCTCCGCAGTAGTAGGGCGGACGGCCCTCGTAGGACGCCAGGTAGTGAGCGTCGGTAGCACGTGGAGACGTGGCCTGCTTAGCACAGGCTTTCGGCGGTAGGCCGTAGGTAGGCGTGCAGTACTGCTACGCGTTAGGTTGAGGTAGCCGGCAGGAACTAGTAAGGGGTCCTGCCCTCAACCCGTATGGTGAACCCTGGAAGGCGCGTTAGAGAGCGCATGTCAGAGGCAGTGCGAGTAGCGGCAGGCCGCATGCGATGTGTTAGCTTCACCCCATTTAGCGACCAAGGAACGGTATGGGAAGCGGTGTAGGCGGAAGCTTAACACATCGCAGCGGCTTACAGGCAGAGAGAGATAGTGCAGAGATAGCGTGGCACATTCGCAGATGGTAAGTTAGGTTAAGTATGAAACACCAGGCAACGTGATCATAGCAGATGGCACAAAGAAAGATAACAAGGATCACAGCAGATGGCACACTCAATAGTTAATGGTACACAGTAGGATAATGAGGAACTCACCCTAGATTCGGGGCTCATAGCTGACCTTAGAGGTTAGCTGTCACCAGTACAGTAAACGGAAGTCAAATGACAGAGCCAAGAGCTATATCGAGACAGATAGTGTTGTGACATGTGTTTTAGTGTTGTGATTAGTAGCTTACTAAATATCATTATAGCAACACTCGACTATTCAGTTGCACAACGTAGTTATGGAACCACAGCCCTTACAGATTTTGCGTATATAAGCACTTTTGCTCAGCACGATCTGTGTGGTCGCTGAGCTTGCATATTTGACAGATAATGATTGTTTAGTTTAAGTTTTAGTTAGTTAGACTTACTTCGTGACTTACATCCGAATCTGTAGCACGTCTCAATATAGAGTAATTAATTAATTCATTTTTTTATTTTTAAAAAGTCCTTTAAGGCGCTCCCAATCCTGACTGGCGCAGCCGGTAGGATCACTGAGGAAGCTGTCCCGCGTTAAGTGATTTTTCGCGATAAGACTTTTCCCGATTTTCACAACGGTACGCGTGGTGCGGCGAGGTGATCCAACGAACCAAACAAATATCGTCGGTGACGAGGAGTGCTGGGAGGCGAGCTGATGATGGGCGTGGCAGGCTGGTGAGTACGACTTTTCACCTCCTTTATATCCGTGTCCATATCCTTTCGTTAAACTTGGAATTGGAAGTTTTCCATTTTGACTGTTGATGGTTTTCTTAAATAATTAAGTAGTAAGTGTAAAGTAAGAATACTTAACATATAACTGTTTTGTATCATAAGTTTTTATCCCACTTTAAACATTATTACTATAAAAATATTGAGTTCAGAAACACTTAATAACTAGTAGTAATTATTGTAATAAGTTGTATTGGTAGAGTTCATAGAGTTAGTTATTACATAAGTACCAGAATGTCGGAAATAAAACTTATTCCAAATGAATTATACAAAATTCTACCCAGTTTTGATGGTAATAAACGCCATTTGAATTTATTCTTACGCAAATGCGAGTATATTATTGATAAGCTTAAGTCATCGGAATTGCAACAGGAATATTTAATGCATGCTGTGACTAGCCGCTTAACGGGTGAAGCAGCCGCGCTTATCAGCGAGCGTGCAGACATAATATCGTGGGCGGAATTCAAGGAATTGTTAGAGTTACACTTTGGCGATCCGCGAAGTGAAGAATGCTTGGCTATTGAATTAGAATGTTTAAAGATTAAAAATAATGAGAGTCACAGTGATTTTTGTGCACGAATTCAAACAGTAAAATCAGTTTTGTTGTCGAAGGTTAACCAAATTAGTGATCAAAATTTACGAGTAAGTAAGACTACTATTTATAACAACTTAGCCCTGCAGGTATTTTTATATAACTTAACGGAAAACATGGTACGCATTGTGCGTCTGAAAAATCCACGCACATTGGAAGAGGCCTTATCTGTAGTTTTAGAAGAAGTTAACTTCTATGATCAGTATCAGATGCGCGGTAAAATGTTAAATTCAAACCATAATACTAAACCGCAGCCCAGCGGCACAATTGCACCACAACCAATATTTAAATTTGGTTTACCCCCACAACCACTAGGTTTCAGACCGATGCCAATGATGCAACAAAATCAGCCATTTAAATATAATATTGGTGCAACACCTAAATTTAATTTCGGTATTCCACCTAATAGGCCAATTAGCATGCCAGGGCACAACCAAGGTCAATTCGGTATGAGTAAACAAAATTTGGTGCCACCGCAGTTTGGATACCGACCTAATTTTGGTTATAGACCCCCTTTTTATCAACAAAGGATGCCAATGCTTCCGCATCAGTTTGGTAGCAATAACCGTTTTCCGATTCCTCAACAAAACACACAAAACAAACCTCAACCAGACATTACCGATGCTACTATGAGAACTGCTCCGCAAAGAGCACCTCAGCATGGTTTCCCTGTAAACGAATTAGAACTCTACCCATCTTATGATGACTATTTTACTTACCCTGCGGAATACGAATATTGTTATGATTTATCCGAATATTTCCCTAGTGAAGAAAATGAGTTTCCAGTAGACTCAGTATCTGAAAACCCTACTCAAGTTATGGATAGAAACGAACAGATTAAAAATAAAGATAATACTACTGAACCAGAAAACGTCAAAAATTTTTACATGCGAGCCTCCAGCACACACCTGAAAGAATAATATTAAATCATAATACTGTAAAATTAAAATTACCACATATTTACATACCGGAAATAGACGGAAAATTCATGATCGACACTGGTAGTACTCGTTCATTTATACACCCTAGAATAGCGACTACCTATTTTCCTAACGACATATCATACGAACCATTTGAAGTAGTAAGTACGCACGCCTCGAGCAAACATAATCAGGTATTGAAAATTCCTTTGTTTCCTGTATTTCAGAGTAAAGATCACCATAAGTTCTACGTATACAATGTCGATTCATTATACGACGGGCTGATAGGAAATGATCTTTTAAAACAGTTAGAAGCCGTAATAGATTTAAAGAAACATGTACTACTAACGAAGTCAGCTAAAATACCTATATGCATAGATACGGATATTAATGTTATACATGTTGTATTACTTCCACCGAGATCAGAAACTAGAGCAAAATTACCAACCAATTTATTAAATGGGGTAGGAATATTAAATTACACAGAATTCGGTGAAGGAGTACGAATGCCTACTGCTCTTGTGAAATGTGTAAATGGTTTTGCAACAACCATCATACAAAACACTCTTGATAAACAAATAGAATTATGTGTCATCAAACCGTTCATAGTATCTAATTTCGAGGAAAACAAATGCCATGTAAATTCCATAGATGACAAAAATATTGAGACTGACCAATTATTACTTGACAATCTAACTAAATTACGACTAGACCATATGAATGATGAAGAACAAGCATCCATACGACAATTATGTGAAGAATATAAGGATATATTCTATTGTGAGCAAATACCTTTAAGCTTCACTAATCAGGTAAAACATTGCATTAGGACAAAAAATGAAGATCCGATTTATACCAAAGCATATAGACAAGCCCCTGCTCAAGCAGCAGAAATTAATAAACAAGTTGAAAAACTTTTGAAAGATAACGTGATCCAAGAATCCTTTTCCCCTTGGAGCTCACCAGTCCATCTCGTCCCCAAAAAACCAGATGCTTCTGGTGAAGTCAAATACAGAATGGTAATCGACTATAGGAGACTTAACGACATTACAGTTGACGACAAATACCCCCTTCCTAACATTACTGACCTTTTTGACAAACTGGGCAAAAGCATCTATTTTACAACCCTCGATTTAGCGAGTGGGTACCACCAAATTGAATTGAATAACGACGATATACCAAAAACTGCATTTAGCACACAAAACGGACATTATGAGTTCTTGAGAATGCCGTTTGGACTTAAAACAGCTCCGGCAACCTTTCAACGAGCCATGGACAACATTATGAGAGGTCTCCAAGGAATACATTGCCTCATTTATTTAGATGACGTCATCATCTACTCTTCTAGCCTTCAAGACCACCTACAGAAACTTAGAGCCGTCTTTGAAAGACTACGACAGACTAACTTAAAAATACAACTAGACAAATCTGAATTTTTACGAAAGGAAGTTTTATACGTAGGTCATACGATAACAAGAGACGGACTAAAACCAAACAATGATAAAATTGTAGCTGTTATAAATTATCCTCTTCCTAGAACAACAACAGAAATAAAAAGTTTCCTTGGGCTGGTCGGATACTATAGAAAATTCATTAAAGATTTCGCTAAAATCACCCATCCCTTAACGTCTTGCCTTAAGAAACGAAACAAAATTATCATAGACCAAAACTACATAGATGCCTTTGAAAAATGCAAAGAAGTACTGACTAATACTCCTCTGCTACAATACCCTGACTCGACTAAACCCTACATTTTGACAACTGACGCCTCTAACGTGGCACTCGGTGCTGTCCTATCTCAAGGACCTATCGGAGCAGACAGACCAGTCGCATATGCTAGTCGAACCCTTAGCGACACTGAAATGCGTTATAGCACAATAGAACGAGAGCTCTTAGCTATTATTTGGGCCGTGAAACACTTTAGACCCTACTTGTACGGACATAAATTCCAAATTTTTACAGATCACAGACCTCTTGCTTGGCTTTATTCCCTGAAAGAACCCAATAGTAAATTGACTCGTTGGCGCCTCCGCCTTCAAGAATATGACTTCACAATTATTTATAAAAATGGCAAACAAAATAGTAATGCAGATGCATTGTCACGCATAAAACTTAACGCTATAGATTCCGAAGATGACACATCAATGAATGTTAATGTAGATGAATCTGAAATACAAAAAGTAATAAAACAATTAAAGGAACTTGAAAAGTTTACAACTAAAGCTGAAATAGAAAATGAATCAGAAATAGTAACCATTTCAGATTCTGACTCTGACGTGACTACACCTGCAGACCTTTTTCAAGATAACTTCCCTATTCGTTCCATAACCAGTAGCAGTAAAACAGATACAGTAGCCTCCAACATAGAACCAGAATCATTAGGGATCCCAATCTTAAGAGAAGCAATCGACACCAAACCGAACCAAATATTAGTGTTTACCTGGTTTCAAAATAAAATACAAGTTCAAAATTTATCTAGAAAGAATCAAAAAGTTTTAGAAGTATTTCTTCCATTAGATAATGAAGAATTAATTAAACAATTTTTAAAAGAATATGTCATACCCAAGCGTAAATATTTTATTTACTTTGAGAATGACATACATAGACGGCTATTTACTAAAGTTATTATAGAAATTTTTAAGAAAGATTCAGTAGAGTTCTTTGAGTGTACAGATAGAGTCATATATATAGAAGATGAAAAAGAACAAAAGTCTGTTATACTAAAACATCACGAAGGAAAAACGTGCCATAGGGGAATTAAAGAAACTGTGGTTAGAATTCGCAGAAACTATTATTGGGAAAACATGCAAGATACGGTAGCAGCAATTATAAATATGTGTGAGCCTTGCAAACTAATGAAATATGATAGAAAGCCCATAAAACCAATGTTACAATTAACACAAACACAGGATGCCCCTTTCCAAGAAATATTCATTGACTTATTTAATATAGAAAGTAAATATTACCTAACACTGGTAGATGCATTCAGCAAATTAGGACAGGCTATTGAAATTTCAAGTAGGCAAACGACAGAAGTAGCACGAGCCTTATTAAAGTATTTTTCAATATACGGTGTTCCCAGGAAAATATCCTGTGACCCTGGCACTGAATTTAACAATGAACTTATGCGCGAACTTTTGTCTATGTATAAAATAGAAATTCACATAACAACGCCAAACAATCCTAACTCCACTGGTATCGTAGAGCGATTTCACTCCACCATAATAGAGATATATAGGCTTGCAAAATATGAACGTAAATGTACGGACGCCGCTTCCGTCATGACCTATTCCATAATGGCATACAATCATACAATACACTCCACTACTGGATTAACCCCTTTTGAAGTAGCATTTGGACACACCGACTCCAATAAAATATTTGATGTAGACTTAGAAAGGGCATATACACAGCAGTTAGTTAAAGATCATGCAAAACGAACAAAATATCTGTATAAGTACCTAGCCGAAAAGATTCTTAACACTAAACAAAAAGCCAGAGAGAAGAAAGGTGGTGAAATTGAGTTAAGCTTACAAGAGGAAGATAATATATTTGTAAAGGACATTAACATTAGGAAAAGTAAAGATAAACCTAGATATCATAAAGCAAAAGTAACAGGAAAAACAAATAGGAACGTAGTACCAGTACAGATAGGTAAAAGACAAACTAAAGTGCCTCTAAAGAACGTTAAACGTCCTTCACAGGTTGTGGCTGATCATCGTGATCTTGAAACTGACGGTCAAGACCCAAGGCCTTCAACTTCAAGAGATTAAAAATAACCCAGGCATATTACCTGTTAAACAAGGACAGGCGGTTATAGAGAAAGATAAGTGGACCATAGTTAAGATATTAGATTTTAAGGAGATAGATTATGATTTAGCGTTAAATATTAATAGATATAAAGAATTTAGTAATATAGTCGACATTCATAAGCCCTACGCAGATGAGTTCCAAAATATGAAATTACAGGTAGAATACTTACGCAATTCGACAGTCAGAAAATTCAGGCAGCTTATTCCATCAAAACGTTTCAAACGCGGCCTCATTAATCCTCTTGGCTCAATGATTAAAATACTTACCGGTAATCTAGACCACGAAGACGCGATTAAGTACGATGCTCAAATTTCACAGCTAAAAATTGGTGAAACACACGTAAATAAGAAAATAACCATAATTTCAGAAATGCTTGACTCTATTATTAACAAATCTGCATCTGTACAGGACAATATTCTAATTATGGATGAACGCATGAAACGCATAGAAAGAATAGTAAAAAATATTGGTACTAAAGAAAATAACTCTATTTACTCTGTATATGTCTTAAGTATGTTTGATATGTTTATAAGTAATTTTAGGTCAATTTATATTGTTTTAAATGAGATTGAAACTGCATTATCATTTACAAAAGTGTCTGTTGTACATCAAGCCCTTGTTGAGCCATCTGAACTCTTAGCACTGTTAAGCAATATTTCTGAAACTGAAAGCCTAATATACCCTGTTACAGAGAAAACGTTATTAATGTTAGAAAGAACAATGTCTACTAAAGCTTATGTAAAAGAAAACCAAATAACATTCATTATGGAAATCCCATTAATAGATAAAAATAATTATAATTATTTCAAAATATATTCACTACCAATTTTCAATGGAAACGTAACTACCACCATTATCCCTAAATATCCGTTCCTTATGGTGAAAGGTCCTACATACTTACCGCTAGCCAACCCATGTGAAGAGATGGCAGCTAACCAGTTCCTGTGCAAGGAAAACGATGTTGTATTGTATCCTGAAAGTACGTGTATAGAACAATTAATGAATTTTGCTTCAAACCTCAGTTTATGTAAACCCCTTGCAGTTAACCTGGAAAATCTAAAAGTACAGCCTATTGACTTCTTCAACTGGATTATTTACACAAGGAATGAGATAATGCTTACCGAAACATGTGCCGGTGATGTTATCAGGAAACCGATCAAGGGCACATATTTATTGGAAGTTGACGAAAACTGCAGTGTCTATCTGAAAGACATTAAATTACACAAAATGCAACATTATTCAGGGAAAATACAATATCGAGTAACTCCAATCGCGGTTCTACCCAAATTAAAGGAAACATCTATTAATTGGAACAAAACAGTTAATCTAAACAACTTGGACTTTGACGATTTAAAACACCTATCCTACACATTAAAAAGTGAAATAGTGGAAAGTGATAGTGCAGTGAAAACAAATAGTGTTAGTTTAGCAACTGTATTACTCTATGTAATTTTAGTTATAGTATGTCTTAGTATAGTACTTTGGAGGAAATTGTCCTGTATGCGGAATCATCGGAATCCAAATATTACCGATAATTTCGCACTTGGTGAGGGAGGAGTTATGGAACCACAGCCCTTACAGATTTTGCGTATATAAGCACTTTTGCTCAGCACGATCTGTGTGGTCGCTGAGCTTGCATATTTGACAGATAATGATTGTTTAGTTTAAGTTTTAGTTAGTTAGACTTACTTCGTGACTTACATCCGAATCTGTAGCACGTCTCAATATAGAGTAATTAATTAATTCATTTTTTTATTTTTAAAAAGTCCTTTAAGGCGCTCCCAATCCTGACTACGTTACAGTACTGTGTTCATCGTTGAACTGACGACAAATACAAAAAACATTGAAAAATGAAATAGTTAAGAACAGCAAAATGTGATATTTCTTCTCACACGGAGTGATATAACTACTTCTAATTTTGTATTTAGAAGACAAGAATACAGAGAGCAGAATGTTGAAAGGTTGAACTATTCTTTGGACGTCTTTGTCCAATCTATTATTGCGTATCAATTTAACTGGACGATTTGAGCTGTTGTTCCACATGATTACTACGCAACTGTTCGATGTTAAATGAACAATATTCCGTATCGGTCAGTCGGAAATTTTTCTACTAAGTAGTCTCGTTCTAGGTAGTCTAGGTCTTGATCCTATCTTGTTGAAAATAATTAATCGTGCTTGCTGTCAAATTACATAAAAGGATCAATAATGAATTTCTATTTCTACTTAAAATGTGCCTTTTTTTGTATTTGAAAAGAGATATTAAATCAACAACATCTTTCAATACAAAATTCATTTTTGATCTTACTTCAGGATTGAAATAATCTTTGAAGTATTATTGTCTAGTTTATTATTGCGTAAGATGATTTGTGTTGTTAAATTAAGTAGCTTTAATTAGTATACTCCTGTTTCTTTAACAGCTTTATTTGCTGTTAATTTCAATCAGTTGATTTTATCTTGCGATGGAAATTGTTTTTCACATTTGGCTATTTGGCGCCCCTTGCCATCTGGTTCCTGAGCGATCGGTCCTCTCACTCTACTGCAGGGCTGGCGCGGCCTATATCATGTTTCTGCTGTTTTAGTTTTTTTTGTGTTGGATTGCAAACTTAAATTGAAAACGACAAACCGATAAAGGTCTTTAAGAGACGTAAAGTGTGTGCAGTGGCGTGCACAGAGATTTCAGACAGGGTATGCACGGCTAAAATTAAAATAAAACGTACCAGTTTCAGCTTGTTTCGTTCGGTGGCCCGCCGACTACCTACCCTACCCGACTCTAACGCCATTGCCTTCGCATGATGTTATATCTGAATAATAATCTTATCCGTTATACCTAGATCCAAACATTCTCTTTATCTAGATTTGTAAACCAAATGCAAGGGAAACAATACAATGTGTTGTTTGTGTACTGTGTAGGTACCTACCTAATAATAATCGTAAAACTTTTTACGAAAATAACAAGTAGCGTCACCTATTTTTTTAATTCAATCCAACCCGGGTGCACACCTTCCCTTTGCAATCAATTGAACTTTTTTCTCAAAAGATAACGTTGAAAATACGGCAGATTTTAATTTAATCAAATACGTTTCAATGAATTAAAATCTGCAGCCAACACAGGTTTCACAGATCTAATTTTCAATTTTTTACAATTAACTTACTAAATATTTACTTAGAAAATCAATATATTGCGCCAAGAAAAACAATCGGAACAATAGGTTAAAGAAACTTTGTAATTACGAACTAATACGAACGAATAAATATGGTTAATCCGACTAAAAAAGTCGACCCTCTGCAATCAACAAATAAGAGGTGCTTTTATGGCTTCTCAATTCGAACGTGTTGCAATGTAAGCAGTGCTTCTAAAACACAAACACGCGCTCACATTTTCACGCACACAGTCACACTTTTGCTGTGTACTACACGAGAATTCACGAGATGCGTTGTATGACAAATAAGCAACGTGTAGTAATGCTTTTGCTCACGGGGGGAGCCTGCGGCGGCGGCGGATGTTCGGCTGTTCGCCGCTTCAACTAGTTCCAAAAAAAAGTAATAGATGGCGCGAAATTAACACGGGAAGCAAAACGTTATGCGATGAGATGTAGATCAATAATTCGATACCATGTTTTTTTTTGTTATAGTTATATAACATTCTGAGGGACATATGTATGTATGGGACTACAGGGTATGCAGAGCTTATTTGCATGTATGGAGTGCACGCCACTGAGTGTGTGTAATATAAAAGGAGAAACTGACTGACCGACGGACATTATTATCAACACAGAGCGGAAACTACTGGAACTAGCAACGTGAAATTTTGCTGCACACAGCTTCCTTTTACAATAGGGAGCACTAAGAAGGGGTTTTTGGAAATTCGACTTTTAAGGGGATGAAAAGGGGGATTTTGTTTTTGTGAAAAATATTAATCCTCGAGTTAATAAACTTGAATCTTGGAATGTTGTAGTTATTAAATAAAGACCTTTCTTCTTTATCAATTGTTAGATATTTTAATACATACACACATTTCAGTATAAAACTGATTTACATCCGTCACCGACGCCTGACCTGTGAAGGGTGGTGCCTTCAGCTCCAGTTGAAAACCAGCGTCAGGCACTAGTAGTCTGGCATTTTTGCTGGACTTGGCCTTTTTGGCGCAGCCGGGAGGCACACATTCCTGCCAAATCTTACAACGCACTTTACACTTTTTATTTGTTTTTATTTTAATATCTTTTACTTGTACTACAATATGTTATGTTGTGTGCCTTTGTCTGTGTCTGTGCTAAATTAATTTTATGTCTTTCTTTCTTTCTTTCTTACATCCCTACCAGAGAATATTACTAAACGTACTTCACTAGTAGTATAGTAGTATATATATTATAAACTCTATAGTCTGTGGTAATCTCTCAAATAAATGAACGTTACAAATTATTTTCACTTGCTATATAGCCTCTGGACTGACGGCCGGGTCCCCGTGGTCCGACGTCAAAAAGTGTTGACTGACGGGCGGACCATTTGGACCCCACCGGCCACTCAGTTAATTTTGAGTATTATTTGTATTATAAATATTGTTACTTTCGTGGAACAGGTTTATAATTAAAGTCTATGAACGAACGATGACATAAAACATGACATGACCGACATCTGACAGTAAATTCATTGAATAAATTCAATATTTATTCAGTTCATACGGTCTGCGCGCAAAATGGCCGCGCGTGTGGTGTTTGTGTCGTGTTTTGTTTTCGATTTTATTTTGTTTTAGTTAATTTCGGTAGTCCTCAAGCCTTTGTGTAGTGTTTTCCCATGAGTAAATAACATCATAAGTTCGAATGTACATTCAGATTTGAGTATAGTGCAACGTAATAAAAACTGTGATCCAAATAAACTGGTTCGGTTTCTTCCGTGTTAAAACTTTTAATGGCGTGGTCAAACGTGGTGTTATTTTTGTTAAAAATAAACAATTATATCAGTTGAATCTCTGTTAGCTATTGTATAAATGACGAACAAAAGATAAACTTCAGTGTAAAAGTGTTTGTGTGTTAAGTGATAAGGAGAACAAAGAAAAAAACAGGTTCCGATAACGTGTCGGCGGCCCGTCGGGAGGTGACGTCATCGCGTGGTAAGTCATACATAAATTTTTTATTTCAATATAATGTAGGGGGACGTGTAGTTTTTTATGTAATTCTTTAACGTTAAATAATATATCAATTAAAAAAAAAAAAAATAATTGATAAAAATATTTTCAATATTTTTCAATTATTTTTTTCTTTACGGTAATGGGGAAAAAGCCCCCTTCTCGTGACTTTACATTAAAATTAAGAATATAATAGGAAAATAACATTTAGTTATCTAGTTTTATTGTGTTAGCTTATTTTATACCGATTCCAACTACGTAAGTATTATAAATAGCTCCTATACGAAACTTTAGAGATATAGTCGTTCTAATCTCAAGTGGCAGGCTTCGTGGGGGGTCTCGGGACCACCCACGCGCAGCTTGACAGCTAACGGTTTTGCGCCGGCGCGCGCGTGACCGTCCAGAGGATAGTTAATAAATAAAATTTGACTTTGACATCGAGATTCACAGGATGTGCTATCTAATACGTGTTCACAGGCGCCGCAAACCACGGGTGAAGACTTTATCCAAGAAAGCCGGCAGACCTATTTACGCATGAAATGATATCCTAAAACAGGACATGACTTACTTCGATAAGGAAATCAATTTTTGGATGGAAAAGAAAAGCTGTTAGCCATGTTATAGGTGAGCAACAATATGTAACTAAGCACATAGCGATAAATAACCAGAAAGACATATCGCATAATTTGAACACAATACCTACTGAAGTGAACATTATCTTGAAAGGTTGAATTATAATTCTTCGGACTTCTTTGCCCAGTTTGTTAGTTAGCAACAATTCAACAGGACTATTTGCGTTGTTTCTTTTTAATTTTTTTTTTTGTTCAGCGTTGAATGAACAATGTTCTGTTATTTTTATGATGACCAATTTAGTGATGTCTTGGGTACCTAATTGATCGTATCGAAGTTGAATATTAATCAAATACGTAAAAGTAAAAGGCTTAGGTTATGACAAGAGTTTTTATATTTTTGTATCTGCTGAGTAATAATATTACATGAAATCATTGGAATTGAAGATATATGGAAGAAATAAGTAATTTCAGAGCAAAGCAAACTGCAACAGTACAATAATGTAATTAGTTAAGAGTTCTGTCAGAGGCATAGGTAGATTGGCGTCTATTGTGAACAAGCCAAACGCTGTCATCTTACTGAAGTTCCGGTTAACTTGTATTACGCGCTCGCAAAGATGTCTGACACTTTCTGTAAGGAAATAAGCAAAAATTATGTTGGATTACAATAGAATAAAAAGATGGATTTTAATTTCCCAGATTTCAACATTGTAAAACCCATTCTTCAGAATCAATGTTGAAATCAGAGGAATTAAAATTGACGACATTTTTATAAAAAGAATTTAGATAGGTATTCGTAGTCGAAACTTTTGCTCTTACCAGGGGCCGTATTATGACGTGTTAAATCCATTATTGTTCCAGTGTGAGAGAGAGACGGAGCTATACTGCATAAATAGCACCATCTCATTTTCACAGCGGAACAATAATGGATTTAACACGTCATAATACGGCCCCTGGACAGTTCTTATCCATCACACGCTGTATACACGCCGACTCAGCTTCTTCCACAGATATATAGAACTTCTCACATTGCCAACAAGTTATCGAAGTAAGTAACAAAAATTTTGCAATCCATTTGATTACAAGGACGCTCAGAGATGGAGACAACTGAAAGCAGCAAGTAGCAAAATAATATTAAGAGCCAGCTGTTCTCTGAAATGGTATCGTTACGTCACCGTGTAAACTTATATAATAAGGTGGGGACTACAATACAACAAAAAATTAAACGGCGTGTCCATAATAACGTTCTTATTCTGTATACAAAAATTTAATTGAATATATTCAATAGTTTAGTCATTAAAGCTCGACAAAATCCATAGTCGGCTCGGGCTATTCCGTTTATCCACCCCAAAAATCCACTCTAAGGTGGATATTCTGAAATGTAAACCCGAGAATTCACCCAAGGCCTAGTTGGATAAACGCAATTTATTTTGGCTTAGGGTGGATCCGGGATACATTACATTTAATTTGTTTGAAAAACTATTTTTTTTATTTCGAAGCTAGGATTTATTTGACAGTTTCAAAATACTCTTAAGCATTAGTAGTGCCAGTATTTTAATTTTTTGTTGTATGGTAGTCTCCACATCAATAAAATTAAGTTAACAATGGTGCCGATTCTCTTGTACACCGAACTAAACTAACTAAACTACGACTAAAATACCTTACTTTTGGCTATGAGAATATAAAAGCTATTCTGCGGAAAATTATCTCTAAATTAAAAAATAATTTTGACACATCTAAAATTGAATTTGACAGTCACGTCGCGACCCACGTGGTACTTGTTTGCTCTACCCCGTGAATTTTTTTAGAGCCAGAGGCGCGCGGGGTGGCAGCCTTGACGTATTTTGTATGGAATTTTAAACTTTTTTTATGGAAAATATGAAAAAATATTACCTGTGAGTAGGGGCATATGGGTATACGGGTTGCAGAGGGGGTCGAAATTTCCATTATTTTTGCGCTAGGACGCACCGTTTTCGAGATATAAGCAAAATAAAAAAAAAGATAAAGTTTTTGCAGCTGAAGTGTGTGAATTTTAGTTCATGCCAACTATTTTTATTCCACTCCTTTTTAATCGGGTTTAAAAATAGACTGATTTAGTTGGATAATCTAAATTTTTAGGTGAAAAACGTCAAATTCAGAATAGCAAAATTGCCATTTTCACTAAACTAATAACTCAGTGCAATCTTAGTGCTGTCAAACTAAAATATAGTTAAGTTGTGTCACTTTAGACTATTTCAGAATGGGAAATGCTCGTTTGACAGGACTAAACTAAATTTTAGTGATTTTTAGTCTAGTTTAGAGGCATTTGTGACAAGAGAATCGGCACCACTGAGTACCTAACTAAATCAGATACCCGAAATTGAGTAAAACAATCTACACAGTACCTAAATGAAAAAAATAAAGTATTGAAATAAAGACTTAGGAAGTAGAAGTGCAGCACTTATGCCCGTTTTCACCTCTTAAGACATTTTAAGTGTTCGTTTCTGCTAAGGGATCCTTTAAATATAGGGGCCCGATATTCGGCATCTTAGCGATAAGTGACAGTTCATTTGTTGTTGGTCATCTGTCAAGATGTCACTTATATATTAATACATAATTTTCAAACAAATTTTAATACATAATTTTCTTCTTACATTTTTTTTTTTTCTTAATATGGAATTTTGAATTTGGGAAACATAGGGAGGCGGGTCATTTAAGGAGTCTCTTAGGTTAAGAGATCCTTAGTAAGGAAGTGTTCGAGGGAACGATGGTGAAAACGGGCATTAGTCCCATAAATCATATCATTCAAAATAGAAACATAATGGGGTCTTACTAAAAAAGTGACTCAATATAAAAAGGAAATGACAAAAGCCAAGATGATTTAATTGTTCTTAAAATAAATCAGATTAATAGAAAGAACATTGATACTTCATACTTTAGAACTTTTAAATCATGATAGTTTGGATGTTGAAGTTGGTTAAAAAATATTCAACAAAAGTTAATCAAATTCCTGGGCATTACCTGTTACTAAATGAAAATTAAGGTACAGTAAACGATCAAAAGTCCATTGGCACGTTAAGAGTCGTTTTGCTGTGCACGATAGTACAGTAATTTCATTTGTATGTGTTAACAACTCATACACTACAGAGATTGCAGTTTTGCACTTCATACATTGTCGTATCGCGTCGCACTACAGTTATACGAAACGAAAATTTATTTCCGTCGCTTTTGTTAGATACGGTTAACACACACGCATCATGCGTGTGACATTGGCCAGTTTATGGTATTGCTAAAATTCGAACTAAAATAGTATGTGCTAATAGCAGATAATTGTCAGGCGTTGGACTGTGATGCAGCGGGCCCAGGGTCCTATCTCATATTGAACAGCGCGTTTTTTGTAAATATTATTATTTTTGTTTGCAATAATAATAATATTTTTTTTAAATGCTGCCTTTTTATTAATGTGGTTATTGCAATAAAGGTTTTAGAATAAAAAATGCGTGTAATGTAATATTTATTCGTATATTTATTTTACACAATGTTAGCTACAATTATTTATTATTACTTCACTACTAAACAATGAACTATGAATAGTAATTATTTAAGAAATTACGAATTAACCGCAGGTGAGATTCGAACCCTCGGCTTGCCGTAATCACACTTATCAAAGTACGTTAACCACTAAGCTAGCATGCCATAACGTAGTTGGTTGAAATTATGAACTACTATGAGTTGCAAACAAAGTGAGTGTGTGTGCGTGTTTATACAAGTAGTATTGGAACAACTTATAGAAGAAGGTCGTAAGTCAAACCGAACCGTCAGTCTATTGCTTTGTGAGATTGCTAATGGGCTTATGGACGCTACTGTACCTACAGAATATGCATGCATATAATTAAAACCCCATTTACTCCCAACCCCCGTTTCTTAGTTTCAAAATGAATTGTATTATTCTAGTTTATTTGTTTTTGAAGTGAAAACTTCTATAACGGTGTTGTGCACTTTTTTGGGATGGGTAATAAATTTTACCTGATCAAATATTCGTAAGACGGAGAAAGAGAGTAGAAATGCACAACGTTAATGTTTTTGTTGACAGCGCACTCTGTTTTTTATTTTTTTTAATGGAGCTACAGCTTTCGTTTTTGTACTGACAGCAAGCCACATAAATTCCTGACATATTCGTTAGATGACGTTACTTAGTTTTCACTTCAATCGGCAGTCCCAGACCAAACCGTTTTTTTTTTACAAAAGTGCACTTTACTAAATTTTAAGTAACTATTATAACATCCATAATAGACAAATGGATGACCTCTGTAACACAGGTTTTTTCCTATCATAGGGGTCATTGATCAATATTTTGTACCAGGCTATTTCCACGTGTAATTAAGTGTCATCCTGTATGTGTACTTTTTACGTCAAATAAATAATTATATTTATACCTATACACTCACTTTGTGATGTGACGACGCTTGCTGCATTAAGTATACCTGCATACCACATAGAGCACGAATAAAAGACTCGATGTTCGGTATAATATCTAAAAACGAAGAGAATATCATTTCATGAATCATGGGACGTGTAATATAAATGTATCAATGTAAGCAAGCACCGACTTACCAATACTCGGAAACATTTTGTATACAGTTTGAAAGCATCTAAAATATTTTGATACGTCTTAATAAACTTGTTACAATATTCATCATTCTGTTCTTCATTATTTATTATTTGTATGTTCATACTCCATTCTTTCAGATACATTGTCAACAATGTTGTAAGGCGGATAACATAAATTAAATTTAGATCATATTGTGTAATCAGTAAATCGCGGGTAACTTCAATAAAAGAAATTGACCCCTTTATGACATAAAAAATTGTAGACGGTAAAATAAAAATACTCAGTACAGTAAAAAGTGAGATCCAGTTCCAAATAATATAACTTCGAACAATTTTGCTAATGTCAAGGCACCTATGAATGTCTTGGAGCTTCAATATAAGAAAAATGTTGCTAGGGCTATGAACAATGTTGCAAATGAGGAGCAAAATGTAGCCGATGAAAGACATAGTGTTAGCCAACCAAAAAATTACAAGCGTGATTCCCGTTTTATTCAATTTCGTGAAATTACTGTGTTCATCGTTGAACTGACGACAAATACAAAAAACATTGAAAAATGTAATAGTTAAGAACAGCAAAATATGATATTTCTTCTCACACGGAGTGATATAACTATTTCTAATTTTGTATTTTGAAGACAAGAATACAGAGAGCATAATGTTGAAAGGTTGAACTATTCTTTGGACGCCTTTGTCCAGTCTATTATTGAGTAAAATTTTAAAAGGACGATTTGAGCTGTTGTTCCACATGATTACTACGCAACTGTTTGATGAACAATATTCCGTCATTTTTATGGGTTCGGAAATTTTTCTATTAAGTAGTCTCGTTCTAGGTAGTCTAGGTCTTGATCCTATCTTGTTGAAAATAATTAATCGTGCTTGCTGTCAAATTACATAAAAGGATCAATAATGAATTTCTATTTCTACTTCAAATGTGCCTTTTTGTATATTTAAGAGATAAAAAATCAACGTCTTTCAATAAAAAAAACATTTTTGAAAAAGAAGAAAATTGGAATAATCTTTGAAGTATTGTTATAGTTTTCTATTGCGTAAGACGATTTATGTTGTTAAATTAAGTAGCTCTAATCAGTATACTCCTGCTTCTTTTAATATTTAAATAGCTTTATTTGTTGTTAATTTCAATCAATTTATTTTTGTCTTGCGATGGCAATTGTTTTTCGTATTTAGCTATTTGACGCCCCTTTCCATCTGGTGCCTAGAGCGACCGGTCCTCTCGCTCTACTGTAGGGCCGGCGCTGCCTAAATCATGTTTCCGCTGCTTCCGTTTTTTTTGTGATGGATTGCGAATTTAAACTGAAAAAGACCAATCGAAGTTAAAGGTTTTTAAGAGACTTAAAGTATGTATCATACAAGGTTATTTGTAAAACACCAGCAACCTTTTAAGGGGTCATTGTACTCCTCATTATGAACAACTTTCACTTTGGGACCAAGTTGAAATCGCGAAAAAAAATCTGCTGTTCCCTACTCTCAATATCTTGTCAAAATGTAGGGAACAGCTGATTTTATTTTCGCGATTTCGGATTGGTCCCATAGTAAAAGTTGTTCATAATGATGAGTATAATGACCCCTTAAGAGGTTGCTGGTGTTTTATAAATAAATAACAGGGTTATGTGTAAAACAACAGCAACCTCTTAAGGGGTCATTAAAAGGAGAAACATGGCTGAATGACTGACTGACGAATATATTAACGCAGAGCCAAAACTACTGGGATTAGGAACATGAAATTTTGTACACAGCTTCCTATTGTAATACTCGCTCAATTTTTTTTGGGTGGGAAATTGTTAAATAACTTCTCCCGCTCTGGGCGGAGCGGAAGGGCGTGTCAAACCCTTACTGGCTAAACCCTTCCGTGTTCCTTCAGTTGTCTGTACGTTGCCAGGGGCAACAGTATCCCTTTTGGACTTTCCCGCAACCCCGGCAGGCATCGGCCCTAGCGGACTCCGTCAGTCGTGCTGACATTTCTATGAGGCACGCGTGGAACACAACGGGTCCTTACCAGACGGTAAGCTACCCATTGCTCTCCGTCCGTAAGCCCGCGCCTACGGTGGTGGCCGGAAATCCGCTATGGATTCCCGACACCCAGGGCGTCTCCTGCGGCGGCTAGTGGCGTGAGGGCGCGAAATTTGCCTCTTCCCCACGCGCTCCGCCTCCTCCTTCGCGAGCATTACTACTTCGCAGAAAGAAGTGACGGCTTCCCATGACCTCTCGCTCCGTCCCATGACCTGGACCAAGGTCGAACGCGAGAGGTTACCGCCGCCGATCGCCTCCACGAGGACACGGCAGTGCTCTACCCAAGCCAGGCAGACCTCCACCGTATGCTCCACCGTGTCTTTCGGGCGATCTACACAATGGTGACACCCGAGCGTTTCCTCCCACCTTATGCGAAACAGGAACCTCCCGAAATAACCGTGTCCGGTGAGGACATGCGTCACGCGGAAGGTGATGACGCTATGGCGCCTCTCTAGCCACTCCTCAAAGAGGGGACTTATCACCGCAATCGTGGCGTGCTCAGCACTGGGTTGAGACAATCGCACTCTCTATGACGCCATGAGATCCCGCCGGGGCTCTGTCCGCTGTGCCGTGTTATCTCGTGCCAGCGGAGTTACGCCCCGGCGTTTTACCTGTTCGCGCCACTTTCAGATGTGCACGACGACTTTCGCCTCCAGATCCCATGGCGGCAATCCGGAAAGGAAGCTCGCCGCCTCACCGGAGACCGTGCGGTATCCCCGGATCATCCGGATGGCCATGACCCTTTAGAAGGCGTTCAACTGGCGGGCTGGCCGCAACCTCAAAGAATGGGGGGCACTTAGAAGGGGTTTTTGAAAATTCGACCTTTAAAGGGGGTGAAAAGGATTTAGTTTGTATGAAAAATCTTATTCATTGAGTTGAGAACTGGAATCAAGATTATGTAGTTTTTTTTTTTTTTAATAATATTTCTTTTTAAATAACGAGTAGGTACATAGTTCCTAAAAACTGCACAAAAAGCGGCTAGCGCGGCGTTTTGGTCAGGGAGACGCCTTAAAACCAAAAATAAAGAATAACGAGTATAAAGGTTTTTGGGAAACAACTCGTAACGGGGTGAAAAGGGTTAAAATATTTTATTTCCATCGCAATGACCTATCAAGATATACCTACGCAACAAGAATTATTTTTACAGAAAAGCAAAACTGCAGCAGTACAATAATGTATTTTTCATCCCATCTATTCGAAAAGGACGACTTGGTTCGCCTTTAAATGTCCCCAAAGGTGGTGTTTTCTATAAGAAACTTTTAGCGGGCAGTAATGAGTTTTTAATCCTCTTTATAAGTGCGCCGCAATTATCTTTGCCGCGCACTTTTTGAATTTGAAACATCTTAGTGTTCAGCGCCAAAGAAATCGAACGCAGAAGTGCGCCGCAATTATCTTTGCCGTGCACTTTTTGAATTTGGATCATCTTAGTGTAAAGATATCAAGCTGTATTGGCTGTGCAGATGGAAGTTGAGTGCTGTAGCAGAGGGGTATATAGAAGATTCTATCGAGAACAAGGCGAAAACATGTGAACGCATCGTGGAAAACATTAAATTGCAGCCTTCAGCCGCCTTCCATCCATGCCACTGTCGCCGCGCCCATCTACATCCAAACAACGAGATTCACTGTCACATTTTTCTCAAAATGAGCCAAATTCGGACATTATTTCAAACACGCAGAATATAAAATCTACAGCAATCTCTAATCCTAATAAAATTGTAACAATAGATTTTCATAATTGCGAAAATGTCTCCAATGTAAATATAAGTTTTTTGTTGTTTTATTATTAGATACTATTTAATTTTAATTTAATTATTACTCTAAGTCTTATTAAATAATAATATTACAATAAAATATGAGGCGCCTTTTATTTTCTCATAGTGGGTGATGAAAAGTAGAGTGTATCTCTCGGGCGCAAAATATATTTTTGGCTCGGACGACGTACTTTGAATCCCTCGCTACGTTCAGGATTCTACTAAAGAATCCTTCGCTACGCTCGGGATTAAACTCTAGAATCCCTCACTTCGCTCTGGATTCAAAAAACCGCCCTCGCCGTAAAAATATTATTTTGCTCCCTTATGATACAATCTACTATAGTCATGAGTCCCATCAGAGGTACCGGTACCGTGGCGTCTAATAGTAAACAAGCCACATGCTGTCATCTTACTGAAGGTCCGGTTAACTTGTAGCATGCACTTGCAGAGATGTTTGACTCAAAATAACGGAAATGTGGCTGCAGCTGTAAGCTATGTTATAAATGATCAACAACATGTAACCAGTGGCGGATTAACGTATAAGCACTACAAGCACGTGCTTGGGGCCCCTGTTCTCCAAGGGCCTCCATCCTCTGCTGGCGTTTCATTTTATACCTACATTTTATCGAGATTCATCCACAATATGTCCGAAATAACGAGGTGCTCTGCTGAACGATCCTTCTCACAACTAAAAAGATTAAAAAACCCGCAAAGAACAAAAATCCGTCCAGACAAGCTTAATTCTTTAGCATTAATGTGTATTGAGGCAGACATACTTCGTCAGATAAATTTCGACGATGTAATCTCGGAGTTTGCTCTGATTAAGGCAAGGAAAAAAATGTTTTAAGTTTTAAATTATACCTACTACACTTTCTATTTTGATGAACTTTCATTTTATACTTTCTACCTTCCATTCCATTCCTTCCATTTCCATTTAAGCAATAGAGGGCCTACACAGGCTGTGCTTAGGGCCTCGGATACTCTTAATCCGCCACTGCATGTAACCAAGTACATAGCGATAAATAACCAAAAATGATTAGTGAGATATTGTTTTATCATATTCCGCAAAATCACTGTGTTTATCGGCTACCATACGATACACAAAACATTTAAAATGAAACGGTAAAGAACACCAATATGGGAAAATTGTTTTCACATGGAGTTATTTAAATATCTCTTATTTTGAAGACAAGACTGCAGTAAATATTATGTTGAAAGGTTGACTATTCTTCGGACTTCTTTGTCCAATATGTTATTGAGCAACAATTTATTTTTTTTATTTTTATTTAATTATTTATTTTATAAATTACAAACTTACACTTAAACAAAGCACACAATTAGACCTCTGGGGTCTGTCTTAGCATGCCATGGCCTGAGATTTGATCAACGCGCTATTGACAGTTATTTTATAATCGAGTTGATGTAATGTTCCTTCAGCTTACGCTTTATGTTTTTACTATTCATTGAGTCTCTAATGTCTACAGGTATTTGGTTTAGTAAATTGGGTATTGTGAAAGAAGCGGTACGCCTGCCATAAAAGTTATTTTTGCGAGGCACTTGAAATGATTTAGATTTGGCTTGTCGTGTATTCACGTCATATTTAACTGGGGTTAGCAAATCACTGTTATCAAAATGTTCTATGAGGAATAGATACTCAGCGCGCGCTTGAACAGGTAATACCTTGCAATGTTTAAATAACCCTGTGTAATTATCTTGGTATTTATTTTTTACATAGTTCGGTACTACAAGTTTCAGCAAACGTGTTTGTAAATTATGTATTTTATCTAGATACGTTTTAAATGTGCGTCCATAACTGGTGAGTCCATAGGAGACTATCGATTCGGCAAGAGCTGTGTACATTTGAAGAAGGATTCTGTACGGTATATTGCGCTTTATAATCGAAAACTTGGTGAGTATCGCACGTAACTTACCGCAAACAGATTCCACCTGGTAACTCCAGTTGAATCGGTTATCAATTATTAATCCCAGATAGGTATGACATGGGACTTGCTCTATAGGCGCGCAGTGGCAGTCTGGTACGCTTTTATGCAGACAATCATGACAGTGAGCTATGATTTGAAAGGGATGGGAGGTACATAAGTGACTTGAACGTACGTGTATAACTTTAGTTTTTTGTGGATTCAGAACAAGTCCCATGTCATGGGCCCACTTAGTCATAGAAGTAAAATCGTTCTGCAAATATTCTGCGGCCAAACCAAGGTTTTTGTTAGCAGATAGTATACAGGTGTCATCAGCGTATTGATAAAGGGAACAGTGTGTTATAATATTTTCAAGGTCATTAACGTATGCCAGATAGTGGAGTGGACCAGACACTGAACCTTGGGCTGTGCCTTGCGTCACGTTTACATGTCTGCTAAGGCTAGGACCAACTTTGACGCGATAACTTCGGTTCCGAAGGTATTCTTTGCACCAGTCGAGTAATTTCCCTCTTATACCAGAGTTTTCGAGTGTTTTTAATAGTGTACTATGCCCGAGTGTGTCAAAAGCCTTGCTGAAATCAATGAATATAAGTATAACATGCTGCTTCTCATCAAGGTAGGTGTTAACTTCATCAGTAAAATTGGAAAGTAGTTGAGCTGTAGATTTCTTGCTTTGGAAGCCATACTGTGCTTTAGAAATTATGTCATTGTCCCGATAAAAAGTGTGTATTTGGTCACATATAAATTTTTCAACTATTTTATTTATTGCGGGCAATATCGTTATAGGTCTGTAATTTGCCAAGTCATTGAATTTACCTTTTTTATGAATGGGCCTAACTATACCTGTTTTTAATTCTGACGGATATTTGCCTTGTTGGATACTCGCATTAATTAACTTTACTATTGCATTCACAATTTTATCTCCTATCATTTTGATGTCCATGATTCTTATTGAGTCATATCCAGCTGATTTATTAGCATTTAAGTTTTTAATGATTTTAATAATTTTAAGAGGTGTAGCTTTTCTAAAAAATATTGATTTATCTTGGGATTTCATAAATTCACGTTCATCCAACAAGGGTCTGTCACACCCGGGCACAATATCAGACACACTGGTTTCCAATTCCCTTGCAAAGTCATTAGCGATACTCAACTCATTATTTGATTTATTTAAAAAAGCGTTCGTTATTACCTCATCTACAGACTTCACTATTTTACCGGTAAGTTTATTTAATATTTCCCACAATTTTTTGGGATTATTTTTGTTTCCAGTTATTTCTTCTCTATAGTAATTATTTCTAGTGTTTAGTATTTTTTTATTAACTTTATTTCTAGTTTTATTGTATTCTAACTTAAGTGTTTTATTATCTATGTCATTTTTCCATTTTATAAATAGTTTGTCTCTTTTGGTGCAACTTAACCTTATCTTATTGTTAACCCATTTTTCACAATTTCTTTTGCTCGAGGTATTTATCTTTTTAGTGTATTTACATTCATTGTAGCACTTTATAAAGTTTTCTTTTATGTACTTATATATATCATTAGGGCAGTTTAACTCATCTATCATTCCCCAGTCAGTGCAAGCTAAGAGTTTTTTAATTTTATTATTATCGATAGACTCAATGAGCTTTGGATCCCTACCTATAGGTGTAGATGTAAGCGTGACAATCGTCATGCGATGGTCCGCCAAGACAGTACCCAGAGCAGCTGAGTAAAGGTCATTAAGGCAAGATCTTACGAAAATGTGGTCAATACAAGTTTTAGTAACTATATTACCTTTGCATTCGACTCGCGTGAAGTCTGAGATCGCACATTCAAGCCCACACTCAGCAAGTTTACTCAGATAATAACTGTTTACATTATTGGTAGTTTTTAGGTCTATATTTATATCTCCTAATAAAATAAGATCGCTTTTCTTTACAGAATCAACATTAATCATACTGGACAGTTCATTAACAAACAGGTGTTTGCTTTCTTTTGGTGGTCTATACACTGCACAGATAAAGATATTGTGATTTTGCTGCGTTATTAATTTACCCAGTATACATTCACAATGTCTAGTTTGAGTTTTTATCGGTTGAAACTTATGTTTATTATTAACATAGATAATAATCCCACCACCTTTCCTGCTTTTACGCAGGATACTATACATTCTAAATCCATCCAATTGATACATAGATACAATTTGTTCCGATATCCCCACTTCCGTGAGAATTACAATATCAATTCGTGATTTAACCGAGATTAAACAGTTCATAAGATTAGCGAAATTTTTTATCAACGATCGAATGTTAACATGCACTACATTTAGGTTAATTGTGTTTTTTGGTAGTTTACTAACATATGTCGGTAAATCAATGCAATCAAAGATTTCCCTAATATTACTTAATACAGCCATTGATACTTATTAAAATACATGAGAAAGATTTTGTGCTTGTTTTTACTTGGAGGTATTCGGTTTATTTTTAAGGAGATTTTGTATGTCGTCTTCACATCTAATGGTAATTATCTTGTCTTTTCCATTGATGTCGACCTCTCCTTTCTTGACCAGTACTTTACCATTTTGGAACCATATATATTTAAAATCCTGTCGCAGTTGTTGTTTAGCCGTCCACATAAGTTTTCTGTTTACTTGTGATAACGCGAATCGCACGTATATTTTTGTAGGCGCCTCATTACGGGATACGTTGGGCAATATATCAGCTGATGTCAAATTAAATTGCTTAGCGGAACGTGTCCAACATTCCACGTCCTTAGTATTCCCTAGTTCTAACTGTAGAACGCCTAAGTTCTGGTGCGTGTTCGAACGTTTTACGCTTTTTATCACAGACTTATCTATGCTCATTTTTTCAGCAATATTATTTGTGATTTGCAACAGTTCTTCGTTTTTTATATAAGGGATTCCGGTTATTTCAATAAAGTTGTTCAGTTTATCTTGGTCTGACTCGTTTAAGCGCTGTTCTAAAGAAGAGATTTTGGTTTCGTAGTGGGTAATTTTATTGCAGAGATAATTATTTTTATTTTCCATATCTTTCAGCTTTTGTTTCATCATTTTAATCGATTCCACAAAATCATCAATTTTCCCAGTGCAAAATTCAATAGAAGACTGTAAGGGCTCGAGTTCTTTTTGAACTATTTTTTGAACCTCCTTGGAAATATTTGATAGCAATTGTTTCATATCTACTGGAAAGTTAGATGATGTGGGCTTCCTTGAAGTTGGTTCGTCTACCTCATCATCGTCTTCCTCTGGGACGATAAATGATTTCCTGACAGGGGAATATCGGTGACATTCACTGCAAGTCCATTCCAAAGTTTCCGAGTTACGTATAGCTAGTATTTGCTTTTGTGTGAGCCCGGTGCATGCTGTATTTGCATGCACGATTTTCCCACATTTGCAACATTCCAATCCTGGGTTTTTAGTTGTAATTGTTTTGTTACAATTATCGCACTTTGGCATGGTATTATTGTTGGTTCAAATAAGATAGTTGGGTGAATAAGATTGGTACGTACCCACACCGCCGCTAATAACGTATCGTCTCAGTAGTGAACGTCGCGACCAAAAGGTCTCAAGCGCCGAGCACAATCCGTCGCTTACGCGTTTCGACACACACACGTTCGATGTTCTCACAAAACGAAGCTTTATTTATTTTTAGTTTTTAAGTTGTTTAAATCACCACAATGGAATAACTTTAGTAATTGGTTTATAGTTCATGTTTTTGTACTTGTTGTATACTATAGATTTTACACAAAACTGTACTCAGAAACTCGTAAATTACACTAGATTTCAAATAGGGAAGCGCGCTGACCTTGCCGTATACACGGCCGGAGGTGAACTCAATTAAACCGGACGATTGAGTTATTTCGCATGATTACTAATCTATTTCGTTGTTCGGCGTCTAATGAACTTAATGTTCGGTTATTTTTATGATGACCAATTCAAAAATGTCTGTTTCTAAGGCACATATTGATCGTTCCAAAGTTGTACATTAATCATCATACGTATTTGCTGTCAAATTACATAAAAGGCTTAGGTTCTGGATTTGAATCTGCTCAATAATAATGTGACATGAAATCATTGCAATTGAAGATTATATTGAAGAAATAAGTAATTTTACAGAAAAGCAAACTGCAACAGTACAATAATGTAATTAGTTAAGAGTCCTGTCAGAGGTATCGGTAGAGTGGCGTCTATTGTGAACAAGCCACACGCTGTCATCTTATTGAAGGTCCGGTTAACTTGTAGCAAGCGCTTGCAAAGATGTCTGACACTATCTGTAAGGAAAAATAAGCAAAAATGGAGTTGGATAAAAGAATAAAAATATATATTTTAAATTCCTAGATTTCAACATTGAAAAACCCATCTTTCAGAATCAATGTTGAAATCAGAGGAATTAAAATTATCGATATTTTTAAAAGAGAATTTAGATGTTTGTAGTCGAAACTTTTGCTCTTACCTGGACAGTTCTTATCCATCACACGCTGTATACACGCTGACTCAGCTTCTTCCACAGATATATAGAACTTCTCACATTGCCAACAAGTTAGCGTAGCAAGTGACAAAAACTTTATAATCCATATGATTAGAAGGACGCTCAGAGATGGAGGTAACTGAAAGCAGCAAGTAGCAAAATTATATTAAGAACCAGCTGTGCTCTGAAATGATACCGTAATTAATTTTATTATTGATGGTGACGACCGTGTAAACTTATTTATTCAATAAAATTAAGTTAACGTTTAGTCACTGAATCAAATACCCAAAATTGGGTAACACAATCTACAGTGCCTATATGAAAAAAATATTGCTGTAAATGATATTTCAATATAATTAGTGAAAGAAATAAAGGCTGAGGAAGTACAAATACAGCAGTTGGTCCCATTAATGATATATCATTCATAATAGAAACATAATGGGATATTGCTAAAGAAGTGAATGAATATGATTGTGCAAGTCTGCACTAAACCTTTTTTATATTTTTACCTTTTTGTCTATGTTTTTGATACCTATTGTCTATTATTTTGATTGATAAAAATATACCTTTTTGTTTTACTACCAGAACCAGCGCCTTTTATATTTCGGTAGTTAATATTGGTCCTATCATCGGAAAAATGGTAGAAACACGTTCTAAACGTGCAAAGGTGGATGCGCTGTGTGCAGGAGACGGCACCCAAGTTGCGGAGAGGGAGACTGCCCCGCCCGCGCAGCAGAGTGCGGACCTGCCCCCTCACGCCGCGACTCCGGCGCCTTCCCGCCCGGCCAGTGCCGCTACCTCGCGCTCATCCGCCACCATCGTGGCGCGTCAGCTGGCGGCACAGGCGCAGCACGCGCGCCACCTGGCTGATTTGGAAGCTGAATTGGAGCGCCAAGCTTCAGAGCGAGAGCGCCAAGCTTTGGAGCGAGAGCGACAGGTCGCTAAGCTCCAATTACAAGCTGAGCTCGCCGCCATAGAGGCGGACGCCAGCCAGCACGGCAGCCACGGCATGCGTAGCCGTGCTAGTGTTCAAGATTGGGTAACAAATGTAGTGCCTAATCCCGAAGAGCGAGAATTTTTAAGTGCCAACCCACATTTCAGGTACGGTGATACAGGAGCCCAGTGTGAGACACCGGGCGTGAGAGTGTCGCACGGCCAAGATGCTGTGGCGACTACGCATGCTCTCAACCAAGATCGTGTCGAAGACGGAGGAGTGACGCGCTTAATCAACTCGCTCGGAACACTATTAAACAAAGTTAACAGGCAAACTGCTACGAGGACGGACTTGCCTACGTTCGACGGCAAGTCCTATTTAGATTGGCTAGCTTTAAAACGTGCGTACGAAAATACATCTCAAAGTTTTTCGGCAACTGATAATTTAGCGAGGCTATCGTGCGCCCTGCGCGGAGCGGCGCGCGACGCAGTAGCGGGCCTGCTGGCGGCGGCGCGCGCCCCCGGTGTGGTGCTAGCTGCACTCGACGCGCGCTACGGTCGCCCCGAGCTCGTAGTGATGCATGAAGTGTCTGTGATACGTGCGCTGCCTAAGGTAAGCTACGATAGTAAAGACCTCGTAATTTTTGCCAGCCGTGTACGAAACTGTGTGGAAGTAATCCGCCTGTTAAATCAGCCGGACTACTTGCGCTCACCAGAGCTGTTTCAGGCACTGTGGAGCAAGCTGCCACCGCTGTTGCGACCGCGGTGGCTGGATTACGCTCATTCGTGCGATGGCAGCTTGTCCAAAATAGAAATGTTTGCCGATTTCCTTTCCCGTGAGGCAAACTTACAGTGTAGGTTCGGTGGCATTACTGACGAGTGTATGTCATTAGTTCGATCAACAGGTGTGCGACATGTCATAAGGTCGACAAGTCGTTTGTTCGACAGGTCGCTTGTGCGACAGGTCGTTACTTCGACAAGCAATGTACGTTAAACAAAATTATGACATATATGTAATACGGTGCTCAATACCGATGGGGCTACTACTTATTATATTTTTGTACAACGTTCTTCATTTTGATATCCCATATTATAGGCTTAAAATAATGTATAATATTGTAAAAATAAACTGAATCAATCCGAAAATAAACTTTATTTAAAAACTCAACTCAGTAACATGCATTAACATTATTAGTAAATGGACACGGTGGGACCTTTATCGGTTAAGAGAAAACATTTTTCAGAAAGTACAGATAGGTACATTTTGAATCAATGTGATTTTTGAGCTTGCATCTGCACAAATCATCACTTATTTTCAATCGATTGATGGCCTTGTTTTTATTTACCAACAAAGCAGAAACCCCTTTTTTCACATATATAAGTTATTGAGGAAACCATAAGATACTTAGGGTAAGGCGATTTCTCGAATTTTGGTGTAATAAATTGCTTTTTTACGCCAAAACTTCTCAAGTGTTCTTCCCGGATTTCTTCTGTAACTTCACCAGCATCCGTGCTAAAAGGGTTGCGATTCAGTTTTTGATCAACTTTAGCTTCTTTTTCATAAAATTCTGGGACGTAACGATAAAATTTATCAATCAACACTCGATCCTTGCGCACGCTTACAACTGACCGGCTCATGCGAGCGACAATACAATGATTATGGGATACCCCTATTACCCCTCCTCCGGGCCCCGCGACTCCCGCGGTCTCGCAACTCACAATAATCGGCGCGAGGCGATGCATCGCCCGCAAAATTTGTAATCGTTTGCGGACCATATTTTGACTCCTGCGGACCACTGGTTAGAAGCCACTGGTTTACTTAAACTTAAACCAAGAAAATGCCGATCGGCAACCCTACCGCGGTCAAGCCGCGTCGGTATTACGTGATCACGAAAACTAAAAAAACAATGCATGGAATTTACTCATTACTAGTTTGTATTTGATACCACAGAAGTAGGGTATATTTCTTTGGCGCTCTTCTTCTTGACTGCCCCAGGGCAGTCGAGTAAAAAGTAGTAGCGCCATCGGTATCGACCACCGTATTATCTAGAAGCCATATTTGTTTAACGTACATTGCTTGTCGAAGTAACGACCTGTCGCACAAGCGACCTGTCGAACAAACGACTTGTCGAGGTTATGACATGTCGCACACCTGTTGATCGAACTAATGACATACACTCATTACTGACTGCACCATGCCTGCTATATCACGTCCTAACATGGATATTAGAGGCCTTAGGGATAGGGTGAACGTTGTAGCTGAAATTGATCATCAAAATCGTAACGTTTCGTCAGAAACGTTATCAACTACAAATAATTCAACAAATAATATTTGTCAATTGTGTCAACAAAAACATGAGTTGACGTCTTGTGATAAGTTTGTCAAAATGACAGTAAATAATCGTTGGCGATTTATTAAAAAACATAAAATTTGCCATAGATGTCTAAAAAAGGGTTGGCACAAAAATAAAACTTCTT
Source organism: Conistra vaccinii (assembly GCA_948150665.1). Lineage (NCBI taxonomy): Eukaryota > Metazoa > Arthropoda > Insecta > Lepidoptera > Noctuidae > Conistra > Conistra vaccinii. The sequence goes on from OX411326.1 coordinate 18,985,849, forward strand.
GCATTAAAAAAATATGTACCGTAGAAGGTTGTGACATGCGTCACCATGCGTTGTTGCACGGGTCGAAACTCGAGCGTGCTGTCACCGCGCACGTCGACGTGGAAGACGACGCTGAACCCGAGCCATCGACATCCAGCGCGGCCCCCTCGTCGTTCAGCACGCCGTTGCCGTGCAGGGCGCCCGCTGCCTGCGACGAGACCGCTGTACCACCACCTGATGACTCGGATCACGAAGTCTTGGCTCATGCATCCTTCTCATCAGCCGCGGAATCTTTTGTTCGGCCATTGTTGAAAATAGTTCGCGTGATCGTGTCGGGACCTTCTGGTAGCGTTGATACCTACGCTTTGCTGGACGACGGTTCCACAGGCACATTCATCGATTCTAAGCTAGCAGCTCAAATTGGTTGCAAGGGCCAAGAGAAACGTATTCATTTGGACTGTGTAGCTGGTCTAGGAATGGACGTGAACATTCAGTACGTCCATTTCAACATAAAAGGCCATCATTCAAACGAAATTCACTGCGTTAAGCGAGCCAGGTCGATGAGCGGTTTGAGTGCTGCGCGACAGTCTGCGCATCTTGAGAGCGTGCGTAAGTATCCATACCTGCTAGACATTGCTAATGAATTTTGCTATGAAGACGTTAAGCCTATGCTGATTATAGGTATCGACAACTGGCACTTATCTCTCGCGAAAGCTACGCGCAAAGGAACCAAAACACAACCCGTAGCTATTTTAACTGCTTTAGGCTGGGTTTTGTACGGTTTCGGTTGTAGCAAAACTAAACTGGTCGACGTTGTCAACCACGCCACTGTTAGCGGATCTGATATAGCGAACGATCAGTTGATTCTGGAAGGTCTTATTAGGGAGCAGTTTAAAATTGATTCAATCGGCATCTCTAAACAGGAAGCTCGTAGTGCAGACGACGAACGCGCCGTGCAAGTTCTCGAGCACACCGCGCGCCGCCTGCCCGGTGGCCGCTTTGAAGTAGGCTTGTTGTGGAAGGCTGATAAACTAGATATTCCCGATAGTTACAAGTTAGCTGTGTCTAGGTTCATTAGTTTAGAAAAAAAAATGGTGAAAGATCCTGCCTATGCTGAACGCTACCGTCGGAATATCCATGATATGCTCTCAAAGGGATATGCTGAACCGTGTTCAGCTAGTCCTCCTGACTTGGAGTCTCCGTTGTGGTACCTCCCTCACTTTGGCGTAATTAACGTAAATAAGCCCAACAAGTTGAGAACGGTACACGACGCAGCCGCCAAGTCCCACGGCGTGTCATTAAATTCGATGTTATTAACTGGTCCAGACCTTTTGCAACCCTTACTAAGTATTCTGATGCGTTTCCGTGAGGGTAAAGTCGCTCTGACAGCCGACATTCGTGAAATGTTCCCTCAGATTAAAGTTATTGAAAAAGATAGGGATGCTCAAAGATTTCTATGGCGCGACGGCCCGAATGAGCCTATACGTACATACCGCATGTCATCCATGATTTTTGGCGCTGCATCCAGCCCCTTTACTGCAATCTATATCAAAAACAAGAATGCATTAGAGTGGCAGGATGCATACCCTGATGCAGCTCGAGTAATCATACACGATCACTACATGGATGACTGCATCACTAGTTTAGACAACGTTCACGAAGCGGCCAAACTGGCTGCCGATATCTATAACGTACATTCTCGTGCTGGCTTTGAGATGCGAGGCTGGACGTCAAATGATCTTATGGCGCTCTCGTTGCTACCCAAAGAATCCTTACTAGAGACGCCCGTTGTTAAAGATATAGATTTAGGCTACTTGGCTACGCATGTGCGCACGCTTGGCCTTATCTGGCAACCCGCCCGTGACGTGATTGGTTTTAACACAGGAGTCCATAAGGGTGTGTTGCCACAGAAGCTCACCAAGCGAGAGGTCTTAGCCCACGTGATGCGAGTCTATGATCCTCTTGGAATCATTGCACCAATTGTCGTTCGAGGCCGCATCATGTTTCAAGATGCTTGGCGTAAAGGCTTGGAATGGGATGAGAAGCTCTCTCAAGGTGATAGCGCTGCGTGGAAATCGTGGTTTCAGGATTTATCCTCGGTTTCTAGTTTACGAATTCCACGTCGCTATAACTTGAATGATCTCGATCTAGCAGGCTGCGAACTTCATGTCTTTTCGGACGCCAGCGAGTCTGCCTTTGCCGCTGTCGCTTATTGGCGGTTTTTGTACGTTAACGGTGACGTTAGACTCTCCCTTATCTGCAGCAAAGCTCGGGTATCACCCCTTAAGCCTGTTTCAATTTCCCATTTAGAGCTCCAAGGTGCTCTGATGGCTGCACGTCTTGCTACGTCTGTATGCGAAGCCCACCGACTTAAACCAACGAGACGCGTTTTCTGGTGTGACTCAATGACGACCTTAGGTTGGCTTCGCAGCGACGCTCGCACTCTTAAGCCATTCGTGTCTCATAGAGTAGGTGAGATACTGGAACTCACGGACGTTGGTGAGTGGCGTTGGATTCCGAGTGATTTAAACGTGGCAGATGATGCAACTCGGGTCAAACGATTTAAGTTAACTCCAGAATCTCGGTGGATCTCAGGTCCTACCTTCCTGCTCTCCTCGGACTGGCCCACTGAACCCGTGATCGATGTCAGTGGACTAGGCCGCGAAGAATTCAAACATCATGTTCATCTCATCACTGATACTGACCTGCCCGCACCAATCTCCGCGGATCCACTGCGTTTCAGCTCATGGTTGAGAATGGTGCGAGCAACAGCAAAAGCGCATCAATTTATTTCTTTACTGCGTATGCGTAGTCTACAAAGACGAGGCATTGATGCCAATTTAACTCGTCTGGAAGGAAGTTTATGTACATTTATTCCCTCTTGTACATCATCTCCTAATGTCCCCAATAATCTTAATGTATCAGCGAGAATAACAGCAAACGATTTACGCCTGGCCGAAACCCACATCTTACGGCAGTCTCAATTCGATTCCTTTAAAGAAGATTTTTTGCGGATTAAGAACCAACAGCCGTTGCCTCGTAATAGCCGCCTGTTCAAACTGTCGCCATTCATAGATGAAGATAATCAACTACGAATGTCAAGCCGCATTGTTGCTGCCTCAACCGTCACAGATGATGTTAAGCGTCCGCTCATTTTGGATGGAAAACATCCAGCAGTTCGTCTTTTGATCCAAAGATATCATCAGAAGGCCGCACATTCACATCTAGATTTGGTAATGAACGAGCTTCACCAACGTTACTGGATTATTGGACTCAGAAACACTGTTCGATTCGTGGCCCATACCTGTCAGCTGTGCAAATTGCGCCGTGCTAGACCGTTCCAACCACCTATGGGAAATCTGCCAGAAGCTCGCCTAGCTCATCATCAAAGGCCTTTCTCTTTCACCGGTCTCGATTATTATGGCCCCATTCACGTCACGGTTGGCAGAACAAAGCAAAAGCGCTACGTGGCCCTATTTACATGCTTGGTCGTCCGGGCCGTACATCTGGATGTGGTGCACAGCTTATCGACTGACTCGGCCATCATGTGCCTACGCCGCTTTGTGTCGCACCGAGGGACCCCAGTGGAGATTTGGTCCGACAACGGCACTGCCTTTGTTGGAGCCAGCCGAGAACTGCGAGAGTTGTACGGTGATGCGGTTGAAGACTACGCTGCCAGTGAGTTCATAAACTGGCGTTTTATTCCCCCCTCGGCCACTAACGATGATCTCACTCGAAGCTAATGCAGAAGAAGCACTAACGCCAGCTCACTTTCTCCTAAACGGATCACCAGGGCGTCCCATCCCAGCCACGCTTCAGGAGTCGGACCTCTCGAGCAGAAGTCATTGGCGGAGGGCACTCAGACTAGCCGATCATTTCTGGCAGCGATGGGTTCGAGAATACCTGCCTTCGTTGTCACCCAGAAGGGGTGGAGGCTCCGCGCCCTCAATTACGGAAGGAGATGTGGTCATAATATGCGATTCAAATTTACCGCGTGGTTCGTGGCCCAAAGGCCGTGTCGTGAGGTTGTTCCCCGGTAGAGATGGAATAGTGCGGGTGGCCGATGTTGCCACTGTAGCTGGCACGATCAGGAGGCCCCTCCGAAAGCTGATTAAGCTGCCCATTTCTTAATTAAAAAAGGGGAGAATGTGCAAGTCTGCACTAAACCTTTTTTATATTTTTACCTTTTTGTCTATGTTTTTGATACCTATTGTCTATTATTTTGATTGATAAAAATATACCTTTTTGTTTTACTACCAGAACCAGCGCCTTTTATATTTCGGTAGTTAATAATGATAACAAAGTTATTAAAAATCAGATTTTCAGCTTTTTAGTTTTTTATAGTTTCTTATTCCAAATAACATTTGAACATATAATTTGTGTATATTTTATAATCACCCTATTTTATAAAAACCCTTAATTTAGACACCTCACTCGATAGAAGTAATTCATCAGCTCGTCCGACATGCTTACGGCCAATTTAGGACGACTTGTAGAAAATCGAAATAAATAATATTTTCATTCTGCGAGTCGACACACACGTTACGTTGAAAAACAAACTTCCAAACCTATCGAAGGTTAAGTTTGTTTTGTAATCTATATTTTGGCGCCGAAAATCCGCCATATTGATATTTTATAATTTTAATATACCCAGGGACACACGCACAATTATGACGAATCTAACGACATGTCATTCATCAAAATCGCCATTTAATAGTTACGTAGGAATGTATAGACACACATTCACACTTATTACATATACATACATACATACAGGTCAAACACAAAACCCTTCTTTTTTAATTCACCCCAGCCGGGAAAAAAAAATTACCAAAGAATTGGTGTGTTAATTGTTCTAAAAATAATGTAGGTTAATAGAAAGAACAAAGATACTATATAACTTGGTGATAAAGCTGGTTGAAAAATATTTAACAAAAGTTAATCAAATTCCTGGGCATTACTTTTTCCCAAATTAAAACTTAAGACATACACATACACAACATATTGCATAATACTCACTTCCTGAAGTGACGGCGCTCGCAAAATCATTAAGTACACCTGCATACCACATAGAGCACGAATAAACGAGTCGTATGTTCGGTATAATATCTAAAAACGAAGAGAATATCATTGCGTGAGTTAGTGGGAAGTGATATAATATTATGTATAAATGTAACAATGTAAGCAAGCAACGACATACCAATACTCGGAAACATTTTGTATACAGTTTATAAGCATCTAAAATATTTTGATACTTCATAAAAAACATGTTACAATATTCATCATTATGTTCTTCATTATTTATTATTAGTATGTTCTTAATCCATTCTTTCAGATACATTGTCAACAATGTTGTAAGGCGGACACCATAAATTAAATTTAGATCATACTGTGTAATCAGTAAATCGCGGGTAGCTTCAATGAAATAAATTGACCCCTTTAAGATATAAAACAATGTAGACGGTAAATTAAAAATACTCAGCACAGTAAAAAGTGAGATCCAGTTCCAAAAAATATAATTTCGGACACTTTTGCTAATGTCAATGCTCCTATGAATGTCTTGGAGCTTCAATATAAGGCAAACGTTGCTACGGCTATGAACAATGTTGCAAATGATGAGCAAAATGTAGCCGATGAAAGACATAGTGTTAGTAATACAAAAAATTGCAAGCGTGATACCCGTTTTATGCAATTCCGCGAAATCACTGTGTTTTTCAGTGAACAGACGACAGATACAAAAAACATTGAAAAATGAAATAGTAAAGAACAGCATTATATGATACTTCTTCTCACACGGACTGATAAAACTATTTCTAAGTTTATATTTTGAAGTGAAGAATGCAGAGAGCATAATGTTGAAAGGTTGAACTATTCTTTGGAAGTCTTTGTCCAGTCTATTATTGAGCAAAAAATTAACTTGACGACTTGACCTGTTGTTATACATGATTACTACGCAACTGTTCTATTGCATGTGAACAATATTCCTTCATTTTTATAAGGGCCGTCTAGAAGTTTTTCTATTAGTGGGGCTAGATCATATCTAAGTTGAAAATAAATAATCGTGCTTGCTGTCAAACCAAATAAAAGGATTAGATAGTTATTGACTATTCATCATCAAATTATGTCCTTTTTGTGTAGGGATAAAAAAAACAAGAACGTCATTAAATAGTAAAATTCATTTTTGATGTTTGAAATTAGCTTTTCACACCACCTCCCCACTAATGTCAAATTATATGTCATGCAAACCTTACATAAAGCAAGTCATTTGTGCCTTGCTGAAGCCGGGCCATAGACAATAAACTTGAGCCGGGCTCCTTATTTTGTACTGAATTTCACTATGACCCACTGATCATTAAAGTGCTTTTAGTATATATCCCTGGAGAAGCCTTAATAACACTTCCTCTCTGTATATGAACAACAACAAAATGTTTGTGTCCGTTCATAAAAACTACTTTCAAATCGATTCTAACGCACTTCGTAAATCGTTATAAGGGCGCGCGGAGCTCTGTGTAAATGCCTAGCTGACTGCTGTTAAATTCTGTAAAAAAGCGTTCAATAACGTCAAAGAACCAAATAATCTTCTATATGTTAATATTTTATTATAATATTTACTCAGTTTTAATAGAAATTAAAAAAAAAATTAAGGTGCAGCTCAATCAAAGAGTCTCACTTCATAGGTTTTAGTTGCCGTTGACGAACGACATCATTTAATTTCGCCACTTAATAGAGGGTAGGTATATTAAATAAAACAGATTAAACAAAAACAATTACAACAATAAAAACAAATTGTTTTCTGTAGATAGCCTTTTAGGTTCATGTTTGGATTGTGTGTAAAAGTTGCGATGAAGTGATGATTTAGTGTTTTTGTATTCGATTGTTTTGTTTCCAGAGTGAGTATTTATTTATTTATTTAATTAAGAAATAATACTAAAACAAAATTTTAAATCTCCTGTACAGAAGCCATTTTTCTCTTTACTCAGGAACAATTAAGTAGATAATAGCCAGACCTTTATGAAAAATAATACGTAAGTACGTAACATTTGTTTAAACATGGTGTACCTACATGATACATTACATGCAGGATAATACGAGTATTGGGATATAGAAAAGTTCTAACATGTTCAGCCGCATATCGTGGCGTACAAATTGGTAGGAAGAGATGGTGCATAAACCGTGATAATATTCATCAAAATTACATTTCATCATTATTCATTAAAGATTAGGTATAATTACGATTCAATAAGCGTATTTTTAGATACACTTCAATGTCAAAGTAGTCATTAAATAAATTAGTCAGTAAAAAATGAATTACTGTCATTAAAAAAATCAATTCCAATTAAAAATACAATAGATTACAATATCATGTCAAAAATACCATATTATCATCTCAGTCCTCGTTCATAAAGTCTGCTATACTGTAATATGCTCTTCTTTCATACACTCTGCTATACTGTAATATGCTCTTTCAGTTAGTAAACTCTTCAATTTACTTTTCAGAGCAGATAATAATATATTTAATGTTTTCCATAATTTGGGCAATTAAATTAATTTCCATAAAATGGTCGGAGCCATACAAAAGATGCTCTTACGCTTAAGAGTTGTTTGAGCACCGTGAACACAGAGTTTGAAATTATCACGTCTATTCCTAGGGACAGCATCAGACAAACGCTGAAATAAATGAGAATTGGATTTCATGAACATTACTGTTTTCAGGATATTATAATGATGGCAATGTCAATATAAAAAAAAAAAAAAAAAAACGAAAACGTTCGTTCTATAAAATAAGATTTATAGCTGTCCGTTGTTTGCAGTCTAAACATTGATCTAATGCACCTTGTTTGTGCCCAAAACGCTATTTCATTGTCCGTGCTATTCCCCCAAATGATGATTCCATATCTAAGAATGGATTCAGCTAATCCATAGTACGCAGTAAGTAGCGCATCTGTGTTAAAGAACCACAGCAAGGTGTTTCAGAGCGTAGGCTGCATTACTAAATTGTTTACTAAGTGCCTCTATTTGAGGTTTCCAATTCAATTTAGAATCTATTATTAGTCCCAGATTTCTTTTTGTGTCAGCTTCATTGACATTTATATTATTAAATTGAATATTAAGATTGTTGATTCTATGTGTACGTTGTCTAAAGTGCATTACGTCAGTCTTTTTTAAATTAATTATTATAATTTAACCAAATTATAATAGATATAATATGTGTTTATGTCATTACAAGCTATGGTCAAAGTGCAATTGTCAGCAAAAAGTGTCATCGGATGTTCAGTTATTTTAGGCAAGTCATTTATATACAAAGTGAACAACGGAGGCCCCAATACACTGCCTTGAGGTACTCCGAGCTTCTCGTTCTTCTGATCTTGGAGTTTCTTCACGTTTACTTTTTTATTTCTTTTACTGATTACTGTAACTTGTTTACGATTATAAAGATACGATTTAATTTAATCTAAAACGTTGCCTCTAACATCATAGGCTTCAAGTTTCTCTGCCAGGAAATTGTAATGGACGCAGTCAAAGGCCTGTGTCATGTCGCAGAATATGGCACAGACTGGTGTTCTCTTATCTATATTTAGCACGACATTATATAAAAACTCATAAATAGCCAAATTGTTAGTTTTATTTTTCCAAAATCCCTTTTGTTCGTCACTTAATATATTATATTTTTCTAAATAGGTATTCATTTCACCATATATATATCTTTCAAACTCCTTAGAACTGGTATAAGTGCGATCGGTCTGTAATTTATCATTTATTCGTAATTATCTTTCTTATATAGCGGTTTTACTTTAGAGTTTAGGGGTATGAGGAACAGGGTGTAAAGTTCACTCATCCACCATAGAAAAGGGAGGATCCTCCTACCAGACGGGTATTATGTCTGGCGGGCAACTGCCCATATGTTGATTTCGGATAGTCTTATCTATGTTATTCGCTCAGTAAACTCTAACTGCGAGATGTAGGAATTGTGTGACGTCATGTCTTTTTGTTTCGTAGTTTTTGTATGTGGCGGTCTAACCGCTACAAGAGTTCTTTAATGCATCAGAAAATACACCTGCACTTATGTAAAGATTAATAATGAAACACAAATGAGTACATATTTCAAATGCAACTGCTTTCAATATTTTATACAAAATAGTAATTTTACAGAAAAGCAAAACTGCAGCAGCACAATAATGTACGTACGTGAGTCCCAACACAGGTATCGGTAGAATGGCGTCTATAGTAAACGGGTAAGTAATATATGATATAATTACAAAATAACTAATATTTTCAAGATAAAACAACTGAATCTATAATTTTATTTAATATAATGATCAGTTAATATAATAAACGATTGATATAATTATAATAACTAATTTTTATAATCATAACTTTCATTTAATATAAAATCGTTTGATATACCACTAAAATTTATTTAGACTTATATGTCATTTCTATCATAGTTAGTAACCTGATACCTAGTAACTGATTACCACCTGCCAAGAGGGTCACTCGCTACGCTCGCTCGCCTTTGTGCTTTAAGTTAATGGTCACTGTTCTAACCTAACCCAACCCAAATGATTCAACAACAATAGAGGGGATCTGGCACTCGGCGATCGCTGCCGCGGCACGCTCCCTACGGTCGCTCGCCTTCGCGTGATAAATGGTCACTGTTCTAACCTAACCTAACCCAAATGATTCACCAACAATAGAGGGGATCTGGCGCTCGACGGCCGCTCCCGCCTTAGCTTCTAACCTAATCTATCCGAGTCAGATTGCTTTGAATCGGGGTGTACTGTTAACCATAATGATGGTATCAATATATATTTTGAACGATAGGCCTAATGACTTTCGATTAAATAAACTTTACATCCAATAACGTTATACGAAATAAGTTTTAGAATATATAAATGTTATATGGAAAGAAATTATATCAACAGTTGGTATACCTCACTTTTATTATATCTTGTGAACGTTATTGAAATGAAAAGATACCAAATAACTTTATATGACATGAGACGCACCCATAGTAAACAGGCCACATGCTGTCATCTTACTGAAGGTCCGGTTAACTTGTAGCACGCACTTGCACAGATTTTGACGAAAAATATAGGGAAATGTGGCTACAACTGTAAGCTAATATAATAATAATAATAATTAGCCCATATTTTCCCCCTGCAGGGCAAAGGCCTCCCTTTCCTTTTTCCAGTTAACTCGATCCATATCCATAGCTGTAAGCTATGTTATTATAAATGATCACCAATATATAACTAAGCACATAGCGATAAATAACCAAAAAATTATTAGTGAGATAGTATTTTTTATTATACTCCGCAAAATCACTGTGTTTATCCATACGATAGATACAAAAACCATTGAAAAATTAAACAGTATAGAACAGCAATATGGGAAAATTATTTCCACACGGAGTTATATTAATATCTCTTATTTTGAAGACAAGACTGCAGTGAATATTATGTTGAAAGGTTGAACTATTCGTCGGACTTCTTTGTCCAATATGTTATTGAGCAACAATTATACCGGACGTTTGATATATTTCGCATGATTACTAATCTCTTTCTTTGTTCAGCGTCTAACGAATAATTTTCTGTTATTTTTATGATGGCCAATTCAAAAATGTCTGTTTAATTAGGCCTTACAACAACTAACTCAACTTCGATACGATAGTGATTGAATCGAAATTTATCATTTATTATAATACGTAGGTATTTGGTGTCAAATTAAATAAAAGGCTTAGGTTCATGATTTGTATCTGCTCAATAATAATATTACATGAAATCATTGCAATTGAAGATGTATTGAAGAAATAAGTAATTTCACAGGAAAGCAAACTGCAACAGTACAATAATGTAATTAGTTAGGAGTCCTGTCAGAGGTATCGGTAGAGTGGCGTCTATAGTAAACAAGCCACACGCTGTCATCTTACTGAAGGTACGGTTAACTTGTACTACGCGCTCGCAAAGATGTCTGACACTTTCTATAAGCAAAAATTGTGTTGGATAAATTACAAAAGAATAAAAATATAGATTTTAATTTCCCAGATTTCAATATTGTAAAACCCATCATTCAGAATCAATGTTGAAATCAGAGGAATTAAAATTGTCGATATTTTTATAAAAAGAATTTACATAGATATTAGTAGTCGAAATTTTTGCTCTTACCTGGACAGTTCGTATCCATCAGACGCTGTATACACGCCGACTCAGCTTCTTCCACAGATATATAGAACTTCTCACATTGCCAACAAGTTATCGTAGCAAGTGACAAAAACTTTACAATCCATATGATTACAAGGACGCTCAGAGATGAAGACAACTGAAAGCAGCAAGTAGCAAAATAATATTAAGAGCCAGCTGTGCTCTTAAATGGTATCGTTACGTCACAGTGTAAACTTATTTAATTAATAAAATTAAGTTTACATTGAGTAACTGAATCAGATATCCGAAATTGAGTGACACAATATAAGCAGTACGTAAATTAAAAAAATATTTTTGTAAATGATATATCACTATAGTAAAGGAAATAAAGGCTGAGGAAGTTAGTACAAATGCAGAATTTAGTCCCATAAATGATATATCATTCAAAATAGAAACATAATGGAATCTTGCTAAAGTGACTGAATATAAAAAGGAAATGACGAAAGAAAAGATGATTGCAATGTTCGAAAAAGAAATCATATTAATAGAAAGAACAAGGATACTATAAACCTTAGAACTTTATGATGATAATATGGGTATTGAAGCTGGTTATAAAATATTCAATAAAAAGTTCATAAAATTCCTGGGCATTACCTGTTACCAAATGAAAACTTAAGATACATAATAAGCATTTATACTCACTTTGTGATGTGACGGCTCTTGCAAATGTATTAGGTATATCTGAACACAACATAGAGCACGAATAAACGAGTCATATGTTCGGTATAATATCTAAAAACGAAGAGAATATCATTGCATGAGTCGGTAGAAAGTGATTTATATATATATTTAAATATGTAACATTAATGAAAGCAAACACCAACTTACCAATATTTGGAAACATTTTGTATAGAGTTTGTAAGCATCTAATATATTTTGATACGTCTTAAAGAATTTATTACAATATTCATAATTCTCTTCTTCATTATTTAGTATTAGTATGTTCTTAATCCATTCTTTCAGATACGTTGTCAACAATGTTGCAAGGCGGATACCATAAATTAAATTAAGATCATATTGTGTGATCAGTAAATCGCGGGCAGCTTCAATAAATTGAATTGACCCCTTTGTGACATAAAAAAATGAAGATGGTAAATTAAAAATACTGAGTACAGTAAAAAGTGAGATCCAGTTCCAAATAATATAGCTTCGGACACTTTTGCTAATGTCAATGCTCCTATGAATGTCCTGGAGCTTCAATATAAGGGATACGTTGGTAGGGCTGTGAGCAATGTTGCAAGTGATGAGCAAAATGTAGCCGACGAAAGACATAGTGTTAGCAATCCCAAAAATTGCAAGCGTGATACACGTTGTATGCAATTTTGCGAAATTACTGTTTTTATCGTTGAACATACGACAAATAAAAAAAACATTGAGAAATGAAATAGTAAAGAACAACAAAATGTGATACTTCTTCTCACACGGAGTGATATTACTATTTCTTATTTTATATTTTGAAGAAAAGACTGCAGAGAGCATAATGTTGAAAGGTTTAACTATTCTAAGAACGTCTTTGTCCAGTCTATTATTAAGTAACAATTTAACTGGGTGATTTGAGCTGTTGTTCCACATGATTACTACGCAACTGTTTGATTTTATATGACAAATATTCCGTCATTTTTATAAGGGCCGGTCAAGAATTTTACTATATGGGTCTTGATCGTATCTAAGTTGAAAATAATTTATCGTGCATGCTGTCAAATTACATAAAAGGATGAGATATTTATCTACTAACTTACTTCTTCCCACGACTTTGTCCGCAAGTGTATTACCTTTTTCAAGAATTGGGCTACCCAGTGAAAAACTATTTTTCAAATCCGGCTGGTAGGAGATTACCTCCTACATACAAACTTACAAACAAAAAATTTTACCTCTTCATAATATTAGTATAGATTCATCGTCAAATGTGTAATTTTTGTGTATTACAAAATTCATTTTCTTTCAACTACGTAGTAATGTTATCATTAATCACTACCGTACCGATCACAAAGAACGTATTTTTTGCTTAGAACCAAAACAGTGCAGAAATGTTAATATGAAATCTCATTAATTCACTGTTTTTCATAAATGCATTGTTTTGAGGTTAATGGGGAGACATTAACCTCAAAACAGTGCATTTGCATACCTTTTAAGTTTAATATAAAAGGTATGCATTAGATTAAAAACACCTGGCTGAAAATAAAAATCGGCTGAATAAAACCAAATTGGTGAAAAATAAAACATATGGCGCGCATTCTGTACCATTTAAAAGTTGGATACTTCATCAAAAAATCGAAGTAGACAGCGATAGCGATATGAATTCAACTCCACAAATGAAATTGTTAATAACCTTTTACCGCAAAAGTCGCGGGATAAATATGTTAAAGCTTATGAAAACTTTTTTTTATTTTGAGTACGTATATTTTATCGCGGTAGGTAGATTGGTAGTTGAAAGACAAGATTACGCACCTTGCTAAAGTGAGCAATCAGTGCACGTGTGTTATGTTGGTGCCCGAGCGCATGGGAGGGCACTAAATTAACACGAGTGCAATAACTCAGTTTGCGTTGAGCAATTTTTGGGTGAACAAAAATCATGGAACTGGCGTCATCGTCACCGAAGGCGTCATCGTCATCGAAGGTGCGTTGAGCGCTTTTTTATTGACAGCGCACGCTGTTTTATTTTTTTGGTATTTTTGTAATAGAGGTACAGGTTTGTTCGTTCTTGAACTGTCAGCAAGCCACATAAATTCCTGACATTTTTGTTAGATGGCGTTAGTTTACACTTCTATCGGTAGTCCCAGACTGCCCCTTTTTTTTAACACTTTCATTGTCCACAAAGTAGACACAATAGTTAAATAATCAACCTGAACCATATGTGGTTCACTAGAAACTATTTCCCACTTCCAATGGAAAGTAAATTAAGAGAATAACAAAAGTTCTTGTCCATTTAAATTTTTAATTGATTTTCGAACACCTTCCGTTTCTAACAAGGGTGTAAACCGTCAACTGTCAAGTGATCCAATAAAGTACCGCCCGATTGCGTCCCAAGTGCGTTCGGGAGGCATCGGTTGACGAGGGCATGGGACGAACGTGCCCGATCGTGATTCGAATTTTGAATTGACTTGAAGACTGATTTTATTCGAGCACATATCCAATTTGTGATGCACTCTTACCTATTTACTGTAGGTAGGTTCGTCAGGTGAGGGTACATAATATAAACGTGTCTCGCGAATGTGTATATTTGATACCTTGCTGGATTTTCATCTTCGATAAGTTACAACAATTGACAGTTACAGAAAAACTGTAACTGTAAAGTTACGTAATTAGCCAGTTCTGCCTCAGATTGATACAAGACAACTCACGAAATAAAAACTATTTACAAAAAAAAGAGCTGAGTTCCAAAAAAAAAACATTAAAAATAGCTAGCTAGCTATATAATATAGCTATTTAAACTATAACTTTAATTTCGGAAGTCGGTGTCTTTGGTTTTGAATTTTCGTTTTTTGCCAGCGATTTCCGAATTCAAAGTTATTTTTCACTTCGGTTGTTTTTTTTGTAAAAACATTTCGGTGTTTTGATTAATTTGGCAATATGACTCCCCTCGAAATATCCCGTTTTAAATAACTTTAGTAGTTAAAATAACCATGTCAGTTTAAAATCCTATTATTAATATACCTACCTAACTGCCTAGAGCAGTGGTGGCCCAGTGGTAATGGCCCCGACTTACGAGTTGAATAAATAAATAAATAAATAAAATTCATGGTAAATATCCCGTTTTAGAAAGAAAGAAGAAAGAAAAATAGGTTTATTTGTCACAGAAACACGTGCATATAAAGAGACAATATTCAAACAAAATAAAAAACATAAATAGTTGGCAGGTGCACTGTGACTGTGACAAGAAGGCTTAAATAACTTTAGTACCTAGTTAAAATAACTATGTCATTTAAAATCCTATTATTAATATAGATCAGCAATATTAATTAGATGTTCGAAGGGACCTAAACATTTGGTGAGCGACAACGACAGCGCAATCTAGCGGTGCATGGTAGCGCCATCTAGTGACCTTATTGTAAAACGTTTGAGGAAATACTGAAAATTATTTTCAGAATTCTCTAGTTTTGTGATGAGAAGGCTAGGTGCTCTATCAATTCCTAACTAGTAGTTAAAGGACCGATTTCACTGGTAGAAATCTAAAAGTGAGCAATTTACTGCATTTTGAGGAGCTATTCTGCTCATCACGCGAAAGATCCTCATTAGGTCTTCACCAAATTTTTCATGAGACCAATTTAAAGTTACTACCTTTCATTGAAAAAAGAAGCATTGAAATCGGGTCTCATAAGGCGGAGTTATTCTGTTTGCCCCTTTTTGAAGGGAGTACTCCTATCAAAATTCCTTGACGACAAAAAAAAACTATAAATCGTGAAACCAGTTTACCAAGGTTCGTCTAGATGGATTGTAAAATACGACCTGTAGAGTAGTACACGAAAGCAAATGCCAGGCTTGAAGCAGAGATGCTTCGCTCGCTCGGTCAATAATCAGATACTCATCCCACAAATTGCACAGTTCATGAACGACTGATATTTCTTCATTAACTCACACTCTATAATTGAAAATCACACAAATAAATTGAAAACACTTCAAATTGCCAGTTGCCGCTGTCACCGCATGGTTCATCAACGCGTAAAACACAAACGTGAACAATTAAGTTTTAAACCATCCTCATTAACATAATCAGATAATGCTCTGTTCTGCGATATGTATGTATACATAAAGCATCGATATTGACGACATTATGTACAGGTAAATAGACAGAAGTTTTGAAAAAAAAATATTCGCAATAATGTGTAATGCAATCGGCACATGACATTATGTATGGTCAAAAAAACTTAGGCCCTTTCCTCACTGGTCAGTTCGTCAACGGCGCGGGATCAGCATGCATGGTACACTCGGTACCGAAAGCTTACCGAGCGCCTATGTCTCAATGATCGTTTCCTGATTGGCTCGGTATATGCGGGAGTGCAGCGGAGCGAGATCGTTTCGCTTAACCGCGTCACGTGACGCGTTTTATAGCAAACTTGGTATACTTGGTACCGAAAGCTTACCGAGCGCCTATATTTCAATGAATTAAGCGGTACTACACAAATTATACTGAAAGCATAGTGTCAAGTCCGTAAATGGAAGCAGTGCGGTATCGTTTCGGTACACAGAGCGTACTATAATGCACTGCTGCTTACTGACCAATGATGAAAAATTTAAGCATTGCGGTATCGTTTAGGTATACCGAGGATAGGTACTATACCGAAACGATGCCGCACTGACCAATGAGGAAACTGCCTTACAGATATAAGGGGTTTATTCCTAACGTTTAAACGTCAAAAATGTATGGTAAAGCAGTCGTTAATCATTACTTAACTTTAAGCAACGTTTATGAATACCTAAAGGGGTAAAAAGCTAAGCAACTTACAAAAATAGATAAGGAAATTCATTGTTAAGCAAATTGACTCATCTTAAATTGTCGGTATTGTATATTCAAATTACAACTGTCATTCTTTGACAGTTAATTTAATAAAATACTATTATAACACGGCAAATTGACGTAGGGTGTAAATTTGCTTGAAAAATAATTTCCTTGACTGTACATTTATTTCCCACCATCAGTTTCTCAAAATATATTATAATTTTCATGAATAATGCTATCAATAATCGGAAAAATAAAATCTACCTCGTTGGTCTGAACATGAGGTCCGGGGTTCGATTACCGGGTCTGGCAAAGTCCTTTTGGGGTTTTCTATTTGGAGGTTCTCAGTAGCAGCCCGGAGTCTGGACTTGTGCTCGGTTGATGGCAATAGGCTCGCCCCCTATTACATGGGACTTAAACATAACTGGCGAAATGTGGGTGTACTTTAAATACAACCTCTGCCCAATCGTTAGGGCCAACAAGGCGTGATGTTATGTTATACAATACATAACAATCCTCCTCATGGTACAGGTAAAAGTAAACTGAAAGATGCTGAACTTTATTTTGTTCCCACGAAAGCACAGAATCGAAGCATGAGGAGTAGGTAAGGCTTGCGGGAAAGTCCTAAAGGGTTAACGTGGCCCCGGGCAACGTACAGGCAACTGAACGAACACGGGTGGGTTTTAGTCAGTAAGAGTCTGCCTTAGGTGATTCCGGCCCCAAAAAAAAAAATGTATTGGGCAGATTATACCACGTAGCGTTCTATAGGTAGTATTTCTCAAGCCTCATGGGATCGGCATGCGCTCTCTACAATAAATGCTTACGTGCATTTATGTTTATTGCCCCAATAAAACATGAAAAAAACCCTGTTCTAACCGTGAGAGTGTTGTTAGGTATCGTACTGAGAATATATTGTTATGGAAATTTTCAAATAAATAAAAATTGCCATATTTTTTAAGTGAAAATTTCTTTAGCGGCATTGTGCACATTTTTGGGATGGGTAAAAAATGTTAAACTCGCGTCAGGACGTCACCGTAAGATCCGTTGCCTAGCAACTGACAAAGTAAACATCAAAATAAATAGTCTTTGACATTACGTAAAGATTGCGAGGTAAGAAATTGTACCCTTATTGATGGGTAAAAAAAAGCAGTCAAAACATACTTCATGAAAAGTGTTTAAATAAATTGCTTATTTTTGTTAGACTATATTTTGAAAATAAATGAATATACTACTACTACTAATGAATATTATATTTAACCATATAAATTATAGTACTTTTATACTTATAAATAAAGCAATTGGTGCGTAATTATTCTCTAACCATTCCAAAATGCACAACATTAATGTTCAAGTTTTCACTTCTGCCGGCACTCCCGGAGTACAACCCGTTGTTTTTTTTTTCAATGGGGAATTTTCCCGGTATATTACATTGGGTGCGGGCGGCCGTCGTCGTTTAGCGGGTGTCTAAAAGTCATAACTTATGACCCCTGTTGAAAATTTGCATATTTTTAATTTGGGGTAATTTTGGTACTGTAAATGTGAATTTTAAATTGCAATAACTTTTTTTAAATAATTATAAATAAAAAAATACTTTTTGGTAATGCTATTGCAGTGTCTTAGGCTGCCTGTCCACTGGAGCGGAGAGGAGAAAAGAGGAGCGGAGATGTGCCAATATTAACCAATAGAATCTTGACTCCGCCCCTGAGTTTAGATTTGATTGGTTAATAATGGCACATCTCCGCTCCTCTCCTCTCCTCTCCGCTCCAGTGGACAGGCAGCCTTATATTCCCCTTTTGGATCGGACAGGGTTTTTTTACATAATGTATATCAAATTGAAACTTCTGCCAAAGTTCCCAATAACGGCCAGGGCCCGCATAATCAGATTACCAGCTCGCAGATGACGCCGAACGATTCCGATTTGCATGCGTAATGCAGCTAAGTGCACTTTCAGTCGCCGACATTTTGTACTCATTATCAGAAATTCGATTCCTCTTTAGGTGTGAATGGAGAAGTTTATTTGTTTCTATGAATATTTTTAAGTGGTAAAGGGATTTTCAGATTATCGGAATGATTCATTTGTTTTTGTTGATTATCACTCGCATGATATCCTTCGTATTTTTATTTCTAGCAATTAGGGGGCCATCTAGTCTCTGCTCATGAGAATTGTAAAATCCAAATTTTCTTTTTCTTTTACGGGATTTGTTGATGGTTGAGCAGCAGGATTTCAACTGGACATGCTATGTCGATCTCTGTATGGCAGGCAAAACCTCTTTTAGTTTTGATATTATAATATGATTATAATTTATGTAGTTCACTGTCGCCTTTATAATTCAAAATAATAATAATTCATTATGACATGTAAACGATATAAGATGTTAGTAAAATATTTTCCAAACATTACTAGTCACTTTAACAAGTTAAACATTACACAATATAAAATCTAAACTCCAACGAGATTAATCAGATAAATGGCGATTTAAATAATGATATTGAATGTTTTCGACTTATTAAAATGATTAATGCCCGCATTCCATGTTTGAATATTTAAAATTAATTCCCGCAATGACACTGACATGTTTCAAATTGACATTTCGCGGTAAAGTTCGGAAAAGCGGTTGTTAAATTGAATTTATGTTTTTGAAATTGATTGCAATTAAAACACTTTTCGATGATTTATTATTAATGCAAAGTGGTTGTTTGATGGCACGCTTATTATAGATAAATTATTTTGTAACTAATTAATTATGGTAAATTGTTGATAAGGATATAATTTCAGTAATCTATAATGATTTTTGATCGATATTCGGTTCATTCGATGTGTTTCAATCATGTTTCAATGTTTTCTTTGCTCACAATTGACACCATTTTACTCAGACAATAAAACATAAAAAAAACCAAAACATTCGAAAAAACTTTATACACGCAAACACGAAACAAAGTTGCCAGCCCATAAAAATCCAACAAAAGCGCGGTAATAATAAAATCAGTGTAACAGACCGTTTAAAAAGATAATTTAAAAAAAAATGCAATTCATTCCATCCCCAGTCTCATCCCCTATCCTTGAAGGGTCATTACGCCACGAACGTGTGGATAATGTCTTCCACAGTGCTTTGAGTGCTTTGGAACGGTCGTTCAACAAAACGGTAACAGCAGTTAAATTTCGTTCCAGTTTTTACTGCGGTATCTTATGCGTATGTCGGCATAATGATCGGACTGTTTAGAGAGCGTGACTTTACATCAGCGTTGTATTATGTGGTTATGGCACATAATGATGACGCAAGAGGCTGTGTAGGATATGAATCTATGCGAGGGCACTTAGGTACCGACGGATCCCCCTTAATTGAGAAAGAAACGAATTCACTTAAACTAATATTACTTTACAACTCATTCCACGTCTCCATTGACAAGTCATAGGTCTCGAGTTCCAACCCATATTGTAAAATGATCACGTGCTTCAAAAACGGTGAAGGAAAACATCGTGAGGAAACGGCATGCCTGAGAGATATTTTTCGCCGCATGTGAAGCCAAGTCAGAGCCACCCAAAGGATAAGCGAATACGCTTATCACACGAAAAAAAAGAAGAGAATATACATTCTACAGTCTTTATCAAAACATATTCATACGTAGGTATTGTAATTAATTAATGTATAAAATAGTTCGAGTTTCAGGTGAAAAGCTTCCGTATTTGAAACACACACTACGAATACACGTTTAGCAAAATCCCTTTGTAAAGAATAAATTTACAAAGAACTAATTCACAGATATTCTTATATGAGTATGTACAAGAAAACCGTAACGTTATTCTCCCATAAGAGAAATAGCCTTTACAATACCAACATACGATGTTCGTAAACTCTAAGCTGAAAGGGGGGAACATCTAAAAACAGTAATAATTAACCGTCTCGAGCCACTTAATGACACGGCCAAGTACAAAACTTCACTTTCAGAACTTGTAGGCGTTAAAATAACACTCCACCTAATGGGCCTTTTTGGTAGGGCTGTACGAACTTAAAAAAATAAAATTGGACAGGATTAAATTGTATTGTTTTTTGTTAGCATTTGGTTTAAACATTTATTAGAAACAACCCATGAACCCGATAGGTTTTCTCATCAAACAGTCAGTACAAGATTTCAAGCTTTTACTTTGTGAATTGTCTGTCAGTGAATAAATAAATTTGAGATTTCTATAATGATATTTTTTTCAATACGGTAGAATATAAAAGTATTACAGGGCAGGAAGGAGAGAATGGAAGGCCCTGCATGCAGGCTAGAAAGGTATAAAATATAATGGTTATTCAAAATGTAATTATTTTCTAGTTTGTCACAGAACAGTCAAGCAATCAGTCTCAACTATCTCATTTTCAATTAATTTTTTAAGGCAGGGAAGAGTTCTGATACAATTAAACTTAGTTTTATTTCTTATAATCTTGAGTTCTAAAATATTTCTTCTAAAATAAAAATCTAACAAGACAGGGCTTTTCAGTGTCCGATCTTACGATGAGTGATCGATATGGAAATAAAATATGCAGACGCAAGGTGCAGAGTGGGCCAGCCCTACCTTAGGGACGATTCTCGGAGGGGAGCAAACAAAATAACGTTAATGCATATTCAAATCTGTACTTGCCTTTTTATTAAACATACAGGGAAATGTTAAAGGTTACGGGGCTTTAGTTAAAGGGTCCCTTTTAACTCAGATTTTGGCTAGGGGGCGCTTCCACCCTCCATGTGTAATATTTTAGATGTTGAGATAAATTTTGACTGGTAAATTGAGTTTACTAGGGGATGTAGGTTAACGTGATGGGTGGCGGTAGTACGGTAGTTTATGAAGAAATATGCAGTTAGATTTTTGAAGAATTTGTAGTTTTTAGGGGTGAAAGATCTTTGATAAAAAGTTTATAAATTATAATAACAGCGTGGCTTTAAATTCCCACAAGTAAAAGGCAAGATATTCTCTTTTTTGTAAATTGCTTAAGTAAAATATTATATTATCCGCTTGACTACTCGTACGCTAATAATGAGACACAATACAATTTTAATTGTTATCGAGCTGCATCACTCTTTCGGACAGTTGAGCATCTACAGAAGTATAATAAAATTATGCCACTGCAGAACGTTCTTATGATAATAAGTTGCAGAGGCCTCTAAAACTTATTGCCATCACCTATTTATTAGGTACCCAGCTTGGAGTTTCGACAAAGTTTCATAATATTCATTTGTTTTCATGCGCTGTGTTGACGGCGAAAACCAACAATGTGGTAAGTGGTAAGCCGATCTATTCTGTAAAAATAAGAAAAAGAAAAGAAAGAAAGAAAGAAGGAATAACGTTTATTTGGCAACAGTTCATGAAACACAAAATACAAATAAAAAAAAAGTGTAAACTTTTTTATTTATTTGTATTTTTTTCAGCATTAATGCTAGATAGATGCTGTCTAACGCTGAAACCTTACCGTGAAGTCTCACGGTGAAAACGTAGGTGAAGTAAACTTGTTCACCTAATACTAGGGAATGACACTAATGGACAGCTTACTTCAAGCTCAGTTCACCGTAAGCTTTTACTGATAAATCAGGTGTTCTCAGAGCAGCTGCAGACAACATAGAAACCAACACTAATAAATAAGGACATTTCGAAGACCACAGGTTTCCCCAAGGTACTGAACAAGCTGTAGCAATTGAAGACGAGCTAGTTTCCATTGGAGTCACGTGCAGCAATATGTACGGATGTAAGTAATGACGGGCAGCTTTTCACTTATTAGTAGCATGCACATTGCCCAGGAGACCGTTTAACTCAA
The DNA here is from genome assembly GCA_948150665.1 of Conistra vaccinii. NCBI lineage: Eukaryota > Metazoa > Arthropoda > Insecta > Lepidoptera > Noctuidae > Conistra > Conistra vaccinii. The sequence continues at coordinate 19,008,255 of OX411326.1, forward strand.
ATGTGACGGTTGTGATCGAGGAAGCCAGATGGAATTTAGGATTAAAAAAAACAAATAGTGATTGTTTTTTGGTATTCACTGTCATTATTTTTGCATTTAAGGTACAGTTCGCGATGTTTGTGAAAGTATCTTCCGATTAACGAAGTGGTTTTTTTTTCTGATTTTCTTCTCATAAATTGGTAAGAAGCAGTCTTTATTCAAGAGAAATCGCGGGGTGTATAGAAACAAATCTGAGAAATCGCGGGGTGTATAGAAACAAACTCTCAGATTTGTTTCTATACACCCCGCGATTTCTATTCACCCCATTTTACTGTACTTGACTTATACTTTGCCCACGGCTTCGCCCTCGTGGAGGTAGGAAATTATCCCCCGGGAACTATAAAACTAACGGGTTTCCCATACAAACTTTGATCATGAATTTTACCCCTTAGCAGAAGATTTTCCAAAAAAACGCTGAAACACGTGGTTTTTAAATTTTAACCAGAATGCTTAAACAAATTTTCACGGTTTCATGGTTCAAGCTACAAAAATGACGATTTTTCATACAAACTTTCATCCCCTATTTTACGATAAATCCTTCCTTATTCCTTGTCTACATGATAAAGGGGACCTCTGTGCAAAATTTCAGCTTTCTAGGTCCAAGGGCAAAGATCTGAGCGTTGAGGAGTCAGTCAGCCAGACAGGACTATTATTTTTATTTATAGTCTTAATTAACTTCAAGTGATAATGTCTTAATTTAATGATAAATACACCTACGTCGGTTTTGATACATAATGGAAAATACTTTTTGTCACACAGTTGTTACAAGTATTTGGGTATAATTTATGAAGTAATTATATAAGTATAAAAGAAGAAAACTTTACTGTTTACAACGTGTACCTTAAGTACCAGATATGTTTATTGAGTGTGTTAAAGTTACGTTTTTAAAATCGTACTTAACTTTTGTTTTTTCTGCATTAGTTAAAGGAACTACGCAAATTCCATATAGTCCCATAAAAACAAATATTCAACCCTACCTTTACCCGACGTAGAAACTTCAAGCAATGTTCACTTTTAACGATTTTAAAGTATTAAACCGGCCAGGGGAAGGTATTAGCACATTTTATAAAGCGTTTTACCTCTAGTCTCATTTTCAATGCAAATCCATTGAGCTTTTGGCCAGTTTTCAGCGAGTTTGCATCCCTGCACAGTGATCAAAAAAGGGTTTGCAACGCTAATAAAAAGACTTGATATAGATTTTTTTTTCTTTGAAGTGATCTTTGATCTTCTATGAGATAAATACGGACAGACTAGATAGGTATTATTTATTTTAATACAAGTGTCTTTATTTTTGCAACATGTCTATGAACCAGTAAAGCATTTATTTTGACGTCTCTTGACATTTCTCGGGACCTTGGGGTCCCGGACCTTTGGAAGGCATACGAGGGGCCGAAGCCAACTCGCAGAGGCCCGTTAGACGTTTTTAATAACATGAGGCACCAACCGACGATTATCCCTGTATGCACTATGCAAGTGCATCCAAGGACAACCCCCGGTTCGTATAGGACTATTGCAGGATATGGAAACAAAGATATTGGACTATGGGTTTGGCTGGCTTATGTTGACTGGTGACCTGGAACTATTGAAGGACTATGGCCCCTGCCTGATCAATGTTTTATATGGACACAGATAAAATGGCAGGGGGTGACTTGCACACTCAATAATGGGCCCCCGAAAACGGTCGCTAACACAAAGTGTCGTAGCGACAAGGGGGCAACATGTCCTGAGGTGCTTATGAGGAGTGAAGCGGTATTCCACGGCTATCAGGACAATCCCGGAAGTACGGTCAAGATCCCTACCAGCATCTTACTGGAATACTTCCTTCCTCCGAGCACGTTTGCTCTTGCGAATCTCCACTCAAGCCGGCCAATTAAGGCAAGAATGAGGCGAGAGCTCTGTTCCTCGTCAGTGTTCACTCCTGCCGGCCAATAAAGGCAAGCCAGAGATGAGGAACAAGATTTCTCCCGGGAGATACGGTCCGTGGGGTCGCTACTGCCCAACAGCTAAGCATATTATTATTATTGAGAGTAACAATAAAGTTTTATCAAAGGCGAAATAAAAATGCAAACACTGCAAAGACCAAAAAAAAACTACAACTCTAGTAGATTTCCAATCATTTAAACCTAACCACTGATTTTTCCTATCATAATCCGAAACAGGATACATGAAAGCGGTTTCCCTCGGTAAGGCGATATCGCGATGTAAAGGCCGGAACTCATAACATATAGGTATACAATAACCGTCGTTCCACTACCGAAACCCACCCTTATATGACATAGAATAGTTCAGCAGATGCGACAGATTTATGTTAACTGGGTGATAGACGCAGGAGCGTAACTTATGCGCTAGGATAAGGGCTTTGCCTGAAATGTATGGGCCACTGGTACCTTTTTTTTTTGTTCGCATACTAACGATGGCGCCTCAGCTCTAAAGTACATCTGTCTCAGATTAGGGCGAATAACTCGAGTCGCGTGACTACGCGATCATCGCGAGAATACGCAATAACAGTCCCGATTTTTATAATATCTATGAGGAATTTGACAACCTGGCAACCTACCCTAGTCATGATAGTCGACCCCTAAATGGTATGTTCTTTATTTCAACGCACAAGAGCTGATACATAATTATTGTTAGATGAATAGGTACCTCACGCATCCATAAACCACCATGTTCAATAACCATAACATCTTAGATATTACAAATTTTTCACACTTCAAGACTTTCTTGCTTCAGAGAGCACGTAAAGCTATCTTGATTCGATCACTTAGCCTCAGGCGAAAACTTCAAAGCTATAATACTCTTCAACATTGAAGCCGTTTACCGTCTTTAATAAACACGCGCAGAGATTTTATTTTTTGGTTACACGTGTTTAAACGCCTTTCAAAATTAAATAAACTTAATTTGGCTTTGTGGTCATCATCGTTATGCAAAGGCCATAGGCCTCCCCCAAACGTCGTCACATCGACAGGTTTTGTGCTTATCGCATTTAGTGGATTATTGCGACCTTCACCATCAGGCTTTCGATGCACCTTGTTCGAGGCCTGCCACGCTGCGCCTTCTAGCACATGTCTTTTTGATGATTGAAGCCAATAGGTATAAAACCCTCCGTCCAGATTTGACCTTTCGGGTACCCAAACTACTCTATGCCCATTACACAAGGGACGTCCTCGTAGACTTTTGAGGAGAAGGGAACTTGAAATACAACCAGCGTTTATCTGTTATGACCCGTGCAATCTGTACGGTGGTTGTTACTGTAATCTATGGCTATTGCACTGGGATGGCCACCTTTATTCGCATTAGGCATGGAAAAGGAATTTCTAGAAGGTCAAGTAAGAGAGGTAAGATTTTCCTTACGTCTTGTTTTTTCAGGTTTTACGAGTTGCAGTGTTTGGAGGGGCTCGTGGTTAAATAATAACAGCCGCTTGGGTCGATCTTCGAGGTTAAGCAACGCTTGCTGAGGTCGGTCCGTGGATGGATGACCATCCAATACATACCGAGACTCCTCCGTGCCTCGGAAAGTACGTTAAGCCGTTGATGGCTGTCATTTGTAGGTCTTTGGCAGTCGTAAAAGGTAGTCAGCAACCCGAACATCAGCTACCACCAGTCTTACCTGGGGTAGTAACAGGGTTGTGAAGGTTCGATAGGCAGTGGCTCCATGTAAAAAACTGGTATTCAGCTGCATCCGGTTAGACTGGAAGCCGACCACATAGTTGGGAAAAGGCTATGCAGATGATGAGTGTTTGGAGGGAAAGTTTTTCGGCGATTGAAAATAGACAACAGATCTTGAAGTATCGGTAACTGATAGTGAGAAATTCAAATCTACACGCTGCACATGCAATATATCTTTTCAGCTTGAACTTATTTTACCCTTGAGAAGGTTCAAGGAAAAATAAGTTTCAACAGAAGAGGTCAATCGTCAATATTAATAATAATAAAAATATAATTTTAGTAATTTAATTTAGTATTATAATTTAGTACTCCTTTTTTATATTTTTAAATGTTTTTTATATCTTTTTTTTTAAGAAATATTTAAAAATGTAATTTATATGTATTAAAATGAAATAAAAGGTAATAAAAATATAAGCGATATCTATAATCACGCCCTGTTTCCCCGAAGGGTTGGGCAGAGGTGTACCTATAGTACAAATAAATCTCATCAATATAATACAGAGATAGATGCGGCACGAAAATGAATTTTCCAATTAATTATGCCGCTCAGTAGGGTGCAAATCGTAATGCCACTGCTTTCTAAAACGGCCTAAAATGTCAAACGGCATTCGAAATTAGACAATCTCCGTCCGAATATCACGGCCTTAAGCTCCGTCCATTTACCCTCTAATCTCCGCAATATTTCCATTGGTAGACTGTATTTTGTACACTGTGGCATAGCGTGGGTCTTCTGTGAAAGTTTCTATTGTGTCAAAGCTGTATCATTTTACTGCTGAACTTGACGTTTATTTGGGTAAGGACGTAAGTAATTGCTTCTTCTTTCCGTACTCTTTATTTTTGTAGATAAGTCTCTAAAAAGCTAATCAGTCTTTTGTTTTACGAGAGCATTCATTCCAAGTATCAATGAAAAAGCATTATTTCCCAGGTGTGTGTTTGTTTTTCCAAGAAAAACATTTTTATTTGCCGAGAAATTTTTAATCTTTAAATCTTAATTTCTGTTATTGATATTTGTTAGAATAACGATTAATGTTATTTAGTTTTCCTACCTTATACCTTAGTTAAATATGGTGATGATTTCACTTTTTATTTTTATTTTTTTATTGTTTATTAATTAAAGAACAAAACAAAATATAAACAGAAACATCACAAAAAACCTCAATAGGTTTGTCCGGATGTTGAAACACTATTAAGCAATCTTAATACTAATATCATACTACTGCATAACGAAATATATAAAGATACAGACAACAACGGATACGGATAACATGGATTACAGAAGGATGAAAAACTGTTAAGTGAGACGGACGCACCCATTTATTGTCTTGTTAAAAACAACAAAAAAATTGTTAGAAAAGTTCAGACTGAGACTTAAACCTTTGGTTGCCTTAAAAAGCGGTGAACGGTCACACAATAAGTGCTGTCTAAATACAGAGCGTTTTTTGACACTTTATTACGGACGTCCGTTACATGATGGAACTGCTTTCCTAGGAAACCCGAGCTCAAGTCTCAGTATGAACAACGTAAGAAATTATTATCTATTCTTCCAATTTTTTTGTTTTTATTTTTGTAACAAGACAATGAATAGGGGTGCGTCTGTCTTTCATCCCCGACACGGACTTAAACCTCTACTTAAACTTAACCAATTGCCTCCCACCCCTATTTTGCATAATGATTTTTCTTAAAATTTGTGCGTATTACAAATGAAGAACCAAGGGGGAGGGGAGAGAAAAATGACGTAATTAGGCAGACATCTTGATTTCGTAGGTTTGTGCGTTCCTATCTCTGTAATGGCAGTTTTTTTTAAATATTAGCTATTCTGAGAGGCTTAGAAGGATGTTAATCTTCTCAGACACGAATCTGTAAGGATTCTTTTGAGATAATCTTTGGCTTATATTGTATTATTCAAAAGAATTAGGGTGACTTGTGAGCCTATAAGCTTTAGCAATGCCATCTGGTGACAGATCCCTTGTAAATAAATATTTAAAACAGTGAAGGATACTTCATTGTTGTTAAGTTTCGACATTGATTTAGGTCTGCATTTGTTTTAAAAAGTATCTGGGACTTTTTATATAGATGTACCAAGTCTATTAGGAGGCCCGTTCCTCGGAGACTTTGAAAACGAAAAATAAAAGAAACTTTAAAAAGTTTTAAATACACCTTAACATAACCGCATACCTACAAAACGAACTACGAGGTAAATGCGTAACACGCTAACAGTACCAATGGCTTTCATTTTGACAGTTCAACAACAGTTGAGCAACTCATGGTGTCATGACTCGGTAAACACACACAGTCACACATACACACACGCATACACATACACACACCCTATACACACACACACACACACACTTCACCCCACTTCCACTCGACACTTATGCTACATAGTAACCTCCACATAGAGTTTTTCTTTTTTATTCTTTTTTTTGTTACTCTTCAATTAATTATAAATTAACTTTCTTAGGGAAGTCTGGAACAATATATTTATAAATATACTTTTGGGTTGGGCGTTAATAGCTGCATCACAGTATTTTAGTTTCGTGGCTATCTTCGTTTTCCTTTCTAAATTGTAAACTTAAGTTATTCCAAATAAAACTTTATTTATTTTATTTTTTAACAACATTAATTGCGCTTTTTACGTTGTTGAGCAGTTTTTTTTTTCGTACATATTATTATGAAGCAATATCCTTCAAAATCATTCAGATTTGATTTGAAAGTGTGTAACGTAATTTAGGGTGCTGGTGGGCCTACACTGCATTTCGCTTCTAACGTGACCTAAATATTTCACCGAAATCAACCTACCTAATTTGCAAAATCTGTCATACTCGCTTCGTTCCCACATTATCTACCTAGCAGATAATCAGCTGCCAGGCTGCCATGCTGTTTTGCTGCTGCCATTCCCCGATGACTGCGACTGTACAACATTGGAATATTGTATAATTTGTGCCGTGCTCAGCGTTGCGCTGTGTGCGCTGCACTGAACATCCATTTGAATAATGCTGTAGCGTTTATGTGAAATATCGAGATTTGGGAAGTAGGGTAGTTTGTGATAAGCTATAGATAAGCTGAAAATATATTTTGCTGAATCACTTCTAGATATAATTATGTTTTAATGGGTTTGTGCTCGGATTCGTGAAGCGGGTCGACATCTTTCAGACCTTTCGCTCGCCCTAGGCTAATAAATTGATTAAAAAAAAATACGACAGTTTTCTGTTATATTGTAAGAAAGTTGAAAGGCTACAGGGTTCTTTTAAAGCCAACAGTTATTTTAATAACCGAATTGCATTCGTCAAGATATTTCCAGGTAAACTTAATGAAGCAGAAGTTAGTTATGCTATAAGTACACCGAAGTTTCGGTTTCGGTTTCGGCGAAAACTTAAAGAGGAGCCGATAACCCGCATATTCGGCTGAAGTTACTTTAAGTTACGGTTTTGGTTTCGGTTAAAAATCGTGTTTCGGTCGGACACTAGTATTCAGGCATTGATTCATTTCATGCACGAATAACTTTTAGTCTAGAAGTTTGTGTATTGTGTAAAAAAAATACCGCCTAAATAAAGTAATGATTTGTTTTTTTGACTGTCCTCGTGCCCCAATAATTATCAACAAAATCCTCTGCGCCACTATATTTTTATCGCATCCGCACCGCTTGCAGTGTACAACGGCGGACTAAAGTCTCGCTGTGCAAGTTTATGACATAAACAAGTAACATCTGCTTTGTCTTATTGAGTTTGGAACTCAATATTGACTCTCAATAGTAAATACGTACCTACAAATCAAATTTCAAGTTGCGCGGATAGCTGAACGTCGGCGACGAAAATATTGGGCACATTTTTGTGATATGAGGTGCATTTTCTATGTATTCGGTAAATAGTTCACCCTTTTTCAATATAATATGACTGTCGTATGACACCGTCAAGATATTTTCTTGCGAGGATAAAAGCATCTTTCAGTAAATAATGTCCTGAGCTTCATTCTTCGATTATTCGGTTTTTCCAAAAGGAATTTCTTAGTCGCAGCTCGGAGTATGGAATTGTGCCCGGCTGATAGCAATAGGCTCGCCCCCTATTACATGGGACTTAAAAACATAACTGGCAAAATGTGGGTGTACTAAGTTACACAAAACACTTCAGGGAAAGAAGGCGTAATGTATGCTATGTTATTTAGACCATTTTATTTCTATTTATGAATAGGTTGGCCTACAACTGTTCACACATTACATTTCGTTTAAACGACGATATACATTTATAAGTGCAACAGTTATTTACAGGCTAACACCACATGCACTATTATATTTAATTTTACATTATTTTATTAAGCTAAGCTAATCTGGTAATATAACACCAATAAAACTTCTAATTAAATTAATTTAAATAAACCAAAAAAAAGTGCTTAAAAAAAAATCACATAAATTGGTAGTAATTAAGAAATTAAATGAAAATTAAACATTTGGTTTAAAAATTAGATTAAATATCGTTGAATTAGTAATTCAGAGTATGCCTTGGTTGTGCGAGCAGTATTTAAAATTAATTTACAAAATTTCCCTATGTTATCGTGGTGTGTAAAATGGGGTTAGATTGATTAGTTTTAAAATAAAATTGACTGTAACTTTTCAGTTATTTATAAAAAAATACAAAAAAAATACTGTAATGGCGACTCATGGTTTTTATTGATAAAATTATTTATTTAATTTTTACGCCCTGTAGGTTCCGAGAAAAAAAACATTAAGTGGCTTATCATCTTTATACTTGATATGGGGTCGCTTTGATTGCCCCCGTTTTTTGTATATAATAAGAAAGTAGCCCATATCAGGAAATAAAAACAAAAATTTTAAAAATTGTTCACTCATTAGTTTTTGAATTAAAACACTTCAAAGTTCACCGGGGTGTGTTTGATTACAGGGGTAACATTGATAATTGATTTTAGAGCTATATTATGGTAAAAAAACACGTTTTGTAGTATAATCAAATATAATATTATAAAATAGACAAAATGTTAGTAACAAAACAACAGATTTCTTACATATAATCAGCCTTCTAACAAAACAACAGATTCCTTGCATTCCCTTATATCTATTGTATAAAGTACCGAATGGTATTTTATAATTTACCGACGTTGTGTTGATGCTCAAATCCCCATCTGTAACTTTTTGCAGAGCTTCTTCGAGGGTTTCATCCGTATAGTTCCTGTACCCGGCGTCTTCTTGTAGTTTCGCACCATTTTACCTTTAAAAAGGATGACTTTGATAACCAGTACTTTTAATATGAATACACACAAGTTTTGTTCCTTGGGGTGACTTTGATAACTATCAATGTCGCCTCGTACCGTTAATCAATTTAACCCCAAGAAATAAAACTCAACACAGAAAACAAAATGGTCGTCATCAATCGAAGTTATCAGATTTATATTACTCTAAAGAAACCGTATAATTATGAAATATAAGTTCTGAAACTACAATAATAATACTTACCCTTGTACCACTGAAGTTCTCCAGCACACTATTTTGCTAATTGTCGCACTATTAATTTTAAAACATTTTTGTCATGGAATGTCACAGCCTAAACCGCAGCCATTTTTAAGAAATATGGCCAAACTGTCAATGTTGCCAACCCAAAATAAAAAAAACTACTGCAGTCCATAGACTCCGAGATTTTATAAAAAAATCAACGAAAAAAAGTAATCATCAAAGACACCCCGCTATTCAAATGTCACCCCACTTTACACGGTACATCGATTAGGTCACTACAGCTGTTTAGGATTTTGCACATTCTCGGTATAGGTGAGTTAGCACCTAGGACAGTTTTACGCAAGGGCGGATGGAGCGGAGTGATGGGTTTTCGAGGAAAGCGGGTTGGGGCACAAAACTTGATGAGACTTAGTAACTGTGGACAGTCTATTTGTTTACAGACGGGATACATAGGAGGGCAGCTGCTTGTTTTTCCCTTTGGAAAAGGCAAGGTGCCGCATAAATCGTTTCTGGACCCTTTCTAAGAGAAGCTTATGAGTGGCGTAATGACGTAACCATAATTTGCAATTATCATTCCACCGATTTTTGCGACAACCTAATGAAAATAGAATTCATTCTGTTGCTGAATGCTCTCAATGTATTTATACCAATTTGACAAAAAAAATATTGATTAAGCACTTATGTGTTTTTTGTTGACAGTCGAGAGAATAACACTAGACGACACCTAAATGTAATCAATGCCTAATTAAAGTCTTGAGTGTAAACTCCAACACTAGTAATTACATTTTTGTGTCGCCTAGTGTTAGGGTAAACGGGCATTTTCCCCATTTATCTAACATAAACTACACAAACACAATTATTTTCAGAGTTTCCAATCCCATATATAAAAAAGTCTCAAAGGCCATCCAACGCTCCAATATCTTATGCATCCAAAATTATGAACTGACCTTTACTGTTCCCGGTGGTCTGAGCTGAGCCAAAGTTGCTCAGGGCGTTAGGTCAGGATAGGTCATTAGGACAGCACCAGCTTTTACCCGCTCAGAACTGACTAGAAAATGAAATTGTAATAAAGTTTATTAAACAGCTTTTAAGAGGATTTTAGTCCGCAGAAGGCTTTAGTTTTTGAGCTTCGGGTAAAAAGGTCAGCTGGATTTATTAATAGATGTCCTGTATTTTATCAAAAGCACTCTCATAATTAAGATTTGCAGAAGGCATTTAAAATAACGTTTTGGATAAGGAGATTATGAATCTGGTTACCAACCACAGTTCAAAACCTGGTAAGATGTGATATCAACGCAATTCCATTAACAGACGCAACTGGCTTCCAGTGAAATAAATCGTTATAGTCCGCGCGCGAGTCCGGCTAAACTAGCCGGTACTTTCAACGCGTGTTGCCGTCACGAAGTGAAAGTACCGGCTAGTTTAGACAAAACGCACATGAGATTGCAATAGCGAGATGATTGTGATGAGGTGAGCGGCCAACTAGTCGCGCGCACTACTATTTATATATTTATTTATTTATTTGTGCACAATATTATAACAAAAGTATACTGCTGACATTACAATATTATAAGGCCGCCAGTAACAGTCACAATACCACCCGTACTAGTTCATACTGTATTACAGTAAGCACTATAGCACTATAGCAAACCTGGAATTAGTAGCATATAAGTCAAGCACAAAGCATGTACATACAGTTATTCGAGCTAGACGTTAACCTCTAAGAAAACAGACGGAACGTTTCGGGAAATCAAACTCTGTCGATAAAGTGTATCTATAGTCTATAATATCTATTATAGTTTAATTCAGGTGGTAAGTCTTCTATTCGGGGAGTTATAAAAAGAAATAATGATTAGTCAAGAATTAATAGTTTCACATGTACCTAGGTGTCTACTCGTTATGCGTTACCGTGTCCGGAGTATATAGTGTTGTATCGATTGCCTTCAGATGTGCCGACTAATCGAGTTACAGCGTGTCGGTTCAATGGAGTGCCTCGCCTTTGAGTTATGTATGTCTATGCTGGCTTGAATCATATCTTGAGCATCGAGATATTGAGTGTGGTAGTCCTCAGATGTGTGGTTATGGGTGGATTTGAGCTTGTAGGTATCTCGAGGTTTAATGGACTAGGTTTCTGATGTCACTCTCAGACAAAATGAAACAATAACGTTGCACAAGTGCTCCAATTGTTGACGTTTGTTATGCAGTTCTTATTTTGGAACTATGGCTCAGTCTTCGATGATTTTGAATTAATATATGAAAGGGATTTTTTTTAGGAGGCAGTATGTGAAGGGAAAAACTGTAAAAATACATTACAGTGGTAGTGTACAGACCAGATTTTTGAAGATTTGGACATCTTAATTCAAAGTAAACATAGAAAGAAAAATATGAATGAGTAGAAATACTAATTAGAAAAGGAATACGAATTAGGTCCGAATGAAGTTAGGAAGCATATTATCCAAAGAGACCATTGATTAATAGCTACTACAGGCTTTTATTGTGGAAAAACAATTAACGATGAGTGATTGTTTACATTTATGACGTTTAAACGTCACTTAACATTAAGGAACGTTTATAAATAAACCCCCAAGGGTTTAAAAATCACCTGAAGAATATCGATTTCTTGTGTAGCCAATCTACCGAAAACGAATATAATATCTAATATCGTATCTCAACAAAAGCTAGTTACAACACATACAACCACAAAGGGGTATTCTTAAACCAATTTCCCAACCAATACCGCTTAGTGCGTTTCGGTTTAATCTATTTTTAAGCTATAACTACACGGTCAAAAGGAAGCCTTTACTCTGTAGTCGGGGGAAACGGGGGAAGTTGGGGGAGATTGGAGGAACTCGGGGAACCCGGGGTATTCCGAGTACAATCTACTTCAAAAGAAATCGCTCAAAGGGCGAAACTGAAAACAATATGAATTTTCTTGGAAAAAAAACGCAGTCCGTGGTGCAAATGCTAAGTAACTTATTAAAGTTTGCTTGTTATTATTGTTGGTAGCAGACTATTCGGACGTTTGAATCTGGTTGCGTTTGTAATGTACTATCTTCAGCCGACTGATAGCCTAGAAAGGAGGTGACTACTAAGATGACGACTAATAGAGAAGTATGGAAGAAAATAACATTGAGCCGACCCTAAATAAATAGGGATAAGGGCGAAGATCTGCCGATGATATTTTCAACCGAAATAGTATCGTCAATAATACACGATTTACTTTTGCCTTTCTATCCAGTTTTGCATCTGAATCTTCATCTTAGATTAACCATTTGAATGCCGTAATTACAGAAACGCCATACGCAATAGTAAACTAAACAATAATAGTTCAAAGATAACTTCAATCTTGAAGTAAAATCAAAAATTAATGGTGTATTGTTAGACGTTGTTGATATTTTATCTCTTTTCAAAAACACAAAACAAGCATATTTGAAGAGAGAATAGACATTAATTATCTAAAATTTTATGTTATTTGACAGCTAGCACGATTCATTATTTTCAACTTAGATACGATCAAAACCTATACAGTTACTTAATAGAAAAACGTCCGACTAGCCCTTATAAAAATTTAATACTGATCATATAACATCGAACAGTAGCGAAGTAATCATGTGGAACAACAACTCAAATCGTCCATTTAAATTGTTACTCAATAATAGACTGGACAAAGACGTCCAAAGAATAGTTCAACCTTTCAACATTATGCTCTCTGTATTCTTCACTTCAAAATTTAAAATTAGTAATAGTTATATCACCCCATGTGAGAAGAAGTATCACATATTACTGTTCTTTACTATTTCATTTTTCAATGTTTATAGTATCAGTCGTTTGTTCAACGATATGAAAAGTAATTTTCCAAAATTTCTTAAAACGGATATATCTCTTGCAATTTTTTGGTTTGCTAACACTATATATTCTGTCGGCTACATTTTGCTCATCATTTGCAACATTATCTATAGCCGCAGTATCGTTTCCCTTACATTGAAGCTCCAAGACGTTCATAGGAGCATTGACATTAGCAGAAATGTCCGAAGCTATATTATTTGGAACTGGATCTCACTTTTTACTGTACTCAGTATTTTTAATTTACCTTCTATATTTTTTTATGTCACAAAGGGGTCATTTTATTTTATTGAAGCTGCCCGCGATTTGCTGATTACACAATATGATCTAAATTTAATTTATGGTATGCGCCTTACAACGTTGTTGACAACGTACCTGAAAGAATGGATTAAGAACATACTAACAATAAATAATGAAGAACAGAATAATGAACATTGTAACAACATTTTTAAGACGTATCATAATATTTTAGACGCTTACAAACTGTATACAAAATGTTTTCAAGTATTAGTAAGTCGGTTTTTTCTTACATTGTTACAAATTTCACTGCATTTTCATGCAATGACATTCTCTTCTTTTTTAGATATTATACCGAACATTCGACTCGTTTATTCGTTGTCTATGTTTTGTGCAGGTACACTTAATACACATGCAAGCATCGCCACATCACGAAGTGAGTATACGCAATGCATATTATGTATCTTAAAATTTAATTTAGTACAGGTAGGGATTTTGTACGATATATATCTTCTATGAAATTATGCCACATTTGTACTTCTTCAGTCTTCATTTGATTCACTAATTATACCAAAATATTATTAAAAAAAAGAAAAAAATGGTTCTGTGTAGACTGTGCTACTCCATGTTGGATAGCTGATTCAGTTACTTAATTTTATTGAATGAATACGTTTCCATGATGACGTTACGGCACCATTTCAGTGCACAGCTGGCTTTTAATATTATTTTACTACTTGCTGCTTTCAGTTGCCTCCATCTTTGAGCGTCCTTCTAATCATATGGATTGTAAAATTTTTGTCACTTGAAATGATAACTTGTTGGCAATTTGAGAAGTTCTATATATCTGTGGAAGAAGCTGAGTCGGCGTGTATACAGCGTGTCATGGATACGAACTGTTCAAGTAAGAACAAACATTTTGACTACGAATAACTAAATTATTTTTATAAAAATATCGTCACTTTAAGGTACCCAGATTGATTCAACTTTGATTTTGAAATTGTAAAACTCTTCTATATTTTTATTATTTTGTAATTTATCTAACTCAATTTTTGCTTATTTCATTACAGAAAGTTTCAGACATCTTTGCAAGCGCGTGCTACAAGTTAACCGGAACTTCAGTAAGATGACAGCGTGTGGCTTGTTCACAATAGACGCCACTCTACCGATACCTCTGACAGGACTCTTAACTAATTACATTATTGTACTGTTGCAGTTTGCTTTCCTGTGAAATTCTTTATTTCTTTTTATAATTATCTTCAATCGCAATAATTTCATGTAACATTATTATTAAGTGGATACAAATAAAAAATGCTTCCAGAACAATACCTTTAATATTATTTGACAGCAAATACGTATAATGATTAATGTTCAACTTCGATACGATCTTTGTGTGCCTAATTAAATAGACAAGAATATGACATATTCTGGTCTATTTATTTTATTTCTATTATGACATTATCATAATAGAAATATCAGATAATTGGTCAATTGACATTGATCTACGAAAATGATTAATAATCGTGCGAAACAACTCAAATCGTCCGATTGAATTGTTGGTTAGACCCTTTATGCTCGCTAAAAAAATACCTACTAAAAGTTTCGCTATGTACGTAATTTTTCAATTCTACGTAAACAATGGAAGGTACAGTTGGAAAGAAAACTGTTTTAATACAAGTTAAAAAAGTTTACATTGGTTTTGTTTCGTTCTGACAATAAAAAAAGTCAAAATAACAGATAAGAACAAACGAATTTCAGAGCCATTCTAATGGCTCCTGCACACAGTGCCGGCGGCATGGCCGCCGGTTTTTGCCACGCGGCACGTGCCTCCGGCTTTTGATCCTTCATTTTGCTTGCGTTTGTTTCTGCGGCTTTGTGCGGCATGGCCGCCGGCACTGTGTGTAGCAGCCATAATAGTGGCTCTGAAATGGCCGGCAGCAAGGCCCGTCATGCCGCACAAAGCCGCAGAAAGAAATGCAAAGAAAATGAAGGAGCAAAAGCCGGAGGCACGTGCCGCGCGGCAAAAGACGGCGGCCATCCACAGTGCCGGCGCCGGTGCCGGCCGCCGGCTTTTGCCACGCAGCACGTGCCTCCGGCTTTTGCGCATTCATTTCATTTGTGCGGCAGGGCTGCGCGCACCGCGGTTTGCCCGGCGGCAAGGCCGGCACTGTGTGTAGGAGCCATAAGTGAAGAAATGATTATGTAAGTCAGTAGGTACTGGACCCACAAGATTTATTATTACAAATCCTATCTTACTAACATTATATAAATGCGGATGTTACGATGTTTGAATGTTTGTTACGCACTCATGCTTCAACGGCTAGACGGATCGGGATGAAATTTGTTACACAGATAATTCAAATCCTGAATTAACATATCGATAAAGTCGCGGGCAGAAAACTATTGAAATATAAAACAGCGTAAATAAAAAGTCCGTTCTCATAGTCAAATTAGTGTATTAATAATATTTCAGTCTTATTAATTACACAAATAAAATACAAATTGGTAAAACCTTTTACGTGCTGCCAATTTCGGTTGAAGTTTGAAGAATTATGCCGTTCTAGCTTTCACCAAAATAATCTAACTAACACATATTTACGAAATTCTTCTGGTATGATGACTTCAGCCGGGTTGTTAAATTGTGTTTTCTGAACTTTCAGTGACTTATTTCTATATCTGTATAATTTACTTTTTACTGATTTGCAGTCGGAAACACTTTCAGAGAGATGGTAGCCGACGTTTCTTAATCTTCGAAAGTTTTCTGTACTGATATATAATTTGTACTAACTTCTTTCTTGCACTCACTAATGGCTATTTGAACCTCAAAAAAAAAAAAATATTAATAGTAAGTAGTAGTTGAGGTTTCCGGTTCCGGTGCTCGAAACGCAAACATCGTTGTAGTGCAGTCCTCAAAGTTATTGTGCTTAAAAAACATTTATTGGCTGTTGGACATGGTGAATAGTGAAAAACACAATATAAGTGCTGAGGAATTGTGGAACTATTGATTCTAGTGCAATAATCGTGAAAATAAAACAGATTACAACTAAATAAGAACCAACAAGGGATTGAGGTTAGAAATTTTGTCACAGAGCACTATTAGAAACGTCATTGTGTCACTGTCAGTCAATGTCAGGTCGACAGTGTCAGTGTCACTTATCGCATCGGTGTTGCCAACGCGAAAATTACCATTCCACCGCTGCGTTCCATTTAACGCAAAGAAGTGAAAACTTAAACATGGAAGAACAATTTCAAATTCTATTTGACAAAATGAAAATCGAAATGCAGAAACAGACGGCTGAAATGAAAGAGTCTATAACTAATTCAATCATGGAAAAAATGGATGAAAAACTACAGCCTATTATAGCAGAAAATAAAGATTTAAAAATAAAATTAGTAAACCTTCAGAAAGAAATGGAATATTTGAAAAGGGAAAAGAAGCAAAACACATTATTATTTTTGGATTAAAAGAGGAAGATGAATCTACGTCAGGATTAATACAAGGGGTGAAGAAGATATTTAATAAAGACTTAAATGTGAACATTGGGAATTCTGAAATAAACAACATTTATCGCATCGGAAAGAAAAGCCCAGATGGAAAGCCGAGGCCTGTCCTTCTTTCCCTTGTCAATTTATGGAAGAAAAATGAGGTAATGAAAGTCCGAAAAAATCTCAAAGATATGTATATCACAGAGGATTATTCTAAAGAAGTTATGGAGAAGAGAAAAATGTTACAAACTAAATTGAAAGAAGAAAGAAAGAAAGGAAATTTTGCATATCTTAAATACGATAAGCTTGTAGTGAAGTAAAATAATACAACCAATGATAAAAGAAAAAGAGAAATATCTTCATCACCGCAAGACAATACACAGGCAAAAAAGCAACAAGTCTGGACACCATCCCAAAATAATAGGCGTAACGCTTTTGATGTCATGAGAGGTAGATCCAATTCTCTCTCTTCCTTTATGGAGGATAGTAAGCAATAACAATTAGCTATCGGCAACCGGAAAACAAAACAATATAAAGATGTAGAAAACTAAATATAATTAGAAACCACCAACCTCCCCCAAGCCGACTGGTCCTCGTGGGGGAAAATGACCACGACCCTCTAAAGATTAATAATAGGAATAAGAAATATAACATATAGAAACTATAAACTGTCGATCACTAGGAACCACGGAAAAACTGCAAGAACTGGAATTAGCACTGGATGAAATAAAATGAGATATAACTGGTATTAGTGAAGTGAGAATATTTGGGGAAAGAATAGAAGACCATGGAAAATACATACTACACCATATTGGGGAATAATACGGAGTCGGATTCATGGTCAAATGAAACCTTGCAAAAAATATACAAGAAATTAGAGGGATTTCAGAACGGGTTGCACTTCTCAACATTCAATTACTCGTAGATGGTGAGGAAGAACGTATGGTCAGAAACATAATAGTTATGGGCGACTTTAATGGACAGATTGGCAAACAAAAAAAGAGGAAAGAATATACCTACCATAGGAAGTCATGGATTTGGAAATAGAAGTAAAAACAGTATGAAAGACATCGAATGCACTGGTAGCACTGATTTACTTCTGAACAACCTCGAAATATCCTTGCACGGTCAGAAAAACGAATGTTTATCGACTCAACAAAAATACAACAAGCAATTAAAAACAGAAACTAAAAAAGTAAACATGACTAGTAAGACAGCGACATCATTTAAAAGTAAGCAATTATTACAAAAATGGAAAGAACTTATACAACAAGAGGAAAAAAAATTAAAAAAAATAATGGCCAAAACATAGCAGAAATAAACAAAATGATTAGCGAACAACTTATAAGGGAAAGGAAAACAAAAAAAAAAAAACATATCGACGCCCCCAAGCAATAAGTCGGTAATCGTAAAACTTAAATGACATGGCTAAATGGAAGTATGGGCGACTCCCTTAGCAATGTATAAATATTGTACCTATTAATATGTAATGCAGAATAGCTGAATATTAGTATTGCGTATGAAAAAAGTTTCAGGAACTTTTTATATCGTTACAATCCTGAAAATAAAATCGTAGAAACTCCTACGTCAAAAGGCATACAAACTTGCAGAAGAAAAAGATTTTGCTATGAACTGTAGTTAGGCGTTTGTTAACAACCTTCAACAAATAGGTTAAAAAAAAGATTATGTTGGGAAAATCACCCAACGCATATAATTATACGCACTGACAGGCCAGGTGCACTCCGTATTTTAGGTATGAAGCTACAAGTACGCGGCTGGCTCGACTCGTCGGGCCAATTCAGGTGGCGTAACGTAGTCAGAAGATAAAAGAGTTACGCGATTGTAAGAACAGCAACTTCTATGTGAATATAACTTTATGTAATTAGCACTGTGCTACCTGAACTGCACTTTATTGTGTCGTAGCAAGAGGCTCTTTTGGTGAGCAGTCGTGGCCCAGTGGTAACGGCCCCGACTTACAAGTTGTAGGTCATGGGTTCGAAACCGAAACATGATGAACCCAGTCAGGCGCTTTACTTTGTGTAAAATAATTTTAGCACCACTGCTCACAAAACGGTGAACGAAAACATCGTGAGGAAACCGGCATGTCCTAAGTGCATCTATGCATGTCCTAGAACCAAAAATTCGAAGACATGTGACATCCACCAACCCGCACCGGGCCCGCGTGGTGGATTACGGCCTTCTCCCTCTCACAGAGAGAAGGCCTGTGTCCCAGCAGTGGGAACATTAATAGGCTGATTATGTTATGTTATCATGTATGTTAAGAGTCGCTTTTTATTTAAATGATTTTGCTGAGTGAATCATCTGTACTAATCTGTGCCGGTACATAAACAGAATGCTATTGCAGAAATAAAATAACAAAATGTAGGTACATTAATTATTTAATAAGGAGCAAAGCAGTACTACGGTTTGTGAGACACATATCTATCACATATATGTGTCTCACAAACCCTAGTACTGCGGGGAATATAAAAATTATGTTTTTCAACAAACATCTTTTTTATAAATCCTGGGATTACATGTAACAGTTATTCAAAGACACAACCATTAAACATACTCGTACAGTGTGTTGAGGTGTTTGCAGCCCGCTTATAATTTATTTCAAATTCTAGTAGGTAAAGGTCTAGAATTCTAGATGCTGCTTCAAGTTCAGGTCTTGATTCAGGTCCAGGAAGATTTACTCGATTTCGATCTTGATTTGACTGCCGTTGATGTCTCATCCAACAGGGATGACACGCATAGTTCATAACCTAAAAGAAAAAGTCAATATAGGATATTTAAGGAGTCATCACTAGCCACAAATATTTATGTGATGAACTGTGAACATACGTGTTTTTGTTGGTCTGGGTGTTTACAAAAAAAAGTATGAAGTTGTATAAGTATTAAATATAAGCTCTACTTAGTTTAGGACTAGATATGGTGCTGTGTCAAATATCCAAAATATTTATTATAAGTATTAATATAGTGAAGTCAGCATTGAATCAATATAGGAAATACACATAATATTGAGGTCTGGGATAGGACCGACTATTTGCAGGCTGATGAACTGATTATCCGAAAAAGAAGACCATCCATTCATGCATTGGATGGGCATTTAAATATGAAAGAACACATTGTAATACACATCATTTTAATTACCTGATAGAAAGCTGTATGTGACCTCGGTACATTCTGAAACATTGAACTGTTCCTTTCGACTGCATGGTATTGTGCACTTCATAACGGCCACAAGTGATGCACATTGTAGGTATGCCCAAATAAACGTGCATCAGGAGCTATTTCCGAACTCAGACGTTCAAAACATGGATGGCAAAAGTTGGCATCCTTTGAAACCTAGAATAAAATTATTAACATGAGTCAAGTATGTAACAAATACATAAACACATTAATAATTGATGACATCTAAGGCAACTAGTTTGTCGTTGTTACAATTATAAGAAGACCTGAGTCTTTCTGATCCATTGCCATTGAGTTTATATTAGATTTTAAGAACTGTGGTAAACAACCTCCAAATCGGCTTTGCACTTAGTTGCTTCTCATATTGAGTAGTTGTAGAATGATTTCAGCTAACTCTAGATGACTTACCTCGATCGATTGTTTACCATCATGCTAAGATAGTGAGTAGAAGACCATGTAAAGAAGAGGTGATATGCCTCCACAGTCTACACCACACACGACTAGTTTATGCATCAGCTCATAATGAACGAATATGCAAGGGAAGTCCATGTAGAGTAGCGGAAGGTCAGTATGAAGATAAGCACACTCAATAAGACCGACAGATAAGCGAGAGTCAAAAGTAAATATCCAGAAACGGCAAAACGAAAAAACGACGTCTGACACACGTCTGGCCTGACTGACGTTTGATTTTTTTATAGAGATGGTATGGAACATCTTGGAATGTAGCAGAATCGATAAAATAATTGAATATAGAAAAACTGTTCTTGTCGATTATTATTCAATCAACATTCTTCGACATAAAATAGTTTTATATTATTGTGATGGTTATTGGATCATTTGCATAGATTAAACAAAGAGTTTACCAAAGAGTTTACACGTTTTCCGAAGCTTTTGGTAATTTTTTTATTTGGTTCTAATCGAATCAAGTCTAATAAAGAAGAATCGATTGTCACTTTTAAGTAAACAGCACTATTTATTAAGTGCCGTCATAATTTTGTGTGCTTCTTGTCAAACTTAAAACAGGAAAAATACTTTTAATTATTTGATTAGTTCACGAAAGTTCTAGGAAAATAATAAAACCGTAATAATTCATTAATGAATATTTGAATGTTATGATGTAGTGAGAAATTTCTATACATGCTAAAGGCAGTGGCTTGGAGAAATGTTTTTCTGTTTTTGTTGAATAGCTTTTCAATGAGTCGGTGTAGTGAGGTCATTGATACATCAAACGAAAGCTAATTTTTTGCTTAATTCAATTATTATTTTAACATTAAATTTTGTGCGTGAAAAGCCTTGCAATTTAAGAAAATAAATATTACAAAAATATATTATGTAAATTGTTTAAGTAATATACACTTACGCCATTATTGCAGTAAATTTGTAAACAATGTTGATACGTAACATTACAATACGGACTTTTCCAGCGTAATTTTTCATCTTGAAGACGATACGTAATTGGTTATTACGGTGTTATTGTGGTTTTTTTTAAATTGACACAGTAACAGTATCGTTAAAGAACATTGTTTTTGAAGGAAAATTCTGAAAAATATTTTTGTGTAACCATCCAGTGCTATTACATTTTTATCGAATTTTTTAAGTTTAATATGTCTAGGTTTACAAGAAAAGACTGTAGACGATGAGTATAACGACGTTTAATAATCACAATAATTAAATCAGAATCGAAAATTAACATCTTAACCTTTAGGAGAATTAAGATAAACATTTATCAATTAAAATAATTATAGGGACATCAGTCATGTCAATATTCATGATTAAGCATTAAAAACTAGTAGTATATCAATAATAATTAAACACAGCAATAAAATAATGTCACAAAATTAACACCTTAGGTTTTAGAAATATTTAGGTACTTAAATAACTATGAATATGACAATGACTCATAAAAAGGATGGCAAAATCGCGGAATTGCTCCACTTTTAAATAAACTCTGGTCTGTATGCAATTCGGGGATACCCTACGGTCTCCGGTGAGGCGGCGAGCCTCCTGGCCGGATTGCCGCCATGGGATCTGGAGGCGAAAGTCCTCGCGCCACTTCCAAATGTGGGCGAGGTAAAACGCCGGATTGTAACTCTGCTGCCGCGAGAAATCACGGCACAGCAGACAGAGCTCTGGCGGGATCTCATGGCGGCCTGGAGAGTGCGATTGTCGCAACCCAGAGCTAGGCACGCCACAATTGCGGCGATAAGTCCCCTCTTTGAAGAGTAGCTAGAGGGCCGCCACGGCGTCCTCACCTTCTGCCTGACGTCGGTCCTCACCGGACACGGTTGTTTCGAGAGGTTCCTGTTTCGCATAAGGCGGGAAGAAACGCCCGGAGGACACGGTGGAGCATACGGTGGAGGTATGCCCGGCTTGGCCAGAGCACTGCCGTGTCCTCGTGAAGGCGATCGGCGGCAGTGACCTCTCGCGGCCGGCCCTGGTCCAGGCCATGGGACGGAGCGAGAGGGCATGGCAAGCCGTCAACTCATTCTTCGAAGCAGTAATTCTCGCGAAGGAGGGGGCGGAGCGCGTAAGGAAGAGGCAAATTTCGTGCCCTCACGCCCCTAGCCGCCGCAGAAGACGCCCTGGGCGTCGGGAATCCGTAGTCGATTTCCGGCCACCGTAGGCGCGGGCTTGCGGACGGAGAGCAATGGGTAGCTCCTCGTCCGATAATGACCAGGCCCGGTTCGATGGCGCTTTGTGTTCCACGCGCGCCTCAAAGAAATGCCAGCACAATTGACGGGGTCCGCTAGGGCCGATGCCTACCGGGGTTACGGCGCGGCGTGCGCCACGGTGTCCCTAGCGGGGGCCACGGTGTCCCTTTAGGACTCCAACTGAAGGAACATGGGTGGGTTTGAGTCAGTAATAGTAGAGTCTGACACGTCCTTCCACTCCTCCCAGAGCGGGAAAAGTTATTTGATGATTACCCAAAAAAAAAAGGTCTGTATGCAAAGGGTTACTAATTAGAATGGGTTGGTGGTATGCATTTTGCAACTCTACATTTTTTAAGCCTATACTACATCTTGTGTTCGTTTTCGTCCCCTTAGACGAAGGGGACGAAAACAAACGCATGGGACTTATTTAAATCAAGCTCGGAATATGTATCGTTAAAATTGTACTTATAGAACAACTTACCTTCTTGCGTAACGTTAACCTCCATCACATCAGCCCATCGGATTATATTATCGTCTACATCACGCCGCGCCGCTAATGATTGAGATCTACAAGTGGCTTAATATGGTATATTTCAGACTGCTCTAATTCTTTCAGCTGATATTTTTCACCAAAATTTTAGAATTTAAAATAATACTCGGTCGGGAGTGTATAAAACTTAGTTCTGCAG
Organism: Conistra vaccinii; assembly: GCA_948150665.1. NCBI lineage: Eukaryota > Metazoa > Arthropoda > Insecta > Lepidoptera > Noctuidae > Conistra > Conistra vaccinii. The sequence continues at coordinate 19,031,525 of OX411326.1, forward strand.
GTTCTTTCCTATACATGCGCGCATAGAATCGCCCTCGTTTTGGCTTGTACAGTTTCAAAAAATAGATATGCTTAGTAATTTGGCAGCATAAACGTAAATAGCTAAAATATATCGGTTTTTATTTTACCTATAACATCCATCAGAATATTTAGACTCGGCAGGCAACACAAATCTTTATTTTAACTAAGATACCTACCTTCTTTTAATGCCTGCAGTGCATTGGTACATTTGGTACACAGGGGAACCTGTAATGCTCGTCGTTATGACAACGTGGCATGCAGAGCAGAAAATCAAAGAACAGTAAAAAAAAAACTTTGTATTGTAATGTATACTTATACTGAAAATTAAAATTACTAGAAGAACTTATAAAGTAGGTAGTACGTTAGCACTCCTTCAACCGTGTTGTCAACCGTTAGAAGCATTCGTCTCATACGAGCATTATTTAATTCTCTACGGCCAGTTTCTTCATTCACAACTAATCAGTTTGCCATAGAAAGAAAGAGACCAATGCGTCTTGCAAACTGTTTTGCGCAAAAATATAAACAGCAATATCGAAAACGGGACCAGACGTGTTCAAATTAGATACGTATTGCAATTTTACACATAGTTATTAATTAATTATTTACTTTAAAAACCTTGTTAGTTCCTATTACGGTCTGAGCTGACTCAAAATAATTTGACAACAACAACGTGCTAACGTTTACCAAGAACTGCACGAAATTCATTCACGCCAATAAGTCGGTAATAGCAACTTACCAAAATTAAATACCAAATACACTTTTGTATTGATACATAAAGCTACTTTTCTCGACATAATTTCGTTTTTTAATTTCCCTACAATAAAAGTGTTTTTCATGATATCTTCGTAAATATCACTACGAAAAATTTGAAATAAATTACTAAGATGTATCCCAACCCATAGGTGCCGAATTTGAAATAACAATAAAAAATCCATAATAGCACATTACCGACTTATTGCTTGGGGGCATCGATATAGAAAAAACGGGAGGAATAAAGAAGGCGCTAAAAGAAATGAATTACAAAAAGGACTGGATCCCAAATATGGAAAATAAAGAAAGGTGGAAAGACCAGAAATACTGAGAATTGCCACGGAATACCAAAATTGCCAGTACAGTATGGACCCAAGAGCAAGAGACAGGAGTATGTGGGAAACTTTAGAGGAGGCCTTTGTCGACAGACAAGCTGTTCCAAACAAACAACCAGTTGAAGATAACTCAAATGCAGATTATTATGAAATAAATTTAGTATTTTAGTAAGTAGGCATTTATTTAGTGTAAGAAAGAAACAGCAATAAAGGCTATTTTATTTTAATTTTTATTTATTTTTAAGTAGTAGTTAGTAGTAGTATTAATAGTAGTAAATATTGGTCTTCAAAATTTGGCACGCATTGATTGCTGTGTATATATTCTTGAACTATGCATGACTTTTTTTAAATCTTTATTTATTAACGAGGGTTTGATCACATAATGAATTCATAGGAAACCTTTGTTACATGCAAAGCTTAAGATCTACGCTTAATCCCTAAGTTAACTAATTTATATAATATTCTAGCGGCTTTGGATGCTGGAAGAGCTAAAATAATATTAAATTCTCCCACTTGACAAATATTCATTAAATTGGTCTCTAATCAAATATATTTCCGGTTTGTTCTGGACACACTCCACCATAATATGAAAAACGTCTTCGACCACATTTCATTCCGTGCAGTTTGGAGAAGTAACTTTGACCATCAATGCAGCAAAACAATTCAATGGGATGTGTCCGGAACGCAGTCTCATACTTGTCACAATTTCTTGTCTACAGACTCATATCGGTATTATCAAACCAAGGATAGTTCTGAATGGTTGGCTGCATCGTCCGATACTAAATACCTTTTGTCAATGACTTTTCGTCGAAGTAATCGTTCCAAATTTTATAGCATTTCAATCTACCTACACTTAAAATATCTGTCCAGTAAGGATTGTACGTCACCGGAACACCCTCTAAGAACGTAGCTTTTTAGCTTTTTATCTTTAATTATCATTCAAATTATTTTAGGGTTGGAATATTTTTTTTTTTTATGTTCTCATTAAGCCCAAGCATTTGATACCCAACAAAACACCTTTTATTTATTTTTTAGTTTATCTCTTTATGTCCTCTAAAGAGCACACCATATTCAATTTAATGTGACGTCACTTATAACCAGCGAACGATCAAGATGCTTCCAACGATACCTTATTTGTCAAACTATGATAAGGAGTTGAGTCAAGTTCTGAGGGAACAGATGAACATACATACTTACCGGTGAAAATCATAACCCTCCTGTTTTGGTTCGCCGTAGTCGGGTAAATAAAGGCATACTTGAAGATAAAATAGAAATTCATTATCTAATCCTTCGTATAACTTGACAACGAGCACGATTAATTATTTTCAACTTGGATACGATCAAAACTCAGTAATAGATAAACTTCCGGCAGGCTCTTATAAAAATTACAAAATATTTTTCATATAACATCGACCAGTTGCGTAGTAATCATGTGGAACAACAGTTTTAATCGACCCGTTAAATTTTTACTCAATAATAGACTGGACAAAGACGTCAAAAGAATAGTTCAACCTTTCAACATTATGCTCTCTGTATTCTTCATTTCAAAATACAAAATTAGAAATTGTTATATCACTCCGTGTGAGAAGAAGTATCACATATTACTGTTCTTTACTATTTCATTTTTCAATGTTTTCAGTATTCGTTGTCTGTTCAACGATAAAAAGAGTATTTTCGCGGAATTACATACATCGGGTATCGCGCTTACAATTTTTTGGTTTGCTAACACCATGAATTGCCTCAGCTACATTTTGCTCATTGTTTATAATATTGTTCATACCCATAGCAATGTTTCCCTTATATTGAAGCTCCAAGACATTCATAAAAGCATTGACATTAGCATTGACATTGTCAGAAGTTATATTATTTGGAACTGGATCTCACTTTTTACTTTACTCGGTATTTCCCGGCTATATTTTTTTATGTTCTAAATGGGTCAGTTAGTTTTATTGAAGCTTCCGGCGATTTACTGATTACACAATATGATCTAAATTTAATTTATGGTATCCGCCTTACAACTTGGATGACAACGTATATAAAAGAATGGATTATGAACATACAAACAATAAAATATAATGAAGAACAGAATGATGAATATTGTAACAAGTTCTTTAAAACGTATCAAAATATTTTAGATGCTTACAAACTGTATACAAAATGTTTCCAAGTATTAGTAAGTCGGTGCTTGCTTACATTATTACATAATTATTAAATCCAGTCCCTCCAACTCATGCAATGATATTTTCTTCTTTTTCAGATTTTGTACCGAACATACGACTCGTTTATTCGTTGTCTAAGTTTTGTGCAAGTACACTTAAATACATTTACAAACGTCGTCACACCACGAAGTGAGTATATGCAATGCATTTATGTGTCTTAAGTTTCCATTTGGTAACTAGTAGGTATTTTGAATGATATATTATTATTTATGAGACTATGCCACATTTGTACTTCTTCAGTCTTCAATTGTGTCAATAATATTAAACTAAAGCAGAAGAGAAGAAAACTGGTTCTGTGTAGACTGTGTTACTCCATGTTGGATTGCTGATACAGTTACTAAATTTTATTGAATGAGCAGAGCACAGCTGGCTCTTAATATTATTTTTCTACTTGCTGCTTTCAGTTGCTTCCATCTCTGAGCGTCCTTCTAACCATATGGATTGTAAAATTTTTGTCACTTGAAATGCTCTATATATCTGTGGAAGAAGCTGAGTCGGCATGTATACAGCGTGTGATGGATACGAACTGTTCAAGTGAGAACAAAAGTTTCGACTACGAATAACTAAATTCTTTTTATAAAAATATCGGCACTTTAAATTACCCAAATTGATTCAACATTGATTCTGAGAGATGGGTTCATCTATTTTATTTTTTATTTTTTATTTATCCTAATTTATTTTTGCTTATTACATTACAGAAAGTGTCAGACATCTGTGCAAGCGCGTGCTACAAGTTAACCGGACCTTCAGTAAGATGACAGCGTGTGGCTTCTTCACAATAGACGCCACGCTACCGATACCTCTGACAGGACTCTTAACTAATTACATTATTGTACTGTTGCAGTTTGCTTTCCTGTGAAATTACTTATTTCTTCATATTATTGCACATAATTATATTCAATTAATGATTACATGTTACATTATTATTGAGTGGATACAAATAAAAAAGATTTATTCTTCGTTCGTCCTAAAGTTTTGTCCCACATTCCAATAACTCTTAGTTTGTCTCCTTTACAGGTACAGTCAACAAAAAAATAGGAACTTTTTCTGTTTGTCTGGTTGTATGTTCCGGATTGACGCAAAACTATTTTGCACAGGTATTCCTATAGATTAAAATATAAAAAGTTAATCACAAAAAATGAACATCAGTTGGGATCGAACTCACAACCCGTAGATTAGAGCGCGACAATTTAACTAAAATAGCCATCATGTCCAGATTGACAGCTTAGCTAATAATATAAAAATATAAAATAAAAATAAATAATCCCCCATAACAAATAGGGTGAAAATACGAGTATATAGCCTACTAGCTGCGCCCCTCGGTTTCACCCACATAATTCTCGATCCCGTGGGAATATCGGGATAAAAAGAATCATATGTCATAATCATAATCCAAGTCGTGGTCTATCCAAATTTCATGCAAATCCGTTTAGCCGTTTTACCGTGAAAGCGTAATAAACAAACTCATTTTCGCATTTAATCATATTTACCTAGTTAGGATTCGTTGATCTATAGGAATACCTGTGCAAAATAGTTTTGCGTCAATCCGGAACATACAACCAGACAAACAGAAAAAGTTCCTATTTTTTTGTTGACTGTACCTGTAAAGGAGACAAACTAAGAGTTATTGGAATGTGGGACAAAACTTTAGGACGAACGAAGAATAAATCATAAAAAATGCTTCCAGAACAATACTTTTTACGTTATTTGACAGCAAATACGTATAATATATAATATACGCATTAAATACGTGTACGTACGTTATACGTGTACGTACGTTATACGTGTTTAATTAGGCACTTATCTATGATAAGTGCCTAATTAAACAGACCAGAATTTGTAATCATAAAAATATCAGATAATTGGTCAATTGACACTGATCTACGAAAAAGATTAGTAATCGTGCGAAACAACTCAAATCGTTTGGTTGAATTGTCGGTTAGTCCTCTTATACTTTAGTCCCTCTATGCTCGACTTGAAAAATATCGACGTGCAGTGAGCTTGTTGTTAAATTTCATGATTCCGGTCAAAGGGAAGTACAATATAGGTTTTGATTTATTTCTGAGTATTAAAATATGTCGCATATACTAATATATTTTCTTACAGCGTTGACTTACTTGATATTTTAAAAGCACCAAGGGACGGTAGACCTACGTATTTAACATTAATTTCAACTTGATACCTCCACGCGTTCCTGAGAAAAAGATTCTTGACAGATAGACGGATGGACAACAAAGTCATACTATAACGGTTTCGTTTTTCCGTTTGAGGTGCGCAACTCTAAAAATTACCAAAAATAATATCTAATCTTGTAAGTAATTTGACAACAAGCACGATTAATTATTTTCAACTTAGATACGATCAAAATCCAGTAGGTAATAGAAAAACTTCCGGCATGCGCTTATAAAAATTACGGAATATTGTTCATATAACATCGACCACTTGCGTAGTAATCATGTGGAACAACAGCTCAAATCGTCCAGTTAAATTCTTACTCAGTAATAGACTGGACAAAGACGTCCAAAGAATAGTTCAACCTTTCAACATTATGCTCTCTGTATTCTTCACTTCAAAATTTAAAATTAGAAATAGTTATATCACTCCGTGTGAGAAGAAGTATCACATATTACTGTTCTTTACTATTTCATTTTTCAATGTTTCTTGTATCTATTGTTTGTTCAATGATAAACACAGTAATTTTGCGGAATTGCATAAAACGGGTATCGCGCTAACGATTTTTTGGTTTGCTAATATTTTATATTACCTCAGCTACATTTTGCTGATCATTTGTAACATTGTTTATAGCCGTAGCAACGTTTCCCTTTTACTGAAGGTCCAAGAAATTCATAGAAGCATTGACATTAGCAAAACTGTCCGAAGTTATATTATTTGGAACTGGATCTCATTTTTTACTGTACTTGGTGTTTATATTTTCCCGGCTATATTTTATTATGTCACAAACGGGTCAATTAGTTTTATTGAAGCTTCCGGTGATTTACTGGTTACACAATATGATCTAAATTTAATTTATGGTATCCGCCTTACAACTTTGATGACAACGTATCTGAAAGAATGGATTAAGAACATACAAATAATAAATAATGAAGAACAGAATGATGAATATTGTAACAAGATTTTTAAGACGTATCAAAATATTTCAGATGCTTATAAACTGTATACAAAATGTTTCCGGGTATTAGTAAGTCGGTGCTTACATTGTTACATAAATAAATTGCAGTCCCTCCAACTCATGCGCGCTTTCTCTTTTTTTTTTAGATATTATACCGAACATACGACTCGTTTATTCGTTGTCTATGTTTGGTGCAGGTTCACTTAATAATTTTGCAAGCATCGTCACATCACAAAGTGAGTATATGCAATGAATATTATGTATCTTAAGTTTTCATTTGGTACCAGGTATGTTATGCCCAGGAATTTAGTAAATTATGTTTTTTTTTTTATTAGCCCTCGTTAATGTCCTTAACGTGATATTAAAGTTCTGGAGTATGAATTATCTATATTCTGTCTATTAATCTGATTTATTTTCAAAACAATTCAAACATATTTTCTTTAGTCATTTTCTTTTTTATATTTTCACTTCTTTAGCAAGATCCCGTTATGTTTTGCATCTATTTTGAATAATATGTAAGTATATTATTTATGGGACTAATTCTCTAATTATATTGAAATTTCGTAATATACAATTTTTTTTTAATTGTTTTGCTACTTGCTGCTTTCAGTTGCCTCCATCTCTGAGCGTCCTTGTAATCTTATGGATTGGAAAGTTTTTGTCACTTGTAATGATAACTTGTTGGCAATGTGAGAAGTTCTATATATCTGTGGAAGAAGCTGAGTCAGCATGTATACAGCGTGTGATGGATACGAACTGTCCAAGTAAGAACAAAATTTTCGACTACGAATAGCTTTAAACTTAAAAAAAAATATCGTCACATTTAATTTCCCTGATTTAAACATTTCTGACATTATTGATTCGAAAAGATGTATTTTTCAATGTTAAAATCTGGGGGATTTAAAGCTATATTTTTATTCTTTTGTAATTTATTCAATTCAATTTTTGCTTATTTCCCCACAGAAAGTGTCAGACATCTTTGCAAGCGCGTAATACAAGTTAACCGGAACTTCAGTAAGATGACAGCGTGTGGCTTGTTCACAATAGACGCCACTCTACCGATACCTCTGACAGGACTCTTAACATATTACATTATTGTACTGTTGCAGTTTGCTTTCCTCTGAAATTAATTATTAATTCTTCAACATATTTTCAATTGCAATGATTTCATGTAATATTATTATTGAGCAGATATAAATCCAGAACCTAAGCCTTTTATGTAATTTGACAGCAAATAGGTATGTATTGTTCTGTTGCAGTTTGCTTTCCTGTGAAATTATTTATTTCCTCAATATAATATTATCTTCCATTGCCATGATTTCATGTAATAGGTATATTATTATTATTGAGTACATACAAATAAAAACCTTCCAGAACATAAGCCTTCTAAGTAATTTGACAGCAAATACTTATGTGATTAATGTTCAACTTCGATACGATGAATAAGTACCTTATTAAACAGACCAAAATTTGTAATCATAAAAATATCTGTAAATTGTTAATTCGACAGAAAACAAAGAAAAAGATTAGTAATCGTGCAAAATAACTCAAATCCACAACCATCAACTCAGTAGTTAATTTCTACGCAATTATGCGTAAAAAAGTTGCGTCGGTGCGGTGGTGCGACGAGTACCCCGCTCGAATAGCGTCTTGAGGATAATTGGCGAGAACAGTGATATTGTAGTGCTTGACTGTTTAATTTTTCAATGTGTTATGTATCTATCCTATGGCAGATAAACGCAGTGTTTTCACGGGATATAGTAAAAACACTATCTCGCTAACCATGTTTTGGTTGTTTATCATTGTCTTTTTCCTCAGTTACATACTGTTGATCATTTTGTAATAAAATAGCTCACAGCCGCAGTCACATTCCCTTATTTTGAGGATCCAGGAAATTCATAGGAGTATCATTATTAGTTAGAGTGTTCGAAATTATACAATTTGTAAATGGATCTCACATTTTACTATTGGGTGTAATTATATTTTGACATTATAGTTTTTATAAGTTAAATCTGTTGATTAATCAATAGATTTAAATTTAATTTACGGTACCTATTCATCTTATCACTTTGTTGGCAAAGTATCTCAAAGAATGGGTTAAAAGTATTCTAATAATAAATTCTGAAGAACTTAGTGATGACAATTTGTTTGAGATGTGAGACATATTTAATATGTTAACAAACTGTATTTCTAAAATGTTTCCCAGTGTAAGTCTGCTATCTTATATTATTCACACAAATATTGATCAATAAATCCATTTGCATGCAATGATTTCTTTTTAATGGCGGCTTTACATTCTCGTCTAGGGTGCCTCGACGAGAATGTAAAGCTAGTTCTCCCTATATTCAACTGCAACGAAGGGGTTTAAATATGCTAAAGAAAGAAATGATTAAAAAGATTTCTCATTGTTTTGTATGACAAGTAACTTAAGTGGTGGTTGGAATTGTTGGAATGCATGTCGTGTAACATTTGTTTTATTTTAGATCGTGCACATACACTGATATAAACCAGTGTAGAAAATTATTTTATACAATTACAAAAAACGACAGAGAACTGGAGAATTTACCATCAACCAAAGACGCCCTGCGGAACTATATTTTGACCATGCGGATCATCAGGGAAGACATAAATATAGGGTCAACTTTTAGAACCAGTACCTACAAGATCGGCAGTGTCCTGCTGACTGGGGTTGGGTTAAAAATAATTGTATATGGAAGCCTGTGTGGACCACCCTACCAGCAGCCGTAGCTTGCATGGAATTAACAAGATTTAGATGCAAACAAAAATGGGCAGGGAGGTGCAATTGTTTGAGAGAAATAAGGTGCATCGAACTGTGTGGCTGTGTGGTTGGTCCGTGGATTGGTGACCAGCTTTACATTCTGAGACTCCTCCGTGCCTCGGAAAGCACATTAAGCCGTTGGTCCTAGCTGTCATTCGTGGATCATTGAGATTCGTTACGGGTCGTCAGAAGCCCGAAAGTCTGACAACTAGTCTTACCAAGGGGTATCGTTTTATCCAGTAAATGGGTTGTGGAGGTCAGATAGGCAGTCGCTCCATGTAACATACTGGTATTCAGCTGCATCCGGTTAGGCTGGGAGCCGACCCCAATATAGTTAGGAAAATGCTAGGCAGATTGATTGAAATGTGTGGTTGCAGCGGAAACTATTAATAAATGTTGTTATTTTTTACACTAATTTGCTTAAATTATACTATTATTGTTTACTTCATTATTATTTTTGCAAAATCGAAATGCTCTCTTGAAGTAAAAATATGCGAATACCGATTGGAAATCACATGTTTAAAATAAGCTGGAATTGTGGTTATCTCAGTGACTATATAAAGTATTTGTTTTAATATTATGAATTATCTGTTCTAGTGTTAAAATTATGCCTGTCACTTATCTTACGAAAAAGATGTAGATTTTTTCGAACATACATAATGTTTGACAAGGTATAATACCGTCATGTTGTTAATTTTCTTAAACAGTTATTCGCGTCTGCGGAGGTTGTAGATGGCTCTGACAGCCCTCTTTTGCAGAATAAAGACAATCACTAACTGCAGCCCGTCCCCATAGCAAAATACCGTAAGACATGATGCTATGAAAGTAATTAAAATAGACTAGTTTTGCGGTATCCACGTCTGTTAGTTGGCGGATTTTCCAAACAGCGTAAGCGGCTGAACTTAGCCCTGCAAGAGGTGTTAAGTGAGGTAGTTTTAAGTCAAGCTTGATCCCCAAGAAAACCGTCTTTTCGACGAATTCTAGTGTGTCCTTATTCAATACAACGTGACATTCACTACTTTTAACATTCGGTAACGCGAATCTTATGCATTTAGTTTTCTTCTCATTTAATACCAAATTATTTACAGTAAACCAGTTATGGACCTTAAGCATAGCGTTAGTTACGTCGTCAAGCTCCTGTGCATGTCTGTTAACTTTAAAAATTAGTGTGATGTGTCATCAGTAAATAACACCATTTGTGGTCGGTTTTGCAGTAAATGAGGTAAATCATTTATATATACTAAAAAGAGAAATCGACCCAATATCGAGCCCTGTGGTACACCCATTTTGACTTTTAAGTTTTATTTTGACTTTGAGTTCTGGGATACTGTCTGTTGTATAGGTATTGTATCTGTGTTACTATCTAGTTTTTTAATAATTTAAATTGTAATCTGTGGAGAATGTAGTGAGTAGCATAATTGTTTTGTAATGTTATATTTAAGATATTATGACTATATCTTATTGTGCTACTGTTTGTTTTTCCTTAGATAATTAAAAATAAAAATACCGGTGAAATTCATAAACCTCTTTTTTGCTTCGCCGTGGTCGGGTAAAAAAGGCATACTTGAAGATAAAATAGAAATTCATTATCTAATCCTTTTATGTATAATTTGACAACAAGCACGATTAATTATTTTCAACTTAGATTGATTGATACGATCAAAACTCAGTAATAGAAAAACCTCCGGCAGGCTCTTATAAAAATTACGGAATATTTTTCATATAACATCGACCAGTTGCGTAGTAATCATGTGGAACAACTGTACAAATCGTCCAACTAAATTGTTTCTCAATAATAGACTGGACAAAGACTTCCAAAGAATAGTTCAACCTTTCAACATTATGCTCTCTGTATTTTTCACTTCAAAATACAAAATTAGAAATAGTTATATTACTCCGTGTGAAAAGAAGTATCACATTTTGCTGTTCCTTACTATTTCCTTTTTTAATGTTTTTTGTATTTGTCGTCAGTTCAACGATATAAACAGTAATTTCGCGAAATTGCATAAAACTGGTATCATGGTTGCAATTTTTTGGTTAGATAACATTATGTCTTTTGTCAGCTACATTTTGCTCATCACTTGCAACATTGTTTATAGCCGTAGCAACGTTTCCCTTATATTGAAGCTCCAAGACATTAATAGGAGCATTGAAATTGGAAAATGTGTCCGAAGTTATATTATTTGGAACTGGATCTCACTTTTTATTTTACTCTGTATTTTTATTACCCCGACTACATTTTTTTATGTCCTAAATGGAACAATTTGGTTTTTTGAAGTTTCCGGCGATTTACTGATTACACAATATGATCTAAATTTAATTTATGGTATCCGCCTTACAACATTATTGACAACGTATCTGAAAGAATGGATTAAGAACATACAAACAATTAATAATGAAGAACAGAATAATGAATATTGTAACAAGTTCTTTAAGACGTATCAAAATATATTAGAAGCTTACAAACTGTATACAAAATGTTTCCAAGTATTAGTAAGTCGGTGCTTCCTTACATTGTTACATAATAAATCCAGTCCTTCCAACTCGTGCCGTGATATTCTCTTCTTTTTCAGATATTATACCGAACATATGACTCGTTTATTCGTTGTCTATGTTTTGTGCAAGTACACTTAATACATTTAAAAGCGTTGTCACACCACGAAGTGAGTATATGCCATGCATATTGTGTATCTTAAGATTTCATTTAGGAACAGATAAGTAATGCCCAGTATTTTCATGTACAGTGCCGAGCAAAAGTCGCTAGACTATCTTACAAAGGAATCGCTTGACGTTTAGTTTGACTTACGACCTTCTATTTTCAAGAGACACATGAATCATCTTCAAGTGACTGTACTTCATAATTTCAACTTTACAATCTGAGTCAAGTTGACCCAACGGTTAAGCGCGTGCAGATAGAAACTATGAGCCGTGAGTTCAAATCTCGCGTAGAATTACACTTTTTTAACCGACTTCCCCAAAAGGAGGAGGTTCTCAATTCGGTTGTATGTTTTTTTTTTTTTTTTTTTTTTTTTAATGTGTGTTACCTCATATCTCCGTCATTTATGAACCGATTTGGAAAATTCTTTTTTTTATTTGAAAGGATATACTTCCCGATTGGTCCCATTTTTATCAAAATTTAGTTCTGATGATGGAATCCATGACAAATTGAGGGAACTCCTCAAATATTATAGGCATACACATAGCGATTTCTGTATTTTCAGCAACCAGTTAAGCATTTGCATTCAGAAAGTATCATTTGGTGAAGTGGAACTGATGAAGAAGTCCACAGATGGCCACCAGAACTTCTCAATGATAAGTATTTCACGGGTGGCGTCATTTATGAACCGATTTAGAAAATTATTTTCTTATCTGAAAGGTATACTTTCAGATTGGTCCTATTTTGATCAAAATTCAGTTCTGATGATGAAATTCATGAAGACTTGCGGGAAATCCTCAAATTTTTTTTTAACGAAACCAGGATCTGTTGATGGCATCCCAGACAAATCGAGGGGAACCTTCAAAATCGTAGTGGCGACTAGTGCGTTTGTAATTGTTTTTCATTAAGTATTTTAAAGCACTACTATTTAATGAAGGTCTGGAGTCGATCTGGTGATGGAGCCGAAAGACAGTTGAGGGAACTCCTCAACGATTTACAGCAATAACCTGGTGTTTGGGCTTGATTAATTTGTATTGATGAGAACTTTACACTTAGATGGGTTGTGACTGTCATTAGGGGTTTGATGATGAAGACGAAGGACAGTCAAGGGAACTCCTCAACGTTTTACAGTAGCTACCTTGTATTCGGACTTAATTTATTTTAAGGATGATAAAATGCGAATATATATATATATTATATTATTGTTAGATATTTTATGGAATGCGCTTCCTCTTGATATCAGAACGGCCACCAGTCGGTATGCATTTAAGCGGAAATTGCAGAGTTATTTTCAAAACAAATAGCGTAGAGTCATCTCAATTACCTCTTTTTTTTACTTGTATCCTATATAAATGTATATATTATAATGTAGGTATATATTATAGTTAATATGTATGTATGTGTATTTTAAGCTTATAACCTATATATGTACTTGTGTGCCTATTTTATTTATAATGCATTTAGATATCTTTTAATTTTTTTTTTTTTACGGTTTCTTCTCTTATTCAGAGCACCTGCCATCTTACCTCTTCACCACCCTTGGTTGACTGGTAGAGAATGCCTAAGGCATTAAGTCCGCCTTTGTACCTTAATGTGTGCGAGAAGTTTTAATAAATAAATGAATAAATAAAATGATTACTTCCTGTCACTGTTAATTGTGTCGCTGGTAGTGTTATTCGAACTTGTGTGGAGCAGGTAGGTACCAAAACTAAAAAGTGAAAAATAAAAACTTTTAACAAAAAAAAAACAACCGACTTCCAAAAAAAACACTACAAAGTGAAAAATAATTTTAATTTCGGAAGTCGGTGGCAAAAAAACGAAAATTCAAAACCAAAGACACCGACTTCCGAAATTAAAATTATTTTTCACTTTGTAGTGTTTTTTTTGGAAGTCGGTTGTTTTTTTTTTGTTAAAAGTTTTTTGTAAGTTTTTACTCGATTGGAAGTAATGGCATGGGACAGAAATATAATGATATTCTTTATCTTGTTCGCCTTTTTCGGCTAATTGGAATAATTTGTATTTTTTTAGATATTTGTGATTATTTATAGTGTATTCATGCACTAAATATTAGTTATTGTATTATTTAACTATTTATGTGATTTTTTATTTATCTTTTCGGTGTTGAAAGGTGGAAATAAAAAAAGTCGTGCTGAATGATACTTAACAAAAATGTTTATTCGTTTTATTCATTTATAAAATTAACAAACTTTTATGAGAATTGTGACGTCACATTCCTACCTAGATAAAATAAGTTCTCTTGTAACCGTTCTTAAAAGATTTTTTGTTAGTGGGTACCCACTTAATCAATTCATAATAACATAACAAGGATAGGATATTCTAATACTTAACACAAATAAAATTGTTGACTTCATGCATGTTTTTTATGTAACGTCACCATGAATGTTATATTGAGGTTATATAGCTTAAGTGTTCATTTTCTTGACGAAAAGAAGATTGAAACTAAACCTCAATTTAAGATCATTAAATAATTACGGATATGTTAAAATTTCTAAATATTTAGTTACACCGTCTAATAATTAAAACCAAACATCTAATCTGCGTTTGCAATTAATTTGCAAAACCTGTAAACAAACACTACTTTTAGGAAAAACAACTGTAATGCCTACACATAAGGTTCAGTTTCCGATACAACTTCATATGTTTTATAACTTTTTCAACAGTACTAGCCGGTCTAAAATGAACTATATTTACACTTTCAGAAAGTTGATGTTTGCCTAATATTTTAACGTTAATATAAGTAAAGGAGTGTTCCAGTTGAAGTCTAAATATTATTCTCGTGCGAAACTTAAACTTTCTTGATAATGCCTTTCTGGTAAAAATGGCTTTTAGCTGGTGTCCGGTGGTGCACGGCTGACGGTTCTTATTGACGTGTTTAATCATTCAGAAAAATATCTCGTTGGTATGAAGCCGTATTCATAATATAACGCTGCTGCTCTTCGATAATAAGACTCAGTATTTCTCTAGAACAAAGAATAGGTAACATAGTAATTTAATTCACATAATAATTATTTAAGCGAATTAAACCTCATAATGAATTTAAAACTTTATTTAATAAGGCATCTTCTGAATAAAAGGATTAACAATACCTTTGATTTAGATTTATTTTTAGTAAAATATGAAATATTTAAATGATAAAATTGATAATAACACTCATACTTAGTCCGGATTCATTAGATATTTGTGTAAATATCCACTTTTACGCAGCGCAAAAATATTTGATCTCGCTTCAATATTTACGTTTGACTGCATTTTGAAAATAATAACCATAACACTAGTAACACAACGGTTAGATTTAAATACTCGTCACCAACAAAAACCACGAACCATCAAAATTATATTAAGATGTGAATACACGTAACGAACAGGATCTGTATAGCTCACAGAAATCGAAATGATTAGTAGGTAGACCTAAAAAAACGAAGTAAAGTATTTTATGGGCTACCTACTAAACTTTATTATTTATGTGAACAAGACGAATGATTATTATCGATCTACTACTAAATATTAAATATTAAAAACTAAACTAAATATTAAAAAGAAACAGTGAATTATAAATAGTAATTATTAAAAAAAAATATAAATTATCCGCAGGTGAGATTCGAACCCTCGGCTCGCTGAAAACAAACATAATATCATAGCACGTAACCATTGAGCTAGCATGTCATTCATTTTGCTGGTTGGTGGTATGGGTTGTAAACCAAGTGAGTGTGTGTGCGTGTATAGTAGTGGAACAACTTATAGAAGAAGGTCGTAAGTCAAACCGAACCGCCAGTCAATCACTTTGAGAAATGGCCTAGCGACTTATGATCGCTACTGTACAAAAATTTACCAGGTTCAATGTCCATATCATGATATCGTTCTGGAGTATGAATTATCAATGTTCTTCCTATTAATCTGATTTACTTTTAGAATAATGTCTCATCATCATCTTTTGTTTTGTCTCTTTATATTCTAAGATCCCATTATGTTTTGCTTCCATTTTGAATGATATGGAACTGAATGCCACATTTGTACTTCTTCAGCCTTCATTCCCCTTCACTTATTATATGGAAACTAGCTGCGCTCCGCGGTTCCACCGCATAAGTCTCGATCTCGTGGGAATATCTGGACAAAAGTATTCTATGTCCCAATCCAGGTCATGGTCTACGCATGCGCAAAATTTCATCGAAATCTATTTTGCTTTTTAGCGTGAAAGCGTAACAACTAAACAAACTAAACTTACTTTCGCATTTATAATATTATAAATAAATAAATATAATAATATTGTTAGGAATAGGATAGATAGGATATTATTTGAAAAACAAAAACCGTTAGTAGATTGTGTTACTAAACGTTGGGTATCTGATGAATGAATATATTTCCACTGTGACGTTACTGTACCATTTCAAAGCACAGCTGGCTCTTAAATACTTAATAATTTGCTACTTGCTGCTTTCAGTTGCCTCCATCTCTGAGCGTCCTTGTAATCATATTATTATGGATTGTAAAATTTTTGTCACTTGAAATAATAACTTGTTGGCAATGTGAGAAGTTCTATATATCTGTGGAAGAAGCTCAGTCAGCGTGTATACAGCGTGTAATGGATACAAACTGTTCAGGTAAGAGCAAAAGTTTCGACTACGAATAATAGTATATTATGCAACTAATGAATAAAGGACGGATTTAAAGCGAGGGCCATAGATGAATCACGATCAAGTGAAGGATTCTAACGACTGAATCACGACCGTAGGGAGTGATTCATGATGATTGAATCACGAGCGCAGCGAGTGATTTAAGTGTTAGAATCCTGAGCGACGCAAGTGATTCATGGCCCTCGATATAAATCCGTTTTATTCAAGAGTTGCATACAGATTATAAACCGTGAAAATAAAATCTGATGTATATTTTAACAAAACGTAATGCCGGCAACCCTCCCGGAGGTTTTACTTCCAACTACGAATAATAAAAGTCGAAGACTTCCAATATGTATGGCGGCATGGCGTATGAGTTCTATGAAAATGGGTGGTGTCGAAAGTGTTAAGGAGGTTGTATAGCATTGAGATGGCGGTCGAATATATTGACGTGTTCTAAATTCAAACACCAAAATAGTGATTAAAAGAGCTTTTTATTCACTGTTTTCAGTGAATAAAATAAGCTTTTTAGAGGGGGAATGGTATAAATATAATTTATACCACTCCCCTTCTAAAAAGTTTATTAGAGGGGTAAATAAGCTTTTTAGAGGGGGAATGGTATAAATATAATTTATACCACTCCCCTTCTAAAAAGTTTATTTTATTCACTGAAAACAGTGAATAAAAAGCTCTTTTAATCACTATTTTGGTGTTTGAATTTAGAACACACCAATGTATTCGACCTCTATCTCAATGCTATACAACCTCCTCACTTTTGACTCCACCCATTTTCATAGAACTCATATCTCATCATTCCGCCATAAAAGTCTATGACTTTTAATATTCGTAGTTGGAAGTGAAACCTCCGGAAGGGTTGCCGGTATAACGTTTGCGCTAAAGTTAACCATCGCGGACGGTCCCGACATCCCATATCCAAGTAGGTGAACCCTCCAGGAGGGCTCCCGACACTGAACGTCTACATTTAAAATGAGACCTCCGCGAGGGCTCCCGGCATCCCATATTAAAGTAGGTGAACCCTCCAGGAGGGCTCCCGAAACTGAATGTCTAAATTTAAAATGAGCCCTCCGCGAGGGCTCCCGACATCCCGTATCCAAGTAGGTGAACCCTCCAGGAGGGCTCCCGACACTGAGTGTCTACATTTAAAATGAGCCCTCCGCGAGGGCTCCCGACATCCCATATCCAAGTAGGTGAACCCTCCAGGAGGGCTCCCGACCCTGAATGTCTACATTTAAAATGAGCCCTCCGCGAGGGCTCCCGGCATCCCATATGCAAGTAGGTGAACCCTCCAGGAGGGCTCCCGACACTGAATGTCTACATTTAAAATGAGCCCTCCGCGAGGACTCCCGACATCCCATATCCAAGTAGGGGAACCCTCCAGGTGGGCTCCCGACACTGAACATGTTAACCTTTTATTAAATGTCTATTTTCGCTTAAATCTTTCTTTTTCTCGTAGTCATGGTATAAAGTATAGTATGCAACTCTTGAATAAAACGGATTTATATCGAGGGCCATGAATCACTCGCGTCGCTCAGGATTCTAACACTTGAATCACTCGCTGCGCTCGTGATTCAATCATCATGAATCACTCCCTACGGTCGTGATTCAGTCGTAAGAATCCTTCACTTGATCGTGATTCATCTATGGCCCTCGCTTTAAATCCGTCCTTTATTCATTAGTTGCATAATATACTATTTAATAATTTAATAATATTTTTATAAAACTATCGACACTTTTAATAATATTCTGATTTATTTAACATTGAATAAGAGCGATAGGTTTTTCAATTTTGAAATCTAGGGATTAAAATTCTATTTGACGTTTAAATGACTATCCTACGATCCGTGTTGAGATATAAGCATAAAACAATATTTAATTTTTCCTGTAAAATTTAGAATTTACGATTCCTTGGGAGTGCGATTTGTCCAACTCAATTTTTGGTATTTCCTTCCAGAAAGTGTCAGACATCTTTGCGAGCGCGTAGTACAAGTTAACCGGACCTTCAGTAAGATGACAGCGTGTGGCTTGTTCACAATAGACGCCACTCTACCGATACCTCTGACAGGCCTCTTAACTAATTACATTATTGTACTGTTACAGTTTGCTTTCCTGTAGAATTACTTATTTCTTCATATAATTCTTCAATGGTAATGATTTCATGTAAAATTATTCTTGAGTGCATACAAATAAAAAAATCAAAACCTAAGCCTTTTATGTTATTTGACAGCAAATACGTTCATGATTAATATATCAACTTCGATACCATCAATAGGTACCTAATAAAATAGACCAGAATTTGTCATCATAAAAATGTCAGAAAAGTGGTCAATCGACACTGAACAAAGAAAAAAAATTGTTACTCCAAACTGGACAAAGAAGTCCGAAGAATAGTCCTTTTCCCTACTATCTTGGGGTCGGCTTCCAGTGTAACCGGATGCAGCTGAATGCCAGTGTTTTACATGGAGCGACTACCTATCTGGAGGGTAATACGATACCCCTTGGACACACCACTGATTAAGACTGGTGTCAGACTTTCGGGCTTCTGACGACTCGTAACGACTGTCAAAGATCCACGAATGATAGCCGGGACCGTGCTTTTCGAGGCACGGAGGAGTCTCGGTATGTAAAGATGGTCACCCATCCACTGACCAACCCCGGTAAGCGTAGCTTAACCTGATGGATCGACCCGTGCGGCTTGTTATTACTAAGCCACGAGCTTCTCACATATTTACGAGCTCCTCGAGATCAACCTCTCAAAATACTTTTTTTTTTTTTTGTGTGGTATACGTATCTGTTTGTAAGTATTATAACTGATAGCGCATAAGGTAACAGCTGCCGTAATTTGTAACGCGTCCATGTTCTCGACGTTCGCAACCGTACTAAATGAACGCGAGTATACAGGGTCGGACTCGTTACTCGACTTGTCGCGCGAGTGCTCTCGGCGAAACATAGCGAGAGCACTCGCGGAAGAGTGTACAGCCGCCATTAGATGTTATACCGAACATTACACTCGTTTCTTTGTTGTTTATGTTTGGTGAAGAAACACTGCGCGGCATGCGGCATGTTAAGCCAAATCAGAGGCTGTAGGGAACTCTGACAATCACTACTATCATCGTATCATGCAGTAAGTTGTATTTTTCTTTACCGATTTTCCACAAACTCTCAGTGATAATTTTTTTTATTTGGTACCCCAGTTTCAGTAACTCTGCTTTTATATTTTAACCATTTTCAATTAATGATATCAATATATACTCATAATTTTCTTGCTCTTATTCCAAAGAACCCATGGTATTCCGATTACCATCCACTTCAAAAGTAATCTCTCAAAAGGCGGAACTGAAAATAATATTATGAATATTCTTGGAAAAAAACGCAGTCCGTTGTAGAAATGCTAAGTAAGTTATTTATTATACAAGCTGGAGACGACAATACAACAAAAAATGTCCCTAATGACGTCTCCATACTGTATACAAAAATTCAATTGAAAATATTGAATAGTTTTGTCAATATCGCTCTCTCAAGCTCGGCAAAATCCATAGTCGGCTCGGGTTATTTCGTTTATCCACCCCAAAAATCCATCCTTAGGTCGATATTCGGAAACGTATGCCCTAGAATCCATCCTAGGCCTAGTTGGATAAACGGAATTTATAGGCTTAGGGTGGATACACTACATTTAATTTGTATGAAAATCTCATTTTTTTCTTTCGAAGCTAGGATTTATTTGACAGTTCCAAAATACTCTTATGCATTAGTAGTGCCAGTATTTTCATTTATTGTTGTATGGTAGTCAGTCATTGTATATTCGTTCCCATAAGTTTTGTTGCATTTTCAGTGTACTATCTTCAACCGACGGATAGGCTTGAAAGGAGGTGACTACTGAGATGACGACTAATAGAGAAGTATGGAATAAAAAGATGTTGCGTCGACCACAAATAAATTATTATAAGGGTAAGGAAATGATTTTATTATTTATTTATTTATTTTATTTATGATATCATCAACTGAAATAGTATTGTCAATAGTACACGATTTACTTTTGCTTTTCTATCAAGTTTTTCATCTTGGATTAACCGTTAGAATTAATTAAAAAGCCATTGTCTCACGAGGATCCACTTTCATACGTAAGGCTAAGTCTTAATTTTTATACACCTAATAGGAAAGAAAAAAGAAAGAAAGAAAATACATTTATTTAGCACAGACTTAAAGACACACAGCACAACTTATTTATAATACATAAAAAAAAATAAAAGATAAACAGGAATGTGTGCCTCACGGCTGCGCCAAATAGGCCCAGTTCAGCAAAAATGCCAGACAACTAGTGCCTGACGCTGGTTTTCAACTAGACCTGGCGTGTGAGGTGACGGATGCAAATCAGTTTTATACTACAGTGTGTGTGTATGTATACTTAGATAAAATAAATTGTGTAAGATAATAATAATAATTACAAATACCTAATTCGATTAATACAGCAAATATGTGTATGTATCTATCCTTAAATACATATAGGGACTATAGATCTCATTATCTGGTATAAATTTCAACTTGCTAAGTCCACCCGTTCCTGGGAAAATCGGTGGTGACACACGGATAGACAGACGGACAAGAGAGTGATCTTATAAGGGTTCCTTTTTTTACGTTTTGAGGTACGGAACCCTAAAAATTAATTTTGTATTGAAAGACGTAGTACCTGCTAATTAAATAGCGATCGTTTAGAATTTATTAGAAAATTGCTTAAGATATTATGTTTTTATTTTGTTTAAATGCTAATTCATAATTTCCTAGAGTTGCCTACCTACCTACTATCGAACACAATGAAATACCTACGCCTGAACACTTCAATAACGACGAGTGAAGGATAGGTAACTAGGTACGTAAATATTACAATTCCAAGTATTTCTTCTTTCTACTTTAGCCTGCTTATCTCCTTCAAAATTAAAACCTACAAATTAAAAAAGTTAGTCTTGCAATACTTTTTTTATTATATTTTTATTTTTTCTCGGTTCCTTTATCGATACTGAACCTACCCTGAAGCTATGGCACGCAATTACTTTAACACCCTGTATTTGTTATGTATGTAGCTCTCAAAGCACTCTTCGTGAACCTGTACCAGAGTTGACTAGTGTAAAACGACTGACAGTTAGGCTTGAACAGAGTTATTTTAACTTGGTTATTTTATAATGTGGAGCCAAAAACTGATGTCATTTTCAGTGCATAATTAGGTACTGATTTTAGGAAAAAATCTGAAATGGGGATGTATTTTGATGGATTTTTGCTGGTCTATTTTGTTTTCGACCTTCGGTCTCCGGAGGGGAGTAATGTAGTGGTTACACCCTGTTCCTCATACCCCTAAATTGGTGACCCCGAGTATGAACGTCAACGCAGCCTTCGTGCAACTACTTCAGCGTGACGTCATCATCATCATCATCACTCCCGCAACCTTTAGTGAGGTGAGTCACACAGCCAGCCAGCACCCACGGCTTCAACGGGTATCCTGACCACCAGCATGCAGTGGACGCGCATTCCTGGTCATCACCCTCAGCCACATCACCCCGACTCACTGGGGAATCACAGCAATCACCTCAATCACCGCAATCACCTCAATCACCTCAATCGCCGCAATCACCGCAAAACAGTTCCAACCCATCGTGAACTGTGCGGCACCCGGTTCCGACTCACTGGAACCACAGCTGGCACTGTGAATCATCGCAAGATCCAAGACTCAGCCCACTATCAACCTCCGGTCTCCGGAAGGGAGTGATGTAGCGGTTACGCCGCCACATACGAACTACGCAGCAAAGACATGACGTCACTCAATTCCTGCATCGCGCAGTTAGAGTTTACCGAGCGAAAAACATAGATAAGACTATCCGAAATCAACATATGGGCAGTTGCCCGCCAGACATAACAACCCGTCTGGTTGGAGGATCCTCCCTTTTCTATGGTGGATGAGTGAACTTTACACCCTGTTCCTCATACCCCTAAAGATTAATGAAATAAAATTAATTATAAATTTTATTTAGCCAAGCTATTGCCGGGCCGCCAAGGAAGCCAGGGTGGGCCGTGTTGAAGACCTTTGATCTAATTCTTTTATGTAATTTGACAGCAAGCACGATTAATTATTTTCAACTTAGATACGATCAAGACCTAGACTACTGAGACCAATAATACATAATAGAAGAACTTCAGACTGGCCCTTATAAAAAATAAATATTGTTCTAAATAACATTGAACAGTTGCGTAGTAATCGTGTGGATCAAATCGTCCAGTTAAATTGTTACTCAATAATAAACTGGACAAAGACGTCCAAAGAATAGTTCAACCTTTCAACATTATGCTCTCAGTATTCTTTACTTCAAAACACAAAATTAGAAAGAGTTATATCACTCCGTGCGAGAAGAAGCATCACATATTGACGTTCTTTACAATTACATTTTTCAATGTTTTTTGTATATGTCGTCTGTTCAATGAAATACATAGTCATTTCGCGAATATGCATACATTGGGTATCACGCTTGCAATTTTTTGGTTTGCTAACACTTTATATTTCGTCGGCTACATTTTGCTTATCATCTGTAACATTATTCATAGCCGTAGGAACGTTTCCCTTACATTGAAGCTCCAAGACATTCATAGAAGTATTGACATTAGCAAAAGTGTCCGAAGTTATATTATTTGAAACTGGATCTCGTTTTTTACTACTCGGTATTTTTTTTTTCCGTCTTCATTTTTTTATGTCACAACGGGGCCAATTTATTTTATTGAAGCTGCCCGCAATTTACTGATGACACAATATGATCTAAATTTAATTTATGGTATACGCCTTATAGTATTGTTGACAAAGTATCTGAAAAAATGGATTCAGAACATACTAACAATAAATAATGAAGAATATTCTGATGAATATTGTAACAAGACTTTTAAGACGTAGATATCAAAATATTTTAGAAGCTTACAAACTGTATACACAATGTTTCCGGGTATTAGTAAGTCGGTGTTTACATTGTTACATAAATAAACTCTAGTCCCTCCAACTCATACAATGATATTCTATTCTTTTTCAGATATTATACCGAACATACGACTCGTTTCTTCGTTGTCTTTGTTTTGCGCAGATACATTTGCAAGCGTCGTCACATCTCGAAGTAAGTACATGCAATACATAGTATCTTAAGTTTTCATTTTGTAACAGGTAGGTAATGCCCAGTTAAAGAAAATAATTTTTTGTAACCAGCTACATCATGATACTAAAGTTCAGTAGTATGAACTATTTATGTTCTTTCTATTACGGGCTAATCGGTGAGCTTAGCAGCACACCAAAGTTGGATGCCATATTGACAACGTTTGTTTGAATAATATTAGTTATGCGGATGACATGGTGCTGCTGAGCCCATCGATAGGCGGATTGAGGAAACTGGTGGCTATTTGTGAGTCCTATGCAGTTTCCCATGGGCTCAAGTACAATGTCAAGAAGAGCGAACTTATTATGTTTAAAACGAGTGCCATAAACTATTCGGATATTCCCGGTGTCTCGCTCTGTGGCACTCCTTTAGCTTGGGTCACTAAGTTTAAGTACTTGGGTCATTGGGTCACTGATGATCTTAAGGACAATATGGACATTGAGAGGGAGCGCAGGTCGTTGGCTGTTCGATGTAACATGCTGGTTCGAAGATTTGCACGCTGTACAAATCAAGTTAAAGTAACTCTTTTCAAAGCTTTCTGTCAATCTTTCTACACGTGCAGTCTTTGGACCCGTTTTACGCAGAGGACATACAGCGATCTGCGAGTCCAATATAATAACGCGTTTAGGGTATTGTTGGGGTTGTCGTGGCGTTGTAGTGCATCCACAATGTTTGCGGAGGCGCGTACAGACGATTTTTACGCAATAATAAGGAAAAGGACCGCTTCCATAGTCGGCCGGCTACGCGCCACCACCAACGGTCTCCTGAGCGTGTTCTCAGATCGGTGGGATGCCCCTCTGCTGCGCCACTGGGTAAGAATCCATACCAGTTAATATTTGTAGCATTATCTCTTATTACTAACACTAATTATTAAGTTATTTTGTTGATACTAACACTATGGACTCAATGTCTGAAATAAAGAATTTGAATTTGAATTAATCTGATAATTTTTTTGAACAATACAAACATTTTTTTCTTTGAATGAATACGTTTTCATGGTGCCGCTACGGTACCATTTCAAAGCACAGCTGGCTCTTAATATTATTTTTCTTCTTGCTACTTTCAGTTGCCTCCATCTTTGATCGTCCTACTAAACATATGGATTGTAAAATTTTTGTCACTTGTTACGATAACTTGTTGGCAATGTGAGAAGTTCTATATATCTGTGGAAGAAGCTGAGTCGGCGTGTATACAGCGTGTGATGGATACGAACTGTCCAAGTTATAACAAAATTTACGACTATCACAAAGGAAATTCTTTAAAAAAAAAATCTTTCCCCTGATTTTGACATTAGTTCTGAAAGATGGATTTTTCAATGTTAAAATCTGTGGAATTAAATAATGTTTATTTTTGTTTTTTAGTCATTTATCCAACTCAATTATTGCTTATTTCCTTACAGAAAGTATCAGACATCTTTGCAAGCGCGTGCTACAAGTTAACCGGACCTTCAGTAAGATGACACCGTGTGGCTTGTTCACAATAGACGCCACTCTACCGATACCTCTGACTGGACTCTTAACTTATTACATTATTGTACTGTTGCAGTTTGCTTTCCTGTGAAATTACTTATTTCTTCAACATATCTGCAATTGCAATGATTTCATGTAATATTGTTATTGAGTTTATATGCACACGTGATTCAAATAAAATAATCCTTTCAGAACTAAAGCCTTTTATGTTATTTGACAGCAAATACGTATAAGATTAATGTTCAACTTCGATACAATCAATAGGTACCTAACTTCATAAAAATAACTGCATATTGCTTACTCGACACTGAACAACGAAATATACCTATTATAAATCATGCGAAAATGTGTATAATATTTGATACATCAGTTTTCTCTTCAAAATACAAAATATTTATAATTACCACTTCGTGTGAAATGAAATATTCCATATTGCAAGAAATATCTTCTTGACTGTTTATTTTTAATAAAAAAGGCAGCATTAAAAAAAAATATTATTATTATTGCAAACAAAAAAATTTTTGCAAAAAACGCGCGGTTCAATACGAAATCGGAACCTGGGCCAGCTGCAGCACAGTCAAACGCCTGACAATTATCTGCTACTGCTATTCCAATTTTAGCAATGCCATAATTATACTGGCCAAGATCACACGCATGATGCAACAAAAGC
Organism: Conistra vaccinii; assembly: GCA_948150665.1. Lineage (NCBI taxonomy): Eukaryota > Metazoa > Arthropoda > Insecta > Lepidoptera > Noctuidae > Conistra > Conistra vaccinii. The sequence goes on from OX411326.1 coordinate 19,057,380, forward strand.
GATGGAAATATAATTTTGTTTCGTGTAACTGTAGTGCAACGACGCGATACGACAATGGGTGAAGTGCAAAACTGCGATCTCTATGTTGTATGTGTTGTTAACACACAGATGAAAGGACCTTACTGTATCGCACAGCATAACGACTCTTAACGTGCCAATTCACTTTTGATCGTTTACTGCACATACCGTTAAAAATCATAACTCTCCTTTTTGCTTCACCGTAGTCGGGTAAAAAAGGCATACTTGAAGATAAATAAAAAAGACATTCAATATTTAATCCTTTTATGTATAATTTGACAACAAGCACGATTAATTATTTTCTACTTAGATACGATCAAAACCCAGTAATAGAAAAACTTCCGGCAGGCCCTTATAATAATTACGGAATATTTTTCATATAGCATCGACCAGTTCCGTAGTAATCATGTGGAACAACAGCTCAAATCGTCCAGTTAAATTGTTACTCAATAATAGACTGGACAAAGACGTCCAAAGAATAGTTCAACCTTTTAACATTATACTATCTGTATTCTTCACTTCAAAATACAAAATAAGAAATAGTTATATCACTCCGTGTGAGAAGAAGTATCACATATTGCTGTTCTTTACTATTTCATTTTTCAATCTTTTTTGTATCTGTTGTCTGTTCAACGATAAACACAGTAATTTCACGGAATTACATAAACCGGGTGTCGCGCTTACAATTTTTTGGTTTTCTAACAGTTTGTATTACCTCAGCTACATTTTGCTGATCATTTATAACATTGTTCATAGCCGTAGCAACGTTACCCTTATATTGAAGCTCCAAGACGTTCATAGGAGCATTGACTTTAGCAAAAGTGTGCGAAGTTATATTATTTGGAACTGGATCTCAGTTTTTACTGTACTCGGTATTTCTATTTTCCCGGCTACATTTTATTATGCCACAAAGGGGTCAATTTATTTTACTGATGCTTCTGGCAATTTACTGATTACACAATATGATCTAAATTTAATTTATTGTATCCGCCTTACAACATTGTTGACGACGTATTTGAAAGAATGGATTAAGAACATACTAATAATAAATAATGAAGAACAGAATGATGAATATTGTAACAAGTTTTTTAAGACGTATCAAAATATTTTAAAAGCTTACAAACTGTATACAAAATGTTTCCAAGTATTAGTAAGTCTGTGCTTATATTGTTATATATACATTTCAGTCCCTCCAACTCATGCAATTATAATATTCTCTTCTTTTTCAGATATTATACCGAACATACGACTCGTTTCTTCGTTGTCTATGTTTTGTGCAGATACGCTTAATACATTTGCAAGCGTCGTCACATTTCGAAGTAAGTACAGACGCCAGCACATCAAGTTACTACAATCTGTCAATTTTTTTTTAATAGATTTTCAACTTTATTGCTAAAGAATAAGGTTCAATGTTGATTGGGAAAATTTGAAAGATTGGAGTAGGTTGATGTGCTGGCGTCTTTACATGTAATGCATATTATCTTAAGTTTTAATTTTGTAACAGGTAGGTAATGCCCAGTAGTTTAATTTGCTTTTATTGACATTTTTGTAACCAGCTACGGTATGAACTATTTATGTTCTTTCTATTAATCAGATTTTTTTTTTTAACAATACAAACCATTTTTTTGTCATTTAAAAAAAAATATTTAATCACTTATTTTCAAGATACCATTATGTTTTGCTTCTATTTTTAATGATATATCATTTATGGGATTTCGTATTCGTAGTTCCTTAGCCTTCTTTTCGTTCACTAATTATATAAAAATACTATAAAAACATATATTTTTTCAGGTACTATGTAGAATGTGCTACTCAATTTTGAGTATCTAATTCAGTGACTACATTTTAGTTATTGAATGAATACGTTTTCACGGTGACGCTACGGTACCATTTCAGAGCACAGCTGGCTTTTAATATTATTTTACTACTTGCTGCTTTCAGTTGCCTCCATTTTTGATCGTCCTTGTAATCATGATATGGATTGTAAAATTTTTGTCACTTGTTACGATAACTTGTTGGCAATGTGAGAAGTTCTATATATCTGTGGAGGAAGCTGAGTCGGCGTGTATACAGCGTGTAATGGATACGAACTGTCCAAGTAATAACAAAATTTACGACTACGACAAACTAAATTCTTTAAAAAAAAAACATTCCCCTGATTTGGACATTAATTCTGATAAATGGATTTTTCAATATTAAAATCTGTGGAATTATATAATCTATATTTTTGTTTTTTAGTCATTTATCCAACTCAATTATTGCTTATTTCCTTACAGAAAGTATCAGACATCTTTGCAAGCGCGTGCTACAAGTTAACCGGACCTTCAGTAAGATGACACCGTGTGGCTTGTTCACAATAGACGCCACTCTACCGATACCTCTGACTGGACTCTTAACTTATTACATTATTGTACTGTTGCAGTTTGCTTTCCTGTGAGTTGAGTTTATATGCACACGTGATTCAAATAAAATAATCCTTTCAGAACTAAAGCCTTTTATGTTATTTGACAGCAAATACGTATAAGATTAATGTTCAACTTCGATACAATCAATAGGTACCTAACTTCATAAAAATAACTGCATATTGGTTATTCGACACTGAACAACGAAATATATTATAAATCATGCGAAAATTTGTATTATATTTGTTACAGCAGTTTTCTGTTCAAAATACAAAATAAGAGATATTTATTTCACTCCGTGTGAAAAGAAATATATATTGCAAAAAATATCTTCATGACTGTTTATTTTTTCAATATTTTGTGTATTTATCGTAATTAAGGTAGCCGATAAAAACACAGATTTTGCAGAATATAGTAAAAACACTATCTCACAACTCAATATTTACTAAAAATCAAAAAATTCTTAATATAAACAAACCCATAATTAACCTTTAAATCACTAATTTTGTAGATAAGTAGTTTTTTTTACATTTTATTAGTCGTCTAATATTAATATCTATTACGTATTTACTTTGATCATGATCGAAGCTTAATGTTCATGGTAAATAATAAATCCATTAAAAATATTTCATAATTTAAATAAGTCAAAACAATACAAATGACATCTATTTCACATCTTATTAAGCTGAAGTAATAATCAATAATTGTAACTAACTTTTTTTTAAATAAATATTACATTACATGCATTTTTTATACTAAAACTTTTATTGCAATAACAACAATCATAAAAAAGGCAGCAATTATAAAAAAAAAAGATTATTGCAAACAAAAATAATAATATTTACAAAAAACGTGCTGTTCAATACGAGATCGGAACCTGGGCCAGCTGCATGACAGTCCAACGCCTGATAATAATCTGCTATCAGCACATATTATTTTAGTTCGAATTTTAGCAATGCCATAATTATACTGGCCAAGGTCACGTGCATGATGCGTGTGTGTTAACCGTATCTAACAAAAGCGATGGAAATATATTTTTGTTTCATGTAACTGTAGTGCGACGACGCGATACGACAATGTGTGAAGTGCAAAACTGCGATCTACACATAAAAGGACTGTACTGTATCGCGCACAGCAAAACGACTCTTAACGTGTCAATGCACTTTTGATTGTTTAATGTACAAACTGTTGAAAATCATAACCCTCCTTTTTGCTTCACCGTAGTCGGGTAAAAAAAACATACTTGAAGATAAATAAAAAAGAATTTTAATATCTAATCCTTTTATGTTTAATATGACAACAAGCACGATTAATTATTTTCTACTTAGATACGATCAAAACCCAGTAATAGAAAAACTTCCGGCAGGCCCATAGAATAATTACGGAATATTTTTCATATAACATCGACCAGTTGCGTAGTAATCATGTGGAACAACAGTTTAAATCGTCCAGTTAAATTGTTACTCAATAATAGACTGGACAAAGACGTCCAAAGAATAGTTCAACCTTTTAACATTATACTGTCTGTATTCTTCACTTCAAAATACAAAATTAGAAATAGTTATATCACTCCGTGTGAGAAGAAGTATCACATATTGCTGTTCTTTACTATTTCATTTTTCAATGTTTTTTGTATCTGTGGTCTGTTCAACGAGAAACACAGTAATTTCGCGGAATTACATAAAACGGGTGTCGCGCTTACAATTTTTTGGTTTTCTAACACTTTGTATTACCTCAGCTACATTTTGCTGATCATTTATAACATTGTTCATAGCCGTAGCAACGTTACCCTTATATTGAAGCTCCAAGACATTTATAGGAGCATTGAATTTAGCAAAAGTGTGCGAAGTTATATTATTTGGAACTGGATCTCACTTTTTACTGTACTCGGTGTTGCTATTTTCCCGGCTACATTTTATTATGCCACAAAGGGGTCAATTTATTTTATTGATGCTTCGGGCAATTTACTGACTACACAATATGATCTAAATTTAATTTATGGAATCCGCCTTACAACATTGATGACAACGTATCTGAAAGAATGGATTAAGATCATAAAAACAATAAATAATGAAGAACAGAATGATGAATATTGTAACAAGATTTTTAAGACTTATCAAAATATTTTAGAAGCTCACAAACTGTATACAAAATGTTTCCAAGTATTAGTAAGTCTGTGCTTGCTTACATTGTTTATAAGAAAAGTAATATTATAAAGGGAAATATTAGATTTTTTGTATGTTTGTTTGTAATGAAAAAACTCAAAAACGACTGGACCGATTTAAAAAAAATCACCAGTAGATTACTATATTATCAGTGAGTAACATAGGCTCGCTGATAATTTGTAAAAAATGTCACGCATCGAAGCTGCTGGCGGAAGCTACTTACATATAATTATTAAACGCTTGCTACAAGGTCACCAACCGCTTCCCGACAGAGGTGACCTTGGTGGTTGACAACCGTGTAGATGATGGTTTACGACCAAACGTTGACCAACATTGCCGGTCGCTAACCAAGGTCACCTTTGTCAGGGACGCGGTTGGCAACCGCGTACCAGGCACTTAAATTCCATTACCTCCAAATCATGCAATGATATTGTCTTCTTTTTTAGTTATTATACCGAACATACGACTCGTTTATTCGTTGTCTATGTGTTGTGCAGGTTTACTTAATACACTTACAAGCGTCATCACATCACGAGGTGAGTATATGCAATGCATATTATGTATCTTAAGCTTTTATTTGGTAACAGACAGGTAATGCGCAGAAAGTTCATTAAATTATAAAAAAAAAAAACAAGCTTCAATGTCCAGATGATATTAAAGTTCTGGAGTATGAATTATCTATGGTATTTGTTTTAATCTGATTTATATTTAGAACAATTCAAACATCTTTTCTATTGACATTTTCTTTTTATATTGTCACTGCTTAATGATGTCTCATTTATTGGACTAAATGTACTTTCTTAACTTTCTTTCCCTTCACTAATTATAAATGAATATCATTTACAATTTATTTGTTCATTTATATACTGTATACGTACGTCCACTGAATCAGAAATCCAATTTTGGATATCTGATTCAGTTACTCAATGGTACCATTTCAGAGTACAGCTAGCTCTTAATATTATTTTGCTACTTGCTTCAGTTGCTTCCATCTCTGATCGTCCTTCTAATCATATGGATTATAAAAATTTTGTCACTTGTAATGATAACTTGTTGGCAATGTGAGAAGTTCTATATATCTGTGGAAGAAGCCGAGTCAGCATGTATACAGCGTATGATGGATACGAACTGTCCAAGTAAGAACAAAAGTTTCGACTACGAATAATTAAATTCTTTTTATAAAAATAATGTCACACTAAATTGCCCAGATTGATTCAACATTGATTTTGACAGATGGGTTCATCTATATTGCACGACTCGTAATGCGAAGCATTAGAGTGTGCTCTACGATCGAACAATATTTTTTGCCCCATTTCTGCAACTGTTATTATTGTTACACTCCTGCTAGTACACAGAACCTACTTAATTTATATACCATTGTATAGATGATTAAATGGAAATTAATACTGTACTTTTTACCAATTGATTTAATGCAGTAGAAATGGAAAAAAACATCAAAATAGTTGAAAAAAAAATCCTGTCCGTCAATTTATGAAACTTGAAAACATTGTAGCTTGCGATAAAATCAATTAATTGAGTCAATTTTTTTTTAATACATTGCTTTCGGCCATAAAAGGAACCCTATTGAAAATGGCTCTTTTATTCAAAGTAGGTTAATTATAATTAATAAAATAATAACTAAAATATAATATCTTTATCTAAATATTTCCTACCTTGACATATCGTGTTGCCTAGCAACCCACAACGTTAATATCTAAATAAATAGTCTTTGACATTACGTAAGGATTGCGAGGTTAGAAATTTACCCATATTGATGGGTAAAGCAGCAGTCAAAACATACTTCATGAAAAGTGATAAATTGTTAATTTTTGTTAGAAACTATGTTTTGAATTCCTTTTTCGTTTATGAATGTGTGTTATGAGGCGTGCACTTTTGGAATTTCCAAACTATTTATTTTTATTCTTTTGTAATTTATCCAACTCAATTTTTGCTTATTTCCTTACAGAATGTGTCAGACATCTTTGCAAGCGCGTGCTACAAGTTAACAGGACCTTCAATAAGATGACAGCGTGTGGCTTGTTCACAATAGACGCCACTCTACCGATACCTCTGATAGGACTCTTAACTAATTACATGATTGTACTGTTGCAGTTTGCTTTCCAGTAAAATTATTTATTTTCCTCAATAAATCTTCAATTGCAATGATTTCATGTAATATTATTACTGAGTAGATACAAATAAAAAAAACATTGCATAACATAAGCCTTTTCTATTTTTTGACAGCAAATACGTATAATAATAATTATGATGACCCCACCGCCGTATCTCTACGTTGACGTCGTGGTGAGGCTTGCGCGCTCCAAACTCTAGGTCTGTGCCGGTAGAGTTTACTTTGCCGGAAAAAGTCTAGAATGAGGAGCCAGACCAAGAGAGATACAGAAAACCGCAGGGCAGCATGTGGCGAGCTGTTGGGCAGTAGCGACCCCACGGACTCTATCTCCCGGGAGATATCTTGTTCCTCATCTCTGGCTTGCCTTTATTGGCCGGCTGGAGTGAACACTGACGAGGAACAGAGCTCCCACCTCATTCTTGCCTTAATTGGCCGGCTTGAGTGGAGATTCGCAAGAGCAAATGTGCTCGGAGGAAGGAAGTATTCCAGTAAGATGCTGGTAGGGATCTTGACCGTACTTCCGGGATTGTCCTGATAGCCGTGGAATACCGCTCCACTCCTCATAAGCACCTCAGGACATGTTGCCCCCTTGTCGCTACGACACTTTGTGCAAGCGACCGTTTTCGGGGGCCCATTATTGAGTGTGCAAGTCACCCCCTGTCATTTTATCCGTGTATATATAAAACATTGATCAGGCAGGGGCCATAGTCCTTCCATAGTTCCAGGTCACCAGTCAACTTTAGCCACCCAATACACCCATAGTCCATTAAATTTGTTTCCATTTCCTGCAATAGTCCTACACCAACCGGGGGTTGTCCTTGGGTGCACGTGCATAGTGCATACAGGGATAATCGCCGGTTGGTGCCTCATTTCATTAAGCACGTCTAACGGGCCTCTGCGAGTTGGCTTTGGCCCCTCGTACGCCTTCCAAAGGTCCGGGACCCCAGGGTCCCGAGATATGTAGACATATTATGATGAATGTTCAACTTCGATACAATCAATAGGTTTCTTAATTTATACGAAGATTTTTGAATTAGTCATCATAAAAATAACAGAATATTGCTCATTCGACATTGAACAACGAAATAGAATGGTAATTATGCGAAAATGTGTATAATGTTGTAAACTTTTCATTTAGATGAAACAACCAAAAAAAATGGCGAACCTAAAAATTCATCATTCAAAACCTACTTAGTTAACATTTCTGCGCCTTTTAATCAAACTGAATCAATTTAGTTTATTTATTAACAATTACTGAATAACACCAACAGCATTTACATGCAATAGTGGATTAAAAAATTATTAAGAAAAGGTATTTTGTAGGTATTAGTTACATTACCATTATATATTTTCTACGAAAACCGCGACAGACGGTTGATGCGTTTACTCCGAGACACGAATGTCATGATAAATGGTCACCGATCCGCGCACCGACCTCGTGAACCACAGCTTGAACTCTCGCTTGATCCTCCAGCATTGCATACTAGCTTATTATCACTCTATGATTGGCAAAGTTGGCAGCGAGGAGAGACAGTGGATATTAATATAGTGCCAATAAACTAAGCTCGAGATAGTTTGTGCCAGTTTCAAGTGGGCCAAATAATAACAGTTTGAAATAATTATTAGACGTGTAGCTGTGAAGTTTGTGGTATGGTGGATTAGGGTTATTAATTTGAGGGATATAATAGATTTGGAGTGTTTTGGTAAGGTTGTCGGGTGTCAGGGTTCAGGTATAAGATTAAGGTACCCGATTGAATAATTTCATGAACTTTTTTACTATTCTTCTCTGTTACCTAAATAACCATCAACTAATTATATGGATTCGTGACTGGAATTCTCTGTTTCACGCAAAATTGCTGCTTGCAACTTGCGCCCGGTTATGGAACTGATCATAAAGTCCTATAATTGCGTTATTTATTCATTTTAAAATCACAATTCAACACTAGAAATAACTAAAGCAGCAGAAATATGAAACAGACGCACTTTAAGACGTGATCCTTATCCAGGTGACTTACATCTGGATAAGGAGCAGGTCTTAAACCACCAGGTCTTACACCTTTAATTTCGATTTGTCTTTTTCATTTTAAGTTCAAGACAGAAAAATAACTAAAGCAGCAAAAACTTAAAATATAGGCACTTTACCACATGCCCTCATCATCCGATGCCTCCCGAATGCACTCGGGACGCACTCGGATGGTTTGGCAGTTAACAATTCACACCTTTGTTAGAAATGGAAGGTGTACGAAAATCAATTAAAATTTAAATGGAATGGTCACTGGTTATTTCTCATTTTCAATTTTAAGAGGGTTTACGTCGAACGGCTTTTCATAAAATCTTTCAAGCCCTTTATTTTTCGAAATGACTGAACCGATTTTAATGAATCTTCATACGCTACTATTTCGAAAAATTGTGTTACAGCCAAATTAGACCGATTTTTAATTTTCCATAGAAACAGAGATTTCCAGTTATTTGCTTTTAAATAAGACATTTTGAAAATGTTCATAGCTAAGTTTAGAACTTTGTATCCTGCATATGCGTATGAAGTTTCATTAAGAAAAAACTTTGTAGTTGAAAAATGTTCTTCCATACATCGATATAATATGTCACGGTTAATTCTCCAACTGTAAATGTAAGTTTGTAAATTGTTTTCCGTGATTAATCTTTATTAACGATTTTCGGACTTTTTCCTTTATTTGTGCTGTAAGACCTCGCTTGTTTCCAAATTTTATGGTTCTAGGACCTAGAATCATAAAATTTATAAATTATAAAAAACCTAGTACCCTTTAGGTATTGATTTATTTGAGAGTATCAAAATATTTATGTCGCATAACTGGCCGCAACAGTGGTGGAGCGCGGACCAGTGGTTGCCCAGTGATAAAGGCCGCAACTTACGAGTTGTACGTCGTAGGTTCAAACCTAGACAAGCGCTTTACTTTGTGTAAATTATTTCATAATCACAGCTCTCAAAAGGGGTTGTGTTGTCAATGTTATGTCCTAGAACCAAAATATCGAAAACATGTGACATATATGAACCCGCACTGGGTTTGCGTGGTCGATTACGGCCGCGCCCTCTCACCGAGTGGAGGCCTGTGTCCCAACAGTGGGAACCTTATAGGCTGATTATTTATAACCGGTAGTATATTTTTATTGCGTTTACTTAGAAGCTTGATTTTTTGTTAAACCATACCGGACCAAAGAACTACGTATCTGGTATTATTTCAACTTAATACCTCCACGCGTTCCTGAGAAAAAGGGTATTGGTAGGCAGACGGAAGGACAAGGAAATCACCCTATAACGGTTTCCTTTTTTTCCTTTTGAGGTACGGAACCCTAAAAATGACCAAAAATAGTACCTAATCCTTTAACTAATTTGACAGCAAACACGATTAATTTAAACAATCAAGCATTAAATAAATGAGACTAATATAATTTAATTATGTACTGAATTGTTGAATTGTAAAAATGAATTTTGTATTGAAAGACGTTGTTGATTTTTTATCTCTTTTCACTTACATACATAAACTCACGCCTGCTTCCCATGGGGGTAGACAGAAATTATAGAACACCACCTTCTACGCTTCTTACACACATACTCCTTTTGCTTCATTTACGTTCATACAAGCATCCTGGTTGCGAGTACTACGCACCTGACCTTTCTGAAGAACATAACCAATTAGGTTACTATATCCGTCTACGGTATCCACGTCCGCGTTTCCATTGACATCTGCCTTGCCTTGTCTCTTTTCATATATACAAAAAAAGCATATTCGAAGGTGAAAATAGAGATTAATTATCTGACCCTTTTAAGTAATTTGACAGCAAGCATGATTAATTATTTTCAACTTAGATAAGACCAAAAAATACGGAATATTGCTCATATAACACTGACCAGTTGCGTAGTAATCATGTGCAACAACAGCTCAAATCGTCCTGTTAAATTGTTACTCAATAATAGACTGGACAAAGACGTTCAAAGATTAGTTCAACCTTTCAACATTATGCTCTCTGTATTCTTGTCTTCAAAATACAAAATTAGAAATAGTTATATCACTCCGTGTGAGAAGAAGTATCACATACTTCTGTTCTTTACTCTTTCATTTTTCAATGTGTTTTGTATCTGTCACAAGCTTAGCCCTAAAAACAGTAATTTCGAAAACATAAATAAAACGGGTATCGCGCTTACAATTTTTTGGTTTGCTAACACTATGTTTTGCCTCAGCTATATTTTGCTGATCATTTGTAACATTTCTCATAGCCGTAGCAACGTTTCCCTTATATTGAAGCTCCAAGACATTCATAAGAGCATTGACATTAGCAAAAGTGTCCGAAGTTATATTATTTGGAACTGGATCTCACTTTTTACTGTACTCGGTATTTCTATTTTCCCGGCTACATTTTTTTATGTCACAAAGGGGTCGATTTATTTTATTGAAGCTGGCGGCAGTTTACTGATTATTCAATACGATCTAAATTTAATTTATGGTATCCGCCTTACAACATTGTTGACAACGTATCTGAAAGAATGGATTAAGAACATACTAACAATAAATAATGAAGAACAGAATGATGAATATTATAACAAGATTTTTAAGACGTATCAAAATATTTTAGAAGCTTACAAACTGTATACGAAATGTTTCCGGGTATTAGTAAGTCGGTGCTTAGGTACATTGTTACATAAATAAATTGCAGTCCCTCCAACTCATACAATGATATTCTCTTCTTTTTCAGATTTTATACCGAACATACGACTCATTTGTTCGTATTTTATGTAATGTGCAGGTACACTTAATACATTTGCAGGCGTCGACACAACACGGAGTGAGTATAATAATATTGTATGTAATGCATAATGATGTGTCTTGGGTACACTAGTCGACGGATCTAACTCGTTGATGGGCGTTACTAATATGCATGCTAAAATTTATTTTGTTTTATTTACTTTATTTATCTGTTTTAATTTATTTATGTATATAATATATATATTATTTATGTGTCACAAAATCTACAAATCCGTGATAAGGCATGTCGTAATGATCGGAATGTTGGGCTGTGAAGAAGACGGATGAAAAAAGATTGCATGTAGCAGAGATGAGAATGTTGAGATGGATGTGTGGTGTGACGAAAATGGATAAAGTAAGAAATGAGTATATAAGGGGAAGTTTAAAAGTGGCGCCAGTGACAGAAAAGTTAAAAGGAAATCGTTTGGCCTGGTATGGGCATGTGATGAGGAGAGAGGAAACGCATGCGACTAAAAGAGTGATGAAATGTTGATGGATGGAGTGGGAGAGGAAGGCCAAAGAAAAGATGGATGTACTGTGTGAGGAATGATATGATAGAGAAGGGAGTGAATGTTGGTATGACGGTTGACAGGGGAGAGTGGAAGAAGAAAACGTGTTGCGCCGACCCCAAGTAACATGGGACAAGGGCATGAAGATGATGATATATTTATTTATGTGACTAAATACCGCATTTGCATTCCTTTGCTTTCATTGCCTTCACTAATTTTATTAAAATATTATTAATAAATATATTTTTTCAGGTACTATGTAGATTGTGCTACTCAATTTTGGGTATCTGATTGAGCTACTTCATTTTATTGAATGAATATGTTTCCACGGTAACGTTACGGTACCATTTCAGAGCACAGTTAGGTCTTAAAATTATTTTGTTTCTTGCTGCTTTCAGTTGCCTCCATCTCTGACCATCCTTGTAATCATATTATTATGGATTGTAAAATTTTTGTTACTTGTTACGATAACTTGTTGGCAATGTGAGAAGTTCTATATATCTGTGGAAGAAGCTGAGTCGGCGTGTTTACAGCGTGTGATGGATACGAACTGTTCAAGTAAGAACAAAAGTTTAGTAGAAAAATAAGAAATAAATTCAAGAAATATCGACACTTTTATTACCCCTGATTTCAACATTGATTCTGAAAGATTGATTTTTCAATGTTTATCTCGGGAATTAAAATCTATATTTTTATTTTTTGTCATTATATTCAACCCAATTTTTGCTTATTTCCTTACAGAAAGTGTCAGACATCTTTGCAAGCGCGTGCTACAAGTTAACCGGACCTTCAATAGGATGACAGCGTTTGGCTTGTTCACAATAGACGCCACTCTACCGATACCTCTGACTGGACTCTTAACTAATTACATTATTGTACTGTTGCAGTTTGCTTTCCTGTGAAACTACATATTTCTTCATATATCTTTAATTTAAAAGATTTCATGTAATATTGTTATTGAAAAGATACAAATAAACAAATATTTCAATCAGCCTTATATGTAATTTAACAGCAAACATGACATATATTATTAATGTTCAATTTCGATGCGATCAATAGGTACCTAATTTAGCAGACATTTCTGAATAATTTTTCATCATAAAAATAACAGAAAATTGTTCACTCGAAACTAAAAAACTAAAAAAAAATTTAATCATGTGAAACAACTGTAATCGCCCGGTTGTATTGTTGCTCAATCAATTAAATGTAGCACATAACTCAAAGGTAGCATCGAGAGCATCACGCTGAGTCTCGCTCTATCCCCGGTTCCGACTAGAAGTTCCCTTTGAGTTGTCAAAATCAGTACAGCCGTTTCGGAGATAAGCCGGAATAAACAGACAGACGGAAAAACATGGTAGCCAAGAGAATGACCAGTCCCAACTGACGGCGCACGTTCACGAACGTGATGCATGGATCTGCACCATTCAGCTCAACCATTTTGAAGGGAGCTAAATGATCCAACACACGTGCCACCATCAGCGAGACATCTGAGCATGACATCTTCACAGCCGCAACACATTCAAGTCAATAAAAGACCCGATATTACCCGGTACATGGTAGATCTTTAGTACATAGTGTTCACATCTGTGCTGTGCGGGTGAAACCGCGGGGCGCAACTAGTAATAATGTTATAAATGCGAAAGTGAGTTTGTTTGTTTGTTACGCTTTCTCGCTAAACAGCTGAACAGATATGGATGAAATTTGACACATGGGTAGAGTATGACCTGGATTAGAACGAAAGGTACTTTTAATCCTGATATTCCCACAAAATCAAGACCGCGGGTGAAACCGCGGGGCGCATCTAATACAACATAATATTATTTCTAGCTTGGCAAACTCTATGATTGACAAAGTGGGCAGCGAGGAGATACAGTTGATATCAATATAGTGGCAATAAACTAAGCGTGAAATAGTTTGGGTCAGTTTAGTGCTTGTTTACGGAGACGTGGGGCGTTGAGCGTGGCGTGCGGCGTGGCGTTCGGCGGTGCGTCGAACGTTTTTTCTGTTTACAGACAGGCGGGGCGTGCAGCAGCCCGCGTCATCACACGCGCAAACACAAACGTATGGCAATATACGATGTTGTTTATGGAAACGCGAGGCGCGGCGTTGCACGCGGCGGTGCACGCGGCGGTGCACGTGGTGGTGCACGCGGCGGTGCACGCGGTGGTGCACGCGACGTGCATCGGGAGCACGTCTAAAATATTTTTTTATGTGATAAAACGAAAAATTAAAAAAGTTCGAAGTTTTTGCTTTACTAGTACTGTAAGACCTTGCTTCCTGCCTTTCATGATTCTAGGTCAACGGGAAGTAGTTACCCGGTAGGTTTTGATTCATTTGCGAGTATCAAAATATTTCACATAAATGGCCATATTTTTAGCTCGTTCGTTCACTTAGAAGCTTTAATTTTTTAGAGCTCCAACGGAACATAGATTTACGTATTTGATGTTATATGTGGATATCGCCGATGTTCGTAGTTCGTGGGTATTGAGCGTACGTACGACGCCGCGGGCCCCGCCGCGTGCACCGCCTGCATTTCAAGCAAACGCCTATAAAAACGCTTCTCCGTAAACGCTCTCATACAACGCCATTATGTTTGAATTTTGTGCGGGCCGCCCCGCCGCACGCCACGCCCATCGCCCCGCGTGTCCGTAAACAAGCACATAATAACAGTTTAAAATAATTACTAGACATGTAGCTGTGAAGTTTGTGGTATGGCGGATTAGGATTATTAATTTGGGGGATAGAGTAGATTTGGAGTATTTGTAAGGTTATAATTAAGGGGTAAATGTAAGATTAAGGTACCTGATTTAATATTTTCATGAAGCTTTTAAATATTGTTCTCTATTATCTTAATAACCACTAACTAAATACAAGTATTCGTGTTTGATTTTATTTTCGTGGACTTACGAATAATAAATGAAACCATTTTTATTTAAAAAAACCGTCCAGGTGCGTGTCGGACCACGCACAATGAAGGGTTCCATAGTTGGGATAAATTATTATTTATCCCAAGAACAAACATAACTTTGAAGTTGAAAAAACGTTCTCCCATACATCGGTATACGTCACGATTGATTCTCCAACTACAAATGTAAGTTTGTAATCGCAAAAAAAAAAAATGTGATAAAACTATAAATTAACGATTTTCGGGACTTTTTCCTTTACTTGTGTTGAAAGACCTTGCTTCATGTCAAATTTTATTATTCTAGTCAACGGAAAGTACCCTATATGTCTTGATTTATTTGCGAGTATCAAAATAATTTGTATGCTGCTGAATGCATCACTCTGTGGCCTCAGAAAGCTTGTGGCTTTTTGTCAGGAGTATTAGGTATGAAGAGTACTCAAATGGCTTAATTTACAATATAAAAAAAACCGGTCAAGAGCGAGTTGGACTCGCGCACCGAGGGTTCCGTAAGGAGCTTCATTCGTATAGATCCTAAATAGTTCTGTATCCAGAAACTAGTCCTCTAAATTGTATGAGCTCCCATCTCAGAGGAGTATCTTAATTGGCGTCAACTATATACGAGTACGAGTACCTTTGTATGGCGACAACCTTTAATTATCAACTTTTTTATTTTTTGGAATTTTTCCTTTATTTGTACTGTAAGTTCTTGCTTTGTGCCAAATTTCGTGATGTGATTCTAGGTCAACGGGAACTACAATATAGGTTTTTGACTCAAAACTTACCCAAAATTGTCAAAATCAAGATCTAACCGCACAATTAAAGGGAAAATTCCGAAAAAAAAAATGTAACAAAATATAAATGTAGTAAAGGAGAATGGGCGGGTTCGTCCCCAGTGGTGTATCAAGATGTGATACACGTCATTTTGAAGATCATAACAATAGGTTTATTTTATTGTATGACACCAACAACGAAACTCGTGCAGGGAAGGAACCATAAACTATTTTAATTTTATTTTTTTATAAATTTATTTTTAGCTTGGACAATTATTTTGTGTATTTTTAACCGACTTCCAAAAGGAGGAGGTTCTCAATTCGTCTGTATGTTTTTTTTTTTTTTTTTGTATGTTTGTTACGCGATTTCTCCGTCAATTGTGGACCGATTTTAAAAATTGTTTTTTTGTTTGATAGGGTATGCTCCCGAAGTGGTCCCATATTAATTTGATTAATTTTACTTGGACAGTTTTTGAGTTAGCTTCAATAATACGTATTTTTCCCACTTAGTTTATATGGATGATATAATGATAACATCCAATCACTGTTATTTACATAGCAGGTTAGTGGTATTCGAATTTGTGTGGGGTAGGTACCACAACTAAAAAGTGCAAAACAAAAACTTTTTATAAAAAAAGAACAACCGACTTCCAAAAAAGACACTACAAAGTCAAAAATAACTTTAATTTCGGAAGTCGGTTGCAAAAAACGAAAGTTCAAAACCAAATACACCGACTTCCGAAATTAAAGTTATTTTTGACTTTGTAGTGTCTTTTTTGGAAGTCGGTTGTTCTTTTTTTATAAAAAGTTTTTTTTACTATTTATTTGGCGTATTTAGTGCGGTGCGGGTGGTTACCTGTCGGCGCCGTCGCTCCTTTGCTATTGTTGATGTTACCGGACCGCACGCAGCACGTATCAGATGCTGCGATTATGTCGTAATCAATTCATAATGAAGCTCCAATACATGTTGTACTTCATGCTAGTGATAGTGACGTACTCATTTTAGACAGGGGCTTCAGGGACTTTTTGGAGATATAGAAGACCATGGTTGTAATGCTTATATGCCTCCCACCGAATCACAACTCAGCACCGAAGATGGAAATAAGTCCCGGCTGGTGACAATAATCAGATGGGTCGTGGAGCCCGTGGAGGTAATAAATTGTCGCCTAAAACGTGATTTTAAAATATTACGGCAAGAATATTTCAACAGAGCACTGCCTCATATGTTCTAAGATGTACGAATTGCTGCCGCTCTAACAAACACGTTTAATGAGCCTGTGACAAACACGCCACTTACCAATCAAATAATCAGAGAAATCCAAGAAAGACTTCATCAGCCAAATAAAACAATCTCAATCGACAGAGGGCAGCGTTCCGTACTATTATGGATGAAGCTGTACGAGCATTGGCATTCCCAGTATTAAGCGAGACCATAATTCCCGACCTAGCACTTTACGGGCTCAATGTTGAAGAAGTGCTTTTGAGAGGCCGTGTTCAATAACGTCATATATCCAATCGAATATATTACTCCAACATTGTAGTACGAACAAGCCGAATTCCATAAAGGCTTTAGCACCGTAGACCACATGCATACGCTGCGGCAAGTTATATAGAAGACCGAAGAGTATAACCAGCCGCTCTGCTTAGCGTTTGTAAACTACGAGAAAGGCTTCGATCCGATCGAGACAAGGGCTGTACTGCAGTCTCTTCAAAGGCTCCCAGATCGACTATCGGTACATCGAAGTGCTAAAGTGTCTGTACAAAAACGCCACTATGTCAGTCCGACTCCAAGGCCAGACCTCGAAGCCTATCCTTCTGCAGCGAGGTGTGAGACAGGTAGACGTTATCTCTCTGAAACTGTTCACCGCTGCACTGGAGGATGTGTTCAAGGTTCTGGACTGGAAAGGGCTAGGCATCAATGTTAATGGCGAGTATATTACTAACCTTCGGTTTGTCGACGACATAGTTGTAATGGCTGAGACCATGAAGGACCTCAGTACAATGCTCGATGACCTTAGTAGAGCCTCCGAAAGAGTGGGTCTTAAAATGAACATGGACAAAACAAAGGTCATATCAAATGTTCATCTAACACCCACTCTCATGAAGATCGGAGACGCTACGCTCGAAGTTGTGGACGAGTATGTTTACCTAGGACAAACTGTCCAGCTAGGTAGGTCCAACTTTGAGAAAGAGGTCAATCGTCGAATCCGACTCGGTTGGGCAGCGTTTGAAAAGCTACGCAATATCTTCTCGTCCCACATACCGCAGTGTCTCAAGATGAAAGTCTTTGACCAGTGCGTGTCAGTGCCAGTGATGACTTATGGCACTGAAACCTGGCCGCTTACAATAGGTCTTATCAGAAGGCTAAAAGTCACCCAAAGGGCAATGAAGAGGGCTATGCTTGGAGTTTCCCTACGTGATCGAATCAGAAATGAAGAGATCCGTAGAAGAACCAAGGTAACCGACATAGCTTGAAGAATTGCCAAACTTAAGTGGCAATGGGCAGAGCACATTGCTCGTAGAACAGATGGCCGATGGGGCCGAAAGGTTCTGGGAGTGGCGAGCGCGTACCGGAAGACGAAGCGTTGGAAGGCCTCCCACAAGATGGACCGATGACCTTGTAAAGGCCGCAGAAATCCGCTGGATGCGGGAAGCACAAATCGGTGCTTGGGGGAAGGCTTATGTTCAGCAGTGGACGTCTTTTGGCTGAAATGATGATAATGATGACATTTTAGTTAATACAAGAACGACGATAAGGGAGTCGATCTATAATTATTACTGTTCGGGCCTAACTGGCCCTAATTAAAATAGAAAAAAAAAAAAAAAACTTTGGATGGATAGAATAGTCTAGCTAGGCATACCCCAGGATATTTGCAGGGCAAAAGAGGTGGACGATGGTAAACTAAGAGAATATATTTTTTTTCTGAAGAAAAATGTTATCATTCGTAGTTCTTCCCCTGCATGAGTGCGGTGGTTGGTGTAATAAAATAAAATAAAGCCATTATAATAAGCTTTAAAAAGACGTATTGCTCAATTTGATACAGTCTGGGGACGGAGCCCATACAATAGCGCCCATTCTCCTTTTGGTACTTACAAGTTTTCGCCAAAATCTAAATTTGCCCATATCTTTTTGTCGTGTTGATTCAGGACCTTGATTTTTATACTCCTAATAGAGACTATAAACTTCAGTATCTGGTATGAATTTCAATTTTCTAGGTCCACCCGTTCCTGAGAAAAGTTCTGTGATGACACACTGACAGACAGACGGACACACGGACAAGGGAGTGATCTTATAAGGGTTCCTGTTCTTACCGTTTGAGGTACGGAACCCTAAAAAAGTGAATTCATGGTCTTTTTGTCCGAGGATAGGTATCTCGTTTATGTACCACTAGTTTAATGGAAGCCTATTAGAAAGGGCATAAAAGTTTAAATATCTTAGCCACATACTAATGGTAATTAGTTTAGCCCGTTCAATATCGTCATCGTCCCTCAGATCAGGTACCCCTGATCTGA
The DNA here is from genome assembly GCA_948150665.1 of Conistra vaccinii. NCBI lineage: Eukaryota > Metazoa > Arthropoda > Insecta > Lepidoptera > Noctuidae > Conistra > Conistra vaccinii. Next base: position 19,076,574 of record OX411326.1, read on the forward strand.
GGGACGATGATGATATTGAACGGGCGCGGAGGGCCTTGTCGGTTAGAGCGAACATGCTGGCTTGCAGGTTTGATCGATGTTCAGTAAGCGTTAAAATTACTATTTTCAGAGCGTACTGCACTACATTACACGGGAAGCCTATGGACTAGAATGTCGTAGAACCAAAAATTCGAAGATATGTGACATCCACCAATCTGCATTGCGGCCAACTCCCGAGAGGAGGCCTGTATCTCAACAGTGGGAACATTAAAGGCTGATTAATTATAAACGGCCGTATTTCCTTTATTGCGTTGACTTAGAAGCTTAAGTTTTTTAGACCGTACCGGACCGTAGACCTACGTATTTCAACTTGATACCTCCACACGTTCCTGAGAAAAAGGGTCTTGACAGACAGACGGATGGACAACGAAGTCATCCTATAACGGTTTCGTTTTTTCCTATTGAGGTACGGAACCCTTAGAAAAACCAACATAATACATAACCTAATATTTTAAGGGCCCGGCGAACACGGCTCGCAACTGCAAGTCGAGATGGGAGGAAAATGCGTTTGGAATATTGTTATCTCTTTTCTGTTGTATTGTTGTTGTGTCTGTGTTTATTGTGTGTTATGTGCGTTGTGTGTTGTTAGCGTTGTTACTAGCTATCGGAATTTATGATAAATTTGGATGTGTTCCGTAATACCAAAAATGATGAATGAAAACTTAATATTCTTTCATCATTTTTTCTATAATTTGTAACTTGATAATATAAGCTATGCTTCTGCAAAAACAATATTCCAAATATTGTTGTTTCTATTACAGAAAAAATAGTATGAATACATGTCATTTACGCTGTAAACATGTGCGAAATTCAATTCGCTCAAACTTCATTTTAGATATTTTTTTTTGAAAAAAAAAGATGTACGAGCCTAGATAAATACTGTCTAAATCCGAATATTAACATAAGGTGGAAATATGCTCATATTGCAAATGATATAGGTATTACGTTTGTATGGACAATTCAACGGTCGCCGCGTTCTTAAGTAATTTGACAACAAGCACGATTAATTATTTTCAACTGAGATACGATCAAAACCCAGTAATAGAAAAACTTCCGGCAGGCTCTCATAAATTTGTTTAACATTGTTCATTTAACATCGACCAGTTGCGTAGTAATCATGTGGAATAACAGTTCAAATCGTCCAGTTAAATTGTTACTCAATAATAGACTGGACAAAGACGTCCAAAGAATAGTTCAACCTTTCAACATTATGCTCTCTGTATTCTTCACTTCAAAATACAAAATTAGAAATAGTTATATCACTCCGTGTGAGAAGAAGTATCACATATTGCTGTTCTTTACTATTTCATTTTTTAATGTTTTTGCTATCTGTGGTCTGTTTAACGATAAACACAGTGTTTTCGCGAAATTACATAAAACGGGGATCATGCTGACAATTTTTTGGTTTGCTACCACTATATATTACCTCAGCTACATTTTGCTAATCATTTGTAACATTGTTCATAGCCGTAGCAACGTTTCCCTTATATTGAAGCTCCAAGACATTCAGAGGAGCATTGACATTAGCAAAAGCGTTCGAAGTTATATTATTTGGAATTGGATCTCACTTTTTACTGTACTCGGTATTTCTATTTTACTGGCTACATTTTTTTATCTCATAACGGGGTCAATTTATTTTATTGAAGCTGCCGGCAATTTACTACTAGTTACACAATATGATCTAAATTTAATTTATGGTGTCCGCCTTACAACATTGTTGACAACGTATCTGAAAGAATGGACTAAGAAAATACTAACAATAAATAATGAAGAACAGAATGATAAACATTGTAACAAGATTTTTAAGACGTATCAAAATATTTTAGAAGCATATAAACTGTATACAAAATGTTTCCGGCTATTAGTAAGTCGGTGCTTACATTGTTACTATAAATTCCAGTCCCTCCAACTCTCGCATTGATAATAGTCTCTTCTTTTTCAGATATTATACCGAACATACGACTCGTTTCTTCGTATTTTATGTAATGTGCAGATACTCCTAATACATTTGCAAGCGAGGTCACATCTCGAAGTGAGTACCTACATGCAATGCATAATGTATCTTAAGTTTTTATTTGGTAACAGGTAATGCCCAGTAGTTTCATTTGCTATTAACATTTTTATAACAAGCACCCCTTGGCCGTTACATGGACATCAGATGTTCATTTTCAAATACGGTGGGTCTGGTACTGGACAGGCCATTACTTAAGCCGTTCCTGTTCTAACTTACACAGAGTGTAGGGGAAAGAACAGGTAAGGCATAGAACATCACATGCTAAACACCTTACAAAATCCTCAATTTTGGGTATGTAATTAAGTTCTTCATTTCAGTGAATGAATACGTTTCCACTGTCACGTTAGGTACCATTTCAGGGCAGTTGGCTCTTAATATTATTTTGCTACTTGCTGCTTTCAGGTGCCTCCATCTCTGACCATCATTATAATCGTAATATTATGGATTGTAAAATTTTTGGTACTTATTACGATAATTTGTTGGCAATGTGAGAAGTTCTATATATCTGTGGAAGAAGCTGAGTCGGCGTGTATACAGCGTCTGATGGATACGAACTGTTCAAGTGAGAACAAAAGTTTTTTCTACGAAAAAATAAATTATTTTTATAAAAATATCGCTTAATACACTTTATATTATAGTGCCTTGATTTGCAATTTCCAAAAGTAAAAATCTGGGGAATTAAAATTTATAAATTTTTATTCTTTTGTAATTTATCAAACTCAATGTTTGCTTATTTCATTACAGAAAGTGTCAGATATATCTGCAAGCGCGTGCAACAAGTTAACCGGACCTTCAATAAGATGACAGCGTGTGGCTTGTTCACAATAGACGCCACTCTACCGATACCTCTGACAGGACTCTTAACTAATTACCTTATTGTACTGTTGCAGTTTGCTTTTCTGTGAACTTACCAAATTTTTCATATATCAACTATTGCAAAGATTTTATGTAATATTATTATTGACTAGACACAAATAAAAAAATCCTTCTAGTACATTTTTAAATCCTTTTATGTAATTTGACAGCAAATACGTATTTATGATTAATGTTCAACTTCAAACTGATATTTCTGATTGGCCATCATAAAAATAACAGAAGATTATTCATTCGACACTGACCAACGAAATAGATTAATAAGCGCGAGAAACAACTCCGGTTGAATTGTTGCACAATAACAGACTGGACGAAGAAGTCCGAAGAATTCAACCTTTCAACATTATGTTCACTGTAGTCTTGTCTTCATAATACTTTATGAGATAGTTATATCACTCCGCGTGAAAAGAAATAACCCTTATTGCTTGGATGTTTAATTTTTCAATGTATTGTGTATCTATCGCATAGTAACCGTTAAAAACAGTGAGTTTTGCGGAATTTAGTAAAAACTCTCACTAACCATTTTTTGGTTGTCTAACAGTGTCTACGTCAGTCTGTTACATACTGTTGATCATTTGTAACATAGCAGCCTCCGCTAAAATGAATTATGCGTGGAATAAAAAATTAAATTACTTGACATTTGTTTAACTCAGATTACTGTGCAATTAGCGACAATTTTTCGCTTTGAATAGCAAAATTTATAAAAGAGTGGAGAACGGTAATGTTTTTTTAATTTTTTACACATGTTTTCCCTTACCGAGTTGTAAATACAAATGGATAGACTAATTTCCTTCGAAAACGATTCAATTACGTCCATTAAATAAAACAATCTAATAGACAAGCATTTACATAATGGACAGCCCTATTGGATTTGTACCAAATATTATGTATGTTGAAGTTAGCACAACACACAATATCATCATCATCATCATCAGCCTATTAATGTTCCCACTGCTGGGACACAGGCCTTCTCTCGGTGAGAGGGAGTGGGCCGTAATCCACCACGCGGGCCCAGTGCGGGTTGGTAGATGTCACATGTCTTCGAATTTTTGATTCTAAGACATGCCGGTTTCCTCACGATGTTTTCATTCACCGTTTTTGGGAGCAGTGGTGATGAAATTATTTACACAAAGTAAAGCGCCTGCTTCGAACCCACGACCTACAACTCGTAAGTCGGGGCCGATACCACTGGGCCACCGCTGCTCTCTCACCATCTCTCACCAACACACAACATAAACATTAAAACTATTAATATCTGTATTTACATTTTTACCCGACACATAACACACCCCTTCTCCACGCTATTAAAATAAAACCCTCCCCACATTAAAGCTAAGAAGCTCAAATACGTCTGCAGCCGACAGCCGCTAACTATACTATAACTACACTCTAACTACTTTTAATTGTTCGCGAAAATAGCTATCACCGGATATTGCCTCCGTATTTCACACACACTCGGTAAACTTATGAGGACTTGGCTTCAAGTACAGCGCAAGACTTGGAGAAAATTGAAAACATGTGTACAGAATTTTTTGAATTTCAAACAAGTATTTTCGGTAAGATTTTGTCGTGGCACATTATTTAATATCTATGTGAAGTCAGTTACAGTACCAAAGTCACGAATTGCTACATGGTTTTCACGTTGCGATGGAATGGAGGTTAAGGGATCCGCTTTTCAAGACCCAAGTTGTAGGTTCGAATCAGATAAAGGGAATGTGACTTTTTCAATTTCATAATGTAGATATTATGTCAAGTCGTGTTACACACTTGTTCTGTTTGGCATAAGTCTTTATTTATTGCTACGGGTAATAATAAGGGCTATGCTTGGAGTTTCACTACGTGTTTGAATCAGAAATGAAGATTCGCAGGAAAACCAAGGTAACCGACAGAGCCCGAAGATTTGCCAAACTTTAGTGGCAGTGGGCAACACACATTGCTCGCAGAACAAATGGCCAATAAGGCCGAAAGGTTCTGTAGTGGCGAACGAGTATCGGAAGACATAAACGACGACAAGGTGAACCGATGATCCGATAAAGGCTGCACGAATCCGCTGGATGCGGGAAGAACAAAACCGGTCGAAGTGGCGTTGCTTGGGGGAGGCCTATGACCAGTTGTGGACGTATTTCGACTCGGATCGGGGGACGGGTCGGATTTGTTGCTCAACAAATACTGCCGTGTCCAATGTGCCGAACACTCAAAAAGAAAGTATGTAGTTTACTCTTAGTCGATCTTAGACATCACTGACTGATGGTCATGGTAAAACGTGGTGACGAAACCAGAAGTTATCTGCCTGTAATCGCCAACACACATTGAGAAGCACTTTTCATCAGGGAGTTTTGGTTCCAGTGGCAATCTTCCGGGTCCATCTTCAGGCCCTCGTCATACTAGGCCAAATTCGACTGTCCTACAATTTTCCATTACGTAGTTCGAATTCTTATGTTATGCTCTACCATCAGATCAGCTCGATGGTTCCATATTATTGCAATGTGACTGAACTTACATAGCTATGCCAAATTTCAGTTCAATCGAATATCAGCAAGCGGTTGAAAAATGGTTCGCAAATTTTGACCGGATTACTTGCATATTGCAAGTTAAAAAAAGCTTTTAAATAGACTAAAGCAGCAAAAACACGAAACCAAGCTTCCCTCGAGACATAAGAAAGAAAGAAAACACCTTCAGAACATAATTGTGGTGGCACATACAATATTCTTTGGTCCTTTGGGATTTATGAAGTAGAAGTGGTTGTGTTTTGTTTCAGATATCAACTTTCTGTAGTGCTGTTCTTTAAATCAGTTCGAAATTCAAACAGAGCCAAAGTGTGATTTGCGTTGATTTACTTTTAAAACAATTGAGTTAAACCAATTTATAAAACGAAGTGTATAGAATGCCGCGAGTTTCTTGTGGCACTCTAGTGTCACTGCCTCGGTCCGGCTAGGGTGCCGTGAGCGTTGCATTGTCACTGTCACTTGTTATTTAGGTTAGGTTAGGTTAGAACTGTGACCACACAACGCACGAGCCGAGCGAGCGTAGCGAGCGGTGCCGCGGTAGCGGCCGGCGAAGTGCCAGGGTCCGTTTAGGCACAAGAGAATGTAATGTTTTGGGAATGTGGTGTTTTACAGCGATTTAACCTCGACAATCAAACAAAATACCAAGTGACGTGACTTAGTGACAATGACAATCCAATGCTTGCGGCACTTTAGCCGGGCCGAGGCGGTGTTACTAGGGTGCCTGTAGTGGCACTTTATCCGATAGGGATAGAGTGCCAATGGTGGCACTCTATACACTGCCTTTATAAAATTTACACGATCCAAGTTTCTTGCATACTATGAAATTGAAGCAGCAGATGACTTGCATCGTCTAACTTGCAGTGAAAGCCTAGCAGTGTAACTGTCGGACTGCCAAGTCATAGGTTTCGAGTTCGAACCTAAGGCACGCACCTCTGACTTTTCGGATTCATGTGCGTATTGTATAATTATCACTTGCTTCAAAAGCGGTGAAGAAAAACATCGTGATCGAAACCGGCACGCTTGAGAGATATTTCTCGTCGGCATGTGAAGCCAAGTCAGAGACCCATGGGTGGTTTTAAAACTCTGACACCAGGTTAGTCACTAACCAAACGAAAAGAAGAAGATGGTTTAAACACTGTTAAACAGTGCAACTTTTATTGTTGCTTCAACTTATGGTATGCCTTTAGTGACGAACTCTTTAGGAAATATTTATATAGTAAAATTCTCCCTACCACGTCTAAAGATGGTCGCGTTTCTACCTTTTGTCACCTCTGAAATTCAAAATCTCAAGATTTGAACGCTATTATTATTGTGAGCTCACGCTTATGTACGGAAACGTTTTCGCGCGTTTTAAATCTTTGTTTATATGTAAAATAAAATTCTTCAAACTGAAATCACGAGATCAATAAACATCTTAAGATAAACCATAAATATGAAACGTGTTTTACTCAAACGCCCTATATTCAAAAAACAGACCGCTCATACGTTCTCGAGCTCACCTACTATGTTTGCGGATGAAGTTTACATGTAGTTCCGTAAAAACCTACCCCATATACGAGTAGGTGCAGGCCATATATAACGTGCACGTTATTTTCAGTGGCGATACTATAAATCATAGGTGGACACGGTGCGATGCGTTGGCCATAGAGCGTAGAAGAGGTATAATAGACTTCCCATCAAATATATTATGAATTCTCTAGTGCTTTGAAAGCAAGAAAAAAAGAAAAATAGGTTTGTCACAAAAATACGTGCAAACTGAAAGACGAGAGTAATCAGAAAATAAAATAGATATAAGTACATAAGAAATCACGAGGCTTAAACAGAAATTGGCAGCTGCACGTCATGACTGTGACAAGAAGGCTTCCACTCAGCATGATGCTGTGCAATGGGAGACCCACAGTACAAAGCTGATTTTCAGTGGCCACGCGAGACTTTGGAGACGTATTCACATTAAAGTGAACAAACAACAGCACACCTGTATTTCTCGAAGGAGTATAGAGAGGTGATTAGTACGAGTACATTTCACCAGTTATGACAAAGTCCCATGTAATAGGGGGCGAGTCTATTGCCGTTCCCTCTCACAGAGAGGAGGCCTGTGTCCCAGCAGTGAGAACATTATAGGCTAATTATGCTTATACTATTACAATTAACCGGGTACAATTCCAGAGTTTTGGCTGTTACTGAAAAAAAATTAACGGAAAAATCCATTCACACTTTTCCAAAAATTAAAACGAATGCAAATTGAATTCTCAAGAAATAGAAAACTTGGAACTTCATACGATTACGGCTTCGGATCTAAACCACTTGTTAGGGCCTAGTGCAAGTTTTTATATCTATTGAATTTTACGTTAGCACCATTGAATAGGTATAAAAAATCTTGGACCATTGGTCATATCATATTGGTAGCATCCTGAAGGTTGTGGCTGAGGACCCGAGAGCTCCTGTGCCGAGACATTTCATGCAGAATCATTGTTCGCATGAAGTGCCTCGAAAGTACATGACTCACAAAAATTTTCTGATTCTAAAATTTTTACTAATCCTAGTTATAGTATATCAACTCATCACATGAAAAGGTAGTATTTCTACTTGACAATTCTATTTATTTGAGCAGTCTGTGGCAGAACCTATCCACTGTAGCACTGTGTAATAGACTGTGTTTCTAATACCTTTTGATTTATTGGTTTGATAACTACGAGTACCCACCTACATGTAGGTACTTCTAATTATGCATGACGGTATATCGGTTTGTATGTGTGCTGTAATTAATCAAATATTTACAGGTCTGTGCAAGTAGCGTTTCTAGAAATTGTATAATAGAAGAAAACCTACCGTAGAAACCAACCGGTTTTTATGAGATATTCCACACGACATCTGGCCGATATATTGGTAACCTGCGATATATTGGTAACTATGGTAATAATAATCAAACAGCTTATGAAATTTAAAAGTAACCTAATTAGGGTATGGACTAACACTCAGTTGCACAAAGACAAATATTAATGCCCCTGTACGTAATGGATCATTAACGTTAATGATTTAATTAAGTTTATCAAAGAATCATTAAAATCGAGTCTGATGTTGCTTTCTACAACAAGTTAAAACAAGTTAATGGAAGATTAGTATTTAATGACAGCTGTAAAAGTTTAAAAGTTTTGTTAAAACGAAAATAACAATTTGGGGGAAAATATGCGTCACATCCACGCAAAACGGCCATCGCTCAGCATAATACTGCGACCCTAAACGAGACAGAGTCCCAGCGCTAGTTTGGTGGTTATATCACTCAACAATTTGTTTGCTACGATGACTGCCCAAAGCAATGGTCTGATGAGTTCCTGGAAGGCTTGTTTTGGTAACCCTGTTGTCGACGACATAATTCGACCTACCAAACTAGATGTAACTTTAAATATTATTCTGCTTAACCCTTAAGACGCCAGTCATGAACATATTCCGCCGCTCTCACGTAACAAAGTCACTTGCAGCTACTTCGCGCGAACAGTTTAATTCTAACGGGTAAGCGACAAAACTTGGTAACTAACAAGTTTGACGTAACGAGTTACCTTCGTGTTAGTTACCGAATTTTGCAAATGCATAGCATCTAGCTATGCATTATGGTAACGTACTGTTTCAAGAAGGATTTCAGTGATTTAGATTTATTTGGAATGGGAATGAGAATCAAATACATTGTTCTCACATGTATAATTTGAACATGAATGATGTAACCAATATTTTGTAACAATATTCTGATTTAAAAGAGTGTCCGTGGAGTTTCTTGCCCGTTCAAAGTACCTGTAATTGGTTTATTTGAAATAAATGCTTTGAGTTTGAGTTTGAATTTATGTATCCTAGATTGGATTAGGTTTTTTTTTCAATTGTTCTGTAGTGAAGGGCAAAATTGGCAAATTGGTTTCAAAACAAATGACTAAAACACAAAGTTCTATAGGTTTTCCGGGATTTGAGTTTTTTAAGAAAGGATACAAAGGTACATAGTAACTAGTAGACACTTATAATAAACAAGAAATAAGTTCAACATACATCTATGACAGGGAACACCAACTAAATTCTTTGGGGGTTCATTTTTAGGGTTCCGTAGTCAACATTAACCCACCAACAGGAACCCTTATTGTTTCGCTATGTCCGTCTGTCTGTCTGTCTGCCTGTCTATCTGTTCGCGGTTTAGCTCAGAGACGTTTAGTACTAGAAAGCTGGGTAATTTGGCATGGGTATACATAATATTATGATCCATTCCGATAAAATGTTTATATTAAAATGTTACCGAGAGAATTTAAAAACAAATCATCGACAAAAATTTAAGGAAGTACAAGAAAAAAATTACTTTAATTATGAAAAAAACCCAATAAGCTTTAGAGTGCTAATTTTTGTTATAGTCAAGCGCCCACCCCGCCAGACAAATGGTTGGTTTTGGCTATGTGAAAACATAAGGCAGTAGTAGGTATATAACGAAATTAAAAGAAAAACTATCACAACTAGGTAGGCTCTACAAGTTCACGAGTAATAATCGACTAACTTACATTTGCAGTTGCAAAAACATGTTCTTATGTTTTTCAACTACAATGTTTGTTTGATCTTGGGATAAATTTATCCCAACTACGGAACCCTCATTCTGCATGGTCCGACACGCACTTGGCCGGTTTTTTAAATAATTTATAACTATCGCGGTCCGTTTGGTAGACGATTACTAGCAACCAAGATTTAAAAAACTAAAGAAATAAAGCTATATAAAGAAACATGAATATTTTTTTATTAGGTACCTAATAACCAAAATTATTATGTAATGAACAAAAATAACTAAGAAAGTAATTAATATCAATCTGAAAAATTGCAACTTTTCATATAAACTGATTGACTGTCTGAGACAAATGTTGGTGCAATCTAAAACGATTTTTTTTTTAAATTATTTATTCATACATTTTACCATGTAAGTACTTAAGGTCCACTCACAAGAAGTCAGTGGTCCGACATTTTGTGACTCCTGTACCCTAATTGCGTAATACACGATCAATCAGAATCTGAATCGTTTTGAAACAGATTCCTAATCCATTACTTTATAAGTTCCATAAAAAAATCTGCTCAACAACGTAAATATCGCAATGAATGTTGTTGAACTGTCAAATGAAACAGATTAGTCGTACCTAATCGTTTACGAAAATATTTTACGTAATAAGATAGCTGGTTTTCCTATACTATTAAATGAGCAATATTTGAATACAATATACATTATATTTTATTTTGTAATCACGTTCTCGAAATCGGCTCTAACGATTTCGATGAAAGTGGCAATTTAGGGGTTTACGGGTCGAAAAATATAATTATTTATATCAAATGACTTCTCCCGCTCTGGGCGGAAGGGCGTATCAGACTCTTACTGACTAAAACCCACCCATGTTCCTTCCCTTGCCTAGCCAGGGGCCACGGTTTCCTCTTAGGATTTCGCGCAACCCCGGCATCGGTCCTAGCGGACCCCGTCAATTTCGCTGACATCTCTTTGAGGCGCGCGTGGAACACGACACGTCCTTATCGGACGGCGAGCTGCCCATTGCTCTCCGTCCGCAGGCCCGCGCTAGCTAGGTCTCATATCTGGAAAAAATCGTTTTCTCTATTTACACCCGAGCAGAGCTCGGTCGCCCAGGTATTTATTATATAAAGCAGTAGGTACTCATTAATCTTAATGTAATTTGACAGCAAAGATGAATAATGTTTGACTACCTTACGATAAATAATTAATCGAGCTTGGAAACCCGGTTGGTCACTGTAACATTAACGAATGGTTCATATAACGTCAAATAACTGAAAGTATAACAGCGACAAAACATGTCGAGCAATTCAATTCGCCCGGACAAATTTTTAATCAAAAATAAACTGGACAAAGACGTTCAAGCTATAGTTCGACCTTTTAACATTATGCTCTCTATATTCTTCTCTTCCAAATACAAAATTAGAAATAGTTACATAACTCCATGTGAAAAGAAGTATCACATATTGGTGTTCCTCATTGTTTCATTTTTCAATGTTTTTAGTATCTATCATATGCTCAACGATCGAGTCAGTGAGTCTACGGAAATGTATAATAAAGCTTTCATGTTTACTTTCACCTTCTTTGTCCTCGGCTATATACTAGTGGTCTTTTGGAACATTGTTCATAGCCGCAACAATATTTCTCTTATTCTGAGGATCCAAAGAATTCATAGAAAAATTGATATAAGCACCCGAAGTTATATTATTAGGAGTTGGATCTTACTTTCAATTGTACCTTTGATTTTTATTTTGCCGATTCTAATTTTTTATTCTTTCCGAGATTCAATTTATTTTGCTGACATTAGCAGCGATTTGTTTTCACTTGCAGTTGATATTAATATAGTTTATAATTTTCAACTCATGGCATTGTTGACAAAATATCTTGAAAAATGGATCAAGTACGCACTGCTGATAAATAATGAAGAAAATAATGATGAAAATTGTGAACAAATGTTTGAGTTGTATCAAAACATTTTAGAAGCTTACAAGCTGCATAATAAGATTTTCCAAGTGTTCGTAAGTTGATGTTATATTTTTAGAAATGCTTATATTTTTAGGGTTCTTTACCTCAAAACCAAATATCTGAACCCTTATAGGATCACGTGGCTGGTTGGCAGTCTCTCTATCATAGTCAATTTAGTTGAAATTTGGTACATATAGTGAATTTTTGAAACCTAAACACGGACGTGTAACGTAAATAAATGAACGTTGAATTTGGGGGTCTCTTTTCGGGGCAAATGGGAAAACAAAAAAAGAAGTTTTGCGAACTGTACCGTGTGATGTATCAAATCAAAGAACTTTTGTGAGATTTTTTTTAAAATATAATTTTAAATAAATACTTTTACAGATATTTAAGAAAATAGCTGAAAATTGACCATTATCTCCGAAACTAATGAGCCAATACTTTTTTTTATACATAGTATGGTTTTCTTAGTTTACAGGAAAGCCTATAATAAGTCTATGGTCTTAAAATGACATGTTAAATCTCTCAATATTGTGCGTACGAACTTACATTTGCAGCTGGAATGTATGGTTTTTAACCACAATGTTAAGTTTGTTCTTGGCGTAATGCCAACTACGGAACCCTTCATTGTGTGTGGTCCGACACGCACTTATCCGGTATTTTTTAGATTGTTCTATCCTGATAGATAAAAAAAAAAAAACAATCTATGAGATATTGACTTAGTTATTTGCTACGTTAGCCAGTTCTATACTTTCATCAGATATTGTTTTCTATTCGAACAGATATTGTGGCGAACAGTAGACTCATTCATTCGTAGTTTATGGTTTTTGGCAGCATCTTTATTACAATTCAGGAATCCAGCAGCAACACAGGATGAAGTAAGTATTATATTGTTCTATTTTGCATATTCCTTTGTTCTTTTTTTCAATTGGAATTAATGAAGAGTATATTCGATTTTTTTTCGACTTGGCATTTTCTGTGACTTGTCCAAGTCCTTCGATTGCGTACATCATGATACACTTATCAGGAAACTGTACCACTATGGTATGAGGGACAAGGCTCTCGACCTTCTGACTTTTAATCTGAACAACAGAATTCAGAGGGTCGATGTTAAAGGCAAGAGATCTGCAGGATCAGCGGTCACCATGGGTGTTCCGCGGGGTTCAATGCTAGGTCCTTTCTTATTTTTAATTTATATAAATGACCTACCTTACCACATAAGGGATAATCACAAGATCGTAATATTCGCAGATGACACCTCCCTCATTTTTAAAATCAAACATTAGTTGGTCAAGTATGAAGAAGTTAACGATGCACTCTCTAAAGTTGTGTATTGGTTGAAAAAAAGACTAAACTCATTAAATTTTCAACACCAAATGTCAGGCAGCTATCTACCAATGTTCAAGTTAATGGAATAGAATCGGACTAATGGACCATAATGAGTCAACAGTATTTCTTGGAATTACTATTGACGGTAGATTACAATGGGGCCCACCCATAGAAAAATTGTCAGGAAAGTTAAGTTCAGCCGCCTATGTTGTTAAAAAAATTTGCCAGATAACTGACATAGATACAACCAGAATTGTTTATTTTAGTTATTTTCAGTCTTATGTCATAATTATGGGATTCTTCTCTGTGGAACCTGTGCGGACATTAAATACTATCTTTGTTCTACAGAAAAGGACTGTTCGAGCCATTTACAAACTAGGTCCAAGAGATTCCCTTAGGTAAAAATTCAAAGAAATAAATATTTTGCTTGTCGCCTCACAATATATTTTCGGAAACCTCTTATAATGTACACAAAGTAATATCAAATTTAAAAAAAATGTTTTTTTACCCCGTGTCCTAATTATAAGCGATCGTCGCGTTCATTTGTTTGAAAAACAGGAAGGCATCGTTGAAACGATGACAAGTCCGGGTTGGCCGATCAAAATTAACGTAACGGTCGCGTACTCTTGCGATTAACGTTAATGTTAGGACACGGCCTAACATCATTCATAAAAATATTCTCTACGGGCCCTTAATAAATTGGGATAAATGCAGGAGAATGTTGACGATAGGTTCACAGTCGTCGTCTACGTCTATAATCAAATATTTTTTAATCCTTTCAGCGTGACTTAAGCACTCTGTTCGTGAGCTTAACAATAGTCGGATGGATTATGAAGGACATCATTTTAATAGTTATAACCAGCTTGCAATGTGAGAAATTCCATATATCTGTGGAGGAAGCTAGGTCGGCGTGTATAGAGCGTGTGATGCATACAAATTGTCCAGGTAAGAAAATTACTTTTTAGTTTGCTTAACTATAGCTAAATAATTATATTATGTGTCTAGATTTAATATATCAGCAGAAAGAAAATAAGAATTTAGAAACATTAGAATTTAGAAAATTAGTGGGTCGATGTAATTGATATAAAGTTTAATAAACTTTAAGAAATATAAATACTTCAGAATTCTCTAATGTACCTTTAATGCTTTCAGAGAGTGTCAAACATCTGTGCAAGCGCGTGCTACAAGTTAACCGGACTTTAAGTAAAATGACAGCGTGTGGCCTGTTTACTATAGACGCCACTCTACCGATACCTTTTACCGGACTCATGGCGCATTACGTTATTGTACTGCTGCAGTTTACTTTGCTGTAAAACAATTACTAACTTACACCTTCAGTACATCAATCATAATTATTACGCACGATATTGGATATATTCCTTTGAAAACCTTGTGTCGACAAAATATAACGGTATTAATTAATGAACGTTTCTTATTAATTATCCATACTGCGACGGGTTCCGGGCTATTTGTATTAACCGACATTTTTTAAACTTTACACCAGAGCAGTTTAAAGTTTCGATTTTTAGAAAAAAAATAATAACTTTAGCAAATCGCATTATTTTTTTAAAAAGAAGGATATTATTGTTTTTATAACATATTCCCCATAATCAGTTTTTTTTTTTTCTAATATTCCTATTTTTAACGAAGATAAATGTCGCTTAATACAAAATGACCCATATTTTACTTTTTTTCGTTCCAGGCTAAATGACTTAACCCCCTATGATTATTGTTTCTTATTCCAGGCTAAATGACTAAACCGCCTAGGTTTATTATTTCTTGTTCCAAGCTAAATGACTTAACCGCCTAGGTTTATTATTTCTTGTTCCAAGCTAAATGACTTAACCGCCTAGGCATGCAAATAATGGCTGTAAGCTAAGTGCTTTAATAAAAGAGTTGGTCATATTTCAAACCTAAGCTAATTGATTTAAATACCATATCTTAAACTTATTAATCTAAGGCTAATTAGTTTATGCGACTGATTTTTGTTTTTAATAAATTGTTTGTAATCATACTTGAATAATGAAGTTTGAACATTGATAAATTAAAAGGTACATACATAGGGTGTACCTACCTATCTTGCCACGTGCTTTTAAAAACACAAGTAACTCGCTCTTTTCAGCATTATACCTGAGTCCTTGAGCCACCACATAACTCTCACAAATTCGCAGAAGGCACCTGAGAGCACTGATCGAAGGACTCAGCAACATCATATCGACGGGTTCCGGGCTATTTGTATTAACCGACATTTTTGAAACTTTACACCAGAGCAGTTTAAAGTTTCGATTTTTAGAAAAAAAATTATAACTTTAGCAAATCGCATTATTTTTTTAAAAAGAAGGATATTATTGTTTTTATAACATATTCCCCATAATCAGATTTTTTTTTTCTTCTAATATTCCAATTTTTAACGAAGATAAATGTCGCTTAATACAAAATGACCCATATTTTACTTTTTTTCGTTCCAGGCTAAATGACTTAACCCCCTATGATTATTGTTTCTTATTCCAGGCTAAATGACTAAACCGCCTAGGTTTATTATTTCTTGTTCCAAGCTAAATGACTTAACCGCCTAGGTTTATTATTTCTTGTTCCAAGCTAAATGACTTAACCGCCTAGGCATGCAAATAATGGCTGTAAGCTAAGTGCTTTAATCAAAGAGTTGGTCATATTTCAAACCTAAGCTAATTGATTTAAATACCATATCTTAAACTTATTAATCTAAGGCTAATTAGTTTATGCGACTGATTTTTTTTTAAATAAATTGTTTGTTTAATTAAATAAATCATACTTGAATAATGAAGTTTGAACATTGATAAATTAAAAGGTACATACATAGGGTGTACCTACCTATCTTGCCACGTGCTTTTAAAAACACAAGTAACTCGCTCTTTTCAGCATTATACCTGAGTCCTTGAGTCACCACATAACTCTCACAAATTCGCAGAAGGCACCTAAGAGCACTGATCGAAGGACTCAGCAACATCATATCGTCCGCGTAGCTGATATTATTAATACAAAGCCCATCAATGTGACACCCGACATTTGTGTTGCTGAGTTCAACGATCAGCTGATTTATGTACAAATTAAAGAGGCGAGGTGAGGTTATTCCCCCCTGCCTCACCCCGCATTTCAATCGGTACTCCTCAGATAGTACCCCCGACCACTTTACATGGTTAGTCTGGTTTTGATACCAGTACCTGAGCAAAGATGTTACTGCACTGTCTACATCAGTTTCCCGGTACAACTTATCCCATAGAATGTCATAAGACACCAGGTCAAATGTCTTCGATAAATCGAGGAAGCAAGCATTGACCGGTGTCTTCCTATCTGCATAGTACTGGACGGTCCGCTTGAGACACAAAATGGCAGTTTCTGTCGATAGACCGAGCCTAAAGCCAAATTGTGCGTCATGCAATTTTATGGGACTGGCCATATGTGTATCAAACAGACAGTCCAGCACCTTAGCTGTAATAGTATCCAGGGAAATTGGCCTATAATTCGACAGATCTGCCACATTCCCCGTTTTATTCTTCACTATCGGGACAACTATGGTTTTCATAAGATCATTCGGTAGGTAGGAGTGTTTTAAGCACAACGAATTAAACATAGCCAATACCCTCGGCAAGTGAACACCCGCATACCGTAGGTGTTCAACGCTGAGGTGATCATGTCCCGGAGGCGTAAAGCCAATCCCTGTATATGAGCCAACACTGGATGGTGTTGAATATTACACAGACATTGTTGTGCACAATTTTGAAAACAATAATACAAATCTGTTTCGAGCCAGCACCTTAGTTGATTGGTTTTTAACGCACAGAGTTGGCCCTCAGAACTTTGCAACAGGAGAAGGACAATCATGTTCGCTCTCAACACTTTTCTAAAGCTACGCGCGATACCGCAACATGATTGTCCCATATAGAAACTAAGCGTCTAGGAATAAATCTGTGCCGAATATGGAGTGAGTTAGAGCGAGACAAGTGTATTGCATCATAATTTACTTTCGTTTGTTATTATTTCGGTCAGTTGAACTATGACATTGACCTCGGCGCTTGTTGAATTAATTTCTTTCTGATAAACTATCACAATATTAGTCTTTGTTTCCGTTATTTCGTGAAAAAAAGATGAAATTGACGGAGGAAAATGACTTTAAAAACTTTTTTAAGTGTGGTGTGTAAAGAATATCGTATTTATAAACTACGAATCTAGGAATATCGATAGTTTTGGCGCGCAAATTCTGTGCAAATGGAAAGAAAACAAAGGATCGCTGCTGCGTGATTGCAAGTACTTACTTCATTGAATATTTGTCTTCTGTTACTTGTACTAATTGGATTGTAAAGAGTAGACCGCTGACTAAAAGATTTGAAGTTAGGAAAACGTACTATGTCAGCTGTCCTCTCAAGGAAAAACAAACACACCTCGAAATTTGGGGTGCAAGGCTTACGTTGATTTCACGTATAAAAAAATAATTCGAAACGACGAGAATTTACAACATGGAACAAATGTGATCGTAAAAACATTGCCACAAAACTGAAATAGCCAAAGCCTACAATTTACTGAGATGCAAAGAAGACACAAAATTGAAATTTTTTGATTATATTTATTATTTATATATTTATTTTTGAAAATACTTACTTACTTACATACATGTATGTACAAACAAACATACATACTTCTGAAAAACATACTACATACTTACATATTTTCTTATATCAGAAAGGAAATGCAACTAACACGCACCGACACTCTATAAATAATATCATTGGTAACCATGAGTTAATTCGTAACAGCTTTGTCCATTAGAAAAGTCATAATATACTTAAAAACGGGGACGCATAAGGTTGCGGCTCAACGCCTAGAGCGTTGGTTCATACACAGATATTGGCTTCATGAAAATTCATAACATACTTAAAAACGGGGACGCATAATGTTGCGGCTCAACGCCTAGAGCGTTGGTTCATACACAGATATTGGCTTCACGCGTCCCGGAGACTTACCCCTTACCATGTTTTTGATGACATTTGCAACTTCTCTGCCAGAGAACAGTAATGGGGAAGTCCTCTCAGCGCTGGACACACACGGTGACGCAGAAGAACTTAGGTTCCGTGGCGGATCAACTTGGTAGTGATTCATGAACATGTTCGCTATAGACAAGGGGTTGCAATTACCTGCCACGCTCACAGGGAAGCCCTGCTTGGGGTTCATTAGTATTTTTCCAAAATTTGCTGAAATCCTTTTTCTTATGATGTTCGGCTATTATGTCCATCTTGATTTGCATTTGATTATTACGACACCATTTTATTTTAGATTTAAAAACTTTTCGAGTTTCCCGCATTTTATCAAAGACTTTCCCTGAAATCGGATTCCCACATAAACACCACATTTGAAACGCGAGCCGAGCCTCGCTGTGAGCGGATTTAACATGTTTATCCCTGTCAAAGGTTTGTACTTATTTTTCTTAATAAATATACAACTACGTTTAGCAGACATTGTCAATATACTAATTATGTTTCTGTACATATCATCTAAATTAGATCTGTGATTTAGGTCCCCACAGGTTGATTCCGCACAGCTACATAATTCCGGGGGAAAATCTATTTTTCGCAAAGCGGAGTGACATAACTCTTCATACAATTTTATTTGGTTTAAGTCCCTTTCCCCCATAAAACATTGTTTACACTCGCATTCGGTAGTACAGTACAATATTAGGTTCAATTATTTTTAAATCACAGTCCATTTGTAAAGGCAAATGATTAGACCAAAAACTATCATGCAATATTGTGCGACGCGCGGCTTCAGTCACGAGTGTCACGACGTAATGGTCGAGCCACCGTTTGCACCCGTGCGCTTCACTCACAAAAGTAAACGAATCTAGCGGTAGGAGTTCAATATCCGCGCAAGTCCAATATTGTTCATTACAAAATTTTAACAACTCATGGCTAAACAATTCATTACTATGCTCATTGTAGTCTCCTAACATAAACACAGATTGGATATTCCTATCTTCTATAGGTAATTGCATTCATTTCACTTAAGCAGTCCGTAAATTCAATTAAGTTATCATTACAGTCATATAGACCGAAAATACTAGTATTTCTTGTTCACACAATTGCACTGTTATAGCTGTAAGACGAACACTATTGCAAGGTACAACAGACACCGATGAAAATAAACTTTTCCTCCACAGCAGTGCTACTCCTCCGTAAGGTCTCCCTCGAAGTACACCAACCGATGTATCTACCGCAGAGGTCCCGGTGAAAGCAAAATCGTCATGTATACTGCCAAGAAATGCCAAGTCGTGAGGCATCAACCAAGTTTCTTGCAAATGTTTAATTCGTTGTGCTTAAAACACTCCTACCTACCGAATGATCTTATGAAAACCATAGTTGTCCCGATAGTGAAGAATAAAACGGGGAATGTGGTAGATCTGTCGAATTATAGGCCAATTTCCCTCTCTACTATTACAGCTAAGGTGCTGGACTGTCTGTTTGATACACATATGGCCAGTCCCATAAAATTGCATGACGCACAATTTGGCTTTAGGCCCGGTCTATCGACAGAAACTGCCATTTTGTGTCTCAAGCGGACCGTCCAGTACTATGCAGATAGGAAGACACCGGTCAATGCTTGCTTCCTCGATTTATCGAAGACATTTGACTTGGTGTCTTATGACATTCTATGGGATAAGCTGTACCGGGAAACTGATGTAGACAGTGCAGTAACATCTTTGCTCAGGTACTGGTATCAAAACCAGACTAACCATGTAAAGTGGTCGGGGGTACTATCTGAGGAGTACCGATTGAAATGCGGGGTGAGGCAGGGGGGAATAACCTCACCTCGCCTCTTTAATTTGTACATAAATCAGCTGATCGTTGAACTCAGCAACACAAATGTCGGGTGTCACATTGATGGGCTTTGTATTAATAATATCAGCTACGCGGACGATATAAAATTTTGATTGTATGTGTATACTATTCTTAGTCCGTTTAAGATAAACTGTTTGAAGTACTAGAACTATACTTTTGTTATAACTGAAACGACACTGCAAATCAAATATTGAATAAAAAAAATAGGTTTAACCCTCTTTAAATGTTTACTGTTGAAATCCTAAATAGTTCATGCGACCGACATATCATTATCTACTGCAAGCTAAATGGTTGAAGTGACAACATCTAACATTTCATGTACAGAGCTAAATGTATGGATCGACACTGGGTATGAATTTAACAAAGAGGCTAAATGTATTAAACGCCATTTTTGTATATTTATAAGGTAAAGCTTATTGTATTAAACGACACTGGATAAGAATTTAACAAAGAGGCTAATTGTATGAAGCCACATTTCTATATATTTATAACGCCAGGCTAAATGCTTTAACGTACGTTGCCTGTAAATTGTTGCTCCAGGAAAAAAAGTTTAAACGACTGCCTGGTATTTGGTAGTTAGCTTAAGTACACAGTGCCTAAATTTGTCAATATTTTGTGTCGCTTCATACATTGCAGTCCAAAACGGGCCCAAAAATGCGGATGTATTAAGCGACAAAAAAATGCTCCGATCGTCACCAAACCCAGCTCAAATGACGCAGAAAAATTCGCTGATTCCAAATATGTATAAAAGTCTATATCGCTCAGAGTGTCGCTTAATACAATTAGCCCGGAACCCCTCGATATCGTCTGCGTAGCTGATATTATTAATACAAAGCCCATCAATGTGACACCCGACATTTGTGTTGTGTGTGTTCAACGATCAGCTGATTTATGTACAAATTAAAGAGGCGAGGTGAGGTTATTCCCCCCTGCCTCACCCCGCATTTCAATCGGTACTCCTCAGATAGTACCCCCGACCACTTTACATGGTTAGTCTGGTTTTGATACCAGTACCTGAGCAAAGATGTTACTGCACTGTCTACATCAGTTTCCCGGTACAGCTTATCCCATAGAATGTCATAAGACACCAGGTCAAATGTCTTCGATAAATCGAGGAAGCAAGCATTGACCGGTGTCTTCCTATCTGCATAGTACTGGACGGTCCGCTTGAGACACAAAATGGCAGTTTCTGTCGATAGACCAGGCCTAAAGCCAAATTGTGCGTCATGCAATTTTATGGGACTGGCCATATGTGTATCAAACAGACAGTCCAGCACCTTAGCTGTAATAGTAGCCAGGGAAATTGGCCTATAATTCGACAGATCTGCCACATTCCCCGTTTTATTCTTCACTATCGGGACAACTATGGTTTTCATAAGATCATTCGGTAGGTAGGAAGGAGTGTTTTAAGCACAACGAATTAAACATAGCCAACACCCTCGGCAAGTGAACACCCGCATACCGTAGGTGTTCAACGCTGAGGTGATCATGTCCCGGAGACTTACCCCTTACCATGTTTTTGATGACATTTGCAACTTCTCTGCCAGAGAACAGTAATGGGGAAGTCCTCTCAGCGCTGGACACACGGTGACGCAGAAGAACTTAGGTTCCGTGGCGGATCAACTTGGTAGTGATTCATGAACATGTTCGCTATAGACAAGGGGTGGCAATTACCTGCCACGCTCACAGGGAGGCCCTGCTTGGGGTTCATATTATTAGTATTTTTCCAAAATTTGCTGAAATCCTTTTTCTTATGATGTTCGGCTATTATGTCCATCTTGATTTGCATTTGATTATTACGACACCATTTTATTTTAGATTTAAAAACTTTTCGAGTTTCCCGCATTTTATCAAAAACTTTCCCTGAAATCGGATTCCCACATAAACACCACATTTGAAACGCGAGCCGAGCCTCGCTGTGAGCGGATTTAACATGTTTATTCCACCCTGTCAAAGGTTTGTACTTATTTTTTTAAATAAATATACAACTACGTTTAGCAGACATTGTCAATATACTAATTATGTTCCTGTACATATCATCTAAAATAGATCTGTGATTTAGGTCCCCACAGGTTGATTCCGCACAGCTATATAATTCCGGGGGAAAATCTATTTTACGCAAAGCGGAGTGACATAACTCTTCATACAATTTTATTTGGTTTAAGTCCCTTTCCCCCCATAAAACATTGTTTAAACTCGCATTCGGTAGTACAGTACAATATTAGGTTCAATTATTTTTAAATCACAGTCCATTTGTAAAGGCAAATGATCAGACCAAAAACTATCATGCAATATTGTGCGACGCGCGGCTTCAGTCACGAGTGTCACGACGTAATGGTCGAGCCACCGTTTGCACCCGTGCGCTTCACTCACAAAAGTAAACGAATCTAGCGGTAGGAGTTCAATATCCGCGCAAGTCCAATATTGTTCATTACAAAATTTTAACAACTCATGGCTAAACAATTCATTACTATGCGCATTGTAGTCTCCTAACATAAACACAGATTGGATATTCCTATCTTCTATCGGTAATTGCATTCATTTCACTTAAGCAGTCCGTAAATTCAATTAAGTTATCATTACAGTCAGTAGGCATATAAACCGAAAATACTAGTATTTCTTGTTCACACAATTGCACTGTTATAGCTGTAAGACGAACACTATTGCAAGGTACAACAGACACCGATGAAAATAAACTTTTCCTCCACAGCAGTGCTACTCCTCCGTAAGGTCTCCCTCAAAGTACACCAACCGATGTATCTACCGCAGAGGTCCCGGTGAAAGCAAAATCGTCATGTATACTGCCAAGAAATGCCAAGTCGTGAGGCATCAACCAAGTTTCTTGCAAAGCTATTATGTCACCCGATATACACAGCCGCCTTATTAGGCGGCTGTGTGTATCGGGTGATATAATAATGTTTAATTCGTTGTGCTTAAAACACTCCTTCCTACCGAATGATCTTATGAAAACCATAGTTGTCCCGATAGTGAAGAATAAAACGGGGAATGTGGCAGATCTGTCGAATTATAGGCCAATTTCCCTGGCTACTATTACAGCTAAGGTGCTGGACTGTCTGTTTGATACACATATGGCCAGTCCCATAAAATTGCATGACGCACAATTTGGCTTTAGGCCCGGTCTATCGACAGAAACTGCCATTTTGTGTCTCAAGCGGACCGTCCAGTACTATGCAGATAGGAAGACACCGGTCAATGCTTGCTTCCTCGATTTATCGAAGACATTTGACCTGGTGTCTTATGACATTTTATGGGATAAGCTGTACCGGGAAACTGATGTAGACAGTGCAGTAACATCTTTGCTCAGGTACTGGTATCAAAACCAGACTAACCATGTAAAGTGGTCGGGGGTACTATCTGAGGAGTACCGATTGAAATGCGGGGTTTGGCAGGGGGGAATAACCTCACCTCGCCTCTTTAATTTGTACATAAATCAGCTGATCGTTGAACTCAGCAACACAAATGTCGGGTGTCACATTGATGGGCTTTGTATTAATAATATCAGCTACGCGGACGATATAAAATTTTGATGGTATGTGTATACTATTCTTAGTCCGTTTAAGATAAACTGTTTGAAGTACTAGAACTATACTTCGTTATAACTGAAACGACACTGCAAATCAAATATTGAATAAAAAAAATAGGTTTAACCATAATCTTTAAATGTTTACTGTTGAAATCCTAAATAGTTCATGCGACCGACATATCATTATCTACTGCAAGCTAAATGGTTGAAGTGACAACATCTAACATTTCATGTACAGAGCTAAATGTATGGATCGACACTGGGTATGAATTTAACAAAGAGGCTAAATGTATTAAACGACATTCTTGTATATTTATAAGGTAAAGCTAATTGTATTAAACGATACTGGATAAGAATTTAACAAAGAGGCTAATTGTATGAAGCTACATTTCTATATATTTATAAAGCCAGGCTAAATGCTTTAACGTACGTTGCCTGTAAATTGTTGCTCCAGGAAAAAAAGTTTAAACGACTGCCTGGTATTTGGTAGTTAGCTTAAGTACACAGTTCCTAAATTTGACAATATTTTGTGTCGCTTCATACATTGCAGTCCAAAATGGGCCCAAAAATGCGGTTGTATTAAGCGACAAAAAAGTGCTCCGATCGTCACCAAACCCAGCTCAAATGACGCAGAAAAATTCGCTGATTCCAAATATGTATAAAAGTCTATATCGCTCAGAGTGTCGCTTAATACAATTAGCCCGGAACCCGTCGTGGATCACATATTCAAGGTCGCTTAGCGTGCTTTTGAGCTAGGAGTATGTTTGAAGGATACTGTCCGACAAAAAACTGTCGGGAACAGGAATGAAGCTTGCAGAGTGAGCAAGCTGAAGTAGCAGCGGGCGGGTCCAATTTATGTTTGTCAAAAGACCGATAGCTTTTGGCGTAGACGAGTCCTGGAGTGCAGACCACGTATCGGCAAGCGTAGCGAGTGGTGTAGCCCCACCTTATAGTTGGACCGACACTGCCCTTACTCAAACTCAACTCAAACTCAAGAAGTGTAACCGGCAGGCTAGTTGCGGAAGGTGGGTGACTTGGGGTTATGGCGAGACTTGGGAGAGGCCTGTGTCCGGCAGTGTATTACCATAGACTTAGTTGATAAAAAGGTAGACAAAAACGTAGTTACCTAGAATTATTGATAAGATATTGATCTCTTTTTAGTGCAAAAAGGTAATCCTATTACGTGATTTGACCGGAAACAAATTAAATGTTCAACAATCAACATTAAAAGTAATTGCTTTGGTCAAAATACAAATACCCTGATACAATTCAGTTAACAGCAGAATATAAATCAATCATGTGGAAACCAAGGACTCCAGTTGAATTGTTACTAAGTAATAAACTGGGCAAAGACCTTCAAAGAATTGCTCAATCTTTCATCATTATGCTCTCTATATTCTGCTCATCTAAATACAAAATAAGAGAAAGTTATATGACTCCGTGTACACAAAAAAAAATATCCTGTAATAAATAAATTAATCATTTATTTTCAGAATAAAAAACATTCCATACATTATTAGTAAATAGTACTTCTAGCTAAGTTAGTAAATTATTTATTATCATTATTATTTACAATTCTGCTTCTATATGTTGTATAAGGCACCTCCAGATCCGTGAACGCCTGAACGGTGTTCCAGTGCCTCACAACCGGGCAATCAATACTTCCCAATATAGTATTTAGAAGGCTGTTGGTGCTGCATCAGGGAGGCTACTCTTTTTCTTACTATTGCCTTAAAGCAGTCAGTGCTGGCCTAAGCAAATATACCAAATGCACTGCAAAAACGAGGCTACCCCAACAGCATCCTAAAACCATTATTGTACAGGACCCGTAGGGCATTGAAAGATCTACGCGTATAACGGACCCACAGGCTGCAGGTATAAAATGTCTGGCAGTATGCCTTAAAAAGCGCAATTTTGACTTCTTTTGTACACCGTACAAACTTGCGAGCCAGCATATTGCATCTCACTGCCAATACCCTACGTTCCCGTTCAATATCCAAATCATCTGAGAGGTCCTCGGTGTCCCAATGACCCAGGTACATGAATTTGGTGACCCTACTTAAAGGCAATCCTCCAAGTCTGACCGGTGGAAAGGTTTTTGGACTCTTATTACCCGCCTTAAATATAAGTGGTTCACTCTTCTTACACTTGTACCTGAGGTCATGTGACACCGCATACCTCTTTCAGATCCCTATGAGAATGTTTAATGGTAACAAGCATGCAATGTGAGAAATATGCATCCTTGGAGGAAGCTGTTGCGGCGTGTATACAGCGCACCGTGTGATGAATACTAATTGTTTTAGTAAGAACTAAAATTGCTGTTTGAATTGTTGATATTTTTTTAACAAATGATGGCTCCATTAAATTTCCCTTTTTTTATATAAGGATAAGTAACTTTGAAGACATTTTCGAAAAAAAAGTTTTTAAAATGGATATTAGCGATGTTTACTTTGTAAAACTTACATTATTCTTGTTTTAAATAATTTATCTTATTCGGGAAATTATTTTCCCGTAAGAACTTCACATTTTACTTTTGTGAGTGTCAAACGTACGGTGTTATCCGGACCTTCAGTAAGATGACAGCCTGTGGACTGTTTACTATAAACGCCAATCATACCGATACCTTTGATGGCACTCATGATGAATTACATCATCATTGTATGGCTGCAGTTTGCTTTTCTGTACAATCATTTTGATAAAAAAAAAAAAAAAATATTCTTCATAAAGATTTTATTTATACAAAATATTTAGTAAAACAATGTATGTTATCAAATATATATTATGATTTTGTTAATAACTATATTTTACTTGTAAAATACCATTTCCTATCAATCGACTCCAAAATATACAAAAGGTACTTAATCACAATGACGTCGGATCGTGGTAAAGGTAATTGATGAAACATGTAGATAAACAAAAGAAAATATCAAATAAAATATATGCTACGACTTGAAGGTGAAACAATAATCTGTTTAGTTAATTTGACAGAAAACGTGACAAATTATCAAATATACAATTGATTGTTTTATCAATATTTATTTTGGATTGGTCCTTATCTACCTCTACCAATCCTACATTTTTTATCCGTCATCTAATATAGGAAAAGAATACAACGCTTTCGTTCTAAAAATCATGCGAAACAACTTAAATCGTCGAGTTAAATTGTTACTCAATAATAAACTGGATAAAGAAATCCTGAAAACAGTTCAAGCTTTCAACATGCTCTGTCTGAGACAACTGTTGGTGCAATCTAAAACCATTTTTTTTTGGAAGTGTATAGATTGCCGTTAGCGGCACTTTATCTCTGTCGAACTAACCTCAACAATCAAACAAAATAACAAGTGACAGTGAAAATGCAATGCTTACGGCACTTTAGCTAGGCCGAGGCAGCGGCACTATTATGCCACTGTATCCATCATCTAGTGGCATTGTATCCGAAAAGCATATACGGGGTGGCAGGGACATCGACGCGAAGCCTGTTACCATGAATTCAGTACATGATTCTGAACCCCCCAGAGTTGAAATTATTCGTCGGTTATTTAAAAAAAAATCTGCTGTTTCATAGAAAAGTGCAATACCTACGCGGTCAAAATGTATGAAACAGCTGTTTTTTTTTTAAATAACTGACGAAAAATTTCAGCTATGTACTGAATCCATGGTAACAGGCTTCGCGTCGATGTCCCTGCCGTTGTTTAAGAATACACTGCCTTTGATTTTTAAGTTTTCGTTATTTTTACGATAATACTTAAGGTCCACACAAAATAAGTCGGTGGTCTAGACCCGGACCGCGTTCCACCAATTTGGTGACTCCCGCACACTAATTGCGTAACACGCGATCAATCACAATCTGTTACATTTTGACAGTTCAACAACATTTATTGCGTTATTTAAGTTGTTGAGTTGACAAATTTTTCCAACATATTTATGAAGCAATGGATTTGCAATTTCCTTCAAAATTAATCAGATAATGATTGATAGTATGCTAGCCATAAGGGTGCTGGTCTATAATATTAACTAAAGCAGTACTACTTAATCATAATGTAATTTGACAGCAAAGATGAATAATGTTCCATATGATAGCCAAATTGTACTTGTGTACCTTACGATAATCGAATTTGGAAACCGGATTGGTCACCGTAACATTAAAGAAACATAGTTCATTTATCTTAAAATAACTGAAAGTATAACAGCTACAAAAGATGTCGAGCAATTCAATTCGCCCGGACAAATTGTTAATCAAAAATAAACTAGACAAAGACATCCAAGCTATAGTTCGACCTTTCAACATTATGCTCTCTGTATTCTTCTCTTCCAAATACAAAATTAGAAATAGTTACATCACGCCATGTGAAAAGAAGTATCACATATCGGTGTTCTTCATTGTTTCATTTTTCAATGTTTTTAGTATCTATCACATGCTCAACGATCGAGTCAGTGAGTCTACGAAAACGTATAATAAAGCTACCGTGTTTTTTTTCACCTTTTTTATCTTCGGCTACATACTACTGGTCATTTGGAACATTGTGCATAGCCCCAGCAATATTCATCTTATTCTGAGGATTCAAGAAATTCACAGAAAAATTGACATAAGTGCCCGAAGTTATATTATTAAGAGTTGGATCTTACTTTTGATTCTACTCTTGATTTTTACTTTGCTCATTCTAATTTTTTATACATTCCGAGAGTCAATTTATTTTACTGAAATTTGTGTCGATTTGTTCTTATTTGCAGTTGATATTAATATAGTATATAATTTTCGACTCATGGCATTGTTGACACAATATCTTAAAAAATGGGTCAAGTACGTAATGCTGATAAATAATGAAGAAGATACTGATGAAAATTGTAAACAAATGTTTGTGTTGTATGAAAATATTTTAGAAGCTTACAAGCTGCATAATAAGATCTTCCAAGTATTCGTAAGTTGATGTTTGCTTATATTTTTTTCTATAAATTAAAAAGAAAATGTAAGAGACATTGACTTAGTCATTGGCTACGTTAGCCAGTTCTATTCTTTCATCAGATATTGTTTTCTATTCAAACAGATATTGTGGCGAACAGTAGACTCATTCATTCGTAGTTTAATGTTTTTGGCAGCATTTTTATTACAATTCCGAAATCCAGCAGCAACGCAGGATGAAGTAAGTATTATAAATAATTCATAATTGCATATTCCTTTGTTCTATTTTACATCGTCCTTGTATCTGACTGACCAGTGTCCATTAATGTTATTTAAACATAAGAACAACTTTCTCGATACACATGTTTTTTTACCCTGTGTCCTAATTATAAGCGATCGTCGCGTTTATTTGTCACTCATTTGTTCGGAAAACAGGCACGCGTCGTCGCGTCGGCACGATGACACGTTCGGGTTGGCCAATCAACTTTAACGCGACACGATTGTCGCGTACTCGCGCGATTGTCGTTTATACAATGTCGCCCATGCGCATGTGACCGCCCGTAATTTTCTGAATATTCATGAAAAAATATCGAAAAAAACTTCAAAAGGGGGGGTCTATCTATAACATTTTTCATGTTATTCAATTTTTTATTTTTTAAAGATTTGCTTTCTGTTTTTTGACACATCTCCGAAGTTTATGGGTCGATTTGGATTCTGTTTATTATTTCCAAAAGCTTATGAGTTATTTTAACAGGTTAATTAAAATTTTTACGAAAAATGATAATTTTTCGTAAAAATTAGTATATTAGTAGTCGATAGACTACGAAAAAAAAAACGGAATCGAAGTCATTTTTTCGGTAAAAAATTGTGTATTTATTTAAAAAAAACTAGTGAAAAATGTTATAGATAGACCCCCCCTTTTGAAGTTTATTTTCGATATTTTTTCATGAATATGCAGAAAATTACGGGCGGTCACATGCGCATGGGCGACATTGTATAAGGACACGGCCTAATATTCTCTACAGGCCCTAAATAAATCAGGATAAGTGCAGGAGAATATTGATGATCGGTTCACGGTCGTCATCCACTTCTGTAATAAAATATTTTTTAATCCTTCCAGCGTGACATAGGCACTCTGTTTGTGAGCTTAATAATATTCGGATGGCTTATGAAGGACATCGTTTTAATAGTTATAACCAGCTTGCAATGTGAGAAGTTCCATATATATGTGGAGGAAGCTGGGTCAGCGTGTATACAACGGGTGATGCATATGAACTGTCCAGGTAACAAAATTACTGTTCAGTTTGATTAAACACAGTTAAATAAATAAATGTGTCTAGATTTACCCTGCCATGGACAAAGGGAAAATAAGAATTCAAAAACAATGCTATTGACGTAATAATTATGTTTCTTCATAAGAATTTACGCGTTGGTTTGCAAATTGGAGAGTCGATGTAGGTAATTGATGTAAAGTTTAATATAAATACTTCAAGATTCTCTAATGTATCTTTAATGCTTTCAGAGAGTGGCAAACATCTGTGCAAGCGCGTGCTACAAGTAAACCGGACCTTCAGTAAGATGACAGCGTGTGGCCTGTTTACTATAGACGCCTCTCTACCGATACCTTTTACCGGGCTCATGGCGAATTACGTTATTGTACTGCTGCAGTTTGCTTTGCTGTAAAATAACTATTAGCTTACAGTAGTTAAACCTTTATATAATTTCTTCAGTACACTAATCATGTTATTACGCAAGATATTAAATGTTTGTTTCGACAAAATATAACGCTATAAAATTGTTCGTCTCTAATTAATTATCCAGCTAGTATTCGGAAAAGGAATGAAGTTACAGCTTGCAGAGTGGGGTTATGGCGAGACTAGGGAGAGGCCTATGTCCAGCAGTGTATTACCATAGACTAAGTTGATGAAAAGGAAGACAAAAAACGTCGACACCTAAAATTAATCTTAAGATATTGTTTACTTTTTTATAGATTTTATGCCGGACATTGGACTCGTCACTCATGGTTGCTATTTGCTGATATATTTATTTTAAAAAAAAATGGTGGGTATCAAATGAAAGGGCATAAATATGTATAATTATATTATAACCCCAAAATCATTTAAATAAAAATAAAAGTTATAAAAACTAAAACCCAACTAAGACAAAAAAGTCAACTAAAAAGGTATAAGACACCACAGACACTAATTAAAAATCCGTGTGACTCCGGATTTTTAATAAGTCAATCTGCGATGTCTTAGGCTTAGCTTTTATTTTTTTTCTTAATTAATGTAATTTCCCGTGTGGTCCCGGATTAAGAATATGGCCACCCCATCTCATCCTGTGGGTGTCGTAGGAGGTGACTAAGGGAACTGGAGACCTAGTACATACCATCGTAGCACCTTGGGTCACCCGCGAGGTGGCGGGGAAACCACCAACAAAAGCATTCCCAAGGAGACCCGTGTCAGGCTGGCGGCCGACTGTAAAACTTTGCCAAAACCCTAAGCAACATAAGTGGAAATGTTATGATGCGCGATAGGGCTAAGGCGTACCCCACAGGCGACGCCCAGGGGCAGTACCCGGCTTCTGTGGGAAATGGACAAGGGTTGTCGCACCAGAACGGGCGGGTGCGACGTAAGCCGCAAGCTCGGAGTGTGAGAGAAGCTAGACTGAGATGTGCGAGCTAGAATGTAGGTACTATGACTGGAAAAGGAAGGGAACTAGCAGATGTTTTAAAAAGGCGACGACTGAACATAGCGTGTCTGCAAGAGACAAAGTGGAAAGGTGCGAAGGCTAGAGAGATAGGAGAAGGATATAAGTTTTATTTACTTATTTTACTTTATTATTGTGGGAGCGATGGCAAGCGAAATGGTGTGGGTATAGTTTTGGATAGTCAGTTGAAAGAATGTGTGGTGGATGTTAAAAGAGTGAGTGATAGAGTGATAGCGGTTAAACTAATTGTGGAGAGTTTGGTGGTTAATATAGTTAGTGTGTATGCACCCCAGTCAGGGTGTGAAGATTGTGTAAAAGAGAAGTTTTGGATGGATTTTGATCGGGTGATGATGGATGTGCAAGATAGTGAAGAAGTGTATGTGGGGGGTGATTTTAACGGGCATGTAGGAAGACCGAAAGATGGGTATCAGAGAGTGCATGGTGGTTGGGGATACGGAGACCGTAACACTGATGGTGAGACACTGCTGCAAGCTTCGACCTGGCAAAAACAAATACGTGGTTCCAAAAACAAAAAGAGCATCTTATAACTTACAAAAGTGGCCACCACGCGATACAAATTGACTACTTGCTAGTAAGACGGAACAGCCTTAAAAGTGTCAAAAACTGCAAAGTGCTCCCAGGTGAAGACTTAGTCCCACAACATAGACTCTTAATAATGGAGGTAAAAGTCAGTGTCTCGTCCACCAGGAACAAGGAATGGCCCCCACCCAAAACCAGATGGCGTATGATAGAAAAAGAGGAATGCACCAGTATGTTTCAGAGTCAAGTGGTAGATAAAATGATTGAAATAGAAAGAAGAAATAAAATACGTTTATTTGCGGTAAACATGACGCATAAAAAGAACACAAACTTAAAAAAAAAACAAGTTGAGGGAAAATATGCGTCACACCCACGCAAAACGGCTATCGATGAAAGATATGGAAGGAAAGTCTGTGAATGAATGTTGGAAAGAGATGGCGGATTGTATAAGGAGATTAGCTAAAGATGTGTTTGGAGAATCGAAAGGGAAAGGTATAATAGAAAGAGATACATGGTGGTGGAATGAAGACGTGCAAAAGATACTTAAAGAACAGAAAATTGCATCTAAAGAATAGCAGGGTGTAGAAAACGGGAATGATAGTTTGAAAGATGATAAAAAGAAGATTTATAAAGAATGGAAGAGAAAGGCAAAAAAGCTGTAGCAGTTTCGAGGTCTAAGGCGCAGGAGAAGTTGTACGACTCACTGGACAGCCCTAGAGGCCAGAAGCAGCTCTAATGGATCACAAAAGCAAGAGAAAGGAGAACGAGATATATAATTCACATGAAATGTATAAAAGATGACGCCGGTAAGGTTTTGTGCAAAAATGACGAAATAAAAGAGCGATGGAAGATTTATTTTGAAAAGCTAACGAAGACAATAAATGGAATGGTGTGGTCAAAGAGGTTTATGTAAATATGGGTTTGGTCAGGGAAATTAGCATGGATGAAGTGAGAAAGGCAGTTCAAAGTATGAAAAATGGTAAGGCTATAGGCCGAGATGATATACCAGTAGAAGTATTGAAGTGTTAAGAAGATGGATGTATGTGGCTGACTTTATTATTTAATAAGTTGTTGCATGATGGGGGGATCCCACAAGAATGGTGCAATAGTTCGCTAATACCCATCTTCAAGAATAAAGGTACAGGACTGCAACAACTATCGAGGGATAAAGCTCATGTCACATAGTATGAAGGTATGGGAGAAAGTAATAGAGAAAAGACTGAGAGAGGAGAGTGAGATTACCCCAAACCAGTTTGGGTTTATGCCAGGTCGAGGAACAATGGACGCCACCTTTGCACTCCCCCAATTGTGAGAGAAGTACAGACGTGCACACAAGAACTTGCACATGGTGTTCATTGATCTGGAGAAAGCGTATGATAGGGTTCCTCGGGATGTGTTGTGGTGGTCCTTGAAAGAGAAAGGTTTGCCCGGGAAGCATGTAGAATTAATTCGTGCTATGTACAGTCAATCTCGTACGTACGTTTGGTCGGCTGCTGGCAATACCGACGAGTTCAGTGTGGCTGTAGGCTTGCACCAAGGATCGGCTTTAAGTCCTTACCTCTTCTTGTTTATTATGGACGCCCTGACGTCGGACATGCAGGAAGAGGCACCCTGGTGCATACTGTTTGCCGATGACATTGTTTTTCTCGGTGAGGATGAACCTGAGATCCAGAGCAGATTGGAGAAATGGCAGCAGAAGCTGGAAAGTGTTTGCTTGAAAATCAGCAGAACCAAAACTGAACATATGTTCTGCGATTTCAGCGGTCTCTTTAGTTCTGGAGCCATAGCGCTTGATGGCACGCTTCTCCCAGTCTGCTCCGACTTTCGATGCGACACTCGTGCAAAGCGATGGCGAAATAGATCGGGCGGTTAAGCACTAAGAACACTAACTAACTACACATAATTAACACTGGATGGATGAAATGGCAGCAGGTCACGGGAATAATCTGCGACTCCCGCATTCCCCTTAAACTTAAGGGGAAGATTTATAAAAAAGTAAGACCTGCTGTCTTGTATGATGACGACTAATAGAGAAGTATGGAAAAAAGGGACATTTTGCGCCGACCCCAAATAAAATTGGGATAAGGGCAGGAGAATGGCTTAATTAATGTAATTAAGTATCCTTATCTACATTATATCTCTTTATCTATGTAGATAGATTAAAAAAGTAATCCTATTATGAGTATGATTACCTGATTCCTGTCAAAGGAAACAAATGTTCAACAATCAACATTAAAAGTAATTGCTTTGGTCAAAATTCAAATAAGACCCTAATGTAATTCAGTTTTAGTCTAACAACAGAATAAGAAACAATCATGTGGAAACCTTCAAGCACTCCAGTTGAATTGTTACTAAACAATAAACTGGACAAAGACATTCAAAAAATTACTCATCCTTTCAACATTATGCTCTCTATATTCTGCTCATCCAAATACAAAATAAGAGAAAGTTATATCACTCCGTGTGAAAAAAAATACTCTATATTGATGTATTTCATTATTTCAGTTTTTAATGCGTTGAGTGTTTATCGTCATTTCACCGGTTCGGCTGGTATGCAATACGCTATCACGTGTACCATGTTTTTTTCTTTTCTTCTTTTTTATGTTTTCGGGCACATATTACTGATCATTTGTAACATTGCCCATAGTCGAAACCACGTTTCCCTTATCATGAGTATCCAAGAAATTCATAGGAGCTTTGACCTGAGTGTCCGAACTTATATTATTTGGAATTGGATCTCAGTTCTTTCTGTGTTAAGTTTTAACATTTCGATGGTATCCTTTATTTTTGTAACACTGAAGTCAATTAATTTCCTTGATATTAGCAGTAATTTACTGATTATTGCATTTGATTTAAATCTAGTTTATAGTATTCGTATTGTGTCATTGGTAACAATGTATCTCAAAGAATGGATTAAAAATATATTATTTGTTATAAATATTGAAGAAGAAATAGATGAATCTTGTAAAAAAATGTTTAAGATTTATCTAAATATTTTGGAAGCGTTCTCATTGTATAAAACTTGTTTCCGAACATTGGTAAGTCGGTTTGTGCAAAAAATTTCTGACATCTATTCAATTGTTGATTTGTTCGTCATGTTAATTTCTAATAATCATTTTAAATTTTAAGATATTATGGCGAATAATAAACTCATTCTTACATAGTTTATTAATTTTGGAAAATCATTTAGTTCATGAGCGAATAAGAGCGGCGTCAAAACAAGAAGTAAGTACAATGTTATTGTTCCTGACTTGACTGACGACTATGACACAATTGGTCATAATGGCAGACATGCCCGGTAGTCTTATACACTTCGTTGTGTAAATTTGTGTTATTTGCTCTTTCCAGCCTGACTCGCTCCATTCACTCGTGAACGTTATAGTAGGCTTATTGATCATAAAGGATATGACACTTACAATTATAACAAGCCTGCAATGTGAGGAATTTTATATATCTGTGGAAGAAGCTGGGGCGGCGTGTATACAGCGTGTGATGAATACGAACTGTCCAAGTAAGAACTAAAGTTTTTTTCGACTCATGACCACTAATTGCAGCGATCATTGGAAGCCCCATGTTGATTTTAAATGTATTGCAATGCATGACTTCATTAAAAAATCTTGTTTTCTTTGTGTAACGTTGATTAACTACAAAGAGGTTTTCGAGGATGAGTCTTCGAAAATGGGTGTTAGCGCAGTTTACTTTATAAAAATTTAATTTTTCTTATGAATTTCCCTAGGAACTTTACATTTGTCATTTCAGAGAGTTTCAAACAACTGTGCAAGCGCGTGCTACAAGTTAACCGAACCTTCAGTAAGATGACAGCGTGTGGCCTGTTTACTATAGACGCCACTCTACCGATGCCGTTTATGGGACTCATGGCGAATTACGTTATTGTACTGCTGCAGTTTGCTTTGCTGTAAAATAACTACTAACTGACAGTAGTTAAACTTTTATATATAATTTCTTCAGATCTTATAATCAGACTATTACGCACAATATTAGACGTATTCTTTTAAAAACTTTGTTTCGACATTATTGTCTGCACACTGTATGTACTGCTGCAGTTTGCTTTTGTGTAAAATTCCTTTTGCAGACAAATACTCTTCGCAAAGATTTTATATAGAAATATTAAATAAATGTTATTATATTGTCAAATGTATGATTTTTTAACTACTTTCAACTTGTACCTACCTTCTCTAATCAATCAACTCAAAGAATAGATACTTAATCATAATGTCGTCAGGATATTTTTGTATCTATGTTTTATTTATTACTTAGATATACAAAAATTTAACCTCAAATATAGGCAATGCTTTGAAAACTAAACAAACAGTAATCTTTTTACTTAATTTGACAGCAAACGTGCCAAACGAAAGATACAATTGAGTCTATTTTCCGTATGTCACAAGCAATTTTCTCTGAAGGTACCGGACATTCTAGACAGTAAGTTAAACTGGAATTGTCATTTAGACAACAAACTAAACAGAGCTTGCATAACCTTAAAAAAAGTGGGGCGTATCCCCCAAAATTATATTATAGCTGTCTATCGAAGTGATCCACCCCATGATCACCTTCAGGGCCGTGGTCTGGTGGCCCTGCATCAAGCTAGTTACAGCCTCCAATAAACTACAACGCATGCAAAGACTAGTCTGCATGGCGACAACGGGCTGCATTAGGACTACAGTTATATTGTTGAAGACTTAAGACAACGCCATCTATATCTTACTAACTTAGACTTGAAGAACCGTCGATAAAACAGAACATTTACGAAATTACTGGAAGGACAAAACGATCAACTTATTTGGCCTAACTACGTAAGCGCTCAATAGCTGTGAAGCGAAACTGTGTGCCTCAGTTGAAGTGATCGCAAGGTCGTGAGTTCGAACCACAGTCAAGCAAAATACTTTTTGGAAGCTTAGTGACACTAAAAATGGATTCTGATAATAGAAATAATATAACTATGCGTGATAAACACAAAAAGACATCTATGTCATTTGAACGACTATGTTTAACCAGCCCATCGTCATCTGAGAAGTCAATAGCAGACAGTTTACCCGAAAAAATGACAAACTACGACGATGACAACACCAAAAATTTAAAAGAACAAATAATATCACTGACTGACCAACTTAATAGCGCACACGAACAAATCGACGAACTGTTACTTGAGAATGGCTCACTTAACAAAGTAACGCAGGAACAACAAAAACAAATTGCGTATTTAAAAACGATATGTACGAGCACTCCCCAGAGTACTAACGCGGCCCGTAAGAGAAAAAACAAAAAACAGTGTAGGAAAACACTTGATTTCGAGAGACAAGATAGTGATACTGCAATTAAAGACTATGAGACAAGTGAAATTGGATTAAAAACATCACAAGAACAAAATCAAGATTTTTTACAGAATCGATCAAATAGCGAATTTGATAAACCTAGAATAATAATTCTGGGCGATGAACAAGTTCGAGGACTCTCACAGGTATTAATAAATAGAAGGACGGCTAAATGGAATGATGATTACACGGTCTCGGCCATGGTCAAACCAAGTGCAACATGCACCGAAATTCTGTGTAAGAACTTAGAATTATATAACTCGGTAACCAAACAAGATATTGTTATACTGTCGGTAGGGACAAATGATAGTAATCCTTGTCATCTCCAGAAAGAAGTATGTATAGCACTAAATAACCTACGAACTTGTCAACAAATTTATGTACTAGGCGTGCAGTGTAGTAATTATTTAAATAAGAATATGTTAAACCAAAATCTACAACTATTAACGCAAAATTTCACAAACTGTAAATTTATAAATCTTAATGAATTCTCCAATTATAAGCGATACTTTTATATAAAGCAAAATAATCGCACTTATCTAAATGAACTTAGCTCTAAATTAAACATTGAGATTGATTATCTTAAATACACAAAAGAATTTCTCATGAAAAAGCCTTTGTTATTCACTGCAAATAATCTGGAAAAACGTAGTGAATTAACTAACATATCATGCTCCAGCCAGAAGACAATTATGGATTATTTTAAGCCTATAGCATGTGACAAGAAGGTAGCAATTAAAACTAAACCACAAGTTGACTCGAGACAGGTTTCTGATTCAGCCTGTGATAATCTTTTTCGTGTATGAACATATTTTTGTACTGCATCAAAATATTAATGGACTTGTAAATAAATCGGACTTACTAGGTGTGCACCTTAATAATTTCAAAGATGAGGGTAAATCAGTGGACATAATATGCATAACAGAAACTAACATGAAAAAGGACGATCATATACATCTTCACGTACCTAATTATACACTCCATGCGTATTATTCACGAGAAAATAGAAACGGGGGCTCATGTATACTAATGCGGAATACTTTATTGGGACAAAAACTAGATGTAGGAAAATGGTGTAAACCAAACCTTATTGAAGTTTGCGCGGTGGAACTGCAGAATCACCCCGTAATAGTTGTGTGTGTTTACAGACCTCCTAATATGGATAAGGCCTCAATGAATACATTCCTCATTTGTTTAGATATGATTCTCAATGAAGTCTGCTTTAAACGTAAGAAAAAGATAATTGTATGTGGTGATTTTAATATAGATATTTTGAAGGATAACTACGCCTCTCGCAGCTTTAAAAACCTATTGCAAAGTTTTAATTTGAAAGTAGGTGTGCTCACTCAAACACGTCTTTGTAGCGGAACATGCATTGACAACATTATCGACAATATAAGGGGAAGTAAATGCGTAACGGTTGAATTGGCGTTGTCAGATCATACAGCGCAACTATTACAATGTCCTGTTAAAAAATCTTGCGTACTTCCATATTGGTACATATTTAGACGTAGTTTCTGTAAAGACAATATGCAAAAGTTTAAAAGTTGCTTACAAAATTTGACATTTAATGATATTTATTCCTCCACAGAACCGAATGACGCATTTAATAAGTTCCATGACACATTTAAACTATTTTATGATATGTGCTTTCCGCTTAAGCAATTAAAACGATATGCAGTAAAATCACCGAAGTGGATTAGTAAAGGTATAAAATTATGCTGTAAACGCAAGCGCGAAATGTTGTGGCAATTTCGAAAAGACCCCAACCCCAAGACTAAAACAATTTTTAAAACATATACGAAACGCTTAAAAACAATAATTCGTCTGACTAAGAAATCCCAAAATAACAACCACATTAATAATGCGTCTAATAAGTGTAAAGCTACATGGCAAATAATAAATAAGTGCAAAAATAATAAGCCGGTCGAAGGAATACCAAGACTTAGAATAAATAACGTAGATATAACTGACCCGAAAAGTATCTCCCAAACTTTTAATGACTATTTTATTGACGAAATTGAATCAGTAACTAAAATTAATATTAATAATCAAAATTTAAAATTTGACATGCATCCTGACTCATTATTTTTAAGACCCACAGTTCCCCCTGACATTGTAATGCTAATAAATTCATTAAATAATACTAATAGCTCTGGATATGATGACGTTACAACAAATGTTATTAAATCAGTTTCAACTATTATAGCACCAGTACTTAGTTATATAATAAATATGTGTTTAGAATCGGGTGTGTTTCCGGATAGGTTAAAATTGGCTGTTATAAAACCACTATATAAAAAAGGTAGCAAACACGATCCAGCCAACTACCGGCCTATTGCCTTACTACCCATATTCTCCAAAATAGTAGAAAAAGTAATATACAATACACTATACACATTTTTTGAATGTAACAATCTTTTTGCTGATGAACAATACGGCTTTAGAAGAAAAAAGAATATAAATATGGCAATTTTCAATCTCTTTGAAAAAATTATATCGGGCATTGATAACAGAAGTCCGGTAGCTGCTTTATTCATGGACATGAGCAAGGCATTTGATTTTGTGGATAGAACAGTGCTATTGAAGAAGTTGGAAAGGTATGGAGTTAGGGGCAATGCATTGAACCTTCTAAAATCGTACTTGTCCGACAGAAAACAAGTTACGAAAATTAATAAGGTCTGCATTACGTCAAAAACCGAGCGTACGTATGTATCGAGCCAGAGAGCTAATAACTACGGTGTACCCCAAGGAAGTATTGTAGGATCTTTATTATTTATTATTTACATTAATGACATGCCCAGAGAAACACATCATCCCATGGTTTTGTTTGCTGATGATAGCACGGTCGTTTTTAGTGGTACCAATGATATGACGACACTTGAGGGAGAGATAAACCACTGTCTCCGAGTATTGGTAGAATGGATGGGCGCGAATAATTTAAATATAAATATTGACAAGACTAAAATAATGACTTTTGAGCAACGGACAAATCATAAGAAACCTGACATAAAATATGGAGACAAGACAATTTCAGAAACGCCAACTACAAAATTTTTAGGGCTGGATCTGGATAGAGACATGTCATGGAAAACTCATACTGACAGTGTATGTAAGCGCCTGAGTCAACACTCATATGCTCTACGTAATCTCGCAAAGGAGGTAAATAAAAAAGTTTTGGTTACGGCGTATCACGCATATGTTACGTCTGCATTACGGTACGGGATCATATACTGGGGTAACTCAACCAACATGGAGGCAGTATTTAGAGCGCAAAAGAGGTGTGTTAGGGCGATATGCGGTATTCGAAGCACGGAAAGCTGCAAACCGTTCTTTATGAATTTCCGTATATTAACGGTACCCTGCCTATACATATATGAGGTAGCCGTATTTGTCAAAACAAACTTCCACATATTTGAAAAATTGCACAGTGCGCGTCATAAAAATAAAATAAGCGGTAGACAACACAAAAAAGCAGTATTCCGTAAAAACTTCTTAGGAATGGCACCACATATTTATAACAAATTACCTAATGCTTTGCTATGTATTAAGGATATAAATGTATTTAAGAAGCAACTAAATAATCTACTGACAAGTAAAACTTATTACACTATTAATGAATACCTTATAGATAGAAACTTGTGCGTAGAATAATACATATAATTATGGAAATACTTGAGTCCGATTTATATTATTAAAATTATTTTATTTGTATTGTTAATTGTTAAGGGTGTGTTGACTGTTTTTAGACATATAAAATAGATAAATTTATGACATTTTTATGGTATTACTTAGAATTAATGACATTGTATATGGTATTGAATGGAATTTATGACATAGTATAATTTAATAATCAATTTGCATGCCTGAATTGGTGCAACACAGTGGACTGCGCATTCACTTGACATCTAGAAATGTATGAATAATTATGTACTGTGTTGAGCAATAAACATTTGAATTTGAATTTGAATTTGACTACTCTAACTGCGTCAATCAAAGCCATTCTGGACTACTACCGCTTCATCTGTTCATAAAGCAGGAAGAGACAGTGGCGGCGGTACGACTAAATGCACTGAACATCTTGGATAAGAGCACATAGCACACTGCGCTGCTTGAGAGATTCAATATAGAGCTACCCATTACGAAATCCTGTACCTAAACAATTTATCTTTGATAAAAAATACAGAATATAACTTCACGAGGATCGCCGTTGCGAGGGGTTAGGCCCCGCAGAGTAGCAAAACAAGAGCAAAACAATTAGTGGTGCAGGTGCTGGAATCTTCTTGGTAGACTTCAACATATACATAGCTACATCATAGGGGGTCCATAACACAGTGTTCCAGGCCGAACACATGGGTGTTTTTCGAGCGGCTTAAGCCATCATGACCTGGAAAGTTAAGGCTGTCCTGCAAGGGCTAAACAGTCACAGTTGACTTTGAGCTAATATACGAGTGCCACCAGAGCGCCTTAACCAGGTGGGTAGCCTCAATAACATAACCGTTCAATGGATCAAAGGATACAACCGTTCGCTAGGCAACGACGCAACCGATGAACTTGCCAGAAGGGGATCGAGCATGGCGATACCAAAATTCTATAGATTACAATGCTTGTTTTTCTCTTTTCAGTTACGTGTTTTTGCAGTCGGGTTTTTTGTTTTTTGAATAATTTCTTCTTTGTTTAACGTTGATTTACTTCAAAGAGGTTTTCGAGGAGAAGTCTTCAAAAATGGGTGATAACGCAGTTTAATTATTCTTGTTTTAATTAATATCCCTTAATTGGGATAAACTCTAGAAACTCGACATTTATCATTTATTTTCAGAGAGTGTCAAACATCTGTGCAAGCACGTGCTACAAGTTAACCGAACCTTCAGTAAGATGACAGCGTGTGGCCTGTTTACTATAGACGCCACTCTACCGGTACCTTTGACGGGACTCATGACTAAGTACATTATTGTACTACTTCAGTTTGCTTTTCTGTAAAATTCCTTGTGAGAAAAAATTTAAATATTCTTCACAAAGATTTTATTTAGTAAAACAATGTATGTTCTCAAATATATGATTTTATAATAAATATATTTTACTTGTAAATTACCATTTCCTATAAATTGACTCAAAATTGTACAAAATATACACCGCTTGACCGTTACAGTGGACATCAGAGGGCCAATTCCTGTAATTTATAAGAACGTTCGCATTCGCTTCTCATTCGCAATCTGTCAAAAATACAATCTTTTTACCAAAATTATTGACAAGTTTGACAGATTGCGACTTGAATGTGAACGTTTTTTAAGTACGAGAATTGGCCTGCAGGTGGGCATAACAAATAAAATTCAATTGTGTCTCGTTAATGACAGCTGAAGGTTTAATCATAATGATGTCAGATCGTGGCACAGGTAATTGATGAAACATGTAGATAAACAAAAGAAAATATTAAATATAGGCAACGACTTGAAGGTGAAACAATAATCTGTTTAGTTAATTTGACAGCAAACGTGACAAATGATCAAATATACAATTGATTGTTTAATCAATATTTCTTTTAGATTGGTTCTTATCTATTGGTTCCTATCCTACATTTTTTATCCGTCATCTAATATAGGAAACGAATATAACGCCTTCGTTCAAAAAATCATATGAAACAACTTAAATCGTCGAGTTAAATTGTTACTCAACAATCAAACAAAATAACAAGTGACAGTGACAATGACAATGCAATGCTTACGGCACATTAGCTGGGCCAAGGCAGCGCCACTATTATGCCGCTAGTGGCACTGTATGCGAAAGGCATAAATAAAAATACATTGCCTTTGATTTTAACGGTCTTAAAGTTTTAGTTATAAATTTTACGATATACCTATATTTTTTTTTTTTTTTTTTAAATAATAAAATCGTTTATTTATAAAGGGGCACGTTTACAATAAATACTTTAACAATTTAAAATAGAGCACAGTTACTTATTTGCCTGAACTAGGTTGAACCTGTGCTTCAGGCTAGAAAGTGCATAAATACTTATTCCAATAAATTAACAATGAGTGTATAATAAAAACTAAAATTAAAATTTAGGTAAATAAAAGCAAAAATAGCATGTTAGCGGTTTTATTTGCAGACAGCAAGTAGATCTTCTGTCTGTGCATAATCTACGGTTAGTAAATATTTAAGTAAATTTTTTTTACAACTTAAGTAATTTAAATTATATAAACTAAGTTTTTTATTTAATCTATTGTATAGAAATGGTCCTAAGAATGTAAAGAATCTTTCTACAAACACATGTTTTGAGGATGCATTAGATATGCATACTATATCTGTACGGTGCAACCGCACATTCTGCAATTCAGCAGTTTACGCAACTCATTAATTTCAACTCATAATTAGTTCAGTTCGCGTTGGGCTATCAATGCAGCCAGGCGTTCTCGTATTAGCCAACAAGGGCCGCGTCACTCATTACACACCATCAGTTCATTAAGCTCATTTTACCTTCAGACAATACAGTAGTGTTTTAATACTTTAACTTCTTTTATTCCATTCGCCCATCATCTAAAAGTAATACGTATGGTCTAGCAAGAGACCATACATTCTTTTTGGTCCTTCGACAGTGAACATCTCCTATACAGTCCAATCGCGCGCGTGGACAGTGTAGCGGGAAGTTATCCAGTGACTATAAGTGTGTGCTGTGTTGAGTGACTATAAAACTGTGGGACTAACAAGTGTCTCAGGGTCAACAAGGACCCGTAGACTATCAGGTGCTGAGCGTGGGGTTTTCAGACTTAGAGACTAACAAGTGTCTCGGGGATCGTCAAGGATCCGTAAACTATCAGGAGTTAGCAGGGATTTTAGACTTTGGGACTACCAGGTGTCTCAGGGAGCGTTTTATTATCAAGAGCTGAGGCTAGCAGGTGCCTCAAGGGATCACCAAGGATCCGTAAGCAGTCATCAAGGACATTCAAGTAAGATCTTTCCATTTATTTTTTACTTCAAATAAGTCCTCGTCATGGAGGCCATACATGCAAAT
The DNA here is from genome assembly GCA_948150665.1 of Conistra vaccinii. Taxonomy (NCBI): domain Eukaryota; kingdom Metazoa; phylum Arthropoda; class Insecta; order Lepidoptera; family Noctuidae; genus Conistra; species Conistra vaccinii. The sequence continues at coordinate 19,120,733 of OX411326.1, forward strand.
CAGGAAGAACTTTACACAGCCATCCTAAAGTTGGCTACAAATATCAAAAAGGACCCAGCAGATCGTAAGACTGCTGACTATTTCAAGCGACGTTTAGAAAACTTAAATCAGTATTGGTCCGATTATCAGTACAATCACGACCGTCTTCTTACGGAAGAAAGCAAGTCTCATCCGTATTTTAGTGGCCGTGAATACGAACGAACAAAAGAGCTATACATATCGACCAAGGCACTCATCAATCAACAATATCAAGTTTTGTTGATAAAGATGAAAGAAGCTCAACAGGGAGGTTCTACACAGGAGGAACAAGGTCCTGCGCGGTCTGAGCAAGCAGATCCGGTGGGACGTCAATCGCCGCCCGTCGAGGTATGCTCCAGAGGTTCATCTAGCAAGCTTGATGAACTGTTGAAAAAGCAAGCAAGCAACTTCAGAGCGCTGCAGCGCACTGTAGCAGGGATAAATTTGGATTTTATGTCCGAAAAGTGGGAGTTGAAAGATGCCTTACGTACTCTACAGTCTCGATGGTCTATCATAGATTCCTTACATTGGGAATTAGACAGCGAATTGGAGGGTTCGAATCAAGAATATGAGGTGTCTTATACAAAGCATGAAACTGTTTACAATGAATTAAAAAATTCAATTAATAGAAAACTAGGGTCCGTAGTTCACAAGGAGAATTGGACACCAAAAATTGACGTCCCGTTCTTCAATGGCAATTATAAAAATTGGGTGTCTTTTAAGGACTTGTTTGTTGAAGCTATCCACAGTAACGTCTCCTTATCAAACGCTCACAAGATGCAGTTTCTCAAAAGTAAGGTGCGGGGAGAAGCTGAACGTTTGATACAGCATTTACAAATTAGTTCTGACAACTACACTGTTTGCTGGGAGATATTGAACAACAGGTACAACAACACATGGTTGATTTTTACATCTCACATGGATCTCCTGCTAAATCTTCCAGTAGTTCAACAAGCAAACGTCCCTCAGATCAAGCAAATTCACGATACTACACTTGAGTGTTTAAACTCAATAAGAAACCTAGGCGTTAATATAGACAGCTGGGATCCATTCATCGTGCGTATTTTATTGCTAAAATTAGATGCGGACACGCATGATCATTATTTGGAATCTCTGAAGAAACCCAGAGAACTGCCAAATTTGACGGAGTTTCTAAGCTTCCTAGAGAGCAGATTCACCGCATTGGAATCTTCGCGCAAGAAAAACGAAAATTCCAAACCATCAACAAGCAAGCAAAATAAATCAATATCAAGTTTCAAGAATAAATATTCAGCAAGTAAGACTTCGGTAAATAATATCGAATTAACATGTCCGTTGTGTAAAGAGTCACACGGATTATACTATTGCAGTAAGTTTTTAAATATGACACCAAGTGCAAAACGACAAGCTATAACACGATTGCATTTGTGTAGAAACTGTCTTTATTCGCATGGGGATAAAGAATGTACGTCAGAAAGGCGCTGCCGCGAATGTCGTGGCAAACATAATACACTTTTACATGAAGCGTTTAACAATAAGCCTTCATGTAACCCGATTACGGAGAATAACACACCAGCAGTCCTTGCAACTAAAACGCAAAAACAAGAATCACAAGAAAATCACGTTTCGCAACAAGGCAATAACGTGATCGAAACATTATTAGCAACTGCAATGATCAAAGTTCAAGCAAGTGACGGATCATACCACAAAATGCGTGCGCTAATAGATCAAGGCTCTCAAGCCTCCCTTATCTCAGCCAGAGCGACACAACAGCTAGCTTTATCAAGAAAGTATTGCAGGGCCGTTATCTGCGGGATAGGAGAGAAGGAGAGCAGTAGCAAGGGCGTTACGAACATAACATGTTGTTCGCATTTTAATGATTTTACATTTAAAACAGATGTGGTAATCATGGACACGCTGATTCATCAATTACCAAGATGTACATTTACCAAGCCAACATGGGCACACCTGGCCGGCATGCAACTAGCCGATCCAGAATACAATGTCAGCCGTCCTATTGACATCTTATTGGGAGCCGATGTGTATTCCCATATCATTTTAGAAGGCATTAGCAGGGCTGATCTATCATTACCGGTCGCGCAACAGACTCGACTGGGATGGATCTTATGCGGAAATTTCAAGAGTTTTCACTGTAACGTAGTCCTGAATCAAGTGGACGAAGTACAAAGATTTTGGGAGATCGAAGATATCACAGAATCATCCAATTTATCCGCAGAAGATCTACAATGCATGGAGTATTACAAGAAAACCACAACAAGACATGAAAATGGCATGTATGAAGTAAGATTGCCTTTTCAAGAAAACTTTGAGAAACAGTTGGGATTATCTAAAAATATAAACTAGATATTCAATCAATACATGACAATGAAAATCATTTGCTTTCGCTCTTGAAACAACAAACAACGGTCATTGAAGCAGAATACAACGTTTTGAAAAGGAACGGACAAGCAATTAATAAGCAACACAAGATGCTTAATTCACTATCAATCAAGTTAGATAAGATGGAAAACGTTTTATTGAACGAATCAAGTAGAAATCGAGTCATGAATGATTTCAGTACAGGAGCAATTGCTACGAGCAATGTTTTAAGACAACTAAAAACAATCCAAACAAGTTTATTAGATACCATAACAGATGTTTATCACGGGAGACTCAATTTTCATTTATTGTCACCAGAACAACTGAAGGACACTCTGAATACAATATCGAGTCATCTTTCAAACGATCTTACGTTACCGATCAATAACTTACAAAGTAACTTTAGAAATATTTATCATTTATTGACAGTCAAAGCAAGAATGACTGAAGAATTTCTAATCTTCGAATTAAAATTGCCTCTGGTGTCTAGAGATACATTTTCAATCATGAAAATTATTCCAGTACCTCAACTTGTAGGTAACTCAAGCATGGCTACTTTATTTCCGATTGCTGAACATGTTGCAATCAATTTGAAGAAGGACTCGTATTTACCGATGTCTACAAACGACGTCCAGATATGTCTACGTGATAATGTTGATAATTATCTATGTCATATAGAGAAGCCGATTTATCATCTTAAAAAGGATGAAAAATTATGTGAATTAGAACCTGATACCAGCACATGCAAGATCAGCATAACGACTTGTTCGAATCAATGGACAGCTCTTAGCAAAATAAACAATTATGCATTTTTCTGCTGTAGTCAGTGTCAAATAAGAGTCCTATGCAACGATAATGTGTCGCCGGGGCAGTTAGTAAAAGCAGGCATATTGGGAGTCGAGCACGACTGTCTTATTAAAACCGAAACTTTTACGGTTTACTCACACAATGAAGGTTTTAGCACATTAGACATAAAACCATCTTTCAAGCTGCCTGAGATAGAACCAATCAATCATATCATAGAAGTAGGCATCCCAACTCCACTGATACAAAACTATACACTCCTCTCGAGCAACGAGGAGCTTGACGAAATCAAGAAGCAACTTCGCATTCTTAAAGCAAGTGAAAATTTGCCAAATCAAGTTTCTTATCACGATATTCATCACTACACAGCATTTTATGTGGTGATCGGAGTTGTGTTGGTGGTTGGAGCAGTCTTCATGATACGACGGCTGCGTAATAGGCGAACCGCATCTCTCGAGGTGGCAAGGGCCGCAATGGCGAGCCTACAGGCCGCGCAACACGCGACAGCGGCACGGGCAGAGGCTGGGGCCTCTATCTCCACCGTTCAATATAGTGTTAGTGCGCGTAATCAGTGTGAGATTCCGTGTGTATCAAATTACAGTGAAATTCCAAAGGTGCATAAGTTAGACAAGTGTACAGTGCCTATGTCTCGTAAAACGGAGTTCAAGTAGAGACTCTAAACATAAAATAAGGACTAATTGGAATCACCTTGTCAATCATCTAGTATAAGGACCAATTGGCATCACCTTGTTACTCATCTTTTCATGCTTATCTCAAATTCATCTTCCCGCTCGGGAGCATGTACGGTGCAACCGCACATTCTGCAATTCAGCAGTTTACGCAACTCATTCATTTCAACTCATAATTAGTTCAGTTCGCGTTGGGCTATCAATGCAGCCAGGCGTTCTCGTATTAGCCAACAAGGGCCGCGTCACTCATTACACACCATCAGTTCATTAAGCTCATTTTACCTTCAGACAATACAGTAGTGTTTTAATACTTTAACTTCTTTTATTCCATTCGCCCATCATCTAAAAGTAATACGTATGGTCTAGCAAGAGACCATACAATATCATTCCGTCTCTTGTTAGTATTGCCAGCATTGTAGGTAAGCATGGTGTGCTGTTTTAATACTAAGTGCATAATGAAAAGCTGGCGAACCGTCAGTACATTGCAGGATTTATATAGGAGATCTGTGGGAAAGAAGAAGGGATGGAAGTTTGCTACCTTTAAAATTGCTCTCTGAGCTCTTTCAAGAGGAAGTAAATTAGTTTTTGGTGCGCCACCCCAAGAAGTGATACAGTATTGAATTATGGATTGACATAGGGCCAAATAAACTTGTGTGATTAATTTTGAATCTGCAAATGATCGTAATTTTTTAAAAACATATATTAGTCTGCGCACTCTTTTAACAAGGCTTTCAATATGTTTTCTGAAAGAGAGTGTGTCATCTATTATTACCCCGAGGTATTTTATGCTGCTCGTTTTGAGGATAAAAGGACAATTACAATTGTTGACTGTACGGTTTCCACATTGATGGGCAATTATATGAGGGTTAGTTATGTTAAGTGGAGACTTGCGCATGGAGAAGTGAATATATTTTGTCTTGTCAGCGTTTAATGTTAGTAAATTGCTTTGAAGCGAATTAGTCACAGTATTGAAACCTAGTTGAGCGATTCTGAAAAGTTCACTACTGGTTTTAGCGCTAAAAATTAAGGCCGTGTCGTCGGCATAAGATATAATTTTGCCGTCTTTTATATTAAGACCACACAAGTCGTTAATATAAATCAGGAATAGCGTAGGGCCCAGAATACTCCCTTGAGGCACGCCAAAACCAGTATTTTTCTGCTCATCGCTCGTAAAATTATCTATTCTAACACATTGGTACCGGCCATCTAGATAGTCAGCAAAGAGTTTCAGCGGCGTTCCTCTTATTCCTATATTCTCTAATTTGTTTAGCAGAACAGAAACAGACACCGTGTCGAAGGCCTTGGCTAAATCAAGGAAGACTCCCAGGGTTTGATTTCCTTTGCCAAGTTCTTTTGAAATATAATCAGTCAGGTTATGGACTGCATCGGCTGTCGATAGTTTAGCTCTAAAACCAAATTGCGCAGGGGATAAGAAGTTATTTTTTTCTAGGTAGAACTAGTCGACTGTTTATAATTTTCTCTAGTATTTTGGATATTGAGGGGAGTAAGGATATTGGCCTATAATTGTTAACTAACTCTTTGCTTCCAGATTTAAAGATAGGGATTACAACTGCCTTTTTGAGACAACTAGGGAAAATTCCTTCAGAAAGACATATTCGAAAAATATGCGTTAGAGGAGGTACCAAAATACGCTTAAAGAGCTTAAGGATCTTATTGCTAATATTATCACATCCAACTGCACAGCAATCTTTTAGCCCAGAAATTATTCGAGTTATTTCATCTTCATCAGTGTCCAGCATAGCAAAAGATTTCGGATTACTTGATTTTTGGAGAGATGGTTGGTCACAGTGTTTCGGAATCTGTTCGGCAAGAGTTTTCCCAACATTTACAAAAAAGGTATTTACATTGTTAGCTGCCAAGAGTGGTGAAGGATTAGTAAGCAGTAAACTCGAATTTGATTCACGCTGTTTATACATATTGGTGACATTTTTAATATGTTTCCAAAGTTGCTTGCTATTGTTACCTGCTCTATTTAATTCATTTTTATCGTAGCTATTCTTTAAATTCTTTAGGAGATTGTTGCAGAAATTCCTGTATCTTTTATAGGTGATTTGGATTATTAAATTTTCAGGGTATCTCTTTGTTCTTTGATGAAGTTTATCTCTGTGTCTTATACACCGGATTAGTCCAGGAGTAATCCAAGGTTTAATATTATAAAGTTTTTTATTTACTACAGAAACTGTCGTGTTACGTAATATTGCTTGTTGAACATGTTTTATTAAGTACGATAAGGCCAAATTAGCGTCAGCAGTATTGTAAACTAAGCTAAAATCAACGTTGCATAAGTCATATTCGAGTTTGTTTGTGTTTAATTTGCTCATAGTCTTTTTTTTTTTTTTTTTTTTGGGTGGGAAATCATCAAATGACTTCTCCCGCTCTGGGCGGAGCGGAAGGGCGTGTCAGACTTTTACTGACTAAAACCCACCCGTGTTCCTTCCCTTGCTTAGACCAGGGCCACGGTTTCCCCTAAGGACTTATCCGCAACCCCAGTGGTAGGCATCGGCCCAAACGGACCCCTTCAGCTTCGCTGACGACTCTTTGAGGCGCGCGTGGAACACTACGCGCCGTCGACCCGGGCTTGGTCCTGATCGGACGGAGAGCTACCCATCACTCTCCGTCCGCAAGCCCGCGCCTACGGTGGCCGGAAATCCGCGATGGATTGCCGACGCCCGGGGCGTCTACTACCGCGGCGGCTAGGGGCTCGAGGGAGCGACCTTAGTCTCTGCCTCTCGCGCCCCGCCTCCTCCTTCACGAGCATTACTGCTTCGCAGAAGGAGGTGACAGCCTGCCATGCCCTCTCGCTCCGCACCATGGCATGAACCAGGGCCGGACGCGAGAGGTCATTGCCGCCGATCGCCTGCACGAGGACACGGCGGTGCTCCGCCCAAGCCGGGCAGACCTCCACCGTATGCTCCACCGTGTCCTCCGGGCGATCCACGCAGTGGTGACACCCGGGCGTTTCCTCCTGCCTGATCTGAAACAGGAACCTCCCGAAACTACCGTGTCCGGTGAGGACCTGCGTCAGGCGGTAGGTGAGGGCGCCGTGGCGCCTCTCTAGCCACTCCTCAAAGAGGGGACTTATCGCCGCAATTGTGGCGTACCCATTGCTCATAGTCTGGGGACGATTTAGCTTAGACAGCGTTAAATTTACGGTAAGTAGGACAGCGTGATGGTCAGTAATTGTTGAGTTAGTAACAAGCTTAATATATGATAGGCTTGATTTGATCATCATATGATCGAGACAAGAACCGCTCTGATGAGTAGGCAATGTGTGAGAGGGCAGAAAACCATGGTATGAACAGATATTAAGGTAATCTTGGGTCCCTGCGTCGCAGTTTTCGGAGCCGATATTTATATTTAAATCACCTGTTAGTATAACATTCTTATACGGACTTAGTGCTTGTAGAATCTGGTTTAAGAAATTGTTAAAAGGATCTAAGTTTCTAGCGGAAGGGGATCTATAAATAGCGATTATAGCTGTGGATGTACCAATTTTGATGACTAAACAGTTACTCATACAGTCTTGTAGATTATGTTCTTCGACTGTGACCTTTAACGATTCCTTAGCAAAGACTACCATCATTTTGATTGTGGTTTTTTGTGGTATGCAATAAGTTATACCCTGGTTTTACAGGGAGGTTATCGTAGCGATTTGATAGCAAACATTCCGTAAGTACCATTATATCACAATCAAATTTAAGTCTATGAAGAAAAATGTTAAAGCTATCTATGTTCTTATAAATACTACGAATGTTTTGGGTCAGTATGGTTAGTGAATTTTGATAGTCGGAAAGATATTTTCTGCAGTCCTCAACGTCACATGTCCTTGAGACAGTTAAAAATGTGTTATCTATATCCGTAATTAAGTTATCATCCATACTAAAAACTTAAAAAACAACAATAATAAATTAAGTCTAAAATATAAACAAATTAGTGGCGCTCTTAGGCGCCTTCTTATGAAGGCGTCTATAGAATTAATGTACCTGTTTTCGGCAGCTTTTTTAGCAGGGCAATCGGTGTCTCCTGTCTTGTGGTTGGCTGGTTTTTTAAAGCGAGAACATTTTGCACATTTTGGCGGGTTGGCTTTCTTTGCGCAGTCTTGGATTGTGTGCCCTTCTTCACCGCAATGTCCACATGTGGGGGCAGTAATTTTGCATGTCTTGGCTGCATGACCGTACTGTTGGCACTTGTAACATCTAGTTACCAATGTAAAGTCTCGTACCGGGCAGGACGTCCAGTTAATAAATAATCTATCCTGTGTGATGAGGGCCTTACGAATGACGGCTGGAACTTCTAAAATATAGTTGCAATTCTCAGCATCTTTTCTGCCAGATTTGTGGCTAAGTTTTATAGAGGTCATAAAAGTATCTTGGGACATATTCGGCAGTTTGTCGGTCAAGTTTTGTTCATAAATGCATTTATAAACCTCCTTTTCAGCCATTGATGTGGGGACTCCTATAACTATAATGCGGGGTTTGCGCTTTCGTGGTTCGTCGACGGTAAGACCTGACGAAGCGAGTTGGACAGTTTGTTTGAGCTTATCTAGGTCATCTTTGGTCTCAGTGCTTATTATCAGTCCTCCTTTTCCTATTTTCCGGACGCCTCGTACTTTCAGCTTCATTTCTCCAGGGCATATGATTTTTTGGACCATATTCTTGGTTTCATCGCTGGTCTTCGAGTTATCACTGGGATAAATCGCCACGGAACTAAAAGTATTAGGACGAACAAAGCTGTTGGACCTCGTCTTCACCATATCTGCAAAAGATGTAGTAGCCGCACTATGCTTCGTACAGGACTCCTGAAGCGTCCGGTTCATCTCAGTTAGACACTCCGAGAGGTCTCGAGCTTCAGTCATGGATTTAAGGGAGGTATGGGTTTGTATGGCTTTTTGCTTAAGCGACTGGTATTGAACAGCCATTTGTGAAACTCCATGTCCAACTTTCCGGCAAAGATTGCTTATTTTTAGCTTCTGTTCAGAGTTTAGCTTTCCATCAGCGTTAATAGCACAGACCTCGCTCAGACACTGCTCAATAGATCCCATCCAGTTTTGGATCTCCGTAGTGGACACTACTTCAACTTTTTCATCTTGGTCCTGTTTTGCTTGTTTGGGCGATGTCGGTGCCGGGGTCGGGACCGGGGTCGGTGTCGGTAGAGGGCTGCGTCGCATCATCGTGCTCCGATTAAAGGGGGCTGCCATCCATAATATATCAGAATAGCAAATATCCCAGTCAGTTCATTATTAAAACTTGTCACTTATAATGTTCGTATGAATAACACGCTAATACACTAAAACTAGGTCACTATTTATGCAAACGTTAACTTATTTTATTTTATTTTTAATATGCATTGATGAGCATGTCTGTATGCTTTGAATGTCTACCTTTAAAATATATAAGTTTAATATTATATAAGTTAGTCTGGACCCGGACCGCGGTCCACCATTTTGGTGACTCCCGCACACTAATTTGCTTTCATTTTGGCATTACAACAAAATTTATTGCGTTATTTACGTTGTTGAGCAGACAAATTTTTCGAATTATGAAGCAATGGATTTGCAATTTCCTTCAAAATTATTTAGATTATTATCGATCGTGTGTTACGCAATTAGGGTGCTGGTCTATATTATTAATTAAAGCAGTACTCCTTAATTTTAATGTAATTTGACAGCAAAGATGAATAATGTTCAACTAGGTACCATACGATAATTGAATTTGGAAACCGGAATGGTCACCGTAATATTAACGAAACATGGTTCACATTTATCATCAAATACCTAACTGAAAGTATAACAGCGACAAAACATGTCAAGCAATTCAATTCGCCCGGACAAATTGTTATTCAAAAATAAACTTGACAAAGACATCCAAGCTATAGTACGACCTTTCAACATTATGCTCTCTGTATTCTTCTCTTCCAAATACAAAATTAGAAATAGTTACATCACTCCATGTGAAAAGAAGTATCACATATTGGTGTTCTTCATTGTTTCTTTTTTCAATGTTTTTAGTATCTACCATAAGCTCAACGATCGAGTCAGTGAGTCTACGGAAACGTATAATAAAGCTTCCGTGTTTGCTTTCACCTTCTTTGTCTTCGGCTATCTAATACTGGTCTTTTGGAATATAGTTCATAGCCGCAGTAATATTTCTCTTATTCTGAGAATCCAAATAATTCATAGAAAAATTTACATAAGCGCCCGAAGTTATATTATTAGGAGTTCGATTTTACTTTTGTGTGTACTTTTGATATATATTTTTCTGACTCTTATTTTTTATTCATTCGGAGAGTCAATTTATTTTGCTGACATTAGCAGCGATTTGTTTACACTTGTAGTTGATATTAATATAGTATATAACTTTCAACTCGTGGCATTGTTGACAAAATATCTTGAAAAATGGGTCAAGTACGTACTGCTGATAAATAATGAAGAAGATAATGATGATTATTGTAAACAAATGTTTGAGTTGTATCAAAATATTTTAGAAGCTTACAAGCTGCATAATAAGATTTTTCAGGTGTTCGTAAGTTGATGTTTGCTTATATTTTTAGGTTTCCGTAGGTACCTTAAAAGGAAAAAACGAAAACCACTCGTGTGTCTGGCTGGCTGGCAGTCTGTCTGTCACAGCCAATTTGCTCCGAATCTACTAGACCAATTAAATTCACACAAATGTACACATATTTACTTTTGTGTTCCAAACACGGACGAGTAACGTAAATAAATGAATTTTTAATATTTCTGGGGCAAATGATAAAAAACAAAAAAAAAAGATTTTTAAACTGTACCGTTTGACGTATCAAATCAAAGAAGTTACTTTAATTGTTTTAAAATAAATACTTTTAAAGATATTTAAGAAAATAGCTGAAAATTTATCATTCCCCCTTTATCTCCGCAACTAAAGAGCCTTTTTTTAATACGGAGAATGGTTCTATAATCATAGATTATAGGACTGTATGAAGTCTGTGATCTTAAAATAACATGGTAAATCTCTGAATATTGTGCGTACAAATTTACATTTGCAGTTGGAGTGTATGGCAGATCATGGTTTTCAACTACAATGTTAAGTTTGTTCTTGGGATCAATTCATCCCAACTACGGAACCCATCATTGTGCGTGGTCCAACACGCACTGGCCAGTTTTTTACTTTATAGATTAAAAATAGTTTGGAAAATCCAAAAGTGCACGCCTCATAAGTTCATAACTCTCATTCATAAACGAAAAAGAAATTTAAAACATAGTTTCTAACAAAAATTAACAATTTATCACTTTTCATGAAGTATGTTTTGACTGCTTTTTTACCCAGCAAGCGGTTACACCACCACATACGAGCTACGCAGCAAAGACATGACGTCACACAAATCCTGCATCGCGCAGGTAGAGTTTACCACGCGACCGACATAGATAAAACTATCCGAAATCAAGTTACGGGCAGTTGCCCGCCAGACACAAACACCCGTCTGGCCGGAGGATCCTCCCTTTTCAAATGAGGATGAGTGAACTTTACACCCTGTTCCTCATACCTCTAAAGTTTTAAACTGAAATATGAACAAAATATTTTACGGCGCCATTCGCCATAGACTAAAACATTCAGAAGTGAAGTGTAGGTACAAATAGCTGCCGTTTGTTTTTATGGCGGAATTTTTTTATATTAAGTATCTAATATTTTGAACGCTGATATTAATGTTTGTTTTAATATATTATGGTTTATGGTTATTTGTCATCGAATAATTATTACAATTTATGGCATTTTTCCCTTTAAGATTTCCACGTCCGAGCTCCAGGAAACTAGGGAAAAATGGATAACATTTGTGCAAAAAAATCGTAATGAGCAAACGTGGTTGCCAAGTGAACCATCTCACATAATGTTCATCGTTAATACAATGGAAATTAGAATAATGTTCTGCAGTTAAAACTGTGTTAGGTATCAAGTAGGCAGAAGAAGCAGACTGTGTCGCATCTGCGGGTGCATTACTCTATGAGAATCTCCTCGCAACGCGCATGCACCGCAGTAGTCAAACGTCAAAGCATCCAAGGGACACATTTTTTGTTCGCGGTGTCTTCTTTAATAGTATATTTTAGTTAGTATTTTATTAATTATAATTAAACTTCTTTGAATAAAAGAGCCATTTTCAATAGGGTTCCTTCTATGGATGAAACGAATGTATAAAAAAAACATTGACTCAATTAATTGATTTTATCGCAAGCTACAATGTTTTCAGGGTTCATAAATTGACGGACAGGATTTTTTTTTCAAATATTTTGATGTTTTTTCCATTTCTGCTGCATTAAATCAATTATTAAAAAGTACAGTATTAATCTCCATTTAATCATCTATACAATGGTATATAAATTAAGTAGGTTATGTGTACTAGCAGGAGTGTAACAATAAAAACAGTTGCAGAAATGTGGCAAAAAATATTTTTCGATCGTAGAGCACACTCTAATGCTTCGCATTATGAGTCGTGCAATATAATTTTGGAGACATCAACTTAGTCATTTGCTACGTTAGCCAGCACTATTTTTTCATCAGATATTGTTTTCTATTCACACAGATATTGTGGCGAACAGTAGACTCAGTCATTCGTAGTTTACTGTTTTTAGCAGCGTTTTTATTACAATTCCGAAATCCAGCAGCAACACAGGATGAAGTAAGTATTAGATTGTTCTTTTTTGCATATTCCATTGTTCTATTTTACATCGTCCTTGCATCTGACTGACCAGTGTCATGTTATTTACACTTAAGAACAACTTTCCAGATACACATGTTTTTTTATCTTGTGTCCTAATTAAAAGCAATCTTCGCGTTCATTTGTTCGAAAAACCGGATGACATCGTCGGCACCGTGATATTTACGGGTTGGCCGATCAAAATTAACAGATCGCATACTAAACGCGCGCGATTGACTTTATATCAAGGAAACGGCCTAACATCATTGATAAGAATAATCTCTACGGGCCCTTAATAAATTGGGACAAATGCAGGAGAATGTTGACGATAGGTTCACGGTCGACGTCCACTTCTGTAACCAAATATTTTTTTATCCTTTCAGCGTGACTTAAGCACTCTGTTCGTGAGTTTAACAATAGTCGGATGGATTATGAAGGACATCTGTTTTATAGTTATAACCAGCTTGAGATGTGAGAAGTTTCATATATTTGTGGAGGAAGCTGGGTCGGCGTGTATACAGCGTGTGATGCATACGAACTGTCCAGGTAACAAAATTACTTTTCAGTTCGATTAAATACAGTTAAATAAATAGTAAAAGATTTAATACCGTGAGCAGAAAGAAAATAAGAATTTAGAATCATTGCTATTGACGACATGTATAGTTTCCTAATAAAAATCTTCGCGTTGGTTTGCAGATTGGTGGTAGTAGTAATTAATGCAAAATTTAATTATAATTATACTTCAGGAATTTCTAATGTACCTTTAATGCTTTCAGAGAGTGTCAAACATCTGTGCAAGCGCGTGCTACAGGTTAACCGGACCTTCAGTAAGATGACAGCGTGTGGCCTGTTTACTATAGACGCCTCTCTACCGATACCTTTTACGGGACTCATGGCGAATTACGTTATTGTACTGCTGCAGTTTGCTTTGCTGTAAAATTACTATTAGCATATAGTAGTTAAACCTTTATAATATTATTTCTTCAGTACACCAATCATGTTATTACGCAAGATATTAAATGTTTGTTTCGATAAAATATAACGCTATAAAGTTTTATGTTTCTAATTAACTATCCATATTGGTTCACATTTTCAAAGTCACTTAGCGTACTTTTGAGCTAGAAGTATCTTTCAAGGATACAATCCGACATAAAACTATCCATACAAGGAATGAAGTTAAGAGTAAGCAAGCTGAAGTAGCAGCGGGCAGGTCCAATTATGTTTGTCAAAAGACCGATAGCTGTTGGAGTAGACGAGTCCTGGAGTGCAGACCACGTATCGGCAAGCGTAGCGAGTGGCGTAGCCCCAGCTAATAATTGGACCGACACGGTTAGAAGTGGAACTGGCATGCTTGATGCGGAAGTTGGATAACCATGGGTTTTGGCGAGACTTGGGAGAGGCCTATGGCCGGCAGTGTATTACCATAGACTTACCTCCTTACTAATAAACGTTGTAAATCGCCTGTATAGTTTCACAACGCTTTGTCTTCTTCTTTCGAATGTCAAATTACAAAATGCCGAATGCCTATGGCATTAAGTCCGCCTCTGTACATCTCTGTGCTTGAAGTATAAATAAATAACTAAATAAATAAATAAATTACTGACGACTGAAAGAGAGAAATCGGTGTGTAATATATAGGCGATATACAACGTTTATTAGTAAGGGGGTATGTTGATAAAAACGTAGATACCAAGAATTAATCATAAGAAATTGTTTTTTTCCTTTTTATATATTTTATGCTGGACATTGAACACGTCACAGTTAAAGTTAATTGCTGTTAAAAGCTATTTGCTGATATATTTGTTTTAAAAAAACATTATTTTGCCATGTTGGGTATCAAATTAAAGCAAAAATATATTATAATATTATAACCGCAAAATCTTTTAAATAAAAATAAAAGTTATAAAAACTAAAACCCAACTAAGACAAAAAAGTCAGCTAAAAAGGTATAAATAAGACACCACAGACAGACTAATTAAATATCCGTGTGACTCCGGAATTTTTAATAAGTCAATCTGCGATGTCTTAGGCTTAGCTTTTATTTTTTTCTTAATTAATGTAATTAAGTTTCTTTATTTACATTAATTATAATATCTCTATAACTATGTAGATAGAGTAAAAACGTAATCCTATTATGAGTATGATTCGTAATTACCTGATTCCTGTCAAAGGAAACAAATGTTCAACAATCAACATTAAAAGTAATTGACTTGGTCAAAATTCAAATAATACTCTAATGCAATTCAGTTTTAGTCTAACAACAGAATAAGAAACAATCATGTGGAAACCTTCAAGGACTCCAGTTGAATTGTTAGTAAACAATAAACTGGACAAAGACATTCAAAAAATTACTCATCCTTTCAACATTATGCTCTCTATATTCTGCTCATCCAAATACAAAATAAGAGAAAGTTATATCACTCCGTGTGAAAAAAAATACCCATTGATGTATTTCATTATTTCAGTTTTTACTGTGTTGAGTGTCTACCGTTATTTCACCGATTCGGCTGATATACATATTGAATAAAATTTTATAATTAGCTCTAGGCTGTATGCTATTTGTTGTTTGCCTGTTTTACTTTTATTAATATTGTGTCACCAGATGGCACCACTTTGTATGTGGACTAACCTGTAATGGCGTCTTTTGTCGTAAAACTTTTCTTGTGCATTGTGTTTGTGTGAGCTTTATAATAAAAACGTTTATTAAGTTCAACTAGAAGTCTTGTTTATTAACCTAATCTCAATAGGTTATGGCCCAGGTCCACGTTAATAAAAATTGGTGATAAATAAAGAGCAGAGAAAACAGAAAAGTTCTTAGTGATTTTCGACAATAGAACCGCGTCCAAAATGGAGTTTGGAAAGACAAACCTAGAAAAATTCGATGGAACGAATTTTAAACAGTGGAAATTTCAAATTAAATGTGCCTTGCGAGCAAAGGGGTTAGATATCAACACGCCAAAACCAGATGGAAATGCGATTCAATGGAATAAAGATGATGGTATGGCGATGTTTGTATTAACGTCTGCTATGGATTTAAATCAAATAGCACTCATCGAAAATTGCGAATCAGCGCTAGAGGTGATGACCAAGCTTGAGTCCATTTATGAACAAAAATCCGAGATGACTAAAATGATGATACATGAGCGTTTCTATCAATATAAAATGTCACCAGCAGACAGCATAGCTCAGCATATAGCCAAAGTAGAAAGTTTGGCTAAGCAACTTAAAGAAAGTGGAGAAGTTATTAGTGAAACTGCAATCATAACTAAAATTTTGAGTACACTACCTCCCAAGTACAGATCAGTTCGCCAGGCTTGGATGTCGCTTGATCCGAAGAATCAAACTGTAATTAATCTGACCGCTCGTTTGCTAGATGAGGAGGCCAGTTTGAATGTAGAAGAAGATAATGAAACTGCTTTAATAGTGGCAAAACAAAGTATAAAGAAGAAGAATACTGTTCCATTAAAGAAAACAAACAAAGATTTAAATGAAAAGTTAAATGAAGGGTCAAATGAAAAGTCACATCGCTTTATATGTTACAATTGTGGGAAACGCGGTCATTATGCAAGAGATTGCCGTGCTCCAAAACAAAAACAGCAACAAAAAGGAGAAAAGAATATGTTAGCATTCAATGTAACAAATACAGATTGGAAAAATAATGATGATGGTTTAAAATGGATATTAGACAGTGGTGCCTCAGCTCACATGTGTTATATCCGTGAAAATTTTGCTGAATTGTATGAGTATACAGGATCCCCACTGAAACTTGGAAACCAAGAAGCTGTAGAAGTAGTTGGCCAAGGAAATATATTGATAGACAAGTGTGTTAATGGACAGTGGGAGACAAGTATCCTGAAAAATGTTCTTTATGTACCAAAGTTGAGAAGAAACCTATTTTCTGAAGGTGTAGTGACAAGACAAGGATATAATATTATAAAGAAACATACAGATGCTTTAATATACAAGGACAATAAAATAGTGCTGTGTGCATCTTTGCAAAGCAACAATCTATATGAGTTAAAGGTGAAAACTCTTCAAAATCCAGTCTGTAATGTAGTACAAAAATTGGACCTTAAAACGTGGCATGAACGTCTTGGACATTTAAATGTCAAAGAAATACAGAAAATGTGCCAAAACAATGTGATTACTGGTGTGGACTTATCAGACTGTGACAAGTTTGTGTGTGAGGGTTGTGCTTACGGTAAGCATGCTCGTCAACCATTCAAGAAATCAAACAGAGGACCACAGCAACCAGGTGATGTGGTATACAGTGATGTCTGTGGACCACTCAGTGTGCCTTCTGTACAAGGTATGAAATATTTTGTCATTTTTAAAGACGCTGCTACAAGTTTTAGGTATGTGTACTTTTTAAAGAATAAATGTGAGGTGTTAAACTGTTTCAAGAAATATAATTCAATGGTTAAAAACAAGTTCTCACATAGTGTACGCATATTGCACACTGACAACGGTGGAGAGTACATAAGCAAAGATTTTAAAGAATATCTAGACTGTGAGGGTATTTCTCATGAGCTCACTGCCCCCTACACGCCTGAACAAAATGGCCGGGCAGAGCGAGAAATTAGGACAATGGTTGAAAGTGCTCGTTCTATGCTTTATGCCCGTAAGGTACCACTCAATCTTTGGGCAGAAGCAGTGAATTGTGCTGTTTATTTGTTAAATCGCACGTCTTCAAGTCAGACACCAAATATTACCCCTATGGAGTTGTGGAGTGGTTTTAAACCTAGTCTAGATCATGTCAGAGTGTTTGGATGCGAAGGATATGTCCATGTGCCAGATCAGTTGAGAAAGAAGCTTGATAGTAAAAGTTGTAAGATGATGCTAGTTGGATATGATAACACAAACTACAAAATGTATGATCCAATAACAAAAAGAATTACAATATCAAGGAATGTTATTTTCAATGAACAGAAAAGTCCTGAAATAAAACGGAATGAAGCTCAAATTTTTATATGGGATGATAATGAACAAAATGTCGAAGAGGAGCTAGACAACACCGAGTTGACTGAAAGTGATGACAGCACACATACTGCCATTGATGAAAATGATGAGACCTATGAACCTTCACAAGAAATTGACCTTACAGATACAGATAGTTCAAATGTTAATTTGCGACCACGTAGAAATAATGTTTTTGAGGCAAATTTAATGGAATTGGATGTACCTGCGAGTTATAATGAAGCAATTAATAGTAAAGAGAGTGAGTTATGGCTAGAGGCCATAAATGAAGAATTAGAAGCTCATCATACCAATAATACCTGGAGTTTTGTGGATAAAGAAAACCAGAGAACTTTAACATCAAAATGGGTTTTTAATATTAAAAGAACCAAAGATGGTGAAGTAGAAAGATACAAAGCTCGACTTTGTGCCCGTGGTTTCACACAAATTGAAGGGATAGATTATAATGAAATTTTTTCACCTACTACAAGATATGAATCAATAAGAATACTGTTATCTATCTCTGCTGAATATAATTGGAACCTAAGACAATTAGATGTCAAGACAGCTTTTTTATATGGAGAGTTAGAAGAGGATATTTTTATGGTAATTCCAGATGGAGTGAAAGCACCACCTAATAAAATATGTAAATTGAATAAATCCCTGTACGGCCTAAAACAGGCATCTCGTTGCTGGAATCAAAAGTTTACTAATTTTCTATTGAAGTTTGGTTTTGTTCAGTCACAAGCAGACAATTGTGTATTTGTTGGTAACTTCAATGGTATTAAAGCTTTGTTAATATTGTATGTAGATGATGCTCTAATAATGTCACAGTCAAATTCAATATTAGATCAAATAGTTAGTTATTTGAAGCAGGGATTTAATATAAAAGAGTTAATTTTAAACCGGTTTGTTGGTTTAGAAATCTTAAAAGACGATAATTCTATTTGTATCAGTCAAATACAATATATTGAACAGTTAATAAGTAAATTTAATATGAGCACTGCACACTCAAGCAGTACACCAATTGATGTAAATGTTCAGTTGACTAAAAATATTGACAATAAGCAGATTGATTTTCCTTACAGAGAAGCCATAGGGTCATTACTGTTTTTATCTACAGGAACTAGGCCAGATATTTCATATGGAGTAAATCTATTAAGTAGATATATCAATAATCCTAGTATACATCATGTTAATCAGCTTAAGAGGATTATTAGATATCTTATAAAAACTAAAAATGTATGTATAAAGTATAAAGGTCATGAAAGTTTAATTGGTTATTCAGATTCAGATTTTGCTGGGGATTTAGATACAAGAAGATCAACCAGTGGTTATATTTTTATGTTAAATGGGGGACCTATATCTTGGTCTAGTCAAAAACAACCTTGTGTTGCCTTATCAACAACTGAAGCTGAATTTGTAGCTGGTTGTGAAGCTGCTAAGAATCTTTTATGGTTAAGACAGTTTTTCAAAGAAATTGATATCATTCAAAATTGTACAACTCTGTGTATTGATAATCAAAGTGCAATTAAACTTATAAATAATCCTGTTTACCATAAAAAGACAAAACACATTGATGTAAAATTTCATTTCATTAGAGAAAAAGTATAAAGAAAATTAATTGTTATTAAGTATGTGCAAAGTTCAGATCAACTGGCTGATATTTTTACTAAGGCTCTACCTACTGTTAAATTCGAACATATAAGAGATGAAATATTGTCATTGATGTAAGTTAAGTTTAAGCAAGAGTTAGTTAGAGAGTAAGTAGTTAAGTTTAGTGTGTGTTAGTGAGTTTTTTTTTTTTTTGTTGTTTGTTAAGCAGGCAAATATGAGAGGTTATTGTTTATAAAATTTAGTGGGAGTATTGAATAAAATTTTATAATTAGCTCTAGGCTGTATGCTATTTGTTGTTTGCCTGTTTTACTTTTATTAATATTGTGTCACCAGATGGCACCACTTTGTATGTGGACTAACCTGTAATGGCGTCTTTTGTCGTAAAACTTTTCTTGTGCATTGTGTTTGTGTGAGCTTTATAATAAAAACGTTTATTAAGTTCAACTAGAAGTCTTGTTTATTAACCTAATCTCAATATGACGTGTACCATGTTTTTTTCTTTTCTTCTATTTTATGTTTTTGGGCACATACTACTGATCATTTGTAACATTGCCCATAGTCGAAACCACATTTCCCTTATCATGAGTATCCAAGAAATTCATAGGAGCTTTGACATGAATGTCCGAACTTATATTATTTGGAATTGGATCTCAGTTCTGTCTGTATTTAGTTTTTGTATTTCGATATTAACCTTTATTTTTGTAACACTGAAGTCAATTAATTTCCTTGATATTAGCAGTAATTTACTGATTATTGCATTTGATTTAAATCTAGTTTATAGTATTCGTATTGTGTCATTGGTAACAATGTATCTCAAAGAATGGATTAAAAATATATTACTTGTTATAAATATTGAAGAAGAAATAGATGAATCTTGTAAAAAAATGTTTAAGATTTATCTAAATATTTTGAAAGCGTTCTCATTGTATAAAACTTGTTTCCGAACATTGGTAAGTCGGTTTGTGCAAAAAAATTCTGACATCTATTCAATTGTTGATTTGTTCGTCATGTTAATTTCTAATAATCATTTTAAATTTTAAGATATTATGGCGAATAATAAACTCATTCTTACATAGTTTATTAACTTTGGAAAATCATTTAGTTCATGAGCGAATAAGAGCGGCGTCAAAACAAGAAGTAAGTACGATGTTATTGTTCCTGACTTGGCTGACGACTATGACACAATTGGTCATAATGGCAGACATGCCCGGTAGTCTTATACACTTCGTTGTGTAAATTTGTGTTATTTGCTCTTTCCAGCCTGACTCGCTCCATTCACTCGTGAACGTTATAGTAGGCTTATTGATCATAAAGGATATGACACTTACAATTATAACAAGCCTGCAATGTGAGAAATTTTATATATCTGTGGAAGAAGCTGGGGCGGCGTGTATACAGCGTGTGATGGATACGAACTGTCCAAGTAAGAACTAAAGTTTTTTTCGACTCATGACCACTAATTGCAGCGATCATTGGAAGCCCCATGTTGATTTTAAATGTATTGCAATGCATGACTTCATTAAAAAATCTTGTTTTTTATTGTTTTCTTTGTGTAACGTTGATTAACTACAAAGAGGTTTTCGAGGATAAGTCTTCGAAAATGGGTGTTAGCGCAGTTTACTTTATAAAAATTTAATTATTCTTATGAATTTCCCTAGGAACTTTACATTTGTCATTTCAGAGAGTTTCAAACAACTGTGCAAGCGCGTGCTACAAGTTAACCGAACCTTCAGTAAGATGACAGCGTGTGGCCTGTTTACTATAGACGCCACTCTACCGATGCCGTTTATGGGACTCATGGCGAATTACGTTATTGTACTGCTGCAGTTTGCTTTGCTGTAAAATAACTACTAACTGACAGTAGTTAAACTTTTATATATAATTTCTTCAGATCTTATAATCAGACTATTACGCACAATATTAGACGTATTCTTTAAAAAACTTTGTTTCGACATTATTGTCTGCACACTGTATGTACTGCTGCAGTTTGCTTTTGTGTAAAATTCCTTTTGCAGACAAATACTCTTCGCAAAGATTTTATATAGAAATATTAAATAAATGTTATTATATTGTCAAATGTATGATTTTTTAACTACTTTCAACTTGTACCTACCTTCTCTAATCAATCAACTCAAAGATGTAGAATAGATACTTAATCATAATGTCGTCAGGATATTTTTGTATCTATGTTTTATTTATTACTTAGATATACAAAAATTTAACCTTAAATATAGGCAATGCTTTGAAAACTAAACAAACAGTAATCTTTTTACTTAATTTGACAGCAAACTTGCCAAACGAAAGATACAATTGAGTCTATTTTCCGTATGTCACAAGCAATTTTCTCTGAAGGTACCGGACATTCTAGACAGTAAGTTAAACTGGAATTGTCATTTAGACAACAAACTAAACAGAGCTTGCATAACCTTAAAAAAAGTGAGGCGTATCCCCCAAAATTATATTATAGCTGTATACCGAAGTGATCCACCCCATGATCACCTTCAGGGCCGTGGTCTGGTGGCCCTGCATCAAGCTAGTTACAGCCTCCAATAAACTACAACGCATGCAAAGACTAGTCTGCATGGCGACAACGGGCTGCATTAGGACTACTCTAACTGCGTCAATCAAAGCCATTCTGGACTACTACCGCTTCATCTGTTCATAAAGCAGGAAGAGACAGTGGCGGCGGTACGACTAAATGCACTGAACATCTTGGATAAGAGCACATAGCACACTGCGCTGCTTGAGAGATTCAATATAGAGCTACCCATTACGAAATCCTGTACCTAAACAATTTATCTTTGATAAAAAATACAGAATATAACTTCACGAGGATCGCCGTTGCGAGGGGTTAGGCCCCGCAGAGTAGCAAAACAAGAGCAAAACAATTAGTGGTGCAGGTGCTGGAATCTTCTTGGTAGACTTCAACATATACATAGCTACATCATAGGGGGTCCATAACACAGTGTTCCAGGCCGAACACATGGGTGTTTTTCGAGCGGCTTAAGCCATCATGACCTGGAAAGTTAAGGCTGTCCTGCAAGGGCTAAACAGTCACAGTTGACTTTGAGCTAATATACGAGTGCCACCAGAGCGCCTTAACCAGGTGGGTAGCCTCAATAACATAACCGTTCAATGGATCAAAGGATACAACCGTTCGCTAGGCAACGACGCAACCGATGAACTTGCCAGAAGGGGATCGAGCATGGCGATACCAAAATTCTATAGATTACAATGCTTGTTTTTCTCTTTTCAGTTACGTGTTTTTGCAGTCGGGTTTTTTGTTTTTTGAATAATTTCTTCTTTGTTTAACGTTGATTTACTTCAAAGAGGTTTTCGAGGAGAAGTCTTCAAAAATGGGTGATAACGCAGTTTAATTATTCTTGTTTTAATTAATATCCCTTAATTGGGATAAACTCTAGAAACTCGACATTTATCATTTATTTTCAGAGAGTGTCAAACATCTGTGCAAGCACGTGCTACAAGTTAACCGAACCTTCAGTAAGATGACAGCGTGTGGCCTGTTTACTATAGACGCCACTCTACCGGTACCTTTGACGGGACTCATGACTAAGTACATTATTGTACTACTTCAGTTTGCTTTTCTGTAAAATTCCTTTTAAGAAAAAATTTAAATATTCTTCACAAAGATTTTATTTAGTAAAACTATGTATGTTCTCAAATATATGATTTTATAATAAATATATTTTACTTGTAAATTACCATTTCCTATAAATCGACTCGAAAATTGTACAAAATATACACCGCTTGACCGTTACAGTGGACATCAGGTGGGCATAACAAATAAAATTCAATTGTGTCTCGTTAATGACAGCTGAAGGTTTAATCATAATGATGTCGGATCGTGGCACAGGTAATTGATGACACATGTAGATAAACAAAAGAAAAGATCAAATATAGGCTACGACTTGAAGGTGAAACAATAATCTGTTTAGTTAATTTGACAGCAAACGTGACAAATGATCAAATATACAATTGATTGTTTAATCAATATTTCTTTTGGATTGGTTCTTATCTCCCTCTACCTATCATACATTATTTATCCGTCATCTAATAGGAAACGAATACAACGCTTTCGTTCTAAAAATCATGCGAAATAACTTGAATCGTCGAGTTAAATTGTTACTTATTCATAAACTGGATAAAGAAATCCTGAAAACAGTTCAAGCTTTCAACATGCTCTATCTGAGACAAATGTTGGTGCAACCGAAAACCATATTTTTTTTAAAGTGTATAGAGTACCGGTAGCGGCATTTTATTCCTGTTCAACTAACCTCAATAATTAAACAAAATAAAAAGTGACAGTGACAATGACAATACAAAGCTTACGGCACTTAAACTGGGCCGAGGCAGCGCCACTATTCTGCATACTTACATACATCCATACATACATACATACATACACACACATATCCCATTAGAGAGCTGGAACATTTTAACCTAATTTACTTCGAATGTTTAACAAATGTCAATAATTTATTAATATAATGTTTAAAATAGTTTGGAAAATCCAAAAGTGCACGCCTCATACATAACACTCATTCATAAACGAAAAAGAAATTTATAACATAGTTTTTAACAAAAATGAACAATTTATCACTTTTCATGAAGTCGTAATGTCAAAGACTGACAAAGATAATTATTTACTTGGCGGTTGCTAGGCAACTTGGTCAAAGGTTGGAAATATTTAGATAAAGATATTATATTTTATTTTGTATTATTAATTATAATTAAACTACTTTGAATAAAAGAGCAATTTTCAATAGGGTTCCTTCTAGGGTTGAAACGAATGTATAAAAAAATTAATTAAAAAAAAAAAAAATACTCAATTAATTGATTTTATCGCAAGCTACAATGTTTTCAGGGTTCATAAATTGACGGACAGGAATTTTTTTTCAACTATTTTGATGCCTTTTCCATTTCTGCTGTATTAAATCAATTGTTAAAAAGTACAGTATTAATCTCCATTTAATCATCTATACAATGGTATATAAATTAAGTAGGTTCTGTGTACTAGCAGGAGTGTAACAATAAAAACTGTTACAGAAATAGGGCAAAAAAAATTTTTCGATCGTAGAGCACACTCTAATGCTTCGCATTAAGAGTCGTGCAAAATTGTAATTAAATGTAATCAATAATACTTCAGTTTAGTAAAATAGTTATATAATACCTACATTTACCTTAGGTTCTTTTATAACAATTTTTATTTTTTATTTTATTGCTTTTGTAATGTTGGAACGCCGACGTCTCCGTCTCGGAGGTGGGCGCTAATGGCTGCAACACAGTTTTTAAAACTAATATAGCTCGATTTATTTGTTTAATTTTTTAACAAACACCAAAATTTGTGAAAATGTTTTTGTTCCAATAAATATTTGAATTTGAATTTGAACTGTGTCCGAAAGGCATAACTATGAATACATTGCCTTTGATTTTAACGGTCTTTAAGTTTTAGTTATAAATTTTACGATACACTTAAGGTCCACACAAAATAAGTCAGTAGTCTGGACCCGGACCGCGGTCCACCATTTTGGTGACTCCCGCACACTAATTCGGTTTCATTTTGGCAGTTCAACAACATTTTTTGCGTTATTTACATTGTTGAGTAGACAAATTTTTCGAATTATGAAGGAATGGATTTGCAATTTCCTTCAAAATATTCAAATTATGATCGATCGTGTGTTACGCAATTAGGGTGCTGGTCTATATTATTAATTAAAGCATTACTCCTTAATTTTAATGTAATTTGACAGCAAAGATAAATAATGTTCAACTACTAAACCGGAATGGTCACCGTAATATTAACGATACATGCTTCACATTTATCATCAAATAACTGAAAATATAACAGCTACGAAACATGTCGATCTATTCAATTCGCCCGGACAAATTGTTAATCAAAAATAAACTAGACAAAGACATCCAAGCTATAGTTCGACCTTTCAACATTATGCTCTCTGTATTCTTCTCTTCCAAATACAAAATTAGAAATAGTTACATCACTCCATGTGAGAAGAAGTATCACATAGTGCTGTTCTTCATTGTTTCTTTTTTCAATGTTTTTAGTATCTACCATAAGCTCAACGATCGAGTCAGTGAGTCTACGGAAACGTATAATAAAGCTTCCGTGTTTGCTTTCACCTTCTTTGTCTTCGGCTATCTACTACTGGTCTTTTGGAATATAGTTCATAGCCGCAGTAATATTTCTCTTATTCTGAGAATCCAAAGAATTCATAGAAAAATTTACATTAGCGCCCGAAGTTATATTATTAGGAGTTCGATTTTACTTTTGTGTGTACTTTTGATATATATTTTTCTGACTCTTATTTTTTATTCATTCGGAGAGTCAATTTATTTTGCTGACATTCGTGGCATTGTTGACAAAATATCTTGAAAAATGGGTCAAGTACGTACTGCTGATAAATAATGAAGAAGATAATGATGATTATTGTAAACAAATGTTTGAGTTGTATCAAAATATTTTAGAAGCTTACAAGCTGCATAATAAGATTTTTCAGGTGTTCGTAAGTTGATGTTTGCTTATATTTTTAGGTTTCCGTAGGTACCTTAAAAGGAAAAAACGAAAACCACTCGTGTGTCTGGCTGGCTGGCAGTCTATCTGTCACAGCCAATTTGCTCCGAATCTACTAGACCAATTAAATTCACACAATGTACACATATTTACTTCTGTGTTCCAAACACGGACGAGTAACGTAAATAAATGAATTTTGAATATTTCTGGGGCAAATGATAAAAAACAAAAATAAATAGATTTTTAAACTGTACCGTTTGACGTATCAAATCAAAGAAGTTACTTTAATTGTTTTAAAATAAATACTTTTAAAGATATTTAAGAAAATAGCTGAAAATTGATCTTTCCCCCCTTATCTCCGCAACTAAAGAGCCTTTTTTTACCCGACTGCCCCAGAAGGAGGGTAATGTTTTTCGAGAGTATGTACGTATGTATGTATGTATGTATGTCTATTTCTTTGGCACGCTCTGTAGCCTAAACGGCTTGATGGATTTTAACATATGAGGTGTCGTTAGATTCGTCTTAATTGTAGAAGTGTCATAGGCTATATAATATTTATATATTGCATCTGCAAATACAAAAAAAAGGGAGGGGAAGGTTTTTTTTGAATAAATTATAACAATATTGGTATCAAATAAAAGCTATTAACGAGGCAATGCCAAATTTAGATATATTAATAAAACTAGAAAACTTGAAATAAAGAAAATTATTCAAAAAACAAAAAACCCGACTGCAAAAACGCATAACTGAAAAGAGAAAAACAAGCATTATAAATTAATCTATAGAATTTTGGTATCGCAGGCGGGGACAAACAAAACTTACACCATATATCCGGTTATTAGTTTGTCCCCGCCTGCGATACCAAAATTCTATAGATTAATTTATAATGCTTGTTTTTCTCTTTTCAGTTATGCGTTTTTGCAGTCGGGTTTTTTGTTTTTTGAATAATTTTCTTTATTTAATACGGAGAATGGTTCTATAATCATAGATTATAGGATAACCTGTATGAAGTCTGTGATCTTAAAATAACATGGTAAATCTCTGAATATTGTGCGTACAAATTTACATTTGCTGTTGGACTGTATGGCAGATCATGGTTTTCAACTACAATGTTAAGTTTGTTTTTGGGATCAATTCATCCCAACTACGGAACCCATCATTGTGCGTGGTCCGACACGCAGTGGCCAGTTTTTTACTTTATAGATTAAAAATATAATCTAGGAGACATCAACTTAGTCATTTGCTATGTTAGCCAGCACTATTCTTTCATCAGATATTGTTTTCTATTCACACAGATATTGTGGCGAACAGTAGACTCAGTCATTCGTAGTTTACTGTTTTTAGCAGCATTTTTATTACAATTCCGAAATCCAGCAGCAACACAGGATGAAGTAAGTATTAGATTGTTCTCTTTTGCATATTCCATTGTTCTATTTTACATCGTCCTTGCAACTGACTGACCAGTGTCATGTTATTTACACTTAAGAACAAGTTTCCAGATACACACGTTTTTTTACCTTGTGTCCTAATTAAAAGCAATCCTC
This sequence comes from Conistra vaccinii, assembly GCA_948150665.1. NCBI lineage: Eukaryota > Metazoa > Arthropoda > Insecta > Lepidoptera > Noctuidae > Conistra > Conistra vaccinii. The sequence continues at coordinate 19,147,954 of OX411326.1, forward strand.
GCGTTCATTTGTTCGAAAAACAGGATGACATCGTCGGCACCGTGATATTTACGGGTTGGCCGATCAAAATTAACAGATCGCATACTAGCGTGATTGACTTTATATGAAGGAAACGGCCTAACATCATTAATAAGAATAATCTCTACGGTCCCTTAATAAATTGGGACAAATGCAGGAGAATGTTGACGATAGGTTCACGGTCGTCGTCCACTTCTGTAATCAAATATTTTTTTATCCTTTCAGCGTGACTTAAGCACTCTGTTCGTGAGTTTAACAATAGTCGGATGGATTATGAAGGACATCTGTTTTATAGTTATAACCAGCTTGAGATGTGAGAAGTTCCATATATTTGTGGAGGAAGCTGGGTCGGCGTGTATACAGCGTGTGATGCATACGAACTGTCCAGGTAACAAAATTACTTTTCAGTTCGATTAAATACAGTTAAATAAATAAATAAAAGATTTAATACCGTGAGCAGAAAGAAAATAAGAATTTAGAATCATTGCTATTGACGACATGTATAGTTTCCTAATAAAAATCTTCGCGTTGGTTTGCAGATTGGTGGTAGTAGTAATTAATGCAAAATTTTATTATAATTATACTTCAGGAATTTGTAATGTACCTTTAATGCTTTCAGAGAGTGTCAAACATCTGTGCAAGCGCGTGCTACAGGTTAACCGGACCTTCAGTAAGATGACAGCGTGTGGTCTGTTTACTATAGACGCCTCTCTACCGATACCTTTTACGGGACTCATGGCGAATTACGTTATTGTACTGCTGCAGTTTGCTTTGCTGTAAAATTACTATTAGCATATAGTAGTTAAACCTTTATAATATTATTTCTTCAGTACACCAATCATGTTATTACGCAAGATATTAAATGTTTGTTTCGATAAAATATAACGCTATAAAGTTTTATGTTTCTAATTAACTATCCATATTGGTTCACATTTTCAAAGTCACTTAGCGTACTTTTGGGCTAGAAGTTCCTTTCAAGGATACAATCTGACATAAAACTATCCATAAAAGGAATGAAGTTAAGAGTAAGCAAGCTGAAGTAGCAGCGGGCAGGTCCAATTATGTTTGTCAAAAAACTTTTTACAAAAAAAATTAAAACCGACTTCCAAAAAAAACCACTACAAAGTGAAAAATAACTTTAATTTCGGAAGTCGGTGTCTTTGTTTTTTAATTTTCGTTTTTTGCCACCGACTTCCGAAATTAAAGTTATTTTTCACTTTGTAGTGGTTTTTTTTGGAAGTCGGTTTTAATTTTTTTTGTAAAAAGTTTTTATTTTTCACTTTTTAGTTGTGGTACCTACCCCACACAATATCCAATACCACTAACTGCAATAAATAACAGTGACAGGAAGTTATCATCATATCGTCCATATAAACTAAGTGGGAAAAATATGTATTATTGAAGCTAACTCAAAAACTATCTAAGCAAAGTCAATAAAATTTATATGGGACCACCTCGGGAGCTTACCCTTTCAAACAAAAATTGGCGGAGATCTGTGTTGATCTTTCCCCCCTTATCTTTCCCCCCTTATCTCCGCAACTAAAGAGCCTTTTTTTAATACGGAGAATGGTTCTATAATCATAGATTATAGGACTGTATGAAGTCTGTGATCTTAAAATAACATGGTAAATCTCTGAATATTGTGCGTACAAATTTACATTTGCAGTTGGAGTGTATGGCAGATCATGGTTTTCAACTACAATGTTAAGTTTGTTCTTGGGATCAATTCATCCCAACTACGGAACCCATTATTGTGCGTGGTCCAACACGCACTGGCCAGTTTTTTACTTTATAGATTAAAAATATAATCTAGGAGACATCAACTTAGTCATTTGCTACGTTAGCCAGCACTATTTTTTCATCAGATATTGTTTTCTATTCACACAGATATTGTGGCGAACAGTAGACTCATTCATTCGTAGTTTACTGTTTTTAGCAGCGTTTTTATTACAATTCCGAAATCCAGCAGCAACACAGGACGAAGTAAGTATTAGATTGTTCTTTTTTGCATATTCCATTGTTCTATTTTACATCGTCCTTGCATCTGACTGACCAGTGTCATGTTATTTACACTTAAGAACAACTTTCCAGATACACATGTTTTTTTACCTTGTGTCCTAATTAAAAGAAATCCTCGCGATCATTTGTTCGAAAAACAGGGTGACATTGTCGGCACCGTGATATTTACGGGTTGGCCGATCAAAATTAACAGATCGCATACTAGCGTGATTGACTTTATATGAAGGAAACGGCCTAACATCATTGATAAGAATAATCTCTACGGTCCCTTAATAAATTGGGACAAATGCAGGAGAATGTTGACGATAGGTTCACGGTCGTCGTCCACTTCTGTTACCAAATATTTTTTTATCCTTTCAGCGTGACTTAAGCACTCTGTTCGTGAGTTTAACAATAGTCGGATGGATTATGAAGGACATCTGTTTTATTGTTATAACCAGCTTGAAATGTGAGAAGTTCCATATATCTGTGGAGGAAGCTGGGTCGGCGTGTATACAGCGTGTGATGCATACGAACTGTCCAGGTAACAAAATTACTTTTCAGTTCGATTAAATACAGTTAAATAAATAAATAAATGTGTCTAGATTTAATACCGTGAGCAGAAAGAAAATAAGAATTTAGAATCATTGCTATTGACGACATGTATAGTTTCCTAATAAAAATCTTCGCGTTGGTTTGCAGATTGGTGGTATTAGTAATTAATGCAAAATTTAATTATAATTATACTTCAGGAATTTCTAATGTACCTTTAATGCTTTCAGAGAGTGTCAAACATCTGTGCAAGCGCGTGCTACAGGTTAACCGGACCTTCAGTAAGATGACAGCGTGTGGCCTGTTTACTATAGACGCCTCTCTACCGATACCTTTTACGGGACTCATGGCGAATTACGTTATTGTACTGCTGCAGTTTGCTTTGCTGTAAAATTACTATTAGCATATAGTAGTTAAACCTTTATAATATTATTTCTTCAGTACACCAATCATGTTATTACGCAAGATATTAAATGTTTGTTTCGATAAAATATAACGCTATAAAGTTTTATGTTTCTAATTAACTATCCATATTGGTTCACATTTTCAAAGTCACTTAGCGTACTTTTGAGCTAGAAGTATCTTTCAAGGATACAATCCGACTTAAAACTATCCATAAAAGGAATGAAGTTAAGAGTAAGCAAGCTGAAGTAGCAGCGGGCAGGTCCAATTATGTTTGTCAAAAGACCGATAGCTGTTGGAGTAGACGAGTCCTGGAGTGCAGTCCACGTATCGGCAAGCGTAGCGAGTGGCGTAGCCCCAGCTAATAATTGGACCGACACGGTTAGAAGTGGAACTGGCATGCTTGATGCGGAAGTTGGATAACCATGGGTTTTGGCGAGACTTGGGAGAGGCCTATGGCCGGCAGTGTATTACCATAGACTTACCCCCTTACTAATAAACGTTGTAAATCGCCTGTATAGTTTCACAACGCTTTGTCTTCTTCTTTCGAATGTCAAATTACAAAATGCCGAATGCCTATGGCATTAAGTCCGCCTCTGTACATCTCTGTGCTTGAAGTATAAATAAATAACTAAATAAATAAATAAATTACTGACGACTGAAAGAGAGAAATCGGTGTGTAATAATATAGGCGATATACAACGTTTATTAGTAAGGGGGTATGTTGATAAAAACGTAGATACCAAGAATTAATCATAAGAAATTGTTTTTTTCCTTTTTATATATTTTATGCTGGACATTGAACACGTCACAGCTAAAGCTATTTGCTGTTAAAAGCTATTTGCTGATATATTTGTTTTAAAAAAACATTATTATGCCATGTTGGGTATCAAATTAAAGCAAAAATATATTATAATATTATAACCGCAAAATCTTTTAAATAAAAATAAAAGTTATAAAAACTAAAACCCAACTAAGACAAAAAAGTCGGCTAAAAAGGTATAAATAAGACACCACAGACAGACAAATTATATATCCGTGTGACTCCGGAATTTTTAATAAGTCAATCTGCGATGTCTTAGGCTTAGCTTTTATTTTTTTCTTAATTAATGTAATTAAGTTTCTTTATTTACATTATTTATAATATCTCTATAACTATGTAGATAGAGTAAAAAAGTAATCCTATTATGAGTATGATTCGTGATTACCTGATTCCTGTCAAAGGAAACAAATGTTCAACAATCAACATTAAAAGTAATTGCTTTGGTCAAAATTCAAATAATACCCTAACGCAATTCAGTTTTAGTCTAACAACAGAATAAGAAACAATCATGTGGAAACCTTCAAGGACTCCAGTTGAATTGTTACTAAACAATAAACTGGACAAAGACATTCAACAAATTATTCATCCTATCAACATTATGCTCTCTATATTCTGCTCATCCAAATACAAATTAAGAGGAAGTTATATCACTCCGTGTGAAAAAAAATACCCTATATTGATGTATTTCATTATTTCAGTTTTTAATGCGTTGAGTGTTTATCGCCATTTCACCGATTCGGCTGATATGCATAACGCTATGACGTGTACCATGTTTTTTTCTTTTCTTCTTTTTTATGTTTTTGGGCACATATTACTGATCATTTGTAACATTGTCCATAGTCGAAACCACATTTCCCTTATTATGAGTATCCAAGAAATTCATAGGAGCTTTGACATGAATGTCCGATTTTATATTATATGGAATTGGATCTCAGTTCTGTCTCTATTTAGTTTTTCTATTTCAATGTTAACCTTTTTTTTTGTAACACTAAAGTCAATTAATTTCCTTGATATTAGCAGTGATTTACTGATTATTTCATTCGATTTAAATCTAGTTTATAGTATTCGTATTGTGTCATTGCTAACAATGTATCTCAATGAATGGGTTAAAAATATATCACTTGTTATTAATATTGAAGAAGAAAATGATGAATATTGTAAAAAATTGTTTAAGATTTATCTAAATATTTTGGAAGCGTTCTCATTATATAAAACTTGTTTCCGAACATTGGTAAGGAACAGATAAAATTTCATACATGTAATCAATTATTGATTTGTTCTTCATGCTTTCTTTCTAATGAAATTTTCATATTTTAGATATTATGGCGTACAATGGACTCATTCTTACGTGGTTTATTATTTTTGGAGAATCATTTAGTACATGTGCAAAAAAGAGTGGCGTCTAAACAAGAAGTAAGTACAAAGTTATTGTTCATGGCTAGACTGACGACTATGGCTGCTCCAACTACCATTGGGCCTTTGACAGACATGCCCGGTACACTTATATAATTCATTGTGTTAATTTGTGTTATTTGCTCTTTCCAGCCTGACTTGTTCTATTCACTCCTGAGCGGTGTAGTAGGCTTATTAATTATAAAAGATATGACACTTATAATTGTAACAAGCTTACAATGTGAGAAATTGTATGTATCTGTGGAGCAAGCTGGGGCGGCGTGTATACAGCATGTGATGAAGACAAACGGTCCTAGTAAGAACTAAAGTTGTTTAAATTCTTAAATATTGATTGTAGCGGTCATTGGTCATATAGTAGATAATTTTTTTAATATTTTTTTAAACAGGGTTACTCCATTTTTTTCCTATATTCTTCGTACAACATTAAGTAACTTCGATAGCGTTTGCAAAAAAAAATCTTTGAAAAGGGAAGTTAGTAATATTTACTTTGTAAAATTTGAATTATTCTTGTTTTAATTAATTCGTCTAATTTGGGAAATTGATTTCCTCTCGGAACTTTACATTTTTCTTTTCAGAGTGTGTCAAACATCTGTGCAAGCGCGTGCTACAAGTTAACCGGACTTTCAGTAAGATGACAGCGTGTGGCCTGTTTACTATAGACGCCACTCTACTGATACCTTTTACGGGACTCATGGCGAATTACGTTATTGTACTGCTGCAATTTGCTTTGCTGTAAAACTTCTACTAACAAACAGTAGTTAAACCTTTATATAATTTCTTCAGTACACCAATCACATTATTACGCACGATTTTCATACACGTATTATTTTGAAAAGTTTGTTTCGACATTATTTTATTCGTACATTATTCCACTGCTGCAGTTTGCTTTTCTGTAAAATTCCTTTTGAATATTCTTCTCAAAGATTTTATTTATAGATAATAAATAGAAAAATGGGTGTCACCTTGTTTCGCAGACAGAAATTACATAGAATTTCGTTTCGCACCAAAATGTTTCATATTTATTTAGTTCTTATATTTTTATTTCGAATATTATTGTTTCAACAACTATTTACTTGGATGAAACATTATTTCACAGAAACACAATTCAATGAATTTTTAATCACATTTTTTTATTTAACAAATTTATCAAACAGTAGAATTATTTTTTAACGAATATTGTTTGTTCAGTTATTTCAACGAAAATGTAAGAATAGACGTTAAGCTATAATCAACAATAGTGTGTGTGTGTGTGTGTGTAGTGTAGTGTCTAGTAATAACTATTAGGGCACTCCGCCGCAGCGGCCGGCGAGCGCTACATCGGATTTGGTCGCAGTATCAAGATTAGGGCACTCCAACAGATGAACCGCTTTCATATAACTATACTACGGTATATAGTGTGTGTGTGTGAGTGTGTAGTGTATTGTCTTTTAATATAACTATTAGGGCACTCCGACCATATAGGTTAGGTTAGGTTAGAACTGTGACCAACTACGCCACATCGAAATTGGTGGCAGTATCAAAAATATAGGGCACTGGGGATTTTCTTGGTAATAAGCTTTATACTAACTAAACAGTATGAGAATAAAGAATATTTGATTTGTTATTCTATGATATGAATATCGAAACTTTTAATTTTATTTGTAACAAAAATCAATGATTAAAGTTTATTCAAAGTAAGTATTCTGGGTATTGATTATTCTGTGAAATGATAATATATGAAAAATTTTATGTGAAACGAAATTCTATAAAACTATTTTCTATAAAACAACGTACAACCAAAAAAATGTTATACTGTCAATGTATGATTTTTTCAACTACTTTTTTAATTTGCAAGGTGCGTACCTACTCTAATCAATCAACTCAATGTAGAAAAGATACTTTATCATAATGTCACCAGGACGGGGTAATTATTGAATCATAGATACAAAACAATAAAAGATAGGCAATGATTTGAATACTAAACAGTAACCTTTTTACTTAATTTGACAGCAAAAGTGACAAACGATACAAGTTATAGTTGATTGTTTAATCATTATTTCTTTTGGATTGGTACCTACTTATCTGCCCATACCTATCCTTCATTTCTAACATCGGAAACTAAAACAACGTTTTATTCTAGAAAATTAAATCATATGAAACAACTCAAATCGTCCAGTAAAACTGTTACACAATAATAAACTGGACAAAGACGTCAAAAAAATAGGTCTAACTTTCGGCTTATTGGTGACTCGCCCGAATAAATTGGTACGAATCCGGACAAATCGACAACTCCAGCAATACGTAGTAGTAAAGCACACTAGTGCACAGAAGTGGTTAGGGTAAAATATAATAATAATTATATTGAAATAAACAAGATGAAAAACTAATGAATTATTATTCAGACTAAAGGTAGCATAATTAACTTGAAACTATGAAAATAATACAGGGTGGCGATTTATTCACTTGCATCCGTCAGTATGTCAGGTAGAATGTTTCCGTCAATGGGGTCATTCTACCTGTCATACTGAACAACTTTCGTTATGAAATTTATAACTGTTTCGTTAAAAAAAAAATGAATCGAAATAGTCCTGTTGTATAGGATTTTTTTAAATTATTTTCCCCGAGTCGGATATAAGTTTCATAGCGAAACTTGTTTATTAGGACGTGTAGAATCACCCAGGATTGAGATGATTTTAATCAGTCATCCATCAAGGGGGTGGGATTCCAGGGTTGATAAAAATCATGACATTTTCAATAAAATCAAAAAAATGTAATTTATTTTATTTAAATCGGATTAATTTGATTTAAGTCAGATTTTTTAAATTTATTTGCACACGAACCCTTTCCGCCTACCAAAACTGTTCAATACAGAACTTCAGTTGGCCAACGAAGTCAAATACCTCGGGGTCATTCTAGACAGCTAGTTAAACAGGAGAAGTCATTTAGACAACAAACTAAACAGGGCTTGCATTAGCTTCTGGCAGTGCCAAAAAATAATATTGAATGAAGTGGGGGCTATCCCCCAAAATTATAATATACTATACGCATTTGATCCATCCCACGACGAGCCCTGCACCAAGCTAGTTACAGCCTCCAACAAACTACAATGCATGTAAAGACTAGTCTGCATGGCGACAACGGACTGGACTTATGGACTACTCTGACCACAGCAATCGAAGCCATGCTGGTGTTAGAACTATTCTAAACGAAACCTTTTTTGTGATATCTGTCTTATAAATTGATTCTGAAAAACGTTCCTTCCGTCCCCTTAATTCTTTGTACGACTTTGTTTATTTGGTTTCAATAATAAATTCCATTCCTCTACAAACCTTTCTTTTTTTGCCCAAATATCCAACATGATAGCAGAGCGTGGTTTGTAACACACGAAAAACGCTCGTATTTTGGACAGATTGTCAAAGAAAATCGGTAAATATACATATAGTTGTATCACGCCACCGGCAAAAATTGTAAAATGGCTTCTTCATCACATTACATGAATTCCATTGCCAAATTAAACGGGTCAGAAAATTATTCAACTTGGAAGTTCTCGATGCGAATGCTGCTGCATTCGTTTGCAGCGTTTGCAGCTGCGTTTGTTTGTTTGTTTTTCATTTGTTTTCGTTTTCTCTACCTATCGTTGATTCTTCTTCTTTTCCTTTCTTTCATATTTTTTCGAGTTATCTATCAATTTTATTGCACCTGCCATGTTTTGTCTCTGCATCACCCTAAGGTTGACTGGTAGAAAATGCCTCAGGCATTAAGTCCGCCTTTGTACAGTATTTTTTACTTGTGCATAAAGATTTAATAAATAAATAAATGCTGCTAATCCATAAAGAACTATGGGAATTTGTTGCGCATGCCGTGAAAAATGAGAAACAAAAAAAGACGGAAAAGGCGTTGGCACGAATTGCCCTATCAGTTCAACTTTTTTTCGAATTATGAAGCAATGGATTTGCAATTTCCTTCAAAATTAATCAGATTATTATCGATCGTGTGTTACGCAATTAGGGTGCTGGTCTATATTATTAATTAAAGCAGTACTCCTTAATTTTAATGTAATTTGACAGCAAAGATGAATAATGTTCAACTAGGTACCATACGATAATTGAATTTGGAAACCGGAATGGTCACCGTAATATTAACGAAACATGGTTCACATTTATCATCAAATAACTGAAAGTATAACAGCGACAAAACATGTCGAGCAATTCAATTCGCCCGGACAAATTGTTATTCAAAAATAAACTTGACAAAGACATCCAAGCTATAGTACGACCTTTCAACATTATGCTCTCTGTATTCTTCTCTTCCAAATACAAAATTAGAAATAGTTACATCACTCCATGTGAAAAGAAGTATCACATATTGGTGTTCTTCATTGTTTCTTTTTTCAATGTTTTTAGTATCTACCATATGCTCAACGATCGAGTCAGTGAGTCTACGGAAACGTATAATAAAGCTTCCGTGTTTGCTTTCACCTTCTTTGTCTTCGGCTATCTAATACTGGTCTTTTGGAATATAGTTCATAGCCGCAGTAATATTTCTCTTATTCTGAGAATCCAAATAATTCATAGAAAAATTTACATAAGCGCCCTAAGTTATATTATTAGGAGTTCGATTTTACTTTTGTGTGTACTTTTGATATATATTTTTCTGACTCTTATTTTTTATTCATTCGGAGAGTCAGTTTATTTTGCTGACATAAGCAGCGATTTGTTTACACTTGTAGTTGATATTAATTATAGTATATAACTTTCAACTCGTGGCATTGTTGACAAAATATCTTGAAAAATGGGTCAAGTACGTACTGCTGATAAATAATGAGGAAGATAATGATGATTATTGTAAACAAATGTTTGAGTTGTATCAAAATATTTTAGAAGCTTACAAGCTGCATAATAAGATTTTTCAGGTGTTCGTAAGTTGATGTTTGCTTATATTTTTAGGTTTCCGTAGGTACCTTAAAAGGAAAAAACGAAAACCACTCGTGTGTCTGGCTGGCTGGCAGTCTGTCTGTCACAGCCAATTTGCTCCGAATCTACTAGACCAATTAAATTCACACAAATGTACACATATTTACTTTTGTGTTCCAAACACGGACGAGTAACGTAAATAAATGAATTTTTAATATTTCTGGGGCAAATGATAAAAAACAAAAAAAAAAAGATTTTTAAACTGTACCGTTTGACGTATCATATCGAAGAAGTTACTTTAATTGTTTTAAATTAAATACTTTTAAAGATATTTAAGAAAATAGCTGAAAATTGATCTTTCCCCCCTTATCTTTCCCCCCTTATCTCCGCAACTAAAGAGCCTTTTTTTAATACGGAGAATGGTTCTATAATCATAGATTATAGGACTGTATGAAGTCTGTGATCTTAAAATAACATGGTAAATCTCTGAATATTGTGCGTACAAATTTACATTTGCAGTTGGAGTGTATGGCAGATCATGGTTTTCAACTACAATGTTAAGTTTGTTCTTGGGATCAATTCATCCCAACTACGGAACCCATCATTGTGCGTGGTCCAACACGCACTGGCCAGTTTTTTACTTTATAGATTAAAAATATAATCTAGGAGACATCAACTTAGTCATTTGCTACGTTAGCCAGCACTATTTTTTCATCAGATATTGTTTTCTATTCACACAGATATTGTGGCGAACAGTAGACTCATTCATTCGTAGTTTACTGTTTTTAGCAGCGTTTTTATTACAATTCCGAAATCCAGCAGCAACACAGGACGAAGTAAGTATTAGATTGTTCTTTTTTGCATATTCCATTGTTCTATTTTACATCGTCCTTGCATCTGACTGACCAGTGTCATGTTATTTACACTTAAGAACAACTTTCCGGATACACATGTTTTTTTACCTTGTGTCCTAATTAAAAGAAATCCTCGCGATCATTTGTTCGAAAAACAGGGTGACATTGTCGGCACCGTGATATTTACGGGTTGGCCGATCAAAATTAACAGATCGCATACTAGCGTGATTGACTTTATATGAAGGAAACGGCCTAACATCATTGATAAGAATAATCTCTACGGTCCCTTAATAAATTGGGACAAATGCAGGAGAATGTTGACGATAGGTTCACGGTCGTCGTCCACTTCTGTTACCAAATATTTTTTTATCCTTTCAGCGTGACTTAAGCACTCTGTTCGTGAGTTTAACAATAGTCGGATGGATTATGAAGGACATCTGTTATAACCAGCTTGAAATGTGAGAAGTTCCATATATCTGTGGAGGAAGCTGGGTCGGCGTGTATACAGCGTGTGATGCATACGAACTGTCCAGGTAACAAAATTACTTTTCAGTTCGATTAAATACAGTTAAATAAATAAATAAATGTGTCTAGATTTAATACCGTGAGCAGAAAGAAAATAAGAATTTAGAATCATTGCTATTGACGACATGTATAGTTTCCTAATAAAAATCTTCGCGTTGGTTTGCAGATTGGTGGTATTAGTAATTAATGCAAAATTTAATTATAATTATACTTCAGGAATTTCTAATGTACCTTTAATGCTTTCAGAGAGTGTCAAACATCTGTGCAAGCGCGTGCTACAGGTTAACCGGACCTTCAGTAAGATGACAGCGTGTGGCCTGTTTACTATAGACGCCTCTCTACCGATACCTTTTACGGGACTCATGGCGAATTACGTTATTGTACTGCTGCAGTTTGCTTTGCTGTAAAATTACTATTAGCATATAGTAGTTAAACCTTTATAATATTATTTCTTCAGTACACCAATCATGTTATTACGCAAGATATTAAATGTTTGTTTCGATAAAATATAACGCTATAAAGTTTTATGTTTCTAATTAACTATCCATATTGGTTCACATTTTCAAAGTCACTTAGCGTACTTTTGAGCTAGAAGTATCTTTCAAGGATACAATCCGACTTAAAACTATCCATAAAAGGAATGAAGTTAAGAGTAAGCAAGCTGAAGTAGCAGCGGGCAGGTCCAATTATGTTTGTCAAAAGACCGATAGCTGTTGGAGTAGACGAGTCCTGGAGTGCAGACCACGTATCGGCAAGCGTAGCGAGTGGCGTAGCCCCAGCTAATAATTGGACCGACACGGTTAGAAGTGGAACTGGCATGCTTGATGCGGAAGTTGGATAACCATGGGTTTTGGCGAGACTTGGGAGAGGCCTATGGCCGGCAGTGTATTACCATAGACTTACCCCCTTACTAATTAACGTTGTAAATCGCCTGTATAGTTTCACAACGCTTTGTCTTCTTCTTTCGAATGTCAAATTACAAAATGCCGAATGCCTATGGCATTAAGTCCGCCTCTGTACATCTCTGTGCTTGAAGTATAAATAAATAACTAAATAAATAAATTACTGACGACTGAAAGAGAGAAATCGGTGTGTAATATATAGGCGATATACAACGTTTATTAGTAAGGGGGTATGTTGATAAAAACGTAGATACCAAGAATTAATCATAAGAAATTGTTTTTTTCCTTTTTATATATTTTATGCTGGACATTGAACACGTCACAGCTAAAGCTATTTGCTGTTAAAAGCTATTTGCTGATATATTTGTTTTAAAAAAACATTATTATGCCATGTTGGGTATCAAATTAAAGCAAAAATATATTATAATATTATAACCGCAAAATCTTTTAAATAAAAATAAAAGTTATAAAAACTAAAACCCAACTAAGACAAAAAAGTCAGCTAAAAAGGTATAAATAAGACACCACAGACAGACTAATTAAATATCCGTGTGACTCCGGAATTTTTAATAAGTCAATCTGCGATGTCTTAGGCTTAGCTTTTATTTTTTTCTTAATTAATGTAATTAAGTTTCTTTATTTACATTATTTATAATATCTCTATAACTATGTAGATAGAGTAAAAAAGTAATCCTATTATGAGTATGATTCGTGATTACCTGATTCCTGTCAAAGGAAACAAATGTTCAACAATCAACATTAAAAGTAATTGCTTTGGTCAAAATTCAAATAATACCCTAACGCAATTCAGTTTTAGTCTAACAACAGAATAAGAAACAATCATGTGGAAACCTTCAAGGACTCCAGTTGAATTGTTACTAAACAATAAACTGGACAAAGACATTCAACAAATTATTCATCCTATCAACATTATGCTCTCTATATTCTGCTCATCCAAATACAAATTAAGAGGAAGTTATATCACTCCGTGTGAAAAAAAATACCCTATATTGATGTATTTCATTATTTCAGTTTTTAATGCGTTGAGTGTTTATCGCCATTTCACCGATTCGGCTGATATGCATAACGCTATGACGTGTACCATGTTTTTTTCTTTTCTTCTTTTTTATGTTTTTGGGCACATATTACTGATCATTTGTAATATTGTCCATAGTCGAAACCACATTTCCCTTATTATGAGTATCCAAGAAATTCATAGGAGCTTTGACATGAATGTCCGATTTTATATTATATGGAATTGGATCTCAGTTCTGTCTCTATTTAGTTTTTCTATTTCAATGTTAACCTTTTTTTTTGTAACACTAAAGTCAATTAATTTCCTTGATATTAGCAGTGATTTACTGATTATTTCATTCGATTTAAATCTAGTTTATAGTATTCGTATTGTGTCATTGCTAACAATGTATCTCAAAGAATGGGTTAAAAATATATCACTTGTTATTAATATTGAAGAAGAAAATGATGAATATTGTAAAAAATTGTTTAAGATATATCTAAATATTTTGGAAGCGTTCTCATTGTACAAAACTTGTTTCCAAACATTGGTAAGAAAGAGATAAAATTTTATACTTGTAATCAATTGTTGATTTGTTCTTCATGCTTTCTATCTAATAATCATTTTAAATTTTAAGATATTATGGCGAACAATAGACTCATTCTTACGTGGTTTATTATTTTTGGAGAATCATTTAGTACATGTGCAAAAAAGAGTGGCATCTAAACAAGAAGTAAGTACAAAGTTATTGTTCATGGCTAGACTGACGACTATGGCTGCTCCAACTACCATTGGGCCTTTGACAGACATGCCCGGTACACTTATATAATTCATTGTGTTAATTTGTGTTATTTGCTCTTTCCAGCCTGACTTGTTCTATTCACTCGTGAGCGGTGTAGTAGGCTTTTTGATTATAAAGGATATGACACTTATAATTGTAACAAGCTTACAATGTGAGAATTTTTATGTAACTGTGGAGCAAGCTGGGGCGGCGTGTATACAGCGTGTGATGAACACGAACTGTCCTAGTAAGAACTACAGTTGTTTAGTTTCTTAAATATTGATTGCAGCGGTCATTGGTCATAAATGTTGATAATTTTTAAAATATCTTTTTAAACAGGGTTACTCTATTTTTTTCCTATATTCTTCGTACAACATTAATTAACTTCGATAGCGTTTGAAAAAAAAAATCTTTGAAAAGAGAAGTTAGTAATATTTACTTTGTAAAACTTGAACTATTCTTGTTTTAATTAATTCGTCTAATTTGGGAAATTGATTTCCTCTCGGAACTTTACATTTTTCTTTTCAGAGTGTGTCAAACATCTGTGCAAGCGCGTGCTACAAGTTAACCGGACTTTCAGTAAGATGACAGCGTGTGGCCTGTTTACTATAGACGCCTCTCTACCGATACCTTTTACGGGACTCATGGCAAATTACGTTATTGTACTGCTGCAGTTTGCTTTGCTGTAAAACTTCTAATAACAAACATTAGTTAAACCTTTATATAATTTCTTCAGTACACCAATCACATTATTACGCATGATTTTCGTACACGTATTCTTTTGAAACGTTTGTTTCGAAATTATTTATTCGTACATTATTGTACTGCTGCAGTTTGCTTTTCTGTAAAATTCCTTTTGAAAATTCTTCTCAAAGATGTTATCTATAGATAATAAATAAAAAAATGTTATTCTGTCAAATGTATGGTTTTTTCAACTACTTTTTAGGGTTCCGTACCCGAAGGGTGACAAACGGAACCCTATTCATAAGCCTCTGCTGTCCGTCTGTCTGTCAGCGAGCTCTATCTCATGAACCGTAATAGGTAGGCAGTTGAAAATTTCACAGATTGAGCATTTCTATTGCCGCAAGAGCAACAAATAATAAAATTTAAAATTAAAGGGGGGTCGCCATACAATAAAATTAAATTTTGAAAAAAAAAAAATCTGACCCTGGCATGTGGGGTATCATTGTCTAGAGCTCATCAAGTAGAAAATAAATATAATTTTTATTTGTTTTTATCTTCAAAAATGATGAATTAGGGGGCCGTAGAAGTTGTCTGTTTTAGACCATTTTTGTACGAGCTCTATCTCAACAACTAAACAAATTAGGAATTTGAAACTTGTGTGTATCATGTACCATATACTGTTTATAATCAACAAATACTAAAAACGCCGATTAATAACGTATTTTATATAATATGGGCGATTTACTGCAACTTAAAAATAATATTTTGTATTTCATGCTAATATTATGCGATAAAAATTCCACAGATAACTATTTACTAGTCGGAGTAATGACATGGAATTAGTAAGTACCTACTATCATGGCAGCATATACTATTTCGATCATTTAAATTTCGATCATCCAAAAAGGTCTACAAAATAAGCTCTCTTCAAAAGATTTTAAAACCGGCCAGTATTTTTTGAGTTTAAGAACTTTATCGACTTTTTTCAAAGTATCCCTAGACGGTGTTAATATGTGTACCTCATGTTAAAACTACACTCCAATAGACAATAATATTCAGTAACATTGAAATGAATGGTGGTACATACAGGGTACTTAATTTATTCAGTTACCTTAAACCGTTGTGGATACAATTTCATTTTGAGAAAACTTATTTGTGTAAGAGACGCCTTCGGCGTGGGAGATATTATAGTGCACAAGTGTATGCGCAGACACGAGTGAACTCTCTCTTCCCTCACTCTCATAGTCCGATGGGATGTGTAAAAATAATAAGTAAGAAATAATAGATTTCTGTATGCTGTATGTATATAATGTAAGCGGGCACGCCCTTTATGCCAGGAGGCTTTATAATTCGGGTATTAAGTTCTGTTTACGTTTTTAGTTTTTATTTTCGCTTGAGTTTAGATTTCGATATTTTTTTTATTTGGTACATTGGCGTGTGCTAGCTGTCATTATGGCAAATACATATATTTTATTTAATGTTTTGTGTTGAGTAATGTAAAATATTTGCATACTATTGTATAGAATCAAGTTTTTTTTCGTAACTGAACAGACAGCTGCGCTGCTGGGGAGTTTGTTGCGCCACTTCTTCTTTCCAGCAAAAGCACTAGGAAGTGGTGAAGGGCGGGCGTTTTTGGGGGACTGTCTTATGTAATTTTGACGTTCGAAAAGTGCTGATTTTCAGCCTAGTTTGAATAAATGACTTTAGAATTTGAATTATGACTATCAAAAATAACGTAAATAAATACCTGTATTGACGGAATGTTGTAATTAAAATTTGGCGTACTACTTACATTCTATTTTGTACAATATAGTCTGATGTAGCAAGAGAAATCCTTTTATTTATAAGTAACTAGCTTTACCCGGCCCGGCTTCGCACGGTTAGCACTAAGTACTTATCTACGGCGCACCTACCTTTCCTAATTACCTATTTCTACCTAATTACCTACCCTACCTACCTACCCTAACTGCTACCTAACCTAACCTACCTACCCTACATATCTACCTGCTTACCAAAATTCAAAAATTCAAAATTCAAAAGTCATTTATTCAAATTAGGCTGAGAATCAGCACTTTTCGAACGTCAAAATTACATAAGACAGTCCCCCAAAAACGCCCGCCCTTCACCACTTCCTAGTGCCTTTGCTGGAGAGAAGAAGTGGCGCAACAAACTCCCCAGCAGCACAGCTGTCTGTTCAGTTAGAAAAAAATAACTTGATTCTATACAATAGTATGCAAATAATTTACATTACTCAACACAAAACATTCAATAAAATATATGCCATAATGACAGCTAGCACGCGCCAATGGACCAACAAAAAAAAAAATAAAAAATATCGAAATCTAAACTCAAGCAAAAATAAAAACTAAAAACGTAAACAGAACTTAATACCCGAATTATAAAGCCTCCAGGCATAAAGGGCGTGCCCGCTTACATATAGCTAATAAAGCTGTAACTCGAAGTCACATAATTAGATATGATAAACTAGGACCATTGAAGTAAAAATAAATCAAAAATAGATCAACAGTTAGTCAAGAATAATATATAATCTACTGTCGAGGTCGCTAGCTAATCACATATTGCAATACAACTCATACGAAAACATTGTAATGAGTAGATCATGTCAACAATAAATAAAAATAAAAAAAATTGTATAATAAAGTCAAATAAATTAAACATTCTATAAACATATAACCTGTCAGTAGGTAAGCTAAAACTGGAGAAAGAACATAAACATTGTCTTGAGTTAATCACAGCGACCAACTATTTTTATCGCTTAAGTAGTCATTGATAGAATAGTATGCCTTTGAACAAAGGTTGGACTTTACTTTAGCTTTAAACGCATTAAAAGGCAAATCTAGCAGAGAAGTGGGTAGCTTGTTATAAAAGGTTATACCAAGCCCAACAAATGAGTTATGAACCTTATGAAGCCGGTGAAAAGGAGCTCGTAATTTGTCTTTATTTCTGGTGTTGATATTGTGGATATCACTGTTTTTAGTGTATACGTGTATATTTTGCCTAATATATAAGATATTGGCGAAGATGAATTGTGATGCCACTGTAAGAATACCAATATCTTTAAAAAAATCTCTCAGAGAGACTCTGGTACCTAGTTGGTAAATTGCTCGGACAGCTCGTTTTTGAAGAACAAATATATTTTGAATGTCAGCGGCTTTGCCCCACAGCAGAATACCATAGGACATAACGCTATGGAAATAACTAAAATAGACTAATCGAGCTGTATCAACGTCAGTGTATTGTCTTACTTTCCTGACAGCGTAGGCGGCCGAGCTGAGCCTTCCCGCTAGACTTGAAATATGTGGGCCCCACTGAAGTTTGGCATCTACTGTTATGCCCAGAAAAACTGCCGAGCCCACAGTTTCAAGCACTTCTTTATCTAAGACGATGTTGGGTCCTAGATTTCTAACATTCGGTAAAGCGAACTTTATACATTTCGTTTTCTTGGAGTTGAGAACTAAGTTATTTGTTGTAAACCAATCCGTAACCATTGAGAGTGCACTGTTTACATCGTCAAAATCTTGTCTGTTCCTGTCTACTTTAAAAATAAGAGAGGTATCATCTGCAAACAGTACAACTTCACAGATACCCTTTAAAAAGAATGGTAAGTCATTGATATACACTAAGAACAAGAATGGACCCAGTATTGAGCCTTGAGGTACACCTAACTGAACTGGTAACCCGGAAGATTTCACACCATTAATATCTACACATTGGGACCTATTACTTAAATAAGAATTTATAACATCGAGAGCTTCGTTTTGTACACCGTAATGACGCAGTTTACGCAATAGCGTGTCATGGTGCACGCAATCAAAGGCTTTGGAGAGATCACAGAAAACCCCAATAGCATTTTGCGAGTTCTCCCATGCGCTAAATATGTGTTTCAGCAGAGCAACACCCGCATCTGTAGTCGAACGACCTTTTGTAAAGCCATATTGTTCATTATGAAGGAGGCTATTTAAATTAAAATGTCTTAGTAACTGCTTGAGTATTAACTTTTCAAATATTTTACTAAATGCAGGTAAGATAGAAATAGGCCTGAAATTGCCAACGTCATTTTTATTACCTGATTTAAATAATGGAATGACTTTACTACTCTTCATGAGGTCAGGAAAAGTTCCTGAGTCAACACATTTATTAAAAGTAACAGCTAGATAGGGGGCTACGATGTCTATTATATTACTTAAAAGTTTAATGGAGATGCCCCAGTAATCACCAGTGTTTTTGGATTTGAGTGTGTTAAAAACATTAACTACATCACGAGGTGTTACATGTTCGAAGCTAAATAAACGACTACTTTTAGACACACTACTAAGCAAAAGGTTTTCAGCTTTAGACGGGGACGAAGTTAAGGAGCGAGTCGTAGTTAAAGGTATGTTGGCAAAAAACTCATTAAACGCCTCAGCTACGTCAGCTGCTTTAGTAACTAATTTACTGTCGACTATAATCTCAAGTTCTATATCTTGTTTAACCGACTTACCCGTTTCATTGTTAATAATTTTCCAAGTGGTTTTTACTTTATTATTGGAATTTTTAATTGTATCGCTCAAAAATTTCGATTTAGCATAAACACTAACCTTTTTAAATAATTTTGAATAATTTTTAACATACTCTAGGAAAGGAGTATCAAACCTGTATTTTTTCAAACCATATAACTCGTATAGTCTCGCTCTACCTTTATAAATACCTGGAGTGGCCCATTGGTTAAAGCCAGCGCTGGTGCCATTAATTTTAATAGTTTTGGTCTTGAATGTAGATTGGTACTCTTTTTGCACGACATCAAAAAGGGCTCCATAGATTTCATTAGGGCTCTCGAGTTCTACTATAGATGGTGTAATTCTATGAGCTATATTATTTTTAAACTTATTGCAACGACTAGCTGTATAGGGCCTGCATTCTATTTTACGCGGCTTTTTATGTAATGGCATGGGGAAGCTAGCTAATAAACCACAGTGGTCAGAAGTTAAGTCACTTAACACACATTTATTTTTGGCATCACAATCACTAAATATATTATCAAGACAAGTTGACGAAGATGCCGTGATCCTAGTAGGTTCAAAAAACAAGTTAATTAAATTATAAGACCTAAACAGATTAAGAAGTCTAATACTTAATGGAGTAACATCTAAAATATTAATATTAAAATCTCCACATAAAATTATACTTTTATTACTTGATTTTAACCTATTGAGTGAATCCTCCATTACCGATTCAAAACTAATAAAATCACCAGAAGGGGGTCGATAAACGCAAATTATAACGTACCGCTCGAGTTCAACACAAGACAACTCAATAGTGCGCTCGATAGAAAGATTAACTAAATCTAAACGTTGTTTACATTTCAACTTGTTTGAAACAAGAACTAAAGATCCACCGCGAATGGCGTTTTTTCTTACAAATGCACTTTGTACAGTAAAATTATCATCATTGATAAACACTACTTCATGTTCTTTCAACCAGTGTTCAGTCAAACATAACACCTGAACATCATAGTTCTCCATAAATAAACTTAACTCTAGCTCTTTGCCGGACAGACCCTGCATATTTTGATGAACAACATTCAATATATGGGGCTCACCCGTTGTCGCACCTAATAGTTTAAACTACTAGGCGTATCAAAAGTAGTGTTAGTATCACTACTAACAGTAATCGATGGTACACTACAAGTACCAGTGTCACTGTGTATACTGTATGCTAAAAGATTAGCAATTTGTCTCCTACAACTAGGTGGCAAATACATTGTATATTCTGTCAGTTTGTAATCAGTGATAAATTGATTACAATCAAAATATAAAATAGCATCGCTGTGACGACATGTCCTATTATAAATTAACATATTTAGATTATAAATATGCCTATTTTGCTCATCAGACAAATAATGAGAATAAGGCAAGGCACAGAAAATAAATTTACAACTATTGGTCGCATTGAGATGTAACATCAAATGGACACATTCAATTATTTCTTTTTTTCTTACAGATAAACTATCCCCATATAATAATATAACAGTTGAACCGGGGTTTATTTTTGTCAATTTAATATTACAAATTAATTGGCTAACACTGGCACCGGGTAAACAATTATTTATAACATACTGTTGTGAACACTGATTAAATATTCTACCAAAACCTTGACCAAATTTGTCAGAAAATACATATGTTGGGTTAACCAAATTATTCATACTATTATTAACTTCATTAATACAGCTACCTACTGGCTGAGCCACTGAGGGTGTGGGTGTAACAAGTTGAGGCTGAGTTGCCAGGGAACAGGCACAGCTAAAAGAGAGGTTATTTGTCAGAGACTCATACCTCTCCGTATTGTGCTTGACCAAGTCTGCCAACTCATTGGCCTCCTGCATGCGCTTACTTAGATCTTGTTGACAAGCCTCATATTTACTAAATATGTCCTTTAGAGCATATTCCCTAACAAACAATTCATCCTGTAGATGCTGAGTGTCAGTGTCATACATAGTATTACATAGTTGTAATTCATTAGTACACTGCTTTAAGTCTTGTTTTAAATTTATATTTTTTTGCCTTAGTTTTGTATTTAATTTATTAACTTTTAGGCGTTTTAATGATTTCTGAGTTTTCCTAATGAATTTATTAATTTTAATATATTTTTTAATCTTATTGTGACTAGTAAACAATTTGGTTTTATTGATAGTATCATCAGTTAAATCTATTGTTACAATTGGCTCAATACATGTGGGTCCGGACCCGCTACCAACCAACTCATCATAAAGACTGCAGGTGATCGCAGACTCTTCACCGGCTTTGAGAGATTCCAAATGGGTTATTGTGTTGTGGGCCCTGCTTAATTCCCGTTCTAGTTCAGATATGCGTCTCAAAGCCAGTTCGTGGGTGTCACTACATTGCTGGAAATTTGACACCAGTTGACGGAGATGTTGATGCTGGTCAAGTATGTCCATATGCTGTGTATGTAGTTCAGCCAACTGGTTCTTAAGCTCAGTGTTCTTGTTATTAATAAACTGAATTTCCACCTCACTGTCTTCCCTTTCATGTAGTAGCTGATCGCACTGGTTTTTACTACATTCCAACTCTTTCAATGTAGCCTTCAATTTTTCCTCCAAGGATGCAGCTCTACGGGTCAACATATTGACAAACCAACCCTAGTGCAACCCTGGAATGAGAGATGAGAAAGCTAAGTGAGTAAAAGGAATAAGAGAGAGGGATAAGATGTAGAGGGATGATAGAAGTATACTAAGATGAAGGGAAATTGAATTGAAAGAAAACAAAGGAATAAAAGTTATGAAGAGTGTGTCATCTAAATTATGGGATGATAATTTAATTATTCACAGGTATATCTTATTTGAGATATTAATATTCCAAATATAAAAGAGAAAATTACAAAATTAAGTTTGCAAAATGGTTGGGGGTAGGTACTACAAACTATTTTAAAGAAATTGTTAATCTAGTTTTAAACAATAATTTCATAAATTGACACTAATACAGTAATTTAACAACATATCAGTGGTATTGTATGTGTAGTAATAATCTGCAGTGATGGCTAATGGTAAACAAAAGTGAAGTTACAAGGAATAACACTGCTTTTATTAAAGAAACTTGATTGACAATACAAGTTTATGACACATTACAGGTTTAAATAGGTAGTATGAATAAATAAAATACTATAAGGCCGTATGAGCCTATTTTTTGTGTAGTAAATTATGTAGTGTTTACTGTCTGGGCGAATGTTTTCGTCTTCGATTTTGCTTCCACTAATTGTCAAGCAAAAGGAGTCATAAACGGTGCCAGCGTGTGATGGACGTAGCTCAGAGACCTGAGCAGTATTTTGTGATGTTCTGCGTTATGTAAATATTAAGTAGAATAAGAGAAATAAAACAAAATACTCCCCGGGATTGATGAATTTTTGAAATCCGTCACCGTTGGGATGGTTAAGTTGACAGCCGGTTTAAAATATCCTTTTTGTGCGAAGTTCCCGCAACAAAAAACACTGTATAATCACTGAATATGCTAATTAATAACTAGGTACGACTATAATACACTAATTGAACATAATTTAACACTTTTTACTAATTTTCTAAATTAAAACCTAAGAGGTCGTTTTTATGACGACCGGCTACCAGTGTTGCCAGAGCAAAAAAAAAAAAAAAAAAACACCACACCACCACATATACCTATTTATACCTACTAATACTATGTTAGTAGCAAATAAATAACTTTGACTTTAGTTAATGCATGTTACTAAAATAAATGAAATAAACTTCTACACCTATAATTAACACAACAACATTTTTTCATGAAAAAATTAGACAATTTCTTTACAAATCTTTATGTTTTTTTATAGCGCCTCTGTTTTTACCTTTACGAAAGTATTACAAAAATGCATAGTGTTAAATCTTGTACGACATGGTATGGAACCCTTCGTGTGCGAGTCCGACTCGCACTTGACCAATTTATTTAACTTGTAAAGTGCGTACCTACTCTAATCAATCAACTCAATGTAGAAAAGATATTTTATCACTCAGCTTTATCATAATGTCACCAGGACGGGGTAATTATTGAATCATAGATACAAAACAATAAAAGATAGGCAATGATTTGAATACTAAACAGTAACCTTTTTACTTAATTTGACGGCAAAAGTGACAAACGATACAAGTTATAGTTGATTGTTTAATCAATATTTCTTTTGGATTGGTACCTACTTATCTGCCCATACCTATCCTTCATTTCTAACATCGGAAACTAAAACAACGTTTTATTCTAGAAAATTAAATCATATGAAACAACTCAAATCGTCCAGTAAAACTGTTACACAATAATAAACAAAGACGTCAAAAAAATAGGTCTAACTTTCGGCTTATTGGTGACTCGCCCGAATAAACTGGTACAAATCCGGACGAATCGACAACTCCAGCAATACGTAGTAGTAAAGCACACTAGTGCACAGAAGTGGTTAGGGTAAAATATAATAATAATTATATTGAAATAAACAAGATGAAAAACTAATGAATTATTATTCAGACTAAAGGTAGCATAATTAACTTGAAACTATGAAAATAATACAGGGTGGCGATTTATTCACTTGCATCCGTCAGTATGTCAGGTAGAATGTTTCCGTCAATGGGGTCATTCTACCTGTCATACTGAACAACTTTCGTTATGAAATTTGTATCTGTTTCGTTAAAAAAAAAAATGAATCGAAATAGTCCTGTTGTATAGGATTTTTTTTAATTATTTTCCCCGAGTCGGATATAAGTTTCATAGCGAAACTTGTTTATTAGGACGTGTAGAATCACCCAGGATTGAGATGATTTTAATCAGTCATCCATCAAGGGGGTGAGATTCCAGGGTTGATAAAAATCATGACATTTTCAATAAAATCAAAAAAATTTAATTTATTTTATTTAAATCGGATTAATTTAATTTAAGTCAGATTTTTTAAATTTATTTGCACACGAACTCTTTCCGCCTACCAAAACTGTTCAATACAGAACTTCAGTTGGCCAACGAAGTCAAATACCTCGGGGTCATTCTAGACAGCTAGTTAAACAGGAGAAGTCATTTAGACAACAAACTAAACAGGGCTTGCATTAGCTGCTGGCAGTGCCAAAAAATGATATGGAATGAAGTGGGGGCTATCCCCCAAAATTATACTATACGCAATGATTCATCCCACGACGAGCCCTGCACCAAGCTAGTTACAGCCTCCAACAAACTACAATGCATGTAAAGACTAGTCTGCATGGCGACAACGGGCTGCATGAGGACTACTCTGACCACAGCAATCGAAGCCATGCTGGTGTTAGAACTATTCTAAACGCAACCTTTTTTGTGATATCTGTCTTATAAATTGATTCTGAAAGACGTTCCTTCCGTCCCCTTAATTCTTTGAACAACTTTGTTTATTTGGTTTCAATAATAAATTCCATTCCTCTACAAATCTTTCTTTTTTTGCCCAAATATCCAACATGATAGCAGAGCGTGGTTTGTAACACACGAAAAACGCTAGTATTTTGGACAGATTGTCAAAGAAAATCGGTAAATATACATATAGTTGTATCACGCCACCGGCAAAAATTGTAAAATGGCTTCTTCATCACATTACCTGAATTCCATTGCCAAATTAAAGGGGTCAGAAAATTATTCAACTTGGAGGTTCTCGATGCGAATGCAGCTGCTGCTGCATTCGTTTGCAGCGTTTGCAGCTGCGTTTGTTTGTTTTTCATTTGTTTTCGTTTTCGTTTTGCTGGATTCGTTTTCTCCTCTACCTATCGTTGTTTCTTCTTCTTTTACTTTCTTTCATATTTTTTCGAGTTATCTATCAATTTTATTGCACCTGCCATGTTTTGTCTCTGCATCACCCTAAGGTTGACTGGTAGAAAATTAAGTCCGCCTTTGCACAGTATTTTTTTACTTGTGCATAAAGATTTAATAAATAAATAAATGCTGCTAATCCATGAAGAACTATGGGAATTTGTTGCGCATGCCGTGAAAAATGAGAAACAAAAAAAGACGGAAAAGGCGTTGGCACGAATTGCCCTATCAGCTCAACCAGCAGTAATTCCATATATTCGCTCGGCAAAAACTGCTTACGAAGCATGGAATAACCTGAAGAAGGCATACGAAGGTCGCGGATTGTGTAGTAGACTAGGTTTTCTCAAAAGTTTGTTTGGCACAAAACTATCTGATAGCAGCTCGATGGAGGATTACCTCAACATAATTAAGGAAGCCTTACACCAGTTAAGTGAAATTGAGTCATCACTGATGCATTCATAGCTGTTATAATAATGAGTGGTCTACTGAAGACTTTGATCCGCTGATTACGGCCATTGAAAATGTTGGTACTAAATTATGTACTGAACTTGTCTCGGTCAAACTATTGGAAGAGACACGGAGACGAGAGGACAAGCAGGATATTATAACCGCACTAATCAGTCGGAAGCAACCCAGATGTTTCAAGTGCAAGCATATTGGTCATTTCTTGGAGAATTGTCCCGATAAACAAATAACAGGACAACCTGCAGCAGAAAAGGAAACACAGAGTCGCAGTCATGGTCTAGATAGGAAAAAACCGAAGACTAAACCAAACAGGCTCTTGTCACTGCTCTTTCTGTCAAGGTGAATAGTGGTGATGTGTGGTATATAGACTCCGGAGCCACAAACCATATTATGTGCAATAATGAAAACTAATGGTTAACTGTTGTTAACCATTAGTTTTTTATTATTGCACTACTTAAACTACATTACTCACTTAGAGCAACAGCTGAGTATTGCAAATGGAGAAAAATGATTGACTGCGTTAATTGTTGAATTACGGACAGGTGAAAAAAAAGGTGTAAAGACAATAAAAATGATGCATATTATGTACCTAATTTACACAGCACTATGACCAAAAAGGGTTATATAGTTACTTTTGGTAGCAGTTCGTCTACTGTTTATCATAGTTATGAAGTTTTACCTACAAATCTACTAAAAGGGTTATAAAGTTACTTTTGATAGTAGTTCATGTACTGCATACGTTGGGAACCGAACCCAACACAACACCTTGCACGCGGTCTGCACGCGCGCGTGATTTAGCGCGTCATCAGTACAGCTGAGGTGCTTGCGCGTGCAGACCGCGTGCAAGGTGTTGTGTTGGGTTCGGTTCCCAACATGCTGCCCGGGTTAAAGCTTCTGTCTTCAAAAACAGGAACAAAAATAGGGAGTCTTCGCCTAGCTGTCTTCATTAATTTGTATTTTTTTATTAAATCGTATATATACCTATCACGGGTGTAGCAACCTATCGTCGACAGACAAACCGGCGGATCTTGTTTTCCGCGGGCTGAAAGCTGATTCCATTAGTGTTCTTCTTGTTGTGGGCTGGTCCCACTTGTACAAAATGCGCAATCATAACGAGAGACACGATCTACCAATACTGGTTTCTTGTTCTGTTGTACCTACATACTAACAATTTCTTAAGTAGATTCTTATGGTAGTGTAGTTAACCATTGGTCTTAGTTTAATGTTCATAACGCTTAGTTAGTTTTAAAATCACATCATATTTCCTTCTCCCCATTTTAATTCACACACATTATTATGTGTCCTTATTTGTGATACAAAGTATCCCTTTTTATATTATAACGTTGTTTACACTGAGCC
Organism: Conistra vaccinii; assembly: GCA_948150665.1. Taxonomy (NCBI): domain Eukaryota; kingdom Metazoa; phylum Arthropoda; class Insecta; order Lepidoptera; family Noctuidae; genus Conistra; species Conistra vaccinii. The sequence goes on from OX411326.1 coordinate 19,174,965, forward strand.
AGTGATGCTAGCAGACAGGAAAAGCAGAGTTTACAATCTTATTACGTCATTTTTGGCAACCTTATTTGCAATTCGACACAAGCCTGTCATAGCGAACTCGTTGCTGTGCTATCTGTGAAGCTTACTTTTCCGCTGTTCAACCATTTGTCGGAATCCACTGTATGCTTCCTCTTCTTATTTCTTTATTCTACTATTTATTCCTTATAGTCCCTTGCTAGGTATGAGAAGTGGCTACCTGCCTCACTCAAATAAAAGCTGGTTTAAACTCCTATCCTCTTATTCCTTTTCCCTCAGAACCCTTATACTCTTCCACTTTCACTCCTTCTGTTTCCATTGGACGGACACTTAATTCTACTCTCATCCACAGGTCTCCGATGGCAAAGTGAAAGGCGTGAAACGCTTTGTCAGCAAACTACAATCGAAGGAGTTCTAAATGGTTCCCCTGGCAGTAACGGGAGTCACGAAGGTGAAACTAACCATTTAGTGGGCACGCACTCATATTTGCCCCCTTCCAGATTTTTGAAGTCCACACTTCAACCCGGGCAGCATGTTGGGAACCGAACCCAACACAACACCTTGCACGCGGTCTGCACGCGCAAGCACCGTGATTCAGCGCGTCATCAGTACAGCTGAGGTGCGGCGCGACGACGACACGGCTCGGCTCAACGACCACTCGCTTCCACGGACTCCAACGCGACGGACGATTCTCCTCTCTTAATTTATATTTGTTTGTCCGGGACAGTTTATAATCTGTAAAATCTTATACGGCATTAAACTATTGCCTATTTAATACAGTCCACTCTTTTCATTGCTCTCACGCTAACAGCTTATGATGATTATAACTCGACACTGTGTCAGACAATAGCTGTGCTGAGGATAAGGAAAATACGTCAGGGGCAGCAACAGTGGTACCGGGTTCGATATCCCAAGACACGTGGCATACACGTCTAGGATACCTCACCTCAAGGAGTATGTAGCTTCTACAGTCAGGGCAACTGGTATTAATTACAGGGCGTCTGATTATAAACAGTGCATACCCTGCATTGAAGGAAAGCAATCTAGATTGCCTTTCCCCAAGAAATCGTATACTACAGGTACAAATACATTAGATTTAGTGCATACATACCAATGTTCCTATTCAAACTATATCTCTAAGTGGTGTTAAGTTTGTGTTGAATTTCATTGATGACTATACAAGAAAACAATTTGTTTATTTTTTGAAAACCAAAGATGAGGCCTTCAGGTATTTTCAGCAAATTATTAGGTTTTTGTAAAAAATGAAACTGGAAACAGTTGCAGCAGCTACTTTCGTGATATTCAATAAACACCTCTTTGTCATTAGAGACATAGACAGTCCACTATGCAGGGCCTGCATGAAGAACGACGAGTCAGCAGCTCATGTGCTTCTGAAGTACCCGGTGGCCACCACTTACAGGGCAAAGTACTACGGTAACCCAGGTTCCCTCCGTGAGATTGTCAGTAACACCATGATGCTTTCCTTGAGAAGCTGAGATACATCAATAAATAATCGGTTTTCCCACCCGTACGCAAAACACCCGCTTTGACGTGTTGCAGAAACCAGCCCGTGTTAAATTAACATATTAATCGTACAGAACCCTGACCAACTAAGTTCAACTTGCACTTGTCCGGTTATTTTATTAATATAATGAAGTTTATCTAATTGCTTTTTATAGTAACTACATAAAAAAAGTAATCCTTTTACGTGAATTCACAAAAGACAAAATACCTAAATGTTCAAAAGTAATTGCTTGAATGAATACCGAACCTAATAAAATTCAGTTATAGTCTAACAGCGGAATAAAAATAATCATGTGGAAATCTTCAATGAGTCCAGTTGAATTCTTAATCAATAATAAACTGGACAAAGACATTCAAAGAATTGCTCAACCTTTCAACATTATGCTCTCTATATTCTGCTCATCCAAATACAAAATAAGAGATAGTTATATCAATCCGTGTGAAAAAAAGTATCCTATATTGTTGTTCTCTATTATTTCATTTTTTAATGCTTTGAGTGTCTATCGTTTTTTCACTGATTCTCCTGATATGCTGAATGCTTCTTCGTTTACCATGTTTTTTTCTTTATTCTTTTTCTATGTGTTTGGGCACATACTACTGATCATTTGTAACATTGTCCATAGTCGTAGCCACATTTCCCTTATTATGAGTATTCAAGAAATTCATAGGAGTTTTGACATTATTATCCGACCTTATATTATTTGGAATTGGGTCTCAGTTCTGTCTTTATTCACTTTTTTAATTTCGACGACAGCCTGTTTTTTTGTGATACTGAAGTCAATTCAATTCCATGATATTAGTAGTGAATTGGTGATCATCGCATTTGATTTAAATCTAGTTTATAGTATTCGTATTGTGTCATTGCTAAAAATATATGTCAAAGAATGGATTAAAAATATATCACTTGTTATAAATATTGAAGAAGAAAATGATAAATATTGTAAAAAAATGTTAAGGATTTATCTGTATATTCTGGAAGCGTTCTCATTATATAAAACTTGTTTCCGAACATTGGTAAGACAGCGTGTGATAAAATTTCACACATGTAATTAATTGTTGATTTGTCCTATATGCTTTCTTTGTAATAATAATTTTATGTTTTAAGATATTATGGCGAACAATCGACTCGTTCTTACGTGGCTTATTATTTATGAAGAATCATTTAACAAATTTGCACGAAGTAAGTCCTATGTTATTTTTCATGGCTGACTATGTCTGTTCCAACTACCATTGGTCCTATAACAGACGTGCCCAGTACCCTCTACACTTCGTTGTGTACATTTATGTCATTTGCTTTTTCCAGACTGACTTGGTCTCTTTATTCCTGAGCGGTATAGTAGTCGTATTGATTATAAAGGATATGTCACTTATAATAATAGCAAGCGTGCAATGTGAGAAATTTTATGCATCTGTGGAGGAAGCTGGGGTGGCGTGTATACAGCGTGTGATGAATACTAACTGTCGTAGTAAGAACTAAAGTTGTTAAGACTATTGCATTTATTTCCCGTTGTACCGTATGCACCATTAACCTGCACCATCAATGGTGCAGAGGAGACTAATTAGTTTCGTTTGCACCATGAATAGTAATACAACTATTTCCCCATACTTTTGCCGTGTGCACCTTTGACCTGCACCATCAATGGTGCAGAGGAGACTAGTTTCGTTGATTAATACAAATACTTCACCATACTTTCCTAGTCAAAAATCCAATAATCACTTATATTTTATTGATGCCTAAAATAAAAAATGAACCAAGTTATAACAAGAACAGTTTAAGAAACTTCGCTTTTCAGCTGATACAAATACTCTCAGGTTGGTCTACATGTCACTGTGTCAGTCACTGCTTGCATACTGCCTGCCTGCATGGGGAGGAGCCTGTAAGACCTACTTCCTTAAATTAGAGAGAGCACAAAGGGCAGTTCTCAAAGTAATGTATTGCAGGCCCTACAGATACCCCACAGAAGAGCTTTACAAGGAGTGCGAAGTGCTTTCAGTGAGGAAACTGTTTGTGCTTCAGTGTATACTGAGAAAGCATCGCGTCCCAGTAAAAATAACCAAAAAACGTCGAGCGGATATTGTGTTTCCACCTGTCAGACATAAGACTACCTTTGCCGAGCACCAGTTTTCTTATCTAAGTCAAAAACTGTATAACGGGATCAATAAAGTACTCGCGATACAAAAACTCAATTTACACAAATGTAAAATCTCAGTCAAAGCGTGGTTGATGGGAAAAAACTACGACGAAATAGAAAACCTTCTATTCTCTCCTACTCAATAGCCCAACACAATCATCTCATCTCTATACATACACTTGACACTCCTCAAACAAACACACACACACACACTCACATACTCCTAAAACTCACAAATACACACTCTCACAACACACCTGCCCACTCATTTAATGATTGTTATTATTGTTGTACTTTGTCAAAAAAGTGCCTTTTGTTCTTTTTCACTTTTCACTTTTTCACTACATGTTTATTTTTTTGTAACCAACGACATACTTAACGACTTTTATAATGGAGGAACACTGACTCCCAAGTCACAGGTATAAACCTAGTTTGGGAGCCAGGGGACCTATGTTTAAGATGCTTCTTCTGTATGTTGTAAATGTCTGTAACAATGTTGTCACTTTTTGAAATAAAGAAATTTATTTAGTTTACCTTAACTTTTCTAATAAAAATAACGGCACATAAATTTCGCCATTAATTAATCGCATTTGTACCTACATGCAATATATATTTAATTATTTATTACGTTTCTTGACGTGTTATACCCTGTTTTTACCCGACTGCCCCAGAAGGAGGGTAATGTTTTTCGAGAGTATGTATGTATGTATTATGTTTGTATGCATGTCTATTTCTTTGGCACGCCTTTGACCTGTAGCCTGAATGGCTTGATGGATTTTAACATAATTAAAAGGTGTCGTTAGATTCGTCTTAATTGTGGAAGTGACATAGGCTGTATATTATTTATATACGCATCTGTAAAAACGAACAAAAGGAGGGGAATGTTTTTTTAAAAATAAATTACAACATTATTGATATCAAATAAAATCTAGTAATGAGTTAATTCCATTAATAAAACTTAAAAGCTTGAAATTAAGAAAATTATAATAGATTATAATGCTTGTTTTTCTCTTTTCAGTTACTTATGTTTTTGCAGTCGGGTTTTTTGTTTTTTAAATAATTTTATGGTTATGTTGTTAATGCGTTAACAGCATTAAAAGCGGCATCCTGCTTAAGCACAGCTAAGTATTTATTTACAGTCGGAGGTCTTCTTTTGAAGCAGTTATTAATATATACATTCTATCCCTCACAAACGTTGTTCGTACGATGCCGCTCACCTAAACAGCACCACAGTGTCTTCTTGGGCATCCAAAATATTTTTACGTAATTATGACATTTTTGCATTTCATCTCCTTCTACAACATCATTTCCCGAAACTATGTAATCCCATCCATCATCAATACTTGATACAGGCAGCAGGCAGAAAAGGCAGGACAGCGCATAGAGATACAATTTGTTATTATACTTCTTTAAAATAAGACGTTTTGCTTTCCTCCATAATTGGTTTTGGAAATGGTAATAACATCAATGATCCTTTGAATTTGATAAAAGAAACACACTTCTTACGGCAACGATAAACGATTGTTTAGAAAGGTTCCATTCTGGAATTTAAGACTTAATCATTTCTAACGTTTGCACCATTCTCAATGGTGCAGATGAGACCATACTATCAATGCGGTTTCGTTTGCACCATTCTCAATGGTGCAGATGAGACCATACTATCAATGTAGTTTCATTTGCACCATTAATGGTGCAAACGAAACTAATTAGTCTCCTCTGCACCATTGATGGTGCAGGTCAATGGTGCATACGGTACAACGGGATTTATTTTTTTTTGTTTTTTTTTTGGAGCTGTCATTGGTAGTCCTACATTGTTTAAATTGTTGATATTAAAAAAAAAAATTGTTGATATTAATTAATTTATCTTATTCGGGAAATTATTTTCCCGTAAGAACCTTACATTTATATTTTCAGAGAGTATCAAACATCTGTGCAAGTGCGTGCTACAAGTTAACCGGACCTTCAGTAAGATGACAGCGTGTGGCCTGTTTACTATAGACGCCACTCTACCGATACCTCTGATGGGACTCATGACTAATTACATCATTATACTGCTGCAATTTGCTTTTCTATAAAATTCCTTTTGAGGACAAATATTCTTTTGAAATATTTGATCTATAGATGTCGAATAAGTAAAACAATGTATGTTGTCAAATATAATTATATTTTTTACAACTTTCTTTTATTTGTAAAGTACTAACTCCAATCAATCAACTCAAAAAATGTACGAAAGATACTTAATCATAATGATGTCGGACCGTGGCATAGATAATTGATGAAACGTGTCGTTAAACAAAAAAGAAGTTTAAATAATAATGGGCTATGACTGAAGGTGAAACAATAATATTTTTACTTAATTTGACAACAAACGTGACAAATGATCAAAGATACAATTGATTGTTAATATATAATCAATATTTCTATCCAAAAGAAATATTGATTATATAGGTATTAACAATCAATTGTATCTTTGATCATTTGTCACGTTTCTTATCTACCTATATTGTATACCCGTGATAAATTTGTCATGTAACATCGGAAACTAAAACAACGATTTTATTCTAGAAGTCATTAGAAAAAACTCAAATCGTCTCGTTAATTAGTACTCGGAGTTGATGAAAGACATTAAAAATATTGTCTACATTTCAACATTAGACATACTCTCTGTCCTCTTCTCTTTCAATTACAAAATAAGAAATAGTTATATCACTCAAACTGTAAAAATAAGTATGGCATATCATTTTTAATTGTAAAATCATGTTCATAATGTTCAATTTAGAATTCAATGTTTTTTCTAGTTCCTGTAACTACATTCGTCTATAGTAACTAAATACATAGAGAAGATTGTAATAGTAGTAGATAGTTTTTAAATGGGTTTAATTTTTTTTTTCTTTTGTATCTTTTACGTAGATTATTTTCTTTTATATTTTGTGAATGTGAGAACGTTGTAGGCTTTATATACTGTATACGTAGATTTGTAGACCATTTTCTATTTTCCTAAGTACCAGTATTTATTGACAGGCCTACTGTCCTCTCATACTTATTAACACTGTCATTTGAAAACATTGTAAAAGCCATTTATTAAAAAAAAAACCATGTAGTTTCATGCCGGCTCTTCTTATTATGCAACGACCAATTGGAACTGTGTACCTAGCTTCTGACAGTTGATAAGTGCCCATGAAGGTTTATGTAAAGAAAAATATACTTTGTTTGATTGATTGGATTTGAGTACAAAAGTAATCCATTTACGTGATTTGACAGGTAACAAAATAAATTTTCAATAATCAACATTAAAAGTAATTGCTTTGTCCAAAATTCAAATAACCTAATAAAATTCAGTTTTAGTCTAACAGCAGAATAAAAAACAATCATGTGGAAACCTTCAAGGACTCCAGTTGAACTGATACTCAATAATAGACTTGACAAAGATATTAAAAAAATTACTCAACCTTTCAACATCATACTCTCTATATTCTTCTCTTCCAAATACAAAATAAGAAATAGTTATATCACTCCGTGTGAAAAAAAGTATCCTATAATGCTGTTCCTAATTATTTCATTTTTGAATGCGTTGAGTGCCTATCGTTTTTTCACCGATTCCGCTGATATGCTTAACGCTATGACGTGTATCATGTGTTTTGGTTTTTTCATTTTCTATGTTGTCGGGCACATATTACTGATCATTTGTAGCATGGCCCATAGTCGTAGCCACATTTCCCTTATTATGAGTATCCAAGAAATTCATAGGAGCTTTGACATGAGTGTCCGAACTTATATTCTTTGGAATTGGATCGCAGTCCTGTCCTTATTTAGTTTTTGTATTTCGACATTAACCTTTCTTTTTGTGATACTGAAGTCAATTCAATTCCATGATATTAGCTATGCTTTAGTGATAATTGCATTTGATTTAAATCTAGCTTACAGTATTCGTATTGTGGCATTGCTCACAATGTTTCTCAAAGAATGGATTAAAACAATATTGTTAGACATTGAAGAAGAAAATACAAAATATTGTGAAAATTTGTTTAATTTTTATATAAATATTTTAGAAGCATTTTCACTGTATAAAACTTGTTACCAACCATTGGTAAGTCAGTGGGCAAAAATTTCATTCATAATAATCAAATATTGTCCGAGATGCTTTTTTCGTAATAATAATTTTATATTTTAAGATATTATGGCGAACAATCGACTCATTCTTACGTGGTTTATTATTTTTGGAGAATCATTTAACAAATTTTCACGAGGTAAGTACTATGTTATTGTTCATGGCTTGACTGACTGACTTTGTCTGCTCCAACTGCCATTGGTCCTATGAAAAACATGCCCGGTACACTTCGATACTTCGTTGTGTACATTTATGTCATTTGCTCTTTCCAGACTGACTTGCGCTTTTCACTCGTGAGCGGTGTAGTAGCCGTATTGATTATAAAGGATATGACACTTATAATAATAACAAGCGTGCAATGTGAGAAATTTTATGCATCTGTGGAGGAAGCTGGTGTGGCGTGTATACAGCGTGTGATGAATACTAACTGTCGTAGTACGAACTAAATTTGTTAAGAATATTGCATTTATTTTTGGAGCGGGCTTATTAGTAGTCCTATGTGATATTTTTTTAAACAAATGATGGCTCCATTAAATTTATTTTTATTTTTTGTATAGTATGTAGTACCTATAGTAACTTTGAAGAAATTTTCGAAAAACGATGTTTACTTTGTAAAACTTACTTATTCTTGTTTTAATTAATTTATCTTAATCGGGAAAGTATTTTCCCGTAAGAACTTTACATTTTTATTTTCAGAGAGTATCAAACATCTGTGCAAGTGCGTTCTACAAGTTAACCGGACCTTCAGTAAGATGACAGCGTGTGGCCTGTTTGCTATAGACGCCACTCTACCGATACCTCTGATGGGACTCATGACTAAGTACATCATTATACTGCTGCAGTTTGCTTTTCTGTAAAATTCCTGTTGAGGACAAATATTCTTTAGAAATATTTGATCTATAGATATTTAATAAGTAAAACATTGTATGTTGTCAAATATAATTATATTTTTTTAACAACTTTCTTTTACTTGTAAAGTACTAACTCCAATTAATCAACTCAAAAAATGTACGAAAGATACTTTATCATAATGATGTCGGGCCGTGGCATAGATAACTGATGAATTCAAATTCAAATTCTTTATTGCGAACTAAGTGTACAGAATTTTGAAGATGTTAACAATGGGTAGGTAGAACTTAGTTACCTGTTAAGGCATTGCAATTTTAATGGTTATAAAAAATATACTTAAAAATAGTTTGGAAATTCCAAAAGTGCACGCCACACACATTCATAAACGAAAAAGAAATTCAAAACATAGTTTCTAACAAAAATTAACAATTTATCACTTTTCATGAAGTATGTTTTGACTGCTGTTTTACCTATCAATATGGGTAAATTTCTAACCTCGCAATCCTTACGTAATGTCAAAGACTATTTATTTAGATAATTATTTAAGTTGTGGGTTGCTAGGCAACATGATAAGTCAAGGTTGGAAATATTTAGATAAAGATATTATATTATAGTTAGTATTTTATTAATTATAATTAAACAACTTTGAATAAAAGAGCCATTTTCAATAGGGTTCCTTTTATGGCCAAAACCAATGTATTAAAAAAAAATTGACTCAATTAATTGATTTTATAGCAAGCTACAATGTTTTCAAGCTGCATAAATTGACGGACAGGATTTTTTTTTCAACTATTTTGATGTTTTTTTTTCATTTCTCTTGCATTAAATCAATTGGTAAAAAGTAGAATATTAATCTCCATTTAATCATCTATACAATGGTATATAAATTAAGTAGGTTCTGTGTACTAGCAGGAGTGTAACCACAATAACAGTTGCAGAAATGGGGCAAAAAATATTTTTCGATCGTAGAGCACACTCTAATGCTTCGCATTACGAGTCGTACAATACTCAATATTACAGTTATACACTATTCAGTTAACTTTATATTATATTAATTATCATTATTCACATATTTTATATTATATCATACTATTCTTATAATTTATATCACAGTATAAAGTATCACAATAATTTTATTATTAGATAATTATTTTTCTTCAAGAAATTCTTTTACAGAGTAATATGCCTTCTTAATCAGGAAGTCTTTTAGCTTCCTTTTAAAAGTACCAATTGGATGTAGGTTCTTAATGTCTGTGGGTAAGTTATTTTGTATTTTTATGCCCATACAAAAAATGATATTGCTTTAAACTGCAGTGTGAGAAAGTTTATTGCGTAATGTATTTTTAAGTCTACTGCTTCTTAGTGTTTCGTAGCTACTGATGTTGGATTTGACTAAAATTGAGGCCGCGTAGATATATAGAGAAGGGAGGGTTAATATGTTGAGTTTTATAAAATGAGGTTTACATGAATCTGTTTGGTGTATCCCACATATTGAACTAATACACTTTTTTTGAACCTTGAACGCAATTTCTTTATCAGTTGAGTATCTCCAATATAGTATCCCATAAGATAGAGTGGATCCCACATAGGCATGATAAGCACTAATTATTGTGGTTTGGTTAGATACCTTTTTGAGCATGTAGAGGGCATAAGAGAATTGATAAAAAAAAAAAAATGTTTATTTCAATTACAAAGGACCTATTGATACATTGTATTGGAGATCACCTGTTAAGCAAGGAATTGCTTGATTTAATTGGCTACATACATTATTTACATGTGTTTTCCATGACATATTAGAATCTATATAGATACCTAGGAATTTTGTACTTGTAACCTCAGATACAGTTTCATTATTGTACTCAATATATAATGGAATTGATTTTGCGTTTTTATTCTTGAAGTTCATGTAATGTGTTTTTGTAAGATTTATTTTTAGATTATTAATTGTAAGCCAATTTATTAATTTAGATAGAGAATCATATTTATTTCTAGTTCATGATTGTTATTTTTATTATTTGTGAAAAGTGCTGTACTATCATCTGCAAATAAAACCATATGGTGCCGAATAGCGTTAGGTAAATCATTAATATAGATGAGAAATAATAGTGGTCCTAGTATCGACCCTTGAAGTATACCATACTTTATGAATCTTGGGCTTGATGTATATTTTATTTCTGTATTTGTGAATGGACATAATTGTGTTATTTCCTTATATAACTGTATTTTATTAGTGAGATAGGATTTGATTATTTCTAGTGCTTTACCTCGAACTCCGTATATTTCTAGTTTATGTAGTAGTGTCCATGGTCAACATAATCAAAAGCCTTAGTCATGTCCATGTGTAGGGCTGTGACCTGATTTTTTTTATCTAGTTCCCTTATTATTTTTTGTAAAAACTGATGCATTGCTGTATTAACCGATTTCCCTTTTCTGAATCCAACTTGGTTATCTATTATTACTTTATATTTTTCGAAATATTCACTAAGATTATTATGTAGTACTTTTTCAAATATTTTAGCCATTATTGGAATAAGAGCGATAGGTCTATAACATCTTACATCTTCCGTGTTTTCTTTTTTGAATATTGGTGTAACTACAGTAGTTTTTAAATATGTCGGGAAAATTCCTTCTTCAAGACACTGGTTTATTATGTAAGTGATGACTGGAGCAATTTCGTACACTACACGTTTTATTATTTTTGTGGAAATTTCATCACAACCTGTACTGTTGGTGTTTTTCAATGTCATGATTATTTTGACAACATCGTAAGGGGTAACTGTAGGCCTAGCCAAGTTACAAACGTTTCGTATCGAATCTCTTTCTACAATCGTTAACTCATCAACGTAAGCAATTGTAGAAAACGATAACTTGGTAGCCAAGTTGACACGACTGAGTCGATCGCTCATTCTACAACGTCTTTAGAAAAAACCTATACTTTAGTCTATGGTGAGCGTTCCTACAAACGTCAAACTAACGTCAAAATCGCAGTTGTGTATTTGTACTTTGTGCGTGGGCAGATAATTATTGTTTCAAAGTGATAAAGTGATAAAAAATTAAGCCAATTAAGGTAAAGTTCTTCTTATAATTGGTTTATCATAATATCACCGTGTGGAATGTAATTTAAACATTACTGTATCTTGAAATGTTATGATAATGATTCTGCATAATATAATGAAAGATACTGATAACTTTTATAGGATGGAATCTAGATCTCGAGCAAGCCCAGAACAGTTCGCAGCTTTTTTGGAATTCATGGAAAGGAACGTAAATTACTTATTAGTTATTTCGTAAATATCTTCCTTTGTTATTTGAATATGTATCATAGGTACTTAGGCACTTGAAATTTGAAACATAAACAATGACGTGATACGCGCCATGAACTAATACGTAAGAAACAAACAAAAGAATGTGTTTGACCCTTTACTTAATCAATAGACCCTTTGTTTCTCTGAAATAGTTTTAACTTAATGTTCTAGCCATGGCGATATAACGAGGCCCCAGCAAGGTCCGCAAGGCCGAATAAAAGCTGACCGACTATATGCTAAATGGTAAATATAGTCCAATTTGGCGAATAAACAAAACACTTCTCGGTATCAACACAGCTGTATCATAAAGACGCCATTTTTTATCGTTTACTCTTGGGTCTCGGAGATCGCTTAGCTATCGTTCAAAAACTTCGACATCGTTTCGTTAGCGCTTGTCAAAACTGTAACTTGGCTACCATTTCTATGGGTGTAGCGATCAACGTTGTAGAAACGCTTACATTTCATTCTAACATTTTGAACGATTGTAAACTTGTCTACGAATTTTCTATTCGATTGTTCTGACCACGTGACTTAACGTTGTGATGATGTCATTCCTATACATTTGATTAGTTTTCTACTAGCGATAACGATTGTAGATTGTCAACTTGGCTAAGCCTGCTGGTGTTAAGAAACAGGAGTTTGGTTTGTTGTACGTTAGAATATTAGAGTAGTTTACTGTATTTTTCGTTAGTTTTGAAATGTCATCAATGAAAAAGTTATTGAATGCTTGTGCTATAGCATCAGGATCAGTTATAAGTTGGTTATTATATTTTATTCTATTAATTTTTTTAGGGGGATTATTGTTTTTGTATTTATTGATTATTTGCCAGACTGCTTTTGATTTATTTGTGGCTGTTTGGATATGATAGTGAAACGTGTAGTTAAACAAAAAAGAAGTTCAAATATAGGCTATGATTGAAGGTGAAACAATAATATTTTTACTTAATTTGACAACAAACGTGACAAATGATTAAAGATACAATTGATTGTTTAATCAATATTTTTTTGAATGATTACTTATCTTGCTATTAACCTTTGTATAGTATTGTATAGTAACTCGCGTATAGTAATACGCGAGTTACTATACAATCATGTGAGTATTATTTTATACCAATTTCCCATTTATCAAGTTATACAGCCTCGCGTCCTACTCCCCGCATAATTTAGCCTGTATCGTTCCTAAAGCTCTCTCATTTCGCGAGAGCTCTCTCGTTTCATCTCACGAGAACCCTGCCGATAAACTGTCCTGCAGTTTGGCAGAATAATTGTGAAATACCCATTGTGTAACTTTTTTGAAATAAACAATTAAAAAAAAAAAAAAAACAAATCAAAAAAAAAAAAACAAAAAAAAAAACTAAATAATTGTTTTCTTCGAACAGTATAAAATTCAAAATGTTAAAAAGAAAATGTTCTCGAGTCAAATTTTATTTAAAAGAATAGCTTACGAAACTTTTCCGCCTACAAAAGAGGCTAGACGGGCAGCGCAATGCTGCACTATGTATACCCGTGATTTTGTCATCTAACATCGGAAACTAAAACAACGATTTCATTCTAGAAGTCATGAGGAAAAACTCAAATCGTCTCATTAATTATTAGTACTCGGAGTTGATGAAAGACATTAAAAATATTGTCTACATTTCAACATTAGACATACTCTCTGTCCTCTTCTCTTTCAAATACAAAATAGGAAATAGTTATATCACTCAAACTGTAAAAATAAGTATGGCATATCGTTTTTAATTGTAAAATTATGGTCATGTTCAATTCAGAATTCAATATTTTCTAGTTCCTTTAACTACATTACGTCTATATTAACTATATTGATAGAGAAGATTGTAATAGTAGTAGATAGTTTTTAAATGGGTTTCAATCTTTTTTTCTTTGTAGATTATTTTCTTTTATATTTTGCTAATGTGAGAACGTTGTAAGCTTTACATACTGTCGATATGTGGACCATTTTCTATTGTCCTAAGTATATTTATTGACAGGCCTACACTATCCTCTCGTACTTATTTACGCTGTTATTTGAAAACATTGTAAAAGCCATTATTATTAAAAGAAGACCCGTGGAGTTTCAAGCCGGCTCTTCTCCTTATGCAACGACCAATTGGAACTGTGTACCTAGCTTCTGACAATTATTATGTGCCCATGAAGTTTTATGTTAAGAAAAATATATTTTGTTTGTTTGATTTGATTTGAGTACAAAAGTAATCCATTTACGTGATTTGACAGGTAACAAAATAAATGTTCAACAATCAACATTAAAATTAATTACTGCTTTGTTCAAAATTCAAATAACCTAATAAAATTCAGTTTTAGTCTAACAGCAGAATAAAAAACAATCATGTGGAAACCTTCAAGGACTCCAGTTGAACTGATACTCAATAATAGACTGGACAAAGACATTAAAAAAATTACTCAACCTTTTAACATTATGCTCTCTATATTCTTCTCATCCAAATACAAAATAAGAAAAAATTATATCACTCCGTGTGAAAAAAAGTATCGTATACTGCTGTTCTTTATTATTTCATTTTTTAATGCCTTGAGTGCCTATCGTTTTTTCACCGATTCTGCTGATATGCTTAACGCTATGACGTGTATAATATTTTTTGGTTTTTTCATTTTATATGTTGTCGGGCACATACTACTGATCATTTGTAGCATTGCCCATAGTCGTAGCCACATTTGCCTTATTATGAGTATTCAAGAAATTCATAGGAGCTTTGACATGAGTGTCCGAACTTATATTATTTGGAATTGGATCGCAGTCCTGTCTTTATTTAGTTTTTGTATTTCGACATTAACCTTTCTTTTTGTAATACTGAAGTCAATTCAATTCCATGATATTTGCTGTGATTTAGTGATTATTGCATTTGATTTAAATCTAGTTTATAGTATTCGTATTGTGTCATTGCTAACAATGTTTCTCAAAGAATGGGTTAAAACAATATTGTCAGACGTAGAAGAAGAAAATGCAAAATATTGTGAAAGATTATTTAAGGTTTATGTAAATATTTTGGAAGCATTCTCATTGTATAAAACTTGTTACCGACCATTGGTAAGTGGGTGTGTGCTAAAATTGCACACAATAATCAATTGTTGATTTGTCTTACATGCTTTCTTCGTAATAATAATTTCATATTTTTAGATATTATGGCGAACAATCGACTCATTCTTACGTGGTTTATTATTTTTGGAGGAACATTTAATAAATTTGCACGAAGTAAGTACTATGATTGTTATTATTGTTCATCACTTGACTGACTGACTATGTCTGCTCCAACTACCATTGATCCTTTGACAAACATGCCCGGTACACTTCTACACTTCGTTGTGTACATTTATGTCATTTGATCTTTCCAGCCTGAAATGCTGTCTTCACTCGTGAGCGGTGTAGTAGCCGTATTGATTATAAAGGATGTGACACTTACAATTATAACAAGCCTGCAATGTGAGGAATTTTATATATCTGTGGAAGAAGCTGGGGCGGCGTGTATACAACGTGTGATGAATACGAACTGTCCAAGTAAGAAAAAAAGCTTTTTTTCGACTCATTACCATTAATTGTAGCGATCATTGGAAGAAGCCCCATGTTGATTTTAAACGCATTGCAAAGCGTACTTACTTCATAATCCTTGTTTTTATTTATTTTTTCTTTGAGTAACGTTGATTTAATTCAGGTTTTCGAGGAGAAGTCTTCGAAAATGGGCGATAGCGCAGTTTACTTTGTAAAACTTTAATTATTCTTGTTTTAATTAATTTCCCTTATTTAGAATATACCCTAGGAATTTTACATTTAACATTTCAGATAGTGTCAAACATCTTTGCAAGTGCGTGCAACAAGTTAACCGAACCTTCAGTAAGATGACAGCGTGTGGCTTGTTTACTATAGACGCCACTCTACCGATACCTCTGTTAGGACACATGACAAAATACATCATTGTACTGCTGCAGTTTGCTTTTCTGTAAAATTCCTATTGAGGACAAATATTCTTCACTAAGAATACATCAATACATATTTATTTCATTACCTGTTTTTAGGAAACTTTTGAAGGGACATTACTTGTTGTTGTGATCTTGTTCTCGTAGCTGTAATAATCTGTTGTCGTTATTTATTTTCGTTGCTTATATAAATATTCTTATGAATTTATTATGTATGTATTTATGTATCTATTTTAAAACATATATATATATATCTGTGTCTATTATAGTATATTGCATCTATATATTATTATTTTTGCACCAATGACAACCCCATTTTGATGTCCACGCAATATCTATCCATTTCAAGGTTGCCTGGAAGAGATCGCAGAAAGCGATAAGACTGCCCAAACAAATAAATAAATATTTAATATGTAAAACATTGTTATATTGTCAAATGTATGATTGTGTTAACTAATTTTTTTACTTGAAAAGTACCTACTCTAATCAATCAACTCAAAAATGTAGAAAATATACTGAATCATAATGTCGTCAGGACGTATGGTATACGATACGTGGTATGGTATACGTATGGCGTAATCAATCAACTCAAAAATGTAGAAAATATACTTAATCATAATGACGTCAGGCATAGGTTATTAATGAAACTTGATACACAAACGAAAAGTTAGGCAATGATACTAATAGTAATCTTTTTACTTAATTTAGAGGCAAACGTTACAAACGATCCAAGATACAATAATAATATTGTTTAAATCAATATTTTTTTTAGTTTAGTACAATCAGCGTCAGTACGTGCTAACCCCTCAAGTTTTTAAATGTTACACTGCTTCGGCTCGGCAACGTTTTCTTTATCATCAAGTTATAAATACAACATTTGTTATACGTTCACTTAAAATGACGAAGAGTAAACGACTAAGATTTACCCATAATTTTTTGATCAGTAAAAATTGTATAGTATTATTTTATATTATAAAATATTAATCTTTGTAGTAAAACAAGATCAAAGTTTTGTTAAATAATAGCAATAATAAATATTATTAAATGATTATTAATGTATTTTATTTTTCTTGATCTGTATTTTTTTTTTAAATATTACTAAAACCAAATAGAAAACTACGACGATTGACCTCTTTCTCGAACTTGCTGGACAGTTTGTCCTAGGTAAACATACTTGTCTACAACTTCGAACGTAGTGTCTCCGATCTTAATGAGAGTGGGTGTTACATGGGCATTTTACATGACAGACCGGGTTTCCCATCGGCCTTTAAGAGTTCGGCCGTAACTCCGTCATCACCCGGTGCCTTGTTGTTTTTAAGCTGCTTTAGAGCCATCCTAATCTCGTACAAGCTGATGTCCGGGATATCTTCGGTATAATGTGTGGTTAATCTAGCTCTTGGGTTGTTTTGCCAGATTCGTAACGGGGTTACTGTTTGACGTGTATGTATGACTGTCCACAGAACCTCTCGATCTCTCTCAATAGTTCAGATTTGGCGGATACAATCTGCCATCATCGGTCTTCAGTTTTGCAAGCTGGCTCTGCCCAATAGACAGATATCTTGTGAAGACCTTGGAGCCCTTATTCCGCTCTATCACGTCCTTAATGCGGTCTGCATGAAAGTGAAGAACACGAGAGGTGGAGGACGCTTTTCAAGGACTTAGAGATCCGTCAATTGAGCCGCCGGTGAAACGAATGTGAAAAGAAGTATCACTTAAGAACGCGGCGACCGTTGAATTGTCCTTGCAAACGTAATACCTAAATCATTTGCAATAGGAGCATATTTCCACCATATTATGTTAATATTCGGATTTAGACAGTATTCTATCTAGGCTCGTACATCTTTTATTTTCCAAAAAACTTACCTAAAATGAAGTTTAAGCGAATTGAATTTATGATAAAATTGGATTGGAAACAGTATGATGTCATTTATGACATGTTTTCATACTGTTTTTGTGGTTATCGTGTTTAAGTGCGGATTTTACGAAATTGAACGAGTTCAGTACATCTAAACGCGTTCAAGAGCTGTCAGTGTACAATATTCCATAACAATATTAACGCAATTTAGAAATGCTGATCGCGTTCAGTTTCATTGGTGAAATCATCCCTAAGAATGATTTTCTACTATTTGTCACGCCATTGAGGCGCTTGGTTTTTTATAATATAATAATATATAATTTTTTTAATAATTTATTTCAATGAAAGTATAAAAAATCCTTAGTTTGCCGTGTCCACAAGGCCCCGATGGGACTTAAAAATATGAAAATATTGTTCAATGTTCATTCCTTCTTCTCTTATCTCTGTAACTACCGAGTAGCTACCGAGCCTATTTAGAAAAAAAAATACAGATTATAATTCTATACTTTAAGATTATAGGAAAACCTATAAGAAGTCTATGGTTTTGTTCTTAAGGGCGCGTTTCTTAAGGCTTGAGAGGTAGAAGTGTACGTAAAAATTTACATTTGCAGTTGAAATGTATGGGAGACCATGTTTTTCAACTACATACATTGTTAAGTTTGTCCTTGGAATAAATTCATTCTAACTACGGAACCCTGCATTGTGTGTTAACTGACAGGACTTGGCCGGTTTTTTCTTAATGTAATGAAGTTTCTTTAACTACATTATATCTGTAGTAACTAGATAGAGTGAAAAATTAATTCTTTCACGTGACAGGAAACAAAATAAATGTTCAACAATCAACATTAAAAGTAACCTTGGTCGAAATTAATATACGAATACGCTAATAAAATTCAGTTTAAGTCCAACAGCAGAATAAAAAACAATCATGTGGAAACCTTCGAGGACTCCAGTTGAACTGTTACTCAATAATAGACTGGACAAAGACATTAAAAAAATTACTCATCCTTTCAACATTATGCTCTCTATATTCTTCTCATCCAAATACAAAATAAGAGAAAGTTATATCACTCCGTGTGAAAAAAAGTATTCTTTATTGATGTATTTCATTATTTCAGTTTTTAATGCGTTGAGTGTCTATCGTTATTGCACCGATTCTACTGATATGCATAACGCTATGACGTGTACCATGCATTTTTTATTTTTTGTTTTATATGTTGTCGGGCAGATATTACTGATCATTTGTAGCATTGTCCATAGTCGTAGCCACATTTCCCTTATTATGAGTATCCAAGAAATTCATAGGAGCTTTGACATGAGTGTCCGAACTTATATTATTTGGAATTGGATCTCAGTTCTTTCTGTGTTTAGTTTTAGCATTTCGATGGTATCCTTTTTTTTTGTAACACTGAAGTCAGTTAATTTCCTTGATATTAGCAGTAATTTTTTGATTATTGCTTTTGATTTAAATCTAGTTTATAGTATTCGTATTGTGTCATTGCTAACAATGTATCTCAAAGAATGGATTAAAAATATATTACTTGTTATAAATATTGAAGAAGAAAATGATAAATATTGTAAAAAAATGTTTAAGATTTATCTAATTATTTTGAAAGCGTTTTCATTATATAAAACTTGTTTCCGAACATTGGTAAGTTTATGCGTCATATTTCATGCATATATTTTATAATCAATTGTTGATTTGTCCTGCATGCTTTCTTCCTAATATTTGTTTTGTATTTTAAGATATTATGGCGAACAATCTACTCATTCTTATGTGGTTTATTATTTTTGGAGAATCATTTAGTATATGTGTGCAAAATAGCAGCTTCAAAACACGGAGTAAGTAAAGATAATGTTGTTGTTGTTACGTTGTTGTTGTATGTTTGTCGTACAATGTTATTGTTCATGGCTTGACTAACTGACTATGTCTGATCCAACTACCATTGGTCCTATGACAGAAATGCAAACACTTCTACACTTCGTTGTGTACATTTATGTCATCTGCTTTTTCCAGCCTGACTTGGTCTCTTTACTCCTAAGCGGTATAGTAGTCGTATTGATTATAAAGGATATGACACTTATAATAATAACAAGCGCGCAATGTGAGAAATTTTATGCATCTGTGGAGGAAGCTGGTGCGGCGTGTATACAGCGTGTCATGAATACGAACTGTCCAAGTAAGAACAAAAGTTTTTATTCGACTCTTGACCATTAATTGTAGATTGTAAATCTATGGTAGTCTCATATTGATTATTTGTTGATAAACATTTATTGATTTGCATGACTCCATAAATCCTCTTTTTTTTCTTTGAGTAACGTTGGTTAACTTCGAAGGGGTTATCGAGGAAAAGTTTGCGAAAATGGGTGTTACCGATATTTACTTTTAATTTAATTATTCTTGAGTATTAATTTTTTTGAATTTTTCTTTTTCCTTTCAGAGAGTGTCAAACACCTGTGCAAGCGCGTACTACAAGTTAATCGGACCTTCAGTAAGATGACAGCGTGTGGCCTGTTTACTATAGACGCCACTCTACCGATACCTCTGATGGGACTCATGACTGAGTACATTATTGTACTGCTTCAGTTTGCTTTTCTGTAAAATTCCTTTTGAGGACAAATTCTTCGTATTATTATAGATTTTATCTTAATTATTTAATATGTAAAACAATGTATGTTGTGAAATGGAACTTGTCACCACCATCATCCAAAAATTTGCTGAAGCCCACGACAGACTCCACCGACATGTGAATGTCGAGGCAATTCAGCTGCTAGACAACACGGACACAGTGCGTAGGCTAAAGAGAACTAAACCATTTGAGTTAGTGTAGTGTGTAAATAGTGAATTAATAATAAATAGTAACAATGCTGTGCTATATACATACATGTAACATAGAACAAAGTGTTTTGACAATTATCAGACACTAAGAAAGTGCTACGAAATTAACCTTGTGTAAAAGTGCAAATTGACACTATTCTTAGTTATATCAATCTCGTAAAATATTAAGTTAGAATTAAATTACTTATTAGTCTATTAGGCTAGATTGTAATCAATTACTAAGAACGTCCGTTCTTAATAATACAAAAAAAAAAAAAAAAAATGTGTGTTATTAGCTTACCTACTGATAGGTTAAATGTATGAGTTCATAAAATTGTTTATTTTATTTAACTGTATAAGTCAATTTATTTGCTTTTATTATTGACATAATCTACTCACTACAATGGTTTTTTTTTATGAGTTGTATTAGTGGTTAGCTAGCGACCTCGACAATTGAGCATAATTATTATTCGTGCCTGAGCAACCGGCAGCAAGTTCGTCATGCTCTCCTAGATGTCACTACTTGCGGTAGCGTCGGGGGTCGGGTTGCCTCCTTCCCTCAAATATGGCGAGGGGGGTAATGGCTGATCGTTGCGTTATATTCGTAAACGGGTGTTGTTTGTGGTGACTGGTCGTCTTGCTGACCATAGTTTTAGTATTGTTATTAATAATTAACAGTATTTTTACTTTTACTTCGATGGTCCTAATTTATCATTTGTGACTTCGAATTACAGCTTTAATAGCTTTATGTAAGCGGTCATGTCCTTTATGCCTGGAAACTTTTATTCGGGTATTAAGTTCTGTTTACGTTTTTATTTTTATTTTTTATTTTCGCTTGAGTATAGATTTGTTTTTTTGTTGGTATAACCTCGTGCGCTAGCTGATAGATAGCAAATCATTTAATTTAATGTCTTGTGTTTGTTCCGCCACTTCTTGTTCCCAGCTTTAACACAAGGAAGTGGTGAACGGCGGGCGTTTTTGGGGGACTGTCTTATTAACATAAAAAAACTACAATAAAAAATATAACATACAACGTAAGGAATAAAAGCAAAATACAGTTAAAACCAACGCGCGCTCGCACTAAGTATGGCAAAAAACCGGTCAAGTGCGAGTTGAACTCGCGTGGAGAGGGTTCCGTACGATGAATATGTACCGCCGCCGGCCAGCAAGCCGAAGCTGCGGTGGTGAGCGTTAAAACCACCTGCTCCACAGCTCGCAGGCCGCCTATACCATGTTTTTTTTTTTTATCTGACCCAGTGACCCGTTGTTTGTAGTAACTTAAATAACTATGTATGGTACCGGATTGTAGAGGGAAATTTCTGAATATTATTGTATAGACAAGATAGAATTCAACAATAGTGTTGAATTCTGTCTTGTCGTATATTCTTGAATACGTGGACTAAGGTCGAGTGATAGAAGGTATTCCGATATTTCATTTTTTGATTTGTCCTTAATCTTTATATTGTAGTCTCCCGCTATGATAATCTTTTCGTGTGCACTGATAGAATTCTTAATGCATTCGACGGCAATGTTAAGCTGAATATCAATGTCATTCATATTACCAGTTGCCATATTATTAATGTAGTAGCAAAATTCAGATCATCATAATTCATAAATCATTTATTTCTTTGCAAATATAGGTAATTTTTACATTGATATTTTATTATGAAAGTCCTCCATATTCTGCCGTCACAAAGGCGTGCAAATCATGTTTAATTTACACAAATTTAAAGACATTATAATCTTAAATAACAATTTATAACAATACAGAATTATACTAAATGTCAAATCGTTTGAATTACAGTCAATGTCAAATTAATATAAAAATTTCAACAATTTTGCAGTAATAAACAATAAAATAATAAAATGTCAAATGGATCATCCCTCTGACGCATTATTTTGCTCATTACAAACATCCTAAATGGTTCCCACAATGGTGCACGAGTTAAAACTGCCATCGGATTACGTACGTCCTGTATTAGGCTGAATAAAATATAAGTAAAAATATTTTTAAACAAGCATTTATTAAACTAAAAAGAACAAAATAAGACTTACATAAACAGATAAGTTTAATGTTTTCTTAAAAGATATCTTTCTTAAAGGCTTATCTTTGTTTAAGAAAACCGTTCACGCCTCAAGCTTTTGAAACATAACAAATCCATATGGCCGAAACACAACGGGGCTATCTCGTCTACTTAAGGAGTTCGTATGGTGACCTGCCAGATCTCTCATGAGGGCCTGGACTACACCTTAGGCTACAGTACTTTGTAAAACAAAACCAACGACCGCAAACACAATTGTCAGGACAAAACAAACCGGTCCAATTTCGATGGTACTGTCTCGTTTATTTTAGAAATTCCTATGGTCATCTTCCGGCTCTATCATCAGACCCTAGTCCCATCTAGTTTATTAGCACAATACATATCCATATACAGCATGGAAGGGTAAACACCGTTGTCACTCAAACTATGGGTAGTTCGCTTAAATATAAACATAAAAAACCGAGTAAACAAAAAATTACGTTATTTTCTTTAACAATATTAAAAAGGTTATTGTCCGACACCGTCCGCAAATTCACGGATATGCGCCCGCCCGAGTGACGTAATCTATCGCCGCCCGTCCTACCTACCTACACAACACATGAATAAATACAATACAACCCTTTCCTGGCTTAAGACAGGCAAAAATACCTACCTTAGGAATTGCGTGACGATTCTAAATGTACATCTTTAAAAAAAAGTTGTGATTTTCCATTGAATTTATGTTCTGTAAACGAAACCGAACCACTGGTTTGAAGGATAACGGTGTTTATCCTAACACCCTGTACAATATAAAATTTCGTGTCTGTACTGTGAACCATTCAGGAGTTTTCTCTTTTGAAGCCAATCCTGGATGCAGCAGTCAGATCATGGTGGACTTTAGAATGTTCTATCACAATTAAAGCATATATAATATTTCGTGTCTGTTATGTTGGTCGTTGAGGAGTTTCCTCGTCTGGAGCCAATCCTGGGTGCAGCGGCCAGATCATGGGGGAATTTAGAAAAGAATATCATAATTAAATGCATATATAAAACGTGTCTGTCCTGTGTACCGTTCAGGAGTTCCCTCGTCTCAAGTCAATCCTGGGTGCAGCAGCAAGGTCATTGTGAACTTTAGAACGGACCATGATAATTCAACCGTATATAAAATTTCGTGTCTGTACTGTTGATCGTTGAAGAGTTCCCTCGCCTGAAGCCAATCCAGGGTGCAACAGCTAGATCTTAGTGACATTTAGAACAGACTATGATAATTAAAGCGTATTTAAAATTTCTTGTTTGTGCTGTTGACCGTTGAGGAGTTCCCTCATCTGAAGCCAATCCGGGGGGCAGCAGCCAGATTATGGCTGAATTTAGAATTGTCTACCACAATTAAAGCGTACATTATATTTCGAGTTTGTACTGTGTACCGTTCAGGAGTTCCCTCATCTGAAGCGAATCTTGCGTG
The DNA here is from genome assembly GCA_948150665.1 of Conistra vaccinii. Taxonomy (NCBI): domain Eukaryota; kingdom Metazoa; phylum Arthropoda; class Insecta; order Lepidoptera; family Noctuidae; genus Conistra; species Conistra vaccinii. The sequence goes on from OX411326.1 coordinate 19,198,999, forward strand.
CAGCAGTCAGATCATGGTAGACTTCATATATTATTATATATTATTTACACTATCATAATTAAAGGGTACATAAAATTTCGTGCCTGCACTGTTGATCGTTGAGGAGTTCCCTCGCCTGAAGCCAATCCTGGGTGCAACAGCCATAAATGATGGAATTTAGAAAGGACTATGATAATTAAAGCGTATATAAAATTTGCTGTTTGTACTGTTGACCGTTGAGGAGTTCCCTCGTCTGAAGACAATCCTGGATGTAGTAGTCAAATCATGGTAGAATTTAGAACAGACTGTTATAATTAAAGCTAATGTGTTAGCAGTGAGTGCTTGCCGGCAATGCCGGCATAGTACTATGAAATCGGCAAACAGAATGCTTCGCGGAAGGTACGAGAAGTGACGGATGCCTCGCCTTAGTACACGTTGGGCGAGCCCGTTGAACAGCTTTAGTCGAACTAGCAGTAGCAATAAATTATCCCAAGAACTAACTTAACATTGTAGTTGAAAAACCTATTTTCCCATACATTCCAACCGCAAATGTAAGTTTGAGAGATTTACCATGTTATTTTAAGACCATAGACTTCTTATAGGTTTTCCTATAATCTATGAGTAAGGGACCATTCTCTGAATTTTTTTCATAATTTTAGGCTCAGTAGTTTCGGAGATAAGGGGGGGGGAATGGTCAATTTTCATCTATTTTCGTAAATATCTCAAAAAATATTTGTTTAAAAATTATTTTAAAATAATATTTGAGATTCTTGTAACAATTCCTTTCCTTTGATATGTCTCACGGTACAATTTGCAAAACTTTTTTTTAATATTTTCTTCTTTGCCCCCCAAAAGTGACCCCCATATTCAAAAATCATTTATTTTCGTTTCACACCCGCGTTTGGGTCACAGAAATACATATGTGTATCAAATTTCAAGTTAATCGGCCCATTAGATTCGCAGCAAATTGGCTGTGACAGACGGACAGACAGACAGACAGACAGACAGACACACGAGTGATCCTATAAGGGTTCCGTTTTTGCCTTTTGAGGTACGGAACCCTAAAAAACAATATTGGTTGAAGGAGTACGGCTGTTCAACAGTTTAGTGGAGTATATAAAAAAATGTGACAATATAAACACGTTCAAGCGCAGATTAAGGCAATACACCACATTTGAATAACATAAAAAGCCTATTTTATGTTATTTCTAATGTGTCTACAATGCTAATATAATTTCTCCAACACCCTAGAGGTAACTAACTAATGTTAATAGTGTAGTGGTTACACCGCCACATACGAACTACGCAACGAAGACATGACGTCACTCAATTCCTGCATCGCGCAGTTAGAGTTTACCGAGCGAAAAACATAGATAACACTATCTGAAATCAACATATGGGCAGTTGCCCGCCAGACATAACAACCCGTCTGGTTGGACGATCCTCCCTTTTCAAATGAGGATGAGTGAACTTTACACGCTGTTGCTCATACCCCTAAAATAGTACCAGTTAAAATCACTTAAGTATAGCGATAAGCGAACAACTAGTTTTAAGGTCTTATGAAAAATAAAGTTCTTTAAACCCACCCAACCAGGTACTTTATTTTACTTGTAAAGTACCAACTCAAAAATGTACAAAAGATACTTAATTACAATGAAGTTGGGTCATGGCATACGTAATTTATGACACGTGTAGGTAAACAAAAGAAAAGTTCAATTATATTATTAGAAGGTGTGTAGCGGTTAGACCGCCACATACAAAAACTACGAAACAAAAAGACATGACGTCACACAATTCCTACATCTCGCAGTTAGAGTTTACTGAGCGAATAACATAGATAAGACTATCCGAAATCAACATATGGGCAGTTGCCCGCCAGACATAATACCCGTCTGGTTGGAGGATCCTCCCTTTTCTATGGGGGATGAGTGAACTTTACACCCTGTTCCTCATACCCCTAAATTGGTGACCCCGAGTATTAACGTCAACGCAGCCTTCGTGCAACTACTTCAGCGTGACGTCATCATCATCACTCCCGCAAGCTTTCGTGAGGCGAGTCACACAGCCAGCCAGCACCCACGGCTTCAACGGGTATCCTGACCACCAGCATGCAGCGAACGCGCATTCCTGGTCATCACCCTCAGCCTCATCAGCAACCTTGGCACAGCACCTGCACTTCCGGCCGCTCTCACAAGCAGAGCCTATTCTACCCTCTCCTGGTCGACGCAAGCAGTCAGCCAAAAACCCGGCGCTGTACCACATCCGACTCACTGGATGACGACGCAGCGCCTCCCCGACTCACTGGGGAATCACCGCAGACAGTTCCGACTCACCGTGAACTATGCTGCACCCGGTTCCGACTCACTGGAACCACAGCTGGCACTGTGAAGCATCGCAAGATCCAAGACTCAGCCCACTATCGACCTCCGGTCTCCGGAGGGGAGTGATGTAGCGGTTAGACCGCCACATACAAAAACTACGAAACAAAAAGACATGACGTCACACAATTCCTACATCTCGCAGTTAGAGTTTACTGAGCGAATAACATAGATAAGACTATCCGAAATCAACATATGGGGCAGTTGCCCGCCAGATATAACAACCGTCTGGTTGGAGGATCCTCCCTTTTCTATGGTGGATGAGTGAACTTTACACCCTGTTCCTCATACCCCTAAAGGTGAAACAATAATCTTTTTACTTAATTTGACAGCAAACGTGACAAATGCTCAAAGATACTCGTACAATTTATTGTTTAATCAATATTTCTTTTATTTCTTTTACAGTCGTACTTATCTACATAAACCTGTCCTACTTTAACCTTGTCCTAATTTAACTGGATGATTTCAGTTGTTTTGCATGATTTCTAGAATACAAACGTTGTTTTAGTTTCCAATGGTAAATGACAAATTCATTTAACATTGGAAACTAAAACAACGTTCAATCATCCAGTTAAATTGTTACCTACTCAATATTACATATACTGGGCGAAGACATTCTGAAAATAGTTAACATTATGTTCTCAGTTTATCTCATGTCTTCTCTTCTAAATACAAAATAAGAGTACTCCATGTGAAATGAAGTATCATTTATTGATATTCTTTATTATTCCATTTGTAAATGTGTCATCATCATCATCAGCCTATTAATGTTCCCACTGCTGGGACACAGGCTTCCTCTCTGTGAGAGGGAGTGGGCCGTAATCTACGACGCGGGCACAGTGCGGGTTGGTAGATGTCACATGTCTTCGAATTTTTTGGTTCTAAGACATGCCGGTTTCCTCACGATGTATTCCTTCACCGTTTTGAGAGCAGTGGTCATGAAATTATTTAAACAAAGTAAAGTGCCTGCTTGGGTTCAAACCCACGACCTACAACTCGTAAGTCGAGGCCGTTACCACTGGGCCACCACTGCTCAGTCGAGGCCGTTACCACTGGGCCACCACTGCTCAGTCGGGGCCGTTACCACTGGGCCACTACTGCTCGTAAATGTGTATCTATCGTGTATTCACGGATTTTTCAAAAATGCATATTACCATGATTTCGTTTACTTTTACTTCTTATGCTTCGGCTACATTTTACTAGTCATTTGCAACATCGTCCAAAGATATAGCGACGATTTATTTATTTTGAGAATTCAATAAATTAATAGAAGTATTGATATTAGCGAGAGTATTCGAAGTTATATTATTTGGAACTGGACCTTACTTTTGATTGTATGTACTATTAATTTTTCTTTCCACACTGATATGTTACGCTATATACATGGATCCAATTATGTTTCTTGTCATCAGCTTGGACTGTAGCATTATTTGATATTAATTTAGTTCATAGTATTCGCCCTCTTAACTGTTACGGCTTTTAGGGCATACCTGTCAAGCCACTCCCTGGGTGGTCCCGAGACCACCCAGAAGCCTGACCACTACAGATTAAAATGACGATTTTTTTTAGCTCCCCTATAATATAACGTTTGATGCTCCTTTAATAAAACCATCATACAACTTACTACTCTCCGTTTAATTCCTTGACAAAACATATGGGAACAAATAATTTTTCCACCCTTGAGACTCCCAAGAAACAAATAAAACAAAAGTTATTTAAGAAAAATGTTTACATTTACATGCATGTCGATTATTATTTACAATCATTTACCAAATAGTTTTCAAGACTTACCGCAGACAATGTTTAAAAAAATACTTTTAAAACTATTACTGTTTAAAAGATATTATACCATTAAGGAATATTTAGAATACAGATCAATAGAATCTGTAAATTGTAAGTTAGATTGATTGACATCGCTAATTGTGAATACATTTGCACGCCAGGTTGTGGCAGGATATGCTGAAAGAAATCTAGTGTAACACCTTATGTACCATATTCTAGCTAATAAATATTTTTGATTGATTTGATTTGATTGATTGAAGAAATCCTTGACTCCCATCAATAAATAATAATAAACAATAGAAATAACTACCAAACAATGAATAGTTTAGAATTGCAATTTTCCTAGCCGTAGTGTGTATATTAAAATCTATTACCACCACTAGTTTCGGAAGTTTTTGTTTGTTTACGTTATTGCACGACTCATAATGCGAAGCATTAGAGTGTGCTCTACGAACGAAAAATTTTTTTTGCCCCATTTCTATAACTGTTTTTATTGTTACACTCCTGCTAGTACACAGAACCTACTTAATTTATATACCATTGTATAGATGATTAAATGGACATTAATACTGTACTTTGTCACAATTGATTTAATGCAACAGAAATGGAAAAAGCATCAAAATAGTTGAAAAAAAATTCCTGTTCCTCAATTTATGAACCCTGAAAACATTGTAGCTTACGATAAAATCAATTAATTGAGTCAATTTTTTTTATACTTTCGTTTCAGCCATAGAAGGAACCCTATTGAAAATGGCTCTTTTATTCAAAGTAGTTTAATTATAATAAATAAAATACTAACTAAAATATTATATGTATAACTAAATATTTCCAAATTTTGACTTGACGTCCGTAAGTTGCGTAGCAACCGCCAAGTAAATATCTTTGTAAATAGTCTTTGACATTATGACTTTTTGAAAAGTGTTTTAAGCTAATTTTTGTTAGAAACTATGTTTTGAATTTCTTTTTCGTTTATGAATGAGTGTTATGTATGAGGCGCGCACTTTTGGATTTTCCAAACAATTTTTTACTTTTACTGGTGGTCTGTTGAACGTACCTATATCACAGTTCAATTCTCAGGCAATGTAGGAAATAGTCCTACATTGCCTCGGATTGAACTGTGTACATATGGGTCATACATAGTATGACCTACATATAGTTGAATTGATACCAATAGATCATCGTTGTTCACGCCAGTTGGTTTGTAGTCTATACCGTCTGCGGATTGTTCGCATCAGTAATCATAGACGTTTCGTAGCACTTCGTAGCACGCCCTACGTAGCACTTCGTAGTAATAGCTACGTCACTGCTACGCCTGTATTGACAGTAGTATTCATTCGGATAATGATTGTGACATAGTTATACTCTGAATTTATTTCCAGTTTTGAAGTTTCTATCCTATCTCGACTTTACAACAATAATAAATAACGAAATCAAAACAGTCCCATTAAAAATATCAACAAAATATTCGAATCGCCGAATTAAAGATTTTTATTACTTATTCATATCCAAAAGATATCCCTGTTTACGTAAATTTATGATAACTAATTTTTCGTCCATCTTTACGATCCGGAAAAGAGATTTTTTAGAATAAATTATACACCCTCGCATTTGGTACTGGAGTTTCCGTTTGCAATTTAAATTTTGATAAATTAATGATAATTTAGGCGAGTTCCTGATACCGCAAAGTATGCGTCGCCGAAGAAGATATCCTTAATTTAATTTTTGTTTATTTTTTTCGGAGATAAAAAGATAATATTTTACTCGGATTACGTCGGTCACTTAATTTGATCAAGATGCATTAAAAAGAGACAAAGTAAAAAAATAATCTTAGCTTGACCTAATGGCTTTGTCTGAAGGAGTGAAAAAGACAAGATTAAAAAGTTAGATGTGCCTTCACAGTTCTAAATCGCGCGAAAGTGACCATACAGAGAGGTTTTAGCTCACACAAGAGCATTGGCGTTCCCATGAAAATTACGTCTCGGCGACTCAGACTCGGAGTCTTGATTTTGATTTCCAGAGGTGACAAAACAAAACAGAAATGTGACCATCTTTTGACTCGTTATGGCGAATCTTACTATTTCCATTTTCGGAAAAGTTTTATAAATCATGTAGCTTTCAAAGAGTTTTTTTTTTGTATATTTAGTGTCCATGAACCTGGAGGAGCTCATGGCTAAGTAATAACAAGCCGCACGGGTCGATCCATCAGGTTAAGCTACGCTTGCCGGGGTTGGTCAGTGGATGGGTGACCATCTTTACATACCGAGACTCCTCCGTGCCTCGGAAAGCACGTTAATCCGTTGGTCCCGGCTGTCATTTGTTGATCTTTGACAGTCGTTACGAGTCGTCAGAAGCCCGAAAGTCTGACACCAGTCTTACCAAGGGGTACCGTATTACCCAGTTACTGGGTTGTGGAGGTCAGATAGGCAGTCACTCCATGTAAAATACTGGTATTCAGCTGCATCCGGTTAGACTGGAAGCCGACCCCAAGATAGTTGGGAAAAAGGCTAGGAGATTGGATTTGAACCGTCTACGTTCATAGCTGAATAAAGGTTACTTAAATAGCCCCCTCTAAGAACTACTAAGAACGGGAACGTAATACCGAGATTAAAAGTACTCTATTAGTTAATCCTGGTTATAATCTCTGTGCAAATTTCAGCCAAACCTCACCTCGCACCTCGTAGCAATTACTTTTTTTTAAATATTCAATGTAAAGTGGTGACTTCATTACTATTTTATTATTATGTATAGATAATAATAGCTGTAAGTAAATTATCGAATTCTATTTTGTAGTTTAGAAGATTTATGCGAGCATCTATATGCTCGCATAAAATCTTCTAAACTAGAAAACCAACTTTGTTTGTCTACAACTTAAAAATCATCAATAAGTACTTTACGCAGTATTTCCATAACAAATTGTAATTAAACACAAACTCAAAGTACAAACTAAACATTTATTCACAAACAAATCTGTACTTAATAGAATTTCTAATCTAACTTAGCAAATACGCGTGATTACTTAGTATAATAGGCGCATTGAAGCAAACTGACCTATACGTGTCGTAGTTATATCACTGTAGGACTATTATATTGGAGGGGTCGCTCAATTGTAGATCAGAAATGTGTAGACATGACAACCTGGGTATACAAGGTGGAGACTACAATACAACAATAAATGAAAATACTGGTTTAGGGGTATGAGGAACAGGGTGTAAAGTTCACTCATCCACCATAGAAAAGGGAGGATCCTCCAACCAGACGGGTTGTTATGTCTGGCGGGCAACTGCCCGTATGTTGATTTTGGATAGTCTTATCTATGTTTTTCGCTTGGTAAACTCTAACTGCGAGATGCAGGAATTGTGTGACGTCATGTCTTTGCTGCGTAGTTTGTATGTCGCGGTGTAACCGCTACACTGGCACTACTAATGCATAAGAGTATTTTGGAACTGTCAAATAAATCCTAGCTTTGAAATAAAAAAATGAGTTTTTAAACAAATTAAATGTAGTGTAGGTCCACCCTAAGCCTATAAATTCCGTGTATCCAACTATGCCTAGGGTAGATTCTCAGGCATACCTTTCCGAATATCCACCTAAGGGTCGCGCCACACCTGCCAAACGTTCCGCGGCGGAACGTTCGGTTGAATACGCTCCTAATGTTTTTCAAGTTACATATGACACATCAGCCGAACGTTACGTCCATAGAAATGCAAGCGAACCGAACCTTCCGCCACGGAACGTTCGGCAGGTGTGTCGCGACCCTTAGGGTGGATTCCTGGGGTGGATAAACGGAATAACCCGAGCCGACTATGGATTTTGCCGAGCTATATTGACTAAACTATTGAATATATTCAATTGAATTTTTGTATGCAGAATGGGAATGTCATTACAGAGACGCCGTAATTTTTTTTTTGTTGTATTGTCGTCGCCACCTTGTATAAGTTCCCATTAAAATAGATGGACAAACCTTTAGAAATCATTTAGACCACCAAAATAAGGACAACGGTAAAAAAAAGAAAAAAAACTGCTAAAGAAAATGCACTAAAAAAATGTTGGTTACCCAATGCTATTTATTATTTTAGGTCAAAATAAAATCACTTTCATCAGTGTTTTTTTTCCTTGGATATCTTTATTTTTTTATCTAGAGGTATACTATACTAGACTCACATTTCGCTAGTTATGTTTAAGTCCCATGTGCGCAGGGGGCGAGCCTATTGCCATCAACCTGGCAATAATCCAGACTCCGGGCTGCTAATGAGAAATTTTGAAAAGAAAACTCAAGAACACTGCGCGACCTGGCAACCTGGTGCTGGGTTCGATTCGCGCAAAGTGTTCTTGAGTTTTTCTCACCTCATGCTTAGCAGTACCTTGCGACCACTAGACCAATACTGTCCTGCTAAACACAAAGGCGGTATCTCAATCGGAGTAAGTTTTGAGAAAATGGACTTTTTCCAAATTGTAATTTAAAGAAACATAAGGAAATAAAGAACTTCTGAGTGGTTTTTTTACAAATGTTTTAAGTTAGATAGAGGTATTTGGCGTATACCATTAGATGCGAAATTATTATAGCTATTGAATGGTATAAAAAAAACTAAAAGGGCGTATCTCTGAGATACCACCTTTGTGCTTAGCAGGGCAGAATATTTGTATTAAAAGATTTTGTTTAAATTCCCATGTTAGTACTTGAAAATGGATTCATCATCGATCCTCGACGCTGTCATCTATCTACAGTCACTAAACGAAAATCATTGTTCCACCTCACGTGTCTTTATATTCAACTAACTGTTGAACATGTATTTAATAACCCTAGATTATCTACAAGGTGGAGACGACAATACAACAAAAAATTTAAAGGCGTGTCCCTAAGGGCGTTCCCATTCTGCATACAAAAATTCAATAGTTTAGTCAATATAGCTCGGCAAAATCCATAGTCGGCTCGGGCTATTCCATTTATCCACCCCAGAAATCCACCCTAAGGTGGATATTCGGAAACGAATGCCGAGAATCTACCCTACGCATAGTTGTATAAACGGAATTTATAGGCTTAGGGTGGATCCACATATACGATACACTACATTTAATTTGTTTGAAAAACTAATTTTTTTTTTTCGAAGCTAGGATTTATTTGACGTTTCCAAAATACTCTTATGCATTAGTAGTGCCAGTATTTTCATTTAATGTTGTATTTTCGTCGCCACCTTGTATACTTTTAAGCTATAATATTATAAAGAGGTAAAATTTTGTTTGTAAGTTTGTATGTAGGGGGTAATCTCCGGAACTACTAGTAGGATTTGAACAATTCTTTTTGGATTAGATAGCCCAATTTTAGAGGAACGTAACGGCTATAAAACATCACGCTACGATCCTTAGAATCCGAGCAAAAAGAAAAAAAGTCAGAAAGAATGCTAAGCAAAAACGAAGTTATAGCGTGGGCGGGCGATGCTGCAATGGGATGCAACGCGGTAGTTCGGGGGCCGAAATTTCACGCGAATGAAGTCGCGGGCAGAAGCAAGTTCATTATATTTTGTTTAATTAAACTCATAAATATCTTATTTTACTAACAAACTAATAAAATTAAAATATAATTACCAAACCTAACTAAAACTAATATAAAACAAAAATTTAGCGTCGAAAAATTCCTCCGCATCGCTGTCGACTGGTAATGTACCCATGAGACTAGCGGCATTGTACGTCTGACTACATTTTGACTTCATAAATGGTTTATCCAATTTTACTAAAAGTCTTTAAAACGTTTTTCTACGATTGACAGCAGAAATGTTTAGATCCGCTTCAAACTGAGGCGAATCCTGCGCGAGATGCGGAACGAGAAACGGATATAACCCTTTGACTATCACAAATCAGCTGAAACATCCTATCTACGCTTATTTACTTTATAATCTATGCCCCAACAGTGGCGGTGGGGCGATAGGCTGCTGGGACAAAAGACACCACTGGACTGTAAACTAGATAGCCCTTAAATTAATTAATGGTCGCCAGATAATCTTTTGTGCCATTAGAAATAAAGGGCCAGATATATGTATCCCTTTACAATGTATGGTGTTTTCTATTGTGGATGTTAAAAGGGTTTTGGCAAGGTATTTTATGTAATGGAGGGCGATGTTTTGAGTTTTAGTTTTAGTGGTAGTTTGGAGGATGTAGGGATCGTAGTAGGTGGCTTTTTGTAGGTCCTGTCCTCCGTGGTCCTGCCTAAACCCTTGGGAAAAAAGGCGTGAATTGATGTGTGTTAGCTTTGATAAAGGGTTTTTGATAGTGGATTATGGGAGCTGATAAGAATTTGTTGAAACTAAAGCACAGCTTATTCCTGTCGCTAGACGTTATTTTGCATGGTGTTTTGTACAGAGTAAAATGATTGAGTTTTCACTTCAATCATTTTACTCTGCATGGACACCATGCAAAATTACGTAAAGTTCGTTTTTATCACATTTATTCAAAAAGAGCTAGTTTATTTTTTGTTGACAGGGACTAAAATAGCTCTTTAATCCCTAGGGACTAAAAGTGATTTGAGTTTGGAATGTGTATATTGTTAGTAAAAGTTCCAATCACCAAAGCAATAAATCACGAACATTGTATGAACAAGTAACATGCTATAAGATAAAGTAGAACGAAAGAGTCGCAAATTAAAAAAAAAGCGTAGCTACTATTCTTATTCATAACTTGAACTTACTTATTTTCTCAAAGAGGGTGATAAAAAGTAGAGTGTCCACCTCGGGAGCAACACTAGTTTAAGCTCGAGTGACATACTTTGAATCCGTCGCTGCGCTCAGGATTCTACTTTAGCATCCTTCGCTCCGCTCTGGATTCAGAAAACGCTGGAAGAAGAAACGCTCTCGCCTTTAAAATAGTTGTTTGCGTCCTAGGCAAACAATCTACTATTTTTAATCCCAGAGACTAATTTGACATTTCAAGTGATTGTTTTTTCAATTTAGAGTTTGACTTTTGCACCTTTCAAATTAGTCTCTGGGATGAAACAAGTGAAATTATATTTTAAAACCCACGACTCAAACATTTTAAATATTTTTTTCCTACTCCATCACCAGACCCTGTTCATCATCTATCTATAACCTATTTATTGAGACAATTCCAACGAGTCCAAACACGATACCTGTGCTGTAAGTTGGTAAGGGAGTTGGGTATCCTGAAAATTCTAGGCGATGTTGCAGCATCAGTTCAAGAACTATGTTCTAATGTAATTGAAGTACCAAATTTCAAATCGATCAGACCTGTGGAAGACGCTCACATCATTCTATTCAACAACTAGAAAAGAGCTGATAATCTTCAAACGGCTGAACCGATTTGGATAAAACATGTCTAAGAACCATGTCTAGAAAACCAGCTTTCAAATACAAAAAAACCGCATTAAAATCGGTTCACCCGTTTAAGAGCTATGGTGCCACAGACAGACACACAGACAAACATATAGCGGCCAACTTATAACACCCCTCTTTTTGCGTTGGGGGTTAAAAACGAACTGTATTTGAGGTCTTCTTCTTCTTCGTTTCGCTCTTGACAGAGCGGTCGTGGTCACAATGAACTATGTCCAATCGCAGGTGTAGTCGTTGCTCGCATCACGATCGTATTTGAGGTACCTAAAAAAATTTCCTAATAATAGGCAACACTAAAGCGTAATTTCGTAATTTCTGGTCCAAAAAACTTTGACGGCCTTTACGATCACAAAACGTTTATTTACCATAACTTTTAACCAATAGCCAACATACCGTGAACCGGAAACCAGAAAAAAGTAAAACAATATCGTGAAAAAAATCTAACGCACAGGTATTTTTTCAGTTGACTGAACACTTTGACCATTGGATAGAAAAAACAACGCGGCGAGTTGTTCCAACTAAATAAAAAAATATGGTATAATGGCTCATGCAGACTGGCGCGACTTGTCGTGCGATGAGTTGCGTGGCGATTCTGCGATATTATCGCCACGCAACACCTTTCATACTAGCGCGCCACTATATCGCGGCGACAAGCAGCGCGACACAAAGGAAACATTTTGGATGGTGTTCAATAACGCGTCGCGCTAGCCACGCGACACAAGAGAGTATTTTCTGTGTCGCAGACTCGCGGCAAGACAGGTCGCTCTTGTGTGTACTGCCGCGCACGTTTTCATAGTAATCGTTCTACGCATCGTATCGCAGAAATGCGTCGCGCGACATGTCGCGCCAGTCTGCACGAGCGTTTATGAGGGCTAGGGTCCAATACAGGAATCAAGTATTTATATTACAATTTTGCTAATATCAAAAACCCCTCCTGGGTTCGTAACTAAATAATAACAGCCGCATGGGTTCATTGGAGGTTAAGCTACGCTTCCCGCGGTTGGTTCGTGGATGGGTGACCATCCATTACATAACAAGACCCCTCCGTGCCTCGGAAAGCACGTTAAGCCGTTGCTGCCGGCTGTAATTTGTACATTTTTGACAGTCGTTACGAGTCAGAAGCCCAAAAGTTCGCCAACCAGTCTTACCAAGGGGTATCGTGTTACACAGTAACTGGGTTGTGGAGGTTCGATAGGCAATCGCTCCATGTAAAATACTGATATTCAGCTGCATCGAGTTAGACCGGAAGCCGACCCCAACATAGTTGGGAAAAGGCTACGCAGCTGATGAAATGATGATGGTACGACCTCCACGGGCGAGAGAATCACAGCGATAGTCTCACCGTGCCAACAAATTCAATAGAAACTCTCCACACGGCGATATCATCGCGATGATAATTTGAAGGCACAGCGTGACTATCACCGCGATTCTCTCGTCCATGGAGATGGTGCCTTAAGGTTCGGTTCAATACAGGAATTTAGTATTTTTTATTAAACATCTGTTAATACCAAAGTATACTAAAATTATTACGAGCGGTATTGTTATTTTTATGGGCGTACTGAGACCTATAAAAGTTGCCCCAAATTCGGGATAAGTGAAATTTGTGTTGGTTGCAGAATTTTTGCGGTAAAGTGATTCTTTGTTAAAATTAATTTAACTTATTTGAAACAATAAAAAGACTAAGTCGTGGCACGGGAGGATTGGCTGCTGAGTTTGAGGTCCAAATTCGATTCTCAGGAGAGCGGGAGTTTTATAAAGAGGGAATTGGAAATAAATTATCACTATAATATGTAAATTGAACTCTAGAATATTATTGCCCTACAGATAATATAAACATCATCACCAAATTACTTTGCATTATTTCAGCTGCTGACAAATTATTAATAAGTTGTCTGAATATTTATACAACATTACAAGTCCCGGTATTAACGCAGACTACCAAACACCCAATTAGAATATTATGTTATAATCATAATCATCATCAGCCTATTAATGTTCCCACTGCTGGGATACAGGCCTCCTCTCTGTAAGAAGGAGTGGGCCGTAATCCACCACGCGGGCCCAGTGCGGGTTGGTAGATGTCACATATCTTCGAATTTTTTGTTCTAAGACATGCCGGTTTTTTCACGATGTTTTCCTTCACCGTTTTGAGAGCAGTGGTGATGAAATTATTTACACAAAGTAAAGCGCCTGCTTGGGTTCGAACCCACTACCTACAACTCGTAAGTCGAGGCCGTTACCACTAGGCCACCACTGCTCTCAGTCGAGGCTTAATCATAATACTTATATTTATGGATAAAAAATTACCTATATTAACATTTTGAAGGACAGTAAACGCCCATAGGCGTCATAACAAAAACTTCTATTGTGTCTCTTTAGCCCTTTAAAGTGTTAAAAGTGACAGAAATCGATTCAGTAAACGATTCTGAAAATAAATAATTAATTAAAAAAAAACAAAAAAAAATTTATAAAAACCAATCCACTTCTAAACAAAAACCCTCTTATTCAATTCAATTCAATTGCCAATTTTTATTGCCAAACTGGGCGTATAAACAGATTCTTAAACTAATTTTACCTATGATCCTTAGAATAGGAGAGTCTACTATGCAAAGCTATGAGGACTTTGCTTCATTATTGGTAAAGATACAAGAGTTAATTTTAGCCAATAACCGTCTGTAAATTATAGAAATCAGCCATTAGCTAGCAAAATACCTAACGTAATTAAGAAGTAAAACAACTATAATCACCAAAGCTGGCTAACGAAGCAATGATGGCGATAGATATTCATGTTTAACATACGGAATTTCGTATCTAACTGCCAACCTAACACCGAAAACTTCACCTAAATCACTCGACTATAAACTACTACATGCAACTTCCCAGAACGCATATTGGATCGGAATTAGAAACCCATTAGTACTGGAAACCGGTTTGAACCGGTTATTTCCGAATAAATCCGGAAATCAGCGAGTTCCGTTTAAGCTTTCCGTTTATTCTGTGTGGTTGGGAGCATTTGTTAACTACCTATATATTATTTGGGCTCAATGAACAGGATTTATTCCGGGGCTATGTTTTGTTCTAAGTCCCGGTCTTGTTAAGCATCGTACACAACGCCGGTCTATTAAATTTAAGACATGAATCTCCATGTAAACTACTGTAAACTATACCATAAACTGTGTATTCACGACTGCCCTTGTGAGTACTTGTTTAGACTAAATACTTAAACAATTGGAAATCTTGAGGTCCTTAATACCTTCGGGAACCGTCATAATGCGGCAGGAGATCAACCTTGCCCAAATCGGAGACACGAACGATTAAACTAAAGGATTTGGTTACTAGGTGTTTTCCGCGACCTCGTCTGCGATCCAGAGTGAAAAGAAGCCTATCTCCTTCTCCCACCTACCTGTCCTACCTGTCCTGTCCGCTTGCCTAAAGCAGGTTTTTTGTTCTGTCTCGTTTCGAAGGATATATTTATTTATTTAACAATGGTCTATCATACGTCCGTCTCATTTGCTCATTTATTTACAATTATTTTTAGTTTTTGTTGTGCAGATTTGTGCACAATCACACTATTTATATACCTACTATATTCGTTATTATTTTTTAGCTGGCAAAAATTTATTTCATTTTAAGTATGCATACACACGTTACATTATAAAACTGATTTACATCCGTCACATTACACTCTTAAGTCCAGTTGAAAACCAGCATCAGACTGAACTGGGCCTTTTTGGCCGTGACCGTGAGCCGTGCCGTACAGCCGTGAGGCAAACTCCGCTGCTAATTTCTTTCATCGCACTTTCACTTTCAATTTGATTTTAATTTGAATTTATTTATTTATACTTCAAACACAGAGATGTACAGAAGCGGACTTAATGCCATAGGCATTTTCTACCAGTCAACCTTTGGGTGGTTCAGAGACAAACAGTGGTAGGTGCAATTATGAAAAATTGAGGACTAAAAATTTTTTAATTATAATGATACACTGATACCTATTACAAACTATAAATATAATATATATAACTAATTATATAGTATAAATATAAGCACAAATAAATATACATAAATACACAAAATTAAATATACTAAAACAAACAATGGGAAAACATTAACGTGGTGATGATACTGCCAGCTTCTTACACGAATGTAGGTATGTTTTTCGTATGTGTCTGTGTGTGTGTGAATTATATTGTGTGCTTTTTAGTCTGTGCAAAGTATATGAATTTTCTTTCTTTTTCTTTATCCTGACAATGACCTGACCCTGTGACCTATCTATCTTTCATAACGATCGGTTCAGTGGTTTAGGCGTGAAACGTAACAGACAGAAAATATTTGTTTAGATTTAAACCTGATAGGTTTTATACCCTCTTTTTAAGTGTATTTACTTTTCTTTTATTCTTTTGATTTGTGTGTGTGAGGATTTGTTGTTAAATTGGAAAAATGCAAAAAATACAGTTGTTTTGTTAGAATAAAAAAGCATTGTTTATCAATAAATTGGTGTTATTTACGAAACCGATTTGCATGGATTCACTGTCAATAAGTCCAATTAAGGACTATGATCAACAAAACCAAAAAGTTTTTTGAAAAACAAACAGCGTCCTCGAATAACCTTTTTATTTTTATTCACCCTGTCTGTACCCATGTGTATACGTAGGTACGTATTATATCCGGGACAAAGCGGTCCGGACACGGAAAGGCGCATTCGAGAAAAGAATGTAATGCTATTACGGACAGCCATTTTGTTAATGCAGATGCATACACTGCCTTATGAAAGCGTACGTACGCGAGCTGCGTGTTGAGGTGCAAGTGGGAATGTCAGGAGCTTTTTGTAATGTCTAAATGATTTATTTGATGTCATGTGTTTTTATTAGACTTGGAAAATACTACACTATAGTAATATATATTTGCATATTTCAAATTATTTGTTAATTTTTGGTAATGCTCGTCTAGTAGCAACCACTGATCTTTGAATATGTTATCTGCGGATAATGCAGTGGACTAGATAGTGGACTGGATAGCTTCTATCGCGGGCCTTGAGCGTTGAGACCTAATCCAGAAATTTCGTAACGAAAATAATACCTAAGAAAAGAGTGTTTTGTATTGAAAATTATGTTTAACTGCTTGACAACAAAGTTCAAATTTACTTAAACGAATGATACGAGAGTGTTGTATTGAAAATTATGTTTAACTGTTTGACAACAAAGTTCAAATTTACTTAGACGAATGATACGAGAGTGTTGTATTGAAAATTATGTTTAACTGTTTGACAATAAAGTTCAAATTTACTTAGACGAATGATCCTTGACTATTAATAGTTAAATTAAAACCTTTTTATTAGTTTGATGTTCCCTGCCATTACGTTGTGTCAAGTTTTAAAAACTATAAATGTGAATAACAGTTCCTGTCAATGTCATCATTGCTATTTCTTGTATTCGGGTTAATATTTTACAATTGCGTAAGTTGATAAAAAATGCTATGCAATAGCTTCGCCGGGGCAGTCCCCGAGTGCCACACGTCTTTTTTTTATTGTGATTTAAGAAAAATGGCAGTACCATTGAGTCTGTTTATGTTTTTCTAGTACAATTGTTTTTTAATTAGGCACCAATTGTCAAAACATTTACAAACATTAAATTGGATTAAGCATTGTAATTATTATTTATATTACCCTTTAATTTCATAATCCACGATTTACAGTCTACAATTTTATTCAACGTTTTAATATCCACAAAAGCGTATGTAAGTACATTTTGAGATCATAAAAGGATACCTCACACGTTTTAATTCTTTTCTCTGCTACTAATGTTAATATATTAAGCCATTTTATTAACGCTGAGTTATTGCGTCTGACTTAGAAATAATAGGACTCGTGGTGGTGCTGAAATGAGAATTAGATGTAACTGTCAGTTTTAGTTAATGTTTAAAACTTAATTTAATACAATGTGTGATTAAAATTAAGATTTCCATGTGTTTTCATGGACACTATGCTAAGTATTGTATTTATTTTAAATATTATGATAGATTATTTACATACATAAATTCACGCCTTCTTCCCATGGGCGTAGGCAGAAACTACAGAACGCCACCTGCTACGATCCTTACATACTCCTTTTGCCTCGTTTACGTTCATACATCTGGTCATACACGCTCGCCGGTTTCGAGTACTACGCACCTGTCCTTTCTGAGAAGAACATCACCAATAAGGTCAGTATAATTATGTCCTCCTAGGGCGTCCCCTCCCGGCGTTTCCAGTCACATCTGCCTTGTAAATACATTTTGTTAGCCGCCTTTCATTCATCCTCTCAACATGACCAAAACATCTCAGCATACCCTATAGATTATTTATTTATTTATTTATATTCTCAAAACCTGTTTTTAGGGTTCCGTACCCGAAGGGTGACAAACGGAACCCTATTCATAAGCCTCCGCTGTCCGTCTGTCTGTCAGCGAGCTCTACCTCATGAACCGTAATAGGTAGGCAGTTGAAAATTTCACAGATTGAGCATTTCTATTGCCGTAAGAGCAACAAATAATAAAATTAAAAAATAAAGGGGGGTCGCCATACAATAAAATTAAATAAAAAAAAAAAAATATCTAACCCTGGCATGTGGGGTATCATTTTCTAGAGCTCATCGAGTAGAGAATAAACATAATTTTTATTTGTTTTTATCTTCAAAATGATGAATTAGGGGGGATTTTAAAACCGGCCAGTATTTTTTGAGTTTAAGAACTTTATCAACTTTTTTCAAAGTATCCCTAGACGGTGTTGATGTGTGTACCTCGTGTCAAAACTACACTCCAATAGACAATATATTCAGTAACATTGAAATGAATGCTGGCACATACAGTGTACTATTCAGTTACCTAGCTTAAACCGTTGTGGATACAATTTCATATTGAGAAAAATTATTGGTGTAAAAATATTCGGTCATGGCGGCCAATCTCAACGGAGACTGGCCTTCGGCGCGGGAGATATTATAGTGCACAAGTGTGTGCGCAGACACGAGTGCACTCTCTCTTCCCTCACTCTCATAGTCCGATGGGATGTGTAAAAATAATAAGTAAGAAATAATAGATTTCTGTATGACTATCAAAAATAACGTAAATAAATACCTGTATTGACCCGTGCGTTTGCACTGGCGAAACATCACGACAAAACATGTTGAAATCTCTAGTTCCTGTCAAACATTGTATGAAAAATTGACAGAAAATAGAGATTCCAACATGTTTTGTTGTGAATGTTTCGCCAGTGCAAACGCACAGTTAAAATTAAAATTTGGCGTACTACTTACATTCTATTTTGTACAATATAGTCTGATGTAGCAAGAGAAATCCTTTTATTTATAAGTAACTAGCTTTACCCGGCCTGGCTTCGCACGGTTAGCACTAAGTACTTATCTACGGCGCATCTACCTTTCCTAATTACCTATTTCTACCTAATTACCCACCCTACCCTTCTTACCAGGGTAGGTAGGTAGGTACCTAACCTACCCTACCTACCCTATATATCTACCTGCTTACCTACCATATATACCTATTTATACCTACCAATACTATGTTAGTAGCAAATAAATAACTTTGACTTTAGTTAATGCATGTTACTGGATAAAGTTAACTTAATATTTTTCTCTTAAAATAAATGAAATATACTCCTACACCTATATTTTAACACAACAACATTTTCTCATTAAAATTAGACAATTTCTTTACAAATCTTTGTTTTTTTATAGCGCCTCTGTTGTTACCTTTACGAAAGTATTACAAAAATTCATAGTGTTAAATCTTGTACGACATGGTATGGAACCCTTCGTGTGCGAGTCCGACTCGCACTTGACAGATTTTATTTACTTGCGCTTTTTTGCATTTAAAATAATTCGATAAATTGCAGAATTCAAATCCTAAACTTTGATGTGTTATTTATTCCGCAACTTTGAAGCATTGTAGCATTTTTTTAAATATTATATGGCAAGCCAATCCGATGCCATTCATTCTGTCAATGTCTAAAGCCAACTGGATTAAAAAAATAAAAAAATTACTCTACATTTTTATTTGCACTGTCAATTTTCAGTTCAAGAAACTGGTTAATTCCTACACCGCCTTAACTCCTCAACTAAAACAACACTGTGAATGAAATAAAAAGCTTTCGGTTCAGGTTCCCTGAATTATGTATGACGGATTACATTATCGTACTAGCTGTTTATCCAGTGTTCGCCCGGGTGCGTTGCACTCAGGGATTGTCAGACCTTTGTTGGTGCACATGAGCTTTTTAATGAAGCCTTTTTTGCATTTTGTAGAGTATCGTATGTGCTGATTTTAAAGTGAATTAGGTGGAAAAAGGAGCAGCGGTGGCCCAGTAGTTACGGCCGTTTAGAGGTATGAGGAACAGGGTGTAAAGTTCACTCATCCTTTATAGAAAAGGGAGGATCCTCCGACCAGACGGGTGTTGTGTCTGGCGGGCAACTGCACGTAAGTTGATTTTGGATAGTCTTATACAATGTCGCCCATGCGCATGTGACTGCCCGTAATTTTCTGAATATTCATGAAAAAATATCGAAAATAAACTTCAAAAGGGGGGGTCTATCTATAACATTTTTAATGTTATTCAATTTTTAATTTTTTAAAGATTTGCTTTCTGTTTTTTGACACATCTCCGAAGTTTATGGGTCGATTTGGATTCTGTTTATTATTTCCAAAAGCTTATGAGTTATTATAACAGGTTAATTAAAATTTTTACAAAAAATTATCGACTACGAAAAAAAAAACGGAATCGAAGTAATTTTTTCGATAAAAAATATTGTATTTATTTTAAAAAAACTAGTGAAAAATGTTATAGATAGACCCCCCCTTTTGAAGTTTATTTTCGATATTTTTTCATGAATATTCAGAAAATTACGGGCGTTCACATGCGCATGGGCGACATTGTATATGTCGTTCGCGCGGAAACTCTAATAACGCGATGCAGGATTTGTGTGACGTCATGTCTTTGCTGCGTAGTTCGTTTGTGGCGATGTAACCGCTACAACAGTATGGACCATTTTGTAATTTTATCAGTAGTTGCTTGAACGCTAAAAGTGAAAGAATCATTTAGGATTCCACTGAAGTCCTATAGCCTTTATTTGTTTATCATTTTCCATCTGAGTGAATGAAACGTTATCACTGAACGACTGACGTTTGTAATGTAGCGAGTTACGCTGGCGATTTGCTCTGCCACTTAAATAGCTCGAAACCGGCTGCGAACAAATACCTACTAACTCAAGTTGTAAAACCAGTACATGCTTTACATCGCCTACTCCGGTGTTGATGTCATCGACGAAAACCTGGTCCTGGAGAACCTTAGAACCCAGCGAGAAGTGAGCGGCTTCGTCACGAGCAAGTACGGTGATGAACTGACACCTAAGGTGACAGTTCGCAATCGATAACCGAGCAACGGCTCAGTTCGTGATTTACGGCTACACAATGCGTTAAAAATCCCAATCGGATTGTTGTAATTTAATATTTTTGTACATCTGCTTGATGTCGGCAGTGACAGCAACAAATTGGATATACGAAAGCCTAATAAAACCTCTACATCCTGGTGCAATTTCGGACCAGTCAGTAGAACATCATTAAGTGATATTATTCCATTCGACGTTTTACAATCCGCGTCAAAGACAACGCGAGTTCGAGTAGTCACTGTGTGTGTTATTACATTCCGAATGTAATAACTATTAGCTAAGGAAGCCACGAGCCTGAACGAATATTCTTAATAGTTTAAAATAAATTACTAAATATTTAAATAAAGTAAATATATTACCCAACGCAATATTGTTTCATCAACAGTTGAAGAGACAAACATTTAATATTTGAATTAATATCATGGAGAACTAAAGTGTTTATTTAAATCTCAAATGGAGAGACCTCTGCTTGCATTTACTCTTCCATATTGTATTATTATGACATATTATTTAGCCTTTAGTTCTTTATTTTATTTCAGTGTGGGACAGTGATAAGCCGCTAACATTACCAGCCCAATTTTCCCACTGCTTTGACTCAGACCTCTGACCTCTGTGAGAGGAAGTAGGCCGTGTTCAACCCAGGCCTAGAATAGGTTCAAGTAGGTAGGAATTGGTGGATGTCATATAGAATTTAGTACTAGCACTTTCTGTGTTCATCTTTAATCCATCCAAAGGTTGTCTGTAAAAGATCGCTTTTAGCGAAGACCGCCCATTGTGTCACCCTATGTAAAATGTCTAAATCTATGTCTTTAATTTTTATGGTGTACATAATAAAGAGTATTCTATCTATCTTGGACCTTACTTACATCAGTGATGGAAAAACAACGTGAGGAAACCTGGACTTATCCTTACATATTATAAAACAAAGTCGCCCGCCGCGTCTGTCTGTCTGTCTGTCTGTCTGTCTGTCTGAACGCGATAAACTCAAAAACTGCCGAACGGATTTTCAAACGGTTTTCACCATTGGACGGAGTGATTCATGTGGAAGGTTTTAGTGTGTTCATTAAGGTTTTGTGTAAATTGGCTGAAATATGACGATTATTGTTGAAGATGTCGGAAAAAATCATGCCGACTGGGAGCTTTACTGACTTTGCTTCATTATTGGTAAAGATACAAGAGTTAATTTTAGCCAATAACCGTCTGTAAATTATAGAAATCAGCCATTAGCTAGCAAAATACCTAACGTAATTAAGAAGTAAAACAACTATAATCACCAAAGCTGGCTAACGAAGCAATGATGGCGATAGATATTCATGTTTAACATACGGAATTTCGTATCTAACTGCCAACCTAACACCGAAAACTTCACCTAAATCACTCGACTATAAACTACTACATGCAACTTCCCAGAACGCATATTGGATCGGAATTAGAAACCCATTAGTACTGGAAACCGGTTTGAACCGGTTATTTCCGAATAAATCCGGAAATCAGCGAGTTCCGTTTAAGCTTTCCGTTTATTCTGTGTGGTTGGGAGCATTTGTTAACTACCTATATATTATTTGGGCTCAATGAACAGGATTTATTCCGGGGCTATGTTTTGTTCTAAGTCCCGGTCTTGTTAAGCATCGTACACAACGCCGGTCTATTAAATTTAAGACATGAATCTCCATGTAAACTACTGTAAACTATACCATAAACTGTGTATTCACGACTGCCCTTGTGAGTACTTGTTTAGACTAAATACTTAAACAATTGGAAATCTTGAGGTCCTTAATACCTTCGGGAACCGTCATAATGCGGCAGGAGATCAACCTTGCCCAAATCGGAGACACGAACGATTAAACTAAAGGATTTGGTTACTAGGTGTTTTCCGCGACCTCGTCTGCGATCCAGAGTGAAAAGAAGCCTATCTCCTTCTCCCACCTACCTGTCCTACCTGTCCTGTCCGCTTGCCTAAAGCAGGTTTTTTGTTCTGTCTCGTTTCGAAGGATATATTTATTTATTTAACAATGGTCTATCATACGTCCGTCTCATTTGCTCATTTATTTACAATTATTTTTAGTTTTTGTTGTGCAGATTTGTGCACAATCACACTATTTATATACCTACTATATTCGTTATTATTTTTTAGCTGGCAAAAATTTATTTCATTTTAAGTATGCATACACACGTTACATTATAAAACTGATTTACATCCGTCACATTACACTCTTAAGTCCAGTTGAAAACCAGCATCAGACTGAACTGGGCCTTTTTGGCCGTGACCGTGAGCCGTGCCGTACAGCCGTGAGGCAAACTCCGCTGCTAATTTCTTTCATCGCACTTTCACTTTCAATTTGATTTTAATTTGAATTTATTTATTTATACTTCAAACACAGAGATGTACAGAAGCGGACTTAATGCCATAGGCATTTTCTACCAGTCAACCTTTGGGTGGTTCAGAGACAAACAGTGGTAGGTGCAATTATGAAAAATTGAGGACTAAAAATTTTTTAATTATAATGATACACTGATACCTATTACAAACTATAAATATAATATATATAACTAATTATATAGTATAAATATAAGCACAAATAAATATACATAAATACACAAAATTAAATATACTAAAACAAACAATGGGAAAACATTAACGTGGTGATGATACTGCCAGCTTCTTACACGAATGTAGGTATGTTTTTCGTATGTGTCTGTGTGTGTGTGAATTATATTGTGTGCTTTTTAGTCTGTGCAAAGTATATGAATTTTCTTTCTTTTTCTTTATCCTGACAATGACCTGACCCTGTGACCTATCTATCTTTCATAACGATCGGTTCAGTGGTTTAGGCGTGAAACGTAACAGACAGAAAATATTTGTTTAGATTTAAACCTGATAGGTTTTATACCCTCTTTTTAAGTGTATTTACTTTTCTTTTATTCTTTTGATTTGTGTGTGTGAGGATTTGTTGTTAAATTGGAAAAATGCAAAAAATACAGTTGTTTTGTTAGAATAAAAAAGCATTGTTTATCAATAAATTGGTGTTATTTACGAAACCGATTTGCATGGATTCACTGTCAATAAGTCCAATTAAGGACTATGATCAACAAAACCAAAAAGTTTTTTGAAAAACAAACAGCGTCCTCGAATAACCTTTTTATTTTTATTCACCCTGTCTGTACCCATGTGTATACGTAGGTACGTATTATATCCGGGACAAAGCGGTCCGGACACGGAAAGGCGCATTCGAGAAAAGAATGTAATGCTATTACGGACAGCCATTTTGTTAATGCAGATGCATACACTGCCTTATGAAAGCGTACGTACGCGAGCTGCGTGTTGAGGTGCAAGTGGGAATGTCAGGAGCTTTTTGTAATGTCTAAATGATTTATTTGATGTCATGTGTTTTTATTAGACTTGGAAAATACTACACTATAGTAATATATATTTGCATATTTCAAATTATTTGTTAATTTTTGGTAATGCTCGTCTAGTAGCAACCACTGATCTTTGAATATGTTATCTGCGGATAATGCAGTGGACTAGATAGTGGACTGGATAGCTTCTATCGCGGGCCTTGAGCGTTGAGACCTAATCCAGAAATTTCGTAACGAAAATAATACCTAAGAAAAGAGTGTTTTGTATTGAAAATTATGTTTAACTGCTTGACAACAAAGTTCAAATTTACTTAAACGAATGATACGAGAGTGTTGTATTGAAAATTATGTTTAACTGTTTGACAACAAAGTTCAAATTTACTTAGACGAATGATACGAGAGTGTTGTATTGAAAATTATGTTTAACTGTTTGACAATAAAGTTCAAATTTACTTAGACGAATGATCCTTGACTATTAATAGTTAAATTAAAACCTTTTTATTAGTTTGATGTTCCCTGCCATTACGTTGTGTCAAGTTTTAAAAACTATAAATGTGAATAACAGTTCCTGTCAATGTCATCATTGCTATTTCTTGTATTCGGGTTAATATTTTACAATTGCGTAAGTTGATAAAAAATGCTATGCAATAGCTTCGCCGGGGCAGTCCCCGAGTGCCACACGTCTTTTTTTTATTGTGATTTAAGAAAAATGGCAGTACCATTGAGTCTGTTTATGTTTTTCTAGTA
This sequence comes from Conistra vaccinii, assembly GCA_948150665.1. Taxonomy (NCBI): domain Eukaryota; kingdom Metazoa; phylum Arthropoda; class Insecta; order Lepidoptera; family Noctuidae; genus Conistra; species Conistra vaccinii. The sequence continues at coordinate 19,224,013 of OX411326.1, forward strand.
CAATTGTTTTTTAATTAGGCACCAATTGTCAAAACATTTACAAACATTAAATTGGATTAAGCATTGTAATTATTATTTATATTACCCTTTAATTTCATAATCCACGATTTACAGTCTACAATTTTATTCAACGTTTTAATATCCACAAAAGCGTATGTAAGTACATTTTGAGATCATAAAAGGATACCTCACACGTTTTAATTCTTTTCTCTGCTACTAATGTTAATATATTAAGCCATTTTATTAACGCTGAGTTATTGCGTCTGACTTAGAAATAATAGGACTCGTGGTGGTGCTGAAATGAGAATTAGATGTAACTGTCAGTTTTAGTTAATGTTTAAAACTTAATTTAATACAATGTGTGATTAAAATTAAGATTTCCATGTGTTTTCATGGACACTATGCTAAGTATTGTATTTATTTTAAATATTATGATAGATTATTTACATACATAAATTCACGCCTTCTTCCCATGGGCGTAGGCAGAAACTACAGAACGCCACCTGCTACGATCCTTACATACTCCTTTTGCCTCGTTTACGTTCATACATCTGGTCATACACGCTCGCCGGTTTCGAGTACTACGCACCTGTCCTTTCTGAGAAGAACATCACCAATAAGGTCAGTATAATTATGTCCTCCTAGGGCGTCCCCTCCCGGCGTTTCCAGTCACATCTGCCTTGTAAATACATTTTGTTAGCCGCCTTTCATTCATCCTCTCAACATGACCAAAACATCTCAGCATACCCTATAGATTATTTATTTATTTATTTATATTCTCAAAACCTGTTTTTAGGGTTCCGTACCCGAAGGGTGACAAACGGAACCCTATTCATAAGCCTCCGCTGTCCGTCTGTCTGTCAGCGAGCTCTACCTCATGAACCGTAATAGGTAGGCAGTTGAAAATTTCACAGATTGAGCATTTCTATTGCCGTAAGAGCAACAAATAATAAAATTAAAAAATAAAGGGGGGTCGCCATACAATAAAATTAAATAAAAAAAAAAAAATATCTAACCCTGGCATGTGGGGTATCATTTTCTAGAGCTCATCGAGTAGAGAATAAACATAATTTTTATTTGTTTTTATCTTCAAAATGATGAATTAGGGGGGATTTTAAAACCGGCCAGTATTTTTTGAGTTTAAGAACTTTATCAACTTTTTTCAAAGTATCCCTAGACGGTGTTGATGTGTGTACCTCGTGTCAAAACTACACTCCAATAGACAATATATTCAGTAACATTGAAATGAATGCTGGCACATACAGTGTACTATTCAGTTACCTAGCTTAAACCGTTGTGGATACAATTTCATATTGAGAAAAATTATTGGTGTAAAAATATTCGGTCATGGCGGCCAATCTCAACGGAGACTGGCCTTCGGCGCGGGAGATATTATAGTGCACAAGTGTGTGCGCAGACACGAGTGCACTCTCTCTTCCCTCACTCTCATAGTCCGATGGGATGTGTAAAAATAATAAGTAAGAAATAATAGATTTCTGTATGACTATCAAAAATAACGTAAATAAATACCTGTATTGACCCGTGCGTTTGCACTGGCGAAACATCACGACAAAACATGTTGAAATCTCTAGTTCCTGTCAAACATTGTATGAAAAATTGACAGAAAATAGAGATTCCAACATGTTTTGTTGTGAATGTTTCGCCAGTGCAAACGCACAGTTAAAATTAAAATTTGGCGTACTACTTACATTCTATTTTGTACAATATAGTCTGATGTAGCAAGAGAAATCCTTTTATTTATAAGTAACTAGCTTTACCCGGCCTGGCTTCGCACGGTTAGCACTAAGTACTTATCTACGGCGCATCTACCTTTCCTAATTACCTATTTCTACCTAATTACCCACCCTACCCTTCTTACCAGGGTAGGTAGGTAGGTACCTAACCTACCCTACCTACCCTATATATCTACCTGCTTACCTACCATATATACCTATTTATACCTACCAATACTATGTTAGTAGCAAATAAATAACTTTGACTTTAGTTAATGCATGTTACTGGATAAAGTTAACTTAATATTTTTCTCTTAAAATAAATGAAATATACTCCTACACCTATATTTTAACACAACAACATTTTCTCATTAAAATTAGACAATTTCTTTACAAATCTTTGTTTTTTTATAGCGCCTCTGTTGTTACCTTTACGAAAGTATTACAAAAATTCATAGTGTTAAATCTTGTACGACATGGTATGGAACCCTTCGTGTGCGAGTCCGACTCGCACTTGACAGATTTTATTTACTTGCGCTTTTTTGCATTTAAAATAATTCGATAAATTGCAGAATTCAAATCCTAAACTTTGATGTGTTATTTATTCCGCAACTTTGAAGCATTGTAGCATTTTTTTAAATATTATATGGCAAGCCAATCCGATGCCATTCATTCTGTCAATGTCTAAAGCCAACTGGATTAAAAAAATAAAAAAATTACTCTACATTTTTATTTGCACTGTCAATTTTCAGTTCAAGAAACTGGTTAATTCCTACACCGCCTTAACTCCTCAACTAAAACAACACTGTGAATGAAATAAAAAGCTTTCGGTTCAGGTTCCCTGAATTATGTATGACGGATTACATTATCGTACTAGCTGTTTATCCAGTGTTCGCCCGGGTGCGTTGCACTCAGGGATTGTCAGACCTTTGTTGGTGCACATGAGCTTTTTAATGAAGCCTTTTTTGCATTTTGTAGAGTATCGTATGTGCTGATTTTAAAGTGAATTAGGTGGAAAAAGGAGCAGCGGTGGCCCAGTAGTTACGGCCGTTTAGAGGTATGAGGAACAGGGTGTAAAGTTCACTCATCCTTTATAGAAAAGGGAGGATCCTCCGACCAGACGGGTGTTGTGTCTGGCGGGCAACTGCACGTAAGTTGATTTTGGATAGTCTTATACAATGTCGCCCATGCGCATGTGACTGCCCGTAATTTTCTGAATATTCATGAAAAAATATCGAAAATAAACTTCAAAAGGGGGGGTCTATCTATAACATTTTTAATGTTATTCAATTTTTAATTTTTTAAAGATTTGCTTTCTGTTTTTTGACACATCTCCGAAGTTTATGGGTCGATTTGGATTCTGTTTATTATTTCCAAAAGCTTATGAGTTATTATAACAGGTTAATTAAAATTTTTACAAAAAATTATCGACTACGAAAAAAAAAAACGGAATCGAAGTAATTTTTTCGATAAAAAATATTGTATTTATTTTAAAAAAACTAGTGAAAAATGTTATAGATAGACCCCCCCTTTTGAAGTTTATTTTCGATATTTTTTCATGAATATTCAGAAAATTACGGGCGTTCACATGCGCATGGGCGACATTGTATATGTCGTTCGCGCGGAAACTCTAATAACGCGATGCAGGATTTGTGTGACGTCATGTCTTTGCTGCGTAGTTCGTTTGTGGCGATGTAACCGCTACAACAGTATGGACCATTTTGTAATTTTATCAGTAGTTGCTTGAACGCTAAAAGTGAAAGAATCATTTAGGATTCCACTGAAGTCCTATAGCCTTTATTTGTTTATCATTTTCCATCTGAGTGAATGAAACGTTATCACTGAACGACTGACGTTTGTAATGTAGCGAGTTACGCTGGCGATTTGCTCTGCCACTTAAATAGCTCGAAACCGGCTGCGAACAAATACCTACTAACTCAAGTTGTAAAACCAGTACATGCTTTACATCGCCTACTCCGGTGTTGATGTCATCGACGAAAACCTGGTCCTGGAGAACCTTAGAACCCAGCGAGAAGTGAGCGGCTTCGTCACGAGCAAGTACGGTGATGAACTGACACCTAAGGTGACAGTTCGCAATCGATAACCGAGCAACGGCTCAGTTCGTGATTTACGGCTACACAATGCGTTAAAAATCCCAATCGGATTGTTGTAATTTAATATTTTTGTACATCTGCTTGATGTCGGCAGTGACAGCAACAAATTGGATATACGAAAGCCTAATAAAACCTCTACATCCTGGTGCAATTTCGGACCAGTCAGTAGAACATCATTAAGTGATATTATTCCATTCGACGTTTTACAATCCGCGTCAAAGACAACGCGAGTTCGAGTAGTCACTGTGTGTGTTATTACATTCCGAATGTAATAACTATTAGCTAAGGAAGCCACGAGCCTGAACGAATATTCTTAATAGTTTAAAATAAATTACTAAATATTTAAATAAAGTAAATATATTACCCAACGCAATATTGTTTCATCAACAGTTGAAGAGACAAACATTTAATATTTGAATTAATATCATGGAGAACTAAAGTGTTTATTTAAATCTCAAATGGAGAGACCTCTGCTTGCATTTACTCTTCCATATTGTATTATTATGACATATTATTTAGCCTTTAGTTCTTTATTTTATTTCAGTGTGGGACAGTGATAAGCCGCTAACATTACCAGCCCAATTTTCCCACTGCTTTGACTCAGACCTCTGACCTCTGTGAGAGGAAGTAGGCCGTGTTCAACCCAGGCCTAGAATAGGTTCAAGTAGGTAGGAATTGGTGGATGTCATATAGAATTTAGTACTAGCACTTTCTGTGTTCATCTTTAATCCATCCAAAGGTTGTCTGTAAAAGATCGCTTTTAGCGAAGACCGCCCATTGTGTCACCCTATGTAAAATGTCTAAATCTATGTCTTTAATTTTTATGGTGTACATAATAAAGAGTATTCTATCTATCTTGGACCTTACTTACATCAGTGATGGAAAAACAACGTGAGGAAACCTGGACTTATCCTTACATATTATAAAACAAAGTCGCCCGCCGCGTCTGTCTGTCTGTCTGTCTGTCTGTCTGTCTGAACGCGATAAACTCAAAAACTGCCGAACGGATTTTCAAACGGTTTTCACCATTGGACGGAGTGATTCATGTGGAAGGTTTTAGTGTGTTCATTAAGGTTTTGTGTAAATTGGCTGAAATATGACGATTATTGTTGAAGATGTCGGAAAAAATCATGCCGACTGGGAGCTTTACTGGCGTGCGCTGCGTAAGTCGTGAGAGATAAATCAAATTTATGTTCTAGAGTATTGTATATCTTAAAAATTGCAACAAAAAAGTCCGCGATGGCATATGTCTATCTTTTAAGGGTGACCCACAATAACCATTTTTATCTTTCAAAATTGTATAAAATTTTCATTGTTATTTCCGAAGCTATTTTGACCGGTATCTTATTAATCCTTATCCAATTAAATAGGTTATTTAAATTGGGCATTCAATTTCGATTAAAATATGCCTTTACATCACATCATTTAAATGAATAGTTTAAGAGATATCACAGTTTCAAAATTACGCGTAACAAAATAATTATGGTTGACCACACGGGCGCTGTAGTAGCCTACCACTGCGTCCGCTGAAAGTTAGTCAATGATCTTTTCCTTGGCTATTAGGTATGTATTCCTGGTAGAACGTTCCCGTGGGATATTTTGCGACATCTCCGCGGGCGAAGCCGCGGGTAAAAGCTAGTAGTTAATATAATTTGTGAGATCGTCAACCCATCTTGACCAAGCGTTCCGGCCACCGTAGGCGCGGGCTTGCGGACGGAGAGTGATGGGTAGCTCTCCGTCCGATCAGGACCAAGCCCGGGTCGACGGCGCGTAGTGTTCCACGCGCGCCTCAAAGAGTTGTCAGCGAAGCTGAAGGGGTCCGTTAGGGCCGATGCCTACCACTGGGGTTGCGGATAAGTCCTTAGGGGAAACCGTGGCCCCGGTCTAGGCAAGGGAAGGAACACGGGTGGGTTTTAGTCAGTAAAAGTCTGACACACCCTTCCGCTCCGCCCAGAGCGGGAGAAGTCATTTGATGATTTCCCACCCAAAAAAAAAAAAAAAACCTTCCTTGTATGAGTGCCTTCTCTGTATGAGAAGAGAGGCCTTTGCTCTGCAGTTTGGCAATAAGAGGCTGGTATTATTAAATAGAATTGTGGGTTCTATGCTTTCTTACGCCGTTTTTAGAACAGTGCAGTGATGACGAAACAAATGACACAAAAGTTCACGCAAGCCATGATTCGCAACCATGACATCACTACATATTATAAAACGAAGTCCGTCAGCCCGCCACGGCTATTTGTCTGAACGAGACAAACTCAAAAACTACAAAACGGATTTTCATACGGTTTTCACCAATGGATGGGAGTGATTCATGAGGAAGGTTTAGATGTACCTATAATTATTAAGTTTTTGTGTAAATTGGCTAATATGACGATGATTGTCGAAGATGTCGGAAAAATCATGCCGGCTTGCGGCGCGCGAAGCGTAATTCAATAGAGTTAAATGAAAACAATGGCATCATCATCTGCCTAGCCTTTTACCAACTATGTTGGGGTCGGCTTTTAGTCTAACCGAATGCAGCTGAATACCAGTATTTTACATGGAGCGACTGCCTATCTGACCTCCACAACCTAGTTACTAGGTAACATGATACCCCTTGGTAAGACTGGTTGTCAGACTTTTGGGCTTCTAACTAGGTACGCGTAATGACTGTCAAAGATCTACAAAGGACTGCCGCTTTCCGAGGCACGGAGGGGTCTTGGTATGTGAAGATGGTCACTCAGCCACTGACCAACAGCGGCAAGCGTAGCTTAACCTGATCGATCGACCCGTGTGGCTGTTATTACTTAGCCACACCACACCACAACCACACACCCTTCAAAAATAAAAACAATGTATTACGGAATTAATCATTGTCCTTTTGATCCCGATAGTACGTTCCCGTGGGATATTTTCCGATATCCACATGGGTGAAGCTGCAAACTAAAGCTAGTGTGACTTATAAAACAGGGACTGTTACTACTTCGCTACCTCTGATTTAAAAAAGGGTGAGATCTTGTGAAATAGAGTAACATTTTTAAGGAAAATTTTTTGTTTGTAAATTCAAAGCAACCTGAAAAAATTACAAAGACAGGCTTTTTAAACGGAAATAATTTAAAAAGAATCAGTCATTTAAACCTTACGGCTATATTTTAATCAGAATTCGATAAAGAACCTACAATATTCATTAACCTATCTAAATGTTCACGCCGTCTTCATCTTTATTGCTTTCAAAATAAGAACTAAATTCAAACGCATAAAATATATCCCTTTGCCAATAATTGTGTAAACTAATTTCAACTTTACCGACAAACAAATAAGAACAAAATTTGAATACGCAAATATAACCCTTTTACTGTTTACGACCTTTTTTCGAAAACAATAGATCTAAGCTGGTATCGAGTACAATTTTATTCGGTCGTTCAAACCTTTAATAATTGAATAACTTTGAACCCAGAACCCGTTAGAATTTCACAAGGAAACCTATAAAATTTACTTCGAGCTTAACTTTTAGAGTTCTCTGGTAATAATTGATACAATGGACTGCCGTAAACCGGTCTGAACCGGTTATCGGCGGTTGAAGCTAGACCGATCGAGTGTACACTAGAATTTCTTAGACAATCGATGTTTATAGAGTGCATGTACTAAAAGATAAGTAGACATCTCGTTATTTAATTCAGGCGATAGGGTGTCTGAAGTAGTCTAATGAAGCAGCTTTTCAGGAAATAATTGGCTAGTAAACGTAACTTATAGGTACTGTATGTTTTATGGACTGCTTTCAATCAGGTTGTTTTTAAGCTATTGCATAGCTTCTATCGCGGGCGACCTAATCCAGAAATTTCGTAACGAAAATACTACCTAAGAAAAGAGTGTTTTGTATTGAAAATTATGTTTAACTGTTTGACAACAAAGTTCAAATTTACTTGAACGAATGATACGAGAGTGTTGTATTGAAAATTATGTTTAACTGCTTGACAACAAAGTTCAAATTTACTTAAACGAATGATACGAGAGTGTTGTATTGAAAATTATGTTTAACTGTTTGACAACAAAGTTCAAGTTCTTTTCGGATTCATGTGCGTATTGTATAATTATCACTTGCTTAAAAAAACGGTGAAGGAAAACATCGTGAGGAAACCGGCATGCCTGAGGGATATTTCTCGACGGTATGTGAAGCCAAGTCAGAGGCCCATGGGCGGCTTTAAAACTCTGACACCAGGTTAGTCACTAACCACACGAAAAGAAGAACAAAGTTCAAATTTACTTAGACGAATGATACGAGAGTGTTGTATTGAAAATTATGTTTAACTGTTTGACAATAAAGTTCAAATTTACTTAGACGAATGATCCTTGACTATTAATAGTTAAATTAAAACCTTTTTATTAGTTTGATGTTCCCATTACGTTGTGTCAAGTTTTAAAAACTATAAATGTGAATAACAGTTCCTGTCAATGTCATCATTGCTATTTATTGTATTCGGGTTAATATTTTACAATTGCGTAAGTTGATAAAAAATGCTATGCAATAGCTTCGCCGGGGCAATCCCCGAGTGCCACACGTCTTTTTTTTTATGAGTATCATTCCTAAATATTATATTATCAAGGTAAACAGAAAACAGATTTAAAGCAGCCAGACATTATGTACTCGAAGACTTTACTACTTATCGAAACAAGTAGGTAAACTACGGAAAAAACATCACATAAACCAAAATGGCCCCCGAAAATCCATCACATTATATATCCTATCCCATGAAATAGGATCGTATTCCAAGCATAACACAAATACCTTTCAAGGAAAGATTCTTGTAAACTCGATCTTTCGATATAGCGCACACTATATGACCAGCGACAGCTCGGCGACTAGAGACGGATGGCGGCAACGGATGCTGCGGCCGCCAATTTTCATAATTATATTTTGATCAAAGCGCCGCACACTTGGCGTCGAGTTACAGAGTCGCAGCGATAGGCTAGGGGAGTCGCACGCTTGATGATGACGTCTAGAGGCACAATGCTCGCGCACATCCAATGATAGTCGGATGCGCTTCGCCTTCACAAACACCAGGGCAAGTGCGGCTAGAGGCTCTAAATTCACTCACAAGATGAACCACATGACAGTCTCTCTAGAATAGGTACTCAAAGAAAATGATGTAACGACTAATCTCAGACGCAAACGACAATAGGGTATTTTACTCTATACGAGAAAAAATCTAAAAATATATTATTGAGATAGTTTAGGCAAAAAGCAGTCTGAAAACGTTAGTCTTAGTTCATAAAATAGCAAACTAAATTTTTAAATTCAATTCAAAGGTTTCAGCTTTTTTAATCTGTTTCATAACACCAAATAGTATTCGCCATGTTATTACGTCATACGGCTATGTAAACTTAGAAGTGTCAACTGTCAACTATCAGTATACCTCCAATCACTGCATTTGTTTACACAGCCAACTGACGTCATGACAACAGAGCAATAAGGCGTCCACTGCGTTCAGCGTTTCCGTCAAATTACGCGCGAAATTTAAAAATGAAAATTTTAAATGCATTTTTATGGCACTTAACGATTGAATAAAAATTTTGTGATTTTTTTTGTGGTTCATTAGCACTACAGAATTCAATTGAGACACTTTTCAGAAATGGGTGTAATACCCTATTGTGCGTCTGGTTGCAGCGACTAGACGCAACAACAAGATGCATAGTTTGCGCCGGCACTTCATGGGAAGAGAAGCAAATGTGTTGTCATAGGACCAATGAGTTTGTGGATTACCTACCCCCAAATAGAGTACAAGGTTTCATGAAGGAGGATTAACTATAATGCTGTTTGCAGATTTATAAAAAAGGGACGTCATGATAGACATAGTAATCTTCTTGTTACTTTATTTGATGCTGAATAAAGAGTGAAAAAAATTCAAGTTGACGCACCTTGCGCTAATAGTCTAATTAGCTGCGACTTGCGAGCAACTTGGATGTAGCGCTCGCTTGGCTGGCGCGCGGTTGGACACAGTTCTAACCTAATCATTTCACCTAGTTCACAATTTGTTGACAGTTTATAATGTAACGGAAATAATACTATAGGTGTCTGCGTTGCCTTATATAAACAAATGCGGCTGCACTACAAACCGCGGTGTTGCAGCTGGGTTCTGACGGACTATTACTGCTTTTCGTATCCGCTTTTGTATGCTCATAAACACGAGTGGCAGTCACCGCTCGTGTAGGTATGCTGCTACTGCGGCCGCCGACGACGTGGTGTGTTGCGACGCAGCCCGGCCACAGTCGATTTCTTAATTTATAGACGTATCAATTAAATGTTCTTTAATTGTTCTTGCTGTACCAATGAATAGATTAATTGTACCTCTAATGTATCTTGTTAAAAAAGCACTTGTTTGTGGCCGGGCTGTACCGTATACGTTGCAGCCCGGCCACGTCTATATTTTCTAGTAAGATGCTCAGAATGTTCTTAAATATAAACCAAATAAATGTTCTTTTGTGTTCTTTATTTTTTTTCAATGAAATATACCAAGAGAAACGTTTACATAAATAAAAAATGATTTCAAATAAGGATTTGCACTAAGCGCCTGCAGGACTAAAATAGCACGTCACCTTATTTGTACACAGTTGCTAACGTATATCTTTAGGAGCAGTTCTCTCAATATAAGCATACCAGCAAGCAATCGCTTGTCACCGTCGCGCACTCGCCAACTCGTTTTAAGTTGCTCGCTCTACCCGCTTCTCTCTCATGCCTTATAAGGGATAATTCCAAAAAAGTTTCAATACAAGGTTGAGAAAAAACCGAGCCCCGCTAAGAACTTATTCGGTGCTAGTAGGAACCGCGGCTTGGACTCGTATTAACTCTCGTTCGCCAATAGAATGCTAACCTTCCGGGCAACTTGCTTGTTGTTTGTGGCCGATCAAAAACAGCTGTGACATACTGACAGGCAGTGAGTAGAGCTTTTTTGTTAATTCTACAGAGGTATGAGGAACAGGGTGTAAAGTTCACTCATCTTCAATAGAAAAGGGAGAATCCTCTGATCAGACGGGTGTCGTGTCTGGTGGACAACTACTCGAACAATGATGTCGGAAGTTATATATTTATGCTGATCGTGCGGTAAACCTTGCTTGCGCGATGCAGGATTTCGCCTGAAGGGAGCTATTTTGGTTAATGAATCAATAAATCTTGTAAATCAAAATATCATTTACTATCTGCATATATTTTTTTGTTTAAGAAAAAACAATTGCCAAAGTATTGATTGCATTATCGATGTCGAATATTCTGCCAATGTCGTGCATTGGAAAAACAAGTGTGCATAATTTAAGAAAGAAAAAAAAAAACATAAATTAAAAGAATAACAACAACTGTAGACACAAAATTTCGTTTTCTAGATGACAAATTTTATCAAAATTCATTTTAATCTTTTTCAGATATTATTTTCGAAAACTCTGTTCGCCATCTTCCTTTTCTGTATGTCAACAGCAACAGGCCATCACGTCCTTTGTTAGTGAATTGTTGAAGGGAAAAAACGGCAACAAACTTTTTAATGCGTGAATAGATTTACAAAATGTATCGTCCCTTACGTAATCAAGGATTTTCTGGATTTTTTCTTAACAAACTTTGTGAAGAGGGTATTGGAGCCATTTGCTGAGTTAATTTTGTGTGTTATATTGTGAAAACTTTGCTGAAAGGTAGGTTTTACGTCTGTAGATTGAGCAAGATTGTAGCAGGTGGCTATAGTTTCTGTCTACTCCCGTGGGAGAAAAGCGTGAGTTTAAGTACCGACCATTTTGCCTCAAAAGTATTATAGTAGCTTATAATAAATTATAACTTTATATCGGAATTACTTTACTATTACTTTATATTCGTATGGTGGATTAGGTACGGCCCACTCCCTCTCACAGAGCGGAGGCCTGTGTCCCAGCAATGGGAACATTATAGACTGATTATGAATGTATGTTATGTTATTTCGGAAAATAAATCTATTACAGACATACATATACACATATTATTGTTAGTTAATTCACTTAGGCGTGACTTTGCGGAAATCCATTATAAAATACAATAGAAGATGTATATTTAGTAACTTAATCCGCTTAACTGTTCTTAAAGAGTCTTAAAGAACCACACTTTGCGTTCGCCTCTCAACGAGGCATCCTCAGGATGACGATTGACTTGTTGCGAACTCGGACACAACGTGTTGAATGCAAAGTGTGGTTCTTTAAGACTCTTTAAGAACAGTTAAGCGGATTAAGTTACTAAATATACATCGTCTATTGTATATTTTTGTTATGTTTGTAAGTACTTAAGACCGTTTATTCTGAAAGTGGGCAACGTCGCAAATAGATGTAAAATATTTCGCTGTTTTGATTAATTTTACAATAGGTATTACTATTAAGAATGTGGCTAACTAGCGAACTAGAATATTATTACTTAATGCATTGCAATAATAACATTGAATTTGGTGTTGTAACCGTTTTAGGTGTAAAAGAAACATTTGGAAAGTTTCCAAATACTTTTTTTACATCTAAAACTAAATATTCGGTGTAACGATATTAATTATTGCATTTCATAATCAATGTTTTAGTTCACTAGTTAGCCACATTTCATATTTCCATACAGTAATATTGCCAAATTAATCAAAACAGGTAATTATTTGACGGTTATGTGCGACGTTGCCATTTTTTAGGATAAACGCGAAATATATTCGTATAATTATAAAAAATAAACTAGCTTATGACTATGTAGGTATTTCCATCCCAACCAGCAATTCAGTCCTATTATTTCAGCTCATAACTCTAAAAAGCTCTATAAACGATTTATTAAGGTTTTAGCGGTGCCAGAGTGTTGTATAAAAGCGTTCGACAGTACATTATTGCTCTAAATACTTATAGAACTAAAAATCCCTATAAACAAAGGATGTAAACGTTTACTACGCCATTTTATATAACCGTTATAGTCAAGTACTATAGCAAGTTCTAATATAACTAGTACATAATAATATTGCTCTATAAAATTGTTAACAGGTGCCTTTATTTATCTGATTAGCGTAATAATTGTTCCAAACGAACTGCAATAGTAGTTTCGTTATAGTAGAGATAAACACTCAACTACAGGGCGATATTGTGATATTGTGGATATTCAGATCGCTGCTATAGTACGTGTGCGTTAGTAGTCACAAAGACTTTACAATAGAGTGTTTTTGTAATGTAGTCTAATTTCAGATGACGCTAATAGATCGTAAGTGCACTATAATAGTTTTTAGATGCATATTATAATTTTATCGATAAGCATATCACACAGACACTATAATAGTGCAGAATTATTGTATAACAACTTTTATGGTGCCTAGCAATGCGCTTGTTAGTATTATAAATGGGTATCTATCACTATAATGACGCAAAAGTGGCACATACATGTAGATAAATGTTTCTATTAAATGACAGTTAAGTCCCAAAAAGGATTATTGGCTCGCTTTTACAACAATATTCAGACATTTTGATACGGAATTAATGCCGGTTCCGTACAAAATGTGTCTTACATAGATATTATTTCTGAAGAGTCCTTACTCCAGCGATTTTTCTGAATCTTCAAGCAATGATTCAACATTCGAAAAAGACCAACAATTTCGTGATGGCGTGAAAAATTAGGCCATTAATTATAATATTTCGCATTAAGCAACAAAAAGTTTAGTACGATTAATTAACAATAGAATACCAAATACACTACCTAACGATGCGTGTGTGCTGTACTGAGCTCACGCAATGCGTCGTACGTCCAGCCAGTAATAGGACTCGCCCATCAAGGAGCGCTGTTCCCAATTTGACGCATTATTAAATTATTATATATAAAACAAAAGGTATTTTAATAAAACACGTATACTACAAGAATATTTTAATTGTCCTTAAAATGATGAAAGTTTCAGAAAAATACATAATACAAGTAACCTTATATAAGTCTTACCGAAAATTCGAAAGTTAGGTTAGAATATTAAAAAAATCATATCTCAAAAAGGGGGGGGGCTCCGAGACTTTTCCTTCACAGGGGGGGCTGTACACCTCCACCCCCCTCCCCCGACCCCCTCCCACCCCTTAAATCGATGGATGACAAACCGAAGTCGTACCAGAAAATGCTCTAATTGAACATTTGATAAATTTTTTTTAAACCACCCAGAAATAGGAGCCCCGCTAAAACCTTAGAATGCAAGAGCGAGCGAAGCGAGCTCGGGACTTAGGGCACCCCGACACGGACAGGTTAGGTTAGAAGGGGATGCCCTTCGTGGTAATTTTTTTTAAACCACCCAGAAATGCGGGACTCCGTCGACTACGCCTAACAAAACATAAAAAGTGTATTAAAAAAAACTATGCATTTCCTAAACTTCCCCCATGAGGGGGGGTCTCTTATCCCCCCCCCCCCTCCACAAATATTCATATAATACAAGTAACCTTATATAAAAGTCTTACCGAAAATTCGAAAGTTAGGTTAAAATATTAAAAAAATCATATCTCAAAAAGGAGAGCTCCGAGACTTTTCCTTCACAGGGGGGGTTGTACACCTCCCCCCCCCTCCCCCTCCCACCCCTTAAATCGATGGATGACAATCCGAAGTCGTACCAGAAAATGCTCTAATTTTACTTTTTTTTTTTCCAAATCATTAACACTACTCGTTTAGACGTAATTTTCGGTATAGATTAAAAGTAGCTCATCGTCGCATTTCGGCCATTCCGCTGCTGTAGTGTGTGGAGTCCATTAGGTACACTGAAAAAACACAATTTATATTTATAAAGATATTGCTTCTAAAGTTCAGTGATGCTACTAGATTCATATTTATGCACTTCATATAAAGAAATATAAACACTAGGTACGTAAAACTTGATAAAACTACGAAGTTCTTCCCGAAGAAAAAAAAACTGGTTAAGTACATGATTAATATTCACACTATTCGTTAGTAAACAGATTATACTTAATTAAGTTTTTTTTTCATTACCTATGGTCTTCAGAAAAATAGTAAAGAAAACACTGTGTATTATATGTATATTATATTCAGTCATGCTCACACAGAACCCCAATTTTAGGTTGAATCCACGATGACTGACAGTGAAATCATTACCTATCACGGGAAGTACTATAATGGCTCTTAGAATATCGAAATCACTTTATATGATAAACATTTTAGTAAAAGCTCAACAATTCGAGGGGGGCACTTTAAATTCATGGTAAACCTATCCCTAGTTTATCAGTAAAGCTGCAGTCGCACATCATTTCCACCGTAATAGACTAATATTATAATAACAAAATAAAATCTTACTTACCTCAGATTGCTTGTATCCTTTTGTAAAATTATTTTTTGCACTCTGCACTGTCACGAATGTAAAATAATGAATGGTGAATGAAAAAAGTGATGTAAAGGAAACTAAACTCTTGTATAGTATGAAAAAGTACTATAAAAGGTCCTACAGTAGCCAGTACATCAATATTTTGAGACCTGCACACTGTTACATAGATTTTATTGGACTGTTTCGTCATTTGGAACACTGCAATAAAATTATTTTGTCACTGAACAGAGATATAAATGCGCCACTTCCGAATAAAAGATACGTTCTTTGGGGTTTTATAGGACCAAGGACAGTCTTTTACAAAACGTTCTATGGTTTTTTATAGTACTAGTTTTTGCTGGTTGGGCACTATTATACGTAGTGACAGTAACTTAGTTTATAATAGTGACGGCACTAAAATTAATTTCTCAAGAAGATCTAAATTGGTTTATTACGTACTTAAAGAGCATAAAACTCATCCAAATTCAATCAATCAAGAAACGAAAAGTTTTCCCCACAAAAATAAGAGACAAGAAAAATCCCGTAAATATATTTCTAGAACAGTCAAATAGGTACCGAAAACGTAACATATTCGAAGAAATCTAGAAACAACAAACACACAAATAGGTACACCACAATTCACGCACAAATTCCGGGACGAAAATCCCCGAATGACTTCGAAAATGTAACGCAAATAGGGACAGCTACTAAGGCTAGGGTGACAAAAATATCGTGTAATAGCGTCCACGGTCGTGAGGTAGGTACATCGGGGCGGTCACGTACACACGTTATGAAGGTGGCTTCGAGCGAGTGGTACATTGCATGAGTTACTCAACGTCCCGCGATATGGATGTGTTTGGAGTACTGTGACTGCGTTGTCGTTTTTGAAGAAAGTAGTCCTGCGATGATATTTGAAAATAAATAAAACGAGTAACAAAACATAAATTCACGCCTGTATTCCCCGAAGGGTTAGGCAGAGGTGTATCTATAGTTACACATACATTTTGATAGTTATGTATAAATCCCATGTGACAGGGAACGAGCCTATAGCCACTAAGACTTCGGCCTGCTGTTGTGAAATCCCTGATGGAAAACCCCAATAACAATTTGCCCGACCTGTGAATCGTACCCTGGACCTCGTGCTTAGCAGTAGTACTTGCGACGACTACACCAATGAGGCAGTAATGACGAGTGACGTTATATTTACAGAAAACCTTACAATATCTTTTGTTTTTAAAAATAAAAGAAAAGAAAGAAAAAAAGAATATCAGTTAGTAATTTTTGTTACATAATAAAGAGATAACCCTTTTTTACATCGAGTTTAAAAATCAATATAAATCACCGTCTAGGTAGAATAAAATTTGCCTTATGGCTAATTTTGCTATTATTATTATTATGTTTATAAATAAATATAACAAAAAAATAAACGTAAAAGAAATCCTAGCTAAAAGCATAGTTACCCTACAACAAAGATTCGTTCTACGAATTACTTGAAGTGAGCTGAGTACGTCACGGCCACATCACATCTATCAACTTCTCCGTCTGTATTGGTACATACACAATACGCGTCTACGAAACTTATACAAAAGAGCTCTTCATATCTTTAAATAGTATTTTCGTGTGACTTTGAGGGAAAATGGCGTATTCTGGAGTTAATTTCAATGGTTTGAGGTAATAAGTGGAATTAAAAAAATGTATCTGTGTTGTTTCTATGTTAATTAATGTAATTGGTGTTGTTCTGTTTTAATTAAATATAAATAAATCTGGTTTGCGTCGATGACGTGACATAGTACGTCATTGTTGTACTTTTGTTGTCGTTGCTTCTATTCAAGTACAGGTTATTGATTGGCTGAGAAGAAACTTCGTCAAGCTATTGCTTGACAAAACCCAAAGGCCAGCCGGTCTTTTCAGTAAAAATCACACCCTGAAAATTTAGCTGTCATTCCACCAGAAGGCCAATAAAATTGTCGTACTTCAAAAACGTTCAAACCGCCGTCTGTCAAAATTGTCAAAAATGTTGGTAAATTGGTTAAAATACAATAGACGATGTATATCTAGTAACTTAATCCGCTTAACCGTTCTTAAAGAGTTAGAGAACCCTGTAAGAAATCGACACGTGTTTCGCCTCTCAACGAGGCATACGAAGTGTTATCAACGCGAGCCGAACGCAAAGTTTGCGTTCGGCTCGCGTTGATAACACTTCGTGTCCGAGTTCGCAACAGGTCAATCGTCGTCCTGAGGATGCCTCGTTGAGAGGCGAAACACGTGTCGATTTCTTACAGGGTTCTCTAACTCTTTAAGAACGGTTAAGCGGATTAAGTTACTAGATATACATCGTCTATTGTATTTTATGATGGATTTCCGCAAGGTCACGCCTGAGTCAATTAACTGGTAAATTGGTTGTATTTTTGAAAGATTTCGAATGACATTGGCACTCACTTCATCTCGGTTTTCATGGTGAGTTTTTTTTAAGAAAAAATCGGCTGAAATAAAATTCAATCTTATTTTATTATTTAAGTTCTCTAGGTTACGGTATAATTTAAAGTTTATCTGCCACGTAACTCTCAGTAATGTGTTATTTTAATTACAACATTAAATAAGCCCATAACGTTTATAGTGTTTACTTTTAGGAGGTAAAGTGTGCGGTAACCCTTATCGGACATGGCGGGAACGAACAGGTAAACAAGATGGCGCCTAAACATACAAGACGTGAAGTAGTGTGGCCATAAATGTGGGATAATTATGTTTTAATGGATTTTTGATTAGTTTAAGTGCCCCTTCTCTTCTTAAAAAGCCCTACTGCGGGACCTATTTGGCCGTGAGGCACACATGATCCTATATTATAATTTTATGTTAGGTTTTAATTTGTACAAATGTGTGGTGTGCTAAATAAACGTTTTTGAAGTGAAAACTTCTTTAGCTGTGTTGTGCACTTTTTTGGGATGGACGTCAGATCCGTGACTGTAAGATCCGTTGCCTAGCAACCGACCAAGTAAATAACAAAATAAATAGTCTTTGACATTACGTAAAGATTGCGAGGTAAGAAATTTTACCCATATTGATGGGTAAAAAAAGCAGTCAAAACATACTTCATGAAAAGTGTTAAAATATTTTTTTTATTTTTGTTAGACTATATTTTGAAAATAAATCAATATACTACTACTACTAATGAATATTGTATTTAACCACATAAATTATAGTACTTTTATACTGATAAATGAAGCAATATGTGCGAAATTATTCCCTGACCATTCCAAAATATTCAAAAATGCTCAACGTTAATGTTCATTTTTCACTTCTGCCGGCACTCCCGGATTACAGGCTATTGGTAATTTGTCGGAAACGATTAATACCTACATATTTCTTTACCTACGTCAATATTTCTGGTGTTCCAAACAGGACGCGATTACCACTACAAGAACCCTAAGATCCGCAGCTCATAACAAATACTTCGAAGATAATAATATTTTGTGTCGAGGTTAGTCCATAGCGTAAACACAACCATCTTAACAATAACTGACCTTTAATCATTGACCTATAACTTCCAACATTTCGAACCTCCCCATAATCTCTCATCTAAAAATAATTCCCCATCGTAAGTCCCTTACTATAATAGCTGAAGTGAAGCCCATTGATCCAATCACAACGACTGCCGTCCGAGTTAACCTCCATGTAACGAAGGAAATGCTTAATAAACCGCCAAATTGGACCTCCGCCCACCTCAGCGCGTAACAGGTGAAGTATGACCCATAAAATTATATTAGTGATATAAATGGAGGGACCAGAAGACGTGGAGTTGGTGGATTTTGTTAAATTATTTATGGTTTGTTGACTAAAGGAATATGAATTATATACGTAGAATGTTATACGTGAAAGTTTCTTTTAAACTAGGAAAAATACCCGGATGAATGCTAATTTGCAGTTTTGCAAAACTGTTACAAACATACTTCGAACATCTACAGACCTAATGAATTATACCTACTGCTATTTAAAACCATATTATTAAAACCATATAGCACCTTTACCTATTTGTAAAAAAAAAGAACAATAATAATTAATTGCTCAAGTCTATTTCTCTAAAAGTTGTGTGTTATATTCTGATACCTATAACATATAAGTAAAAAAAATTTAGAATATATCCATTTAGCCAAACGCCTTTGTCAGCTTAAGCGAAGGAATTATGGGCAACAGCTGTGCTCCTATACAATATGTAAAAAAACCCTATCTTATCTATGAGGGATTTTTAAGTATCGTGCTAAGAGTCTTAGCAAAAGGTAATTTTAAGAAGAAAAAAAATCCCCTATTTTTTATGGATTTTTATATTATTTATCTTACCAGGTTATATATTTGATGCGGGCGGCCATCGTGAAGCAGGAGTCAACAAATCATCACTTAACTCTGCAATTTTAATAATGAAATTTTGGTTATTAGTACAGCGGGCTCCAGAGAAACCACACCCTTTAGCAAAGTAAAAAACAATGCAAGGAGGTGAGATTCCACTGGAGCCCACTGTACTAAAATTGTAAAAAAAATTTAAAAATGTAAAATTAAATAATAATAATAATTCAAATTTAAATTCAAATAATTTGAATACAGGCATACACCCTTATGAAATACACAACAAAATACAAAATTCAAAATAAGATTTTTGATAAATTTTTGGCAATGTTATAACAGCACCTATGTGCAACTTTCGGTTCAGACTGGGTTTTTTTAAACATTGTATAATAAACTTCATGGATAAGTCCTGGATTTTAAAGAAATATAGTCACCACCTCTGACGTCACGTGTCTTGCTCTTTAGTGGTAGTAAATCGTAGTTTAGGATGACGGCGTCATAATTTTGGTAGTATAAAGTGTACCATCAATTATTTAATTTATTTCCTAGTTCACGTTAATGGTTCATCAGGAATGGTGGAATTTTTATGGTTAAGAAACCTAGAAGGAAACTGGAGAATGTTATTTTTCATACGAGTAAATCCTAAGTACAGCTAATAGTTAAAATAAAATCACCTTTAGTAGGAGCGACCTAAACTTAGGTTTTATACAGCAAGTAGGCAACGTCGAAAAAAGCTGTCAAATATTTCGCTGTTTTGATTAATTTGACAATATTACTGCATGGAAATAAGAAATTTATCTAACTAGTGAACTAAAATATTGATTCAATCTGCCTATCCTTGTTCCCAACTATCTTGGGGTCGGCTTCCAGTCTATTCAGATGCAGCTAAATACCAGTACTTTACATGGAGCGACTGCCTATCTAACCTCCACAACCCAGTAACTGGGTAAGACTGGTGTCAGACTTTCGGGCTTCTGACGACGACGCCGTAACGACTGTCAAAGATCCACGAATGACAGCCGGGACCAACGGCTTAACGTGCTTTCCGAGGCACGGAGGAGTCTCGGTATGTGAAGATGGTCACCCATCCACTGACCAACCCTGGCAAGCGTAGCTTAACCTGGATCGACCCGTGCGGCTTGTTATTACTTAGCCACGAGCTCCTCTATAGCGAGCCCCACTAAAATATTGACTATGAAATGCAATAATTAATATCGTAACACCGAATATTTAGTTTTAGATCTAAAAAAAGTAGGTATTTGGACACTTTCCAAATGCCTTTTTTACAACTAAACGACTACAACAACATCAAATTCTATTTTATAATTGCAATTCATTATTAATATTCTAGTTCACTAATTACTTATTTTCATACAGTAATATTGCCAAAATAATCAAAACAGGTAAATATTTGACAGCTATTTGCGACGTTCCCAACTTTTTGAACGAACGCTCATAACTTGGTACAAATATCAAATCAACTGGTAAATGACGTCTCTGTCACATTTATTGATTTTGTTACCATATCAAAATAACAGTTATTATCATAATTTACTTATTTACCACAATTATTGTATAAATCGTACCACTCATATCCTGAAAATAATGAAACCTCAATATCATGCTTTTTAAAAGGAAAGATTAACAGAACTATCTTAACTAAATCGGTTGAAGTTTAGCAGTTGTAGAATTGCAACAATAACTAAACTACAGTTGCAGTCCTCTACTGAAAATAGGCCTCGCCAAATTCACAACAAAGTAAAACTAATACTATATTTAGTACTTCAAACGCCAGCTAAGCCAGACTGGAGAATAGTAAACTCAGGCACCAATAAATGCTGCAAAAACACCAACACGAAAACATACTCGAAGCAATCCTTTCGCAAAAACTTCATTTAGGTTTTATACGCAGTGTATCCGTGAAAAAAACTCATTTCGAGTTAATCCTCTATATAAAGAAACTTCCCCGTCCACACGCTGAGGCCAACGCTAAAACTAAAATGTACTGCACTAAACTTTTTCGTCTAAATTATTTATTACGCTCCGTAGTTCCCATTTTGCGCAAAATTTTCATACCGTTTGTTTTATGTTCCTCGTATTGTTTTACGGGAAAATATATTTTGTATTTTTTAAAGCAATAAAAATTAGGCGAATTCCCTTGTTTCGATAGATAAATCTAATTTGAGTCAACGAATTGGTTTTAGCTGTGGAATTGTTTAGAGTTGGATAAAAATAGTGAGATGATTTTTTTAGTTTTGTGCTACAAAGTTCGTGGATGGTTTTAGTATTGGTGCCACCTTTGGTTTTTTTTTTACGATACGCTTTTAACTATAGTTTTTATTGAACGTGGATTGGATTTTCTTAAATTACCCGACTGCGGCGATGCAAAAAGGAGGGTTATGATTTTGACGAGTATGTATGTATGTTCATCTGCTACCTCATAACTTCTAAACTACTCATTATAATTTGACAAATGAGGTATCGTTGGAAGCGTCTTGACCATCCGCTAGTTATAGGGGGTGACGTCATGTAAAATTTATATGGCGCCTTCTAGAGGACATAAAGTCATGAACTAAACAAAAAATATTATTGATGATGCCGCCGTGTTTGGTATCAAATGAAAGAGCTTAATAAGCACATTCAAAAAATATTATTTACGACAAATACAATTTACAAACAATAAATCACAGATAGACAAATTAAAAATCCGGAGTCACACGTAATCATTTTGATTTATACCTAACACGTGTGACTCCGTATTTTTTTTTTACCTAATTAAATGATTGAGTTGAGTCTCTCTATTTAGTACAGATATTTCCAGTTTTATTGCAAGAGACTCACACTAACACATGTACTATAACATGACTAACATGATTTTAAAATAAAATACCCTCTTGAGAACTGTTCAGTTGTCTTATTTTTATATTTGCATAAAACTTGCTTACCGACTACAGGACTCCTCGGTTTGGTAGATGTCAATGTCAGCGAATTTTTGGTTCTAAGACATGCCGGTTTCCTCACGATGTTTTCCTTCACCGTTTTGAGAGCAGTGGTGATGAAATAACTAACACAAAGTACAGCGTCTGTCTGGGTTCAAACCTACGACCTATAACTCGTAAATCGCAGCCGTTACCACTGGGCTATGACTGTTCCTATGTCACTTAATTCTGGGAAATTGTAAACACTAAAATCTTATCCTACTAATATTATAAACGCGAAAGTTTGTGAGGATGGATGGATGGATGTTTATTACTCTTTCACTCAAAAACGACTGAACAGATTTAGATGAAATTTGGCACACAAATAGTTTATAACCTAAATTACCACATAGAATCCTATTTATCCCGATATTCCCACGGGATCAAGACTTATGCAGGTGAAACCGCGGGGCACTGCTAGTAGTTAATAATAATACTTCCACAACTCTGTGCCTCGAAAAGCACGTTAAGCCGTTGGTTCCGGCTGTCATCCATAGGAGCTAGTAGAAGGCCAAAAGTCTAACAACCAGTCGTACCAAGGGCTATAGTGTCACTCAGGAACTGGGTTGTGGAGGTCAGATAAGCAGTCCCTCCATGTAAAATACTGGTATTCAGCTGTATCCGGTTAGACTGAAAGCCGACCCCAACATAGTTGGAAGAAAGCTAGGCAGATTGAATACTCACACAAAAATGTAATTATAATATAGTTTGGAAAATCCAAAAGTGCACGCCTAATACGTCATAACACTCATTCATAAACGAAAAAGAAATTCAAGACATAGTTTCTAACAAAATGAACAATTTATCACTTTTCATGAAGTATGTTTTGACTGCGTTTTTACCCATCAATATGGGTAAAATTCCTAATCTCGCAATCCTTACGTAATGTCAAAGACTATTTATTTAGATATTTACTTGGCGGTTTCTAGGCAACTTACGGACGTCAAATGAAGGTTGGAAATATTTAGTTATAATTATAAGTTTTTAGTTACTATTTCATTAATTATTATAATTAAACTACTTTGAATAAAAAAGCCATTTTCAATAGGGTTCCTCCTATGGCTAAAACGAATGTATGAAAAAACAATTGACTCAATTAATTG
Source organism: Conistra vaccinii (assembly GCA_948150665.1). Lineage (NCBI taxonomy): Eukaryota > Metazoa > Arthropoda > Insecta > Lepidoptera > Noctuidae > Conistra > Conistra vaccinii. The sequence continues at coordinate 19,247,555 of OX411326.1, forward strand.
ATTTTATCGCAACCTACAATGTTTTCAGGGTTCATAAACTGACGGACAGGAATTTTTTTTCAACTATTTTGATGCTTTTTCCATTTCTGCTGCATTAAATCAATTGTTAAAAAGTACAGTATTAATCTCCATTTAATCATCCTGTGTACTAGCAGGAGTGTAACAATAAAAACAGTTGCAGAAATGGGGCAAAAAAAATTTTTCGATCGTATAGCACTCTAATGCTTCGCATTATGACTCGTGCAAAAGTCAAACAAAATTCACAACCAAACTAATTCTCCGCACAAAATTCCGCTCGCAGAAAACTTTCCAAACCAAAACTAAAAACAGCTAAGCTTTATAAAAAGCCTTGGTAATCTCAAAAGGGAGAAATGAGCGAACAATACCACAGTGGTAGCCGCTACTGTACAAGACGAGTGACGAAATGGAGTGTTAGCAATGAGCATTCACATAAATTAAAAGAGTTGCTATTAAATGTTTGTCCTTATATTCGAGAGTAGTATAGAAATTAACGTTTGTCATCATTGAGAGTAACATTCATAGCCAACGAGTACCTACATGTAATTACGTGAGATCGAAAATAAACAAAAAAGATTTGTAATATAGCGTTTTGTGTTCACTATTCACTTGCTGTTGCTGTTTATTTTCTGTTTTCTCTGTAGGTGTATGTGTGTTATTTTAATTATTGTTATTTATTTTTTACCGTTTTGATAAAAGTACATAAAGAAAAATCTACTTACTTACCTTTATTATCATATTTTACTGACGCCTGAAAGTTTGATCAGAATTAACACGTTTCAACGGCTCGCAAACGATTAAATTTCTGTCCTTTATTTTTTTTTGTGTGTATAATGTAACTGTACAACCTACCTCTGAATTAAAGATTATTATTTAATCCTCTGTGCGCTAATTCGACTCGCATTTGACCGATGTTGTACTGATGTGAAGGATTGAATGTGCATTGGCAAAAAGAGTAATTTTGCGAAAGGACATTCTGGGAAAAGAAGATTTTACTAAAGAGACATTTTGCGAAGAAGTTATTTAGCGCTGAGAAATGGATATTTTGCGTCCGGTAGACATTTTAAGAAGTGGTTATTTTACGATTGAGCCGTTTCAACAACGACTTTATTTTCCCTCGTGACTTTCTGTAAACAAGACTTGCTAAAAATAACATTAGTGCTCAAAGCGACGACGTTGTCGCCGCGCCGCCACCGCGCTTCTAAGCTCTCTGTATATGCAACGTTGCTACACCACCACCGCGGATAGTAAAGTTATATGGCAAAATCAAGCGGAGACGGCGGCGGCGATAGTGCGGTAACGGCACGGCGGCGGCGCTTCAACATTCAGTCTACATGGTTACGCGAAGTGGGATCGGCGTGATTGCGGTGCCATCTACATGAACCTTTATGAGCTCTCCATTCACTACTTCTCTACAACACACGTCATAAGTGCAATATCACTGATTCTGAGTTGACTGGCATTGAATAATTTAGAAGACATAAGTGGTTCGGTATATAGCAGACAGTTTATACAAACATAACCGAACACAAATAAATTATTGATGGATTCCGGGAAAATATGGAAACTTAAAAGAATATCAAACGCTTATATTTTTGTAAGCGACTGTGACTTATATAAATGTTCTTCAATTAGGGCGCTGTGTGTTTCTGAATAATTATTATATTCCTGGAAATTGCTAGAATGTCGAAGTTAGTTTCCAAGAACCGTGCCACTTGCAAAATTCCAAGAAGACTGCTTCAAGTACCTTTGTATTCAAAGGCTCGTAACATTTCCTTCCTTATTAATTATGCGAATGTACCGAATGTACTGAAGTACATTCGCATAATTAATATAATTATGTGGAATGAAAATGATAACATGTCATAATGTAGTTCCATTGCATAATAATTTAAGCAATGGAATTGTTATTTGATTTCTATTTTAAGGTAGTTACTTCACAATATCTATATTATTAATTTAATAAAGCTGAAGAGTTTGTTTGATTGAACGCGTTAATATCTGGAACCACCAGTCGGATTCGAAAAATCCGACTGCCGGTAGTTCGTCGGTGGTTCTGGTAGTTTGCATTTAATAGCCCAATGCATGATGCTATGGGGTTATTTAACATCATACTACGACTCTCAGGAGCTGAGAAAAAGAACGCTAAGCGTAAACGAAGTAATTTATAAATATTCCGATTTCTTTTTAAGTAAACGGTGGGTGAAAACGCAGGGCACAGCTAGATAGATATTTCTGTTTGGTACTCACTCAAATGTTTAAATTTGCTATTCAATGACATCGTGAACAAAATCTGTCATACTTACAACCGAAAGCATATCGTATTGAAATCAAATAAAAGCAAAATAACACAGTTGTTTTTCCACGAACTAATTTAGGTTTAAGTGTAAACAAGAGTCGGTAAAGCCATTGGAACAAAAACGTCTGAGGGTGTGCCATGAAACCAGCGGCGACGGAGCGAAAGGGGGGAAAGTGCGGTTTTAAAATTGCTAACTTGATTTTATAAAAATGTTTCACTAGTAAAATGCTATATTGTCATAAACAACATATACCACAGGCTATAATTTATGAAAATATCACACGGGCGAAGCCGCCGCGCTGGCGGAAGCTATTCTTAAACCACATAGCTTCTGCCCGCGACTTCATCCGCGTGGAATAGTTACTTTGGGCTAACGCTAAAAAACCCCCCGATTTTGAAACGTTATTCATTAGTGCTCCGCTCCTTTTGGTCTTAGCGTGATGATGTATAGCATACAGCCTACCTTAATAAATGGGCTATCTAAGGCTGCCTGTCCACCGGAGCGGAGAGGAGAGGAGAGGAGCGGAGATGTGTCAATATTAACCAATAGAATCAAAACTCCGCTCCAGAGGTGCGATTCTATTGGTTAATATTGGCACATCTCCGCTCCTCTCCTCTCCTCTCTGCTCCAGACAGGCAGCCTTACACTTAAATAAGAAACTCTTCAGCTTTATATGTATGTATAAATATAAATATAATATAGAAAATCTGGAGGCAAATAAGAAAATTTACAAAAATTTGCTAACTGTACTGTGTTCAAAATGCTTTATTTCTTTTACCTCCGCCCGCCACTGGTTTCGTGGCCGCAGCCTGAAACTGAATTCACTCCGGTTGGCACAAAAAGAGAACTTTCTTATTTTGTTCCCAGTACTTGAGAGTAGTCGTGTTACGTTTCATTAGAGGGTATTTTTTACTGATTTTCTTCTTTTGTTTTGTTTAATTTGTATGGTGTCTATGATGTGCCTGATTTTATTACGGTTCGCGGTTTTACCTCGCTTTCGTTGCGGTTCTATTTTTAAAATTATGGCTTTTTGTAATATAATTCTGTTGATTTTTTTTTTTTGTACAGAAAAACAAAGATATTTTTAGTATCATTGCAATACAAATCTTAAAAAAAAACAACGGGTTGCACTCCGGGAGTACCGGTAGAAGTGAAAACTTGAACATTAACGTTGTGCATTTTTGAATATTTTGGAATGGTTAGGGAATAATTTCGCACGAATTGCTTTATTTATCAGTATAAAAGTACTATCATTTAGTGGTTAAATACAATATTCATTTGTAGTAGTAGTAGTATATTTATTAATTTTCAAAATACTTATAGTCTAACAAAAATAAACAATTTATTACGGATCTTACGGTCACGTCCTGACGCGAGTTTAACATTTTTTACCCATCCCAAAAAAACTGCACAACGCCGCTAAAGTTTTCACTACAAAAAAAATCTTTTTACTAAATGTCTACGATGCGTAATTAAAACTTACTATTTGCAACACCTGATTTAACAGTTACTAAAAGGGAATATGGAGACATTTTGTAGGAGGACATGCGTCTCACTATTTTCATTCGTCGTTTCTTATGTCAAAGAGTATAGCGAGACTGATTTGAAACATAGACTGCTAAAATCATAACCCTTCCTTTTGGCTTTGCCGTAGTCGGGTAAAAAAACGTGCAGTCTCAGTATTACCATTACAATGTGTAATAGGAATAGTGAGAGCCACCCCGAATTTGATCCTTATTACTACTAGAAATTTGTCCTACTGACAGTGTCAGGAACGCATTCTCTCGACGGCGACGGTCGGACTGTGCAACCCTTAGATCTCGTAATCAAATAAAGAAACTCTAAGCATATCTAGCCTTTATTATAGTCATATTTCGTTGAAATGAATTTCGTTTGAGTTTACTGATGTAGTTGAACATGATTTAGAAGTAACACTAAGAGCGATAACACACTCTGACTGAATTTTATTTTCATTTATTATTATACATTATAATGTTTTTATTTTAAGAGTTGTATTGCTAATGTGGAAAAATTATTATTAAATTAAATTAATTATTAAAATTATTATTAGTTGGTGGGTAAATTATTTTTGCATAAGTACTATTATATAGAATCAAGTTTTCCAACTGAACAGACAGCTGTGCTGCTGGGGAGGTTGCTGCGCCACTTCTACTTCCCAGCTAAAGCACTAGGAAGCGCTGAAGGGCGGGCGTTTTTGAAGGACTGTCTTAGGTAATTTTGACGATCGAAAAGTGCTGATTCCCAGCCTAGTTTGAATAAATGACTTTTGAATTTTGAAAATTTGTTGATTTGCCAGCGTGTTTCCAGAGGAGCTCGTGGCAAAGTAATAACAAGCCGCACGGGTCAATCCATCAGGTTAAGCTACGCTTGCCGGGGTTGGTCAGTGGATGGGTGACCATCTTCACATACCGAGACTCCTCCGTCCCTCGGAAAGCACGTTAAGCCGTTGGTCCCGGCTGTCATGGGTTGTGGAGGTCAGATAGGCAGTCGCTCCATGTAAAATACTGGTATTCAGCTGCATCCGGTTAGACTGGAAGCCGACCCCAAGATAGTTGGGAAAAGGCTAGGAAGATTGGAAGATTTTGAAAGCGTGTTTCCAGCGAAGCCATTTATGAACGTTTTCTGGGTGCGCAGCGAAGTAGCCGCGACTACGCGACTTGTTCTCACGCTCTCTTGTACACTACGTTAATCGCTCTTATTAGGAAAACGCGGTGAACACGGTGCCCACACGTGGCGTGCTCGCTATGCATATGCAGCGAATGAGTTAAAGAATCGCCTCTCTGGAAATATGCTCACAAATCACCAGTGTGATATAGCCCTAAAACCAAACCTTTATTCCTTTTATGTTACCAGAGAATTTCTATAAAAAACTACGATTTCTTTTTTCACGACCACTTCAACCTCCATACTGTAAATAATCAACTAAATTGATTGATAAACTGTAGTCAATGGGCCATTACTTGCTCGATAATACAAATAGCCTCTGTCGATATCGCGTTATGGAGGCTTTCTTTATCTTTCGAGGGTCCCTGTAGGGTTGGCAAAAGATATATTCCAAAGATACCATGAAAGTACAGCGTTGTTTCGTGTTGTTTTTGTTGGGAGAAGACATAAAATCTAATGGAGGTGATGAGCTGGACTTCTTTAAAAAAAAGATTTTTTCTTGACACCTCTGGACAGAGAGAGGTCGAAAGTGAGTAGGGATGTTTTTGCCCAGCAGTGGTACAATCCGGGATTATAAAAATGGGGGGTTACCTGTTCATTTTGAAATATATTGGAATCATTATTATGATGGATAAAATCTGATATTTTCCTTGGCTTGTATGTAAGTTCAGAGATTATTGAATAGTTAAAAAAGGTACCTATACTTTGACGAAACTGTCTACTGTGATTAAAATATTAACATTGTTCTGGCATCAAACCCTGTTTGGTCTTCCTGTCCTGCATAAACGACCAAAATGCAATTCTTCGACACGTAAACATACATAAACCTTCTTCCAATGGGGGTAGGCAGGAACTACAAAACGCCACCTGCTACCATCCTTACATGTTCCTTTGCTTCGCTTACGTTCATGTATCAGGAGGTCAAGTCTACTAATGTACAAACGTCACAATGGTCTCTCGATGGTGAGTTTTTGACAGATTTTGTATTGCAAATTTGTCAAAAACTAACAATGAAGAGACCATTATGGCGTTTGTAAATTAGTAGACTTGGCCCCCTGGTCATAAACGCACGCACACCATTTTGAAGAACATCATCAATCATGTCCTTCTGGGGTGTCCCGTTCCGGCATTTTCACGCACTTCTGCCTTGTAAGTACCTCGAAAATTTTAGAATTCAAGTAACAAATACTCGAATTTATTAAGTTTCTCCAAAATTAAAAAAAAACAGATTGCCAACCCTGTCCGTGACGGATAGGGGTGTTAAGCCAATATTAGGTATTAAATAGCGGCATTAGGAATTGACGCCAATGAATAGTGGTCGATAAGAGAAATGGCTTCTTCTGAACACCTTTTTTAAGGTTTTTTTTTTATTTTAAGCGAAAGATTAATCGTTGGGATTATCTGTAACGATTAGGTGGATTGATGTCGATGTTAAATGCGTCTTGATGTTAATACTTAGGCAGGGTAGTCAAAATTATCGATTTAAATCAAATATGGAATTTAGGCATGGTAGTAAAAATTATCGATTTAAATCAAATACGGAATTTAGGGTTCGTTATTAACTTAACAGCGCAGGATAGCCTTTACCAGAACTGGTCATCGTATTATTGGTTCAGCAGCTTCAATGTCATCTGGATTGCGCTGGAATATTGCAGTTCGCCGTGTACGTGGTACGACAGCGGCTCCTCCTGACTTCATCTCTGTCATCAGAAGACAGCTGCCACGAAACCATCAATGCGACGGTCTGCTAGAGTTGCAATCATCTGTCAGTGTCACTCATAACCGAATTTTCCGGCGATTCCACGTAGATAGGGCAATAAATTATCGATTTAAATCGAATAAGTAATTCAGGGTTTGTTATTTTTTTACTTATTTAGGTAGACTGCCTCTTTGGTCTTGTAGTCGCAAGCGCTACTGCTGAGCATGAGGTCTTGGGTTCCATTCCCAGGTTGGGCAAAGTGTTATTGGGTTTTTCTATATGGAATTTCTCAGTAGCAGCCCGGAGTCTGGATTTGTGCCCGGTTGATGGCAATTGGCTCGCACATCTGACTTATTAAGAAATATTCTTCTTGATGAGATCTTTCGATTGGTGTACCCATATCTTAAAGAAGATTCGCCAAGGTAGCCAGCGAAATTAAAATTTTGTTACGTTTTTTGCAATTTGCAGGTCAATTCAGGTTCTATCTTGATTAAAATATGATTTGCGAATGATGTGTGATATGATTTTGAATTTTTGGGGCTACCTGGGCGCATCCCACTTAAAGGATTGTGCAGACTAGCGCGACAACCAATGCAATACAATTTTTAAGAAAACTTCACGGTATAACAATAACCGGTGTCGCGTCGCGCGACAAGTCGCGATGGTCTGCACAAGTCTAAAGCTATTGGGCTTCAGGGAAGAAACGCCCATTCTCCTTTAATAATAGGAATTTAAAATTTATTAAGTTCTTTGATCAATATTGTTAACTTACATAAATTATCCTGTACCACTACAATACACAATAATGGATTTCATTACAAAGATACTTAAAATGATAAGATAATAATATACAATGTACGTACTAAAACTAAGTGAACTCCCCAAGACAAGACAACGGCATCCTCACTGGGCCTCACGAAATCGAAAGTGATTATCAAGAACAGAACAAACTTAATCAATCTAAGTTGGTAACGAGACGCCGCCACAAAGGACTTTGATACGTATTTACTTAAGATAAAGATATTATTACAATTTATACCAGTTCACACAGGGAGGGGTGAGAATTTATTATTTAATAAAACTTTATACAGAAGTAAAAAAAAATACCGTATTATTATGCTTTTATGCGTGAGCTCTGTTTAAAAAAAAATAATATTATGTTATATAATTAAAATAAATAGTGTAGATTAATTTTAATAGAGAGAGGAGAAGCGAGTGTTTTTCTTTCTTTGTTTTTTTATTTAATTGTTAAACATTTAACAAACCTCACATAATAAGGCCTAGTAACAACGGTAAGAGGTTCTTTTAAAGCGTGGCCAAATTTTCGAACTAACGCAACCATCTTGTTTTTTTTTTAATACAATTTCTGTTTCATTTTCACAAACTTTTACCAACAACCCTGTCAATGTCATTGACGCGTCAAAAGATCTTCGTAACACTATAGATTTGTATATTGCCGGTTTATACGACCCCAGTAATGTTATCGAACAATAAGTCAGAACAGCGCTGATTTGCAACTGGCCTCGTATAGATACTAGTTTCAACCCATTCCAGTACTGACTTCGCGCCCTCAGGTCAGTCCAGTCGACTAACCTACCTGTCGTTATTCGGGCCAGTAGCTTTCCCCTTCTGACTTACTGAGTTACTGCCGATCTCGTCTTTAACCAGGCATTACACCAAAGGAAAGATAGTTAAAGTGAAATTTCAGGCTTGCAGATTTTGGTGGATTTAAAAGTACGGCCATGGGTTTAATAAATACGGCACTGAATAAATATTTAAACGGCTAGCATACAGTTATTACGTTTCTAATAAATGTTAGTGCATGCCATATTTGGCCTGTAGAAGCACCCACAAACGAAAATTAATTTGATAAAATAAATTCTTAAAAAAAAAAAACACAATTTTACCAATTCTAATTCCATTTGGTCACAAATAAAAACAACACCAAAAAATAACCAAATCGTAATCAACAAATTCCTACCTATTCAAAATCCAGTAAACCAAATAAAACGCACCCTGTATACGGTAATCTTTTCCAATCATTCGTTTCTGTACTGTTACCAAATTGAAAATGGCACAACTTTAATGGAAAACGAGTTCGATGTTGTTATCTCTGACATTTTTATTGTTTTAAAAGATTTTATTTTAATAGTTATGTCGGTTTTACATTCAATTTATTATGGATGATCTATTTTTACCAGGTCATAACTACCTATTTGTGATTTTTGTTGTAGTGTTTCGAATGCCTAAACACAAAAAGAAACGAGAAAAAAAAATTACACCCATAATTATGTTATAAAGTTCGAATCGTGCAATTGGCCAAAATACGTCCACCGCTGGACATAGCCGCCCCCCCAAGCATATCGCCACTTTGACCAGTTCTCTGCTTCTTGCATCCAACGAATACCTGCGGTCTTGACAAGGACATCGGTTCACCCTGTGGGAGGCATTCCAACGCTACGTCTTCTGCTATGCGGTCACCACTCCAGAACCATTTGGTGCCATCGGAATCTACTTCTAATAACTACTAATATTGAATCGTGTATCGAAAGTAAATCTTAAAACCGCAACATAATTACTGTTTATAAACAAAAAAGGTTCTCAGTATTGACGGTATTAGTATTCAATCAAAACGGTCAATACTGAGAACCGAAACGTTATACTTTATTCATTCAACTGTAAATAAATTCATCAAAGGTCGTATATATAAAAAAACAAAAAATGCCCACTTGATTGAAATCAATCGCAAATTAGCATTCTTTGTTTCGCTAACAATGAATGAGTTGGAATGAATTAATTTGTGATCAAATTAATATTTAGGCTTTAAAACAACAATTGAAACGACTTTTCGTAATGTTATTTTTAACACCCTCGTTGGTCTAGTGGTCGCAAGCACTACTGCTACGCATGAGGTCCGGGCTTCTATTCCCAGGTTGGGCAAAGTGTTATTGGGTTTTTCAAAAATTTCAGTAGCAGCACGGAGTCTAGGTTTGGGTCCTGTTGATGGCAATAGGCTCGCCTCCTATTACATGGGACTTAAAAAAATGGATGTACTATAGATCATACAACTCTGCCTTATTGTTATTGTTTTCCTGTTCAGGTAATACATCCTCATGGTTGTTATGTTGTTGTTCTTGGAAACACGTCGTAAGTAGAAATAATAATATACATCATCTTATTTCATTTTGTGATAACCTCAAAATAATTATGATTTAAATCGAAGAGTTTTGTACCGGGAAAGCCAAAATTTCCTCTCAACACTTATGTACAAAGATAGATAGACAATAGACACCCTTTTTATCACTTTCGATGTCCGAGTGTGCATTAAACAGGGGAAGCAGAGTGCCAATTAGAATGAATGTAGCGGCCCAAACCGAACTCTGTTACTGACATTAAAAACAATGGCTCGAACATTAGTAGGGATACTGTTACACCAATGCGTAACGGCTTCACAATCATTACGAGCTTTTTTTTTACAGAAATGTTGAGTCCAAGATATTTTTCTTTTGTTTTTGATGTAACCACGTGGGAATTATTTAATGAAAAGGGACGGAAGTGTGTAACAAGAATACTGGGAAGCGCGCGCTGTTTGATTTGACCAATGGGCGCGCCTGGTGCTAGAGTTGGCCGTCAGATGGTAAACTATTTTCTGCGAGGTTGGTTATGCTGAGATGTCATATACTCGTACTACTGTAAGCCTCGCCCGTTTTTTATAAGTTAGTATTAAATACACGCGTTTTTTTTTTCGAAATTGCCCGTTTTGGTTTGAAGTCGAACTGAACCCCTAAGCATTTACACGAGTTTGATTAGTATAAAAGATATAGTTATAAAAAATTAAGTTTAAAACGCTCAGTTTTACTAAAATACAATATTTAAGATTCTTGTGTGTCTTGAACCTTCACAACAGTTCTTGTTTGCCACCAATAACCATATTTGCTGACCAGTAAGAAAAATATGTATGGGTTAAATTAAACGAGTTTTTTTTATAAAATAACAGTTGTATATTGAATAGCAGTAAAAATACAAGAGCGATACGCGAACTCTGCAATGGCAGACGTGCAAAAAGAGAAGAACGAGATAGCACATTAAAAAAGAACATTCTAGTATAATTGCATGAACAAAGCTATTTTATTCTAGGTGCATCGTCTTCACATAAAATTATAAAATTAATGTATACAAAATATTGTAAAACTTACTTTTAAAAGAGTATCGGTGGAGTTTCTTGCCCATTCTTCTCCATACGAAAATTACCTTTTGGAAGGGGCGACTAGAATCTTTTTTATTTTTTGTTAATCTTTGACGTTCAAAAGTGCCTTTTATGTGCTTAATTGAAATAAATGATTTGACCTTGACTTTGACTTTACAGATTTACAAATATATTTGTAGCAGTCGGTGATTATTACAGACATGACATTGAGTAATTTCACCTTTATCTCTAGTGTCTAACAAAAAAAATACATAGCAAAATAAAAAAAAAGCTGAAACGATTTTTCAAACACTTCAAACGTTGTATAGATACAGTATGTTGTTATTCCACAGAGTTCAGTTGAATACTTGAGGCATGAAAACGGCACAAACACACTTTCAGATTTATATTATGAAATAAGGATTATGGAGTACAAAGTTGGCTGCTTAAATGCTAGGATTTAGCTTTTGCTAAGTACTTAGCTAGTGCTTAAACAGAATAACGTTTCTGTATAGAAATATGAGTATTCATTAGTTTAATGGCTCTGCTTTAAGTAACTTTGGCGCGATTATCTTTTAGAATTTCATACGGGTTTTATATTTCGTGCTTCTTTGAGTTTTTTTTTTGTGAATTATGAGCAGTTAGTTACTCACGTAGTATTTTTTATGTATGAAAACAGGCCAAGAGCGTGACGTTAAAAAAAAAAAACGATAAAAATATTCATTCCACTTTTTTGCATGTTACGTGCATAGTGTACAAGTACCACAACATTAAAAAAAACAACGGGTTGCACTCCGGGAGTACCGGTAGAAGTGAAAACTTGAACATTTAACGTCGTGCATTTCTACTCTCCCTTCGTCTTACGAATTTTCGGTCAGGTCACGTGTCCTGACGCGAGTTTAACATTTTTTACCCATCCCAAAAAAAGTGCACAAAGCCGCTAAAAAAGGTTTAACTTAAAAAAAAAAAACTTCTAAGACTACGGTACGGCTACGCGGTGCAGCTACGATAGCGTAGGCCGTAGCCAATTATCTGCTACGAATCCGTAGCATCCGTAGCAATATCTTACGTCGTAACCATTGTCATCGATAGATTCAATTCGTAGCCTCGTAGCCTACACTGTGCCGCGGCTTAGCTGGCTATCTAGAGAATAAAACTTTTGCCCTTCTCCAGATAGGGTCTTCCCTATAGCTCAGTAGGTTGTTGCCATCTGTGTAATGGTCTTCTTACCTTGGGAGAAAAATTGAGATCAATACTTTTGTTACGGGAAGTTCGGATGAGCATAATTTGTGTTGCATACCTAAAAGTTGAATGAAATATTTATCATTAATGATTTTCGCACAATAGTCTCACAATCCAAATCTGCTGCGTTCGATACATTTATGTTCACATAACTCGACAAAATGTAAAAGAGTGTATGTGTGTGAATAGCTGATTTGTTTTTCCAAATTCTTTTTAGGTCTAGTAAAAGTTCTTTAGTTATTTCAATAATAATTACACCTTGTATATAGGTACTTACCGACAAAAGCGTACTAAACAGAAAGGGCATGCAATTAATTGAGCCTTAAATAATTCCTATTTTGGTGTTCTAAAAATACTAAATAGTGAAGTAACTGCGACCGACTTGAATGTAGCGTTCGCCATTTACATGTTGTATACTCGTATGCCTATGCCTATGCCGCGGATCAATTAAACACTTCCGAACAGTTTTGTTCACAAAGTTATGCAACATGTAAAAAAAAACCCTAGCTAACCGTAAGGGTGTTTTTAAATGTGAAAATGTTTAGGAAAAAATTCGCAGATTTTACATGGGGCGCGGCGGCCGTTGCTTAACGAGTGTCTACAAGTCATGACCCCTGTTGAAAATTTGCAAATTTTTAACAAGGATTGGGATTTCTGGATTTGGGGTAATTTTCGTACTAAAAATGTGAATTTTATTGCAATAACTTTTTAATTTACAATATAAAAAAAAATACTTTTTGGTAATTTTTCCGTACCTATGTGCCCCTTTAGGATCGGACAGCTTTTTTTGCATATTATTGTATAATAATACATAAATTATAATAAGAACAATCTATATACCCAACGGTGTGACACACGGCCAAAGTTTACCCAAGACACAGGGAAACACAACGGGCGTAACATAGTACGATTCAGTAATTACACAGAACGATAGTTGTAACGAGGACACACGGGGTGACTGCTAAGCGATGTACATGGATATCTCACCGGGGACATGGTAAATGTTACCTGTTTCATTTGAAAAATAATAAAAGAGGGATGATCTACAAAATTCGTACTAAATTGACATTTTTACTGTAATTCGAACGAGTAGACATTAATTTACATTTTGTATTGTTGTAATCCTAATTGTTATTAAATTAAATATGATTTGCATGCCCATGTGACGGTAGAATATGAAGGATTTGTATAATAAAACATCGATATACTACCCATGTTTGCAAAGTAATAAATAATTTGATTTGATTTGATCCTAACACGAATTATTTAAAGGAAAATGAAAAGACAGCTTAGTGTAATTTTAAAAACAGTTACAGTCTGGGTAGTATGAGAGTACCTTGCGGAAAGATGAGAAATCAATACCTCACGTGTTGACATTTTATTAGGTACTAGATTTGGACAGATGCATATTGCTTGCTCATGAGAATTAACTGTGATTATATATCAATCCATCGCGATGTCCCAGTGGATAAAGCCTCGCCTCTCATGCACGAGGTCATGGGATCAAATCTGGGCAGGTACCAATGTGACTATTTCAATTCATAATGTACTTTCTAAGTTTTTCTTCGACATCACTGAAGGAAAACATCGTGTGGAAACCTGGATATATTATTAATATAAGTCTGATGTCGCCAACCAGTCTTGAGCAAGTGTGGTGATCAATTCTCATGCCTTCTCAGTATGAAAAGAAGCCTTTATCCTGCAGTGGGACAGGTAACAGGCTGGTATTAGTATGCGTTATAAGGTATTATTAAGGGTGTAAGGTAAGTAACTAAGGCCATTTCCTTCGGTATACCGAAACGATACCACACTGCTTTCATTTAAGGACCTCACGTTATGTTTTGGGTATCATTTGTGCAGTAGCGCTTAATTCATTGAAATATAGGCGCTCGGTAAGCGTTCGGTACCGAGTATATCGAGCATGCTGTAAAACGCGTCACGTGAGCGGGTACCGCACTGGATGTTTCTACCGAGACGCGGTAAACCGAAACGATCCCCCCCGCTTCCGTGTATACCGAGCCAATCACGAAACGCTCATTGAAATATAGGCGCTCGGTAAGCTTTCGGTACCGAGTTTACCTAGTATGCTGATCCCGCACCACTGACGTACCGACCAGTGAGGAAAGGGCCTAAGTATGAAAGTTCCTTGTGAGAAGGTAAGTAAGCAAAACCTCGCGTGTAGTTGTAAGTTTGTTACAAGATTTTGTTAAAGGCGTAGGCAGCTGCGTATTTTGTATACTGACAAGAATCAACTGTGATTAGCAATCTATCTGACAAAAACTGTCAAATACTTGCAATAGCATTCTTCGTAACCGCGCGCTTACAACCGCTTTTAAACCGCCGTTTCAAAAACATGTATCACACATGTATTGACGTTGTTGCAGACACGTGTTTTCTTGAAATTTTTCTATACAACTAAGGGTTTATCTATAAACGTTGCTTAAAGTTAAGTCATGATTAGCAGCTGTTTAACCATAAATTTTTGATGTTTGAACGCCACTTAACTTTAAGCAACGTCTATAAATAAACCTCCTAGTCTTTATAATTTGTTTTAGGTGTAAACGATAAACGAAAATGGTAGATAGTGGTATATACTATTTTCGTTTATGTAGAATACACATGTTTTATATCTTGGTGTAAACGCGGGGTAATACTGGGACCTGACATTGTGATCATTCTATGAAGCTTTGATATCGCGAGACGTCGCGAGTTGAATGGCAAGAGTTGCTCGGCAACCGTCACACGTGGAACATCTCAATGTCTAGGTTTATCTAAATCTAGAACACGTAGGTAATCAATTTCATTACGTATTGGAGTTCTCTTGAATTCCGTTTGAGAATTTTTAATAAATTTTGTTCTATAATATCTCTTGCTTCAGTCGTGGGTTCTGTAAAAATAGATTTTACACATACAAATAAATACTATTTTATATTTTGACCATTTTATATTTTGTTAAGTTTTGTTGACAGGCCTACATTGTCCTCCCATACCTATTAACACTAAAATGAACCTTTTTGGTACAGCCGTGAGACACAGACTATTGTTGATAAAATATGATTATCACTTTTTATTTTGTTATTTTTGTATTTTGTGTTTCTATATAAACGTTATTCTTTCTTTCTTTTTTATTTGTAAATATTGTAAAAGCCAATTATTTTTAAAAGGGTAACCGTGGAAATTCTTGCCGTTTCTTCTCCATAGGAAACGACCAATTGGAACCGTGCACCTAGCTTCTGACATTTCACAACTGCATTATTATACATACATTTGTGTGACATAAAATATTTTATTTTTATTTTGTTTCGAACACTTTACTTTCATATACATAGTCTTGTCACAAATACTTTGCTACCAAAATATACATAGTGAGGTGTTAATTTAGCGGAGAACTGTTATTCACTGAACATTATTATTTCAAACAGATTGTAGAACTAACAGGCATAATCATTATAAACACACTGGGCTAAGTCAACAAGAAGTGTGTGTGGTACAGACTACGAAGTATAATCATTGCAAACAATGTATTACAGGCGTGTGCAGGCATTTCTTGAAGATTCTGAGCGTTACCAAGTAAGTAAATGAAAATAGCCATTAGGTAATAGTCCACATAAGTGGCAGGCAATATTTAAACGTACGTTACTACCACCAAGTTGCTGCCCGGTTAATATTATTTGCCTAAAGTTTTATAATGTGGAAACCAAAATGAGAAAAGAAAATTTCAAAAAATGTCTAGTCTTATACAACCTAATTTTGTTTTAATTCACATTTATTTTAATTTGTTTTGATTTAATGAGAGTATTATATTTACTTTAATTCTACTTTTTTCTTATTCAATTTTTTAAACTTAAGTAAGATAATAAAATTATCACCTTTTGCTGCATATACTTGCCTAATTGTAACCTAAATGGAAGAAGTCACTGGCTCCTGAAATACAGGTACTCTAACTCAGCTCTGGAGGCTGTACATTTACCTTATTAATATAAATGCAGTTTCACCCTCGGGTAATGTCAGGTTAACCATAAATTTTTCGTGGTTAAATAATAAATGATTTTATTTCTATATGTAAATAGGTTTGTATAAACACTTAAACACGACAAAAATAAATTACGTTTTAAAAACTAGATGACTTTGGTGTTTCCTATCCGACTAGAGTCTCTCTCGTCTAAGCTAAAATGACGTGCCCTACTACCGCATTTACCGTAGTGTACAATGACATACTCTAATTAAGTAGTAGGATGCGTCATTTCAGCTCAGACGAGCTCTACTCTGAGAAGAAAGACCGAAACTAACTCAGAGGTTTACGGACTTTTAAAGTCCAGACATAATATTGATCAGATCATGGTGAGAACCAGTAGATTAGTGTCTGAAATAGTCTTTATAGTTAGTGGGGTTTAAGTCTGGCGTAGTTTTACTCTGCGTGTATAGCGAGCGAGCTTTAAGCGCAGGCCACACCGCCAGCTAGCGGGCGGGCGGGCAAACATCGTTTCACCTCTTTACATACTTCGGTTCACACCGCGAGCTACCGACTAACCATGTAAAGAGGTGAAACAATGTTCGCCCGCCTAGCCCGCCCGCCCGCTAGCTGGCGGTGTGGCCTGCGCTTTATACGAGTATTAGTCGCATAAGATGTGTAACAGTATCAAACTCTCGGAAAATGGATTGATACCATCTGACGTCCAACTCTAGCACCGCGCGCGCTCATTTGTCAAATCAATAAGCACCTTTTTACCTTTTTTTTGTGCGAAAAGTTTAAATAAACAAGCGCGCGCTTCCCCAGCTTCCTGTTACACACTTCCGTCCCTCTTCACGATATTACTCCCACAGATTTCAGGAAAGCCATAGGAAATATGTTACACATCAAAAAAAGTTTATCAACGTCTATTTGATTAGAAATATATAAAAAATTATATACCAGCAAAAATTAAACGTTTCCTTAAATGCCCAAACACCACATGGTAACTGATTGTAAGTCTAGGCTGATCAAAAAGTTATGATAATCGGTTTTTTCTTGCTCAGTGCCTATGGGTCCTAGCGTGATGTTAAATAACCCGTAGCCTTCCTCAAGAATTGGGCTAACAAATGCAAAAACATTTTTTCAAATCTGACTGGTAGTTCCAGAGATTAGCACGTTCAAACATAACTACTATATAATACTGAAATGAAATGAAATGAAATTGTTTATTCTGTAAATAGGATATCGGAATCACTTTTACACGTCATATTAAAAAAAATGTTTAAAATAAGCTAGATGAGGTCGGCGTTTCCTAACTGACTACTCTGAGAAGAAAGGCCGAAACAAACTCAGAGGTCACAGTCTCTTTTAAAGTCCAGACATAATCTTGGTCAAGTCATATGAGAACCATGTAGATTAGTGTCTGAAATGGTCTTTTGAGGAAAGAACCACACAGATTTAAATGGACCTGTCCAGTCAGTGCAAGCATTTGTCAGTAATCGTGGAGCTCACTCAGAGCTTAAGGAGCTCAACTCGACGAACAATACCAAAGAAAGGACATTTGGGTAGGCCGCATCAACTACTCAAACTGCCAGACCATCATTAAAACTAACTGTGAAATAAAAAAAATAAAAACATTAAAGAGAGAAAAAAAAAAAAATACCCACATAGTCCTCACATTCACAATAATTAAAATAATATTATACTTTACAAAGTAATCATGTCATTTTGTATATAATTTTATTATGTTATTATTTTAAGTATTGTTTTATTCTTCTATGTAAATATTTTTTTTAAATCTGGTTTAATTGATGATTATAAGTAACTACTACTAATCACGCAAAAACGGCTGAACGGATTTGAATGGAATTTGGCAAACAGATAATTTATAATCTGGATTAACATATAGAATACTTTTTATCCCGGTAGTACGTTCCCGTGGGATAATTTCCGACTTCCACGCGGGTGAAGCCGCGAGCGAAAGCTAGTAGAAAAAATGACCTGATTATGATTACTTTTTGATCAGCCTAGTGTGTATAATGTACCTAGATTAATTGCAATATGCTAAGTTGTTGCGCACACAACCTATCGGGTAACGGGTGTATGTGCAGGGTTGATTGGGCTATCTTGTAATGGAAATTACCCTAAGGTCTATAGGTTTAGCTAGGGTTAATTTCTGATGGGATATTCTGAGAAACAGTTAACCCGTCGTAGATTAGTTTGTTTAGCTCTACACTACGTAATTAAACTGTTTTACTAAACAGCTACGTATTATCATGTGTTTTTACAGTTTCGTACCATTGTACTTGTTGAAAGGCCTACACTGTCCTCCCTTATCTATTAACATTGTTATTTGAAAATATTGTAAAAGCCAATTATTTTTAAAAGAGGAACCGTGGAGTTTCTTGCCGGCTCTTCTCCATAGAAAACGACCAATTGAAACCGTGCACCTAGTTTCTGACGTTTCATAAGTGCCCATGTAGGTTTGTGTTTATTTTTTAAGTTGGAATACCGATCACTATTTTAACAAGCCGACGCAGTCTGTGTATCTGCTCATCAGTCCATCCATCTGGGTGTCACAGAGCTGTATCTCTGCAACCAAACACTTGTCTTTTTATCAAAATAGACTACAAAGACCTCTATGTATAATGGCAAATGATAAAAAGAAGGTAACTAGTAGTTCTAGCCCTACGGAATCTGTAGACTAGAGTACACCAATCCCCATTCATTCTCGGTCGGTTTTTATAATTTTACCTACCTGTATTATGTATACAGCCAGAAGTTTATTTATTTTATTATTTACTAGCTTCCGCCAGCGGCTTTGGCCGCCTTATATCTTTATAAATTAAAGCCTATGTTACTCAGTGATAATATAGCATTTTACCGGTGAAACAATTTTTAAAATTGGTCGCGTAGTTTTTAAGTGTATTTATTACAAAAAAAATAACAAAATATCTTTTTACACCCAGTAAAATAGTAACAGATACACTCCTACATTTAAGTATTGAGTACAAGGGTACTGCTTATTTCTTAAGAAATTGCTTCCAGCAGACCTACGAAAGGAGAAATGAAATGAAGACAATATTAAACTTAGCGAGGTCGAAAAAAAACCTGCTTCTAATTTCATCTAAACACAAGCAGGAAAACGTTTACTCTGCTCCATTTTAAAATAGGCCACAACTCAGCAGCTTAAGCGCCCCATATTAAACCCTTTAAGCTTTTGATTTAAAGCGGCTATTTATTACTCATTAACTCATTTTGATCTTAAAACTCGGGGTTTCTAAACATCTGGCGCATGCAAGGTAGAATTTCTAGCTAACCGCTTAATGAAAAGCGCTTTTTAGATACGCTCGCGTATTTTTATGCAATTACTTTATGTTCAACTGCATACATCTGTTTATGATTTTTTTCTTTTGTATGATATGATTTTAATGGAGTTCTTTTGTGTTAGCTAGGTACTTGATGTAATATTAGGTAGGTAGTTAAAAGTCAACCATTTCCGAACGCAATAGACGGTTGCATTTAAAACTCTTTGCATGACTCTGTAAATTAACATGTCCTATCTGAGAAAGCCGGATGATCTGTAACTCAAGACCCTCCTAGCTCAGACACCTTTCTGTATATAAGGGTGTGCATTTAATAACCAGAAGCCCAATTCTCGTACATAAAAAAACGTTCACATTCAAGTCGTCTTCTTCTGTCAAACTTGTCAAAAATGTTGGAAAATAGATTGTATTTTTGACAGATTGCGAATGAGATGCGAATACAAACGTTCTTAAAAATAAAACACAATAGACGATGTATATCTAGTAACTTAATCCGCTTAACCGTTCTTAAAGAGTTAGAGAACCCAACGCGAGCCGAACGCAAAGTCTACTTTGCGTTCGGCTCGCGTTGATAACACTTCGTGTCCGAGTTCGCAACAGGTCAATCGTCGTCCTGAGGATGCCTCGTTGAGAGGCGAAACACGTGTCAATTTCTTACAGGGTTCTCTAACTCTTTAAGAACGGTTAAGCGGATTAAGTTACTAGATATACATCGTCTATTGTGTTTTATGATGGATTTCCGCAAAGTCACGCCTGAGTCAATTAACTGTTCTTAAAAATTACGGTAATTGCTCCTCTGTGCTTGTATGATATTGAGATAAATAAAGATTTATGATTATTATGATTATGACGTTCTAAGGAACATTTCACACAGTTCTATCCGCTTCGTATGATGTGTGTATTAAGTTCTGTTTACGTTTTTAGTTTTAATTTTTGCTTGAGTTTAGATTTCGATTTTTTTTTTTGTTGGTACATTGGCGCGTGCTAGCTGTCATTATGGCATATATTTTATTGAATGTTTTGTGTTGAGTAATGTAAATTATTTGCATACTATTGTATAGAATCAAGTTTTTTTTCTAACTGAACAGACAGCTGTGCTGCTGGGGAGTTTGTTGCGCCACTTCTTCTCTCCAGCAAAAGCACTAGGAAGTGGTGAAGGGCGGGCGTTTTTGGGGGACTGTCTTATGTAATTTTGACGTTCGAAAAGTGCTGATTCTCAGCCTAATTTGAATAAATGACTTTTGAATTTGAATTTGAATTTGTTTTAGAGCACTAATTTAGACTTTGTATTCCAGAAGTATTAAATTTTATGTAGAGCTTTTATTTGTTGTGGTGTGATAGCCAAGTGGTGTGACCGTTGGACTGCCAAGTCATAGTTCTCGAGTTCGATCCCAAGGAACGCAGCTCTGACTTTTTGGTCATGTGCGTATTGTATAATTTTATTATCACTTGCTTCAAAAACGGTGAAGGAAAACATCATGAGGAAACCGGTATCCCTTTTTTTTGTGGTTAGAAAATCATCAAATAACTTCTCTCGCTCTGGGTGGAGAGGGAGGGCGTGTCAGACTTTTACTGACTAAACCCCACTCGTGTTCTTTCAGCTGTCTGTACGTTGCCAGGGGCCACAGTAACCCTTTAGAACTTTCCCGCAACCCCGGCAGAAACCAGCATGCCTGAGAGATATTACTCGACGGCATGTGAAGCCTAGTCAGTGGCCCATGTGTGGCTTTATAACTCTGACACCAGGTTAGTTACTTACCACACGCAAAAAAACAGAAGATTTTCTGTGGTATAAAATGACATAACATCACGTTTGTATATCCTCGATGTGTTAGAAGATCTAAAATATACCCACACTTCACCATTTATGATGTGTAAGTCCCATGTAATAGGGACTAAGCCATCGACCGGGCACAAATCCAGACTCAGGGCTGCTATTGGGAAATTCGTGATGGAAAACCCAATAACATTTTGCCCGACCTGGGAATCGAACCTAAGACGTGAGCTGTAGCGCTTGTGACCACTAAATCAACGAGGACTACCTTATCGGCGTTGACTGCAACGAGTCATATCTATCAAAGCTATAATCACCGTTTCTTGTACCTGCTGACATAAATTTTAAATTCACGCAAAAGGTTTCTCAGTAAATTTTCCACAACTCCTCGTAGTTTAGATCAATGCTTCTTTAAGTTTTAATCCGTTTGGTAGAATGTATACGAACGTGAGCCGAACCACAGAGATACTCGTAGAACCGAATTTATCACAAAGAGGTTGGTATACCTAAAATAAAACTGTCAAACGGTTAAAAGCACAATGTTTTATTTATTTGTGTGTTGAAAACAGTTACCCATCTTACAGAATCAAGAACATTTAATTGAATCAAGCACTGAATTTTAATGTAAAATAATTTATCCGAATACATGCATTAAATAAAAGGAAATTGGACTTATAGTTTACTAGCTGTTGCCCGCGACTTCGTCTGCAATCCAGAATGAAAAGTTAGCCTATGTCTCTTCTCAAGTCATGAACTGCTCCTGTGTCAAATTTCATCCAAATCTGTTCAGCCGTTTTAGCGTGAAAGCGTAACAACAAATAAACTCACTTTCGCATGTATATCGCAGACTTACATCCTAACTACACTCGAGAGCAATGAATCCGGGTCACTTAAAGAATGTTAAAAATCTCGGAAACTAAAAATGATAGGTTAATGCAATAAATTGTATTTAATAGACAATGTAATACTCCTTAAATGAAAGTAAAAAAAATATGAGTCACCATACATTTTATTAACACAAAATTACATAAAGAAAAAAACTGCTGATCTCTCCTTAAAACAAAAATAGGAAACATGAAATTTTTGAACTTTATTACGATTTTCTTGAATTTTAATACTTCGTATTGCCTCCTCGTGCTTCCATTACTGCGTTTACGCGGTTTGGCATGCTGTACACCAAGTTCCTTATACGATTTTGGGGAATATTCTCCCATTCCTCTGTGAGAGCAATTTTGAGCTCACGAAGCGTGATTGGGGGAGGGTTTCGTTGTTTTACGCATCTGCCTAGCTCGTCCCAAGCATGCTCGATCGGGTTGATATCCGGGCTGCGCGCTGGCCACTCCATACGAGTAATGTTCATCTCTTGAAGGTAGTCATTCACAATCCTACCTGTATGAGGTCGGGCATTGTCATGCATAAATATAGCATCCTCACCTAAATTGACCATAAATGGACCAACGTGATCATTGAGGATTTCTTCCACATATCTTACGCTAGTTAAAGAGCCGTTTTCTATGATCACCAGCTCTGTGCGACTTTCAGAAGAAATTCCGGCCCACACAAGTACAGACCCACCACCGTAGGCTACTTTTTCTTCGATGCATGCTTGCTTGAATCTTTCCCCTGGTCTTCGATACACTCTGTGTCTTCCATCGTGCTTGTAGAGCATAAATTTTGATTCGTCGGAGAACATAACTTTTGACCAATCTTCAATACTCCAATTTACGTGGCTCTGGGCATATCTTAGTCTTGAAATACGATGCCCACGCTCCAGTTTAGGGCCGTTTGCAGGTCTAAGGGGTTTTAAGTTAGATTCAGCAAGCCGACGTCTTACTGTCCATGCACTTGGGTTACTTCCTCCGAGGCGTCGAAACTGATTTGTGAGTTCAGTTCCTGTGAGAAAGCGATTTCGAAGCATGGTGTTCACCAAGTATCGGTCTTCTCGTGCTGTGGTACACCTGGTTCTGCCCGTTCCTGGTCTGCGTAGGTTAGAACCAGTTTCTTCGTAACGTCGGAGAACTCTTTGTACTGTTGACAGCGACACACCGACAGTCCTGGCTGTATCGCGCTGACTCCGGCCGGTTTCCAGCATTGTAAGTATTCTGGTGCATTCTTTAGGCGTAAGCGACATAATTTCAGCTTGAATAATGAATATAGAGCACTATCAACATGGTTTATGTACCCACATAAATGACAGATTACAAACAAAAGCAAAACCAAATGCTGTAATTTCGTAGTTCCATCTTCGAAAGTGGCCCTTTTTCAAATTTGATTTTTTTATGATATAACTTTACAATAACTAAGAAGTTTTAATACCTTCATTTAAGGAGTATTACATTGTCTATTAAATACAATTTATTGCATTAACCTAGCATTTTTAGTTTCCGAGATTTTTAGGATTCTTTAAGTGACCCGGATTCATTGCTCTCGAGTGTAATAGTTAGGATGTAAGTCTGAAATCACCAACCCGTTTTGAACAATCGTGGTGATCAATGCTCGTGCCTTCTCTGTATGAGAAGAGGCATTTGCTCTGCAGTGAGACAGTAATAAGCTGGTATTATTATTATACGTAAATTATACGAAATCCAATAATCAAGATACGAAAATTGGAAAAGCGTATTATTAATTAATTAAAAAACTTTATTTCGGGTGGCATAGACCCATAGAAACCTTAACCTACTACAAGTTATTTTACATTTTTATATGACTGGCCACACTAACACAAGACATGATGACTCAGTGATTCTGAAAGGGACAATCAAAACGTAGAGCTATTGCGTTCAGAATGCCGTTGTCGCTACCCGGTAGACGGGCCAGCAGGGAAGCTGCTTTTTTGCGCATGATGGCCTGAAAACCATCAGTGCGCGCTGCAGCAAACATCCCCGACGCGCTGCACCACCACGGCAGACCCAACAACATCCTGAACGCATTATTACGTAAATAAGAATTGTCTAAACACAAATCAGTTAGTCCTGCAAGTAATAAGAGAGTGAGAGTGTAGTAGTTTATATGATTTCTCAAATAATGTTGGTGTGAATCATTGAACGGTATTTAATAAAGTCGCATTATCAAGACCGTCACAAAGTTATTTAGGTATTTTCGTCACACACAGGTAACGCATGCCGCACCAGTCGTGTCATGTTTGTCGCATTTGTCGCCGCGACAAAGTTGTGCCGCAGTTAATTAAGCCCTGTCACAGTCTTCAGGCACTTAAGGCAGAATGAGCAAAAGGCGTACCTCCGACTGACAACTAGACACGGGGCAATTAGATTGTGGGAATGTGGGTAGTTAGAAATTACTGGCTTTAATTTCGAATTTAGTATGTGCGACGTTTTTGTTCTAAAGTAGGGTAGTTTATGAAAGATTTAGTCGACCGCGACCATCCGGGATCTCATTAGGTATTCCCTTTTTGAATTTTTGATAAGGTTGCTTTAAGCCCGAAAAAGTCGGACAAAAGCGGACTGAACTTAGGACACCCGTAGGGCTTGGTTGAGAAAATGGGACGGTCATCTTTTCATCAAAATTATCTGCTTTACATGTCTGCTGCTGGACATAGGGTAGGCTATTTGACTTTGAATACCACGATTTACAAAGGGATTAGGGATCATGAAATGTTTTTTTTTTCATGAACCTAAAATCGAAGGAAATCTTCCTCAATTCAAAGACTTTCCACATTTGACTGAAAAGGACGTATTTCTGTTAGCTATCGTATTAAGCTCGCCCAACATATTCGCACCGGCCTTTACAATATCGAACCATATCGAGATCATGAGTATGATTGACCGTTATTCACTGTAGAGACAAGAAACGGAGGTCAGCGGAACTAATTTAAAACAAAAATGACTAACGACCAAATTAACAATTTAATTGCAATGAAAGAATGCTTAGAACGTTTGTTATTAGTTTAAGTGCAAGTGTGAACTTGTGAAGTTGAAGAATGCTTAAAACGAATATATTATTATAATTTTCGTTATTTTAAAACGACTTTCATTTTAACTGTACCCTTGCCCATATGCGAATTTGCCCTTTAGCGAATAAAGGACACAAGTTACTTTTACTGCAGTCACAGAATGAAAAGGCAGAAAACCTATTTACATTTTCACTGCCAGGTGAACACTACACGGTAGTCTCTCCATATAAAATAAGAATGGCGACATATTGTGTAAATTGAATAAAGCATAACAGACAGCAAAACGCCCCAAAAAGGTTAAAATGAAGAAAAATGGACGCAAGCCATAATGTTTTTTCACGAACGTAAATGTATTTTCATAGAGGGCGTGCGTGTTTTACATTAAATTGTGATTCTATTAGGCATAAATACGGTCACATAATAAAGTCTATTTTCCGTAGGCAAATGCCCAAATCCGGGTTGCATTTACACCGATGCGTAATGTTAGTAAATAGCTTGTAATATCGACACGAGCTATACGGTACTATCTCATAATATGATAATCTAACTATCACATTTTATACTCTCATTACTTCGCGCATTCGTGCTAGCGCCCGAACGTAACGTAACGTAAATTTGAACAATTTTTTAATCAAACACACAAACTGTCCTATCGCATTTTGGTTTTAATGCATGCAGCAAGCACAATTAGTACAACCCATAGAACATTTAAAAAAACACAAACAAAACAACAACAACACAACAACAATATATAATTATAGTCTTAAAACTAAATTAATAATGTGTGAATATGTGTGTAAAAGTGTTTGTTATTAATAATAGTGTTACTATTACTTAATTTTCTAAGTACTACAGCTATGTATATTTTGTATGTTAATAAAGAATTTTCTAAGACTCAATTTCACCATACTCTGTTAGATACAGACTGTTAAACACACATGTCAACTGCTGTGATTGGCTGTTGTCATGTCAGTGAGCCAATCAAAGCAGTAACCTGAGTTTAATGACCTGTTAGCAAATTTTTTTGTTTGGTGAAATTGGGTCTTAACTTAACTAAAATAATGTGTGAAATGATTATTTTCCAATTTTAAAATGGTTCGAATGTTCGTTACGTTTATTCTACTCCGCGTTTCCAAAAGTTCAGTCATGTGATATTGAGGAAAAATGTGAAGAAGTTGTATGAGCTAATGTTTTGTTCCGTTGAGAGCAACTGATGATTCTCGATTCTGGTAACAATTTTATGAACACAGAGCAACACAGCTCATAAAAACGGAGCAGAGCATTTTAATTCCTTATTCATGTAACGTAATTATGTGAATTTTCTAGTTATATAACTTGACGTAGACCAAAGAATTAATATGTCATGAGCACTGTTACATTAATAATTAATGAAGTTGATAACTCATAAGGTCTGTTCTAAAGTAAGTAATTAGGTTTAGATAAGTATAATTTACCTGCTCCCAAATATTTAAATGTACTACGTTAAAGCCACGAAATTTACCATTTGGCTTATGTATTCTCTTTTAATATACATAGATAATTATGTGTACAGAGAAAAGATTTGTATAATATTTTGAAGTGATAACTTCTTTAACGGCGTTGTGCACTTTTTTGAGATGGGTAAAATATGTAAAACTCGCGTCAGGACACGTGACCTGATCGAAAATTCGTAAGACGTTCAAGTTTTTGTTGACATCGCACTCTGATTTATTTTTTTGGATTTTTTTAAATGGAGCTACAGCTTTCGTTCTAGTACAAACAGCAAGCCACATAAATTCCTGACATTTTCGTTAGATGGCGTTACTTAGTTTTCATTACCAATCAGCAGTCCCAGACCGCCTCGTTTTTTTTTTTAATGAATGTTCACAGAAACTACTGGACTAAATTCTTTCATCCGTAGAATGCACAAAGATATCACGCGGGTGAAGCCGCTGCGCGCTGGCGGAAGCTAGAAATATGTATTATAAAATTAAATGTAAAAGTTTGTGTGTTTTTTAATCAATCCCTCAAAAACGGCTGAATGGATTTGGATGAAATTAGGCACACAGATAGTTTATAACCTGGATTAATACATAGGATGGACTTACGTACGTGTGCGTGTATTCATACGCGTACCACTTGCTGAGAAACTTCCGCTAGGTACATATCCACCAGGAGTTTCCCAGTAAGTGTTCTAGCCCGCCAAGCGAGCGCTGCTGAGCGGAGTTGCTGAGAGAGGGTTCTTACCGGCTGATCGAAAAATCTGCGATCAATTTTTTATTTTTATTATTAAGTAGGTACCTCCTAAATATGTTTTATCAAAGCTTCACTGTACTGAATATTTAAAAAACTTGTGTTTGTTTTTGTTTCATTTAAGAATTACATGAATAGTTTAGCGTACCTATAGGTGAATAACCTCCTTTTTTAAGTTGGTTATAATGTGTAATAACTATGTTTACATGTACTAAAAATGTAGCTACGTCTGCCAAAAAACTGCTGTCCTGTCGGCAAAAAAAAAAAAACTTATTAATTATTTTTATAACAAATGTATCTCTTTTACTGATACGGGACGTACACCTATTGTACGCTTCTTGAGCGACAAAACAGTCGATAGCTAGTCGCTTCCTTTTCGGCGGGGGGACAGGTGCCTTACCCATCTCACATCTTCCACCCCTATTCAGCGTACACAATTACAATTCGGTGTGACCCACAGCCTCCTAAATACGGGTCACGCATCGATCAAACGCTGTATACTTGTATGTACAGCGACCTTTATTATGGACTTTCATTTAAGTCCACTTAGTCCCCATTTTGGGGTTTCGTCAATGCAATTATGTATGTTGTTTGGTTATATGAATATATGGTGTGACATGACGTGACGTGTCGTGATGGGGTTTTTAGATGGTTTTTTCGGTGGAAGTTCTTTGATGTGTTTTTACAGAAGTATATAAAATGAAAGATGCTTTTAGCACAGCACTAATACCGCTTTAGGTTGACTTTGCTTTGCGATGTAGACCAATAGTTCATCCAAAGATACAAATATGTTTTGTTAAACAGTCAAAGTCGGAAAAAAAAGTGCTAAATGCACAAAACTAGGTAAGCAACTGGGTAACTAGGTAGGTGCTATCATTGGACAGCACAATGACTTGAAGCGAGTGTATAGTCCTCTTCCCCGTATTCGGCGACAGCGATAGACTAATTTTTTTTCTTTTCTTACGTGAGCTCTCTGATGACTAAAAAACCTATATGTTCTTCAAAACCCGGTCACTTCGTGTACAGAAGAGCTGATCAGCATCGTTGTATGTGTTTGTATCTATAAACTTTTGAGTATTTGGTGCTTCTTGTCTAGGTCTTCAAGACGACTTGATTCAAAGCAGTTGCTTTGTGGATTAAGGTGCGCTACCTTTCTCGGTTTCGAGCGAACTTCTGCCACTGATCAACGGGTATGCCACAGGTCGTAAGGAGGACGTCACCAGCATAAAAAAGTTGGCTTGTTTGTTTTAGTTCTTTGGCAGCCCGACACTCTAACAAGATATAAATAATTATTTATGTCTTGTTTATAATCAAAGAGTTCATCTACAACAATCCGTTCTTACCTAAGTACCGAAATACTATGTTGTATTTGAAATAAATGCCTAAATAACTTATTATTATGTTAACTTAAGAGAGCAGTGGTGGCTTAGTGGTAACTTTAACAGTTTACTTTGTGTACATAATTTCATCACCACTGCTCTCAAAACGATGAAGGAAAACATCGTGAGGAAACCGGCATGTCCTAGAACCAAAAATTCGAAAATTAAATATGTGACATCTACCAACCCGCACTGGGCCCGCGTGGTAGATTACAGCCCACTCCGTCTCGAAGAGAGGAGACCTGTGTCCCAGCAGTGGAAACATTATAGGCTAATGATGATGATGATGTTCTTAATGAACTTTTATCTCCCCCAGTTTCTGGAGTAAAATTAATTGAATCCCTTAACAAAATAACCTCATATAGAGTGTCGCTGAACAATGTTTTTGTTTGTGGAATTGATGAACCAATCGAAATGTCTAACGCAACAACAATGTAAACATTCATCACAATACCTTTCATAACACACATAACATTCTAACATACACACGTTTTTCCTCAAAAAAATACAGAGCGTACAACACATTACTCCGGGGCATGCGTATCGAAAAAAACATACTCCTGACATTTTTATCGAGGCAACACCTCACGTAGTCCTTGCTAAGGGAACATAAACAAAACTAAATTTAAGATATCGAGAGCGTTTAAATAATGAATGAAACTGCGTGACGCAGTGGCATGGTGAGAAGAGGCAGCGGTGTTAAAATTTATAATTATTTGGATGTGTTTAAGTGCTTTTCCTAGTCGCGAGGTAGCTACTAACAGTCTACATGTCCTGGATATGGGTACCTATATGATGTGAATCATTTATTTACGAAACCTGGAACCAGACGATGTAGAGTGTAATTTAGATGTTGTATCTGTGTATACCAATTATTGTAATGCTATTTTGATTTAAAAGGAGTTTGTAGTTTCTTGCCCGCTATTCTCCATAGGAATCTGCTACGCGTCGGAATGGGCAAATAGACTTGCTTCATCTTTCAGATTCACCGCCTTCTTGATAATTCAAAAGTGCCTGTAATTGTTTTGATTGAAATAAAAAGGCTCTTAGGTTTAATACGTCTCGAGTTCGAACTTAATTAAGGCATGCACCTCTGATTTTTTTTTATTCATGTACGTATTGTATAATTATCACTTGCTTCAAAATCGGTGAACGAAAACATCGTGAGGAAACCGGCATGTCTGAGAGATATTTCTTGACGTCATGTGTAGCCAAGTTATGGGCCCATGAGCGGCATATAAACTCTGTTACCAAGTTAGTTACTAACCAAACGAAAAAGAAATGGTCTGAGTTTGAGTTTGCACAAAAGCGAATAACTTAGAAATATGTAATCGGGTATAAAAACTAATCACACTTCAGTTTTTATTATACCCAATTAACGCGTCAAGAGGTATTTAAAAACAGAATTTTATAATCGTTTTCCGCTGTTTCTTACTTACTGCGTGGCAGCCCAAATATTTATTTCGCAAACGTACGTGTCTGTACTTATTTCTCGATTATTCATGTTGTTCATCATATTTGATATTACCTACTTTTGTAGGCAAAATAGTCAGTAACTTTTGAAATAAATAATAGGTCAATAAAATATGAAAAAAACGGATGACAAAAACATTATTTTTTGGATAGTTGTGATGAAGTATAACTGTTTATTGTAATTACAAATATTTCTAGCAATAACAGTTGCACAATGCTGTGGGTACCTTTTTTTTAAGGTTCCGTTCCGCTATACAGATAGCAGAGGCTTAGTAACAGGGTTCCGTTTCATAATCATAGCCCGCTGACAGGCAGGCTGTCTGTCAGCGAGCTGAATCTCATGAAACGTAATAGGTAGACTGTTGATTTTTTCACAGAATGTGTATTTCTATTGCTGTTTTAAGAACACATAAAAATTAAAGGAGTTTCCCATACAAGAAACGTATTTTTTTGCAAAATATTGTATGGTGGTACGAAACTCTTCGTGTGTGACTGGCACTTGGCCGATTTTATTCTTATCCAATATAAAAAAGTTAAATAATTATGATACGAGTCAAAAGAGCTTCATTTTTTTTTTTTTAAGGATAGTCATCGTCGAAGTCATCCCCGTATTCATTACTCTATTAAAATTAGTCCTCTTGACAACAAAACAAGACAGATAAAAAAAAAAACACTTCGATTATTCTAAAAATAAAAACCACTTTAGCAGTCCACTGTTTACGTTAAATAACGTTTTAAATTACACAAATCGTCGTTTTCGATATAATGATTTAGGAAAAGGGCCCTTTTCGGAAGCGGATGGTGAAAAATGGACAAACCCAAGAGACCCTGAGCGTGTCCATTTTTATGAATAAATCATACAAATTGCTTGACAATCGCGAATGACCTTACATTTTTAATGTTGCAAAAACGTTCTCGAAATAATAATTGGAGAGTTGGATTCTTAAATATTTATTGTTACTGGGTCATCTTTATTTTTTACGTGTTTTTTTATAATATTTTGAAGACTCCTCTTTGCCATGGAGAAAAATATTGTTTTCATTTGTATGGGATTAAATCCACTTCTCTTTAATTCTTGCCTTAAAAAACTGCAGTTCATACTATTACCTATTTTATTTTAAGAGCTCAACCGTCCGAAAGACTAATGCAGTTCAATAACAATTACAATTTTATTGTGACTCATTAGTGACAGTCAAGCTGTGTCAATGTGTCAGTACACTGACACATTGACACAGCTTGACTTGATGACTGACTGATGTTTAGCAAATATTCGATAGTTGCTTAAAACCATTCTCAAATTCAGTGAAGAGCTATGCTTAAGTATCTGGATAGTATTAACACTCAAATCATTATCAGTACTTCAGTCTGAAAATGTTCACTGAAGAACAAAGGCGTATCCAAAAATCAATAAGGGAAAGCGCAAAACGGGTACCTCAAAAATTATCCCTTCAGATGCGAGAATCCACTGGATGAAAGCACAACTGGACTTACTAAAGATGGAGAACCAAGATATTCGTTTGTGATTTAGAAAAGCACTATTACCTAAAAAAATAAGTATGACGTCCTGGGTTCGATTCCCAGGTCTGGCCAAGAGTATTTAGGTTTTTCTTTTAAGAATTTCTCAGTAGCAGCCCGGAGTCTGGATTTCATGGAACATAGCTGATGTTACCATAGGTACACCTCTGCCTTACCCCTGGAGGATTATAGGCATGATGTTGAAAAAGTTCTATATCAATTTTCCACTCCACTTCCATATTCAGACTCAAATATAGCCCTTAACCTTCAATAACTCCATTACATAATGCCGCTTAGAAACACAACTCCTTCCCCGTACAAAGTTTATACGATTTGTCGTAAATTAATAACTAACTAGGGTCGCCCGAAGCGGCCTAAATTAGCCTTGAAGAGGGCTGGCCCTTTGTAGCCAAACGGTTGGCCTAAATTATATTATTTTTACCTAAACCCCGTATTTTGTTTAAGATAAAGACTGTTATTATACCAAATAGGATTATATTGTACCTCTATCGTAATTTTAGGAGGATAAAAACGATAGGGCTATATTTTTGTGATGTTATTATAGTAAGGTACTTTTTATATACACACGGGTACTTCTGATCAAAGACCTTTCTTCTTTTTGATGTTTTAGCCGTACAATATAATATTTTCAAGCTGATATTATTTTGTATTAAACGAAATATTTACCAAATTACCTATAGCAATAAAACTAACTTGCGCGTTGCGTTCGCATTTAAGTTTCAAAAATGAAAATAAATGTAAAAAACTTTAACACTAACACATAAAGTTCAGTTTGCGCGGCATTTCAACAATTTTGATGACCGTTTTGAATAGCAGGTAAAAGTCATTGTGAAATCAACGTAATTTACACGAGTTTGTATTTGTTAGTCAGTGTAATGTTTAGCAAATACTGTACTAGCAGGTTATTACTTTAACATACTTTATTTATTTAATCATAGTATTGCACGACTCATAATGCGAAGCATTAGAGTGTGCTCTACGATCGAAAAATATTTTTTGCCCCATTTCTGCAACTGTTTTTATTGTTACACTCCTGCTAGTACACAGAACCTACTTAATTTATATACCATTGTATAGATGATTAAATGGAGATTAATACTATACTTTTTACCAATTGATTGAATGCAGCAAAAATGAAAAAAACATCAAAATAGTTGAAAAAAAAATCCTGTCCGTCAATTTATGAAACTTGAAAACATTGTAGTTTGCGATAAAATCAATAAATTGAGTCAATTTTTTTTTAATACATTGGTTTCGCCCATAGAAGGAACCCTATTGAAAATGGCTCTTTTATTCAAAGTAGTTTAATTATAATTATTAAAATACTAACTAAAATATAATATGTTTATCTAAATATTTCCAACCTTGACTTAACGTGTTGCGTAGCAACCCACAACGCAAATATCTAAATAAATAGTCTTTGACATTACGTAAGGATTGCGCGGTTAGAAATTTACCCATATTGATGGGTAAAACAGCAGTCAAAAAATACTTAATGAAAAGTGATACTTAAATTGTTAATTTTTGTTAGAAACTAAGTTTTGAATTTCTTTTAAGCTATTGCATAGCTTCTATTGAGGGCCTTGAGCGTGGAGACCTAATCCAGAAATTTCGTCACGAAAATACTACCTAAGAAAGAGTGTTTTTTGTATTGAAAATTATGTTTAACTGCTTGACAACAAAGTTCAAATTTACTTAAACGAATGATACGAGAGTGTTGTATTGAAAATTATGTTTAACTGTTTGACAACAAAGTTGAAATTTACTTAGACGAATGATACGAGAGTGTTGTATTGAAAATTATGTTTAACTGTTTGACAATAAAGTTCAAATTTACTTAGACGAATGATCCTTGACTATTAATAGTTAAATTAAAACCTTTTTATTAGTTTGATGTTCCCATTACGTTGTGTCAAGTTTTAAAAACTATAAATGTGAATAACAGTTCCTGTCAATGTCATCATTGCTATTTCTTGTATTCGGGTTAATATTTTACAATTGCGTAAGTTGATAAAAAATGCTATGCAATAGCTTCGCCGGGGCAGTCCCCGAGTGCCACACGTCTTTTTTCGTTTAAGAATGTGTGTTATGAAGCGTGCACTTTTGGAATTTCCAAACTATTTTCATAGTTTATACGCTAACAGACTTTATTAATAATTAGCGACCGGGCTCCGTTCTGGTGAAAATAGAGAAAACGAGTTTTCCCAGATATGAGACCTAGCTAGATCGATTTTTCGTCTCCGTTAACCTAAATAATGCAAGTTTCATCGAAATCATTAGAACCGTTTTCGAGAAAGTGACACAAATATATAATTTAAACAAATATTGGTCATTGAATAGTATAGGAAATGAATTTTATATATAAATATATTTTATTATTATTTTTTAATAGTATATGATAAGATTATGTACATATAAACAATATGTAAAAGAATTCTGTACGATCCGAAAGGGGCAGATAGGTACTGCAATAACATTACTTAAAATTTTTTTTTTTTTATTATTATTGTAAATAAAATGTTATTGCTATATAAAAATAACATTTGTAGTACCAAAATTACCCCAAATCCATAAACAATTTGCAAATTTTCAACAGGTGTCATAAGTTATGACTTGTAGACACCCGCTAAACGACGACGGCGGTACGCGCCCCATGTGAAAATCCAGAAAAAATCCCCATTCAAAAAAAAAAATTGACGATTTTTTTTCCCTTAAATTACTCATAAATAGACTCTTAGTACGATTCCTAACAATACCCGCACACAGATCAGACAGGGCTATTTTACATGTATAAAAAAAAAAGAAATGATTAAATCATACGGCATGCAGGAAGGCCATCAGGTGCAAGTTGATATTTTTGTTTATGTGGAAATTACATCAATTGGAAAGAAGAATTTGAATACGTTGTGTTCTACAAAACATCACGGCTGTATTCTCCAAAAGGATAAGCAGAGGTATTCGTTTAGCCAGGATAGGTCAAGTCTGCCTCCTTGGTCTAGGCCTGTATTGTTGGTCTATTGGTCGCAAGCGCTACTGCTGAGCTTAAGGTCTTGGGTTCGATTCCCAGGTCGGGCAGCGTTATTAAGTTTTTTCATCTAGAATATTTCAGTAGCAACCCGGAGGCAGATTTGGCCCGGTTGATAGCAATAGGCTCGCACCCTATTATATACGGGGTGGCAGGGACATCGACGCGAAGCCGGTTACCATGGATTCAGTACATGATTTTGAACCCCCCTGCGTTGAAATTTTTCGTCGGTTATTAAAAAAAAAATCAGCTGTTCCATACATTTTGACCGCGTAGGTATTGCACTTTTCTATGAAACAGCTGATTTTTTTTTAAATAACCGACGAAAAGTTTCAACGCAGGGGGGTTCAGAATCATGTACTGAATCCATGGTAACCGGCTTCGCGTCGATGTCCCTGCCACCCTGTATATTACATGGGATCTAAACATAACCGGCGAAATCTATGAGTACTATATAGGTGCACCTCTGCCTAAACCTACGGGAAAAGCAGGCGAGATGTAATATTTTGTAGATCAGGTTTTTGGTGGCGACGTCAAAGTCAAAGTCAAAGTTTTATGTGCCTAATTGAAATAAATTATTATTTGACTTTGACTTTGATGATTGGAAGAGGTATATATAATAATAAACCATTTATTTCAGATGACAAAAGCCCATATTTTAATATAAAAAAACTTGTGTTAGTAAATAAGACTTAGATTATGATAGTAGCACTTCAATTAGCACTAGCTTGACTTTTTAGAGGTATGAGGAACAGGGTGTAAAGTTCACTCATTCTCTATTGAAAAGGGAGTATCCTCCGACCAGACGGGTGTCGTGTCTGGCGGGCAACTGCCCCACGGCTGAAGTCGGGATCTTGTATATATGTCGATCGCACGGTAAACCCTAATTGCGCGATGCAGCATTTTGTGTGACGTCAGGTCTTTGATGCGTAGTTTGCATGTGGCAATGTAGATGCCGTCACAGCTTTCTGCTATGCTGTTCTGTGGTATCTTTCCGCGGAAGCAACGGAACACCACGTCCTGCGGCCAAATGTCTTCTTCCATGACGAGGGGCAGATAACAGTTCGGTACACGCATCACGGAAAACGTAGCGTTGGAAGGCCTCCCACAAGACGGACCGATGACCTTGTAAAGGCTGCAGGAATCTGCTGGATGCGGGAACCACAGAATCGGTCGAAGTGGCGGTGCTTGGGGAGGCCTATATCCAGCTGTGTACGTCTTTCGGCTGATATGATGATGATGATGACACGCAACACGAACGCTTCGAAGTTGTCTCTGCGGCGTGACTCAAAGTAACTGCACCCTCGGCGTGAACCTCGTCTTCCGGCGCACGTACTCCACGATATCCTCCGCCTTAGTGCAGGCGAGAGATGTACACCGGTGTGTTCGGCTTTGCGGCACGCAGGCTCACTTCGGGCTTTGTAGGAGCTTTTCCACAGCAGTTCTTGTTAGTTCGCGGTTCGCGATCGGCGCTTCCTCTTTTGCGCCGTTCTGAAACTCCCATCATTATCAGCCCTGTTCGGCGCATTTTCAGGCATGATATATCCAGCAGTGAACGTTTTTGGTCTATGAGGGTGATACTTATAAAAATGTACCAGAGAAACTATAATCTAAAGCCTAATAGGTACATAATCTAAAATATTTCGTTAATTCAAACAAAACTTTACCCTTGTAACAATATTCCTAAAACCAGCATATTCACTTAATAGCAGTAATAAGACTAATAAAATGCCTATTAAAATGATTAGTCTTAAAAGATAACAGTAATGGCAACATTAGCCGCAATTCAACGTAATCCCCACACGTTTATGTTTAATTAATAGTTATAAGTGCTCTTTAAGTGGTTCAGCCATTATCCCTTAACCGACTGTTGGTGTTATAATAGTGGTACCTAAATGTTTTTTGTAATGAGTACTGTATTTATTTTAATGTTTCCGTCTCTTGATATTTTTGGTTGGGCTTGCTATTAAGGTTTTATTCCTAGCAAAAGTAGTTTTAACTAGAACAAAATTTTAACCTATATTAAGCCTAAACGCAGCCTAAGCTTCAACTTGATGCTTACTATGTTATTTTGTGATCAAAGTAAAGTCAGACAGTCTGCGGTTTTCAGTTGATGTTTGGTTGGCGTTGGTTTGCTACGCCGTAGCTGCGTAGCTCGTAGACCGTAGCGAGCTACGAACATTTGATGTACGCCTGTGCTACGAGTAGTTAAATTTTTTAGTAAAGAGAAAACATGCATTACAATTATTTAAGAGTGTAAAGTTGATAATCAATAATCTTTTTAACATTTTCAACGAAATATGTATACTCTCATTTCTCGTCCCCGTATTCTCAAACGACAGTATTTACTGTCGTTTGTATTTACAAAGTTGCGTATAATAAAACTGGGATCCAACGAAAATAAATGTAAAATTTAACTGTCATTTATAACAAATTAGCCACCTAATTTCAGAGGACAAAAACTCCGCAATAATCCTACAAAATATTCATCTGAAAAAATTACCCAAAATGCAGACAAAAAGTGGATGTAACGGCCTACGCGGGGTTATTCTAACCACGTAGGTACAGTCCCGACGACAAATCTAAATGGGCATAAGCTTAGAATTAAAATTCTGTGTGCGCGGCACTTACCTATTGTCTACACAAAATATCCTTTAATTATGTTGGCTGTTCTGCTCTTTTGTTTGTGGCGCAAGTTAAAGGAGGTCGCGGAGCAATTAGGTTGTATTTTGTAAATAAAAGTTAACTGAAGATATTAAAATTTATCGAGACAGTCGTCACTCTGTGTCTGTCATTACATGCTTTGAAAAATTATTATTAAATTTTTACAATTGAAAACAGTGCACTTACGTCAATTTTAAATAATTTTGCCAAACTTTACGAATAAAAGTAAAAATACCTGAGGATTTAAAGAGGCTTTTTCCCAGCCATGTAGGTCTGTATACCAATTTCATACTGATTTGAATCGTGGGGTAAAAAGAGTAAAGTCTATATGAAAAGTTTAACCAAGTCGCTTCTAACTTAACCCTGAACGCGTGTGTAAACGTTAAACACGTCCGTTTAAGTACACAGGACAATACTGGCGCTGTATTTCTCTGCGGATGTTCAAACAAAATGTATGGTAGGCGACACGTACGGAATTTTAATTGGTGCAAATTGCCAGTGCGAGTGACGGTGACAGTTTTAGCATTAATAACGGCCAAAACTGACCCAGTTCACCGGACCTAGTGGGTAAGAGAAATTAATTATTTCTGTAACACTTTTGTTGACGATTGTACTTTTTGGTTGCTCAGTTCTTGGATTTTGGAATGTAAATTTTTGATGAAGTTAATTTCCATGAAGGAGAGGTTGTATATATATAATTAGAATTTTTGCAGAGTAATAAAGCGGATAATTTTAGAAGTCTAGTGCCTGTAGGTAAAGCGCATACTACACTGAAAAGGAAGTGAAACGAAACTAAGTTCGTTTAGCTTCGCTCATGTACCTACCGCATCTTTTATTACTTCGGTTCACACTGCGAACTATGAACTAGCCTCATATAAAGAGCAGGCCACACTGAGAACGAAGCGAAACGTACATTTAGGCTGCGTTTCCACCAGAGATGAGCCCTAAATGTACATTTCGCTTCGTTCTCAGTGTGGCCTGCTCTTTATATGAGGCTAGTTCATATATCGCATCTTTTATTACTTCGGTTCACACTGCGAGCTATGAACTAGCCTCATATAAAGAGCAGGCCACACTGAGAACGAAGCGAAACGTACATTTAGGCTGCGTTTCCACCAGAGATGAGCCAGGATGCGTAGCGAGGGATGCGTGTGAAACTAACCAATAACTTAGCTCAAGCTATGACATTGAACCGATGTTATTGGTTAGTTTCACACACATTCCTCGCTACGCATCCTCGCTCATCTCTGGTGGAAACGCAGCCTTAAGCTCATGTAGCTCCCACGTCTTTTACATACTTCGGTTTATAGTTCGCGGTATGAACTGAAGTATGAAAATATGCGATCAAAACTGGTTTCGCTTTATTCTCAGTGAGGCCTGCGCTCAACACGATGCTAGTTCTTCAAGCTAGGGTATAAAGATTCTGCTAGTAAGCTAGCAAGCTAGTCAGTCTAGCCTCGTGTAAACAGAATTAATCACCATGACTGCCCCACTCGTGGCTAAACAATAACAGCCGTACGGGTCGATCGAAGGTTAAATTCCATTTGCTACGGTTAGTTCGTGGATGGGTGACCATCCATTAGACACCGAGACCCGTTCATCCCACGGAAACCACGCTAAGTCGTTGGTCTCGGCTGTCATTCGTATATCTTTGACAGTTGTTACGGGTCGAGAAGCCCGAAAGCCTGACAACCAGTCTTACCAAGCGATAACGTGTTACCCAATAATTGGGTTGTGGAGGTCAGATAGGCAGTCGCTCCAGGTAAAATACTGGTATTCAGCTGCTTCCAGTTAGACTGGAAATATGGAAAAGGTTAGGCAGATTAATAATGATTGGCCAAAAGATATAAGCCTATATAAAACGCCTGCTAGGTACATGGTCGCCAACTGCGTCCCCGACAGAGGTGACCTTGGTAGGCGACCGGCAAAGTTGTTCATCGTTTGGTCATAAACCATCATCTACACGGTTGTAAACCACCAAGGTGACCTCTGTCGGGTCGCGGTTGGCAACCGTGTAGCAAACGTTTAAACCACCATCTACACGGTTGTAAACCACGAAGGTGACCTCGGTCGGGACGCGGTTGGCAACCGTGTAGCAAGCGTTTTAGTTTGTTGTTATTAACAGACAGAGGGTCGTCCGCTTATTTTCAAGTTATCCCTACCCTCTTTACGACACAAAAAACTACTTACTTTTACATCCTTTCATCTAAAACTTTTAGGCACTCTTCTTAGACTTTTAGGCACAGTTTTATTTCCAAAAAGAAATATTACATGTTCTTTCAATTTCAACGAATGAATTTGCCAATTTATACTCTAAGTTTAAACATAACTTTTTATGTTACCCGCCGATTTGTATGACATTTTTATTATAATATGGAATGGATTTCTTAGCACTTTAGATAAATAAATGTCGCTTTCTCCAGGGATTTCGGTAAAAAGGATTTGGTGTAAGCAAATAATTTATTGGATAAGGTTTTAGGGTTATTGAAATGTTTTGGTCTGGAGAAAACCAATTTTTTTTAAAATGCTTTGATTACCTTTTCTCATAAATTGACCGAAAACTATCTTTTGAGAGAATTTGTACGAATGTACTGCCTGCCTAGTCTTTTCCCAACTGTTCGGGTCGGCTTCCAATCTAACCTGAATACCAGTATTTTACATGGAGCGACTACCTATCTGACCTTCACAACCCACAACTGGATAATACGATATCCTTTGGTAAGACTGGTTGTCAGAGTTTTGGGCTTCTGATGACTCGTAACGACTGTCAAAGATCCACGAATGACAGCCGGGACCAACGGATTAACGTGCTTTCCGAGGCACGGAAGAGTCTCGGTATGTAAAGATGGTCCCATCCACGGACCAACGCCGGCAATGGATCGACCCGTGTCGCTGTTATTACTTAGTCACAAGCTTCTTTTTTCCAATTTGTATGAATGTACGCAAAATCTACATGTGACACCCAGATTACATGGAATCCTGCAATATTTATTTTATTTTTTAAATTAAATATACGAATAAAAGAGACATTTATATTTTAGAATACAAAAATAATCTAAATTGCTTTACTTCAGATCTTCCTCGGTAAATAAATTCATCATCACGTAAATAAATTACGACATGTAAACAATAAGTACTTACCTAAGTAAATTAAGTTACAACCCCAATTCTAGTGCTAGTTTACACAAACATATTGCACCAAAACTGGTTAGAACCGGTAACAAACCGCTTATAACCAGTGTAATTGAGCTTATCTCCAGATAAGAGGTATTAACGTTCAGACAAGATCTACTATCATTGAGTTAGAATGACTGGAAGAGACATTTGAAAATTTAGGGAGAATAGAAATTATCTCACGTTTTAGAGCTAAGTTATGGGGAACTGGTTTGGAATACTTCCAGGGGCTGCAGTGTCGACATAAATAGTGGTTTCGGTAGCAAAGTCTGAATGACCTCTTTAGGACTTAAGGACCCCGTTAGGACTTTTGGCAAGCAATTTTGATTGTCTAGGTCTATGGTTTTGAGGTCGTAAAGAGATCGCTCTCTATATTCAGACTAAAGTCTCAGGGGTTGTTTGGCATTTAACTGGAAAATCGTACCAATGAGCCAGCCAAGAGCCAGCCGCAGCGCGGCAGCAGCTTGTCTTGGGTTCGATTCCCAGGTCAGGTACAGTGTTATTGGTTTTTTCTAACAGAAATTTCTCAGTAGCTGCAGGTTGTCTGGATTTCTGCCCGATTGATACCAATAGGCTCGCCCCCTATTACACGAGACATAATAAAACATTATAACTGGCGAAATGTGGTACTATAGGCACACGTCATATTTCCATACCAGTGACTTTGTCAAATTAATCAAAACAGCGAAATTTTTGACATCTATTTGCGACGTAGCCCAGTATCAGAATTACCTTTGTAACTTCTTTACAAAATGGATCATGAATGTGAAGAAAAGGTGTACCTAAATCACATGAAGCTGTAACCATTCCAAAACACAAATAAATTCCAGTTTCCCTTCCTGTTAACCATAACATCAATGTTACTAAGTTTACGTAAGTTGCCGGTTTGATTAAACCGTCGGTACATGGCCCCAGTAGTTTCAGCAGCAACGTTTTCGTCAAAGGAAATCCCCCGGTTTCCGCGTCGCTATTTTTAAGTGTCGTATAAACTTGCTTTATTTGTATTTACTTATAAATGTTTTGTCTTTGGAAACCTGTAGGGATTAGGGTATTGTTTATGTATTATGGATTTTGGTACAAAGTAAGAAATAAATTTGTCTTTGTTTTCCTGCTCACAAGTAAATTTTGAGTGTTAATTTTAATATCCTTCAATATCCTGTCATGCACTTGCATGATACGATAATTTACTTTAAACCTTGAAAGGATAACTTATCACTTATCACATCAATCTGGTTTAATATTGTAATTATCGCACCAACAACGGTTGCGATCTTGATGTTTAATTGTGTTTATTTATTTAAAAAAAATTTTAATAAAGTACAGTGTTATTAGAAAGCGTTTTATTACCTATAACAAAATCCAGTTGTTAGTTATAGTTATAACGTAACACAGTATTCACCATTTATATTTTTAAATTGTTTTATTATTATTTGATGTTTATAAACTTTTTCAGGTACGTTTAGTAATTTGTTTATTGTTTAATGGTCTTAAAATTACAGGATAGCACGACACTATCAATAAGTCTACTACTTATTGATAGTGTCGTGCTATCCTGTAATTTAGATACATGCGAGATCTATGTTATTGCAAAGACTGTGGGTTAATGCAGCGTATGTGTTCAGTTGGTAAGTCAATAAATAAATAAATTATGATGTCAGAAGTATTTGAATGGTATTATTATATAGGCTCCAAAATTAAAACTACCCGTGGCACCGTGTTCAGACAGTAAAACCTGCAGCATTGAAAGGTGCAAGCTGGTATTGAAAGTGTATTTAAATTTTTTCGACATTTATTCTCAGTTACATAATAATACTTTTTATGGTCTATCTATATTTATGTTCGGCACTATGAGCAGTGGTGGCCCAGTGGTAACGGCCGCGACTTACGAGTTGTAGGTCGTAGGTTCGAATCTAGACAGGTGCTTTACTTAGTATACATTATTTCATCGCCACTGCTCTCCAAACGGTGAAGGAAAACATCGTGAGGAAACCGGCATGTCCTAGAACCAAAAATTCGAAAACATGTGACATCTACCAACCCGCACTGGGGCCGCGTGGTGGGTTACGGACCGCTCCCTCTCGACGATAGGAAGC
Source organism: Conistra vaccinii (assembly GCA_948150665.1). NCBI lineage: Eukaryota > Metazoa > Arthropoda > Insecta > Lepidoptera > Noctuidae > Conistra > Conistra vaccinii. The sequence continues at coordinate 19,290,223 of OX411326.1, forward strand.
ATGAGTCCCAGCAGTGGGAACACTATAGGCTAAATTATGCTATTGGGCACTACAATTAAGCCGGTCACGTATTAATAATAATACTAACCCCACCGCAGTATCTCTACGTTGACGTCGTGGTGGGGCTTGCGTGCTCCGAACACCTAGGTCTGTGCCGGTAGAGTTAACTTTGCCGGAACAGGTCTTGGATAAGGAGCCAGACCAAGAGAGATACAAAAACCCGCAGGGCAGCATGTGGCGAGCTGTTGGGCTGTAGCGACCCCACGGACCCTATCTCCCGGGAGAAGTCTTGTTCCTCACCTCTGGCTTGCCTTTATAGGCCGGCTGGAGTGAACACTGACGAGGAACAGAGCTCCCACCTCATTCTTGCCTTAATTGGCCGGCTTGAGTGGAGATTCGCAAGAGCAAACGTGCTTGGAGGAAGGAAGTATTCCAGTAAGATGCTGGTAGGGATCTTGACCGTACTTCCGGGATTGTCCTGATAGCCGTGGAATACCGCTCCACTCCTCATAAGCACCTCAGGACACCTCATGTTGCCCCCTTGTCGCTACGACACTTTGTGCTAGCGACCGTTTTCGGGGGCCCATTTATTGAGTGTGCAAGTCACCCCCTGCCATTTTACCTGTGTTTGTTATATAAAATATTGGTCAGGCAGGGGCCATAGTCTTTCCATAGTTCTAAATAACCAGTTCACTTAGCCATCCAAACCCATAAACCAATATCTTTGTTTTCATATCCTGCAATAGTCCTGCACCAACCGGGGGTTGTCCTTGGGTGCACTTGCATAGTACATACAGGGATAATCGTCGGTTGGTGCCTCATTTCATTACAAACGTCTAACGGACCTCTGCGAGTTGGCTTCGGCCCCTCGTACGCCTTCCAAAGGTCCGGGACCCCAGGATCCCGAGAAATGTCAAGAGACGTCAAAATAATAATACTAATAAGTTCTACCAACACATTATTGCAGATCGTGTATCGCACCTTTTATTGATAAATTATCTATTATTATTGTTTCATTTATCATAATGGCTTTCACACGACTGATACTGGATACAAAAAAAAATTGATATTGTATTGTTTTAGTCTATAAAAGAAGTTAATTTACGAAAGTGCGTCCAATATTTGATGTAGGTAAATAGTTTATTTTCTTTAAGTAATTGAAGTAATTGATTTTATGCGGATTACTGAAACCCAATTCAATTTATTTTATTTATCTCATATTTCGCGATTTGATTGACTGTTATTATTTCTGCCAATCACTTACATGTTTATTTACTTACATACATAAACGCCTTCACGCCTTCTTCTCATGGTGGGGGTGAGCAGAAACTACATCACGCCACCTGCTACGATCCTTACATACTCTTTTTGCTTCGTTTACGTTTATACATTATTATTTAACACCAGATTTTACTGATCAGACCACAGTGTGGATCAGACACTCCTGCCTTCAAAACCCTACTGCTTGTTTAGTTAAACTAAGATTTTGACTAGCCATATTGACAATTCACAAGAGAACAAAAGGTGGTTCTTGTCTTTCTTTTATTCACACAATACACAAGATGTCCCGGAATTAACGCACACCAAACAAACCAATTAAAATATTATGCTCAAATCCTAATCATCATCATCATCATATCAGCCGAAAGACGTCCACTGCTGGACATAGACCTCCCCCAAGCACCGCCACTTCGACTGATTCTGTGCTTCCCGCATCCAGCAGATTCCTGCAGCCTTTATTAGGTCATCGGTCCATCGGTCCTTGTGGGAGGCCTTCCAACGCTACGTCTTCCGGTACGTGGTCGCCACTCCAGAACCTTTCAGCCCCATCGGCCATCTGTTCTGCGAGCAATATGTCCTGCCCATTGCCACTTAAGTTTGGCAATTCTTCGGGCTATGTCGATTACCTTGGTTCTCCTGCGGATCTCTTCATTTCTGATTTGATCACGTAGAAAAACTCCAAGCATAGCCCTCTCCAATGCTCTTTGGGTGACTTCTGATAAGGCCCATTGTGAGCAAATCCTAATACACACTGAATTTTGACTATTACGTGTAAAACATTGTTTATTTATTAAATTAGCTAGATATACTGATTGTGGGAGAAAATTGTGGCCACATTACAAATCTCCGCACGCACACTGCAATGTCGCACATGTTTATGGGTCTAGCTTGGTAGTTACTTCGTCTATTTTGGTTTGTTTTGACTGTACAGCGGAAGTGTAACTATAATTTACGTAGTTTTATTTATTTTTGGCATAAAATTACAGAAATCGATCTAGTAAACGATTCTAAAAAAAAACTAATTTCATATGCATTAATTCAGTTACACATACATACGTTTTGTCATCATCATCGCACAAACAGCCTGGTAAAGTCTACCTCCAACTATACATTTAAACCTTTTAGCCCATTACTACGACTAACTTCTAAATTAGTGGCGACTCCTTTTAAAGGTCATAATAATTTAATTTATTTTTATTTTTTGCGTGGATGTGACGCATATTTTCCCCTAACTTGTTCTTTTTTTGTTTTGTGTTCTTTTTTTTGCGTCATGTTTACTGCAAATAAACATAATTATTTTCTTTCAATTTAAGTGCGAACGTGAGTTTGTTTGTCTGTTTATTACGCTTTCACGCTTATATGGCTGAACGAATTTGGATGAAATTTCGCACATGGGTAGACCATGACCTGGGTTAGGTCTTAGAATTTTAAGATTTATCCTGGTAGAAGGTTCCCAAGGAATAATTTTCGACCTTCAGGCGGGTGAAGTCAAAAGGTAATTAAATACATCATCATCATCAATATTTCAGAAAAAAGACCGTCCACTACTGGACAAAGGCATCCCCCCAGCACCGCCACTTCAACTGGTTCTGTGCTTCTCGCATCTAGCGGATAACAAAACTATAACTAAACTGTTGTAAAGTAAACCAAAAACAAGTGAAATTATATTAAAATAAAAAAAAACTCCTGCTCTAACATTTCCTCATTTCTCTTTCGTACTCCATCTCCAGACCCTGTTCATCATCTATTTATAACCTATTCATTGAGACCATTCCAATGAGCCCAAACACGATACCTGTGCAAGTTGGGAAGGGAGTTGGGTTTTGTAATGGGTGCGTGTTCCTGTGGGGCGTCGAGACGCTCTTAGTGTGGAACAGATACGTTATTTGTAGCTAAACGTGCAATGTGGGTTCTCTTCAATAACACAGCGATATGTTATATTTATAATATGTATTTAATTAGTTATTCAAGGTTAAAATATATCAGAACATGAATGCGCGCCTACGAAGTGACGGCTACGCGTCTGTTCATTTTTTATATAAAACAAATACCACGTTCCTATTCCAAATAAGAATATGACTTAACAGACCGTTCGAATGATATATTTATATTAGCCAGTACAACATAAGGTTGTTAATAGCATAAAACCTTACAGTATCATGCAAATTCCAGGTGATACTGCAGCATCAGTTCTGGGTAACTATGTTCTTCTAATATTCATTGAAGTAACCGAATACCAAATTTCAAATCGATCAGACCTGTGGAAGACGCTCACATCCATTAATCAACTAGAAAAGAGCTGATAATCTTCAAACGGCTGAACCGATTGTGGTAAAACATGTCTAAGAACCATATCGCTAGAAAGTTAATTGACTCAGGCGTGAATTTGCGGAAACCCATTATAAAATACAATAAACGATGTATATTTAGTAATTTAATCGGCTTAACTGTTTTTAAAGAGTCTTAGAGGACCCTGTAAAAAATGCGTCCGGCTCTTGTCGTGGCAACACGTCGTGTCTGAGTTCGCAACAAGTCAATCGTCATCCTGAGGATGCCTCATTGAGAGGCGAAACACGTGGCGATGACGATTCTTACAGGGTCCTCTAAGACTCTTTAAGAACAGTTAAGCGGATTAAGTTACTAAATATACATCGTCTATTGTTTTTTTTATATCGCTAGAAAACATGCTTTCAAATAAAAAAAACCGCATTCAAACTGGTTCACTCGTTTAAGAGCTACACACATGAGGGTCAAACTTATAACACCTCTGTTTTTGCGTCGGGGGTTCAAAATTATAATTATTAGCACAGTAAGCAGAATATTTCAGGAACGCAATTTGCTATGTGAAGGAGGCAGTCTAATCTCGCGGAGTGTGATTGAAAAGTATAAACTAATAAAATTGGAGTCGGTACATTAAGTGAATTTCCACATAAATCTTGTACGTCACTGCTGTTCCAGCTCCTGGTAACCTGGAGCTATAAATATTTCGGATACGCGAATTGCATCTTTGATATTTATATCTGTAAGCTGGTTGAGAAATTTTAATGAAAATAGAAGGTATTTACGTCAGTACAGTTGTTACGATCAATGTTAAAAAACCGGTCAAGGGCGAGTCGGGTTCCGTATCAAGGGTTAACCAACCAAGTACCAACAAAGGGTTCCGTACCATCATAATATTATATAAATTATCGTCACAGAATTTTAACACTGCGGTGTAGAATATTGCAGTTTTAGGTCAGCGCTATCTCTTGACCGATAGTGGAACTAATGTACTTTTTGTTGATGATTCTGAAAAGTGTTCTATTAAGTGCTTGTTTACGGAGACGCGGGGCGTTGAGCGTGGCGTACGGCGTGGCGTTTGGCGGTGCGTCGGAAGTTTTTTCTGTTTATAGACAGGCGGGGCGTGCAGAGGCTCGCGTCATCACACGCGCAAACACAAACATAATTATGGGAATTTACGATGTTGTTTATGAAAACGCGGGGCGTGGAGCGGAACGTGCGGCATGACGTGAAAATTAGCGGTGCCCGCGGCGGCGCGCGCGGCGTTGCTCGCGGCGGCGCACGCCCCGCGTGTATCGGCTGACATTTAAGCACGCCCGTCATATAATAAAATATTGTGCGATGTCTAAACAAGACTGATAAAAGGTACTCTGTGCAAGACTGGCGGAAAGTTCCGCCGCGAGCGCCGTTTCGAGCGCAGTGGCAGATATCGCCGATGTTCGTATTGGAGCGTACGACGCCGCGGTTCCCGCCGCGTGCACCGCCACGCGCGTACGCCGCGTGCCCAGCTCCGTGAATCGCGCGTTATACCGCGTTATTGTATCTCCGTGAATCTTACATAAAAGTTTTTATTTATCAGAATATAATTATTATCTTTTATTCCAGTGTCTATTTGTCAGTAAGCATTGATTTAAAAAGCCAGGCAAGTGCGAGTAGAACTGGCGCCTCACATTCTGCACTGAATTAAGCCGATATTGCGGATTGCCAGTTGACCTGATGTTACGGCGACCATAAATTGAAAGTCATACAAAATTGCTGAAATAGGCTTTTTTTCAAGAAAGCCCTCTTGATTTTTTTCCTGTGCGTTTCTTTTTAATTTTCCTTTTTTTATTTTTGTATTTCTTGTGCGTCTCCCAAATTAAATATTTTTTTCTTTCTTTTTTTGATAATAAAAACGACAAAAAATTCCCTTATTAAAACAGCTCACTCCAACAACAGCTCGTGCTTATAGCTTCATGGAACCCAGTTACGGGTTAACTCTCAAGAAAAGTTAGCGAAAACCTTAGCGTTCATAAGTCAGCGTCCGTATTGGAACTTAAGACTTATGCCGTTTTGCCTCAACTAATATATATTCACGGGAGCGATTTACTATTTATCCGCATACTATTTTGCTTCTTTGACAGGTAGAAATTCAGGTAGGTTTTGGATTTTGTTTAGTAACTAGTTGACTTTATGTTATGGGTATTAATAATATAATAATAAAAAAGACGTGTGGCACTCGGGGACTGCGGCGGTAAAGCTATTGCATAGCATTTTTTATCAACTTATGCAATTATAATTATTTATACCAATGCCACCTAGAGGCGAGTTGCTGAACTAAAGATACAAGTGTGATATTTCAAAAAAGTCATTAAAAGTTCTGCTATTCATCGATAGATGGCAAAAAACTAAAAAGTATCACCGCTGTGCCGACATCTCACAGTATACCTTGATAAATTTAGGTTTCGCGATATTTCACTGATAGTGTAGCCATCTTCGTGTTGATTAATAATAGCTGCTCTTTCTTGAATATTTAAATTTCTCGGCATTGTAAAATATTAACCCGAATACAAGAAATAGCAATGGTGACATTGACAGGAACTGTTATTCACATTTATAGTTTTTAAAACTTGACACAACGTAATGGGAACATCAAACTAATAAAAAGGTTTTAATTTAACTATTAATAGTCAAGGATCATTCGTCTAAGTTTTGAACTTTGTTGTCAAACAGTTAAACATAATTTTCAATACAACACTCTCGTTAGATTATTTTCGTTACAGAATTTCTGGATTCGGTCTCCACGCGCAAGGCCCGCGATAGAAGCTATGCAATAGCTTAAAAAAAAAAAAAATCTCCACCACGTAGTAGGAAAAGTTTATTCATACGTCAAACATAGGACTACCCTGTCCATGCTATAAAATTATTATAAGCTATCGCTGTGGATTAAGGGTGCGTACGTACCTAACCAAGTAAAATACAGGTATTCAACTGCATCCGGTTAGACTGGAAGCCGACCCTAACATTTTGGAGTAAAAGAATACTAGGGCAATCAGTAAAAGAATAATTTACCTTGTGGCTCATTCTTTCAACATGACATGAGCTTGTCTCGTGTAGCTCGTACTGGCAAGAAACAAATAAATTAAGAAGAGCCTTGTGATAAAAATAGATATTGAAGTGCATTTTAACACTTTGCGGGCTAAACGCCCCAGATATAATTACAATAAAATTTCTATTATGTCTCGTTCAATGTGCTTCAAGCGAATAACCGACTTTAAAAGAGGGAGGAGGCTATTCAATTAAACCCGTATTTTTTACTCAGTTTGTTATTTGTTAGTATACTTGCTCGCAGAACAGATGGCCGATGGGGCCGAAAGGTTCTGGAGTGGCGACCGCGTACCGGAAGACATAGCGTTGGAAGGCCTCCCACAAGATGGACCGATGACCTTGTAAAGGCCGCAGGAATCCGCTGGATGCGGGAAGCACAGAATCGGTCGAAGTGGCGGTGCTTGGGGGAGACCTATGTCCAGCAGTGGACGTCTTTCGGCTGATATGATGATGATGAAGATATTACACCCCTGCCCACCCCTTAACAAGTTATTTTTTATGATCAAACTAAAGTACAGACGCCAGCACATCAAGTTACTACAATCTATCAAATTTCTTTAATAGATTTTCAACTTTATCGCTAAAAAATAAGGTTCAATGTTGATTGGGAAAATTTGACAGATTGGAGTAGGTGGATGTGCTGGCGTCTGTACCTAACAGTAAACTAGATCAGTAGGATTTCCAATATGTTAGAAGCTAAAGCGTCACAGGACTGACCTCAAAAGATAAAGTAAATAGAGGACGGTTATGATGCCTTTGACGTTCGAACTCACACAATACTTACTCTTCGTACTATCAAAACTTTATATTGTAGGAATCCTATATGAACAACTTACGGAAGTAAATGACAAAAGATCGAGATAGATCTACATTTTGCGAACGAAATTCCGTATCGCATGTTATACTTTGTAGGTACACTTAGCGAATAAGCATTTGCTAAGTAAATTTTTCGAGTGTGACTGAAAAAAGTGTAATTCATCATCAAAATATTACACTTTATTCGGTCCTAGTTCTCCTTCGTTAAGTGTGCAAAAGCGCAAAGAACTTTGTTCCAACCGAGTGTCCCACGACACCCCTCGACTGTATTTTTTAGGTCTAAATGGTTGAACTGCAACAACAAAAGAAACTTTAAAACCTCAACCAATCTTACAATCCTTTATTTTTATAAAAAGATAACATTTTATTAAATGCTTTTACATCACTACATTATTATAAAACTAAGTCTTCGCCTGTCTGTCTGAACACGATAATCTCAAAAACAAACCAGCGGATTTTCATACGATTTTTATCAATAGACAGAGTGATACATGAGGAAGGTTTAAGTGTATAATTCATTTGGGTTTTGTGTAAATTGGCTGAAATATGACGATGATTGTTGAAGATGTCGGAAAAATTATGCCAACTGGGAGCTACGTTTCCGTGGAATAATTTCCGACTTCCACGAGGGTGAAGCCGCGGGCAAAAGCTAGTACAATATATAACGCAACTAAGTATATACCAACCAATTATTTTTTTAATAATTCTGGTATTTAAACTTTTTGTTTTTTTTTATCGTGATTTTTTTAAATGGATCATGTGATCTGCAATAAAGATTTTTATTTATTTATTATTATTATTTATAAAGGATATTAAATACTTTAGTTTTACGATCATTAATTCGTATTCAGCATCTTATCACATTAGGCTAACTATACACTTTCAGTTTCACATACGATGAAATACAAACTATAAATACAACCAGCCCTTCTGAGCCCCACCAAAAAGCGAAACAAAAAAAATATCTAATAAAAATCGCAAAATGAATTTCGTTCGAATAGAGCCTTTTCGGACGGCCACAGCCGGTCGCGGATCGGAATGAAAATATAACATAACTAAAGTCAACAAAGCACAAAATTAGTTTTTATCCGAAAATAGTAAGAAAAAACTAGTGGCCACGAATGTGGGGAGGATAGAAAATGGGACTCGAGTTAAGGTTGTGTGACTCGATATTGTTTTATATTTTAGCTAGCACTCAAGGTTTTTCATCATCATCATCATATCAGCCGAAAAACGTCCACTGCTGGACATAGGCCTCCCCCAAGCACCGCCACTTCGACCGATTCTGTGCTTCCCGCATCCAGCGAATTCCTGCGGCCTTTACTAGGTCATCGGTCCATCTTGTGGGAGGCCTTCCAACGCAACGTCTTCCGGTACTTGGTCGCCACTCCAGAACCTTTCGGCCCCATCGGCCATCTGTACTGCGAGCAATATGTCTTGCCCATTGCCACTTAAGTTTGGCAATTCTTCGGGCTTTGTCGGTTACCTTGGTTCTCCTGCGGATCTCTTAATTTCTGATTCGATCACGTAGGGAAACTCCAAGCATAGCCCTCTCCATTGCTCTTTGGGTGACTTTTAGCCTTCTGATACAGACGAATACAGAGAAGGCACGAGCATTGATCACCACGCTTACTCGAGACGGGTGGGGGATTTCAGACTTATATTAACTACAAGTCCAGGTTTCCTCACGATGATTTTTCTTCACCGATGTCAGTAATGTCCAAGACTAACTCAGAAAGTACATAATGAATTGAAAAAGTCACATTGGTACTTGCCCGGATTTGAACCCATAACCTCGTACATGAAAGGCGAGGCCTTAACCACTGGGCCATCACGACTATTCCCGACTATTCACGACATCTTTTATTTTTCTTGTCCGTTTTCATTGACAACAAAGTGACACCTAAATGCATCCCTAAATAAGGCGCACTGTTGGATTTTCAGCCCTCAGTGCTGAGCCTAGCGTTGAAAATCTAACATCGCAAAGGGATTCATTAAAGTGTCACTTAGTGTTAGTGAAAACGGATATTATTCTCTTTTCTTCGTAAGTTTAATAGTAACGTATTATACAGGGTGTTCGGTGCAACGTGTGCCAAATTGAAATGGTCGACTGAAGGGGCATCTGCTATCCTTTCACACCCTTTAACATCTCTCATTTTTTTATCGACTTTTATTTGGACGTGTATGGTTTAAGAGTACTTTTAAATACAAAATTAGTGACTGTCTTCTAGTTTTTTTTTTTTAATTAACTCGTAAAGGTAAAACTAAATTAAAGCTGTACATGGCTACAAAAAAAAAAACCAAAAGCGATCGGGATCTTCCAATCCCTCAAAAATTATCTATTTTATCCTCTTGCTAATGATGTGCCACATGCCATAAAAATCTCGTAACAACTTTGTGAATTCGCTATAATTGTGAATCGAGTCACATAAGACTAATATTCAAAATTATGATTTAAAAAATCTTTTTGCGTAACTGTTACTAGAGAAACAGGTAAAATTTGCTTTTTCACTCTTTCGAAGTAAAATCTTTCTTCTATCTCTATCTTGCATAGCGTAAACCGGGTGGAAACAAATCATTTTATTTTTGTCGAGAGAAAAGTCGATAAAAAAATCCACAGGGCATGAGAGATGTTAAGGGGTCTGAAAGGACAGCAGATGACCTCTTCAGTCGACCATTTAAATTTGGCACACGATGCACCAAATACCCTGTATAAACCTTTCGGAATAAATTCTCTAAATTATGGTGAAAACTGCATCAAAATTTGTTGCGTAGTTTAGAAGAACAACGCGCTCACACAGACAAACACGAAAAGCGACATAAAATAATTATGTATAGACGGATACAATTGCAATGGCAACTAACTCATTGCCTCGTTGGTCTGGTTGCTTCAAGTGCGACTGTCCGGATTCGATACTGGCAATCGGTCGGGCAAAGTTTTATTGGGCATTTGCATCAGGAATTTCGCCATGATAGCCTGAATTCTGGGTCCGTGGCTGTTTATAACAATAGACTAGCCCTCTATGACATTGTACAGACGCCAGCACATCAAGTTACTACAATCTGTCAAATTTCTTTAATAGATTTTCAACTTTATATCTAAAGAATAAGGTTCAATGTTGATTGGGAAAATTTGACAGATTGGAGTAGGTTGATGTGCTGGCGTCTGTACTTAAGAGCGTTCATCCTAAAAGTTAGCAACGTCGCAAATAGCTGTGAAATATTTACCTGTTTTGTTACATACATAACATAACATAATCAGCCTATTAATTTTCCTACTGCTGGGACACAGGCCTCCTCTCTGAGAGAGGGAGTGGGCCGTAATCCACCACGCAGGCCCAGTGCTGGTTGGTAGATGTCACATGTCTTCGAATTTTCGGTTCGAAGACATGCCGGTTTCCTCACGATGTTTTCCTTCACCGTTTTGAGAGCAGTGGTGATGAAATTATTTACACAAAGTAAAGCGCCTGCTTGGGTTCGAACCCACGACCTACAACTCGTAAATCGGGGCCGATACTCCTGGGCCACCACTGCTGTCATACCACTGGGCCACCACTGCTGTCCTGTTTTGTTAATTTGACAATATTACTTTAAGGAAGTAAGAATGTGGCTAATTAGCGAACTAGAATATTAATAATGAATTGCAATTATAACACTGAATTTGATGTTGTAACCGTTTTAGGTGTAAAAAAAGGCATTTGGAATGATTCCAAATACTTTTTTTACATCTAAAACTAAATTTTCGGTGTTATGATATTAATTTATTGCATTTCATAATCAATATCCTAGTTCACTAGTTAGCCACATTTCTTATTTCCATACAGTAATATTGCCAAATTAATCAAAACAGGGAAATATTTGTCATTTTATTAGCAACGTTGCCCACTTTCAGAATAAACGGTCTTAAACATAACAGCTGGCTTTTCAAAAAAAAGCTGAGAGGTGTCAAGGGACACCCGGATGGAACGAAGTTATGGAATGAAACTCACAAAGGCATGCCACTAATGTGTGTAACTAACCTGTGGTCGCTCACAGATGGCGTTATAATAAAAAATAAAAAGTGTCGTTACAACTTTTGGTCCCAATTTTTCCGTCTAGCCGTCTTTCGCAACGCGCAAAAGGGAACTTCGCTCCAATATTTCAACAACGCGACAATCTAGCTTTTCACCAGATTATTTTATTTCTACAACTTTATGGTCTAATTCCTTGACATTAAGTAGAGTTGCATCAAAGATCCTCCGTCATCTCAATTTGACGTCGACATGAGAGCGCAGACTGAGGAATTATAGCTTTAAAGATTTTATTCATTTTATTGCCACACGACTAAACGACTTTTTGAGGTTTGACTTTGAACCTTTTTGGTGCAGCCGTGAGGCACAGAATATTGTTGTTAACATTATTTTCACTTTTTTGTTTTGTTATTTTTATTAGATAATTATAAAACAAAGTCGCTTTTCACGTTTGTCTGTATGTCCGAGTTGTTCTTCTAAACCACGCAACAGATTTTGATGAGGTTTTCACCATCGTTTAGAGAATTTATTCCGGAAGGTATATGAGTATAATACTTTAATATTAAAGTCACGTTTACCTAAAAAATCTCGATGTTTTGTCAAGTTATAAAAACCGTACGAAACAGGAGCGGGTCGCTAGTTCTTTCTAAAATAAAATAACACTTGGCTTTAGCACTATTTCTTAGTTATTTATAAACTTATTCACATATTTATATACTCGTCGTAGCCCTCATCCATCGCATTCCACCGCGGGATCGAGGTCAGAAGCTAAAAAAAGTGGCTACTTGCCTGAGTTGGACTCGTATACGAGGGAATCCTGTACCACCGTATAATATTTATTACTATATTAAAAAATAACATAAAAAGAGACCCCATACAAGAAACGTATTTCTTTTAATATAACCCTCTTATTTTTTACTTTATTTTTTTTAATAATTTTTGGTTTTAGTGGCCATTGTAGTATACACTATGTAAATTATAAGTCTCTACCTATTACGGTTAAAAAAATACACGGATGGACAGGGGACCCTATTACTATAGGGTCCCCTTTGTGAAGGGAACCCTAAACAGGCACGTTAAATATTTAATTAATGGTCAGGGTTAAAAAAAAGAGTGTAATATCCTATAGGCTCAAGTAAAACCAAAACCGTGCATGCATTTCTATTTCACGACAAAAATTTGTATAAGAGAGGTAAATAATTTTCCGGTAAAACTCTTTTACAAAGCAAATTACTAGAATTTCTGTTTATTTTAGGAGTTCTAGAGATTGTTTCATTTTGTTTATTAAACACTAATTTGTTTACTGAATCATATTTAGGCCAAAGAAACATCAAGTTAATCTTATTATCCTATTACGATGCTAACTAGAGATTGTTAGTTACTTAATTGACGGAACAGACTTCAGAATATCGTTTATAATCAGACTATGAAGTAAAGTTAATTACAAATAAAGGCTCAACATTTGACTTACAAAATCATAAATTATTCTATTGGAATTATTACCTTCATAAATTTCTACCAATAGTTGCAATAACTGGAAAATATCCGAATCAATTAGTAAATTGGAAACGTCTAGTTTCCAAGAGAATAGATAAATTGGAAAGGCATTTTTTATTCTGGAAAACGATATCAATTAGTTGTTACTTGAAACTCTAATTGGTTATCGCCATGACCCGCACTTTTGTAGATTTGGAAAATCGACAGAATTTTTTAATTGTATTTTTTTTTTATTGAAAAGTTTTCCAACTTTATTTGTTAAAGCGGGTCTAGACGTGTGTAATGTAACGCGAATTCTGCATGTTGACGGCACTACGAGCAACATGTAACGCTCGCGCTGATCCATCGGCTGTTGGTTTTTAGCGCGAACACAAAGGCTCTCGCAATGTGGCAACTGTGCGGAACAACTTGAACACATACAGGGTTCGCGTTGTGTTTTTTTTTGGGATTAGAGCGCTTTGGAAGCCCAATAATGGGATGGGTTATCAGCATATTCCTCGTTAGTAAATGTTGCCATGCTCACAATACAAATCAAAGTCCAGTTGTACTCCACTTGGGCCTATTCTAATAACATTATTTTAATATTTTATGAACATACCTAGTAGATGATATACTTTTCTGAATAGCTAAAGAGGCGTAAAACTTTTTTAAATTATTTGTGGAATACGTTCCATACAATTTTTTTTTTAAAAGCTCTTCAAAGTTAAGAACACTATTAAAAAAAAATACTTTAATTATAGCAGTTTTTTAAGCTGTTAGTAGTAGGTTCAGTTTCTGTTGATTATTTTTAATAATGAACATGTCTTCTATCTAGTTATAGGTATCAAAAAAACCGACCCTAGGAGATAAACCAAAAAATAGAGGATTTTACAAAAACATCTTTAATATTCTATATCGCCATAACAGTGTAGGTTCGGACACCTTATTATAGAATCAAATCCATCAGAAATGACCTGAATAATAACGTCCTTTAATATTCAGTACGACTTTCCCTATAACCCTGTTTACACTGCGTCCGATTCGAGCCAAGCAGTGGTGGTGTTGTGGAGGTCTGATAGGCAGTCGCTTCATATAAAATTCTGGTATTCAGCTGCATCCGGTTAAACTGGAAGCCGATCCCAACATAGTTGGGAAAAGGCTCGGCAGATTGATTGAGCGACTTGCCCCGATTTAGAACTCACTGTTGAGCCAACAAGACATGTTGTCGTTGTAAATCTATCTTATTTTTACCAGTAAAACCGAAATACAATGTTCAGACGTTAGTCTACACTCCACCTAAGAATAAACAATGGGCACAAACACAAACAAGCAACATCGATAGAAATAGTCAATTTAACCCGTAGTCTGCCGCTTCTAATTTCAGTCAACCCTCACAATTAGCATCGGGGCCTATTGGACCCGTGCTTTGGTAACGGGAGTCGGGATGTGTACTCATAAAGTCAACCCTAGCGTGCCATCAGTGAGTGGTGTGATAAGGGTTGGGAAACATCAATAATATTAGCTTTCGGGGGTTACAGTGTTGAATAAAATTAGGAATTTTAAGTATTTGTGTCATAGAGGACGCTCGTTTGTTTTAAGAGGAAATGGGTCTATTTTGTGTACTTCAGCACATAAAACCTAATTACTATTTCGGAAAAATGTATTAAATTAACTACACGTGCGAGACTTTTTGACGCAGTTAGACGAAAATGCTAGGGTAGCCCGCGAAATTCATTTACAGCGTGATTAGTTGTTAGATTTTATTTCATTAGATTAGTTAACGGTAAGAGGCCGTGCATACTGTGGGTCTTGTCGCTGTGTTTAGACACTGCAATTAAATAGACGACGTATATTTAGTAACCTAATCAGTTTAACTGTTCTTAAAGAGTCATAAAGAACTCCGTAAGAAATCGACACGTGTTTCACCTCTCAAAGAGGCATCTTCAGGATGACGATTATTGCGAACCCGGACACGACGTGTCGCCACGTCAAGCGCCGAACGCAGTGAGGCTAAGGATGCCTCGTTATGTATGTGTATTTTATTATGGATTTCCGCCTGACTCAATTTATCTAGACACTGCAACAAGACGCAGAGCTGTCGTTTGCGTCTGCGACTAGTCGTTACTACGGACGCTATGGAGAAAGCGATAATTTTCTTTGACTATTCGACGCGCTTCGAAGTCCGATATGAAAACATCGACATCTTACGTATCCATGTTGAGATTCGCAATACAAATACTCGTACACTTTCCTCAGCGCTCACAGCAAGACTGACGCTGACCTGTCGCATGTGACTGCCATCGTGCGTCTAGATGCTGCAAAAAGTTAGCAAGCCTGTCGTTGCGACTCTGCAACTCAACGGAGTTTTGAACAAAATGTATGAAAATTGTCGGCCGCAAATTGTCCAGACAGACAGATATCTAATGACTAATTCATCAACCAACCATGCTGATTACAGCAATAATAATATCTCTTTAACGGTCACGCGAACTGTCATTTTCGGTTTACAATTGACTGCTTTCAACATTGACATGACTGGCATTTAGAGCTCATTATTAATCCTTCTGACCGACACTTCATTCATTTCTACCTACAATAAAGTCAGGAATATACATGCAAATAACTTGCACGAATGTAGATAGATAGTAAAACAGAAAAGATATGCGCTTCGATAATATTCGTGTTTCCAAATTACTACGAACGTTGCATCACAAAGTAACCCCTCACAGTGGCAAAGCTTCTAAATCTTATACTGTCGCGCTTTGTGGTAGTGCACCAATTATGGCGTGTTAGTATAAAGCTTTCCCTCTGTTGGATTACCTACAGACCGTTCACTATTGTCCCTTCCCGTCATGTTGGCACTATTGCTTGTCAAGTTTAATTTCAATGGCAATAGACTTCAAAATGGCGACTGACATAACACTACTAGCAACCGCCTCACGGGACAAGTTATAATGAACGCACTGTACTCTGATCGCTGATTGTCATCTGTCACTCAAAAGTTTTGAAAAGATTTAGAGAGGAATTATTGGTTGTTAGATTTGACTTGGTCTTTGACTAACATACAGAAATCCAAACTCAAAGTCTGCCAACGAGCTATGAAGCGCAGTATACTATCGTGTACGAAACACAATACTGCGCTCCAAAATAAAAATAGGTGACGTGGCTCAAAAGACTGCCCAACTTAAATGGGATTGGGCAGCACATGTCTGCCGCATGCCGGATAAACTGTGGGCCCAAATAGCACAGATCTGGTGCCCTGAGACAGTGAGGCGGGGTCACGCGAGACCACGTAGGAGATGACGGGACGAGCTGGATAGGTTCCGTCAAAACTGGAAGGAGGACACGCGGGCTCGTGAACGATAGAAGGAATGAGGGCAGGCATTTTCCCAGGAGTGGTACATCGAAGGTATGACAAAAAAAAAAATGTTAATTTCTAGTTGTTAATCTCTAACCCCCTAGCAATACAAAATAAGCAAGTAGTTCCATGATTGCAACAGCTCTATATTAGATTTTGTCATCGCATGTTCGTATTTCTGAAGATAGACGATGGTTGCTGAAGTGCACAATTTTTCTGGAAGATCTGTAATAAAGACCGTTCATTAAAACTTGTCCCTTGCCGTCATGTTGGTACCATTGCTTGTCAAGCTTAGTTTCAATACTAATAGAATTCAAAATGGCGACTGACAGAACATGTACTACCAATCGCTTCACGGGTCAAGTTATAATGACATGTATACTATTGTATCATGAAATGCAATCACTGATCATACTTTTATCAATGCAATGCTTGTGTATTCCTGGCTTAACTCAACACAATGATTTTAACTCAATTTTACATACTCAGTTCAATCCTACCGTATCCATTATCTGAATGAACTGCGGCTAAGTAATTGATATTGCGGTCAGTTAGCATAATCGATGGATAGCATTTACAAGATGAAGTAATATTAATAATACATTATAATATGGTGGATAGGTAACTATTGTTGCTTTGTGGCGATGCATTCGAGCTGAAACGTAATCAAATCATATTAAAGGGCCCTTACGTATTTTTGTGTTTGGATTGAAATATATTGTGTTTTTCGATAAAATTGGGATCATTGATTGACAGTGACAGTAACGCAGGATTTTTTATTTAAAAGGAACGTCTATTTCTATATTGTTTATGTTTAATATAATATCCTGCCTGATAGCCAAGGATGCTCAATGCAATGAATGCTCAATGTTAGGTTTTAAAATATTCTTGATTTATTTATGATAACTGTGCTCCTTTTAATAATTAACTAACCTTACAAATCGTACTTTTATAAATGCCCTTTTCCCATTTGGGGTAGGCAGAAACTTCATAGTGAATTTTTCAGTTGGAAATAATATTATCTTGGCTCTGGATAATCCTTATACCCAAACCTCTTTGAACCGATAATAACTTTTTAGTTAAGAGCCACATAATTTCAAATAGGCACTGCCTAAAGTGAGCAAACCAAGTCGTTATCCTTTTGACTTCCTCACAAATTTGCATAATGTATAGACAATTTCTAGCCAATCGACTATTCGATCTCAAGCTTCTAAGCACTACCCATGAATTAGTAGTAACTTTTTACTACAAGGGCGCAAGTAGTGACGTGCCTACAGCGCAAAATTTTCTCCCACAAAAGAACCGCCTACCTGATTAAAAGGCAAGGCAATCCACTTATGCCTAATAACATCTTGGTATGCGGATCTTTACAACAAACCCAAAGGGTTATGTTGTTTGAATGTCCGTATATATTTTTATAGGTGCACCATAAAAATATATTATTGTGGATTTTTTGCATGCCCCTTGTTTGAAAACCAACTTATGGTTATAGTATTAAGGCTACACATGGTGAAGTAAATCTGAACAAGCAAACAAGCATCAGTTTGGCTTGATAGGATGCCTACAAATCCACAAAAACGGAGAAAAGTTTAAGTCTAAATGATTTGCTTCAAGTACCTATGTAGTGATCTCTCCGGCTGTCGTCATAGGTTATGGCCAGATCAGACGGATCTGAGGTATAACTGACTGAGGGCCTAGACAAGTAGCAATCGCTTTCAAACCGTTTCAAATGCCCAATACATTTTTGACTTTTCTATCACCGTTATCATATCACTGATAAAATGTAACTTTTTTCTCTTTGTCCACCGCTTCGTGAAAAGGACGTCAACGAGAAACGAGATTACGTGGCCATGGTAAATGTACTGTCGCTACTTCGGCTTCCTCATCTCATTGTCGTTGACATCCCGTTCACAGTGCGGTGGACAAACGGCCTTATATAATCATTTGCGTAATACACATAACAATTACCTAACACAATTTGCGTAACTCACATAAAATGACAATCAATCGCAATCCCATCCGTTTTGACAGTTCAGCCTCGCTCATTGCTCATTGATTTTTTCAAACCTATTATCCAATGGATGTGAGGTAAAACTGATCGTGTATATGTAGGTATAGCCTAAAGACGGAGACTGACTTGTAACATTTGTTTGTAATGTATCGAGTTTTTGTAACGCGTTACAGTAGTCAGTACAGCGAGCCCAGCCGGCACTCAGCACTCGACTGTCGGCTGTTTCGCGAATTCCTTTGAAACGGAAATATGAGTAACAAAAAATTTATGGTGCTCCAAGTGAGCGTTCGCCGCGTCTTGTGTATCACCGTATTGTAGCCAAGCTTGCCGCGAATGTTACATTACTGATACCTTACAAATAAATGTTACAAGTCAGTGTCCGCCTTAAAGCACTCAACCAGCCTTAAGAGTGCTGTTGTATATTTACTTCGATTACAGTTAATGTGATTGTGGAGTTGTTCTGTATTGATGTAAAAGCATTAGCGTGGAATACGGCACATTTTTCGGTATCTAAATGGTCGATTTGTGGGGCGCGTTTGCGTTTGAGGTGAGAAATTTTTAATCAAGTAATGGCAGCGAGATTTAATTAATTAATATTACTACTCTCCCGATTCTGTCAGAAGTTGGTTTTATTTTAATTTGGATAATGAATACTTGAAATTGAAATAAATACTAGGAATACTGAAGTGGTTTGTCGATCGAAAATAACCTCTTTTGAATCGTATAAAAACATAAAAAATAGTGTAATTATTTTAAAATCATTTAAATCACACATACCGGATTATTACAATAAGACTTTTCTACTAATATAATAGTGGAAAAGTACGTTCAAGACTTCTATAATAACATTAATATCTTACAAAACTAAAGCCCAACACATATTGCGTCCCCCGACTTGACCCTAAACCAAAGTCATTTGAAAGCGAACTAATACAAAACTCACTATGAAATTACATGGGAAAATATGAGCTATTAAATACAGGCCCAACTTAAAATAACAACGGTTGAATTTAATAAGCCAAGCCGGTGGCGCCATCTGCTCGGGGTTGCGCTAAATTCATAAAACGGTAAAGGGTGGGTACTTCATTTATATTATTAGAAAGGTTTAGATGTAAGTTTTGTTATGTAAGTTAAGATTGGTTTGTGTTTCTTGTAATTGAGAATTTTTCATCTAATTAAACGTATTTTTTGCTATACAATGTGCAATAAAAATATTGAGGATACAGTTTTCTGATGTCAAAAGTCGTAAGTCGTAGATGGAATTAGCCGCACGCACTGGCGTGGCTGGGTGGCGTGAACTGTTGTTGAGTTTTTGTTGCAGGAAGACGTGTGCAAGCAGGATGGCCGTGTCGGATACGTCAATGATTTGAATATGGTAGAAATAATGAACGTTATGAAAGTAGTCTGTTCAGAATCGTTTTCTGTCATTTTTATTATAGGTATTTGTATCTCAAAAATTATTTAAAGTACAGTACAGTCACACTTCCGCTGTACAAACACATCAAAATGGATGAAGTACCTACTACGCGACACCCTTATACGTGTGCGACTGTATGCGTGCGCGCGTAGATTTGTAAACTCACGACAATTATCTCTCACAAACAGTACAACTTATGTAATAAATAAACAATGTTTTATACATAAGTACGATGAATGTATGCGATAATTCCGGGACATGTTGTATACGAGCATCTTGTGAAAAAAATAATTATTGGGGGTTAAATACCTACTACTATAATTATTTAACCTTCTTATTTGAGTGAGAGAGATTTTTTTGTTGGTTTTTGGGGTGCAATAAACAGCCTTCAAGAGTGACATTTCCCAGAGTTTTGGCCAAGTTAGCCGCGCTACCAACCTTCTGGATGACTAATCTTTTACTACTATGAGCTCGTTGATTTTTGCGTAGCTCGTGTCAACATTAGTGAAGAAAAAAGATGATTTTTCAAGATCCTTGGGTGCCAGTGAAATTACAGGCACATAGGAAAATTTTATGCGTATAGCTGCACGTGCCAAGACCCGAATATATAAATGAGGGTCGGTTTCTGTCCGAAAATGTGACCTACACAGAACTACTATACTATTGCAGTTATTATACGCAGATTATCCATGAGCCAGTTTGGTTATGTTCTTAAAAAATGAGTACCTAACCATTTTTTTATCATTGCATTCTCTTGAAGAAAACTAAGTTAAAGGTAATACCTCAGTTATATATTCAGGTGTGCACACAATGATAAGAATCTAAAGAAACTTTTCCAGCGAGAGAAATCAAAATCAGTTACCTGTCCAAACCTTTGAATTTCTTGACAACATCTCCAATATGAAAGAGCGAAATTTTTCGATGTTTAAAATTATGAATTCTTTCAATCTCAGCTTAATATCTTCAGGAAAGCGAATCGAATGAAGAATGAATGAATGAACGAGTGAACACGAAGGATCGGGAACGTTGTAGAAACAATCGCTAGATGTAAGAGGAAATCGAATTTACTCAAAGAAATTGACGTATATAGCTCAATGACAGCGGCGCCATTTTGTTCCTCGACAACTTCCATTTTACAATGATTTAATAAAATAATGCTGCAGTACTATGTCCATTTTAAAAATTGTGAGACAAGATGACATATTTTTTTGTGACAGGGAGAGGGCCGAAATCCACAACGCGGGCCCAGTGCGCACAACAATAAAATTAAGGTCTCTGCACACAGCGGGCGGGGCGGGGCGGGACGGGACGGTGACGTGACGCTGAGCAGTTGTAATGTACTAGATACTACGGACGACTTCACACAGACCCGTCCCGCCCGGCGCGATGGTAACCGTCACGCCACGCCGCCGCCCCGCCGGGCGTGAATACAAGTCAGAAGCGGCGGGGCGGGGCGTGACGGTTACATTCAGAATTGAGAGATTGTATTAAAGCTTAAAACTTTAACTTATAGTTTGTAACTAATATATTATAAGTTACTTTAACTAACTTAGTTACTTTGAACTTATAAATATTTACTTTATTTATATTCTTTCTCTCTCAATTCACGGCGGGACGGGACGTGAATTGAGAGAGCACCCGCAGTGTGACCGCTCCCGTCACGCCAGCGCCCCGTCGCCGCCACGCCACGCCGCGCCCCGCCCCGCCCCGCCCCCTGTGTGCAGATACCTTTATTGTGATTCGAAATTTAAGTAAACATAGTGTGTACTAAGAAATAAATAAAATATATAATAATATATATATATCTGTATACAATTATACGTAACATTTTTAATCATATATTAGTAACGAAATATGAATGATATGATTCAATTGTTGCAATGCAATCGTTTTATTTTATGCTCGTGACTGTAGATATGTCTGTCGTCGAGGAGCTCGTGGCTAAGTAATAATAGCCGCACGGGTCGATCCATCAGGTTAAGCTACGCTTGCCGGTGTTAGTCAGTCAAAGATGGGTGACCATCTTTACATATCAAGTCTCCTCCGAGCCTCGGAAAGCACGGTAAGTCGTTGGTCCCGGCTGTCATTCGTGGATCTTTGATAGTCTTTACGAGTGGTCAACAACCCGAAAGTCTGACACCAGTATTACCCAGTTACTGGGTTGTGGAGGTTAGATAGGCAGTCGCTCTATGTAAAATACTGGTATATTCAGCTGCATCAGGTTAGACTGGAAGCCGACCCCATGTAAGTTTGTGGGTACAAACTACGAAACCTAAGAAAATAAATATCAATATGTCAAAATTATGTTTCTAAAATAAAACCATGTTACTTAAAACATTTAACCATGACCCAATTGTATCTTGTAAAAGTATGTCAAGAAATTATTAACCTTTTGAACACATTGCAGTCGAGTGGCTGCGCGAGCACGAGCCAATATTTGGCTCTTATAACAACGCTTACCCCTGACCAGGCACTTCAAAGTATATTACGGTCAAGATTTTAAGATTGCCAGCTTTGTAAAGACGATTATAGTTGGTCGATTTTTATTTTTAACCAACCAAAAGATATGAAAATATAGTAATACCATTGTCCCACTATACCAACGCTACCAACCTAAAATGGCTAGAACATCAAATTCAGTGCTATAATTGCAATTCATTATGAATATTCTAGTTCACTAGTTATCGATATTTCGTATTTCCTTACAGTAATACATATAATAGTGCCAAATTAATCAAAATAGGTAAATATTTGACAGCTATTTGCAGCATTGCCAACTTTTAGAATAAAATCGGTTAGAGGTAACTTGTCGGAGGCATATACAAAAAATATATAACCGAATGCTATTTTCTTTATCAAAAGGCCGGAATTGGAAAAATACCGAAAAAATATTTGATGAAGTGCCTTTTATGTACCTAATTGAAATAAATTATTTGACTTTGACTTAACCATTGAATAACGTCGATTTCAGACTATAACCTAAAATATTTTTTCAATGTCTTGCAACAAATTATTCTTCCATTTTAACATTAGGCTTATGTTGTGGTAAAAACACTAGCGAGTCAATGTTGTTGGTAACGCAGTTAATAATATAGACCTACCGTTATTGCTTTTTATTTGTTGTTTGTTCTTGTATTGTTTTCCTGGTTTTTGTTTAGTGTCTGTGCTGACTAACATAGTCGTAAGTTTTACTAACAATATTTTTGAGTCTTGGTTACTCGAATAAAGACAATTCTACTCTATTCTATTCTATATAGATACTTTCTTATTGCAAATCAACAACATCGTAAGTCATCATCATCTAGTATAACTATTTTCGTGATGTCCCTCGGCAAACTTTGTGTCTCGTGTGTCGTCGGATTTATACATCCAAGTCGTCAATATACTCAAAGTCGGTTGAGAGCGTCCGGTCTCAATCTCGAAACACGAAGTTAGCCGAGGGACATTAAGAAAATAGTTGTACTGTACCTAGCGTTTTCCCAACCATGTTGGTTGGGGTCGGCTTCCAGTCTTACCGGATGTAGCTGAGTACCATTATTTTACATAAAGATATGGCCTATCTGACCTCCACAACCCAGTTACTTGGTAACGCGATACCTCGTAAGCAGTAGTTGTTTAATGGAATTCAAAAATTAAAATATAATTTAAAACGGTGCTAGACAAGACGAATGAAAAGTACTTATTATTTTACACTACGACCCTCTGCTTTTCCAATCCGACTTTAAAAACAGTCTTTGACTTAATCTGTTTCCTGAGCTCGGCTCTGTAAACTATTCTAACACACACATTTTTGACCTCCAGCTCCAGTAGGTAGGGGTTAAATAAACTCGAAACGCCTGTTGAAGTGCCGACGATCGATCGATCTGTTCGAGAACCGTTATTCGAATAAAATGTTGCATTTTTATGTGATTCAGAGAGCTTTCTAGTTGTGTCAATGTTTGCCGATGCTCGCGAAAGCAGTTCCGTGTATTTTTTTTAAGCTTTTAACTTGTGACCTAGCGATTATTTGTTTGTTGATCGTTTTTGTTTTGGTGATAAATAGAAGCAAAGCCATATTGGTTACTGGCAGATTCCTCGGGGATCTTTTGCAAATAGCAATATGGTCTCTTGACACATATTGGTGATCACAGTTTATTGTTTTTTTATATCACTCAGGAAATAGCTACCAATCCAATTGATTTAACCTCCTACTTTTAAACGCAGACATTTTTAACCGACTTCCAAAAGGAGGAGGTTCTCAATTCGTCTGTATGTTTTTTTTTTTTTTTTTTTTTAACCGACTTCCAAAAGGAGGAGGTTCTCAATTCGTCTGTATGTTTTTTTTTTTTTTTTTTTTTGTATGTTTGTTACGCGATATCTCCGACAATTGTGGACCGATTTTGAAAATTGTTTTTTTGTTTGAAAGGGTATGCTCCCGAAGTGGTCCCATATAAATTTTATTAACTTTACTTGGATAGTTTTTGAGTTAGCTTCAATAATACGTATTTTTCCCACTTAGTTTATATGGATGATATAATGATACTTCCAATCACTGTTATTTACATAGCAGTTTAGTGGTATTCGAATTTGTATGGGATAGGTACCACAACTAAAAAGTGCAAAATAAAAACTTTTTCAAAAAAAGAACAACCGACTTCCAAAAAAGACACTACAAAGTCAAAAATAACTTTAATTTCGGAAGTCGGTGGCAAAAAACGAAAGTTCAAAACCAAATGCACCGACTTCCGAAATTAAAGTTATTTTTGACTTTGTAGTGTCTTTTTTGGAAGTCGGTTGTTCTTTTTTTGAAAAAGTTTTTTTTTAGTTCCAGCTCCAGTATGTAGGGGTAGGTGGGGGATAAACAAACTCGAAACGCCTGTTATAGGCGTTTCGAGTTACGACGATCGATCGATCGGTTCGAGAGCCATTTTTCGAATAAAATGTTGCATTTTTTTGTCAGCTTTCTAGTTATGTCAGTGTTTGTCGATGCTCGTAAAATCATTTCCATGTTTTTTTAGCTTTTAACTTGTGACCTAGTGATCATTTGATTGTTGATTCATTTTTTTTTGGTAGGAAATAGAAGCAACACCATATTGGCTTCTATAAATTCCTCAGATATCTTAGGCAAGCGGCAATATCAGTTTACCGCAGTTTATTTATGAATTACCAACGAGATACATTAGTCGTAATATCTTTTACAATTAACTAGTTTCATATACATTATCCTGTAACACACATTCAATTACAGCGTCCACATTATTGAGTACACATGCTTTGAATACATAATTAAATTGAAAATTAAATAAAATGCTTACGCATAATTGAATTATTTTTGAAGTGAAATCTTCTTTAGCAGCGTTGTGCACATTTTTTGGAATGGGTAAAAAATTTTAAACTTGCGTCAGAACACGTGACTTGATCGAAAATTCGTAAGACGGAGGGAGAGTAGAAATATTGCTGACAGCGCACTCTTTTCTATTTTTTTGGAATTTTATGATGGAGCTACAGCTTTCGTTCTTGTTCTGACAGCAAGCCACATAAATTCCTGACATTTTCGTTAGATGGCGTTACGATGTATCAAAAAGTTACTTAGTTTTCACTTCTATCGACAGTCTCCAAAGACTGCCCGATGTTTTTTTATTAGCAGCCAGGACATATCCCCAAAAACGGTGGAAATGAAGTATATCTTTCTAAGGGCTGATTTCACCAATGAAACTGAACGCGATCAGAATTTCTAAAATTCTTAAATTGTCATGTACACTGACAGCTCTTGAACGCGCTCAATTTCATTGATTAAATCACACTAAACAAACACTGACAAAAACACTTACCTAATGTTAAAGAATTCTCATGCTCTATGTGAAAACTTGACCAGTGATGCCTTTCTACAAGGACCCTGGCATAACTTTATGCCCAGGGCTCTTTTGATACGTATTTGCAACTCATATAGACTTATAGTTCGCTCTGACAAACACTTAAACAGAAAAAGATCGACCAGCCAACTTAACTTGACGTTACACAATCTAAGACCTACCTACCTAATTGCGTAATAAACGATCAATAAGAATCTGAATAGTATTTAAACAGATTGCTAATCCATTGCTTTATAAGTTCGAAAAAAAATCTGCTCAACAACTTAAATAACATTAAATATATATATTTATGTATTAATAACATACAATTAATGTTGTTGAACTGTCAAAATGAAACAGATTAGTCGTAATCATAATTATACGAAATTGCGTTGCGTAATTAGATAGCAGGAAATAAATAAACTATCTTTCAGCTATGACAGCTTGCCAAGCAATAAGCATCCTTAATACATTTCACATAATTGCTACTCATGAAAATTACCTATTCTACCAACATTCGAATGCTAACACTGCTGTACGAACGCTCTAGGAGTAAAAACGACAATTGGAGACATTAACATTTTACTAATGGTTGCTCACCGAAATTCAGGTTCACCTAATTACGAGTCGTAGGCAAGATGCATGCATTTAAATCGGTTGCATTTACCCCTGTTTTCCCTCTAGGATGGGGGAGAATGGGGAGCTGTGTTCAATGTTAAAATTTTATGGGTTCAAAGATGAGATAGGGTAGGGGATGATTTTGTTAATCAAATGTTACGAGGTTTTCTAAGGAGAAGCAATTTGTAATAAGTATGAATTTATTTTGGTTTTCTTGTAAAAGATTATAAATATAAGAAGATAACGTGCTTGAAGTGAAGATTAGAATAAATAAATGAAAGAATTTTTTATTCAGTTCAGAAAATACATTGATACAGAAGGAGGTAGTTAGGAGCTTTAGGACCTAGATTTTAACAAATTCCCTGAACTCTACACTAGGATTCTCTGTGTCTTGGGGTCCAGTGTCTTTCCAAGTAAGTAATATTATTCCTAAGTGTTTTCAAATAATTTTGCTAGTGCCGTAATCATAACTTGACGTTGTTATTATTGTATTGAATCAAGTTCTTCTAACTTAACTGAGGAGCTTGTTGAGCTGCTTCTTCTTTCCAGCTAAAAGACTAGGAAGTTTAGAAGCACGGGCGTTTTGGAAGACTGTCTTATGTAATTTTGACGTTCAAAAAGAGCTGATTCTCAGTCTAATTTGATTTTCAGTTAGTACACTTACAATAAGATTAGTTTAATCATAAATGGGAAGGTAAATTCTTAACTAATCTAATTACTGCGTAATTCAGTAAGCAGACAAAATTCATGAAACTCAAACCTGATACTTACTTCTATTTGTTTCCTTATTTTGTCTGTCACTTTAATAAAATAAGTTTTACCAAATTGAAGAAGATAATTCGTATTTGACGAAGATAAATGTTTTATACAGAATTTCTTATGTTTGCTACATATTAAGGTGGATATGTACCGTTAGCAAGTAAATCAAATTGATTAGGTATGTACCTACTTTTTTTCAGTAATTATTTTGTTTGATATCGGATTAAACAAGTGATGTCTAGTTTTATTGAGGGCTCTTTTAGAATTCTAAAGTAGGTCGACAATTTTACGAGTATTTATAATTCGCTAACATGGTCTTTCTGTTTGTAACTAAACTGTAAATGTTGCAATCGGCAACACACTACCTATCACAGTTACCTTCATACGTCATAGTTTAATAGAAAAGCACTCATATCCAAATTATTTTTACCTCACTATTACTACCAATATCTAAAGCCCCGACACAATGACCTCGTGTTTCCACCACACACTCAATTTCCGAATCATTTTAATTTTTCACACAAAAGTGTAACTTTTTCTTCCTACCCTCCTCCAGGGACGATGCAACAACCGAAACCGCGTGTAGGTAAATACAAAACTCAAATATTTATAGAACTTAGGCGTAAGCCCGTATTTGTGTGTGGAAAAGGAAAATTCGCATAGCAACCAATGTGTCAGAATATGGAATATTTGTTCATAGCGCTACGAAGTTTGTATGGCAGAGCTCAATGTTATGAATAAAATAAAGCTTGGGATGAACTGACAGTGAGAAACACGCTGTATGTCCTTTATTTTGTTTAATAGTAAATACTCGAAGTACTATAGGTAGGTAACCTACCGATTGATCGACAGACGTGCGATACAGCTTTATTAGCTATATGTAAGCGGGCATGCCCTTTATGCCTGGAGGCTTTTGTTCTGTTTACGTTTTTAGTTTTTATGCTCGCTGTAGTATAGATTTCGATATTTTTGTTGGTATATTGGCGTGTGCTAGCTGTCATTATGGCAAATATATTTTATTTAACGTTTTGTGTTGAGTAATGTAAATTATTTTGCATATTATAACTATTGTTTTTATTATATTTATCAATGATACATACAATCTTCTGCCAAAACTAAAAACAACTAACCAAACCTAACTAAAACTATTAGCAGACAATATGACGTCGAAAAATTCCTCCGCATCGCTGTCGACTGGTAATGTACCCAAGAGACTGGCGGCATTGTCACGTTGTATGGCAATGCTAAGCTACTAGTCACGGGAAGTGTCAACCAGTCGTTTGGAAATTTCATTGAACAGACTATGAGCACTCGAACCCCACGGCCGTAGGGTATCGCCGCTTGAGGTTTTTCGCAGCCGCAGCGGCAGCGCCAGCACGGCACGCTGAGCCAGGAACATGGAATGGCGCAAGAGTATCGACACACGTTGCGTCCCACACTAAAGGGTCTTATTGTATAGAACATAGGGACACTTTGCATATTATTGTATAGAATCAAGTTTTTTTCTAACTGAACAGACAACAGTGCTGCTGGGGAGTTTGTTGCGCCACTTCTTCTTCCCAGCTAAAGCACTAGGAAGTGGTGTAGGGCGGGCGTTTTTGGGGGATTGTCTTATGTAATTTTAACGTTCGAAAAGTGCTCATTCTCAGCCTAATTTGAATAAATGAGTTTTGAATTTGAATAAGAGAAATGTTTTTTTACCCGACTACGCTGAAGCAAAAAGATCATCATCTTCTAAACCGATATTGACTGGTTGACACTTCCCGTGATCTAAGGGCTGGGTTTTACATCGGCCAGAGTCTAAGCATTGCCAAACAACGTGGCAATGCCGTGTCTGTTAATAGTTTTAGTTAGTTTTTTTTTAGTTTTGGTAGAAGATTATATGTATCATTGATAAATATAATAAAAACAATAGTTATAATATTCGAAATAATTTACAGTACTCAACACAAAATGTTAATTATAAAATATTTGCCATAATGACAGCTAGCACACCCCACTACTACAAAATATACTAGGATACTTACTAGTATATTTTATACTAGAGCTTCTGTCCGCGACTTCGTCCGCGTGGAATAGTTACTTTGGGCTAACGCTAAAAAAACCCCCCGATTTTGAATCACTCTTCATTGGTACTCCGCTCCTTTTGGTCTTAGCGTGATGATATAAAATTTTAAGCTGTCTGCGAGTACTGTACTAACCTAATTTAATTTTGTTGTGTTACCGTCGCGTCGCCTGTATACTTACTAATTAGAAATAAGTTTTTTCTCATATAAGTGAATGTAATTCTTTTTGAGAAAATAAAGTTCTTAAACCATATATAGCCTATAGCTTTACTCAATAAATGGGCTATCTAACACTGACAGAATTCTTCAAATCGGACCAGTAGTTTCGGAGCCTATTCGGTACAAACAAACAAAAAAATCTTTCCTCTTTATAATATTAGTATAGATGATTACAGCAGTTGCATTAGTTAATCTAACCATCGTTTAACTAAACATCGCGGTCAGATTTAAAGCCACAAACGATTGTTCGGTACACCATAACATTAAACGTAATACCTACGGTACGATCCCGTGAAAAAATAATTTTGTACCTCGATAAATAAACTGCAGAATAAAAACTCCTAAAAAAAATAAGTTAGCAATAAGCTTCTTCCCAATTACCAAAGTCTTTGATTTATTCAAACATCAACAAATCGTTATATCTTCAAAAAAAAATACATTTTTAGAAATTCGTATTGACAAACCTTCATTACAGTATTGCGTAATTATTATATTTCACCATCAGCCGTTGGTCCTGCGCCTGATCTCTTTCTTGTGGTGTCGAATTGCCGTCCCATTGGACTATGAGAGTAAGGGGAGGACAGAATGCAGCTGTGTCTGCGCACACACTTGGGCTAGTCCCCGTTGAGATTGGCCGCCGTGGCCGAAATATGGTCTGGAGGAAACCGGCATGTCTTAGAACCAAAAAAATCGAAGACATGTGACATTTACCAGCCCGCACTGGGCCCGCGTGGTAAATTACAGCCCACTCCTTCCCACGGAGAGGAGGCCTGTGTCCCAGCAGTGGGAACATTATTAGGCTGATGATGACGATGAAAGAATAATGCTCAAAGTAATCAAATACAAAATCGATAAATGAATCAGCATGAGATGAAAACATTTCCTGCAAAAAGTACACAAACGCCACAAAATGCAATTGCTCCCACTTTTTTATCAGGCCCTTTTTTTAAAGCGTTTAGGCTGCGTTTCCACCAGAGATGTGCGATGGAAATGTGTCGTGCGAAGATGTCTAGCTGTGCTGTGAAAATGTGTGGGGGTTTCCACCAAAGCTGTGCGATGAAAATGTGCCTACGAGGATGTGTAGTGGAGCTGTGAAAATGCGCTTTAATGTGTGGTGCGAGGATGCGTTGCGAAGCTGTGAAATGTGTCGACAGGGGTGCGGTGTAGTGGGAGCGGCGTAACGCGAACGCCTGCCTGCCGCCAAACCTCGCAACAAATCCTTCTCAACACACATTCCTCGCAACACATCCGTCGCACACATCCCTCGTACACATCCCTCGCACACATCCCTCGCTTGTTTTGTATGCGCAAAATCTAGCTCTGCTGAGCCGTTTCCACCAGAGCTGTGCTGACCGAGGCGAGGTAAATGAAGCGATTCTATTAGTTCTTTACAAACACATCCCTCGCTACGCATCCTCGCATATCTCTGGTGGAAACGCAGCCTGTTTCATTCTCCATTTGCTCAGAAAAACCATGCCCATTTATTTAATACGGATTAACAGGCTCAGTACATTACAGAATGACCCATTAGGCTGTTGTGGTGTACAAAATTGGTGTACATTTGCTCACCACAATGTAGCAGCTAAATCGCCAAAGACTTAATTTCGTTATGGTTAGGCAAACTGTAATTGGTCAGCTGTTTGTTACGCTTAATTTCAGCATTTGAATTTTTTATGTAATGCTGCGGATGTTATAAATTTTGGGGATGCAATTATGTACGTGCTTATGCATGTTTTATTTTTATTTTCTAATTAGGTTTATGTTCATGGTATTCATTTTAACGTGGAATGTTAATAAGTGTGAAATGAACGTAAAATAAATTCACATGTTTGTGGCGTCAAACAGGGCCTACCTTAACTAATCTGTACCTAATAATTGATTAAGTTTCTATGTGTGCATTAAAATAAAAGGTCCTAAAAAGTACCATGTCCATTTTAGTGCGTAGTAAGTTTTCGGATAGGTATCCCTTATGAAGTCAAAAAGCCGCCAAGTGCGAGTGGGACTTGGCACACAAAGACTTAACAATAGAGTAGTTTTTTTTAAATTATTTATTCGGAGGAACAACAGCCGCACGATTTGATCCTTCAGGTTAAGCTACACTTGCCAGGGTTGGTCTGTGGATGGGTGACTATCTTAACATTCCATAACTCCTCCGTGCCTTGGAAAACACGTTAAGCCGTTGATCCCTGATGTCATTCGTGGATCTTTGATAGTCGTTACGGGTCGTCAGAAGCCCGAAAGTCTGACAACCAGTTTTACTAAGAGGTATCGTATTGCCCCGTTACTGGGTTGTAGAGGTCGGATAGGCAGTCGCTCCATGTAAAATAAGGTATTCAGCTGCATCAGGTTATACTGGAAGACGGGGTTCCAACATAGTTGGAAAAAGGCTAGGCAGATTGATTGATTAAAAAAAAAAGACGTGTGGCACTCGGGGACTGCCCCGGCGAAGCTATTGCATAGCATTTTTTATCAACTTACGCAATTGTAAAATATTAACCCGAATACAAGAAATACATATACAATGATGACATTGACAGGAACTGTTATTCACATTTATAGTTTTTAAAACTTGACGCAACGTAATGGCCGGGAACATCAAACTAATAAAAAGGTTTTAATTTAACTATTAATAGTCAAGGATCATTCGTCTAAGTAAATTTGAACTTTATTGTCAAACAGTTAAACATAATTTTCAATACAACACTCTCGTATCATTCGTCTAAGTAAATTTGAACTTTGTTGTCAAACAGTTAAACATAATTTTCAATACAACACTCTCGTATCATTCGTTTAAGTAAATTTGAACTTTGTTGTCAAGCAGTTAAACATAATTTTCAATGCAAAACACTCTTTTCTTAGGAAAAACAAAACACTGTTTTCGTTACGGAATTTCTGGATTAGGTCTCCAGTTCTCCACACTCAAGGCCCGCGATAGAAGATATGCAATAGCTTAAAATTAAATTATATGGGGACCACCCTTTAAATTTTAATTTATTTTTATATAGTTTTTTGCTATAGCAGCCATATTAGTACACATTCTGTGAAAATTTCAAGAGTATTACGGCAGAAGCCTTAGTAACCCGTTAGCGTGACATTAGCCCGTTGACACCCTTTAGGTACAGAACCCTAAAAACAAGTAAAATAAAATTTGTCTATCTTGATAAATATATAATTTATAAAATATTGGACTTAATAATAAAGAATATGGTTGATTAAAAGATCTTAGCGATATCGCCTACAACTTGCTATACAATTCGCCTTCCCTCGACTTACAATGACTTTTTTGACAGGCGCTTTTCAGTTAGTCAATAAACGGATGTTACCAAACTTTCAGTCTTACGTCCATTATTATTTTATACTTTTCCATTAAGTTTAAGTAGATATCGAAAATAGAAAGCAAATCGTATTATATATTACCGCCTTGTGGGGCTTTTATTTCAGTTTGTTACAATATATTCAGAGGCAAAATACGTGAAATATAAGATAAAAGTAAGCAATGATACTCATATAGAATTGACTTGTATCTATTGTATCAATCTATTGCGGAATATTGAATTATTTATGGTCCCTACATTTTCTGAAGAAGTAAATATATTTATTGAGGTACTGGTTTGTGAATTGAAGGACAAAAGTAACATTTTGATGTTGATATTTTCTGGTTTTTGTAAGCCCGTACATTAGGACTTTTTGTTTACATATTCTTGATGAGTCCGACTTTCGGTATCTTGGTTCACTCGTGCAAAGCGATGGAAAAATAGATCGGGCGGTTAAGCACAGAATTAACACTGGATGGATGAAATGGCAGCAGGTTACGGGAACAATCTGCGACTCCCGCATTCCCCTTAAACTTAAGGGGAAGATTTATAAAACAATGGTTAGACCTGCTGTCTTGTATGGATCAGAATGTTGGGCCACCAAAGGGATGAATGAAAGGCAATTGCATGCAGCTGAGATGAGAATGCTAAGAGGGATGTGTGGTGTTACACGAATGGATAGAGTAAGAAATGAGTACATAAGAGGAAGTCTGAAAGTGGCACCGGTGACCGAAAAGTTGTGCGGTAATCGGTTGTCATGGTATGGGCATGTGATGCGGAGGAATGAG
Organism: Conistra vaccinii; assembly: GCA_948150665.1. Lineage (NCBI taxonomy): Eukaryota > Metazoa > Arthropoda > Insecta > Lepidoptera > Noctuidae > Conistra > Conistra vaccinii. Next base: position 19,323,554 of record OX411326.1, read on the forward strand.
GAAAATGTCGTGAAGAAAGTTTTGAGTATGAATGTCGATGGCTATAAGAGTAGGGGAAGACCAAAGAAACGATGGATGGACTGTGTGAAAGATGATATGGCTAGAAAGGGGGTAACTACTGAAATGACGACTAATAGAGAAGTATGGAAAAAAGGAACTTGTTGCGCCGACCCCAAATAAAATTGGGATAAGGGCAGGAGAATGATGATGATGATGATTCTTGATGAGTCTGATACATACTGGCGGCAGCGGTGCGGCGGCTTGATTTCAGGGCCTACTAGGTTTTGATTTGATTCAGATTCATAATTATTGCATCATAAATTACAACAAAAATATCGCTTTTTTTGCTTTCAAATCTCAATATTATAATTTCTAAGATTTTTATAGGTTTTTTTCTATGACTGAATTGACATGCCTGTTGGCTCTAAAAACGTATGGAATCTTAAGTTTGTTCACAGGTCCTACCATTCTGTATCCCATTATGTACATAGAAAACTAAAAATATACTTCAGTTTCTTTAATAAAACCTTCTGACACCTTAATCAATTTTACTCAAACATTAAAACTAATGAACAAAACAAGAAAAACTAAAAATTACTCTAAAAGGATCCATTTAATCTTGACTTCACCCGGCGAAATCTTAAAAGCATACAACCCAACATCTAAGACGTGAAATGCAGACGTTACAAAAACCATTTGCAAATAAAATAGTCCTGAAGTCTACCCTTAATGAATGCCTAATTAAAACTTAGCTGGATATTACACTGTGCTACGTAATTAGTTGATGACTGGACTGAAATACAAGACGAAGAGTTTGAATGAGTGTTGAAAAGGAGTTGTATTTTCGTAGTGTTTTGTTTAATGTTTTGTTGAGAAATTCTGATTGCACTTTTCTATCAAATAGTTATTTTAACACATACGCAATTAAAGAACCGTGAAGGAATATAGTATACCTATGTCCTTTTTGGCAAATGGTAGGTTTGAAAAAAAAATTCACTGAAGGGGGGAGGTGATAAAAAAAGCCTAGGTATTTAATAGTTTAATAGTTTATTTTTCCAAAAAACTTAGTACTACTTTACAATGATAATGTGGCAACAAATTCCATAAAGGTACAGAAATTAGCGTCTGTAGCCGAACTAGGCATAGCCTGTATTTCGGCTATCAGCACCATTCCCCTCGGGAATAATACAAGTAAAGGTGCCAAGCAATAGAAGCATAAATAGTTAAATCAGTACTACAGAAATACATAATAATAGTTGATAAGTAATCTAGGTAAATAAAATTGTAAATAAATAGGTAAGTACAAAAAATCTTAATCTAATTAATTAGATGGATTGTGTGTTCGTGTGTGTGTGAATTCGTGGTGCGTGTGCGTGCGTGCATGTGTGTGTCGTGTATGTATATGAGAATGTGTGGGTGAGAGTGTGTGAGAGTATGTAGGTGTGTGTGTGAGTTTAATTAGCGGTGGGTGTAAGGGTGTGAGTATGCGTGTACGTGTAGTATGCGTGAGTGAGTAAGTGAGCTATGTAGTGAGTGTAGCTTTGTGTTTAGTGCTCTTAGCCGTGTTCCTAGAGTGGTAAGTATATTAGTTGTTCCGTCTCCTCGTAGCTTAACTTCTGCAAGTATTGGCAAACTTTTAGTTTGCATTGTTTTCTAGTCAAGGTGTATATATTTATTAATTTGTTAAGCTTATTATAAAGGTGAGGGCCTAGAAAACTTACAAATCGTTTACCAAAGGTTGTTCTAAATGTGGTTAAATAGTCACATACATGATGTTTACGTCGTCTCTGTAGTAACATTGGGTTGAAGGGCTGTTTTTTATGTTCTTGTAGGATAATTTTCAGTATAAATAACTGTCTTACTGTCAAAACCTCGCACAGCCGGAACAGTGTAGTAGTAGGAAAGCGCATCGGCTTAAACGTGCAAACCTTCAGTATAGCTCTCTGGGCGACCTCAACTGCCTTTAGAGTGGTTTTGCAGATACCTCCCCAGGATGAAAGGCAGTAGGTAAGGAGCGACTGACACAGGGCCTGATATATTCGCTTCAGCAGGGCAGGGTCCGCGACATGACGTAGGTTTTTAAACACGTAAATTAATTTTCGTACTCGATTACAGAGAATTTTGACATGTTCTTTAAAGTTAAGGTTATTGTCCAAGGTAATACCAATTTATTTTGTTGGGCTTAAATTAGAAGTAAATATTATGATTTTATGGGCTTCAGTCAGATTTTGGTGGCTAGTTCTCTGATCACAGATGGTTCACATCAAAAATTGTAAATAGAATGGTCAAAACTTCTTTTTAAGTATTTTTTTTTTATCAATTTGGTCGTGAACAACAATAAAACAATAATGTAAATACAAGCTTTTTAGCCCGACATAATACTCAGTATCATTTATAAAACCATAACAAAGGAGTTTCGAAAGATTTGACGAAAGAGAGGCTTAACGTTTTCCCGGTAGCTTCGAGTAATCTTTAAAACGTTCTTTTATCATAACCTCCACACGTTCTAAGAAAGCGGGAAACAATTTCCACGTAAAAACGATATCTAAGGTCTTTCAGAATAATTAAACAGATGTTCCACGGAATAACAGTTGCTGTTCATTTTGTTCCTTCATAAAATTCTGGACACGCGCTCTCATAACGACGTTTGGATTGGTTCAAGTTGCAAGAGATTAGAGCCTAATGGTCTTCTTGCAAATGCAATGCAAATAGCTTCCACTAACCTATTTCACTAGTGTGATCTAGGTGGTGCTATGTTAAGAACAAGGTATTTTTAGGAGTCGTATACCATTGTATACGACTCCTAAAAATACCTTGTTCATTTGTGTTGGGTGGCATTCCACCCATGGGCATGTGACCCCCCCTCCCTATTTTTCTGAATGTCCATGAAAAATCTTATCTATCTTTAATATTTTTCATGCTATTCAATTTTAATTTTTTGAGTAACGTTTGCAACCTTGCTTTACATTTTTTACCTTATTTCCGATGTTATTGGCTCGATTTGAATTCTGTTTAATATTTACAATAATTATTTAACTGTCGGTTTTTGTACATGAACCCTGTCAGGGCACTGCAAAGCACAATGTTGGTTTGCGGTTGAGATTATGAACAATAATAATTAACACAATACATTTCAGAAATAGAATAAAATAAAAAATACACGTCTAGAGTTAGTTATGATGTCCAATTAACAATAATAAACCGTATAAACAGTATTTCTAAAACCTTAACTCATAACCCTGGTCCCGGCTGTGATTCGTAGATCTTTGACAGTCGTTACAGTCAGGAGCCCGAGAATCTGACAACTAATCTTACCAAGTAACAAGTACAACAAGTACGTGTTCCCGAGTAACAAGTTTGTAGAGGCAGATAGCCAGTTTATGCAGTCACTCCATATAAAGTACTGGTATTCAGCTGCATCCAGTTACACTGGCAGGCGATTCCAACGTCGTTGGAAAAAAGGCTAGACGGATTACTCAGATAAAAACATTAAAGAACCCGCTTCCTCCGGCACCATATACCACACACCCAAAACTTCGCATCCGGAATCCAGCAATTTGCACCTCCATATCATTAGTGATTTGGACACTAATCGCCAAGTGATGGCCATTGGCCAGTGGCCATCGATCCTCGTTATTTATTCACGCCAAATCAGGAGCCTAATGATATTTGCAGGAGGCACCTGGCAGTATTTGTGTGGGCAGTAGGTGCTTAGCGATTAGATGATATTTATCGTTGAGCATTTTATGAGTATTGTGGTTGTGCTCGTGGAGAAGCAAGGGAAAATTATTACCTAGCTTGTCTGGTTATAAAGTATCTATATAAGTGCCATCCTCTTTTGGTGTAACTGCAGCTATGTCCGGATAAAACATGATACGATTAAAACCTGTAATTTGTAGGCTATAATATAATACTGCTATAATATAATAACTGCGTCAGTTCATGCAATACTAAATTCTTTGGAAAAACCATTGGTAGAAAAAAATTACTGCATTTAAAACTGACTCGGTCAATATCTTGTAAAATTGTCCACACATGTTAAAACTGGTAATATGGCTAATTGTATCCCCTTTTTCGGCCATTTATTTAAATCAAAGACTCGCGGGGTAATTACGTAACAAGCTTACAATGTCAATACCTTTCAATATGACAGTTCAATAACATTCATTGATTTATTTACATTGTTCAGCAGACAAGTAAACAAAACTGATGCAATGGATTAGAAATTACCTTTAAAACCATTGGATTATGTTTGAAACTTAGAAAAAAAAAACGAGGCAGTCTGGTACTGTCGATTGAAATGAAAACTAAGTAACGCCATCTTACGAAAATGTCAGGAATTTATGTGGCTTGCTGTTAGTACAAGAAAGAAAGCTGTAGCTCCATTAAAAAAAAAACCAAAAAAATAAAACAGAGTGCTCTGTCAACAAAAACTTGAACGTTTCACGAATTTTCGATTAAGTCACGTTTCCCGACACTAGTTTAACATTTTTTTCTCATCCCAAAAAAAGTGCACAACGCCGCTAAAGAAGTTAACACTACAAAAAATTTTTGTCTGTCAGATAAATTATTAAAAAATATTGGACACGTATTTTTTTCTTTTTTTTAAGTAATCATAAAATAACGGCAATACATTGAGTAGGCAACACGTTAAAATCTGGTATTACGTCACTTCCCGGTAGAATTTATTCTGACGTAACGACCCCCACTCCCCAACTTTAATGCGTTTTATCCGGATTATATAGTTTTTTTTTTCCCTGTACCTACATTCCTATTAGAGTGCTGTATATATTTTGCGAATTAAACAAATTTATTTCACACTTGTGTCATCGTGTGGACGAGCCTCTACCAAGTACTAGCGATCAAATCAAGCAACTATTTTAGCAAATCCTAGCAACAGTTTGGGATAACGATAGCACGAAAAAGAAAATTAAAATGGAAAAAACAAAAGAAGTGTTCTAAGCGATCGAGCCATGTACAAAATACACTTTCTGATGTTCACTTTATTTTCTTAACCAATGAGAGTTCTAGATATTTTTTTATTCTTTCAAGCTGTAATTATTTCCTTCCGATTGTTACTTTATTTTGGTTCGTTGAGTGATTCTTAAATAAACAAGATAAGCTTTCGACAGGGCTATCACGTTTCATAGCTTTGACGGTAAAATTACAATTTAAATGTTTTGCTATTGGAGAGATTTAAAAAGATTGTTTTTCATAAAAAGTTCTTATTCAAGTTAACTAAAAAGTCAGTTTGAGTTTTGTAGTTAAACCAAATATTAAGCCAATGCATATTATTTTGGCGAGGCTATTTAGGTGTATTTAATCATTCGGTAGTTAATATTAATCTAATATGAGCCGTATTGGTTTCCAGTTTTGAATTCCTAATTGCCATTTCCCATTATATCCCTCAGAGTCACCATCCCACCTCATAAAATAACACTTATAATTATAACCCAGAACATAAAGCTGTCTACAGACCTCCACTAAAATTTGCATACACGCAAAATAAGTCTCCTGAGACTACCCAAAAAACTTTTAACAACTTTCCAATACCCGATGTGAACGGTCCATTGTACCAGCAACCCTCAGGAAACAAGGAAGTCAAAATATAAACAACATTGACTTATTAATGAACGTTAAGGAAACAGAATAAAGTAATTGTTATTCAAACGCAAATCCCTTAAAAGCTTCTTACTTAAATACTTATTGTCGATAAACATTTTAAGTCGGAACAAATAAACAAAAATTTAGTTTTGTTTAGGATCGGGTTTTGTTGTTGGAAACTTAATAGGTGGTCGTGTTTACTAATTTTATAATATTGAGAAAAATTATATACCTAAGTAATTGTGAAAAAAAAAATTACAAATAGATTTTACAATGTTTTTATTTTTTATTGACAGTCATGTCGTTTTTATTTCAATTTTCTAGATAATATTTACATACATTTTGACAGGAAATAATTATACCTACTAGTATTTACAAGAAAGCAATAATTTTGTCAATAAATTGCAATCCTGCTGGCTGGATGTTACTTGCAGGATTTCATTTTCTTTTAATTTCTAAAACTTAATGCTAATGTGAGACATCTTGAATGGAAAATCTCAATCAACTAATTCTCTCTAGTTTGAAACCAAATTCTCTTATTATCTGCGTGTACCCACAAAATCAAGACCTATAATGTAGAATTTATATCTTAAAACAAATAACATTGGTCTAAAATAATTATAATATCACTAGCTTCTGCCCACGTCTTCGTCCGGCCCCCAAGCCCCCAACCCACCGCGTCGCATCCCATGACCCGCCCGCACTATTACTTCGTTTTCGTTTTTTGTTTTTGCTCGGCTACTAAGGTTCATAGCGTGATTTTACATAGCCTGTAATACATAATCTTTCTCAAGAATTGGGCTATCCAATGCAAAAAGATTTTTTCCAAATCCGACTGGTAGTTACGGAGATTACCCGTACATACAAACTTACAATCAAAAAAAAAAAAATTTACCTCTATAAAATATTAGTATAGATACCTAGTATACACAGGGTTATTTGTAAAACACCAGCAACCTCTTAAGGGGTCATTGTACTCATTATTATGAACAACTTTCACTATGAGACCAAAGTCAAAATCGCGAAAAAAAAATCAGTGGTGCCCTACATTTTGACAAGATTATGAGAACATAAATGTAGGGAACAGCAGATTTTTTTTTCGCGATTTCTACTTTGGTCCTATAGTGAAAGTTGTTCATAATGATGAGTACAATGACCCCTTAAGATGTTGCTGGTGTTTTAAAAATAACCCTGTATATTTTAGAACACATGAAAACCTAGTTATTAAAGCTGTTACACCACGTTGCATTCTAGTGTAAATAGAAGTTCGCCAGTTCATCCCAAGTTCTTATTAAAACATGATACTCCAATCAAAAACTGTGGAAGTTTTAATCGCTTCGAACTTCAGGTACACGCTTTAACTATTTTAGTGCCTACATAGTGCTTTTATAATAGTGTTGTAACAAGTTCTCGGGTGAATATTCGAGAATATTTGCATGCTTTTGTATGTAATGGCGATGTGAGAGATGATTTTCGTAGTATAGTGATGCTTCTTTTATGTTTTGTTTGTTTATGGGGACTATTTACATAAATAGAGATATTTTTTATAATATAATTGCTAGATAACACGCTAGTTAACAGATAAACAAATCAAAAGTACGTTCTGTCTTTTATTTATTTCTGAGTGTCAGTTTTTCTTTCTAGACAGATATTTTTAAGACTGAAAGTTACCATTGGCTTTAAAGATGTGTCGAGTTAATATAAGGTGTTACAAAATTGACCCATTGTTATAAAAAAAAAATTGAGGTAAGTAATTAATCACAAAAATCCATAGAACTGACACAAATGGCCAGATTCTAAAAGAAGTATGTGAAATGTGTCTCTGAAAGGGGTAAACATCTACCTATAAATTATAATCCTATCGAAAACAGAACGGTATCGTTTTGAAGTCCTTTAAATTCTCCAGGATTATTTTTATTATATCTCTTTTCGTTTATGAGAAGTTTAAAATTCTTGGAAAACAGTCCCAAAAGAGGCGGTCAAAAATTGGTGTTTGAAAAAAAAAGTAAACAGTTTTTTTACAGTATTGTACGAGTAGCCCTTTCAATAATGCATTTTTTGATACCATTTTCATTTCTCAATCAAAATAATTATTGAGGAAGCTAACCCCGGTCGCACTTTTCTTAAAAACGGGTACGTTATACTGAAGTGACAAAAAAAAAAATGCTGAAACCGCAAAATGTGTTCTCCACATCACTACTGATCTGGGTGCAAACGGGTTGTAGTCAAAACCGCGAATATTACCCTCGGATAGTTTATCGGTAATTTGACGGAACTAAACATTAGTTTGACATGACATTTTCGAGCATTTCACTTCACAAGCACTTCATGTGACGTAAGTTAGAATATGAGAATGAATAAATGAGAATGAGATGATGTTATAATGAGAGTAAGGGTAGAATATGAGAATGGGTTGCAATGGACTACCTGTAGAATATGATCAAGAATTCAATATAGGCTATGTAAGGTATTTGAGATGTGACTTCATAGCGAAAAGAGTAGGTATTAGATCTATTTAGTAAGAAAAATGGAAAACTGTGTTTAATAAAAATAACATGTGCGTGTGGTGCGAGGGCCCACTTTGTTAGAACTCTTTGAAAATGTTCTTAGGATTTAGAGAATATTTCCAAAGAATTGTGAAAGTTATAATCAGATTTTGTGAAAGTCAAATAACCGAGTTATGGTCTGTAAAGTGTGGCCCTCAGTTCTCACATAGAGGATTAAGGGCCCACCTGAACCTGATAAACTATGGACACTACAGAAAAAGTCTAACATAACACGCCTTGTTTCCCCAAAGAGTTGGGCAGAGGTATACCTGTAACAAGTACACCCACATTTCGCCAGTTATATTTAAGTCCCATGTAATAGGGAGCGAGCCTATTGCCATCAACCGGGCCCAAATCCAGACTCCGGACTGCTACTGAGAAATTTCAGATAGAAAAACCCAATAACACATTGCCCGACCCGGGAATCGAATCCAGGACCTCATGCTCAGCAGTAGCACCAACGAGGCATTTGAGTCGAGGTACTGGTTTAGTCAGAATTATGACAAGCATTGTTATGTTTATACCACACTGCGTTTTTAGCACTTATTATTTCATTTTCAGAATTTTTCTTTTTCATATGGTTAGTGGCTATAACCTGGTGTCAGAGTTTTTATGCCGTCCATAAGCCTGACTTGGCTTCGCATGCCGCCATCGAGAAATATCTCTCAGGCATGCCGGTTTCCTCACGATGTTATCCTTCACCGTTTTTTAAAGCAAGTGATAATTATACAATACGCACATGAATCCGAAAAGTCAGAGGTGCCTGCCTTGGGTTCGAACTCGAGACTTGACAGTCACATCAATTTTACGTCACGCGAAATCCTACATACCGTTTCCGCGCGATCAGCATAATTCCACTTCCCGACATCAATCGTCGGGCAGTTGTCCATCAGACACGTCACCCGTCTGGTCGGTGGATCCTCCCTTTTCTATAGAGGATAAGTGAACATTACACTCAGTTCCTCATACCTCTATAATGCGATATATGATCAATATCTTTTTACTAGCTCATCACTACTCAAACGTAGACAAAATATGAACGGATCAAAATATGATTTGTGGATCCTGGCTAGGAGCCTAAGTTCATAATAATAGTATTCGGCAAGAGCTGAACGTAAATTGATTAACCATTAACCAAGGTTAGTACCTACATAGTAAGATTAGTTAGGTAGGCAATCTAATTCTCCTGGGCGGTTGCCCAGCGTGGTGCCGGATGTTCTAAAGTAGGTATATTTTATCGATACTCGTAAAGGTATCAATATTAATATAGTAAGTCTAAGTAAGCTCTTATCTTCTCTATCGATCTGTATTTATCCCACTGCAAGGCAAATGAATCTTATCATTAAGAGAAAAAACCGACCAAGTGCGTGTCGGACCACGTGCAATGAAGAGCTCCGTAGTTGGGATGAATTTATCCCAAAAACAAACAACATTGTAGTTGAAAAATATGTTCTCCTGTTCTGTGGAAAACAACACACCGTTGAACCGGGCCTGGTCCTTATCGGACGGCGAGCTACCCATTGCACACTGTCCGTAAGCCTGCGCCCACGGTGGCCAGAAATCGGCCTGGATTCCCGACGCCCAGGGAATCTCCTGCAGCGACTAGAAGCGTGAGGGCGCGAAAATTGCTTCTCCTCCACGCGATCCGCCTCCTAGAAAATATCCTAGGCTGAACCCACAGCCTCATGCTCCAAAACCAGACCACTTAAACACCAAGCCGTCATTACGTAATTACAACAATAATTAGTACAACATTTCAAGTCCTCCAAGTGCTACACAACATAGACTAGAAGCTAATTTAGTTATCAAGCATTATACACATAATATTACATAGTTTTAGCTTTGACGTTGGATGTGACGGGCTTAATTAAGCGCTGTAGTAGTGACACGTACGTAGAGTATTATGTCAATAATGTATTATGTACCGTAATGTACATTATATTGTATATGACATGCTATTGTGTTTAATTTATGTATAGCACACTGGCTGAGGGAACGGGGAACTATTGTATGAAAGCTTGATTTGCAACTAACAATATTGTAATTACGTCAGTGAAATGGTTCGAGCTTTGAGAAGCCATGAATTAGGTATATACTGAGCATTGATAGGCTTATGATGGATTTCAAACAATTAATCCTGTTGACTTCAACTGAATGAGTCGAAATTAAAATGCTTGGCTCAATGCTAGTCTTGTTCCACAACTACAACTAATTGATTAACATTTGAAAATACTGTTGGAGCTGCTGAAGATTGTAAGACCATCTTTGTATTGTATTAACTCAATCTCCTTTGTATTATATAATTGCATAGCAACGGTATGCGTACTATGTGCTAAGGAGCTACCATTTACCAGGTAATTATAACTTGAATGCCCTGGTGGCTGTGAGAATGTCATGATCACTCGAATGTCTCGCTGATGGTGGGATATGTGTTAGATGATTCGGTTCCCTTCAAAATGGTTGAGTTAAATAGTGCTGATACATGCGTCATGTTCGTGAATGGGTGCCGTTAGTTGGGATGGCTCATATCTTAAAATTAGGGATGTTTCGATACGCCTTTTAGCCGATACGATACCGATACCGATACCGATACTCTTATAAAAATATTGGCGATACCGATACCGACACGTTAATTGAAATAAAAAATGAAGGTAAAATAAATAAAACACAAGTCAGGTTATTTTTTTAATTAATATAAAAAGAATAAATAACAGGACAAACGAAATAAAACCGTAGACAGGTTGAGATTAGACGCACGAAAACAGTCAACCTAGCGAAATGGGATAGTTAAGCGAGTGAGAGGCCAAAGTGGGCGGGCGAAACAAGATACTGAATAAAGCGCGGTGTTACCCCGAGCATAGTTCGTGCCTCGTTTGCAACCAAATAGACGAGACAACACGCGAGTTTGAAAAGTATCGTTGTATCGCCATAAACATAATATGTTTATGGCGATACAACGATACTTTTCAAAATTCACACTTTAAAAATGTAATGTAAACTCGCGTGTTGTCTCGTCTATTTGGTTGCAAACGAGGCACGAACTATGCTCGGGGTAACACCGCGCTTTATTCAGTATCTTGTTTCGCCCGCCCACTTTGGCCTCTCACTCGCTTAACTATCCCATTTCGCTAATCGCCGATTCCGATATAATAATATCGACAAACTTCGAGTATCGCCGATATATCGGTATTGGTATCGGATGCATCCCTACTTAAAATACAATAGACGACGTATATTAAGTAACCTAATCCGCTTAAGTGTTCTCAAAGAGTCATAAAAAACCCTGTAAGAAATCGACACCTGTTTCACCTCTCAGCTCGTTGAGAGGTGAAGGATGCCTCGGGATCCTCAGGATGACGATTGACTTATTGCGAACCCAGACACGACGTGTTGCCACGACAAGCACCGAACGCAAAGTAAGCTACACCGCCCGGCAACCCCACTTATATAGGATTACTGTTCGGTCCACCTTGGCTAGGATCGTTATCAGTGCGATAAGCGCAGCAAAGGTGACCTTGGAATACTCATATTTAATTTGTTCAACAGTGTAACGTTTTCAAGTCACGCCTGAGTCAATGAACTATCTGGTCTTATCTTAGCTGCCACGGCTTATTTTAATTACAACTTTACTTAAAGTCCCACTTCATCATCATCATTATCGGCCCACAGCAGTCCACTGCTGGATATAGACCTGCCCAATTGCACGCTATTTAGCTCGATTTTAGGCAACTCTCATCCCGCTGCTACCAGCCACCCTGCAAAAATCGTCACTCCACCTTGCTTGAGGGCGTTCTTACCTTTCGTTTGTTGATTCGCGTCTACCTCAACGGTCATCGGTTCTACGTCTAACATGGCCGGCCTATTGCCACTTCAGCTTGCTTATTCTTGGAGCTATATCGATAACTTTGGTTCTCTACCGGATCACCTCCAACTTGCGACGATTTTATTCGACGGTAGGTTTCCTATAATGCAATATCAGCTCTTCCACCAGTCTAGCTGACTGTTACTGTCGAAATGTGGGTTTTCTTTTGCTTCACTGATGCATTGAACGCAGGTCAGTTACAAATAGTATCCTGAAATTAGTGATGGAGAGTCCTTACTCCTCTGTTCTGAGACATATTGTGGAGAGGATGGTCAACTGGGTAGCTCTCTTGCTTGATCGTTCTCTGATTAACCTGCCTCGGACACTTAATTCGTTGTGTTGCCGGTGTTGATTGTGTGTTTTGTATTACTAACATTAGTTATAAGGTATTTTTTCACTAACAAGATGGATGTTATTGTTGCCTGAAATTGAATAAATAAGTAAATGATTGATAAACCTCTGCCGACCCTTCGAGAAAAACTGGCGTGATGTTATGTTATGTTACGTGTAAATTGTCTTTGTCTAGTAATAATAATTTGTTACTATTATTATCTATTATTTTCACCTTTTAAACATTATTATAATTAAAAGTTGATAACGCTCTTCGATAACAATATGACCACAATAAACTTCCAATAATACCCCAAAAATTACAGCATTAAAATTACACAACTTCTCATTTTAACTTACGTTAAAATAACTTCTGAAATTACGACATCAATTTCCTAATTGCCTTGTGAAGACCACTTAGATTTTATAGCGGTATTTCATATTAAAACGGCCTAATATAATGATAATAACTTTGGAAATAAAGTCGTTATTCCCGTGACTTATATACCAAGGTTGCTTGTGATAAAAGATGATGATTTCCACACAAATAAATGATAATGGTGATAGTCACTAATGAGGGTATTACTAGAGTGGACGTTGAGGTTTGAAGTTTTCGCTCTAGAAGGGACATTGTTAGGGTGTACCTACACAGTACACCTTATCGATGAACGATACGCGTATTTCGACGAGAATCCCGTTCGAAGTTCTCAATGATCTCGGTCGATCGATCTCTGCCCTGTGCATGCGCTCGTGTTTTGAAATGCCCATCATCCAGTAGCCTGTGTATCTTTAACTAAAACTCTGTCCTTCCGAGAGAGAAGCACAGAACCGATCGAAGTGGCGGTACCTGGAGACCTATGTCTATCAATGGACGTCTTTCGACTGAAATGATAATGATGATGTCCTGCCTTCTGTTTTGTTTATTACACAAGCCTTAAGAGTCTTAAATTACGGTCTAATTTTGGAATATCAACTTTCCCTTTAGTTAAATTATTGGTATCAGAATCGGAAGTCGATAGCCGAAGATGGTAGTCATGTATTATCGAAGAACTTCATAATTATGTAAGCAGTTTGAAAACAAAATCCCGTGAACACGATGAGCACATCTGTTACCGCCCCGGTTCTATAGCGTCCGAGCGCTGCAAGCAGAAATAGTCTTTACGATGTATAGATATGACCTTCTTCGATGGTACCCCATGTAAACTCCTAAGCTTCAGCTGTAACATTCAGACTCAATATCGACCCAAGGAAATACCTATGTAACCGTTTGTAGGTATTTGTTTATATTTAATTGTTTTATTAAAATATCCTCAACATTTCCGCCCCTCATACCTTAGTCGCATTTCACAACGCCCACGAAAAAGAGGAAGTAAAGAGAACCTTAAAGCCGAAAACATACTCACAGATATAAAAAAAAATACTGAAGCCACATCCATTGAACCGTTCAAACAATTTATCGTCACAGTAATGTGCTGAATAAAGAAATCTAGGGAAATAATAATTCCGGGGAGCCATCCCGAACAGACATGCCCCTCACGTAATTCGGACAATGAAGATTTTTCCCCGTAACAATGGAAAATTCTAACATTTTCCCCATTTGCCTTTATTTCGACGAGCCTCTAGATTAGGGCGTTTAGTTCAGTTAATTTGATAAGGGAGATAAGTATTGGTTTTCAATACTGATTAAGGTTTGAGTGTACTTAGTGAGGGTGTGTGCGATAGACAGGTTTTGTTCTATTAATTGAGTTTTTCTCGCACCTTTTATTCTATTCTTTGTGTTTTTCTAGCACTGCTCTTTTTTACGGAAACAAAACAGACTTGTAACGTCATTAGCTTATAATAAACCAGCGTTTGCCAGCGGCTTTACCCGCGTGAATATCGGATATAATCCTAAGGGTACGGTCAACGTACTACTGGAATAAAAGGTATCCTATGTCCTAATCTAGGTTATGGTCTACCCGTGTGCAAAATTTCATCCAACTCTGTTCAGCTGTTTTAGCGTTAAGAGGGTTTATTCTGAAAGTTGGCAACGTCGCAAATAGATGTCAAATATTTCGCTGTTTTGATTAATTTGATTATATTTCTGTATGGAAATAAAAAATGTGGCTAGCTAGCGAACTAGAATATTGATTATGAAATGCAATAATTAATATAACACCGAATATTTAGTTTTAGATGTAAAAAAGTTTATTACGATATGTACCTATATTAGTTACGATATTCGCGGTTGCCTACGACTTCATCCGCGTGTATTTCGTGTTTCATAATTTTACAGACATAATATCCAGCATGCAAAGAAGCCTTCTCCAACTCTCAGGATACCTATTTGTCTTTGATAACGGTTCAGGCGTCAAAAGGTAACAGACAGACGAACAGAGTAACTTTTGCATTTATAATATTAAGCATGGATTTAGAAACCTTCAATCTACATAATTGTATTAATCTATACTAATATTATAAACAGCTAAAGTTTGTAAGTTTGGATGTAGGAGGTAATCTCCGAAACTCCTCACCTGATTTCAAATATTCTTTCACTGTTAGATATTAACGCCATTGCCGAGTGCCTTAGTATGTTTTACTTAAACACGTGGACAAAGTTATGGGCAGAAGCTAGTAATTCATAAAAATATTGTTCGAAACGAGATTGGGCGGCTTGATGTGCACTGGTAAAAAAACAGTGATAGGAACTTAGAGAGTGGGAACAATACTTATTATTGAAGCTAACTCAAAAACTATTCAAGCTATAGGATCACCTCGAGAGCAAACTTTAACAAAAAAAGGATTGATCTACAAAAAGACAATTTCGGTGTGGCACCTTTCAAATAAGCCAGAAAAAAAGAATTTATAAAACTCAAAAACAAATGAATCAGTATTTCGCTTCAGTTTCAAGGAAGCCGTTCCATTTTAACTTTTAAGAGAACCCCTTGCCAGAGGTGCAAAAAATGTAATCAATTAACAAACCTGTTCCAATATAGGTTTTACACAATCTTACTCAAAATAATACTTCCAATTTAATCCTCAGTCTTTCCTACAAGCTCTATTCTGAAAACAGAGGCGACGTCAAAACAAGGTTGTTAACATCTCTGGTCGGCGCCCGCGACACGCGTCGTGATGTCAGTACGGACAAATTGTAACAGCTGCGCCGTCGACCGAAATACGATGCATATGGAGGTAGATGCATCGATGGTTTGAGAGTATCGATGTTTGTAACTGTCGATGGATATGAAAATGCTTTTATTTATTTAGCAAATAAGGGTGTTATTTCGATCGTATTACTAATAGCGAATGTGAAATTATTTAATATTTAGAAAAAACTTTTCGGTGATTTTGAAGACAGAGAAATTATTTAGTGCTTTTCGTTGGTAGCAGAAATGATTTATACTAAGATTTAAGTATTTTATTTCCGGTCAAAAGTATTTTTTCGGAGAAAAATATAAAAATGAAATCAAGAATGTACAGGAGTGATTCCGGAAATTCTTGCCACTTTATTCTACCTATCCAGCAGATAAAGATTTTTAAATTAAAAAAACTGGGTTCTGTAACACAACCGAAATACATTTTTGCAAGCAAAGTTATTGTTAAATGTGTCAGTTGCCTAAAGTCTTCTTACTTAAAGTACATTAAGGCTACCTTCGCCTTCCAAGAAATTAATAAATAAATTTATATTTCTATGATCTTTTGTTATATTCCAAAGACCCTTTTATTTCTTAATAATTATATTTGTATGTTCTTAAATACAGAGTTTATATTACTTCGTTTGCCTGTAGCTAACAGACAACATGAACACAAACTCTTGGAAGTTGGTTAATCTTAGTTCATAATTCATAACCAATCTAAACTATTTTTTTTGTATGTTTGTTTGTTACGCTTTTACGCTAAAACAGCTGATCGCATTTGATTAAATTTGGCACAAGGGTAGACCGTGACCTGGGTTAGGATATAGGATACTTTTTATCCCGATATTCACACGGGATCAAGACTTATGCGATAATTTATAATTATCTTACTATACCAACTGAAATGTTAAAACATTTTTCGAAAAATAATATTTAATAGTGTTTTCTTACCCAACTGCTGAAAATCTTACACCAAGATATGAGTTGTCTTAGCTTACCTGAAGTCTAGACTTCAGATCCAGGTTGGCCGAAGCAAGGAAAACCTGCCCTGGGCAGGTTTTCCTTGCTTCGCCAACAAAGTCTAAATGTGGTGCTGTTCCACAAACAATGGGGCAGTTAACATCGTATTCAGGTTGTCCTGTTATATGCACGTTACAGGACTGATAGCCACTACCGAAGGTGCCAGACTCATAGCCAAATTCTGGGCCGACTTTATTTAGATTGCCATCGACACGCTAAGAAGAAGATTAAAAGATGAGTAGGTAACTAGATGTTTCACCTTTTCAAGTTTCGTAAAGAAATATCGATAATCTTTTCCCATCCCTTCACAATAATCACGAATGACATAGAGACATTAAACTGGGGATTATAACATCCCCATAATAATAACTCAATTAAATCTTTTATATTTATGGCCATCGTTAAATCACCACGGTGTGGCTCTAAATTAAATTAGATTTTGCAATAAAATTATGAAATAGTTTCATTTATTTTAGTTGTTTTATGGGCAATACATGAGTTGTTAGTCATCGTGTTGTTGGAACTGATTGCAGTAGTGTTTGGGTGGTTTTCACCTGTAAATACTTACCAGTGAAGTAAAGGTCCTAATAACGCTGCATGCGGCAGTGCCGCTCGCCACTGCAGCCAGCCCTCCAATTACGCAATGCACGATCAATTTTAAATTTAAAAAAAAATTGTGCAGATTTTTACTGTCGAACTTATGAAGCAATGGACTGGCAATCTTTTTCAATTGGTTTCAATTTAAAATTGATCGTGCATTACGTAATTAGGGTGCAGGTCTCGAGAGTATTTATGCCACCGCTCCACATGCCGTCGAAAAATATCTCTCAGGCATGCTGGTTTCCTCACGATGTAGATGTTTTCCTTCACTGTTTTTGAAGCAAGTGATATTATAGAATACGCACATGAATCCAAAAAGTCAGAGGTGCTGGCCTCGGGTTCGAACTCGAGACCTACCACTAGGCTATCACTGCTCAAACGTTGCTATGATGTCGTTTAATATCACAATTGAGTAAGGTTGATCTGCTGACAATCCATTCCAATTATAATAATACAAGAGGTGATTATTCAAAGTTACGAAACGATTGAACTTGATCGTGCTATCGATGTGACGTAGATCGTAGTTATCTCCCAATATATTTGTTTATAAAAAACTGTAACCCGACTACGGACAAATAAAAGTGATCTAAAAAGTACGAAACAAGCAAAATATTTCAGAATTTATATAGTCTATGTCACCCGGACCATTATTACGAATCTTCTGATACCTCATTTATCAATATCGGTTTAGTAGTTTAGGCGCTACGTTGTAAAACACGTAAATATAAACATACATACATACTTAAATACATAAATAGACTGCTTAAATCATTACCCTTCCTTTTGGCTTTGTCGTAGACCAAAGCCATAAACTCGTAGCCCAGTGGGTGAATTTTTGACCACAAATCCAAATATGGATCTGACGCAGAATGTCCTATTCGCAAAATGTCACCGTGAAAACTAATGTCCTATTCGCGAAACGTCCTATTCGCAAAATGTCTCATTCTTAGAAGGTCCCATTCGCAAAATGTCCCATTCTCAAAAGGTCCTATTCTCAAAAGGTCCCATTATATCCTAAGACCAACGTGTAGGATTACCCAAAACTATTTTTTTTTTTTATAAGAAAAAAATTAATTGTAATAAGAATAATCTTTATTACACAATACACACAAGATTCATGATACACAATAGATGTACAAAATGACAAGGTATATATCTACATAAATCTACACAGATTATGTAATATTGGTGTGGTTATGCACATCACCCCAGTACCGCCTCGTCACTAACCAACCGTATGTTCATTTACGCATTTGTTTTTATTTCGTCAGTTCCGCTACGACTGTCGCTCCCTCAGTCTGATTCCAGTATATTCCATAATTTTCCACCAGCTCCACAATTAATATAATTCTATGCAAAACGAACCAGACATAGTCGGGGTATCGATTGCCAATTGAAATACACACATCAAAAGTGTCTAGGGATCAAGCATTTTTATGCGGATTTCTTGAGATTGAGATGTGGCTTTGTAATAAATTTATGATTTTATAAATTTATATGGATCCTTTTTGGTGCATTTCATAATTTGAATCAGGAACTGTGAATCAAATTCGAGTAAAAGATGAAAATCAGCTGTCAATATTTTCCCTATAAAAACATACAACGCATTGAAGACATTATTAGTGCTACTGTTTCCCTACTACTGATTAAAACCAACGTTATTATGGAGCAGCGACGTCATTTAAGCAGGGAAGAAATGCTCAGAGCCGTGGGAATGATAGAAGCTGGTTCCCGGCAACGTACTGTGGCTTTAGCTCTGAATACAAGTCAGAGTGTTATCAGTCGACTTTGGACACGTTACCGAAGCACTGGTACCGTGGCTGAGCGCCATGGAGGACGGTATCGCTGCACCACACGGAGACAAGACCGATACATTCAAATCTTAGCTCGAAGAGCTCCAACAATAACCGCCATGATGTTAGCCGTGAGGCTTCATCACTCTTCAGGGAACTTAATTAGCGACCAAACAGTCAGAAACCGCTTGCATGAAGTGAACCTTCATTCCCGAAGACCGCTACGGGTACCACCTATAGCAATGCACAATCGTAGGATTCGATATCAATGGGCTCTTGAACACAGAAATTGGGCAGAAGAACAATGGCGTTTCGTGTGCTTTTCTGATGAGTCTCGTTTTGGTATGAGACCGGATACAAGACGTATACGACACTGGAGAACCCCTGGACGCCAACAGCGATTAAAATCCTGCCAGGAAGTCCATCCTTATAGTGGTGGAACCATAATGGTATGGGCGGGTATTTGGATCGGCGGAAGAACTGAGTTGATTTGGATCAGAGGCAACCTCAACGCTCAAATTTATGCTGAGACGATTGTATCAGACGTCATCGTTCCTCTACAAGTGCAAATCGGTCCCTTATTTCAGTTAATGCATGATAATGCACGACCGCACACCGCAAGAGTTGTAAGACAGACTCTCGCCGCAGCTAACATCAATGTCCTGCCCTGGCCTGCTCAGTCGCCAGACTTGAACCCGATTGAGCATGCATGGGATATGCTACAGAGAAGAGCTCTGCCGAATATGGAGGGTATCCAGTCGCAAGAAGACCTTTTTTTGTTGTTGCAACGAACATGGGCGGCCATTCCACAGCGTGATTTGGATGAACTCATTTTGAGTATGCCAAACCGATGTTCTTGTGTTGTTAGTGTTCGCGGTAGAAACACGGATTATTAATTGTTTAAGTTACCCAATAAAATTTTAAAGAAAACTGTTATTTCAGTCTTTTTTTCGAACTTTAATGTTAGTGGTTCAAATGTCAAAAATCCCTTTATTAGGAAAATGGCAAATTTCTTTATTAATGCAAAGGTGACTTGGTTTATCGTTACTGTGACAAACGAAAACACTTTATTTGATGAATCCTTAAAGAAAATTTTAATTAATATCAATCAGGAGAAAAGTTATTGCAAAAATATATGTTGATCCCTAGACACTTTTGATGTGTGTATATCGGCGACGCGTATAATTACCAGTTTGATGTAATTAGTACGGACGCGACAAATTAACCGCAGAGGAGCAACTTTATTGTTTGTTTTTATCTTTATTGTTTGTTTTTTTTTTTTTTTTTTTTATCTGCCGTATAAATTGTGTGCTTTTTGGTCTGTGTTAAATAAATTTATTTTCTTTCTTCTTTCTTTCAACGAACCAAATACAAGGTACGGATAATTTAGCATTTATAATAAAAGCATAGACAACGACTTTACTGTAGGTATTTCCTAAGACCTTCGGAAATATATTACGTTCCACTTTCTAACGTCTCCTCACCGAAAGGCTTCTGAAGCGGTGTTTAGATTAATTCCTTGCACTGTCTGTAAGCAAACCCCAGTTATTTAGTAAGTGATGGCAAAGGACATTGACCGGTTTTGAACCAAATGCTGCCCAGACATGGGAGTACTTCCAAATGGTTCCTTGCATCAATATACACAAAAAAAAAATTGGTCCCCGGGTTAAAAAGATTTTATAATGTTTTTCTGGTAGTTTTATTTATTTATTTTATTTTATTATTCGAAATCTATAAGATAACGTTGTTGAGTTTGAACTCGTAGGTTTTATCTTGACAAGTGCCAAGACAAACATTTATATTTTTTTATATGTTTTTTTCATCAATCAAAAATACTCAACAAAAGATAGTTTTTCTCAAAACTCCGTGGATAGATTCTGAAGAGCTTTGGTTTAGGGACTAGTAAAAACCCAAGGAACATAATGCACTATGTGTCCATTCTGGGCAGCACCTGGTCCAACTCCCATATATGGATGATCAATCATTCGATACTTCAGTACAGTGAAAATATCATCCCAGGTGTTGTCTTGGATCCTTGTTCCCGATACCGGTGGGCTACATTTATATTTTTTAATGTTTTTTAAAATGTCTTTTAACAAAAATATTTAAAAATGTAAATAATATGCATTTAAATGAAATAAAGGAAATAATAATGTGTTGTTTAACATAATTACTGTCATTAATTAATAAAATGCGCCATTGGTTGTCGATCATCAATCAAAAATACTCAACAAAAACTAGTTTGTCTCAAAACTCCTCGGATAGATTTTGAAGAGATTTGGTTTAGAGACTAGTATAAACCCAAAGAACATAATGCACTATGTGTCCATTTTGGGCAGCACTTGGTCCAACTCCCATATATTGAATCAATGTCCTTTAGCTTTGTTTGTTTTTTTTTTTTAATTTTGCGAAATAACAAGAAGCAAACCCAAATGTGCAACTGTTACGTTTTGTAGCTGTTGTATTTTGCAGCTGCTCTGAGAGGCACTTGTTCCCGTTAATGTAATATTTTTTTTTTCACTGGACCGTGCCTGGTACCTTCTGGTAGTGGAGAGACAATAAGTATCGCCAATATATGAAAAAAGTTTTAAAACTAAGTAAATATTATACGAGAATTTAGATCTTTCTATTTTAAAATCAGTCGAAATTACGTAACATTTACTTAACGCGTTAAAAAAGTTAAAATTCATAGATCCATTGAACAAATGATAGCAAAGTGCGGAAGGACGTGCCAATAGTGAAAGTATGTAACACGAAACGATTTCCCCGAAAATCGCAGATCCCCAACTTATCTACCTATGTGGTGAAAACAGCTATTTTAGCGGTTTTCTTACAATCAAAATTAATATAATAATGTTTCGTGTAGGTATTAAATCATAAATGTAAGAAAGTTCTTAAAATAACTCGACGAGACAAGATATCTCTGTTACACCGTGCCTACTTATCTACGCTTTTGTGTAACTTCCATACAAGACGGTATTATATTCAATCCTGTCAGGTTTCCGTGAATTTTCCTTTCTTATTCACATAAGTAGCTACGTACTTATATTTTCGAGAATTCGCATAAAAGATTATATTAGAAAAAAGATCAGATTCCGTTATCATTTCTTTTGCCATTCTCTGTGAATCTTGGTTCTACGGAACGATGATTTTGGAGTTCGTAAATATTAATATTTAGTAGTCAACTTTTTTGGGCTGATCGTAGAACTAGCTTTTGCCAGCGTATTCGCACTCGCGAATGTCGGAAATTACCCCACGGGACGAACTATGGCGACAAAAAGTAGTAGTCCAGTAAATTCGTTCATCCGTTAGTAAGTAGAAAAAAAAAAAAAAAAAAAAAAAAAAAAAAAACAGGGGCTGCAGCCGTGCGTGAAGTCCAGTTACTTACAATTTGTGGCTAGCTTTCTGGCTCTTCAGTCTTGTACAGGCAGATGTTACTATTTACTATATGATAAGATGATACTATTTACGTGTCCAAAAAACGTTTTCATTTCCTGAATATTTTCAAGGGAACGGCTCAGTACTAAATTTAATATATGAGCGTAACATGGGACAAACATTGCCATATGGACATGCATCACGAATTTTCGCTTGTACTCCACCGTGGCTCGCCAGACATAACTGCCGCGCCGTCGTAAGATTGACCAACTAACTTATTTCTACAACGATACTGGTCAAGTATTTCTAACAACTGTTTGGATAAAACTTCAGCAGTTCGACTTTCGCTAACATCGTAAAAACCCAGGAATCGTTCTTCAATTCCAGTTTCTGATAAATATCGAAAAATTACAGTTAATTGCTCCCTATGACTGACATCTGGAGTTTCGTCAATCATTACAGACAGAAATTGAGCTTTATCTATCTCTAATCTAATGTGGTCTCGTAAAACGGATGCAATACAATGTATTAAATCATTTTGAATATCACTAGAGAGACCAGAAAACACGGGGTTCTGAACTGAAGATCATAGTTCTAAATGCGAGTTCATTACGGATCATATTTCCTCAGATATAACAAAGTTTTGATATAGTTACCGCGGTTATTGGAATTCAGACCTTCATCGTGGCCGCGAAAAGCTACTTCTTGTGTATCTAACAAAATAATGGTGTCAATAAACCGTTTCTTAAATTCCTATTTCGATTTACTTTTCTAATAGGAGCTTCATACGAATTAGCGAAAAATAATCAAGTTGTTCTGTGATTCGTTTAACGACATCTGTCGGCGAGTAGAAATACTATTTTGAGATTTGTGAAGCTAGTTTGGCGTTTCAACACAAGATGACAGCACATCTGATTTTACTCTAAGAGTGAAATCAAATGTAATTATAATACAAAAAGTATTTTTAATTATGGAATTTGTTTCATAATGTAGGTATTAATAAAGAATTCAGTATTAATTATGTGTTTCTTATTTTCAAACCTTGAAAAGCATGTTTCCTCACAAAGTAAATAATTCGTCAAGCAACAATCAAAACTATTTGCCGCCATCCTAATCCTACTGATAGTACTAATCATTTTTCAAATCTACTCTAATGATGTAAGTTCAACTTATTAAACTTTCTACTTACCCCAAATACCTAATTACAACGTAGTTCAATCAACGTACGTTTCTTTCACTAAACTCATAACACAAACACTATCTTAATCACTTTTCTATACCTGAAAACAAATATTACTCGTACTAGTAATGATAAACTAATGAATACAATGAATACAAAATGCAAATTAACTACTGTAAACAAATTATATGGTTGCGATTACGACAAAAACCAACACATTGTCAATCGAATGATGAAATAATGTTTTGATGTCCGAACACCGAGCCGAACGCATTACGATACTCAACGACAACAACCGAATATCAAATGCGAGAACGAGTAAGTAATAGCAATACATAGTTCTTTCTCGTTCACACGAGCGCGTTTTCGCCTACTGTCCCTATAGTAACTCGTTGCAAACCGGCTTACTCGGCTGCTAAGAAAGGGCGGTGTCACGTGACCGAGTGACGTCAAGACGGACTATATTTTCTATAGAAATTAAATTCACGATAACCCGTACGCGCCTACGAGTTATTTTAGAGCGAAATGTTTTGTTGTTGGGATATAAAGACAAAAATTTTTATGTAGGCGTTTTGTAATGTTTTAATTGTATTCAAATACTTATAGTGTGATTATTCAATGACGATAGAGTGGTTGTGTTCCGAATTACCGAAGGGAAGCCGATAGGAATCGGCTTGTACGGAGTCTACGCCCCTGATGCAGACAGACAGAGTTACTTTCTTTATAACAGCCACAATATGTATTATTGAATGAAAGTGGTCATGTTTGAAAATGCGACGTATGTCAATCTGCCTAGCCTTTTATCCATTATGTTGGGGTCAGCTTTCCAGTTTGGACCCTCATGGAGTGACTGTCTATCTGACCTCCACAATCCAGTTACTGGATAACACTATACCCCTTAGTAAGACTGGTTGTCAGACTTTTGGACTTCTGACTACCCAAAACGACTGTCAAAGATCTATGGATGACAGCCGGGACCAACCGCTTCCGAGGCACAGAGACCCTCTATAATTATTTAATGGATAGTGACCCATCCACAAACCGCCCGCGCGGCATGCGTTCCATCGATCCGTGTGGCTCTTATTATTTAACCACGAGCCACGAGGACACACAATACATTAATAAATTAATCAACAGCCCCAATTACAATGAACACGATACAATAATTAAACAATTCACTCTAAATTGAGGTTGCATGTCGTAATTCTTTCTCTGGCCCCTGATTGGCTGATACAATATACTGCGATGGAAGCATATAATTTTGGCGCAATTAACTTCAATCTTATTGATTAAAATGCGGTGGGTAAGATCCGCCATTTTGGATTTCTGTAAAACTAGCTGTGCGCCGCAGTTTTACCCGCCGTTAAATTGATATCTCGTTGACATGAGCATGCATAGTTCAGCGCTTTTCAGTAATGCTAAGGGCTGCTAAGGGTTAAAGGTTCTAGTCGGGTGGCCGACCGCGTCGCATAGCATCGCCCCCCAGGCTATTACTTCGTTTTCGCTAAGCATTTTTTCTGTTTTTAAAGTGAAAACTTTTGTAGCGGCCTTGTGCACTTTTTTGGGATGAGTAAAATTTTTAAACTCGCGTCAGGACACCAGGATACGTGACCTGATCGAAAAGTCGTACGACGGAGGGAGAGTAGAAGTTGTTGACAGCACACTCTGTTTTTTTTTTTTGGAATTGTTTTAATGGAGCTACAGCTTTCGTTCTTGTACTGACAGCAAGCCACATACGTTCCTGACGATTGATGGCGTTACTTAGTTTTTACTTCAATCGGTAGTCCTAGACTGCCCCGTTTTTTTCTTCGTTCAATAGTCTAACCATCCTCAAGAATTGGGCTATCAAATGCAAAAAGAATTATTCATATCTGACTGGTAGTTCCAGAGCGCGTACATACATACAAACTCTTCAGTTTTATTAATTATATTATATTATTATAAAGTGTATGAATAATAATTGAGGCTTTTAATTGTTTTGTGAATTGATGTGTTGTTTTTCTGCCTAGCTGGTTATTTCGGAATATTAATTAGGGATTAAATTCAAATATTGATTTTGGTTTATGTATGTATATTTTTTATATTTGTGTTAGTGTTTTGTTTACTTGGTTTATATAATATGAAACAAGTAGTTACCATATATTGTCATTGTAATGAGATGTCGTGTACATATCGTAGGTAAATAAGTGTTCTTCTTAGCGTGTCGATGGCAAAAATAAAATACATAATTGTTCTGAGTTTTTTAAATTTGTTTGGCCCTAAGTGTTTAAATCCTAACTAATAATATAAATGTGAAAGTGAGTTTGTTTGTTTGTTTGTTACGCTTTTGCGCTAAATGTCTCAATGGATTTGAATGAAATTTGGCACATTAGACCTTGACTTGGAAAAGGACATAGGCATACTTTTCATCCTGGATCGCAGACGAAATCACAGGCAACAGCTAATTATTGATATTTGTATTAATTTCTTCTTTTATTATAAGATTGTTACTGAAAACAGTATGTTATTATCTCAGAATCATTTCATCGTGATGTCCACATAATATCTTTTGGGATGACAAAGAATATAAATTATCTTTACCAAATAAAAATAACTTTACTCTTTACTTTCAGCAATCAGAAAAAGATAAGAAATCCTATTTAATATAACTACTAAAAGAAGACTTAATGTAAAATCCGTAATACTGGAAACTTTATTTGAAGATCTTCGAGCATTCAACTCAAAGGTGCAATGGCTCTTTCTTTAAAAGGTTGCTATGCATTTTTAGACTCCCTTGATATGGACTTTACAAGAGACCCTATGAGATTCTTTGTCATTTCTTCTCAGCGTCATCTAAGAAATTACCAAAAAAATTACGTGTACATTCATAACATCACGCCTGATGTAATCCCCGAAGGGTAAGGTAGAGATATACCTATAGTACACCCACATTTCGTCAGTTATGTTTAAGTCCCATGTAACAGGGGGCGACACATTGTCATCAACCGGGCACAAATCCAGACTCCGGGTAATTTCTAATGGAAAATTTCAATGACACTTTACCCGACTTGGGAATCAATCCCAGGACCTCATGGTCCGCAGTAGCGCTTGTGACCACTAGACAGTCATGACATGTATGTATATAAAAGTGTTATAAAAAAAATCTACTCACAGAAGTAATTTTATTTTCATTATTTTACGCGTTTTTAACTTTTTGTACGTGTCTAAGCTTTATAGCGTCGCTGCTCATGCACTTGACATAACCATAGCAGCTTTGCCCACACCCCCGCGGAAGCAGTGGGTGTGAAGAGATGAGAATACAGTTCAAAGAATTCACATTTTAAGTTAAAACGTTTTATTTCACGTTGGAATTTACATAGAGAAAAGAAAGGTCAGGATTCCTTTGGACGGTTGCAAAAAACTTGGAACTGCGGAGAAAGCTCGATAGGAAATCTTTTAAAATAAACTAGACGGCCATTTTCAACTTATATTTCATAATAATACTGTTCAATGCATCGACTTTATACCGCAGAATTAGAAACATAAACAACAGCACTTTTTAAAATAAAATTGTCCCTTTTTTTACTTTTTGACCTTTTCTCCCAGTTGGTGGCAATAATATTAATCTATGGTACCTCGACCAAACGAGTAAGGTTAGGTTAGAACTGTGACCAACCACGTACGAGCCAAATTAGTCGCAGTAATTCAGCTAGAGCATCCTGACCAAATGGGGCAGGTAAGGTTATATAACTGAGACCAATCACGCGCGAGCCAAGCGAGCGAAGCGAGCGTGGCCGCAGTTGCGGCCGGCGGGCGCTTCATCCAAGATGGCTGCGGCCAACTTACTTGTTTGGCTATTTAGTATCTACCCCAAAATAAGGAAGGAATTATTCGCGCTTTCATTCGCCATTCGAAACTAGTTTGGTTTTTAGCTGAAAAATAACTATGATCGAAGCAGAATGAACACAGATGAAAACCGTTTCTACAAAAAAGCTAGCCAATTCATTGCCACCTAGCAATAAGAACACACATTACCAGAATAATCTACAAAAAAGTTTACTCAATGAATTACAAAACTATACCAACCCATTAATAAAACGTTGAGTAATTCCCAATCGCTCCATTCCGTTTGGCTGCAATAAGATAAACAAACAATTTTAACAAATGTAGTGGGAAAATAAACAGTGTGTCTGTGGCATTATTTTGAGAACAAAACACTGGCGGCACCTGGCAACTTAGCGTGTCATGGAAATTGACTAAAAATAAAACGTATCAAAGGGGACTTTGGAGACAATAGGTAATTGAATCAGAAGTTTAAGATACAGGCATGATTATCTGGGTTCATTAAAAACTTTATTTATTGACAGGGATGATTGTGAAAACGGACCTAGTTAAAGAAAAATGCCTGAAAACTCAATCAGATGGTATATGCAAAATGGTACAATGGAGCAGTGGTGACCCAGTGGTAACGGCCGCGACTTACGGTTATAGGTTCGAACGCAGGCAGGCGCTTAACTTTGTGTAAATAATTTCATCGCCACTGCTCTCAACACGGTGAAAGAAAACATCGTGAGGAAACCGGCATATCCTAGAACTAAAAATCCGAAGACATGTGACATTTTGAAAACTATAATACTACTGAATATTCTCTTTACAATGTCAAAGTACGACGCTGCTTACTCTGTCGTCACAAAGAAGACGCGACAACGATCGTAAACGTCTTAGTACTAAAATTAAATGGTGAGCTCCTTAATCAAGAGATGCGCCTATTGTCGGGCAAATTGTGTGAAGATTTACTGGTGAACTGATTGAAGGAAGGAGGGAATAGATTTAATGTTTCTGTTAGAAAGAGGAGAAAGGGGTTTACCGCAAATAAACGTATTTTCTTTCTAAAACATTTAAAGTTTTCGTTGAGCTCTGAAAGTTCTGAGTTGAGCTACACGATTACTAACAAATGCGTGTACTGACTGGCCAGGTCCACTCAAATCTGTGTGGTTCTTTCCTCGAAATACCATTTCAGGCACTAATCTGCATGGTCCTCATATGGCCTGATCAAAATTATGTCTGGATTTTAAAAGAGACCTCTGGGTTTGTTTCGGTCTTTTTTGTCAGAGTAGTCGGATAGGAAATACTGAACTCAGCGATGTAGTTTTAAAAGATAATTTCTATTTGACATAGTAAAAGTGTTTTAGCAATTCACGGAAATAAATATAATTTATCATTTTTGATTATGATTTTGTCAAGACTGATTAACCAATGGAAATAATTTTTATGGCATTTAAAATGTTTCGCAATCCGCCTAATGATATTACGCCTTACATGAAGAAGCACACACTGGAAATGGCAACCAAGGATCCATGAAAATTTTAATCGAGCCGTGGGGGGGATTCTTTGTCGATTCTATACTATAAGATTCTTTGTCAATTCTACGCAAAAGGGATGTCCCCTTTTGCGTAGAATTGACAAAGAATCTTATAGTAGCGGTGGTTTCAATAGAAAAAAGAATCTATCGGCCAAACTAATATGCGTCGCTTTATCATTTTGCTTTAACAAACCGGCTGGGCCCGCCTAGTGGAATATTGCCCACAGAGAAAAAGCCTGTGACGACTGTGACCAAGTAGTGGGGATTTTATAGGCTAATCAGCCTATAAAATCTCCACTACTTGTTCACAGTCATCACAGGCTTCTTGCTTATCATTTTGCTACCCAATCTAATCCTTTGACAAGATTCTGGGGTGTGCTGTTTCAGAAATTTTGTTTTGCTGTCAGCCTGTCCATGTAGAATTTTATTTATTTAAAAGTAAGAAGATTTTTTTTTTTGTTACTTTACATCGGTGGTGTTCTTCAGAAAGGTCAGGTGCGTAGTACTTACTTACGTACTTACTTACTTACTTACGTACTTATACTGGCATGCTTGTATGACCAGATGTATGAACGTAAACGAAGCAAATGGAGTTTATAAGGCGCGAAGCAGGCGGTGTTCTATAGTTTCTGCCTACCCCGTGGCAAGAAGGCGTGAGTATATTATGTGTGTATGTGTTATTCACATTAAAACCCAACTAAAAGACTTCAACACTTTATCACCGCTCAAGAATTCCCAAGAGATTACGACCGCCTTCCGACGACGCTATTTATAATCTTTCAGTTTAAAGACTCACCAGCTTCTACTGAATTTTGAGACAAACTGGTCGCATATAAACTCATATAAATGACATTCCTTGTGGCCTGAACGTGGAACAAGAATTATAGCTTCACGTCCTATTTGATGAATTCAGGCATACGAATAACCAACCAGTTTAAGATGACCCATCCTCGCACTTATGTTTACCGTCAACTCTACTTTAATGTAGGACGTGTTATACTTTGTGGGTAGGGGTTGCAAGTAATCGGATAACCCTGGACAGTCCTATTAGAACAGCAGCATTTTTTCTGACTATAATATTCATACAGCATTGTAAGACCAGTGTCGAGACAGAGACAGAAACATGTTGATGGATGGAGAGGGAGACGAAGACCAAAGAAAAGATGGATTGTGTGAGGAATGATATGAAACAAAAGGGAGTGAATTGTAGCGTGACGGTTGACACGAAGGTTAGAAGAAGAAAACGTGTTGCGTGGACCCCAAGTAACATGAGACAAGGGCAGGAAGGTGACGATGGAAGACCAGTGTTCAGACAGTGCAAGGAATGCATCGCGAATACCACATAACATTCTGTGATATATTATGTGACACGTGACTGGGGCTGTCTACAAAGAATGAGGGTTTGCATGAAAATTCTCGCCACCAGGCGGCGCCACTTTGACGAGAGGTCTTTCATTTCGATATTGAATATAAAATAATGATGACGTTCAGCATTCGTTTCATTGATTCGTTCATCATTCAGTCAGAAAGAAAGAAAGAAAGAAAGAGGATATAGGCGTTTTTATACTTTTGACAGATGCTCGGATCTGACGTCTCAGTGCTGCTATTGCCAGGTGAACGTCATTTCAGAAAACCCTAATTTAAGGTGTGTGTGCCTGTAACTTCTTTTATTAAAAATGCAGTACATATCTGGCAATAACATTCTGATTTTACCAAACCGTTGTCTCTCTCTGTGTGTTTTGTCCTCTATATCTCTCCATTGGAGTGATAAAAAAAGTAGATATGCAGAAAACATTTTTTGATGTAATCGAGCTAATTTATTGAATATAAAAAAAATTACGAATAAAATGTCAAAAATGCATGTTGATATTTCACCAGGCTATGTTAGTGGTGTGATTTCATCCTGATAAAATGTTTAACAGAAGATCACATTCCCGCAATAATCCAAACGTTTGGTAACACTATTAGCGGGTCTTACAAACTTGGGCGACAAATCGCGAAGTTAAGAGCGCGAGCTTAAACAAAAGAGTTTGAATCTTATCCTCAAGCGCACAAGATTTAAACTTCATAATTAATGAAATTATTAACACGTGTACTAATAAATTAAACTGCGAGATGAGTTGTTATATTATTTTAGAAAAGCAAATGGAACGGCGTGAATATACAACAGATATTCGAGTTTGCAAAACAAATAATTTGTACGGATTAGAAATATCTGGTACGGAATGGGAAGCTAAGGGTGTCTCGAATGTAGAATTGATGTTAACAAATTTGCGAGTAGCTGCAATATATGTTATAATAATAAATATTCTTGTCGTTTTCATATACATAAATTAGTTTATAAATAAAGCTTAGCTATTTATGTAGGCTTCAAGAATTGCACTTGACAGAATTTCATTCGCAACTTTTTTAAATTTTTATTCATATTTTTTTATCGAACAAAGTAACTTTCGTACACTGCATAATTATGTGCCTTTCGATGAAAAGCTTATGGTGTCCTTTTTGCTTGGCTGCTGTCAAGTATACAGAGGCAAGTTGGAGGCAAGTATACTTATCATCATTTATGAGCCACAGTCCAAATCCAGAATTATCAAACCACTGTTTTCTTTCTTGACGAAACCTGAAAATAAAGTAATTTAAATCATTGTAAAATAATGATTTAAAAAACTTTATTTACATTTCAAAATAGTGAACGAAAACATCTTGAGGAAACCGACATCTCCACGAACCGAAAATTCGTTACGGCCCACTCCCTCTAACGCAGAGGAGGCCTGTGACCCAGTAGTGGGAACATTATAGACTGATTATGTATTATAGATACTAAAGCATTAAATGCAAGAGGTCACTCTCAGTTGCCAACGACAATATATATATACGTAGGTAAGTACATGACTCAGTATACAACTACATTCCTTAAAATGTCTCTTTTATCAGACCAGTCGCCAGCCATCTTAAACCCAAGCCCGAAGCTTCCCGAGAATTCCCGAAGCTTCTCCGAAGTCGCACTAAGCTACAGTTAGTTAGTTTTTAATTAAGATTGAGAGTAATCTACCGATTGTCCAGTGAACCGGTTAAAGTCATCAGCGAGTAACTGAAAAGTCCTCGAAAAGAAAATTATCGGAAATTCTGTTTTACTTTACCGTATTTCAGTTTCTTTCATTTTGTTTTATTAACAGTAGGTATCTACAAGAATATTACTTAGGCGGCCCCTTCACATAAACTAATTTATTGTGCATTATCACGAATTGTGCAATATTTTTGACATTTTAGGGTTAGTATTGAGGATTGCGGAATGATTTTGTGTATAAAAGCCAACTCCCACGGTGCGCCATATCGCGGACGCGCACCAGCCCGCACGAGGACGCACCGCCACGCACGCGTACAACGCGCGTCTGCGCTACCACGCACGCTAGGTTTCCCACGGTGCGTCGTGCGCGTGCGTCCGCGATATGGCGCACCGTCGGAGGGCGGCTTTAGACAGATGATAATGTATTAAAATAAGCTCTGTGCCTTAACACCTGTGTAAACCATTAGCCATTTAAGCAAATACCTAAGTGACATGTATCAGATATGAGGATATGGGAAAACCTACATATAAGCAAACATTTGAACAGTACAAATGGCAGTCTTATCGCTAAAAGTGATTTCTTGTAGTCAACATCCATAATGGACAAAAATGATGTAAGGAAAGATAAGACGAATGTCTGCTTTTTAATAAGAGTCCAAGAACAAGGTAATTGTTCTCTATTTTATGTAGACCATGATAATGTCCGTCATCACAAATGTTGCTAAACTTGGTTCTCAAATGATCAAAGGATGTTTTTGAAGTAAAAACTTGTTTAGCGGCGTTGTGCACTTTTTTTGGGATAGGTATAAAATGTTAAACTCGCGTCAGGCGTCAGACGTCAGGACACGTGACCTGATCGAAAATTCGTAAGACGGAGGGACAGTAGAATTTGTTGACAGTGCACTCTGTTTTATTTTTTTTGAATTGTTTTAATGAAGCTACAGCTTTCGTTCTAGTACTGAGAGCAAGTCACATAAATTTCTGACATTTTCGTTAAATGGCGTTACTTAGTTTTCACTTCCATCGGCAGTCTCCAAAGACTGCCCTGCATGTTTTTTTTTGCATCGTTCGATGTTCAACAGGACACACTCTGATAAGACAAAATTAAACAATAATCTGTACTAATAAAAAGATTGCAAGTTTATATTATTAAGTAGGTATGTATCTCCGGAACTACCAGTCGGATTTGAAAAGTTCTTTTTGCATTGAATAAGGTAAATTCTTGAGGAAGGTTATAGGTTTTGTAACATCACGATACGACCCTTAGGAGCCGAGCAAAAGAATAAAATCAGAAGCAACGCTAAGCGAAAACGAGGTAATAGTGCGGGTAATTCTACACGTTATACTTAACAACCTTCGCTATGAAACTTATATCCGACTCGGGGAAAATAATTACAAATTCCTATACAACAGGACTATTTCGATGTATTTTTTTTGACGTGTTCGTTTAAGTCCGTTATTAATTTCATAGCGAAAGTTGTTCAGTATGACAGGTAGAATGACCCCCTTGACGGGTGCAGGAATAAATCACCACCCTGTATTATTTTCACAGTTTCAAGTTAATTATGTTACCTTTAATCTGAATAATAATTTGTTCATTTTTCATTTTGTTCTTATTTCAATAATTATATTATATTTTACCCTAACCACTTCTGTGCACCAGTATGGATTGCCGGAGTTGGCGATGGGAGGTGACGCTCTGAGTTGAAGGCCAAAATTTCACGTCGACAAAACCGCGGGCAGTAGCTAGTTAAACAATAAAATCAAAAATAGATCAAACGGAATAGTTTTGTGAAAACGATAAATTTTATGAATCTATAAAGGCATAGTTTTTCCTCAATCTTCCGTTCTAAGGTAAAACTCATATCCATTAGAGTAACAAACCCTCTTAGTCCAAATCTAATCAATAGTACTCTCCCGCAAAACTCTAAACATCCAAGCTCTTCAAAATATACAGTAGACAATTAATACCTTCATTTAGTAGCAGCGACAATTCTGCCGGTGACAGGACATGCATCATATCTCTTAGTTTGTTTGTCTGTCTGTGTTGTTAAAATATACGAGTTCTTGCACTCCAGCTTGCACATAAATCAACACTGCCTAGCGGCTTATTAATTTTATGATGTTGCTTTGCTGGATATGTCTGGGAAATGTACGGACGGTACCATAATTATTCATTCACCTGAACAAAATTTTCAGGTGGACGGATCCTTAGTTTTTGGCACCGTGTTTACAGTGATATTATTGCTTTTAGCTGCTCTTACTCTTAGTAAAATTACTCATGATTAGTTTGTACAGCATGCATTAGAAAAATGTGGTGATATTAAGGGTGTGGTACAAACCATCAAGCTGAACAACTTTCTACATGGGACCAACATCGTAATCGTAAAAATTATTAACTGTCCCATAAGAAACTTCAATATCTACTTGAGTCAAATATCCCATATATTTGACTCAAGTAGGCTGATAATTTTTTCGAAAGAAAGAAAGAAAATACTTTTATTTGCGGTAAAATGACGCAAAGAAAGAACAAGAAACACAGTAAAAGAACAAGTTTGGGGAAAATATGCGTCACATCCACGCAAAACAGCCATCGCGACGACGATTGCTGTTCCAATGTTTTTATGGTCTGTACCACAACGCAAAAAAGACGCTTCTGGAAAATATCTGTAAGAAGAGACAAAAAAAAAATCTTGGCTTCAGAACCACTCATGATGTTGACTGATCCTTGCCGTTAAGTGCATTTCAAGCTTTCCATCAAGCTTCTGTCGGTTAAAAACCTGCTACAACAAACCCTTGATCCTACGAAAGTGGTTGTCTACGGGTTTTATCAAAGTAAAAGAGATTATTAATTAAATTCTGGCGCCATCTAGTTTATTAAACATTGAGCTGTAAAACTGTCAAAGATAAACAGAAATGGGTAAGTATATAATTTAATTTAAAAACTGATACGGGTCCATGTATAAATTACTGCCGATATTTTATACAGCCTTATCAGTGTGCTTAGGTTATGTCTCAGTCCAGAACTCCTTCTATCGGTAGTTGCTTGATAGTTCTCATTTTTTTAAGTTTAAGCCCAGGTCCGCACGGGCGATTTGTCTTCGCGCACTGGATTTTCAACTCTCTGCATTGAGCCGAGCATTGAGAAGCCCACAGAGCGTATCGCAGCGCGTCAAGAAAACACACTGTTGGATTTTCAACTCTCGGCGCTAAGCAGAGCGTTGAAAATAAAGTGCGCAAAAAAAAATGGCCGCTGTATGTCTTGGAGAGTCGTATCCAGTGGTTATTATGATATGTGACGGGAATAATATAAGATTGTATCTGAGGTGCGATTGTTGCGGCTTGCACGCTGAGGAAAATGCAAGATTTCAGGTACAGTCGGCGAGAATTTGTCAATTTCGCAAGTTGAATTTACGGCTTTATTTTCTGCATTCTCTTTGACAAATTGCTGTTTTTATAATTTCCAACACCAAGGTTTTTACAATTGTGACGGTAAAGACCTAACTGATGATGTTCTTGAGAAAGGTCGGGTGCATAGTACTCGCAACCGGCGTCGGTGTATGACCAGATGTATTTATATAAACTAAGCAAAAAGGATTATGTAAAGATCGTAGCAGGTGGTGGTCTATAGTTTCTGCCTACCCCCATGGTAAGAAGGTAAGTTTATGTATGCATGTATGTGACAGTAAAAACCTACTGCTGCTGATGACGTCAGATCTCATCAATCTGTAATAGCTTGATCAACAATAAAAATACAAAAAAAAATTGGGCAGGTTAAATATGGCACTGAAACGCATGCTCATGGACATGTGTATTCTTCCCGTCTTAATCTATGGTGCACAAACTTGGTATTTGACTAACATCCAGAAGTCCAAACTCAAGGTCTGCCAGGAGCAATGGACCGCAGTATACTAAGCGTTAAATTAACGAATCGTGTTCGAAACACAATACTGCGCTCCAAAACGAAAATAGCTGACGTGGCTCAAAAGGCTGCCCAACTTAAATGGTACTGGGCAGGACATGTCTGCCGTATGTCGGACAAACTGTGGGCCCAAATAGCACAGAACTGGTGCCCTGAGACACAGATGACTTGACTTAATGAAAATCGTATAATAACACTTCCAGTCAATGAAAGCGTCAGCAAAACAGACCACTGCCTAACTATTATACAAGTCGAATCAACTTAATCTCCTCTCTGCCGACTGTACATGTACAAAGAAGAACTCTATTTGTACCCGCCTCGCAAAGACGGTAGGAGGGTACTATTAAAAACTTGTTTTGCGCAAAATGTTATGAATTGTGACCAAAATAGGAAGACGGTGCGTTGACAAAAACAAGATATCTCTTCGATGTACTCTTGCAAGTGAGTACGACGACGTATCCCACTTGGATAGGCGTTCATGACGGAACGACGTGCTAGCGTCGGTTAAAAATATAGATTGGCATAGAATGGTTGGAGATGTACTGAATAGTGATATATATATTTATTTTTTATTTTTTATTATGTGGGGAATTAGACATGTCATTGATCCAATGTCAATTCACATGTAATAAAATGGGGGAGGCAGTAGATAAAGTAAATGTTTATTTTTATAAAGCTGGGGCCACATTGTCGCGATAATGCGTACTACACTTCGCGCGCTCTCTGTTTCTCCGCGAGATGTCGAGCAGTGCGTGAGAAGAGCGCGCAAACTATAGTTCGCTTTATCACGACAATGTAGCCGTAGCATTAGAGTTGGAATTTATACATAATTTACTTGTTTGAATTTCCGCGCATTGTTTGAGAAAAGTACTATACAAGCCCTGGCCGTAACCAGGCAGTGATGGACTCACGTATCGTCCATCAATGCCCTATTTGCTGGCCGCGATAGTAATGTACTATATCTACTTTCATATAATTATTGTAAAGGAGGAGCTCGTGGCTAAGTAATAACAAGCCGCACAGGTCGATCCATCAGGTTAAGCTACGCTTGCCGGGGTTGGTCAGTGGATGGGTGACCATCTTGACATACCGAGACTCCTCCGTGCCTCGGAAAACACGTTAAGCCGTTGGTCCCGGCTGTCATTTGTGGATCTTCGACAGTCGTTACGAGTCGTCAGAAGCCCGAAAAGTCTGACACCAGTCTTACCAAGGGGTATCGTATTACCCAGTTACTGGGTTGTGGAGGTCAGATAGGCAGTCGCTCCATGTAAAATACTGGTACTCAGCTGCATCCGGTTAGACTGGAAGCCGACCCCAAGATAGTTGGGAAAAAGGCTAGGAAGATTGATTGATATAATTATTGTAAAGTTTTTATGAAATGGATTTGTAAAGTTACATATTTAGAACTTTACGATAATTTAAGAGAGTAGATAATATTACACTTTTGCACCACTTTCTAACCTTATTCTATTGGTGTTAATCCTATGATTATTGATTTAAAACATTATTTCACCAGTAGAATGTTATTTTATAGCTGCTGGGTAGCATAGGCTATAATTTATAAAGATATTACGCGGGCGAAGCCGCTAGCGGAAGCTAGTATTTTATAACGTAACAAGAAGCAACTTCTGCAAATGTTTCAAATATAAAAGAAAAGCATTTTCATTTCACAAGACTTTTCCAAAATGATGAAAACGTGAACAAATACACTTAAAAATATTACCCACTATCAAAGATCTGGCAATTTATTTTCACAGCTTAATAATACCCCTTCAAACTATATTATTTGGTGACAAAAGCCTTCCTTTGTGTAAACGCAATAAAGATAAAATTTAAGGGGGTTTCCGTTAGAAATTACTTAGGTAAGGGATAGTTTAGACACAATTGAATGACGAACAAAAGGAGAATGGATTCAAAACAGATGGCTCGAGTGAGGCTTGATTGCTGTGTGTAAGTAGGTACCTACTTGAGGATATCCGAGGATATAGATAACATAACATCACGCCTTGTTTCCCCTAAAGGTTTAGCAGAGGTGTACCTGTAGCAGGTACACCCACAGGATATCAGAGGATATTGTTTGTGTATAACAGAACTGTGGTTGATGACTGAGGATAATTCACACATGTCTGTGTGAAATAACACAGGAACAACAACCTAATGGGTAATAACAACTTTGACCAAGAGCGTGGTGAGACGGAGGGCAGTGCAGGCCGCTTATACGTCAACGCTCACGACAGCCCACCGCTTATTCGTCAACGCTCACGGCGTCCCGTCGCTCATTCGTCAACGCTCACAACGTCCCGCCGCTCAATCGTCAACGCTCATGGCGGCCCGCCACTCATTCGTCAAAGCTCACGGCGTCCCGCCGGTCATTCGTAAACGTTGCCCCGCCTCAATGCGTATTCGTAAGACGCGGAATAGCGGTCTCGGTCAAACGATAGTATAATATTCATTTAATATACGCACGAGAGAGCAGTGGTGGCCCAGTGGTATCGGCACCGACTTACGAGTTGTAGGTCGTGGGTTCGAACCCAAGCAGGCGCTTTACTTTGTGTAGATAATTTCATCACCACTGCTGAAAACGGTGAAGGAAAACATCGTGAGGAAACCGGCATGTCTTAGAACCAAAAATTCGAAGTCATGTGACATCTACCAACCCGCACTTGGCCCGCGTGGTAGATTACGGCCCACTCCCTCTCACAGAGAGGAGGCCTGTGTCCCAGCACTGGGAACATTAATAGGCTGATTATGTATGTATGTTATGTAATATACGCACATACAATCTTGTGGCGACAAAAATACATACAGACCGCTACAAATCAGCACATTTATTAATTTTCCTTTAATTTTACTTACTTAATAAAACTAATTTAGGAATTACAAATTAGGATTTAAACATAGGTACGTTGATACTTGTTACCTTTTTCCACAGATTGAAGTGAAGACTTTTAGACAGTCGTTGACTCGTTGAGATCTGCACGCAGACTGGGCTCGATTAACTCCTAAAACACCTTTTAATAAACGCTCATTTACTGAGCGGCTCACCGTCAAGTGGCGGAAGTGACGTCATGAAGCCTTTTCCAATTAAATAAAACTACAGAACAGTGAATAAAACGCTATAGATAAATGTCTGTTTCTGCAAATATCGGTAGAAGACTTCGATTTGATAGATGATGAGAAGCATCTATATTTTTTACAATCATCACATGCTATCATTTATTTCTATTTTAATTATGACAATTCGTTGTTGTTCCAAAAACATTTATTTTTATGTGTAACATCTTTCCTCTTGCTTTTATGCAATCAAAATTGAAGTAATCTAATCTGTGGGAGTAATTTCGTGAAAAGGGACGGAAGTGTGTCACAGGAAGCCGGGGAAGCGCGCGCTATTTGATTTGACCAATGAACGCGCGCGGTACTATAGTTGTTAGAAATGACCTTGACGAGGCCCCGCCCCTTTATGTTGCTTATTACCAAGGTGAGATGCCAGGTGTTACACATCATATGCGACTACTTTAAGGCTCGCTCGGCCTTTTTTATAGCTTTTATCATCTCATTGCGCAAATCTGCTGTTACTTAAATATCCTGTTTCGTGTGGAGACTTTTTTATTTTTCTCTTTGATCAGGATAGGATAGGATGTGGAGACTTTTTTATTTTTCTCTCAATTATGATAGTAAGTCAATATTACTGAGTAGTCATAATTACTGAGTAAGTTCGGGTATAGGGTGACGACGCCACTAGAACAATTTTTATTTTTATCACCATTACTGTGTACTAGCTTCTGCCCGCGACTTAGTCCAAAATTATTTGTTTAACAAAAAATATGACACTCGGAAATACTGTAGAGAATTTTAGGAAACGTATCAGT
The DNA here is from genome assembly GCA_948150665.1 of Conistra vaccinii. Lineage (NCBI taxonomy): Eukaryota > Metazoa > Arthropoda > Insecta > Lepidoptera > Noctuidae > Conistra > Conistra vaccinii. The sequence goes on from OX411326.1 coordinate 19,363,182, forward strand.
AGTTCCTACCTACATACAAACTCAAAGATATTGCCTCTATAAAATATTAGTATAGATGTGTAACTACAAACTAATACGATCCGGTTTCTGGGAACATTAATACTTTAGCACCCCACCTCAATGCAGGAAGTACAACACTCCTTTTAACAGCAACTCGAAAAAAAATTATAGGTGCCAAGAAAATACAATAAAACAATTCGTTTTTCTTAAAAATGTATTTATTTTTCATTTTATTGTGCTCTTCAATATTTAGTAAACGGACATTCTGTCCATGAATTTTAATTACATAAGTGTTGCAACTCTCGATACTATACAAAATGAAACAATTAAATTGAATAAAAAATAAATAGTTATTACTTAATTAAATAAGAAAACAGAAACAAAAACAACATTTTTGACGACCGAATAATATTTTCCATTTACAATACAAACGAAATGCTTGGTTTTACGATAGGGAAGAAACGTTAAAGTAGAAATATAAAAGCAGAATGAAAGACTTAATAAAATTGATGCTAAACAAAAAGCAGCGAACTTTGAATACTTTTAAGAGCTGTAAAAACAAATCGACGGATAGGAATTCGATACATTAACTTTAGCACCAAATGACAAAATCAGATAGTACAATCCCTTCAAAGAAAATCTGTGTGATATATTCGAATGAAAAGTGGTACCTTTAATATGATATGATTATAAAATTCAACTTACTATTCTTAAATAATTCATTTAACTACAATTTTGTACATTATCTACAAATTCAGAAATTCATTTACATCATCCTTTCAGAGTTTTTTACACGAGTGATCAATCATTTATTTGATAGGTTTCACAATTATTGTGATAGTTTAAGGACTAGTTCGAAACTTACTAGGACGAAACCGCTATAGCTACCTAAAAATATGGTCACATGAATTTTGTACAAAACCATCGCTATACCAGCTAATAAAAATAACGATTTCATCAAAATATCGTATCGCTAAAATCTAGAGGGACAGACCTTCTACCAAGCAATAAATTTTGTACAATTGTGTAGAAAAGTAGTCCCTAAGACGTTTAAGGTTCATAAATATTCGACAGTAACTAATATTCAACGATTAAGTTCACCGTCTCGGAAGGCATGAGAGAATTGAGGCCGCTGAATAAGTTAGGCCGTGAAAGACAAAGTAATACTACTAAATGCAAAATTGATTACATTAACTGTGATTCTTCACCATTCACTTCGTCACTGGAACAGTTATAGCACGATTGTCACATGAGTAGCCGCGAACACGACATGTCTGTTCATGACATTGGTATCTCCGCAGACAATCGGTGTCTGGAGGATGCCCTCGTACCACATGTCCCGCACGTATTATTACTATAGCCGGAATCGGATCCGAATGAGGAATCACCACTTGGAGGCTTCGGTGAAGCCCGGGGTCCTCTCCAACAGGCAATTCCTGGCAGCTCACCACCAGGCCACGCACCTCCCGCACTCATTGGCAGAGGCCCTTGCGGCCTCGCACCAACCGTCCCAACTTGAGGATATAATCTCAAGAGAGCATCCAACAGAACTCCTTCGTGAAACTCCGTAGGATCAGGCGGTCCGGGTGGATGGATATGGCGCTGCTGCATTCTATGTTGTGCCCGTCGTCTCTCCAGAGACTTGGGTCTTCTATCCATTCGCTGTTGTCTTGGCCGATGGGGGAGTGATTGAGGAGCTGGTGGTCTCGAGCAGGTTCGACATGGCGCTGCTTCTCCGACGAGGCTCAGTTCGTCTTCGGCGAAGTGGTCGTCACTGTGAAGGGAGTCGTCTGATCTGTGGGGCAACTCCTCGTAAAGTGGGGCCCCACAGGTGTCGCCACCACAGCTGTTCCCGCCTCGCCAGGTACCGCCGGAGCCGCAGACGAACACTCGGCTCGGGCAGTTCGGTCTTTTCGTTTCCACCATCTGTGAAGAGTAAATTGAGTTTAATTAATGTTTTTGCAACAACTAAGAAATTCTTGGAAGATTGATTTGTAACGACATTGAAGTAAACAATTTCAATTCAAATTATTTTCGAGAATAATGCTGAAATACATTTAACTAGTTTCAAATAAAATATACCGTCTGACTTCTAACATTACAATGACCCTTTCTAATTACTTTTTACATTCCAGACCTTTAACTTCGCATTAAAATACTGCGAATTATCTCACAACACAGACAAACATGAATTAAACAATCACCAAAAGTTATCGAAAAACTAATATTTAAAGCAATAATAATTTCTTTGAAGCATCGAACCAATCTTTTCCAAGTAGATTATAACGAGAAGTCTTAACATCATTCATTTGAAAGTCAATTATAAACATCGCAAGTTAAATAAGATCTAGGCCGAGATACAGTACGACACAACTTAGATGTAGCATAAATTTGAAAATTTGCATTAATTCATTTCAATATTATTACTGTATTTGGTTATATGACTGTACAAGTTATTGCGTTTGCGTAAAGATCATTTTCACCTAAAGCAGTAATATATAATAACTTTATTTCAGACTATCCTTTTACAGAGTCATCCATATTTGTGTTAGTAAGTACTTATGAACTATGTTAGTAAAACACAAAAATAAAAACACACAACATCACATTGACACATGGAGTGCGATCCAGTGCCTAAGAAATGGACCGTCTAACCGGTCCGCTACTACTTTCAGAATGCTGTTGGAGCTTGCTCGGATACGGTGCAGTATGGAGGCCGCTCTCTTTCTCATGATGGCATGAAAGCCATCAATCCGAGCCTCCATAAACATGCCGGACGCACTGCAGCATCTCGGTAGCCCCAACAACATTCTAAAAGCGTTATTATATTGCACCCGAAGGGCATTGAGTGCCCGCTGAGTACAGCTGACCCACAGGGTGCACGAATAAAACGATTGGCAGTATGCCCTGAACATTGTGCACTTTACCTCATTCGGGCACCGTTTAAACCTGCGAGCCAGCATGTTCCCACGAACAGCCAACGCCCTTCGTTCCCTCTCAATGTCCACGTCGAGGTCTTCCGTGACCCAGTGACCCAAGTACTTAACCTGCGTCACTCTGTTAAGCGGTACACTATTTAGCGTAACCGATGAGACGGTGTCGACTTTACAATTCCGCGGTAGGAATACCAACAACTCACTTTTGTTCGCATTGTACTTTAGGGGTATGAGGAACAGGGTGTAAAGTTCACTCATCCACCATAGAAAAGGGAGGATCCTCCAACCAGACGGGTTGTTATGTCTGGCGGGCACTTGCCCATATGTTGATTTCGGATAGTCTTATCTATGTTATTCGCTCAGTAAACTCTAACTGCGAGATGTAGGAATTGTGTGACGTCATGTCTTTTTGTTTCGTAGTTTTTGTATGTGGCGGTCTAACCGCTACATCACTCCCCTCCGGAGACCGGAGGTCGATAGTGGGCTGAGTCTTGGATCTTGCGATGCTTCACAGTGCCAGCTGTTCCAGTGAGTCGGAACCGGGTGCCGCATAGTTCACGGTGAGTCGGAACTGTCTGCGGTGATTCCCCAGTGAGTCGGGGAGGCGCTGCGTCGTCATCCAATGAGTCGGATGTGGTACAGCGCCGGGTTTTTGGCTGACTGCTTGCGTCGACCAGGAGAGGGTAGAATAGGCTCTGCTTGTGAGACCGGCCGGAAGTGCAGGTGCTGTGCCAAGGTTGCTGATGAGGCTGAGGGTGATGACCAGGAATGCGCGTTCGCTGCATGCTGGTGGTCAGGATACCCGTTGAAGCCGTGGGTGCTGGCTGGCTGTGTGACTCGCCTCACGAAAGCTTGCGGGAGTGATGATGATGACGTCACGCTGAAGTTGTTGCACGAAGGCTGCGTTGACGTTCATACTCGGGGTCACCAATTTAGGGGTATGAGGAACAGGGTGTAAAGTTCACTCATCCACCATAGAAAAGGGAGGATCCTCCAACCAGACGGGTTGTTATGTCTGGCGGGCACTTGCCCATATGTTGATTTCGGATAGTCTTATCTATGTTATTCGCTCAGTAAACTCTAACTGCGAGATGTAGGAATTGTGTGACGTCATGTCTTTTTGTTTCGTAGTTTTTGTATGTGGCGGTCTAACCGCTACAGTACCTGAGCCCATGAGCCACGGCGTACTCTTCACATCTCCTAACAAGTTTCCGTAAACCGCTAATTGAAGGACTCAGCAACACCATATCATCCGCATAACTCAAGTTGTTAATAGTGGTGCCATCAATAGTGCAGCCGACTGCAGTGCTACTGAGACCCTCAATCAACTCATTGATGTACAGGTTGAAGAGTATAGGGGATGTTAAACCACCCTGTCTTACACCACACTCCAACCTGTACTCATTGGACAGTAATAAAGATTGGTGATTTTGAAAGCGCCCTCACTTCGGATAGTGATCGGTTTTACGAATTTTGCCGATGCTACATCTAAATTGTGTCGTACTGTACAGACTTATAAAGGCCAAACAGGGAAACTTTTGACGTTTGAGTTTAACTGGATCTCAAAAGTTAAGTTTAATTCTCAAAATTTTATAGCTAACATGCACTAAGTTTACAGGTCGTTTGAATGTTTAGACGAAATTAAGTTTGTTGGTTGACAGACCGATGTTAGGTGAAACTACACTACGTCCCAGCAGTCGTGTTAGTCGTGGCAAATTAATGTGGACAGCTTTCGTCGGTGTTGAATATATATAGCGTGAAACTTTGACACTATTAATGTTCTAAAGTCTACAAGGTTTTCGGGACTGTTCACGTTCCTTTGTACACTAATATACTTTAGCAAACCTAAGTACGGTATTGATATACTCGTGAGATAGAATTAGCTCTACTTTTGTCTTTTGAATTTGATATTAGGTTCAGTCCTAGTTCAAATTTTAGAAGATACATTTTAATCAAGGTCTACAAGAAATGTTACAATATTTGAGCGACAACCTCGCAAATAGCTGTCAAATATTTACCTGTTTTGATTAGTTTGTCAATGAGACTGTATGGAAATATGAAATATTGCTAACTAATGAACTAGAATATTAATAGTGAATTGCAATTATAACACTGAATTTGATGTTGTAACCGTATTAGGCGAAATAAAGGCATTTGGAAAGAACTAAAACTAAATATTGCGTGTTACGATATTCATTATTGCATTTCATAACCAATATTTTAGTTCACTAATTAGCCATAATATATCTGCCAAATATTGCCAAATAAATCAAAATAGCGAAATATTTGACATCTATTTGCGACGTTGCCCACTTTCAGAATACACGCTCTTAAAGAAATAAGTCACACCATATTCGAAATATATTCAATCGCCTATCATCAATGTCAACAGCATGAAAAGGGTACACTTAACTAAATAATGAGTCCAATGAATATGGACGGAACAAATGGAGTCACTAACACTGAGTGACGCGAACCATTTCATTACTTCTTCCACAAAGATATGTCAGGTCATCTACTAGATTAACTTTGAAGGCCCTTAGACCCTCGTCTTGAGCTGAAGGCATACAGTTTACGGCCTGGAAATTTTTAGTTCGGCCTCTGTCAATATCGGGTACCCAAACGTAGTGCTTTGGAGAAAATCGTGCGTTGGGTTAGTAATGAGACAATTTTCTAGGTTTTGGTCGTTACGGTTTATTAGTTCTTGTAAGATTTTTTGCTTTAGACGTTTCCATTAGTAAGGTCAAATACAAATTCTAATAACAGTTACGTCTATAACTTCTAACTTTTGTTATTATGTATCATTTTCATTAAAGCTCAAAACACACAAAGCGAGTGCGTGTCGGGCGCGGGTCGGGACGGGAGTACGACGGGCTTGTAATTTATTTCTTATATTATATGGATGTCAGCACACGAAAAGCGTGCGCGAGCCGGGCGCGGAGCGGGTCGGTAGCGGGAGCCGCGCACGCTTTTCGTGTGTTTAGAGCTTAATATTCTAGCTAGAAGTGTCACTATTTGTTTTGCGAGTTATCCCACGTCTGGGGAAAAGCTTCCCATTCTCTTGACACCTCTATACAAGCTGCCAAGAATCAGTTTTTTTAAAGGAGTCCAGTGACATTATTATGATCGTCTTCAATTAAAATTTTGCACTACTAAACCTACTAATAAAAAACTACTAAACCTACTAATACAAATAGACGTCGATCTAGTACCCAACTCATTGAAACAAAATGTTTCGACGCTGGAGCTGTTTTCTCGTCCCGAGATATTTTATTTATAAAATTGATCCTGCTGAAGTGATTGACTAGCAATCACTTATTTCCGAACACTATTTCTTAACTAAAGCAACTCTATTTGTTGACTTGTAGCCGTCTACTAGACTGGATATGTAATACTTAGAAAAATAATCAGAAATTCACTTATTTCATGATTGTATGAGTTTGTAATAGTTCTATACGGCATTGAACTATGTTTTTATCTAACTATTGCCGATGAGCAATATTTGTATGAGGAGCTCGTGGGTAAGTAATAACAGCCGCACGGGTTGATCCATCAGGTTAAGCTACGCTTGCCAGGATTTGGTTAGCCAGTGGATGGGCAAGAGGTATCGTATTACCCAGTTACCAGGTTGTGGAGGTCGGATAGGCAGTCGCTTCATGTCAAATACTGGTATTTAGCTGTATCCGGTTAGACTGGAAGCCGAACCCAGCATAGTTGGGAAAAGGCTAGGCAGATTAATTGATATATTATCGAAAACAGCTCTAGCGATTTCGATGAAAGTTGCAATATAGTTAGAGGGGTTTATGGGGGCGAAAAATGAAAATCTAGCTATAAGTATCTAGGAAAATACGATTTTTCTATTTTCACCCAAGCTGAGCTCGGTCAACCAGGCACTATAGACGTGAATCGTATGAGTGATTTCCAAATAAAATTATAATTATCTAACTAAGCAAACCTCTGAGAAAAATTTACAAGTCATCCCTAATAATCCCAGATCTTATCTTTACATCCTTCGGCTGTGCGTTGTCAGTCAGTCAGTCACAGAACTGCTTTATGGATGTAAAGATCTTTTCAAGTGGTAAGGAGCTTTCTTATCATTTTCTTTGAAATTTTTAAACGGCCTTATGATAGATTTTCTGCCACAACATTCCTACTAACAAATTCACACGGGATTAAGGATATCCTACCTCCAACTGAGGTTCCAGTTCAGGTCTGTGCGGTAGGGGCGGCCTCCTGGGCATGTCCTGCAGGTCTTCGTACAAGGGTGCTGGTGGTGGTGCCCTACGCTGGGAACCGGTGCTCTGCGTGGGGGCCGATGACTTCGATGGTAGCAGGTTGGTGACTTTCCGTTTGTGTCTGTGGAAGAAAATGTTCTATTAGTTTGTTGTCATTAATTTTTGCGCCTTCTAGTTATTGATATGACTTTGTTCTGATAGTGTATAAATGTTTTATTTGTCATTTATTATTTTTTAGCTGGTGCCCGCGACTTCATCTGCAATCCAGGATGAAAAGTAGCCTTCCTTAGCCAAGTTTCCTTCTCTAGGTCATGTTCTACACACGTGTCAAATTTCTTCCAAATCCGTTTAGCCGTTTTTAGCGTGAAAGCGTAACAAACAAACATATAAACAAACTCACTTTTGTATTAATAATATTAATTAGGATTACAGTTAGGAGGGATGAAATGGTGGTTTGTCAAAACATGGAGATTTCTGTGCTATATCAAGGTTAAATATTAATGTAGGTAACACGTAAACTGCTTTAAATTAGGGATGCATCGATACGCCTTGTTGCCGATACGATACCGATACCGATACTCTTATATAAATATCGACGATACCGATACCGATACGCTTACTGAATTCAAAAATGAAAGTAATATAAATAAAACGCGAAATTTGTAAAGTATCGTTGAATCGGCCATAAAAATATCGCCGATACCGATATATCGGCATCGGTATCCGTATCGGATGCATCCCTACTTTAAATATTGGTGCGCGCCGCATCATAATCCATTGTGTACTTTAGAAGATGTAAGCGGTCACACAGACAGACATGATAAGTAACTTTACTTTAGATACAGATTAATACAGATGGGACACTCCGGAGTTTAGGTATGAAGCTACAAGTACTCGGCGGGTCCATCTTGCTGGGCCATTTTAGTGAGTGTAACGTAGTCAGAAGATCTAAAAGTCACGCGATAGAAAGAGAGGCAACTTCTAGATGAATATAACTGTAAGTAGTAGTCGCTGTGCGACCTGAATTTCACTTTATTGTGTCGTAGCAAGAGTCTCTTTTTATTTAAGGTGGATCCTCAGTTGTAACCCACGAAATCAAAATATTCTTACATTTTTGTTTTCTTTTTTTCAACCGTTGGTGATTAGCACTATGCGAACTGAATTGCACTTTATTGTGTCATTTCAAGAGTCGCTTTTTATTTTAATGATTTTGCGGAGTGTCCCATCTGTATTAATCTGTGCTTTAGACTATGTTAATAAAGATATAAAATATAATCTTTTATCTGTCATTCATTATCTATTGTATATTTGAACACTGTAGATTATAATGGAATACCACAGTACGTGTAACAAAAGATAATTATGGTTTATCGGTCAAAGATAACTAAGTTAAATAATAGGAAAATGCCTAGCCTTATCCCAACTATGTTGGGGTCGGCTTCCAGTCTAACCGGATGCAGCTGAATACCAGTATTTTACTTGGAGCAACAGCCTATCTGACCTCCACAACCCAGTAACTGGGTAATACGATTCCCGTTGGTAAGAGTGGTGGTCAGACTTTCGGGCTTTCTGACTACTCGTATGGACCGTCACGAATGACAGCCGGGACGGCTTAACGTGCTTTCCGAGGCACAGAGGAGTCTCGGTATGTAAAGATTGTCACCCATCCAGAACCCCGGCAAGCGTAGCTTTACCTGATGGATCGACTCGTGCGGATGTTATGACTTCATCATCATCATCATCAGCCTATTAATGTTCCCACTGCTGGGACACAGGCCTCCTCTCTGTGAGAGGGAGTGGGCCGTAATCCACCACGCGGGCCCAGTGCGGGTTGGTAGATGTCACATGTCTTCGAATTTTTGATTCTAAGACATGCCGGTTTCCTCACGATGTTTTCCTTCACCGTTTTGACATGACGTGTTGTTATGACTTAGCCACGAGCAATAGGAAAATATAGTATATAGTTATAATGTTGTTATTTTGATCTCTTCCTAAACAACTTTGGTGTCGATTACATAGTCTTTTGTTTGTTAGTAAGTTCCATCACTTTTCGACCATGTTGTAATTTTCCCAAATAATGTTGTTGTTTACTAAGAATATTTGCTGTTATATTAATTATGTCACCACTTTCGATCAACACAACCCTTTTGAAACAGAGGGATATTCTACGTCCTATAAATTCTCCCTATCTGTTTAATTGAAATAACCGCCTCTGTGGTCTAGTGGTTAAACCACCTGTCTCAGACCCAGAGATCTCAGGATCGATTCGCAGTGTTGGCAAAAAATTCTGCTCGGTTTCGTTGGTGGTTGGTAGGACTTGTTTAAAGTCCGCCTGGCTAGCTACCACCATATATTATCTAAGTCTGTCGCCATAATAACAATGTTAACAGCATTGTTGTGTTTCGGCAGTTAGAGTTAAGATAGCCAGTTCGTGTGGGTGAAGATTCCATGTGAAGCTCGCATCCACCTTCGGCCTGATCGCCACTTACCATCAAGTGAGATGCAGGCCAAGAGCTTCTCCGGTGTGGATAAATAAAATAAATAACAACTCATTTTTCTTCGATGGATGTTCAATGGATGTCTCTGATGAAGTCAAAATAAATAAATAGTAGTATAAAATGCTCAGTTATAATATAATACAAGATTATCTAAAATGATACGGCAACACCGGCCGTGAGGTTTATTGTGTATGGTATCACAAAAGATGTCTATTAATATACGTCTCGAGTACTATTATTATATTTCGCGGTACAAAATAATATAATATCTACTTCAAAACTATACATAAATTATATTTCAATAAAGTTAGGAGCCATAGATGTAAAAGGTTGTGGTGCGCTACCCGTGCGAGCCGGTTACGTTTAAATTGCTCCGCAAACTTTAATTCTTAACTTCGTCAAAAGTTGTTATTAAGTGCTTGAATTCTCAGTGCTAATAATATAGTGTTCTCTCTATCCAGTGTTAAAATTATTTTCCAAATCATCCATGGACAACCGAGACACAAGCTAAAACATTTCAACCTACATTTAAATCTACTACAATAAAGAACAATATCAAGAGAATCTTAAATAATAACGTAAAACAAAGTGACAAGTGATTTATTTTAAAGTACTGTGTGCTTCTCAAGACTATACAACGTTATCTTCTAAAAACTATAAGAACCCAGGTACTAAGTGACGAAATAATCTACGCTCGTCCAATGCATAAAAACGGAAACAAATCAATAACAACAATTATAATTCTGAACTTTGATGAAATCACGAAGCGTTCCATATTGAACTCCAACAGGTACATGTTTTTATATCACTGATATTGCCTATATTTGAAATAAGTGCAAAATACACATCGTTAATTTTCAATGATTCAAATTGAACAAAACACTAGTCATCATAACAAAATCTGAGAAACGTGACATCTATTGGATTATATCAGAACTACTTAGCCTACTATCTGCAGTGATGGATCAACCAGATAATGTTACGATTAGGCGTGCGCGAGCGCACTCCGATACGAACCAAGAGGATAGTTTTAACAACCACACACTAGATGGCACCATGCATAGCGTTCCTGATATTTCGGAGGATGATGATGTCGATATCATTACCGAACTAAAAAACCAGATTGATGGTCTTACTACTAAACTACTGAGCGCCAATAACGAAATAGACTCTTTGATACTACGAAATGAGACACTAAAAAATGAGAACGAAAAACTGATTCGCAAAAATTCAATCTATAAACAAATTGTGTCTAGTCCAAGGCAATCCCCTCTTAAAACCCCAAAAAAAAGTTCAAAGCAAACAAAGGAACCTCGCAGTAACAAGCAAACCCAAACAGATTTTGCCTTAGTGAATAAAAGTTATACTACAGGAAAAGTAGATCAACAGAATACTACAGCACAACATTCCAGTACACAGATGGAGCCACCTGTTGAGACTAAACTGGATAAAATGTCTAACAGGATGTCCTATCCGCAGACTGTAGTCAAACATAATCTCTGCATTATTAGTGCAAATAATAGCAATAACATATTGGCCTTGGCAGAAGAATACTTTCTTGGAAACTACCACATATGTCACTATCTAACACCAAATGTTGGTTTAAAAGCTCTGTTACAGGATATGCAAACAAAACTGGCAAAATTCACACTGAATGACTTTTGCATAATTATGGTTGGTGAAGAAGACTTTAGAAAGACACATAACTATTATGATACAATAACTGACATTAGATATATACTACAGAACATTAAAAATACTAATATTATAATTACATTACCAACATTCAAATCTAATTACTATTATAATTACAATAATCTGTATAACTCAAGACTGGAAGTATTCAATAACATGTTATATATGGATATTCTCACCTATGAGCATGCCTATCTTTTGGATTCTAATCTGAATTTAAGTTACCACCATACTTTGTATACTCGCTCTGGATCCTTAAATAATCATGGTATGAAGATAATTTTTTGTGATCTCTTTGATTTGTTGTTGGCAATCAAGAAAGAAAATACAAAGAGTGTAAAGGAAAAACTGTTAGGTGAAGAATTCTCAGAATCTGAATCTCTTTTTCGCCCCTAAATATCTGAACATTCTTCACCAAAACATTGCTGGGCTGCGGACAAAGTCGCATATATTAACAGTTTGTTTACAGGAATTACTCGAAAAAAATACAAACGTTGATGTAATCTGTCTCACAGAGCACTTCATGATGTCTGGGCTTGAAGACTCTTGTATGATTCCCAACTATAACTTGGTATCATGTTACTCTAGAACTGATACAAAAAGAGGCGGGTCTTGCATTTTTGTTGAAAAAGGGCTTAATTGGAAAGAAATTTCAACACTGACAAGCTATTCAGTCTGTTCAGCGTTTGAGTGCTGTGGTATTGAGCTGACAGACTACAAAATTGTTATTGTCTGTGTTTATAGAATACCTCTAGCTAGTAACATTAACATATTTTTTGATAAATTAAACAAGGTCCTAACTTTACTTCACAAACACTATCCTAAACATAATATTGTTATAGCTGGAGATTTTAATATTAATATTCTAAATAAGAATAAATTAACAAACGAATTTGAATGTTTACTACTAAATCATAATTTAAAATTACAATTAAGAGAACCAACCAGACATGCAAGCAAAACATGTATTGACAATTATGCCCATAACTTTGGGAAAAAATGTAAGTCAGAAGTAATTGACTTAGCACTGTCTGACCACACCGCACAATTGTTAAGATGTCAAGTAAGAAACATATGTAAAATTAGGTACTGGAAAATCAGGCGACGGGATTTTTGTATGGAAAATCAGGCAAAGTTCAAATACTATTTAGGCCAAATGACATTTGCAGATGTGTACAGTGCTTGTGATCCGAACATGGCATATGATGTTTTCTTTGATACATTTATGTTATTTTATAATCTTTGTTTTCCCTACAAAACTATAACTATACACAACCACAAAAAACTGAAGTGGGTTTCACGGGGTATTAAGACTTGCAGTGCTAAGAAACGTGAACTACTGTGGAAATATAGAAAAACACCAAATGTAGATAACAAGTCAAAATTGAGGCAATACACCAAAAGACTAAAAAAGATTGTGTCATTAACCCAACGAGCACAAAACAATTACAATATTATTAATTCAAATAATAAAGCAAAAGCTGTATGGCAAACTATTAATGCTGCAAAGCAAAACAAGCCAATTGAATCCATCCCATCTATTAAACTGGATAATAATATTGTGACAAATCCGTATGACATATCGAATGCATTCAATGATTATTTTGTTGATAAGATAACACCTATTAATACTATGCACAAAGATCAGCATAAGCAATACCTAACATCTAGACCTAATTCAATCTTTATGAAGCCATGTGTGCCAGATGATATTAAACAAATTATAAAAGGTTTAAAAAACACCAAGAGTGTGGGTTATGACGGTGTCTGCACTAAGGTCATTAAACTAGTAACAGAATGTATCTCGCAACCTCTTAGCTACATTCTAAACCTGTCTATTGAAACTGGTGTTTACCCAGATAAATTAAAAGTTGCAATCATTAAACCAATCCATAAAAAAGAAAGTAAAGAAAACATGAATAATTATAGACCTATTGCCCTAATATCAATCTTCTCAAAAATTTTTGAAAAATATATATGTAATGAATTAGTTAAATATTTTGAAACCAATGACATTTTAGCTAAAGAACAAAAAGGATTTAGACAGAACAAAAGTATCAATCTTGCTATATATGAGTTCTTAGAAATTATAACTTCCAATGTCGACAAGCGAATACCGACGTGCGCCATCTTTATGGATATGACACAAGCCTTTGATCACGTGGTACATGACATCTTATTATCTAAGCTTGAGACTTATGGCATAAGAGGCAATATTTTAAAATTAATTGAAACTTACCTCAAAAACCGCACACAGTATACACAAATTAACAGACTTAATACTAGAACTAAGATGGAGGATACATACCTATCAAAGGAACGTATAATACTATATGGTGTCCCGCAAGGAAGTGTATTGGGTCCATTACTCTTTATAATTTACATTAATGACCTACCAAATTCGAACTTAAACCCAATGACACTCTTCGCTGACGACAGCACCGTTGCAATTAAGTGTAATGACCGATCATCTTATGAGCATGATATAAGTAGTACCCTAAATGCAATCATTAAATGGCTAGACATTAATAATCTGAAGGCAAACATAGGGAAAACTAAAATAATCCACTTCAAACAGCGTGTGAATGCAATTATGCCACAGGTTAACTATAAGGGTGAACCTGTATCTGAAGTGCAATCAACAAAATTTCTTGGTCTTACTGTGGATAACAAATTGAAATGGAAATCCCAGATTGAAACACTATGCAAAAGAATTAATAAATCTGTATATGCGCTACATGAATTAAAACAGATCTCAAACATCAATACCTTGTTAACGGCATATCATGGTTTAGTTGCTTCTGTCCTGAGGTATGGTATAATTTTCTGGGGAAATTCGACTGACATTGATCTAGTTTTTAAAGCACAAAAACGCTGCATAAGGGCTATGTTTGGGCTTCAAGTAATTGAAACCTGTAAACCGTTTTTCCAAGAGTACAATATTCTAACTCTCCCAAGCCTATATATTTATGAGGTCTCAATGTTTGTTAGGGCCAATCACAACTTATTTGTATTGGCCTCAGAAGTCAATAATAGGCAACAACGTGACGCATTTCGCCTCTTTGTGCGCCGAACCTATACCACTTTAATGCATAAAAGTGTGTTTCACATGGCTCCTGTAATTTATAATAAATTACCTAAAGAAATAAGGGCAATGAATACTGCCTTATTTAAGAAACATCTAAAGAGCCTTTTAGTTAATAAATGTTACTATAACTTGAATGACTACTTAAACGATAATTTTTCCAAACTCAAGACCTCACAATGACATCAACTAATTTACCAATTATGCATGTATCTTTAAATAATTTAAGTGTGTAATGTATTGTAATAATTTTTGAAATGACATTGAAATAGGTAATTTAATTATTGATATTATTAAATAAATTATTATTCTGTATTAATAGAACTTAAGAAGGACATTCCATTAATTTAATATCATAAAATACTTTATTAATCTTATATTTATTTCAGTGTCAATATTGATTTTCATAAACCATGATTGTAAACATTTTGCATGCCTTGACGGTAGAATCACTTGGAACATGTACATTTAATAACACCATTTTAACAGTGTTTTCTGCAAAAATAAAGAATTTGAATTTGAATTTGAATTTGAATTCAATTGAACGGGTATTACCTACCTTTTAGAACTAATTGAACAAAATGATTTTATTATGAAGCACTTACGAAGTGATTGAATTCAGATTGCTAAAGTAATTGATGTTAAAATCAAATTAAAATCAATTCATTACTAAGTGCGACGTTTAGAAGAAGAATTGAGTACTTGGAATTTTAACATTTAATTATTTTGAATACTACTCTCAAACTAGTCTTAAGAAAATCAATGATTTCACGTTTTCATCATCTCTAAGAAACATTATTTTCTCTCTTTTTACAGGGTACTTCTAAAGTCAGTAATTCCAAAAACGATAGCATCTAATATAAAAAACTTCAAAGAGTGTTTTTAAAATATTTAATGCTACGTAGGTATCTGTCTACTTTATTTAGAATTTGCACAGTCGACCGCAACTCGTTGACATTATGCTTGAGTAGTACGTACCACAGAGTAATGCAGATTGTTCTCTCTGTTAAATCATCTAAAGTGAATCCGCAGCAGTAGCCCGCGAAATTAAAATTTTCTTACGTTAGATTTGTTCCATAAGAACTTTTCCATAAGATTGTTCCATAAGATTGTTCTGATGGAACAAATCTATTATAATTATAATAATTCTGTAAATACATCTTATTTGTTCTAGTCGCGAATCATATTTTAATCAAGATACAACCTGACACTGATCTGCAAATTGCAAAAAATTTAAGAAATTTTTAATTTCGCGGTCTACAACTCTGTATCCACCATAAATAAACGCTACGACACAATAAAGTGAAATTCAGGTCACACAGCGCTAATTTAGAAAAGAAAGAAAGAAAAGAAAGAAAGAAAAGAAAGAAAGAAAAGAAAGAAAGAAAAGAAAGAAAGAAAAGAAAGAAAGAAAAGAAAGAAAGAAAAGAAAGAAAGAAAAGAAAGAAAGAAAAGAAAGAAAGAAAAGAAAGAAAGAAAAGAAAGAAAGAAAAGAAAGAAAGAAAAGAAAGAAAGAAAAGAAAGAAAGAAAATAAAGAAAGAAAAGAAAAGCCGCGTACTTGTAGCTTCATACCTAAAATGCAGAGTGAACCAATGCAGAGTATTCATCTGTGGTAATACGGAGTTTTAAAAATAATAAGAGACCGGGACGTGACGTGCGGCCTACTGTACTTTAAATAATTAACTTTTATTCGTAATATCCGTAGTATTGTAATATACCTACTATCAATAGAGTATTAGTTCCACACCGGTTCTGCTGTAGCTTTCAATTATTACAAAAGAATAGGAACTTATTATAAACACATTAGATACGCTAACTTCACTTCTCAAGGCAGATGTTCTAATATTTGTGGAAAAAACTTGACAAGTGTGTGTAGACGACTTTCAATGGGTTCTGTAAGATTAAAAACACTGATTTCAAATTATTGCAAACTAGCTTTCGCCAGCGGCTTTAGCCGCATGATATCTTCAGAAATTATAGCCTATATTATTCAGTGATAAAATGGCATTCTACGTATGAAAGAATATTTTAAATCGGTCTTGTAGTTTTTGAGATTATTAATTACAAACAAACAAACATACATACAAAGAATCAAATCTTTTCTCTTTATAATATTATATACATAACGTCACGCCTGTATTCCCCGAAGGGTTAGGCAGAGGTGTAACCTATGAACACCCATATTTCGCCAGTTACGAGTATGTTTGATTCCCATGTAATAGGGGGCGAGCCTTTATAATATTAATTTAGATAAAATCATCAGTGGTTCTTGCTGTAATTACTTACATATATGCATGATTACTATTTTTGAATCACATCAAAGACCAGGGATTTCAACAGGGAGTTTCCTCTGTCACACATAGTGCTAGTTATGAATATTATTTTGTAATTATTAAATCACCAGCATTTTATAAAAATATAAAATTGAGACCTCATACCCAATCCTTTTACGTTTTTTATTACGGATCTCTAATTTCAGGTAGCGGTTTTTAAGCACGGATGATTTTATTATTCGAAGGACTAATCGTAGGGTAGTTATGATTGGTATAATTGGAATAAAGTACGGTCCACTTGATTGAGATGTTGCGGTAAAAAAATGGCATATGCTTCCTTTTTTTGCGGTTTACCTTTTTTGTTGATATTTGCTTTGTAATTTCAAGATGGTATTAGTCTCAGAAATATTAAACGCTTTTGAATTTATTATGAGTGGAGGATGTGTGGTTATTGTTGGTATTAATATCGCAGATTAGTGTTGTATTTAATTCGATTATTATCAATGGGATTATATGAAAAGCTTCAATCAATAAAAAAAACTAACTGCCTAGCCTTTTCCCAACTATGTTGGGGTCAGCTTCCCGTCCAACCGGATGCAGCTGAATATCAGTATTTTATGTGGAGTGACTGCTTATCTGACCTCCACAACCCTCACTAGGTAATACGATACCCCTTGGTAAGACTGGTTGTCAGACTTTCGAGCTTCTGGCGACCCGTAACGACTGTCAAAGATCCACGAATGACAGCCGGGACCAACGGCTTAACGTGCTTTCCAAGGCACGGAGGAGTCTCGTTATGTAAAAATGGTCACCCATTCACGGACCAACCCTGACAAGCGTAGCTTATCGTGTTGGATCTACACGTGCGGCTGTTATTACTAAGCCACAAGCTCCTTATGAAAAGCTTCAAGCAATGTGTTTATACTTTGTATAGTATCTCAGTTACCCAGCAATACTATTAAGAGAAAAATAAACTCAAACCTAATACAGTTTTACCTAGATAGAAAATTGCATGTTTTTACTCTACACAGGATTTAAAACAAAACACTAACGCAGTCAATTCCAATTCCACTAAACCAGCTTAACACACATTAAGCTCTCAAAACTCTCTAAAACCGCTCAAAAAGTCATAAAATTAAAAACCAAATCCAAACAATAAACTCTACGTAATCCTTTCTAACTCGTTTTTTTTTGTGTACAAAATATGGCGTCTCTTGCATGCGACATGCGACATGTCGGTGCGACAAAGACGTAACCGCTCGACAAGTCGTGTCGACCACCCACTGAATGCGACCCGCGGATATTCTAGTCGGAGAGAAGAGGAATGGCCAGTGACAATTTTTCGGTTGGGTGCACCTGTTGTCTTGTTTTGTTTGAAACATTGAGTTTTTTTTGCTGTTTTAGAGAGATACAATGAGTTCTGGGTTTACATAATCTTTGTAATAGAATTATTATTTTTCTGTAAATTATTTCGTGATTCAAATATAAATAACGGTTATCACCCTTTCGTTATTTTGATATAAACATAATAATAAACTCCGTTATTTCAAGATAAGTACAAAGCAATGTAAATGGTAACATTTGCATTAAAAAAATAACTATACAGTGCAGTAATGTGAAAAACATGACACAATAATTGTCTTTATGTAGCTGTTATTTGTCTAATGCTTTAATAAATGGAGTATAGTTATCTCAACTGTGCACCGTGGATGTTCCAGTCATCTTGCTTGGAGAACAGAGATCATACAAAAGTATTGATAACATTGCTCTTCTTGGTGACATAGGAAACAACATTTACTTGTATTTTAAAGCCAGTTAGTTTAACAGTCCAATCTATTTCACGCTGACTACAATACACCCAAAGAAATCCACGTCGCATACCTTATCTGTTATCTCATTTTTTAAAGATAAAACTATTCTAGCTTCCTTAAAACATTAATCCAAACTAATCTCTATAATCATCCAGATAAAGTGGGTAATCCATTGAACTTCCACATTGACATATGACTTATACAAACTAGTGGTGGGAAGCGAAACTTTCTGTCGCCCTTCGATAAAGTCAATAAGATAAATCAAGTTAATACCGACGGACAGTTACCAGTAAATACAAATAATTTGATTTCACGTCGCGATTCTATCGATATCGATGAAAAGGCAGTAATTAATGTACACTAGGTTAATCGATTGTTTAATTCCGTTCAGATTAAACCAATTTATGGGAATCGATTAGGTTATTCGAATCTGATTTTAATCGATTAGGAATGCTTGTTTTTGTTCCTGTTTCGTCTGGTTCTAATAAAGTAGATGGTTATTTCATAAATATTTATAAGAAAATGCAGGAAGTTTGGGCTGGTTTTCGATTTTAACGTATGTTAAAGGAAATGGCTTAATGATGCTCATAAGATCGAAATAAATATAATTAAATACCAGTTACTGTATGTAGTTTCTAAGTTAATTAAATATCGGAAGATATAAATGACGCCTATACCAAAATTATGGTGAACACTATAAAGCTCGAATTATTTAAATAGACTCCGGACCCAGGTTGGCGGAAGCAAGGAAAACACAGATGTCGCCGCCCTGGAGTGTTAATGTGATGTTGTCTAACAAACAATGGACCACTTAATATTGTGTCCGACGTATCCTATTGTCTGCATGTTGCAGGAGCTGATGGACGCTACTGAAGGTGCCAAACTTGTAGCCAGAATTTAGATCCGACTCTATTAAAAATTAGATTGCCAAACGACACAATATTAACATTTAAAACAGAACCTATATTTTTCTTGTGTTACCAAAATGTATTTTACATTTTCGAGACATCATGTTCAAGTTCTGTTTAACAATTTTCAAATTATACAAACTAAAATGTAATTTGCGATTGACACACACATTTCAGGCCGCTAGGGACTTCAACGTATTCTATTTTTGACAAATAGTCCCATCAATATTTAATACATTTACGAGCTACCTAAAAAATTTCTGAGAAAAAAAATGGCTGAATATGGCCATTTGCGATATTAAATTTTATGTCTCTTTAATATCCCAAAATGAACTTTTTATCCATTTGTACATACAAATGTTTGAGGCCTTCGGTCGTGAATATTAAAATCAGTCCTGACTTTAGTTGTGAGCTTAGTAGGTACCTATACAATATTTATTTAAGTGGAAAGGTCGAAATTATTTGATAATGTAAGTATTTATCTGCGTTAGTTTTAATGTTAATGAGAATACATAAAATCACAGGTAGTTAAATAGTTACATAAGTTTTAAACTAACTTTTCGCTGTGCTTTATTAAATTATCTTATTAAATAAAAGATATTACAGATCGTAATATTTAACAGTGCGTTCACAAAAAAGGTTGTAGTTTTGTGTAATTCCGACTTGTTTTGAATTTTGAATAAAGTTTTTGAGTTTATTATGATAATTTTGACTATGAGGCTGTTCTGTTGAGAGTGTAGGCGGTATCACTGTTCTCTGTCTAATTGTCTTGACTCAGTCTGCATACAGCCTTAAACTTTGAACTGTTGCTAATTGTTAGTTATACATTTAAGCTTCATAATTTACATTATTACACAAAAATATACTTAAATAATTATACAAGCTATTACTTGAATATTAATATTATGTACAAGTATATAAAAAAGGGGAAGAGCACATTGGGCATTATAAAATTTGTCACATTCGCATTGCTGTCAATCGGAAAAGTGCCCAAAAGAGCTGGCAGCATTGCTATGTTGAATTAAATTAAATAAACATACCTATACATACATAGATACATAGATAAAGATCGAAAAGCATACCCTACCTTTCAAAATAATCGACTTATAAGTACTCGCACCAACTCTGTTACAACCTGCACTTGCCTAATCACACTACTGCTAAATCGATGTAGACTTAGCGTTTTGTCGATAACCGCAGGTGTCACGTTACTCGATCCGTTTACTGACACGTCACTAAGTCTATACGACGTGTTATGAGGTTGATGGACGTATACCTCAAGTCGTAAGGACGTGTTCATCGCGTGACAGGTGTGATCCGTGACGCTTGACGCGTGAAATGACGTAACGTGCTTGTCACGCGTTTTTGTTTTTAATTTTTTTCGTAATATCGTATTGAATTTTTTAATTTTTTTGGGTCTTGTCACGTCTGCTATACCTGTGTTTTTTGTTACAGGTAATTATTTTAATTTTCGTATTGTTATTTTTTTATTGTCAGTCTTTGAAAAATCTTAATTTATATATTTTTTGTTAGTCACCTTTCATATTTAGAGGTATGAGGAACAGGGTGTAAAGTTCACTCATCCGCCATAGAAAAGGGAGGATCCTCCAACCAGACGGGTTGTTATGTCTGGCGGGCAACTGCCCATACGTTGATTTCGGATACTCTTATCTATGTTTTTCGCTCGGTAAACTCTTAACTGCGCGATGCAGGAATTGAGTGACGTCATGTCTTCGTTGCGTAGTTCGTATGTGGCGGTGTAACCACTACATTACTCCCCTCCGGAGACCGGAGGTCGATAGTGGGCTGAGTCTTGGATCTTGCGATGCTTCACAGTGCCAGCTGTGGTTCCAGTGAGTCGGAACCGGGTGCCGCTCAGTTCACGGTGGGTCGGAACTGTCTGCAGTGATTGCGGCGATGGTGATTGTGGTTCCAGTGAGTCGGAACCGGGTGCCGCACAGTTCACGGTGGGTCGGAACTGTTTTGCGGTGATTGCGGCGATTGTGGTGATTGTGGTGATTGCGGTGATTGAGGTGATTGAGGTGATTGCGGTGATTGAGGTGATTGCAGTGATTCCCCAGTGAGTCGGGGTGATGTGGCTGAGGGTGATGACCAGGAATGCGCGTTCGCTGCATGCTGGTGGTCAGGATACCCGTTGAAGCCGTGGGTGCTGGCTGGCTGTGTGACTCGCTTCACGAAAGCTTGCGGGAGTGATGATGATGACGTCACGCTGAAGTAGTTGCACGAAGGCTGCGTTGACGTTCATAGCCAATTTAGAGGTATGAGGAACAGGGTGTAAAGGGAGGATCCTCCAACCAGACGGGTTGTTATGTCTGGCGGGCAACTGCCCATATGTTGATTTCGGATAGTCTTATCTATGTTTTTCGCTCGGTAAACTCTAACTGCGCGATGCAGGAATTGAGTGACGTCATGTCTTCGTTGCGTAGTTCGTATGTGGCGGTGTAACCACTACACATAAATATAATTTTCAGGGTAGGTAAGCATCGTTTCTTGAACTGAATAAATAAAATGTGAATGACGCAAGTACGTGGAATTACACTCCAGACTTTTAAAGTATTACAGGTACAAAGTAAAGTAGAAAGAGGTGTGTTGCATGTTAAATTTTTCTGAATATTATGAGTATGATGAAACGAAATGCTGTGTCATGTTCTTGTCCGTATTGGTCGGTAACTAAGCTAGGGCACTCTGACCAAATGGGTTAGAACTATGACCAACCGCACTGCATCCAAAATGGTCGCAGTTACTTAGCTATTTAGTATTTTTAGGACGGCAAAACATAAATTATTTGAGGTTTACAAAAGAGGCAATTCTTAATGCGCACAATGGAAATATAGAGATTCGTTTACATACATGCCTTTGATAGGTATAATTCCTAGATTTATCAGTAAGTAGCTGCGCCCCACGATGTTACCCGCATAAATCTCGATTCCGTGGGAATATCGGGATAAAAATTATCCTATGTCGTAACCCAGGTCATGGTCTACCCATGTGCCAAATTTCATCCTAATCCGTTTTGCCGTTTTAGCGTGACAGCGTAACAAACCAACAAACATACATTACATTACACATCATTATGTCATTACATTTTATTTAATTTTTTTATGAATCATGTGGTCTGCAATAAAGATTTTAATTTATTATTTATACAATAAATCAAATCAATTCTCTTTATAATATTAAAGTTTAGAATTTTGATTACAAATCTAATCTATACTTATTTCACGTCACAGTCTTCGTATAAGATATCTCTCCATGTTAAGTTGTGGTTTCTCTTATACATATGTACACATTGCGCACACAATAAGGCCTACTCTCCTAAACATACTTGTATCTACAAGTACCTACAGTACACGTTAATGTAATTAGATTCACGTCAAAGTAACCGCACAAAGGAGTAACTTGCTAACTGGTATATTCAAGCTTTAACTAGGTATGGGTCGTTACGTGATTTTCGCGAAACGTAACGTAACTAGTGACTTCGAACGCGTCACCTGTTTTGAAAACTAGTGATTTTAGTAACTAGTTATTTTTAAATTTATTCGGTGATTCAACATGGTGATTATGTCGAAGTGTTACAGTTATTGGCGAAACGAAAATATAAATGGTTACTTATGTAATACGTTACATTACGCTAAGTTAGCTTTTAGTTTTTTGAACGAATAAGTTTTTCTAGCTACTTTTGCACTCGCAACGTACTTTTGTTTCGGTTCTCACTTTTCAATTCATTCGATCACTGCATTGTAATGTAACTAGTTACAAAAATCACGTGTTTCTGTGTGACTCGAAACTAGTTATTCGGCTACATGCCCTGTAGCCAGTTATTGTAACTAGTGACGTGAAATAACGCCCATACCTAGCTTTAACCATGACTGTGGTAGGTTGAATTAACGGCTTAGGTTAGAGTTTTTGAATATTTACTCCTCGAGATAGGCACGACCTAATTTAAAGTCTTCAAGTTAATATAAAAAATATGTTTTCTTTGTAAATATATTTTTAATAAATTAATATATAAATATAAATTAATATATTTTAATAAAAGATTTTATTTTAATTTTTATTTAATTTAGGTTTATAACTATGAAGTTCTAAACCTAAGTCAGATTAAGGGTAAGATTCATCAAGTTTTGTCTACTTTTCCGTAGAGAACATCAAGTTTCTACTTATTTGATAATATCGTCTTAACATAATTATAATTATTATTTAATTAATGTTATTTTTATGTTATAACGTTCTATGGCATTTCTTGCCCATTCTTCACCATACGAAACTAACTTTTCAAAGGGTGTAACTAGAATCACTTATTATTATTTTTTCTAATTTGTAACGTTTTATTGATCTAATTGAAATATACCTACGATTTGGCTATGACTTTAGCTAGTATAATTTTATATATTTTTATAGGTTTAGCTTTACAAGTTTTTTGTTTAATATTCTTTCATGTTTTAAGTTAAAGTTACATACTTTGTTGCAACACCTAATGTAAAACAATAAGTCTGTCTTTGCTGTCGCGCGGGTAAAAAGGAAAATATTACTATAACTCGACCAAGGTGAAATTCCCGACCTGCCATAGATCGTTAGGCGAACAGAGGTAAACTTTCTACCTCAGCGTATCTACTAGTCTTACATGTTAACAAATCTTATCTCTGACACCATGAAATCCCATCAGGTAGTATCCCAACATTGATGGAGGTCCAATTAGAGCAACATCCGTTGATAACAGTTCACTGAACACGCGTTAGGTGGCGCCTGGAAGGTGTGAGAGTGCCCTTACTTGGACATTATTACGTGTCGATTGGAAATTGATAGGAATTTGACTTGTCATTGCGATAAATGGGTTTATGTTGAGATTTTTGGTCAAATTGGGCACTTATTGTCATAAAATTATGTTGCTCTAATAGAATTAAATATAATTATTGTATTTTTTCTTTTCTAAGGGAACATATTTTATCATTCAAAATAATTGCTTTTGTTACTTAATTTTGCGGTCGAATAAAAAAGAACGCAGATAAAAATTATGCATGAGAACTAATTCAAAACATTATTATTAGAATAGACACTGAAATTCAGAAGAATAAATTAATGCAGTCATTAAGGAATGGTATGTAGAGCTTTTCCAGCCACACTAATGGACTTAGTAGCTCGTAAATATACAGTTTTTATTGCCGACTGCTTTAATAAACTGCTTGAGTAATCAGGAAGATTAATGCAACGCTTATTTCACTTCCCTTTACAGGGGTAAGGATATTATTTTATTTATATTTATACAAAGGAGCGCAGTTGAAGACGGCTATTTGAATGCAAGTTTTTTTTCTGGTTCAGATTTAAAATAAGAAAACGTCAAAATTATGACAGCACCAATCTCTATCAAATTACAACCACCCACCCGCCATCAAATTCACACACATAATTGGTGAACAAGAGGTGTCAAAATTCTACAGGGGGTTGGAAGCGTTGAACTGAGTCCTAGCTTAAACAAAAGAAGATTATGTTACCGTTAAGTTCCTTGCGTGATACTGACAACGTAGTCTGTAAGCACTTAGCCGAGTGTGAGTTCAAAGTACCCAGTGCGAGTTTAAAGTAGCATCACTTGTTCAACGGTTAGCAAAGAGACTTCGTTAAGTGTATTAGTGAAGGTGAATATTTGCACTGGATGTCGCTTTCAAGGAGAATTTTCCCGACAGAAAATTCCGAACACCGTATAACGCTTTTAAAGGTACTGAAAATAGGATTTTGCGCTCGGGAATAGAGACAATGGGGTAGGTAAACCCGACGTGGGATTTCCTTTTAAATTCAGTAAAGAGAATTGGCAAACCACATATTTTGAAAGCCAATAGACTGGTAGAGATTTTGGAGACAGATTTTATATACAGAGGAAAATAAGGAAAGATTTTAGTAGAATAATCATATCATGAAAGTGGGAGCAAAAAAATCCGATATTGATGAACAAGAGGCAACCACTTGTCATTATCATCATTCTGCCTTGCCTTTCCCTCCTATGTTGGGGTCAGCTTCCAGTCTAACCGAAGATAGAATTCTCATTATTACGTGCACCATAAAAAATACAGATATAAAATGTAGATATTTTTTACAGGGTGACACAATGGGCGGTCTTAACGCTAAAAGCGATATTATTGCATGAATTACAGGGAGAAGGAGATACAATAGTGCAAATAGAAAGTGGTGTAACATTAACATACATAACATATAATAAGCCTATTAATGTTCCCAATGCTGGGACACAGGCCACCTCTCTGTGAGAGGGAGTGGGCTGTAATCTACCACGCGGGCCCAGTACGGGTTGGTAGATGTCACATCTCTTCGAATTTTTGTTTCTAAAAGCCAACTCCCACGGTGCGCCATATCGCGGACGCGCACCAGCCCGCACGAGGACGCACCGCCACGCACGCGTACAACGCGCGTCTGCGCTACCACGCACGCTAGGTTTCCCACGGTGCGTCGTGCGCGTGCATCCGCGATATGGCGCACCGTCGGAGGGCGGCTTAAGACGTGCCGGTTTCCTCATGATGTTTTTCTTCACCGTTTTGAGAGCAATGGTATAAATATAAATTATACCGTATAAAGCTGAATTCTAATATTAGAGACTAGCTGTGCCCCGCGCTTTCACCCGTATAAGTCTCGAACTCGTAGGAATCTTGGGATAAATAGTAGCCTATGTCTTGATTCAGGTCATGGTCTACCGATGCCGATGTGCCAAACTTCGTCCAAATCTGTTCAGCTGTTTTAGCGTGAAATCGTAACAAATAAACAAACAAACAAACTCACTTTCTCATTTATAAAATTAGTTAGGTTAGGATAGAGCGGCTGCCTAGTAACTACTAATATAATAACACTAATATTAACAATATATAAATAAAACTGCATAAAGCAAGATAAACATCCCAAATTAAAATCAATCAATCAATCAGATTATTAATGTTCCCACTGCTGGGACACAGGCCTCCTCTCTGTGAGAGGGAGTGGGCTGTAATCTACCACGCGGGCCCAGTGCGGGTTGGTAGATGTCACATGTCTTCGAATTTTTTAGTTAGTAAAGTTTTGAGAGCAGTGGTGATGAAATTATTTACACAAAGTAAAGCGCCTGCTCGGGTTCGAACCCACGATCTAAAATTCGTAAGTCGGGGCCGTTACCACTGGGCCACCACTGCTCTCAAAATACTAGATTTAAATTATCAGATAATATTCCCTATTCATCTTCAATATACGTCAGCTAGACTTCAGTGTTTAGCCCTAAGGATGTCAAAGGTCTTAAAAGCTGACAAGTGTCACAAACCTAATTCCGTTATTATAATCTAAGACCTAGATCTCGGTTGGTATGTACTATGTTTCTAAGTTGATTAGAGGGGCTTAGTTAGTGCCCTTAGTTAGACCTTGTTTGTATTTTGATGACTAACTTTAAAGTTGTTGATTCAATTACGTTGTAAATGATGTAGCTTATAAGAATAACAAACCTTGCGCTTGTTAAAATTTCCCATAATATTCTAATGGGGGTGTTTGGTGGTATGCGTTAATTCTGGGACATGTTGTAGATTTAAATAAATATTTATAAAGGCTAAGTATAAACGTCAAAATTACTTAACTTTAAACAGCGTTTACAAATTCATACAATCCTTTATTTATTCTTTTTGCAACCCGTATTTATAGAATAGATTTCTGAAGCTGGTAGAAGTATTCAGTTAAAAATAATACCTCATACCAAAAAAAGCATGGTGTCCCGTTAACGCCAAAAATATCAGGCAAGCAACATGACCAGTATTTTTAAAACTGTGTATTCCATATTCCTGTAAAAATACTAGCTCGAAAAATAATGAAACTTTTTTAAAACTAACCGACACTGTAGTAACATTTTGAAATAAAATACTACGGTTACAATTTCCACAAACACTATTACGGCATATATTTTGTCAAGACGGGAAACTTTGAAAGAGGAAATTGGCAAATCGAAGTTCGACCGAATATTTTCTTAGTCTGTTGGACTTACTAAGAAAATATTCTAAATTGCTTCTGATATTTTCATAAAAAGTTTTGTTTTGTTCTGCTGTGCTCTGTATTATTTTTAGATGTGTTATCTGAATAGTTTTGTAGATAGGAAATGAAGATAAGGTGTTAAATAAGTTTTAGTATCGTCAAAGACCAAATTTTCTGACTTGAGAGTTTGAGACTTATCATTATCTTGTCTTTGATTGATGTCAGTTATGTTATGTCTAATGTAGTCACTGCTGCATAATTGAAGCCGAAAACGGGCTTTCTACATAACATCACGCTATAAAAGATTAGGCAGAGTTATACTTGTAGGTACTTACACCCACATTTTGCCAGTTATTTATGTTTAGGTTGCGAGCCTATTGTCATCAACCGGGTACAAATCCAGACTCCAAGCTGTTACTGAGAAATTCCAGATAGAAAATTTTTTCCATTGCCAATAAAACTTTTTGTATTTGTATTTCGAATCAGAATTATTTAAAGATTTTAACCTGTTTGAACCATAACCTGTTTGAACCATCACACACACAACTGCTCTTTAAAGTTTTTTAATTAACATAATAATAAGTTGTAAACAAAACAAAATATTTACTTTTTAAACCAAAGGTTCGAACAATGGTGGACTAGTGTAAGAAACTGACTGCTTTGAATATAGCGTGTCATTGCACTGAGACACAGGTGCGAGGAGTTTGGTTAGCAAAATCACTTTGGATGATTGATTTCGTTCATTGAAAATGTTTTTAAATTATTTATCCCTTTAGGTCTCACTTATAGTCTTTTGGCGTTACAAAGTATCGTTACCATCTGTCGAACGACCTCCTCTGAAGGAGCGTCGTACAGTGCTCTCCAAATCGAATAGGTAGATTTTTGTAAATATTGTTTTCATAATCTTTCGCTGAAAACCAGCGCTGGGGCTCTGTCTCGCATAGGGTCGCAGCATTATGCTGAGCGATGGTTGTTTTGCGATGATTGTGATGCATATTTTCCCCCAAATTTTTTTTTTCGTGTTATGTTCTTCTTTGCGTCGTGCTTACCGTAAATAAACGTATTTTATTTCTTTCTTTGTTTTCTTTTCATCCTAAACCATTTCTTTATTGAAGTATGATATTAGGGAACAAGTAAGCGGTCGATGTATTTGATCATGAAAGGCGTACAAGTTTCCATGATCCCCGATCTAAGTGTGGCGATTAAAATACATCCCGGTGTTCCCTACACCCGGGGTGTATTTTGGTCAGTAAGAGTCTGACAGACCCCTCATCACATCCCTGAAGATTTACAAATTAGGAACAAAAAAAAAGTTCAACCTCGTGATCGGGAAGTAGGTACCTATCTCTCCAATATTTGCTACCCAAACTCCTCAGCAGTGTGTCCAAACCACGATGCGTGAAATGCACCCAAGCTATTCAAATCAGCGCAAGCCACAAAAACAGAATTGAGATATTATGCAAATACCTGATTGTATGCAGATGGTCGATAATAGCCTACACTTAGAAATCGACGTTCAATTCTCCATAATGAGTGAGACAATAGGCTTAATAAAGCCGTTGACTGTACAAGGTTTTGATCAAGATAGTGCCGGTAATTGGCTTGTGAGGTGGGCGTGGTTAAAAAATTGCATGGCATGTGGATATTGTTCACAAAAAACGTTATGGTCTACTGGCTATTTGGGGTCAGGGGTAGAATATGTAACGTTTTTCGGTACATAATTTACATATCATGCGAGTTTCGTAAACGTTGCATGGGATATTCCGTAATTATTTCGTTTTTTGCTGCATATAGGTGGGCCCTAATATCGGCATGGTCGAACTTGAGTGTATGATTGAGAGAACACAAAACACTATATTATTTGAGTACCTGAGGCGTGACTTTAATGATGTTAAACCTTTAGTTATAAGTTCGAAGACCCTAACAAAGAAGTGGATGTTTTTGAATTTAGGCGTATTTTACAATGTGTATTTTTTTCCGTTTGTACATTGTGTAACCAGTAAACAATAACGTACTCATTAAAAAATAATTGACTAGTTCCATAAAATTAATTCAATAAAATGCCGCTGCAGTTAAAATAAATTGTATGCATATGATTAATACCATATAGCTAGGCACAAAAATGTAAAACAAAAAGTACCTTAATTTATTTCTCAAACAAAGGTAATTTAATTACTCAATGAATCTAAAAAATAATTACCAGCACCGAATTGCAAGCCAACAACTTTCTCTAGCTAGTAAGAAACAAAACGACCAAACAGCACTTTTTTACTTTAAAAAATAAACGTTCCAGCCACTAGACTGCTAAGCCTTTATATCCCAGGTCGGCTCTTGTAGAGAGGGCCTAAACAAAGAGCCGTAAATAGTGCATTGTTCTAGAGCCCCAGCCAGAGAGCCCCAACAAGTTTGTGGGGTTTTCAAGATCACAATTTTTATTCGCAAGGGGTTGTTATGTTCGTATTTTAAAGTAAGCTTTAAGGTTTTTTTGAAAGAGATCGTGTTTTGTTTTTTTAGCTTTCTCTGTGGGTCCGAGGTCCTTTGTGTTTTTGGTCGGGATTCAGGACCTAGGTGGAGTGTTGACCTAAAAAATGTTACTGGGGTGCTGGAGTGGTAAGTCGATAAATCAAGTAGTGTGACAACCTAGTTTATTTCTAGCCGAGGTAAGTCTAGAGGGAGAGGTTATTGCTAGCTGAAAAGTTGGTAATGTATACGTTTTCAGTGGATGGGTATGTCATTATTATTATACTCCTAAGATAAAAAAGTTCCGACTTTTATAAGTAGATAAAAGATTAAACTTAGCTTACTTGGTGGTGAAATGTACCTACTGTATTAATATATCATGCGTTGAATAAAAATATGTTTTTATTGAAGTTTTAAGGACTGGAATAAAATTCATGAAAACCTTTTATTTTGTTGAGAAGAAAGAAACATTTTATGTACTGTTAAGTGGAAAATTTAAAACAAAGGAATAAATAAATGCGAGTAACAAAATTTACTTCACACAGCCGCGTCCTTATTTAAAATTCCCGGAGCCCTCTTGCTAATATACAATTAAACCTTTCTCAGCATTAATTCGCAAAAAGACAACAGGCTGATGTCTCAATCGTGTTTATTTCAATTACAAATCAGCTTGAATATTCATACGCCGAAAGCTATAAGTGTGTCTAGAACGTGCGCAAGAGTCGGCCCGCCCTCGACGCTGATTGGCCGGCCAATTTTGAATTGGCCAATCGCGTTCGCGCGGGAAACGCTACGTGTAATTTTGGCATAATTAGTCACGCATTGGAGTAGTAAGGTTGTGCTTTCTGCAAAAAATTCATATGTTTGTTGGCTGACATGATCTATTGTTTGGGACCACGCTAGTTTATGTTGTATTGTTTCTAAAGTAATTGTTACATTGTTTTGAAGACATTGAGATATCTAGAGAAATCATCGCGGAATGAGTCTCTTTTGTTTTCAGTTACGATAGATTGAATTTGTTTGCAATCCGTTACGCCATTTGTTTTGTCGCTGAAGTCAACTACTGCTATATTTTAGCCACAACTCTAGGCTAAAATATCTACTTAGTAAAAAATCTTGGCTCTGTGTAACTGTCATTTTTGTTGTAATATAAGATAACATCAAACCCGTTATTCTCTAAGGGTTTGGCAGAGGTGTATCTAATAGTACACCTATATTTCCCCTGTTAGGTATATTTAAGTCATCATATTATAGGGGGCGAGCCTGTTGACATCAACCGGGCACAAATCGAAACCTCCAGATATTATGGTTCCTTCAGATCTTTTTTGTTGTGTTAACCTTATTATATCTGTCTTTACGGTGCTAACCCTACCAAATTGGAATTGAAGGGAATATAGGATATCTCCACAAAAGCCATGAAACAAACCGACATAACTGCAAAACCTCAGAAAAATTGTCAGTTTAAGTTTTAGTACTAAAGTTATTCTAGATACTAATATTCAGGTAGACAAGTTGGATAATAAAAACCTCACAGAGTATGAAGATTGCGATAAGTTTAACTTGCTAGTCTGTTGCCGGCGGTAAATAATTTCCTGGAGTCAACTCTTTTAACTTATACGAGAAAAGGTGAGGTTTTAAAAGAAAACTATCTAAGAAACTGCGGAACTATTTTTTATCTTAGTTATTATAATGCTCTTCGTTATTTATTCTTTAGCAATTTTCTGCGATACCTAAAGCTGAAAATATCGTTTATATTATAAAATAGAATTTAAGTAAGATGAAGTCTGAAAGGGTCTGAAAGGGTCACCGGTGACCGAAAAGTTGTGCGGAAATCGGTTGTCATGGTATGGCATGTGATGCGGAGGAATGAGGAAAATATTGTGAAGAAAGTTTTGAGTATGAATGTCGATGGCTATAAGAGTAGAGGAAGACCAAAGAAACGATGGATGGACTGTGTGAAAGATGATGGCTAGGAAGGGGGTGACTACTGAGATGACGACTAATAGAGAAGTATGGAAAAAAGGGACAAGTTGCGCTGACCCCAAATAAAATTGGGATAAGGGCAGGAGAATGATGATTATAAAATAGAATCTATTACCACTTACGAACTTTTACCTCTATGGTATCATTTTGAGACTAATAAGAAGTGTCTCAACCCAATTTGACACAACACACAGCTAAAAATGTAGTTCGTTAGTATTTTAGAGGTACTAATTTTAGTTCTCCCAAACACCCATTAATGAATTCTTTACAGTCCTGTTTTACAAATAAAATTACGAAATAAAGTACCCAATCCACTATCAAAGCCCTCACTATCAAAAAGAACACCGAAAATCAATAGCTCACGCAGTAAATCACACAGAACCCAATATAATTCGTGTTAACTTACAGAACTAACGTTATCTCCGAACAGATTACACAGAGGGCGCTGTGACCGCGGGGCTACCGATTTAGCCATGTAATATTGACGTTTCACATGATTTATGAACAATAAACACTGGCAACCATATTGTTCTAAAATAGGTTGGTCTCATAAGCGAGGCGACTCGATGCGATGTTGTTTGTGTTAGTTTTGACTTTGAATTTAGAATTGGTTTGAGATTGAGTTTGTAGCGCTAAGAGTTGAGACTTTAGGCGTTTTTTTGACAACCCTGGGGAAGACGGTAGCGTCTTCCTAGTGGTAATTTGCTAACGTGGGAGAAAACTAGTCTCTCTGGATACATTGCCATCGGCATAGCACAAGGACGAAGACGAAGTTACTTCAGAATAATGTGCTGAGAACAGCCACCTTGTTGTTTTATGGTCGGTAGAACCCCAAAATAGTCCTCCACCTTTCTTATGGAAACGGATAATGTCCAGGAGGATTTCGACATGAAGGAAGAAGAATTGTGTTAAAAGTGCAACGAGTGGGGTACGAACTGAGAACCTCTAACTCTTCAGTCCGCCCTTTGAACTTTTACCAGTCAGCAATAATAGTAAAGAGTCTAAACCAAAACTTAGATACGAAAACCATATCTTCACATGAACCCTATAATCACGGCATACTACCCAACGAGCAGTCACGAATACCCACGAAATCCCCCGAACATTTCCGAGTAGTTCCAAGCAAGTTCTGCTCCGCTAACTACAGAAGGCGGCGTCTTGATTACAGATTCGTTGCGAGTCTGCCCACCCTCTTATTTGCGTGAGTATACGTGTGTTATAGTGCTGATGTGTTCCGGTGTACGATTGCTTTATTTCGTTGTGTTTAGTGAGTTGTAGCATTATGTGAAGGCATTGTTTTTGAGGCAACAAAGATGTAGATTTTTATTTGGGAGTCAATTGTTATTTATTTTCTTTCAACTTGAAGATACATAATTTCCTATAATCCCTGAAGAGGTAAACATAAATGTATAATCCACTAACATTAAGCCACTTATAATTATGATAAGCGTGAGCGCAAAGTATTGCCATTTACCGGGCAAACATTTAGCGCACTTTGCCCGACCTAAGGATCGAACCCAGATCGCTCAGCAGTCACGCTGCGGTCACTAGACCAGCTATCTAATTACGCAACACATTTTCGTAAACGATTCCGCCTAATCTGTTTCATTTTGACAGTTCAACAACATTCATTGCGTTGTTGAGCAGTTTTTTTTTTTCGAACTTATGAAGCAATGGATTTGTTTCAATCTGTTTCAAAACGATTCAGATTCTGGTTGATCGTGTATTACGTAATTAGGGTACAGGTTGTCAATCACCATTCTCGTAAAAGTAACATAAAATCACGCTTGTAATTCTACGAAGGGTAAGCTTGAAGTAAACGTTAGACCATCCCGGGTAGAGTCTGGATGAGGCTAGCAGAGGAGCTTGGAGCACATGAAAAGAGAGGCTGGAATGCCCAGAAGTGGGTGAAGATGATACGATACAGTAGACCCACATTTTGGCCTGGCATAGGTCGTTTTTTTTTTTCTTTTATTCAAAAATATGTTTTTGTTAGTTTTAAATGCTCCATTTTTGTTACTGTTTGCATTTCCTGTGCATAATCCCAAATAAAATATTTTTCTTTCTTTCTTTCTTTATTTCTTTCTTTATTTCTTTCTTTTTAATTTCTTTCTTTTATTTCGTCAGATTTTATAAAAAGTAAGTATTCCAAAATTGACGCTCACATCTTATAGCTTCACGACACAGGACAAAATCCTAACATTCAACTCACAGCTTTACTATCTATTCCGGGCTCACTTCCCGGTTGTGTCATTATTTGATAGATTTCGCTCGCTCCTCAAGATTGCGTGTTCCATTCTACGTGGGCGTAAATCTTTTATCCTTGTCTACACCCTGTGAGTGAAAGAGAGGACGTAGGTGGACAATTAAGCCGTTACAGAAAGTGGGACGTTTATTATTGTTTCTACTTTGTTGTGTTATTTATTTTGAAATGTTTATTGGAAGGTGGAGGTGATTTTGTATTAAAGTAAAAGCTGTTAGAGGAATGTTGAACAAAATGGAAACAGGAATTGTTGTAAGAGAAATAATTTCTACTGATCAGAATTAAATCGATTCCTTCTTTGACTTAATTAAGATAAAACAAAATAGTAGGAAACTGAAAAACAAAATATCTTGACAAACAACATAGCAAAACGCATCATTATTTTGAAGTCTGTGATGTGAACGCTTATGTGAAGTCTTTTTAATTGTATGTTTTTATTTTTTCGTAGTTTTAGACTATTGATCCTTCGTTGGTCGAAATAAACGTTTCTGTTTATTATTATTTCGTTTATAAAAATTTCTACATTGTTTTTTTTATATTTCTTAAAAAAAGATATAATACGTAATTTAAAATGCAGGGTCCAAACTACTGGTGGTTTGGGCTCCAGAGACAGGAACCAACTCACGACGCGCACCATAACAAGGAGCACTGCCTTCTGAATCAGGCCTTTGATCGCACCGCCTAACGAGAGCCTTGAGAGATGTTGGTCGAGGCTTTCGGCCATGAGGCCATTGGCCGTTACGACAATCGGCACAATGACAGCCGAGCTTATTTTTATTATTTGGTGACTATTTATGGCTAACACTTCCCTTAATTCCTTCTTCCTTTCCTTGTAACTTTTCTGTCAATACAAGTTCCTCGCTAACCTTAACTATATCCTTTGTCCAAAATCAAAAACAACAAAATACTTCAGACTGTTATTTATACGACTTCAATGACCCCTATAATCTCTTCAACATCTAATTAACAGAACATAACTCGAGACAGCTACCTTCTCAACGCGTTGGGTTTCTAAATCCAACGGCTCGTCGTCCGTCAGTCTAACGCGTTGACAAGGATATTGTGACACGAACGATTATTTTATTATTTGGCTTTTTAATTTCCGAGATCTGGCGGGTGTTAACTTTAAATTAGTTTTAGATGAGGATCTGATTTAGAACTTTAATTGCAAAGCTGAAAATAATTTAGCTTAAGTAGAAAGTGTCATCTGCTAATCAAAGTCATGCTAATGTAGCCTCTGCTCTAGCAAAATCTAATGGCTTAGTTGTCAAGCAAAAATAGTGGTTCAATCCTAATCGATCAATCTTCGAGTTCTTCTTTACTACTGGATTAGATTTGAGAGTCTTTATTAACAAGAGGACTATAAAAGCCACACTGATTGTTGAGACTTTGAGAGATGGAGTTATGTTACTAATGTATACTATGCAGCTGCTCATTAATCTGAGATCATCCAGTGAGTCACCCCTTACAATCACCATGAGTCTCGATGCCTGGATGGCTTTATGCTGAATTGGCACCGCATCGCGCAAACACAGCTTTTAATTTATAATCTTGTCTCAATCCAAATGCAATCACTAAATATATTGCTAACAAGCTTCTTCTTGGAGTTTTCCTACGTGATAGAATTAGAAATGAAGAGATCCGCAGGAGAACCAAACTTAAGTGGCAATGGGCAGGACACATTGCTCGCAGAACATATGGCCGATGGGGTCGAAAGGTTCTGGAGTGGCGACCGCATACCGGGAGACGTAGCATTGGAAGGCCTCCCATAAGATGGACCGATGACCTTGTAAAGGCCGCAGGAATCCGCTGGATGCGGGAAGCACAGAATCGGTCGAAGTGGCGGTGTTTGGGGGAGGCCTTTGTACAGCAGTGGACGTCTTTCAGCTGATATGATGATGATGAAACTTCTGCCCGCGACTTCTTCCGCGAGCCTATAACCTTCCTCAAGATGTGGGAAAATCCAACTGGTGTTTTCGGAGACTAACTCCTACATGCAAACTTACTAATACTTCTATCATCAATCATCATCATTACAATTATTGTTCTTAACAATTCTCCTAAAAATTAAGTACCTTTGTTCGTTACTACTGCAGCTCTGTAGCCGCATGACAAAGAATATTTTAAGCCCGCTACCACACCAGCTCAACAATTGCCCCATACAACAATAAGTCGGCACCTTAATCTTAAGGTGACAGCCACTCTAATCAACTTTCTCGAGCCATTGCCTCCCCACATATGTGACGACGGCTCCAACGATTAAACTGTCACAGTCATTGTTGACACGTTTGAATTAAATCTGTTTCTATTGTAGAATCATAATTTTGGTGGCTGAGTGTGTTTTTTAAGAACAGATTTTGGAGGTTAAAGAATGAAAGTTCACCTGCCCATGATAATGTGGTAGCAGACCATAAGTCTAGTCCATTGTTAATTAAAACAAAGGCTGTTTGTTGTTTATAACCTTATCCAAATCGCAAATGTCTTTATCGAATGCCCTTTTCAAGTCTCTATCCTATTTTCTATTATTGCGCCCAATGCGGGCTCCAAAAATTCGAAGACATGTGATATCAATCACATGTCCTCTAATTTTTGGTTTTAAGACATGCCAGTTTCCTCACGATGTTTTCGTTCACCGTTTTGAGAGCAGTGTTGATGATATAAATAATACTGCTCTTAGCGGCCGATACTGCTCTTACATCCGTACATACACAAAAAAAAATCACAACTTATGATTATAGTTAAAGAGACTTACTTCCAAACAAGGATGGCACCGATAAGAACCCCGACTACCAAGACTATGGAGCACAGCGCGATCACCGCCGACGTCTGTAGCGATGGCCCGCTGTGGTTGTATGCGTCTATCTTCTGAAAATCAAAGAAAATAATACGTCAGATGTGTTTTATGAATAGAGCGTGAATAGAGAGGGTTCAATGTAGGGGTTCTGAATGTCTTACAGTAACAATTTTAGTCTTTAATTTTGCCCAAAGAGGCTTGTGCAGACCAGCGCGACTTGTCGCGCGACGGCACACGAACAATACAATTTCTAAGAAAACTTCACTGATAACAATAGCCGGTGCCGCGTTGGGGTGTCGCATCGCGCTTGTCTGCACGAAGCTTAATTGTTTATTTAAGAATGTTAATGAATAGTCTTATTCAAGTTTTTTAACCCCTAAAAAAACTACTTTCGGTTTTGAACGTCATTGTTTCATTTCATAAAAGTAAAAATTCAAAATTCAAAATTATTTATTTGCAAATATGGGTAAACAATGTGCAGATGTTTTACATTCATGTAATAATTGTATATCACAGTCTTAGTATCACCATATTTTACCTTTCGGCATGCAAGGTACGTAAAAAGAAAAACACAGAATAAATAAAAACTAAACAGAATAAAATTAAGAATGAGATCAGTCAAACTAGTTTAAAATAATAAATACTATAATTTAAAATAATAAATAAATAATTTAGTAAATGGATGGGTTTCATTCAATATAAATATTGAGTTCGAAACATCACATTCTACTAGATAACGCTACACGGCTGAATAGCGAAACTTATGCAGAAAAACGATTGTAGATAACATGTTTTTTCATAATAGTAATTATAATTCACACGCACACACCATCAATCACTCGCTATTGTACCACGTTGACTACCTTAACTATGTGATGTGATATAAGGGGAGTTCAACCTGGAGTTTTAAAATACAGGCCCAGGTTTAGTTTAGACTAATGACATAAACATTATTTATTATTATTATTAATTCAGAGTAATGTAAATGTCTTTTCCCAGAATTTATGTCGATATCTACTTTTGAATTAACTAGATGCGCCACATATCATCGCAGCCCGTTCTCAATTAATGTCAATCAAAATTTAAACCGTGTACTGGGCATTTTATTTTGCACAATACGTTTAAAATATTTTCGACGTAAACGGGATTTATTTGTTTAATCAAAATTGACAGGAAAAGATTAATAGTTACATGGAAAATCTTAACAAAATAATATGATTTTGGTATTGTACGTGTATAAAGTCATATTAATGGACATTTGGGGATAAGTACCGTCTACATGAATCTTTCTTTATCCAATCATTTGGCTTTCGCCGCTAGTTTTTGGAAAAACTCACATAATAAGGTAATGGCATTTAAAACACTTTTATCTTTAAAATATTAACCTGAATTGTTAAGAGAAACGTCAGTTGTGAATCAAGTCACAGAGTATATTATACGACGGTTACATAAATATCGTACTTTAATTTAAAATTTTAATATCATACTTAAACGTAAAAGTTTTTATGTTTC
Source organism: Conistra vaccinii (assembly GCA_948150665.1). Classification (NCBI taxonomy): domain Eukaryota; kingdom Metazoa; phylum Arthropoda; class Insecta; order Lepidoptera; family Noctuidae; genus Conistra; species Conistra vaccinii. The sequence continues at coordinate 19,401,643 of OX411326.1, forward strand.
GATGTTTGAATGTTTGATACTCAATCACGCAAAAACAGCCGAACGAACTTGGATGAAATTGGGCACCCAGAAAGTTTATAACCTGGATTAACATAATAGGATAATTAATATCCCGATATTTCCACGGGATCGAGTTGATACGGGTAATAGTAAGTGATAACTTAATCTACAAGAAAAACAGAAGACTTTTTACACGAACTAATACAACAAATACTATTCATAAAATATCAATCAAGGAGAGTGTATCAATAATGAAAATAAGTGGCTCCACAAACGGCGCTGGAAACCTTCCAAGAGACGTAAAGAATCACAGTTAATTTGTGTTATAAGCAAAAAATGTACATTTGCCAAATGTATTTGGCATTCTCAGAGATATCGAGAATTTCGCGGATCATTTCGCTAATTTTGTCCCTTTTACTGGAATGGAATGAGAATATGGATGTGCCAATGATACGCTTTCGAGAAATAACAGTAGTATAAAAATTATTACAATACAATGGCATAAAAAAAGAAATAAAATCGATGGGACTAGGATGAACTTTTAGAAGATGGAGAGGAATCATAAGACTTACCTATTAAAATAACATTATTTAAGAGAGCAGCTTTTGATACATAATTATGTATTTTGATTAATATGCATGTTATTTTATTGTTGGAAGAGAAATAGGGCAGCGATAATTGTAAATGATGATTTATTTATACATATAAATGTACTTTACTGTGCACCAGATTATACATTATAAGTAATACACTACAAAATATACAATGGGCAGCCTTATTATGCTCCTTTAAAACACTTAGCAAATCAGCATTTAAATGAAAAAACCTTAAAATAATCAGTTAGTTAGATAATATCAGAATAATCGTGACCATAAGTCATTATAAGTTAGCCACATAAAGAAAGAAAACTCAACGAAAATAATGAAACTCAACAATGAAAATTGTATGAAAATGCGATTGAAATAATTTAAAATGAACTGTATCATACCAAAAACATCTGACAATCGGCATAACCTTTTACGTTCAAAAGGATGAAACCGCGATATTTCATTCATATCGCTACAATCTCATACTTAGCATGCATATAGCAGAACCGCACTAAATAACATTAACGAAATTACATTTTCAGCTTATCTTAAAATGATTTCATATGCATTATAATAAAAAAAACACTTTAGAATTTAATTTTACATTCTCTACGAGTTACGGCTTAATGTAGATTTTATTTCTTTCACTGCTTAACGTGAGCGCCATATTGTTACGAATAGTGATGTGACAACGCGAATTCTAGACAAAAAATGGATGTATAATTTTAATAAAATGTTTATTATGTTTAATTAGTAAAATATTATGACGAGGAGATTTTTTTTCTGAGTGAAGTCAATGGTTATTTCAGAATGTGTGTTGATTTTTGATAAGTAGATAGTTTTGTTAAACTGAGTAAAGGCGTTATCTCCTAACAACCAAAATCTTCTTTGAATATTCCACAATTTTAAACAAAAGAAAAAATGTTGTGCCCAAAAAAACACACAATATTTTTTAATTACGGTCTTTTAAAATAATAAATATCATTCACATACACGCAAAGTAGGCGTTACCGAACGTACTTACTAAAATTGAAAAACACGACAGACAAATTGAAAAAATCAACTGATGCAGCATATGGCATAATTTTCATTCACATAATTACCACAGGCGTTATTTCGAGGGTAGCAAGGTGTATAGGGGAACCTGGTAGGCGGGTTTATGTATTAATTTTTTGGTGCAATAAGCGTCACGCAACTGATAAATGGTTTTAAAAAAGCCAATTTTGACACAATAGGTTTTTTCTTTTTTTTAAACCCCAGAGCGGGAGAAGTCATTGGATGATTTCCCACCCAAAAAAATAATTAAAAATTAAGTAATTGCATTGCTTTGTTATGTTATGTGGCGTGATTCTTATTTCAAATGATTCAATTAGTTGAGGAAACAAAAGGTAGTAAAGAGATACCTTTCTTTAAAAAATTACGCGTGCTGCACCATAGACGTGATAAAAGTGAAACTTCTTAAAAAATAAAGAATAAGAGAGTTTTAGTGTGAGACACACAGAGAGAGAGTTATATCTTTCTTCTCTCTCATGTAACGAAATGTGCCTTAACGTGACGTGTCCTTGAAATTTCAATCTCAATCATTCTCGTCGCGCCGCATAAGAACACCGCCACTTCAAAGAGTATTTGGTACATTTACTCACAGAAATCCCTTAAGTAAACACTGCATAAATAAGTGAAGAGTCTGTCCGTGAAAACATCTTGAAAACATGTAAAAGAAAACTCCAAATAAAACGCCAAAAAATACAGACACCAGCAGAACCCGCCTAATTCACATCACTGACACTCGATTAACATTCTTTACTTACACTCACGAAACCACGCATGAAGATGCTTTATCAAAGGAATTGAGGACTCAAAACCCTTCACACTCCTTGAAACTTGACTTTTATTTATTTTTCTTCAAAAGAAAAAGGTGAAATGGTTCACGTTTTTCCGTTAACTCGCTTTCGGCACAAAAAAGATAAGTACAGAAGGTCAGTTTTATACGGCTGGTTTCAGCTGTCCGGGAAATCCGTACGGTCTCCGGGCCGCCCGTACGAGCTCCTGGAACGGAGACATACGTCACACGTGACTTCACGTGAGGCGCAAGAACAGTGTTTCACAGCGACGGATTGCTCCGTACGCGACCGCTTCCGGGTAGTGCCCGTACAACGTATAGTACTGCTCCCAGGGCGTTTCAGAGCTCTGCGGGCGCTACCCGTACAGGTATCCCGTGTACGGAGGGCCTGTACGGGTCTCCCTGACAGCTGTGAAATAATCCCACAAGGAGCGAAAACGCACGCACACAGACAAGTGATCAGTGTTGTATGGATCACTATGGAAGATTGTTCACGGACACGTTTTTTCTACGGTGCGGTTCATACGCCGTATGCCTGAGACCGCCGGACGTACACGTATCTACGAGTATGTGTGCGTGCGACTATTTTCGCTTGTTGTATAAAACTGGCCTTCTGTATCATATATTTTGTGCTTTAGATTTCACGTAATGTTATTTTTCTGTGGAGCACTGATTTATTTTTCGATACACAATAAACTACTTGAGGACTGAGTGACTGTGTCGGACGTTAGTTGAATTGCCTATTATTTTGTACGGGTAAAGATTCGATGAAACAGTTTTTGGTAAAAAATAAAAGTGCTGTGAAATTGGGAGGCTATTGAGCGAAAAATGTGTAGTGAATTAATTGCATAGGTTTTATCATTTTCGTATTTTAGGGTTCCATCCCGAAGGGTGCCTAAACGGAACCCTATTTACTAAGCCTTCGCTGTCAGTCTGTCAGCGGGCTGTAGGTATCTCATGAACCGTAATAGATAGACAGTTAAAATTTTCACAGATTGTGTATTCTTTTGCTGCTATAACAAGAAACATAAAAAAAAAAAAAAATTAAAGGGGGTCTTACAAATAGGTGCTTTTTTCGGCGTTTTTTGTCAATTATTGTACAGTGGTACGGAACCCTTTGTGTGCGAGTCAGATTCGCACTTGGCCGGTTTAAAAAATAATAATATTAGCCAATAAAAGTTCAGATCAATGGGATTTAGAAATAGCATCGCAAATAAATATTTATTTCATTAACAATCTGATGGTATCAATTAGAAATTTTCAGATTTCAGTTATTTGGTTTCTTTATATTAAGCTTTCTGCAGACCAGCGCGACTTGTCGCGCGACGCGACATTGGTTATTGTTATAGGTACCGTGAAGTTTTCTTAGAAATTGTATTGTTCATGTCGCGTCGCGCGACAGGTCGTGTTGGTCTGCAAAAGCCTTAAACATTACTTCATGACTCCTAGACTGCAACTGATTCATGTTTCCTAAATTAAATTATGACAAACCGTACAAAAGTAAAGTAATAAATTCACTCAATTAAATTAATTCCGTAAAAATAAAACTAATCTTGCCACAAACAATGTATTTAGTTCTACTGTCCAGATTAATAAGACCCTAATGCACAAGTTTTATTAACAATATGTCAAAGCGATTTCAATTTATCATTATAGGGTTGAACAGGTCAACTTAGCTGGTTAGTGTTATATCAGTGAAATCAGTATGGGGTTGGAATAATAATGTTTTTCTGTAATTATAATAACTGATTAAAAGGGGTATGGGCGAGTTTATTGCTTGGTTCAGTAGAATTTGAGATCAATTTTTCTTTTTTTTTTTTTCTTCGTAATATTGAAACGAGGAGCGCATGGCTAAGTAATACCAGACGTCTGCCTGCGCGACGTAGGATATGTGTGACAGATCTGACGTCTTTGATGCGAAATTCACAGATTATTTATACCTATATTATTATTAACAAATAACGAATTTCAAATTCTTTACATAAAAATACTATGGTGTATTAATATTCTGCGCAAGGAACCACATAACCACAGTATTTATGTAATTACCTATAAACCTATAAAACATAACTCATTGTTCCGACCGGCCATAGAGAAGGGAAGAATAGCACGATTATTTATTTGTATTAATTGGATAGATCATATCGAAGCCGTATGTATTATTCATTTTACATCCCCGCCTATTGTGTTTACCATTTTGTATTACTTAATTGAATTTACGCAGAATACCGGAGTAAAATGCGGGACTGAAAAAATGATGGATGATGAGCTTGTTTCGTGTTTGGATAAATATGGCTTGTGGGTGGTGATTGAGTTACGAACTTCTGAATATCGTATCTTAATAGGAAAAAAGTCCATTAAAATTACTCCAATTTCCTCCGGGGTCAAGTTTTTTGTTGTAAGTTTTTAAGGCTACGATTTGTATTTAGTAGGTAATTGAAGATTGTTGAAGAGGACTTAATGTGTCACCGGAGAGGCGGCAAAACACAAAAAAAAAACTTACCAAAAATTAAAAATGATTTGGAAAAAATAAACTGTTTCCATAAAAGATGAATCTAAATTTAGAAAAAATGTCGAACAAGCAAAAATATACAGGAACCATATCAGATGATAAAATTTATCAAATGCGAGCAAAGATGAACGGGCCCGGAGTCAGCGGTCATAGGCATAAAAACTTTATGACTAGGGTTGTCATAGAACAAAATTGCTCAAGATATCCCAGGTATAAGGTTAAGGTAATCCGTCAAGCTAAATCAAAGGTTAAGACCCCAATTTTCCAGCTAAGGACGCATCTACCCAGATTTTTAGTACCACTAAATTTTGGGGACCTTCCATAATATCGGTTCCTACGCATCTTCGTCTTTTTTGGGATGTTTTGAACTTTGGGTGGTTTGCCAGCCCTATTTTAGACTGATAACAATCTAAGCGCATGTCCCCAGAATGCATTAAGTCTGAAAAAGGGTCATCCATTTGTCAAAATGTGGCACTATCAGTACGGGAATCCGTCATCGGGACTGGGACAATATATTGGGCATATCTCACGGAATCTTACAAACAATATCTTGGTAAAAAAATCTGGTAAGCGTGAGCTGAGGTAAGTGGTGAGGATCTATCGGTTTTCGGTATTTGGTTTTGATATTGGTCTGATGTAATCATTGTTTGTTCTCTCTATTTGTCGTACGGCAATTTATTACTAGATTTCCTGTTATAAATGGTAGAATAGTTTAAATATGTGTAGCTGTGCGTACAATAGAATAAGGTAGAGTTTCCACATCATTTCACTGTCATAGTTTGAGCTAAGCTATCGTTGTTACTGGTTAGGTTCACACACATTCCTCGCTACCCATCCTCGTTCATCTCTGATGGAAACGCAGCCTAAGTGTTTTACGAAGAAATTCGCTGACTATTATTGTGACACCGAAATTTCGCAAGAAACCTTTTTCAATAGATTAATTCAAGTTTTTTCAAACGTAACAGAAATATCAACACCGAAAGTAAAATCAACATATCTTACAAACAGGATAAAAATTAAAAAAAAGGGCTTTACTTAACCAACACGGGACCCCAAGATCTCCAAAATTATATTCAGAAAGCGAGCTCTGTTTATCGGCTTGTCTATCTGGCGACGGTAGCCGATTCGTCAATGCCCCTTCTTTAATTAATAAAAGACTCTTTCTTTTGAGCGAGGAAAAAAATGAATGAAAACCTTAATTAATTTGGGTCGGCCGAAGTTTCGTAAATTATGATCATCGGTCGCCCCTTAAGATTTGCAATGGTAAGGCATTTTTTTGTATTTTTTTGGTAGGGAGAATATTGGAATAAAGCAGGTTTTATAAAATATTGGGGAAGTTAGGTTTGTTTAATGAAAAGTGTTGGTGTTTCAGAAAACATGTTTGATTAAGAATATGGATTAAGATCCAGATTTGTTTGATTTTAGCACAGATTAATACAGATGGGACACTCCGCATTTTAGGTATGAAGCTACTAGTCGGGGTCGACTTGTCGAATTCAGTGTGCATAAATTAGCCAGAATATACAAGAGTTACGCGATAGAAAGAGAGGCAGCTTTTAGGTGACTATAACTGTCGGTAATTAGCGCTGTGCTACCTGAATTGCACTTTATTGTGTCGTAGCAAGAGTCGCTTTTTATTTAAATGATTTTGCGGAGTGTCCCATCTGTACTAACTTAAGATTTTGGGCTAATCCTAACTAATATTATAAATGCGAAAGTGAGTTTGTTTGTTGAAGCTCGCTAAAACGACTGAACGGAATTGGATGAAATTTGGCACATGGGTACACCATTGCCTGGGTTAGGACATAGGATATTAAACTTTTTATCCCGATATTCCCGCGGGATCGAGACTTATGTGGGTGAAACTGTGGGGTGCAGCTAGTCAATAAATAAAAAGCTTAAAGTCCATTCAGATGTAAGGAAGGCATTCGACAAGGTAGACCGATGACCTTGCGAAGGCCGTAGGAATCCGCTGAATGTGCGAGAAGCACAGAACCGGTCGAAGTGCCGGTGCTTGGGGCACCCCTATGTCCAGCAGTTGACGTCTTTCGGCTATAATGATGATCAGGTGTAAAGAATATGAGATGTTCATTTGATTTTAACCTGTAAAGAGGCATGCGGTACATTGACACTAATTTCAAACAGAGACCACACAATACTAAACCAACGAAAAGTGACACACAAAGAAAAATTAACTCATTATTTAAAGACAAGTTTAAACACACAAAAAAGAAAAAGGTTTTAAGTATTTAAATAATAACTTGTCTGGATTTACATACGGCCTTTTTGAGCGAGACGTAGGCACAGTTCGTATAATATGCGCATACTTAAGAAGTGCTGTCTCATCTACAACAATTAGTGTTGTACCTTCTTTGTTTTAGGTCTTGGATCCTTTACGTCTTTTACATCTCAAAGGGTTGAGGCTAGAGGATTAAGTTGAGTGAGTAAGTCTTTGTGGTGATGTTGCTATTAATCTGAAGGCCAATCCTTCTAATTCAAAGCATTCAAAATCTAGTCGGGATCTCATCTCAACGACAATCAATGTCAAAAACTTGTCAAGAATCAAAAAGTTTAATTAAAATAATTTTTGAACGGCTGAGATTAAAATGAGAACGTTCTTAGAAATGAGGGAATAACCGCACTGCTATCTAATTTCGACTAATCTTTTTCATTTTGACATCTCAACAACATTCGTTGCGTTATTTACATTGTTGAGCAGAATTCTTTTCGAACTCGTGAAGCTATGGACAGCAATCTGTTTCAAAATTATTCAGATTGTGATTCATCGTGTATTACGCAATTAGGGTGCTGATTGTTGCAATAATGAGCTAGTAAATTTTTGGGGACTTTAGCAGTATTTTGGAGGAAAACCTTAAGAGTGCTTTGTATTTTAACTGTCTTATAAATCACTAGCTTCTGCCCGCGACTTCGTACGCGTGGACTTCGATAAAATACAGCCCATATTACTCGCTGATAATGTAGCTTTCTACAGGTGAAATAATTTTTATAATTGGATATGTCGTTTTTGAGTTTATCCGTTACAAACAAACATAAAAAAAAATCAAATCTTTTCTCTTTATATTAGTTTAGATTACCAGTTCTAAAAATGTTTTTCATCCAGCGCACCGAGCATGGCCTACTGTGAGATAGCTTAAATCACACATTTTATCACAATTTGGGCGATTTATCAGTTTTGTCACAAATGCTAGCACGGCGCGGCGGCGCGGGCGGCGGCGCGCGGCGTGAGATAATCTCTTGACTTGTGACATAACTTCTTGACGTTTATTTGGGATTCTATGTCTTATTTGCTACTATGGGCGCACCAATTTTGTCACAAATGCCACATAATGACTGTCGTCCGTACGTCAAAAGTGTTTTAGTTCACAACAAAATTAAAAAGATGTAAAACTGTATGAACCTGCACTATAAAAACGTATTATTTTATTTGGTCGCATATTCACTGATCATAGACATTTTATCATCAGGACGAATTGAGGAGCTCATTATTTCTTGCAGCGGGGCTAACACAGGCGTACCCAAGACGTTTGTGACAAGACATGATAAATTTTATTATGTCTTATAATTTGTCTTAAATGCTAGCACGGTTCAACCATGTGATAAAATCAGAGGCGCGACATGCCTTTCTTGTTGCTAACTTCATAGTGTGACACAGTAAATTTAAAAAATTTAAATGTCTATGATCAGTGAATATGCGACCAAATAAAATAATACGTTTTTATAGTGCAGGTTCATACAGTTTAACAACTTTTTAATTTTGTTGAGAACTAATTCACTTTTGACGTACGGACGACATTCATTATGTGGCATTCGTGACAAAATAGGTGCGCCCATAGCAGAAAAAAAGACATAGAATCCCAAATAAACGTCAAGAAGTTATGTCACAAGTCAAGAGATTATCTCACGCCGCCGTGCTAGCATTTGTGACATGACTGTTTTATCGTTCAAATTGTGATATAATGTGTGATTTAAGCTATCTCACAGTAGGCCATGCTCGGTGCGCAGAAAGTTGTATACTTTTTTGGTTATTAATGTAAGTCAACATTGTGATCGTTACATGTGAAAGTTTGCACATTTCATTAATTATTTCATCAAGTTTGAACAATAATGTTGATGGTTGTTACATTTTCATATCTAGCCAGACAGAAACATGTTGTAATCGTACTCCCCCATATAATAACTATTCAAATATTGATACAGTTTAATAGTTAATACTACCTCACGCTATCCGGACATGTCAATATGTGCTAGCCAGTCCGTTTGCGTGTAATTAAGCAGATTATTTGCAGATTATATTACGCTGACTGGTTGGTTTATGGTCGCAAGTACTACCTACTGTGAGATAGCTTAAATCATGCTACATGAGGTAATTGTGTTTTTCCATCAGGATTTTGTAAGTACCAGCACGGAGTTTGAAAGTTGTTGGTGTGATAGGTCCGTACCTCAGAACTAGAATAGCTAGGATGAAAGCCATGAAAACCATATTTACTAAATACTACGTTGAAACCGTCAGGTTTTGTTAGATCAGATTTTTATTAAAGTTCTGTTTAAACGGTGTAAATTAAAAGCTGAAAAGGGGTCATTGTAGGAACTCATCATTATGAACAATTTTGACTACGGAAGCAAACCTGAAATCGTGAAGAAAAAAAGATCTGCTTTTCCCTTTATTTTGTCGAGTACGAAAATAAATGTGGAGAGGCAGATATTTTTTTTTTTGCGATTTTAGGTAAAGGTTTATAGTAAAAAGATGTTGTTTAAATGCTCAGTAGCAGCCCGGAGTCTGGATTTGTGCCCGGTTGATGGCAATAGGCTCGCTCCCTATTGTTTGGGACTTAAACATAACTGGCGAAAGATGGGTGTACTATAGGAACATCTCTGCCTAACCCTCGGGGAAATACAGGCGTGATGTTTTGTTATGTGTTTGTTCCTAATGTTTGGTACAATAAGGTCTTTCAAGTTTTCAGTTATTTCAGTAACACCTCGTATGACACCCTAATCCATTCGCAGTTTTCTCTATAATTTCTTCATTTATGAGTTTGTGATTTGAGGACGTCATGGGGCGTTAAAAAGGATTTTAGACCTTTTTTGAGGAATAAATCACAACTGGTTTAACGTACGAGTTAATGTAACACGAGTGAGAAAAATTCTTATAGCCGAATTTTCTTGGTTTAATGACTCAATTGCAATTGTTTTCTTTTCAATACTATATTGTTCTTGGTTTTGTTACCTAAACTACCTAAAACTCACACGATATTCGTTACAAGGCGGATGCTGCCACTCACTCACCTGATTAACCCACTCAAGCGGCTTTTGACACCTACAGGAAGCAAGGAGGTGGTCCATCTGTTGCAACAAACAAACGTAGACATTTTTCCAAATAACCAATTTGTACAAAAATGGTTAAAGGCAAAGGTTATCCCACACTGATAAATACTTTCCGATAAACTTAGACCACCCGAAAATTCTGCGAAGGGTGACGAAGTATCAATGAAATTTGTCCGACTACAACTTTATTTACTTTGTAAAATAGGTGTCGATACTTAAATAATAATAAACACCTATATTGCACCTTAACCTAAACCATAAATCAGTGAAAATTAAACCTTACTGAAAGTGTTTAAGTTCGAATTTTAGCTCTAAACTGCACCCCATTCAAGATTTGCAAACGTACGCGGATTCGTCAAGAGGTTTTCTCGCACGACGAAATAAAAACCATATTTGGCGTTACATAAAGCTCATTATTCTTCACTGATAATATTAAGCTTCTAGGACCTACGTCTGGTCTAAATTAGACATAATTATAAAGTGGTTGACATCTTAATAATTTTGTCGGTGGAGCTAACCACAGAATTTAGACGCTGCTGCTCCGATTCTAAGAAAATGGTGTATAAAACAAAACCGAAACAACTTTATTTTATAGAAGTGTCATAATAAAAATATCCTTGTGTTTTAGGTGTCGCCATTAACGAAGCCTATTATAAAAATATTTATAATACCTTCGGCGCGGCGGCGGTAGGTAAGCGACCGCAAATTTCAAGCGTGGTAGGTTAAAGCAGTTTCATCGATTTTATTTCTTTTTGATTAGTATCGATAAAATTCGGATCTGGACACCCGGTGAGAGGTGTCAGTTTTTATCGATAACTAATTATGTGGAGTTGTTGATGTCTTAATCACGTTGGAGGTAGATCTAACCGCAGGATGAAGCGCGGTAGGTGATCTTTCTGAGTGGTGACGCGATGTCGGATGAGTCATAGGTAAGTTAATTCAAAATGAATGAAGTTTATACATGATGTAAGTGACTGTACAGGAAAACGTTAAAGGCTTGTACAGACGCGATTTGTCGCGCGACGCAACACGAACAATACTATTTCTAAGAAAACTTCACGGATAACAATAGCCGGTGTCGCGTCGCGCTTGTCTGCACGAAGCTTAAGGTAAGGTATTTGGCACAGGCAAGTGTTGCTGTAGAGCAGTGGTGGCCCAGTGGTATCAGCCGCGACTTACGACTTGTAGGTCGTAGAATTCCAGCCCAGACAGGCGATTTTGTGTAAACTATTTAATTACCACTGCTTTCAAAAGTAAACCGTGAGGAAACCGGCATGATCTAGAATCAAAAATTCAAAGACATGTGACATCTACCAAACCCGCACTGGGCCCGCGTGGTGGACTATTGCCCACTCCCTCTTACCGAGAGAAGACCTGTTTCCCAGCAGTGAGAACATTATAGGCTAACTATGCTGTTATATTATACTGAAGGGCTGCTGATACAGTCATCTTTTTGAAAATGGAGACTGAGAAGGCAAGATATTCCTAGACGGCTTTCTTTATAAGTTAAGAAGGGAAAGAGGTTAAATCTTGCAATAATGTTTTTTGTACAGACGCCAGCACATCAACCTACTCCAATCTGTCAAATTTTCCCAATCAACATTGAACCTTATTGTTTAGCGATAAAGTCGAAAATGTATTAAAGAAATTTGACAGATTGTAGTAACTTGATGTGCTGGCGTCTGTACATAAAGCAATATGAGAAATAGATCATGTCTTGATATGGCTATACGATTTTGATTTTATGTCGTAACTAAGAGAGAAAATCTTATATAAATAGAAAATATCTTATTACGAAAATATATAAACAGTTTGGTAAAGTTATCATCGTACCTTTTTACATGTCTTGGATGTCTGGGTATTTTTAGCTACTTCCATAATATTATCAAAATAACATCATGCTTATTTTTTTTTTTTTTTATACAGAAGAAGCGTCTTAGACATACGAGTAGGTCCCCTGGCTCCCAAACTAGGTTTATACCTGTGACTTGGGAGTCAGTTTTCCTCCATTATAAAAGTCGTTAAGTATGTCGTTGGTTATAAAAAAAATGTAGTGAAAAAGAACAAAAGGCACTTTTTTTAATGTATTGCCCCCGAAGGTTTAGGCAGAGGTGTACCATATAGTATATTCACAGCGGCACAGGTGGCGAGCCTTTGCCATCAACCACGCGCAAATCCGGAATCTAGGTTGCTACTGAGAAATTCCAAATGCAAACTCCTAATAACACTTTGCCTGACCCAGGTATCGAACCCAGGATCTCATGCTCAACAGTAGCGCTTGCGACCACTAGAGGCAGAAACTAGATCATTCGACTGTTACGAGTATAACGTCTTATTTATATAATAAACAAATAAGGCTCGTTATCACTATATTTATAACGTCAATAATTCGTTTAATATTAGTGACAACATTAATAAAATTATTCAGTAGCTTATGCGAGATGTTACGATGTATCAGGGCTATAAAAATAAATTAATATTAAATTCGTGGTATTTTGGTATTAACGCTATAAATCTACGCTGATCTGGCGATCAAAATATAGTGAGTATTAGCTAATCATAAATGCTGGTTTAGAGATATGGAACGAACAACTTTATACGAGTACTAGGATGGGTTTTCATGACACATACATAGGTACCTGTCATGTACTGTACATGTTGGGAGAAGGGTGGATGTGTGTCGAGAATGTTTAAGATTCTAGGAGATGATGGGTGAAAGGTAAATGAGTAAATAGTTGTAGTTTTCTCTTGATTGCATTTTTATCTTGAGGCTAAGTGCCGACTTCGCCAATGAAATTGAATGCGTTCAGCACATCTAGACGCGTTTAAGAGCTGTCTGTCAGTGTACCTACAATATTCCATAACTATTTCAACATTGACAGCGTTTACGACCGAACGCGTTTTGGAAATGCTGATCGCGTTCAGTTTCATTGGTGAAATCAGCCCTTAGTAATAACAGCCGAAAGGGTCGATCGATCAGGTTAAGCTAAGCTTGCCGTGGTTGGTCCGTGGACGGGTGACCATCTTTACATACCAAGACCCGTCCGTGCCTTGGACAGCACGTTGCTGTTAGTCCCAGCTGTCATTTGTAGATCTTTGACTGATGTTACGGGTCGTCAAGTTCGAAAGTCTGACAACCAGTCTTACCAAGGAATATCCCGTTACCCAGTGACTGGGTTGTGGAGGTAAGATAGGCAGTCGCTCCATGTAAAATACTGGTATTCAGCTGCATCCGGTTAGACTGGAAGCCGACCCCAACATAGTTGGAAAAAGGCAGATGATAATTGTTTCTTATTTTGTCAATTTTGTTAATATCTTGTGTTCTATTTTTTATTTTAAGTTAAAACGTTCTTGCTGTACACCACCTTAGATATGTAGGTATATCTTAAATAAATGTCAAATGTTAATTTTTAATAATCAGTCTGTTGTCTATTCGATAGTAATCGAATTTTCACCTGCTTGTAAAACATCCTAAAGAACCATCAACAGTAATAAGTAGTGGTACTCCACAACTAAACACCATTTGAAAATAATAATCTAATGAACAAGACTGTTGGCCCTGTTAAAATGAATCCTAATTCCTAAGGCATTACTTGAAATCATGTTCAGGTTAACAAACGGCAAAAAAGCTATAACAGTACAAGAAACAGTTAATTACGACACAAACCATCTTCAATTAATACGAAACATCAAATATTCAAACTTAATCCAAAGGTAAACAAAGATTAGCATACAAGAACGTATAAACCACACAGAACGCCTAATTTTCAAGTCATTACCGTACCGCTATTTAAAATAGAGGACGTAGCATGAACGCGCGACGAAACCGTGAAGTAAATTCGAACGATTTTTGAATCGAAAATACAACTATCCTCTTAAATTTTGGTTTAAGATTTTGCAACAAGCACAATGTGTCAATCAATCTGTCTAGCCTTTTCCCAACTATGTTGGGATCGGCTTCCAGTCTAACTGGACGCAGCTGAATACCAGTATTTTACATGGAGCGACTGCTTATCTGACCTTAGCAACCTAGTAACTGGGTAATAGGATATCCCTTGGTAAGACTGGTTGTCAGACTTTTGGGCTTCTGACGTCCCGTAACGATTGTCAAGTACAATAAGTGCCTATCTTATCACCGATAGATAATCTAGGTCTGCGAAACGAGTATTTTCAATTAATTACAATCGTTCAAATTTACGTTACTCTGCGCGTTCGTGATAGGCCCACAGAAAAGCAAAGTAAAGAGAAAGCTAACACTGTAGTGACAGATGCGACTATGCGACTATAAGGGCAAGATTCACAGATCGCATTTTGACTGTATTTTAAAAACAAAGGAGAAGAAAGAAACATTGTTTATTCTGCAAAAAATAATACAAACAAAATAGCCAAAAGCCACACAAAATTAGTAATTATGAGCATTATATTGATTCAGTTATTTAATTCGAGAAAACAAATAAGATACACACACGTACAAAATATAGACACGTACTCAGCAAAACAAAGAGATTATGTTAGCTCACTATGTTATCCACAAAAAATAATTTTTGTATAGTTTTAATGTTCTTATTCGAATGAAACGCTTCCTTACGTTCGCTTAGGCCAATATGAACAATATAAACATTTAAAATTTTATTTCATTTATGTAACATAGGCACTTAAGAAACATCAGAAGCTTGTATGGTTCCAATTAGTTTTCTATGAAGAAGAGCCGTCAAGAAACTCCACTGTGATACTCTTTTTAAAATATGGGCTTTTACAACATTTTCAAATTATAGTGTCAATAATAAGTATGGGGAGGAGGAAAGATAAAGTAAATTTAAAAATTATTTATTTAAACTTTTCGCACTCAAAAAAGGTATAAACGCGCACTTAATGCGTTAGGAATTCTCTGTCAGTCAACCAAGTTTATGAGGGTAGATAATCATAGTAAATATAAATGCTTATTAATAAGAATTTATATTGGACTAGCTGCTCCCCGCGGTTTCACCTGCGACCTGTGCTTAACTTTCGATCCCTTGGGAATATCGGGATAAAAATCCCATGTCCCTATCCAGGTCATGGTCTACTCATGTGCCAAATTTCATCCAAATCTGTTAAGCCGTTTTAGCGTGAAAGCGTAACAAACAAACACATAAACTCACTTTCGCATTAGTAATATTAGTTAGCACAGTTATCATTATTTAGGATAGGATAAAATTAATACTTTACTAATCAAAGTAAAGTCAAAGTGCGGTCTGTGAGTCTCGCCCTCATAATGTTAGTGTTTCGAAACGGATACAGTTAAGTTGCCGGCAGATTCGGAGTTTTCTAACAATGTTTACTGACAAACTTACAAAGATGTGTACTGAGAATTTTAATTTCTACGGTTCTTGGAAAAGACAAAGGGATTATGAAACCTTTTGCTGGAAGATAAAGTCAACTTAGAGGAGTCTTGAGCTTCGTAGAGAATTGCTTTTGTAAATTAACTTAATACACACTCAAGTAGTTTTAAATGTTGCAAAGTACAATTCAATAAAGTAATTGGTCAAAAATGGTACCGAAATCAACATTTACTATGGACAGCTTTTCTGTCACAAATTTTATCTCAAAACATGAACATTGTTGATGATGTAGACGCACTCCAAATAACATATTTACATAGTAAGCTCTAAGTTTATTGACACAAATCCAAATTCAAAACCAAAATTCGGTTGAAGAAATTAATCAAGATTCGTCAGAACTAATCCTAAGATGAAACACCGCATACTATGTATTTCATGAGTACCCACATTATGACAAATATTTACTAACTTGATAAAACGAGGCAAAGCTGTTTATTCATGACTAAAAACAAAACTAAACGCAAGATCAGATTAGATAAAATATATACCGTCTAACGTTAGAAATATTCTTATAAAATATTCAAGATTAAAGAGGGAATTTTTAAAGACCTCTTTGTTAATCCGGGTTGCTTAGACCGGTTTTATTAGGCCCACCGATAAGGATTAATTAAAAATGGTGTATTAAGAGGTCTGACTGCTTAATTGTGGAACAAAGTGTGAAGATAAGGTTAGATAGTGACGTTTGTTGGAACTAAACTTGCCGGGATTAGCCTAGAAAAATATTAAAATATTTACAGACCGTTTCTTTCTCTAAGCCTTGATATAGACTTGATAACGTGCAAATTACGTCTTACTTGAAACTTCATTTGTCTTACCAACGTTCTTTGTTAAAACTAGGATTTCTTGATTCCGTATCATAGTTGCGACAAACAAATGCGCAACAAATGCTAAGGCGACAGTACGATAAGCCGACCATCAGCGGTGCGACAGCACATCAGCTCGACGAACGTTAGTGTTAGTGCGACAGATTGCTTTCACGACAAACAATAGCACGACGAAACTTTTGAACGACAAACGTTAAGTACGACTGATTGTTTTCACGACCATCGATGGGAAAGCGGTTCCATCATTATTATATCGGCCATCATGAAAATCTGTCATTTTCACCAGTATTTGATATTAAGGTGTCTAAAAATGCTCCGTATTCGGACAACCGTTATTGTGTGACGGTTTTCCAATTTCTTAGAAAACCAAACATTGGGATCAACAGATAGTTTCACAAAATCCACTAAAACATTCGATGATATCAAAAGTAAGACTTATTCTACTGAAAAAATCAAAACACTTACTGGTTCCGTGTCGCAAGTCTCCAAATCCGGAATAGGGTCGTCCCCGCAATAGTATTCCGCTTGCAGGAACGGTGGTCGAGGAGGTGGTGGCAACAGGAACTCCGGCGGAGGGCCAAGACAGTCGCACTCCGTCAGATCTGTGGGCTCAATCTCCCACATCGCGTAATCTAACCTAACACTACTCACAACCTTCTCACTGATATCACTATCACTTAAATAACCACTAGTATCACGTTTGTCGCGTTTCACTTCATTTGAAGTCCTCTCTTTAATTAAATTCGCTATGTAAAGTTCGTCGTCCACGTCGCTCCATACATTTTTTCTAACCTCCTCATCTTCCAAAGTGTCTTCTAAAGAATCGTATAGTGGCGCTATAACACTATCGCTGACTCTGTCTGTGTAGTCTGAGTTTTTGTTTTCTCCAACTGTACTACCAAGAACATCTTGGTCTCCTTTCTCACTGTCAGCATTCAAGTCACGCGCTTGCTTATATTTGTCGTTTCTATTGAAAACATTTTGATATGTCCAAACAGCGTACGATGACGCTTTAATTGGACTCCTGTTGAATCTTTCGGCCATACGCAGTCTTCTTTCAAGTTATCTGCAACAATAAAAACATATTTATTTATAAACGAACGCTTAAATCGAAAGGCCATTACTGGCTAAACCAATTTTTTATCTGACGGACAACGTATCGATTTTACAGTGGTATCAAACTACTTATTATTTAATAGAAGAGCTAACACCTCATTTTGTTTAACAAAGCGGCCGCAATTAGAACCTACCATTGGTGTGAGTACAATGGGAGAGGGACTGGTATCGATATCATCGGGTGCTCCGTTCTCTGGTTATTTTAATTTATTTTTTATCGCATCAAATTGGATGGACGGGTTTCTAGCTATGCACTCGGTATTCCGCCGCTATCACGATGTACCCGTCAGTGAGGCGGTTTCGAAAGTTTAAAGTTCATCGTTTTTTGATATTTAATTTTGATCAAACTGCGGTTGAGTGTAGGCGAATAATTGGGTTTTGATTTCTTATTTTGTTGAACAAAAAGTTGAGTAGCAACATTGTAGGAAGAGGGAAAGTATCAAAAGTAATTTATTACCAACATGGGTTTGGCTTCCGTAACAAATTAATGGTTGACGTCAATATTAATTGCATCCATAAACAATTAATTAAATACGTGAGTTTATGGAAAAAGTACTAACATAAAACACATCTACCGAGCAAAACCACTTATAAAACCTGCATATTTACATAGTCAACCCATTCATTGTACCCCTTAACAGGAAGAAACAATATTTTTCCACAAACATTTCCGCGCTCGTTCAAATGTTTTTCGATAGAGATGTGCCTTGAGTACGCAATTATGCATGCGTAAGGCGTTTCTGAGGAGGTACCGCAAGATTGCGAGGTCTAGGGTCAACAGCGTCAGATAAACCGAAGGTACCAGCGAATAAAATATTGAGAGGTGTTATGGCATACAAAACAGGGTTTTAGATGCGATTTATGAATGTTTAAAGTACAGTTTGAATGGAAATCTTGAAAGTGAATAATATAACCATTCTTTCAGTGATTGACACTGATTCTCTCTGTACTTTTATTTCTTTTGTAAGTTCATTAATGATTTCTCGATTAAAGACAGCATTATCTTTATGTTTCATGTCCAAGTATTCTTGTACAGTTAATTAATAAAGTACTTTCATAGTAATGTACTTATTATTGTTGGCTGTTTTCTTTTCATCGCGTAGTTATTTAGCTTAAGTTGTATATCATGAAGACAAAGCTACATTTAATTTGTTTCTCAGTATACTTATTATACTGTTGTATTCTTTGTTTAACTGCGTCTTTTTTTATTTAAATATCTTTTACGCACTCTCATTACATTCCATAACAGTACTATTATAAGCAGCAATGATTATGAGAACGTCATCTTCACACCTTACCTGTCCATTACACATTATAACATCATTTTCTTTTTGCATATTCATTGCAGTCTGTCAATGTACGGCATTGAAGGCGTAATCTCCGATACTCCATGTCTCATTAACATTTGGCGCGGTCAGTGGCCACTCGATAGCTGTCAGAGGAACTTTGACAGCGATACAATACTCGGCAAGAGCCCTTAAGGAACTTAACGAACCCATTCTATGGATTTTCTCACGTGAATTATTATTGCTAGTGGATAACGGTCTGCAAGGGGTCGCATGTGTGTCGATCGATCGCGTAGAGTGGATGAGTGTAATAAATAGCGTAGCAGTGGGTTATGAGTTTTAATGCTTGCATTTGATCGGGATTTCAGTCCGATTAATATTTCCATGAGTCAATAAAATAACATGTGAGAAATGTGAGAATGTTTTATTCAAAGAAATACCTAGTTAGAAACAAAATCCATATAGCCACTAAAATGAAAATTTATTCAAACAATGCTATTCAATTAAAGAAAGCAGCATTTCTCTGAATTTTCTACTTATCCAATACGATACCTAGTTATGACCTCAAATAGAAAAGAAAGAAAGAAAGAAAAATATTTTATTTGGGACACGCACAGGAAATACAAACAGTAATAAAAAAAATAAAAAATAAATCTAAAAGGAGCATCTAAAACTAACAATTATACGAGTTCAAATTAACCAAAAATTAAAATTAAAAACGACCTGTGCGAGGCCAAAAAGGCCACTATCTCAGCATAATGCTGCGATACTTAAAAAATAAATACCGAACCAATGATTAGATTAGATGAGATAGAGATTAGATGATTTAGATGAGATAAATGAATCGAACCAATGATTCAGACCAACCATGCAATAATATAAAATTATTGAAGACTAGTAAAGCCTTTTATCTCTAACCCTTTCTCCTCATAATCATCATCTAGAACATTTTGAACATTTTTTCTTCTTATGAAAGAACAACATCTTCCCACACATAAGACATTCAGCAAAATGCATCAAGTTCAGGAAAACACAATAAGTTTGAACAGTAATTCGTAAACTTGGCCGTTTATCATGAGCGTTGTAATAGCTTACTGCCCACACTAGGAAGGTTTATTACTCTTGAGAATCATAATAAATCCATCGAATTTCAAGCTTCGCCCCAAGATAAGTAGCATTCATTGCTTTTATTTATACTTGTGGTTAATTTTCTTTATAAGGTAAGCAATTTAAGTCACTTCATTGGGGAACTGCTTTTTGTGGTGGCATTGCCTTGGCTACTCGAATAGTAGAATTGAGATTAGCTTTCAACCAATCTGCTCTTGTGGGTGTTTGATAGTTATTAGGAGTTAGTAATTTATCCCGAGGATTGACAGCAGCATCAACGTGTATATTGGCTATTACATTGCAATTACTAATCATGATAATATGTCAATTGATGTCTAGTTTATTGCACATAAATGTATAAGCAGGCACATTGCACAAGAAAGCGGGAACGCCCTTTACACCTGGAGGATTTTATTTTGGTTCTGTTTACGTTTTTTTTCTGCTTGAGTATAGTTTTTATGTTTTTTTCTTATATTGGCGTGTGCTAGTTGATATTCTGGCAAATAATTTAAGGTCTATTTAAATTCTTGTATCCAATTGATGTTATTTTCACTTAAACAAACATCAACTTTATATGAGTGTAAATAAAGTTGATATTAGACTGACTAGTACCATTGAAATGTAAAAAAATATGAAGTTGTAGCGCAAACTGAACCTTATGTGTAAACTTTACAGTTGTTTTTCCTAAAACATTTGTTTGTTTACATGTTTGGCGAATACATTTCGAACGCAGATTAATTAAAATTTTGTTTTTCGCAATGTTAATTACTTTCATGCACTTACTTCTACTTCCCGGCTAAAGAACTAGGAAATGGTGAAGGGCGGGCGTTTTGGGGAACTGTCTAATGTAATTTTGACGTTCATAAAGTGCTGTTTCTCGCCCTAGTTTGAATAAATGACTTTTGATTTTGTTTATTGAAGCCAAACATTTACTATTATCTACTAGGTTCTAAATTTTGACGGCTATACCTGAATATGATTTGAATAAGATTTTAGATCATTGAAATTCAAATTTTGGACGTATAGATAGTTGGCCGTCCCATTCCTTTTGACAGCGGATCAGTAGATCTAACGGTAACATTACGTGTTAGGTCTCAAGGTCGATTCCACGCAATTGCAATTATTACGGTACTGAATACTCTACTTATTTTTGCTTTAATTCAATGTTTGAATGATAAAGGTGTTAAGGTAACTGTTTAAAGTACAGTTATCGATAGGAAATAAATCAAAGTCCCCAGTGATAGTTGAGCTGTAACGTAAATGAGCATGTGAAAGTGTTAGAGGCCTAGTTAAGATGGTTATTTTGAGTATGTTCATTGTCAGATTTAAATGCTTACATTGTGTAACACTGACAATGAGTACAGGAAGCTAAAACTGTTCACAGAATAATGGATGATGTAAACAACCTGTTTTTCTAAACATTTATTATCAATTGAAAACTGGTAGTACAATTCTTTGTGTCCAAATATAAAATGAAATATATTCAAACCTCAGTAAAGCCGTCATGCCCACGATTTAAAAGAACTTAACACTCAGCGTGCGCCAATTCCCATGGGACAGAAAACGTCTGTGTTTTTGAGACTTGGTATAATCCAAACCGGTTTGGGTTAAAACATGAATAAATCTAAAGGATGAAAAAGGATTTTATGTTATGTAGTAGTATTCTTTTATCTAGACTTGAATAATCTATGTCTACTCTCACATCTTTTAACAGAGTCTTAACAATAAAATCGACTTTTACTTCTTACCCGCCATAGTTAAGACGAAACTTACACTACTGCCCGTTCTAAAACTAGACACCTCCGCCGCGAAAACATACACAGGAGTTTAATTCAAGTAGTTCGCATCAGGTTCCGCTACTGGCATTCGATTTGAGTAGCGCTGCGCAACATGACGTGAGCTAATTGAATTGAACTACTGCGGTTTCGCTGCTATGGTTTAGCGGCGGAGGTGTGCTAGCGGCGTGAATACCTGAATTAAAGGGCGCTGTTGGAATGACAACGTTCGGCTCAGCGCCGAAAGTTGAAAAGACAACAGTGCACTTCTATTTAGACGTCGCCTAGTGTTAGTGAAACGCCACTACCCTAACATTTGTTGTATCTAAAGTTACTCTAAGCTGTCTCTGTAGTACTACTTCGTCTATTTACCTAACATCTCTGTATGTTGACCGACAAAAGACCAATAGGACGTTCTAATAGGCGTTTCCGTTACTCTAATAATAATGTAAACGAAAAATCTTCTCTAAGACCGATTTTAAGATGTTTTTTGTGGTGTTAAAATAAGCAAATTGAAGTACTATTTGGAGTGGTATGCAAGTAATTGATTTTTGTATCAACTTCCTGGATGCTTGTGGTGTCATAGCTGGTTTTGTTTCAACACTTTACTTCACGTAGACCAGTGTCTACGTGAAGTAGAAAGAAGAAGTACTGACCTCATGATACAAATAGTATAAAGAAAATATACAGGGTTATTGATTATTGTATGTCGGGAAACCAAGGGGATTTAGGAGAGGTCACTTACAACCAAATGACCCCTTTTGACTTCTATGCAAATATTATAAATTTTCGAGTCATTTGACATTTTATAAATGTTTATTTCTTTCATTATTTAAATATGTAAAATTATATTATGTCAAATTACTCAAAAATGGCTGACATACATTGCACAGGGGTCATAAGACGTCATTTGGTTGCAAATGACCTCTCCTACATTCTAACGGATTGCCTACATTGTAACCAATAACCCTGTATATGACGTCAATTCCAGGTAAATTAAATTATGCTTTCCAGAATGGAAAGATTTTTGTTAATCTTATGGGAGCCTCAAGTAGGAAAAATTAACAACATTTTAGATAAAGGACATGTAATGCAGGTGAAAGATAAATTCTAAAATAGTAGGTACTGTAAAAAATATTTCAAACGTGTGTAGAAACAAAAAGCTACAATTAAATCCTCGACTTTGTTTTCTAGTGATATGAGAAGTATGAAAGGTGCCTTATCTTGCCACCCAAGGAGACAACCATTTAAAAAATAAACGTAGACAAATGAGTCACTTCGGCATTCCTACATGATGACTTGGGTCTTTAGAATTGCAAGCATTTTGACCATTTCTTCGTCAGAAAGTAAATTTTGGAATACTTAGCTGATACAAAACCTCAGCGTTGTCTGAAGAAAACAAAAAATAAACGATTCATGATATTCATTAATAATTTAGTCCACCTCTTCTTTTAGGTAACTCATTAACATCGTCCTATTGTAATGTCCAATTTCTGGACATTATTAATACGGTTTTGGTATGTAAAGCTACAACCAAATTTTTCATCCCTTCCGCAAAATTTTCAACTCAATTAACTTCACAAGTATTCACGAACCGCAAATTCCTTACACACAAACCCTCAAACCAATGGAATTTCAAAGTTAACTGAAATATAATTACTTATTAATACGTGCCGGTTAAACTCCGGTAGGAATAATGGGAGTAGAACCTACATCTCAAGAAACAAACATTGTAATTGGAATTGGTGCTATTTATAGTCGCGTAGGGTGGAAGGTACTGTTGTCTGTAGTCAGTGAAATAGTAATAATGCCGATTGTTACGCCCCCTCAGCATGTTAACGCGGGCCAATGTCTGAGAATTACATCCATCGTACCACTTGTATACAAGAGCTTTGGAAGTAGTTTCGTCGCTTGTGGATATATAGACGTGATTGTGATAAGAAGTACTTATATATAGCAATATTGTTCCAGAGTATGTAATTTAATTATTACTTTTACAGTAGTAAGTTAGTATGAGTAGTGGCGGTATGATTTTTGTGAAAATAGGAGCTGGCTAGCAGGCGCTTTACTTTGTGGAAATAATTTCATCACCACTGCTCTCAAAACGGTGAAGGAAAACATCGTGAGGAAACCGGCTTGTCCTAGAACCAAAAAAACCCCGCACTGAGCCCGCGTGGTAGATTACAGCCTACTCCCTCTAACAGAGAGGAGGCCTGTGTCCCAGCAGTGGTAACATTAATAGGCTGATTATGATTATTTTACGTCTTTGACATTTCTCGGGACCCTAGGGTCCCGGACCTTTGGAAGGCGTAAGAGGGGCCGAAGCCAACTCATTGAGGCCCGTTAGACGTGTTTAATGAAATGAGCCACCAACCGACGGTTATCCCTGTTCGCACTATACTAGTGCACCCAAGGACAACCCCCGGTTGGTGAAGGACTATTGCAGGATATGGAAACAAAGATATTGGTTTATGGGTTTGGGTGGCTAAGTGAACTGGTTATTTAGAACTATAGAGAGACTATGGACCCTGCCTGGCCAATATTTTATGTATAAAACACAAGTGAAATGGCAGGGGGTGACTTGCACACTCAATAATGGGCCCCAGAAAACGGTCGCTAGCACAAAGTATCGTAGCGACAAGGGGGCAACACGTCCTGAGGTGCTTATGAGGAGTGGAGCGGTATTCCACGGCTATCAGGACAATCCCGGAAGTACGGTCAAGATCCCTACCAGCATCTTACTGGAATACTTCCTTCCTCCGAGCACGTTTGCTCTTGCGAATCTCCACTCAAGCCGGCCAATAAAGGCAAGAATGAGGTGGGAGCTCTGTTCCTCGTCAGTGTTCACTCCAGCCGGCCAATAAAGGCAAGCCAGAGATGAGATTATGATTATTATTATTATGAGGTGCTGCCATCAGAGGAGAGATAAAAGGATTAGCAAAACTTGAATCAGAAGTACTCACTAAATCATTGTTCTCAAGAAGAATAATTTATTGCACTACATAATAAAATTGTTTAACTCACTGTTAGCTGTGAATTAAACCAATAAATAAAAAGTTTTACTTTATTTAACATTACTTAAAGCCGGACTTTACAGTAATCACAAAGAATTGTTTCCAATTAACCCACTTCGATAAAATTACAAAAACGCACGAATCCCAATACACAGTTACATTATACAATGCTAATGGAACTGAAAATATTTCACCATTTTCGCAGCGAACAATTGGTCCATCTACCGTAGGTACATATGAATGTAATAACATTATCCGTCGTATGTTCGTGATCGGTTAATTAGTTTCCTCTTATGAAGATTTGTTGTCTGTATCTACGTAGTTTTCATTATGTAGGCACCAGATAACCCAACTGTATTCAAATAAACGAATTCCAGCTTTATTTGCTAGGAATAAGGTTTGAAACACCTTGCAAAATGAGAAATGGGAGCTTGAAAAGTGAAATGCGTGTGATTTTGGACTCTATCGTAATCGTATTAGGTGTGAAATTAATGTTTAGTGTAGTGTCGTAAACAAATAAATTAGCGCCTATATTTGACTAATCCAATTTAGTGAATAACAAGTAAAATGATAACAGATAACGGTTGTTTTGTCAGTGATATGGTGAAATAGAAAGTAATGGTAAGTTTATGTCTCATTCAAGTGATTCATAAACGTAATACATATTTGAGATCAGACGAAATCAATGATAACTTTGTGTAACTATACGCAATAGAGCGAGAGAACTCAGAGATTGATCAAGTAAAAGCTTCAATAGTGATTCTAGGAATTGTAATAATTGCTTCATAGGTTGCCCATTTAAATTAGGTTATAAGTTATCACAAAATAATTATGTACTTTATAAAATAACAAGCGATAACGAAATAACCATGAAGTAAGAAAATGCACAGTCAGTGAAACAAAAAAGCCCTCACTTTTTGGCTTTTAACAAGCAGACAATAAATAAATAAAGACTGAACCTGTCAACAGTATTAATAACATCACAAACAATCCTTTAAATAAAGACGAAAAACACTTCAAACTCAAAAAAAAACTTTCACTAAATCACACAAAAATCTTTACCATGAACATAAAGGCAAAGAGGGGCCGCCATCTTGGTGGTCCTTTCACAAAAAAGTCTGTATTTTCTCAGCGTAACCCGCTCCATGTCCGGCAGTTAGCACTAGCGTTAAGCCAAGCCAGTTGAGGGTAGGAAGAACAGGACCGACCATTAGCCCGCCTAACGCTAACGCAAACATGTTAGTAAATATGACCCTGGAGCGTGTTTCCATTGGACGAGTCGTTAGTCTTTGTTAAATTTTGAAGGACAAAGGTGAAGCACCTACAGACAGACAGTGTCTCAAGGATTTAGTCAGAAGTTGGTTAACATAAATAAACTTGAGTTGCTTACTCAAATTCTAAATAGTCTACAATAGTCTATCTAGTCTAGATATTTCGCCTAGTAAAATTAGATTCATTTAGATAATCTAGAGCCTATACATATTTATAAGTTGCGGATAGTCCTAAGGGGAAACCGTGGCCCCCGTCTAGGCAAGGGAAGGAACACGGGTGGGTTTTTGTCAGTAATAGTCTGACACGCCTTTCCGCTCCGCCCAGAGCGGATTTTCCAAAAAAAAAAAATGCATATCAGACGATATGCATTCCAAAGTCTGGAATGTCTTAAACGATACGAGATTTAAGACGCAGACGCCAGTGACATTAAGCGGTTAGCTTGCTTGTTCTGTATTGAGCTCACGCAATGGGTCAACCGTCAAACGTTCATATGTAGGACTTGCCCATCCAGGAGCCCAAATTAGACGCATTATTCATTTATATACATAAAACAAAAGGTATTATTTTGAATAAAACACGTATACTAAAAGATCAATAATGACCACGGTTTCGGTTTTAGAAAAATACGCTTGATGGATTTAGCGTGATTCTCAGTTTTTATCCGCGTTAGACATAATAAACATAATCTAAAATATTTCTATATTAAGTTATTAAGAAAATGCTCTAATTTAACATAAAGATAATATTTTCTACGTTTAGACGTTATAGTCACTATAAAATCATTAAAAGTCGGATATCGTCGGATTAAGACTCTTAAACTGTGGAATTAAGACAATTATCTCATCCGTCATTTGAACAGTGGAAACAAGCTAAGAGGCTAAAACGTCGGCTTGTGTGATTCCTTGGTCTGTTAACGTTGTGTTAATAGTAGTTATTGATGTTTAATGGATTTTGTTGCCTTGCTTGCGTTGTTCAGACGGATTATGGCCGCTCACTTACGTTGTGAACAGACTGGATATCTTGTCTTGGGGATGAGGTTATGGAGAGAGTGTAAATCTACCTTTACCTTATTTCTCTCCTCTTTTTTGTTTTCTTTTTTTTTTGTTTCACCGTTATTAGTAGTCTGGGATGATTAAGCTACAAAGACTATGCTGAAATATTGAACATGATTGATTTAACTTTTGAACTATGGACTGGGTTCTGGATGCAGAAAGTATCACAAACCAACTCGATTGATTTGACGATTAAAATCAAAGGAATACTGCGTATAATACCTTCAGCTGTCAATAACGAGACACAATAGAATTTTAATTGTTATGCCCACCTGATGTCCACTTGAACAGTCAAGCGGTAATCTTAACAGCCAATAATCCATGATTCATTCAAAAAATATCAAATAAGAAAATCATCAATATAGTGTAATGAACAGTAAAATAGGTCTGATCCATATCCCACAAAAAAAAAGAGTCAAATCACAACACATATATTATTATATGGCATCAGAATACCCTACTTATCATAAACACGTTCATACAGAGAATGACCTCGTAACCTAATTTCTGTCACCCCGAATGAGACGAACATTCCCATTGTAGCCACTGTTCCAACTCCAAGTACGTATCTGTTACTGGCAAGCATTTGCCAAGAGACTTGCCAAAGTTGGGCATTCGTTACGAACCTAACATACCCCCTTGAAGGGGGGTTGGCAACAATTCGATGCGCATATTGAGTTCCCCATTTTGTTTGAGGGCAGGGCGTTCGCCAAATATATTGGTATCTCTCCAGTTTTTATATTTCGTTGGAAACTCTTTTATTTATCGCAGCGAGCATTGTTCGTGACTTGAAGATGTTGTGTTTAAAGGTAAGTTATTGTTCGTTCGTGTGAGAGGAGTTTTTTTTGGAGGAAAACGTTGCTGATTTTTTTGTAACCGATATTTGAGTGGTTTACTTTTTGGCAATTTCTTCGTCATTTCTTTTTAATTTAATGTTATCATAGTAGAGAATTTAAGCCAGATTAAACACCACTCGGTAAAAGCGAGCGCAAGGCTATGCGTTTTTATGGCCATTACCATAACATGATAAAACTGTGGAGTTTTCAATGGTGATTTAAATGAAGAAGATGAAACGAATTCTTGCAAGTTTTTAACTCAACAATCTATGTTTAAAAAAAGTTTTACAGTCTTATTTCTCTAACTAAAAATACCAGAGTAAATACAAAGGTATTTCGTGAAGCATTTCTTCCATCATTATTATCCGTTATTGCGTTCGGAAACATTCCTGAAAACATCAAAGTGGAGCTCTTCCAAAGCCCGCCGTTCATTGGCAGACAAATCTGTTACTTCTTTTTCTTAACAAGTAACTTAGCTTTGAATAAAAAGACGAGGAAAAGATGTTATTTCCCTTTTTTTTTCAATTTTTTTTAAAGTGAGTTTTAACAAGATATTTTTGTTTATGTATAATATGTTCTTTTTTACATTTCATTGTACTTATATGTATAACGGTCACTAGAAACACTTTTAAATAAAATGTACAACTATGGAATAAGGGGCAATGTCTATAGTTTATTAGAATCTTATTTAAGTGACAGATATCAAGTTGTAGAAATAAATGAGATCAGCTCTTCAAATGGCACCGAACAAAAACACCAATCTAAACCTAAAAAAGTACTATACGGTGTACCACAAGGTAGCGTACTTGGACCACCCCTATTCTTAATCTACATTAATGACCTGCCAAACGTCACACAACACCCTATGATTCTTTTCGCTGACGACAGCACAGTTATTTTTACTAGAGAAAATATGGATACTTTTGAAGCAGACGTAAATAATACCCTTAATGTAATAATTAACTGGCTCACAAATAATAACCTGGCTATCAATCTAGAAAAAACTAAACTAGTCACATTCCCGCGAAAGAATAAAAATAACTTCAACATTCAACATGATGATACAGTAATTGAACAAGTCAGCTGCGTAAAATTTTTAGGACTGTGGATAGATAATGATATGACATGGCAAACACACATTGACACAGTATGCAGTAAACTGAACCAGTACTCATATGCTCTATACAAGTTATCAAAAATTGTCGATCTTTCAGCTCTATTAACTGCCTATCATGCCTACGTATCATCAACCCTAAAATACGCTATTATATTCTGGGGCAACGCCACAAATAAAGAATCAGTATTTAAAGCGCAAAAAAGATGCGTTCGCGCAATGGCTGGTATCTTTGTTCCTGAATCATGCGAACCATATTTTAAAAAGTTAAAAATGTTGACCTTTCCATCAACCTACATCTATGAAGTTACAGTATTTGTTAAAGTAAATAAAAATCTATTCGGTGAACTAAAATCAAAAAGACATATTCTGAAAATCTCTAGTATACCACATAGAACTGCTCTTCTTGGCAAAAGTTTTTTTGGAATGGCGTCTAAAATTTACAATAAGATACCTGTGGACATTTTAAGCACCAAGGAACTCCCGCTATTCAAATATAAATTGCGTAATTTTTTAATTGACAAAGCTTACTACACGATCCAAGATTTTCTTAACAATTAGTATCTACTACAATCTGTCACCATACATACAATAAATTGTTATTTTGTAAGATTTTCTATAAAAGTGATACCTGGGATTTTAATATTTTTTTATATACTGCATGTTGACATAATTATTGTATGCCTATTAGGCAGGACATATTGGAACTGTAATTTACCTAACATCTGTCTGTATAACCTATGCCCACAATAAAAAGATTTGAATTTGAATTTGAATTTGAATTTAGAAGTTAGGAAGTTACACAGTGGACCAATTAATATTATTGTAGACGAAAAGTTTAAAAAAAATGCAAATCTTTTGAAATAATGACAAGATACAGATGATATGATTACATTATTTATAACCACTTTCTTATAGAAAACCAATCCTATTGCTATTCTTTTTTACCAGCGATATTTTCTTTTTCTTCCCTTTCTGAACTAAAATCTTCTATTTGACGTCACGAAGCCGCTCGTTCGTGCATATCTTTGCCAAGCTTCCGATATTTTCTACTTCATCGCCACCCGACAGATTCTAAGGAAACTATTTGTGTAAGTAAATACAGCTCTATTAACGTTGTTTATTAAGACGTGAAGTAGTAAATATAACTAAGTAGAGCAGTTTTCCGTGCGTGCGATTGTGCGTGGGCTGAGAATTCAATGGTGCTATTTAAATTAATTTTAAAGTTTATTGTGGTATCTAACCGTCAGGTTGTATTTTTATTGGTTTGCTAATAAACTGAATTTAATTGTAAAAACCTATTCTTTTATTTAAAACGTATTTTATATTAGAAAAAATAATGTTTTATTTTACCGTATCTATTTAACAAAATGTCATGTCAATGTCAAAACATAATAAAATTAATTCTTTTTCTTTCCTTTTAAACTTAAACAAACTAATATCAATTTAAATCGTCCTACAAGGAAGTCACGTTACCAGCGGACAGTACTCACGAGTTGATGACACGCGAGTACGGCGGTGCAGCGCTGCATCGCTTGAGTCGCTAACAGTCTAAAAACTGAAGCGGCTTAATTAAGACCTCGACGACGCCAATTTATAACGAATAGACGTACGTGATTTAGAGGTTGCGTCTTTAAATGGAACAGTATTTTCTAGGATTTATTCTGCAAATGTCAGTTAGTTTTCTCGACTGTTTTTAAATGAGTTCTCAACTTCTCACGCTGTTTATACAGTTTTCATGGCGATATCATTTTATGTTCGTATAAACCGAACAATAGGCAAATAATTAAAAAAAAAACAAATAAAATAATAATAAACATAATATTAATTAATAAATATGTATTAAATAATAATTCTTAGCTTAAATATTACAATTTATAAAAATAAATTACAATAAAAGAAGTCGGTTAACAAAAAAAATCATAGGATTAAATCAATATCTGAAATAAATCTAATAAGAAAAAATATGTTACTGTGGGTGGAAGCAAAACTTTTCAAAACTATTTTTACATAATAACGATAAATAAAAAGTACATTAACTTCTATTAACCCATTTATTTTCAACCAAAAGTGTCATCTAACAAGGGCACTTCCCATCCTAATACGTAGATGGATAGACCCCTTAAGCCGTAGCGTGCGTGCAATGCCACTCTAAAAACTGATGTGACTTAATTAAAGAGCTGAACGTCGCCAATTTACAAGGAATCCCGCATGTGATCACAGACTTGAAAAGCTATCCGATAGCGCAATGCTAATAAAATACGATCCAGCTACTCTTTGGATAAATAATATTAATTATAGACCACTGTTGTAAAAACGTGACCAATTTTGTTGAAATACTATACATTGTTTTTATTGATAAAACTGAAAACTATCGCGGAGAAATTAATATTCAAAAGGTATAAATTATTATAGTATGTTGACATAAGTAACAATGAAAGGAAACTAAAACACAATGTAATACCATTTACATTTGATAAGTAACAAAGCTATAATTTAAAGCAACAAAATAAACACATTAATTACTGTAATAAGGTTTTAAGACAGTACAAATTAACATATTCCCCTGCGAAATACAAAGTAAAGTAAAGTAATATGCAAATATATGGTAAGTATGCAACGTATGGTAAGTGTATGCCTTTCAAACTTCTACACCAGTTGTCATAATTGCAGGTACGTGTCTTCGATTCGAGTGGCGATGGCGCTTCCGAAATTCCGAACGTGAGTGCATTTTCGGAATTGGCTCGCATTTTCCTGATTAGATTTCGTGGAGAGCTGTTGTTGGTAGTGACTGTAGATGTAATTATTTTTAATACTGCAAAGCTTTTAACATGTTCTGTTTTATTTCTTCTGCTTTACGAGTCGATGGCAAAAGTTAAAATATTTTATTATGTTCGATGAGTTGGTTCATGCCAATCGTGGCATCAGTGGACTTTTTCAGGTCCTCAGAAGTGCAAGTATGGACACTTTGAACACTAAAATATATGGGGAAAGGTTTGTTCACGAGCACCGCTTTGGCACTGGGTATTTTACCTCGAATGTAGTAAAATTGAGGACGTCTTCCGTACCTAAATACTTACTATAAAATCTTTCTGAGATTTTTTTGTGTATAAATCTGTTTAATTTTTGTCATTTTTCATCAAAAAAACAAATATATCCCACAAAAAAACTGTCCACTCAGCATATTTTCGTTAAAAACTCCATAAAAATGACACACTACACTAGCCGAAATAACTACATGCAAATTCACTTTACCTATCTAAATATTACCGGTTCTACACATTCGTTGCCCTGGCACTAGACAGTATTTATGTTGTCAATAAAACTCAGCGAGTCGCCAGGGAGTCCTGCGATATAAACATGAATGAAAATAGTCTAGTGGTGTTTTGTCCAGCATGATTCTCGCTTGGCGCACTGTGCAAGTTTGAAGTGCGTCTGTATGTCGGTGGCCCGAAAGTTCGAGTGAGGTAGTTCATTGTCTGCGTTATGTCTAGGTAGGTTAAATTGGGATATCCGGAATACAGCTGCTGAATTTTCTAACCTCGAGCGAAAATCTGGTAGGTACCTACTAGTAGGTATATTAACAAAAACTTAATTATAAAACGTTATTTTGCAGTCCACTCTTTAGTTTTTGAGTACACATTTAACACCCTCAGCGCCAGACCTTAAAAATGATATTTCATTATAAAACTGCCTCGTTGGTTTAATAGTCGTAAGCACTACTGCTGAGATTGAGGTCCTGGATTCGATTCCCAGGTCGGGCAAAGTGTTATTATGTTTTTCCACCAGGAATTTAATTTTCTCAGTATCATTTCGGAGTCTAGAATTGTGCCCGGTTGATGGGAAAGGGCTCGCCCCCTATTACATGGGACTTAAACATAACTGAAGGTGTACTATAGGTATGGAAAAGCAAATCCAGTACACGCGTATGTCATTGTGAAATATTTGCAACAAGTATTGTAAGTAAATGCACAGATTAATACAAATGGGAAACTCCACAAAATCATTTAAATAAAAAGCGACTCTTGCTACTACGCAATAAAGTGCAATTCAGCTATATAATTACGCAATACATTTTCGTAAACGATTCCAGTTGACTGTTCAATAATATTCATTGCGTTATTTACATTGTTGAGCAGATTTTTTTTCGAACTTATGTAGCGATGGATTAGCAAACTGTTTCAAAACGATTCAAATTCTGATTGATCGTGTATTACGTAATTAGGGTACAGGTCGCACAGCGCTAATCACCTACAGTTACATTCACCTAGAAGTTGCCTCTCGCGTGGCTCTTAGATCTTCTGACTACGTTACACTACTGAATTAGCCTAGCAAGGCGGGCTTGCCGCATTCTTGTAGCTTCATACCTAAACTGCGGAGTGTCCCATCTGTATTCATCTGTGGTATTAGAATAGCAGTCAAACCAATCAACTATGGTTATGATTACTGCCCATCCCCTTCAATTAAAAGGGGATGGGCGGTTACTCATAGAACATGTTCGAGATGACACGCAGCCGATACACTCACAGTTCATCGGAAATATAATTCCATTATTACAAAGCGGAATTAATTATTATATTCTGGAGATAATTAATGATAGATCTGATTATAATACTGTGTATTAGGTTAAGTTACATTTGATCGCATTGGTATTGGACTTTCTAGGGAAAAGCTGTTTTTTTTTTCTTCATATTTCAGAGTTAGTCCTATAGTAAAAGTTGTTAATATTCATAAACTTACAATCCCTTTAAGTATGGCCCCTCTTGAGCAGTGATAGCCCAATGGTAACGGCCCCGATTTACGAGTTGTAGATTGTAGGTTCGAACCCAAGCAGGCGTTTTACTTTGTGTAAATAATTTCACCACCACTGTTCCAAAACGGTGAAGGAAAACATCGTGAAAAAACCGGCATGTGCTAAGACCAAAAAGACATGTGACATCTACCAACCCGCACTGGGCCCCCGTGGTAGATTGCCATTCCCTCTTACCGAGAGGAGGCCTGTGTCCCAGCAGTGAGATCATTGGCTGATTATGATAATTTCCCTTTAACCTAACACACTGTATAAGTATTTTTTTTTTTTTACAACAGACTTTTTTTATGTCCTATGAAAAAGCAACCGCAGCGTTGTTTTTTTTTGGCGTTTTGTTATCGATACCGTCGAATATTGTTAATTAATAGGTGAACATCTCACTATTACACTATTAAAGGGGTCCATGGTTAAACAATAACAGCCGCACTGTTCGATAGAAGGTTAAGCTACACTTGCTGTGATAGGTTCCTCGATGGGTGACCATCAATTACATATCGATTTCGTGCCTCGGAAAGCACGTAAAGCCGTTGGTCCCGGCTGTCATTGATAGATCTTTGGCAGTCGTTTCGGGGTAGTCTGAAGCCCAAAAGTCTGACAACCAGTCTTACCAAGGGGTGTCGTATTACCCAGTGACTGGGTTTTGGAGGTTAAATAGGCAGTAGCTCCATGTAAAGTACTGGTATTGCTGCGTCCGGTTAGATTGGAACCCAACCTCAACATAGTCGGTAAAACTAATTGATCTCATTATTACACAGTGCGCCAAAAACTAGCCACACATAGAAAAAAATACAGAATCAACAAATCACAAAACTATACGCTACAACTTTACTCACAAAGCCACGTTTCCATTGTACAGATAGCAACATAATTTATTGTACGGTGTACAAATAAACTGCGAATATGTTAACAAGGTGAAACAAACGATGCAAAAACAAGACTCAAGCGTTCATATTTATAGAGAATGAAATCGGCGCCCGGAGCCCTATTTTAGCTACAGCCCTTTAATTTATCGTTGACTTTGCAGTTCTGTAAGTAAAATTGGTTGCACATTTTAATACCCGTAATTGCTATCGGATGAGCGGTTCTGGATTGACGGTTTTTTTTTTGACGGTACAAAAAGTTAATGATTTATTTTAGTACTGGTTTTTGCTTTAAAGTGTGTATTTAGAGGTTTTTGTTTGAGTAAGGATTGTTTCGTTAGCATTTCTGGTTTAAAAATGTCGTTTGGTTTTAATTGCTTATTAGGAAAAACTATGTTTTTGTTTGAAAAAGGTTTAGGACATGAATAAAACTTACATAAAAATTCTGTCGTGTTTCAGTCTTTATTTTTTACAAAAGCAAATGACCCCTTTTGTTCACTCCACTCTACCAACATTTCTGTGAATTACGAGAGTACCAATCACACTTTTAAAATAAAATTAATAACAGGCCAATTCCTATGCATGAACTTAAAAAGAAAAAGCTTTATCCATTCTTTAGATATTCATAGACGCATGTTCGAAGAGCTCCACTGCAAATGTAACATCATTCTATTTCCACTTGTACCATATCCCTCCATTTAACACTAATAATTTAAATTTTAAACCAACATTCACAATATTCAATAACGTTACAGTTTCTAAATAGCCCTAAATTATGGCACCAATGGATTTTATCCATAAATATAGCATATCACAGAACGGTGTGCTTACTGAACAACTTTCATAGGACCAACATCATAACGTAATCGCTAAAAAATATCAGCCGTCTCACACGTGTCGAAGAGGAGCTCGTGGCTAAGTAATAACAGCCGCACGGGTCGATCCATCAGGTTAAGCTACGGTTACCGGGGTTGGTCAGTGGATTGGTGACTATCTTTACATACCGAGACTCCTCCGCGCCTCAGAAAGCACGTTGGTCCCGGCTGTCATTCGTGGATCTTTGACAGTCGCAGTCGTTACGAGTGACACCAGTCTTACCAAGGGGTATCGTATTACTCAGTTACTGGGTTGTGGAGGTCAGATAGGCAGTCGCTCCATGTAAAATACTGGTACTCAGCTGCATCCGGTTAGACTGAAAGCCGACCCCAACATTGTTGGAAAAGCCTAGGCGTATTGATTGATCATACGGGTCGAGTAGTTATTGGAGTTTTGTATGGGACTGTTGATATTTTTTTTGGTCCCATGAAGAAAGTTGTACAGTTTGATGGTCTGTACCACAACCTTAAATATGACTACACCTCTCTGATACATACGGTATACTAAACATTGCATATTCCCGCCCACAGTGCAAGACAAATCAACTCGTTTATTTTAGAACTCTGGACAGTATGACACATTGTAATGAAATAAAAGACAATCGCCTGCCTTTGATGCTAGTAAATGAACAAAAAGCGTGTCGAACGCTTTTGTGAGAGCTTGCATTAATATGTTTGACAATTATAGTTGCATAGTGGGGTAATTTTCTGTGATGATGGACAAAATTGTTAAAGTATTTTTTGTGTTATTTTTTTGGGAATTTAAATACCAGATAATGATAATGCTTTTTAATAAGAACGTGATTTAAAAAGCACACTGTTTAAAATACAATTTCATTCATTCATTATGCACTTCATTTATTTACGATCAGTCCGATTTATTAATAAAACGGCTTATTATGAGAACACACGATAAATCCATTGAATGCACATAAATTACACGTTTGGTAGGTACCACCAATTTCAGTAATACGAATATTCATTTTATATTCACTTCGAAGGAAATAATGCATAACAAAAGTTCCTGTGTAAAATAATTTCTCAACGGTAATTTATATCACGAAATTGGGTTAATTAGATAGGTACACAGGTGATGTGTACATATTAATTTATAAATTTTAATTAATGCTCGTTACGGCACGGCACGCGTAAGATGTATAAAAGATCACTCACGGCGCGTTTTGGACGAAATTACCGAAATTTTCCTTAACATCTTAATGACAAATTTATGATCTTATCACGAAAGCTACGTAATAAGGATGAAGTTAAAAAATACAAGGAAAATTTTTTTTTTTTTTTTGTATCATTTGCTAAAACTTAGCTCTAGTGTAGTCTAACGGCCGGACACAATAACCTGTTGTCAGTAAAAAACAGATCGCTATTGACAGTAGAAAGTATAATTCTATCTGTCATTGTGTCACATTCAATAAGTTATTTATTTATTATACTTTATTGTACACCAGATAATACATTACAAGAAGAAAACGTAATACACTACACTACAAAGTATACAATGGGTGGCCTTATCGCTTACTGCAATCTCTTCCAGGCAACCAAGCAAGTTCAAGTCAAGTCAAGTTCTTAGTCTCTGACTGATTATTGGGACGTTAAAACCATAGATTGATAAGTTTTTCTATCTCCAGTATGCCAAAACTGGTGAAAGATAGGTTATTGGGTTCGGCCGTAAGACTCCTTTATATTGAATACTTAACCAGTCACGTTATCCATTTTAATCATGTTTTTATCATGCCTAGGTTTTGTTAAACCCATCGAGCCGTGAAGTCCAACAAAAAATGTAGAATCCGCAAACTCAAACACTGCTGCTGATTTAAGATCTAGGCAAATCTAGCACTATATTTTTTGTCCAGATTTCGTCGAGTTGAACCACTGGGCCATTAAGTGCTACCAAAAAAACCAGATCGTGATCTCAAATTCGGTAGGAACTCGAAAGCACGCGCTAAATTCATCTAAAAAATGTAAATGAAAACAAAGTTTTTGTTCGTGAGAAATATCAACATGGGATTGACAAAAACTAGCATTTTGAAGTTCAAAGTCCGTTCTCGATTACGTCGTCAAGCACATCGCCTGTTAACTTGGTCACAGATTTTCTACGCACGTACGTTCCTGATCGAGTTCGTGATTTCGTTGAGAAAAAAAGTGAGATTAGGGACAATAGTAGTCACTATTTGTGTTCTGATTTTCACGGCTTGATTGTATATCGTTGGTGTGAGATGACTTATTCTGTATATTCATTTTTATGTCTCGTGCGAGGCAAAAAGTAGTCGTCACGGTATTTTTTTACACATCAGTAGTCAAATGTTTGTATAGCTGACTACGAATTTGGAACAAAATATAAAAAAATCGGAACTTTTAAAAAGTCTGATCGAAAAAAGTAATTGCTACATAAATAACAATTCAGTCAAGTTTATAAGAACAGTACAAAAATCTTGAGCACCAACTTATTCCATAACTCGTCTTTTTCCACAAAGGACCACAGTGCAAATGGCATAATTCATGAAAAAAACATTTGCGCGAAATCCAAACAAAGACATTTAAAATAATCGTTTTCAAAAGATAATACGTTTACTGAATACACATTTGGATGTAAAAAACAGATGATTGTCCCTTCATTACTGCGGTAATAATTCACACCAACGCGAAAAGTTTTGGACACAAAATTGAAAAAGAGATCGCGTGTGTAGTCCAAGTTTGAGGATTGCAGCGGTTTGAGAAATATAAATTTTTCAATAATTCATCATCATTCTCCCGTCCTTATCCCAATTTATTTGGGATCGGTGCAAAATGTATTTTTCATCCATCATCACCTTTCTACTCAGATCTTACACACAGTTTTAAACTTTAAATTCATGATAAAAGAAAACAATTTTGATTATAACACTTGTAGGTCATCTACATTCTACAATCAATATGAACCACCTTATTTTTAACGTTGCTTATAGTTAAGAGACGTTTAAATGGGTAATTGTAAAAAACTGAAACTTATTTCTTTTGTGGTAAATTGGAAGCAAAAAAACATTGGTAAGAATGTTCTGAAGTAGCAACCGCGTTCCGGTAGACGCACGTAGTGTTGCTTTGGGGAGGCCTATGTCCAGCAGCGCATGTCTTTTGGCTAAAATAAATTATGAAATTGGAAGCATTTTGCAGTCAGTAGCAAAAAGGACAGGCTACTTTTCATCCTGAATCGCAGACAAAGTCGCGAGCATCAGCTAGTGTTATTATAAAAACAACCTTCGTTTATAACTTGGGCCACACTCCCGTCGAGGTAAAGTTTTTACCCCAAAACATGCCTACAGATTTCCCAGTTTAAAGCGCTGGTCGGTTATGCGGCAAAAACAAGTCGCTCGAATAGCTCGTAAATTTCGGCAGGGGGCGCTTTGGCTTTTTCTTGGACTTCAAAATCGAATTTACTGGTGGAGTATGGAAAACTATATTGGGGACGAAGTTGGGATTGTGGTACAGTTGAAGCTATACTATACGATATAAACTATTGATATAATTGTTAGATGATAGCTTCTAGCGTATTGGAAAAACGTTTGTATTACGGCGCATATTATGCTGATTAAATTTTTAAATCCTAACTCTGGTGAAGATAATAATAATTTAACTATCACAAAAGAAAAAGCTTCTGTGACAGACGAACAAAAATGTGATCGTATTAAGTCTCCTTTTTTCATTTTAATGTTGAAACAAATTATTTTTCTTTTCGTGTGGTTAGTAGCTAACCTGATGTCAAATTTTTTTTTAAAGCCGCCCTCTGCCTTGGCTACACATGCCACTGAGAAATATCTGTCAGGCTTCTCGGCAGGTTTCTTCACAATGTGTTTGGATTTCAAATTAAGTTTTGTAAAAAAAGACTTTGAAAATCAGTAAAAATACGCTGGGTAAAGTAGAATTCTGAGTTTCTGACCTACCCTAGAGCACAGTTCCATGGAGACAATAACTTACATGCAGTCCCAGCCTACACGGTTATAACATACATTACTAAGTAACGGCATACATTGTGCGATTTCAAGCCATAAACACCGTACATTGTTTGTTCAGACTATCTGCACGCGTGCGCCGAACGGAAATATGCATGATTTGTGACCCACTGTTCTGTCCAACGATGTATCTGGCATCAAATTAACCGGTAAACTGTGTAACTGGGCCCCTATATAATATGTTTGTATCATGAGTTGGTGTCATCGGCTTCTCTTCGTCGAACGAAAATCGAGAAGTCTGAAATTGAATCGTCAGGAGAATTGAAATAGTTGGCGATACAAAACAAGTTTCATAAATCATTTTTTTCTACTTTCTAGAAAAAACTTATGAGAAATATGAGGAGCTTTGTGTTTAATGTTTTTGTTTAGCAAAATATTGAGAAGCTGTGTTTCAAGTCTAGCACTGAACATTTAAGTACTTGCCAAAGATCTATATACATACATAAACTCACGCCTTCTTCCCATGGGGGTAAGTAGAAACTACAGAACGCCACTTGCTACAATCCTTACCTATATACTCTTTTTGCTTCGCTTACGATGCACAAACAGCCTGATATATCAGGCTGTTTGTGCATCGTTTACGTTCATAGGTATATCAGGTCATACATGGCATGAATTTAGAACTTTTACTGATAATCAAATCCCTATCCTACCGTAAATGTAAAGTAAACATCCAAATTAGTACCCTAATTGCGTAATACACGATCAATCAGAATCTGAATCATTTTGAAACAGATTGCTAATCCATTGCTTCATAAGTTCGAAAAAAAATCTGCGCAACAACGTAAATAACGAAATGAATATTGTTGAACTAAAATTAAACAGATTAGTCGGAATCCTTAATTAAAAATATGTTACGTAATTAGATAGCTGAAGTGCATTTAGTTGACTCCCCAACAGTATCTCAACAACAAATTCTGATAGAACAATTTCCATGAAGTTTTCATATAAATTGTTCTACTGGAGTCGCGGCCCGCTGTCGCGTATCGCCTGTCTGTGGTCCTGGGAGCCTTGATGTGTGAGATTAATTTAATTAATTAATTTCATCGTGATGAATACTTGGTGTTCATATTCGCTTTTCGGTAGTTTGACTGACAGGCAATTTACAGCTAGCTATCATGTCAGCACGTCATTTTGAAGAGCTAGTTTTTGGCCTTTAGGTAATGCGTTATGGAGGGAAGTTGAAACCAGGTTTGATTACGCGGGTATTGATTAATTTTGATCCAAAAGTGGACTTCAGATGAGCTCGTGCCTAAGTAATAACAGCCGCACGGGTCGATCCGTCAGGTTAAGCTACGTTTGCCGGGGTTGGTCAGTGAATGGATGACCATCTTTACATACCGAGACTTTCCGTGCCTCGAAAACCACGTTAAGCCGTTGGTTCCGACTGACCGTTGGTTACGAGTCGTCAGAAGCCCGAAGGTTTTACACCAGTCTTACCAAGGGGTATCGTATGGGCATCCATCAAAGAACTGACCGCGGCCAGCGTAGCTTAACCTTCGATTAACCCGTGTGGCTGATACCATTTGGCCACGCGACCCTCGTTTTTTTTTCATTGACTTTATTTTAATTTTGCAACATTGCAGGTATTTTTTTGTTGTATCATTACCCTGCTTGTATAGCTTATTATACTGACAGATAAATATTATTTCGGCCTTCTCTTGCAATTCGTTACGACATTACCAATGGAAAATTTATTACATATCCTTTCAAGGAAAATTAACATGTAATCCAATCTCAGTACAGGTAAAAATCGTAGATATTAAGGCGTGTATAAACGACAGCGCAGCAGCAACACGCGGCGTTTGCAGGACACATTTCTGCCGCGCTCTAGTTTGGTCTAAACCGACGAATGTTTGCGCGGCAGTACTGCGCAGCACATCCGAGACACGCCACACACTTCAGTAGGCAATATCAATCTGCCTAGCCTTTAATACTTCTTGATACAATTACTGACGAATTTTTTGCTAGAATTGTTTGTGCGCGGCAGCGAGACAGAAGCGGTCGCGCGCGGCAGTCGTCCAAACACGGGGTGGCAGGCCGCACGCGGCAGCCACGCGCGATTGCTACTCAATGTTTGGACACACCTTAAGATATTCCCATCATGACTTATAGAAGAAAATTATTGCTAAAAATAGAAGCTTATTCCCACTGGATTACAAGTATTACAACCCTCCTTAAGGCCGCGGATTTCCTCAATATTACTCAGTTCCTAGAATGGCGATGAAGGTCGTATGTTTTGATGAGATGTACCCTATATGAGGTTTGCTTAGATGGAAATATCGGCACACTTACCGTGACCATGAAAAAATGAAGCTGGAAGGTTGAAATGAGGTTGGAAGGGTAGGGCATAAAATCTATAGTTGAAGCTTGTTGAAAATATTGAAGTAGAAACGTTACGTGTTTTGGGATGTTGTGTAAAAACTTGTTTCTGGAAGAAACAAACCTTTTTGTTTTGGGTTAGTTATAAGAAGATGGATGGCCAAACGTTATTATAAGGTTGTTAGTGGACGGTCATAATCAAGTAGTTTTTCTATTCCTATTTATCCAGATTTTTATGTGACTAACAGCCAGTTGCAAAAACGACTTTAACTTTTAAAGCTCTCATTAAATAGTAATCTTCCATTAACTTGTTTTAACTTGTTGCAGGAAGCAACATTAGAGTAGATTTTAATGGTTCTTTAATGAAATTAATTAAATTATTAGCGTTAATGATCCATCAGGTAATGGGGCATGTTTGTCATTGTGCAACTAGGTTTTAAATGGTTTAAATCGTTGATGAAGATGTCGTGCAGTTGATTCGACCCAAAAACAACAAAAAAACTGTCAAATTGATAACCTCCTCCTTTTTAAAAACGGTTAAACATACTTTACTCAACTCCTCGGAACCACATTAACGCACCTAAATGGATCCAGTATACTTTTAAACCACCAATTTGTATCAAGCGGCGGTATAACTCAAAAAGTCACAACCCACAACCGAACTATTACTAAACTCTCCGTTTTCAGTTGCCAATAAAAGGAAGACGATACGTCGAAATTGCCACAAAAAACTACTTTTTATTATAGTTAAATTGGAGTTGTCGTCCAATTCAAAGTTCTCGAACTCACTTTTGAGCTCGAAAAAGCTCCTATCAACATTCCTCATAGCCAGTTCAAAAACCGAAGGCGTTAAACGCAAGTTTTTCCAACGAAATTTTTGTAGGGATGGGGAAATGTGTCTCTTGAAACTTATCGATAGTT
Organism: Conistra vaccinii; assembly: GCA_948150665.1. Lineage (NCBI taxonomy): Eukaryota > Metazoa > Arthropoda > Insecta > Lepidoptera > Noctuidae > Conistra > Conistra vaccinii. The sequence goes on from OX411326.1 coordinate 19,444,491, forward strand.
CGTGAGATGATTCCTTTTCTAAGTGATCAAACCATAAAGTATGTTACAGACTTTTCTTTATTTTTTTTTAAAACGTTGCCTTACACTAGGAATTTCTCCTGTATTGTGGGTGAGTTTAAAAACATTTAAAGTCACATACACAAACAGCCGCAGCAACTTATTTCAGTTTATAAGCAAGCATTCTTATAAGCATTAACAAAAATACCAATAACTGACTGTGACATAAAGTTGTGACACAAAACATAAATTGATAGGTTTTAAAATGAAGTGTATTACTTCATTTTAAATTAACAAAATCAACAATGAAGTCGTACCTATTCGCGTCCTAACTATTGTTCTTATCGATAACTCAACAATTTCTACCGACGTCCCATCCCTACGCTAAAGTATCGCAGATCGTAAATCTCCGTTTTTCCTCGTCGAGTGAGGGTCGACAAGGATTGTGCAGACCTCCAAGGAGTTAGAAGTCACACCTGGCACTCTGAGCCAGAATTAATGGTGGAATGGTGCAGTCCCAATTCCGGTTGAAATCTGCATTAGCAAAAGAATTATGGCGCGGCGATAAATCTAAAGAAAATTTTGAATTTTTAAATTATTAGTTTCCCGTGAGTTATGGTGGTAGAAACAAGTTGGGAGAAAAGTTTCCCTGTTTTAGGTTGTTGGTGAAAGTTCATTGAACTTTAGCACGGGTACAGAGTTTTTTTTTTCTTAACCTGTTTCACGAGTAAGTATTTTCACAGTTTCATGCAAAATCTGTATTATAAAATTGATCTATTTCAAATACAAAGTTTAGTTTCCACTCTTCTGCAGTATTTAAGACTATGAACCCCTTTTTGTTAAACTCGTACAAAATATTACAATTTTATTTGGTGTTAGTATACAGGATTTATGGTTATACGTCGGCAATGCGTTATGAAGATGTAGGAGAGGTCATTAGCAACCAAATGACCCCCTATGCCAATGTCAACCATTTTCGAGTCATTTGAAATTTTATATTTTTATTTACCCCTAGGTCATTTGGTTGTAAATGACCTCTCCTACATCCCCTTAACGGATTGTCGACGTCTAACCAATAACCAGGGTTATTGGGTAGACGTATAATGTACAGATAAATAGACTTTACTGGGAAAAATATGAAGGCATTCTTTTGTATTCACGCTAATTTCTATTTCACAATCCGAAGAATTTTGATGGAACTTCATTTGTTCCAAAAATTCGTCCACTCGACAACAATACGAACGAACTCTATAATGCAATGAATGTTGTGGAACTGTCAAAAGGAATGGCATTGCTATTGTAAGTGAGTTACGTAATTACGCTGCAGGTTTCCTCTAAATCCTTGAGCACTTCTCAACCTAATCACACCCCTATATCGGCCGTTCATCATTTGTCTCTAACAACTCATCAATCGGAATCGCAGTTATTCGAACGAATACAATTTAGAGAAAAAAAGCCTTTGTCTCCGGCACAAAGCAATTACTGTGTAATTTGTCACTGCTCCCATCCACAGTTTGATTTCTTTAGTAGGGGATTAGATTGATTGATTAGCCATTTCAGCTTCCTCCTTGGTAGGCACCGAACTATCTTAAATGACTGTAAGATTAAGATTGGCTATGTTCCCAAAGATATCTGGGTCGCGGTGTATACTCGATGGCACTGCCAAGAAAAAATGTGACATAAAATTACGGAGTAAAAGACAATTTTAAACGTTAAAGGTTTAAATCAATTTTATTATTCGAATTTTTGGGGTGTTAAAATGTGAAGAATTTGTGATAGTAATTTTATTAGACGTGTTGGAAAATGAGTCGCATTAATTTTTTTATGTGAATAGAACGTGCGTGCCGAAAGAAAAAGTCCCTCAAAAAGAAATCTATTCATATTTAGGTAACATTAAATAAAAAAATATTGCTTAAGACAAAGAAGATTTTTTATAAAACTGGTCCAGTACAACATTCTTAAGTACCCTTCAAACAGTAAATTTATCTCCCCATAATCTTTAATACCGTGAGACCACATAAATTCACAACTCTTGCTAAAAGACGGTAAAAGGTGCACGCCAAGTAATTACATAGCCCCATAGGCCCTTAAACACATACTAGAAACAAAAACGGAATGGGCAATAACTTTACGTGTAAATAGCTTACTTTTACGACTGTTAAAATATCTTCACATTCATTCCTTGCAAGGTGTGGTGGGCACACTTGGAGGCGTATTAGCACTTGGTATTTAAGAAATACTTGCGAATTCTCTGTAATACATACCAGCTAGAAATAAACCTTTTTATGAAAGAGGCCGTGAGAGGGTTTTAGGGTAGTAAAATCCTCCACAAAAAAGATGTTAATAGAAATAAGAAAGTAATTTCTTAACGGATACTATTTTTTCGTCACTTTAACTTCCTCATTATCATTCTCGTGCCCTTATCCCAATTTATTTGGGGTCGTCGCGACATGTCTTTTTCTTCCATACTTCTCTATTGATCGTCATCTCGGGAGTCACCCCCTTTCTATCCATATCATCTTTCACACAGTCCATCCATCGTTTTTTTTTGTTTTCCACTACTAGGCTCATATATTATATAGACTTTCAAATTCATACTCAAAAGTTTCCTCAGAACATTTGCCTCTCCTCCGTATTACAAGCTCTTATGTTATGACTTATGATGTGTCATGATATGCCATGACAACCGATTTCCACCCAACTTTCCAGTCACCGGTGCCACTTTCAGACCTATAAAAATCACAAAATGATGTTCAACTAAACATTTTAACCCTAATAACATCGTTCAAACCACACGTAGGTAATCAACAAGATAATAAAGTTAATAAGAGAAAGGAGAAAGAAAAGATAAAAGATTAAAATCACGTGCAAGATTCAATTGAAGACAAAGTTGTAACAACTTTAAGTTTGCAAAGTGATAACATTTCTATTACGGACCGAGCTGATAACAGAGTCGGACCAATTAGTGAGATTGACGCTTTGGTTACTAACACTTTGATTCTAGAACTTAAATTTGATTATATCTTGGAGTGGTGGTCTAATTTATGATATTATAGCTCCAATTTTGGTTTCAAAGAGAGTGGTATAATGAATGAGAATAATTAATTTTCGTTAATGTAATAGAATACAGGAATTAATCAGATAATAAATGATAAACACATGTTAGAAGACTGGCTCATTGGTCTAGAGGAGGCAAATACTACTGCCGAGGATGAGGTTCAGAATTCGATTTTCAGGTCGAGCAAAGTGTTATCGGGTTTTTCCAACTGGAATTTCTCAGTAACAGCCTGGAGTCTAGATTTGTGCCTGGTACATGGTAATAGACTCGCTCCCTATTACATAGGACTTAAACCTAACTGGCGAAATGTAGGTGTAGGAACCTACTTAGGTCACCTCTGCCTAACCCTTCGAGGAAAATAGGCGTGATGTTGTGTTATAAGACCCCGACAGATGAATACAGATGGTACACTACGCTTTTTACATATGAAGCTAAAAGTACGCGGCGGCGGCGGGCCAGTATTGTCGGGCCAATTCAGTGAGTGTAACGCAGTCAGAAGATATTAGTTACGCGATATAAAGAAAGGAAATTAAGCAATGGTCCGTGGCCTTGACATCTACCAATGAACAACATTGGTTGAATACGAGGCTTTTGGCTACTTTTTTATGTGTATTTTATGTTTTTCATTATTTAAATGTGCGTTTTGTTTGTGTAATTTTTTTTTCCTTTGAGGCAACTTCTAGGTAATTAGTGCTGTGCGACCTGAATGGCACTTTATTGTATCGTATCAAAGTCGCTTTTTCTTTAAATGATTTTGTGGAGTAAGCCATCTGTATTCATCTGTGGTATAACACGATCAAGCTAATAAAGTTGTATTTGGTAATAGAGTGACTGTACTGTCTCTAGAACTTTGAAGGCAATATTACTACAATTTCTACCTGAAATTTATTCTTAGAACATAATTAAGTTACCCAACGCAATATCCAGTTTGAAGAGAACATTTCTTTTTTGTACGAGAAAACATTCTGAGGTACAAATACTTGGAACCCAGCCAGCAATTATTTACCTTACCTTCTCACTACGAACTAACTATAGGTATCCACAAGTACGTCGTAAGTTATCTCATAAGCCACTATTAAATCTAGTACAATATTTGTCCTACCCTAGGCGTAATCGACATCCAACAGTTTAGAGCAAATACACTGAGGTAGTATTAATTACTCCGCTACGATTACATTTTAATATAAACCTAGAGCAAACAACGTCAACGAAAATGAGGAAACTGTTAAATCTATCCATAAAGCAATCACAAGCTTTGATATTCTACAGCGAAAAGGACAAGTAAAAATGAATCTTAATCACAAGTATCATGGAATAAAAGCCTTCTAAGCCCCGCAAAATCCGACGATGGCCTGCAAAAAGGGAAGACAACGTAGGTTAATTTGAATCCCCGCGTTTGTAAGCCGAACAATAATTGGATTTGGACGTCCAAGTTGACAGTTCATTTCGTTGTTTCGTCCCCTGACATGTACCGTTAAGATTATGAAAAGTTATTATTTCAGAAGAACCCTCCCTTGACTAATTTGGATAAGAGCCAATTATAGAAATGCCCAACTTTTTCCTTTTTGAAACTGAGTTAGGTGTAACGCAATTTTGCAAGGCAGATTTATGTTGTAATTTCCTTCAGAGGGGGACAAACGCTTTGAGTAAGTTAACTTAAGCATCGTCTAATTAGGTACTTTTAATTCAAATTGGATCAACTCTCGACTCAGTCGTAACTTTCTCGTGAATCGCGCTCGGCAAAACATTGCCGACATAAAACAATCACAGCGAGACGTGTAATTATGTAATTATTCAGGACAAATTAAAGTTCGGGGGAAGGGTGACTTGTCAAGTGCGCAAAAACGGTAGACAGGCGAACAACAGCGGTTTTTGTTTCGGCAATAACAAGGGAAGACAAAAACAGTGGCATCAAAATGTATGACACTCAACCGGCGTTCGTCTCGACAGTTTTTGCACAAGTATAAAAACTTTGAAGGGATTGTAATGCTTGGACTTAAGGGCCTTAAGTGATTTTCGTCGTATTTAGTTGAAGAGTTTGCTCAACTTTTTCCTTGGGCTTAATTGTTTCGTTATCTATATTTTTTGATGGGAAAGTTTTGTTTCCCTATTATTCACTCTTAATGTTAAACAAAACTCTTCTACTTTCCTCATTCTAACTTCTATCAGACGTAGCATTGTCTGAACTATCAGCCGTATGTGTGATATTGATGACTTAAGGAAATTGAATGAATGTCTACAACCATTAGCTTTTATCAAAATCAATGGCTACATCGAATCGTATTGTAGTGAACACGCTTCATCAGTAACGAATGATTTATGGGCTAACAAACAAAGTGTTGAAGGGACAAATGGCTAATGTCGATTTTTTATCTACAACTTATACATCAATACCCAACATAAGACAGATAGCTGTAACGAAACAAATCTTTAATAAAACCCAAGATGAAAATGTTCAGCGAAAAATAAAAAGCTTAAAGATATTAAAACAAGCCAACCAGATTAAAATAAAAGCGTTCAAGCAACGAATCTTATTTTAGAGCTCTCGGGAAGTGAAAAGTTGCTACGGAAATAATCCAATCACAAGCAATAAAGAAGGGCAAAGGGAAATTAATACCAATGCTGGCGACAAAGTTGATCTTGTTCGTCTTGACAGATGTCTGCGAGATGAAATATTGTGTCGACAAGATGACTGGAGACAGTTGGAGACTTGTGAGAGACTTAATTCAAACAACTACTTTAATACGTAGCAAGGTGAATTCGTTTGTAGACATTTTTCGTATAATGAGATGTTGGATTTGTATACGAGCGACATGCTAAACGAAAAATAACTGTCAGTAGCCGATGAATGACGCTAAGACGGATTGCAAGTTGCAACTTATTTTGCACAAAATAAAGCCGTTACTTAATTTACTGCCTTAGTATTTTATGCTCATTTTAATATCTTAGAAGGCAATGTTACCCTTCCACAAAGATAAAGATAGACGATCTTCGGTGACGCTTCGGGCCATAAAATTAATTAAAAAATTAGATTCTGGCGCTAAAAAAGTCGTTACACTAAATATCTAAAGTTTCAAGTAGGCACCTCAATATTCATTAAAAAGATACCAAAGTAATTTTAAACACGAAGATCTTATTCTTTCTACGATTAGAAAATAAACATTAAGAGAACCGGCTGGCAAAACACACATCAAATGTTTATTAGACCAAAAGATCATGTTGAGCCAGTTATATGGCCACCCAAGATGAACAATGTTTCCGAAGGTCCATATCATAAAATCTTTCTTTTTATCGAGTACAAGTTCGTTTAGGCGTAAGGGAATGAGATAGATTTTACACCCACTCGGTTAGCTTCGATTGTTTTACGATGCCTAATCAAATACTAAGTGCATATTTGCTTCAGATATTGCAAAATTTACGAGCTTAGTACCTGAGTGTTTATCGAGGACATTAAAGGCTTCGCTTCGATTCGTTTTATTGTTTATTTCTATTAGTGGTCGGACATGGCATAATACATTTAGCGGGAGTATGCTTATATAAATGTTTTCTGTAAGTGTTACTGTTGTAGTGTCAAGAGTTTGTGTAAAACAGAAATATCTATCTTATCTTTTGCTTCTTTTGTTGGCAGAGGTTAAATTGAGTCAGATTAAGGTGACATCAGTCTTATTTAAGCGCAAACGTTGTATGCAACAGTGATGTATCATCCTGTTTTTCCCACAAATAAGTCCAATTAACATCATACTAGATAATTTTCTATATATATAAATTCGCGTTGCTTGGACATTCGTTGTAAAACGTCTTACTTGATATGTTTATTTAATATATACGAATAATTCTCCGTGAATTATGCGCGTGGGCAGGAAGACGGTGTTAGATCGGATATTTATTGTGATACTGCTCATCTATGAGGGATTTATTGAAGGTGGGATGCTGGAGTTTGGGGACTGCTTGTAATGTGGTGATAAATATCGACGGGGATTGCCGTTGATGACAGCGAACGCTGCTGTGGAAGGTCTTTAGACGTGTCAAGCTTGTCTTGAGACCATTTGACACTGGTATAAAAAAGATAAGTACGAATGAATAATCTGCTTGTCTGATGGTAAATATTTTTTAACTTGAACATGGTTTTTGTTTTAAAATGTTCAGGTAGGCTATAAAAGGCATAATAATTTATATGGAAAACATGATAAAGATAGATAAGAAAGCATTTAATGTGTAATATATAAAATCGAAATTACAAATACGCAAGAATGAAGTAATACATCATTTCAATCTCAATAAATATCAAAAGTAGTTAATTATAAAACTAGTAGCGTTATTGACGCGAACATTAGTACTAACTAAGCCAGTCGGACTTCAAAGAAGGTCAATAAAACTTTGCAGCAGACATTTATTACTGATTCCAGCTACTTAATATCTGAAATGCCATAAAACATTACTGGACAAGCAATATCAATTAAAACAGTGCGTTGGTTTGAGTCAAGGTCTAAGAAAGGAATGTTTATTAAATTGAAGAAGGGTTTTTGAGTAAAATGAAGGAAGAATTTTACTGAGAATTGTTCTCGGATAGATATTTGGGCAGAATTTGGAATATTAGTAAAGGTATAGTATACCGTGCTTCTTTAATCTTGGAGATTATTTGACTTAAATCTTTTCATTGCAAAGCTTTGATTTTTATTTCAGTTTCTTATTTCTTATCAATTTAGGTATTGATTATGCAAATGATACGGTGATAGTAAATAGTTTAAGAGGTAAAGATAAAGTTCTTTAGTATAATAAAGCTTTCTTCGAAACAAATGTTACAAGGGGCAAGTGTCACGTCGAACCACTTTTAAGACTATCTTAGTTTCGTTCGGAATAGGTCCACAAAGACATGTTCAATGCTCAGAACACGATCACATAAAATGGCCAGTAAACTTTCAGACACCATGTCACACATAAAACAGAACAATAAAATTTTTACAACTCCAGAAACATGAAAAGGGATTAAATTTATTTGCTGAAGCAAATTCCATTAAAGTATTTGTTGAAACAATTAAATTGGATTCCGATTCTGATTTATTCGAATACTTTTGAGATTGATCCGAGTGGAGTTTAGATTTGTAGATTACTTGATTGATGAACAATTGTATTTCTATTGATGCTTTGTTTTGAGATATTGTAGATGCATATTCTACTGAATGCAAATTTAGTATTTGTAGATATTCAAATGTGAACCTAAATCATGTTTAATATTGCTTTGTTCTAAATTGGTGATAAAAGTTACCGTCGTCGGCATTTTTATTATGCCTGTCCAACTATTCCCTAGAGAGAGATTCGTTTTCAGTTAAGATTTTATTAGACAGTCACAAAAATATAATGAAAAAGTCTTGCCCAATTAAGATTATTTATGATATAGAAAAGTTTAGAAATAAATAAAATATGACATGTTTTATTTATTTCTTCGTTTCGTCAAAACATTTATTTGAAAATATTTTAGATTGTATACCTTCGTAATAAACTTACACCGCTCAAATGTCGATTTGTCTTTAAAATTCATTAGCAATAAAAATTGTATTGTGTCTCGTTGGTGACAGTTAAGCTCTTATAGGATTCCACAAAACTTCAAATTCATCATCATCTATATGGGCATTTGTGTCCGTCATAATAATGCTCATCGCAAATATTATTTTGTTATTTCCTGGCTAGTAGTGTACATCTAGAATAGGTACTTTAGTTAGCCAAACTAAAATGTCCAAGTCAACTTTAAGTTCCCTCTTTAGCACTATTTTTTGCCGCGAAAAACAGAGCCTAAAATAAAACTGTGTAATTTCCCATTACCCAAATCCAATCCACAAAAACCAATTACGGTAATTACCAAAGAACCAATTCGTCGCTCGAATAAATCGCAAAACCCAACTTAGCTCCCCGACAATTAGCAGAACACACAGTAATTAGCAGCAAAAGCGTGACAACGGAATTTAGAAACAATATTAAGCCCGTATTGATCAGCGACAATACAAGTTGTGTTTTACCTACATCAATTTTATTCCCAAAACTACAACACTAAAATACACTCTACAATAGAGCAGATAAAGTCCAAAATTGGAACATGTACAATGCTTTGTGTCCTTTATAGTGACGTATTGACAGAATGAGGACAAAACTAACGACGGAACAGCAAATATTGGTTGCTCAATTAGACAAATGAAATACAATGAGGGACTAGCAATGACACATGCGTGCGTCACATACCCGGTCGTAATGAGGGTAGATTTTAGTGTTGCTGATTTTGGTTCAAAGAACATATTATTATTGTATTGAATAGCAATACCGTCAATGGCTTGTCCTATAATGCCAGCGTAATAATTTTTATGAATCGAACTGAATCAGAAGAAGTTAAGCCAAATTCTGACATTCATCATCATCTGCCTAGTCTTTTCTCATGTTGGGGTCAGCTTCCAGTCTAACCGAATGCAGCTCAATACCAGCACTTTACATGGAGCGACTGCCTATCTGACCTCCTTAACCCAGTAACTGGGTAATACGATAGCCCTTGGTAAGACGGGTTGTCAAACTTTCGGGCTTCAGACTACTCGTAACGACTGTCAAAGATCCACGAATGACAGCCGGGGCCAACGGCTTAACCGCTTAACGTGCTCTCCGAGACACAGAGGGGTCTTGGTATGTAAAGATGGGCACTCATCCACGAACTAAACCTCGGCAAGCGTAGCTTAACCTGAACGATTGACCCGTGCGGCTGTTATTACTAAACCACAAGCCTAATTCTTCTATTACCTCAAAAGAATTGTGTTACAATAATAATAATTAAAACTATAACAACAATTTCAACTAGAGCCAACGATTTGAAACAATAATTAAAAGCAGAAACAGCTTCCACTATTTAAAATTTCATTAATTTCAATTTTACCTTCTCACCGCTCCACCAACTAGTCAGCTCTTACAAATTCAAGGGTACACACTAATTCTAAACACGTTGAGGAAACAAACATGCCTGAATACGAGGGTGTTATGACATGTGTCAGCTGCGACCGTGTCGGGTCACATTAACAATGTAAAGCGATGAAATATTCTCCAGTTTTCTATAGAACCATTTTATTCTGAAACAGAATCAGCGAACAGTAGGATTTGTGGAGTTTTTCTCATGTTTTTGGGTTATGTTCTTTGCTCTTGAATTAAATAAAATGAAGAGTGCTTACTCCACATTCTCTTTTTATTTTCGCCACAATGTAAATCGTTGTCTATCATGATTGATGTCCAACTGAGTGTAAATTTGACCATGTTGATTAGTACAGTTGCAATATACTTAAATTAGTTCATGGATACTTGAAAAACACTGACGTTACGAAATAAACTCTACAGTCTACACCACAAAAACAACCCAGTTAATCAATATCCAATAATTTACGAAACCAACGAAAAATAAACATTTATCCACGTTCCGTATCATAAAACAGGCGAAGGATATGAAGTCATAATTCAAAATTACAACAGGCCAGCATAGAGACGGCCGACTTTATTTAGTCATTACCAATTTCTGAGCCTCATTACCTGTTCTCTTTTATGGGACCGACCGAACTACGGCCGCTGCCCACATTCACGAAAAAAAAACGACAGATGGAAAGGTACAGAATATAGAGAACGGACATTACGAATTATCTTAATTTTGATATGGGCTACAAAGGAGTGTTAACTCGCGACATATGTGTTGTAACGGTTGGGGCTTAGATACCATTTATATCATCGTTTTTTTTTTCGGGAATTTGACCGTGACCAGCTGATAATCTAATATTTTGATTTAGAGGATTAGCTTTGTATTTTAATTAGGATCTGCCAAGAAATGTGGTAGATATTAAAAAGACGATATCTTAATTAAATTAAATATGTTAGTGATTAGCATAAATGTCAAATTAGCGTTTATTTATGATCATTTAATTTTGACTTCGTTTCTATTTATTGCTTTAAGTTCTGCTTAGGTAAACTTTCCTATTGCATCTAGTTTTTTTGTGCTATAGGTACTTAGATTATGATACTACCAGCGTTATTCATTGTAAATTTTATAATCATTTACTTGCTTATCCAGTAAAAACTCGCCCCCGTAATCTTGCCCCCTTATCTAAGCAACACTATTGACAGTTGAAAAATTAAAAACTGTAACAAAACGTAACGACATACGGTGGTCATCGATAAAACTGTCCCTCACAAGGGCAGGGGCACCCAACGTTTCTGAGGATGTCACAAAAAAATAAACAGGTAGAGGTACCAAAGCCTTCGTTAGCGGTACGGATACACAAAGCGAAAAAACTGATACGAATCTATATATAATTTCTAAGAAGTCACAGGGGACTTGATGCGTTGAAATTTTTGGTCACCGACGAATAATTTATCCTTTACTGTTCACACCATGGGTCGTTAGAATGAGTTGTCAAGACTATTTGACGGCTTCTAGATTACCGATAAAGTGAATTATAGTTTGTTTTATATGCAAGAATTCGGAGATACGGAGGAGCGGACTCCAATGGGCCGTGTACGCACTTAAATTTTGATGAAGTTTGTTTAAACTACTGGTTTTGCTTATGTTAAATTTGGTTGTGTGAGAACGTAGGCGATGAACCAAAGAGTTACTACATAAGACGGATACCTATTAACTTTTGTTTCTTTTGGTTTCGTTTTTTTGTTTCTCAATCTTTATTATTACAGTAGCATCACCATCTATGCTAAGCGGTTTCCAACAAAATACTGTTCGCAATGTTTGGCTCATTGTCAATTTATACAAAGGAGATACAGATATTCTTAATCTTACATTGTATTTCTATACATGTCACCCAAACAGATTTTATGGCTATATCATAGAATCGCAAATGTCCCAATATAATGTGGCAAAAATTCCAACATTTTCGCTCGACCGGCACTATCAAAAGATTCTACAGATATATTTCCAGAAACTTTTGTCCACTTCCAACTACAAATTGGTTCCTTTAAAACCGAGGGATGTATCCAATAAATTGAGATGTCTCACTATTTTACTAGCGTTCAAGTTATTGTCACCTTTTTTTTGGTTCAGGTAAAATCTCGCCCATAGCATGTGGTTGAGATTGAGTTTCTTACAAAAATGATTGATGGAGTTTCAAATTAGTAAATCGAAGGTATCTGTATAAAAACGGCCTGGAAGTGTTGATGATCTGTTTAAATATGATACACGTCAGATGATTAAGTCGATAATGATATTACTAGTAGATGGGGCAGAAAGTAATGATGCTGTAAAGGTTTTTGCTGGAAATCTTTATGGAGCAATCTTCTGTGCGGAAAAAAGAGAGATAGGTATTCATAAGTCGCTGTATTACTAACCGAACCAATAAAAAGATTCATTGTTAAATGAAAATCATATCCGGTGTAGGTTTTACTATAGCCATGTATACATTTTCTCAATAACTGTATTCGACAATATTTTGAGATACAAACACAGTGAGTTAAACAGACAAATTGTGCCATACATTATTTACAATTCCATTTCCAATGACATTTATACTTATTGAATTTTGAAAATGAATATAAAAAGAAAGTTTCGATAAATATCTTGTTTTACGATACCAAAAATGTAAAATACCTAGAGATTTTACGAATGGAAGCTGGAGTAGAGACAATGATCAACACAAAAGAGACTTGACAGCGGGAACCTTCGCTTTGGAGATAAATTAAATGGTTTTATTCCTATTGTTAGTATTTTACGATACGAGAGAATCAAGTACAGACGGGGCAACATTTCTGCGGTTATAGTCTGCTCGTAATATAGAAGGAAAGGCATCAGATGAGGCTTTATTAGGATTTTTCCTTTTACGGCGTCAGTAGCACTTCGAATGGTTGTAAATTGTAATACTATTTTAGGGGTAAGAGGAACAGGGTGTAAAGTTCACTCATCCACCATAGAAAAGGGAGGATCCTCCGGCCAGACGGGTGTTGTGTCTGGCGGGCAACTGCCCATATGTTGATTTCGGATAGTCTTATCTATGTTATTCGCTCAGTAAACTCTAACTGCGAGATGTAGGAATTGTGTGACGTCATGTCTTTTTGTTTCGTAATTTTTGTATGTGGCGGTCTAACCGCTACATCACTCCCCTCCGGAGACCGGAGGTCGATAGTGGGCTGAGTCTTGGATCTTGCGATGCTTCACAGTGCCAGCTGTGGTTCCAGTGAGTCGGAACCGGGTGCCGCTCAGTTCACAGTGGGTCGGAACTGTCTGCAGTGATTGCGGCGATGGTGATTGTGGTTCCAGTGAGTCGGAACCGGGTGCCGCACAGTTCACGGTGGGTCGGAACTGTTTGCGGTGATTGCGGCGATTGTGGTGATTGCGGTGATTGAGGTGATTGCGGTGATTGAGGTGATTGCGGTGATTGAGGTGATTGCGGTGATTCCCCAGTGAGTCGGGGTGATGTGGCTGAGGGTGATGACCAGGAATGCGCGTTCGCTGCATGCTGGTGGTCAGGATACCCGTTGAAGCCGTGGGTGCTGGCTGGCTGTGTGACTCGCCTCACGAAAGCTTGCGGGAGTGATGATGATGACGTCACGCTGAAGTAGTTGCACGAAGGCTGCGTTGACGTTCATACTCGGGGTCACCAATTTAGGGGTATGAGGAACAGGGTGTAAAGTTCACTCATCCACCATAGAAAAGGGAGGATCCTCCGGCCAGACGGGTGTTGTGTCTGGCGGGCAACTGCCCATATGTTGATTTCGGATAGTCTTATCTATGTTATTCGTTCAGTAAACTCTAACTGCGAGATGTAGGAATTGTGTGACGTCATGTCTTTTTGTTTCGTAATTTTTGTATGTGGCGGTCTAACCGCTACACTATATTCAAAGTTACTGCTGCAAGTTACCGGTAGCAATAACTATAGATAATTTTAGTGTCAATAATTTTGGATTAAAAGGATCCTAAAATAGTAATGTTTTGAGTACTCATTTCGTACCTTAATCATCGTTTTATAACCACTATTGGCTCAAATGATACGTTTGCCAACATTCCTGAACTCTTACATTGTCATACGCTATAAAAAATATTTATACGTTTTTGATTATTTCAGTTCAACACTATAACTTTTTGTTGCTTCGGCGTTGCTCGAAAATAGCTCGTCTGTGCCGATTTAAATACTCCTAGATTTCTATTACCCCGCATTTAAATTTTAAGCATTCATTGTATTTTAGACATACTCATCCATTTTACTATTATGTCTAGAATTATCATAAATACTCAGGGTTCTCTTCTTGAAGCCATTTTCTGATGAAACAATGGAGTTTTGTTTAATACTTCAGTGAAATGTTCTAGTGAAAGGTATGTAAGGTGTTTCAACATTTAAAACGGCAAAGTTAATTTTATGAGCGTTGTGGGTGTGGAGATACAAGTTCCAAGGTTTTATACTTTGAGGTGTCGAGACGTTTTAGCTTTTGTAAATGTATATTCTTAAAAAAAAAATTGTCAGTTTGAGGAGAAAACATGTTTGAAACAAAAGATTCATTTCAATATTGCTTTTACCTTTTCTCGTATAAAACGAGAAAACGTGAAAGCAATATTGAAATGAATGTATACTTTTGTCGCAGTTATTACTGGTATTACCTCAGTTTATCGAATGACGATGAATTTAAATAAGCTTCCTTCATTCAAATACCTATCAAGTAAAAAGGCTCTGCACAGCAAATGATAAGTAAGCATGTGTTGCTTCATATGGATGATTCTTCGGTCAAATTCAATTTACAAAACTCTTCGTTTCTTTTTTTAATCAATTTAAAGGTGTCCAACATTCCTGCATGACCAAATAAAAACCGTAACATATCAACAGCAGCTAACACGACCTACCCCAACACATGTCGGCTAATGAATCAATTCCGACTACAATAAAAACGTACAATACTTTTAATCTCGGCTAAAGCCCCTTAAACGAAGCCCTTAAAAAAGATAATAAAATGGTAGCAAAACTGTTTTCTTACAGTCATCCTGACAAGTGGCGATGGTAAACAGGGTTTATGGTTCCGAGGGGTGAATTTTACTATTCATTTTTAGGGTTCCGTGGACTTCAAGCAGACTTACGGGTCGCGTTTAATGGTAACTCTATTATATATCAACTTTATGGAGTTTCTTGCCGTTTAATCATCGGTGTGCCTCTGTTACAGTCTGACCTTTGTTTCGTAAGACTGGAAGCTATAGATTCCTGCTGTTTTGCATTAATTTGCTTTGCCTTTCATTTGATAAACATCCGTCAGCAGTCTCCTTTAACACTGCGGTTTCGTATTTTTAGTCTACCACCACACCACTATCTACAGCCTCATCTTTCTCATTTACTTTACTGCCGTTCTTCAAAGTGACCAAAGTATCTTCCAACCGTTATGTTGCTTAATTTTCTTTGTCATAATATAAGGAACCGTCTACCAAAACACCAGTCGTGCTAGCCAAGTTTTTTTTAGTGCTTGTCGTAAACAGGGCGCTATTGAAACGTTCTCAGCTTGTTTAGCAACATATGCTAGGCGCCACGCTCCTAAAATAATAATGCTTAACGCTACGGTATAGTGCGGATTTTTTTTCGGTTGAACAGAGCATTTTGTTTTTGTATAAAGCTTGTGTTTCGGAGAATACACACATATAAAAAAAAAAACGTTATAATATTTTTTGTGTTTTCCTTTCCTGCTAATTCTTCTTTTTCTTTTCGTGTCGATGGTGTTCATCTTCGTTGTTTTATTTTTATATAATTATAATTTGATATTGTATGAGGTCAGTAGGCGGCCACGTTCCGTTTCAAGCTTCTGGGGGTTCAAATATTTCGATAAAAGCTTCAAACAAAAGTTAAATCTGTTAGTCTATTCTATTGGTATTTATAGGGGCTAAAGCAGATTTCTATTGACACTGTATTAATATCCGAATAATAGATTTTAATAGACTGCTACTATTTGCTAAACATTTGGATAATAATAATGAACTATTAAAGTACAATAGTGCGGAACATATCCAAAAACACCCCTGTAAATTGCATTATGACCGAATTAACTAAATCAAATTCAATGCAATATTCACTTTATTCTTATAATCATAATTTTGCACAAATACATGCGCAAACTGTTCTATTGTGAGCAAAACTTTTACTAGCATACAATGGAATATGACCCTTACTGAAGGTAAATAAGGTTATTAATTTGACCCTTAGATTTTAATAGCGACAAGTTCCACACAATAGAAATTATTACCGCGGGGTACGTTAGACCATCTGCCGTATTTTTGTTTATAGTTATGAACTTTAATGACATTTTAGTGTTGAATAAAATAAGGCTGTTAATGAAGCTATTGTGTTAATAAACGCTAAAACTCTCGAGTTTATTGACTTGAGTTTTTGAATATTAAAATGTTCATTCAATTACTCTTTGCATACTTTAGCAGTACTGATCACATTGTATTATTTAGCTATATTTAGAGATTTCATTGAAAAGTTAGTTTTGAAATAGCCTTGGATATAGATTACCCGCATAACTAAAAGTCTATTTACAAAACTTTACCTTTGATTCATTCTTGTTCCGATTTATTTTTAGCTGAAATCTATTGGCCAATACTTCTGTTTCTGGATTATTTGAAATGTCGAGAGATAAAAATGTAGCACAATAGTCAGCCTGGACAATAGTTGGATAACCTACTGTGTAGGCTTAAACCTCTTTAATAAAAAAGATACACGACCGTTAGGGTCGTGTATCTTTATCATGGATGAACAATTGGCTATGAGGGAAAGCTTCAAAATCATTACTGAAGAGAGAAACAATTCACATTACATCTATAACATTATTTCTATCCAGTCCCAACCGAAAAGTGTCTCCACAAAGCTCTTTCCCATCTTCAAGTCTCCCAACTATTCGTCGAACTGAATAAAACATGGCCATGTGTGGCGAACAAAACGTAACAAAAATTTATAACGCGTCAAATCTTAAAGATGGCTTCCTTCGAATAGAGATGTATAAAATTAATTGTGTTTAACATCTGCCGACCTATTGTCCTTTTTTTTGGTCGAAACGGTCAGGTTGGCTTGGTGGTTTTTTGGTCATTTTTGGGCTACTAGTTTTGGCATGGTTTTGAGTTAAACAGCATGTTGTTGATTATGTAAGTTGGGCTCGTGGTCGCAACCGCGACTGCTGAGGTGGTTCTGGGTTCGATTCCCGGGTCATGCAAAGTGTTATTGTGTGTTTTCATTTTAGGAATTTCTCAGTAGTTGCTCGGAGTTTGAAAGTTAGTGATGTGGAGCCCCCGTGCCTCGGATAGCACGTAGAGCTCCGGTCGTGTCGGATTGGCGTCGCATCGGACTATGCAGGAAAAGATAGTGCACCTGTGATTGCGCACACATCTTGTGCAGTATAATATTTCCTGCGTACTTGGCTAATCTCCGTGGAGATTGGCCACTGTGGCCGAAATTCTTTCGATAGGTTTTTTTAATGTTCGGAAGTATTGTGGTGAAAATAAAGATTTTGTGCTGATACTATCCCATTCTAAATTCCTTTGCTTTCTGTATAATTGGCTTATTGGTGATTTGGTGAGGCGAATCGATTACTGGAGCTGTCGATTCGCAAAGTAAATTTACTTGTACGAACGAATCGCCTCAAGAAAAAATAACGCGAGTAAATTCGGGCAAACCACCAAAAAGCCTTATAATTTAGTTAGTATTCTGTGCGAAAAGGAAGTTCATAGACATTAAATATTTTGCAGACAATTTGAATGCGTCTTTAAAAAGATTACAGGCTTCTTTCGCGGAGAAACAAACTTTCTTCTTCCAAAACAACCATTAACACCTGTAGACCGTATATTATAATATTTGCCTCTAAATAGGATTAAATCTATGCTACTACAATCGTAAAAGCTGCAAACTTCCTCGCTTCAACGTTATGTGCCCCAATTTTTTAGTAACATGTTATTTTTCGCGCAAAAAGTTCTAAACAACTTAAAGTTTGCGTTTTCGGTCTCCATTACACGTTTCAACCAGATTTTTATTAACATTTTCGGGGCACAATTTCTCAAACAAATGAAATGCTGTTGGTTTTTGTAGATCTTTTATGACACTTCAATATTTTAAGACTAGATGGTTCTGGCGTTTTCTAGCTGCCTGATCCCTGAGGAGAAATGCCGAAACAAACTCAGATGACCACCGAGTCTCTTAAGGACTTTCATACATTATAATATTAGTATCTATCCTGGTCGACGGAGCTTTATCAGAGAGAAAATAGGTATACCGACGTTGTATTACATTCCCGAGGCTGTGAAAATTGAGAAAACTTTCCCATATAAGAGACTTAGCTAGATCGATTGTTCACCCGCGTAAACCCATATTTTGCAAATTTCATCGAAATCATTAGAGCCGTTTACGAGAACGTGATTACAAATATATACACAAATATTGATTATTGAATATTATAGGATTAGAATTTTATGAGAGTTTAACAAAACATTAGTCAAACAGTATTTGAAGATATTTTCGCGCTAGATATAATAAACACCTACCGCCTACGAAACGAGTTGTAATCTTTTATGCACGACATAACGCATGATCAGGTAAGTTTTGTATATCTGACGTTCCGATATCTTTGTTTTGTTGATTTGTCAATATTATCCGTTAAGTTAAACTTCTGTGTCTTTTTTGTCCTTTCATTATTCCTAGCAAAATCATGATGTCTGTCTTCAATATCAATAACAGTTTGAAGTTTTCCTCTGTCGGTCTTTTTTACATAATATTTCAAGCAGATTTTCAACATTTTTGCTTGAGAATTTCTCAGTCCTAACAGCATAGTCTAACAGTACATTTTGCTGATTAGGAGGTATTTTCGCACTAGGTATAATAAACACTAAGCCTATGGAAAGAACTGTAAACTTTTATGCACAATTTCGCTAACACATGCTAAGGTGCGGCTAAAAGCCAAGCTTCCTTTCACGTAAGGCGAAAATACCGAGAAAGGTTTTAATATTTCGAGTGAAGCCACACGCTTTCCCATTTCATTAAGATTTGTAATCACTTTTTACTTTACGTTACCGTTTTAAAAGAGGTTCGTTACTTTCACATCTTCTGTATTTCAGTTCTCATCATATTGATATTGGGCTAGAATTTTGTCACAGCGTACTATACCTATTCCATACTAATTGTAAATGCAAGGTAACATAGCCCGAAGAATTGCTAAATTTTAAGTGGCAGGGGGCAGGGCACGTTGCTTGCAGAACAGATCCTGGAGTGGCGATCGCGTACCTCCAAGCCGTAGCGTTGGAAGGCCCCCCACCAGGTAGACCGATGACCTGGTGAAGGCCACAGGAATCTACTGGATGTGAGAAGCACAGAACCGGTCGAAGTGGCGGTACTTGGGGGAAGCCTTTGTCCAGCAGTGGAAGTCTTTCGGCTGAAATGATAATGATGATGATAATAATGTTTTATATTTTAAAATGTTTTTATAATTTTTATTTGAATATTTAAAAATGTAATTTATATGTTTAGAACTGAATAAAGGAAATGATAATAATGTCGATGATCATTGTAAATGTAAAAGTAGCTCTGCCTGTCTGTTCCACAATTCATGCTTAAACGAAAAAAAACGATCTTTACGAAATTTTACAAATAGGTGGCTTGGGATCTGGAGAAGAACATAAGCTACTTTTCATCCTGGATACAAAATACACACAGACAAAGTCGCGGCTTATAATTATGGATTTTCACGTCAACTCAATTAAAAACCACACCAAAATCCCCCAAAGATTTTAATTATATTAACTCATTCTCCCGTCTCTTTGTATGTTACCTCCATAATTATCTCCCCGTGTAAACACCAAACAATGTATCAGATTCGCTCATTACCATACGAGAAATCGATACCTACTATCGTAATTATCGAAAACAATGTTCGCTCTTGTCGCGTATAGATACGATCGTAAACTACTCGATAAGCAACTCAAAATCCAATGCTTATATTACATTTCAATTACCATATAAAATGTTCTTACAACCGCGGAGCAAGACCCATTGCGTCTGTACTGATAATCATCTAATCAGAGATCATTCAATAACTTTTATTCCAAGCCGATCAGAAATACAGCTGCAAAATAAATTCAACGTTAACTTCGTTTCTGTAGAGTTTAAAATACACCGGAGGTACAACCAGAAACTTCAAATCGAATCCAGAGTGTTATCTCAAGTTCGTTCCGTTTCCAATGTGTCACTGCTTGAAGAACATAAGCAATCGAGTTTGACATTTATCTGCATCAAAGTAAAGTTCGTTTTAGTTTGATACCGTAGGGGTTGAAATGACGTTCGTATTTTGATAGGGATGTGGAAAACGTCTACGGATTCGAAATTCGAAACGCAAAGCGATGTCAATGTCGAGACGCTGCTCCGGAGAGATGTCAGTTAAAAAAAGATGCAGTACGCTCGGATATGTGTACTTTATTATTTTTTATTTTTTAATGGCTCCCAGTCATAATTAACAGTGATTTTTCGTGTCTTGTATCCGATTCTATTATTGAAAGGTCATTTGTGGAGATAAATCTGTTATTGGAAGCAGAAGATGCAACAATTTGTATCGATAGTGATGGTTTTAATTATTAATATTGGATACGGTTGATATTATTCGCTTGTTATGGTAGACTTGATGTCGATTAGAATTATAATACTCTCTAAAAAACTTAACATTTAGTGCTACACAAAAGCTGCCGAAAACACTTGTTCAACAAGCACCCATCACTAATTTAAAACAAAATTCCCATAAAAATAAAAAGAATAACGAAAAAGAACATTAAGTTACATTCAAAGATTTATTACAACATCGTTACCACAATAAAGCTCCCATTGTTTAATTCGTAATTAAAAGGACTACAGATCATCGTCATCAACAGTCCCTTGATACCAATAAAAACATTGTAGGAAACTTTACAACATAATTACCTACATCTGTTAAACCTCACAGACGCGATTTACAATGCACCTTTGTGTCGTAATAAATTTTAGTGGAATAAAACTTTTGCGGTCGAAGATGAAGAAAAAAAAGGTTTATAAGAAAACAAAGGGCAGAATGAATTAAACAACATAATAAGATTGAACACCTGCGGATATAACGTCTTCATTAAAAATGAAATAGGGACGTGAAACAGGTGCCATGATTGGTGCTCCGAAATCCGCTATGTCTGTTGATCCGACGTTCCGATGTATCTGTATCGTTTTGTTTCCTTTATCATTTATTATCTTTATAAAGTTTAACTTCTGTGTCTTTTTCGATAATAATTTTTGTAACTAAATCAATATAATCTTTATATTTGCTGTCTCTATTATTTCAATATTTTTTTTGATGTGACATTGTTTTTTACGTTTGTATCTTTTAAGTTAGTATAATATGGATACCATCTCGATACAAGCTCGATTCAAATTCGCCGTCTACGCCGATCTAAGAAAGTGATGACGTAGTATTCGTAAACGATGTAGTGGGATGCTCGTTACTAGTTTATGTGCGAAAGGTGCCGACTTGGTACTGGTACTTTATGTTATGTTCGCTTTTTAAGGGAATATAACTTTAATATGTACAAGTAACAAGGCTTGCCTAAATACATGAAGTGCGAAGAGAATATAATGCACTGTGTATTATCGGCATAATTTTTTTGAAATGACTTTGTTCGTTTTTTCAAAATAAATGAGTACCGTTCATAGGTATAAATAAATAGCAATCTAATGTAATATTAATAACAATCTGCAATGTGCAAGAACATTGTACGTCAAATTGAGCAATCATAATTGAAAATATCTCCAATCAAAATGGCTTTTACACCACCGAAATTTTTTGAAGGGAAAGATTAATAGTCTTGTAACTGGTTTAGCCATATAAGATAATTATAATGCTGTTAAATCTCCTATTTTTTCAAATTCGAATGGACTATTAGCAAGTAATTATGGACCATATAATTTATGTTCATAATTAGCATTTTCTAGTATACACTCGTTTATTGGCTGCGCTATTAGTAAAAATATTCTACGGTGAATTTTATATGGTAATTTAATTTGTTTTATGATTGCAAGAATCTATGAATATGGTAGAAATCAAAATACTAACAAGTCTTCATTAATAGCGGAACACAAAAAATTAAGACTTGATTAAAATTTATTAGCCTAAAATAAGAATTATTCGTAGAACTAAAATGCATTCTAAACGTTTGAGAAAGAAAATCATTGCAGTTGAAAGATAAATTTACATATTATAATCAACTCCCTAAAGGTACTGAATGGAGACGCAGATATTATATGCCAGTAACCTTGCGTGGTTAGCTTGCGTGTTCTGCACTGAGCTCACGCAATGCGTCATACGTTCAACCAGTAATAGGACTTGCCCATCAAGGACCGCTGTCCCAAATATGACGCATTATTAATTAATTATACATAATATATAACAAAAGGTATTTGAATAAAACACGTCGTATAAAAAAAGATCAATTAAATTATCTTTAAAATGGTGAAAGTTTCAGAAAAATACGGTTGATAGATTTTGCGTGATTCTCAGTTTTTTATCCGCGTTAGATATATATAACTTTACAAATTTATTCCACTATGTAATATAAACTTAATCTAAAATATTCCTCTATAAAATTATAAAGAAAATACTCTTATTTAACACAATATTTTTTCCAAATCGTTAACACTACTCGTTTACACGTGATCTTCAGTATAAAATCATTAAAAGTCGGTTATCGTTGCCTTAACATACAATAATCTCTTAGATTCGTACACTTGAAAGCTAGAATCAAATATTCCTCAGCTTAAGACCAGTCTGCATACAAACTTAACTTGGTAACCGTTTCAAAATCAATCCGTCTAAGAAGAGTCAAAACAAATTTAATCCAGTTCTCTCATTTCAAAATAGATCTCGTATTACTACGAAGCCATCGGCGGTAATTACTTTGCTGCTGTTGACAGGGATGCCAGGAAAGACGCAAGATGGCGACCCGAGTGACCTATACGTCAGGCGGACCTAGAAACATCTGTTAGGAAGTTAATTTAACGTGGAACTAAGTGGGAGGACCGATTTTTATTGAAAAAAGATGGTCCTCTAGGGTTGGATTTCTAAATCTAAACGGAAGTTTTATTTTCCATTTTGTTTGTATTGTCAATGGCAATACTGTAGCAAGTTTCTATATGTATCTCTCTCTCTCTCTATAAAACCCTAATCTATTGAACGCTATTCTGTTTTTAATAATAATTGTAAATTGTCTTACATCTAACCCTTTAAGGTCTTCGCCCATTTTGGTATTATAATAATAATATAATTATGCTGTTATATCACCATAACCGAAAATTCGAAAATAATTTTTTTATTTATTTTATTTTATTTATTTTATTATTTATGTACACACAGTAAAATACATAAAGATACCACATAGTTAAAATTTAAGTACAAAGGTACTGCTTATAATCTGTTCTTCTATTTACAATCACAGCCGGTGATTATTATTCCCGCCCCTGACAGGGACGCGATTGGCGGGAACTTCCAAGATGGCGACCTGCCTGACCCTTACGTCAAGCACGAAACATCTGTTTTAACATGTCCGACTGGCGGGTAATAAGCGCGGTTGAATTTAGAACATTTTTATTTTTTTGGAAGAATTTTTGGCGGTGTTGCGAGGTTAGGGAATTCGTTTGATGTTAAATAAAATAGTTGATTGTTGAAATTTTTCGTACAAATCAGAGGATTTGTACAGTAAAAATGTATGGCAATTTTGTTCCTGCTTATTTGATGTATAAAGCGAAGATATATAAATATATAAAGCGAAGGCCCTAAAGAACACCAATACCACTAAATTGAAGAAGTGATTATTACAGAAGATCATAATAATAATATAACAAGTATTTCCTAAAGTCTACCTAAGTAATACGCAGACCAAAAATGCTGTGATACTAGCAAAATATAATCCAAATGTCTCTTTGCTTGCAACACTGTCGGTAGGATGCAAAGACTCATGGGACACTTTTTTCTACCTAAGAATTAGTTCCCAGAAACTTAAGAGGTTTACGATGATGTGCTGTCACCAAATTTTTTGTTCACATAATTGATATAGCTAAACTATCCGCCCACAGTGGTGACATTTCGTCGTAAACTAGAAAAAAAATTAGCAATTTGATTTATCTGATGTAAGAAACAAAAAACTTTCGAGGCAAAAATATGTTAGGGATTTTAATTAAGTCATTCATTTCTGGCATGTATTTAGTCAATGTATTATTTGATTCAGTACAGTTTCTCAAAAACAACATAACTTATTATGATTGGGATTTGAATTAAGGGTAGAAAATAAAACAGTCAATCACTCCACAAATCCAGTAACTCGTTTCATCAGACCGTAATCACAAGTTTATTCAAACTTGGATCCCGGTAATTGACCAGAAACCGTCAGATAAGAAAAATGTACATAATCTTTTATAAAAAATCTTAAAGCAACCCATAAAGTTAATACAAAAGTATAATGGAGGGAGCAGACGACGCTTAATTTCCGCTCGCCTACTGTCTTTGGCCGAAACTCAAGATGTATTCGAGAAACTTCGATTGTTCATCATCCTGTAAGCTTGTTTTCGCCCAAAAATATTTTGTGTACGACCCACATTAGAGCAAGAATAATTATGAAAAGAATTTTCGCGTTCTTTTTTCGAAAAAGGAATTGTTTTCGGCCAAGTATTTCGGACGTTTTGCGCGCTGGGGTGCGAAGAAAATTTAGGTTAACTAGCAATTTCCCGCGTCTCAGTTCACACGTTCTGCGGATAATTATTAGGTCACATTATATCCTTGTTGATAAAACCTATACATTCTGTAACAATTCAGGCAAGGATCTAAAATGATGCATTGGAGAGTCAATTTAAAAAATTGTTTTAGAATTATCGTATAATAATTTAAAAGCTGTAAGTATCTCTATTATTATTTTGCAAATAGGTACTGAAAGCTGAGCTTAATAAACGGAAACTCAAGAGCTAACAGGTTTAAATAATAGATGGAACCCTTGGGTATGGTAATCAATAATATCGCTATATACTTAGGTAGGTAAATTAGTTAGTGAAGCCCAACTGATATTATGTACCTACTAGTAACAGGTAAATCAAATTGAGTAAAATATTCTTAATGTGTATACCTACATAAGTTATGTTATACAGGGTGTAACAGTAAGGTGTGGTCAAATTTAAGGGTGTGGACAGACCATCAAACTGAACAACTTTCTACATGGGACCAACATCGTAATCGCCAAAAAAATAATCAGTCGTCCCATACATTGGAGTCGAGTAGGCATTGAAGTTTATAATTTGATATTTTTTTAGTTTGATACCACACTCTAAAATTTAACTACTTACACCTTTCTAAAACACCCTGTATATAACGCACAAAAGGTCATCATCATCAGCCTATTAATGTTCCCACTTCTGGGACACAGGTCTCCTCTCTGTGAGAGGGAGTGGGCTGTAATCTACCACGCGGGCCCAGTGCGTGTTGGTAGATGTCACATGTCTGCGAATTTTTAGTTTTAAGACATGCCGGTTTCCTCACGATGTTTTCCTTCACCGTTTTGAGAGCAGCACAAAAGGTACCTATAGAAAATTAATCATCCCAAATCCAATAAGACAGAATACCGTCAACTGCCCTACCTTCACCTGGCGTTCTATGTTTGCCATTTTACTTGTATGGCAATCAACACTTAAATCTTTCTTTAAAAACTCAAAGTTTCGATTACCATACAAGTAAAATGAAAAAGATATTACAGCTTTTTCATTATAGTCAAACATCGGACGCCAGGCGAAGTTAGGGCAGTTGACCGGTACTGAGTTGATTGTAAATTAAGTATCAGCATACGCAAAAACTGAACAAGAAAGAAATGTTGTAGATATCTTAACATAAAGCTGATGTAAGAAATAAAGTACTGAAGTAAATACCTATCGCATAAAAGATAAAGATCAAAACAATCACAAAACTACTATAAAAGAACTTCTAGGCAGGGAAAAACAAACAATTTTACAACACACTTTAATACTCCCACTCGTATTACAGACGGGCCATTAAAACCCGCAAATTTAACGTTCAAAAACGTATGAATAAAAATACGTTAGATGAGAATACAAAATTTTATGGCCTGTAAAATAAGCTGGGTAGAAAAATTGGATTTATGATAATTTCGCTGGCTACTAATAAAAATTTGGGTAAGTCTGGGATCTTGTTATGGGTGAATGTTTTTCTCTTACGAGGGGTCACTTTCTATACAAGGTGGCAGGGACATCGACGCGAAGCCTGTTACCATGGATTCAGTACATGATTCAGAAGCAATTTTTTTTTTCTATAACCGTCGAAAAATTTCAACGCATGTGGCGTTGAAATTTATAGAAAGTTATAGAAAAAAAAAATTGCTGTTTCATAGAAAAGTGCAATACCTACGCGGTCAAAATGTATGGAACAACAATTTTTTTTTTTTTTTTAATAACCGACGAAAAATTTCAACGCAGAGGGGTTCAGAATCATGTACTGAATCCATGGTTACAGGCTTCGCGTCGATGTCGCTGCCACCCTGTATAATTTAAACTTTATATAATTATTGTAGACAATGCTTTTATTGATAAAATTCGTTTAAGAGGAAATTATTTTCATACTCATGATTATTCTTTTTTCGTGTGGTTAGTAACTAAATTGGTGTCAGAGTTTTTATGCCGCCTATGGACTTCTCACATGCCATCGAGAAATATCTGTCAGGCATGCCGGTTTCCCTTCGATGTTTTCATTCACGGTTTATGAATCAAGTGATAAACAATACGCTGAAAAGTCAGAGCTGTGCCTTGAATTCGAACTCGAGACCTATGTCACACCACTAGGTGACCATAGTTGTAATCATGATAACTATGGTCTATTTTGTAAAATGTCACTGCAGACTTAAGTAAAGTCAGTTTGAACAAACCTATCATTTCACCTGATGCTAGTAATTAACTCTATTGACACTCACTTCACCTAAAAATTCAGTCACATTTTATAGAATAGCTTGGCTTATCATCATCGAGTTGAAAAGCACAAAATTCAAAATTTTAAATTCAAACGTCAATTAGACTAACTAGGCTGACAATCAGCACTTCTCGAACGTCAAAATTACATAAGACAGTCCACCAAAACGCCCATCCACCCAATCAACGTCACAGCGACTCACAGCGTTAAAGCAAAGGGTTGATAATAAAAAAATTAAAAGAAGATAGTTTAAACAAAGTTAATTAGGTATTCTGTAATACCAAATTAACTTTGTTTAAACTATCTTCTTCTCATTTCTTTGAAAGAAAATTAAATTAATAAAATAACTGAATTTAAAGATTCACAGGTGAGTACGAATAGTTTATCTCATAAAAGGTACAATATAAATTGTTCTAACAGAATCATACAAACTCAGTGAAACTGCTAAGGAAAAGCATTTAAAATAATTAATATTCTTCAAACGTTTCTATAATCGGAAAAGTTCTATAAAACTGGCGTACAATTAACTGTTGATTATACGAAATAAAACAAATTGTCTTATTATATTAGTTGCCTGTTTTATTTAATATAATGAGTCGCTTATTACTTTTTAATACTGGCTCTCAAGTGCCATAAAACAAATAATTTTATTCGGGCTAACGAACCTGTTAACGATGTATCTCGAAATGCGACGGCATCTGAAAAGAGAACGGACAACAATTAAAGCATTTTCCTTAAAAAGACATCATTATGAATTTTTGGGACAGTTAACATATTTGAAAATTGCTGCTGTAAAAATGTTGGGACTTCTATTTCTGTATTAGATTTTATTAGTCTCTAAATTCAAGCATTTTCGGGATTATTCCCAAAAGATTTGGTTTCAAATCCATTGCTTGCAGGTGGTTTATTTCCATATTATTAATCATGGGAGCTAGTGGTTTGGATTATAAAGTCAGTAAAACATTACTAGTATGACTGTTCAAAGGTAATTAGAAGATTTTTTCACTGCTGTCTAGCGGTCTCTACAGTATACATCTATAGTATTGTTTCAGATAGTATATAATATAGTAAATAATAATCTAAAATTTTAAATCCCTATGTCCCTAGCAATCAACCTGTCTAGCCTTTTCCCAACTATGTTGGGGTCGGCTTCCAGTCTAACCAAATGCAGCTTAATACAGTACGACACAACTTAGATGTAGCATCGGCAAAATTCGTAAAATCGATCACCTTCCGAACTGAATGCGCCTTCAAAATCACCAATCTTTATTACTGCTTTAGGTGAAAATGATCTTTCGAAAACGCAATAACTTGTAAAGTCTTATAGCCAAATACATTCATGAAATTGAAATGAATGAATGAAAATTTTCAAATCTATGCTACATTTAAGTTGTGTCGTACTGTACCAGTATTTTACATAGAGCGACTGCCTATCTGCCCAGAAACTGGGTAATACGATACCCCTTAGTAAGACTGGTTGTCAATATTTTGGGCTTCTGACGACCCGTAAAAACTGTCAAAAATCCACGAATGACAGCCGAGATCCGCTGGTCTCGGCTGTCATTCGTGGATTTTCGCTTAACGTATTTTCCGAAGCATGGAGGCGTCTCGGTATGTAAAGATGGTCACCCATCCACGGACCAACCCTAGTAAGCGTACCTTAACTTGATGGATCGATCCTTACTTAGCCACGAGTTCCTATGTCTTTAACATGTTTTATTTACTCAAATTATTGGCTGTTTCTATGCTTTCTATATCATGTGTATAATTTTATACCAGCTCAAAGATTTAAAGAAGAATTGATACATCTTTAAATTCCTACTGCCTGCAAATAAATACATAGAAGTAAAGCCGTATTTCCAAAGCTTCAACCATAACATTATTTCAAAGCGTTGAGCCTGACCACAAATGCGTACAAGTTATTGGTGATAGCTAGACCATAGTTGAACTCACTATAACTAACCACAATTCTCGGTCTAACCCCTCGTAACGTTTACAATTTGATGCACGAATGTTTTGATCTCTTGGATTATACAGTCCTATTGGCTGCCATTGATTATTTTGTCTTTTGTATTATAAATATGCAAGTGATTATTTGAAACTACTACAGACCGATTCCTATAATTTACGAACCGTTATTGGTTAAAATTAAGACTCTTGTATTAAGATACAAGAGTATCAACAATGAAGCAAATACCTCATAGGCTTGCAGAGTAGACCCTCCCAAGGAAGCAGCTATCGCAGATAAAATTAGCTTACGAATCTAAGAAGAAAATCTTATCTATATATGCCCCGTTTGGTAATAAAACATGCTACCATCATTCTGGTAAGAAAACGATTCATTTTTGTACAGGAAACGATTATACGCCATCACAGGACAAAGTCATCTGCTAGTTATATCTATCTAATACCTTTAAACGAGAAATTTTTGTGTATATGTATAATCTGAATCTCGGAAGCGGCTCCAACGATTTTTATGAAATTTTGTGTGCAGGGGGTTTCTGGGGCGATAAATCGATCTAGCTAGATTTCATTTTTATATAACGTACCAAGAAAAAACCCCCGGGTACCCAGATATCATTGTACTAATACACATTTATTATCATAATTATCTATACACATATTATAATATGTCCTATCTTGATTTCTATGTACTTTCAAAGTAACATCACTTCTACCTAAATTATTACCAACATAAAAAAGGAATTTTACTCCACCAACCGAAAATATGGTTCGAATCAATGACATAGCATCTTCCATGATTTGTAATAGACAAAACCATCCTCTAATGATACTCACTTGGATTCCCTTCACACGTTATTCCCATTACCTGGAAGATGCCCGTGAATTTCTATGTTTCCGTCTCATTCTATATCGTAATTCCTAATATTTTTGTCTTCTTCTTTGAATAAGGCTTTGCCGCAAAGATCTCGTTTAACAATGTTCATGTGAAGAGTATGTGTCAGTAATACCAATTTACGGTGTAAAGTTATTTTGTTGCATATTTTATCATTTTTAATATCCACTATCATTATGGACTTTGTAAAAATCATGCAGTGATTAATTTTCTTGATTTTATATTACTTTGAATTCTACAATCTCAAAAATTTATATTAAAGCCTTCTTTCCGTGTTTAATTTTAAATTTATGAGACTCGAGAATAAGTTGTTCGCATATTTCTAACCAAAATGGAATTTATTGTTAAATATTTAAAAACATTGTCTGAACCATGATGATAATAATTGTTTCATTACTTACAATTTAAATTATGGCAAATAATCCAAAACACACACTATCCATTCCAAATCACTACAAAACCAAATACTATTTAAATTCAAAAACTTTCATTCATAAATCGTCACTTAAACTTAATACACGAACTCGAAGCACAACAAAACACACTTAACAGCAAAACCGAACGTACGTCTGCCCGCGACGAGGTTTCATCGCGTACTGGCGACACTGGCGTTCTCGACTTCTCGCCGGTGCGCTTAGTGCGCTAACAACAAAACGCACACTACTGCAAGTGTCTAAGGTACACAAGACTTACGCATGTGTTGTTGCATCACCTACAACGGCTACAACTTATACTTCTGACCAAAGACTTTGGAGTGCCCATCTCTGAATTAAGCAATTATGGTTAATTTCGAGGCTCCCCATATTATGTTGAGTCGTGTCGGCGAGAGAAATGTGTTATTTCGTATCATAATTTGTGTGAAGGCATCCGCTTGAGCAGCTGTGAATTATATGCTGTACGTGTAATATATTCGTTATTTTTTCCATCTATTATTTAATTCGTTAGAAGGTTATATCGAAAAGATATAGCGGTTAAAAAACTATGTGGTAAAACTGTTCTGTGCTAACGAAGGATGCTTGTTTGGAGTTAATTGCGGTCTATACATGTTTTTTAATCTCTCGTTTTTCTTCTTCTGCAAGGTTTGAAATTATAGGTTTGTGGGTTGCTTCCAATTTATGTGTAGCAAGTTTTTTATTATTCAGTTTAAATACTACGTTGACGTTAGAGCAGTGTCTCTTGCATCTTAGTGACCTGTTTTACTCCGTCAACTCACTGAAGAGCCGTTTCAAAGAATGTGTCAACTCCTTTGTGATAAAAACGAGTCTTTTTTTAATGGAGGGTTATGAAACGGTTTTTTTTACGTTGTTTATGTTTGTGTAATGCAATTTCCATTTAAGCTCAAGATAAATCTAAAAGTTAATCGAAACAAATGAAATATCAGATTTCATTCAATAATAGACACATTGTGTCTTACAAAGCAATCAAATGAAATCAAAAACCATCAAGAATCCTCTCACTCATCAATCATTCGATCGTTCAATCGTTCATTCGAAACCGTTGTCAATTCGAATTTAAATTTTTCGACGTTGAAATTTTAAAATAAAAAGAATATTAACACTCCAACGGCCGGTACAAATTTTAAATCATAAATGGTGTGATTAATGTTCCCTGCGTTTGTTCCAATGACACTTTACGTCAACGTTGCCTAATTTGATTGGACGTTTTGGTATATATTACAAGACAAGGCGGGGCCTATTGGGTGTAATTAAAAATCATAGATTGTTATCACGCCAACCAGCCAAGTTTCCGGTGGGTTATAATTGTTCGGAATTCAGTTTTGGAATTAAATAAGTGTGTGTTGTGTGAATGAGGGGTGAAAGTGCGTGTTTTGAATTAAGAATAATTGGATTTGCAGTGAATGTGGGGACAGGAAATGCATTTTTATTTTTCATTAATATAATTCGTACAAAAAACTAGAGCCAAATTATCAACAGGCCGCATAGTTTCGGGCCAAAAATGTTAGATGATGATTATGTTAAATACATTAAATTTTTCAGATTTATTTCTTAAATATCTTCTAACTATTATTTATTATCTTTGTCATAAACAATTAAACCTAACCATGTTGCATAAATTGTTGTTGTACATGGCAAGTGAAATTACGCGGCGCAAAACCCAAGTTATTACCCAAGTTTAGAAAATTTAACATGACGTACATATATTTTAACAATGTTCCTTCAACGTTAATGTATGTTCCACCACCAACGGTGAGAATAACATTACGAGTACAAGGCAAGTTTAAACGGGAGCCCATTGCATCTTATAAAATAAAAGCCTTAATAATAATGTTATCTTTTTATCTTCCAAGATTTTCTGGTCCATTGCGGTGTCTTGGTTAGATAAAATTGGAGATGGTTTTAAAAGTCATGTTATGTAGTGTTCCTAGCATAAAGTTAAGTCAAGTGAATCTTGGTTTTAAGAACTTCTAATTTTAGGTTCTTTCACAATTTAGGCTAGTATTTCGTCCCTTTTTTGCTGAGGTGACTATTAATTTTAAGTTTACTTCTATTTCCATTTAAGAGTAGGTATGCGCTTTTCAATTTAGTGTTTTCCATTTCTTTCTATTGAGTGCATATTTATTAACCTCCTTCCTTAATAACGACAGTCATTTTTTATTTCCTTCCTAAGATGCTGCATTCTAAGAGTTGGCAACGTCGCAAATAGCTATCAAAATTTCGCTGCATTGGTTAATTCCAAATTATGATATATCGTTACATAAATAGTCAAAACTCCAATTCAATGCTAAAATAGAAACCTTATTCAATGACTGTGATAACATTGAATTAGGTATCTAATTTTATCCCAACACCACAATCAATATTCCTAGCCTTTTCCCATCTATGTTGGGGTCAGCTTCCAGTCTAACCGAATGCAGCTGAATACTAGTATTTTACATGGAGCGACTGCCTATCTGACCTCCATAACCCAGTAAATGGGTAATATGATACCCCTTGGTAAGACACGACTGGTGTCAGACTTTCGGGCTTCTGACGAAACAGCTATCAAAGATCCACGAATGACAGCCGAGACCAACTTAACGTGTTTTCCGAGGCACGAGGCACCCATCCACTGACTAACCCCGGCAAGTGAAGCTTAACCTGATGAATCCACCCGTGCGTCTGTAATTAATTTAGCCACGAGCTCCTCAATTTCTCCTCTATCTTGGGATAGAGGAAGACAAATTGAAGCCATTTTTGTTACTATTTTTTCATGTCGTGTTGGCACCACATGAAAAAATAATAACAAAAATGGCACTACCCTAATGCTCCCAAAAACAGTGCAGACTAACGTTATTAACAAAACCCATCAGGCCGTCAGTTCTAACATTAAACATAGTAACGTGGGTGTAATATAATACATTCGTGTCATAAGTCACAACACTGCCTTATCATGTCTTGATGAATTATCACTGTGCTCCACGGTACTCGGTTTTAGGGGTTCAAGTTATGAGCGATGTGAATTTTGAAACTTGTCTTGCCCTACCTTAACTTCTGCTATTGTTGAAGATGGAAGTTCATTATCATAACATAACAAATCACGCCTGTATTTCCAGAAGGTTTTGGCAGTCACTGAGGTGTACCTCTTGTACAACCACATTTCGCCAGTTATGTTTAAGTTCCATGTTACAGGGGGCGAGCTTATTGCTATCAATCGGGAACTAATCCAGACTCCGGGCTGTTACTGCGAAATTTCAGATGGAACAACCCAATATCACATTGCCCGACCCGGGATTTGAACCCATAGAATCTTGTGCTCAGCTAGACCAACAAAGCAGTTCGTTATTATCTGTCTAGCAATTGCCCATGTCAGTGTCAGCCTCTAGTCGAATGCAGCTGAATACCAGTATTTTCCTTGGAGCGACTGCCTATCTGACCTCCATAACCCAGTGATGAAAGTTATTAAAAATTTAATGGACTATCAAAGCTTAATGAGATCTAACATCGTTATTCTTTCATAATTTCCATGAAAACCTTTAGAACTAAAATGATTTTGGCTCAGGAAGTAATGGAAGTTTATATCATATTGCTTATATATACATAACCCTCTGACCTTTCATTGCAGCAGTCATTGTTATTATGAACATATTATATAGACTGGTGATGACTGATGTATTAATGTTCCCACTGCTGGGACACAGGCCTCCTCTCTGTGAGAGGGAGTGGGCTGTAATCTACCACGAGGGCCCAGTGCGGGTCATAGAAGTACATACTAGTCATATATTTAGTTATTTATTATTCACTAGCTTTTGCCCGCGGCTTAGCTCGCGTCTAAAAGTTATTTTTCTGTCCCTCGGGAACAGTACGTTTTTCTGGATGAATTGTACCCTATATTCCTTTCTGTACTCCTGACAACGTGTATGCAAAATTTCATGATCATCGGTTGAGTAGTAAAGACGTGAAACTTAAAATACTCATTTTCGCATTTATAATATTTGTTAGGATTAGGATGTCTTTTACCCTTATGCCCGTTTTCACCGACAACATGCATCACGCATGAACGGCTGGGCCAATTTCGCTAATTCTTTTTTTGTTGTATTTGTTATAGTAAGGAGATGGTTCTTAGCATAGGTAGGTGAAGGTAGCGTAGGTAGGTAGGTAGGTGTGCAAGTAGGTAGGTATGTATGTTGGTAAAGTGGGTGGGTATGTAGGTAGGGTAGGTAGGTAGGGTAGGGTAGGTAGGTAGGTAGTTAGGGTAGGTAGGTGCGCCGTAGATAAGTGCTTACCCGTGCGAAGCCGGGGCGGGCAGCTAGTAACTAATAATATAAATACAAAACCAACTCATAAATTCGCTATATCTAACAGCATAACCCCTAAACTTTGTCTAAACGGCACAGGAGAACTAATATGACCGAATTTCTGTCTCTCTATACATTAGCTGTATAGTCCTACGGGACAACGTTTGATATGCAAATTTTGATGCTCAGGTAATATTAGTCAATGGTATATTGGTTTCACCTGCTAAGCTCGCTTTGAAATGAACACAGGCTTCGTTTGATTAATATGTGCTGGGATTTTGATTACCAGCAGTCAGAAAGGGGTAGTCAATGATGGATACGTAAACGATTTCCCAATGACTCAATATTACTGTGATTTTAATGCCAATTTCAATAGAGTATCAAAAGACTGAATGCCAATTTTACCTGGAATAAATTTAAGCCACTTAATGCTGAATTTCATACGTATTTCAAACCTAAAACTTACTCAGAACAATCCATTTCATGTAGTAATCTATTAGAAACATTAGTTTCTAAGTCCAATTTTAAGTGCTCAGTATTATTAGATTAGAAACTCAACAATTGAATACTAACACTAACCCAAAACATTAAAGTTCAAATTCAATTAACTCAAGACACGAGAATTCCTCCGTAAAAACGAACGTTACAAAATTAGAATAGCATGCTTTAAGTTAATTTATAGAACCGGCAACACTTAATTGAATTAATGTTTCAATTTGATTAATTGAAACCAATTTTGGCTTTTACAACTGAAATAAATCGCGACAGGCATTCATAATTTTGGTTTGAAATTCTGTATCGTGTTTTAAAACGGAAATGTCTTTATAAAATGTTTGTGTAATTTGTATTATGTTTGATCAAGTTTTGTATATTGAAAAGGCTTATGATAATTAAATTAAAATTAGGATGAGAAATAATCAGTCTATAACATTCCCACTACTGGAACCAGGCCTCCTCTCTGTGAGAGGGAGTAGGCCGTAGTCCACGCGGGCCTAGTGCGGTTTGTTATTTATGTCACATGCCTTCGCATTTCTGGTTCTAGGACATGCCAATTTCTTCATCGTTTTGAAGCACGATGGTACGACAGCGTGTTAAATTTCGTCGGCCCAAAATTTCGCCATTTCCACGGCATTGTTGGTGGCACAACAGAGGTCACTATGGCTGCATTTTGTGAAGCACAGAGGGCAGGATATACGTGCCACAGCTCGACATCCACACACTGCTGCGGTACCGTCGAGGTAGATACGAGGTACTTTGCGAGATTGTACTTTCATCATCTCACTCGGGTTTGGAGGCGGATCAGAGACTACCATTTTATTTATTGTAGCTTTAGTTACTTAATCTTTCCTCGAATGTTTATGAGTATCGTTAGCAGTAGGTACAGTTGATGTGTCAAGGATAGGGATTAGGTTATAGGATAAAACCATGTCTCATTATCATCTGCCTTTAAATTTTCCCAATTATGTTGGAATCAGTTTCCAGTCTAACCGGATGCAGCTGAATACCAGTATTTTTAGATGGAGCAACTTCCTATCTGAGCTCCACAACCTAGTTCTTCTAGTCAAGTTTTGTATTTTTGTTGTATTTTTCGTCATTTTGATAGTTCCTCTGCTGTTTTGCTTTCAAAGGTTATATTTGAAGCATCTAGCAAATGCGCAAATGCTTCTTCGTCTCTAAGATGTATGTCGTCTATTACTGTCATGACCTTCACTTATTTTGGTTTTGTAAGCTTTGCTGTCTTAATTAGTGAACAGTTATTGAATCGGCTAAAACGCCTACGCAAAATTGGAGTATTTATATGTAGGTCGAAAATCCACACCAGTATCCTTCATTTTCAGAATATTGAAAATTATTGTTTTCGTGAATTTAATTTCCAGTTATCATAATGACCGCCACACAAATCCTAGATAACATGATTTAATATGCAAATCTGAACACAAAATTTGTACTAATTTAGAGAGTCTATTAATGTTCAAAATAGTTAGCGTTACATTGCGCAATTTGTGTTTGTTAGAATGCAAATTGTCATAATGAGGACGGAAATGGGTGTCGTTCATAATTAATATCGTATTGGAGTAGTGTTTGGTACTAGATGTGAACTAGAGCGGTGAAGCGAGGCAGTTTGTTTAAAGAATTAAATATTAATATCAATAATTAGAGAGAGGTTGTGGGTTAAAATTCGGGCAAGTATCAATGTGACAATAAATTTATGGGTACTTTTTGAGTTTATCTTGGACATTAATGACATATATCGGTAAAAGAAAAACGAAGAAATATTCTGATTAATCGCAATTAGGGTACTGGACGTATTAATAGTTGATATAAGTCTGATATTACCAACCCGTCTTGAGCAAGTGTGGTGATCAATGCTCGTGCCTTCTCTGTATAAGAAGAGGCCTTGTACTGCAGTAGGACACTAACAGGCTGGTAAGAAAAAGAAAGAAAAATAAGTTTATTTGTCACAGAAACCCGTGCATAAAAAAAAAGATAATAAGTTCGAGCAGATCAAGAAAATAAACACAATAGGTAGATTTAAATATAATCACGAACTCAAAACAGAAGTAGTCGGCAGCTGCTGGCACGTCATGACTGTGACACGAAGGCTACCACTCAGCATGATGCTATGCATGATGGTATGATTATTTTAATAATTAATGAGCGTAGAACGCTCAGAAAATCGGGATTAGCATTGGAAATAAGCTTTTCATACGCACTAAGATGTGGTTTATCGGTGTTTGCGCTATATTAGGCCGTCATCGGCATTTGCCATTTCCCAGATATGCTGTCCCTAACTTAGATTTCTACTCGATGGAATATCCATGTGCCTGATGAGATTTTGCCATCGGCAAAAATGACGAATTGCCATACAAACTTTCATATATATTATTATTACATTACATACATATTATTTACATTTTTAAATATTTTTATAAAACAAAAACATTTAAAAATATAAAATATAGTAGCCCACCGGTATCGGGGACAGGGTCCAAGCTACCGGCGGTCAGGGCTCCAGAGAGAGGAACCTCCTGACAATGCGAGCCGTGTCCAGGAGTACCGCTTTTTTAAATTATTATTATTCTTTTGTCTTTGAAATTTCTCGAGATACTGGGGTCCCAGACCTCTGTAAGACGTACGAGAGGTCGACGCCAACTAGCAGAAGACCCGTTCAGACGTTTTGAATGAAATGAAGCAACAACTGACAATTATCCCTGTATGCACTATGCAAATGCACCCAAGGACAGTCTCCGGTTGGTGCAGGAATATTGTAGAACATAGAAACATAACATATGGGTTTGGGTGGCTATAGTGTATTGGTACCTAGTCCCCTGCCTGACCGATGTAGTTTAATAAATTTATTAAAAATCTTCCTTAGTGCTGACTTTCGTTATATCAGGAACTCTTGTGCAAAATTTTGCACAGACCCAGGTTTAGGGTGGGCATGAAGTTAAGATTTTTATTAAGTAGATTGGATACTTCTATAATTTGCTGTGGATTTATAAACATTTTTTAGGAGTTGACAGCACAACTTCTAGAAGCTAGGTTATGGTCTGTGGTATTACATCATACCTTATATACTATATATGTATAGGTTAGGTACTATATATAGGTTGTAATTACACACTTTACTGCGTCATTTAATCTTGATAGGTAGTTCATTTATCGTGTCCTGGACCTGACATAGTAAATCTTGATAATTATTGCATTGCAGATAATTCCTATTCATCATAATTAAATAACAAACTTAATTGAACCACTACATAATTACCTATAGCAAACAATAAACCTGTCTTATTATAAATTACTGCAATTTCATGTAAATTGTTCACACAATCACGATAATTATTATTTGCAAAGTCAATTACTTTGCACATAACTAATTAAAATATATCTGATATTTTTGTTATGCTGCGTTTAAATTAATTGGATACCTAAATAAATATTGTTTTATGCACTAGGTATCTTTGATTTATTATTACAATTTATTTTAATCCGCACTGTGTTTTGCATCAATTCAAAATAAAGTACTATTCATTTAAATGACAAGTAGTTTATTTCCCCTCTCTCCCTCTGAGTGACTTTAAAGTTTTATTTATTAATGGTAATTTGCAGCGCTGTGGGCTACATTATTACTTGAGTTACTTGTATTTTCTGTTTGTGATTTTGCATAATGTAGCTGTTTGTTGTTCCGAACTCCGAAGTAATAAAAAATAAACATGTTAGAGATACTACATGCCTTATTACCTAGAATAGTGATTGCTTATAGTCGCATTTGTAAATGAATCTAAATCATTGGATACTTTGTTTAATAATCCAATAAAAGCAAATATACCTAAGCGCACCCACAATATCGGAAGAGCATCATTGTAAATGGAATGTGGAAGAATTTATTTTTTTGCACATACGGTTGTTTTTTTTTAATTTTAAACGCGTTTTACATTATCCATCTTGATAATAAAACATTTCCCCGCGAAATCTATTTTCGAACTTCGTTTTTCGAATCTACAATTCGAATGTAATTTCGAATGTCATCGTCGACAATACATTCATTTGGGGTGACATTCTCGCATTTAGTACCGACGCGATATTCGGAGGAAAAAAAACAATAAGTGCGTTGTACCACGAGACACTGTAAGTGTAATTTATGTGGCTGGCTCTAGATATAATCTTACAGAATCCTGTGTACTGGCAGTTCCTCTTGAGTTATTTTGTTGTTGACCCGATAATTCCGTGGAATGTTACTTAAGCAAACATCGGGGTTTTCCTTGTTTTGTGTTTAAGCTATTGCATTAAATTGTTTTCATATTTATTTGTTGGGTTGGTTTCTATGGGACTATTATTTTTCTCTTACTTGAAATATTCACTGGTTTCGTTTTATATTATACTAGCTAACCCCTGCCCACTTACTTGGGCGGTAAACACAAATATATAGTCTATGACACTCACAGATAACGTTGCTTTCTATTGGTAAGAGAATTTTCAAAATCAGTTCAGTAGATCCAGAGGTTACCTCCTACAACCTCACAAACTTTATCAGCTTATAATATTAGTATAGATTCTGAGAACTAACTGCATTAACACTAAAGTAACACATTTGCTAAATTGCATTGATAACACACTATTTATTCTAAAAAAGATTAGATCTATCTCAGTTCCATTGTTTCTTGTCAATCCCGTAAGGACACTTGAGGACACAATGGTCTGAATAGAAATCTCTAAATCAACACCAAGTTCCAAACAAGGTACTTTTACTACACTTTCGATAGTACTTCAACCCACCCTTGTACTAAAAGAAAGCTTGAACGACAACCGGCGTCACTCAGTAGCTATACGTCCATTCCCTTTTTTTGCTTCCCTTTTATTCCTCTTTTTTTTGTCGTACTTCACTTGTTGGTTTTGTTAAGAATGTAAAGGAATTGACGTCTCCATCGCGATTCGTCACGCTTTACCGTCGACGCTATGACGATGCGATTTTTTCCGCCATTAAAACGAATATAAACCTCTTATCAAAGAATTGAAAACCTTATTCTATGTTGTTAAAGTTGGAATTTCATTGGTAATGATAGTAGTATGGTATAGCTTAAAATATACAAGAGAAGTAGCATGAAGACCTCTCATAGGGAGACATGATGACTTAATTTCATACGTCCATTTGGTATGGGTGCAAGTTTTGCATACGTTTTTTGTAGCCTTGAGCGTTTTCTAGTGATTGTAGTCATGTCTTGTACAGTCTTAATGTAGGCACTAGTTACCAAGCAAAAAAATCTGATTGAATCATTCCAAGTCGATTTTCGTTCGCAAATTGCTTATTTCGCAGCCATGTTTTTAATTTTGATAGTTGGATAGTTATTAACTTTTTTGTTGTTATGACAGAATTAGTTATTAAAGTTGTAAGTACTTGAAAGTGTTTCGAGTTTGTAAAGCTCAAGTTTTTAATTGGCAACGCTCAAATAATATCAGAAAATCTTGATCTTGATAAAGACAAAATTTTGTTAAAAGTTAAAGATTTTACGTTGAACAGTTATAAAAGTTTTGTTTTTAATATTTAAATCAGAATTTATTTTATCACGAACGTCTTTTCTTAAGCGTTTGGTCCCGATTAAAAGTCGTGACGTCATCATTAAGTTGAGACTCATCAGGGACCCAGCTTAGCCCTTCGTATTTATCTTAGTAACTTAACAATTTCATAGTATTTGCGTTCGTTACACAACATTTACATTTTGTTTGCTTAGTTGGATAACTTGTTTTAACTTTAAGATAGGGCTGGCAGGTTGAGGTCCTTTTAAAATAAAAACTCAGTAGTTTAGATGAAGTCAGAGTCGACTTCCAAAAATCTGATGTAGAAGTTTGTTGCCAGTTTTATTGAATTTATCAGAAGAAATATTCATTTTGGATGAGGAAACATAAAATATAAACGGAAAATACAGCACAAATGGAGATAAACAAAATTTGTAATCACGACTCACATTTTTCAACTAAAAAACTAGTTCTAAAGTAACATACAAAGTTGTGGCAGCCCTGTGTGAAACAGATGGATGTGAATTGAGACGTTAGTCCGTCTTGCAACCTGTAGGGTCCGATGTTTTATTTCTTTTAGTCCTCAACTATAATGGCTCTTTTTACTTCACCTTTTTTAGGTTTAAAAGTTTAACTTTGTATGAGAATGCTCGTTAATTTGTTGTTGCAGCCATCCTGCAAATGTTGCGAATGTTTTGAAGTAAAGGATACTTTTTATAAAACAAATGTAGGGAACTAAATTGAGGACGACATAATAGGCTGGAAGAAGTCTTGGAGTAGACCACGGACGGATATCTATGGAGTAGACTTTGCAAGCGATGGAATGATAAAACCTGATGGATAAACAGAAGCATTCACACTGATAACATCTTACTGCACTTAGTGCAGTACGGTAAACACATTAACAAAAATAAGGAACCTAATCACGATTTCTATGAACCTAATCGTACAATTGATAATAATATCGAACACAGCAAATATCTATTAGTCACTCCAAGCAAAGATAAAGCAATACTCTAAAATGAAGTAAAAAAAGAAAAGTAGGTAGGTACCGAACTAGTTAAAGTAACCAAAAAAGAAAACAAAGAACACGAAAAAGCTTCAGATAACCAAAAACAAAACGTTGTTTTTTAGGGGTATGAGGAACAGGGTGTAAAGTTCACTCATCCCCCATAGAAAAGGGAGGATCCTCCAACCAGACGGGTGTTGTGTCTGGCGGGCAACTGCCCATATGTTGATTTCGGATAGTCTTATCTATGTTTTTCGCTCGGCAAACTCTAACTGCGAGATGTAGGAATTGTGTGACGTCATGTCTTTTTTTTTTGTTTTCGTAGTTTTTGTATGTGGCGGTCTAACAGCTACATCACTCCCCTCCGGAGACCGGAGGTCGATAGTGGGCTGAGTCTTGGATCTTGCGATGCTTCACACTCTTCACAGTGCCAGCTGTGGTTCCAGTGAGTCGGAACCGGGTGCCGCATAGTTCACGGTGAGTCGGAACTGTCTGCGGTGATTCCCCAGTGAGTCGGGATGGCGGTGCGTCGTCATCCAGTGAGTCGGATGTGGTACAGCGCCGGGTTGTGGTTGAGGGTGATGACCAGGAATGCGCGTTCGCTGCATGCTGGTGGTCAGGATACCCGTTAAAGCCGTGGGTGCTGGCTGGCTGTGTGACTTGCCTCAGGAAAGCTTGCGGGAGCGATGATGATGACGTCACGCTGAAGTTGTTGCACGAAGGCTGCGTTGACGTTCATACTCGGGGTCACCAATTTAGAGGTATGAGGAACAGGGTGTAAAGTTCACTCATCCTCATTTGAAAAGGGAGGATCCTCCAACCAGACGGTTGTTATGTCTGGCGGGCAACTGCCCATATGTTGATTTCGGATAGTCTTATCTATGTTTTTCGCTCGGTAAACTCTAACTGCGAGATGTAGGAATTGTGTGACGTCATGTCTTTTTTTTTTGTTTTCGTAGTTTTTGTATGTGGCGGTCTAACCGCTACAGTTTCACAAAACACTAAAACAAAACTTGACCTAACAAGTGTCCACAATACTCGGGACAACCCTGTTATCGAACAACATGGGTGATTAACAATTCTGCAGCAAATCGATGTGTTTGGGTGCGCGCCAACTGAGCCTTTGATTTAGATGTTACGATAAAAATTCGGAGTGTGTCGAATAGTTTTTTGTGATGGTTCCTGATGCCTTTGTTTTTTATTTATTGTCTGCAAATATGAATAAGTACTATATCGTGTTTCAGATTTTAATTCTAGCTGAACCTTATATCGCTTGCTACATTGCTCTTATTTTCATAAGATATAATTCAATAGATGCATCGGAATCCAAGATATTAAGGGGTAATGGCTGTTTAATATTTAAATTTGAATTGTCTGCTGTCTAACTTACTTCATTAAATCCAGTAGAGTATCAATCAATCTCATACAATCACTATCCCTTTCAAAGATAGTTTTCCGCTGCCTATTACATATTTGATTTCAATCAAGCGTATCTTGCGTCTATGTAACTTCTACTTTCCTAGGTGATGTTTAATGACCTTTTTACTACATTCATCGATAATCACTCTCACTTAGTGCCCAAAACATGCGTAAAATAAAAACGTTTTCCAAGCCCTCCAACAAACAAACGGCTTTTTGCTAAGCGCTGCATATCGTTTTCATTAAACCAAAAGCAAAAAATTTATCGGTCAAGTGCGTTTGGAAACCAAACTTGGGCAGGTTCCATTAATTTTTTTGCTAAAAACAGCTGCAATGTCAACTTTTAACGAAATAACGTAATTTTCATTTCCTGGGACCACACGCGCATTTAGGAATAGCGGTCACAATTTGTTTGTTTATAAAGATGTGCTTTTGTTTTATACGTCCACCAAGTATTTTTTACAAAGCACGAAAAAAATATTAATATTAATTGGTTTGCTGTATACGAGTACCTACGTGGTATGATTTGCTCTGTAGCACATGAGATAAAAAGCTGTAGGTACCACCCTCATTATCATACCGCATCGTTTTCAGAGCCCCCTCACAAAAAATAAAACCATAACTAACCTTCACAGAAAACAAACAAATCATATAGGGGTTAGCTATCTTATCGCGGAACCCTAAACTTGAAGGGACGTTCGCGCCGCGGGCTCAGCACGTATATAATAATTATTGTTAGACAAGCATCGCACTCAAAAACGCCGACAAATCAACACACATGCACACACAATCACTAACACGCACACATTTACATACAACACTCACACATACTTATTCACTCACACACAAATTCAAATTTCGAACACAATGCGGCGCGTACGCATCGACTTTTTCACACACACTAAGAAAAACTTTATTCGCGTTATTAAGCCCTGTTACACACACACACGTTTTAACATCATAATTACGAGCGCCAGTGGCGTGCGTCGAGATGTAACGAGCTTAAGCAAAATG
This sequence comes from Conistra vaccinii, assembly GCA_948150665.1. NCBI lineage: Eukaryota > Metazoa > Arthropoda > Insecta > Lepidoptera > Noctuidae > Conistra > Conistra vaccinii. The sequence continues at coordinate 19,488,586 of OX411326.1, forward strand.
GCCGCCAATTTTTATTTTTATATTGTAAAGGTGTAGGCTTAATAAGTTGATGTTTGAATGATGGATACGGATATTGAAATTATGTGTTGGATTCACGCTTAGCTATTTATTTGTGGGAGACGAAACGGGTTGTGTTCGTGATAGTTAGATGTGTTACCTGTCACTACTTGTACTACACGGAGCTTTTAATTTTATGTTGTGTTGTTTGATGATGTTAGGTACGTTTAAATAATAAGTTGTTTTTATTTCGTGAATCTTGCTTACCGCTACTACTGAGAGCAGTGCTGGTCCAGTGGTAACGATACGACTTACCTACCAGTTATAGGTCGTGAAGAGAAAATTAATTATTTGAATTTAAATTTGTATTTGAATTTGTTCGAACCATGACAGATGTTTTACTTTGATAAATTATTTTATCACCACTGCTCTCGAAATGGTGAAGGAAAACATCGTGAGGAAACCATCATGTCTTATTATTTCAATAAAATGTGGCAAATGTGGGCCCGCGTGCTGGATTACCCACACCCTCCCATAGAGAGGAGGTCTGACAGTGGGAACACTATAAGCTGATGTTTATGCTTACCACAACTTCGCTACTCACATCTTTTGATTTCTGATAAAAAAACCAAATAAATACAGTGAACTGTAATTCTATAGTTTACTTGGTAAAATAGCATTGATGGCAATTCAATTAGAGTTTAGAGAAAAATTATATTTAATGACGAATATTGAGATATATTCTGAAACACACAATTCTTGGAATGTCTCGAATCCCACGGATTTTCACCTAGGCTATATGGGGTACCTAAACGTTGCAAAGGAGTCACACTATCACATCTTGTAAGAAATACTACTTTTGAGTATAACTTGTTCATATAAGTGGTATTGTCCAAGGTTTTTGACAAACTTAATCGTTAGCTGTTGCAGAGGTACCATCGCGGTCACGAATTCAATAATTATCTGATAACTAAATTATGATTATCATAATACTCATAACCGCGACTTCGTTCGCGAGCCTATCCTTCCTCCAAGAATTGGACTATCCAATGCAAAAGATTTTTTCAATCCAACTGGTAGTTCCGGACTACATACAAACAAACAAATGTTACCTGTTTATAATATTAGTATAGATTCTCTTAAATATGAGAATCCTACTCATGACTTCCTTAAATTCCTCAGAAAATGCAACCAATTGGTAACCAATATGAAAACAAAACCCCGTGCACACGATCCTTTTTATCGGATATATGCGTTACTATAGCGGCCAAGCGATGCAAGCTGGACTTATTTACGGTGTTTAGATATGCGTGTCCGCGATAGTACCTACTTTCATAAATTGTTAATGGCTTTTTCTTTTAAAGTTAAACTAATGCCAGCCACACACGTAACGATTTGCTTGCGCAAACTTAGGCTTGCGCAAATTTGCTTGACGTCGGTATTGACCACACACGTTACGATTTGCTTGCGCAAATTTGCTTGACCACACACGGCTCAAATTTGCTTGTGATATCATTTCTGTTTAGAGACCGTCCAGGTGTGTTACGCGGTAATGGCATCAATTGATGACGCTTTGGCAATAGTAGGAGGAGGCGGAGCGCGCGAGGGAGAGACAAATGTTGCGACCTCGCGCCCCTAGCCGCCGCTGTAGGAGACGCCTTGGGCGTCGGGAATCGCGAGCCGATTTCCGGCCACCGTAGGCGCGGGCTTGCGGACGGAGAGCAATGGGTAGCTCGATTGTTGATAAAAAAAAACATGAGGGGCAGTCTTTGGGGACTGCCGATGGAAGTGAAAACAGTATCCTATAATATTATGTTAATCCAGGTAATAAACTATCTATCTGCCTCATCCAAATCCTCGTGAATTCATGCAGGCCTAGTAGTTTTTGTTAGGTTTCTGCTCAGATATTGTGCACAACGTCTAATGATTGAAATACTATCTTGAATTCATGCAAGACTAGTACTTTTTGTTAGGTTACTAACAAATTCTACTCTCCCTCCGTCTTACGAATTTTCGATCAGGTTACGTGTCCTGACGCAAGTTTAGCATTTTTTACCCATCCCAAAAAAAGTGCACAACACCGCCAAAGAAGTTTTTGCTTCAAAAAACTACTGAAATTGGAACACATGCCCCACACTGCAAACTCAAATTTGCACAAGCTTGGAATCGAAAATTGAAAATCACACAAGCCTAGAAATTTGCGCAAACCTCCCACACACGTAACGATTTGCTTGCGCAAGCCTAAGTTTGCGCAAGCAAATCGTTACGTGTGTGGTCACCAAAAATCGCTACAAAAAAAAATATACGTAGGTACAATAAACCGAACCATGTGCGCCGCGACACGACTGATTTCAATGAATTTCTATGAAGTACCTTCCGATGCTAGCGACACGTCGACACGTCGGCACGTCGCCTTCTTAAAAATACATAGAAACCAGTCCTGTCGCGGCGACACGTCGCCTGCAGTTGCCGCCTGTGATCAACTACGGAATTGTACCCGGCGCACGCCAATAAAGCTCCCAATCGACAAGATTTTTTCCGACACCTTCAATCGTCTTCATCGTCATATTTCAGCCAATAAAACTTCCTCATGAATCACTCCGTCCATAGGTGAAAACCGTATGAAAATCCGTTCGGTAGGTTAAAGAAATCTACTGAAATTTGAACACATGCCCCACACACGCTCAAGCAAATTTGCGCAAACTCAAATTTGCACAAGCTTGGAATCGAAAATTTTAAATCACACAAGCCTAGAAATTTGCGCAAATTTCTACCCACACACGTAACGATTTGCTTGCGCAAACACAAATTTGCGCAAGCAAATCGTAACGTGTGTGGCTACCATTAGTTATCATCAGTAAAGTCTTTATCAATATTCCCATGAATCAATTCAAACGTAACTTCCGTCGTGATGACCCCACCGTTAACACAGTCTACCTATATGAATAAAAGCACAAAGATTAAAACTCTTGATACCCCAATTATCCCCAACAAGACAGACAAAAATAATCAGTCAAGCCAAGGTTCTTATATGATAATGAAGCTACAGAATTAAGTTCGTTTGGCCGCGACGGTAGCAGGAAACATTTAAGCATGACTTAGTAACTGATTATCATTTATTAGTAAACTCGGCGCAGTATGTTAGAATAAGTTAGGAGAACGCTTGGAGAAATGGTAATTTTTTGAATAAATTTTGAAGACAATTCCGCTTAGTTGGACAATGTGACTGGTGAGTGTATTAAAATTACTTTTTACAGTGTACAGAATGACAGTGGTAACAAAACCTCTTCTTCTATAGAAACTCCGAACTACCCTAGGTCAGCTCAAAGTCAAAGTGTTACCACTGACGTGCGGCATACTGTACAGTGTTTTTCTTTTTAATCAAAAATTTTGTTTTTCTAGACTTTAATTATGTATAAAGAGAAAAGATTTGTAATCTTGTTTGTAATGAATAATTTCAAAAACTACAGAACCGATTTTAAAAATTCATTCACCAGTAGAATGCTATAAATTATTACTCATTAAGATACGCTATAATTTATAAAGTTATCAGGCGAGGATAGTTTTTACTAACCTTATACATGTACATGCACATAATGAAATATCATAATTACATGATATCGATAGAAAGGTAAACTGCAAGAAATTCTAAACCTGATTTGATAACGATCTTGTGCATATCTGGTTAGCTCAAAGTTCATGTAGACAGGTGTAGGAGTAGTCAGGTGGCTTGTGACTAAGTAATATCAGCCGCACGGGTTGATCGATCAGGTTAAGCTACGGTTGATCCGTGGATAGGTGATCATCTTTACGTACCAAGACCCGCCCGTGCCTCGGAAAGCACGTTAAGCCGTTGGTCCCGGCTGTCATTTGTAGATCTTTGACAGTTGTTACGGGTTGTTATGCCGTCTCGCATTATTCCAGGAGGTATCTAGCAGATAGTTTATTTTACACATGGATAGAAAAGCTTCGCAAAATTGCAACATTTTGAAAAAGAACCCGAAACGACACTTCACTTCAAAGGATGCCATGAATTTTCCCTGCGAAACAAAAAAAACTTTTGGAAACGCACCAACCAGTCAAAACAACGAAGACGAATTGGCTAGTAAACACAAAACAGTAAAAAATAAACAAGAAATTTTCTTAGAAAACGCCCTGATCCCTGATAACGTCAACGAAGAAAAATAACAAGAATTAAGCACTACTAAAAGAGTTGTCGACCAAATTAAGACAAGCAAGAAAAATAACGTACAAATAGACTATCAAGATTATTATCGGAATCGCTAAGTCTCGTCCAAAACGGGTTCCTCCTAGATTAATAACGCGCGTCAGTCATTAACGCTATACATAGTAATTGCCCGGCACTATTATGATGAATTGTCCAGTTTTTGTAGGTAGATTCTCACCGGCTACTTTTTAACGCTTGAAGGGATTTTGGTACATTAACGTGGGTACATTAGAAGCGATTAGGCTTGGAATTTTCTATGTACTCTTTTGTGGATGAGAAAAGAAAGGTGTGTTTGACGTTTTCTGTTTAATTTTGTGTCTTGATGATCTTTGTTATGTCATAAACATGGTTAATTGTAATGAGCTTAGTTCGAATTTCACCAACAAAACTGAACATCCTAGCTATCAGCACATCTAAACCGCGTTCAAGAGCTGTCAGTGTCATTATTCCACAGATAATAATGAAACTGACAGCTCTTAAACGTGGTTTATGTGCCGATCGCGTTCGGTTTCATTCGTGAAATTCGCCTTTAGTAAATATCATATTTGGAACTATTTTTATTTCAGTTTAACTCAATAAAAAGTTTGATTAGTATTTCTATTAACGGCCAACAAAAAATCTACTCAAAGCTTCTTAACTGTAACTTGGTTTTTTGTTTGCCACACCTCTTGGTGTGATGTGTGTCAGTGAAAATGAGCCTATAATCACTAACAATGCAATAAATGGTCCATAACCCACAATCATAACCAAAACGATTAATTACAATGTTTTCGTTTTCTTTTTCGACCCTTTTTATCAACAAACAGTTCTTCAAACAATATGATAATGTGGCGAATAAAAATATCCTTTTCGTTGTAGCTAATTCGTTTACGAATGCCGACGAAGTCACAAAAGAACTTAAGCCCTGTCTTATTTAAATTAGGCTCTAAAATAAATACAACGACGCTAGGCAACTTTAGGTGTTAAGCACACTGAGAGCGAAGCGGACGCGATTTCACGCCGCAAATGTGCAAAGACGAGTCCCGTTTTATGAGTGTCACGGTTTGTCCACAGAGGGTGATCAGCAATGCCTCCATGAGCGTCTAATGCTTTACTTAAATAAACAAGTACGCTCTCTATATAGGGCTCAATTTCACGCGGCAACTGTCGTTCGTTTCTAGTCCCCGTTTTAAATAAACTAGTGGCCTATAACTGCACTCGCTGTATTTCGAGCAACTTTTTACAGTTAGCTTTTCACGTGTTTATTTTTCAGCCCGCATAAATATACAACGTGAATTTATATCCGCGTGTGCCGTATGCACGTAAAAGGTGTTCTGAAATTAAAAATACTGTATAAACTGTTGAAGGTTTTCATAATTGACAAAAAAAGTGAGGCCGAAATTGGTTCTTTCAAAAAGGTTGATAAATATAACGGGAATAAACACAAAGGAGGCTTTACCAAAATATAGGTCAATATTAAGACATAACATAGGTTTTGTCTTGGTCCCGTACTTAATTACTGAAGGCAGTGGTCGTGTCCCTGAAAGGCCTTCGTGGCTTTATGTATGATGTTCCACTTCGTTCGGTTCTCGGCGGTCGTAAGTCGTAGTAGAGAGTCCAGTTACTTGGTCTGACATTAAATAGGTACCTTTAATGAAAAAGTCATGATGAGAGAAAAATGCCATCAACACAATTAACCTAAAAGCAGTCCTCTCAGTGTGCAAGAGCCCTAAAAGGTTTTTACAATCTGTGCCTTCGCTCGCGAATGCTCTCAACCAAATTGTATTATTTTGCATTTATTTTTGACAAAGCATACTTAAGATTGAAGTCGGTGGATTTCTTTAAAATTTTAATTAGTATACTTACATTTTTATTCCTTTGTGTTTGTGGACGGTGTCTTTAAAGTCTAGACCGTCTCAGAAAATAATACGGAAACCGGAAAACAGTGGTTTTGTTTTGTCTGTGCCTCTCCTTCGGGTGTTTACAGGAAAATGTTTCAGTCTCTTTGTTGAAAAGGTTTTGGCATCTTTTAAGAAGCTTGCTTAGGAATATCTATTTTCACTGTATAAAATCTGAGTCTACTATAATCCTTTTCTTCGTAGAAAATCTTTGTACTTATATAATTCCAGTGATGAAATCTAACACATTTAGTGAAATTTATTCTCTGTCATCGATTACTAACAGTCTCACATTAGATTCGATTATAATATCTACAGTTCTATTTCCTTATTCAAAAGCCAGCCATAATTCTCTAAAACCACTCTAATATGCAAGAATCTCCATTAATCTCTAAAACCATAAGTTTCCACGATTAATCACGAGACCATGTGAATATGTCTCTGGTACATTTTCATAAAATAATCATCTGAACACGTTTCAACACAAAATTAGTTGTAAATCGCCACACTATCGCGACTCAATTACCAAAAACTCATTTGAAATGTCGTTTCAAACGATTATTAATCGATTCAAACTACATTTCATCCATTCGATTTGAATTGATTTTCGATTCCGTTAGCAAAGGTGTAAAATATATTTTTATAATCTTTAACGTATATATCTTTTTGTTATTTATTATTTACATCAATTAACCCTTGTACGTGGGTAATATTAACATATTAATATGATTCGAGATCGTAAATTATAGTCGTTTCAATATGGTCGACTGTTTTTGTAGTTAGAAATTGAGACTGATTCAATTAATAATTTTGACGTTATGTTTAGTTCATAGTTTTTTGTTCATCAACCTTTTTTGGTTTAAATAGATCTTTAAGTAGATGATTACCTTGTGTTGTTTCTTTATGTAAGTAATTGTTAGGTATCGCTACATAATTAACTATCATTGATTAATGATAGATACATGAGTATTTTATATATGTTTTTATGTCTATACAACATTAGTGGTCCATGGTCTAGCACAGTACTAATATTGCAAAAAAAGCTGTTTGAAAAGGCTGTAACCAAGAATTTGTTTAAAAAAGTTTTAAAAAGCTATGTTCTTGGCCATGCTGACAATTATTAATGAAATAGGTATCGTTATTAAAATTTCATTGTGTCTCATTACTTTAGTAACAGTCAAGTGGTTGTGGTTTATTTTCATACTCATCGATTATTGTGATCTAGTTTTTTTTTCTCATACAGAGGTACTCAAAACGCATTAAAAATATTACACTGGAACTATAAAATTCACCGAATCCGAACTTTGCATCACAAGAAACCATAGAAACTCCACATTCATTCACTTTTGAAGTTCAATCACCTTCACCATACATGAACGAAGTTGCGCAACAAACTATTCAGAAAATTCTATTGAATACGCTTTTTCTATTAAATAATATTCTCACAATTTATACACTAGCTAATTTAGTTGGAGTAATTAACACGTTTATTAATTATGAGCACCAAACCATGTTCTATAGGAGTGTAGAAAGATACAATTTTATTATTTTAAACTTTATAATTTCTGAAAAATATCTAATGACGGGGTTCTGGTTGAGCACCTACAACAAAAATTCCAAGACTATTCTCAAAAAGTCTCTTCAGAAAAGCTAGGCTATCATACTAATTTAGAAACAAAAGACTGTCAATTTATTTACTACTTTATCACTGTGTGGCTATAAGCAAGCGAATTCGCTTTTTCATTTCTTTCATCGTTTACACATACAACATGTCTTTAATAACCTTAACCGCCACATCCTCAGGACTTTTACTTATTGTCCAACCGTGAAAATACTTATTTGGCCCAACAATAACCGAACCCTTAAGTTCACACCAGTCCTTGGCTGTCCGAGCCAAAATAACTCCATACAAAGCCGCCGACTGGGCTCGGTTCCCCGAACCGCTTCGTACAATTTGTCCTGCTCGTTCGCCTGATATCTAAATTAGTTCTATCTTTTTTGTTTTGTCTCTGACGGCTCAATTAATGACGTGAAATCTCAAAGGTCTTATTCGCTGATGCTTCGTTTCAACGCGAAATGGAGTGCGGCTTCAGCGCTGTTGTTTTGGATGGGTTAACATGTGATGTGTTTATTAATTCAGTATGATGGTTACTAGAATTTGTATCTTTAACTACGTGAGTAGTGCTTAGAGAATCTGGTTTTGTTAAACTTCTATCATTGTTTGAATAATTACAAACTATAATTGTGCGAGTGTGAATGGTGGTGTTATTATGTAGGTGTACTATAAGTAGATACACCTCTGCCTAACCCTTCGACGAAATACAAGCGTGATTTTATGTTATTTTATTTGTACTTTCAAAACCACTAGGCGTTTATATTCTTCAACATCTTTATTGATTCCAGACGTTATTATTTACAAAGGCTCATTTAATAAATGAGAACCTCTTGAACCTTGAAATAGTCAAAAAGGAGTAATATTTTGTATTATTTACAAGCCTATTCAACCATTACTTGGGTTTGCAGGCAAAAATACAATTTTCTGCCTCAGTACGTTTCAGCAAAATGAACGAAAGTAGCTGGACAGAACTTATTACCATACTGAACATGGTTCACTGAAATGTCAGACACGATATGGCTAGGTCACAAGCTATGCAAATATTTATTATATCTACGTATTGTGAACAATACGTAGATATTGAAGGTATACAAGGTGGAGGCGACAATACAACAAAAAATTAAACGGCGTGTCTATAATGACGTTCCCATTCTGTATACAAAAATTCAATTGAATATATTCAATAGGTGCTCGGCAAAATCCATAGTCGGCTCGGGCTATTCCGTTTATCCAGCCTAAAAATCCACCCTAAGGTGGATATTCTGAAAGGTATGCCCGAGAATTAAACCCAAGGCCTAGTTGGATAAACGGAATTTATAGTCTTAGGGTGGATCCGGCATACATTACATTTAATTTGTTTGAAAAACTCATTTTTTTTTTCGAAGCTAGGATTTATTTGACAGTTCCAAAATACTCAATATTTTAATTTTTTGTTGTATGGTAGTCTCCACATTGTATAGGTATGTCATCTCTTCAAAGTATAATTTGAAAACTGCTACATCATAATACCATCTTGTTCATAAAAACCAGACGTTCATTCCAGCTCTTAAGAGCGTTTACGCTGAAAGTTGGCAACGTTGCAAATAGCCGTCAAATATTTACCTGTTTTGATTAATTTGGCAATATTACTGAATGGAAATAAGAAATGTGGCTAACTAAGTACCTAGAATATTGATTAAGTATGAAATATAATATAATTAATATCTTAATACCGAATATTTAGTTTTAGATGTAAAAAATGTGTTTGGAAACTTTCCAAATGCCTTTTTTACACCTAAAACGTTTACAACATCAAATTCAGTGTTATAATTGCAATTCAAGCCAATACAATTCAATTCGTACCTATTTCATTGGTGAAATCCGTACTTAGGCTAATTCTCATCCTTAAATCCCTAAAAACTTCACACACAGTAACGGTTGTTGAGCCGATTTCATAAAAAAATATATTTACCAAGTTATGCGTTATATTAAATGATTATTGTACAATGCAATAAGTAATTCTCCAATATAAATTTATGTACTTGTTCAACAGCCAATGTGTTTTTGTAACCCATTCAATAAACACGGCGATATAAAACAGTTTCTATGTCTGGAACGTGATTACGCATGAATGTGACGCCATAATCTTAATCCGCCGTATAAGCAGCCGTTTGGTTGTAAAAATAAATGTTTACTAGTGTCGCGTCTAGTTAATGTTTTTATTGGTCCTTTAAAGTGATTATCAATTTAGTATTGCCTGTGTTATGTGTGGCATTGAAAGCGTATATTATAACTATTGCCTGGCTGTCAGAAGTCTTAAGTGAGGCGTTTCCCAAATTGGCCCAAATGTTACTATTCTTATCTGGTCACCTCTCTTAATATTCTATTATTGTTTTGATACAATGAACCCACTTCTATTAAATATACAATCAAATGCATAGAATTCCCTGTTACACAATATCTATGTAACTGCAACCCAATTCCTGGAATTAACTAAAACATTTAATACGACATTAGCAATATCCCGTTCTGAATTTGCGTGACCAATAAATTGAGTTTAACCGGTAACTATGGGTTATTAGTATCTATTACAGAAATAGATAGCTTGCAATGCCTAGGTATGGCGACATTGGCGTAAATCTTGATCAGAGACACGCACCTGTTAATTTTATGGTAATAGGACGAAAGTGGGTGTGATTTCAAACTGAATAGCGTTTCCTAGACGATGATAATTGTATCTTATTGTAAAACTAAAGTAGCCTTCAAAAAGGAATTGAAGCTCCAAACAGTATATACCCAAAAGCCCATGTTTTCAAAACGTAAAGTTACTTTGATTCGGCAGTTATTGTATTTTTTTTACACGAAAGATGATGTAGAAACTACATATATCCCAATTCAATACAAAAGTATTGATAGATCTGAATTCAAATATTAATGAGGCTTAAGTACGACACAGATTATTATTCGTGATCAATTTTAATCATTACATCAGAGTGATATTCACTTGACTTTTACAGTACATATTGCAATAATTTAACAATCATAATTAATAATTCGTTTTAAGTTTTCATTTCATATTTATCATGAAAACATAATAATAATTCATATATATTATTACTTCGAAATTTTGACAGCTGCAGTTCCGACAAGCATATTAAAGTTTTTCTTTAATAAAATCTGTAATTACGCTGTGTACATGAAATTCAATTAGCGATCGTGTTTAAACGTTTTGCAGCTGTGCTTTTAGCGTTTATCGATGTTCGAGTATTTGTTAATTAAGCTTTTAATATACCACTTCCTATCGGAATACGATCGAGTGAAGAATTTACTCAGATTATGTTGAAATGCATAAAATTTGAGGACATTAATCTGTGATCATTAGTGACAATACACTTTGAAGAACGAGAAAGCAGAACAGGAAAAATGAGAATCAACAATGTGTCCCACTATAAATACAGAATCCAATAAAATCCTAATCAAATTTTAATACGAAACCAATTACATTATCGCACAAAATGTCTTTTCACACCACCGTTTACGACTGACGGAAGTTGTCAAATAAAATGAGAGGCTGATATTACAATCACTAGCAACACCTAGCTCTAATAAAATTGATACCAGTATTAAAACAAATAGATAAGGTGTACGAGAGCAACTTCGACATTAATGTGCCTTGTCAGTTTATGAGGTAGATGCATTAATATATATTAATCATTTGGGAGCCACTAATAAAGGTGAGCCGGAAACGTCTACAAAATATTGAGTTACAACTTGATTTCTTTTGGTGTTTATTTATAGTGTTGATGATTAGAAAGGTTTGGGATATGGAAGAAAGAATCAGAGCAATGTTCTTGGATATATACATATAGTAAGGTGGTATATAATAAGTATCTAGAACTGATAAGAATAAAATGTTTCAATGATATTTTGTTTTGTTTATTATTCAACAATGTAACATTGTAGCGGTTACGCCACATACGACGTACGCAGCAAAGACATGACGTCAAACAAATCCTGCATGGGGCAGTTAGAGTTTACCGCGCGAACGACATAGATAAGACTATCCGAAATCAACTTACGGGTTCTGATGCCCAGGCATTTAATTAGTACCTATTTAATCATATTCTTCATAGCTTTGAATTAAGTAAGGCAAAAGCCTGCATATATCTACAACTAATCTTACTGGCTTCTTCTTTTTTCTTTTTTTTAACCGATGCTGATGATGTTGTTAAAATACACAAAAGGGTCGTGCGAAGCAATAAATACTACGCGAGAACAACCTTTGAAAACGTTAAACGATAAAAAGTAATTCTGATACAATATATGACCCTTTAGTACGCCTTCAGGCAGAAATTAAAGATGGCGATGATAACAGACGATGAATATTTATTCAGTATTTCGACTTACTGATTATAAAATCACATTCTTTGCCGACTTAATAAACAATTGGCATCGATAACATGCTCAAATTGAATTCATGAGCTGGAAAAGAAAGTAGAATGACTTTCATTTTCATATAAATGCAATTTTGGAAAAACAATGTACCGGTTGGTTATATTTATTTAGTCCCTAATAAGTTATATCTAGTTTCACCTTATATGTTTCAAACTTCTCATTTATTAAAGCGAAGGCAGTGAATATTAATGTTGTTATTTGATGGAATTTCTTTTGAATCTTTTGAAACTATACATTTCCATTCTCTACATATTTTACGTAATTTTTTTTTTTAATGCCTATTGTGTATAATTTATATTGTTTCTACACTAAAAGGAAATCAGCGAAACAATGCTCATATTCATAAAATGAAACCTTAGTAAGAACGTCATGAAAATTAAGTGCTGGATATAAGATCCGACACTGGTGATATAAAAAATTAATAATACTCCGCATACATGATAAAGACAACTGCGATCCTCACATAAATAAGTGTCGGTCTCATCTTACAACGACTTGGCGACGTGTAAAATATTGTTATCGATAATAAAACTACAATAATTCAAAGAGCAGAACGACTTTATACTGAATCTTGTCACGTATTGAGAAATTTGAGAACAACATGTAAAATAATCTCAGACAATATAAAATAAGATCGCTTTTATGAATAAATTATAGCAATGTAAAGTATGATAAACGATGGTAAGGATCGTAATGAAACGGCATGAGGTGTACAACCTACCAAGTAAGTTAGGAACGATGAATTTGAATCTTAACACACTGTTATTAAAGTTGCTAATGAAAATGCTCTATGAATGATGATGGAACTTGCGAGGATGGATATACGCCTCACATCAAGCGCAGCGGGTGGTTCCGACAAGTAAACTAGTATCTCGCAGTGAGGGTAACGTAATAATCTTAGTATTAACGACCAAGATAACAAGGCACTTATTAGCTGAGGAAGTTGGAACAATGAATTCGTAGATAGAGGTCAAGATTAAATAGCCGTTGCCATTAATACCTATGTTCATTGAACACTCACGATTCAAATGATTATGTTGTTACGAATAAATAATTAAAGTTCTGACGGTTTTAGATCAGGTCATTGGGTTGTTGAAGAACGTCTTACTAGCAGAGTGCTAGTTATTATAAAATTGAGTTATGAATTTTAATAAAGTCATTATCTTGGACTTGAAGTATAAGATCTTTTGTTTTTACTGTAGCCTGTTCTTGTAGTAAGTCATTATTATTTTTGTTGAGTTTATAGCTTCTACTTAATTTTTATGATGCTTCAGTTTACGTGTGTCTTAAAATAACTAGATAACTTGATTATTATGGTGGTGATGGAATAAAAATATAGTTGAAAATGTAAATGTAACGGATATCATCTTGAGATTATGGTACAAAAAATGTGATATGTAACCCGAGCTTGCCTTGGTGTGTCATTAAATAGCCTTAACGAACATGACAGCACAAGTTGACATTGTAATAATATTAATTGTATTAATTATAATCAGAAAAATATGTACAAAGTGTTCTACAACAACAACATTAAATGTCAATGTGCGGATAACTAACAAGTTCGTTTTTATTGGCAAATTGGTTATTTATTTATGCCATAGACTAAATAAAAAACTTGCATAATTTGTCTAAGATCCCTGTCTCACCAAAAACATTCAAGTTTTGCTTATTAAGAGAACAGTTTTTTTTTCTTTTGGGGATAATTTATGTTCACACTTTCCTTAGTATTTAGCTTTGTCACTTGTATGCACAAAACTTGACTGGTGAAATGGTGAACCTGCACAACAGCACGGTAGACGGTAGGCCAACTTCATAGAAACGGACGAAGCGCGAGCTATACCTACGCGCCTCGATCGAGGTATGCGCGAGGTACGCAGACAGTCGCGTCTGTGCGGCAGTGACGAACGAACGGTGTGTTGTTTTTTTAACAATAACCGCGCGATTTTTACACTAAAAATAAATTCAAGTACATATTTAATATGACGAGTTGGATATATTGTTGCTGTTTTTGGTTGCATGAATTTGGCAATAACGCATCCAGAGATAACTTTTTTTTAGATTACCTGGAAACTTTGAAAGGTATTATTAGTAACAAACAACAACAACAAAATTATTTTATAGTCTTACTATAAAATAATTTTACTTACTGGTAGGTAGGTACATATTGTGTGTATTTTTAATGGATAAGTATTTCCTTTTATCTCCCGAAAAAAAGATGTCTGGATTAATAAATAAAGTGAATAGAGTAAAGGAAAGTGATAACACGAGTGAAATAGGTAGTTATAGGAGGTTCATGAATTAATACGGTAGGTACGCTTGTTTTAAAACCTCGGGCATTTGTGTTTTGTTTTGTTATTCAATTCACAAAGTATTTTATTTATTTGTGTAGATAAAAAAAGTATATTTACAATCACAAAACTAAATGGAAACACAAAGTAGGCAAATGTAATTAAAATACTGGAAGCGAGCAGCCCTATCGCATGTTTACGTACCGCGCGGCTGTAGGCACTTATTTCTAAGATATGGCTTAGTTATTCTACCGTCTACCGTGACAACAGCCTAAACACAGTCCCTTATCAACATACAACTTAACCAGATGACACAATTAAAAAAGAAAAAACAATACACGAGATATGATTTCACTTGAAAAACACGTAGAATTCTCGTCTCACAAAGCATGCAGGTATTATTATGAACATAAAGCCCGGAGGTTGGAGACAGGTGACAAAAACTGTTATGAATGCCGCACTGAACTTGGTTTTTGCGTCAAACCCGTCCTGAATGCACGGCCCACACTTAAGAATGCAGTAGCACTGAGCCGATGGGATGTAAGACAAGCAACCGAGATTTGGCCATGGAAACAGCGATTGGTTGACAACTTTTGTTTTACAGAACAATGATTATTTTGGTGCCATCGCATTATTTAGCATTTAGTACAAATAGTGCACGAACACCCGCGATTACTGTTCTGTAAGCTCTACTTTAGTACGGAGCGGAGTAGGGCGTGGATGGAACTATCTATTACTGGTTTGTGGAGATCATAAATGCAGTCGTTCCATATAAAATACTGGTATTCAGGTGCAATCAGTTGCCTACTTAATTATTTTAGTACTGTAAGCTAGGTGACTCGTAACCTCTAAAACTTTACTTCAGATGGTAATTTCCGCAAATTAAGGTTGGTTGATTGGATAAAAATACTTCATCCACTTCACATAAATAAATCAGCGCTTATGGTAGGTACTGTATGTGGTATTAATTTGAAACTAGGATAAATGCATCTAAGCTACTTCTAAAATCATTCTGCTGATGATGATGATGCTGTATGAGCTGTAATTTCTAACTAATCATTTTACCTCAGAAATAGTTCCTTCATCATTAACTCATATTTAATATTAACATGTTCAATTTTCCAAGCAGCCTTTTCTTTCTATATCATCGTATTTTTTATCTCCTAACTCGCTAAGCTCATGTCTTTATGGCTCCACCTTCGGTGTAACGTTACATAACTGCGCAGTTACACTCACAACACTGTCGCCGCTACCGCCATCAGCTTTATGAACTGTATTTCCTTTATTAATTGAACAGAATCAGTAACTTCAAGTATTTCATATTTTAGTTGTTCTACACGTTTCGAAATCTTTTTGTAGGCGAGTCAGGTTTTACATCTTTATCAGTTTCATTGTTATTTAATTGAGGGCTTTTTAGTAGTTAGTTTACGTAAAATTTCATCTTCTTCAACATTGTTTTACGATAGTTTTGCTTCCGTGTTTATGTCAGATGTAATATATTGATGTGAAATATCTACATAACGATGCGGTGTATTTATATGGGAATGGTTTCAGAGTCTATATCTATAATAATGACATCATCATCATCATAATTCATCAATCTGGGAGGATCGAAAAGGTCAGAAGCCAAATGGACAGTTAATGAAGAAAATGATGAATGTCAAACTTGATAATATACTCGTCTACTACAATCCTAAACGCAGTCAGAGAGTCCTACCAAAAAACTGCAAGTAATCATACGATATTGAACAACTATATTATTTCCTGCTTTAATCATTTATGAATAAAGAACGAACATTAATCTTGTAAGCAAACATCCAATAAGATTATTATCTCAAATCATCGGGTCGGTATCTCCGTATGAGATCTGATTGTACACACAATATGCTTAATTGCATCGTACGGTGTAAGCCTGATGGTAATCGGACGTTCATTTTTAAATAAAACTCTTTATGTGTATGTGAGCTTGTGAATGTACCTACTTAAATATATCGGTCCAATGTGTGTGCTTGGAACTACGGCAATAGGTATAGAAAATAAACGAAATACAGCACACCAAGCTTATGCCATCTTCCGGTCTCTTCAACATCATTTTGAAGAATTTTCTTCAACGCGGGGAATATGTTCCTGACGTCACATCGGGCCACATACCACACCGCGCGATCTCGGGCTTCCCCCCACGTTTTTCACTCGCTCGCGGACACCTTGAGCGTGCGCATACAATTCGGTCGTCTCAATATAAATTGTAATCATACAGAAATACAGTACTTGTTATCTTATCGGAATAAAGTTGTTTCATTCAAGACCACCAGCAGCACACTTGGAGCTTGATACTCAACAATGGTCCTTCGACACAGCACACCAAGCTTATTTACATCAATGTCAAATACTATGCACATAATCAGATACAGAATGTTTGAAATTACTACTAACTGCACAAATTGATGATGACAAACACCATTATAAATAAACCTTTGATATTGTACCCTTTTTCAACAACTCAAAAAATGACAAGCCCCAATGATTTTACGTTGCCATCAAAACAAAATTTAAACCTTATTTTTAGGAAGTCGCAATTAGCTCATCAGTGCATTCAAAATAAACCAACCCTTTGAAGTTAAGTGTTTACTATCCCATCAAAAAGCACCCCTCGTTTACGACTGGCAGTCAAAATAAATTCTCACATATCACCGAAAACATTTTCAAAATCATCCACATTTGTTCCCAATTATATCGTTGATGTACACACTGTGAATCGTACGGATGTCTGTCTGTCTCGTAATTAATATCTCCTGAACGCTCTTTCAACACATGTGGGTTCACGGATTTATTGCATAACTTAGTTTTTTTGCTGCCTGTCTCCTCGTCTTCGATGATGCATGGGGTTCATATCCTTTGGAAGTTTTGCTAAATGGTGAACCGTATTGGAAAGTTATTTTTTACTGTAGCGCGGACAGGTTTATTTTGTTGACAAACACTGTTGTTTCATGTCAAGTTAAGATTAGGGCGACTATAATATAATACGAAATTAATCTATACTTCTATACTAATTTATAAAGAGGTAAAACTTGTTTGTATGTTTATTTGTAAGTTTGTATGTAGGGGGTAATCTGGAACTATCAGATGGATTTGAAAAATTATTTTAGTATTGGACAGCCCAATTCTTGAGGTAGGTATAGCTCTCAGATGAAGTCGCGGGCAGAAGCTAGTTAGCAATAAATTAAAAGTGCCTCACAGATTTAAGATACTATTCGGTCATCAGTCTATTTGCAATGATTGTTCTTTTTTCAAGTTAAGTAAAGTAAATACTAACTAGTTCTACAAGGAAGAACAGCAAATAAGCCAATGGATAAAGAAACCAATCAGATTCAGCGATAGTTCTAAAAACAGCCCTTAATCGGTAAAAACGAAAGGGTGAAAGAACAGACACTATGTAGACGGTCCTGCTTAGCCGCTGCCCAATGGACCAAATTCAAGATACAACTAAGTAAGACGTCTAAGTGCTTATCAAGTGGTCCTCGAGCAGACTGTCGGCAACCATGGTGTTTTATGTTAATTATGTAACAGGCTTTATCAGCAATTTTATGGGGAATTGATAAGAGATAACGCAGACCCTCTTTAGGAAGTGCTCTAATAGAGATGTTGGTGAAGGAACATAAACTGGCTGTTTAGGAAGGGAATAAAATTGGAGCAATTAAAAATTAACGAGGATTTAATTTATTATACAATTCTTAATTCAGTAACAGTATGGTATAATAAGAACTTCACTAAAGGCTATAAATGCAGAACCTACACTAAAGTTTTATTATAGTTTATTGTTTTTACTAAAAAGTCCTTACAAAAAGGACACTACAAAAAGAACACATGCAAAAATAAAAACAGATGAATATAATTTCCATAAACGCCCTCAACCCAACCCATAGAGAAATTCAACCCTAATGTCCATTTTTAATTACAAAAAGGCCCGCATATAATATCCCCATACAAACACAGACAGAAAACAAACAGACCTTTTTTAGGCCGGCGACACAACCAGCGTTATCAACGCGGTGTTAGGCCCCCGACACACTCGGCCAGATAATGGCCAACCCGGTCAATATTTGAAAACCCATCAGTGACAACGACGAAATGACTTCTTCACTTTACTAAGACAATTTTAAAGCAAACTAAAAATAACACGAAATTGAACTCTAAAGCTTCGACAATAAAGCCGATACTGTTAATGATGATGGTCATGTATGTGTGCGTGTTTGACTACTTGATCCATTAGGCATCGCTTTGAGTATTAAAAATAAAAAAGATGACGTAGGAAATGTCTCTGGTAATGATTTCGTTCGAGTCGATATAATAGATTTTATGTAAGTAGTTTAAGTAGATGCTCAAGAAGAATTTTGTGTAAGAGTACTTTTCAAAGTAAATGAGCATCGAAATAATGGTGAATTAACTTTTGACCTCAATAAAAAAGTTGTTAAAAGAATAGTCAATAACTTTGTTAAGCTTTGATGAGAAAAACTGCTTATACTAAAACTTAATGTGGAAGTGATAAAAAATCAAGATGCATGTTGCATAACTTGTGATAATCAACGTTAGGTTAATATTTCATAATATCCCAAAAGTCACAATAGATATTGATGAACTCAAAGCTACACATACATTTAATTGTATAATTTCAGCTTAAGCTGATGCTACATACAGTGAAACCCTTATAAAGATACAAAGAAAATTCATAAGAAACTTAAATCCAATCAAAATCTATCACCTCTTATAAAAATAGAAAGACTTTAAACAACCAAGCACAGACTTGCACGTCCCAAAACTAAAAAGCACAATAAATTTAAAAACAAAACAGACAGAGTAAATAAAGATTAAAGTATTTAATCAGTTTGTTCTCGTTGTTTTAAAAGTTTCGACATGACTTATATCTTGTGAACTTTTGGTTAAATTAACGTTAAGAGAAATAAGGGGAATTTAAGAAAGGAAAACAAATTAAAGTCCTGAAACTTTGACCACAAATAAGAAAGCTAACATATTATTTTGTAGTCTGATTATTGGAGCAAAGGAAATGGGACTCGATGGTTGGTTACTGGTCAATTATACGGTGAAACAGAGATATTTAACGAGAGATTCCAAGAATTTGATCGATAACATATATTCAAACAACGACGAAAGCAAAATATACGAATCTGAAAATTTATATTTTGATAACAGAAATAATGAAGAACGAGTTACTAAAATAAAACAAAGACCTAAACTAGGGTATCTTTAACACAAAGACATACTCACAAAATTCCATACACGACAAGACACGAACTTACCTGTTAAAGACAAAGTTAAAAATGACATTTAAAAACAATTATAAAAAAGCATCAGCTCATATCGGTACATTAAAAATTGACAGTGCATTAGTATTTATAGGATTTTAAGCGTAGGTGTGGGATCAAAGAGAACATTATGCGTTTCTTATACGAAGATAGTGGCGTTATAGACGCCTATTCCATACGGTAAAGATTACAATTTTATTTACTACTCAAAAACGTTTGATAATCTATGTCTTAATTAACTAAGCGAGAGCGAACCCCGTACCATGACAAACATACGTTCCACCTTTGGGTTTAACGACAAGAACACACCATTTGAAAATACACTTTAGAGAGATATAAACTGAGTTGAATTTTGAGTGTAGTAGCTAAGGATGATAAATCGTGATCACCTATCGTTTAAAGTTCATTAGTAGCGGCCCCTTTACATGTGTTGCGCCGGCAACCAATATCCATTTGCTTCGGGCTGATTTGATTAGAGCTTATTTTTATAAATAACACCACAACATGCTTTATTGTGATGCATGTTTAAATTAAAATTCTTTCATTAAAGCCTCCTTCGTCGTAAAATGGACATTAAAACTGTAGAGGAAAAAGATAAATTTTATTTTAATAAGATCCTTTATCTGGTTGATCGGGCTCGTAAATCTGATCGAGATCCGTCCAATTCAAAATTGAATACTGTAACATAAAACAAACAGATTGACAAAGTACTAGTTGTAATCCTTAAGGAAATTTATTAAGAGGTATTCGTATCAATCACAAAACGTAATCCTGTTCAGTCGTAAACAATCTTTGTGGGCTGAGGTCCTAATATAAGCGGAGCTATTAATTGATTAGCTGTCGATTATCAACTAATTAAGGGCAGACTTTGTATAGCTGGTTGTTAGTTAGTAATAGACTGTCAATACACAATCTGTTATCATCATAATAAAATTCTCCTGCCCTTATCCCCATTTATTTGGGGTCTGCGCAAAATGTCTTTTTTTCTTCCATACTTCTCTATTAGTCGTTATCTCGGTAGTCCCCTTTTCTAACTATTATACATCTTGCATAAAGTCTATCCATCGTTTCTTTGGTATTTTCCTACTCTTACAGCCATCCATTCACACTCATACTAAAATATTTTAGTATGAGTGTGAATGGATGGCTGTAAGAGTCACATTTCCAGACCTTGTGGTCTGGAAATGTCACATTAATTGTTAGATGAGAGAATAAGACGACAGTTTAAAAAATCTCTATGCTTGCTACAACTAGAGCAATATGAGAGTCTACAGTAACAAATCCACGCTTTCTTTAGCATAGTAGCTACAAGCGTTTTCACAGATAACCACTTACCGCTCTCACTCTCACATAGCCTTTACTAACAAAAACACTTTACGAGCCGTCACCTCGTTTATTACTAAAACCGTCACAGTATAACAGAATTTAGGATATAGTGCAGAGAATCGATAGTACTATTCATAGTTACGATCACTTAGTTAAGTGATAGACGAAATATAGGTATCGAATCGGGCATAAATGAGTCACATCAACCTTTAGAAGAGTGGCTCCAGTATTAATGACAGAGATGACGCTTTACAAAGCCAAACTAGATCTAAAGCGCATAGCATAATCTGTCAATAATGTTTCCACTGCTGGGACACAGGCCTCCTCTCTCGAGAGGGAGTGTGTTGCAATCTACCACGCGGGCCCAGTGCGGGTTGGTAGATGTCACATGTCTTCAAATTTTTAGTTCTAGTACATGCCGTTTTCCTCACGATGTTTTCCTTCACAGTTTTGAGAGCAGTGATGATGAAATTATTTACGGAAAGTAAAGCGCCTGCCTGGGTACAACCTACAACTCGTTAGTCGGGGCCGTTACCACTGGGAACATTCTCCTTCTACCCAGCCTTTTCCCAACTATCTTGGGGTCAGCTTCCAGTCTAACCAGCTGCAGCTGAATACCAGTATTTTACATGAAGCGACTGCCTATCTGACCTCCACAACCCAGTAACTGGGTAATACGATACCCGTTGGTAAGACTGGCGTCAGACTTTAGGGCTTCTGAGGACTCGTAACGACTGTCAAAGATCCACGAATGATAGCCGGGACCAACGGCTAAACGGCTTAACCACTGGGAACATAATAGGCTGCATACCATGCTCGTGGTAAAAAATATTAGCCAATTAGAACGACGGCAGTCAGGATCCCTATCCAAGGTACACTGGGTGTACATTTAAGTATCGCCACTGATGGATACTAATTTACTAGGAAAGAATTAACGAGGTACAAATTGAATTTGCAGTTTACTGCTGAACTAGTAGTTGTCCCATTTCAATTTGAATTACGAGAAGCGTCCTCATGTCCTCTATAAACAATCAATTCCAGCAGCTATCTGCATCTTGATGAATGAAGAACATGTCGTGGGGAAGGTAAGAGTAGGAAAATACCACTACCACACTAGCTGTGCCTCGCGGTTTCACCCGCATAAGTCTCTATATCGTAGGAATATCGGGATAAAAGGTATCCTATGTCCTTTTCCAGTTCATGGTATCCCCTTGTGACTAATTTCATCCAAATCCGTTCAGCCGTTTTAGTGTGAAACCGTAACTAACAAACTTACTTTCACATTTATAATATTAGTCAGGATTATCCACTTGTCAGTGTTCCAAGTGACGTGCATTTTAATACCTGCATGTGTTACAATTCAAATGTCATTTATTCAAACTAGGCTGAGAATCAGCACTTTTCGAAAGTCAAAATTACTTAAGACAGTCCCCCAAAAACGCCCGCCCTTCACCACTTCCTAGTGCTTATGCTGGGGAGAAGAAGTGGCGCAACAAACTCCCCAGCAGCACAGCTGTCTGTTCAGTTAGAAAAAAACTTGATTCTATACAATAGTATGCAAATAATTTACATTACTCAACACAAAACATTAAATAAAATATATTTGCCATAATGACAGCTAGCACACGCCAATGTACCAACAAAAAATATATCGAAAACTAATCTCAAGCGAAAATAAATACTAAAAAAACTAAAAACGTAAACAGAACTTAATACCCGAATTATAAAGCCTCCAGGCATAAAGGGCGTTCTAATTCTAATAAACACCACTGATCAATCAATCTGCCTAGCTTTTAGAACAAATCCCATAAAGGGAAGAGTGCCTAATAAATTCAGGTGAATGTAGTAACTAAATGGTCGTATTAATCACACTGTAATGATTGACGTCAAAAATATGGCATCAATAACGAAGATTGGAATTCAAGTAAATAAAACTACAGAATTTGTTGAATGTACAAGAAGCTTATAACTTTTAATGAACTTTTTTAAAACGACAATCGCCATATTAGTAACTCTTGTATCAGAGTATGTGCCGTTTTTAATAATTATTATTCTACAGTACATATCCCACTCATTCGTAATAACCATTAAAGACTTAAATACGTTAATCTCACGGATATCAACATTCACTTTATAAATATTTCCCAATATACTCGTACATTACTTGTATGTACAGTCACGAAGATAAATGCTCGACGCTTGCGCATGATTCAAAATTAAACTTCTCCTGAAATAACGATTGCAACTTTGACAAAAGACATATTTCATAACATCACACTGGAACACCAACACAGCACTGAAAGACCGAGTCCGTTACCCGGAAATTCGACATAGAGGTATGTCCAACTTAATTTCAGAGCTGCTATCTGAAATGAAGTTGGGCAGCACACTTGACTCGGCCTGATGATGGCAGGTGGAGCATGGAGCAGAGCTTTAACGGAATGTTACCGAGAAACGGTAGATGAAACGTTTGCAGACCAATAGCCAGGTAGATGGACGACTTACAGAAGATCGCAGGGAAGACCTGGATCGCACATACCAAGAAAGCATAGCAAAAGGGAGGAGGCCTTTACTCAGCAGAGGGTGGAACAACGCTGTCAATTGAAATAGAAAATATAAATAATTTATTTAGCAAAAAGAAGAAATACAATGCTAAAATAATGCCGCTGAATGCTGCCAATGATGATGATAATAAACATCATGCTATCAATACTTTAGAAAATAAAGAAAGAAAGAAAAATAAGTTTATTTGTCACAGGAACACATGCATACAAATGCAATAACACAAACAAAAACAAAGACAAATACAAACAAACAAATACAAAAATAATACAATTAACTAAACAACTAAATACAATATTATACAATTTTTGTTTTAGGACAAATTGCTTTTGAATCTAATGGTATTTATGTTCGTGACTGTACAAGAGTATGCGCAAGCGCATAAGTGTTCGTTAACGTTTGACAGTTAAGTTTGAGTTGTTGACTTTGATGCATCGTGTTAACGGCATAGTGCGATTTCGTTTCTATACAAAGAATGCATCTATTATCGAATTGTAAATGATTTTGTGATGGATTTGATGAAAATATAAAACACAATATATAGTGCTATCATTTTCAACAGGCAATGCTAGAACTAGAAGGAAAAATGTATAGCTAATTGAAAATCGAATGAGCACTTTGAAAACTACATTCAGTTTTATGGCATAAAACATCTCTAATGAAGCTTTCAATCATAGTTTAATAAGGCCTAGGACCTGATACACAGGTAGACAACTTGTAAATAGCAAATATGTAGAAACATACAAAAATCAAAATAAGAAGTTATTCGACCACTCTTGAGTGAAATCACGTGCAAATAAACTAAGTAGTAATTTTACAAATAAATAGCAAACACTTAAGCAAATAAATCAAAGGATATTCATGAAGAAATCCAGAATTTAACTATAGCCAGAGTGACCTACAAACGGATTGAATCTATGAATAATATTTCATGTCAAAGAGATGAATGCTTGAAGTACAGAATTGAAATACATTAACACTTGTGAATTATTTAAAGTTGGCTTTAGTTAACATCAAAATGTTTGATATTGAAGCCAAAAGGTAGAGTAGAGGTAGAAATTCCAAAATATCATAAATTGTAATTTCGATCCGTTTGGGACGTATTTTATCAGAGAAATAGGCGTTATAATGAATTATTGATACGATACTGTATAAAAGTTCTAACAATAGATGATAAGTAAAATTGCGGCAAGCGTGTATGACGGAGGCAAAAGGAGTATGTAAGGATCGTAGCAAGTGGCGTTCTGTATTTTCTGCCTACCCCCATGGGAAGAAGGCGTCAGTTTATGTATGTATGATAAGTAAAATTGTTACGAATCCTATGCATTATTTCTGAATTAAGAGTTTTTAATATATTTTACTCTTTTCTATTCAAATAGGGGCGAGCGTATTGGGATCAATCGGGTACCAATCCAGTCTCTCGGTTAATACTGAGTAATTCCTAATGGAAAAACCCATCTAACACTTTGCCCGACCTGAGAATCGAACCCAGCACCTCATGCTCAGCAGTATCACTTGCGACCACTAGGTCAACGAGACAGTCAGTGTAATAAAACAACTCGAACTATAAAGGAAGGAGTAATCTCTATAGTAAAAACAATTATTATTAATTACTTTGCTTCCCAACAGTTTTTATTACCAAACACATCCTTTAAGTTGACTAAAAGCTTTATAATGTGCAAAAAACACAAAAAAATACAGGTTTTACAAAGCTATAAGTAATTATACTGTATGTAAACATACACTGTGGGATATTACCAATTTACAAGAAAAAAGAAGTTATAAGTATATACGAAAATAGTTTGGAAAATCCAAAAGTGCACGCCTCATACATAACACTCATTCATAAACGAAAAAGAAATTCAAAACATAGTATCTAACAAAAATGAACAATTTATCACTTTTCATGAAGTCGTAATGACAAAGACTATTTACAAAGATATTTACTTGGCAACCTTGCTAGGCAACTTACGGACGTCAAGTCCAAGGTTGGAAATATTTAGTTATAGATATTATATTTTAGTTAGTATTTTATTAATTATAATTAAACCACTTTGAATAAAAGAGCCATTTTCAATAATGCTTTTATGGCTGAAACGAATGTATAAAAAAAAATTGGCTCAATTAATTGATTTTATCGCAAGCTACAATGTTTTCAGGGTTTTTTTTTCAACTATTTTGATGCTTTTTCTATTTCTGCTGCATTAAATCAATTGTTAAAAAGTACAGTATTAATCTCCATTTAATCATCTAAACAATGGTATATAAATTAAGTAGGTTCTGTTTACTAACAGGAGTGTAACAATAAAAACAGTTACAGAAATGGGGATAAAAAAAAAATTCGATCGTAGAGCACACTCTAATGCTTCGCATTATGAGTCGTGCAATATTCAGTCAGGTAAATTACCAAGGAGTATCATGCTTCCCAGTTACTGGCTTTTGGAGGTCAGATAGACAGTTGCTCCTTGTAAGATGGAGTCCTTGTAAAACTGGTATTCAGCTGCATTCGGTTAGACTGGAAGCGAATCACAACATACATAGTTGGGAAAAGGCTAGGCAGATTGACTGACAGAAACAATAATTGCTAAGCAAATTGATATCCTAGGTCAATTTGCCGTTTTATATAGCCATTTAATTCAATAGTCCAAGAATGTCAGTTTTCATTTGAAAATACGGACAATTTAACTATAACTTAAATTCAGAGAAATTTATTATTATGGAAATTGACTATAAAGTCAATTTACTTTATAATTAGTTTGACTTTACACGGCCGTACCTTTTACCAACAACAATTGGTTAGTTCGCTACTATATTTTACAGTTAGATCAATATACGATATACAGGGTGTTAAAGTAATTGCGTGCCATAGCTTAGGGGTAGGTTCAGTGTCGATAAAGGAATCTAGGAAAAATAAAAAATAAAATCCAGAAAAATAATTTAAAATAAAACATTAAATAAAAATTGCAAGGCCAACCTAATTTAGTACCTACTAACTTAATATAGCAATCAAATCAACTTAAACCATGAGTAAATAAGTTGATTTTTAATCTTTGTAAATACCTGATTCCAAACTAAATTAGGTCGACCTTGCAATTTTTTTAAATATTTTTTTTTAATATTTTTTTCTGAATTTTATTTTTATTTTTCCTAGTTTCCTTTATCGATACTGAACCTACCCCTAAGCTATGGCACGCAATTACTTTAACACCCTGTATAGCTATCACTCAAACGTCTAACCGAAATTCTTGGTGAACTAGAACCGTATAAATCTTTAAAAAAAGACACACGAACTTCGTAGATAAGGAATGACATCCGACTCACGACTATTTAGGAATCCGAGGCTCAAACTGACTGTGACGCTGACGTGACAAGGTCAGTTTAAAAAGTCTTCATCCAGAGGGTCAAGTTGTAAATGTGGGTACTACGCTTTATATCTATTTTGTGGCGTATCTATCGATTAAGATCTATTTGTAAGTCTTTTGGTAGTAATATTGCGTAGCTTATAAATTGTAAAAATATGTACCTAGTGTCAAGTTCTTTTTCTACTTGTGGAGTCGATGGTAAATACTACTTGTATTATGTTAATCGAGTTGGGCTCAGTACTGAGCCACCTGGCTACGCCAATAGCGGGATCAGTGGCATTTATTAGGTCCTCAGTCTCAAAAATGCAGGTGTGTGGACACTTTGGACACTCCAAAGTGTCAAGTTTATAGCCAAAAGTCAAAGTCAAAATCATTCATTTCAATTAGGCACTTTTGAACGACAAAATTTACAAGAAAATTGCATTGGTTCTGGTTGCCCCTTCCGAAAGGTAATTTCATATAATTTATGTAGAAGAATGGGCAAGAAACATCAGAATTACTCCTTTAAAAAGTTTTACAAATAAACTAACAGTTATGTAACTGATTCTGAAACTATAGTTTCTTTAAGTGCTTGAAGTTTTAATCCCTACGCATAAAATTAGTTTAGCTATAAAGACCCAATTTGACAATAAAAACAGGTGTTCAAAATGATTTATTAGGCACAGAGAAAAATTCTCTTGCTTGTCAATAGTTTCAGAATAAAAATAATGTTGTTATTTATTTTTATTCTGAAACTATTGACAAGCAAGAGAATTTTAAAATATCAAAACTTACATTAGGCATCTTATCAATACCCGGAAGTTGTTAAAACCTCTTTAGGTGAATGGGTCAAGAACATTAGTCCTGTCATTACTTAACTGAACCACTATTTCAGGGCAAAAGTCAGTGCGATACTGACTACAATTTTTACAAAG
This sequence comes from Conistra vaccinii, assembly GCA_948150665.1. Taxonomy (NCBI): domain Eukaryota; kingdom Metazoa; phylum Arthropoda; class Insecta; order Lepidoptera; family Noctuidae; genus Conistra; species Conistra vaccinii. The sequence goes on from OX411326.1 coordinate 19,516,510, forward strand.
AAATAGGCTGGTATTACTTTAACGAAATGGGCAGCAACATCTTCCTTTATATTAAAATAAAATTATAGAATAGCAAGATTAATGCACAGGAACAGATAATTCAGAGAACATAACCTGACAGGTTTATAATGATAGCATAATCAGCCTATAATGATCTCACAGCTGGGACACAGGCCTCCTCTCTGGAAGAGGGAATGGCCTGTAATCTACCACGCGGGTCCAGTGCGTGTTGTTAGATGTCACATGTTTTCGTATTTTTGGGTCTAGGACACGCCCCCGCCGCCGGTTTCCTCACGATGTTTTCCTTCACCGTTTTGAAAGCAGTGGTGATGAAATTATTTACACAAAGTAAAGCGCTTAGCAGGGGTTCGCACCCAGGACTTAAACAACTCGTAAGTTGGGGCTCTTACCACTGGGCCAACACTGCTCTCTGATAATGATGCTCATTCAAAAATTTATTGTTCAAAAATTTTCGACACCTAATATTTACAAAGTTTCAAAATGTTATCCTAGTTCTACATTTACAGATCAAACGGTAAACATTACCTAGTACACACGTTTACAGGTTGTAATTTTTATATCCTTAACTTATCTACTCCACAAAGTCATGTAAAACTTACAATGTGTCAAAATGTTTCCTTATTTTGACCCCTAACACAAAGATAGTATTGCTACAACAAACTGTAAGGGCTTATTGGTTGATTCGCACGAATTTACTCGCCCGGAAAGGAAAAATCGACGCTTTTATATATAATTATTTTACTTGACGCCATTGGCCGAATCGACGACTCCAAAAATACGTATCGGGCAAATAAATTATCTACTTTATTGTTTTTAATTTGATATCCATTGGTTTTGCTGAAAAACGTTGCACCACTTGCTCAGAAATTTAGAAACCCTTGGCGGTTCGATTAAGTATGTGCATACTGTAAAAGTGTCGATTCCTGTCTTTCCCGATCGCCCGTTTCGGGCGAGTAAATTCGTGCGAATCAACCAATAAGCCACTGTAAGAAACAACACTATAAATAAACACACAAAATGTAACTATGTATCTTAGTTAATGTATCTTACTTTGATACAGAGTAGGGTGAAAGAGCTAATTACGGGCACTCAGAAACCTGTTGATTAAAGTGTTGGGTCTTACTTATTTTATATAGCTCTGAGAATTCTGAAGTATGTATACAATGTACATGTTAGTTCAGTAACTGATATTGTAGATTGTAAACCAAATAGAAACTACAGGAAGATAGACTAGGTCATCATCATTCTCCTGCCCTTATCTGAATTTATTTGGGGTCGGCGCAACAAGTCTCTTTCTTCCATACCTTTTGGAAGAGTGGAGTGTCCCACAGACATTCATACTCAACATTTTCCTAACGATATTTTCCTCATTTCTCCGGTCCGCAAGGGAACTGAAGACCTAGTGCATACCATTGTAGCACCTTGGGTCACCACCAACAAAAGCATTCTCAAGAAGGGTTGGTGTCACTAGACCCTTTCCCTATGGCAAAAACTACAGAGAAATAATTTTATTGTAAAACAATTAATAAGTAAATGATAATTAGAGACAATAAGTAAACAGGAGTTTTGAGTGCGTGGTAATTGAAAGGACAAGTATGAATGAAAAGGTAGGAATTTCTCAGTAGCAGCCCGGAGTCTGTGTTAGCATCCGGTCGATGGCAATAGGCTCGCCCCCTATTACATGGGATTTATACATAATTAGCCGACGGAATATGAGTATAGGGAGCAGAAGAGGACCAGTGGAAACGGTTGCGACTTATGAGTAGAGTACGGTCGTAGGTTCGAACCCAGACAGGTGCTTTACTTTGTGTAAATTATTTCATCACCACTGCTCTCAAAACGGTGAAGGGAAACATCCTGAGGAAACCGGCATGTCCTAGAACGAAAACATTCAAATACATGTGACATCTACCAACCCGCACTAGGCCCGCGTGGTGGATTACAGCCCACTCCCTCTCACAGAGAGGACGCCTGTGTCCCAGCAGTGGGAACATTATAAGCTTATTATGATTTTATGATGAGTGTACGTATTACGGGTACACCTCTGCCTAACCCTTCAGGGAAACAAGGCGTGATATTATTAATTAAAACCCAATAACTACAAAATAAATATTAATAGCATAAATAAAACCACTGTAAAGGTCAATTACACAGTACATAACAACTTGATAAGTAAAACCTTTGTTGAAAACCTTCATCAAATAAATCTCAATTGAACAGAACTTAATGAAATATTCAAATATTATTCATGACCCAATAAATGGCGGCTTTTGTCCTATTTTTATGGAAATATCTAATTATACAGTGAGCAAAGGCTGTGGAGAAACGAGATGATTTTTTAAAGGATTTGTTACCGTCGTATTTGCAATACCATAATCAATAGATAACAGGTTTGCTGCCATCCCGGAAAGAAAAGAGACAGAGAAATCATAATTTCAGCCGAAAGACGTCATGCTGGATATAGGCCTCCCCCAAGCACCGCCACCTCCACCGATTCTGTACTTCCCGCATCTAGCGGATTCCTGCGGCCTTCACAAGTTCAAATAAATAGAAATAGTTTATTATCCATGTTATACACAAGCAGGTACACAGGTTAAACACAAATTAAAATGTTATAAGTGACTTTAAAATATTACCTACAGCTATGTTACATGAGTGTTAGTTGCCAGTGAGCCCCAAACTACATAGTCTGTATCCAATTGGCTGTATCTTGGGGTTGGGTCCCATCCCAAGTGCTTGTAACTACGGCACCCATACCCTTCAAACCACAGCGCAATACAGTGAAGTTGCTTGGCGGGAGAAATAAGTACGGTAGTTGTAGTTCCCCGAGCGAGCTCTTTTACGAAGAGCTTTACTATCCAGTACTAAGACATTAATACACATAGTAATTACCCAGTATTAATAATAACTTGGGCCGATGTCCTTGGGAAGGCCGTAGGAATCCGCTGGATGCGGGAAGCACAGAAATGGTTGCAGTGGCGGTGCTTGGGGGAGGTCTATGTCCTACAGTGGACGTCTTTTGGCTGAAATGATAATGATGATGAGTAATAATTTTATCTAGGTACAATCGTCTTCATATAATATGCAAAATATTATAAAACATTTTAAAAGATATCCTGCTTTTTGAAGTCGGTTAAAAAGTAATACCATCAAAAACATAAACATACCACAACATACCAACATTTATACCAAAAATGTTTGTCACATCTATCAATTTCCGCAAAAGAAGAAATCGAGTCGCTTGATCGATCGCCAGATAGCCCATTAGAAAAATTGCTCGTCCCGTTTCTGACGGCCGTTAAAAAGAAAAAAATAAACGATACGGAGGAGCAACAAAATGAAGAAATTAACTGGGAATCGGTAAAACAGAGTTGAGATAACTTAATCGTGGGCTTGAAACCGGTTTGCTGAGGTCAAGCCGGGTTGTTTGTGATGCCGAACCACAGTGATTGTTTTCTTGGGAGTATCATAAAACACTCTTGTTTCTTTGTGATTTTTTTGACGTTAATTTTTGTGTGAATTTTTGTGGGATCCTTTGTAGGATTCTGCACTTTAATAGTTTAATATGTTAACGAATTCGACTGGAATTATTTCCTACACATTAATTACATTTTGAAATATTTTGAGAAAAATGAGGCTCTCCGCTATTTAGACTGAATGGAATTATTATTATTAAATGTTGTCACTAAATATATTAGTAGTGTATACAATTTCTGAGTGTTTTGAAATTGTCTCATATAATTATAATAAGGAGAATTTCTAAGATCAATACAAACAAAGACAATAATGTCAAGTATTTCGCAATGTAGGTGTAGAAAAGAAATCATCTTTAAAATAGAGAGTCAAAAATATACAGTCCTTTTTTCACAAAATTCGCTGAAGCAAGAATTCAAGGAAAGGTAGCTTTCATTAATAAACATAATACAGTGTTAACACCATAACTTATAGTAAACCTCCATATCGAAAAAGACTAAGTCAAGGTGATACCAAGTGCGTTTGAAGAACATACAAAATACGTGAGAAGCCTAATGGATAAGCGATTTTGGACCTTTCACTTTCGATTTTGAATTATATCTCTTTAAATTGGTTTCTGAAAATGGACTTAGATAAAACTATTAATCTTTTACGTGGCGTAAGTTTTGGGATGGAAAGAAAACAAAAAATGGCCGCTGGGTGTTGTCTAGCTCAGTTTTTGTATCACTCAAGTAATTCAATAGTGTATTTATTGGCGTCGGCGAAGCTTTTTTGTGGATTGATTCCAAGATACAACTTTTATTTTTTGTGTTTATTGGTATCTAGGTAGATATTGCTCTCAGAAAAATATATTGATTTCCACAATCAAGAAAAGCATGATTGCATTTAAGTAAAAGCTTGCTTCAAGCGTTTTGTCTCCTTTACAGTGACGTCTAGCGTCAGTGTAAAGGTCGCGAAGGTATTTTGGCTAGCCAGAAATGAGGGTTATTAAATTACCTCAGCAACCATCTTTACGCGGGCGGCGTACTACGGTAAAACGCTGTATGCAAATGATGACGATGTTTACAAGACTTCACCCTAAGACAATGCATATTCACAAGAGGTCAAAACTCAACAATAAACACAGACTACGTACTTACTACATATATTTACTTTCCGTTAACTCCCTTCAGACACTACGAATCAACATTCAATATTCTAGCAACATTAGTCAAAGGTGCAAAATGATACATGATCCATGAATTATGTTTTCTAGCAGGGCGATAAGTCGGCAGCGTGCTCTCACAGACTCGCAGCGATATTAGGTCGCCACTCGCTCACACTGCATCACGAGCCGTGTTTGGACCAAGGTATAAGCAGAGACGATATGATTAGTTTTGTTTTTTAGCAGTGTTAGGGACTTGACTTGACAGAAACTTGCCATAGAAAGTCAGGTAAATTAATTGTTTGCAAAAGTGACTATCTACTTAAATTATCCGTACATTAAAATCACAACTGTCCTTGACAGTTAAATGAAATGGCACGCTTTATAGTTAAATTGACACCCTACGTGAATTTGCCTTGATATAGCTATTTCTTACAACTGCATTCTCATTATTGATTATTCAGTAGCAGCCCGGAGTCTGGATTTGCGCCCGATTGATGGCAATAGGCTCGCCCGCTATGTCGCCCCTTACACCCACCCCCTAACCCCTTTCTCCTATTACATGGGTGTACCTACTATGTACAGTACACCTCTGCCTAACCCTTCGGGGAATTACGGACCTGATGTTATGTGTTTTTGTCAAAAACTGCTAATTATTTTACTTAAAAACTGGATAAACTTTAAAGTAAACTCTTACTTTAAAGTTTATCCAGTTTTTCAGTAAAATCTACCAAGAATAATACGGTAAAACAAAACCAAGCAACAAGCTTCATAAAATGAATTTATTATCATCATCATTTCAGCCGAAGGACGTCCACTGCTCGACATAAGCCTCCCCCACTTCGACCGGTGCTGATTCCTGCGGCTTTCACAAGGCCTCCGGTCCACCTTGTCGTCAAAATGAATTTATAGTACCTTTAAAATCAAATGTTTATTCTGACTTCCATCCCGCTCTTTCCTTGTGACCTATACCGCACCGAGTTGAGACGAATTATTATTTTTATAGTCCGCGGTTCTCAGATAGATTGCTCGTGATTTGAGGCTTTTACTGACTCGAAGCCGGCGACTTTATCAACTTCAAAATATGGATTCTGAATCGTTCTGTTCACATTTTATTGATATTAAGTTTTTATTTTTAAAGTCGTTTAATGGAGTTCTGGGAGGAAAAGGACTAATCAAGATTGAACGGTTTTGAATTGATGTTTATTTTTTAGCTTGTTGTATATCTTTATGACATGTATATCCATTATCTAGGTATTATTATTTTGGGTAGAAATAATAGTTTGTAAATAAGTCATATAAAAAGTTCTACATTCAAGCAATTGTTAAAAATGATTATGTCAAACAAAGACTAATTTAATTTAAAAAAACCGGCCCAGTGCGACTTGTGCAAGTCTATAGCACACACTTGCACTTGGGCACACAGTTCCATACTTACCGTTCAAGCAAAAAACTATGAAAAATATGTTTCTTGTATGGATTAATTATTAACTATAAACTTTATTGAATTTTAATTGTTTGTTGTTGTAGCGGTCATAGAAATATACAATCTGTGAAAATTTCGACTGTCTACCTATAACGGTTCATGAGATACAGCCCGCTAACAGACAGACGGATGGACATTGGAGGCTTAGTAATAGGGTTCTGTCTGGCACCCTTTGAGTCATCGTCATCATCATCAGCCTATAATGTTCCCACTACTCGGACACAGGCGTCCTCTCTGTGAGAGGGAGTGGGCCTTAATCTACTACGCAGGCCCAGTGCGGGTTGGTAGATGTCACATGTCTTCGAATTTTTTTCGAAGATGTTTCGTCACGATGTTTTCCTTCACCGTTTAAAGAGCAGTGGTAATTAAATAATTTACATAAAGTAAAACGCCTATCTGTGATCGAACCTATGTCCTAGAACTCGTAAGTCGCGGCTGTTACCACTAGGCCACCACTGCTCTCATTCCGGTACGAAACTCTAAAAACAACACTAAAACGTAACCTTGTAACAGGGATTCAACTACAACTATTATCATAGATATTCAGTTTTCAAGGTAGATCATTTTCTTTACTGACTAATCATCATTTCAGCCAAAAGACGTCCACTGCTGAACATAGGCCTCCCCCAAGCACCGCCACTTCGACCGATTTTGTGCTTCCCGCATCCAGCGGATTCCTGCGGCCTTCACAAGGTCATCGGTCCAATTTGTGGGAGGCCTTCCAACGCTTGACTAATAATAACTTAACCTAACTAAATATTAAACCTCCTTTCTACTCTAGACATGTTATTATATTAACATCTTACCAGTCAGCTATCTGGATAGCTTTTTTTGTATCCATCTCTTATCATTACATTTCAAGCCGCTGTAACACCTATCTACAACTACCCACTTCGATAACTTCCTGACACAGTTCCACCCACCTACCTACCTATCAAAAATATTGAGGTAGTCCTAACCTAATTAATAACCATAAAAACGTTGACTGATCACCACGACATTGTGACGCCTACTATCACCACAAAATAGAAAGATACAGAAGGTTGCCTCTGCTCTGTAGAACGAGCGACAACAGGCGCTCGCACACATTGAGACGTACTATCGGAGAACTTCATATTGTAAGGACTATTTGTGCTTGCAGCACTCGGCCGCTATAGAACCGGGGCGGTAATAGATATGGTCAACGTGTTCATAGGACTTTGTTTTCAAACTGCTTAGATAAAAAGTTCTTCGATAGTAAGTAAGGAGATCTCCAAACCTGTACACGTTGGGCGACCTCGTCGTTTGGCCAACGTATAGCACAGCAAGCGCAATCGCAGTCGCGACTGTCATTTGCTTAGCCCCCAGTAAACGTTGGGTGTATTTCAAGAAAGTCCAGGTTGGGCGAGCCCGTGTCCACCACCAACGAGGTAGCGGCTAGCTATCAACGAATTTTCGCTCAAGAAACGTAAAAAAGATTGAAGGTCGGTGTCAGTAAAAGAGATAGGTCCTACTGCTGACTGTTTACACTACCCGCCGGTGAATACTCATTGGTGGCAACGACAAGAGCCATCAAAGAGAGTACTCGTTCAACAACGCCGACGTACGCTTGGCACTTGCTGAGAGACTCACGCTTAGTACACCCCGATTCCGGAACATGAGGCGAGTCGCTGCGCAGTAATGAATTCATGGCTCAGCGGGGGTGAGGGGTGGGGTACTGCGCAGTGAGTAGCGTACTTCCGACCTGCCATTAAGTTTGAATCGAACTGTACATGCGTATACCAGCGAGTAATTGCTTGTCGCCGTCGCGCACTCGCTGCTCGTTGCTCGCCAACTCGTTTTTAGTTGCTAGCTCTACTCGCTTCTCGTTAGTCGCCGGCCGGCGCAGCCTATGATCTATTCCAAACCTTGTATCCAATTGATGTTATTGCCACTTTAACAAATATCAACTTTATGCTAGTGTAAATTAAGTTTAGTTTTATTTTAGAATGACTACTAGGTACTATTGCTACAATATGCCCAGGAGCGTGCCCTCAGTTTTTTCAGACATATTATGCGTTCACCTAGGCATGGTCTGGAAAGACTTATGTTACTAGGCTGGATGAAAGGAAAACGCCCTCAAGGCAGAGCACCGTTGAGATGGTCATACGAGATCAAGAAGGCTGTTGGAGGCAGCATTAACCAAGCGGGTCCACACTGCAAAATACCGCATACCTGCTTGGAGATGTGTCGTATGTGGTCGCAATCCTCAGATTTGAGGGAACGACGAAGAAGAGAGAGTACTATTGAATTGTCAAAAATTATGTTGAAGTTGTAGCGCATACTGAACTTTATGAGTAGGTTTTAAAGTAATTTTTCCAAAAACGCTTATTTGTTTACTGATTCGGAAATTTAATTGCGAGCGCAGAAGCTTGTACACTCGATAAATGAAGGCGACCTTCTGTACATATCTTTTCTGTGTTGACATCACGACGCCTGCTTATCAGAATGTCACAAGTAGCTTGTAACTTCACTTATCATTTTGTAAATAAGGGTAGACAGGACTTATTAGCAGGAAGGATGTTATTGGATGAAACGAAGATGGATTGTGAGTTTTATCATTTTGTTTGCTGATGGTGACGTGTTTTGATATTGTGAGTGTGTTTTGTTTATTTCTGGGATGTGATTTCGTCTTTTTATTTTCCTTTTCTTCATAATATGATTGTTAGAGAATAGTATTAATATGGTTTGACTTACGTAATAGATGGAGGCAGCGGGAAATGAAAAGATGAGAAAGATTTTCAAATCTGGATTTCATTAGTCTATTAGTCTATGTATTTCCAGGCCTTTTTTTTGTGGGTAATCATCAATAATGACTTCTTCCGCTCTGGGCGGAGCGGAAGTGCGTGTCAGACTCCTACTGACTAAAACTCACCCGTGTTCCTTCCCTTGCCTGCATGTTGTCAGGGACCACAGTTTCCCCTTAGGACTTCCCGCAGCCTCGGCATGCATCGGCCCTAGCGGGCCCCGTCAATTTTGCTGAGAATGGCTTAGTTTATGAATTTCTAGGCCTAAAGTAGGCCATTCTTAAATACAAGCAGACGGAGAGCAATGGGCTCGCCGTCCGATAAGGACCAGGCCCGGGTCGACGGCGCGTCGTGTGAAATTATTTTTATTCTTCATCATCCATTCCCATCTTGTGGATGTGCTGGGTGACCGCTGAAGTGCTCATAGCACAGCATTATGCTGAGTGGAAGCCTTCGTGTCACAGTCATGACGTGCCAGCAGCTGCCGACTATTTCTGTTTTGAGCTCGTGATTATATTTAAATCTATTGTGTTTTATTGTTGTTTAAACAATCTTAATAATTATCTTGTTCTAGTCGAGTTTATTATCTTCACGTGTTTTTGTGACAAATTAACAATTTTTTTTTTTATTGAATGGCAAATAAAGCCTATGTCGACTATTCTGCCAATGTCTAAAGTGATTTGAATAAACTTATTATTTTTTCTTTTCAATCTTTCTTCTTTCTTTATCTTATTTAGGCTATTTGCGATTAATATACAACATAAAAATCCCTACTTAGATGATAATAATAAATTGTCTTTTGAACGATAAGTATACGTTCTATGAACGTGACAAAATTAAAAGCCAAATTATCATCGACCAGAAGGTATGAACAACAATTTTCTTCTAGCATACTACGAAATATGTAAAAATGTATAGTACCTACCTACCTACACATACCAAAGAAAAACAATTATTACTCCACTCATTCTTGCACCAACATTCCAGACTAGTGTGGAACATAAATACTAAACTCGATATCGATGAATACCAAAATCCGTTAATTAAGTCATTTTGCGGTGAGACTTTAAACGTTCTCTACCTTAGTAATTATGGAAAAGTATTCAGGGACTTATACAGGTACCAGGACTAAAGTAATTAAGTGCTATATTTATATACCTTCGATTCCAATTGAGACCAGTTCTTACGATAATTACTGTTAAACGCGTTTGAAAACGCTTAGGGATGTAACTTAGAATTGTCGATTGTTTTTTAATTAGTTTTCTGCGTTTTTATGTGACTTAATTGCTTAATCGAGTTGCTTGCTGGATAGATACCGTTTTATTTACGGTGGATCAAATAATTGATTGCTTTTTGTTCGTTGATTGCAGCTGTGTAGTAATAATGATAACATAGATGCGCTTTTGATTATTCTGTCAATCATAATAAAATTATACTTCAATTAATGTTACTTCAAAAAATATATTACAATACCACAGAAAAACATCAGGGTATTAACCTCAATCCATCCTACTAACAGAAACGAGATGAAAACAAGTTGCCACATAATCGTTATCACAAAAGCGTATCAAATAAAATGTACAATAAAAATAAACGCCAACAATACTATCGCACTCGAACACGCTTAATCGTCACCCAATTTGGCCGGCCACTCTACAAAATAAACACAAAATTTTCTCACAACTCCATCTGAAAGTAAACGACAGTTGTCACGCACTTAACAGAAATAAAGTGCTTGGATAACGCGCGAATTACCCATTTCGTCGTCCCGAGAGCCGACGATAAAAAATATCGATGTAAATTTTCCCATCCCTAGGCGCTATTTAGACTCTAATTTTCATGTCGAGAGAAACAAAAGTACGAAATGTGTTAGCTGCCTTTCTTTTTCCTACTGATCTGGGAATTAAATTGAGACGCATTTTTTGCAGCTTTTATTAAATGCAAGGCTTGAGAAGATCGTGGGAAGGGTTAATTAAAAGTATTTGCTTCGTAGACGATTGCTAAGAACCGATTATTTACTGGGAATATTTTCTACATTTAGGTAGGTATCTGACCAGGAGAATATAATTTGTTGGAGCTTCTTTTTTTTTTGTGATAAAAAGATTCGTCTGTAGGTAAAGAAAACTAATGCTAGAGCATGCCCAGCACCCCAATTGAAATTTGAAATTAAGATTTAGAAAGAAAATCCTAATCCATTGCTTCATTAATTTCATTATGTTTGAAAAATCGTTTGCTTGACAACGTTTTGCAATGAATTTTGTCGAATTGTAAGAATGAGAGGAATTGCAATTGTTAGTGTGTTACGCAATAACCAGCAAAGTGTCCATATTTATAAAAATCAAGCGCCTTTCCATATATTGGCTTTTATAATAAAATTATGCTTCTGTTAACAAAATCAGTACTCAATACCTTTCCATCACGCGTACATTAAATTGGTTTAACCAATCCATTTAAAAGTACATACATAAACATTAATTATTTAAACAGATTGTTTGTTTTATTAATCATTCATTGAACGAAACAATTAATGTATTTTCGCAAATAAATTCTACTATTTACTGTTTAAAGATACGGAATGAAAATAGTGGTTGACCGACCTTTTAGCGTGCAATTTAAAATGGCCGCTGAAATGTGAAGTTTGCACAAATAATTAAAGCGAATTTAGATTTAAATTGATAGAATAATGAACGTTGAACAATGCTTGTTATTTAACTATTTGCTATTGAAACTTATTCAGTTTCAACTAATTAATTGTTTGAATTGTTAGTTAATATAAGGTATTTTTCGGGCTCCTACTATACAATCCAGACTGAAATAACTTATAAAGAACAAAATGTAGATTATTATATAGGTATAGATAGATAGATAGTCAGTTGTGGCACAGATTATTCTGTGGTTGTGGCCCAGTGGTAACAGCCCCGACTTACGAGTTGTAGGTCGTGGCTTCGAACCCAAGCAGGCGCTTTACTTTGTGTAAATACTTTCATCACCACAGCTCTCAAAACGGTGAAGGAAAACATCGTGAGGAAACCGGTATGTCTGAGAACCAAAAATTCTAAGACATATATTATGTGTTTTATATTATTTTAATTATTGTGAATGTGAAGACTATGTACGTACCACTGATTTTTTCTCAGTTAGTTTTATAATTATGCGCCTGCCCAAATGTCCACTCTTTAATATTGTTCGTCGAATCATTGAGCGACTTGAGCTACACGGTTACTTACAAATGCGTGCACTGACTGGACAGCTCCACTCAATCTGTGTGGTTCTTTCCTCGTAACATGGTATTCACATGATCTGACTAAGATTATGTCTGGACTTTAAAAGAGACTGCGACCTGTGAGTTTCTTTTGGCCTTTCTTCTCAGAATAGTCAGATAGGAAACGCCGACTTCTAAGTACTAGTTTTTAATTAAAAATATGATTGAAGAGTAAAAGTGTTTGTACAAACCTTACAGAAATAAATTCATTTATCTTTTATTCTGCACCAAAATTAGGTACAAGAAGTAATAGAGAGTAGATTTTTTACGGTCTTTAGTTTTTGAGCTTTCATCGCATAACTCATAAACGACATGAGAAGGAGAACAGGAATGTTGGATCCTGTGTTATTCAGGTCATCGAATACCCAACAAATAGTTTATAGAAACCCATTAATCCGTTTCTGATCAATGGCGCCCATGATGTCACATTATTTGAACAGCTTGCAGTGAGGACGACAAATATTGATTGTTTGATACATTTTAGTGATCTCAAATATCCGTGGATATCCGTTGGGTGTGGGTGAAATATGTTCCGATCTTTATTTAATCGTTTTTATTAACATGCTGTTCAAAATTCAAAGAATCATTGTTTTAGAAAAGGAACCATTAAATAAAGTAGTGCTAAATTGTAACTTACAAAACGATAGGTAATGTTAATTCCAGAAAATGTGCTCTAGATTCTATTTTCATATTTTAGAGAATGAAATACTGTTTCATTACGGTTTGCTTCAAGTAATTTCTTTAGAGCACTCGGCAGTTTATTAAGTATGATATGAGCCCTCGACGCGCGTATATTCGCTGCAAATCCGGAACAGACGGAATAACCATAATATCCTTGCACACACCTAATTAGCTGTTTTCTTTTAATCTTTTGTATAATTACCCAATCACAAGAATACACAAATGCTGTTCATCATTCAGGAGTGCCATGTGACCTTCAAAATTCAAGATCAGTTTATCACTGTCAGGTTAGGTTAGATTAGGTTAGGAACAATTTATTTATGATTTTTGACATAAGTACATGATTTTTCAGATTAAGTGTGGTTCTTTTAAAAAAATAACCGCAATTATAGTCCGCGTGTGATTAGTTGGCCGCACATCTCATCACAAATCATCTCGCTATTGCAATCTCATGTGCGTTTTGTCTAAACTAGCCGGAACTTTCACTTCACGACACGGCTAGTTTAGACAAAACGCACATGAGATTGCAATAGCGAGATGATTGCGGCGGCGGCGGCGTCGCGACTTCGCCGCGCGTTTCATTGAACGCGCGTATAAAAAACGCCGTGCGTATAGAACATTAATCATGTATTTTACGAATAACATGTTCTAAGGACATCCGATCCAACTTTACCAAATAATTTCCCGAGCATCATCCCTCTACAAACCTACATACATACACATATAATTCCTCCTGTCTTGTCCAACGTACTTAAGTCTGACCTTTCCCAAAGTATTCCATTCCATCAGATTGAACACCAAGGGTAGCTATTGACAGTTTTATCTGATCAACCATCAAGAACGGTTCCCTTTCGAATTCTTATTTGAGGAACGGTTTAACCCTATCTCTGTTTCGACGATTACGGAATATATTTTCATGTTAAAGTAGTTTTATTTTTAGGGAAGATTTTTGAGCATCCTCTTTAATATTAATATAACTCAACGATATTACGTATACTGAAAAGCACCTACCCTCAAGGACAGACAAAGAAATCTTCTCTGCTTAACTGCTGCTTAACCGAAGTCGGATATCTAGGTACTATCTGTGAAATTTAATTGACATAATATATTATGACAGTTTTTGTATGGAAAATCTGTCAAAAATTCAAAATTTATATGCAGCATATCTTGGAGTAAAGGTTTAGTCGAATTCGTCCTAAAAAGTGTAAACCTTATAACACATTTAACTTAACCGTGTGGAAAGTAACAATAGAGCAACGATCCTAAATGTCATATTTGACCGAAGCAAATTGTCAAGGCGGAGTGAATGTCAATTTTTTGGTCCCATTCAGTCCCTACTCACCCGAGGACACTTTGATGCACGATCTATTTCTGTAGTAGAAAAACGAGAGTCCCAGGTAGGTAGCATTTGTTTGGGATGCTGCGTGTATAGTAGCTGTATTTGGTTTTAAAAGGGATTTGTTCCAATGAAAATAAACTAAGTTGGCGATATAAATAGAGATATTTGTTGTTATTTTTTATCTTTAATCTTCTCTATTTGAAATTGGATAAGTTTTGGCAGACGCTTCGTTCGTATATAGTTATTCAAGTGTTTCCGTTTAAACTATACGTTATGGACAACATGAGAAAATGCAAAAGTGTAAAAGATTTTTTTATATATTCTAGCTTTTGCTCTATTCAGAACTAAAATCATCATCCTGATCTGACATTTGTCATCATTTCTCCAAAAATGATGATCATCATCAAACATTTTGATGCCATTTGGTTTTAGTATTTTCTGACGCTCTCAAGGGAAACAACTCAACACCGTGAGGAAGCCGGCATATCCTAGAACCAAAAATTCGAAGACATGACAACCACGAACCAGCACTTGGACCGCGTGGTGGATTACGGCCCACTTCCTCTCACAAAGAGGACGCCTGTCCCGGCAGTTGGAATATTGTAGGCTAATTATGTATTTTCTCAAGGCCTGTCAAAACTCTGTTTATCTTCCCTATAAAGTATAACATTAAAAAAAACAGCTAGATATCTATTTTGAAACACACTGTTCTAGTTGGCACAGACTCAATTGTTTATCTATCCTGACACTACAGGCGAACATAGAGATTAATTTTGTAAATGGAACAAGAAATTAATTCCTGTCTGCGGGCAGGATATTAATGTCAACACTATTTTCTACAGTTTTATATGTATCATGACAGCAGTATTGAAAAAGGAAACTTTTTTGATGTAGGTAAGAATAAATAGTTTGGAAAATCCAAAAGTGCACGCCTCATACTTATCACTCATTCATAAACGAAAAAGAAATTCAAAACATAGTTTAAAAATGAACAATTTATCGCTTTTCATGAAGTCGTAATGTCAACAACTGACAAAGATATTTACGTTGGCAGTTGCTAGGCAACGGCACCGGATCAAGGTTGAAAATATTTAGATATTGATATTATATTTTAGTTAGTATTTTATTAATTATAATTAAACTACTATGAATAAAAGAGCCATTTTCAATAGGGTTCCTTCTACGGCTGAAACGAATGTATAAAAAAAAAATTGACTCCATTAATTGATTTGATCGCAAGCTACAATGTTTTCAGGGATCATAAATTGACGGACAGGAAATTTTTTTCAACTATTTTGATGCTTTTTCCATTTCTGCTGCATTAAATCAATTGTTAAGAAATACAATATTATCTCCATTTAATCATCTATACAATGGTATATAAATTAAGTAGGTTCTGTGTACTAGCAGGAGTGAAACAATAAAAACAGTTGCAGAAATGGGGCAAAAAATATTTTTCGATCGTAGAGCACACTCTAATGCGAAGCATTACGAGTCATGCAATAAAGATCAATAATAAAGTATCGGATGATATAGAAAAAAGGCGTGGAATACATAAGTCGGAAAATATTAAAATTGGCTTATTATTGGTGACTCGCCCGAATTAACTCGTACGAATCCGGACAAATCGACCATTTTAATAAATATTAGTTTTTCTTGAGGCGATTCGTACGAATTCAATTTATTTGTGGACGAATCGACAAATCCAGCAATACGTAGTAGTAAAGTACACTGGTGCACAGAAGTGGTTAGGGTAAAATATAATTATATTGAAATAAACAAGATGAAAAACTTTATCTGTTCACTCATTAATTTATTTTTACAATATTTTTATAGATGGAGTTTATTATTATTTAGAACCCCAATTTTCGTGTTAGTAAAAATTTCAAAAAAATGCACAAAGAAGTTAAATTAAATCACTTAGTTCTTTTTATACCATTACAGAAGGGGAAAGGAAAGAAAGAAACTCATTCTATTTCCGTAAAACCAGACCACCGGAATAACGACCTCTTCACAGGCGAACCAACCATCAATGTACTTAATAAGTAAATTGGTTAATTCGCGATTCTTGTTAAGACGTGAAACGCCTAATTAGTTTTGTTTAACTCAGCAATTTGACTTGAAAGGTACTTTAATTGAAAACGTTTTGATTATTGATTTTCCAATTATTTCCTTTGATGCTGTCCGATTTGATGATGAACGCATTGATCTAATTAAGGAATGAGGAGCAGGCGAATTATTTATTGATTCTATTGAACAAATTAAAGATGTATTTGAAAATACTCTCTAATGCAATAAGCAATCTAGGAAGTTCCTGTATGATAATATCAGGAGATACTACAGTTTCTAATGTACTCTTTGAATGTTGTAAAAGTTTAAATACATTGAATTATAACCAGTGATTGAATATTCGGATGCTTATTTACCTAAAGTTGAGGTGTTGGCTATTATGGAAAGCACTTTTGTTTGCAAAAAAATCCCGGGTATTCCGGGATCGACAAATTTTGAGTTCTGATTATAGAATCAAATGTATATTTACTGGCTAATATGGAATGCTCTTTTGTATCGATCGCAAAAATCTCGCGATTCCGGAATCGATTTGTTTAGTACTTTTTTATTATAGAAATGCTAGCTAATGTTGTAAAGTAGTTTGCCAAATGTGTATAGCACATAGCCACAAACAATTCGGAGCCTCGAGTTTCGTTAAAAAATGTTTACAGTAGGTATATAAATATTTACGTTAACACCGCAAAAGTAACCTTCATAAGAGGGCTGATAAGTCGTTTCCATATCATGTATCTGATCCCGGAATTCAATTAAATCCGGGATTTATATAAAGAAAAAATAAATATTTAAAGCCATAATTTCTTAGCCAAAACGTAACTTTAGGTAAACATGCATCCGAATATCCGACCTCTCATTATAACACATATATAGAACGATGCAGGAGAACATTCTCAACGCATAATGGTACTTTTTAAAATTCCTAACACTGTTATCTCAAAACCTTAACAAGACAGGGGGCCATTAGAAGCGTCTGTTATGAAACCACTTGAATGAATAGAAAAGTATCTTAAATAATAAATCATACTCAAATAGGTACTGGTTAGTTCAAGTAGCTAGCAGGTGGCCGAATTTTGACTAGTAAGCGGCTGCTTGATCTTTGAAGTTTTAAATAAAATTATAATCTCAATGTTGGGCAAGTATTTTTTTAATCTGTTCTAGGAGTCAAACTTAATGCAGAATGCTTCAGCTGGTAATCCGTCTTTGCCTGTCATGTAGATCTACAGAAGGACAGAGGTACTAGTACTCCAATAAGGAAATGTTTATTTATGAATGATAATGCAATTTTATTAAACCACAGTTCGTAATTGGTTTCACGTATTGTTTTGGCACAAATAATTGTGGCTGAACTTAAATAACCACAACATAAAATTGATGATAAATAACTCGGTGTTATTTTGCTTGCCAATAATCTTCTTCCCATTCTTATTGATTGTGGTTTTGAAGATGTATTAAAATCCACTTTGTGAAATGGCGGCAGTAAAATCAAAGATGAATTCACAGAATTTATGTGTTTCTTTTGTAACACTATTAAGTTTATCATAACAGTTAAACGTGGGTGTCTAATACATAATAAAAATGATGAATGAACATTTACAATCGTAATCGGATATCAAGTTTATTATTATTCAACAGAACGGGAGGATAGAACATTAAAATTCAATGATTTGCGATAAATCTATGATTTGATATAATAGAAATTAAAATTGACGTCTCAATATATTGAAATGACAGGCAAGTGAATTAAGTTTATAAGTTTGAAATCAAATATCTGTTAATTTAATCACATTCCTATTATGGTAAAGCCAAAGATAGAAATTGGATTTGATAGAGATGAGAATAATGCTAGGAAATTATATTAATTAATCTAAAAGCCGATGTCGTACCTATGTGTGGTTAGTAGGTATCAAAATATTTCTAGGTGTGGTGTTAATATCAAGATGGTGGATTCTAAGATGAATTCTTTAATGGTGGCGTGTCTTGGGAATGATGAAAACAATACCTAATAAATAATGGAGCTAACGGAATGTTCCCATAGTTATATCTTCAATAAGCTGACTAGTTGCCTTGAACTGGTTATACCGCGAGAAACACTGTCTGCTGTATTAAATACTCATTTAATTTTGTGAGCACAAAGATTGCAAACTAATTAATAAAATAAGACTCCAATTTTCGTTTACTAACTTATTGCAACCGTATGATTGACAATCGCAACAATCAGATACAAGTAACACAAAAGCAAAATTGAAAATCCAACCCCTGACAAATTTGTAAAAAAAGTTTTAAACCAATTGATACAAATCCATCAAAAAGGAAACATCACCTGGCCCCACACAAAAAGATATCCAAAGGAAGCGCTATACAAAACGAAGCGAGTCCAACATGGCACCATTCACATCGGCCATTGTTGGCCATCACAGAAGAAACTTTATTTGCTGTCATTTATATTTTTATGCGGAATCTTTGGATTACGTCGAATGTCCCGCGGACTTCCGGGCCATTATGAGCGAAGAATCAAGGGACAATGGCGGTAGGACTTGCGTTAAGGTAACTAACCGCAACATCGGAGGTACCTACCAGCCCATTTGTAGTGAAAGCGGCGAATGAAATATTATTGGGTCACTAGAAACTAATTTGCGAAGTTCCTGCGGGAACGGTTTTTATTGTGACGCATGTGCTTCCTGAGTTTTTGTGATGTACGGGTCGTTAATTTTGGCAATTTCATAACTTACTTTTTTCATTAATGTTGTAGAAGAATATTTGCATATTTTATTTACATAGGTAGGTATGTAAATAAAATATGCAAATATTCTATGTTTCATTAAACAGATATTAATTTGCAATAACTAAGTAGCTTGTACTTACAACGTTTATCGGAAGTATTGGTTACTAACTTACTACAGACATAGTGAGTGACGAAAAGTACAATGTTGCACTGCTATCTAATAAAATCATTATCCATTATGGCTGGCTTAGTTTCAAAAGTCGTAAAATAAACACACTGTCATTCAAAAATTAAAATAATTGAATGAAAGTCAAATTTGACTATTAATACTAAACTATCTATTCGCGAAATTGATAATGATCATAAGCTATACGAGCTTATCCTCTAAACCCCGATTGATTAATAATTCGCACGGGATAATTACCGACTAATATATAGCATTTATCTCTAAACAAATCATTTCGAGCAGGAAATAGAAGGAACGAATGTTCTAGATGATTTGATAGTAAAATTCAAGAAAGATCATAATAATAAAGATAATCGGGGCTGTAGAGACAGTGGTTATGACGACGATAAAGAAAACTTAATTGAAACGCTTCCACATGTTCTTAATAACGATGTTAAACAGGAATACGTTATAGAATTAAAAAGAGATGGTTATCAAAAATTTACTATTATGAACACCAGAACTATTAACCATAAAACGTAACGTGATACTATAAATATTCTTGATGACGAAAATTTTATTAAAGTTATAATCAGATTTTTAAGTATCATGAACTCCAGACCACATTATAATAAATATCTTGTGTCCTCTTATAACTTAATAACATAATTTAAAAACGCTCCTAATCTTTTTAAGACTATACTTGATCAATGGCAAATTTCCAATATTGGTTTCTTTAACAAACAGTAACCTATTGTGGACCTTTCTATAACGCGTGATTAACCCCAAGAGTTTATTTATAGTAAGCAGTTTCTGAAACCAGTTTCGGACCAAGCTGAGTTACAGCTATATAGTCTTCAACCCCTCTATAACATATCATACCCCTTCAAGGCAAATTTTATTGGGCATACAAACGAAATAATGACAGTATTATTTCTTGTACCTATCAAAAACAGGTTTACTGAAATCAGATATTATGTACGTATAGTCAAGATTTTAGTCAAAACAAAATCAGCGTGCTTTTGTTAGCGATCCACTCCAGCCGGTGTCATATTCAAGAGGGTTGAAAGTACGGTTGGCAAAAATGCGTCTCTTGATAAAAGTGAACCTAAAATATTTACCCAAGTGTAGTAATTTGTTTGATCGTTTAAGTATCTTTAAGTGACTCTGCCAACCAAAGTCACCTCTGTCGGCTGTCGGGGACGCGGTTGGCGACCGTGTAGCAGGCGTTTTAGTGAGTTTGGGAAATAAATAAAATAGCTATTATTACAGACTGACAAATGACTTAAAAATATCAATTTATTCTTGTAACTTGTTTGACTCAAACATAGATACTATCAGCAAATAAAGTTTTAAATAAATCTTCAATTCATAGACGTTTGATGTTATTGGAATCACTTCAATCATTGTCCTAGGTACAAAACATTATGAAATATTTCTCTGCTGACTCTCCAACGAAATATCCCGCGAAAACAGGACAAAAGATAGTGTGTCGTCGGCATATAAACAGCATTATACCACGGAATCGAGTTACATGTGTCGAGTCATTTACGCCCCCCATTATGGCGGCCATAGAATGAACCCCTTTGTACCCCCCTATTCATATCGAGAAAACGTATGAATTTTTTACTACTAAATACGCAGTCTAGGGCTGGAGATTTCGGCTCACAAAATTTCTCGTCTTGAATAAGAAAGTCACGTGTATGAGGGTACGATTATCACTATTTTGGGATTACAATCTTCTCTTAAGCATGAAACTGTTTGCGTATCGCAGTAATGTTGATTTTCATCTACGTTATAATGCTGCGGTCTATCTTAGTCGCCGCGTTTTTTCTTTTGTTTTTATTATAAGTATTCAACACATTCAATGTTTTATCTTTTCTTAATCTTTTAATATTTTTTATCGCCACATGCACTATTGTCAACAAGAATAACTAAATGTCCTCTTCTAAAAATACTTTGATCAATTAATTGCAGTAGTGTTGCAGATCATTCATCATCATTTCTTCCATCGTTAACATCCATTTTATGACTCACTTTATTAAGACTTTGCTGTGATAGTATCAGAGATTTACAATAATCTACTGTTTGGTTTAGCTTCTCAACAGTTGAATTTAGCTCGTAAGGCCAAAGGTTTGTAGAAATGAGAATAGGGATAAATTGTCTTGAAATTGGCTTCATTTACGGATTTTATTAGAAAGAAAGAAAGAAAGAAAAGAAAGAAAATACATTTATTTAACACAAACTAAAAAGCACACAATTTATACAGCAAAAAAAAATAAAAATCAAATTAAAAGTGTAAAATGCGATGTAAGGAATTAGCAATATTAAGCACGATTATTCTATTGTTTTCTAAATTACAGTGTATCTGACGATAAGCTCAGTCTAACAATATTATTCCTATACAGATAGTCAAAGAGAGCGTTTTTTAGAGAAATCGTACAGAGAGCGTTTTTTAGAGAAATCGTACAGAGAGCGTTTTTTAGAGAAATCGTACGGTTGCAGGTGAAAGAGATAGAGGTAAAAAAGGTGTGATAAAATAATTATCTCAAGTAGTGTCAAATCTATCGGCGATGAAACACACTGTGATGTAAGTAAACAAAGATGAGTCATTACTCAAACTTGTATCAGACGGTTAGATAAGTCACAAGTACGTAGATCGAGACAAAACAATCTTACACATCTAATAAAGGCAGACAGTTGTCATCATGCGGGAACAATGATCAGATTGGGTCAGACGTTGCAAAGTGGCGTGTGAACTTGGTACATAGCTTGCTAGCAATAGAAACGGGTTAGTAGGTAAATACTGTATTGGTACTGATGAGAGTAAGATTAAGGATAAAGAAATGGAAGAAAAAAGATTATGGTATTAGCTAATCTGACTCATCCTTTTTTTTTTGATAATTTATTATTAATTACATACAATATGTAGCAGAAATTAAATTAAAAGACACTTTAGACTATCTTGATTTAGTCATCAAATTAAAATCCAGGAGTTGTTTGTCACAATGTATTACTAATTCGAAAGCTATTTTTATATTATTCACAAATTAAAGGTCTTGTCAAAAAAATACCAAATTAATTGTATTTATAAGCTACCTATAGATATCATCTTAAGCCCTAAAAGAAACAAATAAATTGCACAATATCACGAATTATGCCATGTTTTTGACCGTTTAGGGTTACTATTGAAGATTGCGCGAGTCTAATATTTATTACACCATATTTTAATTACGCCTTGCAGGATAAGCAGGGTTGGGCAGTATTTGAATTACTTGTAATTAAAATACGTAATTGAAATACAAATACGTAATTGGTATTTGTAATTCAATTACTTCTTATAAATGTAATTTGTAATTGGTATTTCAAATACCTGACGCTGAGGTATTTTGTAGTTAGTATTTTAAATACTTATGGCTCCAAAATACATTTGAACATAAATGCATTTAGCGATCTTATGAATTGTTGCGATCTGCAGAAAATAGCGCTCAATAGCTTTCGTAAGCAAAATGGCGAACGCTAAATATGTCAATCTTTAAATTTAATTATTTATAAAAAATAAAGTTGGCAACACTGCACTTAAACTGTACTGTAGTCTGTACTGCAGGACGGTACATACGTCAAATTGTCAATTACATAACTTGTCAATTGTAATTTTCATTCGGCGATGGAGTGAATCATGTGAATGCTGTGACATATTTAGCGGTCGCCATTTTGTAAAATGTGATGGTAAGAATATTCCCTTTGCCTTAGGCTGGGCTGGATTAGTTCTATTCTATTTATATACCCAACCTCACACCAGACTGTATTTTGTATTTTAAATAAAAATAGTCAAAATACTGTATTTTGTATTTTATATTTCAAATACACGAATTAAAAATATTTTTTAATTCGTATTTTAAATAAATGCGAGATAGTATTTTGTAATTTGTATTTTAATTAAAGCAAAGCATGTATTTTGCCCAGCTCTGAGGATAAGTATTGTGCAGATTTTGCTCACGCGAAAGCATTGAAGCTTATTTTATTTTATTTTAAAGGTACACCAACGACAAATTCACTAGCACATTACCATAGTAAGAAAATAACATAAGCATGAAGTTATGGTGAGTTAGTCACTTGCAGGCGTACACAGCACTTACATAAAAAATAGAGATTTTACACGTAGTGAGGATACAATAATTAATTAGTTATGCTGCTTTATGCTGTAAAAGCTTATGAGCCGTCAATGAAATTGCGTGACAATAATGGATCATTTGAGTACAAGGGCTGATTCACTGATATTACGAAAACTTATACGGTGACAAGAGGAAACCAGCGTGTCAAAAATTCGCATCGTACAAGATAAGTATTGCGCAGGTCGGTTTTGCTCACGGTAAAACATTGAACCTCCCATTGGCCGTCAATGTTATTGCGTGAAAATAATGGATCGTTTGAGTACAAGGGCTGGTTCAATGATATCACGCAAATTTATACGGTGAAAGATAACATCGTGAGGAACAGGCATGTCCTAGAACCAAACATTCGAAGACATATGACATCTACTGACCCGCACGGGGCCCGCGTGGTGGATTACGGCATTTACGGCCCACTCCCGTCCCGTGTCTGTCACCGAGAGGATGCCTGTGTCCCAGCAGTGGGAACATTATAGACTGATTATGCGTATGCTTATGCGCCAACTTGTTGTGGGTATAGGGACCGCCTTAGAGATTTTAATAAAGAATTTTAAGAAACTCCACATAATGACCAGAGCTATGATTATTACAGTTAAGTAACTACTTAACTTCGCCCACGTTCAAATAAATTTTAAGAATACTCTTAGTGACAAACTTTTATACGAATAATATAAAGATATAAATTCTGTTTGTTTGTGTATCCCTCGTTTTACAGATAATCTTCAAAACGACTGGCCTGATTTGAATAATACTTCTGGGTTGAGGTTTTTATTCTAAAAGCTGAGGTTTATAGTATTAAGTGTAGTATTTGGGAATTATTTTTATGGGTTTATTTGCTTAAAGATTATGTGACAGTGTCACCTGCATTTATGTTTTGATGGAGATTATTTACACCGGCTATTTATAATATAACCAAGATAAATATATATAGAGCCTCACCAAGATAATATCTCTCTCAGTTTTCAACGAATGATGCCTCACCTGAACACTATGTTTTTTTTTTTTTTTTTTTTATTCGACCAGAAAAAGTAAACATGTAACACAATTTATCTTAGCTACTTAAAATTATGCTTAAAAGTAATTCAGTAACAATTATTGTGTCTTATTATTAGCATCTGCTGCCGAACCAGGTTTATAGCCTGGGTTTCAGCATGCAGCGCCTTGTATATTTGGTATACATGCCTTGTCTATTTTGTTTGCACCTTTTTTTACCATATTGGTTTAATTAAGCAGTAATCTGTAATTATTATCAAGTCTGTGGTAGAATACAAGAGGTTGTGAGTTCGACCCCTATCCATTAATTAAACTACACTCTAAATAAAACTTGGAATTTCTTAGTAGCAGGCCGGAGTCTGAATTAGCGCCCGGTTGATGACAATAGGCTCGCCACCTAATACATGGGACTTGAACATAATGGCAAAATATAGGTGTACTATTATAGGTGCACCACTGCATAACACTTCGTAAAACACAGGCGTAAAAGTTTACTTGTAGGGTAACAAAAACAGGAGTAAACGCGAACCACACTGCTATCAATCTTGAAAAAAATCTCCAGCACACTCGCTCAAAAAATACTGCAGATATACATATAACTATCGTAAACAATCCATCAATAACATCTCTCCCATCCCCGTATTCTCATTTCATCCGACAGAGGGTAGCCCGACCCGACAAAAGGCAAACATAGGGCAAAATAAACAAACATGCTGATCCCAGGCATCAAATTACGAGATATTGTACTCTCGACGAATGTGCTTTTATCCTACTATAGGCTATAATAGTTTTGGTCTCAAATGACGACATATCTTTTAAAAAGATTGCAGCGATATCTTTGCGAAATCATATTTCTTTTGAGTGATGGAGTCCGTGGCAGGTTAGTTTCGGTTGTCGTGAGAGTTTATGACAATTGACGATCGAGTAGAAGGCAAAAGCTCTGCCAAGTAACTTCAAAGTGGTGATAAATGCTCCATTTCATGTCAATGTTATAATTGATAGAAAGTCAGTGAACGTTTATTCTAAAAGTTAGCAACGTCGCAAATAGCTATCAAATATCATTCACATATTTACCTGTTTTGATTAATTTGACAATATTCCTGTATGGAAATATGGAATATAGGTAACTAGTGAACTAGAATATTAATAATGAATTGCAATTAACACTGAATTTGATATTGTAACCGTTGTAGGTGTTTAGAAAGTTTAAAACCACATATTCGGTATACATATTTTTTTCTTTGTTTTTTTTTAGTTCAATAGTTAGCCATATTTCAGTTTTCCATACAGTAATATTACCAAATTAACCAAAACAGCGAAATATTTGACATTTATTTGCGACGTTGCCCACTTTCAGAATACGCGCAAAGTGACAACCTTATAAACTTCACATATTTACCACAAAATTCTACGAGGTGCAAGTTTGGCATTACTTTACTTTGCGTTTATTACTACGAGTTTAATTACTGTCACTAACGACACAATAGAATTTTTATTGTTATCGACTTCTAAAGGCAAATCGACAGTTGAGCGGTATGAGGGACCCCCGGCCCTCTTTTGATTTTAAACTATTGATATTATATTGAAAAATATAAGTATAATTAATTTGTAAAAACGAACAATACTAACCTTCATATTTAAGCATCATTGTTACTTACTTGAAATTTCTAACAAAATTATGGACCTTAGTCTGAAATATAGTTTAAATAATAAAAAAAAATGATAATTAACTACTAACAGCAATCATAATCTAAAAGTAATGGGACGTAATTTTTTGCAGTTGGTGCACTGACATCATTAAAGATTTAAATCTGGAATACTAATTTAAAATTATCAGATCTGGCAGATAATTTCACAAACACTATTCCATTCGACGAAGTATCTGTTACGCAATACTTATCCAGAAGCAATTAATCAGGCCCGTAATCTTCTATAAGTGGCTGTTAAAATCTGTAACCTACACCACAATACTTGGCCAAATGTTTGAACTGGAAGCCAGCCCTTATATACTTCGGAAACGCTAGAAAGACGAGCGAGTACGACAGACTGAATAAATATAAATAGAGTGTGCTGAAATAAATATCGATATGAGAAAAAGATGGATGCCACAGAGGATCAAATAAAAAATAAAGTAAACGGAATGGATTCGCAGTTGTCAGACAAAAGTGAAAATACTTGTATAACATATTGATTTGCTATGTTCAGTTACGACACGTCGTGGGTAATTTGCATTTGTGAACAAAATTAAATTGAGTTTTGTTGACAATCGTGTTTGAGCTGAAAACTGCTCGACCAAAACTTTAAAAAAAGGCTAAACCTTTGAATAGAATAGAATAGGTCTATATTTGCTTAGAATGTAGGTAGGTACATAAAAATAAGTTGTTAAATTTAGGCTTTGGACTTATTTTATATAAAAGTAAAATGACATATCTCATATTTTATTTCAGGCTTTTAGAATAACGTGCTTGTTTTAGCTTTATATTATACTATTTTTATTTAATATTCCTTACCGAGCATAAGTTTTCCCTCCCGAGATCATTAAATCTGCAAAAAGAAAAAAAACACATTTCAATTTTTTTATTACTATGTATAAGTCTAGTGTTTTTTCTAAGTTTTAAACTCGCTAAAACTTTAATGCACAAATAGTTTTTAAAATTCAAAGCCTCAGGTAGTCAAAAGTTTTTTAAGAGACCCTTTAGATCCGTTTGGGGTTAAATTCGCTTTCACGGTAAATCGGTTCGCCAAATAAAAAATCCTTTGAACTGGTAGAAAAAATATTTTTTCGATTATTCGTCGTGACCTGTGTTTTGTTCAAAAAGATTTAACAGAATATAAAAGAAATGGGGATAGGGGTATTTTTTTCTCTTTAGTGGATTAAGTTTTATATTAAGTTATCAAATGGGATGAAAGATTTTTTTTGGGTGTCAGCAAAAAGTTAATCTTTAAAGACGGAAAGTCTTCCTTAGTAAGTAGGCAGGAAGTTTTTTGGGTTTTGTATTATATAAACAGGGTGTAACAAAATCGGTCACAACGCCGTCAACTATGCATTCTGTATATCAAACTTAGTAGGATTGCACAAAAATAATTACTGGAAAACGACTTTTGGTGCGAAAAATAGCTGTTTACGGTAGCGGTGAATGACATTGTGCTTATGGGTGCATGCAACGGTACGGGGTATTTAAAAGTTAAGGTATAACATTTAAAACTTATTTTCGCAAAAAAAAAAACTGAAAATATTAATATTCAACCCTCAATATCTCCGTAACCAGAGGGTTTCCAGCTAAGATCCTGTTAAAAAAAAAACTACAATGACGGGAAGAACAAGTCATTATTGGCTTTGTTAAACGTCCTAATATACCCAATCAATCTGTCTAGCCTTTTCCCAACTACGTTAGGGTCGGCTTCCAGTCTAACCGGATGCAGCTGAATACCAGTATTTTACATGGAGCGACTGCTCATCTGACCTCCACAACCCAGTTACTGGGTAAACGGTACTCCTTGGTAAGACTGGTTGTCAGACTTTCGGGCTTCTGACGATCCGTGACGACTGTCAAAGCTCCACGTATGACAACCGGGACCAACGGCTTACGTACTTTCCAAGGTACGGAGGAGTTTCGGTATGTAAAGAGTCACCCATGCACGGACCATCCCCGGTAAGCGTAGCTTAACCTGATGGATCGACCAGTGCGACTGTTATTACTTAGCCACGAGCTCCTGTTATGTTAATAATTCCATTTTCATTGAAATTATTGAACGTGCTTAAGATATTTATTTTGTTCTAAAATACATTTAGGGTTAACTGATTACGTAGGACCTCTATCTTACATTTCATTTTATTTTAGAAAATTGAATTGTGAGAACTAAAATTACTCTAAAATAAAGTTCTTTGATAATATTTGTTTTCGTATAGTAAAATAAAGAACATTATTATGATTGAAATCAAAGATCTTTCGTTAAAAATACATTTTAGCGTGAAAACTAAATTTACGTTTTCATAAAGAAATCAAATCAAACATAAATCTAAAAATGTATTTTCAAGATATAAGAAAGAGTTTCTTAAGCCAATAAGTTAATATGTATTTCAAAGGTCAACTTTATTTCACAACGTCTGAAATAATATTTGTTTTTTAGAAAATATAAATTCAAAATACATACAATATCAATAAAACATCACGCCTGTATTCCCCGAAGGGCTAGGCAGAGATGTACCTATAGTTCACCCACAGTTTTTCAGTTACATTTAAGTCCCTTGTAATAAGGGGCGAACATCTATAGGTACCTATATTATTACTATTTAAAGTCACTTTTCGTGTCTGTCTGTGTGACAGCGTTTTTCTTCTAAACTACATATCGGATTAAGACGCAATTTTCATCGTCATTTAGAGAATTGATTTTACCACGAATAAACGTTTACTTTTAACATTAACTAGTTTAAAACATCATCTTAAAAAGCAAAAATCTGCGCTTAACTACCTAATGTTTTTTTATTCTTAACGTTTCTGGCAACGAAAAATCCAGTAAAAAGTAAAATATTTTCTTACAATGCATAATTCTCTTTACAAGGGCTAGTTCAAGTAGAGTTCAGTTTTAATAAATTCATTACAGAACCATTGGTATAAATCATACGGTAACATTAGGCTGCTTGCGCACTAGACTGTAACGATCATGGCGACATTAATGGCTGCAGTGGTGTGCTGCGGTCAAGATTAATTAAGGGACTGTGTTTAGTTGTGTTGGGACCTGAAGATGTGGTGATGGATTTACTTTGGTTATAGGAGATAAATAAACAAAAAGGAACATTCTTTTTTACATGTCTTGAAGGTGACTTTTGTTTTTCATTGAGAAAAATTACACAGAACGGCGTAGTCAAGCGACTTCGGATTTTAATAATCTAGGTATCTATCTACGATACACGTTTTGTTTGTTTTATTATAAGGTTAATAAATGCTGGCCTATGACAATGTTTTCTTATTAGACAAATCTTTCAACAAGATTTTGAAATAAAACATAAGTAATAAACAAATTTATACTTTATCTCATACAAAATATTTGATCCATTCATTATTTAAATTGTCTGGTAAATAATGACATTCTAATATTCTATACTATGAAACAAATCAAAAGTATTCTATTTATATTTCATTTATTGCGGATCGCACATAAAAGTAAGTACACACACAATCCCAGTATTTGTAACAACGATTGAAAAACGTTATTAGTAAAACTTATAAACTAATTTAACACTTTGAAGGACAGTAAACGCCCATAGGCGTAAAAAAAATTCTATTGTGTCTCATTGACTGTCCTTCAAAGTGTTAAGAACAATTCATAACTACGTGGCTCAACACATGTGGGCACGTGCCTCCTCACCCAGTGACTAATGAAGGGGCTGTCCACCTTGTCGTACAATGTTTTACTTATCCGTCTTCTATTTCATAATTTACAGAAAACATCCGGAGCAAAACGCACCAATTTCGCCCAATTACACTGCAGTGCACAAGGTCCCTAAACAAAAAGTGTACCAAGGAAGAGATCACGACCGCTCCACCGCCATCACAAAACGTGATACACTAACAGACTAACAGAAGAGCGGTCACGATGGTTTATTAGCTGATCCCTCTTTATAAATCGACAGTTTAAATATTTATTACTGATATTACTGTAGATTGCTCTATCAATGGTGGCGTTGTTATACCGACGCGAATTTTTGTGACGAAAAAATAAGAAAGAGACCATTTATAGGTTAGAGTCTTTAGCTAGTGTAGAATTACTACACTATGCACTATTTTCGGCAATAATTATAGCCCAACGTTGTTGGCACTGACTAGGGCTTGTGACTAAGTAATAACAGCCGCACGGGTCGATAGATCAGGTTAAGCAGGATCGTTCGTAGATGGGTGACCATCTTTACATACCAACACCCTACCGTGCCTCGGAAAACACGATACGCCGTTGGTCTCGGCTGTCATTCGTAGATCTTTGACAGTCGTTACGGGTCGTCAGAAGCGCGAAAGTCTAGACAACCAGTATTTCTAAGGGGTATCATAATTACCAACAGGGTTGTGGAGGTCAGATAGGCAGTCGCTCCATTTAAAATACTGGTATTCAGCTGCATCCGGTTGGACTGGAAGGCGACCCATAGTTGGGAAAAGGCTAGGCAGATTGATTGATTGCAATTCATTAACAATAGTCCTGGGGGTCAAGTCTACTAATTTACAAACGTCACAATGGTCTCTCGATGGTGAGTTTTTGACAGATTTTGTATGGCATATCTGTCAAAAACTCACCATCGTGATACCATTATGACGTTTGTAAATTAGTAGACTTGGCCCCCTGATTAAGTGCTACATCTTAAATGATATGTCTTTGGGGTCTTCAATTCGAGAGCGAATAGGTTACTTTTAGGCAAGTATGCTCCATCGTCAGACACAATATCATCGCTAACCATCAGGTGATAGTAGTCAAAGCCAACATAGCATAATCAGCTTATACCGGATGCAGCTGAATACCAGTATTTTAAATGGAGCGACTGCCTATCTGACCTCCACAGCCCAGTAACTGGGTAATACGATACCCCTTGGTCAGACTGGTTGTCACACTTTTAGGCTTCTGACGACCCATAACGACTGTCAAAGATCTACGAATGACAGCCGGGACCAACAGCTTAACGTGATCTCCGAGGCATGGAGGTGTCTTGGTATGTTAAGATGGGCACTCATCTACGGAACAACCATAACAAACGTAGCTTAACCCGATGAATCGACCCGTGCGGCTGTTATTACTTAGCCACGAGCTCCTCACGAGTTAATCAATTACAATCACAACAACAAAATGCATTTATATTGCTATAATTTACTTCACACAAAAATTCCTTCCTTGTCCGCATCCACTTGACTCCGGAAACGCATTCATAAAATCAAAAGATTATTCTGTTACGGTACTGTGTAACAAGTGGCCAACATTAGTCACGTCCAAAGAATAACGGTGTAACAATGTCTTAGAAAGATGAGAAATACTGACCACTTGCTGAGAGATTTCTGTATAGCTCATTGTCTTTGTAACATCGGACAAGTCTCTATGGTCCTTTAGAATGCCAACTTCGATTTGCTTTCACGAAACTCCAATCAACAAAACATCAACCTTATTTTTTACTGGTTAAGATTGAATATCGAGTTGTTGTGTTTTTTGGGTAGTATATGCAAGGTTGTCAGAAACACTTGTACATGTCATAGTTGTCTGTTAATTTGGAATGTTGAATAACTTTTTTTTTACAATGCGCTGAAAGTTTTGGAGTGTTCATACAAAAAGGTTTGTTATTTTTGTGTTGATTGCTGTTTTGTCTTCGGTTTTTTCGGTTATACTGTTTGTAAGAATGACTGTTTATTATGTTGAATAGTGCAACCTTTTAGTTCGATGTTTTGGGATCTGAAGAGGGTTTGATTGACGTGTTATGAATTATTTATGATAGATAATTATTTACGATAATCATGGGGATTTAATTCTTGATAATAAAGTGATTGTGTACATTTCAATGTTTCTTAGTAAAAGATATCGATTGAAATGGTACTCATTATTATTAATACATCTGTAGTTTTATTATTGCAATTTAAATGAAAGAATATTTATTCTTAATAGAAACAAAAAAAAAATACGTACTAAGATAATAAAAATAATTGGAAAATATTGCAACGGTGATAATATTTAAGAGTCACTTAAAAATCACTGCAATAATAATCATAATGATGGTTTGACATTCCATCGCTTACAAGCCTGTTAGCTAATCAATAATGACCCTTATTCCAATGTAATAATTGTGTGGGATGGTAAGCATAGATTATCGCCAAATGCCGCAGGCGATATCAGTAATATTATACGCGATAGCTGCTTGAAGATTCGTATAATAACAGCTCATAATATTAGAAGCGATAAGAAAATATCTTTAGGCTAATTCTTGTGCCGATTGAACGGAGATACTTGGTGAAATTGTGACGAACATAATATACGTTTGTTTTTGTATGGAAGACTAGTTTTTGACCGCGGTCACCCGCGTGGATGTCGGGAATTATCCCACAGAAACGTACTACCACAGATACTACTGAGATAAAAACTTCCTAACACATATCATGGATTATCCATGTGCCAAATTTCATCCAAATCCATTCAGCCATTTTAGCGTGACAGCTTAAAAATAAACAAACAAACTCACTTTCGCATTTATAGTAAAATAATAAAAGTTTATTCAGGTAAAATGGTAAAACACTAAACATAACAATTTCGTAAAAAAGGTAAAACATAAAATCTACGAAAAATTCAATTGTGTTATGCCTGAACTAGGTCATCCTGTGTTTCAGGCGAGGCAATACTCGTATTTCTAAATAATCACAATAATCAATAATCTAGGAGGATAAAAGAAATAAATAAAATGCATAATATAGATATTGATTTTTGTTAAGTTAAAACTTGGAAGGGCTTTTGCCCAGCAGTTAGGCAATATAGGCTACTGAAAAGAAGAAAGGCTCCTTCGTAGGTACAGTATATTTGATACACTAATAATTTAACGATATGATATAAAATATATAAGTATCTTTTAATAATGAGTCATTTATTATCCGTAGCACACAGTTATAATTTACAAGCCGTGTGCCTCATAGGATTTCATCCCCTATTTAACCCATTAAGGGGATGAATTTAAAAAAATCCTCCCTTAATGCTCACGTTCGCTATAAAAGGAACTCTCGTGCAGTATTTCATCCTTCTAGACCACACCCAATAGTTTTGGATGTACATTGTCTGTTATTAAATGATTGAATTAATTTAAGATTTTTACAAATTAGAAAACTTCTTGTTTTAGTTTATTGTTCATTCTAACATTACAACACACACACACATATTATTATTTTTATTTATTTATTCATATAACAATTCGCATTGTGTCTGAAATATTTGTACATTAATTAACTTATTAGATATAGCAAAAAAAAAAAAATAAATTATGAATTTCAAACAGTAGTTTCACCAAAACAGAAAATGTGAAAAAAAAAAAAAAAAAAAATACCAATAACATAACACACACATAACACTAACTGAACAGACAGCTGTGCTGCTGGGGAGTTTGTTGCGCCACTTCTTCTTACCAGCAAAAGCACTAGGAAGTGGTGAAGGGCGGGCGTTTTTAGGGGACTTTCTTATGTAATTTTGACGTTCGAAACGTGCTGATTCTCAGCCTAGTTTGAATAAATGACTTTTGAATTTTGACACACACACACACTCACACTTAGGTATTATTCTAACTCCATTCTGTGAGTTATAGATATATTTTCTAAAATTGAATCACTCCACATTTTTCACAAACATAACTTCAAACAGAATTAGTAAACCCCTACAAATCCAGGTATATAAAATGTGTTTTCCAATCACGTACATCTGTACATATATTAGATACAAATCTATGGGCCCAAAACTTTGTATCGAATACTAATAAGCTGTTGGAAAGGCCTGGCTTCAAAGGATATCTGCGGCCGCAGAGTTAAGCCGGTTTAAAGTTAACAGTTTGGCGAGGGTCATTAATGTGTTTGCTATAGAATTTATTTGTCTTTACAACAAGACAAGGTAAGGTTTTAGAGTGAAATAAAATGAAAAAGTTTGTGAAATTAATAAAAATATATCTAATTCAACGTGAAGTTTTTTTATTTTTATTTGCTTTTTAAATTAATTTCAGACTTATCATAATATCACGCCTCTATTCCCTGAAGGGTTAGGCAGAGGTGTACCTATAACAACAACCACATTTCACCAGATATGTTTAAGTCCCATGTAATAGGGGGCGAACCTATTGCCACCAACCGGACACAAATCTAGGAATTCTCTAAAATAAAAACCCAATTACACTATTGCTGGACCCGTGAATCGAACCCAGAACCTCTTGCTCACCAGTACCGCTTGCGATAACTAAACCAACGAGCTAGTTATTTTTTTTAATGAATGTCATTACGTTAATTAGTGTTTTGCGTAGTAAAATGAGTGTGCTAGTGGCACTAGATCGGACCAAAGTGAATGGCTGATTGAAGCAGGCCCTTTGCTTAGCTTTAGTGAGTGAGTATATTAATGCCATATTTCATCCTGATTTGCTCGATTGAAATCGTTTTCATAGTAATATAGTTCACATTATAAGCTACTAGGGCTCCTACTTTGCACGGTTTTTACGACTTGACAAGCCATCGAGATTTCTTAGTTATTATGTAACTATAGTCCATTTGAAATAAGATAAGACATTTGAATAAACCTTTTTACAGTCCGTTTAACCGATTTTGACTTCTATTGTGTTGATGGCATGACAAATGGCAGGTGCAGTAAACAGTTGGTATTGTAAGTTTGTAACCACTTTTTTTGCTTTTAATGGCTCCTTATGCTTACGATTTAGAAGTCAAAATCGGTTCAAATAACAACAGTAACATTCCGGAATAAATTCTCTAAACTATGGTGAAAACCTCATCAAAATCTATTGCGTGGTTTAGAACATATTATACAGACAAACTCGAAAAGTGACTTTAATTTATAATGTGTATAGATACAGCAACGTAGCAATGTACTGCCATAGCACAGTTTATCGATTTATCGATAACACTCGCAAAAAAGTTAAACACAGCACTAAACAATCATTTCCGTCCTCGTCATTCGCCGCGATCCTTCAAATAATTCCCAGACAATCTTCCACTACAGAATCAATTGGCCCGCAGTAATGAAGACATTACTGTCTGTTTCATCGACTATCGACACTCGATCGTAGATAATCGCTACACGATCGCTGGTACCGTTCGCGGAATGACGCGGCCATTTTGATAATCGTTTTTCGGGTTCCGTACCCAACGGGATACTATTACTAAGGATCCGCTGTCCGTCCGTCCGTCTGTCAGAGGGCTGTATCTTTTGAACTGTAACAGTTTACCGTAATAGACACTTGATATTTTCACAGTGTCTAGTACTATGACTGCTGCTAAAATTAAAGGCTGTCCCCATAAAAGAAATTTGTTTTTTGGCGGTTTTTATTTGATTTGATCTTAATCATGCAAAATATTGTACACACGGCTACTGTACACAGTCATCAAGCTATACTTTTCCAGTATATGCGGATCTCGCATTGTATAGGATTTCCATACAATGAGAGGTCACTTTACATAAAAAATTTATAGCTTAATATAAAAAAAAAAAACAAAATATGTAGCCGTGCGTACGGTAGTACGGAACCTTTCGTGTACGAACCCGTCTCACACTTGGCCGCTATTTTTTTTTTGTAAAAGTTGGGACTTGCTATTAGTTGTTATTAGTTATTGTTATTTTTTGTCACTTTTGTGGTGATAGAGTAATCATTGAGGAATTGTTGGAGTTTTTGTGAGGGACTGTCATTTTAGATTGAAAGTATAAATAAAATAATTAGAAAATTCTGAATATTACCTTCCTACCGGCATTTTTGTGAAGTTTTTTTTGTTTCTATTCGCAATTATGTCGTGGGAAAAAAGAACATATTATTATACTCGTATTATTAAAAATCTACCTATCCTAACCAGGAAAGTTCGTACGTGCTAGTTATAAGATTCATATAAGGTAAATTGGACCTACCTTATTTGGATGCACGTAGTAGAAGATAGGTTATCAACTTATTTCAATTCATACGGTACTTCAATAAGGGTACCGGGTAAGTATATCTTACAGCTACAGTAAGACTAATGATGAAGAATTGCTGATTGTACAAATACCTTCCTGATATATAATTATTTAAAAAAAATCTTTCATAAATTAAATCCATAGTCTGCGCCTTAGAAAGTCCATAATGTTAAATTGTCATAATTGAAACATTATTAATTTCCTGCTTTACTTGAAAAATATGTTATGTGGTACACTGTGACGAAGTTGAGAGAGACTAAGTATCTAGTCTATAATTTTATTTTATCTAAATAAAAAACCGCTCATCAGGCCTAACAATATATTTTTACTTTTGCCATCGACTCGAAAGAAAAAGAAGACTGCTGAACATATCGAACATTACAATATCAAAACTGTAACACAGAACCAACTAATCAATCAAACGCCTCCAATAAATCCAAGACTCATCAAAAACAATTTAACAAACATAGAACCTCAAACCAAGAGTATCAAAACGCACTTAGAAGCCTCTCAAAGCATTCCTCATTCAAAAAGTATGTTAAGCACACATACAGACGAAACTAGGCCTATTAATAAGCCGTCA
Organism: Conistra vaccinii; assembly: GCA_948150665.1. Lineage (NCBI taxonomy): Eukaryota > Metazoa > Arthropoda > Insecta > Lepidoptera > Noctuidae > Conistra > Conistra vaccinii. The sequence goes on from OX411326.1 coordinate 19,553,046, forward strand.
GTATTGTAAAAGAAATTAGACAATTCATTAATACTCATTGTCATATATGAGTCAGCAGACGAGAAGCTATGCAACATCTTGTCCCAAATACCGTATTTCAAGATGAGAGTCTTTGGACAGTATGTAATGCCAGTGATGACACTGATACCTACATGGTTGCTGACAATGGGCATCATGAAAGTTCGAAGAATGCTCGAAGTCACCCAAAGGGCAATGGAGAGGACTATATTATATGCTTCAAGTATCAAGAGGATATTCTGAAGATAACCAAGTTAACCGGTATAGCCCGAAGAATTATTGATTAATGTAAAGGTGGTGAGCGGGATACAATAGTCGCAGTAAAGAAGGTCGATGTATGCCCATCGCAAAGGGGTGAAGGTTGCGAGAATCTGTCTGTTCAAAGCAAGAAGCACAGGATATTTGTAACGATGCCAGATTGCTGAGAGGCTTAAGTTCAGCAGTTGAAGTATTTTGGCTGATGATGATGAGTCAACAAAGATGGTAGGTAATGACTGAAGGTATTAACAGACTCATGCACTTGGTATTTCCTCCGTTTTGTACGAGTATTTTGGCACTCATTACCGTCTGCGGTTTTCAAGATTACACTCATTGTTAGTTTAGTTAGTCACTTTTTTATTTGAATGAAGTGAAGAGGTAATCATTTAAATGAGTGATGTGGTTTTTTTGGAAATTCTTTAACATACGGTTAACGATGTGTCAAGTTATTATTAATCATAGTCTTGTGTCATGGTTAAAGACTTTTTGTTGTCAAGATTCTTGGAATAAATTAGGAGACATTAGGAGTTTGGTCCGTAAGAACACAATTTAATATTTTTATGTATATTTTGTATTGTGGTAATTTGTGCAATATTTTGTAATATCCTAATTTAAGTTCTGTCTGAATTTATAGTTTCCGGGAAGGATTTCAATAGCTTCAGCAGGATAGCAAAATTGACATCAAACGAAATGTTAGGACAAGTTTATAGATTACCAAATGACGCCATTTGGATTCAAACCAGACATTGCATCGTTAAATGGTGTGTAATTTCCAACTCAATCCCATTCATTCCTCACTATCCAGCGCTGGCTAGTCTTATCCTATACTAATAAATAAGCAATATTTGCATATAATTACAAATATTGTCGTTCTCGAAAACGGTTGTAACGATTTCGATGAAAGTTGCAATATAGGGGTTAACATGGGCGAAAAATGATCTAGCTAGGTCTCATAATATTTTATCTGGGAATATTGGTTTTCTCTTGTTTCACAGCCTCGGGAATGTGATAAAAAGTTGGTATACCTGGACAAGATCTATTTTCATCCAAGCAGAGCTCGGTCGACCAGGTAGGTACAGACGCCAGCATTTCAACCTACTTCAATCTGTCAAATCCCAATCAACATTGAACCTTATTCTTTAAAGAAATTTGACAGATTGTAGTAACGTGATGTGCTGGCGTCTGTACTAATGTACAATACGAAAAATTAGAAATGAGATAGATAATATTATTATGAGAATAGCAAATGAGATTCTTCTGCAAGCATTACATTCTCTTCAAAGTGTTCTTTGACTTTGTGTTACTAATTAAATCTGGTTTTAGTGTCCTTTCTCATTTCTACACAATTTTTCAGTTCAATATTAACATTTTGCTTCAGTATTATTAACTGTTTGTATGGCATTATTTTAATCTTAAATCTTAGAGTGCCAGCCTAGTGTAAATGTATAGAAAGTAAGCCTTTTTGAAAGCGTAAGGTACTCTTCAAATTAAATGTTCCAAAGCCAAGCTGTACAGTTAACAGGTCAATTGAAGAACTCAGAATACGTCAAGTCAAATGCAAATTAAGTTATCCTTAACCTTTTTCAATTCACAGAGCGTTAACTCCGTCCAAACGAAGTCTTATCGAGTTAGTATTTAAGCTTAAGATTTATTCAAAACAGTACAGCCGTTTACTGACGCGTCTTTCATATAAATGAGGAAGAATTCTATGATTCTAATATAAGTTCCTGTTGGAATATTGGTTTTTCGGTTTATTTTATTTGATTCCTTTTTTTGAGCAGATAGAGCTTCAAAACATACCTTCCTTATTGGAATATTTTTGGATATTTCGGGCCAAGTTTTTTTTTTAATATTGAAAAGTTAGTCACATTGTGGTCTCTGTATCCTCAATTTTTTTTTTCCGTACATAAAATTCCACTTCGTCCACTCCATAAATCAAAACTCTTTATTCATTTTGTTTACCATAAAATTTATTCTAATTACAAACCCATTCTTTTCTAGCTTCTACATTTCTTCAATCACCCTGATTACCATAATGAATATTCCCGACTAGCAACTAAAAAACATTAGTCACATCCCCGGTTTTCAAAGCTGCTCAGATTATTTCTACCGCACCGCCTTTAGAAATAGCCGTTTAGTATTCAAAGAGCACATGCTTCATAATTCCCCTGCTGCTTAATACGGCCCCATACTCGACCACCGCGATTCAAAACCAGATTTGAAGACCTTCCCCACCTCTCTTTTATATATAGAATTTTTGTTGGATAGGTAAGCGGGTATAGCTAACGAGGGGTCATGTTGTGTTGGATGTTTTATCTCATACTTGCCCTCATCTCTTTGTTTCACGAAAACGTGATATAAAAGATTAACTTATTAGTATTCGAGGGAGGGCTGAGATCGGTCGGCTCAGATGGTGTGTGAAACGGTTTGAACTTAGCGGTATGACTAAGTCCTATTTGGGTCTGTGTCAATATGTTTTGGCTATTCTGTGGGTATGTCGTTGTTATTTCTCTGATTCGAATCCCAAAATGTTTATTCTGTATTTTCGTTTTGGATAGCTTTAACATTACCTATTAAGTTACCTCCTTAGTCTAGATTAAGAAAACTTTTTATAAAAGTCAAGGCTGGCCTTTACCTTTTCTCTTCGAGAACCCTTGAGTTATGTTGATAAAAGAGATTCTTACGTTCTCAAAAAACTTTTTTTTACTTTTCTAAGAATCAGATAACTTGAAAACTTTTCTTAGATGTTCAGAATTATCTGTTAAAAAGATTATCTTTGATAATGTCTGGCTCGTTTTTTGATGTTAAGTTAACATTTTGCAGCCTAAAGATTATTTGGACATTTTTTATATAATAATATTTACATAATTTCCATACAGTTTCATTCACCTCTGTAATGATCTGTTCATGTTAATTGCTATGAACAATTACTTGCATCAACAACTTAGACAATGAATACAAAAGATTCAAAAGCATTCACATACAAGAGTGGGATTTAATTTTTAATTAAATTAACACCTATAAGCTAAAGATGAATGTATGTACGAACAAGGAATTTATGAAAGTAATTTCCAAAGAATCTTACATACTCGTATATATAAGATTCTTATACATATATGTACAGTTATAGGAGCAGTGGTGGCCTAGTGGTAACGGCCGCGACTTACGAGTTGTAGGTCGTGGGGTCGAACCCTAGCAGGCGCTTTACTTTGTGTAAATAATTTCATCACCACTGCTTTCAAAACGGCGGCGAAGGAAAACATCGTGAGGAAACCGGCATGTCTTAGAACAAAAAAATCGAAGACATATGACATCAACCAACCCGCGCTGCGCCCGCGTGGTAGATTACAGCTCACTCCCTCTCACTGAGAGGAGGCCTGTGTCTCCCTCTCTCTGAGAGGAGGCCTGTGTCCCAGCACTGGGAAAATTAATAGGATGATTATGATATATGCATACAATTCTTTGTATGTATTTAAGATGATTGTATAGAGTTAGATAGATTAGATTATTATTGATTATATTGGATAGAGGGCTAAGTAATAATAGCCGCACGGGTCAATCGACCAGGTTAAGCTACGCTTGCTGCAGTTGGTCCGTGGATGGGTGAATCTTTAATTAGGTACCTATCAAGCACTCCGTGTGGCTCCGAAAGCACGTTAAGCCGTTGGTCCAAGCTGTCATCCGTGGATCTTTGACAGTCGTAAGGGGTCGTCACAAGCCCGAAAATCTGACAACCAGTCTTACCAAGAGGTATCGTATTACTCAGTTACTGGGTTGTGAAGTTCAGATAGGCAGTCGCTCCATGTAAAATACTGGTATTCACCTGCATCCGGTTAGACTGGAAGCCGACGCCAACATAGATGGGAATAGACTAGAAAGATGATGATGTATAGCAAGCTGTGGAAAAGCACAATTTACACGTAGAAGAAACATATGCATTCCGCTCAGATACGTATTACTATAAGAAACTTCTTAGAAACTGGTTAAAATCTCTAATAAGTCTTCAATACCCACAGCTGTAAGTTGACGATGAGTGAAGTTGCAAAAAAAAAACTTAATATAAATGTAAATTAGTTTGCCCAGTTTTTTGAACACGTTGTTCACCCAACCTTCCAATATTGTCCAAGATTGTTACCGGGTCCAATAATGTATCCACCTTAATAGGTTCCTAAACTTTGCCATCATAAATTAAACGTGCTTCGGAACTTCGATCTAATGAAAGAAATAAAGTACTTTAATTGCATCTTAAAAATGGACGAGAAATTGCCGGGCTCTCGAATATTACTCTGAGTCCAGTAATTTCCAATCCATTAGTCTTTTCAGACTCTTATTAATTCTTGAAAGGTAATTTGGGAGTATTCAAAATTGTATTGTGGAACTTTAACTTACTTTGTATTTGAAATGGTTTTTGTTCAATTTGGTTTCTAGGAATCTGGAAAGGGAAATAAAACGTTTATCTAAATGTACCAGCTGCGAGCCATCCGGTGTAAATAAGGGAAATAATTGAGACGATTAAGATTTTTTCCTGCGTTAAGAGAATGGTAAATGACTTCATTTGCCATGAGATCGGACGTCATAAATTTTAGTGATGTTAATAATGGATAAGTACGGATAATTGCTGGCTCATGGCTTTTAAATTGCTTGGTAGTTTTACACTGCTTAATGACATGTCACCAGAGTACCTTTAGGAATTGCGTGTTTTCGTTGACACAGTGGAATCATATAAATTTTAATATTTCGTACTATAAGATGATGGTGGGACAAAACAAACTACAAGTGGTCCACATTTGCACTGGATCGCAAGCACTGGACGTCATGGGGTGAGGCCTTTGCCCATCAGTATAATGTAGGTATATTAATATACTAAATAATATTATGTATTCGTATGTACTATAAGTTTATAACTTATAACATAAATAGGTTATAAACTCATGTACCTATTTTGTTTTTATGTAATTAATTATGTTTTATTTTTAATATTTTGTATTATTATAATTCACCTCTCAATGAGAGCACATGCCATTTTATCTCCTCACCACCCTTGGTTGACAGCTAGACAATGCTTATGACATTAAGTTCCCTTTGTACCTTATTATGTGAGGAGTTTTTATAAATAAAAATAAATACAGGCTAACAGTAACAGTGACTATTATTTATACACAACAGACACAATAACATCGTAATTTTTTTTTTTTACTGCAGTATAGTGTTATTGGAGTCGTACAGTCACGAGCACCAATATGTATACACTTAGCAACTTTTAATAGTGATTTGCTGCTACTGTGTTGATTATTATTTTATGTACTTACGAATATAGTATTTTGGAACCCATATTAATATGTAATAGGCCTTTTCTCAAGGTTGCAGTCAATATTACACGAGAAAATCGCTTTTGAAGTTTGCTAAGTGGATACATATTGGTGCTCGTGACTGTACAGTCACTTTCAACACAAGTTCTTACGAAAGCACTAGTAATAAGAAAACATATTCCGACAAAGAGAACAATTTTCATAATAAAAACCCAGTTACAAAAAAAAAAAATAAGACTCCATTCATATTTCATCAAATAAAGCACATAAAAGTAGAAACAACAGCTTGGATAAAAAATAATCTCAATTTATGCGAGGCAAACTGCCAAAGTTTAAAATTACGAGCATAGTAAGCCTATATTTTGAGGTAATCAGAGCAGCAGCAGAAGTTTGCCTGTAAAGTATCATAGGCGTCTGGGTGTGTGCCCAGAAAATAAGCGTCGGAAATGGAGCGAGCCGAAATATGTAGTTATTTTTATTTTTCTCAACTAAGTTTGTTATACCTAAAGAAGGCATAGTTTTGTAACTTGAATTTTCTGCTAGTTAAAAGTTTGTAGATGAACTAGAATGCTAGGTAGAACAAGTGATTAAGATTGTATGTAGTTGATATATTTTTAGGCTCCAAAACAGAATTCAAATATGATTTGTCAGTCATTCATTTGTCAGTTTTTCATTTTTCAGTCATTGTCAGTCTGTACAGAAGTTTCTATAAGAACCGACGAGTACCTAAACATCTAACAGTGTGCCCAAAACCGTTTTAGTTTATAGACCAAGGTATCTCTATCAATTTCGCGCACAAAAACGCCAAAACACAGCTACACCTATTCAATTTATATGCAAAACTACCTTTCTCGTCCGAGGCATCGCAAATTTGCCGTCTCCAGTGAAAAGCAACCAGATATGGCCGAATCAGGCACGTTGATGGCGCAGCAAAACACCATGAATAATTTGATGGTCTAGGCTCTCGTGGAGTCATGACTAAACATAGCATGTCTGCTGTTGTAACAGGAATAGTTTCAAATATGCCACAAGTAGATTTTTTAGTTTTAAAAATTTCTGTGTGTGCGCAGCAAGTTGTATCTTTTTTGTTTGTTTCAATATTATTTTGAGCATGAATGAAGGTTCATTTGATATATATATAATATTTTATGTGTCTACCACAGTTTATTTACTGAGCAAACTCTTGAACGCGGTTTATAATTGTTGAATGCGTTCAGTTTCATTGGTGAAATTCACCTTCAATGTTCATAATATTATTATTTCAAATTAGTCTAGTAAAAGTATCAAAACAGTTTCAAAATTATTTGGAATCCACTGAGTGGGTCACCGGATTGGTCCACTAAAAATCGAGTTGCGCGGCTACCCATTAGTAGAAAATCGAGATGTATCGATTAGTAGATAGAATTCGTAGATTTTAGTAACCATTTTATTTGGTAAACCTAAATTGAAATATTTTCAAATATTTTCGGCCAGTAGGCCATAATATCTAGGAGTTCTAAATAAAAATACATCCAATGGGCGAATATCAAATTCAAAATAGTTTCCCGAATTCAAACAAGTTACCAGTCTAGTTCACTCAAACAAGTGAAAAGCACGTAAAACAATCTGGACAAGCTTTTAGTCTTAGCTAAAAGTCTTCAAGCAAGACGAAACAAAATGTTCCTCGAAGAAAAACAAGCGCGAAAATAAATAAAATCCAACCAAATTAGAGCGTTCCCCGTATATTTTCTCCGCAGTAAACAACATTAAGTTAATCTCACAGTTTCTTTATTATTTCAAACGCTCACTTTCAGGAAGTAATGCTTGGTTGGAAAATAATAGCAGCCAGATAGCCTTAGCACGTGATCTAGTTTAGTTCAATAAGGAATTGAAAGTTCACGATTTTTCCTTTACGGGTGGGGCAGAATTTGGAGTAGTGTTAATCAATGGAGCCATGTTTGTCGTGGGTTCATGTTTTATCTTTATTGACATCGATTTTAAATTGAGAATTTGAGACAAGAAAGACATTGCTGTGAAATAAGAAAATTGGGTGCAAGAGAAGTCAGCAACGCTACTGTCAAATATGGATGGCTAATCTCTTCACCACGAGATTCGATCTTCCTAGCCTTTTTCCCAACTATCTTGGGGTCGGCTTCCAGACTTACCGGTTGCAGTTGAATACCAGTATTTTACATGGAGCGACTGCCTATCTGACCTCCACAACCCAGTAACTGGGTAATACGATACCCCTTGGTAAGACTGGTGTCAGACTTTTGGGCTTCTGACGACTCGTAACGACTGTCAAAGATCCACAAATGACAGCCGGGACCAACGGCTTAACGTGCTTTCCGAGGCACGGAGGAGTCTCGGTATGTGAAAAGATGGTCACCCATCCACTGACCAACCCCGGCAAGCATAGCTTAACCTGATGGATCGATCCGTGTGGCTTGTTATTACTTAGCCACGAGCTCCTACACCACGCTCTTCACCACGAGATTATACATTTAAATTATAACGATCACTGCCACGAGATACGGAAAGAAACAAATTTTATAAGAGATAGGTACCTGAGAAACAAATCACACTATAGTATTTTAGTTGTTTACTAAATTATTAATGGCGAATTGTGGGTGTTCTATAGGTACACCTCTGCCTAACCCTTTGGGAAATACAAGCGTGATGTTATGTTAACATAATTATGTAATGTTTAATTTTAATAACATTAAACTTCAACAGAAGTAGCAAACATCTCGAAACTCCAATTAAAATGTAAATAATATTGCGCCTAAACCCAATTCGATTACAATCAATTGATGTTATAACATCGATACCATTTTATGGCACAGATTATCAAAACAGATAATTTTTAATACCTATTTTACATGAACAAAACGATGACTCCTCAATTTGGAAGCTTATCTGTAACATTACGAAAGTTTTATTCTAAACAACTGGTTTCGAGAACGAATAATTAGGTACAACCATTTTAGGTAGAGCTCTGACGTTTCTTTGCACTTGTATTAGAATAAAATGTAGTCATAATCAAAATTGAACAAAAATATTTTATGCTTAAACCTTCAACTGTCATTAACGAGACACAATAGAATTTTAATTGTTATAGCCTTCTAAAGGCCAATCGACAGATGATCGGTTAAAAACTCTTTTCCTTGAATTTCTAGGAAAATTATTAAAGCGCTCTTTATGTTCCAGAAACGAGGATGAAAAATATATGATATCTGAAGAAATTTTAATTTACCGCTGACCCACCAAGTTAGTTATGATTGGAGCATCAACACCAGCAGATAACATTAAAATATATAATTATAAGAAAGATCTTTTTTCAACAGATGCCATGCAGTACAGTCAATAAACCAATAGCGGAGTATCAAATTAAATTGGACAAGATAAGATCATTATCAGCAAAATCTCTAATTGAAACTTGATATCTAGTTTATTTTGCCTCCTAAACATTTTACTTGTTTACGTGGGCTAAGAATTTTTTGGAGTTATGAACTCAACGTGTTTTGTATTAGTATAATTTATGACATGTAATTTTTATAGCTATAAACAGACGTACTAATACGAACGATAGTGGTTATGCAAATAAATTCTTAGAATACCAAAGCTTTGTTGGAAGTCAATATTTATGTATCGCTATTAATGAGCTGAAGATAAGTGAGTCTGAGAATGTTTATAACATTTTTCCGGTGGTAACTGATAAAGGTGTCATAAAAGACTAAGTTAAAGAAGTAGTTTGTGGAGATATTTAAGGACATGATTGTGGTAGAAATTTAAATGTCAAAACAAATGATGATACTGGTAGAACGTGGCACAAACTTAGATTGGTTGAAATCGGGATGTGGTTGATGATAATGATGATGCTGATAAAGGCTGTACACACAATACAGTAGTCGTAGTAGTAATTACTGGGACAGGTTTCTCAAATAAAGGTAAAGCTAAAATAACAAATAATTCACCGTACCCAGCCATGACACAGATAATTTCTAGCTCAAATACCTCATAATACCGAATTTCAATCACGTTCTCAAAAACTTGAAGGTACCAACACACTTCCGACCCAATTCTATAATATAGCAGATAAATGTTAATGCGGGAGCTATCTGATTGCCGTATCATTTGGGTCGTATTGAAAATTCATAACTTACCGAAAGCGGTGAAGGGCCCAGCGTTTTAGATAAGGATGTGTGCAATTTACTTTACGTCGTCGTTCAAGGAAATTCTAGTGAGGGGCTGCTTTTAAAAGTATTTCGAGATATTTTTGTGAGGGTCGAAATTGTCTTTGATGTTTGTGAGACATTTTTAAATAGAGAAAATTTCCGATCAGTGCTAGAGTTAATATTAACTGTTTGAAATAAAACTGATACTGAAAATAAGCCAATTGGAAACAAATAACAATAATAAGAAATATTAAGTCTTTGGATCGCAAAACAAAGGGATTTACATTGTGTCTTTTTTCAGTTTTTTCACCTAACCAAAATTTTTATTTTCTACTTAATTAGGATAGGTATTTTTTCCAATTACCCTTTGTCCCACAAACAATAGATAACAAAATTTTACTCAAACACAATTCAATAATACCCAATTTTCTCTAATCTACTCGAGTATTCCACACGTCACGTCACTATTAAAACTCGAGGGTTGGAGTGGTTGTAACAAAGGTTTATCGAAACGTTAGCTACGTTTCGCTTTATCGAATCTTCACATTACGCCGGATCGTGTGAGTAAATAACAATGAGTATTATATTACCTTTTTCTATTTAGTTTATTGTGTTGGTTTATTTATTAGCAATTTGCTTTGGATTGAGCGTTTCGATAAGGTTTAGTTTATAGGAGATTAGGACGTAAGTTTAAACGTTGGGTATAAAAAAACGATACGGAGGACGATAAAATTATATTTATTGTTGTTACATACGGACAAGTACCTCAACGTGTCTTTATTTTCTTTCTGAGGAGTGACATACTCATTGATTATATCTACAAAATTACAAAAAATCTCTTATAGATTTTATTCGTCAGTAGATTTAATATTACATATTTCAGATACTATTCTGTTTCAGAGTAAGCAAAGTGACTTCGGTTTCATTCAAAATTTACCAAACCACACCATAAACTCGAAACACATCAGAATTTCAGAAACACAATCCGCCTAATGAAGTCAATTTGCATGTTGCCGTTTAACATGTTACGGAAAACCATAAAATTAGACATGTTCAGTCCACAATGCGGCAACAAGCGATAACATGCTGACGCAATCTCCCACATCGACTGAGCCCCGTTGGCGATAGCTAAAGACAAAGAGCTGAGAGGATTCTAGAAGCTCCAAAATTATATTCTCTTGTTACAATACAATTTTGGATTTAGTAGTAGTAAGTTAATTAATTTACATCATCATTTTTATTAATAATTATGTAAGTACTAACTTTATTCTCATTGTTAAAAGTAACATACTTTTATATGATTTTGCCACTGTCATTATATATTTTTTCTAAATGATTGAGACTAGCAAGTACAATCAAATCAAGTTCCTCTGTTGCACTTTCTACAGTTTTTCTCTTCATTTCGTTTTTATCTCACCAACAAAATCTTTATCAATATTGAAAATCTAATTCCCAACCCTCACGTTATGCGAGTCGAAAGCCTTATCAAATTCCGCAAAATCGTACACAGCATTTTATATCCCGTTTCCAGCTACTGTGTCTCTGTGTTCGCTTCCTAATGCATCAGCCGTAACCGGATAGATTTTATGCAAATACGAGGCAGTAATTGCACAGTAACTCGTGTGCTCATTCATTAGGGGAACTTACGATATCTGAGCTTGAATAAGTTTCAGGGTAACTTTTACTTAGCTTAGCAGTTTGCTAAATTGTTTTAGTGATCGTGGAAGATTTTATTAGAGCGAATAACTTTTCTGAGAAGTTTCCTTAATTATTTTTCTAGAGAAAATAATTATTGATTTTCTGTTGGTTGTAGATTGTAGAAAGTTTGTATTATTACAAGTACCTAGACTAGTGCCATTAAGTTTTTAGTATCAACAGTCGATTTCCTAATCCTTCCGAGAAAAGAGTTGGATTTAGAAATATTACGCGCAGTTATGTTTTTATTATTTCGAGTTTAACCAAATTCAGTGCTTATTCAAATCTCTAATAGGTACGTGTAATTCTACCATGCACGCAAATTAACACAATAATAACATAGCTGATTTCAAATCAACAATCAAATTTACACACAATGATTACAAAATCACCTGTTTTGTTAGATCAATTGTATCGACGATTCGATCCTGTAATTACGCCCGCATTGGTTCTATAACAGTTACAGTAACAGCTACCCACATTTGACAGCCATCGGATGTTCGCCAAACTAGACTGATTGATCACGTTTTAGATTTTGATTTGACTGCGGGTTTTCGCATGAAAGTGATGCATGATGAAAAATGAGTTGTCGGAGTTAAAAGTGCACTAAAAGCTAGTGGAAATGTTTGTATGTATTCGAGCGTGGAGCGCACTGAAACATTTTTTTGTTTGCATTTTTTATTTGCTTGTCATGAACTTATATGGGCGCGGCATTTTCATTGATATAAAAGCCTATATGTACTGATGTACCAAAAATATATTGTAACACTATTTTATAACTACATTTTTTTTTTTTGATATAGTTGAATCCTCTTCATGTTGTTATTTTATTTCCTCTTCTCTATTGCTCATGCTCAATTATTTTCTAAGAAATCCTTCCCAGGTCATTCTATCTGTCCCTAAACTATAATGATGTCGGTACACTCAACATTAACATTTGCTTGACCTATTTCGTTTTATCTCTTTTAACTTTGCAGGAACTAGACATCATATATAACCCTTTGATATCCAGAGTAGCGCATAAAACAAACTAATGGCGATATTATAATAAAATGCCTGTAGGATGTACGTGTATCCTTTATTCCAATATACCGATATTCCGATACTGAGAACGTTCTTCCTTATATTGCTTCACATCTATGTACGTATTTTGCATAACAATAGACGCGATATTTATCCCAAAGAATAACGAGTTTTCTTTAGGAAAGTCATCAGTATGGATATTAGTTGTGATAGTATTTAGATAACTAGCTTTTTTTTTCTAGTTTATGCAAAAATGAGTTTGTTTCGTGGTTTGTTTGTTTGTTACGCTTTCAAGCTAAAACGGTTAAATGGATTTGGATGAAATTTGGCACATTGGCAGACCATGACTTGAAGAAAGACATAAGATACTTTTTATCCCGACATTCCCACGAAATCGAGAGTTATGCAGATGAAACCGCAGGGCTCAGCAAGTATACTATAAATTGACTTAAAAGAAAAAAAGCTGTTTGCAGAAATGCAGATATTACCTTTCGGTACATTTTCAGAGAACAAGCAAAACACTCATACCTAATAATTATTTAGTAAGTTAAGTAAGTAACCAAATTATCGCTCTCAATCTAGTGAACATAGTACCTCAAACAAAGGACAAAACGAATAAAAACAGTCCACCGGAAAATAGAAATCCAAAGCCTTACGAAGTCCTAGCTTTAGTGCCAAGGACTGGTTCACAAATAGATAAGCATCTTGTTGAAAAGATAACACAAGATTAGGAAAGCAATTTCCCAGATTATTTTAAAAGTGTAGTTACAAAATGGGAGCTGCCTAATTATGTTAAAGAAGATATTCGTATGAAACCAATTAAGGTTAATTATGTCGTTTACTTTCTAATGGTGATTGAAAAACTGAATAAACGCAAATATAATTAAACAAATCGAACACTTAAAGCAAAACATTAACTAGTGTTATCCAATTTTATTGCCAATTTAAATAACGAAATCTTATGAAATACTTACCAAAAAGTTTTAAAATGTCATGAAATAGCTCAACCATCCGTTATGAGTTCTAAATTTCAAAAAAATATAACAGCAGATTTTTTTAGGAGAATAACAATACGCAACAATCAAGAAAAGAACCGAGATAAAGATTAGGAATTGATGCTTAATCTGAAAACGATTTTGAAGAACAAACAAAAAAAAAAACAAAAAAAGGAAATTAGCAGGTATCAGATCCGAAACTCGTTAAAGACGCACCCAACACTCAAATTACAAAACACACTACAGACAAGCTCAATTCAGGCCATCTAAACATTAACCAAAAAACGGCTATAGAAGAAAAAGAAACGTTACTAAAAACCCAAATTAAAGGGTCCGGTTTTATAAACATCCAGCAGGAAACTTCAATTAACACAGATTCATTAGAGTGTGGTTTAATGAAAAGATCCACTATACAACGTGAAATGAACAGAACAAACTACTCTATACAGCGTGTATGACAAATGTGTGGTCGATACGTGGTACATACCATCAAACTAAACATTTTTCTCCATAGGACCAACATCAAAAATTTGTCTACCTAGCCTTTTCCCAACTATGTTGGGGTTGGCTTCCAGTCTAACCGGATGCAGATGAATACCAGTATTTTACGTGGAGCGACTGCCTATCTGACCTTCACAACCCAGTAACTGGGTAATACGATACCTTTTGGTAAGACTGGTTGTCAGACTTTTGGTCTTCTGAGTAGCCATAACGACTGTTAAAGATCTATCAATGACAGCCGGGACCAACGGCTTAAAGTGCTTACTGAGGCACGGAGGAGTCTTGATATGTAAAGATGGTCACCTATCCACGGACCCAAGCGTAGGTTAACCTGATGGATTGACGTAGTTGTATGTATGTTATTACGTAGCCTCGAGCCAATATGGGACCAACATTATAATCGCCAAAAAATTGTCAGTTGTCCCATACATATGGGTCAAGTAGTTATTAAAGTTTTGTATGGGACGGTTGATAATTTTTTGGCCATGTTGATGTTGGTCCCATGGAACAAGTTGTTCAGTTTGATGGTCTGTACCACACCCTTTATTAAAATATGACCACACATTTTTGGTACACGCTGTATAGTGCTAACACACTTCCCGTACTAAATTGTTTTAGTGTCCCGTTCAATAATAAGTGATTTTTAGAGCAACAATGCACAAAGGACTTGGAGTATCTCTGTTGCTTTTATTGGCACTTCTGGTGCTTTGTTGACGCTATTGTTAGTTCAATACCAACAACAAGGTCTTGTGGGTTCTTTTCTTTTTCAAGTTGATACGGAATATAATGTTGGGGAAAGGGTGTGATTTTGTGGATAGTATTTTTATAAAAATACCGTAAAAGAAATGGATAGGTTAGAATTTTTATTTAATAAGATTTTTGTCCATAAATCTTTATTTTTTTATCTTCATTTATCTCAACATCATATTACAGGCACTGGTTAATAAAATGCACCATCTTAAATAGAGAAAGTGTATATCCTCAATATCTATTGAAAAGTGACTGTAAAAGTAGAACATATATTAATTATGTGGTTAATATATACCAAAATTATCCGCGGTTTTCTAAGCTGCCAACGCGTTCTGACATAATTATCTACATGAAAACGTAACTCAAATGTTGTTAAAATCTAATTTATCAACAGTTGTTTCTATTGTTCTCAGAGAAAGTCTAGACTAAAGATAATTTATGTCTAACAGTATTAGTGATAATCTAGAGAAGTGCTAAGCTATAAGACCGTACTTCTACATTAAGTTCCACTGATCCACTTGTCACAAAGCTAACCAATTGTATTAAATCTCAAACGTTGAATCCCAAGCTTACCAAGATTACAACATAATAGTTCTCAACTTGCTAATTTAACATTGACTTAACCTTGGCCTATTCATGCGTCTCAAGTATAATATCTTGTGTCTCTCGAGCCTATAATTTGTAGGAAGCAAATAATTATTTTAATTCTAGATTTTAAACTACTATCTTAAGTACCACTCGTGTCACATGAAAAGCAACTACGCGAAGTATTTTTATGCTCCACAACTCGATCATACTAACACAAGAAGTGGGCCTGTTCAATGACTAACAGAATAAAATTATGTCTGTGGCAAATGTCCACTTCACACAGTGTACAAGTTAACTCATGATATCGAAGAACCTAGGCTGTATTCATTATTATATTATAAGTTAGTAGTTAAGCCTTAGTATCCAATAATAATAATAATATGTTATGAACAAATTGTAACTCTACGCGTCCATAAATTACGAAAATGTAACTTGTTTGTGGACGCTTTGGGTTGACCTGTTATGTCTACAAAATGATTAATAAATAAATAAAAAAGTAACAGCCTTGTGGAACCCTTACCTAAATCATCTGCATGATTGTCATCGTGTATAGTCAACCTTCTGCTTACATCTCTATCAGCTGCTATTTCAGTAATCATCCCCTTACTAGCCACAACATCAGCATCAAATTGAATTGACATTGTTTTAATAAATCTGGTACTTTACGTGACTAGACGGCTGACTCGTTCTTTGGCCAAAGAATTAGCATTGCCATTCAACGGCAATGCTGCCAGTTTTCTGGGTACGTTTCCGAATGACAGCGATGCGGAAGAGTACTTCGACGCCTTTGTTTTTATATTTATTTGTATAGTTATATTTAGTTAGTCATTTAATTAAATACCTACCTAGTGTAAATAGTTAGTTGTGTTAAATATTGTATACAAGTCTTTCGACACTAGTAAGGTTCTCCTTGTTAAAATTCTGTTTCCTTAATCTTAGTAATTAGTCTTACGCTATCAGGAATAGGTGATTATTTATTATTCTCCAAATACTAGTGGTAATTAAATTATGTATAACTTCCCCAAGGATCACCTCAGCTAGTTAACTTCCCTTTCAAAATAGAGATGGCGACGTATAAATAAAATAAATTGGTCGTTAGCCAGCGCAATAAGACCACACGCTCAACTACATTACATAAAGTATTTTTAATTAGCTTAATTAAGTGATAATTAACTGAAAAGTTTGTTAACGAATGTTTTAAAAGTATCTCAGGGTTCTTACTTACCTCATTTGAGATTCAAATTGATGTAAAAGTAAGATTTATTGTAAACATCTTTTCTTATACATATTTATTGTTTGTTTCAGAGGCCCAGTCTGATGTCGACTTCCCCCTGTTCTTAATTCTTTATGGAAAAGAACATTAATATTGTTGTCTGTCCTTTTATGATATCTTTGTAATTTGAGCTGAAGCCATGAACGAAATGTCAAAAAATTTTTAAATCAAAAGTAAATCTTATAATATAATTATATTTTATTCATCGACCTAAAAGATGACTCAACATTGGTTTCGAAAATTACCTCCACCATATTGTGGTACCAAAAAAGCTCCCCGTTCAAAAAGCCATAAATCAAAGGCGCTCATTAAAATCGTCATCGACTGTCTGCACCATAAAATATTCCCATGCGTTTCAAAAAACACAAACAAACTAGCATAACTATTATGAATTCAAAAAAATTATATGAATATTTTGATGTGTTTCCTTTAGCAGGATACAGTGCAAGTGTTTGGTGCAATTCAAATTAAATAGTATATTTAATTTATTAATTGAGTTGGTTTTATTTGAAGTGTAATGTCTCCATAAAGTAAAATCCTACATTATTAAATTAGTATTATTTGTATATTTATAACTACGTTCTCAAAAACGGCTTTAAAGATTTCGATGAAAGTTGCAATTTAGGGTTAACGGGGGCGAAAATTCGATCTAGCTAGGGGAAAATTCATTTTCTCTATTTTCACCCGAGCACAGCTCGGTCGCCCAGGTAATTAGTGAACCATAAACAAACGAATGAAGGTATAGCTGTTAACATACCTACTCTTTTTGTAGCTTTAGGATTTATTTTAGGATTCAAGTAATTTCGATGATTTTTGATGTTTATAATAAAACTGCCAAGTCTGCCAACACATTTTGCCTTTTTAAATATTGCTGTCAAATCTGTTTTAACATGTTTTTGGAAACTGATACCTTTCCAAATTGCGACATCTCCATATTAGTGTCAGTTCAACACGACCATCGTTTCCAGAAGTTATTTTAAAAGTTCCGGTCATAAACGGTTTACACACACTCAAATAATCTGCCACTGATGTATGTTTACGTACAATTTCGAAAACATTTATCCAATCTGGCGTTTTAACTTTGAAAGTTTCTAATTTTAGGCCTTTGATCCCCTTGTGATCATTTCGGTTTACTTATAAGGAATTTTAATGCATATTGGGCGGAGATAGGTTAGTGGAAATCAAGGATTGTTTACAGTTATTGTTGTTTTGATCAGTGTTGGTTTTATTTGCATTCCTTTTTGTTGATGGTAATAGAAACGGTAATTGAAACGGTGTTTTGATTGATGAAAGGTTTGGCTCATTCTGAGTTGATTATGATTACCTAATACATAGATATATTGATGTAAAGCCAAGTACGGTATAGTTGAAAAAGGATAGGCAGTTGGTGATGATGCCAATATTGATGTACCCCTGCACAAAGTAGATAGAAACGATTTAAAATGACATGATCGTTCAAATATAAATGAAATACGAAAGTTGTTCAATGTGACGGATGAAAGCCTATTTGTAGACACACAAATTTTAAATACGTCATAACTATCGACTAAAACATCAACACAGTCCAACTATTTATTGCCAACGATCAATTAAACGATATCAAAGCAAAACAACCAACAAAGCGACATTATTTTTATCGCCGAAACTCACAAACATATTATTTTTAACGATTAAGGAGTTATTTTTATGTCACGAGGCGAAGCATCTAAAAGTTGCCTCCAGACAGATATTCCCCGCCCGACAGATCAAACTTCCGTTGAAGAACATCAGAAAAACAGATCATGGCTGTGATTTATGACACAAATATTGAACAAAATTTGTCGTAAAGCACACTTTATTGCTCCGTGCCTCTATTCGAAATTTCTCTGGTATTATATTTCAATCCTGATTAAATTATGGTGGCAATAAACAATTTTAAAGAGAAATACTGACGCAACCGTAAGCAATTATGGTCGTGAATGAACGATATATTATACATATTGATTTACAATATAGATTTAATGGGTCGGATTAAGTTAGAATATAAAATTGAGTGATGCCAGTGAGTCCTTTGAATGGTTGAGTTATTTTAAATTGAAAGGAATTGAAATGTAAAACCAAGTTATGAAAATAAAGTTGTTTTATTAAAGGCGCACGTAAGCGATAAAAGGCTACTGTTTGTGAAATAGTGTAAACGGTTTTGATAAGTTATTGTTATTATAAAAAATATAATACAATTCGAACGGCAAACAATAGCAAGATTGTGGAATTCAATATTGTTTCAATTCATGAGGCCTACATCCATAGAGCATAACTTTCTCCTATATTTAACACAAACTTCTGGGTCTGTTCAAGTTGCGAGTCTGAATTCTATGCAAGCGTGGACCATAATCAGCTTTATCATGTGAAATAGAAGTCAAACGCGGGATAACTTTACTGATATCTTAAAAACTTTGCTCCCTTCTAGATCACAACGGATTACAAAATTAAATTAAAACGAACCCAAAAAATACGACGTACACAAATTGCAAATAATAAAACTGGGATGACGTCATAAAGTATAAACGACACTTCTTGGTTCGGTACATATTTTATTAAAAAACTTTCGCTATACCGACACCGCAGGCGTTACAAGTTCTTGAGATGCCGATCTCACTCTATATTGAAACATTTTACACACAAATTCTTCGGGAGGGCAGTGTGAATGTCCCCAACTTGTCCACTAAGGGACGTAAATCCACGAAATTGAGTAGGAGGATTTCATTATGCTGAGGCCACGGAAAAGTTGAACTTTTAGCATTTATTTTCGGGTTTCTTGAAATATGACACCCAATTTTTTTGAGGCTTGGCTAAATACAAAAACCAGATCTATTAGCAAGAGAAGTATTGATTTCTTTAAGTTTATTGATGAACCAACCTCTATGAAAATGACTTCTCCAAAGATTTGTGTGTCAGATAAAGCAAGTAGATACTTAAATAACAAAATAAATGATAATGGCATTATGCCTAAAATATTATACAAAATAATATTGTTAAATCAGTGAATAACAAATCAAGAAGAAGAAAATGCACCATCAATATTGTAATTCAGGGAGCTCAGAAGAAAAAGACGTCCATTCATATTTAATAAACCCGCAAGGAAGTTGGAACCAAGTCCATCGAGAAACATAAAAGCTTCCAAATTAAAAAACGGAGAATATAACTCCCGATGTTGATTCGTTAAATATGATGAAAACTTTTAAGTAACGTCGTTTGAAAGTTCCAAACTCGGAAATTACTCGTCCATCTTCGAGGTATATGATGATAGCGCTGCCTCTTCTTCAAGAAGAGGATGCCATTGGTCTGTGGCGAATGTTCGATTCTTATTGTGATGAATACAGTTCGGACACTCCGCAATTTAGGTATGAAGCTACAAGTACACGGCTGGCCCGTCTTGCAGGGCCAATTCAGTGAGTGTAACGTAGTCAAAAGATCTAAGAGTCATGCGATAGAAAGAGAGGCAACTTCTAGGTGAATGTAACTGTAGGTGATTAGCGGTGTACGACCTGAATTGAACTTTATTGTGTCGTAGATAGAGTCGCTTTTTATTCAAAAAAATTTGCGCAGTGTCTCATCTGTATTAATCTGTGGTTTTAGTAATTTGATGAGTATCATTTTGATTATGGCAAAAATACCTATTGCTAGATAATTGGATAACAATTACTATTGGTTATAGAAGCAGAGCTTTATGTGACAGATGTGATCAAACAATGTTTCGAGTTTGAAGATTATATTTATGAATTACAGGTTCAATATTCAGGCAGGCCTGTAATTCTAAAATCTCAAATCAATCAAAACCAGTGGACGAAAAAGCTATTTTGAATCGATTTTTGAGTATTTTCTTCAATGTTCATAACATTGAAGAAAACACTGAAAAATCGATTCTAAATAAAGTCGTCTAAAACACTCTACAAAGACATCGGCGAACAAGATGATGAAATATTCAAAAAAGTATTTACATTCACTCTTCAAGTAGAATATTTTAGCAGTAAAGATACTTAATTTTCTTATCATCAAAACGAAAGACGAAGTTGTCAGACAATTCGAACAACGCTGTGTAAGTAATCATACATACGTCAGCAGCTTCTTGGCACAGAATAGATAGGTACAGAAGGTTAGGTCCCTATGACGATCGAAAACGCACACATAGACACGCTTTACGTACAACGAATGAAAGCGCACTTAGGACTGGCATTCAGTTGAGATTCTTGAGATGTTTGAGGTAGATAGAGATCGCCGTAGGTTCTTACGCTTCATCATATTCAGCCTATTATTTTTCCCACTGTTGGGACACAGGCCTCCTCTCGGTGAAAGGAAGTGGGCTGTAATCTACCACGTGGGCCCAGTGCGGGTTGGTAGATGTCACAAGTCTTCGAATTTTTGGTTCCAAGACATGCCGGTTTCCTCACGATGTTTTCCTTCACGCTTTTGAGAGCAGTGGTGATAAAATTATTTACACAAAGTAAATCGCCTGTTTGGGACCTACAACTCGTAAGTCGGGGCCGTTACCACCACTGCTCTCTCTGCACCTCTCTCTTACGCTTCTATCCCTATTAAAATCCTTGTTGCCAAATGATGTTATTTTCAATTAAACAAATATCAACTTTATATTAATGTAAAATTAAGTTGATTTCAAGATAAGTGGTACTATCGAATAAGTATTTAAAAAATAGAAATTGTAGCACAACCTGAACTATATTTGTGGGAATTAAAGCTGTTCTTCGAAAAACACACACACTTGTTTACATTTTTGGAAACAAAATTGCGAATGCAGGATATACTACTATCCCCCGTCGTCTGGATTCGACCTTCTGTATTATTCTATGTATTCTGTGGTCTTAGTTAACTTTACTTTTAAGATCGCTTTCGCATCTTCCAACTTTGTTTAAGAAATGCAAAATAAGATTATTATCGTCTCGAATTTTTCTTCCTTGTAAATTATGTGGTTGGATTACGTTTTTTCTGTTTTATATTTTGGGGTGCTTTGACAGGCATATTATAATTGGGGTTTTCATTTTGATTTGTATCGTTATATTCAGTTTATCTTTTAAGCTTGATATATCTGGTATTATAATAGGTGGTAGATCTTAAGAGCGTTTACGTCGTACGGCATTTCATACAAACTTTTAAGCCCTTGTTTTTCGAAATAACCGATTTTAATGAAACTTCATATGCATAAGCAAGACACAAAGATCTAAAAAGTTAGTTATGAACATTTTCGAAATGTCTTATTTAAAAACAGATAACTGGAAATCTATGTTTCTATGGAACATTTAAAATCGGTCTAATTTGGCTGTAACTGTAACACAATTTTTCGAAAATGTTCTTAACTAAGTTTTAGAACTTTGTATTCTGCTTATGCGTATGAAGTTTCATTAAAATCAGTTCAGTCATTTCGAAAAATAAGGGCTTAAAAGTTCGTATGAAATGCAGTACGTCGTAAACGCTCTTAAAGTGGTGTAAGAAACATAATATCACGCTTGTAGTCCCCGAAAGGTAAGGCAGAGGTGTTTTTATAGTACACCCACATTTTGCAAGTTATGTTTAAATCCCATGTAATAGGGGCGAGCCTATTGCCATCAACCGGGTACAAATTCAGACTCCGGGCTGCTACTGAAAAATTCCAGATGGAAAATCTCAATAACACTTTCCCCGACCCGGGAATCGAACCTAGGACTTCAAGCTCAGCAGTAGCGCTTGCGACCACTAGACCAACGAGGCAGTCATGGCGCAGACGCAGAAATGGACAAAAAAATAAAAAATATAAAAAAATATTGCGAGATCAACTTATTTAATTTGTAGGTTTTAATTTTGAAGGAGACAAGCACGCTAAAGTAGGAAGAAGAAATAGTTGGAATTGTAATTTACGTACCTAGACTAACTAGTTACCTATCCTTTACCCGGCGTTATCGAAGTGTTCAGGCGTAGGTATTTCATTGCGTTCGATAGTAGGTAGGTAGGTAACTCTAGGAAATTATGAATTAGCTAAATATAACTACACTATTGTATTGGGTAAGCCTGTGATGATAGTTGTATGTGTTTTAAATAAATAAATAAAAAATAAAATAAATAAATAAATAAAAAACATATTTTAAGCCAATTTCTAATCAATTCTAAACGATCGCTATAGATTTAATTAGTAGGTACTACACTAGGTTAATCTTATGATAATTCACGGTTTTTTTTTACTTTTTTTAAAGGCATTTTATTTTTATTTGTTACGGTTTCCTTTATCGATACTGAACTCACCCTGAAGCTATGGCACGCAATTACTTTAACAACCTGAATATTAGGATTATAGCTGACAATGACATTGAGTATTGTGGAGTTTCAACATTAACTGTATATCCTATCGAAACAACCGTAATGATATTTCATTCAAGTTATACCTACCATTAAATAAATATACTTGAATTAGTTAGTCACAGTCCTAAACAAGTCGTACTAGAACTATTACTTTGCAGTATTTATGCCTTAATTGGAAGGTGGCACAGCCTACGCGTACTAACACTATCTTTAATGAATGGGTCTCGCCAGGATTCCCTTCTTTGTGTGTACTTTAACGTTGTAATTAACGTTTGTAAACAGAGAAGTTAACCTAGAGTCTATTCTGCAATCTCCTACGGCTCGATTTACACTTCCCTTTTTATTTGAGCGATTGACTGTTGTTAGATTTTTGTGTCACAATACCTAATAAGTTAATAACGTAGGATTTTTCATAATAATAGAAGGCTATTAGGTATTATGAGGAATCCTAAAGATCCGGTCCTACCTAACTGCCAAACTTAGGATTATGGCAGTTAGTGAATAGTCATCAATGCCAAAATTTGCAAAAGAGTAAATGAAATCTTTTCTTTGTAATTTGTTTTCTGGTAGGTACTAGTGATGTGTTAATTTTGTCTAACTTAGCTAAAATTTGAGGTACCGTATTTATTTTACGATCTCTTGCCCACTAAAATTTGTATTAAAAATCCTAAATTAGAACGGTTAAGATAAGATAAGATAATCATTTATTTGCAGTACAATCTGTACAATACATACAACACAAATTGTGAACATGCAAGAAGAAACATACATGAAAGTAGAGATAAAACAGATCATCACGTTTACCTTAAACATAATATTAATAAAATAAAGTATTTATAATGTCACACCGAGTCTAATTATAAAAATGTCAAGTTAATAATATTATAATAGATCTTTAAAAATAATAAAGTAAAATATGGTCAAAATTTCTCATCTAAAAACTCATTTAAATTATAATAAGCTTCATCTGCTAAAAACTAAACTAAAGCTTTATCTATTATAAGTATTATATATAACCACACAATCACTCATGGCTATTCAGTTTTGTAAAGTACTCAATGTAAGGACGGTCCCCTTGGCCTAATATACTTACTCTAAGAGTCGATTGAAATTGACAGCGATGAGCCTGTTCAACCAAACTGTGTTTGACAACCAGTGATTGGGGTATCATCACTAACACACATCGTAGGTGTAATCTGATAAGATGGGGCCTCCATAACAGGTATGTATTAGTCCTTTAATGATCGCCAGTTAAGTTAATTAACGTGGGATTCCCTTCAGCTAGAACAGATGGACGGATGACCTTACAAAGACGACGGGGGCAGACTATTTCCTGAAATAGTAGGCTCACTGTGTGTTGTACACCCACATTTCATAAGGTACGTCATTATAACCTATGCAGGTGTAGGGGCCAACCGTTTTCCAGGAATCCACCTTTTAGGTTACTAAGATTTTTCTTAGAAATTATATCGTCTGTCTGTCATCTCATGAGCCGTAATATGTAGTATTTCTATGACCGCTATAACAATAAATAGTAAAAATTAAATAAACAAGAAACGTGTATTTTCCGGCGTTTTTTGCTCGTTCTTAATTACAGCACGGAACCCATTCGTGTGCCAGTGCGACTCGCACTAGGCCGGTTTTTTAGGGTTCCGTACCCAAAGGGTGACAAACGGAACCCTATTCATAAGCCTCCGCTGTCCGTCTGTCTGTCAGCGAGCTCTATCTCATGAACCGTAATAGGTAGGCAGTTGAAAACTTCACAGATTGAGCATTTCTATTGCCGCAAGAGCAACAAATAATAAAATAAAAAATTAAAGGGGGGTCGCCATACAATAAAATTAAATTTTGAAAAAAAAATAATCTTACCCTGGCATGTGGGGTATCATTTTCTAGAGCTCATCGAGTAGAGAATAAATATAATTTTTATTTGTTTTTATCTTCAAAAATGATGAATTAGGGGGCCGTAGAAGTTGTCTGTTTTAGACCATTTTTGTACGAGCTCTATCTCAACAACTAAACAAATTAGGAATTTGAAACTTGTGTGTATCATGTAACATATACTGTTTATAATCAACAAATACTAAAAACGCCGATTCATAACGTATTTTATATAATATAGGCGATTTTCTGCAACTTAAAAAAATAATTTTGTATTTCATGCTAATATTATGCTATATAAATTCCACAGATAACTGTTTAATAGTCGGAGTAATGACATGGATTTAGTAAGTACCTACTATCATGGCAGCATTTATACTATTTCGATCATCCAAAAAGGTCTACAAAATAAACTTTCTTCACAAGATTTTAAAACCGGCCAGTATTTTTTGAGTTTAAGAACTTTATCGACTTTTTTCAAAGTATCCCTAGACGGTGTTGATGTGTGTACATCATGTTAAAACTACACTCCAATAGACAATATATTCAGTAACATTCAAATGAATGCTGGCACATACAGTGTACTATTCAGTTACCTTAAACCGTTGTGGATACAATTTCATATTGAGAAAAATTATTGGTGTAAAATTATTCGGCCACGGCGGCCAATCTCAACGGAGACTGGCCTTCGGCGCTGGAGATATTATAGTGCACAAGTGTGTGGGCAGACACGAGTGCTCTCTCTCTTCCCTCACTCTCATAGTCCGATGGGATGTGTAAAAATAATAAGTAAGAAATAATAGATTTCTGTATGACTATCAAAAATAACGTAAATAAATACCTGTATTGACCCGTGCGTTTGCACTGGCGAAACATCACGACAAAACATGTTGAAATCTCTAGTTCCTGTCAAACATTGTACGAAAAATTGACAGAAAATTAAGATTCCAACATGTTTTGTTGTGAATGTTTCGCCAGTGCAAGCACACAGTTGTTATTAAAATTTGGCGTACTACTTACATTCTATTTTGTACAATATAGTCTGATGTAGCAAGAGAAATCCTTTTATTTATAAGTAACTAGCTTTACCCGGCCCGGCTTCGCACGGTTAGCACTAAGTACTTATCTACGGCGCACCTACCTTTCCTAATTACCTATTTCTACCTAATTACCTACCCTACCTACCTACCCTTCCCTACTTACCAGGGTAGGTAGGTACCTAACCTACCCTACCTACCCTACATATCTACCTGCTTACCTACCATATATACCTATTTATACCTACTAATACTATGTTAGTAGCAAATAAATAACTTTGACTTTAGTTAATGCATGTTACTGGATAAAGTTAACTTAATATTTTTCTCTTAAAATAAATGAAATATACTCCTACACCTATATTTTAACACAACAACATTTTTTAATTAAAATTAGACAATTTCTTTACAAATCTTTGTTTTTTTATAGCGCCTCTGTTGTTACCTTTACGAAAGTATTACAAAAAATCATAGTGTTAAATCTTGTACGACATGGTATGGAACCCTTCGTGTGCGAGTACGACTCGCACTTGACAGATTTTATTTATTTACTTTTCCATAATTGTTATCGTTGAAAGTAAGTCACCGTATCCAGGCCCTTTAGTCTGCTCTCTCAGCAGTAGCATTTCCACTTCTACACGAAAAAGACATACAAAAAACTAAAAAGTAACTCCCAGATAAACCCATTTAATTCGCCTATTGACTCCCGTTGTTAACCTAAACAATGGCGCCAAAATAATCAGCTATCTCCAACCGTCTAAACACCCAAACTAGTTTTAATCGTCCCTTTCTCGCATTACCGGGCAAGCTTCAGTAATCATGAGTTAAATCTTCCTAATGACTGGCCGGCCTCATTCGAGGCTCGCATCATTATCCTAGCTAGGGTTATCACACCTTCAAACCTCGGTGAGGCATTTGAATGGAGTTCTAAAATGGAGATCACTTGATTTCATGATGATGATAATGTGTCATTTTGTATAAAATTAGCTTCAGACGGGCCTTTTATAAACCAGCTTGGATGCTGATAAGATGTTTTGGTAATTTTCTGGAAACTGTAATATCTCTGTAGTAACTGTCACTCGAACGTTCTATTCTGTTCTCACCCCACAGTCAAAATTTCTGTATCGTATTTTCACCAGGATCAACCTTCTCGGCTTCGAATATTTGCCCCGCTTTGCTGAATTCGCACAACTGCTTTTGCACATTCCGGGGATATGATGGGTGACTTTGACTGACTAAGGCCATTTATTCTGATTTATATTCAAAATACAATAATTTAAGAATTCGCCAACCCTGTTTTGTGCTATCTCTTTAAAGTGGCGATGCCATGTCGTCGTTTTATCTTCAATGTGAACTTCTAGGCTGACGCGGTCTCAGTACAGATTCTTAGTGCGATGAGAATGTAATTTGCGGTTATTTTAAATTAGATCGATGGGCTATGGTAGTGGAGAGAGCTGTAAGTTTATAAGAATAAGTATTTAATTTGATTATCGTGGTTTGTGGTGACTACGGAAATTAATTAATTTAGAAGCCATATTTAAGATATTGTAGAATAATCTCTCAAGTTTTAATATACTAGACTCAATATTTTGTTCGTCCTTATCATACATATTGTCAAATATTTTCGCACTCAGCTATATTTTACTTTCATAGCTACATTTTATTATAAAATAGTAGGTACAGCGAAAATTTAATATCACCCTACTCTCCAGGAGTAATATAATATGCACGATATTTACCTACCTCGTCTTTCACCCCGTCCTCTTTCTCTTTCTACATAAGCTTTCTCTTTTCAATATCAACCTCCACCAACCGCTCACAAATAAGAAACTGATAGCCCATCAGATCGACTGAACATTTGCCAAGACTTCGAAAAACCATCTCGTCATCCAAACACGAGGGCTATGTTTCAGCTAGTATCGGATTTAAATTCCCGACTGGCACGCATAATCGCTGGATCTGACCAACTTTGAAATAACTAACTTAATGTTATTCAAAACGTGTCGCTACATTTATCCTAACAGGGAGATCGGGCACGACTTACTGACAGGCAACTCCTTATAAATCTTATATGCCGCGTATAAACTTGATAATAGTCCCGAGCCAAGTCTAAAAAGTTTTTGAGGATTTTGATCGGAGTGAGGTGTCACGTTTGGGTGGGCGATTATTTTACAGTGGTAGGTAACATTTTTAATTTTAACCATCATCATAAGACTATGATGATGATATTGGTCCCGAAAAGAAAGTTGTTCAGTTTGATGGTCTGTACCACACCCTTAAATTTGACCACACCTTTCTAATACACCCTGTATATACCCATGTACATTTTCCAGAAAAATCCAAGAGTTCATTAAAGCCAGTAAAACCTTAAAAACTTATCATAATAACCATCCATTTGCACCTCAACGTGAACCCACAAGAATATAAATAATAATATTCTTTTGAATGAAACACGGAAGCTCACAATGAACAGACGTTTTTATTTCACATTTCTCATCTTCGGAACTCTAATGATCTTAAATGAAAAGGAGCCGATATAACATTCATTTTTAACGTTCCGTAACGCCGACCGTCAAGTTCGTCTGTCACTGGGCTATATCTATTGAACCGTAATAGGCAGACACTTGAAATTTTTGCAGTGTGTACTACTATAGCAACTAATAATAATACAAAATATTTTTTAAAATGTTTTGTTTATTTTTGTTTTTATAAAAATATTTAAAAATGTAAACAATATGTATAAGGAATAAATAAACAATATAATGAATAAAAAAATGACATTAAAATTCAAAATTCAAATTATTTTATTTCACAAAAACCTACAAAGGCACTAATGAAACATCAGAAGCCAGGTGCACGTTTCCAATTGATTGGTTACTCTTTTAAAAATAAATGGCTTTTACAATATTTTCATTAATACAAGAAACATATTATATTTTTTACATAATGTATTTAAAAGTATAAGTTAAATATTGGTATATATATTGTAGAGTAGTACGGAATCCTTCATTTCCGAGTTTGACGCGCTTAGCCGCTTTTTTTTTACCGGTATCCTCCGAATGTTTCATCTCAATATGGCTGATCTATTATTTATACTCGAATGCTTTTGAATAAAATATAGACAATTCTTTTAAGGTCAGATTTGGGAGCACCTGTGGCTTCAGGATCGAATGCTTCAAAAAGATGGAGTGGTTTCGAAATAAAACATGAAGTATAAAAGTTTTCAAAGAGCCTCTGGCTGCGGATATTCGGAAAATGCTTTGATGTTCGGTCAAATTTCAGCGTTTTAGAATGTGGTTTAAACATTACAATATCTACGGGTATATGACTATTCTCATTTGCTATTGTTCATTTTTTGTTATATACAATCGTAGATTGGAATATCGATTATTTTGGCAAAGAAAGAAATTTACCTGGCTTAGGGTTCTTGTGTACTAGACGGCAACGACCACGACCAACTTGGTCGCAACGGCCAACGAGCTGCACACCTAGGCTTGTCATCAGTCCGGGTTTCCCCGGATTTATCCTAGTTTGAAGGGCGTCCGTGGAGCGTCTGGGCGGGGTTTTTAAGGGAAATCCGATTAATTGAATTATTTGCAACAAATTAAAGCATTATATCATAGTCAAAAATTCGTCGCGGCAAATATACCTATGCGCCCGTGAGTCCTAGCCGCCTAGATGATTAAATTAAGCCTTTTATTTGTATTCTTGAGGCTTAAGTTAATTTTCCATTAATAAAAAAAAAAAAAAATTATGACGATGGTTTTATTTTATTGTAAAAAAAATTTGGGGAAAAATCTTAAATTCATCCAGATGTCCGGGGTAATTTAAGTTTTTGTCCGGGGTCCGTAATTTAGGTGATGGCAGCGCACACCATACAATACCACTAGACGGCCACAACAGGGCCGGAGTCGTGGCCTAGAGCATACTTAAAAAAAAAAAAAAAAACTGTACTTTGGTAGCTGGTTCAGTTACTGCTTCATCGATACATAAAGAGCAGTTTTACTGACATCCTCACTATTAAGGTGACAAGTCTAAATGTCGTCCTACCTTTACAAAAAATAATATTAATACCAGCCAGTTACTGTCCCACTCCAGGGCAAAGGCCTCTTCACATACAGAGAAGGCACGAGCATTGATCACCACGCTTACGCTTGCTCAAGACAAGTTAGCGATTTCACACTTATATGAACTATAAGTCCAGGTTTCCTCACGATGTTTTCCTTCAACAATGTCAGTAATGTCCAAGATAAACTCAGAAAGAACATATGTTGAAAAAGTCACATTGGTACTTGCCTACCTTTATAAAATACTGATATTTATTCAGCTTCATCTGATTAGACTGCAAGCTAACCCATGCTAAAAGGCCAGGCTTTCTCTGATAATGATAAGTGACAGGTTCCAATACCATAATTTAAATTACGATGAAGCGAGTTTTGCTTTGAAATCTACCAGTCAATAATAAATTCTAATCGTGAACATGAGTTGTGCTTCGAACGGCGAAGATGACGCCATCTTGCGCTTTAGACACGAAACTGCAATGCAACCAGAATAGGGTTGAAATATGACGTTCAGGATCTTTGATAAAAGAAAAGGAAGAAATTATTTATCGTAGATCCAAGATAATATGATAAAACTGTCGCAATAGAATATTATTATCTTACAATGACATCACCGCATTTAACAGTTCAACATAAGAATCACATAGATACTGTTTGCAAAAGTATCTAAGTTTTTTTGGTATGAGGCTCAGTTTTCATAGAAATCAAGCTAAGCTACAGCCAGGTACAAACATAATGGCGGCTCGGAACATGAGGGGAGTCGCTGTGCAGTAACAAATTCATAGGTCAGCGGGGGTGAGGGGTGGGGTACTGCGCAACGAACAGCTAACTTCCGAGCCGCCGTTAACTTTGAATCGAACTATACTAGTGAACTATTTACTAGCTTATTTTTGTTTCAATAATATCATCAATATGAGATTTTCCAGTTCCAAAAGGTGCCGTTATGTAAAAGCGTGGGTTTCACAAAAACTCTGCGGTTACGATTCTTGCCGAGTACTCGTATCTAGATTTCTCGATAGTGTTTACATATTCCAGTATTGGCACGTTTGCGTAGAAAGGACTTTCTTTGAAAGCGGTGAAAGCGAGTAAAGTTTGTGCTTTAGCTTTCTGAGCCTATGTAGGTACGTACATAGATAAATATTACTTATCCACAGTCTATCAGTTCTTCGTTGGTTTCCCCGAAGGTAATATTTTTCGAGAAATTAATTTTTAGTTATAGATGTAACATACAACTCTAATTATTACTTTTACAGGCAAAAATACAGAAAAACACAAGTAAACGATTATTCATTAATAAGCCTACACTATCACAAATTGTATAGTCACACAGTCAACAACATTATAGTTATCGATTTACCTTATCATAAACAAAATTTTGTTGAGAAGAGGAACAATGACATGCTAATGATCCTCAAAAATCCCAAAAAGATCCTACCTCACTAAATTAAACCATCACTACAATGCCCAACGAACATTCTCAACCTACTACCGCGTACCAAGCTAGAAGATCCAAAAAACGTTAGCCTAACAAAACGATATAATGGCATCGCAATCGTGCCACATCCATCAAACTCTCAAGTCGGTCAGGTATTCTGTGCGGAGTACACATCGACGCACGTCTCTGATGCAAGAAAGAAAGAAAGTAGTGGAGCAGTTACAATTAAAGTAGACATAATTTTATTAAGAAGGTAAACGTAGTTAGACGAAGTGACAAGTTGAGAGAGAGACAAGTAAAGAGAAGTAATCAATAGAAACACTTACCAGTCTAAAGATGATGGAGGGTATTCTTAACTTTTAGGCCTGGTTAATTTTCACAATAAAAATAAGAACTAAAAAATAATGAGTGCAATAAAACACAAGAAAAATAAATACTGTAATTACTTTTATCAACAATCCTTAAAACAATACAGAACTCCACAATATTCCCACAATTACAAATCCAGTCTTTAACGAAGCTAATCAAATTCCAAAGAATAACACCCAGAAATAAGCGTTGTAGATATACTGGCGTAAAACTTGCCAAGTTGTAGAAATTAACTGAGGAGAACTTTCCCGCCTTGAACAAGCTAAAACTCAGAAGGAAACGAAGCAATTTATCGGTCGATGGTCTAATTGCAAATAAATCTTTATAAGACCGACTACAAGTTGAAAGTATATACTCGTACGTAATCGATATTTAACTCTAGTACTTGATATCGTTGTGTGAGAGGTCCATAAAGTAGCTGCTAGAGACAATTTTAACGATCAATCAATCTCCAATCCATGTCAATTTTTGCCTTTGGAAAAAAATATATTCAAAGAGCCTCTGCCTATGATTGGGATGTACAAAAGAAATAGGTAAAGTTAAATTAGGATATTATTTTGTATTTATATATAACTCAATAGTTTGTTAGGTAATTTACTTGAAATGTATGCAATATCCCAACTAATATTTTTGTTTGTGTGTTACGTTTTCATGCTAAAACGGCTGAACGGATTTGGATGAAATTTGGCACATGGGTCGACTATAACCTGGAGATAGACTGGGATACTTTTTATCCCGATATTCCCACGGGATCGAGACTTATGCGGGTGAAACGGCGGGGCGCAGCTAGTAGGTATATATATATATATATAGGTATACATTTTGATATAGGAACGTATGTTATAAGATTTTCTAAGTAGTTGTTTTTTCAGTACATGCATAAGTAAAATATCTCTAGATTGTGTTGATGTGTATTTTTTCACAAAAGCATAATTATATTCAATCATTCCCAAAAAAAAAATCCTAAAGCTCTGATTATTATTATTGCTATTTTATATTGGCAAAGACTATACTGAACAAATAATCTTAACAATTATTTTACAATATCCAAATATAATACGTAATTTCATTTGACGAAGCTGAATTATTTGCGGTACGACCTTCAACTCGTGTGTACTCAGCGCTATGTCTAGAGAGCGAACACTCCGATCAATGTATCAAGTATTTGGAGCAAGCGTTATCAAGTGCTACCATGGTAACTATTCTTCTTTTTTCTAATTAGAATGCGGAAGAAAAGTGATAAGTAATTCAAGTTAGAACTTTAAAAGGCTTAAAGGGTTTTTAACGTATGATTGATAAAGATAGATTGGTGCATAATCAGCCTATAATGTTCCCACGGCTGGGACACAGGCCTTCTCGCTTCGAGAGGGAATTGACAGAAATCTACTACACGGCCCAGTGCAGATTGGTAGATGTCACATGTCTTCGAAGGTTCTAGGACATGCCGGTTTCCTCACGATAATTTCCTTCACCGTTTTGAGAGCAATGGTGATGAAATTATATACCTACACAAAGTACAGCGTAAGTACAACTCGTAAGTCAGTTCTCAAAACATAGATAAAGAAGCTGAATGAAAAATACATGCTGAGCCGATCCCAAATAAATTGGAATAAGGGTAGAATATAGAAGTAGATGACGGTGATGATGGCGATAATGCAAGATAAATATTTTAGTAAAAATATCAACGACCAAACAAGTTGACAGCAAATATTTGACAGCAATAAATAAAATTTGAATTGGAGGTCAATCCTTAAAATGAGTTCCTATCTAGAAATCTTCTAATTAAGAATTCCAGTCTAGGTTTAATGCTCATAACAAGAAAAAAATTCCCTTTAGCACCTTATTCCATCTTTAAATGTTTTCACAATTATATCCAAGAATTCAGAGCCTTGTAACTAAACCTTTCAACATTTTATAATATTACACCGAATGTTTTACGTGAACTTAAAATGAAAATACGTAAAAGCTAGGTCAAATAACAGGCAGTGCGAAAACGAGTATTGGCAACGCTTAAAACCATGTATGGCAACATCGTGCTGTTCTAAGCAGTCGTTTGAAAAATCGAATAAGGGAAACGAAGTAGGTACTTTTATCTGGCACTTTACGATAGCTAGTTCTGCTGAAAATACTGTTACTATGCTCTGAGCTGTCATTATCGTTAGTGTCTGTCTAGTTTTGTAGTTAGGTACAATATTGCTTTCACTGAAATGCAAAGTTAAACTTCATAATTATATTGCTTTCCTTATCCTTCAGGAGCTAGGTAGACGTCAACGATCAATCAATCTTCCTAGGCTTTTTCCCAACTATTTTGGGGTCGGCTTCCAGTCTAACCGGATGCAGCTGAATACCAGTATTTTACATGGAGCGACTGCCTATCTGACCTCCACAACCCAATAACTGGGTAATACGATACCCCTTGGTAACACTGGTGTCAGACTTTCGGGCTTCTGACGACTCGTAACGATTGTCAAAGATCCACGAATGATAGCCGGGACGTTGGTCCCGGCTTAACGTGGCAGACGTCAACGATGATGAAGATATTTATAGAATCTGCTGCAATACTAAAATAATGATCTGCAAACTCCTTGGCCCTCCTAAGACTACACAAAGTTTAAGTCTGGCTGTATCAAGTCTGTTGTTGTATTATGTGCATAAAACAAAGTATTCATATCTTGAATGGATAATAATTTCAAAAATTCTCACCATTTTCGCAATATCTTACGGCTAAGAGCAAGAATGATTGAATTAATATTCATAACTTGTATTTTCACTTCGGCGGATACAATAAATATCCAGAGTATCTTACTAATTGCTGTCTATGGATAAAATAATTTCCCTTTAATAAATTTCATTGGAAGTTAAATTTCCGAAATAAGTATCTCCAACGTAAATTACAATTTTAGCCGCCCAAGCTTGAATTTCCAGAAAGTTTTGTGTCAAAGATAAATTCGAAGTAATCAAGGAGAGTGTTAGTCATTCAAGATATTTATAGAAAATGAAATTCGAGAGGAGTGCAAAAATATTGGCAGGTAATTGGGACGAAAAACATACTTAATATAATATTGAATACATATGAATATTATATGAACAATAATTTATATACTTACATTAATATGAAACAGACTTTTGTACCGATAAAAGAGACTTTTGATATAGAAGACATAACATAGATATTATCAGCTGCTTATTTTCCCGCGCAAGTCGTATTAATTATAAATTCAATTCACCATGTGCAAAACCTGGTTTTTAATTAGTACCTCGGCGTTAATTACGTCTTGTTGATAATGATTAACGTGAGCGTGCATTTGAAAAATTTATAATGAAATAGAATCTAATAGGAATTTCACAAGACAGTTTTAAAAAGATGATCAATAAGATGTGATAAGTCTATTTCTATAATATCTACTTTAGGGAGACAGAACAATAATACACATACAAATACTCTTTCAAAGCAACGTACATTTTTCATTTACTCACATGTGGAAATAATCCCTCGAATTTTTTGCAAAGTCCACCAACGTATTATTTACTTTTTTTTGCAATCCGTATCACCAACCTTCGTCACTTTATTTTTATGTTCAGTAAGTATCAAAGAACTGTCATTGATCGTTACTGTCTCAATTATAACTGTAATAATAAAATGGTCAATTTGATGGTCTCATGATGCGTGGGTTGAGATCTGTTTGACTGTAGGTACTTTGTGTTGTATTTTTGTTTATAACATTAAAGTTCATATCATTGGCTTTGTCGGCTTTCTTTTTTACTTTAAAATGTTGGTCTCCAACATTCTTTCTATTACTTCCTAGATAGTTTTCTTCAACAATTATATAGTGGGTAATTGGTCTGCAAAACTTTCATGGAGCGAGTCTAATAAAAACCAACTTTTAAAGCGAGCTCTTTTTAATAATGTTGAGTTTTAGAACAAAAAGTTTTAAAAGAATGACTCCTTTTCAATTTGAACAGCGAATGAAAGTTTAGTGGCCGTTGAATGAGCCGGAGTTCCTAGTTTTATGTTTTCATTCATAATCATTTTATGATTACTTAAACTATGAACTTCAATTAGAAACCCATTGACTAAACCCAAATTATCTATTGTTACATTAACGCGTACAGTATTGTCTTGCCCCCCAAAATGATTATCAACGCTTGCTTGTACACAAATAAAAAAAGTTATTTCCTAACGAAAAAGCTCAAACTCAATCACAAACAATACTCCATTGTTATAATGAATTGTTTTGTGGCTTGTTCAACATAAAACTGCCTGATCATTGTTATCTTTTATTCCACCCACATGGTTTTTGAAATAAATTAAATCAATTAGTTGTTCAATTGTTTCCTCATCATCTATTACAAACATTACTTTCAATCTATTTGAATATTTAACAGTCGCTTTAATTCCTTCAACACTTTACAGACTAATCATCGTAAAGTTTTATGCTTTCAAAGCATCGTTTCCCCGGTAATATCATGTTCCACTGAACGTTAAAGTCATAACATTTCGCTGAAACTAAATCATCGCACGTTTCCGTTACCGTTTGTAATACACGTTCCATTAAAGCGACGTCGGCAGACGGCAACATAGCTTTAATAACGTCTGTCATACACACATGTTTACTTTTGCCAATCAAACAGATCTAACTGCATTAGCCACTTCCGCCTACCGTGAGTATTGCAACATCGTAACTGACCATCAAACGACACAACACTTGCACAATATACTCCGCTGTCGTCCGCACTTAGTCTCACAACACTTGGAATCCTTCCATTCAGGGTTTGTGGGGCTCACTATCTAGGAACAAACATCCCTATACAAACAAGCCGGACCGTTGCGATGTTTCGAACGCGGGAACGGCGGCCGGCAGCGATGCACCTCCTCCGACGGCCGGTAAGCGACTGGCTGAAATCATGTTTAGCTGTGAGCCACACCGGCTATTGCATCCGAGCACAAACGACAACGGCCGAATGTAATTTTGAGGTGTAAACGGGATAGGTGAGAGATTGTAGGGAGTAGAGAGAGACGGACGCACAGGTGGGGTGGGAAATGGCTGCATCAGAGTGTAGGGGTTTTGTCTATGCAGGTTGGAGATTTAGAGTGCATTCGACCGAGAGGCGCCGACGACTGGAGACGCCTAGGGCGTCAGAAACCCTATCATTTTGTACCATTAATGGATTGATGTCTTCACTGGCCCGAATTGCGGCCAATTTTATTTAATTGTTGAAGACGATAAAGCAATTTTATGATAAATTGGTTTGGAATTGAGATAATTGTTTTATGTGGGCTGTAACTAGCTGGAGTGCGGTACAATTTTGCTTTATTTGACTGATGAAAAAACACTATCTGGTAATATAAGTGAGTGATCATTTTATTGTTTAATGGTCTCTTTTGATAATCATCTGGGAATAAAAGAGAATAATGAAGTATCACTACTAAAGTAATGTTTACCGCCACAGCTGAGACGCCATTAATGGGAAATTGATTGCCGATAACCTTATGACCTGTAAACTTATGACCTGTCTGTGACCACAAAACTAATAAGATTACTGTAACGATGGCTACTGTAAACTGTAACTGCTTTATTATGCAATCTGATTTTGTTGCAGTATTTAACCGCCACAACATACAGACAACATTGCTGCTGGGGAGTTTGTTGCGCCGCTTATTCTTCTCAGCTAAAGCACTAGGAAGTGGTGAAGGACTGTCTTATGTAATTTTGACGTTCGAAAAGAGCTAATTCTCAGCCTAGTTTGAATTTAAAAGACTTTTGAATTTTGAATACTGAAACGTATATTTTCAGAAAATTTGACCACTCGAAGGCCAAAATCAAGGTAGAGCATCCTCTTTCGATTAAAGTTTAGGCAGGAGTCCTGCAGAGTCAATAAAAAAGTCCTTTCTGATACATGCTGAATACGCGATGATGCATCCCTAACTTTAGCTATAACACAACTGATTTATCTCGAACGCTCCCCTTGCAAGCAATTTTTTATTTTTTATTTATATATATATAATATATATATATATAAATAAAAAATAAAAAATTGCTAAAAATTATGGTCAAGAAGTTATTCAGTCTTAACTTAACTAACTTCTTAATAACTTCTTGACCATAATTTTTGGTACATTTACCTTTTGATAGTACGTCATAAAATTATTTTGACTTCATCTACTTACATTTTCCAATAGTCCTCTGCTTATCCGTTTCAGAACGCCTACAAGTAAGAATGATATTCAGGTAGCGCGAGTGATTTGCATGGACGTGGCTCGTATAGATTTTACGTAAAAGTGTGAAACTAGTGCCAGGGTAGACGACCGTGTTGACGTGCTCTCTGATACGTGTGCTATATTCGAGTAGGGGAGTAAATAAATTGGGGTTTGAATGGCTTAATAAGAGTGTAATGTGCTGTTTATAAGCTTTAATATTGCGTTTTGAATACAATGTATTAATTGATATGACAATGTGGGAAATCAATCATAAAAAGTTCTTATGACGTGCGACGGCCGAAGCACTACAAGAATAGCTAATATGCCACTTTGATGGTCATGTATACTCCTTGGTAGGTGAATGATACTACATTCGCGTTCAGCATTAGAGTACGCGCCACGAAATTGTGGAACTACATTTTTTTAATGTAGTATGATGAACGTCGCATAGACACTAGCGCCGCGTCAAAGGGACTTCAGTGGTGGCGCGGACTCAATATAGCCTAGTGGCTTTCTTTGAGTATAACTCAACTCTAACTTAACTATTGGCAACAATCTATTTGTATGTTTCAGTGGACTAAAAGAAACCCATGTATGAGTCAGAGTTTTTGTCGGCTATTATATTGCCATCTATGGTGTCACATATAAATTCCCTTTCACTTTTATCGTAGAGTTCGTTGAAAGATTTGTATTTAGCATTGAAGGCTAATTGGGTGAAATGATTAAACTCAATAGAAATCACACAAAATGAAAGTTTGCCACCTATCATGCTAAAATGTGCTTATGACGCGTGGCTAAATTCGGAACTAATGCCGCCATCTGGTTTTACCCATACAATTTCTGTGTCAATTTCACAAATCTTTACCAATAACGCCCCCCTGTCAATGTCATTGAGGCGCCAAATAGTTCTTGTAGTATTCTTTATTAACTTTAACCTATAGGTACTAGGCTCCATTTGAAATAAGATCAGACATTTAAAAAACCTGTTTTACAACCGATTCTGAAGGCTTATGGCAAAACGGAGTTACAATACCAACTGTTTACTGCAGCTCAACACAATAGAAGTCAAAATCGGTTAAACGGACAATAAAAAAGGTTTAGTTAAATATCAAATCTTATTTCAAATGAAGTTTAAGTATGACATACAGAATACCTGAACTTAACAGTCAAACTTTTTCATAAAATATACCGAATTTATTATATTCCTCCAAGCTGTTGCTTTCGATTCTTTCAAGTATTTATAGCTTACCTCTACCACAACCATTCAAAATAGGTTCACGTTCGAAGCAATTAGCGTTCTTGTCTTTAAGAATATTTACGAGGTGTCGGTCTGTCTGTCCCGAGATATATCGTAAGTGAAGTGACCATCACCACGATTAACGAGACAGGGTGTATTGTGAAGTATTCAGGCTGTTAGAGAAATAGGTTTATGAATATTAAAAGGTTATTTGGTAGTGGTTAATAGTTAGGTAGGTAGTCCATAGTATTACTAAAATGCAATTAGGATTTTCGAGATGCTGTTAGTCTTTTAATAAATGTACATATTATTTGCCACTTTCACACGGCACTCGAAAAAGTGAATTGAGTTTTTATCTTTTTACCCGACTGCCCTAGAAGCAGGGTATTATGTATGTAATGTATGTATGTCTATTTCTTTGGCATGCTCTGTAGCCTAAACGGGTTGATGGATTTTAACATACACACATCAACACGGTCTAGGGATATTTTTTAAAAAGCGAATAACTATCGATGTGTTTATTATTTATAAGACATGTATATATTTAAAAGATACGTTATTTAATATTCTACCATTTTTTAATAATGGTATTTCGATTAAAATTTTAGGATTTTATGGAAAAAAAATGAAGCATAGACGGAAACCGTATATGAATTAACTTTTAATTTATGAGTAAAAACTGAAAAAAATAGAAAAATCATTTAATTTGTGTTTATAAACTTGAAGTTAGTAGTCTGAGAAAGCGCCCATGATGTTCATAACACATCGGCAACGATTCGGCATGCTCAGAACAAGGTTATCAATTTCTTGCTGCGGAATATTGTCCCATGTCCTTCTGAGGTGCGCAAAAAGTTGATCTTCTGTAGCCAGATTTTCAGGAACTTCCTTCAGAGCTCTTCTTTGCAGCATATCCCACGCATGCTCAATGGGATTTAGATCTGGCGATTGAGCAGGCCAGTCTAAGGCCCTAACATTGTGTGTATGTAACCAAGCTGTTACCGTTCTCGCCGTGTGTGCCCGGGCATTGTCGTGCATGAGCAGGAAATCTTGCCCCATTTGTGTTCTGTGGGGCAAGATTACGGGCCCCAGCACCTGTTGGACGTATCGTTCTGCCGTTATATTGCCCCGCACCCAAACGAGATCCGTCCGTCCTCCAAGACGAATTCCTGCCCAAACCATAATTGTTCCTCCTTGGTATGGGTGAACTTCCTGAGGGTTCTGAAGATGGCTCCATCGTCCAGGAACTCGCCAAACACGCGTCCTTCGTGAATCTGGATGGAACCGAACCCATTCTAATCGTCGTCCACGATTGCCTCTCCGTAAAGGTGGGGCCCGGAGTGGTCTACGAGAGCGTAGATTGCTTTCATGTAGTCGCCTTCTTACAGTTTGGTCACTCACAAGCACTTGGTGTTCCACTCGCAGCCTTTGGACCAATTGAGTCGCCGTTGCATTTGGTTGAGCTCGCGAAGTAATTTGCAAAAATCGGTCTTGTCTGGGGGTAGTGATGCGACTTAGCCCCCGGTGCCTCTCCGCTACTTCACCTGTGGCACGATAGCGTGTCCACAACCTTGAAATTACATTTTGGTGGGTCCCTATGGCCTCAGCAACATTACGCTGAACAGACCCAGCTTCCAGCAATCCCACAGCTCGTAACATCTCCGCCCTCGTCAAATGTTGGCGTTGCATGGCTACAATACCTCAGTTTTAACTTTATCTTTCGTTTAAAAATGAAAAAAAACTGTAACTAAACGTAATTCGTATTGTTTTCTAAATTTCGCACAAATGAAAATTCCCTCTTCTACACATCAAGACATTTTTATGCCAACGAAACAAAAGAATTTTCAAAAATTTGAATTTGGAATTAGTCTGAGATAAATTACAAACAAATCGGTGTATAAAAGATTCCAATGCGGCCAGTACTTTTCGAGTTATTTAATTGAGTATGAAATATCCCTAGACCGTGTTGATGTGTGTATTATGAGGTGTCGTTAGATTCGTCTTTATTAGGGTACCTATTATATTTATATAATGCATCTGCAAATACAAAAAAAGGAAGGGATGTTTAAAAAAAAAAAACAATAATATTGGCTAAAAATACAATTATATTATTATTTAAATAAAAGCTAGTAGAGTCAATTCCAAATTTAGAGATATCAATAAAACTAAAAAGCTTGAAATAATGAAAATTATTCAAAAAACAAAAAACCCGACTGCAAAAACACATAATTGAAAAGAAAAAAACAAGCATTATAATCCATAGAATTTTGGTATCGCAGGCGGGGACAAACTAATAACCGGAAATATGGTGTAACTTTTGTATTTAAAGCCTCTTGCAGACTGGCACGATGCGATGGCGTGACGAGACAGCAGTAATTGTTCGGCCGTGAAGTTTTCTTAGAAAATGTTTTGTTAGAGTCGCGTCGCACCAGTCTGCAGAGACTTAATATGTGCTAGACTAGATTTTTTTGCGAAAGAATTGATCGTAATACTCAAATGGTGCTCTTTGAAGCTATAAAAAAAAATGCCATAATCCATGAATGACGATTAACAGCATTGATGATTGCAAACAAAGTGGCGTCAGGCTTCTTTACCGTGGGTTACCATAATCTACATATAAATATCTACTCAACGTGTTTCTTACCATGTGTTAACATAGCATAGCTGAAGATAGCGCAAAAGTCCTTAACAATAATTTTATTATCAACTTCATATAACCTTATCTGAATAAGTATCATACAACGAGTAATACAGTAACATTATGGCCTATCATTTTGCATCTTTCCATACAATCTTTAACATTAAACAACGGTTTTATACAACCATCGCGCTTAACGGCTTACAGGGTGAGTAGAACAAGTAAATAATGTAAGAAAAAATGTAACATTACCAAGTGTTGCAATAAAAACTCAATCCTTATGCTACAAAGTGTTGGACATGGTTGTAATATTGTATGGTTGCAGTGAGAGCGAAATTTAAAAATACACTTTTATGGGCACAAGAAGAAAATCCTTGAGCTGCTATTGCATAGCAAAAGTAATAATCATGGAGCGCGTCCAAAGTTTCCCTACATCTTCACTTTAGAGGACGTAAAAACGTCAGTGCCATTGCTGGATGCCGCGATTAACGTGGCCGTGTAAAATACAGACAAGTAATTTGACAAGACGTAGCAAAAGAAGAAGAAGAATTACTACAGATTGTAACAAATCTGCCCACAAAAGGTATCATCTTGGGACTAAACCCATCGTTAGTTGAAAAAAAGCAGTTGTTCCACAAACGAAGGGACCCTGGCCTGTGTGCACTGACGCCTGCACGTTGCAGGAATTGTTCGACGCTACTTTTGGCGCCAAATTCGCTAATTTCTGGTCCGACTCAATTTACAGATTGGTGATTTAGACACCTGCATCCGTCAAAGATCGGGTTATTCTACCCGTCATATTAAAAAATCTTTCACCATGACACTCAAATCCGTTTCGTGGAAAAAAATAAACTATTTCCTATACAACAGTAGACAGACTATTTCGATTCAAGTATGTTTTTTTACGAAAAGTTCTTTATGTGCTTCATAGCAAAAGTTGTAGAATATGAAAGGTAGAATCACCCCTTGACGGATGTAGGTCACTAAATTGCCACCCCGTATGCCACTGTCAAGCTAAGAACATGTTGGAACAGAAAGTTACTCTAGAAGAGAGGAAAGTTTTCCAGAAATGCATGCCAATCATCACGTTGAAGATAATATACCAATTATTATGAGGTAACTACAGGAAGTCTCTGTTCGCATAAAAATCGAACGAGCATCGATATTCGCTAGACCATAGCAATTTGCTATCGACCATTCTGACTACCTTTCGTCAGTGGTGTATCGCAGAACCTGACTTTGAACCAACAACTTTGTGTTGAACTATCAGTTCCTAGAACCGTTGGCCGAGGTCAAAGGCCTCGCCTGCTCTGCCAAAATTCGACAAATCTCTATCGCTGGCACCCCACCTTCCCCGCCCACGTTCCAATACGGAGCTTCGTCGATGTTTGCACGCTCCCCGGTTCGTGGGCGCGATCCTGATTTTATTGCCGAATGCTCTTACTTATGCAGTTCATTTTATATCGCCGTTAAAGTGTGTCTGTCTGCCCGTCTGCCTTGCATGTGCTGCCTGATTGGAAGTGGGAGTTTTTTGGGATGTACGTATTGTTGAATCACAATTTTTTGAGTGGTAACTGGACCAGTAGAAAGTAGCTGAGCAATTCGAAGACTTTTGTACATTAAAGAAAATCACGCCTACATTTTCCAAAATCAGGTTAACTTTTTGCCACGTTATTTACCACCAGTTATACGTACCCTATGAGTGGAGGTGGTCCGGTAGTAACGGCGCCGACTTAGAAGTTTTACGTCGTAGGTTCGAACCTAGGCAGGCGTTTTACTTTGTGTAAATATTATATTTCATCACCTCTGCTCTCAAAACAGTGAAGGAAAACATCGTGAGGAAACCGGCTTGTCCTAGAACCAAAAAAAAAATCAAAGACATGTGACATCATCTACCATCCCGCACTGGGCCCGCGTGGTAGGTTACAGCCTACTCCCTCTCGAACATAGGAGGCTGATTATGCTTTATCTGTCTAAATATATCGAATAAAAAAATCAGGTTGGTACTGAGAATTTTCTGATGGAAAAACCCATTACCATAACCTGATCTAAGGATTGACCCAGCACTCCTCATAGGTCGCGATTGTGACCACTAAACCCACAGGGCAGGCAAC
The DNA here is from genome assembly GCA_948150665.1 of Conistra vaccinii. Classification (NCBI taxonomy): domain Eukaryota; kingdom Metazoa; phylum Arthropoda; class Insecta; order Lepidoptera; family Noctuidae; genus Conistra; species Conistra vaccinii. The sequence goes on from OX411326.1 coordinate 19,596,905, forward strand.
TCCAAATGTTTTCTAAACATAACACTTTTTACCCGACTGCCCCAGAAGGAGGGTAATGTTTTTCGAGAGTATGTATGTATGTATGTCTATTTCTTTGGCACGCTCTGTCAGCCTAAACGGCTTGATGGATTTTAACATATGAGGTGTCGTTAGATTCGTCTTAATTGTAGAAGTGTCATAGGCTATATAATATTTATATATTGCATCTGAAAAAAAAGGGAGGGGAAGGTTTAAAAAAAAAAAAAAAAAAAAAAATTGGTATCAAATAAAAGCTAGTAACGAGTCAATGCCGATAGCGAGATTAATAAAACTAAAAAGCTTGAAATAAAGAAAATTATTCAAAAAACAAAAAACCCGACTGCAAAAACACTCTGAAAAGAGAAAAACATTTTGGTATCGCAGGCGGGGACAAACAAAACTTACACCATATATCCCGTTAAGTTACTAGTTTGTTCCCGCCTGTGATACCAAAATTCTATAGATTATAATGCTTGTTTTTCTCTTTTCAGTTATGTGTTTTTGCAGTCGGGTTTTTTGTTTTTTGAATAATTTAATATATGAACTTCTAGACAAAGGGAGTATAATATACCTATTTACCTCGTAGCAGGTGGCGTTCAGAAGTTGCTGCCTACCCCCATGGAAAGAACGAGTGGGTTTATGTGCGTGTGTAACTGCTAGTCATACAAACAGTAGAGCATTATGAATAAAATTTACGAAATATTTCCATAATTATGTTCGTAATGCTTTCACTATTTTATGAAAAATATTTTCCATCATATAAATGTTCCATAATAACTGAAAACTGAAATGCAGCAAATAAGTAGAAAAATATAAAACCTTTCGAGCAAAATATTCTTAGAAATTGTTTTCAAATGAAACCTGATTTTTCTACTACTACTCAAGAGTTCCATGAATGTTAGTGTGTTTCCGGAACGGTATTTTAATGATTTTACTTATTATTGCATGTACCTTTTCGTGTTAGGGAAACTCAAGTTTTTTCGATAGGTACCTTACCTCGTTGGTCTAGTGGTTGCAATCGCTACTGCTGAACATGAGTTCCTAGGTTCAATTTCCGGGTCGGGCAAAGTGTTTTTGGATTTTTCCATGAAATATCCGGGCTGCTCAGAAAAGCCATTTCTGTAACTTAACTTTGTATCGATTGGGTCCCACTAAACGCACGACGACATCGTGGCAGGCCGAGACGAAGATGGCGGGACGAGCTTGACTCTTACCAAAAGGACTGGCCGATACTAGCAACAGACAGAATTGTGTAGAAGAGGGAGAGAGAGGCCTTTGCCCTGCAGTGGTAAAATACAGGCTAATTAATAATAATATTAAAATAGTTTGGAAAATCCAAAAGTGCACGCCTCATAAGTTCATAACTCTCATTCATAAACGAAAAAGAAATTTAAAACATAGTTTCTAACAAAAATTAACAATTTATCACTTTTCATGAAGTATGTTTTGACTGCTTTTTTACCCATCAATATGGGTAAAATTTCTAAACTCGCATCGATATCAATCTCTCTCATATCGACCTCCGGTCTCCGGAGGGGAATAATGTAGCGGTTACACCACCACATACGAGCTACGCAGCAAAGACATGACGTCACACAGATCCTGCATCGCGCAGTTAGAGTTTACCACGCGACCGACATAGATAAAACTATCCGAAATCAACTTACGGGCAGTTGCCCGCCAGACACAAACACCCGTCTGGCCGGAGGATCCTCCCTTTTCAAATGAAGATGAGTGAACTTTACACCCTGTTCCTCATACCTCTAAAGTTTTAAACTGAAATATGAACAAAATATTTTACGGCGCCATTCGCCATAGACTAAAACATTCAGAAGTGAAGTGTAGGTACAAATAGCTGCCGTTTGTTTTTATGTCGGAATTTTTTTATATTAAGTATCTAATATTTTGAACGCTGATATTAATGTTTGTTTTATTATATTATGGTTTATGGTTATTTGTCATCAAATAATTATTACAATTTGTGGCATTTATCCCTTTAAGATTTCCACGTCCGAGCTCCAGGAAACAAGGGAAAAATGGATAACATTTGTGCAAAAAAATCGTAATGAGCAAACGTGGTTGCCAAGTGAACCATCTCACATAATGTTCATCATTAATACAATGGAAATTAGAATAATGTTCTGCAGTTAAAACTGTGTTAGGTATCAAGTAGGCAGAAGAAGCAGACTGTGTCGCATCTGCGGGTGCATTACTCTATGAGAATCTCCTCGCAACGCGCATGCACCGCAGTAGTCAAACGTCAAAGCATCCAAGGGACACATTTTTTGTTCGCGGTGTCTTCTTTGATAGTATATTTTAGTTAGTATTTTATTAATTATAATTAAACTACTTTGAATAAAAGAGCCATTTTCAATAGGGTTCCTTCTATGGATGAAACGAATGTATAAAAAAAACATTGACTCAATTAATTGATTTTATCGCAAGCTACAATGTTTTCAGGGTTCATAAATTGACGAACAGGATTTTTTTTTCAACTATTTTGATGCTTTTTCCATTTCTGCTGCATTAAATCAATTATTAAAAAGTACAGTATTAATCTCTATTTAATCAACTATACAATGGTATATAAATTAAGTAGGTTCTGTGTACTAGCAGGAGTGTAACAATAAAAACACTTGCAGAAATGGGGCAAAAAATATTTTTCGATCGTAGAGCACACTCTAATGCTTCGCATTATGAGTCGTGCAATAACTTTGTAACTTTGTACTTCCGTAAGTCGACCCCAAAATAGTTGGGAAGAGACTAGGCAGATTGTACTGTTCTTAGAAGAAGTTCCAATCACAAGTAAATATCAACCAGTCCTCTATATTACTCAGTATGATCACGGCATTGTAATTATAGCAACCTCAGAATTCCCATTACCATCCTGTCATACGTATTGGTGCAGTTTTTACGTACGAATGTACTGTATGACACATTGTAACAGCTCCCGTTCATAACTACCGTCAGACGTAAATATTATGGTGTCATGTGTCATAGGAGACAGCGAACTTGGTAGTAAAAACTTTATTATTAGTTCTAGAGATTGTGGCGTACTAAGTGATGGGTTAGATTTCTGGCAAAAGCTTTTAAGTTGCTAGCCAGATATTTTGTAGTTTCTTTGTCAGTTTTTTAGCCGACTTCCAAAAAGGAGGAGGTTCTATGTTCCTAGTGTATGTTTTTTTATGTATGTCCACCGAATTCTCCGTCAATTGTGGACCGATTCAAAAAATCCATTTTGTTTTGAAAGTGTATGCTTTCGAGGTGGTCCCGTATACTTTATTATCTTTGCTTGGATAGTTTTTGAGTTAGCTTCAATAATACGCATTTTTTCCACTAAGTCTATATGGATGAAGTTCCTGTCACTGTTATGTACATAACAGATAGTAGTATTCGAATTGGTGGATGTAGGTACCATAATTGAAAAGGTAAAAAATAAACACTTTTTGAAAAAAAAAAACAACCGTCTTCCAAAAAAACACTACAATGTGAAAAATAACTTTAATTTCGGGATTCAGTGGCAAAAAACGAAAATTCAAGACTTCCGAAATTGAGGTTATTTTTCACTTTGTAGTGTTTTTTTGGGAATCGGTTGTTGCTATATTAGATAGAATTAAATAATACCGTCAATGTTCGTTAATAAGAAGATCCGGATGAATTACAGATGAATATATCAAAACACTTTTGCCAGTTTCCATAAAGCTACCATCTATGCTCAATCGGTGCAATGAAACACTTACCTAGTTAAAGGCATTGTCACTGATCGCGTTCCTGCGCAAAACGTTTTCATCCATCCATGAAGATTTATATTCATCACTCTTTTAGTCACATGCGATTCCTATTTCCTCATCAGCTGCCCATACCAAGCCAACATTTTCCTGTCAAACTTTCTGTCACTGGCGCTAATTTAAATTTTTTATGCGCACCTCTGTATTTCTCGCACAGCAGGCGGATAGCACCGATGGCATCCATTGTTTCTCGACTGCATAAAACCGGTTTTGCGAAATGTCACTCTCTTCTCTCAGTTGCCTTTTAATAACTTACTCCCAAGCTTTCATACTATGTGACAATTAGCTTTATTCCTATAAGGCATTATCACTCCATATGTGTCGAGTTGCAAGATACTCAAAACCGCTGTCATTCTACCACTTAAACCACATCCAGATAATGTCGGAAGTCCGTTGTTTATGGGCTTGACTGTCCACGCATAGGCACGAGCATGATATTACGACTAAATGGCTATATAACTATTGTTTATATACTGGTTACATAGCTGCGAGTGTCGTGCAGTGGATACTGAATGGGGGCAGGTTTTTGACGTTAATAGTGCAGATAATTCTGCACTGATGTGTATGCTAAAGTTCTTTGTCAGGCGGAAGTAGGCAGTTCTGGTTTTTATTTACCTTTATTTTTTAAACTCATTAATTACAAGTTTGCTAGCCTTCAGTCAGCTTTTTTGATTTTCAGGTCAAGCAGAGTAAATGTAGCGTTTTGCATTGGAGCATTCTTTGGTCCTACTTGGATGACTGCCAGATTTCTATAGAATTGAATTCACAAAGCGGCGAAAATTTGGCGACTTCCATAATCTACATAGTTGGGAAAACTTACTTATTTAAAAATGCACTTCTTACTATGTAAACTTCATTATTCTTTTATTTAAAAACTCTAAACTAAGGAGCAAGGCGTCGAACTGGCTCGTCAGAGAACGTGAGTTTTTTACTGATGTCAAATACACTCATCCTTCAAACAATGTAGCTTAACATCATGAAAGGTTTTGTAAATAAAATGTAAAATGCTGGTATAAGCTGCATGCGGTTAGACCTGAGGTCGGCAAACTCATGAGTCAAAAGAGCCAAATATCAATACTATAATGACTAAGATTTCTTATGAGAGCCATGAATCCTTTCTGTGTGTCCAAACTGTTTCAATACACTTTTCCTCCCATCCTCTTTCACTCCACAACGCTTCCTGAAGTTAACTTGCTAAGAAGTAAGGTACCTTACCTTCATCATCATCATCATATCGGCAGATAATAATATGTTGAAGGCATCTTCGACCGACCGAAACCCCTACCACTGCACGTATCTATCGCTCGCAGTCATGGACATTTGTACAGAGCCACACTCTATAGCCCAAAGGTCCGCTCGAATATGCAGCTCGCGAGCCGCGGTTTCCCGACCACTAAGTTAGACTGAAATCCGACCCCAACATAGTTGGGAGAAGGCGGTTTTGACGAATACTAGCAGACAACTGTAAAAACCTTAGCCAGTGCGGCTATCTTTTTTTCTTCGTAATCTACCGGGTGCGGCGATTGAACTGTCCGTATGTGAAAATGAATTATTTCTGTTAATTTTCAAAATTTATTTATACACTTTTGCCATGTGTAAATAGAAAGTTCAAAGTTTTATTATGACTTATTCCGAATGAATAAAACCGCCTTTAGCCTTTACTACAAGCTGAAGTCTCTTTCTGAAAGAAGCGCACGCTGCTCGAACGACGTCATCACTCAAACAATTCCATTCTCGCGTAAGAGTAACTTTGAGCGCTTCCACCGAAGTGTGTTTTTTAGCACAGGCCCTGGCCTGTAAAACACCCCAAATACAAAAGTCCAGCGGATTCAAGTCGAGCGATGACGACGGCCACATATCTCGGTCGATCAGCACTGGAACGTTTGCTTACAACCAATTTTGCGTTCCAATTGCTCTGTGCGATGGTGCCGAGTCTTAATGAAAAGTCCAACGCTCAGAACCGAATGTGTTGCGTGCCCACGGTATCAGCCCTGGTCGCAAGACTTGGTCTCGATAGATTTGTTGGTTTGTTTTGACTTGGTTGCGACCCATTGGAAGTAAAACGAGCGGAGAACGGCCTTTTTCAGACACCACCGCCCAGACCATGATTTGGTCGGCTCCTTGGCGTCGACTGACTTGCAATTCGTCTGAATGGTCGCTGACATGTCCCTTCAACCAAACACGGTCATTTTGTTTGTTTAAAAACTGTTCAACGTAAAAAGTTTTCTCATCTGAAAACACCTAATTGGGATGTCCGCCAGAGTCGAGCAAGCGAATCAGTTCTTTCGTTCGATCCAACCGTTTGCTACGCTGTAAAGCAGCGAGTTCTAAATTTGAATGTGTTTCTTTTACAACAGAATCACTTCAAATGATGATAGAGAACATGTCAAAGACCAACATTTAAAATTTTGGCGGCGTTCGATTCAGTGGTTCGGTTTTAAAACAGTTAGATAGAGACGGACAGTTCAATCGCCGCACCCGGTATGTAGGATACAACTCTACGTGAGGTCATCATCCAGCTTTATCACGTGTTCACTATTCGATCCAGTCCTTACAAGATACAGCAGCCCTGATTAATTCATGAACCTTTTCAGAGAAACCGACGTGCGTCCCAAAGAAACCACGAAAGCAATAAAGAATTCACAAAAAATATCCAAACAGTTAACTAATTCCTAAGGGACAACACTAAATTAGTGATGTAAATTGCAATCTATCGATACATTTTATTTTTATTGGTTAAGTTTCGATAAATTGCAATGCTTTGGCTCAGAATAAAATATTTTATGTATAATGTAGTCAAAGGTCGCCGTATCGTGACCTCCTCACAATCAGAGATCCTCTAGAAAAAAATTATGAATAAACTTTAAAGGTCATCTAAACACAATTTGATGGGCAGCAATATGATGCGCAGTATGATGATGTATGTGCATTATATTGGAAATCTGCTGGATGCGAGAAGCATATAAGTAGATAGGGCGACGCTTGGGGGAGGCCTATGTCCAGCAGTGGACGTCTTTCAACTGAAATTATGATGATGGGCAGCAATTAGTTGCCGGCACAAAGCCGGTCATAAAAGCCAGTACCGTCACAGGCGAAAAGTATTCGACCTGGCGAGTTGGTGTTGCTCATCGCTATAAAACTTATGAGTAAAAAGCAAGTTTATTTATCGTTCATCGCTATAGTGCTTTTCTTAGCGCTGGTAAGCTAGCACTCAGTCACCTAAGTCCACCTGCTGTCTTCCCACCACACCAAGCGTGTTATCTCAAACTTATTTGTTAACCATTGCCCCTTCAACTTCCATGGTTAGGTACTCTAAATCTAAATCAAAATATCGACAACAAACCATCGATTTAGCCCAACCCTACAAATCACTCAGCTCATTTACTGACCTAAACTCTCCGCGATAATGCGAACTAATGAAAGATCTTCGTAATTAGTTACGAGGTATCAATTATTTATAGTCCAGGACCGTGGGGCTACATAATAGATAAAGTCCGGGATCCCGGACCTGAGGGACGGACCCGAATGTTTTGGATAAAACGGGATTATCGGTGACAATAATTGTCACCGATAATCGAACTCCCCAAGTCAATAATTATTATTGACTTGGGGGGTTCGATTTTGTAGCGATGGATTGTGGGAGCTGGTCAACTCGTGTAATCTAAAAAAACCTTTGACAAGGGCGTGTCGGGCTACGCGTAATGAAGGGTTCCGTAGTTGAGATGAATTTATCCCAAGATCAAACTTTGGATAGTAGTTGAAAAACATGTTCAACTACAAATGTAAGTTTGAACGCACAATGTTGGAAGATTTACCATGTTATTTTAAAACCATACACTTGTTTGGCTTTCCTGTAATTAATAAGTATACTTAGAACTATTTTCAGTATTAAAAAAAAAAATTTGGATCGGTAGTTTTGGAGGTCAATAATTTTGATCCATTTACTTAAATTACTTAAAAAACTATTTATTTTATTATTTATTTATTATTTTTAGCTTGTGTTGTCCCACTGCAGGACAAAGGCCTCCCTTTCTTCTTTCCACTCTTCTCTGTTTTGAGCCAGTATGGACCAGTCCTGTCTGTAGGCGTCAAGCTCGTCTCGCCCTCTTCTCTAGGGTCTTCTTCTGGGTCTATTTATTTTAAAATAATTATTGTAAAAAAATATAAGTACTTGAGACCTTCACAGTAAGCCCTTTCATTTGAGATGTCACAGTGTGCAAAATTTTATTTTTTTCTTATTTGTCTCCCAAAAGTTATAAAATTTATTTATTTACGTAACAAGTTCGTGTTTGGGTCACAGACATCGATATGTGTACCAAATCGGTCCATTAGATTAGGAGCAAATTGTTTGTGACAGACGGACGGACAGACAAACACGAGTGATCCTTTATGGGTTCCGTTTGTTCAGTCGGACATACGGAACCCTAATAACATTTCCGTTACTGTTGTATCTGGCAACTAATATTTGGTAACCTAGCCTAGCTATTCATGTTGTCTCTTCCTATTTTCAACCGGAGCTAGTGGCTAAATAGTTTACAGCCGCACGGGCCAATCGAAGTTCTAAGCTACGCTTGCCAAGGTCGGCTCGCGGATGGGTGACGATCCATTACATATCGAGACCCCTCCGTGTCTCGGAAAGCAGATTAAACCGTTGTTCACGGCTGTCATTTGTAGGTCTTTGACAGTCGTTACGGGTAGTCAGAAGCTTCAAAGTTTGACGACCAGTCTTACCAAGGGGTATCGTATTACACAGTAACTGGGTTGTGTAGATCAGATAGGCTGTCGCTACTTATAAAATGCTGGAATTCAGCTGCATCCGGTTATTTTGTTAGCCAACTTCAACATAGTTGGGAAAAGGCTAGGCAGATCGATTGATTCCTCCTATGTTTACCCTATGTATATATATATTTATCCCTATTTACTTACCTGGTTAATATAATTTATATTTCCATGTGTATTTTTTCTTTTCGCTAAATGGGTTACACCGAGGTGGTGGTTGTGGTTGCAACATACAAATATGTATAACGTAGGGGATGAGATAGGATACACATATTTTTATTTTCTTTATGGTCGTCGAGTGCCATCATTTTTGACCCGACTGCAAAGAATGGTTATGTATTTTACATTTTAGTATAGTAGGTAGGTAGGTAAATGCTAATGCTAATAAATGCTGTAGGTATAGTGCCACAGGGACCGACTGTTGAATTACATTCACATCGTTGTTGGTAAATATTTGTGAAAAATATATAAAAATAACAATATTATGATGGCGTTCTGATGTTGGCCACGCGCCAAAAGATCCGTATACAACTATTTCCACAAGGTCAAACTAAATTAGCTAGCAAAACTCCGTAGATGTGACGGGTATTTATATCTAAACACGATAAAACAAAAATGAAATTAATTCAATGATTTTTTTATGTGGGTTCATCGACCGCATACAGTGTAAGTTGTCACTTAAAATATCAGTTTAGTTTTTTTATTATATTATACGAACACGACAAAATAAAAAGTAACAGTTTTTCTCAACTCATATTTCAAATCACAACACTACCAGCGGTCGATGACCCCAAATAAAACATCAAATCTTTATAATTTTAATTTTATAGTGTTTAGATATTGATGATAAGTAATGATAACCATCACGTCTGCGGAGTTTTGCTACTTAATTTAATTTGGCCCGATATGTTTCATATAGACATCTTTTATTAACAAGACTCGACAAAATCGCAAAAGAAATAGAGAAAACAAGAAAAACAACCATTCACAAAGTTTGTTCTGGTGTAAAGGCGTAAAGCTACTGTGGGAACAAAATCCTCACGCCCACCATCTTTCCTCACACAGTGGTGGTCGACTCCCGCGCAGATGTATGAGTGACGTCATTATACCGTTAAATTTTTAAAATGGCTGCCTGTAACTTAGAAAAAATGCCGGTAATAACATTTACTTATTATTTGTGGCGTCATAAAATCGAAATAACAATTTCGGGTAGGTAATGCTACTCATCCCATGGTATATCTTTGATTTCTTTACAGGCAATTTTGAACTTTATTGTCTTGATCTCAAGATTCTTCAATATTTTTGGGTGATGAAGTATAAAGTTTGCCAAATCATTGACTCAGTCATTGTCTTCAGAACATAAAGGTGTCAACAAAAAATATTTGCAATATGGTCCAAGATTATTTTACGGAATGGGAATTTATTTATAACCTTTATTGAGGAGCTCGTGGTTGAGTAATAACAGCCGCATAGGTCGATCCGTTAGGTTAAGCTACGCTTGCTTGGGTTGGTCCGTGGATGGCTGACCATTTTTACATACTGAGATACTCCTCCGTGCCTCGGAAAGTACGTTACATTGGTCCAGGCTGTCATTCGTTGATTTTTGACAGTTGTTACGTGTAGTCAGAAGGTTTAAAGGCTGACAATCAGTCTCACCAAGGGCATTGTGATATCCAGTAACTGGTTTGTGGAGGTCAGACATGCAGTGGCTCCTGTAAAATACTGGTATTCAGCTGCATCTGGTTAGACTGGAAGCCGACCCTAACATAGTTAGAAAAAGGCTAGGCAGATTGATTAGTCTTGGACCGTGGTTAATTATTGTGATTTAAATATTTGACCGCGAAGAAAGTTGTTTTTATAATTTTCTGTAATTACTGTCATAAGTATGTTATCCTTTATTTCTCCTTTCTCCACACTCCTGAAAATAACATCGAACATCTTTCTCAAGTAAATAAACACTAAACTTCACCCATTCACACATCAGAGGAACCTAAAATAAATCCCCTACCATTGTCTCCGGTCCGTGCGAAATCGGCCGCGTGCAATTAGAAGCGACGCGTTCTAGAGTTATTGGCATTTAAATCACTGTCGACGGGTTTATTTCTCATCTACGAGACACAGAATAGATAGGTACAGAAGGACAGCTCTATAGATCCATAGAAAACAGGCGCACGCGCACAGACGTGTACCTATAGTGATTCTAGGATCTTTTGGCGCTTCAATGACATTGACGGGGGCGCCTGGTGGTAATTTTTTGTGAGATTGTTTTGTGAAATTGTATTGAAAAACAAAATGGCGGCATAACTTCTAATTTTTGCCACGCGTACAACAAAATATTCGTGTACAGATACACGTGGTGTCAAACGAATGCTTGTCGCGCTTGCGATTGCACACATGCGGTAGACACAATCATGTCTACGTGTACGTTTTCGCTATACAGGGTCAATTTAAATTAGCCAGCGAAACTCCGCAGACGTCGTCTTTTTTATTTTTTCGTGTATCGACGAAACCCATCATTTCAATGAATTTTTTATTTTTTAAACTGATGTTTTTTGCACGACTCTTAATGCGAAGCATTAGAGTGTGCTCTACGATCGAAAAAAATTTTTTGCCCCATTTTTGTAACTGTTTTTATTGTTACACTCCTGCTAGTACACAGAACCTACTTAATTTATATACCATTGTATAGATGATTAAATGGAGATGAATACTGTACTTTTTAACAATTGATTTTATGCAGCAGAAATGGAAAAAGCATCAAAATAGTTGAAAAAAAAATCCTGTCCGTCAATTTATGAACCCTGAAAACATTGTAGCTTGCGATAAAATCAATTAATCGAGTCAATTTTTTTTTTGTACATTCGTTTCAGCCGTAGAAGGAACCCTATTGAAAATGGCTCTTTTATTCATAGTAGTTTAATTATAATTAATAAAATACTAACTAAAATATAATATCTTTATCTAAATATTTCCAACCGTTGTCCGTAAGTTGCCTAGCAACCGCCAAGTAAATATCTTTGTCAGTCTTTGACATTACGACGTCATGAAAAGTGATAAATTGTTAATTTTTGTTAAAAACTATGTTTTGAATTTCTTTTTCGTTTATGAATGAGTGTTATGTATGAGGCGTGCACTTTTGGATTTTCCAAACTATTTTATCATGTTTAGATTTCGATACCCATCACGTCTTTGGAGTTTTACTAGCTAATTTCATTTGACCCTGTACTTACAAAGCCATCCTTCTGTACCAATTTATTTTGTGTTCGAGGCTTCGATTCGAATTACTCATACAAGTGGTAGGGGACCGGTTTGTATAAATTGATTTATTGAGAACTATTTGTATGAAAACTTCGTAATACGATTATGTGTTGTAATTTGTTGATTGGCACACCGAATTGGATTAGGTTCTGTCTGTTTATAGTCTTTGAAGATGTTATGTTGTGTTTTTGCCTACAATATGTATAATATCGAGTTTTTTTTGGCCTTTTATATGCCCCAAATTTTGGCTGATATATGGCGTAGTAGCAAGTAGCATACCTCCGCCGCGAAACCATAGCAGCGAAACCGCAGTAGTTCAATTGAACTGGCTCGCGTCATGTTCCGCTACCCGAAATTCGAGTACCGGAACATTTCAATTGAGCGAGCCAGTTCAATTGAACTACAGCGGTTTCGCTGCTATGGTATCGCGGCGGAGGTGTGCTACCCGCCTTGTCCGCCTTATGTACCGTCATTCCGCATAAAAGTGGAACAAAATAAATACAGTACTAAAGAATGACTATTAGTTTGTGCATAACTTAGTACATTGTTGAATTCCCATCCAGGTCAGCATAATAATTATATTTATTTTATAAACAAGCCATCAATATGGAGAGTTATTTACATGAACTCATAACACTTAAGACTGGTTTCGCAACATAGTATCAATTTCTGTGAAACTGAGCAGGCGCATCGTCTGATAACATAAATAAACATAACGATTAGTCAAAGGATAAGGATTTCCTGTGGTAACTATGTAACTGTTTATGAACTTTATCATTCTTGAGCAAAACATCAATGAATGAAACTTAATATAATAGTCCTCCAGACCTAATTTCGGCCATGGCGACCAAGCTCAGCGGCGACCAGCCTTCGGCGCGAGAGATAAGTGCACAAGGGTGTGCGCAGACTCAGGTGCACTCTCTTTTCCCTCAATCTCATAGTCAGGTGGGACGGCAATCTGACACGACCGGAGATAGATCAGGCCCAGGACCAACGGCTTAACGTGCTATCCGAGGCACGGGGGGCTATATCACACCGCCAACTTCAAAACTCAAATTGTACTGCACATCAAACTTACAAATTATACTGAGAGCAACTTCGTAGTTTCTAACCCATTCGTCTCCACACGAATCTATCTTTTGGAAGGAGAAACTAACATCTATCCTATATTCTTGTAAATATTGACGTTCAAAACTGCCTTTGAATGGGCTACTTGAAATAAATGATTTGTCTTTGACTTTGACTTTGGCTTTGAATTAGGTAATTTCTCGATTAGTGGAAAAAAAATATCAGCCTTTTGTTCAACTATAGGTGCAGACTGCAGGCAGCCTTAAAGGTGTGAAAGAGTTTAAGAACGTTGAATTTTCTCCTGACAGTAGGAAAATTCAAGACAGATAAAGAATAAAAACCTTATATGACTCAACATTTTTGTCACCCTATATCTCAAACTCAAATCATTTATTCCAATAAACCAGTTACAAGCACTTTTGAATTGTCAAAGAGTCGGTCATTCAGAAAGTTCAAGCTAGTTACCTGTTCTAAAACGTAGATCTTTATGGAGAAGAAAGGGCAAGAAACTCCAAGGACCTCATTGCCAAGGGGACACACAAAGGTAATCCTTACACTTACTTCTTAAAGCCTTTACCACCGCCGCTTTGTGGCACGCAATATCTAATCATACTAACCAAAACAAACCATATATTTGTTTTCCTAAGGTGGATAATCCAATACCTAGATTCGACACAAAACACCCACAGTTAAGAGAATCATGTGAACTATAAAGAGAATTAAAACCTCAGTGACGCCAAAGGTATTATATCTGGAGGTGTTCCCGAGAACAGTTGACGAGACGGGCCAGCGAAGGGGTGTTTTCGCGAAATCCCCACACTGATAGGGTTGGCACGCTGTTGGATATTTTTAAGCCATCATGGGAAAGTGTACGTACCTACTACCTTATTAAATTTACTTGTAACCAGATCCATATAAAAACTTCTGGAATTAAAGGATGACGTGACCATGAATACCAGACGTGGGTAAACTCTACGTATTTTTAAAGTAGGCTTGGAAATCTCTAGAGCACTGGTGGCCCAGTGGTAACGGCCCTGACTTACGAGTTGTAGGTCGTGAGTTCGAACCCAGGCAGGGGCTTTATTTTGTGTAAATAATTTCATCACCACTGTTCTCAAAACGGTGAAGGAAAACATCGTGAAAAAACTCTGGTTCGCTCACGACATTTTCCTTCACCGTTTACCTTCACGGTTCTAGAACCAAAAATTCGAAGACATGTGATTTGATTGTCGCAACTATGATACGGAGTCGACATTTCCAACCCGCACTGGGCCCGCGTGGTAGATTATAGCCCACTCCCTCTGGAAGAGAGGAGGCTTGTGTGGGAAGCAGTGGTAACATTATAAGCTGATGATGCTACTGGCAATCTGTTGTAAATACCTACCTAGTTTTTTTTTCTATAATGATAATAAGTCTTTCTTAGATCCAGTGTTCTGATATTGCCACCACCACAGAACCACTCAGTAAGCAAGCGTGGTAATCAATACTCCTTCTTTTTCCATTTCTTATTTCAAATGAAAAAAGAACGAGTATTGATTACCACGCTTGCTCAAGGTCCGAATCTAAAATTGCCACCAAAAAAAGGAGTAGCAATCTTTGCTGGTCCTTTCTGTGTATGAAAATGTGTATTTAACCTGCAATAGGACAATTACATCCATACAATAATAAACTCATAAAAGCGAAACACAGCCCGATATAATTCCGGTCATATCATGTCATGTCAAGGAAACGGTTTACGGAGTACATGATGGCAATGATCGTCAATTATCATCTTCAGATCATATTCTAAGTACTGACAGAGTACTAACTCAAAGGACACGCCTATTTCCTTTACATGAAATATTACTTGCGTGGGACGATTTGAGTATGAGCAAACTTTTTTTTGAGTGTTTGACTATTCATAGATTAGCGTTGAAATGGTTATGACACGTGAGCTATGAGAATGTTTATGTTGTGAACTTTGATTTTAAATGTATGGCCTGTTGAACTGGCCCTGAAGACCTGGGCTGGCAACACTGGTAGCCGGTCGTCAAAAAAACGACCTCCTAGATTTTAATTTAGAAAATTAGTAAAAAGTGTTATAATTATGTTAAATTAGTGTTATATAGTCGTACCTAGTTATTAATTAGTATATACAGTGATTGTAAAGTGTTTTTTGTGGCGTGAACTTCGCACAAAAAGGATATTAAACCGGCTGTCAACTCGAACCAACCAAACGGTGACGGATTTCAAAATTTCATCAATCCCGGGGAGTATTTTGTTTTATTTAACTTATTCTACATATTATTATTTACGTAACGTAGAACATAACAAATACTGCTCAGGTTTCTGAGCGACGTCCATCACACACCGGCACGGTTTATGTCTCTTTTCGCTTGACAAATAGTGGAAGCAAAATTGAAGACGAAAACATTCGCCCAGACAATAAACACTACGTAATTTACTACACAATTAATAGGCTCATTTGGCGTTATTATTGTTTTTAAATTATTTATTCATACTTAAAACCTGTAATGTGTCATATACTTGTATTCTAAATCAAGTTTCTATAATAAAAGCAGTGTACTTATTCCTTGTAACTTCACTTTTATTTACCATTCCAGTCTAATTCTCTAGTAACTTCATCTAATTGTAATATCTATTTGTTAACAATTTATTACCTATTTTTAATTTTTATTTATTAATTTTCTCTTCTACCCCCTACTAATCTAAATATTAGAACCTATTTTCTTACTTTGTTATTTAGCTGCATATCTTTACACATTCCAGGTGACTGAAAATGATGACCCGCAGTGCTACCATCAAGGATCTGGAAGCAAAACTAAGAGCTACCTTGACGGAGCTCGAGGCTTCTAAAGCTACATGCCAACAGTTGCTCCAGGAACGGGAAGACAGTGAAGTGGAAGTGGCGAATATTAATTTAAAGAACACCTCCCTCAAAAATGAACTGTCTCAGTTACACTTGCAACACATGGACTTAACCGACCAGCACAGTCAACTACAACATCTAGTGTCAACTTTTCAAGAGTGCAGTGACACCCACGAACTTGCTTTGAATAGAATTGCTGAACTTGAACATCAATTGTGCGAAGCACAAAAACAGCTATCTTTCTCAGAATGTATCAAGGTCAGCAAACAGGTTGCTAGCACCAGTAATCTGTTTAGTGAGTTGGTGGGTAGTAAGTTAAAATCAGTGTGTGAGCCAGCTGTAACAATAGATTTGACTGGTGATGACACCATACCATTATGTCCTATTGTTGTTAGTCATAATAAATTAAAAAAATACATTAAAATCAAGAAATTAATTAAACGGTCACAGAAAGCAATCAAAAAACAGAATCTATTAAAATTAAATCTTTCACTTAGAAAGGAACGTGTTGTATTATCAGAAAGATTAAATACTTGTACTATTGAGTTAGATAAATGTAGGGAAAAATATGACACTGATATCCAGCTCCTCTATAATGATATACTACACAAGGAGCACTTGCTGAAGGATATTTATGAAAAATATGAGACTTCACAACAGCAACTAAGTGACCGCTTGCTTGAGGCAGGGGAACTACTTGACCTGGTGAAGTGCAATGCTGAGATGTATGAGTCTCTGACTAATAACCTCTCATGCAGCTGTGCCAACCAACCACTACCTCCTCAGCCTCAGCCTAACTTGCCCCCACCGGTGTTGGCTCTTCCAGCAGACACTTGTGTTACTTCACAGAAAAATAAATCAATATTTTTTTGTGACGAATTAGGTTCAGGCTTTGGGAAAATTTTACTCAACTACCTTAGCCATAGTTTTACCAATCATAGCTATCATAACATAAGTTTTAAACAAATTATTAAAAGAATTGCAAACACAAACCTAAATAATTATTCTACAATGGTTTTATTATTAGGTAATAGTACTGGTATTACTAGAAAGGACATAGTGGATGGTGTGGACACCTTATTAAAATTAAATGTAGGAAAGCTGATGTTGTGTGCTTTTCCTTATTCGGATACATTTTCACATGATGAAAATAACTATATATTTATGTTGAATAATACTATTCACAGGCTGACATGTTGTCATAGTGACAAGTTATTGTATTTCGACACTAACAAGTTTGTTAGTGGTTTTAAGCTAACTCAGAGAACTTTATCTCTGTCTTGGGAATGTAGACATTTGATTGCTATGTTGATAGCATATAATATTAATGCGGTTATAGCTAATATAACAAAGTTTAGTATTAGTAACGAGTCTATGTTGTCTAGTTATACTAACAACATAGTGAGTAATTATGATTTAATATGTTGTACGAAGGAGGATCCACCTATAATACCAACATACTTGGAGGCCTCTACCAGTCAGATAGGGTATTCTCTAACTGCTGGAACTCATAACGGCATTTTAGACTCTTCACTTATAGTTGTGGATGTAGCTCCGGATAATTTAAACTAGACAGTAAGACAACAGAAGTTACCACATCAATTAACCAATTATTATTAGAGAATAATAAAAAGGTATCTTCTGGCAACTTAACTCATATTATTAAACCAAAGGGAGTGCAACATACTTTAAAATTATTTAATCAAAATATCCAAGGTTGCTCTTCCAAATTATTAGAAATATAATTGTTTTTGGAAAATACCAAGTTTGATGTCATTTGTTTAACAGAACATTGGTTGAAAGATCATCAAGTGATGTCAATTAATTATGAGAATTATGGTGTAGTTAGCCATTTCAGCCGAAAACGTATGATGCATGGCGGGTCATTAATATTAATTAAAAATTCTATTAAATCGAAAGAAAGAAAAGACATCACCGGACTGTCTGTTGAGCACAACATTGAATTATCCTGTGTTGAGCTTGATAAGCATGTTATAGTTTGCGTATACCGACCTCCAAGCTACCAGAATCTATCCATGTTTGATTCTGTAATGGAAGATGTATTAAAGAAACTCAGTACTAGTAGTAAGTCAATAATCATATGTGGTGATTTTAATATTAACTTATTAGAAAATAACTCGAATACTGTTAGATTATTAAGTCTTTTTAGGTCATTTGATTTATCAAATGTTTTCTTTGAACCAACCCGAGTGACAGCTTCTTCTGCCACTTGTATAGATAATATTTTTTGTAATTGTGATTACTTACACAAACAAATTGTAAACAAGTTGCCATCAGATCACAGTGGACAAACAATAACATTTTGCTCCTACATACCTTTACAAAAAATACAAATAAGGTTTAGGCCCATTACATGTAAAAGTTTAGAGAAATATAATAATTCGTTAGCCAGTCAATTATGTGTTCAGAATTTTAATAATATAGGTGACCCAAATGAGTTCTACGCCGAGTTCTTTTCAATATTAACCACGCAATTTAATAACACTTTTCCACTAAAGACTAAAAGTATTTACACAAAGTTCTTATTTAGTGATTGGGCGACTCCAGGTATTCGTAAAAGTAGGGAAAAACTATTTGAACTTTATGGACTAAAGCAACATATGAACAATACAAGCTTTCATAAGTATGTTGCAAAATATTCAAAAACGTTTAAAAGTGTGTGCAAAATAGCCAAAGCTCTTTACATTAGTAATAAAATAAAATCAGCTGAGGATAAAATAAAAACTACCTGGCAAATAATAAATAATGAAACAGGTAGGAAAAAACAGCGAAATACTGAATTTAATTTAGAGACTGCACATGGCCCTATCAACTCAGATATAGAAATAGCTCAGGAATTTGAAAACTTTTTTACTAATATTCCCCTTAAAACTACTGAAGCATTGAATTCCTCACCAGCGCTTTCTGCTGCCTTACTTAGGCAGAATGTGAAGGCATGCCCTTTGGATTTTAGGTTTCAGCATACAAACCCTCAGGCTGTTATAAAAGCTTTTAGAGATCTTAAAATTAAATCAACAGAAGATCTCTGGGGAATGTCTGTAAAAGTCTGTAGATCTATTATCGAAACCATTGCGCCCTATTTAGCTTTCATATTTAACAACAGTGTGGACCAAGGAGTCTTTCCGGATCTCATGAAACACAGTAAAGTAGTTCCATTGTTCAAATCCGGTGATAGTAAAGAACCCAACAATTATAGGCCTGTGTCAATTCTACCAGTTCTCAGTAAGGTGTTTGAAAAGTTGATGCTCAATCAAATGTTACGTCACTTTAATAAAAACTCCATCTTTCATGAACAACAGTACGGTTTCACCAAAGGGCGTTGTACTACTGACGCCGGTGTCACCCTAATAAAGAACATTTTTAATGCCTGGGAAGAAGCACAAGATGCCATTGGAATCTTTTGCGACCTCTCGAAGGCGTTCGATTGCGTAGACCATGAGACACTTCTGCTGAAACTGGAGCATTATGGGATTAGGAATACAGCTCTTGATTTACTAAAATCTTACCTGAAAGATAGAAAGGTTAAAGTTCAAGTAAACGGCATAAACTCATTAGGGTCTGAAATGGCAATGGGCGTTCCTCAAGGTTCGATATTGGGTCCATTCCTCTTTTTAGTTTATATTAATGATTTACCCCAATTACTTCAAAATCAACCGAAGATGGTGTTATTTGCAGATGACACATCATTGATCTTTAAAATCAACCGACGGTCGCAAAATCTTGACGACGTGAATAGCTCTATTCTTCAGGTCCAAGATTGGTTTACGGTAAATAATTTGGTACTGAATAAAAATAAAACCAAATGCATTAGATTTAAATTACCTAATGTTAGAAGTAGCGAATGTGACATTATATTGAATGGAGAAAAACTGGAATTTATTAATCAAACGGTTTTCCTGGGAATCACGCTAGACGAGAAATTACAATGGGGACCTCATATAACATCTCTTGCGGGGCGGCTAAGCTCGGCCGCTTATGCTGTTAGAAAGATCAGACAGTTAACAGATGTAGAAACCGCGCGTTTGGTCTATTTTAGCTACTTCCACAGCATTATGTCGTATGGCATTTTACTGTGGGGTCGGGCTGCTGACATTGAATCTATCTTTATTTTGCAAAAGAGAGCTGTCAGAGCCATTTATGATCTCCGTCGTCGCGAATCTCTCAGGGAACTATTTAAAAGGATTAATATTATGACCGTTCCTTGCCAATTCATATATGAAAATATTATGTATGTAAGGAAAAATCTACATCTTTTTAATAAAATAAGTGATAGACATAATTTTAATACTAGAAATAAAGATAAACTAGATCAACCATTTTTCAGATTATCTAAAGTACATACATCTTTTATGGGGTACTGTGTTAAATGTTACAACAAAATACCTTGTGATATATTACAATTAAATGAAAGAAAATTTAAAACTCATGTAAAAAGTACACTTTGTAAACAAGCATATTACAGATTAGAGGATTATATCCAAGATAAGAATGCTTGGAAACATGCTGGTCCTGCTCCATAGGACAATTTAGAGTCTAAACAAAATCAAACTGGTTGCTTACTTAATTGTATTTATTTTTCATTATATGACATTGATTTTACATCCTGTGATTAGTTCCTCACACACTGACTTATTAATTGTAAATTTTTAGTAGATTCGTCTATTTTTACAATGTTTGTGAATATGTGAACACCATGTATCTACCACATAATTAATTTATCTGTCGTTTGCTCCAATTTAAATTATTCTTACTGTATACAGTAATTTTATTCTAGGTGCATCGTCTTCACATATTATAATTATATAAATAATGTACTTATACAAAATATTGTAAAACATTTTAAAAGAGTAACGGTGGAGTTTCTTGCCCATTCTTCTCCATACGAAAACTACATTTTGGAAGGGGCGGTAGAATCAATAATATATAATAACTATAATTTGTAAATTTTGACGTTCAAAAGTGCCTTCAAAGGCCTATTTGAAATAAATGCTTTGACTTTGACTTTGACTTTGTTGCTAAAAGCAAAGAAAAGCAAAGCAAACAGTAAGCAAGCAACGCTGATGGCCAAAAGGTACATTTTAAACCTAAAGGGTGAAGCACCAGATATAAAATGTAACTATATGTCACCGTAAGACTATGGGAACCTTTAATTTACTTTTACAATTATTTTATATATCTGTATTATTTCCGTTAGAATATAAACTGTCGAAAAATTGTGAATTGAGTGAAATAGGTTAGGTTAGGTTAGAACTGTGACCAACCTACTTCGAACTTGCTCGCAGCTAGGCCAACTATTTAGTGTAAGCACAAAAGGCGTTACATTGCAAGCAAGTTTGATACCAGTTCACAATAAAATGTGTCAGTTTTCCATGGATAGAGTAGGTTTAAACTGTCGAAAAATAATGCGTTAAATTGCTAAAGGTTTGATTCAGATCACAAATTTTCGACACTTTTTAATCTAACGGAAATAATACTGATAGATTATAAACTAACAAAGTTCATAATTATACGGTAATATATACATTTTAAGACTAGCCTTTTCTATGAGCGATGATTCAAAAATAATAGTAGGTCTTATCACTCTTCCTTGTACATACTTAAGCTTTACTTTCTAGCAATATTATTTTTGTTACAATAAAGACATTAACTTACAGCCAGCCCTGGCCCAAGAGGGACATTTAACACTTATTGTGGTAGCGCCAACAAAGCGGTGGCCGAACAAAAGGCCAGTTTGGGCTATAAATATCTGGATACGTCGCGCTGGATGTGGCCCGAGCAGTGCTATCGGATTTATTTATAGGGTTAAATAAAGAAATGGATACAAGTGTCTAGTTGTTTAGTAGAGCTTGTTGATTTAACTTTTACCTAGCTGTAGCCTTTTTCACAAAGTTGGTTTTGTTTATTTTGTTTACTGTAGCTTACAACAAAGACTTTGAAAGTCAAAAGGCAAACGAGGCAACAAGTAACTAATTAAAATAAATAATCTAATTTTAACAATTCGGATTTATGAATGACACTGCTATATAAATTAATGTTTGCTATTCATTAATTTCATTAAAATCTCTCATATATTGTAATAAAATTAATATTCATTATCTAACTTTATAAGTACTTATTATGAATATTATGACTATGACCCACATAAGCTTTCACTGTACGAAGAATCTTTCAAGAATTCAATTTCATTTATCGAAGTCACGAAAATAACTAAGTTATAAAACTTTTGCCGTGGAGGTCGGACATTAATCCACGGGAACGTACTTTCGTAATAAAAAGTTATTAACTATTAATCCAAATCCGTTCAGCATTTTTTGCGTGATTGAACATGTAATATGTAACATACATCCAAACATACAAACTGTCACATTATTATAATATTTGTCGGATTATAAGTAGGATTTCCATTTACTCTACATCCGTGCCACCTTGATCCCAACAAAAGATTTCCACATTACGCCTGCCGACCTCAAGAAGGCCTTATCCGGAAGAGTCCACTTGTAATGTAAATACAGCATTGTGTAGAACTGAGAGGTGTTCCGAAACACTTGGACTGGACCCGATTGTTTAATAATGTCTGTTTTAATTTAGCGGATCTTGTAATTTCAGATGTGTATATTGTGTAAACGAAATGACCTTTTTGATGGCTTGGTCAGGAATCATAAATGATAAATGATTTTATTTCTGTAAGTAGGTCTGTACAAACACTTTTACACGTCAATCATATTTTTTTAACTAGATGAGGCCGGCGTTTCCTATCTGACTACTCTGAGAAGAAAGGCCGAAACAAACTCAGAGGTCACAGTCTCTTTTAAAGTCCAGACATAATCTTGGTCAGATCATGTGAAGACCATGTAGATTGGTGTCTGAAATGGTCTTTTGAGGAAAGAACCACACAGATTGAGTGGACCTGTCCAGTCAGTGCACGCATTTGTCAGTAATCGTGCAGCTCAACTCAAGAGTTTAAGGAGCTCAACAATTCGACGAACAATACCAAAGAAAGGACATTTGGATAGGCCGCATAAATTACTCAAGCTGCCAGACCATGATAAAAACTAACAGAGAGAAAACAAAAAAACAAAAAAAAAGTATAAATGAAAGGAATGACCCACATAATCTTCACATTCACAATAAGTAATTTAAAGAATATATTGCTTTAAAAAGTAAATATTCAGGTCATTGTATAGTATATAAAATACATTAATGTCAATAAAAAACCCAGAAATAATCTTGGTCAGATCATTTGAGGACCATGTAGATTTGTATCAGAAATGGTCTTTTGAGGAAAGAACCATACAGATTTGAGTGGACCTGTCCAGTCAATGCACGCATTTGTCAGTAATCGTGTAGCTCAACTCAAGAGCTTAAGGAGCTCAACAACAATCAAATGGAGAAAGTAATAAAAAAATAAAATAATAAATGTATGATTACCGTCAAAATGGGAACATAAAGTTAAATAAAATAGTCACGTTATTCATTAGGAAACAAAGTTGTGGAACATTGTTTCCGCAACATGTATTTGTGTTGCGGATATATGTTGCTTGCAATGTGTTTTTGTGTTGCGGATACAAGTTGCTAGCAATAATTATGTTTTTGTGTTACGGCATACAGTCATGTTGCTGGCAACACGCTAATGTTATGAAATTATGGTAAACAAAAGAACAAGTTGCAACATAATGAACAATGTTGCACAATTGTTGGCCAACATTTTTTCCAATGAATATGGGACATTAAGAATAATAATCTGTTCTTAATCCAAACCCGTTTTATTAAATTTTAAATCTACTTTTAACTTATAAGATTCAAACCTCAAGAAAGCCTTGTCCGGAGAGTCCACTTGTAATATAATACAGCATTGTGTAGAACTGAGAGGTGTTTCAAAACACTTGGACTGGACCCGATTGTTTAATAATGTCTGTTTTAATTTAGCGGATCTTGTAATTTCGGATGAGAATTTTGTGTACTTGGGACGAGAAAACAATGGATGTAAGTGTTTGAAGATTCGGCTAAAATGGCCAAGTAAAATGTGAGTAATGAGAGGACAGCTTGCCAAATTAAAAGTGGAATTTTAAATATTAGGCATAAACGTAAATAAAAAGGAATGTATTAAAACATAGAAAACAGCTAAGACAACTTTAAAAATATTACTGATCAATAACATTTCTGTTCAAAATCTACAATGTTTTATGACTAACTTGAAACCTTTTTGAAACTTTATAGAAAAAAACACGTGATAGACAGAGACCGAAGTGATACCATTTTTTTTCCAAAATTGTAATAAAAAGCAGAAGCAGTAAAGTTCAATGCCCCACAACACAGGCTTGTAAAATTCTACACTAAATATTTTTTCCACATTTCTGCACTGCCACACACAGGAACCATAAAAGCTCCATTATCATTTTTAAGGCATAAAAGAAAACCTGCATACATATGTAAATCTTGGCCAAGGGTGCCGACGTCCAGTAACCCCTGAAATAAATAAGTATTATGTAATCCTGAGTCAGCGTTTTCGAAGCCATTAGAAGAGCCACAATAGGGAGTGGCGATACAAACACGAATAAATCTGAAGAGGAAAGATCATCCTTGTTGAATGAATGATGAATGATTTTAAAACGATCCTGAGATACGGTGACGAAGGAATTTTGGATGTGGTAAATTTATGGAACTAGGAATAATTTGAATTGCAATTGATAAGGAGGTTTTAGGTTTTGACAACTCCACGAAGCTACTGAAAAGTAACGTGTTACTTTTGGAATCTGTGCTTCTTGCATCGAGCGAGTTTCGGCCTTCACCAGGTCATCGGTTCAACTTTTGGGGGGCCTTCCAACGCTGCGTCTTCCATTACGTGGTCGCCACTCCAGAACATTTCGGCCCCATCGGTCATCTGTTCTGCGAGTAATGTGCCTTGTCCACTGCCACTGAAGTTTGGCAATTCTTCAGGCTATGTTGGTTACCTTGGTTCTCCTACGGATCTTTTTATTTCTGATTCGATCACGTAAGGAAACTCCAAGCATAGCCCTCTCCATTGCCCTTTGGGTAACTTTCAGCCTTCTAATGAGAATCGGTCAAAGTGGCGGTGCTTGGGGGAGGCCTATGTCCAGCAGTGGACGTCTTTCGGCCTAAATGATGATGATGTGAAGTAACGCGTTACATAAGCAATGAAACAGTGCTTATTGTTGGTTTGAGTTTGTAACGCGTTACTTTTGAGTACCGCCGAAGGCAAAGGACCTTAAGGTACCTGCTGTGAGTCAAAGTTGATCAGTCCATTTTAGTCTCCCCAAAAAATATTAAAATATTAATCAATGAACGTGATCTGCTGCAATACCTATTATCTTCTAAATATCATACAGGTACTTCCCGGACTATTAGTAGAATTTTGACTCTAAGAACCTAAAGATAGTCCTCTTCTCATCCTTCTCAGAGCATAAAAGTCCCATTTAAACGTGAACCTCAAATAACACTAATAGAAATAGAATCTATATTATTCCTCCATAAAAGATTTAATTGACCTTTAGTAAATAATACCTTCTCCAGAGTACTTCAAGTTTTATAAGTACTTCGTAAAATTCATTGGATTGTCGAAAATAATAAATCTACAGGTTCGCGGATATCGTATCAAGATGGTGGGCGTTAGTCTTTTATTTATTTTTTGTTCTCGGATTTTTGAACCACAATGAAATGTACGAAAAAGTGTCTCCGACCTTTAATAGATGAGCCGCATTTTGTGGTTGTTTAGAGGTCCTTTTTGTAATGATAAGGTTGCTGGGTTTTTTATTATTACTTTTATTTTATGGTTAGGTCAAGAACCATGCTTAGGCCAAATATAGTATTCGTATTTCTCTATCCAGTTTAGGTCTCTAAAATGTATGTAGTCAACCTTGTAATTGCCACCATTTATGACAGTAATTCTTGGTACTTAAATTGAATCTTCAATAAGGTTCACTAATAAGCTGACATTAATAGGCAAATAGACATTGTCGTTTTATGATTTGTAAGAAATATTCAACCTTATTGTAAAGATACTACGTCTACGAGGTTGCCTATATTGATTGGTGAATTCCAAAATGATATTTTTTTGTTTTTGTACCAACTATTTTGTAAGTTACTACGCATTCCTAATGCCTCTTTTCGTCTCCAGATTTTAATTTGAGATATCTTCAGTACAATATGGTGTGCACGAGCAGTTTCTTTCAATCTTGGTGTCTTGAAAATATAATAAAATAATGGTATCTAAGGCTTCTGATAAAATCATAATTTTACAGTAAATCCCTGGAATCTTTTGCACGCCTTCATAAAAAAGATTTACCAACCCATTTATCAGCATTTATATTAAAAACTTTTTGAGTTATTCTCAAATAAAATATATTGAGAGTAAATAAATTAATAATAATGTAGACTTATAAATAAACAGAGTTGCTTTCACAAATCGAGCTTATTCTAGTTGAATCTATTAGAATAGGTCGTACCCGACTATTCGAAGCCGTAAGGGAGCGTTCATATTAAACTTTTTTTTTACAATGATAGTACACAACTTTCATAATACAAATCATCTCATGGCTAAATAATAAAAGTTGCACGGGTAGATTGACGGCTAAGCTACGCTTGCCGAGGTTGGTCCGTGGATGGGTGACCATCAGTTACGTATCAAGACCTCTCCGTGCACGTAAATCCGTTGGTCATTTTAGATATTTGACAGTCGATACGGGTAGTCAAAAGCCCGAAAGTCTGACACCAGTCTTACCAAGGGGTATCGTATTACCCAGTTACTGGGTTGTGGAGTAAAATACTGGTATTCAGCTGCATCTGATTAGACTGGAAGCCGACCCCAGCGTAGTTGGGAAAAGGCTATGCAGATGGTAATGACACAAATATACAAATGTAAGATTAAGTAACTATGAATGTGATGACTGTAATTTTCAGATTCCAATGGAATGGACGATAAATAGAACTAACTTGAACCTAAGTCCTGAGCTAGTCCTAGGCCTGAAAATATACCTACTTAGACAATGATATTTTTCAAAAATCAGCTGCCCCGTATATTTATGTTCGCATATCTCGTCAAAATGTAGGGAACAGCTGATTTTATTACGCGATTTCTGCTTTGGTCCCATAGTGAAAGTTGTTGATAATGATAAGTACAATGACCCCTTAAGAGGTTTAGTATAAACAAAAAATAACGTTGTATAAAGGATTCCTGATATCATAATCAAGTACATACCCAGGTCTCGTATTGTAGAGCTCAACCAAAAAATCTATCAAAAGGTAGGGCTGGATGATTTAAAAGATTATGTGATCTAATAATGAATGTTTGCGCGGCAGTACTGTGCCACACATCCAAGACACGCCACACACTTCAGTTGGCAATATCAATCTGCCTAGCCTTTAATACGTCCGGACACAATTACTGACGAATGTTTCCGAAAAATTTTCGTGCGCGGCAGGTAGACAGAAGCATTCGCGCGTGGCAGTCGTCCAAATACTGCGCAGCAGCCGCGTACGATTGCCGCTCAATTTTTGAACAGACTTTAGATGAACTTCATTAATACGTCCAGCGACATCGTGGCAGACTCAAGCTAAGATCACTGGACGAACTTCACGCCTATACCGGCAGGATTGGTAGATACTAGCTCAAGACAGAGAGGACTGTGGAAAGGAGAAGGAGAGACCTTTGCCCTGCAGAGTGGGACAACACCGGCTGAAAATAAAATAATTCATTCTGAGACCAATTAAATATGCTCGTTATTTTTCTACAGCAAAACCATTCGTTTCCTCATGAATTACTTTTGTTTATTCACTTTTTATTGTGAAGTACCCTTAGTGGAACAACAGAAATGTACCCAAAATGCCATTCCGGGTGGCTAACCGGGTTCTATTGGGACGGGTCACTTTATATTAACCATGCGATTTAAATGGGACTCTCAGACCCCAGTCCCACTGAAAAGTTGGCTTTTTGCGGTCTTTCGGACCCCTATAAAGAGTTAAGACCAAATTTGTCGTTTGATATTAATGTACAATTTAAAAGGTTGTTTCGAAAAAGGTGTTTTAATTATTCTGAAATGTTAATGGGGTATTTGGGGCTTTTCTTTTGTGGTTTCGCTTTTAGAACGTTTTGAAGGAGGCTTTGTTTTAAAGCTCTTTTAAAACTTCAAGTATGGTTTATAATGTAGGTAGTTAACTTGGTAATATTGGCAATATCTTGGCAATATCATATCCTTATCCATACAGCGTAGTCATATTTTATCCTTAACATCATAGGTGGCATTACTTACCGTTCTTAGCTCAAACAGGTAATTCTATACGACCACGGATTTCCGTCAATCCGGCGATAAACGTAATCCGCATATATACACAAAATCTGCATTATACTATATTATTATTGCATAGTGTACGGTCAACCGCAAGTTCATGAGAAAACTTGAACTATAACGACCACAAATCTGTAATAAAAAGCAAGTTTAAAAACTAAAACCCGACTACTGAAAAATCACGCTCTAAAAAGTATAAAACAAGAAAATATTTCGGACAGAAATCAAGACATAGCATAAGTACATAAATGGTCAAAGTAAAGCCGTAGTCGCATGCCATTATAATTTTGTAGCCGACAGGCATGCGACTACGGCTTTACTTTGACCATTTATGTACTTATGCTACGTCTTGATTTCTGTCCGAAATATTTTCTTGTTTTATACTTTTTAGAGCGTGATTTTTCAGTAGTCGGGTTTTAGTTTTTTAACTTGCTTTTTACCTATTTAATTTGTTTTGGGGTTATAATTTTGTAATAAAGTATTTGCAGAACCGCTTTATTTTTATTTGTATAGGTTAAATTGTATAATAGGTATTAATTTTACAGCCGCGCCGCCGTACTTATCAAAGACTTACTTTTGCATGTTTTTAACAATTTAAACATATTTATTTACTTAAAAAATATGATATATATACATATTTGTAATGTGCTTGTAAAGCCCTTTCATTTGATACCAAACATGGTATGATTAAAAAAAAATTTTTTTTTCGTTCGTCACTTTATGTCCTCTAGAGGGCGCCATATTGAATTTAATGTAACGTCACATAGCCTATAACCAGCGGACAATCAGGACGCTTCCAACGATACCTCATTTGTCAAATTATGATCAGTGGTTTAGAAGTTACATACATACATACATACCTACATACATACATACATACATACATACATAGATACATACATACATACCGGTCAAAATCATAACCCTCCTTTTTGCTTCGCCGAAGTCGGGTAACAAAATAAAGACGATGTTCATGTTAAATTGTTACCACGACGTGCGGTTGACTGTACTTGCGATTTTTATTATTCGGTTAAGGGCTTCCGCGAGATTAAGGGAAATAGTCGAGGAGTCGGGGAGATGCAGAGCGCATAGGCAAGGAGTCACGGAGATGGATAGCGTTGCGCTACGTCAAAAATAACACCTTACAGCCAAGCGGCGGACAACGATGACTAGCGCCGCGGGCGGCTGTGGTACAGGCTGTTTGTTTTTCGGAGAAAGTAAAATGTTGTTTTGTCAGTTTATGAGCCAACATGATTGGATCCTAAAAACAAAAAAATTAGAAACAAAAGTCATAAGACATTCGAAAAGGGTAAGAAGTTGCTTTAAAGACACCGTCTGTTTTGTTACAGTTTTCAGGACACAAAAAATAAAATTGGATTCAAGGAATACCTACCTACTTTTTAAGTAAATTGTGTATTGTATTACATTTTAAATAAATTGTTCAACTTGAAATAAAAATCATGGAAAAAAATTGTGCCACCTTAACAAAACTACAAAACCAAATATTACTTATTTATGTATTTTTCAAGTAAACGCAGATGTTCTTAACCACTAAAACGATATTTAGATACACTTTCGAAACACCCTATACACAGAATGTAAGCTTATAATGTGAAGGAGCAAGCGATCGAGCGATAAAACGAGATATAAGCGATTTTATTCAGTGCCCAGCATTTGATTTATATCTACATTGTGAGATCGAGCCATTGACTATAATATAAAATACTGCCTGGTATACAAAACCTGTTAGTTTTGAGTTTGTGAGGTATTATACAAACTATGGTTATTTGGTGTTACATGTGTACTCAAGTAGGTTGAATGTTCTACTTTAACGTAGGCATATAATTATACGTAACGTAGTATATTTACCGAACGGAAACGGAGAGGGCTATGCTTGGAGTTTCCCTACGTGATCGAATCAGAAATGAAGAGATTCGCAGGAGCACCAAAGTAACCGACACAGCCCGAGGAATTGTCACCTGGCACATTGCTCGCAGATTAGATGGCCGATGGGGCCGAAAGGTTCTAGAGTGGTGACCGGGTAACAGAAGACGTAGAAAGGCCTCCTGCAAGGTGAAGTGATAACCTTGTGAAGGCCGCAGGAATCCGCTGGATGCGGGAAGCACAGAACCGATGTGGCGGTGCTTGGGGCAGGCCCACGTGCCAGTGTCCAGCAGTGGAAGTCTTTCGGATGAAATGATGATGATATTTGCCTATGGTTATGGTATTCATCACCACCTCTAATCCTCGAAGGATTGGGCAGAGGTGCACCTATAGTACACCCACATTTCGCCAGTTGTGCTGTACACCCAGTTGTGTTGGTTATGCTGAGATAATTAGAATAAGAAGATTTTAAAACAAGGAAGTGTAATGTATGGATGCAATGCATCTATATCACTTTCTATATAGGTATTTCAGGCATGTTAAAGAAAACACAATAAAATAAACAAATCTAATCAAAAATCGTCACATACTAAAATAAACAAAGAAATGGATAATAATATTAAAAAAGATGACTTCGGCCGCTCGTACGCCTTCCAAAGATCCGGGACCCCAGGGTCACGAAAAATGTCAAAGAATAAATAAAATATAATATTTGTGCATCTACCTTACTAGATTATTATGAGGACCAATCGTTCTTTATAAGTTCGTGTATTTAGTACAATAACCTGTATTTCTCATAGTAAGTTAATCGTATTGTTTTGAGGAATAAAACCGTATATTCATTCCAGAAACACCCACCAGCATAGAATTTCTAATGCAAAAAAAATATGGTGCAGATATATCATGGTATCTCATATAAAGAGACGGCAAAAGGAATCCGAATTTTCTAATCTATCTTCTAAAAAACCATTCGTAAGTAATCCCTTTCACATTGATAAACAAAAAACATTCGATTAAAAAAGTCGTACGTATCTTTTTGATTACATTTTCCGGATGCTACCTGAAAAGTTTTTAAACAATTTGATTGGAAATCGCTGCTCGGCCACCATGAAACTTTGCTTTATGGTTACACATAGATTGACAATTGATTTGTTCCGTGACGTCGGTTTTGCCTGAAGGCTCAAGTGAGGAGAGTTTGCCAGTTGGGATTGAAAGGTTTTCTCTGATCTGTGCTGTTTTAGTTTAGGATTTGATATTGTGCTTGAAAAATTAAACAGTAATTAGTAGATTTAGAGTGTTTAAGTTCTTGGTAAGATATCCTAATTATCATAAGCATAATCAGCCTATAATGTTCCCACTGCTGGGACACAGGCCTCCTCTCTTCGAAAGGGAGTGGGCTGTGCAATCTACTGCGCGGGCCCAGTGCAGGATAGGTACTAGAGATGTTATATGTCTTCAAATTTTTGGTTCTAGGACATGGCGGTTTCCTCAAGATGTTTTCCTTCACCGTTTTGAAAGCAGTGGTGATGAAATAATTTACACAAAGTAAACCGCCTGCCTGGGTTCAAACCTATGACCGTAACTCGTAAATCGGGGCCGTTACCACTGGGCCACCACTGGTCTCAGTAATGGGAACACCCAAATACTCCGAAATATTTTATTCCGAATTTCGATGTTCCGATGTTCAAAAGTCCGATTTTCATAATACCTAAAAATTATAATATCTATTATTAAAAATCACGAAATTTATTTTACCGAAAGTCATTAGTGCGATTTCTTTGTTTTCCGATTTTCATAAGTTCGAAGAATCAAATGCTCGATGGGTTCCAGGTCCGAAAAACGACATTCCGATTTTCAATACTCCGAATAAATTGCTAAAATGCTGCAGATCCCCTCTATTGTTGGTGAATCAGTTAGGTTAGGTTAGAACTCTGACCATTAAAGCGCGAAGGCGAGCGACCGCAGGGAGCGTGCCGCGGTAGCGGCCGCCGAGTGCCAGATCCCCTCTATTGTTGGTGAATCATTTAGGTTAGGTTAGGTTAGGTTAGAACTGTGACCATTAAAGCGCGAAGGCGAGCGACCGCAGGGAGCGTGCCGCGGTAGCGGCCGCCGAGTGCCAGATCCCCTCTATTGTTGGTGAATCATTTAGGTTAGGTTAGGTTAGAACTGTGACCATTAAAGCTCGGAATACTAATTAATCGGTATTTTAATAATCGGAATTCGTATTTTTGATTTTTCGAATTATCATTAAGTCGGACTTTTTGTTATTCGATCTATTCAAACTCGGTATTTTGAGAATAGTAATTATAAACGTTCGGAATATTGAAATTTTGGAATTTTAAAAATAGGATGAATGATAAATCGGAGTTGTTATATTAGGGATTTTGAACCATTCGGAATTCTGATAATCGGTATTTTGAAATTCGTATTTGTGACTTTCGGAATAAAGTTTTTCGTATTTATGTAGTGTACCCCTCAGTAATAAAAGGAAATATATAATAAAGCGTTACTATGTCATCTGCACTAGCGACAACAAAGTCGGTCAAATACCTTTCGCAGTGTGTGTCTGTGTATCATGAATTCCTATCTTAGATTGAATCTAGAGCCCAGTAGTCAGATTATAGTGGCAATGGCTACGTGAATCATACTGGAAGTGTCTTGTTCTTGTGGTGGCATCTACATCGTCACATGTGAACACACACGTCATGCAAAATTCTACATCGCACAAGCAATGTTTTCCGCGCGACTAGCATTTATATACA
Organism: Conistra vaccinii; assembly: GCA_948150665.1. NCBI lineage: Eukaryota > Metazoa > Arthropoda > Insecta > Lepidoptera > Noctuidae > Conistra > Conistra vaccinii. The sequence continues at coordinate 19,629,654 of OX411326.1, forward strand.
ACGTCCTGACACTTCCTTTACCAATTCTAATCCTCATCCTAACTAATATTATAAATGCGAAAGTGTGTTTGTTTGTTTGTTACGCTTTCACGCTAAAATGGCTGAACAGATTTGGATGAAATTTAGCACACGGGTAGACCATGATCTGGAATAGGACATAGGATATTTTTTATCCCGATATTCCCACAGGATCGAGACTTATGTGGGTGAAACCACGGAGCCCAGCTAGTACCCTTATAATTATTCTAATTGATTTCGACTCGACTGAAAGCCTTTTATAACTGCGATACAATTAGACAAACAAATATTATACAATCATTGAAAACACATCAATGTTAAGTCTAATCATCAGTAAAATGCCAAAAATAGTCTAATAGCTCGCAAGTTCTATAAAACTACATGCCTATGTATGAAACCATATCCATTACAAACACCAAGTTCTCTCAAACATCTAAACTAAAACTAATACTGTCCAAATGAAGATATCGCTAAACCTTTAAGGAAGCCGCTGGATGTCCAATTAATTAGAAGCCCGATCGCGATAGCAACTGTTGCTATTAATCAGGAGATCGACATTGATAGCCAGCGCTTGCTAACGGCCACACAATGTGAAGGTACTAGGGTAGTAGAAATGGGAAATGGTAGATGTGCAAAACGTAATCTGTTTGTTTCACGTTTTGAATTGGTATAGAACTTGCGTCGGTATGTGTGAACGGTCGAGTTTCTATTATACATAGGAGTCTATCTGACCTTTATGAATGAGGGAGAAAGGTCAATCTATCAATCTGCTTAACTCTTTTATATCAATATATCAACATTTTACCTGCGCCAGGCCGACCAATTTAGTACACGATCAGCATTCATACCGCGTGCAGCATCAACTCAAGGTGCCTAGACCATACAATAAAGTTAAAATAACATTTAAAAAAAATACAATATACACTACACTTAATACTAAGTACTTCTAAATCTCATGGTTACGTTTACCGCGAATATCCATAAAGCCAACGTGTTCGTCTCCAATTTCATATCGCATGCATTCGTCATGTTCAAGTTATCAAGACGACACGAACCTTTGTTGAAACCCGTTACATGTGGCGAAAGTGTAAGTGCTTGTTTACGGAGACGCGGGGGGTTGAGCGTGGCGTGCAGCGTGGCGTTCGGCGGTGCGTCGGACGTTTTTTCTGTTTACAGAGAGGCGGGGCGTGCAGCGGCCCGCGTCATCACACGCGCAAACACAAACATATGGCGATGTACGATGTTGTTTATGGAAGCGCGGGGCGTGCGGCGGGGCGTGCGGCGTGGCGTGAAATGTAGCGGTACCCGCGGCGTTGCACGCGGCGGTGAACGCGGCGTTGCACGCGGCGGTGAACGCGGCGGTGCACGCGGCGTGCATCGGAAGCGGAAGGCGGGAACTGATATTCAAGCGCGACCGAAATATTTAATAATAAATAAAGAAATACATAGGATGCATAACATCACGCCTATATTCTCCGAAAGTTAGGCAGAGGTGTTCCTATAGTACATACACCCACCTTTCGCCAGTTATGTTTAAGTCCCATGTAATAGGGGGCGAGCCTAATGCCATCAACCGGGCACAAATCCTGACTCCGAGCTACTAGGTACTGAGAAATACCAGATGGAAAATACCAATAATATTTTGCCAGACCCGGGTATCGAACCCGGAACTTATGCTCAGCAGTAGTGCTTGCGACCACTAGACCAACAAGGCATTAAAAAAACCGGCCAAGTGCGTGGTCCGACACGCAGTCGGACCACGCACAATGAAGGTTTCCATGGTTGGGATGAATAAAATTTATCCCAAGAACATACTTAATTTAGTAGTTGACAAACATGTTCTCTCATACGGTCAATTCTCCAACTGCAAATGTAAGTTTGTAATCACATTTTTTTTTTTGTGTGATAAAACGAATAATTAAAAAAGTTCGGACTTTTTCTTTACTAATGCTGTAAGATCTTGCTTCCTGCCAAATTTCATGATTCTAGGTCAACGGAAAGTAGGTACCCGGTAGGTTTTGATTCATGTATCAAAATATTTCATATAAATGGCCATATTTTTCGATCGTTCGTTCACTTAGAAGCTTTAATTGTTTAGAGCTCCAACGGAACATAGATTTACTTATTTAATGTTATATGTGGATATCGCCGATGTTCGTAGTTCGTAAGTATTAAGCGTACATACGACGCCGCGGGCCCCGCCGCGTGCCCCGCGGCGTTGCCCGCGGCGTTGTACGCGGCGTTGAACGCAGCGTTGCCCGCCGCGTGCCCCGCCGCGGGCAACGCTGCGTGCGACGCGGCGTGCAACGCCGCGGGCACCGCCTGAATTTCAAGCAAACGCCTATAAAAACGCTTCTCCGTAAACACTCTCATACAACGCCATATGTTTGAATTTTGTGCGGGCCGCCCCGCCGCACGCCCCGCCCAACGCCCCGCGTGTCCGTAAACAAGCACTTAAGGTGACCGGTTTAAGTTACCTAAGTAATGGCAAAACTTACTAAGCGACAAAGTACTCGTACGTTTCAAAAAAAGAATTCTAAATTCAAAATACATCTTTGGCGCTTTGCAAGTACACAGTTGCCAGGTGAAATTGATCATGTTTTGCCATCTTTAGGGTCTCATCGTGCTAAGACCAGTATTTTGATATCCTTAATGGCACCGGCAACCCGTTAAACTTCTGGTTTAAGATGTGATACGATCTCGAGTGAGTCGAGCCGGCAGACACCGTCTTAACAGCTGAATTGTTAATTAATTATACGTTTATATGTGCAACTGGTTTTACTAAAGTGCTCTGCACTGTATTTTATTTATTTTTTTGCAAGAAGGTACTGCTACTGTATTTGAGGGACTGAGTTATTATCTGGTCGTAAAGCAAAAATGGGTTTTGGGTTTAAAAAAGTCTTTTCATTGTCTTTATGGGACTTTTCGTTTTAAAAATAGGTTGACAAATAATTTGACAGCAAATAAGAAAAAAAAATACAGTTCTATGGTTGAGATTAGGTATTATCGATCTTGTTTCTAATAAGATTATAGAATTAAGATTAGAAATCATAAAAAATATAATATTTATTTTAGTTTATATTATATAAGTATAGTATAATATAATAGTTTTAATTGTGTGAAATAGATATATAGACATAGACATAAATAAATATTATAAAACTTAAAAAAAAAACCTTAATATCGTATCAAAACAGTATCATAATGACAAACTTTATCCATGATGAAATCAACAAGTTTTAGTAAAACGCAATTTCTAACAAAATAATATTTTATAATAACTTTTTTTTGGTCTAAGTATTAAAATTATAGTATGTACTAATAATAGTATTAAAATACCTGTGTGATTATAGGTAACGCCTCCCATAAATATGAATACGAGGCTTTTGGCTACTTTATAATATTTTATGTAATCTGTTATCTACTTGTAAGAGGTAAAAATAAATAAATAACGAATAAAGTTTATTTCATAATGTTTAAAACTGTTTTTCATTCTTTATTTTCTATTCTACTTTTATTTTAGAAAATATGTAATTGAAACTGGTTGACTGGTGGTTTAATTAATGAAATCACAGTCTTTTGAGACGATGACACTTAAACGTTTAAAAAAAATTACAACTACCGGAACGGTTTGCTCTCTTATGTTTTTTTTAAAATTATTATGTTTTACTATTACTTTTTGTATTTCCTGTGCGTGCCCCAAATAAATTTGCTTTCTTTCTTTCAAAAAATTCTAACCGTGATAAATTAATAACCTATCAGTATTTTAAATTCGCTTGTATTCAGTTTATCTCAAACTGAACCGTATCATACTTAAACTAAAGCAAGAAAGAATCTCAGCTCCCATTTAATTTAATTAACCGGCACCAAGTAAATTCGCGGGAAAATGCACCTATAATTACAACGTATAATCAACGAAAAAATATAAAAAAGAACGCTTCACTTAAAAGAAAATTACGGCCATTAAAATCACGTAAAATATCTGGCATTCAACGGGTTCTGCCCATTGCCAGTATCACGGAGTATCACCTGATTAAATACTCAACTTTTTACTCGGAACCGCTTCCAAATTCAAATTAAGACGTTAAAAGCGACCTGGAGCGTTGCTAATGAGAAGTTCTTTTTTTATTTTTGCATAAACCCGTGGGAGGTACAATTTAATTCGTCGATAATGGACATTGAACGTTCGATTTTGGTTTAACTTTTATTGCGACAAAGATTATTTGTGCAAAAGGTTCACTGCCATGAAAAATGCAAAAAGCTGTCATTTATTTACAGATGGATACTGACTTTATTAGATCATCATATCATGAATATTATTTTCACTCTTTGGTAGTTAAGTAAAATTTCGAGCAAAAATACCACTTTTTTTCTGTGAGTTAGAAATGAATCTGCCTTGCCTTATCCCAACTATCTTGGGGTCGGCTTCCAGTCTAACCGGATGCGCATGAATACCAGTATTTTACATGGAGCGACTGCCTATCTGACCTCAACAACCCAGTTAGTACTCTGACACGATATCAGACTTTCGGGCTTCTGACTAACCATAACGACCGTGAAATACCTACCTACGAGTTACAGCCGGGACCAACTGCATAACGTACTTTCCGAGGCACTGAGGGGTCTAGGAATGTAATAGATGGTCACCCATCCACGGACAGTCCTCGGCGAGCTTTGCTTAACCTTGAAGATCATCCCATACAACTGTTACTATTTAGCCACGACCTGTTGTAGCGTAGGTTAGCTTCCTGTTTTAATTTTATAGTCTTTTGTTTTGCAGAGTAAGATAATTTAAAGAAAGTTTCTAAAATTCAAAAGACATTTATTCAAACTAGGCTCAGAATCAGCATTTTTCGAACGTCAAAATGACATAAGACTGTTCCCCAGAAACGCTCGCACTTCACGAGCCTAGGCTTAATACTATCAGACCAGAGAACCAGGGGTTGATCTTCTGTACTAATTTTATTGTACTTTGTTTTTTTACAGAGTACAACAAACCAAAGAAAGTTTTTGGGTAGTATAAGATTTTTAAATATTTAAGTTTTTAGTATTTTGTCGGATTCATTTGCATTTAGAGTGTGAGTTTAAAAGGATGCATATTATGGTTATATTATTATAAGTTTTTTTATAATGGAATATAATATTATGTCCGTAGAATAATTAATTGATTACTTCAGTCTAAAATGTTTGAATCAATTGGAGAATTTTGAAATACTTTGGAGCAAAAAAAAATCAAGTTGCCTACTATAAATTCTCCGTCCCTTTTCCTAATTAAGACAAGTATTTTAACCACATAGCGACACTTAAAAAACTAAATATTTGACCACATTAAAGTAACTAATTGAGGTCTCCTGTGAAAAATAACAGCAATACATCTCAGTCGTAAGTTATTTAAGAGTTAATAGTTTAATTTATTCGTATGCGTTCGTTAAGATTCAGGTTTTTTAATTAAGACGTCTTGTTTCCAGTGATTAAGGACTTTATGCTTTTTATCATTTTGTTCCCAACACATACTCATCTACTAAAAATAAATCTTATGTCTAACAGTTGGAGTCCAATTTTCAGTGAGAAAACCTCTCATTCGTGGAAGACGTGTGTGATTGTTCTTTTTCGTAAAAAAATGTCTCAAATTACAATAAGTAATGGCGGCCAATGTTAATTTTTGCGTTTAACTTTAATTGATCAAATGCGTATTACCCAGTTACTGGGTTGTGGAGGTCAGATGGACAGTCGCTCCATATATTATACTGATATTCAACTGCGTCCAGTTAGACTAGAAGCCTACCTCAACATAGTTTGGAAAAGGTTAGATAGATTGAGATTGATTTATGATAAAATAATGTAGACGTATACAGAGATAATAATTGGAAATAACATTCGCGAAGTTGTTTAGCTGACACGTCCTTCCACTCCGCCCAGAGCGGGAGAAGTCATTTGATGATTTCCCATAAAAAAAAAAAAAATGTAGTAAGAAGGACACAAATAGGAATACAAGCAATGCTATACTAACCTTGCTGACTAGATAATCATTCCACTACATACATCATAATATTAAGCTGAAATTCCTGTAATTCTATTTAGAGTAGAAACGAAAGAAAAAACACATAACCCTCTTTTCTTGGCTTCGCCGCAGTCGGCAAAAAAGATTGCCCTTGCGGTAAAGCTGAAACAAATTCAAAACTCGAAAAAAAATTTCAACTAAATATATTTCGAAATTTTTGAAACGAAACTAGCAATAATTTGATAGTTACACAGCGTTCAATCAACCAAAACATTTTAAATGGTCTATATAGATACTACCGCTCTGTCGTACCATCTCAAACCACACCACAACATCCCATCCTCACCACAAAATACGTACCAAATACACTTTCACCCTATTTCCACTTACCGTTCATTTAGTTTCGAATCTAGTTCAATATAAATCTAGCCAGCATTCAATTACATCTATCTAGTGTATCGCGGAATAGATTATCTGAAGCGGGGGTGGGCACAAAGGGTGGTGGTATCGTCGTTGTGCCATTGATTGGGAGCCAGTGTTTTAAATAACGGGGAAGCTGTAGGAAATTGAAGTATTTCGAGGTTGGTGATAGATTCTGTATAGAAAAGCTTAGGTAAAATATGTTTATATAAAAATAGAGGCATGAATGAAGTACATAACAAGAGTTAACACCAAAAACTGTTAACTGCAACCAAAGAAATCGTAGTACCAATTGTTGATAATTAATTATTAATTGTCATAAGAAGAAGATAAGAAGATGGAAGGATTCTGTGAAAGATGATAATTATAGTTAGAAAGGTGGTGACGACTACTGAGAGAACATCTAATCTAGATGTACCTATTGAAAAACATGCTGCACGGACCCTAAATGAAATGAAATGGTTAACTCTGTAAATAGGATAACAGAGTGTCTTATAAAGTCCAGACATAATCTTGGTCAGGCCATATGAGCACCATGTAGATTAAGTGACTGAAATGGTCTTTTGAGTAAAGAACCACATAGATTTGAGTGGACCTGTACTGTCAGTGCAAGCATTTGTCAGAAATCGTGGAACTCAACTGAGAACTTGGAGCTCAACGACTCGACGAACAATACCAAAGAAAGGACATTTGGGTAGGCCGCATAAAGTACTCAAACTGGCAGACCATCATTGAAACTACCTAAGAAAGAAAAAATTAAAGGTCCACATAGTCCTCACATTCACAATAATTAAAACTATAGGTCATTTTGTCCTAGAACCAAAAATTTGAAGACATGTGACATCCACCAACCTGCAACTGGGCCCGCGTAGTGGATTTCGGCTCACTCCCTCTCACAGAGAGGAGGCCTGTGTCCGAACAGTGTGAACATTAATAGGCTGATTATATATGATTAATCAATGATTATGTATAGGTAATATTAAAAAAAATTAGATTAGGATAACGGCAGGAGAGTGATGGTGGTGAAGACGAAGTAAACTGACTGAATCAACATACTTATTCTACTTGAAATATAATATAAGTAATAGAGTACGAGAGAGATACAGGAGATTCAGATAGAAAAATGAGGTTGGTCTCCTCATCAATGATTATCATCAGTTCGCTTGGCATGACCTCAATAGAAACGGGTTTTGTCTTAGGGAGAATGGACAAAATGACAGATTAACAATCACAATCTGTCATTTTGTCTATTCTTTCGTCAACAAAACCCGTAGAAAACCCGTTTCTAAAGTTGTCATGCTACGCGTGCAGCATATAGTAGACGACTTGAGTCAGGATGTCGGCAAGAGGAATTTAGGGCCTCATATCATTCTATAGTCTTTTGCTAGGATGTGTAACATTTAGTCGTCAAAGTAAAGCTTTACATAATGCATAGTAACTAGAAACATCCAGTGTATGAGTTATGACTAAAGACATGATAGTCGTAATTCTTGTTGCCGACTGCATTCGCATTGTGTTAAATCGCTTACACAAGTTTTAACAGGACTCATTTACATATATGATTTAATATATTTGTTAGGGCTTGGCCATGTTTTCAGTGTTACCTATAATAAGTTTGTAATAAATTCGGTTTTTGGTATAGTAATGTAATGTAATAGTACTGATAAGGCATTTTGCTGGTTTCATGGTGTTTGTGTTGTCAATTTTGACATTATTTGGAGCATACAAAATTAATTAGCTGCGTTATAAATTCAGTAGAACTTGCTAGATATTATATGGAAATAATAGTTATAGATACTGTATGGATACTACCTGACTTTTGCAACATATGATGCACTTAGAAAGAGCGTACATTTTGAAAGTGGGCAACGTCGCAAATAGCTGTCAAATATTTCGTTGTTTTTATTGATTTAGCAAAATTACTGTGTAGAAATACGAAATATCGCAGCCAATATTTTAGTTAACTACACTGAAATATTGATTATATGGAATGCAATAATTGATATCGTAACACCGAATATTTAGTTTTACATGTAAAAAAAGTATTTAGAAACTTTCTAAATGCCCCTTTTACACCTAAAACGGTTACAACAGTTCAGTTCATTCAGTGTATAATTGCAATTCATTATTAATCACCATTTAACGAGGTTTCTTCAAAGTAATATTGCCAAATTAATCAAACCAGGTAAATATTTGACAGCTATTTGCGACGTTGCTAACTTTTAGAATGAATTAAATTGGAAGAATTGAAAAAGAAGTAGGTACGTGCATCGCTTATCTCTATTTAGGTAAGTACCCAACTAGCCTTCTAGTTTGAGTCTAGTCTAGCTTTCTTAAGAAAGCTTTAGCTTTAGAGCTTAGTTTAGCTTTCTTTCTTTTCTTTATTGTTATAAGAATAACACTCTAGTGACAAAGGAATTACCTTACAACAGCCAACTGAAACCATAATTATGTTCACAGCCTTACGCATAAATACATCCGGGTGGTACACAAGTTAGCCACCTACAGCGTAACCAACGGTCTCTGTTATGTACTACGCTTTATATTTGAATAAGTACCATATACTGTACTTTATAGTTAAGCTATAATAGCTTAACTATTTTGCTGAGCAATACAATTACGAACAGTAGCTGGTTGTATTTTGCTGAGCATTACAATTACGAACAGTAGCTGGTAGTATTTTGCTGAGCATTACAATTATGAACAGTAGCTGGTAGTATTTTGCTGAGCATTACAATTATGAACAGTAGCTGGTAGTATTTTGCTGAGCATTACAATTATGAACAGTAGCTGGTAGTATTTTGCTGAGCATTACAATTATGAACAGTAGCTGGTAGTATTTTGCTGAGCATTACAATTATGAACAGTAGCTGGTAGTATTTTGCTGAGCATTACAATTATGAACAGTAGCTGGTAGTATTTTGCTGAGCATTACAATTATGAACAGTAGCTGGTAGTATTTTGCTGAGCATTACAATTATGAACAGTAGCTGGTAGTATTTTGCTGAGCATTACAATTACGAACAGTAGCTGGTAGTATTTTGTAGGCTGTTGTGTAGTACCTACTTTACGCATTAAGTACGCTAGAGCGATGGTGTATTAGTAAACGGCATATATTTAAGGAGCAGTGGTGGCTCAGTGGTAACGGCCCCGACTGACGAGTTGTAGGTCGTGGGTTCGAACCCAAGCAGGCGCTTTACTTTGTGTAAATAATTTCATCACCACTGCTCTCAAAACGGTGAAGGAAAACATTGTGAAGAAACCGGCATGTCTCAGAACCAAAATTTCGAAGACATGTGACATCTACCAATCCGTACTGGGCCCGCGTGGTGGATTACGGCCTAATTCCTCTCACAGAGAGGTGGCCTGTGTCCCAGCAGTGGGAACATTAATAGGTTGATAGAATCATAAAAATATGATTGAGCACTCTCTAAAATAATGATTGCGCCTCTTTTTGTGAATCTCAAATAATTCCTATTTTGGCGTCATAAAAATACTTAATAGTTAAGTAACTGCGACCTACTTGGATGTAGCGCTCGGCGGCTGCTGCTATGGCTCTGTTCGCTTCGCTCGCTCGGTTCGCGTGTGGTTGGAGACAGTTCTAGCCTAACCTAACCTACTTGGTCTTGGTACCCTAGCTTAGTTACTGTGACCATCTGAGAGAAAGAAGAGAAGAGAAAGTTAAAAAGAGGCTCAACTATTAAAAAACAGGTTCATGAATTAATACAAGTGTCCAGTTTTTAGAGGATCAGTTACATAGGCTGTAGTGGTGATGGATCTTGTTAGATTAATCTACATACTTGCATGCATGATTTAACCTGCTTTGAGAAACCAGATAATAATATGGCATAATCAGCCTATAATGTTCCCACTGTTGGGACTCAGACCTTCTCTCTTTGAGAAGGCTGTAATCTACCATGCGGGCCCAGTGCGGGTTGGGAGATGTCACATGTCTTCGAATTATTAGTTCTAAGTCATGCCAATTCCCTCACGATGTATTCCTTCACCGTTTTGAAAGCAGTGGTGATGAAATTATTTACACAAAATAAGGTACCTGCCTTGGTTCGAACGCACGAATCCCACGACCTGCTGCAACTGGTAAGGCCACCACTGGTCCTGGGCACGGGTTGTTCCCAGAGGTTCACGATTCTATTGTTCTTCTTTTCCCACCAGGTCCATGAAAAATTAAAATAATGTTTTAAATGTTCCTACATGAATTCCTAACGGGTCCATGAGATTCATCCAAAATACAATCAGTAAAAACAATTTATTGTAAGTTAGATTCCACTGCTCTGAAGCAGGTATAATTTTGTGAAATTCTCGTGAAAAAGAGACCAACCTTTGGGCCGATTCTCAACTGAGGAATTCACATGATGATAGAGCTTTAATACTACTTCTGCCATATTTTCCATATTATTAAAGGTCGCCGCATGTCTTTTCTTTCCAAGTTTCTGTATTTATTTTCTTTGTGGCAATAACAATTATAATCTGACCATCTTCTCTTTAAACAACAAAAGTAATAAACATAAAACATTACAAATTGCTCTCGATATCAAAAGTTCGAAACACGAATCAATATTATCATAAACTTTTATAAACTTTGCTCACGTCGACCTTAGTGAGAAAACACATAAAAAATATTAAGAACAAGTCGTCAGAACACAAAGTATTTATCAAGGACTTGCTAATTAATGTTGTAAAGAACATTGTTTGTATATAACATTAACTTACTTTGTAAGAATTCGCGAGTTTTTGTTTCCCTCTTGTTTATTTTGTTAATATAATGTGGGTGTTGAAAGTATCACTTCTTTGTGTGAAAGTTTGGTTAATCAAATATTTTTTGTTGTCTCGGATGAGTTTTAGGGGGTTTTTAACCCAATGTGTTACGGTATAGATCCTATTAGTATTAATAGGAATAGTTGGTAGAGAACAGACTACCCCGTTTTAAAGAACCTTGTGTAAGGTAAATTTCTCTACCTTAATACCCTGGTTGGATGCTTTAATTTATTGTAGGTGTCTACCTACCGAAAAGTCCGGTTAAGTAGCCGACAACCTCCTAGGACCTAGGTTGACCTGCGATATACTATCTCCCAAAAACAAAAACAGTAAATTTCTCGAATTGTCAGCTTCTTCACATGTGGACAAGATAGACTTAAAAAAGATTGATAAACTTTTTTAAAGAATTTTGCTAGGAAGATAGTGAGCTACTAATTTAAGACTGATGATAGTTAGTGGTAATGTAGATATGTAAGAATAGACTTTCTGCACCGACCCCTTACATCGGGCTTAGTGCAGGAGGAAGACGACGGTGGTCATGCTCATAAGTAGGATTACATTTGAACTTTTCAAAGTTAATATGCTTCTCTAAGTCAAGGCTAGCTATAGAGTCTTTAGTTTTCGAGTGCATGGGTTACTTCTAGTCAAGCAGACAACATTGTCGACCACGTAATTTGTTACCATCAGATGCGGTCATGGTAAAACGCGACCCTAGCTATTTGTTAATAAAAAATACCTGGCAGTGAATAAACCCATAATTGTACCAAAATGCAATCTGCCTATCCTTTTCCCAACTATTTTGGGATCGGCAACCTGATGCAGCTGGATACCAGTACTTTACATGGAGCGACTACTTATTTGACCTCCACATCCCAGTAACTGGGTAATACAATAAGACCCTTGGTAAGACTAGTTGTCGAACTTTTGGACTTCTGACAACCAGTAACGACTGTCAAAGATCCACGAATGACAGCCGGGGCCAACGGCTTAACGTGCTTTCCGAGGCACGGAGAAGTCCCGGTTTGTAAAGATCCACAGACCAACTCTGGCAAGCGTAGCTTAACCTGATGGATCGACCCGTGCGGCTGTTATTACTTAGCCACGAACTCGTTCCAACCCAAAACCCAAAATTGCACCATCACCTATAAAAAATCAGAAAACTGCGTCTTCTATCCACGTAGCGCCATACCGTGATGTAAATAAAGTGTTAAAATACCTTTATGTTAAGTATGTAAGAACTGTAGGAATAAGCATGTGTTCGGTACGCACTGGTGGGCCAGGACCGGTTCGTATTATACCCTCTCTTTGGCCACCGCGTGGCAGCGTAGGGTTAGCGGAACAGTTTGTGCAATATTTTGGAGTGCAATTGAATAATTTAGTCCCAGTTTGTCCTGGCTGTTTTTAGTTACCTACCTATCTGAAATCTTGCGAGAATAGTTTCTATTTTGTGTGTTTTTGTTCTATTGCTCTGACAGAGTCATAAGATATCTACGGCATTTTTTCTTCCAGATACATAGCAATAAAAAAACCCCTTACTTTCGAAAAACTGACATTAAAGAGACATCCCATGGGATTGATAATACAAGAAAAATTACCAGATTATTAATTCTTCCCGAATACTACATCAAAAATATATTTGAAGTGAAAATTTCTTTAGGCGCGTTGAGCACATTTTGGGGGATCAAAAATTATGGAACTCGCGTCATCGTCACCGAAAGCTATATGTGTCGAACGAAAGACATAAACGCGAGAATCACTGAAGGCTATATGTATCGAACGAAAGACATTCAAAAAGTTACTTAGTTTTCAGATATATACAGGGTGTTAAAGTAATTGCGTGCCATAGCTTAGGGGTAGGTTTAGTATCGATAAAGGAAACTAGGAAAAATAAAAAATAAATCCAGAAAAATAAAAATCATTAAAAAACAGTTGTAAGGTCAACCTAATTTAGTTTGGAATCAGGTATTTACAAAGATTAAAAATCAACTTATTTACTCATGTTTTAAGTTGATTTGATTGCTATTTTAAGTTAGTAAGTACAAAATTAGGTTGACCTTGCAATTTTTTTAAGGTTTTTTTAATATAATTTTTCTGTTTTTTTTTTTTTTTCCTATATTCCTTTATCGATACTGAACCTACCCCTAAGCTTTGGCACGCAATTACTTTAACACCCTGTATTTTTTTAAAGTAGGCATAGAAACAGTCCAACTAAATATCGACACTGGCACTGTTTCAGTTTTGATATAATAAGGAATGAGACCTATGCATGCATACTCCCATTATTTTTACCAATATGCTTTGAATATGCTAACCGTACCAAAACGCGGATCGCAGCCGTATCCGCTAAAATAAAAGCTGAGCAAGGTCCGTGACCTTTAACTGGATCCAATGGGCACGCATAATCATCTCCTCAACAATATCTTAATTATGAACTTATGTGGGAAGAGATTGGTCCTTTTCGCCTTTGCAAAGGCTCTGATAAAGTCTGATTCACGGAGTTGAGATGTGGCTTTGAGCAGTTTATGGTTCGAAAATGTTTGTCGTGTTATTTTTTTTTTAGTTTTCTGTCAGTGTGCTAAAATTTAACAATATTAAGAGCGTTTACGCTAAAAGTTGGCAACGTCGCAAATGGCTGTCAAATATTTCGCTGTTTTGATTAATTTGGCAATATTACTGAATGGAAATAAGAAATGTGGCTAACTAAGTACCTAGAATATCAATAATGAATTGCAATTATAACACACCCTATTAAAATAAAGAACAAAAAAAAAAAAAAAAATTAGTTTAGATCAGTGATCCTGAGTCAAGATTCTATTGGTTAATATTGGCACATATCCGCTCCTCTTTTCTTCTCTACGCTCCAGTGGACAGGCACCCTTAGTTGTCAATATTTTATTCCCATGACCAACACAGGCAAGACAACATAGGATAAATTGATTGATTGAATCTTAAATATTCGAACCTGAATATATTTGACAACCTACAACGACTAAGTGCCTCATTGTCGTCATCAAAAGCATGTTTTATACAAACATGGCTTCTTACATAGGTACCGCGAAAAGTAAATTTACTTTACAAAACGGTTCTGTTGATCCAATGAGGGATAAAAGGCGTGAATGTGCTCTTGGTTTTGTCAATATTTTGGTATATTATTATGTTTGATTGGAAACGGTTTTTTTAATACATTTTGAGTGGCCTATTATAACAGATACGAACTACATTGTTATAAGTGAATCTTATTGTGTCCTTTGTATTATGTATTTCCTATGTTCAATTCGAATTACAAAATTGATAGGTAATTATAATATTTTTCCAATACACATTTTTTTTTGTCGTGGAAAAGTTCACTGTAGGTACTGTGGCTAAATGCCACAGTACAGTGGAAATATTTCCCATACAATGGTTTATGCGCGCCTAAAAATGAAATATAACAATTTAATTTATTTTTGTAGTTCGGAATCAGTATGTTAGGTAGGCCCCCCACAAAGTGGACCGCTGACCTGGTGGAATCCGCTGGATGCGAGAAGCACAGAACCGCTCGCAGCGGCGGTGTTTGGGGGAGACTTATGTCCAGCAGTGTACGTACGCCTTTCGGCTAAATTGATGATGATGATAATAATGATGTTAGGTAGCGACCTGCCTGGTCTAGGTTTATCTAGCATATTTAAAGCTCACTACATCGTAATGGTAGCCACATACGTTACGATTTGCTTGCGCAAACTTAGGCTTGCGCAAATTTGCTTGACGTCGGTATTGACCACACACGTTACGATTTGCTTGCGCAAATTTGCTTGACGCCGGTATTGACCACACACGGCTCAAATTTGCTTGTGATATCATTTCTGTTTAGAGACCGTCCAGGTGTGTTACGCGGTAATGGCATCAATTGATGACGCTTTGGCAATAGTTGGAGGAGGCGGAGCGCGCGAGGGAGAGACAAATGTTGCGACCTCGCGCCCCTAGCCGCCGCCGTAGGAGACGCCCTGGGCGTCGGGAATCGCGAGCCGATTTCCGGCCACCGTAGGCGCGGGCTTGCGGACGGAGAGCAATGGGTAGCTCGATTGTTGATAAAAAAAAACATGAGGGGCAGTCTTTGGGGACTGCCGATGGAAGTGAAAACAGTATCCTATAATATTAAGTTAATCCAGGTAATAAACTATCTATCTGCCTCATCCAAATCCTATTAGTAGCATAACATAATGATTGAATACTATCGTGAATTCATGCATGCCTAGTACTTTTTGTTAGGTTTCTGCTCAGATATTGTGCACAACGTCTAATGATTGAAATACTATCTTGAATTCATGCAAGACTAGTACTTTTTGTTAGGTTACTAACAAATTCTACTCTCCCTCCGTCTTACGAATTTTCGATCAGGTTACGTGTCCTGACGCAAGTTTAAAATTTTTTACCCATCCCAAAAAAAGTGCACAACGCCGCCAAAGAAGTTTTTGCTTCAAAAAACTACTGAAATTGGAACACATGCCCCACACCGCAAACTCAAATTTGCACAAGCTTGGAATCGAAAATTGAAAATCACACAAGCCTAGAAATTTGCGCAAACCTCCCACACACGTAACGATTTGCTTGCGCAAGCCTAAGTTTGCGCAAGCAAATCGTTACGTGTGTGGTCACCAAATCGCTACAAAAAAAAAATATACGTAGGTACAATAAACCGAACCATGTGCGCCGCGACACGACTGATTTCAATGAATTTCTATGAAGTACCTTCCGATGCTAGCGACACGTCGACACGTCGGCACGTCGCCTTCTTAAAAATACATAGAATCCAGTCCTGTCGCGGCGACACGTCGCTTGCAGTTGCCGCCTGTGATCAACTACGGAATTGTACCCGGCGCACGCCAGTAAAGCTCCCAATCGACAAGATTTTTTTCCGACACCTTCAATCGTCTTCATCGTCATATTTCAGCCAATAAAACTTCCTCATGAATCACTCCGTCCATAGGTGAAAACCGTATGAAAATCCGTTCGGTAGGTTAAAGAAATCTACTGAAATTTGAACACATGCCCCACACACGCTCAAGCAAATTTGCGCAAACTCAAATTTGCACAAGCTTGGAATCGAAAATTTAAAATCACACAAGCCTAGAAATTTGCGCAAATTTCTTCCCACACACGTAACGATTTGCTTGCGTAAGCCTAAATTTGCGCAAGCAAATCGTAACGTGTGTGGCTACCATAATCTAATTAGGCCAGTAAAATTTTAAGATATGGAATGAACTAGTCTGCTTGTATGTAAGGCAAGTTTTATTTTGTTAATCACTCCAAATAAATTATTTCCAGCACTTTTATTTGCAAGTGAACCAAAACTGACAAAATTGTAATCTGCCGAAGTCAGCTACGTTAAAATATTACGTCCCCACCAGAATCTCATTACCTGTCCACACAGTTTTAAAATTATGGTAATCTCAATCTACCCACTTCGAAAGTCCTTGAGGATACAAAACACAAACCATCCATGATCATCTCTGACGTCACCCCACGCACAGACAAACAAACAAAGGGACAAAACTCGATATTTTAACGAGGGGCTCGTTTTAAATTTATAATGCCACCTTCTGTATTCAACACTCACTGACTACCAATTTTGCAACGCGAATGTATAAGAGAAGCCGATGCTGCTGGCAAATATGGAAATAGGGGTGTATTATGATTAGCTAGGATTTTTCTTTAAGAAATATGAGAAGTCGAGACAAATTATGTCAATTGTAAGAAAGTAGAGCTGTTGAGTTTAATTAGCTGAAGAATTAAACTTGTGGGACCTTTGCCGACCTGTGAACTGAAATTTTAATTTATAGGTTAGGTTAGTATTATATCAGCTCCATCCAAGCGTCATCCAAGAATGCATTCGTAATAATTACGTAGGTATGTGTCTCGCTTTTTAGTTTGTACATTGTACTGTATAACGCCTTGGGATTATTTTCTGTAATGTTGAGCATGAAAACTCTAAATAAATAAATATTTACTAAATTCTGCGAAGAACTGGTTTCCCAAAAGTTTTAGAACGACCAACTTTAAGGCATTTCACATAACAAGAGAAAACGTTTAAAGCTAAAACCGTCTTTTACAAAACCTAGAATCAAACAAAAATTAACACAGTAATCACATTTCACTAAACCGCCAGAATAAAACATCAAAACACAATCTGAAAACCGACCCACCATCATTCGGACATTCAATACTCAACAAAGTCAGCTTCATTGTTCGTAACAGTCTCACTAAATCACATGAAACCCACATCAAATCAG
Source organism: Conistra vaccinii (assembly GCA_948150665.1). Lineage (NCBI taxonomy): Eukaryota > Metazoa > Arthropoda > Insecta > Lepidoptera > Noctuidae > Conistra > Conistra vaccinii. The sequence goes on from OX411326.1 coordinate 19,647,138, forward strand.
CAGCTAAACCTAGCATTAATCTGCACTAAGTCGCTATAATTCCCCTTAAGAACAACACAGGACACCATAAAAGCGATTGAACTGGCATTTGCGCCTACAAAATGCATAAGCCTCCCTTACAGACTATTATTGTGCTAAACAAATCATGGTATTACTCTTGACTAGGTGGTGGATATGGTTTTGCTTGGTGAATTCATCGTAGGCATTATGTATGGATTGATTTGATTTTGGTGAATTGATTGTAGGCATTTTGTATGGATTTTGGTGAATTGATCGTAAGCATTTTGTATGGATTGATTTGATTTTGGTGAATTGATCGTAGGCATTTTGTATGGTTTTGGTGAATTGATCGTAGGCATTTTGTATGGATTGATTTGATTTTGGGATCGTGTTGATCTCGACTCTCGACTATGGGTTAACAGATATTGAAACTTTTGTCATAAGGTTCTGTAAATCCGTTTGAAAAATGTCAATTTAGAAAAACTATCTTTTTTTAAGTGAAACATCTTTCTTTTCGCTTTCCTGCAATCTGTAGGAGCGATTTCGTGAAAAGGGATGGAAGTGTGTAACAAGAAGCCGGGAAAGCGCGCGCTATTTGATTTTGACAAATGAGTTCTCGCGGTGCTAGAGTTGGCCTTCAGAAACGACCTTGACGAGTTCCTGCCCCTTTAATGTTGCTTATGACCAAGGTGAGATGTTACCATGTTACATATCATATGCGACTACTCTAAGGCTCGCTTGTTTTTCTTAAGACTTAGCTAACGACGGATGAACTGACAATCTATTTTATTAACCGTAAAAAAAAAACTATAAATCATTATTAACTAACTCAACGTGCCCCGGCCAATCTTAAAGGAAACATCTTCAAACAAACCGCTTCATTTCAACCACATAAAGTAAACCTCCCATACATTTACAAAATCACATACAAGGCATATTATACTCACAGACTTATTATTAGTAGCGGTGTCCAAAGCAAGGCCGGCGGCGCACACGCGTACTTATAAATCAAGTTATTCGTTACGCCCCAACCGCATTGTCCTCGCCTTATGCTCGAAAAGAGCAAAAAAGCATACGAAAGCAAAGGAATATCGAAAATCGAGCACGTCAAAATTTATTCCGATTGAATCGAAAACGAATTCGGATGCGCTGGCGCACGGTAATGCTGCGGGGATTTTTGATTGTCTGACGTTTTTGGAAGAACTGCTTATCGTTTTGAATAAGTTGAAAGTTGGTGGAGGGAAAGTTGGAAGATTGAGAAAGGAGATTGATTACATCAGGATTATAATAAGCAGTAGCAACGGATTGCGAAGTATTATATCTGTGATACAATTGATAACAATTTTTCCAACTAGCCCGTGTTTTTTATAGAAACTGATAAAGAATTGTAAGGACCTACGATGTATCCTGTTTCTTATGTTTCCTTCCATCTATATTTTGTTATATTCTAGATAATTAAGTTATTGAGTTAAGATACCATTCCGTACCAGACCGCAGGAGGCAACTGCAGGCGACGTGGCGCCGCGACACGACTGGTTTCTACGAATTTCTATGAAATACCTTCCGTTACTAGCGACACATCGTTTGCAGCTACGGGCGAGCGACAGGCGACACGTGTAGCCCGACTGCAGATCAGTAGTGCCGCCAATGCTCAAGCGATAACACTTTTTTTCTATCTTCTATCTACCGACTGCAATACGGACTGCTGCCGCCTGCAGTCGGGTTCGGAATCATGACTGCAGTAACATGACGCCGCGACATGAACCATCAACACGTTGCCTGCAGTTGCCGCCTGCGGTCGGGTACAGAATGGTACCCTTAATGTTATCTGTTCATAAGATATAGTCCATTGTGTTCTTCCAGCTGAATCTCATTCTACTTATATGATAGTACAAGAGTTGCAGTTTTAACAAGTACCAACTCCCAGTCAAAATCGGCAACCTCGTTCCTTACTCCTGAAACCCTTAAAACGTACCAGTTAAAAGCACCCGTATCGTTACGCCACAGTGGAAGGTAACGAGCAGGAGCCGCGTCGATCAGAACAATGGGAAGTATCGATGGCACTTGTCAAAAATAAAAATGTTGCAACTGACCGCCGGGAACGATAACTCTTTGTTCACTTATTTGGGTTCATGTATGGGCAATGAGGATATTTTTGGTAATTCTTTTTGGTTTTTAATAGTAATATTTCGGAGAATGTGCAGGTTTTTTTTTGCGAGATCCTGGTATGTCGTACGTACTTCCAATAATGGCTAATGTTGAACCACGGCATGAATTATTATTATGTGTCTCTGGTGGCTCATGCTTTTACAACTGAAGAGGAAGACGATAGATTTTCCGACGACCTTCTTGCTGTGTGTGACTTAAAAAATTCTGGCATAATCTCCGCCGAACCCTTCTGGACATATAAGCGAGCTGTTATGATATATGTTCATATTCATATTGCTATGTGACCATGTTTATTTAGCAATAATAACATCTATTTTGAGAGCAGTGATGGCCCAATGGTAATGGCCCCGACTTTCAAGTTGTAGGTCGTAGGTTCGAACCCAGGCATGCACTTTAAATTGTGTAAATCATTTCATCACCTCTGCTCTTAAAACGGTGAAGGAAAACATCGTGAGGAAACCGCCATATCCTAGAGCCAAAAAATTGAAGACATGTGACATCTACCAACCCGCACTGGGCCTGCGCGATAGATTACGGCCCACTCCCTCTCGAAGAGAGGAGGCCTCTCTCCCAGCAGTGGGAACATTATAGGCTGAGTATGAGTTGTATATTTTGCAGTGTAACAAAAAAAGTATCTTAAGCTTTGCTGATCCGAAATTAGACTAGATTAAAGCGAAATCTATCGTTGCCTCATCAAAAGTTTTTGCTATCCTTACACATCACACAGAGCCTGGCAGAAAAGAAAAAGAAGACTGTGGTTTGCCTGGATATAATTATTATATAGAACAATGGAGTATCAATGGCACTTGATAAAAAATATTAAAACTCGCTACCAAACACGATTAAATGGCTTTCAGTTTGAGCGTGAGAACTTATTGTGGTCGTCGAATATTTAATGAAAATGCTTCATAATTATGAAGTTTTTTGGATGAATAGAACCTGTAGAAATTATCTCAATTCTCTACCTAACTAATATTTGCATCTGAATATACTACTCTATACACTGACTAATAACTATCTGACTATGAGAGATGATCATTATTGCAATTAGAGTAGCAGAAAAATAGGAAATATTGAGTCATCATATTACTGGTGTTTTATTATTTGACACTTATTCGAAATTATGGCAAAACTGTTTATAGAAACTCAAATTTTACTGCCAAAGAATCTTCCCAAGAAGGCCAAGGAATTTCTTAAAGGCATTAACTGATATTACAAAGTAATCCGAATAATCGACTATTTTGCTCGACATTACAAATCATTCCACCTACGCTTACACGCTTATTCAACAAACACGCAATAGATTACTATTTTCTCTCTCAATAATACAATTTCAGAGCTAATCTCAATGCCAAAACTGCAAACTATGTAGAACCAAACCTTATTAGGGCAAGGATAGCTCGAACATTATAGCGATTACATGACCAAATTAACATGAACCCTGAAACTCCGAACAATTTGTGGACCTCAATGTAATTGTCACTTATGTTTCAAGTTCTCAGGGGTCTACAAACATTGGCGGTGTTACAGGAATAAAATATGGCCGATATAGGAGTGGATAGGCGACAACAATGGACGTTCGGAATTTAAAATTGCGCGTAAAATTTAGGGCTGTGCGTGCACAAGGAGAACTATTTTTTTTCCTTTTTTAAGAGGATTTTAAATTGATCAGGTTGTGGTAAACTTAGTGCACCTTGCGAAGTGGGTATTGTCTTAAATGTCAGAAATTGTAGTTATTTTTACGCCACTAGCAAATCTAGGTGTTGTCGTCAATATTGTTTAGATACTTTGGAACACTGAGAACCAGTGAGCATGTTCACAAAAAATATTGTTTTATAATACGTACTCGTAAATAGAATGTGCACTACAATTGCGCACTTTCCATCACAATCTAAAGGATTTTTGGAACAAAGTTTCGGTAGAAGTTTACTGGTAGAAATACTCACGTAAGAAAAACGCGTTATGCTACTTTCTCTCTCTCTTTTTATTATAAAGGGTGACTGGTAATTAGTGACCGATACTTAAACACGTAACTTTTTATTTTATTATTATTAGCTCTTGACCTCGATCTCGCCTGATGGAAAATGATGGATGAGGTCTATGATGGAACGAGCGTGCCCAGAAGATGCCTGTTCACTCTTGCTTTACTAACTTTACTCATGATTATGAATAACTTTTAGGTACTATGGGACCAAACCTGAAAACGATCACTTATTACCAATCACCCTATATACGAGTGTGTATTACGAGCGAGTATTGCGTAAGGAACTACGTTTCGACCAGGGTCCCCTGACTGCACACAGTTTTAAGAACATTCATAATTCTTTTCTTAATAAATGTTTGAATTTGTTTGCTCATTTATTCATTTCACTTCAGCCAAAAGACGTCCACTGCTGAACATAGCCTCTCCCAAGCACCGCCACTTCGACCGATTCTGTGCTTCCCGCATCCAGCGGATTTACGCGGCCTTCACAAGGTCATCGGTCCATCTTATGGGAGGCTTTCCAATGCTTCGTCTTCCGTTAGGTACGCGGTCGCCACTCCAGAACCTTTCGGCCCCATCGGCCATCTGTTCTACGAGCAATGTGCCCTGCCCATTGCCACTTAAGTTTGGCAATTTTTCGAGCTATGTCGGTTACCTTGCTTCTCCTACGGATCTCTTCATTTCTGATTCGATCACGTAGGGAAACTCCAAGCATAGCCCTCTCCATTGCCCTTTGGATGACTTTTAGCTTTCTGAAATAACGCCCATTGTGAGCGACCACGTTTCAGTGCCATAAGTTATCAATGGCAACACGCACTGGTCAAAGACTTGTTTGCTCGATCTAATAATATAGCTATATTGCCAAAATTAACGGCATTGGGATAGTGAGTATCTTACGCATTTAACCCGCTGATTTTAATTTATTACTCAAATATTTTCAAAGAACTATATTCTGATTCACTTAAGAAGCTTGTGGCTAAGTAATAACAGCCGCACGGGTCGATCCATCAGGTTAAAGCTACGCTTGCGGGGTTGGTCAGTGGGTGATCATCTTTACATACCGAGACTCCTCCGTGCCTCGGAAAGCACGTTAAATCATTGGTCGCGGCTGTGGGTCTTTGAAAGTCGTTACAAGTCGTCAGAAGCCCGAAAGACAACCAGTCTTACCAAGGGGTATCGTGTTACCCTGTAACTGGGTTGTGGAGGTCAGACAGGCAGTCGCTTTATGTAAAATACTGGTATTAAGCTGCAACTGATTAGTCTGGAAGCTGACCCCAACATAGTTCGGAAAAGGCTAGGCAGTTGATTGAATATTCTGATTCACATAAAAATAAAACACGACACTTCTTCCAATACCCAGTGCTCACAATCCTTCCATTACTCAAATCCATAGACAACTACAGCAGCACTTTTAAAGCAAAATGGATCACCTTTGTGTTTCCAACTGAGCTTCGTTCGATCATCAGTCTTGCCAGCCAGTAATTACTGAAATGGATATTATTGGCTTCTACGCAACTCTCTATAAATCACTCTGGATCTGTGACGTTGCATCAATAGTTCAGTAAAATGGTTCGCGTGTGTTCTAGATTTAAGTCAGTGGAAGTTTTTGTTTCGATTTTTAATTAATGCCAGTACTTAGATGAAAAGTTTTTGGAAAAATTAAGACTTTTTTTTTAATAAGCTTTTATTCGAATAAGTTAAAAAGTGTCCATTCTGAAAGTTGGCAACGTTACTGATACTCGTAGCTGACAAATATTTAGGCTGTTCTGAGTAATCTTTCAATATCACTAAATTAAATTATGAAATATCTAGCACACAAAATATTGATTATGAATTGCAATAATTAATATCGTAACACTGAATACTTCGCTTTAGGTGTAAAAAAGCATTTGGGAACTGTTTCCAAATTGTTTTCTTAATAAATGAAAACACCGAAATATTTGAGAGCTATTTGCAAAATTGCCAACTACCAAAATGCCCCCAGACTGGAAAACACACTTTTCAAGACTCATCTATAATTAAATACTTATACATCAAACCATTTCCTCGTGGTAATTTTTCAGATATACAATGAATAAAAATCCACAAAAAGTTACTTGAACTTCTTCAACAACATCTTCTTTATCCAAAAATGTTATACATAATACGAAAAAAAAATCATCTGACATCGTAATGGAAGAAAAAAAAAATTATCACGTGCTTATCGCCATCATCATCATCAATTTTACTGACAGAAATCAATTCCCGATCCAGTCAGTTTTAAATCCTCGATGGACCCTCAACAGAAACCATTACCCCTTATAGTTTTCGTTTTAAATATCTGTTAATACAATTCCTTTGCAAAATGATCGATAGTTGCCATCTCTAGTAGCTCCCCTTTTAAATTATTATCCTGCACTTCATCTTCTGCTACGAAATTTTCAACATTGGCACTTTGAAAATAAAGATTATTTTCGCCGAGACGATCAGAGAGAGTTCTTCGCTTGGACATTGTGACAACTCTATGGATGATCTGTCAATATGGAGACTGTAGAATTTATCTTAGTTTGAAGTATCTGTCTGCGGGGAGGTAAAATTGCTTTGGTTATTATAGGAGTTCTTTAAAAATGTATTGGAATGTTGGAAATATTTCAGTTTGTGTTTTGGATGATGCTTTGAAGAACATTTCAAGGATACAGATAAGGTTTCTTTCGTTCAGCTTGGATAATGGGGTTGAACAGTTTGATTGATGAAGCATCGATCATTTTTGTTCTTGGGCTGTTGAATACATGAAGGCGTGTACGCATGAACGAACCAAAACATGGTGAACACGAACATCGAACACTTGGTTTGCATGTGCGTCATCAAACATTGTGTTCGTCAAAAATGTTCGTGGTGATCCAATTTCGAATGCATGGCTATTAAAGAGAGCAGAGCGGTTTAGCGCGAACACGACATACAAACACAGGACTTTACTGTGTTCGTATGGTGTTCGTAATTTACGTCTACGCGTACGAACCAAATGTTCCGTGATCGATGTTCGTGTTCCCCATGTTTTGTTCGTTCTCGCATACACGCCTTCACGTTGCTTCATTTCGTTGTTTGTCGAACGTTTTTTTCCATTAGGTGGGCCTAAACAAGTGGCTATTGTTTTCAAAACGTTTTGTATTTCTACAACTACTTTCATCAGGATTGACATATGCTTTTTGGTACCTAGCTAGTCCCATACATTTTTGTCATCTCCTTCATCGTTATCGCTGATAGAAGTCACTTTGTTTGGGCCCTCAGGCCCTATATATCTTATGCAATCTTGTCTATCTTTTCTTATTTTGACTTGATCTAAACTCTGTCTATCATTTCAGTTGTAACTGAACTCAGATTATCCTATGAACATTTTGTATAATATATGTATTATATTTGTTATCACTTTTTGGAAAACGGCTCTAACGATTTCAATGAAAGTTGCATTAGAGGGGTTTAAGGGGGCGTAAAATCGATTTAGTTAGATTTCATATCAGGGAACATTAGTTTTCCAAGAAAGAGTGAAGTTTAGAACAAGATGGCTACCTTAGAATAATGATATGGCAGCATGGAACTAGTAAGTATCTACTATGATAGCAACATGGAATTAGTATGTACTATCATGGCAGCATGGAACTAGTAAGTATCTACTATCATAGCAACATGGAATTAGTATGTCATATCATGGCAGCATGGAACTAGTAAGTGTCTACTATCATAGCAACATGGAATTAGTATGTACTATCATGGCAGCATGGAACTAGTAAGTATCTACTATCATAGCAACATGGAATTAGTATGTACTATCATGGCAGCATGGAATTAGTATGTACTATCATGGCAGCATGGAACTAGTAAGTATATACTATCATAGCAACATGGAATTAGTATGTACTATCATGGCAGAATGGAATTAGTATGTACTATCATGGCAGCATGGAACTAGTAAGTATCTACTATCATAGCAACATGGAATTAGTATGTACTATCATGGCAGCATGGAATTAGTATGTACTATCATAGCAGCATAGAATTAGTATGCCTTTTCCAATACTATTTAACGAGCATGCTCAATTTTCACTAGAGCAGAGCTCGGTCGCCCAAGTACTAAATATAATACAGCCTTGAGAGCTTTAATTTTCTGTATTGTCAATCTTGGTAAAAAAAAAAATTGTATTGTTGTACCAGCCCTACACTAAAATGTTAGTATAACTACGACCAATTGGTATCGTAGTCTAATGTTAGTTGTCGCTCGTTATGAGTCGCCGGCGCAAATCTAGAATTGCGTCTGCGCATCTTACAGACGCCGACGCGAATTGCTGTGTACGACACTTGGTAATGGCTGTCTGTTTTATGTTATTGATATTTTTAGAAAATTTGCTAGTTTGTTCCAGTTATGTTGTTGTAAAAATCTGAATTTGTATTGTCGACTTCATAATTGCCTTACCAACCTAAGGTTAAAATATTACTTGCACGCCGGTCTATTTTTGCTTTAAGACTAATTTGACAACGGCAGAATCAACCACTTTCGTTGAAGGGTCTACACCGACAAGTGTCGACAGCTGTAGTTGTCTCAGCTACAACGTGCCAGCTCGTGTATATGAGCACTAATTAGTAAAGTGTCTATCAACTGGCAGTTTTTGTCAAAAGTGGTTAAGCTATTCCTTGGTAGCTATTCGACTATTCGTAAAACTGCCACCAAGCAGCATAGTAAGTTGTGATCCGGTTTAAAAGGATGTGGGTGATAATTAATTATCAAGTATATAAGGTATGATAACGTTGTCTCTGAATTCAGTAAATCTTGTATTGTAGCTGTTTAGAGGCGATGGTAGCCACAGTTCGTCATTATGCCAATTTGGAAAAGAAAACTTAAACAATGCAGAAATCTAACTTCAGAGGGACTCGCATGAACGCACACAGTAAAGGTAAGACAAATACGAGTAGGTACAATAAGCATCATCTATATATGGATAAAGTCTTCAAGTTAAATAAATATTATGTTCAAAATGAGTATTTTCAAATACTCTACTACTATAAATTCGAATTTACGTAAAGTTTACTTACACCCACTGGTCCTCAAATCTATTGTAATGGTATCTTCAAAAATGTTCATGAGGAAAAAAATCATGCAAAAATATTAATTGTTTTATTTGACTTTCGTTCTCATCTAAATGTATCACCTAACCTAACCCCTCGTCGACGTCCTACCCTGCGTTCTAATAGAAAGCGATCATCACGGGAATACACGATCGTTCAAACTTTTTGTCTGGTGAACCCGAGCGCGTGGTCGCGCCGGCAGAGAGCGCTTTCTTGTTTTCCGAACGAAAAATTATATATGCATGCATCCGATCGCCTATTCGAGCGATGATCATTTTATAAAAAGGACGCGGTCTCATACTCTGATCGCTTATTGGCTCTGAATCACCATACATTGCATGGTTCAATGCAATAATTAGGTACCTTACGAAGGCGGAATAGTGATTGGAGTATGATGTCATTATTGGATTCGACTGGTTCAGGTAGAACCACTAGTCTCCATTTCGCAATACTTACGATTACGACCTCGTCTAAGACAGTCTAAAGCTAAAGGTTTCTTTGATCAATGAGTCAAGTGTTTGTAGCTTATAGGTACAAAGTTGTTTATTTTGTTAGTTATACAATATGGGGCGTTCCCGTTAACCCGCAATAGTATAGCGTCCATACATGCTAGTAAAAATATTGAAAGTGAAAAAAAAAAGAGTTTTTTTATATTTTTTTAAATACAATTTTATTTTTTTATTTTTATTGATACGTAAATGTAACACTCTGTACACGCGCACTTGTCGCACTTGTCTTTCCAAGCTGAAAGACAAGTGCGACAAGTGCGCGTGTACAGAGTGTTTGTTTTACGTATGAAATTAATATTTTTCGTGAATATTTTATGATAAAAAACTAAAAAGTTTGTTTTTTTTCGATTTTAATATTTTTAGGGTTCCGTACCTCAAAAGGCAAAAACGGAACCCTTATAGGATCACTCGTGTGTCTGTCTGTCTGTCTGTCTGTCTGTCCGTCTGTCACAGCCAATTTGCTCGGAATCTAATGGGCCGATTAACTTGAAATTTGATACAAATATGTATTTCTGTGACCCAAACGCGGATGTGAAACGAAAATAAATGATTTTTTAATATGGGGGTCACTTTTGGGGGGCAAAGAAGAAAATATTAAAAAAAAGTTTTGCAAATTGTACCGTGTGACATATCAAATGAAAGGAATTGTTATAAGAATCTCAAATATTATTTTAAAATAATTTTTAAACAAATATTTTTTGAGATATTTACGAAAATAGATGAAAATTGACCATTCCCCCCCCCTTATCTCCGAAACTACTGAGCCTAAAATTATGAAAAAAAATCAGAGAATGGTTCCTTACTCATAGATTATAGGAAAACCTATAAGAAGTCTATGGTCTTAAAATAACATGGTAAATCTCTCAAACTTACATTTGCGGTTGGAATGTATGGGAAAATAGGTTTTTCAACTACAATGTTAAGTTAGTCCTTGGGATAATTTATTGCTACTGCTAGTTCGACTAAAGCCGTTCAACGGGCTCGCCCAACGTGTACTAAGGCGAGGCATCCGTCACTTCTCGTACCTTCCGCGAAGCATTCTGTTTGCCGATTTCATAGTACTATGCCGGCATTGCCGGCAAGCACTCACTGCTAACACATTAGCTTTAATTATAACAGTCTGTTCTAAATTCTACCATGATTTGGCTACTACATCCAGGATTGTCTTCAGACGAGGGAACTCCTCAACGGTCAACAGTACAAACAGCAAATTTTATATACGCTTTAATTATCATAGTCCGTTCTAAATTCCATCATTTATGGCTATTGCACACAGGATTGGCTTCAGGCGAAGGAACTCCTCAACGATCAACAGTGCAGGCACGAAATTTTATGTACCTTTTAATTATGATAGTGTAAATAATATATAATAATATATGAAGTCCACCATGATCTGACTGCTGCACGCAAGATTCGCTTCAGATGAGGGAACTCCTGAACGGTACACAGTACAAACTCGAAATATAATCTACGCTTTAATTGTGGTAGACAATTCTAAATTCAGCCATAATCTGGCTGCTGCCCCCCGGATTGGCTTCAGATGAGGGAACTCCTCAACGGTCAACAGCACAAACAAGAAATTTTAAATACGCTTTAATTATCATAGTCTGTTCTAAATGTCACTAAGATCTAGCTGTTGCACCCTGGATTGGCTTCAGGCGAGGGAACTCTTCAACGATCAACAGTACAGACACGAAATTTTATATACGGTTGAATTATCATAGTCTGTTCTAAATGTCACTAAGATCTAGCTGTTGCACCCTCGATTGGCTTCAGGCGAGGGAACTCTTCAACGATCAACAGTACAGACACGAAATTTTATATACGGTTGAATTATCATGGTCCGTTCTAAAGTTCACAATGACCTTGCTGCTGCACCCAGGATTGACTTGAGACGAGGGAACTCCTGAACGGTACACAGGACAGACACGTTTTATATATGCATTTAATTATGATATTCTTTTCTAAATTCCACCATGATCTGGCTGCTGCACCCAGGATTGGCTCCAGACGAGGAAACTCCTCAACGACCAACATAACAGACACGAAATATTATATATGCTTTAATTGTGATAGAACATTCTAAAGTCCACCATGATCTGACTGCTGCATCCAGGATTGGCTTCAGAAGAGAAAACTCCTGAATGGTTCACAGTACAAACACGAAATTTTATATTGTATATGGATATGTATTGTGCTTATAAACTAGATGGAACTAGGGTCTGATGATAGAGCCGGAAGATGACCATAGAAATTTCTAAAATAAACGAGACAGTACCATGGAAATTGGACCGGTTCGTTTTGTCCTGACAAGAACTATAGCCCAAAGTAGCATCCAGGGTCTGATGATAGAGCTCAAAAGTGATCAAAGAAACTTCTCAACCAAACATAATAGTATCATTGTGTTTGCGGTCGTTGGTTTTGTTTTACAAAGTACTGTAGCCTAAGGTGTAGTCCAGGCCCTCATGAGAGATCTGGCAGGTCACCATACGAACTCCTTAACTAGACGAGATAGCCCCGTTGTGTTTCGGCCATATGGATTTGTTATGTTTCAAAAGCTTGAGGCGCGAACGGTTTTCTTAAACAAAGATAAGCCTCAATCTTTTAATAAAACATTAAACTTATATTGCCCCACTGCATGACAAAGGCTTCTTCTCATTCACCACGCTTGCTCAAGATGTGTGTGCGATTTTAGACTTATGTGAGCGATGTCCAAGAAAAACTTAGAAAATACATATGAATTGAAAAATACACATTTGTACTGGCCCGGATCTGAACACACAATATCGTTTTGCTGGTATTTGGTGTACGTAATCTATTAGTAGTAGGTACATAACTGACAGCACATTGCCAATGACATCACAGACACCGCGCCAGCAGTCAAAGGGTAATGCCGACGTCAGTTGAATGGCAAGCCCTAGTTTCCTACCTACGCTTACGTTGCGTCAGTTGCACTAGTTACCTGTATTATTAGGCTAAGTGTCGTCTGTCTGTAAATGCATATCACATCAAACTTTGTAATGTTTCGTAAATTGCTGTATTGTCCTTCTACCTACTTCCTTTAATCCACACAAAGGTGCGTTCAAAATATCGTTGCGTCACCCTATGTAAAATTTCTGTAATGCATATGGTGTAGAATATTCTATTCTTCTATTCAATTGCAACAAGTATCTACATAGTTCAATTTGAATAGAAAAATTTAATATTCTGGATCTGACATTTATTTTTTACGAAGTGTATAGAGTGCCGCGAGTTTGTTGTGGCACTCTAGTGTCACTGCCTCGGCCCGGCTAGGGTGCCGTGAGCGTTGCATTGTCACTGTCACTTGTTATTTAGGTTAGGTTAGGTTAGAACTGTGACCACACAACGCACGAGCCGAGCGAGCGTAGCGAGCGGTGCCGCAGTAGCGGCCGGCGAAGTGCCAGGGTCCGTTTAGGCACAAGAGAATGTAATGTTTTGGGAATGTGGTGTTTTACAGCGATCTAACCTCGATAATCAAACAAAATACCAAGTGACGTGACTTAGTGACAGTGACAATGACAATCCAATGCTTGCGGCACTTTGGCCGGGCCGAGGCGGTGTTACTAGGGTGTCTGTAGTGGCACTTTATCCGATAGGGATAGAGTGCCAATGGTGGCACTCTATACACTGCCTATTTTTTATTGTATTCTCAAAAAAAATATTATTTGCAAACAGTGCAAACATTATGAAAAGTGTAAAAACTTAATAAATTGCCAAGTTATAAACATTTTAAAATACCTAGCACTTATTTTAAAACGTTTAGAACTTGGGAAGTGATCTCACAGCTGTGTAACCTCATACATGTACTTGCGTCAAAAATTGTCTGTACCGTGCGACATCGACAGGATAATCCTTTCCAAAAACTTCTAAAGCGTATACTTTTCCCATTTTTCTACCTATTAATTAACAGATTTTTTCGAAGATCTTATTTTACTTTACCTTCTTTATATTTACATTATTTGTTCGAACATTTCTAATATTAGTCATCATTCTTATTATCATGATATCAGCAAGTACTTATAATACTATCGTTCTCTCGTTGTACTCTCGCTCCTACTATATTTTATTAATAGCTTATTTTGTGTCCCACTACTGGGCAAAGGGTTCCCCTTTTTCTTTCCAAATCTCTTGTTTTGTGCGATGTCAGGACATGTTGGCCCCGCAAACAAAATTAAATCATTAGACCACCTAGTTTGCCGCGGTCTACCTCGACTGCGATGTCCTTCAGTATAAATAAACCCACTGTCTTAAGTTTAAATAAATTCCTTTTTACTTGTAGCAAAACCTCGCGTCTGCAAAATTCACTTCACTCAAAAATACCTGAACTAATGCAGCGTCAGAAAAGCACTGACGTCAGATAGTTAATTTTAGATAAACTATAAAGTAACATAGATTATCAGCCCTGACGTATACTTCTTTTAAAAGTATTAAACTTTTGAAATTAACTTCTGATCCAGATTCCTCGCTGCACGGAGACAGTATAATAAAGTAACAGTATTACGTCTCGGCAGTGACCTTGAAATAATTACCTACGGTCGCTCCGTAGATGAACGTTCCGCGTCCGTGCGTAAGGCTGCTTGTCCACTTGAGCTCACTTCTCCGACCCAGTGGACAGGCAGCCTAACTGCCATGCACTCGAGATTGTTGCGTACTACAAAATTATGTCTGGACTTTAAAAGAGACTGTGACCTCTGAGTTTGTTTCGGCATTTCTTCTCAGAGTAGTCAGATAGGAAACGCCGAACTCATCTAGCAAATTTTTTACATAATTTTTAATATGACGTGTAAAAGTGATTCCAATATCCTATTTACAGAATAAACAATTTCATTTCATTTCATTTTATTTCACTAGTAAACACTGAGATTTCAAAGCGCGTCGTTTCGGCTGTTCTCTATGAGAACGTTAGTTATACTGTTACTTATTTATACTGTGACGAAGTTTTGCTTAGAATTTTTCTAAATAATATATTTTCATTATGACAAGTTACTTTGTAGTTGCAGTCACTATTAACAATTCTTTATGTTTTGTAGTTGTAGAGGTAAGTTGTACTGAACTTTATGGATAAACTACATGCTAATGCTACGAATTTACAATATGGAAGCTTAAATTTTAGACCGTTCTATCTCTAGACCATATGCTTCATCCATGCAGTTTGTAGGGTGGCAGGGACATCGACACGAAAACTGATACCATGAATTCAGTACATTATTCTGAACCCACCTGCATTGAAATTTATAGTCAGTTATTTAAAAAAAATCTGTTGTTTCATAGAAAAGTGCAATACCTACGCGATCAAAATTTAAGGAACAGTTGTTTTTTTTTAATTAACCGACGAAAAATTTCAACACAGGTGGGTTCAGAGTCATGTACTAAATCAATGGTAACAGAATCGCGTCGATGTCCCTGCCAGCCTGTATAATGTAGAGTATATTGCTCTAGTTACCATGCATAGAAAAGTAATGGCAATAATAGAAGAAGCCAGTAAAAAAAAGAAATGGCTAAGTACTAAGTTTTTACAAGACATAAACGGAACTTCTGCACAAAACCAGAATCTAGCATAAACACTATAGACAGAATTAAATTCATTTTCGCACAGATCCTTGCGAAAATATACCCAAATCATAATATCTTTAATATTAACCGTATATTTGAGCAGCATACCGTCTTTATTATGACACAGTCGGTAAATTACCGCAGCAACATAATATTAACGCGTTGCGTGCTTCAGATAGCTCGAGGAATTACTCAATACGCTGAAGATACAGTATATGATTGGAATTTAGATAAATTATGATTATTTTAAATTTAATCTCAATTATTGGATTCATCTACGCCCCAGAGATGACATCTTATTGTCTTTTGTAAAATATGATTTGAGATTTCATATTATCACATTTAATAAGATTGAATGCAGCAACATAATATTAACGCGTTGCGTGCTTCAGATAGCTCGAGGAATTACTCAATACGCTGAAGATACAGTATATGATTGGAATTTAGATAAATTATGATTATTTTAAATTTAATCTCAATTATTGGATTCATCTACGCCCCAGAGATGACATCTTATTGTCTTTTGTAAAATATGATTTGAGATTTCATATTATCACATTTAATAAGATTGAATGAGCTAACTTGTAATTATTATTTTCTAGTGCATTGTAAATGAATAAAACAAGGTTTGTTTTCATACTTAGTTTCCCCTATAAACCATAAAAAAAACATTGCTACTTGACAGAAGTCTTACAAAAATACCAGCCTTAACAGCTAAAAACATTTGGCTGATGTTTATCACCCGAATGTTTTTTTAAAGAACAATGTGAAAATCGCGCATGATTTTAACAAAATACTTCACACATTCTCTTCAAAAACAGACGTGTCTAAAGCAAACAAGCAGGGGGCCTGTACCCTGCCATATAAGTTGTAAGCCAGTAACCATTTCTAATATTAAGTCCAGGAGCTGCACAGTCACGACAACTCGCGTGACGGCGTCGCAATTACATGTGGGTTTTATCCGAAATAGTTGTTCGTATTAGTGTCTTATTTAGCATTTTTGTTTGATTTAGATTGATTTAACTTTTGTTTTCTTTGCTGTTTATTAGGCTTAAAAATTAGAGATTTGAAATGAGACTAACTAGATAAGTTAATTGAAAATTTAAATTATAAGTATGTTACTTAGGTCATTTCTGTTTGTTATAATGAGTGGGGAATATAATCATAGTCCACAGAAGTCTAGATCATCTTAAATATCGAATAAATAAAATTATTTAATCTTTAGATGGTAATGAGAATAGCCAAGGATCTAAAAAGCTTTTGTACAGTGCAGTAATTATAACTTGTCCCGTGACGCGATTGGTAGCACTGAATTACACAGCGCTGAATTTTGCAGTTTTAGTTTCAATACTAATAGAGTTTAAAATGGTGACGGACAGAACAGTATTCCCAATCACATGATTGCAATATTCAGTGTTATTAATCACATAACGGGGCAAATTATAATGAACGCACTGTAGACAAGATCCAGACGCATCAGAAGGTGAATAGGAGCAATTTAGTACAATGACAGGCAATAGATCTTTCGTTCGCTCTGTTGTCAGCAACTCTTCTTCACTCAGAACGGAAACATTACATACTTCTCACAAGTATCTTCCACCAAAACACACAGCATATACTACGGTACTCTGAATAAATATTTCAACTGGAAGTGTCTCAGTGTTGACTCGGGGCTAAAATGTTAGCGATCAGCCGATTGCTGTTTTAAGATCTTATGTAAATAACTTCGTTCGGAGGCGCAAGTTTGTCGTGCTACCGTCGATCCTGGTATTCGTGAGGAGTCAATAAATGGGGGAGGTGGTATTGAGCTTCGTATATGAATACCTGAAGGAGAAATTTTAATTTGATTGGCTATGTTTATTTGCGAGGAGGAATTTGTTGAGGCGGAGGAGACGGAATTTGATGGATGGATGAGGCTTTGATTGGATTTTTGAACTTAACACGCATTCAGCAACTGGAAGAGAAAATTGATTAATTTCATAGAAGATTAATTTCGAGATTAATTTCGTCTATTGTGTTTTTTGATTAATTTCATTGCAATGTGTTCCACAAGACTGATTCAGGATTTTATTTAAGGCAGTTTTGCCAGTTTGTTTTTCTTGATTACTATCAAAAAACAATCCATCAAAATATCAAGTTTATTTTATCAGTCTTTTCAAAGTATATTATATCTCCAATAACGATAAATCTGTGCTGTAAAACGACCATCATCTAATATGCCATATCCAAACCCCACATTCCCTGGGAACCTCTTGAAAAATCGATGCCACCACCGCCGGCGCCTTTTCCGTGTTTATCTTAGAATATTTTTGCAGATTTATAGAGTAATCTTCGGTCTGTATTGCTCACTCTTTGGTTTGAGATAAGTGAGATGTTAGGGCCGAGGAACGCCATAGTCTGCTCGTTAATATGGTTCCGTATATAGGGTGGAGGTATTTTAAATAAGGCTTGTGAGAATGAATGGTTTTTATGGCTGATAGCGTTTTGTTTACTTTAACTTACAAACATGATGTTTTTCTTTGATGAAAAGCTCTTTCCGAAAAGCGATTTTTTATTAAAAAACTATTATTTGTACTTAAGTTACAAATATGATGTCTCGACAAAAAATTCCTTGCTCACACGAACTTTTTTTGCGTTACTACGTGACATGTAAACTGACAGAAAAGCTGGTAAAAGGTTGGCAATTTATTTTTGCCAAAATTTTCAATGTCCTGTCTACGAAAAGGTTTATACCAAGATCTTGTATATTAGCAAATTTAGCCACTGTCAATTCCTACTGGTAATCCATCAGTATCAAAATCTCACAGAAACAGTACCCAAATAAGCGTAACTCACTTTTAATCACAATCCGAAGGATTTTACATGAAATTCCTAGTCCATTGATTCAAAAGTTTGAGAAACTCGTATGGTCAACAACTTAAAATACCTATAATGCCATGAATGTTGTTGAATAACTTACAGTCAAAATGAACTTATGTCAAAAGAATATTGTCATAGCTTTACGCAATTACCCCACGGATTGTGCAGCATAAAACATTTCTAAAGGTCAGGTGCGTTCAATTCCACCCCAACACTGAGCGCAGAACCCATCCAGTAAATTTTCACTATCTTCTAAAAACAATCGCATGGCAGATATAGCCTCATTTGAATTTAATTATCCTCCAGTGTTTATTTAATAGACACAGCACTAAGATTTTATTCGGCTTCTTAACTCGTGTGGGTAGTTATAAATGAACCCGTTTGTGCAGTTAAGCGAATGTAATTTCGTGTGTAATGGTGCGATGTAATTTTTAGGGTTTGTTAGCCCACTCCTTGGTGATAAGTAAGGCCGGATTCTATATGATTTTGACTTGCAATGTTGTTGATATAAATGTGGGGTTGATAATCAAAACTTATCGGTATTGGTCAGAATTTTTTTTTGTGCAAATTTTCCTTCGCACGAACCTAGCCTATTACTTATAATTTTTATGACATATAATAATTTTGAAAGCCAACTTATTGTATTGTATGTATAAGCAGCTGGTGTCCGCAACTCTACGTCGAAAGCGCGTTTTTTTCCTGAACTGACTGAACCATTGATAACTGGATTCATACCTCGACACCTCAATTTTGACAATGTGTTGACTATTAGCATAAGCATTTCATTGGTCAGTCACGAGGATTCCTCTAAAACGAAACTACACCAATTGATCACCCACGACACGTTCACCGCCATTTACCATTTATCCAGCCAACACTAAAAATCGAGACATCACGACCATTCAGCAAAACGCCTTTCAGAATCCCCTAAATCATTTCATTGAAAGCTAAAAACTCTTCCGTTCCATTGGCGATAGTGGCATTATGAAAGGCTACAGCAAATATTCTGGCAACATTAGCATATGAATGATACAGGGTAAAAAAGAGTCGCTCTCCCCTCCCTCAGGTGGGATGCCCGGACCGGAAATAGGTTCGAGCGCAGGCACCGTAAGCTTCCTTTGGAGATAGGGTGTAGTGGACTGCGTTTTGTGAATGGTATGGATTTTCCAGGATTTTTTGGTAGTTATTGAACTTTTTTCTATACTTGTGCTGTGAGACCTTGCTTCGTTTCATTATATTTGATCAACGGAAAGTACCCTGTAGGTTTTAATTTATTTGCAAGTATCAAAATATGTCGCTTAAATGGCCGTATTTTTTCTTGCGTTGACTTAGAAGCTTGATTTTTTTAGACCTCTAAGAAACTACAGAGTCTACGTATTTGATATTTATTTCAACTTGATACCATACGCGTTCCTGAGAAAAAGGGTCTTGATAGACTGACGGGTGGACAACGAAGTAATCCAATAAGGGTTCCGTTTTTCCTTTTGAGATATGGAACCGTAAAAATACTTGTTACCTAAGTAATTAAACCCTTTTTTTAACATACGGACATCCCTAATCAAATCAATCAACTCAGCTTATCGCAGTCCACTGCTGAACTTAGTCCTCTCCCAGGCTGCGCCACAACACCCTGTCCTCGGTCTTCCGCATCTAGTCTGTCCCTGTCATATATTATGTACACATCATTCAAAATTCAACTCCCATCTCACTTTGATGCAGTAGGTAAATGTCACGTCATAATTTATTATTATGATTTCGTTTATTTATTTATACATTTATTAAATACATTTTTAAATATTTTTTATAAAAGTCATAAAAAAATAAAAGACATTGCCTAATTTTGTATGGAAGTTGGACCAAGTGCTGCCTAGAATACTCACATAGTGCATTTTGTTCCTCAGACCATCACTAACCTGTATTTCAAAGCGCATATAAATCTATCCCAGGAGTCCAAAGAAAAACAGTCTCTTGTTTTGAATATTTTTATTGGAAAAAATTAACTTAGTAGCAACAAATCAACTATTAAACAGTTATTGTGCATTCAATTATAATTGTAGTAATTGTATTTTGATGTTGTAGTTGGAGTTGGACGTCGGAACCACCGGGGTAACCTACTGGCCAGTTTTATGGAGAAGGAAGGCCTCTTTATGATGAATTCCTTCTTCAAAAAACGTGAGCACAGAAAGTGGACCTGGCAGAGCCCTGATGGGGCAACAAAAAATGAGATTGACTTCATTATGTCGACGAAGAAGCAAGTATTCAATGATGTCTCTGTGATCAACGTGGTGAAAACCGGAAGCGATCACCGCATGGTAAGAGGCACATTGAACTTAATTATCAAGCTGGAAAGATCTCGACTGATGAAGTCTACGCTCCGTCCAGCACCAATCCAAGTCCAAAACCCCGAGAGCTTTCAGCTCGAACTTCAGAATCGTTTCGAGTGCCTAGGGAGCTCCGTGGACGATTTTAAGGATGGGTTCGTGGAAACTGTCCATACGGTCGGGTCCAAGATCTTTAAGACCCGTCGTACAAATGGAAACAAGAAGCTCTCTGATCCTACTATTCAACTCATGAAGGAGAGGCGCGAGATGATCCTCCAATCTTTAGACGATGCGGTCCGTAAGTACCGGCAGCTCAATAGACGGATCTCTAAGTCCTTGAAAAGCGACCTTCACCGCTTTAGTGCAGACCGCATTAAGGATGCGATATTGGGCAGAGCCAGCTTGCAAAACTGAAGACCGATGATGGCAGGATCGTATCCGCCAAACTTGAACTATTGAGAGGTTCTATGGACAGTTATACACGTCAACCAGTAACCCCGTTATGAATGTGGCAAACGACCCAAGAGCTAGATTAACCCGACACTATACCGAAGATATCCCGGACGTCAGCTTGTACGAGATTAGGATGGCTCTAAAGCAGCTTAAAAACAACAAGGCGCGGTGATGACGGACTTACGGCGGAACTCCTAAAGGCCGGTGGGAAACCCGTTCTTAAGGCTCTCGAGAAGCTGTTTGATTCCGTCATACTCGGGGTAAAACACCACACGCATGGAACAGAGGTGTGGGAGTACTCTTCTTTAAAAAGGTGTGTGAGTATGTCAGTCCGACTCTACGACCAGACCTCGAAACCTATCCTTCTGCAGCGAGGTGTGAGACAAGGAGACGTTATCTCTCCGAAATTATTCACCGCTGCACTGGAGGATGTCTTCAAGGTTCGACTGGAAAGGGCTAGGCATCAACATCAATGGCGAGTATATCACTAACCTTCGGTTTGCCGACGACATAGTTATCATGCCTGAGGCCATGGAGGACCTCAGTATAATGCTTGATGACCTCAGTAGAGCCTCCAAAAGAGTAGGTCTTAAAATGAACATGGAAAAGACAAAGGTCATGTCAAATGCCCATGTAACACCCACTTTCATAAAGATCGGAAACGCTACGCTCGAAGTTGTAGACGAGTATGTTTACCTAGGACAAACTGTCCAGCTAGGTAGGTCCAACTTCGAGAAAGAGGTCAATCGTCGAATTCGACTCGGCTGGGCAGCGTTCGGGAAGCTACGCAATATCTTCTCGTCCCACATACCACAGTGTCTCAAGACGAAAGTCTTTGACTAGTGCGTGTTGCCAGTGATGACTTATGGCACTGAAACGTGGTCGCTCACAATGGGCCTTATCAGAAGGCTAAAAGTCACCCAAAGAGCAATGAAGAAGGCTCTGGATCACCAAAATGGATCACAAGTGACGTAAGACAGCAAAAAGTAGTCGGTTTTTTTTTTAATTCTGGCATCTCGCAGCTGACCACTAAGGTCCTGGCTGGTTAACCGAACTTTCCTGTGGCTGCCTTTAGCTACTACACTAAAAGTCACAGTCACAGTACTACACAGGGCATAAACTATTCTAAATTAAAATTAGGCGAACGCTCGCTAAAGGCACGGGAGGGGGGGGGGGGGCGCGGTTGCTGGGTCCATAAGGGAGTATAGGGGGGTATTTATAAATACATTTTTGAGAAAAAATATATCAAAAACGTTGTTTAATGCAAGATTAGTCATTATCACAAAAACTGGATTTATTTATTTTTCCTGGGACCAATTTTTTTTTTTTTATTTTTTTATAATTCATGTGTATGCTACAGTACCACTAGACCAACTCACATTCCTAGGCAGCACTTGGTCCAAACCTAGGCAATCTCCTTTGAAAATATAAAAAATTGTAGCCCACCGGCATTGGGAACAGGGTCCAAGCTACCGGCGGTCAGGGCTCCAGAGAGAGGAACCTCCTAACAATGCGAACCGTGTCCAGAAGTACCGCTTTCTGAATCAAGCTCTTGATCCACGAGAGCGTCCTCAGGTGTTGGTCGATAGCTCTTGGCTATTAAAAATATTTAAATTATTAAAAATATGTAAACCTAACTAAAATAAATTATTAAAAATATTGGAGCAACTACTTATACACTAATGGTCGTAAGCGCTACTGCTGCTGCGGTCGGGCTAAGTGTTCTTGGGTTTTTCCATCTGGAATTTCTCCATAGCAGCCCGGAGTCTGGATTTGTGCCCGGTAGATAGCAATAGATTCACCCTCTATTACATGGAACTTAAAAATAACTGGTGAAATGTGGGTGTAGGTACTATAGGTGCACCTCTGCCTAACCCTACGGGGAAAACAGGCTTAATGTTGTTTTATGTATTACATTAACTTCTAAATAGTAACTCACAACAATATCTATATTTCCTGTTTTTCAAAGAAATGGAATCGTAAGTAAAAAGAAAATGTTAACAAATCCTTAGTGTTCGTTACCATCTATAGAAATATTTTCTGCACTTAATAATTTTCCAGCTAATGATTTTACGCAGCACTTTACGTTGTGTGGTGCATCAAGTTGGTGCAATTCAAAAACTGAGAATTCATGAAATAAAAGTTTAGTTACGAGTATAAATATAATTATATTCTAACACTGCTGCGTGCATAAACCTATTTTTACTTATTGCAATAAATTTTAAAGAAAAAAAGAAAGAAAACGATTTGATTGCCTTGATAAATAAATATCTCGTTTTAAAGGTCTGAGAATAAGCTTCCAGCAGCGGCTGCAACAGTGATTATTGTCTCCTATAGATGTTTTGCAATGCTTACACTTTATACATACTGTTACGATTGTTAATGTAATGTCAAACTTATAGAATCACAAACCTTACAAAATGAGGAACACAGCGTTGCTGCTAAGCATGTCAAATAATAAGAAAGTAAACAACTAAAAGTATTTAGAAACAATAAGAAACTAAGCAAATTGATAATGGCTGGTATTTATTTTAATTACTTATTAGTATTATAACAAAATTTCTTAAATCCAAAAATGTTACGAAAATACAACGAGCATAAACGTTCGATAATCGGTTATCTATTTCTAGATTAAACTTCATCCTAACTACCTTACTAACCTAACCTAACTTTAAATTAAAATGCGAAAGTGAATTTGTTAGTTTGTTACTCTTTCACGCTATCGATATCGTCCATGACCTAGAGAAGGACAAAATGACAAAAGGTACCTTTTATCTCGACATTCTTACAGGATCGAGACTTATGCAGGTGAAACCGCGGAGCACAGCTAGTAATGAACATAAAAAGGTACTTCAGGAAATCAACTGCACAAAATTTAAAACGCTGTCCGCTCATCACTCAAACACAACCCTACAAAGAACATGCGGGGCACGTCTAACCCCGGAACGACGCGACTGCGCTGATTTCAGTCTCTTTTTACTTTCTCAATGATAGATAGATTCGATTCTTTTATAAGAGGTGCACCCTTCTTTTAACGGTATCCTTTTGTTGCGGGCTTCGGTGCAGGTGGCTCTATTTTTGCACTTTATAGAGGTGTAATTGAATCTGAAGTTTATTTGAACATGTAGTGTAGGTACGATAGTGATAGGTACGATTGTGAAAGATGTGTGAGCGAATTGTTGTACGAAAGAAAATATTTTTATCCTAAAAGTTGGCAACGTCGCAAATAGCTGTCAAATATTTACCTATTTTGATTAATTTGGCAATATTACTTTATGGAAATATGAAATGTGGCTAACTAATGAACTAGAATATTAATCACTATATAATTGTATAAGAATTAGTGGAAATGACGCGCGTGCCGTTAGCGTTTTTTTATAGATCCAAGCGACACACAAGAGCAGTGGTGGCCCAGTGCTAACGGCCCCGACTTACGAGTTGTAGGCGCGGGCCTGCGGACGGAGAGCAATGGGCAGCTCGCCGTCCGATAAGGACCAGGCCTGGGTCGACGGCGCGTCGTGTTCCACGCGCGCCTCAAAGAGATGTCAGCAAAACTGAGGGGGTCCGCTAGGGCCGATGCCTGCCGGGGTTGCGGGTAGGAACCGTGAAACCGTGGCCCCTGGCAAGGCAAGGGAAGGAACACGGGTGGGTTTTAGTCAGTAAGAGTCTGACACGCCTTTACGCTCCGCCCAGAGCGGGAGAAGTCATTTGATGATTTCCCATCCAAAAAACAAAAAAAAAAAAAAGGCCGTGGATTCGAACCCGGCGCTTTACTTTGTGTTTGTGTAAATAATTTCATCACCACTTCTCAAAACGGTGAAGGAAAACATAGTGAGGAAACCGGCATGTCTTAGAACCAAAAAATTCGAAGACATGTGACATCTACCAACCCGCACTGGGCCCGTGTGGTAGATTACAGCCCACTCCCTCTCACAGAGAGGAGGCCTGTGTCCCAGCAGTGGGAACTTCAATAGGCTGATGATGATGATGATGAAGCGACACACAGTGTGAACGTGGTGCTCCTAACCAAACCATGCCCTATCTGTTGGAGTGTCCAAAGTCTCCATACACCTGCACTTATGAGGACGTAAAAAATGCTACTGATTTAATTATTGTCAAGGTAAACGATATCAACGATATTATTAAATAATCCCAAAATAGAGTTCCTTAAATCAACGACAAAACCACAAAAATAAATTCCCTGCATCCTCCCTCCGTCGATTTTCTCCATTTTCTCTAAGTTAATTCAATAAACATTGAAAATGCATTAATGCATTAAAAAGTTCAGCAAAAAAGAAGCCAATTTTATTCCGCTGTGACCACTCACTTATTGAACAGATCTGTCCTCAATTAGTATCTAAATTAGAAAAGAGTTTTACTCTTGCTATATCTAGGTTAACTAAAGAGGTTCTAGTCTGTTTGCGATCTAAAATGGGTTTTCGCTACTTTAGAAATATAAAAAGTTGAATTTTTAATTATAAAATTATCTTGTCGAATTTTCTAAACAATTAGCAGATATTCATATCAGAATATATAATTATTATAAATGTGGGAATTCGGGGTTGAACAACTGGCAACATTATTAGAATGGGAAGTGATAGACGATCGGCATGACAACACTTAGTCGAAGTAGGAATGACGGACGACGAATGACCGCTAGAGGAAGAAGTCGGTAAATTATTTGAAGAAAAATTGTTTCACTGAACGCACTGGGCGCACAGGAACAATAAAAGAAAAAAAAGAAAAATTAAATAGGTAGGTTCTTAAAAATACAATCGATCTAGCATCAAAAAGTTTCTAACACGTTGACTGCTTTGCAATTATTACTAGGCATATTACTTAATTTTCTTAACTTTTTATTTATTTAAGTACCTTATTTTTTTTTTACAAAACATGTTTAATTTCAATAAATCACAATTTGTAAAAAAAAAAACTTTCTATAAATCATCTTGAAGTTATAAAAAAAGTACTTCTAAACTTATAACCCTTATCTGTATAAATGTTTAATGATCTACCATTGTGGTTGATGGCACCACATAGGTAATCCGCTTTCAAACCATTATGTACCCCACGGATATATTATGATGTACCCGCAGTCACCACCCGAAGATTTTCATAAATCTACATACATAGACATATCTACATAGTCTATTTGTAGACTAGTCGCCGAGATCAAAAAGACTGTGCTGACTTCTGACTGACTCACATTTAATAGCGTTAAATGTGAGTCAGTCAGAAGTGAGCACAGACTAATGAATGAGTCAGAGAATTAACACCATTATTAGCAAAAAGGAGAACATTCACGGTCCATACATTTTTGGGCTAAATGTGAAAGTGCCGGCCAAACAAAAAAAAAGTTATATTCTGTTAGAACATGTCATTCTCTTCACTTTTTACTATGGGACCAAATCTGTAGGGCCATTCCCTGCGCTGTTATACGTCTTTGTAAAATATTTTTTTCCGTATGTTTTAGTTAAGAGAATAACAGTAGTCTAATTATAATAATAGCTTTTTATGGCAGTAATCATTACAGTCATCATCTTTTATTGTGAAACGAAGGTTCTAGGGTTATTCTCCACATACCTACAGTATGAGAAATAGTTTTTTTTATCAGCCGAAAGACGTCCACTGCTGGACATAGGCCTCCCGCAAGCCCCGCCACTTTGATCAATTCTGTCTGTGCTTCCCGCATCCAGCGGATTCCTGGTCATCGGTCCATCTTGTGGAAGGCCTTTCAACGCTACGTCTTCCGGTACGCGGTAGCCACTCCAGAATCTTTGGCCCCATCGGCCATCTGGTCTGCGAGCAATGTGTCCAAGCAAGTTTAGCAATTCTTCGGGCTATGTCAGTTACCTTGGTTCTCCTGCGGATCTCTTCATTTCTGATTCGATCACGTAGGGAAACTCCAAGCATAGCCCTCTCCATTGTTCTTTGGGTGACTTTTAGCCTTCTGATAAGGCCCATTGTGAGCGACCACGTTTCAGTGCCATAAGTCATCACTGGCATCACGCACTGGTCAAAGACTTTCGTCTTGAGACACTGTGGTATCTGGGACGAGAAGAGTTATTGCGTAGCTTCCCGAACGCTGCCCAGCCGAGTTGGATTCGACGCTTGACCTCTTTCTCGAAGTTGGACCTACCTAGCTGGACAGTTTGTCCTAGGTAATAAAAAATACTTGTCTACAACTTCGAGCGTAGCGTCTCCGATCTTTATGAGACTGGGTATTACATGGGCATTTGACATGTCCTTTGTCTTGTCCATGTTCATTTTAAGACCAGAGTGGGTCTTGGAGGCTCTACTGAGGTCATCGAGCAGTATACTGAGGTCCTCCATGGTCTCAGTCATGATAACTATATCTTCAGCAAACCGAAGAATAGTGATATACTCGCCATTGATGTTGATGCCTAGTTCTTTCCAGTCCAGAACCATGAAGACATCCTCCAGTGCAGCGGTGAACAGTTACGGAGAGATAACGTCTCCTTGTTTCACACCTCGCTGCAGAAGGATAAGTTTCGAGGTCTGGTCGTGGAGTCGGACTGACATAGTGGCGTTTTCGTATAGGCACAAATTTATAGTTTTGGAATGTGCTAATCAAGGCCTTAAATTAGATACCCATATTGTAAATAATTGTTTAAGTTTTTTTTATTTTTTTTTAAGTTTGTCCATACTGCCACGACAAGTTTTTTTTTTCGAATAAAATATAGCCTATGTCACTCGGGATGATATAAGGATTCTAACGATACCTCATACATCCAAATCTGTTCAGGCATTTAAAAGTTATGGTGGAACAAAGAAACTCACATACATACATGAACCCTGAACACATTACACTCCTTTTTGGGCAGTCGTGTAAAAACAATAGTATTGCTTGGGCAAAAGTTTATTTAGAAAGTTACTTTTTAGGGTTCCGTACCCACTCCGGAAGAGTGCCAAACGGAACCCTATTATTAAGCCTCTGCCGTTCGTTCGTCCGTCTGTCGGTTAGCGGGCTGTATCTCATGAACCGTAATAGGCAGACAGTTGTTGTTCGCAGATTGTGTATTTCTACTGCCGCTATATCAACAAATAATAATAGTATGTTTGTTGCGCTGATACGCTAAAACGGCTGAACGGATTTGAATGGCTAGCACACGGGTAGACTTGGAATAGCACATAGGGTACTTTTTATCCCGGTAGTACGTTCCCGTGGGATAATTTCCGACATACGAGTACAAGCGGGACATACACGCGGGCGAAGCGACTGGCAAAAGCTAGTAATGTATAAACATACATAAACTCACACCTTCTTACCATGGGTGAAGGCAGAAAGGACAAAACGCCACTTGCTACGATCCTAACATATTCCTTTTGCCTCGTTTACGTTCATACATTTGGTCATACACGCTTGCCGGTTGCGAGTACTACGCACCTGTCCTTTCTGAAGAACATCACCAATAAGGTCAGTATATGTCCTCCTATAGGGCGTCCCCTCCCGGCGTTACCAGTCACATCTGCCTTGTAAATACATTTTGTTAGCCGCCTTTCATTCACCCTCTCAACTTACTGGCATATAGCTGATGTTGTAAGGAGTAACTTAAGCTACTTTTATTTAATCAAAATGAATTTATAGGGGGCCACACGGGCGAAACCGCGGGCAGCAGCTTGTGTTGTATAAATACAAACAAAATAAGTGTTTGTTTTGTGTCATTCATCCGAAACAATTTTTTATACATACATAACTTTTTTTTCCTTATAGGAATTTTTTCCGCTATAGTGAATCAGCCACTGCGTCAATTGAGACGTCAAATCAGAATACACCATTACAACACAAACCGGAGTAAGAAAGTGAAGCTAATTCTTCTCACTTTTAGTCGTATTGTGATGGATGGCCCCGTCTAGACATTCTCGAGGGAACCTCATTTCTTAGATTTGTCTTGTTCGCAGTGACTGATATTAAGACATACTTTTACATCCATTGATGTATTTGGTAAATAGTTTGATGGAACTTTGCTTTTGTGAGAAGCAATCTTATGGACTTTTCCTGTTCTTAATTTCTAAAAAAACTGTCTTTAATTAAAAGTAGATTTTTTATTGACCGTGCGTATTAGATCAATCTTAAAAACAACTGCTTCTTTATTATTATCGGGTTGACTACACAATTGCAGTTCCTATAAACTCGTCGCCGAATCGTTTTACATACCAATAGTAAATCGCGAAAAAAAATCTGCTGTTCCCTTTTTTTTTGGGTGGGAAATCATCAAATGACGTCTTCCGCTCTGGGCGGAGCGGAAGGGCGTGTCAGACTCTTACTGACTAAAACCCATCCGTGTTCCTTCCCTTGTCTTGCCAGGGGCCACGTTTTCCCCTTAGCACTACCCGCAACCCCGGTAGGCATCGGCCCTAGCGGACCCCGTCAGTTTTGCTGACATCTCTTTGAGACGCGCGTGGAACACGAAGCGCCGTCGACCTGGGCCTGGTCCTTATCGGACGGCGAACTGCCCGTTGCTCTCCGTCCGCAAGCCTGCGCCTACGGTGGCCGGAAATCTGCTACCAATTCCCGACGCCCGGGGCGTCTCCTACGGCGGCGGCGGCTAGGGCTGCTAGGGCGAGGCATTTGCCTCTCCCTCTCGCGCTCCGCCTCCTCCTTCGCGAGCATTACTGCTTCGCAGAAGGAGGTGACGACTTGCCATGCCCTCTCGCTCCGCACCATGGCCTGGACCAGGGCCGAACGCGAGAGGTCACTGCCGCCGATCGCCCCCACGAGGACACGGCGGTGCTCCGCCCAAGTCGAGCAGACCTCCACCGTATGCTCCACCGTGTCCTCCGGACAGTCCACACAGTGGTGACACCTGGGCGTTTCCTCCCGCCTTATGCGAAACAGGAACCTCCCGAAACAACATCTGCTGTTCCCTACATTTATGTTCGCAAAATTCGTCAAATGTCATGAACTACAGATTTTTTTTTTCACGATTTCTGGTTTGGTCCCATATTAAAGTCTGTCGTGATATTCGAGGAGTAAAGACGTTATGGCGTTTTTTTTTTACCGATACCTCATTGGCGTTTGGATTAATTGTTTTCCATTTAGAAACTAAAACCTCCCAATCTATGTGTTTTTGATTGTTGTTTTTATTCTGTTCGCAGTTAGTAGTCTTTGTACTGTCAGTAGTTCTACGGCGCGATTTATACGCCGTTACCGTAAAGAAACCGGGCCGTTTGCACACCAAATGGCGTAAGGCTGTTATAGTTGTCTGATTAATTAGTCAAGGTGCACGGGGTCGCCTGAAATTCAACTACTAATCTAGAATATTCTGATTATCTCCAGAACGTACCCACCCGCAATTCAGTATTCATGTTTCAAGAATCGCAAACTAGTCGAGCGTTCCTGAAAACGTGACTAGATTTTTATCAGCACAACAGTGTTATATTCTAATCATAAATTCTGTTTGTGTCTCAGCACCTTACAACAAAGCATACAGTTAATTTATATGACTGAAATCATGAATATTCCCCTATAATTTGTTGCAGTCTCTGTTATGTTAAACTTAATTTTTTATTATATTTTATACCTATATTTTTTTTTCACCTTTGATCAACAATAGTAGGTACTAGATTTCCGAAAAGCGCATCAAAAATGGCCGTATAAAAAGACCACAAAATAATTTTGCAACATAGTTTTTTCAACTTTATTGCTTAGAAATCATGTTTTATTTTTCCATACATATTCATTTTCTTATTTTTAAAATACGTTTCATTTTCAATCAAAGTAGTGAATAATATAATGATTGTTAACAATAATAAACTTTACGTTTTGTTTTATAATCAAGTTATTACAATCGTGGCCATTTGAGCTAGGTATGTGTTTTTGTTCCTGATCCTTAATCTAGAGAGTCTTAAGAGTACTACATACAAAATATAATCAAAATTGGCCTATGACTGATACAGGAAGACAGTTTGAGGACCTGCCTAGCTATTATAGAATTGATTTAAGGCCTCACAGGAATTTTAAAACTAAAACAAAATCAATTTAGGTGTTCGCCTATTTTTTTAGGTACATGCATAGTTAATAAAAGCTTATTTAGTGGCCTTCTATAAGTGCAGGTAAAATTACTGCATACTATTTCATTAATGAACTACCGAAAAAAATCACAAAAAGGAATACGAACCTATGTGACATAGAAAGCTTATTTTGTCATGTACTCACATCTGGGTGTTTTCTCGTGGACCTACTTTTTTGTCCTACCAGTAGGTCCACGAGGGCATGTTATTTCTGTTGGTCCTACTGAACTGTTGAACCCAACATGAACCTCCTGTATAAAGAATTTTAAGAGTCACTAGGTGTGACTAGGTTGCAGGCGTTTCTTCGCCGGAGAACGGTCTGCTCAAGACAAATGACAAGTTGTTTGCTGTGTCGAAGCATGAGTGTTTCATATTGCGTAGACCTCCTTTAGTACATACCTCCTTAAAAGAATATCGATGACGCTGATATAACATTTACAGCCATTTACTTCTTTTTGAATAATAAAATATTAACTTAAGGTTTATCTACATATGACAAAATATAGTTAAAATATAATATAAGTTAAAATATTAATGAAATGTTAAGTTTGTTCTTTTTATATTATAATAAAGCAATATCGTAATTTTTCTTTGTATTATTTTCAATGAAAGCAGTAGGACAACTGAAACCATACCTAGTCTAATTTCTGTACACAGGAGGTTCATGTTGGGTTCAACAGTTCAGTAGGACCAACAGAAATAACATACCCTCGTGGACCTACTGGTAGGACAAAAAAGTAGGTCCACGAGAAAACACCCTCACATCTTACTACTATTTAATATATGTATTTCCTTTACCACAAAACATAGCCTAGTAATAGCCGAGTGGTGTGACCGTCAGACTGCCAAGTCATAAGTCTCGAGTTCAAACCCAAGGCACGCACCTCTGACTTTCGGATTCATGTGCGTATTGTATAATTATCACTTGCTGCAAAAACGGTAAAAGAAAACATCGTAAGATTGATAGATAGATAGAATACTCTTTATTATGTACACCATAAAAATAACAGACATAGATTATTTTTTTTTACATAGGGTGACACAATGGGCGGTCTTATCGCTAAAAGCGGTCTTTTACAGACAACCTTTGGATGGATTAAAGTAAGAAGGAGAGACAATACTGCAGGTAGTCAGTGGTTTACCATTTACATAAATAATAAGGATACGCATGCCTGAGAGATATTTCTCGATGGCATGTGAAGCCGGCTACCGGCTACCACAACCACCGGAAACTGGACCTGGCAACTTATAACACGCGTACACTCCGGACCGACGAGAAGATCATCGAACTCGAGGAAGAATTGAGCAGGTTACGATGGGGTATAATAGGATTATCCGAAGTCCGAAGAGAGGGGGAGGACTCGATAATCCTTAAATCCGGAAACTTGCTCTATTTCCGGGAGGGCGACCAGCAGTCCCAGGGTGGTGTCGGGTTTATCGTCCACAAGTCCCTTGTGAGCAACGTAGTGAAGATCGAGAGTGTGTCGACCAGGGTGGCGTACCTTATACTCAGAATATCCGCAAGATATTCGCTGAAGGTCGTACAGGTTTACGCCCCGACCTCGTCACACCCCGACGATGAGGTGGAGACCATGTATGAGGATATTTCTAGAGCCATGCATGCCTCTAAAACTCACTTCACCGTTGTCATGGGGGACTTCAACGCGAAACTGGGCAAACGAAATGATGATGAGCTGCGAGTGGGGCAATTTGGAGTTGGACGTCGGAACCACCGGGGTCACCTACTGGCCAGTTTTATGGAGAAGGAAGGCCTCTTTATGATGAACTCCTTCTTCAGAAAACGTGAGCACAGAAAGTGGACCTGGCAGAGCCCTGATGGTGCAACAAAAAATGAGATTGACTTCATTATGTCGACGAAGAAGCAAGTATTCAATGATGTCTCTGTGATCAACGCGGTGAAAACCGGAAGCGATCACCGCATGGTAAGAGGCACATTGAACTTAAATATTAAGCTGGAAAGATCTCGACTGGTGAAGTCTACGCTCCGTCCAGCACCGATCCAAGTCCAAAACCCCGAGAGCTTTCAGCTCGAACTTCAGAATCGTTTCGAGTGCCTAGGGAGCTCCGTGGACGATTTTAACGATGGGTTCGTGGAAACTGTCCATACGGTCGGGTCCAAGATCTTTAAGACCCGTCGTACAAATAGAAACAAGAGGCTCTCTGATCCTACTATACAGCTCATGAAGGAGAGGCGCGAGATGATCCTCCAGTCTTCAGACGATGCGTTCAAGTACCGGCAGCACAATAGACGGATCTCTAAGTCCTTGAAAAGCGACCTTCGTCGCTTTAGTACGGACCGCATTAAGGACGCGATAGAGCGGAATAAGGGCTCCAAGGTCTTTGCAAGAGATCTGTCTATTGGGCAGAGCCAGCTTGCAAAGCTGAAGACCGATGATGGCAGGATCGTATCCGCCAAACCTGAAGTATTGAGAGAGATCGAGAGGTTCTATGGACAGTTATACACGTCATCCAGTAACCCCGTTACGAATCTGGCAAACGACCCAAGAGCTAGATTAACCCGACATTATACCGAAGATATCCCGGACGTCAGCTTGTACGAGATTAGGATGGCTCTAAAGCAACTTAAAAACAACAAGGCGCCGGGTGATGACGGAATTACGGCCGAACTCTTAAAGGCCGGTGGGAAACCCGTTCTAAAGGCCCTCCAGAAGCTGTTCAATTCCGTCATACTCGAGGGTAAAACGCCACAGGCATGGAGCAGAGGTGTGGTGGTACTCTTTTTTAAAAAGGGCGACAATGCCCTGCTTAAGAACTATAGGCCCATCACACTTCTGACCCATGTCTACAAGCTGTTTTCAAGAGTCATCACGAACCGTCTCGCACGCAGGTTTGACGACTTCCAGCCTCCCGAACAAGCCGGATTCCGTAAAGGCTTTAGCACCGTGGACCACATACATACGCTGCGGCAGGTTATACAGAAGACCGAAGAGTATAACCTGCCTCTCTGCTTAGCGTTCGTGGATTACGAGAAAGCCTTCGATTCGATCGAGACATGGGCTGTACTGCAGTCTCTTCAACGGTGCCAGATCGACTATCGGTACATCGAGGTGTTAAAGTGCCTATACAAAGACGCCACTATGTCAGTCCGACTCCACGACCAGACCTCGAAACCTATCCTTCTGCAGCGAGGTGTGAGACAAGGAGACGTTATCTCTCCGAAACTGTTCACCGCTGCACTGGAGGATGTCTTCAAGATTCTGGACTGGAAAGGGCTAGGCATCAACATCAATGGCGAGTATATCACTGACCTTCGGTTTGCCGACGATATAGTTATCATGGCTGAGACCATGGAGGACCTCAGTATAATGCTCGATGACCTCAGTAGAGCCTCCAAAAGAGTGGGTCTTAAAATGAACATGGACAAGACAAAGGTCATGTCAAATGCCCATGTAACACCCGCCCTCATAAAGATCGGAGACGCTACGCTCGAAGTTGTAGACGAGTATGTTTACCTAGGACAAACCGTTCAGCTAGGTAGGTCCAACTTCGAGAAAGAGGTCAATCGTCGAATCCGACTCGGTTGGGCAGCGTTCGGGAAGCTACGCAATATCTTCTCGTCCTACATACCACAGTGTCTCAAGACGAAAGTCTTTGACCAGTGCGTGTTGCCAGCGATGACTTATGGCACTGAAACGTGGTCGCTCACAATGGGCCTAATTAGAAGGCTAAAAGTCACCCAAAGAGCAATGGAGAGGGCTATGCTTGGAGTTTCCCTACGTGATCGAATCAGAAATGAAGAGATCCGCAGGAGAACCAAGGTAACCGACATAGCCCGAAGAATTGCCAAACTTAAGTGGCAATGGGCAGGACATATTGCTCGCAGAACAGATGGCCGATGGGGCCGAAAGGTTCTGGAGTGGCGACCACGTACCGGAAGACGTAGCGTTGGAAGGCCTCCCACAAGATGGACCGATGACCTAGTAAAGGCCGCAGGAATTCGCTGGATGCGGGAAGCACAGAATCGGTCGAAGTGGCGGTGCTTGGGGGAGGCCTATGTCCAGCAGTGGACGTCTTTCGGCTGATATGATGATGATGATGATGTGAAGCCAAGTCAGAGGCCCATGGGCGGCTTTAAAACTCTGACACCAGGTTAGCCACTAACCACACGAAAAAGAAGAAGACCACAAAACTCAGTTTTAATTTAAACCGTTTAAAATCACGACTTAACAAGCGAGAATTCCCTTGCGACTGGTCGCAGTGCCGTTGCGTTACGATTTATTTGGGCCGGAGTGAGGCGCACTCATTTATCGGACCAATAAAATAAATCAGGCGCGTTTAGCTTGCTGACGTTTACGCGCAGTTGACACGTCGTTGTTGGTTAGGCTGTTTACAGACGTATGGGTTTTGTCTTGTTAGTGACTTTGGTTTTGAAAAGATTTGAGACTGACTTCAAGTCTGTTTTATAAAGATAAAACAAAAAAAAAATACTGCTTGACTGTCACTAATGAGACACAATTAAATTTTAATTGTTATCCAACTGCAGCCGTCTGTTGGACGGTTGAGCTCATATTATGTGTATGCATCTAAATTAGACAAGGAATGGATGTTGTTTTTTTTTTTTTTAGAAAATTGCAAGATTGCAGATGTGCAACATAGTATCATATAATTATCAAACTAGATTAATGTTTTATTTTCGCGGAGTCTTATAAACTAATTCCTCCATAGATAAGTAGTTATAATCACTCATGCAGATCTTAATTTTATCACAAAATGATATTGTTAGTCTGCGGCAGATTCTTTAGAACGTGTCCAAAACACTTAAGGGGACTACATGAACTAAACGCAAGTTTTCTTATGCCTAAAAGTATAATCACTGCAGTAAACAAAATCAGAAAAATAGACATACAGCTTGGCCAAAAAGTCGTGAACGTGGTGACATTTGGAACTAAATATTTTACTTACTACAGACCTATAATGATGGCACTATACTTTGTCGACAAGTGCTAGTAGATTTTGATTTGAGTCACCCACAAGCAGCGTTTATTGTTGTACATTTATTTGAAAAATCTATTTCCCATTCGAAGTGACTTAAAGTGCGATAGTAGCGCCCTCAATTTTTTTCAACTCTTTTTGGCCAATATGATAATCTTCAGGATATTATGCTAATTAGTAATGGGTGTTAAAAACATAATACAACTAATTTGATACGATCGAAAAAAATCACGAAGAAACCTCTAAAAATATCTTACACGATTAAAAACCATATTATAAAAGTTACAAAATCAAATTCAGAGTTATAATTGCAATTCATTATTAATTATAATATTCTAGTTCACTAATTAGCGATATTTCATTTATTTCCATACAGTAATATTGCCAAATTAATCAAAACAGGTAAATATTTGTATTATAATATTCGTAGTTGGTAAGTAGTTGATGTTGTATCCGTTTTAACTGTAGAAAAGGCATTTGGTAAGTTTCCAAATCCTTTTTAGGGTTCCGTACCCGAAGGGTGACAAACGGAACCCTATTCATAAGCCTCCGCTGTCCGTCTGTCTGTCAGCGAGCTCTATCTCATGAACCGTAATAGGTAGGCAGTTGAAAATTTCACAGATTGTGAATTTCTATTATAACAAATAATAAAATTAAAAAATAAAGGGGGGTCGCCATACAATAAAATTAAATTTTGAAAAAAAAATAATCTGTCCCTGGCATGTGGGGTATCATTGTCTAGAGCTCATCAAGTAGAAAATAAATATAATTTTTATTTGTTTTTATCTTCAAAAATGATGAATTAGGGGGCCGTAGAAGTTGTCTGTTTTAGACCATTTTTGTACGAGCTCTATCTCAACAACTAAACAAATTAGGAATTTGAAACTTGTGTGTATCATGTACCGTATACTGTTTATAATCAACAAATACTAAAAACGCCGATTAATAACGTATTTTATATAATATGGGCGATTTACTGCAACTTAAAAATAATATTTTGTATTTCATGCTAATATTATGCGATATAAATTCCACAGATAACTATTTACTAGTCGGAGTAATGACATGGAATTAGTAAGTACCTACTATCATGGCAGCATATACTATTTCGATCATTTAAATTTCGATCATCCAAAAAGGTCTACAAAATAAGCTCTCTTCAAAAGATTTTAAAACCGGCCAGTATTTTTTGAGTTTAAGAACTTTATCGACTTTTTTCAAAGTATCCCTAGACGGTGTTGCCGTGTTGATGTGTGTACTCGTACCTCATGTTAAAACTACACTCCAATAGACAATAATATTCAGTAACATTGAAATGAATGGTGGTACATACAGGGTACTATTCAGTTACCTTAAACCGTTGTGGATACAATTTCATACTGAGAAAACTTATTTGTGTAAAAATATTCAGCCACGGCGGCCAATCGGAGACTAGCCTTCGGCGTGGGAGATATTATAGTGCACAAGTGTATGCGCAGACACCGTCAGACACGAGTGCACTCTCTCTTCGCTTGAGTTTAGATTTCGATATTTTTTTTTGTTGGTACATTGGCGTGTGCTAGCTGTCATTATGGCAAATATATTTTATTTAATGTTTTGTGTTGAGTAATGTAAAATATTTGCATACTATTGTATAGAATCAAGTTTTTTTTCGTAACTGAACAGACAGCTGCGCTGCTAGCGAGTTTGTTGCGCCACTTCTTCTTTCCAGCAAAAGCACTAGGAAGTGGTGAAGGGCGGGCGTTTTTGGGGGACTGTCTTATGTAATTAGCCTAGTTTGAATAAATGACTTTTGAATTTGAATTATGACTATCAAAAATAACGTAATACCTATATTGACGGAATGTTGTAATTAAAATTTGGCGTACTACTTGCATTCTACTTATTTTGTACAATATAGTCTGATGTAGCAAGAGAAATCCTTTTATTTATAAGTAACTAGCTTTACCCGGCCCGGCGCACGGTTAGCACTAAGTACTTATCTACGGCGCACCTACCTTTCCTAATTACATATTTCTACCTAATTACCTACCCTACCTACCTACCCTAACTGCTACCTAACCTAACCTACCTACCCTACATATCTACCTGCTTACCTACCACTTATACCTATTTCAATCAATCAATCTTCCTAGCCTTTTTCCCAACTATCTTGGGGTCGGCTTCCAGTCTTACCGGTTGCAGCTGAATACCAGTATTTTACATGGAGCGACTGCCTATCTGACCTCCACAACCCAGTTACTGTTACAACACATATACCTATTTATACCTACTAATACTATGTTAGTAGCAAATAAATAACTTTGAATTTAGTTAATGCATGTTACTAAAATAAATGAAATAGACTTCTACACCTATAATTTAACACAACAAAATTTTTTCATTAAAATTAGACAATTTCTTTACAAATCTTTATGTTTTTTTATAGCGCCTCTGGTGTTACCTTTACGAAAGTATTACAAAAATGCATAGTGTTAAATCTTGTACGACATGGTATGGAACCCTTCG
This sequence comes from Conistra vaccinii, assembly GCA_948150665.1. Classification (NCBI taxonomy): domain Eukaryota; kingdom Metazoa; phylum Arthropoda; class Insecta; order Lepidoptera; family Noctuidae; genus Conistra; species Conistra vaccinii. Next base: position 19,685,621 of record OX411326.1, read on the forward strand.
TGTGCGAGTCCGACTCGCACTTGACCGATTTATTTTACATCTTAAACTAAATATTCGGTGTTAAAAAATAAAATAATAAAATCATTTTATTTCGAGTATCACTGACTCATAATAGAAACATTACACTCATACAGTCACATTACATACACAACATTACTAATTAAATTAAATTAATCCCATTCATGTCAATTCAATTCAATTCAATCCAATTCAATTCATGTCAATCTATGTTAAGATATTCATTTTTGCATTTCATAATCAATATTCTAGTTCACTAGTTAGCAGTATTTCATATTTCCTTATAGTAATATTACCAAATTAATAAAACAGGGAAATATTTTTGACATCTATTTGCGACGTTGCCCACTTTCAGAATAAACACTTAAAACTATTCTCATCATCCGACACTAAAAACGCAACTCATGCAAACAACCTAACCTTTAGAAATCTCGGCTCAAAATAGAATCGTTTCCAACATTCTGACAGACTCAAATTATTAGGATACCCACTGAAACTACGTTACCTAACATTTCACTCACTGTTTTTTGTTTACATTCTTCTGTAATATACAGCTTCCCGTTTTTGATGTGATTATTAACCGTTTATTTTGTAAACTCTGTTTTAGATTTTTAGGATTCTTTGTGATATATTCTCGAACGTCCACCGATCTAAGATTAAGTTTATAATAGGCCAATTAATTATTTTTTATTTTTTTATCCACTACTGGAAACTACTTGACCTGTATTTCACCTGATAGTAAGTGATGATCAAGCAGAAGGTGAAAGCGAGCTTCACCCGGAATCCTCAACCACATAACTGGCTATCTTACCTCCAAATGCCGAAACACAAAAATGCTGTTAACATTATTGTTATGATGTTCCTTCCTTCGACGACACTAAACAATAACGAACAGGCACTGTGTTGACGAGTTCTTCAAGCTGACAATACAAGCCCTCATCCTCGAAATCTCAATACAAAGGGTCAACATGAATTAGCTAGCAAAACTCCGCCGACATGACGGAATATAAGCATGATCAAACAAAAAATAAATTAAATTGATGTGTTTTTGGGGTCATCAACCGCAGGTAGTGAAGTCGCTTGAAATATCAATTAAAAAAATCAGTTTTCTTTGTGTAAACTTTGTGTGTTCAGTGTGATATCTAAACACGATAAAATTAAATAAACTGATTCTCTCAACTCATACTTAAAGAAAGAAAGAAAAATACCGTTATTTGATACAGAAACACGCGCATAAAAAAGATAATTAACTCGACCACATAAAATAGAACACAATAGATTTTAACATAATCACGAGCACAAAACAAATAGAATACAGAATATTTCAAGTAACAACACCGCCAGCGGTAGTTGACCCAAAAAAAATATCTCAAAACAAATATTTGTTTTATATTTTTTATTTTGTCGTGTTAAGATATCGGGACCCATCACATCTGCGCAGTTTCGCTAGCTAATTCAATTTGAGCCTGTATTTGGAATCTGCGCAGCATTACCAGCACCATTTTCCCACCCAAAACGATAATCCATACCCAAAACAAAGCCAACCCTCAGCTTTTCAATCCTCTATCAGTTCGAAAACCCTTTGTTTCTATTATTTGAAAGCATTTCAGCATAAACATGAACAGGATTCCATTCCGACATCCCTTTGCACTCCACCCAATATCCCAGTTTCATATGTGAACGAAGAACGTTTCAATACACCTCAAAACGCAATACATTCCAAAAATCCCTTGGAAACCCATCAAAATTTGCATCCAACCACGCAAGACAATCACTTACTCTAAGTAATTGGCAAGCACCGTTTAGATAACCAATCAAAGGCTCGTGACCTCATAGACGAGAGCCAGCCATGCAAAAGCGATCCTAAACCACTGGTTTCTAAATCTCAAAGTCCTGTATCAGAAGATCCTGAGATGTAGGTAATACCGAGATGGGAAGCAAACGTAAAGGCCAGATATCGGCCTAACAGCGTAATTGAATATCGGGGTTGAACCACGATTGACCCAGATATGGAAAATTCCAACTTGATTTGTGGCTGTGGAGTCGTTTTTATGGATCTGGAATGGCAATGAAGTGGACTTGAATTTATTATTATAGTCTTATTTCATCCTGAGTTGCAGGTTATCCTTGTAAGATGTGAGGGTTTCAACGTCAGTTTTTGCGATCAAAATACATTTGTCATGTACTCTGGTTTCTGTAGTAATAAAAAACACGGTACCACCGTCACTGATTAAAACGTGCGTTTTGTTTATGACACGACTTTTAGAAATACAAACCAAGACTATGAATAGAACTACGGCAGACATTATTTTGTAACCAAGTTTTCTTCCTTCAAATCTTTAAAAACCGGGTAAGTGCGAGTTGGAGGGTGCACACGAATGGTTCCGTACCGACATCGAGCAACAAAACGGCGAAAAAAACACGTTTCTTGAATGGGGATCGAGACCCTCTTTATTTTATTTGTTGTTTTAGCGGCTATAGTAGTACATATTCACAATTTGAAGTATGTACCTATCTATTATGCTGTGGCCGCATCTGCGTCTATCGTTACAAAGCAATGCGTGCCGAAGCTTCGTATGCTTTTCTCGCTAAATAGTTATCGCGCTAATGTGGTGGTCACATCAGCGGCTTTGCCACGTTTAATATCTACCGCCATGCACCTGGGCGATAAGTGCTATGCAGCCCGAACTATTACGACGATAACCGATACTGGTTGGTCACATCTGCGTGTATCGTATCACTGTGCGAAGCTTCGTCACGATAGTCGCAGATGCGGCTGCAGCATTACGGTTCATGTGATACAGCCCGCTGACAGACAGACGGACTCACGAACGGACAGCGGAGGCTTAGTAATAGGGTTACGTTTGGCACCCTTCGTTTACGGAATCCTAAAAACTGACAATCGAATCAATTTTAAATTTATTACTTCCAGCAAAAGAAATAAGTTATTACACCTTTGTTGACCTTACCAAGAAAATCTTTGATGGAATGAAAAAAAATGCAATAGCGACTCCATTCATTTCGAAGTATTTAATAGTAAAATGGAATAAAAACACTTCAATCTTAGAGCTATTATAATAATCCAGTTTTTATTCCATCAAATAACTGCAGACGTTCCTTCAATAGAATTTTATCTAGATTGCTTATTCCGTTAAATTATTCCCAGACTCTGAACTGAATAATTTCTTTCGTGATATTAAACTTGAGTTTATTTTTATTTTCGTGCTTACTCTAATGTTTTCTCTATTAGTACTGTCGACAATAGTTTCTTAATTTTTGTTAAATGTCTCATATACAAAATACAAAAGAATTAGTATACTTTTACGTCTTTAATGGCTGTGAATGCAATTATGACTAAATTTAAAGATATCGGTGAAGTTCATCAGAAAGACATTGACGGTGCGTAGTACTCGTATCCGGAGTGCATGTATGTCCAGATGTATGATCGTAAACGAAGCAAAAGAAGTATGTAAGAATCGTAGCAGGTGGCGATCTGTAGTTTTTGCCTTGAAGAAGCCTGCATAGGAAGAAGGCGTGCTTTCATTTATGTGTAAAAGATAATGCAGACAACATAATAAAGAATTCATTCTATCCATTAAATATAAAATCATATTATAATATTATAATCAATCATATAATTCTGTCTGTCTGTCTGTTACATTCATGGCTTATGCTAAATTTCATGATGTTTGGCACACGCATAGATCATGACCTGGTTAGGACATACGAGTAGGATACTTTTAAACCCTGTAGTACGTTTTCATGGGATAATTTCCAACCTCCACCCGGGCGAACCCGCAGGCGAAAGCTAGTAAATAATAATATTCTACTTATTTGATGTCCAATTCTAATCTACATAACTTTACGTCAAATACTGTTAAAATTCACTTAAACTTTTACTCCCAATCCTAAGATCTCTAAGAACATCCATTATTCAATCTTATTAAAATTTAATATTCATTTGACATTTGAAACAGTTACGTTGCCAACAGTACTGGCTACTGGCTATGAACAAGTCAGCTTTTTAAGTAAAAACGTTGGTAAGCGGACGTCTGTAACCGAGTCGAGTGGCTTCCTACAAATAAAAATCTATTGTGCGCTCACTAGATTACTTGAGGAAGTAATGTAAACTTCTTGGATGCGTTAAATAGTGTGGAGGCAAAAGATTTTGATGTTGTGTAAGTTTATTTTTGTAAGTTTTACTTTTTGTAGTATTTGAGTTCAAAGAACGTTGGAAAAAGGTTTCCCAACTATGTTGGGGTCGGTTCGCATGCTACCGTTGTTTCGAATTCTTCTACCAAACAGCAATTCTGTGCTACGGTTTAAAGTTCTGGTGCAGCTGAGCGGCAAAACAGCAGTGTGTATGTACAGGCATTCAAAGACATTACAAAATTAAATTAGTATCGAAATCACTTGGAGTGCTGGTAACCTTCATTAGGGAAGTCATCACATGATTGCACAAAACTTTTTTGGGTCGATTTCCTGACGACATTTTTTGTTGGGACGATTTCCTGACGACATTTTTTGTAAAGTAACGTAAGTTCGAGATTTTTTTCTAGTCGATGACTTATAGGTATTTTTTTCTACCTGACACTACGTTTTATTTAAAAGCTATGGTCGCGTGCATATACGTCACTTTTTGTATTGTGTTATGACCGCGCAATCCCGCCGACAGAGAAAGCTTTCCGGTTTCCCGAACAAAAAGTGACAATACGACCGCGACGATCGCACTTGGCAGCATAATGTCAATCCAATACATTTTTGACTTTGACATTTCTATCATCGTTTTCGCTGTCAGAATGTCACTTTGTCTATATTCCATTTTGAACCTTTTTTACAGTCTGCTTAACCGATTCTGACTTCTATACCGTAGGCATAAGGATGTCATTAAAAGCATAAAAGTGGTTACAATACCACCATGCCACCAACATAATAGAAGTCAAAATCGGTTGATCGGGTAAAAAAGATTTAGTTAAATGTCTAATCTCATTTCAAATGAAGAATAGGCCATTTCGAATGTCTTAGTAAAAAACACTAAATAAGCCTCCTCCATTTTTTCTTCCCTCCCGTTCTCTTCAGTTCTATTTGTAGTCCAATCCATTGTAATGGCCGACGAAGGGGCCTTAATAAACAAATGTGAATATAATTGAAGCTACTGACATTATTTGTTTACGTATAACTACGTTGTTAGTATCGTTAGGGTATTAGGATTGTGGATATGGGTCGATGTTTGATGTTGATAATGTTTTGGTTGAATTTGTCGTCTTTATAAAATATGGCCAAGGTTTTTAAAAATTTTGGCTATAAAGATTTCGGCCGTACCTAAAGGCCAAATACATAATTCAAAACGTTCAAAATCTAACCGCAATCTCATCTCAGTGACGAGAAATGTCAATTACTTGACAAATATGTATGTACATAAATTAGATGTATTTTTGGCACAGTTTGAGATTAGAAGACAAACTTGATTAAAAATACGGATATTCCCCCTTTGGTTATACCTGAATTCCCTGAGGAGGACCCTAATATAACTGGGCCCGCGTGGTGGATTACGGCCCGCTCCCTGTCACAGAGTGGAGGCCAGTGTCCCTGCAGTGGGAACTTAATAGGCCCATAATGTCATATTAGTACTCAATACTTTATTTGCATTCCACAATGTGTAATTAGGTGGTAAGTCAAAATTATATATTGTGATCATTATGGTCCCCTGTCGGGCACACCAAAATAGTAGGAGAGAGGAAGCTTTGAAAAAACTTAGCTTATTATTCAAATAAATAAATAAATTCAAAAATAGCAATCTTCTGAACTAAATTTGATTATTACGTCAGGTTTTTTTTTTTTACTATGCCTGTTATTTTACATAAATAGTTTACTCAATAATTTATACCTTGTTTTATCTTATTTATACAGTCAGGTGTCAGACTTTCGGGCTTCTGACGACTCGTAACGACTGTCAAAGATCCACGAATAACAACCGGGACCAACGGCTTTCCGAGGCACGGAGGAGTCTCGGTATGTAAATATGGTCACCCATCCACTGATCACCCATCAACTTAACCTGATGGATCGAACCGTGCGGCTTGTTATAACTTAGCCACGTGCTCCTCACTTAGCCACGAGCTCTATTCAATTCTAAAACAGAATATATTTTTTAGAATTATTATCATTTTATTTTTGTTCCTTCTTATATAATATAATTTTTTTTTTCTGTAAATTAATTTTAATATAAATTATCAATTGTATGTAAGCCTTCTTATGCTGATTCATATAACTGGAGAAACCTCGTACCCTGTCATCAATGAGATGGAGGGGATGTCCTAGTTCAGGGGCTAGAGACCTCATTGATTAAATGTGTACTGAAGTTTGGAAATAAAATTATACAATGTCGCCCATGCGCATGTGACCGCCCGTAATTTTCTGAATATTCATGAAAAAATATCGAAAATAAACTTCAAAAGGGGGGGGTCTATCTATAACATTTTTCACTAGTTTTTTTAAAATAAATACACAATTTTTTACCGAAAAAATTACTTCGATTCCATTGTATATTACTATTACTACTATACTACTAACGTTGCCTTACAATCGTGTGTTGCACAGTGTCTACATCTTCTTCTTCTTCCATCCCTGGTCTCGTTATTTGGGGTTGGGTCTTCTCACTTTTCTGCGCCAAGTTAGTCTGTCTTAATGGGTTGTTGGTTGTGGCGATTGGGCTTTATTGAGGTCTCTTTTTATATTTGACCAACAGATCAATGGAGGCGGCCTCTGCCTCTCTTTTGTTCCGGCAGATTTATTGCAATTTGTAGCACATGATCTTCATTGCGTGGTGCTTTTGCACAGTGTTTACCTACATAATATTTTTTATATCAAATTCAACTAAGATCTAAGTTGAATTTGAATCTTCTTCTTAAAGGTATTTATTTGATTTTTTTTATACCTTTTAATATTTCTTTTTTCGCTTTTGCAGCTCAAACCACCAAATTCAATCACCCAGTCCATTTTATTTGTGAACAATAGTTACAAAATATTGATCCAATTATTAAAGTTCTCATGTGAAATTTCATACTAATGTTTTATTATATTGAAATATCACGCATAACTGTCATTAGAGGAACTAATAGATAGCCAGGGCAATGAAATGGGGTAACTATGGGAACCATTTGATGGGTTATAATGCGACGTAATTACCTTACACAATATTGAGGGGATTTGGTAATAATTTTTGTTTTGTTTACTTTTTGTCAATATTAAAATTGAAGTTTTGTAACTTACTTACCTACTTAGGTTATGCTTGTATTTTTGTTTATTTGTACTCATTATTGTACCTATTGGCGTTAGATAAATGTGTAGGTAGCTATATGAATAAAAAAAAAATAGTTTTACCTATAAATAAATGCCCCATCCGCCGCATAAAATGTATCCAGAATACTAATTAGAATCCTAACTACTACTTTTACTGTGTCCTTCACCACACAATAATCACTTTTGAACTTCATGAAATTCAATTTTAAGAATGCCTTAAAATAGTCATAAATAGTCACCAAAGTTATAAAAATAGTCGCATTACGATTCCGAAGTTATAGCTATAAGTTGGTGAGGATTGTGGGGTGAACGTCTCCACAATCCTCACCTCAGTGCAAGCAAACCGCTGGGAGTATCGACTTGGTTTCAATTTTTCATTGATTTGATGACTAATATGAGTTGGCATTTTGACCCTAAATGTGAGCCTAAGTGACCGTATTATGTATTGAGACAGCCTTTGAATAACTTTCATGTGTTTATAGAGGCAACAAGTTGTGATCTAAGGGCAAAATTCACAAATCGCACTTTGCCTGTAAGTTAAGCAAGCATTAATGAATATGTACCTTATTTTTATGCGTACGATGTTCATATATTCATATAAGCTTATGTGAGCCAGCGCTTGACGTAGTGTTGGAAGGCCTCCCACAAGATGGACCGATGACCTTTTAAAGGCCGCAGGAATCCGCTGGATGCGGGAAGCACAGAATCTGTCGAAGTGGCGGTGCTTGGGGGAGGCCTATGTCCAACAGTGGACGTCTTTCGGCTGATATGATGATGATGAGCAAGCGCTTCATTAAAATTTGAACTTTAATATTATACAAATAGTGTGCTCATTCGTAATTTCGTATGCGATGTTTACTTAGCCCCGTGAATTCAAAGCGCGTTCTATGAAACTTGCCTAAAAGCTATATAGGAACAACAACGACCTAATCTCATCGATCAAACTCGAACAAAATAAGAAGTCATGTATATTAAAACGCCTTGCCATTATCCGTTCCGTTACAAACATATCTGTACCAATTAGCGACCGTACACTGTCGGCCGAATAGATTGGGCCGTGTGAATGATTATGTTTATTCTCTGTAGTGTATACTCGGGGTGCGGTGTATTGGCCATGACAAAGTGGTGCCAGTTGGCAAAGTAGACGGGTAAAAGTTAGCCTAATGATTAAAAAATGGATCAAATAATTTTTATTTTGGAACGAAGTTCCCTTTCGCGCGTTGCGAAAGGGGGCTAGACGGAAAAAATTAAGTAAATTAAATAATGAATTATTAATTATTTTACACTTTAGTATTAATAATTAAATGTCACTCTCTGTATATTTCATTTTCTGTGTACTTCATAATTGGCGTAATGTTTAGAATTATAAAATTGTTATACCTTACTGTCAGCTGTGAAGTTACCTTATAATAAATAAATAAATAATAAGACCAAAAGTTGTCACGACACTTTTTAATTTTTTATTATAACGCCATCTGTGAGCGACCACAGGTACTAAATAGTGGCATGCCTTTGTGAAGTTCTTTCCATAACTTCGTTCCATCCGGTTGTCTCTTGACACCTCTCAGTTTTTTTTTCTCTGGTCGTTCTATATTTAAGATTGTGGCATGTACCTAGTAAAGATGTACCTAAGAAGAAAAAATGTCTTAACAACGTTCCAAAGAAGCCTTTATAACTTTTTAAATTTCAGTTTAGTAAAAAGGGAAAAAAACATGTTTGTGCGGTGGTAAAATACAGGCTGGAATAGAAAATGATAATTAGCTACCTACTTTTCAAATAATAGTCAATATTGTACATATTCTTGCATAAGTAACTTTCACTCAGCAAATATTTATTTACTAATTAAAAAGTTTATTTGTAAATCAGCATCTCTGAGCCACAGAGACTGAGTAAACCCAAACAAAATCAACTAAAGTTAATGACGCATCAAAAGGTGAAATCATCTTCCGAATATCGGTATATCTAAACTAATACCTACAGAGAAAAGATTTGATTTTTTGTCTGTTTGTTTGTAATTAATAAACTCAAAAACGACTGGACCGATTTTATAAATTATTTCACGAGTAAAATGCTATATTATCACTGAGTAACATAGGCTATAAATTATAAAGATATCACGTGGGCGAAGCCGCTGGCGGAAACTAGTATATTATAATAGTAAAAATTTAAAAGTTTGTATGTTTGTATTCTATGGTTTGCATGTTTGTTACTTAATCAGGCAAAAACGACTGAACGGATTAGGTTGCAGATAGTTTATAACCTGGATTAACACATAGGATACTTTTTATCTCAGTAAACGCCATGACTTAATGACTGTTAACAATTATTTATGTTAAAACTAGCTACATCTCATTTCTCTCTGGACCCAATTCTCTAGTCCACGCAGACAAAGTCGCGGGCAGAACCTATTAACAAATAAATACAAGCACACTTGACCGACGAAAGTTATTTGTATACAATGACATCTCAAATGTTTTCTGAGAAACTATAAGAACGGTGTAAAAGGCATTTGGTCGTGCAATTTAGGACCGCTCCCAGACTTTTAGTACTCATCTTAGTGTTTACTGCAGCTGTTTAGGTTTGTTGAAAATTAACGTTAGAAACAATACTTATAGTTCTTTTTTTTAAGTTTTGAGTATTTTTTATTATTCAGCATTTACTAAAACACATAAAATCTTCTGTACTGTCAGCCAACTGTTCTACGTAAACACGCTGTGAAAAAGCTATTAATATATTCATGAACTGAAAATAATCTACAGAAGACAATTATATTTATTCTGTTTTTGTATCCTGCTGATATAATACACATAAATATAATATTTATAATTGAATATAAAATAACGGCAAAAAATAATACATTGTCAATCCAATTTAGGCACTTATTCATTTTAATATTCTCACCTTTTTGCTTCACCCGTTTAACTTTTTTAATCACTTACATTTAAAAAAACATATTAAATTTTTATTTAAATTACCATACCGATTTTTTTTATTAAAAACAATTTTTAGAACCATTTATGCATACAATAGATCACTTTAATTGCACACACATGAAGTAATTTCGCTTTTTAGGGTTCCGTACCCAAAGGGTGAAAACGAGACCCTATTACTAATGCCCCGCTATCTATCTGTCCTTCTGTCGCAGGACTGTATCTTTTGAACCGTACCGCAGAGTGAGTTGGTTCTATGACCACTATAATATAAAGTCAAAATAAAATAATGTTGAAAATAAAAGGGGGTTAAGAGGGTTAACGAAAATGTTTTTGACTAAGTTTTTAGACCTTTGTATCCTGCATATGCGTTGAAGCTATGAAGCGTATGCGTATGAAGTTTCATTAAAATCGGTTCAGTCATTTCGAAAAACAAGGGCTTGAAAGTTTGTATGAAATGCCTTACGACGTAAACCCTCTTAAAGGGAACACAAGAAACGTAAGTTTCGGGGTTTTAAGAAAATATTTTTAAATATTGCACGATGGTACAGAACCTTTCATGTGCGAGTCCGACTAGCACTTGGCCGCTTTTTTTTTCGATGCCAATTCGGACAGTCGTGACTATAGTGATTGATCCATTATTGATAAGAAATGCTCTTATTTCCAATGTAATTGATCGACACTGAGATACGCTCAACGCGTTAACTTTGTTTTTTTGTTTTTAATGGTTTTTGTTTCGATATGCAATATCGGGCTAGTATTGTTTGACGGTTTTGTCTATTTTGATGTAGGTTTGTAAATACGGTCAGCAAGAACAGTTCACTGCCACTTTTACAATCATAATTCATCAAAACTGATAAACAATAATTTGATAAACTGATTTTTAGCTTATCATAAAATAGCTAAATAATAAATAATATTCTTTAAACACTTCTGTCATGTTATTTCGTATTTTATTTTTATATAATTATAAAATACATTTTTAAATATTTCATAAAAAACCTTCCCAATTTTTTGCATAGTATCTTCGAGTGACCTCAGACGGACCTAAATATATATTTTCTAGTACGCACCAAAAACTACGCAACAGAAAGCCAAATACATTAATATAATACGGGGTGGCAGGGATATCAACGCGAAAACTGATACCATGGATTCAGCACATGATTCTGAACCCCCCTGCATTGAAATTTTTCGTCGGTTATTTAAGAAAAAATCTGCTGTTTCATAGAAAAGTACAATACCTACGCAGTCAGAATGTATGGAACAGCTGTTTTTTTTAAAATAACCGACGAAAAATTTCAACGCTGGAGGGTTCAGAATCATGTTCTGATTCCATGGTATCAGTTTACGCGTCGATGTCCCTGCCACCCTGTATTATAGCTAACTCATTATTTAAGGCATTCTATTTTACATTCACACTAGTAAAAACATCCAAACAAACCATATTTTTTCCACACAGCAGTCCCAAATCAAACGGTTACCCCATTAACTATTTATCATTGAAACATCTACGTTTTGTGATGAGTCAACACTTCTCTGCGATCGCATCTGCCTAAAACGTTTGGCGAGCAGTGATACGGTCTAAATAAAGGTTATTTGAATTTCGACACCTTTTGGTTATAGTTTTAACTTTTAATCGTTTGTTTTTAAGCTTTTTGTTGCTCCTTTTAGAGTGTGAGAGGTTCTGACTTATATTAGAATGGTTACCATAATCCCTATTCCTAATGTATTTATATTTTTAATTTTTATATTTTTAATTTCACCTAGTAATGGACTAGTTCTAAAATAAATGAATTTAATTTAATTTAATTTAATAATCAGCTTACGCGGTTAGATGGCGGTTTAGATAGGTCGCGTTTAGTGTCATTGGCGAAATTCGCCCTAAATCTTAGTGTTAACAAAGTTCAAGAACTTTTACATCAACAACGATACAAGCTTATATTAGGTAAAGCTACAGGCGTAAAGTGTTAACACTCCAAACAGCTGTTACACTCAATATTTCTCGAGTCTAGGTCTGTCGATATTTCATAACATAACTGTCACAATCTTGTAGGCCTAGCACAAACGCGCGGAATAAACGTTGAGTGCTACAAGGATCTTTTGTCCCCTGAATAACATTGATAGGGGAGCGTTGTTTGTGGCATCTACATCGCCACATGCGAATTACGCATCAAAGACACAACGACAAATCCTGCATCGTGCAATTAAAGTTTACCGCACGAACGACATTTATATAAGTCTATCTGATATCGATCGTTGCACAGTTGCCCGCAAGACACGACAGCCATCTGGTCGGAGGATCCTCCCTTTTCAATAGAGGATGAGTGAACACACCCTGTTCCTCATGCCTCCAAATTCGTAAACATTTGTGAAATTGTCACAGAAATTGTATCGACAAATCAAGAAGGCGGTGAAAGTTCCCGTTATCGATTTAAAAATTGAAAATACTTATTTCCCACGTAATATTTCATGATCATCATCATCATCAGCCTACAGCAGTCGACTGCTGGACATAGGCCTCTCCCATTGCACGCCATTCCGCTTGATTCTCAGCAACTCTCATGCAGCGACTACCAGGCACCCTGCAAAAATTGTCACTCCACCTAGCTTGAGTCCGATTTACCTTACGTTTGCCGATTCGCGGTCTCTACTCAAGAAGACGTCTACCCCAATGGTCATCGGTTTTACGGCCAATAAGATAGCCGGGTGATTGCCACTTCAGTTTGCTTATTCTGTGAGCTATGTCGAAACCATTATTATACTAGGACATAATATATATGACGGATGTTCGAGCGGCTGAGACACTACGTGTCGCTGCTGGTCCATCATCTGTTGGTCCTCCATCGCGGGCGTGTACGTGCAGGTGTTTTAAAAATAATACTCGCAAAATAAAGCACTTAATTTACTTGCAAATATCGTAATAAAACTAATCCACAAAACTTAATGATTACTATGATTGACACTGATTAAATGATTTACAATAATTTGGATTCGTGTGCGCACCGCGTGACGATCACATCAAAAGTGATCGCCACCGCCGCCATGACACTCACAACCCCATTCGGTGTTACCCGCCCTAAATAAAAATACCAAAAACATCGACTAAATCATCGCGCGCCGACATATACTTCGTTTTAAAACATTATTCATATGAGTGACTAATTGTGTATGTTGCAATGCTTTTTAGGATAGTTATATTTTCGATCCAAAAATCACGACTTTACGCGTTTCGTTTACGTCGCGCGTTCGCACGAGGGCCTCTGCGTTAGAAAAAGATAGGGGTGTTACTGTCGCTGGCACAGTTTGTCGATACGGAGTTATAAGAGGCTTATAAGACCCTTGTATTTGTGACAGTTACAATCTTTAAGTGAGGTATTTTGTGCACGTTTTTTTATGGAAACCGATTTCAATGCTTGCCGTTCAAAAGACAACTGATTGCTTAAAGAAATACAGCGTCAATTTATTATGAAATATTTATAAAATCAAGCTCGAACTCAAACTTACCTGAGCAGAATCTGATAGAGATTTAATTTGGCAACAGTGAAGGAAAACATCGTGGGCATATCTGAGAGATATTTCTCGACGGCATGTGAAGCCAAGTTATAGGCCCATGGGCGGCGTTATAAACCTGACACCATGTTAGTCAATTATCCACACGAAAAAGAAAAAAAAAAAGATGTGGGAATGAATAACCCCTTACATAATTTAGATTTAGAAGGTCCTAACTAGTCATATGCTTGCTATCTACTTACCCCCTTACTAATAAACGTTTTATATCGCCTGTATAGTTACACACCGATTTCTCTCTTTCAGTCGTCAGTAATTTGACATTTGAAAGAAGGAGACAAAGCGTTGTGTAACTATACAGACGCTATACAACGTTTATTAGTAAGAGGGTTAATGAATAGTCCAATTTGTACAACGCGTGTCACATAATTGTCCACGTTCCAACAAAAACTTTAACTCACATAACACAGCCCTAAAGGCATCTAAAAACAAACAATGTTTTCAGCTGGAAACAAAGTAGAAATTCAATTTGCTGTGTTCCCGACAAAAACTGTTGAACAAAACGTACGTAGAGCCCATATTTGGGGCGTACCCACAAACAAAGCAACAATAAAATATGTAGTATACATAGAAGGAAATTTATCGGAAACCGCGGCACGGGCAATGGTCGCGTGCATGTTGAAACATGCAGCCGATTGGCCCTTAACATTTGTTGCCGTCACCTTTAATGGTTTTTGTGTGAGGATTGATAAAGTCGTACGATACCTCGACATCGTTTCGTTGAGTTGAGCTCCTTAAGTTCTGAGTTGAGCTCCACGATTACTGAAAAATGCTTGCGCTGACTGGACAGGTCCACTCAAATCTGTGTGGTTCTTTCCTCAAAAGACCATTTCAGACACAAATCTACATGGTCCTCATGTGGCTTGACCAAGATTATGTCTGGACTTTAAAAGAGACCTCTGAGTTTGTTTTGGCCTTTCTTCTTAGAGTAGTCACATAGGAAACGTCGAACTCATCTAGCTTATTTTTCATATTTTTTTTAATATGACTTGTAAAAGAGATTCCGATATCCTATTTACAGAATAAACAATTACATTTTGGTGGTCGGTTAAGCTGATATCAGACTTCACTTTTTATAAATCTATGTCTTTCCATCGGTTTCTGTCATGCGAAGTGTTCCATTTCGCGTGAAAAATGGCCGTCTGAACACAAAATGAATCAAAGAAAAATGAATTCATTTGTGAATCAATCCAACGTTGTTGGATTTGAGAATAAAGGAAATATCACACAAATATATCAACTCGGAAAGGGATCGTCTCCGTATCAACTCGAGTCATGAGGGAGTTTCAAACATAGAATACTGAATTATTTGTATGAAACTCCCTACTGCAACGCACACCTAATCGGACGGAATCGTAACGTAGTCGCCTCGCTTCGGGACAAGCTCACGAACCGCGGCGATACGGTGAAGATCCCTTTCTGAGTTGATATGTGGGCTCTAGGCATCAAATGAACAAATGAACGTTCATTTCTATTTAATTTTGACGGTGTCGTGCGAACGTGAACTTCACTCTAGTGAACTTCGAATGAAACGTCTGATATCAGCTTTATACTATTGCTCATAGATGCCTATAATTTTTCACACAGTGAGAGGGTTCTAGGTGGGCCAATGATCTAGTGGAGTAAGCAGGAATCTGCTAGATTTCGGCAGCGCAGGACCAGTTGTCGTGGCGATGCTAGGGGACGCTTTTATCCAAAAGGTTTTCCAAGTTTAATACAAACGTCACTAGCTATTGTCCTAAAAAAATGCCAGTTTGTGGCATTGGACAGCACCGGCCATAACGTAGTTACAGACTTACATGAACTCACCCCTTTCGCCCATGGCGGTAAGCAGAAACTACAGAACACCACCTGCTGCGATCCTAACACACAAGTAGTTATTTCATGTAATTAGTACAAAAAAACTACTTTTGTTAATTACCATCCCACAAAGTATCTCTAAAATTAATTGCTGTTACTGTTACGTACCGAATCTATTAATTTTGATAAAATAACCATTCTTAATAACTCAACTGGCCGCAAATAAAATCATTTTACCGAAACCGATGGTAACGCCTCCACTATTACTGGACCAATCAAAAGTCCACTTTAGCACCTTTATTTAAAGTCCAATTTCGATTCACTGCCCAATCGTTTGAATTTCACACATCAAAAATTCTAGAAATACGGGCGAGCCCACGCAACGGTGAAAATAATTAATTTCTACCAAATCCATTACTGTTGAGTGCTTCTCTATAAAACTGTTGGCTTAACAATAACTTGCTGCTCTTTAATAATCATAGTGCTATTTGCTTTAAACTGGTTATTTTGTTTAAATGCAGTTCTTTTAATGTCACTTAATAGTTTATTAATTTTTACAGTGAAGTCTTTGTCGTCATCTACACTAATAATAAATAATATATTATAAAGAGATTCACATGGAGAGATTGTTTTTAATGAATCAACTCAAAAAATACTGCACCGATTTAAACAAATCTTTCACCAGTAGAATGCTTTATTATCACTGAGTAACATAGGCTATGATTTATAAAGATATCACATGGGCGAAACCGCTGGCGGAAGCTAGTTTGTTCATCATCATCATTATCGGCCTATTAATGTTCCCACTGCTGGGACACAGGCCTCCTCTCTGTGAGAGGGAATGGGCCGTAATCCACCACGGGCCCAGTGCGGGTTGGTGGATGTCGCATGTTTTCGAATTTTTGATTATTTGTTATATTGTGACAAACAATAACAGTATATTTCCTGGTAGTTTCTTTAGACGGTTCCTTAGAAGTCAACTATCTCATCATCTTATCTGTCATGCCTCGATATTACTTTTACCTTACATACATTATACATACACACACATCCATAAAGTCCTGCTTTCTTCCCATGGGGTAACCCCCAACCTACCAAAAATAAATTCATTCTGACAAAAAAAAGTGGTACACCAATTTTGAATTATGTTTAATCAATCTTAAAACCATTGTATTCTTCTGCATCCGGTTAGACTGGAACCTGAACCCGACATAATTGGGAAAGGGCTACTGGGAAAGGTCTGAAATAAGGATATCATACAAACCAAATAAAAACTTCGGAACATGAAGGGTTCCGTACCACCGTACATTATTTAGAAAATATATGAAAATAATAAGTACAAAAAAAAAAAAAAACGTGTGGCACTCGGGGACTGCTCCGGCGAAGCTATTGCATAGCATTTTTTATCAACTTACGCAATTGTAAAATATTAACCCGAATACAAGAAATAGCAATGATGACATTGACAGGAACTGTTATTCACATTTATAGTTTTTAAAACTTGACACAACGTAATGGCCGGGAACATCAAACTAATAAAAAGGTTTTAATTTAACTATTAATAGTCAAGGATCATTCGTCTAAGTAAATTTGAACTTTATTATCAAACAGTTAAACATAATTTTCAATACAACACTCTCGTATCATTCGTCTAAATAAATTTGAACTTTGTTGTCAAACAGTTAAACATAATTTTCAATACAACACTCTCGTATCATTCGTCTAAGTAAATTTGAACTTTGTTGTCAAGCAATTAAACATAATTTTCAATACAACACTCTCGTATCATTCGTTTAAGTAAATTTGAACTTTGTTGTCAAGCAGTTAAACATAATTTTCAATACAAAACACTCTTTTCTTAGGTAGTATTTTCCTTACGAAATTTCTGGATTAGGTCTCCACGCTCAAGGCCCGCGATAGAAGCTATGCAATAGCTTAAAAACGTGAATGCGTTTAATTTTAATACCAAGCGCGATGTTCTTTCGCTGAGAGCAGTGGTGGCTCAGTGGTAACGGGTCAAACCTACTTACGAGTTATGGGTCGTGGGGTCAAACCCAAGCAGGCGCTTTATTTTGTGTAAATTGTTTCATCACCACTGCTCTCAAAACGGTGAAAGAGAAAACATTGTGAGGAAACCGGCATGTCTTAGACTCAAAAATTCGATGACATGTGACATCTACCAACCCGCACTGGGCCCGCGTGGTAGATTACGGCCCACTCCCTCTCACAGAGAGGCATGTGTCCCAACAGTGGGAACATTAATAGGCTGATTATGCGCTGTTCTTTTATTTAAAATCTGTTACAGGAAAGTATTCATAAGCACTACAAAACATTTCCAAATATAGTCCCTGATTGTAGGCCACAAATACAGAAAAGAGCAACAGAACAGTATCTGTTCATACCATCATATTGCGGTCTCCCCATCAATCCAAAGCCTGGCAGGTGGTAGCAATATCCTCTGTGCGCCAATCAATCCAGCACTGTATGCAGACACAGAAAACATAGATACAGAAGGTCGGGTCCATACAACGAGCAAAAACGTACGCACACACGCTTCACGTATAGCTAGTGCGTTCGCACTCGTGGGACGTGACAGGGTTGTTTTACAGTTGTTCGAGTCGACATGATTAATAATTGGCATAGCCGGCATCAAAATCAAATATTTAATTTTTTTGTATGAAACATACTTATTTTGATTTTGACGCCGAATGAATGAATCCGTTTTATTACAAAAAACAAGTTCTAGCTTTAGTGGAAGGTCAAACTTTCGAGCCAGTTATTGTATTTTGAACTTTATTCAGATATTAAAGTTCTTAATACAAAATTGACAACTTGACTCGGGTTTGACGTCAGTTTTTGTAATAAGAACTTCAACTTTGACAGAAAAGAGTTCCATATAAAAAAAATGCTCGATGGTTCAAAAATGGGCTTAAAGATAAAACTACGCACTACTAAGATTGACTAAACTACTAAAATTGACTAACGCAATGGTTGTAATTGCGTTAGTTCGACTTTGTTATTCAACAAATTATTAAAACTGCCGAATCAAATGTGCCAATCTGAAACTGTGTGACACACTCCTGGATTCGTTTGAGTTCTGCATGCGTTTGCGATTTTGTGTGCGTGCATTTTCGCTCGCTGTATGGAGTCGATCTTCTGTACATCTGTCTATTTGGTGGTATAGGCCTGTATTTGATAGTCTCTTTTTTGGAACAAGTTCTATTGTGAAGTTTTGATGAAACACGCTATTTGGTGGCGGTTTTGGGGTTCACAAGCGCACCTCGTACACTTGCGTTCGTTCTATTTAGATTTATAGCTTGGCAGGGTTTGAGAATTTTTTGGGATTATTTTCTGTTTCGTAGCTCTAAGAATTTATGGCTTAAAAGTCATGCTATTCTGTTGAATTCGTGTCATGTTGAGGTGCTTCTATATCTCCTCTAAATCGTCTCTTTCGGGTGACCACTGAAAATCAGTGCTATGCTGTGGGTCCCAATAGCATCACATCATGCTGAGTGGAAGTCTTCTGGTCACAGTCATGACGTGCCAGCAGCTGCCGACTGTTTCTGTTTTGTGCTCGTGTTGTGTTTTATTGTTCTATTCGAGTTAATTATTATCTTTTCAACACAGTTGCTCGTAAAGTGGCTCTTATTTAACCGCTTTTAGGTTCATAATGCAGTGTATTATAGACACGTGCTTTTTTCTTTACATAATCGCACTAGTGCGGTAATGTGCGCCATAGATAACTATTTACTAGTCGGAGTAATGACATGGCAGTCTGGCAGTATGGAATTAGTAAGTACTATCAAGGCACGACATGTCTTTCGTATTGCGACTTAATATAGTGTGACAAAGTAAACAGGTTTTTGGAACGAAGTTCTTTGACACGGTTTCATTCTTGCGTCTGTCTTTTTCTAATTCGATAGAGAGAGAAAGAGAAAGTGTGAATTTCGTCAAAATGGAAATCTAAGATGGCGGCTGCGAAAATTTTCTCATTTTTCGTCATGGGTATCGTTTTCGTAGTTGTCGATGGTTCTAAAGCCGATAGTGAGGTCAAAATGGAAATCCAAGATGGCGGCTCCGAAATTTTTCTAATTTTTCGTCATGGGTGTCGTTTTCGTAGGTTTCGATGGTTCTAAAGCCGATAGTGAGGTCAAAATGGAAATCCAAGATGGCGGCTCCGAAAATTTTCTCATTTTTCGTCATGGGTATCGTTTTCGTAGCTTTCAATGGTTCTAAGGCTGATAGTGAGGTCAAAATGGAAATCCAAGATGGCGGCTGCAAAATTTTTCTCATTTTCGTCATGGGTGTCGTTTTCGTAGTTTTCGATGATTCTAAAGCCGATAGTGATGTCAAAATGTAAATCAAAGATGGCGGCTGTGAAAATTTTCTCATATTTCGTCATGGGTGTCGTTTTTTTACAGCCACCATCTTGGATTTACATTTTGACCTCACTGTTGGCTTTAGAACCATCAAAAACTACGAAAACGAAACCCATGATGAAACATGACAAAACTTTCGCAGCCGCCATCTTAGATTTTGATTTTGACCTCACTATCAGCTTTAGAACCATCGAAAACTACGAAAACGAGACCAATGACGAAAATTTTCACAGCCGCCATCTTGGATTAACATTTTGACCTCACTATCGGTTTTAGCATGATCGAAAATTACGAAAACGCCACCCATGACGAAAAATGAGAAAATTTTCACAATCGCCATACTGTATTTTCCATTTGACCAAATTCGCACTTTCTCTCTCACTCTCTCTCGATAGAGAATAATTAGTAATAATAAAGCAGCGAAATCTAATTTTTTCAAGTTTCAAATTTTGTCTCCACCTCCGACCGAACGTGATGGTAGGCTGTTCAGCGGTTTCGTCAGTGCCTTGCGCGCGCATCGCTACCCGAAAAAAAATCCAGCGCGTTATTTTTCATAAATATTTGTTATCGTATAGGTTGTGTGGTTACTGCAGGTTACATATTAAGAAAAATACGAACCGACGCGACGTAGAAACGTTTTTACAGGAAGTGGATAGTCAGTACCTGGCAACAAAGGTCAGTTGAACTTTATAAATCTAAATGTATCATTTCTCTAAAGTTACGTTATTGTAGCATAAGTTCTTACAACAAGACAGTTTCTTTCCTCGCAAATGTGTTGAAAAACGTCGTATGAAACGCGTGCGCATTGTTCATTACCCACTCGGCTAAATTATCGCGCTCGCCTTTGGCTCGCGCGAATAATACCGCCTCATGGGTAATGACCAATACAGCACACTCGTATCATAATGTACTATTATGTACGCACGTGTCTCTGTGACAAATAAACAATTTTTTCTTTCTTTTTCTTTTTTCGTCTTTCTAATAATAAGAAATTATTTGACCAAGAACCTAGTGGTAATAATTAAAATCTAATGGCCGATGTTGAATGACAATTTTACAAATAGCATGCTTTGTAAGTTGCTCTGTGTGTTTTGAAGAGATCTACAGGAGAACCAAGATTAACGACATACCCCAAAGAATTGCCTATAGTGCGTGCAGAACTAGTTGGCCGCTCATCTTATCACAACTCATCTTGCTATTGCAACCTCATGTGCGTTTTGTCTAAACTACCCGGAACTTTCACTTCGCGACGGCAACACACGTTGAAAGCACCGGCTAGTTTAGACAAAACGCACATGAGATTGCAATAGCGAGATGATTTGTGATGAGATGAGCGGCCATCTACATAGTTCCGCGTGCACTATAACTTAAGTGGCAGTAGGCAGGGCACATTGCTCGAAGAACAGGTGGCTAGAGGAGCCGAAAGGTTCTGGAGTGGCGACCGCGTACTGGAAGACGTAGCGTTGGAAGGTCTCCCACAAGGTGGACCGATGACCTTGTGAAAGCCGCAGGAATCCGCTAGATGCGGGAAGCACAGAACCGGTCGAAGTTGCGGTGCTTGGGCCGATGTCCAGCAGTAGACTGTCTTTCGGCTCAAATGATGATGATTATCATGCTTTGTGTTAAATGGCAAAATACTCATTTAGTCGCATTTAGTAGATACCTTCAATGAAATTAAGTTTATCAAATTGACACACGTGTCGTGTTAAACCCACTTTATACAACTGTCAAAAATGACAGTAGTGATTTGAACATACGGGTTTTTTAAATTGGTGGTTAATTTGGTACACAATAATTCACCCTGTCTTTAATAATAATTATAACCCTTTAGGAAGAAAAAGAAAACAGTAAGTACATACAAATGACACAATATTATAATAATAATGTAATTGTAATTTATTAATATTGTGTTGTTTTGTAGTGCCCTTACAGGGTCCATGTTTGAAACTTGTAAACTTATTACCTCTAGAGGTACAGACTAGTCTGTACAACATGACGTTTGCAATAAACTGATTTGATTTGAACATTGAACAGTATCAGAAAAGAAACACAAAATTGAATGTTGTCGAGATTACAAAGTTCAACACTCGAGTATTAAAATTTCCCCATCGATAAGGCGAAACAACGTTTAATTCACCGAACTATGCACTTCCAATTTTATCAAAGGAAAATTTCCAAACACTGTACATTGCTATATCTGCAGTAAGCTTATAAATTTATCCGCACAAAGGTTGTAGGAATCCTTGCGTACTTCCTCGTGGCTCGTGGCTTGGGGCTCAAAGAGCTAGATCGCGATAACGCGGGGAGACGTGGTCCCGTACGTGGCTTATGCTAGAGTGAACAATTTATGCGTTTTAATTTAAGTTTAGGATTGAATAACGGGTTGGATGTGGTTCGTGGAGTCTAGTGGCGGGCGTTTGCATGTTTTTTTTTGTCGGTATTGAGATTTGGTACAGTAGGTATTGCTGTGGTGTTTGGTGTTTGGCGTGAATAGATAGAAGTTGTTTGATATTATTGTCCACACCACATTTGTCATCGAACTGTCGAGCATCTTTATTTAAAGCATCACCAGTATTGATATATCGTCATAACAAAGAAACACGTAACAAAATAAATAAGTACAACCTTAAATTCTGCGCATCTCATAGTAGGTACAAAATAGTCGACACTTAGGCTAATATTAAAATACTGCAATATTTATTGATAACCCGCATCATAATTATTATAGGTTAGTACCTACCTAAATAGTAAATTTTTTCTGTAGTAAAAATAATCTTCCTTGATGATAAACTTTAGAGGTTTTTTTTTTGCTTGAACATATACAGCAATTTCATTTTTTTTTTCAGAACTTGTACTTATCTCATTTTGATATCGTTCATATTTTAAAATTAAAGCAAATTATCAATAATAGCCTGTGTTGACTAGTTGATGGGCTAAATTTTAAATAATTCTTGAATTATCTTGACCACATCTTACATAAACCGATCCAAACTAGCTGACCGCGCTCTCATATAGCCTAATGGCCAGCGGCTAAATCTTCACATGGTGTTTTACAGTCGCAGTCAATAGGAGCCTCTTCTGGCTTTAATCGTAAAAGTGGTGCTGCATCTGTGCAGCGAGCTGGAGAATGGATAATAGGTTTGCGTAGATGTCATTTGTTTTATATAAAAAAGGCGGTTTGTAGATGTGTTATATTGAGGCAACAGCATCTTTGTGAGTTAGCATTATGTTCGGGGAATACAGAGACATTGAACACAGGGGCACTTAACGCATTCAAGGACACTGAATGAGACACAGAAGTTTTTTGACACTAAACGCCCATGTCTCGTTCAGTGTCCTTGAATGCGTTAAATATCCCTGTCTTCAATGTCCCTGCAAACTTGTGCTATAGGTCACACACCTCGGCCTAATTCAGGTATCCTATAACACAGCAATATTTCGCCAATTATGTTCAAGCGTGTCCGTGTTCTCAAATAAATACTAATGATACCTAAGGTTTGTCGGGTATACCCGGACAGAAATTGTAGTTTGGAATTTGGAAGGAAAAAGAATAGTCTTTTACACAGCAGTTGGACACAATGTAGGCTATCTAAAAAAAAAACAACGGTCTGCACTCCGGGAGTGCCGGCAGAAGTGAAAACTTGAACATTAACGAGTCGTTGAGCTCCTATAGCTCTGAGTTGAGCTACACGATTACTGACAAATGCGTGCATTGACTGGACAGGTCTACTCAAATCTGTATGGTTCTTTCCTCAAAAGACCATTTCAGATACAAATCTACATGGTCCTCAAATGATCTGACCAAGATTATTTCTGGGTTTTTATTGACATTAATGTATTTTATATACTATACTATACAATGACATGAATATTTACTTTTTAAAGCATTATATTCTTTTAATTATTGTAAATGTGAAGACGATGTGGGTCATTTTTTTTTTCTTCTCAATTAGCTTTTATCATGGTCTGGCAGTTTGAGTAATTTATGCGGCCTATCCTAATGTCCTTTCTTTGGTATTGTTCTTCGAATCGTCGAGCTCCTTAAACTCTGAGTTGAGCTGCACGATTACTGACAAATGCGTGCACTGACTGGACAGGTCCACTCAATCTGTGTGGTTCTTTCTTCAAAAGACCATTTCAGACACCAATCTACATAGTCTTCATATGATCTGACCAAGATTATGTCTGGACTTTAAAAGAGACTGTGACCTCTGAGATTGTTTCGGCGTTTCTTCTCAGAGTAGTCAGATAGGAAACGCCGACCTCATCTAGTTTAAAAAATATGATTGACGTGTAAAAGTGTTTGTACAGACCTACTTACAAAAATAAAATCATTTATAATTTATCATTAACGTTGTGCATTTTTCAATATTTTGGAATGGTTGGGGAATAATTTCGCACAAATTGCTTTCCTCGTATTTATCAGTATCATCATCATCAGCCTATTAATGTTCCCACTGCTGGGACACAAGCCTCCTCTCTGTGAGAGGGAGGTATTTATCAGTATAAAAGTATCATTTATGTGGTTAAATACAATAGTCATGAGTAGTAGTAGTATATTTATTTATTATAAACAATTTAGTACCCATCAATATGGGTAAAAATGGGTAACCTTGCAATCTTTACGTAATGTTAAAGACTATTTATTTTGATATTTACTTTGTAGGTTAAATTGCTAGGCAAGTCACGTCACGTCACGTCCTGACGCGAGTTTAACATTTTTTACCCATCCCAAAAAAAGTGCACAACGCCGCTAGAGAAGTTTTTACTTCAAAAATCCATTGACTTAGTAGCTCCACTGACCGTCAACCGACTCCATGGACGTTAATAACTTACAGCCTTAGACCCAATTTCACCAAACACAAAAATGAGCTAACAGGTCATTAAACTCAGGTTACTGCTTTGATTGGCTCACTGACATGACAACAGCCAATCACAGCAGTTGACATGTGTGTTAACAGTCTGTTATATCTAACAGAGTATGGTGAAATTGATTCTTAATAAGTCAGGTTATAGTTTTCTTTTGAGTTCGGAATCTACAGGCACCGTTGAGAACAATGTTAAATAACGAAAATGCCAATTGATAATTACAGATAGTCTTCAGCTGCGAAATGAAACCAAACAAAATAACATAATAAACAAAAACACTTTAATAAATACTAGAATAAAATCAATCTTGCACAAATTTTGCCAACACAGCCATCACAATAAGAGCTACAAAAGCATTCACACCGTATGCACTGCTAGCACTCGGGGACAAGTAACCAAACCTCCTGGCCTGGAGTATGAGATCCAGGATCGAGTCCATAACCTCCAGGTTATTGTCCAGGATCTGATCGGCAGGAAGTAGGAACCCATAGGTTCCATTGTCTCGGAGCTCATAGCAGTAGACTAGAGGAACTTTCAGGTGTTCCTTTATCCAGTCGATACTGCCGCCTGTCGCTTTATCTGGGAATGTATAAAAATATAACCTAATTAGATTTTTGGTGACGTCAACCGGTGCAGCGTATAGTGAAATAACAAAATAAGAAATCAAAAATAAAATAAATACACAACAAAAATAAAAAAATGTTTTATAAATAATATTTAAAATGGCAACATTTCGTTCCATCGGCGACTCAAATTTGTATAGAATTATTATGATTAAATTCAATTCTCCTTCTGGTAGTTAAAATATTATGCAATGTATGTAGGTATCTATGTACGAGTATACCTCACTTTCATAATCAAAACACTAAATTGAAGACAGGCGTGGGTTACCCGCCATACAGTATATTTTCTAGTATAGTTGACCTCGTGATTGCACCACCACTTTTTATAATATTTCCCAGTCAATTGAAACTGCTATAAGGTTGAAACTATATAACTTTCACATAAGACATAGAGACAAAATAGACCTTGTCGTTTTATGACAATTACGAGGTCGACTGTATGTACTAAGCTCTAAGCTTTCAAAAATGAATACTCTTCAGCCCTGAGCTACATAGTTTGACCTTCATAATATGATACTGAACCTTTACATCAAATATTGAGTTACTCACAGATGGCTTCGGCTATATTCCCCGTTCTATATTGAGTTCCATGTCTGACCGATAAAGCACCCATAGCGCGTCTACCGATACTCATCTGAAAATGAAGTGTTAGAATTAATAGGGAAATCATCATAATAACGAATATTATAATAGTCCTAAACGAAACCTTTCGGTTTTTATTGGTTTTTCCATAAATTCGAATCGTTAGATTTTTAGTGGTATGAGGAACAGGGTGTAAAGTTCACCATAGAAAAGGGAGGATCCTCTGACGGGTGTTATGTCTGGCGGGCAACTGCCCGTAAGCAGATTTCGGATAGTCTTATCTAAATATGTTGTTGGCGCGGTAAACTCTAACTGCCTGATACAGAATTTGTGTGACGTCATGTCTTCGCTGCGTAGTTCGTATGTGGCGGTGTAATCGCTACAGATTTACCCTTACCGTATTTGGCGAATCTAATAGTAATAGTAATATTTATAGTAATAGTAATATTTATTTGCACTTCAAAGACACAAAAATCTGTGTAGCCCTGGCTCTTGTACTAGGTGTACCTGTATCACAAGAGCCAAAAATAGCTAATGATTTAAATCTTTGTTTTTTTTTTTTTTCCAAAAAAAATGTTGGCAAGAGATGAGCGATATTGTATAAGCTACGAGACAAACTGTACATTTGTAATTGTATAGACTTGAAGTAATAATGAAATATTCAATGACTAGCTTCTGCCCGCGACTTTATTTGCGATCCGGGATGAAAAGTAGCCTATGTCCTTATCCAAATTTCATTCAAATCTGTTAAGCTGTTTTAGCGTAAAATCGTAACAAACAAACAAACTCACTTTTGCATTTATATCATTAGTTGATTATGTCATCAAATAAAATTGTGAACAGTTTGCCTTTCACATTTTCAATCATAATCTGAATGATTTTGAAGGATATCCACTGCTTCATACGTCCGATTTGTCTGCTCAACTTCGTAAATAACGCAATGAATGTTGATGAACTGTCAAAATTTGCCACTATTTACCGAAAAAATAAAAAAATGGAACAGAAGTTGTATGAAATTATCTGCCAAGTAGGTTAATAGGAACTTAATCGTAGGTGGTGAAACAGACCCAAGCGATAGTACTGTAAGTGTGTTACGCAATTATATATGCCGGACGCCTCATCGAACTTGTGAGAACACAGGGATGACCAACAAAGCCCAACATCTTCTACATATTGATGTGACATAGACGGCTGATGAATGTATGCTGTGATTCTGTGAATGTGTGATTTGTTCGGTTCTCTTTGACGTCACCATTTGTATCGCTTGGGTCTGTTTCATCATCTACGATTAAGTTCCTAACTTACTTGGCCGATAATTTCATACAACTTCTGTTCCATTTTTGAATTTATTCGGTAAATAGTGGCTATTTGGATATCGTCAAATAAATATGACATGGTTAGTATGTTCAAGATTAAAGTTCAAGGAAATTTTGATGGATGGAGAGGGAGAGCAAAATCTAAGAAAACATGGATGGACCATGTGAGCAATGATATGAAAAAGAAGGTAATGAATGACAGCGTGACGAAGAAGAAAACGATCTTGGGACAAGGGATAAGTTGATTGAACAAAAAAACTCACAGCATCTTCATAGTTCGCCAATGGCTCTGTAGTATTTCCAAAAGGTAACAGTAGCAACTGACTGTACGAGTGGAAAGACAGGTACAAATCGATCTTGTCTCCAATAGACTCTATGAATGTTGATAGGGTCCTGGTTTCTGGCTCCGAGAATGGTCCAGCACCAGCGTAGTGATCTAGTGAAGCATTGGTAGTTGCACCTTCAGCTGTTGATACAAAAAATATAACGTTGTTTTATTTAGTTCATCGTCATCGTACAGCTGAAAGAAGTACACTGTTGGATGATGGACAAAGGCCTCCTCAAGGAATTGCAACGAGGATTGATCCTGCGGGACATTGCTTTAATTTTTGGGGCACGAAACCAACGCTGTATGCTATCAACTTATTATACAATGTAGAAGTTTTATTACTAGTAACAACCTTAAGTGATCAGCAGAAAGAAACTTATCTCTTATTAAGAACGCAGCCGATATATAATCTAGGGTATCGAAAATCCTTTCGTTGGTAAAATCAGAGAGAAGACAAGATTTCTAAGTGCCTCGAAGTAAATTTTAAATGACATGTTTCATAAAATTATTAAGCTTAGCTTTATCAGCCTCTGCTGGGACACAGGCCTCCATCACGAGGGCCCAGTATGGGTTGGTATACAATTATTAGGTACTTAAATAATATATATATATATGTAATATATACCAACTAATTCAACAGATTAAAACCCTCTTCCCTTCTACTACTTTGCTGTGCTCGACAGGGTCCACAATGATCATGTCTGTTCACATTGTGGCATGCAAATAAATATTTAGTACAAATTGCACGTTTTACCTTCGCTTTTATCATAGTTATCAAACCCAAATATATTTATAGATATAATAAAGTAATAAATATTACCGAGCCAGTTATTATTCCAATTTCTGTTCAAGTCAACACCAAATTGATTGCCAACAGGACGCCTGTTTTTACGCCACATTCTATTCTGGAAAGCAAAGGAGACAATTATAAACTAAAGTCAAATTACTCGGAACTCAGAAATATCTTGATAAACCGGGTGGTAACCCAGCGGTATAACTGCGCAAGCAATATTATCCTGAAGTATGAAACTTGGCTATGTTTGATTGCACAGTAATAACCTTCACGCATAACCTAGTCTGTATGGCCGACTGTCAAAATAGGTAAGAATAAATAAAAATTGCATACTTGGTCATGACTCCATATATAGCCATCCGGATTCGTGACAGGAAAAATATACCAATCAAAATCACGAGCAGCTGCTTGTGTCTCTCCATAATCACTAGTAAGTAGCTCGTTGGTTATAAAGTTCACTGTAGCTGGTGATATCCATTCCCTTGAATGGATCCCACCTTCCAAAAAGATCACCCTTCTTCCTTCACCATGGGATATTTTCAAACCTTTGATTTCTCGGCCTTCAAATGTAGTACCACCAACTATTTTGGTGACTATGTCAGGGTATGTTTCGGCTAGATCGTCAATCCACGCATTGATGTCTTCTTGGCGATAATAAGCATTCCATGACATACTTTTAAGGTTACTTCTAGTATATGTGTGCACCGTTTCTTTGTCTATTGCCCTGTAAACAATATTAAAAGCATTGAAATATGGCAATAGTTTAGGTTTATTGGCAAAGCCTTAAGATTTGAACATAAATACATAATCAATTGGTCAGTGTACTTACTCTTGAATATTTGCCAAAGATATGTCATAGTCCACTTTATTGGAACTCAAAATATTTTCCAATTCACTTTTATATTCGGGACTCGATAGAATGTGCACATATTGGGCAGAAGCCATAGGATCCGTCCAGAAGTCATATCTAAGATCATGATCATGTAAATCTTGAAGCAGTTTTATTTGTTCAGAATCTTTTGGGAAAACTTTGTACAAACTATAGTTGTCAAAACGAACTTTTTCACTAAATACATTTGGTAATGTTAAAACTAAACCTAATAACAGAAATTTTAACATATTATTTAATTTTGAAATGAATTTTCGTATCTACTAATTCTAACAGTCTAGTCCGGACCAATTTGTGAATTATCTGGTCAAGTTGAAGTGGTAATAAATAATCTATAAACGTTTATTGCGTTAGCTGTAAACGTTATCCTGATACCTGATAACGAAATATCTATGCAATAGTATTGGTAGCATTACCTATTTACCTAATCGATTTAGATAACGTTCTTTTTAATCTTATTAATATTTACAACATCACACTCAGTGTGAATTTGGAACTCCATAGTATTAAAACGATCATAAACTTTATGTAGTATGTTCATACAGCTATACATGAGAAACAGAACAAAAACTTAAAAAAAAATACAGTCAAGCTTACTCTTGTTGACGTCGCTACTTTTCATTCATGATAATCAGGGTGTTTATGTTCCCGCTGCTAGGACACAGGCCTCCTCTCTGTGAGAGGGAGTGGGCTATAATCTACCACGCAAACCCAGTGCGGGTTGGTAGATGTCACATGTCTTCGAATTTTTGGTTCTAGGACATACCGGTTTCCTCACGATGTTTTCCTTCACCGTTTTGAAAGCAGTGGTGATGAAATTATTTACACAAAGTAAAACGCCTGCTTGGGTTCGAACCCAACGAACATACAACTCGTAAGTTGGGGCCCATTACCACTGGGACACCACTGCTCTCAATTTTTCATTTGCTTTGTGTCATGTGTCCGTGTCACATGTCCGAGAACCAAAAGATTTGAAGCTAGTAAGTATGTCACATCTACCAACCTGCACTGGGCCCGCGTAGTGGATGACAGCCATTAAAAGAAAGCCAGTTTCTCTCGAATTGAAAAACCTTACCTATAGGCTGATTATGCTATCGAGATGTAGAAACCATTAGCTGACAAATATGGCAAATAATGAAATTTAATGTTTTATGTTTCGTAATGTTAATTACTTTGGATACTATTACATAGAATGAGGAGCTCGTGGCTAAGTAATAACAGCCGTACGGGTCGATCCAACAGGTTAAGATACGCATGGCCGGGCTTAATCCGTGGATGGGTGTACATACTGAGACTCCTCCGTACCTCGGAAAGCACGTTAAGCCAGCACATCGCGGCTGTCATTCGTGGATTTTTGACAGTCATAAGGGTCGTCAGAAGCCCGAAAGTCTGACAAATTACCCAGTTAGCTACTGGGTTGTGGAGGTCAGATAGGCAGTCGCTCCATGTAAAATACGAGTCTTCAAATGCATCCTGGTAGACTGGAAGCCGATCCCAACATGGTTGGGAAAAGGCTAGGCAAATGGACTAGGTATTGTATAGAATTCAGTTTTTTTTATTAAACAGACAGCTGTGCTGCTGGGGAAGTTGTTGCGCCACTTCTTTTTCCCAGTTAAAGCACTAGGAAGTGGTAAATGGCGGGCGTTTTGGGGGGACTGTCTTGTGTAATTTCGACGTTCAATAAGTGTTCGAAAAAAATTACTTTGGATTTGATTTGATTAACTTAATTAAGGAGGTCGCCCAGTGGTAACGGTCCTGACTTATAAGTTGTAGGTCGTGGGTTTGAAGTTTTGAACCCAGGCAGGCACTTTAGTTTGTGTAAATCATTTCCTCACCAATGCTCTCAAAATGGAGGAAAATATCGTGAGGAAACCGGCATGTCCTAGAACCAAGAAATTCGAAGACATGTGACATCTACCAACCCGCACTGGGCCCCCATGGTAGATTACCAGCCCACTCCTTCTCGAAGAGAGGAGGCCTGTGTCCCAGCAGTGGGAACATTATATACTGATTATGTTTTAAGGCTAAAGGAAATACTGACACGTGCCATAATTTTGAGAGATTATATAAATTGCATGACGTTGTGATTATCCCTAATCTTAGAAAATTACATTAAGCTAATTGTAATAAATCACACTATCGCCAGACTGATTAATATCTTTGCATAATATCAGCTTTAATGAGATATTGTTAATCGTCATCATGAAAATTAACGAAAGCAGACTTTAATACTAGATTGTTTTATAGCACTGAAGTCGAAGGCCCTAAATCCTAGGCAATAAATTTATTTATAGTCATATGTAATATTCATCGAAGTAAAACATAAAATTAATGGGCTAGTTCACGTTTTGAGTTATTTATTGGCTTCGTGAACTATCAGTTAGCACAAGCGGTGTAAAATAGCTGAGAGGTCGAGAAAATAAAACTATAAATGTGGAATAACCTCGTTTATAGAGGTGCCTTGTCGTTCGCAGTGCTAATTAGAGGTCACAGTTGATGCATGTTGATAGCATAGGAAAGCCATTTTAATAAAATCAGTCTTAAACGAAACTGGCGAAATATGGGTTACTATGCACCGCTGCCTAAAACTTTGGAAAAAAACGGCCATGCCGTTATGTTCCTCCTGAATAATTTAACAAGGAATTTTATTAGTACGTAACTGTATTTTTTAGGGTTCCGTAGCTGAAAAGGTAAAAACGAAACCCTTATAGGATCATTTCTATGTCAGTCTGTCTGTCTCTCATCCGCCAAGAGCATTTTTCTCGGAACGCATGGAGGTATCAAGTTGAATTTATATCAAATACGTAGGTCTACGGTCCCTTGGAACTCAAAAAAAATTAAGCTCATTCTAAGTCAACGCAAAAAAATAATAAGTAAGTACCTACGGCTATTTATGCGATATATTTTGATATTCGCAAATAAATTAAAACCTTTAGGATACTTCCCGTTGACCTAGAATCATGAAATTAGACAAGAAACAAGGTCTCATAGCACAAGTAAAGGAAAAAGTCCGAAAATCGTCAATTTGTACTTTTATTCAATTAAATTGCGATTAAAAACTTGAATTTGCAGTTGGAGAATTGAACGTGTCGTATTGAGATGACGTATGGGAGAATATGTTTTTCAACTACAATGCTAAGTTTATTTTTGGGATAAATTCATTCTAATTACGGAACCCTTTATTGTGCGTGGGCTGACTAGCACTTGGCCAGTTTTTTAACGTTATAATTGCACAAAGTTCCATAAAAATATAGGATAGGAAATGACCAGAAAAAAAATCAAACTACTAACATTGCAATATAAAATTTTATACAAAATCAAAACTTCAAATAAGTTCGGTAGGCCGATACGTCAGTGGTAACAAAACCTAATTTAAGCTGGCCACTTTTTCTATTGAAAGTCCGTAATACGCTAGGCCAACTCAAAGTAAAAGTGTTATCACTGAAGTACGGCCGCCAACCACTAATTTTCATCATTTACAAAAACAATTTCGCAACTACAGCAAGATACAATACAACTGATAAACTCAATGCACCTGCGCTGTTTACTCTAGCACTATACGGGACCATGTACCCAAATCTCTTGGCTTGATGCACCAACTCTATGACTGAATCCATGGTCTCTTCACCAGTTGGTTTGATCTGATCTGGGGGCAGCAGATGTCCGTAGGTTCCTCTGTCGCGAAGCTCGTAGCAGTATGCTAGAGGAACGTTCAGGCGTTCTTTTACCCAGTCTATGCTAGTTCCTGTTGCGAAATCTGGAATAGTGAACAGTAAAATATGACAATTTATTAATTTAATTAAAAAAACTATTAAATCTGTATCGTAATAATTGCGACACGATCAATCATATGGGGGCCTACCACCAGCTCTTATAGCAGTATTATTTTAATCATACTTCAGTTGGGAAAAGAGATGGAGCTATATGACCTGTAGAACTTCATCTCTTTCTTACACGAAAGTATTATTAAAATAATACGGTAATAGGAGCTTGTGGTAGGCCCCCAGCAGAATCATTTTGAAGATATATTATTATATAATTCATTGCTTCATAATGTTCGAAAAATTTATCTGCTCAACAACGTAAATAAGGCAATGAATGTTGTTGAACTGTCAAAATTAAACAGTATGTGATTGATCGTGTGATACGCTGTTAGGATGCTGGTCAGATAGACAATCACTTCATGGTGTTCAGCTGCATCCAATGAGAGTGGAAGCCGACCCCAGCATAGTTGGGAAAAGGCGCGGCATATAGGTAATGAAGATGAACGAAACGTTGACGGCGCGCCATATAATGAAGATGAACATAACGTAGACAGAAAGGGTGGTGAGACCAATGAAAAATGTACGCGGTATGTAGAGGATGTATAAATTAATTTAGGGATTATTATGGATGAAAATGAAAGAGAAAAACAAAGGTATTAGGAGAACCCAAGAAACATGGAACCAGGGCAGGAACAAGACGAAGAGGAAACAGAGAAAAAGGTACCTAATGAAAATTCATGATATCATTATATTGAAGCTTCTTTTTTGATATCAAAAATAAAACATGGAGCAGGCAGAATAGTGGTATAACATTGTCCCAGAAGAGAATGGTTTAAACACTTTGGAAGTATATAGTTGACTGATACTTACAAATTGCCTCAGCAATATTTCCGATGGTGTACTGTGTGCCATGATGAAAAGCTAAAGCACCCATGGCACGCCTTCCAATCTTCATCTGAAATATTATGATGATTTTTTTAACTGTTTCGCTTAACATCTCTATCTGTTTATTCATTTATAGTTCTGTAAACTGGAACACCCTACCTAGGACTGCGTGATTTCCAAAAAAGTGTCTATAAAAATATCTTGCAACTTCTTCTAATTCTTTAAAAAAAAATTTTTTTGTTTCCCTGACTGCGTCTCATCCGTACTTTTAACATGCAACTGGTAATGGAATGGAATGAGGATAAAAATAGTCAAAGCATTCACGTGATATAAAATATTTAATTAAAAACTAAACACATTAAAAAGTATGATCAGCACGTCTAAACCACGTTCAAGAGCTGTCAGTGTCAATGCCATCACAATGATGTCACTGACAGCTCTTAAACGCGGTTTAGATGTGCTGACTGCGTTCAGTGTTAGTGGTGAAATACGCCCTAAGACTACAAGAATAGAATAGAATTATTGTTTATTTTCACAGAAAGTAGGTACAGCCTATGTAATGTTAAGAACTACTTACAGCATCATAATAATTGGCCAAAGGTTCCGTAGTATTTCCGAAAGGCAAAAGAAGAATTTGTCCTGAAGAGTGGAAAGACAGATATAGGTCAATCCTATCAGCCATATTCCTGATGTAGGTAGATAAGGTTCTCGTTTCAATCTCTGAGAAGGGTCCAGGTCCTGCGAAGACGTTGGAAGACGCGTTCAAGCTGATACTCTCCTCTGTAAATGAGAAATAATGTAACAATTTAAGACAATGGTCAATAGTATTAAATGATAATAAAGATTGAGTCCAGAAATTCTCGTTTGCAAATAGCATAGTATAATATTAGGACAGCCCCGTTGCAGCGTTGCTACAGTTGAGCGGTTTTGAGAAATTGTGTAACCTGCCGAGAGCTGTTGAGTTTCATGAGAATTACTCTCAAAAGATTTATAATAGGTTCATTCGCAAAATGTCGCTTTCGCAAAATTTCGGTCGTAAAATATCTCTTTCTCATAATGTCTCTTTCGCAAAATGTCCCCTTTCGCAGAATCTTAGTCGAGACGCGATAGTCATTACAGAAAAAAGATTGCATAATAGACAAGCTATAATACCTATTAATATAATATATCACCACGCCAAGTATTCCCCGAAGGGTTAGCCAGAGGTGTACCTAGTACACCTACATTTTGTCAGTTATATTTGAGTCCCATGTAATAGGAGGTGAACTTATTGCTATCAACCGGGCACAAACACTCCGGGCTGCTACTGAAAAATTCCAGATGGAAAAAGTCAATAACGCTTTGCCCGACCCGGGAATCGAACCCACGATCTCATGCTCAGCAGTAGCGTTTGAGACCACTAGACCAACGAGGCAGTCACCTATTATCCCGCAACATCGAATTTATAAACTCTAATATAAAAAAAAAACAGTTTTTATCATGAAAAGTACAAGCACGCGTCTAGTTAGTTCCTGCTATTTTTTTTAAATAGATTAAAACCATTTTTTTACACTCAAAATATTTTTTTTAAATCTTATTGTATGGCAACTAGGTACACTAAAATAAAATTTATTCTGTTTACACTTCGCAAAACAATACACAAAAGTTTAACCCCGTGCTCTCTAGATGGCGTTGACATCGAATTAGAAGTCGCTATGGTTTCGTTACCGCGGATAATACAAATACGCTGGGAACTTTTACTCAGTCAGCCTAAACTGCCTATGGACATAGGCCTCTCCTATTGCTATTTTTGAAAAGTTATTCACACGAAAGTGTTGATAGCTGTGTAATGCCATGAAATATGAATATTACGAATAAGAAATTGAAGTCAATGAGTGAGTTATGAATTCATGTTTATGTTTATTACTGGAACAATTTTTTTTAATAAAAATAATGTCATTGAAATGATTGAAGGGAAATTAATTACGAAAAATACTTAAAATAAAATGATTATTAATTATCAGTAAGTAAACCAAATTGGTTAACCAATATTTATTATTATTATCGTTTTTTTAAGGCTTGTGATCGTGACCATTTTGAAGATTGGTCTACATAATAATTATTTTGAAAACGTAAGTATTATCGCAGATTATTTTGGTCAGAGAATATTACTTGAAGCCACTTCAATATTAAAACATTATTTGGAACCATCATCTGAGTATACTCAAAAACATGACGCTCGGATAACTAGTAAAAATCGTCATAAAATACAAGTGCCAAGAATAATAATTATTTTGCGGGTGGCGAAATATGAAACTAAAAAATGTACTGCACTCGATGTATTAGTTGAAAATATTTATTACAAACTAGCGCCACCATGAATTGCAAAGTTGTATAATATTGGGCACCCTTTAAAGTTATGTAGGTTTTTATCTGTTAAGGCTCCTACACACAGTGCCGCCGAGCTAGCCGCGATGTGCCCAGTTTGCCGCACAACGGAGTAGCCAAACAAAGGAGTGCCGCTCGGCAAAAGGCGGCGGCGGCGGCGCGCTGCGGGGCGGTCCGTGCCGCACGGCTCTGCGTGTCTTTAGGATTTTATGCTTTCGGCTGAAATGATGATGATTACTAGGCTCTGCATTTTAATTGACATAATTATTTGTAATGTTTATCGAATAATGAAGTTTGCTTGAGAAATAAACAAATATTTATCAACTCATTAGATACTTACGAAGCCAATTGTCGTTCCAGTTCCTGTTTAGATCCACGCCAAACTCATTGCCAAATGGACGTCTGTTCTTACGCCATAGTCTGTACTATAAAAAATAAAAAGAATAATAAAATTAACATCTTCTTCATTGTTGTCATTGCAGGTAGAACTTTGATGAGATGGGGACAAAAATGAGAGGTCTGTAATACCTAGCCTACCTATACCTAGATGGTGTTCAGGAATATGATGATGAAGATCTTCTGTTGTTATTTTCAAAGCTATTGGGAGGAGATCCTCATATCGTTGGGGGTGCGGGGCGCGGGGTGATAGGGTATTTTTTTAAAGTGATTCTTTTAGGTACCCTCTTTGCCTATTGCATATTCAAAGACAATCGTAGTATGGAGTAAACTCCAGTCATGCGTCGGACTTGGAGCTGACACAGACACTTTTTATTTTTAGACGATTCGCACGAATTCAATTTATTTGTTAGCGAATCGATTTCTGGAGTTGTCGATTCGCCTACAAATAAATTGCCTTCGTGCGATTCGCCTCAATTAAAAATATATTATTTAAAAGTGTAGATTTGCCCAGTAAATTCGTGCGAATCACCAATAAGCCTAAATCAAGAATATTGTAGTTAAAATTATTAGACAAATTCAAATTAAATCAGCTATCTAATTGCGTAACACATTATACATAAATGATTAAGACACACAGACACTTTTTATTTTTAGACGATTCGCACGAATTCAATTTATTTGTTAGCGAATCGATTTCTGGAGTTGTCGATTCGCCTACAAATAAATTGCCTTCGTGCGATTCGCCTCAATTAAAAATATATTATTTAAAAGTGTAGATTTGCCCAGTAAATTCGTGCGAATCACCAATAAGCCTAAATCAAGAATATTGTAGTTAAAACTATTAGACAAATTCAAATTAAATCAGCTATCTAATTGCGTAACACATTATACATAAATGATTAAGACTAATCCGTTTCATTATAACAGTTCAACAACATTAATTGTGTTAACCCCACCACAGACGTAGCTATAATATCTAATTATAGCAAGTATTACGATATCCTATTTTCCATAATAATCTTCGAGTGACCTCAGACGGAGCTATAATAATAAAATTTCTAGTACGCACCAAAAACTACCCTAAAAAAGCAATAGCAAAGTATATTATATTATAGCTACGTCTGTGACGGGCTTTATTTACGTTGTTGAGCAGAATTTTTTTTCGAACTTATGAAGCAATGGATTAGCAATTTGTTTCAAAACGATTTAGATTGTGATTGATTATGTATTACGCAATTAGGGTACAGTTTATTGCAAACATGATGATGATAAAATAGCAATGAATCTTTTACTTAATACATTAATATTAGTATACATAAACAATATTATGTAAGTACCTACTGGTATTATAGATTTATTTTTTGTGTACCTACTGAAAATATGTGTTTTTCTCATCCTAGGTTGGGGCTAGACGAGCATAACTTTATTCTCTTAATATAATTATGTAGTAAGAGACTAAACAAGCGATAAATAAAAAAAGGATAACCAGTGAGCAAGCACAGTCGTGCTTGTTTTTTTTTTTGTATCTGCATAACAAAGGCTATTACTTGGAGTGCATCAATAAATTACAGACTGGTAGGTACCGAAATTGTAACTTTAATTATTTTTTGTATATTAGGAGATAATTTTTTTTTTACCTTTTTTTAATTTTAATTCACCTTTATACGTATTTTTCTGTTACTTCTTGTCCGTTTATATGTGTACATAAACTGTTAAATAAATAAAAATAAATAAAACATAAATTCTTACGCCAACATGAGTCCAAATGTAACCATCAGGGTTAGTCACAGGGAAGATATACCA
This sequence comes from Conistra vaccinii, assembly GCA_948150665.1. Taxonomy (NCBI): domain Eukaryota; kingdom Metazoa; phylum Arthropoda; class Insecta; order Lepidoptera; family Noctuidae; genus Conistra; species Conistra vaccinii. Next base: position 19,724,238 of record OX411326.1, read on the forward strand.
ATCAAAATCGCGAGTAACAGCCTTCGTTTCTTCATCATCACTGTACAGTAACTCATGTATAATATAATTAGTTGTGGCTGGTGCAATCCATTCTCTTGCATGAATACCACTTTCAATAAAGACTGCTCTTCTGCCAGCACCATGAGATATCTTAATACCCTTGATGACACGACCTTCGTACGACGTTCCTCCTTCTATGATGGACACTTCATCGAATGTTGCAGCTAGGTCATCAAGCCAGGCGTATATATCTTCTAAGGTATAATAATCTTCCCATCCCATGCTTTTGACGTTGTTTCTAGTATATTTCGTCTTCTTTTCATTGTCTATTAAGCTGTAAAATTTATTAGTTTCGGCACAATTTTATTAAGTCCAATATCTGTTTCGATGATGACATAGATTAACTGTCTAATTGTGTGTCTAACTGTGTAATTAGGTCTGCGTACTATTCTAATTTACTATTACGGTACCTATCATTTAAATTAATAAACAAATCCTACGCGCCACAAAGTATAGCGCCTTTTTTAAGCGTTTTGACAACGTAGTATCTGGTATTATTATTCGGGTTGAGTTGACTCGGACCGAGCTATCATTGGCTCAAAGATAGTTCCATCAACCGCGGTTCCAGGTATGTATGATAAATTGTAAAAAAAATACTGTTCTACTGTTGAAATTCAATGGTCAATGTTCACCTATCCGGAGACCGACATTCAGTCCTTTGGATCTTTATATGAAGTTCTCACCCACGATTGAAGCCTTATATTAGCTGCATTCAAAATAAAAGAAAAAAAATACTCACTCTTGAATATTCGGCACGGTAACAATAAAATCAATTCCATACGTTCCCATAAAAACTTCCAGATCATTCTTTAGCTCAGGTTTGGACAAAATATTAATATATTTAGCAGTCGGCACAGGGTCATCCCAGAAATCATACTCTGAACCAGAATTATGCAAATCTTCAAGTATTTTAATTTCCTCTAAACTCTTTGGCAGCACTTTGTACAACGTATAGTTGTCGAACCTAAATGGTTCGCTTGACACACAAATAATTAATATTGATAAAATAGAAAATATTTTTAACGACATTTTTGGATGACCTCCAGTGCCACACTACGAAGCCCAAATAATTGAGATATGGACTTGAACAATAAAAGTATATGATACTGTAATGTCATAATAACGGCACTAAATTTTTATGAGTGCTTCGTATTATTAGATAAGTCGATCGAAAGTATGTATTAGTGTGTAATTCGTTGGGTATTAATTTTATTATGTTTATAAGGATTTAAATGTATATAACAAACCTATAATTATAATAAGTAACTGACCATGTTCTAGCTGTTGCGTTAGTTCTTCAATGTGTTAGGTCAATATGAGTGTTAGAACATAATAGTAAGTTTACGAGCCATTTCACTGACATTATAAAAGCGGATTAACACCTAATTGATCAAGAATAAAATTATGACTGATGTTAAACTTATTCTGGTATAAACTACTTTTTATCCCAAAAAAATTATGCACTTAGGCGAAGCCATAGGTACAGCTAGTGTATGTTATTAAGTAGAATTGATGGCCAAAGATGATTAGGTATGTAATCTTTATTAATTTTATTTTACAAGTTAATTACTTACGTACAAAGTTTCTACGTTTTAAATTAAATCTTATTAAAGAAAGTTTATGTGAGCAACAATTTACACCAAACGCTTCCCGAACAAACTGTGCTATTATTGTATTGGTTTATTTATCTCCAAGAGCAGGTATACTTAACTAGCCGCGCCCCGCGGATTCACCAGCATAAGGCTGCCTGTCCACCGGAGCGGAGAGGAGAGGAGAAGAGCGGAGATGTGCCAATATTAACCAATAAGATCTAAACTCCGCTCCAGAGGTGCGATTCTATTGGTTAATATTGACACATCTCCGCTCCTCTCCTCTCCTCTCCGCTCCAGTGGACAGGCAGCCTAAGCCTCGATATCGTGGGAATATCGGGGTAATAAGTAATATCAGGTAAAAAGTATGTTAAGGCTTAGAATACCTTGACATGAAAAATTGCACATCGGTAGACCATGACCTGGATTAAGATCTAGGTCATGGTCTACCCATGTGCAAATTTCATCCAAATCTATTCAGCCGTTTTAGCGTGAAAGCGTAATCAACAAAGAAAGAAATAAACAAATTAACTCACTTTCGCATTTATAATTTTAATTTCTGTTAGCATGTCAAGTTCAAAAATTACTATAGTAGTAAAATCGAGATTGTTATAATGTCCTCCAAGCATTGTTAAATTTATTACTGTTTTTACCCGACTGCCCCAGAAGGAGGGTAATGTTTTTATTTTTATTTTTGGTGTATGTACTAGGTTAAAAATCTACAATCAATAGAAGTATTAACCTTAAAAAACTTATCTTTTCCATATCTTTATGGCCAGATTGTCTCGCCTGCGTTTTATTGCGGTCATTTTTATCATTGGTAATCATAACCTTATCATAATTTTGAACAATATTTATATTTTGATAATGAACTGTTTTGTCATGCTGTATTTGGAAATGGCAAATGTTGGGTTGGGTACTTGACGGATCGATTGCGCATTAGTCCAACTACCTTATCTTTTCATTTGATTAAAATATCGTGCACTGAAAAGCTACATATCTACCAATGTATAAGTTTGTTGAATGAATCGTTTTACTCTGTGTTAGCCCAGGCGATAATTTTTCGTGCACTGGTTTTTTAACACTCTGTTTAGCGCCGAGAGTTCAAAATCCAGTGCGCGATAAAATTCAGCCGCGATATTTTCATGTCCGTGTGAACGTGGGCTTATTTTTTAGGAGCTCGTGGCTAAGTAATAACAAGCCGCACGGGTCGATCCATCAGGTTAAGCTACGCTTGCCGGGGTTGGTCAGTGGATGGGTGACCATCTTTACATACCGAGACTCCTCCGTGCCTCGGAAAGCACGTTAAGCCGTTGGTCCCGGCTGTCATTTGTGGATCTTTGACAGTCGTTACGAGTCGTCGGAAGCCCGAAAGTCTGACACCAGTCTTACCAAGGGGTACCGTATTACCCAGTTACTGGGTTGTGGAGGTCAGATAGGCAGTCGCTCCATGTAAAATACTGGTATTCAGCTACATCCGGTTAGAATGGAAGCCGACCCCAAGATAGTTGGGAAAAAGGCTAGGAAGATTGATTGTGAACGTGGGCTTATTTTTTGGTTTTCTTGTAGATCACTAACACACTGAGATGCCATGGCGACGTCACCGGCTGGCGGCTACGTATCCAAACAATTCGTATTGAAATGTATGACAATTAACTCACTTTGCTAGGGTCTGGCGACGTCGCCATTTTGGAAGCGTATAGTCACGATCACGACCGACCGGCCCCTACGTGGAAACTGGACACTCTGGAGACCTGGCGACGCGTAGCCAGTATTTTTCATACAAGTAAGTTACGCCTCCCTCACTCAGTGGCCAACTGATCGCCAGGACGCCCGCGTGTTACTGGCTACTTATTTGGCAACCTCATTTGGCTACCGTAGGTAACCAGAGGTAGCCATGGCTCATAGCCAGCGACGTCACCATGGTGTCCCAGTGTGTAAGCGCTCTTAATCCTTTGATAGGCTGGTTGTTTGAAAAACGTCATTTTTGTTTAAGCAGGGGAAATTGGGCACTTTTGTTTAGTTGGGTGGTATCCTATCCCAAAAGGAGGTCATGGCTAAATGATAAAAGCCAGGTCCGTCGAAGGTTGACGCTACGCTTGCCGCGATCAGCTCGTGGGTGGCTGTACATCCGTTACATATAGAGAGACCCCTCCGTGCCTCGGTAAGCATGTTCAGCCGTTGGTCCCGGCTGTCATTCAAAGATCTTTGACAAAAGTTTGACAACCAGTCTTACCAAAACGGGTGTCGTGTTACCCAGTATCTACATAGGTTGTGGAGATCAGATAAGCAGTCGCTCCATGTCAAATTCTGGCATTCAACTACATCCAGTTAGACCGGAAGCCACAGGACAACAAAGATGGGATAAGGCTAGGCAGATTGATTGATTGAGGTGGTAGATGTCCCAATGAAGGTTTTTAGGTTCAGTCTTCATCTCTCGTAATGTGCCTCGAAATAATTTGATGCAATCTCCATATGGCTATAGAGGCTTTAGGAACAGGATGTAAAGGTAACTCTTCCTCCATAGAAAAGAGAGGATCCTCCGACCAGACGGGTGTCGTGTCTGGTGATCCGAGCAACTGCCCAATGATTGGTGTCAGGGACATCGACGCGAAGCCTGTTAGCATGGATTCAGTATATGATTCTGAACCCCCCTATGTTGAATATTTTCGTCGGTTATTAAAAGAAAAATCTGCTGTTTCATAGAAAAGTTCAATACCTACGCTGTCAAAATGTATGGAAAAACTGTTTTTGGTTCAGAATCATGTATTGAATCCATGGTAACAGGCTTCGCGTCGCTGTCCCTGACCTGTATATATGCTGGTCGCGCGGTACTTTACCACGCGACCAGCATATATACAGGTCAGGGAGGGTGCGTAGTTTGCTAGTGGCGATGTTGATGTTGCCACATACCTTTCCTTATAACTAATAATATCACATCAAATAAAAATCAACAAAAAAATTCAAAATAACTTTAATCTAAACTTAAATAATTTACAAAACATTAATGAACTTTGCCTCCCTAACTATTGCTAGGAGAGAATCGAAGGTTTCTGCAGCTGTGGGGGTTATCTGGTTTACAGGCAATGTATAGCCCCACGTACCATTATCCCTGAGCAGATAGGTGGCGGCAACTGGTGGGTTGTAGCGGCTTTTCGCCCAGTCTGACACGGAGCCTGTTGCACCATCTGAAAATTTAAGTTAATGTCAGCCGAATCGAAATGCAAAGTTATCTAATTTATTATTTTTTAGGAGGGAAAAGATATTTTGACAAAATGTAATCATTTGTATTCGGGCTCATCTACATGTTCTTTGAAACATAATTAACATAACATAATATCACGCCTTGTTTCCTCGAAGGGTTGGGCAGAGATGTACCTATACTTCATCCACATTTCGCCAGTTATGTTTTAAGTCCCATGTAATAGGTGGCAGGTCTATGTTACTGAGAAATTCTAGATATAAAATCCCAATGACACTTTGCCTGGCCTGGGTATCGAATCCAGGACCTCATGTTCAGCAGTAGCGCTTGCCATCACTATACCAACGAGGAATCTACATAATGTTTCTATTCACAGCGTTGTGTCTCCGACAGGGACTTGTCTTAAGTTGGTTTTTGGCTAAAAAACTTCGTCTGTTCATCATGCTTGTGCCAAAACATAGGTATGAATTTAAAGACAGACTTATTTTGCCTTAATTATGATTAATTAAGGTAAAATAAGTCTCTCGTTAAAATTATCATTTACCAACTTGTAAATATCCTTGAAAGAGTTTGTTTAATTTGCGGGATATTTTCCAAGGTAGTAGAATAAACGAAAAAATTTGCTTGAGTGAAATTCTTAAAGTTATTAGTTAACTGCTTTCAATGTTTCAAATAAATGTCCCTGTCTGTAAATATGTAGGTATATCATTAGTATCCAGAAAGCAAAAAGTCTTTAGCGAGATATTTGAAGGAAATTATGTAACTAGTAAATTAAGAGATTTATTTCATTTATGTTTGTCAAGCATATTTTCATTATAACAAAAATATTGAAAGTTTTATTATTATACTTGTAAAGACCGACCAAGTGCGAGTCGGGTTCCGTACCACCGTACAATATTTAGCAAATAACGCCAAAAAAAATCAAGTTTCTTGTACTATTTTTAACTTAATTTTATTTTATTATTTGTTGTTAGAAATACACAACAGCAATAGAAATACACAATCTGTGAAAATTTAAACTAACTACCAATTACGGTTCAGGAGATACAGCCCGCTGACCGACAGACGGACAGACAGCGGAGGGTTAGTAATAGAGTTCCGTTATGCATCCTTCGGGTATGGAACCCAAAAAAATTACTTCTGAGAGAAATACACAATCTGTGAAAATTTAAACTAACTACCAATTACGGTTCAGGAGATACAGCCCGCTGACCGACAGACGGACGGACAGCGGAGGGTTAGTAATAGAGTTCCGTTATGCATCCTTCGGGTATGGAACCCAAAAAAATTACTTCTGAGATGACGACATGCTGCGCTGACCTCTTATACATTAGACAAAGGGCAAGAGAATGATGATACTTGAATGATACTAAAATGATACTTGAATGTTACTTGAATGATACTAGAATGGTACTAGAATGATACTAGAATGATACTAGAATAATACTAGAATAATACTAGAATGATACTAGAATGATACTAGAATGATACTAGAATGATACTAGAATGATACTAGAATGATACTAGAATGATACTAGAATGATACTAGAATGATACTAGAATGATACTAGAATGATACTAGAATGATACTAGAATGATACTAGAATGATACTAGAATGATACTAGAATGATAATATAACGATACAAGAATGATACTAGAATGATTCTAGAATTATACTAGAATGATGATACAATTGGACTTTGAGTAAAAGTCAGAAGTGTAAATAACTGTTACCTAATTTCTTCTAGTTCGGACAGTCTAATGAAAACCGAAAATCATCTTCTGATGGCGCGACCATGCATTCAGCCTGCTTCACCGAACGAATAGTGACATATACGTACCTACCTTGTGGCTGTAATTTTGTGACTGTGCGATTACGCTTTGGGTGATAATCAGGTCGAAACCTATAACGTGAACTTAGTGATATACTGTGATTGTTGCCTGTTGCCTTGTGAATAAATAAATGGGACGAATTAAGTGATTTTCTTACCGTGCACAGTTCTGGAAGTACCAACTCTGTAGTGTGTTTCGTAACGGACAGATAAAGAGCCCATGGCTCTTCTTCCGATGGTTACCTGAAAACCAATTCAATGTATAATCACATTATAATAAAACAAAACACAGAAACTCGTTAACAAATTGTTCAAATCATGTTACAAAAATGCTGTGGGCACTGGGCAGATGTGGATGTGCACCTATACCCACATTTCAGCAGTTATGTTTAAGTGCCATACACCAGGGGGCGAGCCTATTGCCATCAACCGGGCCCAGTCTCCGGACTGCAACTGGGAAATTCTAGATGGAAAATCCCAATAACACTTTGCCCGACCCGGCTATCGAACCCAGGACTAACGAGGCAATTATATTATCACTTGACATGAATCAAGCCTTTCAGAAACTGAGAAACTTATTATGTGGTCAGTTGCATTGAATTATTCTTATGGGGATCGATGTTTATACTGTTATGAATGAAAGTCTCACAACATTTATAACTTAATCTATCCTTAGGCTTCTATGCAAAGGAGACTTAAACACTGTCCTACATTTTGCGTCCAATAATCCTAATTTAAAATTACGAAGTGTATAGAGTGCCGCGAGTTTCTTTTGGCACTCTAGTGTCACTGCCTCGGCCCGGCTAGGGTGCCGTGATCGTTGCATTGTCACTGTCACTTGTTATTTAGGTTAGGTTAGAACTGTGACCACACAACGCACGAGCCGAGCGAGCGTAGCGAGCGGTGCCGCGGTAGCGGCCGGCGAAGTGCCAGGGTCCGTTTAGGCACAAGAGAATGTAATGTTTTGGGAATGTGGTGTTTTACAGCGATTTAACCTCGATAATCAAACAAAATACCAAGTGACGTGACTTAGTGACAGTGACAATGACAATCCAATGCTTGCGGCACTTTGGCCGGGTCGAGGCGGTGTTACTAGGGTGCCTGTAGTGGCACTTTATCCGATAGCGATAGAACGTGCCACTGGTGGCACTCTATACACTGCCTTAATATTATAAATGCGAAAGTAAGTTTGTTTATTTGTTTGTTATGATTTCAAGCTAAAACGGCTGAACGGATTGGGATTAAATTTGGTATATGAGTAGACCATGACCTGGATTAGACCACAGGATACTTTTATCCCAATATTTCCATAGTTTAACCTGCATAAGTCACGATCACGTGGGAATATCGGGATAAAATCCTATGTCCTTCTTCAGGTCATGGTCTACACATGTGCCAAATTTCATCTAAATACGTTCAGCCGTTTTAGCGTGAACGTGTAGCAAACAAACAAACTCACTTTCGCATATACAATGTGGAGACTACCATACAACAAAAAAATAAAAAATACTGGCACTACTAATGCTTAAGAGTATTTTGAAACTGTCAAATAAATCCTAGCTTCGAAATAAAAAATTGAGTTTTTCAAACTTTAATGTAATGTTTATAAGCCTATAAATTCCGTTTATCCAACTAGGCCTTGGGTGAATTCTCGGGCATACATTTCAGAATATCCACATTAGGGTGGATTTTTGGGGTGGATAAACGGAATAGCCTGAGCTGCCTATGGATTTTTCCGAGCTATAATGACTAAACTATTGAATATATTCAACTGAATTTTTGTATACGGAATGGGAACGTCATTAGGGACACGCCGTTTAATTTTTAACCGACTTCCAAAAGGAGGAGGTTCTCAATTCGTCTGTATGTTTTTTGTTGTATTGTCGTTTCCACCTTGTATAATATCAGTTAGGATTAGGATATACGTCTGAATTCGCCAGCCCGTCTTGACCAAGCGTGGGAAACAGGCCTTTTCCCATCAGTCAGCAAACAAGAATTAGTCTTACCATCTCCTGATAATTGAGTAATGCAACAGAGGAAAACGCAAAAGGAAGGAGTAACCGCTGTCCAAAAGACCGGAATGACAGGAATCCCGCTAGAGTATGATTGGTGGTAATTGCTTCAATGTAGTTGGATAAAAGTCTGGTTTCTGGTTCTGAGAATGGACCAAGACCTATGAAGTTATTAGCAGAGGGATTATGACTGCCGCCGCTTACTGAAAAAACAAAAAAAAAACATGATTTTACGAAGGATGATGCAGCAGTCGATCTCAATATTCTTCACCACATTTGGCAACGATTTCCAGTGAACAATTTCATTAAAGTTGTAACTAGTTGTAGTTGATCTATGTAACTGTCACATTGACAAATATACCTTGTTGTTTTATGACGTCTAATATTCAATCTTAGGGTGATAAAGCAATTACGAGGTTGACTATACATACAATCTAAGCTCCTGCAGCAAAAGCAAAATGAGGGGATATTGAAACTGAGGATAGCAAAACATTGTAGACATTATTTTTTATTAACACACTGCACTGGTAAGGCAAACGATCCAAATCAACAAACACAATCATGTTAAGGAAGATGCGCTAAGGTAGCCCGCGAAATTAAAATTTTCTTAAGTTTTTTGCAATTTGTAGGTCAGTGTCAGGTTATAATATCTTGATCAAAATATAATTCGCGACCGTAACAAACTATGTATTAACAGATTAGAATCCTAACTAATATTATAAATGCGAAAGTGAGATTGTTTGTGTTCGCGACGAGGCGTCACCGTCAATTTTAGCTTGTTTAAAATCATTAATTTTAACTTAGCTTAAAAACTTGTATGTATAGGATAAGTATTTCTTCGCAATATGCGTAATAATAGCATGTAGTATGTAGATTCCTTGTTATACGCAATAATGCGTCATCAAAATATTTTGTTAGAAAAGACCTTTCTATTTATCCGGATGTTGAAATACCAAAAATCTGCACACCTATAAAAGAAAAACTAAAGTTGCAATAACGCAAAACAAAATAATACAAGTTGTGGGCAACGCCTATACTAACTCAAATATGAAAATAGTATAGGTATTAGTAATGCTATCTAGCAGCTAGACACCATCCAAATATCAAAATTTGACTAAAAAAGGTAAACAAAGCCCTTGCACTCCTTGATTAGGTAGGTTAGACAGATATAACGTAAAATCATTTATGGCATCCAGGTCACCTAGACCGAGACCTAGCCCTGGACCTAACTTCTAGAAATCTAGCCCTTCAGGATACCTACTTAATCGAGTTAGAATGCCGCAAAGCGGATTTGTAAAAATAAAGGCTACCCTACCTGTATTCAGAGGCCTATAACTGGCTGAAAAATCTAGATACAATAAATAAAATACTAGATTTCTCTAGAGGAATAGACTAGCCCGAGTGTTCTTTTGGTATGGTGGAAATCGGATCAGAACTTTGTCTGAAAAGTCACTTGCAAATAATTAAATATTTATTTAATCATTTTAATACCGATAATCCTGAAATATCTTTTCAACAGGAATAGTCAGAATCCTGGAAGAACCCTCATTAGAAAGGGGGCAATTTTGTGAATCTCATGATGTATAACATGATGTATATAGCTATTGAAATAAGTGTGTTTAGCTATAAGAAATGTAATTTTATAAGAATTTTGAAAATAATAAAGTTACGAAAACAGGAGGCGATTCATGGGTCTCTATAGGGTAAAGGGCGCTACCAGCTAAGCTAACACGCCATCTCTAGAAATTGTAGTCATCAACATGGAAACTAGTTCCACCTAACAAGTAAAGCAGTAGTCCTGAGGAGTCCTGAAATCGTGTCCTGAATAGTTATGAAGACTTATCAATAAACAGTGTAATCATTCCTGCCGAGCCCGTTTTCCTTCAAAAGGTCGAGTGCATATCCATGTGAGTATTCGAAAATAGCTAGCAAAAACTTCGGTACAGGACGTCAGCGCCGCTTGGACCAGGATAGCCTTACAACCTACCTGAACCCGTATCCAGCGATCACGCCCGTCCGGAATATCTGCTGGTCCTTCGAAAGCCGGATTATTTTCGAAATCCTGGAGAGCTCAATTGAAGACTGAAGGATTACCGAAGAAGGAAGATTCCTGGAATAAGAAAATCGGTTCCTGAAGAATTATTTTTGGAACCTGAAGACTTACGGCTGAAGGATTATTTTGGAACCTGAAGACTTATAACTGAAGAGTTATTTTTTCCTGAAGGATTATTTTGAAGACTGAAGAGTTATTTTTTCCTGAAGGATTATTTTGAAGACTGAAGAGTTATTTTTTCCTGAAGGATTATTTTGAAGACTGAAGAATTATTTTCGAATCCTGAAGACTTATAACTGAAGGGTTATTTTTCCTGAAGGATTGTTTTGAAGACTGAAGAACTATTTTTGGATCCTGAAAACTTATTTCCTGAAATTTTTTCCTGAAGGATTATTTTCGGTTCCTGAAAACTTTTTTCCTGAAATTTTTTCCTGAAGGATTAATTTCGGATCCTGAAAACTTTTTTCCTGAAGAATTATTTTTGGATCCTGAAGACTTATTTCCTGAAGGATTATTTTTGGACTTTGAAGAATTAACATTTAACATAGAGAAAATAGTTTGACGTTTGAAGATTTGTTTTGAAGATAGAAGAAACAACTTGGAACTTTGAAGATTTGTGTTGAGGATTACAGTATAGTGCGTTTATAGTGAAGTGACGTCCCCGAATCTAAACCAACATGCCGATCACAAGGTCACAAGGCAAAGCGCCTGAAGCATGGACGGTGGAGCTGGACAGAACGCGTACCTCTACAGCTATACGTCATGAGTTACCTCCACGTTCGCCGTCCACTACGGAAGGGACTGAGCAAGTGCCACCACCACCACAAGCCCTAACCGGGGGTGAAGACGTACCTATACCAACACAAACGAAGGAAACAGAACAAATCGAACAACCAACGACTTCCAGGAAGGAAACCAGACTGGAAGGAACTTCAGATAGAACATTAAAACCTTCAAATAAATCAGTGAATCCGAACAAAATAGTGAAGCCATCAGCTGACAAACGGGATGGAACTTATAGAGGAATTATTCCGATGACTAGCCGGGGAGACGCCCGTTACCAACGTAGACCGCCGTCGACAATTAAGACGACGCGGTCCCATCTAAAAGTAATGAAAGCTCGTGAAGACCTATTGAAAATTAGGTTAGAACTTGCTGAGATAGCACTTCAGAATGCCGAGGAAGAAAATTCCGACGGATACATGGATGACAGAGATTCCAACGACGAGTACGTGAGATCGTGGCTAGAAGACGCACCAGCGCCTGAGCCATTGAAGGAAGTCCCTTCTGCAGAGGTGGAGAACCATGATTGCGAGATAAGCGATCAAGCACTTTCTGTAGACAACGCCGCTGAAGAGAACGGGAGCAATAGAAGACGGGACGCCGTTGCTGCTCCACGCCCCTCCAAGGATGTTGAACCTATAGTAGACTTCCATCAAAAGCAAGTACCCGTGTTACCTCATCCTATAGAAAAAGAAGTGAAAAATGTAGTACCATCGAAGGATTCGGGGGAAGGTCAACTCCGTTCATTTATAACGGACTTGACGTCTGCTATAGCGTCGCTAGTCGACAAGAGAATAGATCAGTGGACAGTAAATAATCCCTCGGCGTCGAAGGTCATCATGACCCTGCCAAATTACAGTGGGGCTCACACGGAATGGTTATCGTTCCGTGCCATCTATGAAACAACTCGTCGATACTTCAACGATGTTGAGAATACAGCTAGGCTGAGAAGGAGCCTGCGCGGACGAGCACTGGAAACAGTGAGTTCAGAACTCATCGGAAATGCCAAACCAGATGACATCATGAGAGAACTCGAGCTGCAGTTCGGCCGTCCAGACTCGATAGCTCAAGCTGAAACGGACAGGCTCCGTGGGCTGCCGCGCTGCAGTGAATCTCCGAAGGATATCTGCACGTTCGCCAGCCGAGTAAGGAGTGGTATAGTCACGCTACGTGCGTTGAAAAAAGAACATTACTTAATCAACGCCGAGTTAATGCGATTGTTGACTGAGAAGTTGCCAAACTCCCTAAGGGTACAGTGGTATAGAACCTATACCGAGAAGTACCAATCGCTGCCAGATTTATCTCTGCTCAGCGACTTCATCACCGAACAAGCCCGTTTCTGCAGTGCTTTCGCTCCGCCCGAAAATATAAATCCCGGCGAAGCGACAGCGACTAGGCGTGTCACTCAAAGGACACACACAGCAACAGACAAGACGGCTTGGAAATGCCGTGTCTGCCAGAAAGAAGGGCACGATGCTTATGACTGCAAGAAGTTCAAAGAAGCATCCACAGATGAACGATGGGAACTTGCAAGGAAACTGAGACTGTGTTTCCGTTGTTTGCGAGTCCATCGGTCGGATAAACCATGCAAAAAGAAAATGTGTGGGATCAAGGAGTGTATAGGCACTCACCATCAGCTTCTTCATAAAGAAAAGAAGAAGCCTGCTGCAGAAAGTACCGAGAAGCCTGATGCCCCAGTAAAGAAGGAGCCTCAGGAAACGGTAGCCAGCTCGAGATCAACGTCAGACCAGACGTACTTGAAAATAGTACCGGTCCGGGTAATCGGACCGGCGGGAGAAGCAGCAACATTTGCGCTGCTCGACGATGGGTCAACCGTTTCGCTGATAGACGAAGACATCGCAAAGGAAATCGGGGCAGAGGGCCGCATCGACCCTCTGAAGATAGGTGCGATTGGCAACACTACGATTGACACTCCTTGTTCGCGTCGAGTAACAGTCGACCTTGCAAGCCAGCTGAGAAGCAAAGTGCCCTTCAGAGCGCGCACGATACCGAAGCTCAACCTAGCACCGCAGTCAGTCAGCGAAGAAGACATCGCCCAGTGCAAACACCTGAGCGATTTGAAGGAACAGCTGACGTACGACGTTGGCGCACCGAAGATCCTCATTGGCCAAGACAACTGGCATCTGCTGTTGGCCAGTGAGATACGCAGAGGTCCGAGGCACCAGCCTATCGCATCACTTACCGCAATGGGCTGGACCCTGCATGGCGCGCACACCAGAATCTTAGGTCAACAGGTACACTACGTCAACCGACTGACAACGAGTGATGAAGAGCTGAACGAGCGACTTCGTGAGTTCTTCGCCTTAGAATCGCTAACTATCAACCCGAAGCGACCAAACTCAGATCCCGAGAAGAGAGCGGAAGACATTTTAAATCGTCACACTCAGCAGCTAGAAGATGGACATATAGAAACCGCTATGCTTTGGAATAATGACAGCATAGAGATGCCCGATAGTTACGGGACAGCGCTCAAGCGGCTAGTCTCAATCGAGAAGAAGCTCGACAGCAACCCTGCTCTTCGAGACAGATACACAGAACAGATGGACTCGCTCATGCAGAAGGGATACGCAGAAAAAGCCCCCACCACGAGCACACCAGGTAGAACATGGTACCTACCACACTTCGACGTATTCAACCCCATGAAGCCAGACAAGCTCCGTATAGTACATGACGCTGCCGCTAAGTCGAGAGGACTGTCGCTCAACGACTTCCTTCTCACAGGACCAGACCTGCTGCAGTCACTGCCCGGCGTCATGATGAGATTTCGCCGACACTGCATAGCCATTTCCGGTGACATAAAGGAGATGTTTATGCAGGTAAAGGTGCGAGCTCAAGACCGAGACGCACTCCGGTACCTATGGAGAGGCAACAAGAGAGAGGGAGCGCCGGAAGAATACCGTATGACGTCCATCATATTCGGTGCGGCAAGTTCGCCGTGCACAGCCATATTCGCAAAGAATTGGAATGCGAAAAGGCACTTCGAGGAGCAACCCGAGGCAGTGAAAGCTATCATCCATAACCATTACATGGACGACTACCTCGATAGCTACAAGACGGTCGAAGACGCAACGCGCATCGCAACAACGGTGAAGGACATACACCTGAAAGCGAAGTTCGAGCTCAGGAAATGGGTATCGAACAGTGCGCAAGTCATACAAAATATAGATCCGTCACAGATCCGAACTGAAGTTATCAGTATCGGAGATGCAGAAAACACCGAAAAGATACTTGGTCTAATATGGAGACCGGGTGAAGACGCGCTGGGCTTCAATCTAACGCTCGCGCGCCTACCGAAAGGTGTTCTAGAAAAGGAAGCGCCCACAAAGAGAGAGGCACTGAAAATTGTGATGTCGCTGTACGACCCGCTCGGACTCGCCTCACCAGTCACAATTAGAGCCAAGCAAATACTGCAAGAGGCATGGAGGCGAGGAGTCGACTGGGATCATCCACTAGATAAGGACCTGGCAACTCAGTGGAGAAGTTGGATACAGCACCTGCAGCAACTCAAGAATATCAGCATACCAAGATGTTACCCTGGATATAGTGATGCTGTGGAGACACAAATCCATGTGTTCACCGACGCAAGCGAGATGGCATACGCAACAGCAGTATATTGGCGGGCCACATCGATGGAAGGCAAGCAGCAAGTCAGCCTCGTCATGGCAAAGGCGAAGGTGGCACCACTGAAGCTGCAATCTATACCACGCCTCGAACTGCAAGCCGCGGTGATGGGAACCCGCGTGGCTGCAGCCGTGATACGTGAGCACGACATCAAACCCGCATCGGTGACATACTGGTCAGACAGTAAGACCGTCTTGACATGGATCAGGAGAGGAGCACGGGTATACAAACCATTTGTTGCTCATCGCATAGCCGCCATAGAGGAAAACAGCAAAGTAGAAGATTGGCGTTGGGTACCCACCAAATTGAATATCGCGGACATCGCTACCCGTGATGTACCGCGTGACTTTGACTCACAGCATGCGTGGTATTCCGGCCCTAGCTTCCTATACGAAGAACCGTCGTCATGGCCTGCAGAAAAACCTCCCATCAAAGAGGAGACAGGGGAAGAAAGGACCCTCGTTGCCGTCGAAGAAGCTAACACGCGAAAGCTAGCAGAAGCCATACCAGATCCGGCCAGATTCTCGAGATGGGAACGGTTACTCCGTGCGACAGCAAGTGTTCTTCGCTTCATTGCTCTCTGCCGAGGAAGAACAGAGAAAACGTTCTACAAAAGAACGAGGAAAAACGCAGAGAAAGATCCAGATTGGCGGAAAAAGAAGACGACCCCAAGTCCTCCGAAACAGACAGCAAAGACGTCTGAAATTCAAATCGTGAAGCAAACCTTAGAAGCAGAGTATCTCCACGAAGCGGAGAAAATACTCATTCAAGTCGTGCAACAGCAGTCTTTCGCTCATGAGATAGCGAAACTGCGAGAAGAGAAAAAGTTGGAGAAAGATAGTCGTTTGCGGCCACTGCAGATCGAAGTAGTGGACAATATCCTACGGCTAAGAAGCCGGATAGCCGCAACAGACGAAATATCAGATGACGTGAGACATCCGCCGATATTACACGGCGACCATCACATCACCCAGTTATATATAGACTGGACACACCGCAGCCTACAACATAGTGGAGTAGAACTCACTATCAACGAGGTGAGACAACACTATTGGGTTGTCAAGATGCGGCCGACCACGAAAATGGTGCTAGCCAGATGCCTACAATGTCGCATTCGCAAGGCACAACCACCCGTGCCTGCGACCGGCGACCATCCGAAGACGCGCCTCGCGCATCACCAGAGGCCGTTTACCTATACGGGGCTTGACTATTTCGGCCCGCTGTCCGTTACTGTCGGACGCCAGCATCAAAAAAGGTACGTAGCACTATTCACTTGTCTAACCACCAGAGCCGTCCACCTTGAGATCGCCGCCAGCCTCAGCGCAGACTCCGCCATACTGGCGCTGCGACGATTCGCTTCTCGCCGAGGTTGCCCGACCGAGCTGCACTCCGACAACGGCACCAACATGCACGGTGCCGACAAGGAGCTCCGAGACGCGTTTCAAAAAGAGGCAAGTCGAAGAGGCATCGTGTGGCGCTTTATAACGCCATCGGCGCCATTCATGGGAGGCGCCTGGGAGCGTCTCGTACGCTGCGTGAAGTCCGCATTGTACACTGTGTTACTTGAGAAACACCCACATGAAGAGGTGTTGTCCACACTATTGTGTGAGGCAGAGTACACAGTGAATAGCCGTCCACTGACACACGTTTCAGTGGACAGTGAAGACGACGAGTCGATAACACCGAACCACTTCCTACTTGGTGGGTCGGCCAGACTCCCAACACCCGGGGTATTCACCGATCAAGACATAGACAGCAAGAAACTATGGCGGCGCTCACAGATACTAGCCGATATGTTCTGGCGCCGCTGGGTCCGGGAGTACCTGCCGGAGTTACAAAACCGGCGGGAGCCGCATAGCCGCGGACCAGACCTGCAGGTGGGTGACCCTGTTCTCATTGCTGACGGCCAGCTGCCTCGCAACACATGGCCGCGAGGCCGCATAATCGCCGTGTTCCCCGGGGCTGATGGTGAAGTCCGGACTGCTGAGGTGCGCACTGCCGGCGGCACCCTGAAGCGTCCGGTGAAGAAACTCGTCCCCTTACCGAAGTAACGAGGCGTCGAGACGGCGAGCGTCGCGGCGGCGAGCGTCGCGACTACGGTCGTCGCTCACCGGTGTGATGCAGCGCCGTGCCGACGTCGCTACTAGTCGCCACTGCACTGCATGGCGGGAGAGATGTTCGCGACGAGGCGTCACCGTCAATTTTAGCTTGTTTAAAATCATTAATTTTAACTTAGCTTAAAAACTTGTATGTATAGGATAAGTATTTCTTCGCAATATGCGTAATAATAGCATGTAGTATGTAGATTCCTTGTTATACGCAATAATGCGTCATCAAAATATTTTGTTAGAAAAGACCTTTCTATTTATCCGGATGTTGAAATACCAAAAATCTGCACACCTATAAAAGAAAAACTAAAGTTGCAATAACGCAAAACAAAATAATACAAGTTGTGGGCAACGCCTATACTAACTCAAATATGAAAATAGTATAGGTATTAGTAATGCTATCTAGCAGCTAGACACCATCCAAATATCAAAATTTGACTAAAAAAGGTAAACAAAGCCCTTGCACTCCTTGATTAGGTAGGTTAGACAGATATAACGTAAAATCATTTATGGCATCCAGGTCACCTAGACCGAGACCTAGCCCTGGACCTAACTTCTAGAAATCTAGCCCTTCAGGATACCTACTTAATCGAGTTAGAATGCCGCAAAGCGGATTTGTAAAAATAAAGGCTACCCTACCTGTATTCAGAGGCCTATAACTGGCTGAAAAATCTAGATACAATAAATAAAATACTAGATTTCTCTAGAGGAATAGACTAGCCCGAGTGTTCTTTTGGTATGGTGGAAATCGGATCAGAACTTTGTCTGAAAAGTCACTTGCAAATAATTAAATATTTATTTAATCATTTTAATACCGATAATCCTGAAATATCTTTTCAACAGGAATAGTCAGAATCCTGGAAGAACCCTCATTAGAAAGGGGGCAATTTTGTGAATCTCATGATGTATAACATGATGTATATAGCTATTGAAATAAGTGTGTTTAGCTATAAGAAATGTAATTTTATAAGAATTTTGAAAATAATAAAGTTACGAAAA
Source organism: Conistra vaccinii (assembly GCA_948150665.1). NCBI lineage: Eukaryota > Metazoa > Arthropoda > Insecta > Lepidoptera > Noctuidae > Conistra > Conistra vaccinii. The sequence continues at coordinate 19,742,519 of OX411326.1, forward strand.
CAGGAGGCGATTCATGGGTCTCTATAGGGTAAAGGGCGCTACCAGCTAAGCTAACACGCCATCTCTAGAAATTGTAGTCATCAACATGGAAACTAGTTCCACCTAACAAGTAAAGCAGTAGTCCTGAGGAGTCCTGAAATCGTGTCCTGAATAGTTATGAAGACTTATCAATAAACAGTGTAATCATTCCTGCCGAGCCCGTTTTCCTTCAAAAGGTCGAGTGCATATCCATGTGAGTATTCGAAAATAGCTAGCAAAAACTTCGGTACAGGACGTCAGCGCCGCTTGGACCAGGATAGCCTTACAACCTACCTGAACCCGTATCCAGCGATCACGCCCGTCCGGTATAGTTTGCTTGTTTGTTACGCTTTCTCGCCTAAACGGCTGAACAGATATGGGTGAGATTTGTCACATGGGTAGACATGACCTAAGTGAAGACATTTGATACTTTTTATACCGATATTGCCACGGGATCCAGATTTATGCGGGTAAAACCGTAGAGCGCAGCTAATCTATCTATATCTATATAATTATATAAAAATGAATCCCTATTTCCTTGGTCACGGCATCACGCGTGAACGGCTGGACCAATTTCGCTAATTCTTTTTTGTTGTGTTTGTTATAGTATGGAGATGGTTCTTATGATAGTTAGGTGAAGGTAGGGTAGGTAGGTATGCAAGTAAGTAGGTATGTAGGTAAGGTAGGTAGGTAGGTATGTATGTATGTATGTAGGTAGGGTAGGTAGGTAGGTAGGTAGGTAGGTAGGTATGTATGTAGGTATGTATATAGGTAGGTAGGTAGTTAGGGTAGATAGACCCGTAGATAAGTGCTTACTAGGGGCGGGCAGCTAGTCACCAATAAAACTAAGTTAGAATAAAATTGACCTCAAATGTCATGATTTCATGAAAAGTCATTCAATAGGGTAATTTGAAGTTGGACAGATATTATTGATGATTTTAATTGTTGTTATTCTGTGAATAAATAATTATTAGCTAAACGATCGCGAATCATATTTTTAACCGACTTCCAAAAGGAGGAGGTTCTCAATTCGTCTGTATGTTTTTTTTTTTTTTTTTTTTTTTTTGTATGTTTGTTACGCGATTTCTCCGTCAATTGTGGACCGATTTTAAAAATAGTTTTTTTGTTTGAAAGGGTATGCTTCCGAGGTGGTCCCATATAAATTGTATTAACTTTACTTGGATAGTTTTTGAGTTAGCTTCAATAATACGTATTTTTCCCACTTAGTTTATATGGATGATATGATGATAACTTCCAATCACTGTTATTTACATAGCAGGTTAGTGGTATTTGAATTGTATGGGGTAGGTACCACAACTAAAAAGTGCAAAATAAAAACTTTTTATAAAAAAAGAACAACCGACTTCCAAAAAAGACACTACAAAGTCAAAAATAACTTTCATTTCGGAAGTCGGTGGCAAAAAACGAAAGTTCAAAACCAAATACACCGACTTCCGAAGTTAAAGTTATTTTTGACTTTGTAGTGTCTTTTTTGGAAGTCGGTTGTTCTTTTTTTAACCGACTTCCAAAAGGAGGAGGTTCTCAATTCGTCTGTATGTTTTTTTTTTTTTTTTTTTTTTTTTTTTGTATGTTTGTTACGCGATTTCTCCGTCAATTGTGGACCGATTTTAAAAATTGTTTTTTTGCTTGAAAGGGTATGCTCCCGAGGTGGTCCCATATAAATTTTATTAACTTTACTTGGATAGTTTTTGAGTTAGCTTCAATAATACGTATTTTTCCCACTTAGTTTATATAGATGATATGATGATAACTTCCAGTCACTGTTATTTACATAGCAGGTTAGTGGTATTCGAATTAGTGTGAGGTAGGTACCACAACTAAAAAGTGCAAAATAAAAACTTTTAACAAAAAAGAACAACCGACTTCCAAAAAAGACACTACAAAGTCAAAAATAACTTTAATTTCGGAAGTCGGTGGCGAAAAACCTAAGTTCAAAACCAAGTACACCGACTTCCGAAATTAAAGTTATTTTTGACTTTGTAGTGTCTTTTTTGGAAGTCGGTTGTTCTTTTTTGTAAAAAGTTTTTATAAAAAGTTTTTATAAACAACATACAACCTAATACTGACAAATGTTCAAATTGCAAAAAACTTAAGAAAATTTGAATGTCGCGGGATACCGGGGGCTTATTCACCATAGTTCACCAAACGCCCATACGTCATAACAATAAAAATTATATTATGTCTAGTTCAGTGTCAAGCAGAGTTATTCTATTTCCTTATGAAAGTGTTCCAGCCTGTACCCAAAATACGCACTTTGACGTGGAGTTGCGGATACCAGCCCATATTACCTATAACCTATACTATTCCATCACGCTAGTCTACTAAATGCATTGACAAGTTTATCACCACTGACAGGAAACCTTACCTCCCCAGTATGAGTTCCAGTTCTTAGACAGATCAACACCGATAGTGCTAGTCGAGGTAGGCCTCCTGTTCTTCACCCAAAGTCTTTCCTGAAATAATAAAAATACCAGAACTATAACATTAGTATAAATAAAATAAGCAGCCAGCCGAGCCATAAGACGCGTACTTGCTCGTCTCTCCTCTATCACCCCTTTAATCCATTTCTTCATATGTTTGATAAATTCGTCTGCTCGGCAACGTAAAAAACGCAATGAATTCCGTCGAATTGTCTAATTCAAAAGTCACTTATTCAAACTAGGCTGAGAATCAGCACTTGTTGAAAGTCAAAATTACATCAGACATTCCCTCATAAACGTCCGCCCTTCAACACTTCCTAGTGCTTTAGGGAAGAAGGAACTACCACTCGGATTTGAAAAAATATTTTTGCTTTAGATAGCCCAATTCTTGAGGAAGGCTAGGCTATGTAACATCATGCTGGGACCCTTAGAAGCCGAGCAAAATGAAAAAAAGTCAGAAAGAACACTAAGCGAAAACGAAGTAATAACGCGGGTGGGCGATAGGATGCGACGCGGTGAGTCGGGGGCTGAAATGTCACGTGGATGAAGTCGCGGGCAGAAGCTAGTAATATTAATAATTTAACCTATAGTGTCCCACTGCTGGGCAACCCTATCCTTGGTTAATTGATTCAGACGTGACCAGGCGCGGATATTCATTATAAATTATACAGTAGACGTAAATTATTATATTAAGTAACCTATTCCGCTTAACTATTCCTGTCAAAATAGCCATAAAAGACCCTGTAAGAAATTGACACGTATTTCACCTCTGAACGAGGCAACCTCAGGATGACGATTGACTTGTTGCGAACCCGAACACGGCATGTTGCCATCCCAAACGCCGGAGCAGAGTGAACGAGCACAAAGTAAGTCGGGCACTTAAATATATCTACGTCTATTGTATTTTTTTTGTGTTGAATGTTGTATGTTGTATTTACTTCGGCCAAAAAAAATTAAAGTAAGATGATAATTAACTTACAGAATCTTGACTGTACTGGAAACCATCTGGATTTGTCAGCGGGAAGATGTACCAAACGAAGTCCTGAGCAGCAGCTGTGATTTCAGCATCATTGCTAAAGATTAGCTGATTTGCTATGTATGTCAGGACGGTTGGAGAGAGCCAGTCAGCTGCCACTTCACCAGCTTGCAAGATGAATGCTCGTGTACCAGAACCACGACTTATTCTGATTCCTTTGATTGGTCTGCCTAAAAAAAATTAAGTTACATAAAAATCTCACGCCTTCTTCCCATGGGGGTAGGCAGAAACTACAGAACGCCACCTGCTACAATCCTTTCAAACACATTTTGCTTTACATTCGAATATCTGTTCATACACGCACGCCAGTTGCGAGTACAGTGGGCTCCAAAGAAACCTCACCCTCTAGCAATGTATAAAACAATGCAAGGGGGTCAGGTTTCTCTGGGGCCCTCTGATCTACGTACCTGACCTTTCTGAAGAACATCATGAATATGGTCAGTGTATGTCGTTCTAGGATGTCCTATCCTCCATTCACATCTGCCTTGCCTTTAACCTTTTCTTTTTGCCTTTCATTTATTGATATAAGCTTTCCCATCCAGTGTGTGTATTGTTTTGATGAAATGCAAAACCGTGTGGTAATTAACTGGCTAATGATTTCTATTTAGTCAACTTGGTAACTTCTATGCCGCTATCATATCACTTATTCAGTGAGCTTAACGTAGTCAGAAGATATAAGAGTTACGCTATAGAAAGAGAAGCAACTTCTAGGTGAATATAATTGTAGGCAATTAGCGCTGTGCGGACTGAATTGCACTTTACTGTGTCGTAGAACGAGTCGCTTTTTATTTAAATGGTTTTGCGGAGTAAACCATCGTATATTCCAATCACAATTGTCAAAGAATGACAGTTGTGATTTGATATACGGACAATTTTAGTTCATAGTCAATTAGCTTTGCAATTTCCATGACTATACATTCAAAATGACTACTGACTATTAATTAGTGAAAATCCAAAACTACAACAAAATATTCACGTAACTAAAGGCTATCAGAAATAACCCACTACTTAAAGTCCCACCGTGCCCAAATGGACACGGCAGGTACATGCGGTTTAAATCTCTATTTCTGCTGTGAAATAAGGGCTCATAAGGTATGTGGGCAGTTTTACTCTATGGCCTGACGGATATTCTCGTCAACTAAATCATTTAAATCCAAAATATCAATAGGCAACATTGGAAAAAAAATGTTAAAACTGACAGTTCTCGCACGTCAAACGAAGGTCAAACATAATGGTCGCAAGTGCGCGCCCAGCATAGTATTTCGTTATTTTTTATTATTTTTGTGTGTAAATCGACGGAAAGTGGTATTATTTTCTTTACTAAGTACCTAGTCATTATTAAGTACTAAATGATTAGTTTACCTTCAGGAGTGTCTCCCACCTCGACAACAGTGACTATGTTACTATGGTTCCTGCCCAAATAGTCGAACCATCCGTAGATATTATCAATAGTCTGATAGTTGGTCCAAACCAGTTCATGACTGGCATCACGTTTTTTTCTGCTATAGAGTTGGGCGTCAAATGCTCTGAAACATAAATTGGATTACAAAATTATCGGGCAAGATAGTTGGAGATGGTTATCGACAACCTTTCTTGTCGTATCAGACAGTGTTAGAGGTTATAATATAATAATCACCAATTAAAGATGTCAATGCTATATTCTGCAAGGTTGCATTTGTAACTATAAAACAAAACTTATAGAAGAGGTGGAAGAATTATACAAGAGTAAAACTTTTACTATGTAATTGAATTAACAAATATGTTTACTATTGCATACAGATTTTAGAAATTCTTCTATCAATATGTATATAAAACATTCACATACGATTTGACATAACAAAGTGAATGAATAATACCTAGAAAATGAAAGCAGATCTGAATAACAACATACAAATAAGTGATCTCTTTGCTAAAATTAAAGTTCAAAATCAAAATAAGTTTCCAATTATGTACAATAAATATATAAGTTAAGATTACATTACATGAATGAGATTAAACTTTTAAAGGTTGGCAAATACTCACTCTTGAATATTCTGCAACATGAGCTCTGAATAAATGCTGCGTTTCTTCAAAGAATGTTCAAATTCTTCTCTCAATTCTGGTGGAGACACCACACTTACACTTTCTCCTACATGACTAGGAGGCTTCCAGAAGTCCAGGTTTTCATTCTTCTCCATCAATTCACGAAGAAACTTCAAATCATTTTCATTCTCAGGATGCACATTGTATAACGCAAAATTATCATATCGTACTTTTTCTGCAGTAACTATTACCACTAATACACTAAATAAAAGCAGTTTCAAAATCATTTTTAATTAATTCCTATTAAAACTACGCGTGAACTGAAAGAATTTCATTAAGAACTTATTTGTTATAATCATTTTGTTTAATACTATAATCTCTTTATTTTAAATTATCATCTTATTGTATTGGAATAAGATTCAATTTTGTTTGATCTTCATGATAAACTACTGTAATCGATAAATAGGTATGCCTAAATATCTTATCGTTATTTTAATCGCTTTTAAAACGATAGTTTAATCTGATTAGCATTGATGTACATAGTTGAGCACGAGTAGAGTAGCACGAGTCTCAAGATTATTACATATTTTATTTAGTTCAAGCAAATTAATAATAGATGTCATGGTAATTAGCACAGTACTTGACGACGACTCTAATTTATTTACTTGATAATAAACCGGATGGCCTGAGAAGTCGAGGGCGTTCCAAGCTCAGATGGTTGTATGGCGTAGACCAAGATAGAATAGTTGGAGAGAAAAAGCCAAAAATAGGTCACGTTGGAGAAATATACTTGACCAGGCTAAGACCCACCAGGGGTTGTAAAGCCTTAGATGATGATGATGATAATTAAAAAATCCACAAAACTTATGGTCCCATCAGCGCATTGGAAATGGCTTTATTTCATTTAGCGCCTATTTCACGATGTCCGAATAGCCACTACTTATCGAATAAATTCAAAAATGGAACAGAATTTGTATGAAATTATCTGCCAAATAATAGGAACTTAATCGTAGATGGTGAAATAGGCCCTAAGAGCGTTTATTCTGAAAGTGGGCAACGTCGCAAATAGATGTCAAATATTTCGCTGTGTTAATTAATTTGGCAATAGGATAACTGTATAGAAATAAGTAATGTGGCTAACTAGCGAACTAAAATATTGATTATGAAATGCAATCATTAATATCGTAACACCGAATATTTAGTTTTAGATGTAAAAAAAGTAATTAAAAACTTTCCAAACGCATTTTTTACACATATAACGTGTCCAACATCAAATTCAATGTTTTAGCTGCAATTCATAATTAATATTCTAGTTCGAAAAAGTTAAAAAAAATGTGGCTAACTATTAGCCACATTTTTTTTCCAAACAGTAGGTAATAATTATGCCAAATTAATCAAAACAGGTAAATTTTTGACAGCTATTTTTGACGTTGCCAACTTTTGGGAAACGCTGTATGGCACTTAAAAATCCGAGGTGTCTCCGAAAGGGGTAATTATCATATCGAAACCAGAAATCTCCAGGATATTCTTTTTTCGATTATTCTGTTCATTTTGGAGAAGTTTAAGATTCTCAGAAAAAGTACCAAAAATAAGAGACGAAAATAAAAAAAATGTTGCCAGTTTTGTTATTTTACAATGAAATTATTGACTTTTGAAGTTTGAGCAACGACGAATTTCGAACAAAATTTTAAAAAGTCATTTAAAAAAGTCCGTGTGGTCTTGGTCTAGGTATTGGGCCTAAACATGTAGCAGACGGATCCGCCATTTTTGCATATTCAACCGTCTGTCTAACACCCTGTATAATGAGGTAGTTTTCATAATTAAATTATTACCTATATTTAAAAAACTAGCCATCATGAAAATCACTGAAATTTTAATCAAATAATTTTATAATAATGAATGCAAAATCCAATATAATCCCTTTAATGTTTACTTATGCAAGCGTAAACGGTAAATTGAATGTTTGGATTTGTTCATTAAACTATTTTATTTTGACAGTAATGGTAGCTAGACTAGCTAGTAAAACCCACATCAATTAATATACACACATCAAAAGTGTCTAGGGATCAAGCATTTTTATGCGGATTTCTTGAGATTGAGATGTGGCTTTGTAATAAATTTATGATTTTATAAATTTATATGGATCCTTTTTGGTGCATTTCATAATTTGAATCAGGAACTGTGAATCAAATTCGAGTAAAAGATGAAAATCAGCTGTCAATATTTTCCCTATAAAAACATACAACGCATTGAAGACATTATTAGTGCTACTGTTTCCCTACTACTGATTAAAACCAACGTTATTATGGAGCAGCGACGTCATTTAAGCAGGGAAGAAATGCTCAGAGCCGTGGGAATGATAGAAGCTGGTTCCCGGCAACGTACTGTGGCTTTAGCTCTGAATACAAGTCAGAGTGTTATCAGTCGACTTTGGACACGTTACCGAAGCACTGGTACCGTGGCTGAGCGCCATGGAGGACGGTATCGCTGCACCACACGGAGACAAGACCGATACATTCAAATCTTAGCTCGAAGAGCTCCAACAATAACCGCCATGATGTTAGCCGTGAGGCTTCATCACTCTTCAGGGAACTTAATTAGCGACCAAACAGTCAGAAACCGCTTGCATGAAGTGAACCTTCATTCCCGAAGACCGCTACGGGTACCACCTATAGCAATGCACAATCGTAGGATTCGATATCAATGGGCTCTTGAACACAGAAATTGGGCAGAAGAACAATGGCGTTTCGTGTGCTTTTCTGATGAGTCTCGTTTTGGTATGAGACCGGATACAAGACGTATACGACACTGGAGAACCCCTGGACGCCAACAGCGATTAAAATCCTGCCAGGAAGTCCATCCTTATAGTGGTGGAACCATCATGGTATGGGCGGGTATTTGGATCGGCGGAAGAACTGAGTTGATTTGGATCAGAGGCAACCTCAACGCTCAAATTTATGCTGAGACGATTGTATCAGACGTCATCGTTCCTCTACAAGTGCAAATCGGTCCCTTATTTCAGTTAATGCATGATAATGCACGACCGCACACCGCAAGAGTTGTAAGACAGACTCTCGCCGCAGCTAACATCAATGTCCTGCCCTGGCCTGCTCAGTCGCCAGACTTGAACCCGATTGAGCATGCATGGGATATGCTACAGAGAAGAGCTCTGCCGAATATGGAGGGTATCCAGTCGCAAGAAGACCTTTTTTTGTTGTTGCAACGAACATGGGCGGCCATTCCACAGCGTGATTTGGATGAACTCATTTTGAGTATGCCAAACCGATGTTCTTGTGTTGTTAGTGTTCGCGGTAGAAACACGGATTATTAATTGTTTAAGTTACCCAATAAAATTTTAAAGAAAACTGTTATTTCAGTCTTTTTTTCGAACTTTAATGTTAGTGGTTCAAATGTCAAAAATCCCTTTATTAGGAAAATGGCAAATTTCTTTATTAATGCAAAGGTGACTTGGTTTATCGTTACTGTGACAAACGAAAACACTTTATTTGATGAATCCTTAAAGAAAATTTTAATTAATATCAATCAGGAGAAAAGTTATTGCAAAAATATATGTTGATCCCTAGACACTTTTGATGTGTGTAGTTACAATAATACATACAGTATGTTAACTAATAGAGGGCGTTCCCGTTAACCCGCAATAGTATAGCGTCCATACATGCTAGAAAAAATATTAAAATCGAAAAAAAAAACTTTTTTTATTTTTTTATCATCAAATATTCACGAAAAATATTAATTTCATACGTAAAACAAACACTCTGTACACGCGTACTTGTCGCACTTGTCTTTCCAAGTTGAAAGACAAGTGAGCGTGTACAGAGTGTTACATTTACGTATCAATAAAAAAATAAAATTTTTTTTTTTAATAAATTTAAAAAACTTTTATTTTTTTCACTTTCAATATTTTTTCTAGCATGTATGGACGCTATACTATTGCGGGTTAACGGGAACGCCCTCTGTTAGTTAACATACTGTATTTGTAAACCGTTAAGGTAAAACATGACTGATCCTTTCTGTGTACATAACATCTTGCATGCTTTGTGTGTGCATACTCATGTTTCAGACAAATAAATAATCAATTCATTTCATTAATGTTTTGAGGGTTTTGTATTGATGAGATGAGCCGGTCTATTCGATATAAGATTTTTACAAATCTTACCTACCGTGAAAACAAAGATGAAGTTATCGGGTTATCATATCGGGTTATAAGGTCAAATTGAGAATTCATAAGTGGGCAACGTCGCAAATAGATGTTTGATTGATTTGGCAATATTACTGTATGGAAATATGAAATATCGCCTAACTAGTGGACTAGAATATTGATTATGAAATGCAATAATTAATATCGTAACACCAAGTACGTATGTGTAGTTTTAGATGTAAAAAAGTATTTGGAAACTTTCAACAAACAATCAAATTAAATGTTTAATTTTGCAATTCATAATTAATATTCTAGTTCGCTAGTGAGCCACATTTTTATATTTCCATATAGTAATATTGGCAAATTAATCAAAATAGGTAAAATTTTGGCAGCTATTTGCGACGTTGCCCACTTTTGGGATAAACGTTCTTATATTACAAATGCTAAAGGAACTCAGTCTGCTCGCCTGTTATCTTTATGAAATTTGACAGATTGGTGGGCTGGAACCTGGAGAAGGACGTATATTATAGACGACCCACTGACCAACTACTTCAATGGTCAGTCAAGCACAACGTTACATAGCTGATTCTTTGCCTCTAAGGCGCTGAGCATACGATGGACAATTTGGGATCTAACGCGCACGGAAGACAAAATATCTATACAGGGTGTTAAAGTAATTGCGTGCCATAGCTTCAGGGTGAGTTCAGTATCGATAAAGGAACCCGTAAAAAATAAAAATAAAGTACCTACCTTTAAAAAAAGTAAAAAAAAAACGAAAATTATTATAAGATGAACCTAATGTACCTAGTACCTATTAATTAAATAGCGATCGTTTAGAATTTATTAGAATTACAATTCCAAGTATTTCTTCTTCCTACTTTAGCGTGCTTATCTCCTTCAAAATTAAAACCTACAAATTAAAAAGTTGATATTACAATTTTTTTTTGTTTTTTTTTTTTTTTTTTCCTCGGTTCCTTTATCGAGACTGAACCTACCCTGAAGCTATGGCACGCAATTACTTTAACACCCTGTATAATCGTATTTCCATATGAATCCAAATTAACCGCGGACAAAATAACTGTCCATCGTCTGCTCAGCTCCTAATATAGCTTTCTACGTTCTTGTGAACTCCAACATTACCTACAGCAGTCTCAACGACCTCAAAATTACCAGACAAACTACAAGACGCACATTTATTTACTCCAAAATTAACACTTCATAAAATAATGCGACATAAAGTTGCACACGAGCGACTGCTACATGGCGTGGTCATCGCTAATTGTGATTAATGGTCGCTCCGCTGTCGACGTCATTTGTCTTCGAGCGTCGCACCGGGCAGTATACGTTCTACTGTGCAAGTTTGTGACGGTGCAGACGGGCGACTAAGTGATGGTTTGTAAATGAGATTTTAAATTGTTTGGATTTTTGTTGGTAAAACTTGAAAAGTTATGGTTTGTGGGTGTTACGACTTGTTTTGATACAGATACCTTAATTTATATTCTTTTTATTTTTGGTACAGAGTACAGTAGTGATATTTGATGCCATCTTGATTATGCGGTTGGTGATGTTTATCACTTGTTCTTTTTGTCACGAATAATTTAGGAAAGACTTACATTATCCGCTACAGGAACAGTTTTATGTCGCCGTTGACCTCAACATCTCATAACAGTATCACTTTTGCCTAGTCCTATTATAGCCCGCGCCAGTAAAGAAAAAAAAAAAATATTGAGCTTATCATGCCCTTTCACTCACACAGTATAATTTGCGAGTACGAGGGTACGATTACAACCGTCATTTTTATTATATGCCTTTCTAGCAGACGCCAGACATCAAAAACAAATGAATCCTAGACTACACTTCAAAATATCAAATTATTTATCTCAACCCAAGAGGTGTTGAAAACCGATCGCTCGTCTATCCAGCCAACCGCAATGAAGTTAAATCCACCGCTTAAACCGCGTAATTATTGCACGCTCGATCCGTCGGTTGAAACTAAAGTAATGTGCTTGGTACACGAAGCAAATGAACTAAAACCCGTTTTAGAACCGAATTAAACATCACTATGTAATGCTGTGGTTACTGTTGTAATAATTTCGAGCTACAACGCCTACGGTGGAGGATTGTGGGTAGATTGCGTTTCGAAATGGAGTGAAATCATACTGAGATTGTAAGTGAGTGTTAACTTGTGTTTTTACCCGACTGTATGTTTTTCGAGAATATGTATTATGTAGGTATTTATGTCTATTTCTTTGGCACGCTCTCACGCCTTTAACATATTATAAGGTATCGATAGATTTGTCTTAACTGTGGGAGTGATATAGGCTATATAATATTTATTATTGCATCTACAAATACAAAGAAAGGGAGGGGAATTAAAAAAAAATTACTACAATACTGGTATCAAATTAAAGCTAGTGATGAGTCATTTCCAAATATATCTAATAATAAAACTAAAAAGCTTGAAATAAAGAAAATTATCTAAAAAACTAAAAACCCGACTGCAAAAATACATAACTGAAAAGAGAAAAAACAAGCATTACAATCTATTATAATCATTAGTATTTTGGTCGCAGGACAAACTAGTAACCGGAAATATGGTGTAAGTTTTGTGCCTGCGATACCAAAATTCAATAGATTAATGCTTGTTTTTACCCGACTGCCCTAGAACAAGGGTAATGTTTTACTCTTTTCAGTTATGTGTTTTTGCAGTAATTTTTTTTTTAAATAATTTGTAGAGTGTGATCGGTTTTAAGGTATAAATCTGTGTACGGGTGAGGCACATTTAAATGATAAACTGATTTGAGTTCAACTTGTGTATTGGAAATAGTTAATTGACTCAGGCGTGACTTTGCGGAGATCCATTATAAAATACAATAATAATCCGCTTAACTGTTCTTAAAGAGTTAGAGAACCTTGTAAGAAATCGACACGTGTTTCGCCTCTCTCCGAGGCATCCTCAGGATGACGATTGACTGGTTGCGAACTCGGACACGACGCGTTGACTGAGCTACAATCCCCCGTCAAAATATAGGTACATTGTTTATTGTATTTTTTTGTGTATTGGAAGCTATAAAGAAACCACAAACACCCAAACTGATAAATGATCGACCCACGGCAAATGAGTCCTTTTGCACACCCAAACCTCAGTATAAATAAGTATTTATATAAGGTGTTAAAAAATTAACACCTTAAATGCCAAGTTAAGTGCCTTCATCATCATCATTAGCCTATTAATGTTCCCACTGCTGGGACACAGGCCTTAAGTGCCTTAAAACAGGTTAAAATGCCAAGTTGACCTGTCCTGTACTTGGCAAGTATTTAAAATGTTCATGGTACGGCCCCTGGACAGGTCAACTTGGCATTTTAACCTGACAGGTTTTCTATTTGTACCATGAGCTTTTCAGTCGGACCTGCAATGTAGCAACTTCAGACCTGCTACATTATCGTTGACCGGTACGTCATATTATAAACAAACGTTCGGAAATACTTTTTCGGAATGTTACCGGTTTGACGGTTATATAAAATTAATTTGATAACAGAATAAAATGATCAAAAAAATAAAATAAAATAACTATGTTTCGCAGCAAAAAATCTTATGTAACACGATTATGACGTGGAGGCCCTTTTAGATGTAAAATAAAGGTACCACCAAAAACACCAACCTACTTGAAAACCTACCAAAATTATTGCTATTTTCGAACGACTATAGCGTGTCAAATAAATTGTCAACAAGACAAGAATATTTATTGATAACATAAGGAGCAATGATATTAAATTAATATCATTGATAAGGAGAGTTTAAATCATAAAAATTGGAAACATTAGATTATTTTAATAATCACAAGGATTGCAATGGGGTACATAAAAAGGGCTCAAACTCGAGAAATGTCCCGCAGATTGTGGACGGAAGTGACGGAACATGATGTGAATTCTATTGTTGGTGGAGGTCAATGAGGTTATACAATACTAGAGGAGCAGCGTCCTACAAACAATTTCTGAAAAATGTCACCACTTACGAGTTTAAAGACGTAGCTTTGAAACGGATACATAAAATGTCAATCTGTCAAAATAATCTATGTTTGTCTCATTTCTTCTACCGTCAAACTAATGACGTTGGAATGAGACAAAACATTGCTATCGGAAAAACGACCAGAGTTGCCAATTATCAACATAATTTGCCCAAAAGAATGAAGGTTTTATTGAATCAATTAGTTATGTACTATGAAAGGTTGTGATATGGAACTTTCACTAGATAATAGTTACTTATGCAACTGGGGGTTTATCAAGTGGTATTAAAACACGAATGTGGGTTTGTAAAAAATAGTATCACATGAGTGTTTTAATACCTAATTATAACAGTTGCATTCAAGACTTTATCTACACCCATGATATGAATCCTCTTTGTTGACAATGTTCTTTTTTAGAAATTCATAAACATACCACGAGAATGTGGCTGTTCGATGAGTAAAAAATGAGTTGCATTATGAAATTTAGTACAACATTATAACACCCGTTTGGATGTCATTAGGGTTACTATGACATTGGCTGTTTTAATTTTGGCAATAAGCTAACTGTTTCAGGAACTTTTATAGAGGACTTATAGCATGGGTGTAGTTAAAAGATTTTAAAAAATTTACAAGGATTACGGTATACTTACAAAACATAGGCAAAAAAAAAATGTTTCAAAAATTTAAGATTTGTGACAAATAATAATGTTCATAATGGAATATATAATTTATATATTTGAAGGCAGAGGGTCCGACATCTTAAATGAAAGTAAGAAATATAGCATAAATCATCTTTTATTCCCAAAGCTTATTAACACACTAATTCAAATTATATTTCCAACGATTTTACTCTAATTCAGACTACAATTAAATCAGTATCTAAACGCTACAACATGTGCACCGGGCCGAGCCTGCGACAAGAATGATCCCCTCCTCGCTGCGCGCTCGTTTATGTAGAGCGGCTCGAGTAGTAGGGAAAGTAGGCAAGGCCTTGTTTACGCATTCCACTGCGCAGCTGCGCCGTTCGGCCCGTTGCACGTGCTGTTTACAATAGCGACGCCGTCACGGCCATGCTGACGTGCGGACGTCCTCGTGCGCGGAGTCTCATCAAACAGTATCTAAAAGGACAGAACGATATTATTAATGTTCGTTCATCCTGACTAACAATTCATCCCTTGAGAGTTTGCTTATAATTCTGGACCGCTCGTAATTGAGCCTTCATGACTAGCAATCTGGTCCGGTTCACCCCTTCAGAGTTTGCTATTAATACTGGACCGCTCGTAATTGAGCCTTCATGACTTTAGCAATCTGGTCCGGTTCACCCCTTCAGAGTTTGCTACTAATACTGGTCCACTCATTATTGAGCCTTCAGGACTTTAGTCATCTGGTCCGGTTTACCCCTTCAGAATGGGCTACTAATTCTGGACCGCTCGTTATTGAGCCTTCAGAACTTATCTTACTTTTTTTTCCCCTTTTTTTTTTGTTGGTCTTGTCATTAATCACTTAAAACTCTGCAAAACTATTATCTCCTGGACCAGTCATTACCGACTTTACAGGGTCACTTCTTTTGCTAATTATTGTGACTGCTTTAGTAACAATAGCATTTGAATCCGAGTTGAGAGACTGTTGATACAGAACGTGGCTTAAGATGTTTCGTATTTTCACTAATAGTTATTAAGGTACGTGAGTCAGCAGACATTGTACCACTATTAATTGATATAGTATCACTATTCACAGGCAATGGTATCACTGTTTGCCAAAGTTACATTACTGTTAGGATTGTTTTTTTTTATTTTTTTCTGATTTGGTATTATCTCGTGGTTTGTTTCGTGAACATGGATATCATCATCATTACTACCCGCCGTCACGTCATCATATTTTTTCACGATATTTATCTACCAGAACATTTGGACCATGAGGTACTTTACGTTATTTTATGTGAGAATATTTATAGATCTTATTAGTTCCATCAATATATCGCAACTCGTTCCGGTAATTTTTTTAAACGGTGTTCTCGAATGAAATATAAAAAAATCTTAAAAGTTGAATTATCATAAGAACTCCCACGATTAGAAATTATTCGTTTCGGCGCGCCAAATAAATGAACTGGATTTTAACTGTTTTTAGCAGAAACGAAATTGTACAGCGTTTGTAACCACCTGACTATTCTAACTTTAAGTTGCTAAGTCATTGACTCAGAAGAGATTGAGCCTTGACCTGGTCACACGTTGCCGTGGCCGTCTTGGAAAACTTTAAACAGTTTCCGCACTCAGGTCGGCCGCTGTAGAGACCATAGATGGTCGACGCTCCATAGATGGGGTTTCTCGGATGGTTCCAATCCTCAATGCATAAGCGGCGTCTCCCCGCATACCATGGCCCACCTTTCATCTTGCGCCCCTTATATCTGCATCAGAGAACGGTGTTAGCATTGCGGAGTTCTCCACAGGAAATTAAATTATATTTGCCATTGACACGCTAAGAAGAATATCGATTTTATCAAAGCTAAGAATGATCACCCTTACGTTAGAAACGCGTTTACCCTAAACGGGCACAGCGTACAAACGCAACCACCAACATTTATATTAAGCCAACATGATCACCTGTGGTGCCAAGTAATAACGGTATCATTAGGTTTTTTTTACCTGGGTCACAGATAATATAATACTACGTACAGATACCCAATCTCATACAAAGAAATGACACCTCTCTAAGTCGGGCTATTGACTGGCTACAGCGTAAATGTGGTACAGTTATGACAAATTGAGTAAAACGCCATCTATTGCAAAGAGCCCTAGAAACCTAAAGGTTTTATCTTTATTTTTTTGAAAATACGAGATTTATGAGTTACAAAAGATAAATCGGCATTAAACAAGGAAGTTTTGATTTTTACTAATCATACTTCAGCCAAAATCTTCCGTTTATCGCTTTTTAGTGACTTAATTTCATAACTGTTACCTATGCTGCCATGTATGATCTTTTTTCAAGACTAATTATAAATTGTTCGAATTAAGACATGACTGGGTATAAATTTACGAACGTATGTAGCTAAATCATTCAATTCTGTAACTAAAATATCACGACCAAATTCCAAATTCACCCGGGAATACAACGTGAATTATCTCAAGCACGTGGTTTTATACCATGGTTGGACGTTTAAGTTGTAATGGGCCCGCTTCTTTACTTGGTATAGTATGGTATTATTTATAGGTGTCAACTATACTCTTTAGGATCATTTAATTTTGTTCATGAAATTGCTAACCTTTAACGAGATTTCAATTTATTACTATGTTTTAAAAGCTACATTCTGATCCAGAGTCAAATATAATAAGCTAATCTGTATCACTTATCTGTCACACTTATATTCCACGAGCTGCTCTGAAGTACAGTTTCGTTTGCTTGGTGCTCGGTGTGGAGTTTTCCTTCATCCAGCGCTCGGGGCAGGCGATATCCCTGCTAACTTACAAGGAGCGACCGCCCATCCGATCTCCACAACTCGGCAATCGGGCACTTCGAAACCCATTGGTAAGACTGGTTGTCAGATCTTCGGGCTTTCAAAGACCGTCAAAAATCCACGACTGCATCGGGACCAACAGCTTAACCCGCTTTTCGAGACACGGAGGAATATCGGCACGTAATGATGGTCACCCATCCACGGATCAATCCCGGCAAGCGCAGCCCAACGTGATGGCACGACCCGTGCGCCCGTTATCACTTAGCCACTTTTTCTCAATAACTATCGTTTCACTGAGTGCACGCCAATTAACAATATTAGATTATTAAATTACTGTTGCTATCATAAGTGGACGATGGATCCGATCCCACTTCTGATGAAGGCAGAGGGTCCGACATCTTAAATGAAAGTAAGAAATATAGCATAAATCATCTTTTATTCCCAAAGCTTATTAACACACTAATTCAAATTATATTTCCAACGATTTTACTCTAATTCAGACTACAATTAAATCAGTATCTAAACGCTACAACATGTGCACCGGGCCGAGCCTGCGACAAGAATGATCCCCTCCTCGCTGCGCGCTCGTTTATGTAGAGCGGCTCGAGTAGTAGGGAAAGTAGGCAAGGCCTTGTTTACGCATTCCACTGCGCAGCTGCGCCGTTCGGCCCGTTGCACGTGCTGTTTACAATAGCGACGCCGTCATATTCATGACAATCGATTAAATTAATTAAAGTGATGTAACGCACTAACCAGCGACATTCACTTTTTTTAGAATAATCTAAATCAATTTTCCTAGCCTTTTCCCAACTATGTTGGGATCGGCTTCCAGTCTAACCGGATGCAGCTGAATACCAGTATTTTACTTGGAGCAACTGCTTATCAGACCTATACCTGTAAAACTGGTTGTCAGACTTTCGAGCTTCTGACGACCCGTAGGTAACGACTGTAACAAGATCCACGAATGACAGCTGGGACCAACAGCTTAACGTGCTTTCGAGGCACGGATTAGTCTCGGTATTTAAAGATGGTCACCCATCCACAGACCAATCCCGGCAAGCGTAGCTTAACCTGATGGATCGACCCGTGCGGCTGTTATTACTTAGCCACGAGCTCCTCCTCCAGTTCAAATTTCTTAGAACAATAACATCAATGAAAAAATAGTTAGTAGTAGTTTATGAAACTGTTGGAGGGGTATTAAAATACGAGCGTTTTAATACCTAGATAAGTGCAGTTTTATACACACTACTACATCTATTCCTACTAAATAAATGATAAAAGTTAAAAGAGTACGAAATATTTTTACATGTCGTCATTCACTAAACTCCCAACAGTCTGGCAAAATCAACATCGTTTTTCCTGGTAACATTGATCGCAAAAACAATGTTTGCTAAATTTATTTCGTTTTGTAATGTTTTTTGGATAATCTGAAGAAAATTTAGCAAACTTGATTGTGAAATGTAACACCACATGCTTTATTAATCCTTTCAGACCGTGACATACTAATTTTAACCGCAAATTCCACCATTTTTTATTTTTTATCGCTAAGCAATTGCTCACTTGACGTCAAGCTGACAACTGAATTCAGATATGCCTGCGGACACCTAAGTAGTGGTGACGCTTTTGTGCCGTCCACTTCTCCTCTAGTATTGTATAACCTCATTGGTGGAGGTATGAGGAACAGGGTGTAAAGTTCACTCTTCTCATTAGAAAAGGGAGGCTCCTCCGACCAGACGGGTGTTATGTCTGGCGGGCAACTGCCCGAATGTTGTTTTCGGATAATCTTATATAATTATCATGCAAGATTTTTGTAACGTCATGTCTTTGCTGCGTAGTTCGTATGTAACGGTGTAACCGCTACAGTGCTATCGATGATTCAAGAGGCTGGGCAAGGCTGGGCAGCTGTAGTTTGTATTTTTACTAAGACTACGAATATTGTCTTTACCCAAAACATCTATTAAAAATTAAATTGGTTTTTATTTATGTGTATTGTGTTCTTGATTTCTATTTCTTTCACGTCTACTAACTCGTACCATTTCTACAAGGTAAGTAGACGACAAAGAGACTGTTTTTTTGTGGTTTATAATTTTAAATAACGCCACAATAGTATTATATTCACAAAACATAAACCTACTTACGTTTTGTACTTTAAATTAAAGAAAACAGTTCAATAAAAGTTATTTTTATACGCCTGCATAATATGACAGCAGGGCAGCTCAGTTTTCAAGGTTTTACATGTCAAAAATTACTTGATGGTAGAGCCTATCGCGGGTCAGACCAGTGAAATGTTGTCACGTGACCACTGATCGCTGGCTCGCCTGTTATTTGACGTGTTCATGGTACAAAACAGCCTGACAGTTCACTTTCCGTCGAAAATTGACCTGCTATAAGAGTGCATGGTAAGCCCCCAGGTTAAGCTATGCTTGCCGGTGTTGGTCCGTGGATGGGTGATCAAGTGATCATCTTTACATACCGAGACTCCTCCGTGCCTCGGAGAGCACGTTAAGTCGTTGGTCCCGGCAGTCATTCGTGGATCTTTGACAGTCGTTACAGGTCGTCAGAAGCCCGAAAGTCTGACAACCAGACCTACCGAGAGGTATCGTAACACCCAGTTACGGGGTTGTGTAGGTCAGTTAGGCGGTTGCTTCATGTAAAATACTGGTATTCATCTGCATACGGTTAGACTGGAAGCCAACGCCACCATAGTTGGGAAAACATGCCATGCCAAACAGCTCTCATTTGCTGGATTCGGTTTCTCGTCTCCTGATCGTCATTTTTCCTGTACCGATCGTCGAATTATTTTGCATAAATACTATTGTATAGAGTCAAGTTTTTCTAACTGAACAGACAGCTGTGCTGCTGGGGAGTTTGTTGCGCCACTTCTTCTTCCCAACTAAAGCACTAGGAAGTGGTGAAGGGCGGGCGTTTTTAGGAGACTGTCATTATGTAATTTTGACGTTGGAAAAGTGCTGATTCTCAGCCTAGTTTGAATAAATGACTTCTAAATTTGAATTTGAAGTTAATCCTCCTGACAATGTTTATTCTGTTTATATGTATTTATATATCTTTATATTTATTCTTGGCTGGAGGCATTGAGTTTCTTTTAGGAGCTTAAGGCAGCCACAGGAAAGTCCGGTTAAGCAGACGAATACCTCAGTGGTAACCTGCGAGATGCCCTAGTCAAAAAAAAAAAAAAAATGTATTTTATAGTTATTTTCGTGTCGTCGTATGTTGCACCTGCCATGTTTCCTCTCTGCATAACCGAAAAGTTGACTGGTAGAAAATGTCTCCGCCTTTGTACCCTATTTGTTGTTACTTGTGCATAGAAAGTAAATAAATAATACTCGTTTAGTTGCAAATAAGATTCCTTTATCAACCAAATTATTAAATTCACAATAACTTTATTTATAGATGTTATTTTCACTAACAAACAAAACTTTCTTTATAAGATTTATAACAGAGGGCCTCAGGCTCAAAAGGTTTTATAGTTCTCAATATTTATGAGAGTTTCTGGACCGTTTTACTTGAATAATTAGTTTAACGGAAGTTCTTGTTGACCTCAATGTAGTGCTTTCAAAAATTTTATTTTTAAAGCAGTCTGAGATAAAATGAATTCAACGAAAGATTTACATTAAAAATGCATTTATTTATAATAAAATAATAAAAATAAATAATAAAATTGTTTATTGAAATAATAATTGATTCACATAAATATTATATTAATATTATTATATTTATAAAGGTACACCAACAGCTTTTGTATATAACATATCTTAAGTACTGTAACAATAGCCTCGGACTTATACAGTCGCCAATTACAGGATAACCAGCAATCGCAGAAATAGGTGAAAACACATAATAATACTAAAACAAAAGGCACTAGAATTAAAAATTTGGAAATTATGGCAGAATACTTCTAAAACTTAAGATTAATAACATAATGGAAAAATAAAATTATAACATGAACAATATTGCAATTTTGCCCACTTAAGAATAAAGACATAACAAAAGCTGAAATAAAATGAGATCTTGTTGTAATTCTAAAGGTGTAGATAGTTTCTAATATAAAAAAAAAAATGTTTGATATGTAACTTTAACTGATGATATATCAGAATCTTACTTAAATTGTGATGAATCTGTTTTGAGATATTAATTTGCTGGATAACATGTTCGTTTAATCTTCATTCGTCATCATTATTTCGTGTTGCATTATTCTGTACTAACTTTGCTGTTATAAATTTTCGAAGCAAGATTTTTTAGCTAATAAGTTTTTGAGTAGGAATGTGGATAAGAGTAGGGGAAGACCAAAGAAACAGTGGATGGACTGTGTGAAAAATGATATAGTTAGAAAGGGGGTGACTACCGATATGACGACTAATGGAGAAGTATGGAAGCAAAATACATAATATGTTCAGCCAACCCCAAATAAATTAGGATAAGGGCAGGAGAATGATGATGAATGAGGATCTTTTTTAAGAAGTCACCTTTTATAGTTTCGCTAGGTTCTACAAAGTGTACTTTAAATAACTGAAAATCTCAGGTGTGTCCAAATATTGAGCGGAAATCGTGCGCGGCTGCCGCGCTGCCTACCGCGCTGTGATTAGACGACTGCCGCGCGAACATTCGTCGGTTTATTCCTAACTAGAGCGCGGGAGAAATGTGTCCTGCAAACGCCGCGTGTTGCTCCCGCGCTCTTGCCCCTCAATATTTGGACACATCTTTAAGGGGTCATAGTTTTTATCATTATAAACAATTTTTACTATCAGACCGACCCAGAAATCGAGAAAACATATCAGCTGCATCATGCATCTACGTTCGCATAGCTGGATTAAACGTAGGGAACAGATCTGCTTGTCGATGGCAATCTAAATAAACTCGGCCTAGAATTTTGCTACGTGTTTGGCGCCATCACTAGCGGCCATCAGTTTCTGTAACGTGCAGCTGACAGGACACGCAGGCCATGACAATTAAGTGTCGGAGCATTTGTGGAATAGCACCACATTTATACTTCAAGGCAGAGTCGTTTATGAATCTCTACCTGAACGGATTTTCCTTGCTTCGACCAACCTAGGTCCGGAGTCTGTTTAAAGACTTCCAGGTTTCCCAAAGCAACTCATATCCAGGCGGGGGATCTTCAGCAGGTGGAACGAATGGTTTGGGTAAGGAAGTACTGTCTCGCCAGCATTTCAAAATTTTCTTTTGATCGTTCACCAGAGAGTGGGACGCAACGACACACTTTAAAAAACAGTTTCGTCTTTTCAGCCTTTGTGTTCTGTTATGTTGTTCTTATGGCCCCTTAATAAATAGTTTTGAGCTATTTCAATTACACTTTGCTTATTCTACAGTTACATGAAAACTTCACAGTAATCCTTCACAGTACTGTTATCCAGACTAGCTCTAATTACAAATTCTAGTAACTTGGAACTAACTCCTTAAATAGTCTGCCTCCATATAAATTATTTAGTCGCACATTTATTTCCATCACACGCCACGTCCAAACCAGAACATGTAAAACAATGACACAGACTTGAAGTGTAAATTACATAGTACATTTATCAGCTTCGTCTCTGCCTGCCACAATAATACGGTTGACTTCATCTTCTAATAATTCTCTTTGTCTTGTTCAGTCGGCGTTTGCCGTTTTTTCTTGTGGTGCAAGTTGTAAACTTTTAATACTGTTACATGTTGTTGATAGACTGGGTTATAATGTTATTTTAGAAAGCAATTTCCAATATTATTATGTGCTTTACCACTTTTAACAACAATTCCCAGTAAACTAAAACTTCACTATGGTTGAAACTATCAAACTGTCACATAAACAAATAATGTGCATCTGGACTGAGGGCCCATTTCTTTTTTCTTGCTGAACAAGTTGAGACTTATAGGGAAATTAGTTAAAAATAGTAAAAATATAAAGCAATGTTGACACTTAGACGTTAAATTTTCAACTTTAGGGTGAAAAACTAATTACGAGATATCGATTTTACCTATTTGATCAGTTTAATAATAATTGTTGAGATTGCAAACAATAACTAGTATTTGATTTGTACTTTCCTTAGTGCTAATTGAATAGTAATGTGTCTACCTAGCTTAATTTTGCACTACAAACCCTTTGTTCCTCATAATATTATCCCCATCATCATGATCGTAATATCTGTTATATTTTGTCGACGATTGGACATAGACCTCCTCCTCATTCCAGCAGCCCTCGTTCGACTGTATTCGTAAGTAACTCTGTGCGCGATTTGCTGAACAACGATCTTTTGGCTCGTGGCCAAAATTTGAACTAAAGCCACCATCTTGTTTTTTCAATACATTTCACAAAACAATTTCACAAATGTTTGGCAACAGCGCCTCCCTTGTAACGTCATTCAAGCGTCAAAAGAAAATGGTGGCACTTTAGCTGTAACCCACTGACCTACCCGCTCTCGGTTCTTCCTTCCACCAGCCTCCATCACCGTACATCACGACATGTCGTTAGGGGCAGGAGGTGGCCCGATAAATCAGGGGACGTCGTCTGTGCCATCCGCTTGCACTCACTAATGCGAGTCCGTGTAATGAATGAGATCAGATCTCTGATTGTCGGTTTTTAGATTTTATAGCCTGTGTTATATTTGCAGACGTTATGCCTGCTATGGCTGGATTGTCAGCTAGTTAAATGGTTTTGGAAGAGGCGTCTTAGAAAATATAAAAAGGTGCCTGCCTAAGACAGCCTGTCCACTGAACCGGAGAGGAGAGGAGAGGAGCGAAGATGTGCCATTATTAACCAATCAAATCTAAACTCAGGGGCGGAGTCAAGATTCTATTGGTTAATATTGACACATTTCCGCTCCTCTTTTCTCCTCTCCGCTCCAGTGGACAGGCAGCCTAAATGTCCTTTTGTTTTGTATACACGGTGGCGATTTATGCCCGTTTTCACCGACAACTAAGTGACACTTAAATGAATCCCTAAATAAAACTGCACTGTCGAATTTTCAACTCTCAGTGCTGAGCCTAGCGTTGAAAATCCACAGTGCACTAGTAATAGTTTGTATTCTTATTCCAATAATGGAATCAGAATTCAAAAATAGAATCATCAAAAAAAAATAGAATTTCTTTACAGCGAGAAGCTGAGCTGCATCAAATTACAAACAAAATTGCATCCAGCGAAAGATTCAAAAGTTGTTTGTTACCGGCTCTCATCCCAAGCCCACAATAACCCAATTTTACAGCTGGCTCCAGCAATTAGAGCAGGTCAACAAACAACACATTTCATTTTTCAGCACAACACGAAAACGCAAAACTGCCAATTTGCAAGCGAAAAAGTCGCCAATAAATTTATTTAATCCCAAACTCGACACACGGAGTATCAACGCGTAAAACTAATAAATCTATTAAACTGAACAAATACAAAGTATTGGGGTCCCAATTAGAGCAACTGGCAGAATGCCAGATGATGGCCGGAACAGAGCACAATGCATAGCAATTGGTCGAATTAAGCGGGAGTTAGATAGATGTCCTGCGGTGGCTACATAAAACCTTAATGCATTTGATACAATGAAAAGTGTGATGCTGCTTTCCATTATGCAATGACTCTGGAAAATTGTGGTTTCCACTATGCAATTGGAAATTGTCTACATAGTCATGGGTAATTTAATTTGGCCAGGGCCAGGATTATAAAACTGTTGCTAAATAGAATACTCTTTTGCTAACTGTGGCGGTTTGTAAATGGCATTTCGTAATTTTACTTTGTTGTTTTTATTATTAGCTGAAAGCCAGCCAAACACTATAAAATAATATAAAATGGTTTGCAAATTTTTGCAGTCCCTAAAGCATAACTAATGACTTTATAATTATTTTTAAACCTATTGTTGAATGTTTTATGCTGTTGGTGTTCTTTAATAAATAAATAAGTTATTCTGAAACAAATGAAATACTTCATTACTAACTGACTTCAAATTAAAGTCAAAGTCAAATAATTTATTTCAAATAGGCCCTTGTGAGGCACTTCGTCAAACTATTAATAGCATTAACTTTTAAACTTAAACTTATTTGCCTATAAAAATAAAAATCTCATTGATATAGGACCCAGAGCTTAATCTCTATTCATACAGCAAAAAGAAAACAAGAGAAATGCTTTTAGTGCTAACAATATTTCGGACTAGCTGCATAAAGTAGATAAGTACAGTAGTTTAGCTCCATACAACAGGCGAAAACAGGCGCACGCACGAATATGCGCGTAAAGGCGGTTCCCCACGGTGTGTGATATTGTGGACGTACGCGGAACAGCCCACACGGCTGACGACCACAGACAACCACGCACCATACACCACGGTCCGTGATATTATTGACGAACGCAGACCAATCCATTGAGATCGGTTTCATTTTGTCATTCCGAAATGCATAGTGAAAGAGAAAGTCGCACCACACCTTTGAAGTTACCGACTCGCCGCGGATGGAATGCGATGGACGTGTCTGCGCCACCATGGAAAATATTGTTCCCATGGTGCGTAGGTACGGGCTGGTCCGCATCCGTCCGCAATATTACGCACCTTAGGAAGCCACCTTAACTATAATCAGCAGCCTAAAACACTCACTCGCTTCCCACTGTTGGGACACAGATTTTTTAGTTCCCACAAAGGATCAAAGAGATCCTTGTCCCAGCATGGGCCATAACCCACCATGCGGGCCTAGTGGGGGTTGGTGGATGTCACATGTCTTTGAATTTTTTGTTTTTGAACTTACCGGTTTTCTCTCGATCTTTTCCTTCACCGTTTTGAGTAGGTAGTTCGATACCATTAAGCCACCATTGCTCCCTAAAATAAGCCAGCTAACATCGAAAGCCAGTCGTGACTGCGCTTGTACTAGCGCCGCGCTGTATGTCAAGTATGTCTGTCTATGTATGCTTGCGTTTTCGCATGTTGTATGGAGCTGACCTTCTGCACCTATCTATTTTGTGCTAGCTGTCTGACCCAGATTCGAAACAGAAAAAACACATGACTGCATTTCCTTTGTGTACATCCGTGTTGCGAGAACAATATCGGCAATGTACTGATGAAAAGTTCCGTGTCAGAAATTGCAAATTTTGCGGCAGTTGAATTCATTTTCTAATTTCGTCAGTTATCATTAATTTAACTGTGATTTTCGAAACTGCAATGATAAATGAGAAATTAATATATGATGGCCGTTTGTTGCAATGTTTCTTTCTTTGGTATTTAGTAATATTAACTTGATTAATGTGAGAGTAAAATGAGCAAAATCCACAATGATTTTTTTTAATATTTTAGATTTACGACTCACCTTCTCAAAACGGCGGTAAGGTTTCCAACGACGTGATGGCTGTCATGAAAATGATGGCGCTGAAGTTTGACTTTACTCTAGGGAACCACACCAACTTAATTTTTACAAACTTTATAGTGACGTCATTCGAAGTCGGACGCTATGTGGCAGTCACCGCAGTCTTAGGGAACCCTTATTTAAGCGATGATGCGGTATCTTCAGTTCACGCTTGCTTAAAAGTAACCTATTCGCCACTTGAACACTTCCAGTTTATACCAGTTTTACAAAACGATAAAATATTTTGTTATACAATAAAATACAATAGACGACGTATTAGTAACCTTATCCGCTTAACTGTTCTTAAAGAGTCACAAAAGTTCTCAAAGGACACGACGTGTTGCCACGACAAGTGCCGAATGCAAAGAACGCTTATCGTGGCCAGGTTCGCAACAAGTCAATCGTTTCGGGTTCGGGTTCTTTATGACTATTTAAGAACAGTTAAGCGGATTAGGTTACTAAATAATGTCTCCTATTGTATTTTATTTTATAATGGATTTCCGCAAAGTCTTGCCTGAGTTAATAAACTATCTTTTTATATGTATTATACAATTTCAATATTTAGTCTTAATTTCGTCAAAAACTAAAAGCAGGTTACAGAATGCAGTACCAACTTCCCGGACGCAAAATTATGTACAGACGCCAGCACATCAACCTACTCCAATCTGTCAAAATTTCCCAATCAACATTGAACCTTATTCTTTAGCGATAAAGTTGAAAATCTATTAAAGATATTTGACAGATTGTAGTAACTTGATGTGCTGGCGTCTGTACATATAGAAGATGCGATAATATACCCAAACTTATACTCGACACGTTCTACTCATCACAAATGCTCATTACTCAATACTTTATTTGCATTCCACAATGTGTAATTAGGAGGTACCTTAAAATTATACATTGTGATCATTGTGGATTCGGGTTCAGCAAAATAGAAGGAGAGAGGGAACTTTTGAAAAATTATCTTAACAGTCTTCTAAACTAAATCCTCAGAAGATGTTGACTCGTCAAATAATTTCAAATAAAATCTGTCAAGTGCGAGTCGGACTCGCACACGAAGGGTTCCATACCATGTCGTACAAGATTTAACACTATGAATTTTTGTAATACTTTCGTAAACGTAACAACAGAGGCGCTATAAAAAAACAATGATTTGTAAAGAAATTGTCTAATTTTAATGAGAAAATGTTGTTGTGTTAAAATATAGGTGTAGGAGGATATTTCATTTATTTTAAGAGAAAAATATTAAGTTAACTTTATCCAGTAACATGCATTAACTAAAGTCAAAATTATTTATTTGCTACTAACATAGTATTAGTAGGTATAAATAGGTATATATGGTAGGTAAGCAGGTAGATATGTAGGGTAGGTAGGGTAGGTTAGGTACCTACCTACCCTGGTAAGAAGGGTAGGGTAGGTAGGTAGGTAGGGTAGGTAATTAGGTAGAAATAGGCAATTAGGAAAGGTAGATGCGCCGTAGATAAGTACTTAGTGCTAACCGTGTGAAGCCAGGCCGGGTAAAGCTAGTTACTTATAAATAAAAGGATTTCTCTTGCTACATCAGACTATATTGTACAAAATAGAATGTAAGTAGTACGCCAAATTTTAATTATAACTGTGCGTTTGCACTGGCGAAACATTCACAACAAAACATGTTGGAATCTCTATTTTCTGTCAATTTTTCATACAATGTTTGACAGGAACTAGAGATTTCAACATGTTTTGTCGTGATGTTTCGCCAGTGCAAACGCACGGGTCAATACAGGTATTTATTTACGTTATTTTTGATAGTCATACAGAAATCTAATATTTCTTACTTATTATTTTTACACATCCCATCGGACTATGAGAGTGAAGGAAGAGAGAGTGCACTCGTGTCTGCGCACACACTTGTGCACTATAATATCTCCCGCGCCGAAGGCCAGTCTCCGTTGAGATTGGCCGCCATGACCGAATATTTTTACACCAATAATTTTTCTCAATATGAAATTGTATCCACAACGGTTTAAGCTAGGTAACTGAATAGTACACTGTATGTGCCAGCATTCATTTCAATGTTACTGAATATATTGTCTATTGGAGTGTAGTTTTAACACGAGGTACACACATCAACACCGTCTAGGGATACTTTGAAAAAAGTCGATAAAGTTCTTAAACTCAAAAAATACTGGCCGGTTTTAAAATCTTGTGAAGAAAGCTCAGAGTAATGAAAGTTTATTTTGTAGACCTTTTTGGATGATCGAAATAGTATATGCTGCCATGATAGTAGGTACTTACTAATTCCATGTCATTACTCCGACTATTAAACAGTTATCTGTGGAATTTATATCGCCTAGTATTAGCATGAAATACAAAATTATTACTTTAAGTTGCAGAAAATCGCCCATATTATATAAAATACGTTATGAATCGGCGTTTTTAGTATTTGTTGATTATAAACAGTATATGTTACATGATACACACAAGTTTCAAATTCCTTATTTGTTTAGTTGTTGAGATAGAGCTCGTACAAAAATGGTCTAAAACAGACAACTTCTACGGCCCCCTAATTCATAATTTTTGAAGATAAAAACAAATAAAAATTATATTTATTCTTTACTCGATGAGCTCTAGAAAATGATACCCCACATGCCAGGGTCAGATAATTTTTTTTTCAAAATTTAATTTTATTGTATGGCGACCCCCCTTTATTTTTTAATTTTATTATTTGTTGCTCTTGCGGCAATAGAAATGCTCAATCTGTGAAATTTTCAACTGCCTACCTATTACGGTTCATGAGATAGAGCTCGCTGACAGACAGACGGACAGCGGAGGCTTATGAATAGGGTTCCGTTTGTCACCCTTCGGGTACGGAACCCTAAAAAGCAGACAGACTTGTTGTCAATACCATCAAAATCACAAAACATTTTTTTCCTTTTCCACAATTAGATCCGCAATATCATCACAGATGGTGCAAAATTCATGACCTCAAAGTGGTCTCTGCTTACTCAAACTGCGGTCTAAGGCTCTTGGCAGCATTCCAAGCCAGGATTAATTAATTGGGACACAGAGACACTTCCGTGCCGTCTTAGTGCCATTTAAGGAGTTTAATTTTTAAGTGCATTAAGACTATCCGTTCTTGGTCTTGCAGTTGTTTTCGAAAGAAGATCGTAATTGATACAGTTGATTCAAACTCAAACTGAAAGCATTTATTTCAATTAAACCTGCTGCAGCGAATTGTCAAGGGGTCGGTCAGTCAGAAAGGTGAAGGTAGTCGATATTAATTGAAGTGGTTTATTTTGTTTGTGATATGTACTCTGATTTTGGATAAACGACTTGATGATGATGGCTTTCCTTGGTAGATACTCAAAGACGTCACTTAAAAATAATAAGATAGCATAATAATAAAATGTATTGGAACATGGTCAGTAAAAAAACCGACCAAATGCAAGTCGGATTTGTACACGAAAGGTTCCGTAACGTGTCGATCGAGCAAAGAACGCCGAAAAAAACACTTTTCTTGTATGGGGACCCCCCTTAATTATAAACTTTATAAAAAAATATTATTTTGTTGTTATAGCGGCAATAAAAATACAATATAGTGAAAATTTCAACTCTTTACCTATTACGAATCATGAGATACAGCCCCCTGACAGACAGACGGACAGCGGAGGCTTAGTAATAGGGTTCCGTTTGGCACACTTATGACTTCCCTTTTAACGGGTTGATAGTGTAACTCATTATAGCCCCAGGTGCGCTGGACGAAGTTTTACGGGTTGATAGTGCAACTCATAGCCCAAGGTGTGCTGGATAAAGTTTTACGAGTTGGTATAGTGCAGTTCATATAGCCCCAGGTGCGCTGGCCGAAGTTTTACGAGTTGATAGTGCAACTCATAGCCCAAGGTTTGCTGGACGAAGTTTTACTGGTTGGTATAGTGCAGTTCATTATCCCCAGGTGTGCTGGACGAAATTTTACTGATTGATAGTGCAACTCATAGCCCAAGGTTTGCTGGACGAAGTTTTACGGGCTGATAGTGCAACTCATAGCCCAAGGTGCGCTGGATGAAGTTTTACTGGTTGATAGTGCAACTCATAGCCCAAGGTGCAATGGTCGAAGTTTTACGGGTTGATAGTGCAACTGATAGCCCAAGGTGCGCAGGACGAAGTTTTGCGGGTTGATAGTGCAACTTATAGCACAAGGTGTGCTGACGAAGGCTTAGTACTACTGTCACTGAGCATATAAATCAGCAAAATCTTTATTGGTGACCTTTGAAAATCAGCGCTGTGCTGTTGGTCACCCATAACCCAGCATCATGTCGAGTGAAAGCCTTCTTCTTACAGTCACGTAAAAGGCCTGTAGTCACAACGTGCAGCTGCCGACTATTTTTGCTTTTTTATTCCAAATATCTTTCTTATTGTTTTATAAGCACGTGTTTCTGTGACCAGTAAACATTTTTTAGTTTATCTTCAGCACGAGCTCATTTATATCATTTAAATTGGCGTCTCCGAAAAACATGAGCACGTTTCTCCATCACAGTAAAATTCTAATAAAAAATTCCTACTTGGAAAACTAACTCCACCAATTAATATTTCCTATAACTGTTGGAAAACAATTTTAATTGAGACGCCGAAGTTAGAAATAATTTCCATTTCTTCTTCTCATTAGCGACCGGTGCAACTTTCCAATTTTGTTATTAAATCAACTTAGTTTGTTAGCCTGTTTACATTACAAGCGTGTTTGTTATCTAAGTTTAAAATTCAAGAGGAAAAATTCGAAGTAATTAACGAGCGTCCATTGTTTTCATGATTTTTAAACGAAAAGTGAAATAAACAAATGTAACTGGTAGACTTAGTTGTTTTGGGGAGTATTGACTCCTTTATTTTGATCTCTGCTGTTAATAGAAAGAGCCAGTTGATTAAGGGTACGCTAGTCGATAATTCTTCCATACAAACGTAGTGTGGTGATTACTCGTCTGTTTGACGGTGTACGTTCAAAACTAAAAATTATGTCAATTTATCTTGTTATTATCTAGCCCTCTATGGAAGCAGAATTGGGAAAAAAATATTGTGGTTTGAAAGTTATGAGCGTCGAAACTTTTATATTTCAACACCAATTTTAACTCGCGTTTGGGCGTAAATAAATAACTTATAATAATTCGCACGCTTAATCCAATACTGTCACTATCCAAAATTTTGACAAATCGACTTTTTAATGCCATCTGTTGAGAAACGTGGAACTACTCATCATCGCGCTTACACTGGTCTAAAAGTAACAGAAATAACCGCTAGATGGCAGTAGCCCGCTTCGTCACTAAACAAAATATTCCCCTCCCCTCAGAGCAACACTGACCTTTAACGAAAAAGTACGTGTCGTCAAAGACAAAATTGACGATTTTTGAGTGCAATAGTGTCACTATAGTGATTAATCCGGTTTACTAGTCATATTGTTGGTAAAACTACACATTATTTAATTGAAATAGTGACATTTTACGTTTAGGTTCACATTTGCACTAAGTTTTTCTCATATTTAGATCATTAGTTTGAAGCCATAATGACACTTTTATTTTAGTGTCAGTTTGGCTTTAAAATCACAAGATAAATAATTATTTGTTTGTTAGAGAGCATAATCGACACATTGCTTTTAATGTCATTTTTGCTGTCATTATTTTCATGTATACTGTTGGTAAAATGGTTTATTTAAATAAAGTGACATTGTGCTGTCAGCACTAAGTCAATAATTTACGAAAAGTGTCTTTTTAAATTTCCTTACCCATGACACTTTTACCGACGGCTAACATCTAAAATTGTTCATTTAAGTACCAAAGAATTGTCTTGTTAATGTCATACTAGGCTTCTTTGTTAGAAGATATTTATAATAATACTGGAGATTAAAGTCTGATTATTTTACAGTACATAGATTATGGAGAAGATGTCGATTATTTGAATACTTTTTGTTTGCGTTGGTCACTGTAAACTAACAAAATTTATTTTTTATGTTAGCTGAAAGGATTTTTTAAGGATTTTCTATCTAAACAAAATGTTTCTTATTTTTGCCGTGTGGTCATAATTATTATTATGTAATTATGAAACATTTAATTTGTAGTAAGTATATATTTTTTATCACTAATAAGTTAAATAAAACAGTTTTTGGCTATAAAAAAACTGTTTTAAAGCTTTTATTATTAATTTTTTTTTATTGAAAAGTAGGTAAGTCTACAATGCCATTAAGGCGATATAAAATAAAATAATGAAAGTAAAAGTGACACTTTAATATAAATTACGATAAAATGTAAATATATATAAGTAAATTAAATATTTTTTTGTTCTCAAATTTGAGATACAACCTTTACCGATTATTTCTATATCAAAGAATAACTAAATTGTGCGTAGATTCTTACGTATTACTCATATTCATACCACAAAAAACGTTTTTTGGCTCTCCTGAAAAGTTAACTTTTTTGGATAGTGACAGTTTTGGTTTGAGCGTGCGATTATGTAGTAAAAATATGGCAAAATAGAAACCGTACAGGGATAGATAATTTATTCGCTAGTTCAAATAATTTTATTTTGAACACACATAAATAATTTTATTTTGAACATTCAATAGTTTTTTTTCATAATATCTATACGCCCAAAGGTCTGCCCACGAAATTATACGCGCTCGTTTTCGTTATAAATCATTGTCTATTTCACTAAATAAAAAAATAGATAAATAAATACAGAATAAATAATTAAAGTAATTAGCATGCATATTAGTTTCGCCCACCAACGATTTCGAGCCGTCGATTAGCGTACCCTTAAATTATAAGATTTAAATTAATGAATCTGTAGGAAAACTAAAATATTTATTCATCTTTACAAAAACCATTGTGATAATTACACCAGCACCCTTATTGCATGCATAACACACTTTCAATCACAATACAAGGGTTTTGAAGGAATTTCCTATTCCGTTGCTTCATGTGTTTGAAAAATTAATCTGCTCAACATCGTAAATAACCTAATGAACGTGGCTGAACTGCCAATGCATCGTTTACCACTTTGTCGGTGTGATTATTGTAATTTTATTACCAAAATACAGCTTATTAGTACTAACAGTCTCTGAGCTAAGCCGCGGACAGACAGACGGACAGACAGACATGACATGGCGAGACTATAACGGTTCCTTGTTTACTACGGAACCCTAAAAACGGATCCCCAATAAAACTAATTATTGATCCCTGATCTAGCCTATTAGCTAATAATTTTATTTATAAATTAAACTGGTATGAAACTATAAAATTAAAACATATAAAATTAATAAATATATGCGGGGCTGTCTTTGGTTACTGCCGATAGAAGTGAAAACTAAGTAACGCCATCTAATGAAAATGTCAGGAATTTATGTGGCTTGCTGTCAGTACAAGCCGTCTTACGAATTTTCGATCAGGTCACTTGTCCTGACGCGAGTTTAACATTTTTTGCCCATCCCAAAAAAAGTGCATACCGCCGCTAAAGAAGTTGTCACTTCAAAAATAGTCAAACCATGTCTTTTTATTCACTAATATTATATTAATTTAAGTGGAAGACACTTGATTCACGTGTTCATTTAGTCAGGACTGCAGCTTCAAATAAATTCCTATTGTTACTCCAAATACAAATTTCAAGTAAGTAGGTTAAATAAAACGATGAACTTAATACACTACTGTCCCGGTTCCAACACTGTACAAAGACGTTTGGAGTACCAGGAGGACCACTCGGGCTTTGGCAAGGATCCCGTAGTGTCTTTAAATTTTCTGCTTAATCCACAGCATTTTCGAGTGATTATTAAAGTTAACGAGATTCTGTGCAGTTCTGTTCTGGCTTTGTTTCACACTGGTGTAGGTTTTTGTGGTTATTTTGAAGCGTTAGGATATCTATACGAATAAAGTAGAATTTGTGAGTTTTTATAGGGATAATCTTCGGAACTGATCTGATTCCGAAAATTCTTTCACGAATGTAAAGCTAAGTTTATAATAGCAAGGTATATTATAGGATAATCCCTGAGTCAATCAACCTTCCTAGCCTTTTCTCAACTATCTTGGGGTCGGCTTCCAGTCTAACCCGATGCAGCTGAATACCAGTATTTTACATGGAGCGACTGCCTATCTGACCTCCACAACCCAGTAACTGGGTAATACGATACCCCTTGGAAAGATTAGTGTCAGACTTTCGGGCTTCTGACCACTCGTAACGACTGTCAAAGATCGACGAATGACAGCCGGAACCAACCACGGCTTAACGTGCTTTCCGAGGCCCGGAGGAGTCTCGGTATGTAAAGATGGTCACCCATCCACTGACCAGCCCCGGCAAGCGTAGCTTAACGTGATGGATCGATCCGTGCGGCTTGTTATTACTTAGCCACGAGCTCCTCTAATGATCCCTGAGTGTCATAGGATATATTTTATGTTTACAAATATTTTAGTTAAACCAAGACCAACATAGCCGCGTCTTTACAGCCACATTTAAAGCCGGCAAGTGAAATGAGGCGTGCATAAAATTAACAAAGCAAAACGTACTGGGACTTTGTAAGTTATTGTTATTGCTCGCTCATTTATTATTTTATTTTTTTGTATAAGTTGATAGGTTTGTGGGTGCGAATAAATGGTCTCGATATGATGACTTCATTTGAGAGAAAGATGATCGAATCAAAAAAAATATTTACATACTTTCCAAGCCGTATCTTCTTTCGCAGTATTTTAGGTTGTAGAAGGTCAGATAAACAGTCTTCGCTCCATGTAAAATAGTGGTATTCTGCTGCATCCCTGCATCCGTTTAGACGAAGAGTAGACAGTTAATTGACTCAGGCGTGACTTTGCGGAGGATTTCCGCAAAGTCACTTTGCGGAAATCCTTTTTAAATTACAATAGACGACGTATATTTAGTAACCTAATCCGTTATAGTTCTGAAAGAATTATAAAGAACTCTATAAGAAATCGACACGTGTTACACACAGCGCAGTTTGTTTCACTGCGTGTGGCACTTGACGTGTCAACACGTCGCATCAGAGTTTGCAACAAGTCAATCGTCATCCTGAGGATACCTAGTTGAGACGTGAAACACGTGATGATTTCTTACAGGGTTCTTTATAACACTTTAAGAACAGTTAAGTGTTACTAAATATTCGTCATCTATTGTATTTTTTCTGGGAGTAGACCCCAAGATAATTGGGAATGGCTAGATATTGCTTAAATAGATAACTGAACAGACAGCTGTGTTGCTGGGGAGTTTGTTGCGCCACTTCTTCTTCGCAGCTAAAGCACTAGCAAATGGTGAAGGGTGGGCGTTTTGGGAGACTATCTTATGTAATTTTGATGTTCGAAAAGTCTTGAGTCTCAGCCTAGTTTGAAAAAATACTTTTGATTTTGATTATGAGAGAATCTTGCCTATGGGTTAGAAATTGTTCTGAGTTAGACCAACTTATTGGGAAATCTAGTTTTATTTGGGTGAAAAATCACTAGTACACTCCAGTAGTCTGACTGAAACATGATCACTATAATAGCAATAGGACTTATCCTATTGCTATTATAGTGATCAGTATCTTAATACTGATTGGTAAGTATAGGTACTGTTCTTATCAATCAATAAGTATGTTGGCCGTACGTCAGTGATAACATAATTAGTATAAGCTGGCCTATTATCCTAATGACAAGTGTCGTAGATGCGCAGAATGCGTTTTTATTCTTATTAGGCATACAGACATGTTTAAAAAACATGTATCGGTTTAGGCAATGCATAGGAAACTTGAGCTTTTCAGACATTTTTGAAGCAAATAACCCTAATGAAAAGTTTAATGCGTTTTTTGAATTATTCAAACTTTTCTACGACCTATGTTTCCCAATTGTTAGATGCAAAATATCGACAACTTATAGACCAAAGTGGTTCACACCGGGCATTAGAGTCTGTAGCAAAAAGAGACGGTCTTTGCTATGGCAATATAGGCTAAAACCAAACAAAGACACAAAATCCGCTTTATCAACATTTAGCGCCAGGTACCGCCGCGTTATCAAACAGACACAAAAAGCACAAAACAGCTACTACATAGAAACCAGAAACAATAAGTCTAAAGCTACCTGGAAAATAATAAACAACTTGAAAAGTAACGTGCCGAAAACACATATTAGCGCTATTGAGGTAAACAACAAACTTATTACAAACCCTCAAATGATTGCGCAAAATTTTAATGATTATTTCGTAGACCTAGTCCAATCCAAAGTAAAGTGTCAAACTTATAATAACACGAATGTTTTAAAATCCCACAAATCTATGTTCATGGAACCAGTAGTCCCAAAAGAAATGATAACTATAATAAAGAACCTCAAAAACACAAACAGTACAGGGTATGATGACATCAGGACCAGTGTGATCAAATCAGTAGGACCTATTGTCGCGCCAGTGTTATGTGATATAATAAATGCTTGTATATACAATGGAGTTTTTCCAGAAGCTCTAAAATATCGATTATCAAGCCACTACACAAAAAAGATGATAAAACAAAAATGTGCAATTATAGACCTGTAGCGTTAATTCTTATATTTCCAAAAATTCTTGAGAAAGTAATTTATAATAGACTCAACAATTATTTAGAAAAAAACAAATTTTTTTGTGAGGAACAAATGGGATTTAGACAAAATAAAACTATTAATATGGCAGTGTACAATTTCCTAAAGATACACGACAACATGGACAACAGAAAGCCGGTTGTAGCAATGTACATGGACATGACGCGCGCTTTTGATTATGTTGACCATAAATTACTATTAAAAAAGCTTTATAGCTACGGCATTAGAGGTAATGTGCTGGACCTCATACAATCGTATTTAGAAGGTAGAAAACAGTGTACTCAGATTAGCCAAGTCAACATTAAGTCAAAACCTGAAACAATATACTCCTCAAGTACGAGAACAATTTCGTGTGGTGTTCCACAGGGGACTGTGTTAGGTCCATTATTTTTTATCTGCTATATAAATGATTTCCCCAATGTTACTAGTCACCAGATGTGCTTATTTGCGGACGATAGCACTATTGTTTTCGACAAGGGTAACTTGAAAGAAATTGAATCAGATATAAACACCGACCTGGTGTCAATCATAGAATGGTTAAATGACAACAATCTTAAAATTAATTTATCCAAAACTAAAATCATGGACTTTAAACTTCGACAAAGAGAACCAACACAATACCAAATCGGATACAAAGGAGACACAGTACTAGAAACGAACACTACAAAGTTTTTAGGATTACACATTGACAATGATATGACATGGAAAACTCAAATTGATAATGTTTGTTTGAGACTTTACCGGTTTTCCTATGCCCTTTATATGTTAGGTAAAGTTGCAAACAAAAATGCCCTTCTAACGGCATACCATGGGTATGTAGCCTCCACATTAAGGTATGGACTCATATTTTGGGGTAATGCTACAAATATATCCTCCGTACTTTTGGCACAAAAAAGATGCATCCGAGCCATCTGCAAATTAAGAACAACAGATACTGTAAGCCACACTTTAAGGATTTAAATATTCTGACAGTACCGTCGCTGTATATCTATGAGGTTTTGATGTTTGTAAAAACCAATGTACATTTGTTTAATCATGTTGAAAGTCAACGTCGCTCAGATAAGTTAAAAACAATAACCACCAGAACTGCTTTTGCTTATAAAAGTGTCTATGCAATGGCACCAAAATTGTATAACAAATTACCTTGTCATATTAGAAATAGTAAGAACTATAATGAATTCAAAAGTAATCTTTTTAAGCTACTAAATGACAAGGTATATTATTCAATCAAGGAGTATCTGGATGACAAATTTTGATCAATATTAACTGTATTTTTGTGTTTGTGTTTTGCAATCTTTTGACGCAATGTATTTTTATCTTTTCCTATTTTCATGACATTTTCCCTATAATAATATGACAATTGTGTAATTTGACATCCTTGTGTAACTTTGACATTGCTCATATTAACCTAATTTTGTATGCCTATCGGCGGGCCATGGTGTACAATAGACATTTATTTCGAAAACACCTGTAATCACCTATGTTTCACAAAATAAATAAATGAATCTGAATCTGAATCTGAATCTAAAATAAATTATGGCAATAACAATAGAATAATGACAAACAATAAAAGTTTTCTTTTTTTTATATACTTCGTCACCACTGCTATCAAAACGGTGAAGGAAAATATCGTGAGGAAACCGGCATTTCCAGGAACCAAAAAATCAAAGCCATGTGACATCTACTACCTTGCACTGGGCCTGCGTGGTAGATTACGGATCACTCCCTGTCGAAGAGACGAGGCCTGTGTCCCAGCAGTGGGAACATTTATAAGCTGATTATGCTATGCATGCACACCGCACTTTGTTTGTTGCATTTTAAAGTGTTTTAGCCAATAGTGTCATAACAATGTCTTGTTTTCTTTATTTATTTTTTGTATATTGGCACTTTGCATATTCATGTATTTAGTTATTATTTAATCGTGTTTTTGTATGTTGTGCTATTTCTTTTGTGTGCACCAAATAAACGATTTATCTATCTATCTATCTATCTATCATGCCCTAATTATGTCGAACCAATTCAATGGAGACAAAGTAACAAATATATTTGCTCAATCCAACCTCCCAAACTAAACCAAACCAAAGGCGGTGTAATTAGTCGAATCATTAATAATAATAGAAATCGTATCCAAATTGAGATATAAGCAACAGTCCAATAAATAACAGTAAGCAATTAATTTCGACACAAAAGGAAATGCAACGCCCTTCAATTAACCCATCACAATGAAAATGAAACCGTAACTTGATGCAGCAGAGTTGGAAATTGTTAATCAATAATATATGATTCCACCCACGCTATATTAAGTTCTATAGGTCGGTGTCCAATTTAAGTTCAGCTATCATATCTGGACATTTTGTTGGAGCTATAGAGGAGAGGAGAGGTCAGCATAAAATGGGGGATCGTACCAAAATAAATGACACTAGATCACGTGATCTGACGATTTGTCGTGACGGCTAAACGATTACACGGATCATTACTCATATTACCACCTTTTGATAACATCATTTTGGGGTTAACATCACAGGATTCGCTACTGAATTTATTTTTTTATTCCTTTAAAGGATCGCGTGTTGCGTGCGTCTTCTTCTGATTGTTATCGCGGATTGGGTAATTTTTTACATGATATTTTTCGTAAGGGATATTGATCGGTAAACTTTTTGTGGTCATAATTTTGATGGATTCTTCTTAGAAGAATTTTTGTTTTTGCCTATTTTTACACAACATGTAAAAAAAACCCTGTCCGATCCGTGAGCATTTTGTTTTTGGGTACTGAGAGTCTGTATATGGGATAATTTTCAGGAAAAAAAGAAAAAAAAAGGACACGTTTTTTTTTGGGGGCATATTACCTGGTTAGTATATGGGCCGCCGGCGCGCGGCGGCCATCATTTTGTGGGTGTCTACAAGTCATAACTTAATGACCCCTGTTGAAAATTTGCTAATTGTTAATGGATTTGGGATAATTTTGGTACAAAAAGTGTGAATTTTAAAGAGTAATAACAATAATAGGGTTTTTTTACATAATGTATAGGTACTATCGCGGACACTGGCGGTGAACCACTTTTCAACGTTAAAAAGTAGTTAACCATAAATGTCCGCGGTCGTACAGACCTATGAGCTGTGCAGCTGTTGTAAACTATTTTTTCATAGTTCTTAAGAACAATCGAAGTAAAACATGGCTGTAAAAACCATCTTTAAAAAAAGTTGACGCCTAGCACCAATATGGAATAAAAAGTTAATTGTAAAATACTTTAACCCAACTACGGGAAAATAACAGTGATCTAAAAAGTGCGATCTAGTAAGTGTGTGTAGACTTTGTCAGTTTTCGGCTTCGTGTGGACACGATGCTTGAAAGGAAAAAAAATCTAGTTAGTTTTTAAACCCTTATTTAATTTATTCTATACTTTTGTATCAACTTGTACCCACGAATAGTGTATTTAATAAGTATTGAAATTGTTTATTCTTCAAAATATTGACAATCCAACGATTCATATAAGAGTCTAGAGAGTTTATGGTCAATTTGTAATCACTTACATTATTTCAAACATCATACATCCATATATTTTGAAAACAAGAGTATTTTGAAGTATCGAGTTGGTCAAGGAATTTCACTTTTAACAATTATTAAATCGGAACGGGCTGAGGCATTTGGACAATTCTTGCACGAAGTCTTCACTCCGAATGGCGGGGTTATAGAATCTGAAAAATAAATAAAAGACTACCTAGAAACCGATCTGCAACTATGCCTCCCAATGCAAAGCTGCTCACCCCGCGAAGTCCAAAGAGAAATAAAAGGTCTAGAGTTAAACAAGGCTCCTGGCTTCTGCCTGATAACAGCTGAAATACTACGACAACTTCCTAAAAAAGCTATAGTCGGCATAACACACCTTTTTAACATCATAATGAGGGTTGAACATGTTCCAATGATATGGAAAATATCAGAGATAATCATGATTCCGAAGCCTGGCAAACCCCCGCATCTTGTGTCTTCTTATAGACCAATTAGTCTACTACCAAGACTATCGAAACTGTTTGAGAAGATCGTCTTGCAAAGGCTTACACGAATACTTAACGCAAACGATCTCATTCCTCAACATCAGTTTGGTTTCAGAGCTGGCCATTCGACTATAGAACAAGTTCACCGAGTTGTCAACAAAATAAGAGAAGCTCTCGAGAAAAAGCAGTACTGCTCTGTTGTCTTTCTCGATGTACAACAAGCATTCGATAAGGTTTGGCACTTGGGCCTGCTTTTCAAAATGAAGAACCGACTTCCGCATAACTTCTATGTGCTCTTAAAGTCGTATTTGGAGGATAGAATATTTAGAATTAAAATCAATGACACCTACTCCGCCTTTCAAGATATAAAAGCCGGTGTACCACAAGGTTCCGTTTTGGGCCCTACTCTATATCTAATATACACTGCAGATATACCCACAACGGCTGATATTCTATCTGCCACATTTGCTGATGACACCGCTGCACTCTGCAACCATGAAAACCCCAGTGTAGCGTCTTTAGTTTTGCAGAGCCACCTGAACAAAGTCAGCAAATGGATGGAAAAGTGGCGCATCAGAGCCAGCTCCAACAAATCAGTGCATGTCACTTTTACCCTGAGAAAGGACAACTGCCCCCCAATTAAACATGGAAACGATGTTCTACCCCATCAAGATTCAGCAAAATACCTAGGCATGCATCTTGATAGGAGGCAAACATGGAAGCCCCATATCCAAAAAAAACGCGACGAGTTAAATATACGGCTCAGACACCTAAACTGGCTAATAGGCAGAAGATCGCACGTCACCACGGAAAATAAGATTCTCATCTATAAAACCATAATCAAGCCGGTTTGGACATATGGCATAGAGTTATGGGGATCAGCAAAAAACTCGAATGTGGAGATTCTCCAACGGTTCCAGAATAAGGCACTCAAAATGATAACTAATGCACCTCTAATTATCAGAACCAATGAACTGCACGAGTACACTGAAATGAAAACAGTTAAGGAGGAAGTCGAACACAGAGTAAAAGCATACAAAGACCGTATAAAAGCCCATACTAACACCCTAGCAACAGCGCTATGTGAACCAATAAAAGACAGAAGGCTCAAAAGACAACACATATGGGACCTTGTTCACTAACAAACCCTAACTTAATAAGAGACAGCTTCCTCACTGGAGGAACAGTTCTTTCCAGTCAATAAACTCGCACAACAAATCTGCTAAGGGCTTCTTAAGCCGATCGCAATGAAAATTTCATCGGGATGAAAATTCAATCAAGCAGTATTGCTCCAACTGCTTAATAAGCCGAACAGTAGGTTGCTGCGCTCATGTATGGACTATAATTTGGTTCTTAAGCTCTGAAAGGTACCAAGATAATTTAAAGTCAGAATAATAACAAAATGTATAAATAAAAATGTGTTTTATTCCAAACAACAAGTACCCAAAACAAGTCTTAGAAGCATCACGATACAATCTTATTACAATAATCTCGTCCTACTGGTATTAGCTATTAAACCTGTATTATATTTATAGTTAAAGTGCCTGTTCACACCGAGCCAAATTTCTTTACAAAGTGGACAATGCCCTTTAGGAAGAATGTATATAGCCTATGTCACCCGGACCAACGAACCTATTGATACATCATTCATCAAAATCGGTTCAGTAGTTTTAGGCACTACGGTGGAACACACGTAAAAGAGAACATACACACATATACATTTATTATACATACTATACTTATATACATAGACTGCTAAAATCATAAACTTTCCGTTTGCCTTTCCCGTAGTCGGGTAAAATAACATTTCCCATGTAAAACACAATTTGGGAACATTTTGGTATTGGAAATTCATTCAGTTTGTTTCGGCCTTTCTTCTCAAAGTAGTCTGATAGGAAACGCCGCCCTCATCAAGTTTTTAAAATATGATTGACGTGTAAAACTGTTTGCACTTACCATAGCCTTTATTAGCAATACTTAAAACTAGTCTTACAATAATTAAATTAAAGGTTTAGACATCAGAATTCTCCAGACTGCTTTGCTCTTTAGCATAGGCCTCTCCCAGGCTTTTCCATAGCTCACGATCGTGAGTTTTTCTCCTCCAACTCAAAAACCTACATACAAAAATAAAATCATTTATCATTAAATTAAACACAATTCAATCAAACCTCACTATAATAAACAAAAATGCATTAAAAACAATAACAAATGTGTCCAAAATAAACTGCGGTTGGGCAGAGGTGTATGATGGCCCGCTAAGTTTTCTATACTTAGTTGTTTTGGGTGTCAACAGGGAGATTATCCCGTCCATTGTCTCCCGGCAAGTCGGCAGGATCTTATGTACGGGCAAAGCAAAACCATAAAAGCCACTGTCTCTTAATTCGAACGTCACTACATATCTGGAATCAGACAAAATTATATGTGTGAACAGTTGCGACATAGCAGCCTGCATTTGTATTTGGCTACTGGCTGGCTTTCAGAGCACCAAATCGCCGGCAGCGTCTGGAGATAGCAGTTCTTAAAAAAATCATGGCACCGAAAGATCGGTGTGCGCACAAGTTTTGTCGTAGACACCGTGTCCTAGAGCGAGTAAAAGAACCGCTTGATTTATATGGAAATAAGTTGATTATCGGGGCTCTAGGCCTCCCCCAAGCACCGTCACTGCAACCGGTTCTGTGCGTCCCGCATCCAACGGAATCCTGCGGCCTTCACTAGGTCATCGGTCCACCTTGTGGGAGGCCTTCTAACGCTACGTAAACGTCTCCCGGTACGCGGTCGCCACTCCAGAACCTTTCGACCCCATCGGCCATCCTGTTCTGCGAGCAATGTGCCCTGCCCATTGCCACTTAAGAGGGTGCATCCTAAAAGTTGGCAACGTCGTAAATAGCTGTCAAATATTTACCTGTTTCGATTAATTTGGAAATAATACTGTATGGAAATAAGAAATGTGGCTAACCAATTGACTAGAATATTAATAACTAGCTTTTTCCCGCGGCTTCGCTCGCGTGGATGTCGGAAAACCAAGGAAACGTACTACCGGGATAAAAAGTATTCTTTGTCCAGGTTATAAACTATCTGTCGCCTAAATCCAAATCGCCAAATCCTAGCATAACGTAATGATTGTACTTTTTGTTAGGTTGTTCAGAAATAGTGCACGATGTCTAATGATAGAAATTGATGAATTGATAGAAATTGAGAGAAGAATTGTAGAGGAGCTGGAAACTAAGTAATAACAGCCGCACGGGTCGACCTATCAGGTTAAGCTACGGTTGCCGTGGATGGTCTGTGGATGGGTGACCATCTTGACATACCGAGACTCCTCCATGCCTCGGAAAGCATGTTAAGCCGTTGGTCCCGGCTGCCATTCATGGATCTTTGACAGTTGTTACGGGTCGTCAGAAGCCTGAAAGTCTGACAACCAGTCTTACCAAGGGGTATCGTATTACCCAGTAACTCGGTTGTGGAGGTCAGATA
This sequence comes from Conistra vaccinii, assembly GCA_948150665.1. Classification (NCBI taxonomy): domain Eukaryota; kingdom Metazoa; phylum Arthropoda; class Insecta; order Lepidoptera; family Noctuidae; genus Conistra; species Conistra vaccinii. The sequence continues at coordinate 19,786,994 of OX411326.1, forward strand.
GGCAGTCGCTCCATGTAAAATAATGGTATTCAGCTGCATCCGGTTACACGGGAAGCCGACCCTAACATAATTGGGAAAAGGCTAGGCAGATTGATTGTTTAATAATTGAAATACTATATCGTGAATTCATGAAACCCTAGTACTTTTAGTTTAGGTACTGCTCAGAAATTGTGCACGTGTCATGAACAGAATACCGTCTTGAACTTCGATTGCAGCGTCACCTATCGGGCCCAATTGTGAATAGCAAATTCCAAAAAATAGATGTCGTTGCGTGTATCTTGATATAGGTCAGTGCGATGCAAGTAAAATATTTCAACCCTTTTCATCCCGGTAGGGGTTGTTTCCGAAAAATATTGATACACGTTATTCTTTGTTTTCGGTTTTAAGTATAAATACTGAGTTTCGAGTAAATCAGACCTCGCATACAAAATCTTTCATACAAACTTTGACACCCCTAATCCCCATTTATTACTAAGATACGTATTCGTACGAAGTACTCTCTATCGGCTTTAGCACCCTCAAAAACTACGAAAGCGACACCCATGACGAAAAATGACAAATTTGTCGCAGCCGCCATCTTGGATTTACATTTAGACCTCCCTTTCGGCTTAAGCACATTAGAAATCTATGTAAACGACACCCATGTCGATTTTTTTTTTAAATATTCACATCCTCCATCTTGGATTAACTTTTTGACGTCACTATCGGCTTTAGTACCCTTGAAAACTTCGAAAACGACACCAATGACGAAAAATAAAAAAAATATTCACAGCCGCCATCTTGGATTTACATTTTGACCTCACTATCGGCTTTAGCACTATCCAAAACTACGAAAACGACACCCATGACGAAAAATTTGAAAATATTCACAGCCGCCATCTTGGATTTACTTTTTGACGTCACTATCGGCTTTAGCACCCTTGAAAACTACGAAAACGACACCCATGACGAAAAATTTGAAAATATTCACAGCCGCCATCTTGGATTTACTTTTTGACGTCACTATCGGCTTTAGCACCCTTGAAAACTACGAAAACGACACCAATGACGAAAAATAAAAAAGAATTCACAGCCGCCATCTTGGATTTACATTTTGACCACATTATCGGCTTTAGCACCATCGAAAACTACGAAAACGACTCCCATGACAAAAAATAAGAAAACTTTCGCAGCCGCCATCTTGGATTTACATTTTGACCTCACTATCGGCTTTAGCACTATCGAAAACTACGAAAACGACACCCATGACGAAAAATGAGTAAATCGCAGCCGTCATTAAAATATTTTAACCCTTTTCACCCCGTTAGGGGTTGTTTCCGAAAAACCTTGATACGCATTATTCTTTATTTTCGATTAAGTATAAATACTGAGTTTCGAGTTATTCGGACCTTGCGTAAAAATTTTTTCATACAAACTTTGACACCCCCCAATCCCCGTTTAGGGGGTAGCTTAGATAAACTAAAAATGACAAACTTTATGATTTACTTAGGTAAGTATTCGTGCAAAGTTTCAAGTCTATTAACTTAAGGAATAAGATTTTGCATACAATCGAAATCCCCCCTTTTCACCCCCTTAAAAGTTCAATTTTCAAAAACCCCTTCTTAGTGCTCCCCTACATTATTAAAGGAAGCTGTGTGGAAAATTTCACGTTCCTAGTCCCAGTAGTTTCGGCTGTGCGTTGATATGTCAGTCAGTGAATCAGTTTCTCCTTTTATATATATAGACTAGCTTTTTCCCGCGGCTTCGCTCGCGTGGATGTCGGAAAACCAAGGAAACGTACTACCGGGATAAAAAGTATTCTTTGTCCAGGTTATAAACTATCTATCGCCTAAATCCAAATCGCCAAATCCTAGCATAACGTAATGATTGTACTTTTTGTTAGGTTGTTCAGAAATAGTGCACGATGTCTAATGATAGAAATTGATGAATTGATAGAAATTGAGAGAAGAATTGTAGAGGAGCTGGAAACTAAGTAATAACAGCCGCACGGGTCGACCTATCAGGTTAAGCTACGGTTGCCGTGAATGGTCTGTGGATGGGTGACCATCTTGACATACCGAGACTCCTCCATGCCTCGGAAAGCATGTTAAGCCGTTGGTCCCGGCTGCCATTCATGGATCTTTGACAGTTGTTACGGGTCGTCAGAAGCCTGAAAGTCTGACAACCAGTCTTACCAAGGGGTATCGTATTACCCAGTAACTCGGTTGTGGAGGTCAGATAGGCAGTCGCTCCATGTAAAATAATGGTATTCAGCTGCATCCGGTTACACGGGAAGCCGACCCTAACATAATTGGGAAAAGGCTAGGCAGATTGATTGTTTAATAATTGAAATACTATATCGTGAATTCATGAAACCCTAGTACTTTTAGTTTAGGTACTGCTCAGAAATTGTGCACGTGTCATGAACAGAATACCGTCTTGAACTTCGATTGCAGCGTCACCTATCGGGCCCAATTGTGAATAGCAAATTCCAAAAAATAGATGTCGTTGCGTGTATCTTGATATAGGTCAGTGCGATGCAAGTAAAATATTTCAACCCTTTTCATCTCGGTAGGGGTTGTTTCCGAAAAATATTGATACACGTTATTCTTTATTTTCGGTTTTAAGTATAAATACTGAGTTTCGAGTAAATCAGACCTCGCATACAAAATCTTTCATACAAACTTTGACACCCCTAATCCCCATTTATTACTAAGATACGTATTCGTACGAAGTACTCTCTATCGGTTTTAGCACCCTCAAAAACTACGAAAGCGACACCCATGACGAAAAATGACAAATTTGTCGCAGCCGCCATCTTGGATTTACATTTAGACCTCCCTTTCGGCTAAAGCACATTAGAAATCTATGTAAACGACACCCATGTCGATTATTTTTTTAAATATTCACATCCGCCATCTTGGATTAACTTTTTGACGTCACTATCGGCTTTAGTACCCTTGAAAACTTCGAAAACGACACCAATGACGAAAAATAAAAAAATTATTCACAGCCGCCATCTTGGATTTACATTTTGACCTCACTATCGGCTTTAGCACTATCCAAAACTATGAAAACGACACCCATGACGAAAAATTTGAAAATATTCACAGCCGCCATCTTGGATTTACTTTTTGACGTCACTATCGGCTTTAGCACCCTTGAAAACTACGAAAACGACACCAATGACGAAAAATAAAAAAGAATTCGCAGCCGCCATCTTGGATTTACATTTTGACCACATTATCGGCTTTAGCTCCATCGAAAACTACGAAAACGACTCCCATGACGAAAAATAAGCCGCCATCTTAGATTTACATTTTGACCTCACTATCGGCTTTAGCACTATCGAAAACTACGAAAACGACACCCATGACGAAAAATGAGTAAATCGCAGCCGTCATTAAAATATTTTAACCCTTTTCACCCCGTTAGGGGTTGTTTCCGAAAAACCTTGATACGCATTATTCTTTATTTTCGATTTTATGTATAAATACTGAGTTTCGAGTTATTCGGACCTTGCGTAAAAAATTTTTCATACAAACTTTGACACCCCCCAATCCCCGTTTAGGGGGTAGCTTAGATAAACTAAAAATGACAAACTTTATGATTTACTTAGGTAAGTATTCGTGCAAAGTTTCAAGTCTATTAACTTAAGGAATAAGATTTTGCATACAATCGAAATCCCCCCTTTTCACCCCCTTAAAAGTCGAATTTTCAAAAACCCCTTCTTAGTGCTCCCCTACATTATTAAAGGAAGCTGTGTGGAAAATTTCACGTTCCTAGTCCCAGTAGTTTCGGCTGTGCGTTGATATGTCAGTCAGTGAATCAGTTTCTCCTTTTATATATATAGACTAGCTTTTTCCCGCGGCTTCGCTCGCGTGGATCTCGGAAAACCAAGGAAACGTACTACCGGGATAAAAAGTATTCTTTGTCCAGGTTATAAACTATCTGTCGCCTAAAGCCGGGTCTGCTGCGCCAATGTTCTTAACAAAACACGTTAGTAAAACATGTTAAATAAACGTGTTTAGTAAACAGCCAGTCCGCTGCGACATGTTATGTTAAATGTTTGTGTTTAATATTAAGGCCACGCCCACAAATCGCTCATTTCAAAAATCGTCGAAAGAGTATGACGTATGTACGTCTATTTCTTTGGCACGCTCTGACAAAAAAAGGAGGGAAGGTTTTTTTGTAAAATAAATTACAACAATATTGGATTTAAATTCCAAATTATATTTAAAACTAAACAACTTGAAATAAAGAAAAAAAAAATGTTTTTTTAACAATTTGTGCATTATTTATGTTATTAATTAAAAATAATCATCACAGTATACGTATACACACGGCTACACATCAAGCTATACATTTCCAGTATAAGCTGACCTCGCATTGTTCGGAAATCCTGTACAATGCGAGATCAGCATAAACTGGAAATGTATAGCTTGATGTGTAGCCGTGTGTACACGTTAGTTATAAAAAAATTGCAGGTATTGAAAAGCTTGTTTTTTTTCTGCATCAGTGTCATGTGTGGTTTAAATTTGAGTAGATGTAGTTGCAGCAGGGCTTACTATGGTTTCATTTTGTAATATAATCACTCTTTGTGAATCTGGCAGATCAGAAGAATCAGTGGATGTAACATCATTTGTTTTTTTGTTGTTTTTACCGAACGCGGGTGATGTTATCCGTTCGTCGCGGCAAACACGTTAATGTTTCATGTTTCATGTTTTATCAAGTTTCATGTTAAACCACGCCCCCAAATCGGTTCAATTTTGATGTTTCATGATAATAAAACATTAAAACATGGCGCACCAGACCTGGCTATGTTTCATGTTGCATGTTTTATGTTAAACCACGCCCCCAAATCGGTAAAATTTTGGTGTTTCATGTTAGTAAAACACTAAAACATGGCGCAGCAGACCCGGCTTAATACAAATCCTATTAGTAGCATAACGTAATCATTGTACTTTTTGTTAGGTTACTGTTCAGAAATAGTGCACGATGTCTAATGATAGAAATTGATGAATTGTTAGAAATTGAGAGAAGAATTGTAGAGGAGCTTGAAACTAAGTAATAACAGCCGCACGGGTCGACCCATCAGGTTAAGCTACGGTTGCCGTGGATGGTCTGTGGATGGGTGACCATCTTGACATACCGAGACTCCTCCATGCCTCGGAAAGCATGTTAAGCTGTTGGTCCCGGCTGCCATTCATGGATCTTTGACAGTTGTTACGGGTCGTCAGAAGCCCGAAAGTCTGACAACCAGTCTTACCAAGGGGTATCGTATTACCCAGTAACTCGGTTGTGGAGGTCAGATAGGCAGTCGCTCCATGTAAAATAATGGTATTCAGTTGCATCCGGTTACACAAGAAGCCGACCCTAACATAATTGGGAAAAGGCTAGGCAGATTGATTGTTTAATAATTGAAATACTATATCGTGAATTCATGAAACCCTAGTACTTTTTGTTAGGTTAGTTTAGGTACTGCTCAGAAATTGTGCACGTGTCATGAACAGAATACCGTCTTGAACTTCGATTGCAGCGTCACCTATCGGGCCCAATTGTGAATAGCAAATTCCAAAAAAATAGATGTCCTTGCGTGTATCTTGATATAGGTCAGTGCGATGCAAATAAAATATTTCAACCCTTTTCACCCCGGTAGGGGTTGTTTCCGAAAAATATTGATACACGTTATTCTTTGTTTTATAAATACTGAGTTTCGAGTAAATCGGACCTCGCATAAAAAATCTTTCATACAAACTTTGACACCCCAATCCCCATTTATTCGTACGAAGTACTCTCTATCGGCTTTAGCACCCTCAAAAATTACGAAAGCGACACCCATGACGAAAAATGAGAAATTTGTCGCAGCCGCCATCTTGGGTTTACATTTAGACCTCCCTTTCGGCTTAAGCACATTAGAAAACTATTTGAACGACACCCATGTCGATTTTTTTTTAAATATTCACATCCGCCATCTTGGATTTACTTTTTGATGTCACTATCGGCTTTAGCACCCTTGAAAACTACGAAAACGACACCAATGACGAAAAATAAAAAAAAGAATTCGCAGCCGCCATCTTGGATTTACATTTTGACCTCACTATCGGCTTTAGCACTATCCAAAACTACGAAAACGACACCCATGACGAAAAATTTGAAAATATTCACCGCCGCCATCTTGGATTTAGTTTTTGACGTCACTATCGGCTTTAGCACCCTTGAAAACTACGAAAACGACACCAATGACGAAAAATAAAAAAGAATTCGCAGCCGCCATCTTGGATTTACATTTTGACCTCATTATCGGCTTTAGCACCATCGAAAACTACGAAAACGACTCCCATGACGAAAACTAAGAAAACTTTCGCACCCGCCATCTTGGATTTACATTTTGACCTCACTATCGGCTTTAGCACTATCTAAAACTACGAAAACGACACCCATGACGAAATTTTTGTAAATCGCAGCCGTCATTAAAATATTTTAACCCTTTTCACCCCGTTAGGGGTTGTTTCCGAAAAACCTTGATACGCATTATTCTTTATTTTAGATTTTAAGTATAAATACTGAGTTTCGAGTTATTCGGACCTTGCGTAAAATTTTTTTCATACAAACTTTGACACCCCCCAATCCCCGTTTAGGGGGTAGCTTAGAAAAACTAAAAATGACAAACTTTATGATTTACTTAGATAAGTATTCGTGTCAAGTTTCAAGTCTATTAACTCAAGGAATAAGATTTTGCATACAATCGAAATCCCCCCTTTTCACCCCCTTAAAAGTCGAATTTTCAAAAACCCCTTCTTAGTGCTCCCCTACATTATTAAAGGAAGCTGTGTGGAAAATTTCACGTTCCTAGTCCCAGTAGTTTCGGCTGTGCGTTGATATGTCAGTCAGTGAATCAGTTTCTCCTTTTATATATATAGATTAATCAAAACAGCGAAATATTTGACATCTATTTGCGACGTTGCCAACTTTCAGAATAAACACTCTTAAGTTTAAAAATTCTTCGGGCTATGTCAGTTTATCTTACACTATCATAACATGCTTGGTAATAATATTGACAGTTGACAGTATTCTACTAAGTAATCCTAAAGTAGCTGCTACCTATCCTCCTGAAGAATTTCCATAGTTTCCTAAAGGCTCAACATTTGGGTGGCCCCCCCACCGCAACACAATAATCCTCCTTTATTACTTTTGTAAATTATGTATGAACTATGTGATTCGCTGTGGCAGGCCACAGCGAATCACAGCTGCACCAGGGTGCAGCTGTAATGTGCGCATGCGTTTATAATCCATTGGTAGAGAAGTAATTGCTTGCTAGCCCATTGCTGTATTGAGAATACTTTTCTTCCAAATTATGCAAAGTTGTAATCTGCACCAATCCGAACGGTCTTACCCGATCCTTTTATTTATCTGCCTTCCACCATTCTATTTCTGCATTCAGCTAAAGACCGACATCCACGACGGTACTCAAAAGTAAGGGGTGCTACACACATGTTCGGGTCGGCATGATTCAGCATGATTCGGTACAGGTAGGGTGGCTAAGTCGAATGTATATTTATCCGAAACCGAACAATTTGTGTGCAGCACGCCTATCATATTACAAACTCAAATAATGTTTGTAACTACATAGTTACCATTGAGAAGCGCCGTGGACGACAGACCTGATTCTACGGTTTCCTTGAAGAACGGTGGCCACCACAAAGCGTCTGCAACTTACCGATGAATGACGTCACTGAAACTTTATTTATGAAAGTAACTTGTGTTTTCCTAGAGAACACTTTAAGGCACCGTAAATTCAAACCCCGCTCATCATTTTCATGACAGCCGGCACAGCGGTCGTTATGTGGCGGATACCTCTCTTCTGGGATACCGTGGCTTAAGCTAACTCCTGAACAATGGTTGGTACTTACGGAACAGGATACGTCTTTTTGACCCAACAACCGCTGACTCCTGATGTCGTGTAACCTGTTGAAAGTAATAATTGACTTGGTTTTACTATTATTTAAATGCTTTACTAGCCAGGGGCGATCGAGTACTGCTCTGGTGTAAATTGAGAATGCTCAATTAATAGTATAGAAAAGTTCATACTAATTCCATACTGCCATGATGGTACTTACTAGTTCCATGTTGCCATGATAGTAAGTACATACTAATTCCATGCTCCCATGTCATTATTCTAAGGTAGCCATATTGATCTAAACTTTGGGTTACCGAGCTCTGTTCGGGTGAAAATACGTAGAAAACGAATTTTCCCAGATATATGATAGAAAGAAAGAATAAAGAAAAATGCGTTTATTGGCATTAAAAAAAATACACCTTAAAACTATAAAAACTGAAAACAAATTATTATAATGGCTTCAGCTCAGCATAATGGCAGATGGCAACACAATATATCGCAAATCATATATTTTATATTAATCAAGATACAACCTGACACTGCTAACTGCAAAAAACGCAAGAAAATTTGTATTTTCCGGGCTACCTTAGCGCGGGGGATGCGCTAAATTCAAATTCATATTTTCTTGCGTTTTTTAATGAAAATTGGCAACGTCGCAAATAGATGTCAAATATTTCCCTGTTTTGATTAATTTGGCAATATTACTGTGTGGATGTAAGAAATGTGGTTAACTAGCGAACTAGAATAACGATTATGAAATGCAATAAATAATATTTTAACACCGAATATTCAGTTGTAGCTGTAAAAAAAGTATGTAGAAACTTTCCAAATGCCTTTTTACACCTAGAACGGTTACAACATCAAATTCAGTGTTAGCAATTCATTATTAATATTCTAGTTCTCTAGTATACAGGGTGGCAGGGACATCGACGCGAAGCCGGTTACCAGGGATTCAGTACGTGATTCTGAACTCCCCTGCGTTGAAATATTTCGTCGGTTATTAAAAAAAAAATCTGCTGTTCCATACATTTTGACCGCGTAGGTATTGCACTTTTCTATGAAACAGCAGATTTTTTTTTAAATAACCGACGAAAAATTTCAACACAGGGGGGTTCAGAATCATGTACTGAATCCATGGTAACCGGCTTCGCGTCGATGTCCCTGCGACCCCGTATTATATTGCCAAATTAAAAAAAAACAGCGGAATATTTGACAACTATTTGCGACATTGCTCAGTTTTAGTATCACGCTCATAGGCTTGGGCACATCATGTCGTATTGTCGTTTTCACCTTGTATATAAAAAATACATAAAGCCCTTACCAACAGTATCGTAGGCTGTGCCCGTAGCGTACGTGGTTCTATATCTCGTTGAAATTTTTGCTGCGGCATCCGTGCATATTTTTTTCTGAAAACACAAACTCCAGTTAATACTCAATAACGGTATCCAAGTAACTGCAGCTGATAACGGGATCAAGGACCGCTGCTGTAGTAAATTGAAATCTCATGAGTAATTTCGAAAACGGAAATATTGAAAATGATCCTCTAAAATCTCCTCGACCTTCATAAGTTGTAAGTACACTATTCATCTCAAAAGTTTTTGCACTTCTAATGACGCACACTTAAAAAAAATAATTAAGCATCTTTTTAACTTTCTGCCCTTTTCTCACAGTTGGTCGCAGTATCTAAGCTAGGGTATCCCGACCAAACGCGCGAGCTGAGCAAGCGAACAGAGCGGTGCCGCGGCAGTGGCCGGCGAACGATAAATCCAAGATGGTCGCAGTTACTTAGCTGTCTAGTATTTTTAGGACCCCAAAATATGAATTATTTGTGGTTCAGAAAAAAAGGCGCTATCATTATATTAGAATGCTCAATAATATTTTTAGGAAAGCTAAGTGGGAATTATTTGAGAATTTTTGATAAAAATAATGTAATATTACATATTTCGGCCACTTTCTTTTTAACACTTTCGACTCCTATTTAGCATAGAGCTTATACGCCATGCCGCCATACATAATATTACAAGTTGCCTCCAGGAGGGTCACCGGCATTACGTTTGCGATAAAGTTAACCCCCGAGGAGAGAGAGAAATTTTGTTAAAATAAACAACAGACTTTAATTTTCACAGTTTACAATACAAAACTCGCTAAGAAAAACCTTTAAAATGAGCCCTCCGCGAGGGCTCCCGGCATCCCATATGCGACTTGAGTGAACCCTCCAGGAGGGCTCCCGGCAATGAACGTATTAAGAGATGCGTTTATTTACCCTCTTTGCCTATTGCATATTCAAAGACAATCATGTTATGGAATAAATTCCAATCGTGCCTCAGCTCCGGCTGACACAGAATTTTTTGACAGATGGAGACTGACATTTGGTCTAAAATTATGCGAATTTATTATATATATCCCTTATTTATTCCAAGTTTGTCACTCACCACTTCATCAAAGTTTTCTAAATGTTCTTTGCTATCGGCATACGGTATGATCATGTACTGCCCATAAGAGTGAAAAGCGAGGTAATACTCTAAGTCAGTGCTCTTGCTGGCCACCAAGCTTCTCATAGCTTTACTTTCTTTTTCAGAAAATGCCGACGGGCCGCAATAAGTGTCCGCCGTCTTGACTGTACTTACGCCAACGGCTGAATAAAAAAATGGGGAAACATAAAATAAATAATTTATTTTATTTAATAAAATCGGTTCAGTAGTTTATAAGATTATGTTTTACTTATAAGGTGTAAAAGGAAAAATATCTCAAAACCTTGGTCAACCAAAAGTAAAAAGTGAAATTTAAGAAAACTTTTTTACAAACAAAATAACCGACTTCCATAAAATAACACTAAAAAGTGAAAATTAACTTTAATTTCGGAAGATGATGGTAAAGAAACGAAAATACATAACCAAAGACACCTGAGATTCGAATCAACTTCCGAAATTAAAATTATCTTTCACTTTTTGTTTTTAGTGTTTTATTTTTAAAAAAAAGTTTTGTGGTGTGAAATTTTGCTGTTTGCTGACCAGGGATCGTGAGAGTAGTTACAAAATTTCAAACTTATTTTCGTAAAAAATCGCAGAAAAAGTTGGAACATTGAACCTCAATATCGAAGAGGTTTCCAGATACGGCCCAGCAGAAAAAAAAAATATAGCGGGAAGAACACGTGACTCTCGGTTTCGAGGTTTTTTTTTACACCAGTTATTATAAATTACAGTTGATTTCGTGTCAGTCTGCGTGACCGCTATGTTCTTCAAACATTCGCAATGGATTTGTATGCAGTTTTCGAAATCGTATAGGGAATTGATTCCAGAACCTTTATGTGTGTTTATATCAGCCTATTAGAGACCACTGCAGGACAAAGGCCTCTTCTCAAACAGAGAAGGCACAGATCAATATAATAAAAATGAAATACTGTTCACTGGTAAGAGCTTAATAAGCTTTTGCGGAAATCGGTTGTCATGGTGTGGGCATGTGACCCGGAGGAATGAGGAAAACAGCGTGAGGAAAGTTTTGAGTATGAATGTCGATGGCTATAATGGCTGCTACACACAGTGCCCGCCGGCCATGCCGCACAAAGCCGCAGAAACAAACGCAAACAAAATGAAGGAGAAAAAGCCGGAGGCGCGTGCCGCGCAGCCAAAGCCGGCGGCCATGCCGCCGGCACTGTGTGTAGGAGTCATTAAAGTAGGGTAAGACCAAAGAAATGATGGATGGACTGTGTGAAAGATGATATGGATAGAAAGGGGGTGACTACCGAGATGACGACTAACAGAGAAGTATGGAAAAAAGGGACATGTTGCGCTGACCACAAATAAATTGGGATAAGGGCAGGAAAATGATGATGATTGTAAGAGCTTAAGAACGCCTGAACCGATTTAGCTGTTTTTTGGTTTAAAATGTTTGTAATAGTCCAAATTAGGCCGCTTGCCCACTGGTCGGTAAGTGTGCGGGGCGATATCGTTTCGGTACTGCGTGACGTCACGCATTTTACTGCATCGGTACTGGAAGCTTACCGCGCAGTGTTTCCACTTTTAGGGATTTCTCCCTGTTTTAGGGAAAAAATACCAATATTAAGTTTGGTTTAGGGATATTTTATTTTGACAGGGATTTGGGGAATTTAGGGGTTAATATGAATTTAAGTTGGTAACCTTATTGTTTATAGTAGGCATCACCCAATATATTACTTGACTCTATGGCACCACCGATTTATTAAAGGATTCGATTTATTCAACCACCGATTTATTCCCTCAACCCAAACTCATAATGAATGCAATTCATCAAATTTTAATTTACCATGTTAATTGTGCCATTACCTTATTATTTATAATCATGCTCCCTAAACCAAGGAAATTTGAAGATTTTTTAGGGAAATTTAGGGATAATTCATTCAGAAACTGGGGAAAATCCAAAAACAAGTGAATTATATAGTACGAGAGCCCATGACCAAAACCATGTCACATCGTTTTACGGGAATAATTGTAAAAAAATCTTTACGTTTTGATGATTCTGAACCCGACTCGGTGGGCAGTACCGGTCAGAAACGTTACAGTTTTATGGGAGCCTATTTCTGCTATGTCAAAAAAAATTGGCAGACGGTTTCATCACAATGTGTCTGATAATAAAAATATACAAAGATTTCGTAATTTTATTACTAAAAAGTTTGTTTTCAGATATTTCCGTTGCGTCACTTTGCGTGTCAAACGTGGCCTGAGCACATTTCCAAAAATGACGTATTCGAATCAACTGACCAATGTTCACCAGAAAACAAGATTTTCAGATGGATTGATAAGGGTTTTATTGTTCGCCTCAAATTTAATTTTCTCAAATGGTCTCTTGGGTACGTACTCGAAGCTACTGGTTTCTGAAAATGGTGTTTTCGGTATGTAAAATCTATCATTTTTAAACATGATAAAAAAGAATTATCGTAATATTTAAAAATGCGGTCAGGTCAGAAGATGTGACGCGGAAAATTTCTGAAAATAGGATTTTTGAATTTAAGAATAACCAAATCTATCGTTTTTATACGATTTTGTTCGTAAAACGATAAGGCAAAAATGTTGGTCATGCTCTCTCGTACTAATTGAATTAATTTGAATTTGGAATTCTAGATGAAAGCAGTGCAGTACACAGATATAGATATATAATAATACCTAGATAAGGCAAGTATCACGATCTGTATGAAAACCATGCGTGGCATTTTTGAAAAATGATCAAAGCGCCTATACCATGAAACTGAAGCGATATACGATAGTATCACTTGTTTCGATTGTCATAACCTGTTAACACTCAACGTCACATCAACCGTTCCTAGTAAAAAGCTATAAAGTATTACGGATATAGGCATTTTCTATTTTATTATTTATGTCCGACTAGCGTGGCGGACAGGCGCAGACCATATACTATATTATAGAAAATGAGACACACTGAGCCACGTTCGGGCACGCGAAGTAGATGCTCTTGCGCTATCTAGGTATATCTATATCTGTGTGCAGTACCGATTCGGTACAGATTGCTTACCGACCAGTGAGGAAACATAAGCAGTACCGCGCAGTACTGTACAGTACTGCGCGGTAAAATACCGACCAATGGGCAAGCGGCCTTAGGTTCCTCCGGAAAGAAAACTGTTAAAAGTTTCCCGTACAATTTTCAAATTCGGGAACAAGTGAACGTTCTTTCTCTATGGGATTTGAATATTATGAATTATTGAGGACAGGACGACGTCTGTCGGGTCAGCTAGTAATACCTCAACCGCGATCAAAGTTAAAAAAAAGCGTGATTGTCGTTGCATGTCTGCAACTTGCCGGATACATGGGCAGCTTGAAGCAATCAGGACGACTGCTTCAAGCTGCAACTACATAGTGAAAAACAGTCTCCTATTTGCATAAATAAATGGAGCCGCTCGAGCAGTTGCGACTGCTCAGGGCGGCAAAAAAAAAATACATTATATTTATTTTATTTTACAGAAAGCTAACAGACTAATAACACTACCTACTTATTAAAAATCTGTGATAGGCAAGCGCTGGTTGTCAACGCGACTAATCAGATAGGAAGTTTTCGGCGCTTATTGGCGACGGTTCGCGCTGATTTAGTAAAAAATATGAAAACTGCCTGCCGACCAGCGTTGACAACCCGCGCTTGTCGGCGCCGACAAGCTCCTGCTGACCAGGGTTCACTACCAGCGTTTGTCGGAGACGACAAGCGCTAACATATTGGCGCTGGTTACCAGCGTTCTACGTGAATGTGGCCTATGACAAACAATCTTAACTATTGATCTTAGCTAAAAGGATTTATTGCAAAAACTTACTTCCAAACGAATTGTTAAAATTTCGATTCAAATCTACTCCTTCTCCGTTACGATTTTTTCTCCAAAGCCGATCCTGGAACATAAGTTTCATTGTTAAAGGTGAATTAGAGGAAACTAAAAAAATTTTGTTGTTCTGGATAAAAAATATTAGAGAAACGAAACGAATAAGTCAACCAAAATTTTAAATAATACAATATGTTAAAAAAAAAACCTGTCGGATCCGAAAGGGGCATTTAGGTACTGCAATAACATTACCAAAAAGTTTTTTATTAATATTATTTGTATTATTATTACATAAGACAGTCCCCCAAAAATACCCACCCTTCGCCACTTCCTAGTGCTTTAGCTGGGAAGAAGAAGAGGCGCAACAAACTCGCCAGCAGCACAGCTGCTTTCTGTTCAGTTGCAAAAACTAGATTCCTAAATGACTTATGCAAAAAAAAAAATTACATTAAGTACCACATAAATAGCTATACAACTCTTACAATAAAAACGGACTGAGTTTTTTTTTTTTAAATATAGGACGAGCCGCCTATTGCCATCAACCAGGCAAATTCTCTCAGACCTGCTATTGAGAAATTCCTGATGGAAAACCGCAATAAAAGGGGTTTGAAGATTTTTGTATGGAGGGATGGCCCTAACATGATGGCGCCATTTTGATTTTTTTTCAGAATCGCGGAAAAAATCGAAAGTTACATATTTAGATAGAGGACACTTAAACAAACAAAAAAAGTCAAATGACATAATATCCTAAAGCGTCAGGTTTCGGAGTTATTCACCGAAATATAAGTCAAAAACTAAACCCAAAAACAAGGATTTTTTTGTTATTTTCCCTTCAGGTAAGTATATTGAACTATGAAAACATAATTGCATCATGTATAGGTAATATTTTATTTAAGAGCGAAAGAGACAAAAATATATACATATACCCTCCGCCGAATGAGGACGTGTGTTATATGGTATATGTATTATTATGGTGCATGGCATGGACGCGACACCAAGAAAATCCTATTCAGCCTCCCGCTGCCTTCTTGGATGATATTATTTATACCCAATATGATTAAAAATCTTAATGTTTTATCCACTAGGTGTAGTCAATTAATTCATGTGTAAATAACTTAATCAACATGAAGTAACTACAACATAAATACCTAAATAAAACCGAAAAAATTGATATTTTTATCTTTGAATATCTCAGAAACGTGACGCTTTATGATGTTATGTTATATGAAGTTTTATGTTTGTATAAGTGTCCCCTATCCAAATATATGACATTAATTGTGCACCTTGATTTTCAAAAAAAAACAAAATGGTGGCTGAATTTAGGGCCAAAATCTTCAAACCCCTTTGCCCAACCTGAGAATCTAAGGACCTCATGCTCAAGACCGCTCGAGACCACTAGACCAATGAAGGTAGCAGTCACATATACAATAATATACAATGTATATTATTGTAGTTGGGTTAGGTTATGTTTTCCATCAGGAATTTCTCAGTAGCAGGTCTGAGAGAATTTGCCCGGTTGATGGTAATAGGCTCGTCCCCTATTACAATCAATCTGCCTAGCCTTTTCTCAACTATGTTGGGGTCGGCTTCAGGTCTAACCAGATGCAGCAGAATACCAGTTTTTTACATGGAGCGACTGCCTATGTGACAATAAATAAATAAATTGACCCGTGTGGCTGTTCGCCCCCTATTACGTGGGACTTAATCATACCTGGCGTAATGTGGGTGTACTATTGGTAAACCTAACCCTTCGCAGATTACAGGCGTAATGTACCTAATTTTATAAGTGAAAACCTCTTTAGGCGTTGTGCACTTTTTTTGGGATGGGTAAAACATTTTAAACTCGCGTCAGGACGCGACCGTAAGATCCGTTGCCTAGCAACCGGCAAAGTAAACATCAAAATAAATGGTCTTTTACGTAAAGATTGCGAGGTAAGAAATTTTACCGTTATTGATGGGTAATAAATTGTTTATTTTTGTTTGACTATATTTTGAAAATAAATAAATATAGGTACTAGTAATGAATATTGCATTTAACCACATAAATGATAGTACTTTTATACTGATAAATAAACTGATAACCATTCCAAAATATTCAAAAATGCACAACGTTAATGTTCAAGTTTTCACTTCTGCCGGCACACCCGGAGTGCAATCCGTTGTTCTTTTTATGTGACTGCTACTAACCGTTCACTTCGAGATGGCCGTTACCTCCCTTCCCGCTTCTCCACACCGCAAAAACAAACACACGAAACAAACGATAGGAAACTCGCTATCCGTACTAAGCGGGTCTGACTTGAGGCGCGGTGTGAGGAAGCAGGAAGGGAGGTGACGGCCATCTCGAAGTGAACGGCTAGTACTACAGTGGGGTTGCAGTCAAAGTTTAGCCCAGTTATCGGCCGGTTACTGTTATGAATAATGTATGGATACCAATTAATTGGCTGACGGGCTTGTGACTAAGTCATGACAGCTGCATGGGTCGACTAGTCGACTACGCTTGCCGCGGACTGTTCGAGGACTCATAACCATTTTTACATGCAAAGACCCTTCCGTGTCTGGGAATGCACGTTGAGCAGTTGGTCCCGGCTGTTGTTCGTGGATCTTTGACCGTTATGGTCCGTCAAAAGCCTGAAAGTCTTACAACCAGCCATAGGTATTGTCCTACGTATCGTATCACCCAGTAGGTAACTGGGTTCTGGAGGTCAGATAGGCAATCTCTTCATGTACTTAGTGTATTGGTATGCAACTGCATCCGTTTAGACTGGAAGTCGACCCCAACATAGTTGGAAAAAACCTAGGCAGATAATCACCAATCCATTGCCATTGATGTGACATCTTCTCAAACTACACGAACGGCACTCAAATAGCGGAACATTCGGAATGAAAATCCCAATAATTCTGACAATTCGTTAAGGCTAGGTTTTCCGGGCCTATACGCCTTCGAAACACTACCTCCGCCTCCCCCAATTACAGAGCGACGTATATATTTACGATAAGTTGTCAAACATTTCGCGGAAAATCCATGCCACAGCATAAAATATTAGCAGTTGACCAACTGCACTAGTTTTGTAGTTATTTTTTTTCCCTTAGGTTTCCATTATATGGTACCTACAGTGTAGTGAACTAAAATAATTTTTAAAATGTCCTGTGTACATAATGGGCGTTTTCACATTATCAGATAACGACACCAACCCGATACCGATATGCTGGCAGCTATACCGACATCAATTCCATACCGATATAATTATTATCGGCCCGATGATATTGGTGAATATCGATGACCATCGTGACGCATCAAACTTCCGCAGTAGGTACCTACTAAGAATCAACGTGTCGAAGTCGGCAGTGCTAAAAAGTGTTTTCAATTGAAAGAATGCCCCCTACTCTCACCCCATATTGTGTCTTCCCCGGTAGATATCGTGCCGATATCGGTAACGCCCGCTGTCTGCGACGATATAGCTGACAATAACAACACAATGTTAAATTGTTTCGTTTGTAATCCCGTGTGTACAATCTACTGTTATATTGCACGACTCATAATGCGAAGCATTAGAGGGTGCTCTACGATCGAAAAAAAATTCTTGCCCCATTTCTGCAACTGTTTTTATTGTTACACACAGAATCTACTTAATTTATTTACCATTGTATAGTATTGTAGATGATTAAATAGATATTAATACTGTACTTTTCAACAATTGTTTTAATGCAGCAGAAATGAAAAAAGCATCAAAATAGTTGAAAAAAAAATCCTGTCCGTCAATGTATCAAACCTGAAAACATTGTAGCTTGCGGTAAAATCAATTAATTGAGTCAATTTTTTTTAATACATTCGTTCCAGCCGTAGAAGGAACCCTATTGAAAATGGCTCTTTTATTCAAAGTAGTTTAATTATAATCGACGCCGGCTCGACGCCCGCTATTTGGAAAAGAATGTTTAAAAAATTCCTTAACATTTTCGCACTTTGACCATACATAAAATCATTTTATACTAGCTGTTCGTGCTGGGCGGCGCCCGGGTGAATCCAAAATTATTAAAGTACTAATATCGCTACTAAAAAATAGGGGTTGATGGTAGAAGGATGAAAATTTGGGGTTGTATGTATTTTTAATGCCAAATCATAAAAAAATTACAATAAAAAAATTTGACCAAAAAAAGAAAAAAAGAATTTGGGGTGGACCACCCTTATCACATAAGGGTACGAAAAATAGTTTACGTCCTATTCTCAAACCTACCAAATATACATAAATATTTCATTAAAATCGGTCAAGCCGTTTCGGAGGAGTTTGGCAACAAACACCGTGACACGAGAATTTTATATATTAGATAGATATATAGATTAGATAGATGAGCTAAGTGGTCGGACTGTTATGCTTATACTGTAACCATATTCTTTTGTTTTTTGACGTTTGCCACCGCTCATGAAGATCCGTAAATATTCGTAGCTAGTATGAAGAAAAAATTGCCGTACTTTATTTTCAATAGTGTCGTACCTACTGCTACGGCTATAATTTATCGAATCTTTGTTCTAAGACAAAACAAACAAAAAAAATTGTTGATCCCCGGTCAATTCGGTTTGCCGTTCCTTCAGACTATTTACCACCAGAAAAATGGCACATAACATAACATAAATTCACGCCTATATTCCCCGAAGGGTTGGGCAGACGTGTGCCTAAAAACGGCACAAATGTTTCCAATCGTCCTAAACAGACTGTTTTTGTTTCATAAATCCTGACATCAGCTCATATACTGATATCCTAGGATTTTTACAAAGTTTCGTTTTTACTAATTATCCTCAAAAAAAAACTACCGTTCCATACATTTTGACCGAAAAACTATTGCAATTTTGAATGAAACAGCAATTTTTTTTTAAATAACCGACTATACATTTTTACTCTGGGCGGTCCTATCATCATGCGCTGAATTCATGGTAACAGTTTGCGAGTCAATGTGCCTGCCATCCCGTATACCTAATTAATGTAGGAGATTATAGCAGCGACGACGACAGCTTGACAGAGAGTGAATACACAACCCATTTTGTTACCAAAAATGTGATTTTTAAATAGCAATAACTTTTTAATTTTCAATATTAGTAAGATTTTTTATTACTTTTAGGTAATTTTATTGCAGTACCTATGAGCCCCTTTCGGATCGGATAGGGTTTCTTTTACTTTTAAGGTATAAATAATAATAGACGAATTAAAAATGTGCTTTACTAAAACGTCTTTATGTAACAACCTACTTAATCGTACTACTCGCAAAGATATATTATGACTCACACTTGACTATAATTTTATCGATGAAAATTTGAAATGAAAACACTAATGTCAGATGTCAAAAAAAGTCATCACAACGCATAGAAATATTTTCATTTTCGAAAACAATAATAATGAATTAAAGCAATAATATAATT
Source organism: Conistra vaccinii (assembly GCA_948150665.1). Lineage (NCBI taxonomy): Eukaryota > Metazoa > Arthropoda > Insecta > Lepidoptera > Noctuidae > Conistra > Conistra vaccinii. The sequence goes on from OX411326.1 coordinate 19,806,578, forward strand.
ACGCGATGTTTTGTCTGATCTTCCGCAATTTAGTATATGTGTTTTTCTTCCTTTTGTTCTTTTTATTTGCCATTTTTTTAAAGTCGGTGGGGAACTAATTTTTTTAAATAAATTGACACAGGTCCAATCTCGACAACGTCCCGCAGGACACTGAGCGCGAGCCGATTTAGCCCGATTTACAAATATTGAGTTTACTTAATTTTTTTTTATTAAACTCAAAAATTCAACCAATAAATTCCCTCCAAAATACGATTACCTCATCGTACATGCAATTTTCATATTATTTTGTGCTGTAATTAGGAAATGAGATCGAAAATGGTTTTGAAATCGACCCTGTTTCGGATTTTTTTTTCATCGAGCGAATTACAATTTATCGTGTTTTGAACCAATAATTTCCCTCAAACAAAGATGTGTCCATCACATATATTTTTTTCAGGACCTAATACACTAATTTGACCATTTTAAATTGATTCTAAAACAGGCAAATTTTGGAAAACCCCCCGTTAATATCCATCTATCTACGCGTTGCCGTGACTGACTTGGAAAAATTTACGCACAGTCCTCAGGTCAGCCATAGCAAAGACAGTCTCCACAGGAGGAGTTTCTTGGACGGTAGTGATCTTCAATGTATTATGTCGCAGCCATCTAGTGAAATAAGCCAGCTAATTGGACGCCTAGACCGTACGACGCTTAAACGCCGGCATCCAATTGGATGCCTGGGCCGACTTTTTTCCAAACGACATTATTTGCCATAGACATGCTAAGAACAAAAAGAGTTTTTTTTTTTCATATTATGTATCATTTTCATAATTCTCCCGCCCTTATCCCAATTTATTTGGGGGAACATGTATTTCTTACATACTCGTACTTCTCTATTCGTCGTCATCTCGGTAGTCACTCTCTTTCTAGCCATATCATCTTTCACACAGTCCATCTATAGTTTCTTTGCTCTTTCCCTACTCGTATAGCCATCCACATTCATACTCAAAACTTTCCTGACGACTGTCGAACTAACTTTTTTTCGTATCACATGCCCATGACACAACACACAACCAGTCACCGCAGCGGTAACCTAACAAAACGCACTAAGTTTTTGTTAGGTTACTGCTCAGAAATTGTGCACAACGTCTAATGATTGAAACACTATCTTAAATTCAGCCTAGTCTTTTTTGTGCCAAGTTTCAAGTTTATTAACTCAAGGAATAAGATTTTTCACACAAACGAAATTCCCCCTTTTCGCCCCCTTAAAGGTGGAATTATCAAAAACCCCTTCTTAGTGCTCCCTCACATTATATAAGGAAGCTGTGTGCAAAATTTCACGTTCATTGTCCCAGTAGTTTCAGCTCAGCGTTGATAAGTCAGTCAGTCAGTTTCTCCTTTCTTTCTCAGTTTCTAGAAGATAGATTTCTTATTCTATCCATTCGCGTAACACCATACATCCCTCTTAGCAATCTCATCTCAGCTGCATGCAATTGCCTTTCATACATGCCTTTTGTGGCCCAACATTCTGATCCATACAAGACAGCAGGTCTAACAAGCAGTAACAGGTTTAAGATTGTTACTCGTATCAATAGTTTTTGCTTTACTATCAAAATAAAGGGATTTTCATTCCATGAGTTACACAATTGGCGCATAGTGCAGGCGTCAGCCCTTGGGGAACAAAAGGATGGGGATTCTCTCCGTCTGTACTTACAGTGGTATGGCTGTATTCATATCCATCAGGATTCAGAACAGGCACGAAGTACCATTCGTAGGTCAATGCAATTTTCATGAGTTCTTCGTTTTTTGTTTTCTTCGATTGTATGATTTCGTTGATAAGATATGTTACGAAGGCAGGACCAATCCACTCTCTAGCATGGATACCACCTTCTATAATCACCTTGGACCTGGAGCATAGGCAGGCAGAATCTAGTTATTTATCATGTACTGGGGACCCAAGCGTCCTCTCTGAGGGGCCGAAAATCCACCACGTGGGATCAGCGGGGTAATTGCGTAACACACACACAATTCCAATGCCATTCATTTTGAAACCTCAACAATATTCATTTACCTTGACGGCTGCCTAATTTTTTAAAGGAATAAAGCAATGGATTTGGATTTTATTGTAAAATCTTTAGGCAGATTCAAACGGCGCGCGATTTTGCGGACGGACGCGGACCAGCCCGCACGACAATCTGTGGGGGAAGAGTGTCGTGCGGGCTGGTCCGCGTTTTTCGTTCGTGGTAGCGCTGATACGTCGTCCTATCCGCGGCGAGTCATTAACTTCAAAAATGCGGTGCGAGCTTTTATTTCACTTTGCATTTCGGATTAACAGAATGGATATAATCTCAAAGGCGGCTTCTCTCACGGTGCGTGATATTGCGGATGAACGCGGACAAGCCCGCACTGACGCATCATGGGAAGAGTATCGTCTGTGCTAGCGCAGAGACCTCCATCGCGGTGCGTCCGATCCGCGGCAAGTCGGTATCTTCAAAGGTGCGGTGCGAGGTATGCTCGGGCCTATAAACTAAAACGAATCGTTTTGCTACCAACAGTAGCATGGCACATTTATATACTCGTAGATTCGTAACCAAAGAAGAAAGCTCAAAAACATCCCACGTCTGACAGGAACGAGAACTATCTCAAAAAATCGCAAAAAATTAGTAAAAAAAAATTACATACTTCCGGTTTTAATCCTTACTGGCAAACATACAAAAAAATTGCTCTGAATATTAATTCAGGGGTAGTATAAAAGTTAGTTATATAATTACCCCATCGTCTGACACGAACGAGAACTATCTCAAAACATCGCAAAAACGAGTAAAAAATATTACATATTTCTGGTTTTAATCCTTACTGGCAAACATACAAAAAAATTGCTCTGAATATTATTTCAGGGTTAGTACAGAAGTTAGTTATAAGTTAGAGTGAGCATTAGTGGCGCAATGGTAACGGCCGCGACTTACGAGTTGTAGGTTCGAACCCAGACAGGTGCTTTACCTTGTGCAAATTATTGCATTTCTAGTCTTAATTTTATATTACCCCTGAACGAATATTCAGAGCATTTTTTTTTGTATGTTAGTCAGTAAGGATTAAAACTGAAAGTATGTATTTTAATTTTATTAATTCTTAGCGATTTTTTGAGATACTTCTCTTTGCTGTCAGACGTGGGGAAATTTTCAATGGAAGATGAGACTTCTTCTATGTAGGTATGGGCGTTTTTGGGTTTTTACCCAAACGATTAATTTAGGTATTATGAAATCGTTTTCACAATCCGTTTTTAGAAATCGATTTCTGGAGCGGCTCTGGCGCCTCCGGCTCGCAGTTTCTATCGTCTCCAGTATCTGATACAGTTTGATTGTACATGCATCGATCAAAACTATCCAAACATTTTTTTTACACAGATCTACTCTTGCGGTGGCTTTCTGAAATCGGTTAGTTCGGATTATGGATACGATACGATTTGTAACTGAAGTCGAATTTTAGCTACCTACTGTTCGATATAACGGACGCATGTCTACAAATTTTACTTTTAATAGCTACTTTCATATGGTATCTACTTTGCAAAGGTATGAGGTCTTTACTTCATTGTCTTTGCTTTGGTAAAGATACAAGAGGCTTAATATTATCCAATAACGGTCCGTAAATTATAGGAACGGCCATCAGTCGCTCAGACGCCGACTGTAAGCCTATTTAACTCACGCCGCATGCGCGTCGAAGAAGACGGCTCGGCTCGCTCAATAGATCTCGGAAAAATGCAGTAAACACGCAAAATTTAACAATGCAGTTCCTTTTGATAATGTACCAAAGTATTTTCTACTTTAGCTCAATGGCAATAAAGATCCATACGACATAAGTCACTGTAAATCTACAGTGACTTATGTCATATGGCGGTGCTTAAGGGAGGCCTATGTCTTGCAGTGGACGTCTTTCGGCTGAAATGATGATGATTTTGCTGAGGAGTTTCTTGCGTCACTTCTTCCCAGCTAAAGCTTTAGGAATTGGTGAAGGGCGGATGTTTTTGGGGGACTGTCTTATGTAATTTTGACGTTCAAAAAGTGCTGATTCATAGCCTAGTTTGAATAAATGACTGTAGATTTTGAATTTTATGATTTTTGATGATGATGATGTCGTACGATAAGTTTACAAAGACGTATTGTGCCGGAGAGCTATTGTTGGACGAGCAAAATTTGCTATCCGAAGTATGCCAAAGCGACCCGAAGGAACTGTCCGTTCGGCGACTTCGGTGTCTCGCTCAGTGAGACGTCTGCCGAGAACTGAGTACGCATCCGTCCGCAATATCACGGACCGTGGAAAGAGCCTTGTGTGTTGAGGCTTTAGTCAGACTGTTCGTCAATCCTGGCCCGCGGTGAAATAAAAAGAGAACGAGAAGTGATAGTGGGTTTGATAAATGATAAATGATTTTATTTCTGTAAGTATCTAGTACAAACACTTTTACACGTCAAACGTATTTTTTTTAAACTAGATGAGGTCGGCGTTTCCTATCTGACTACTCTGAGAAGAAAGGCCGAAACAAACTCAGAGGTCACAGTCTCTTTTAAAGTCAGACATAATTTAGTCAGATCATGTGAAGACCATGTAGATTAGTGTCTGAAATAGTCTTTTGAGGAGAGAACCAAACAGATTGAGTGGACCTATCCAGGCAGTGCACGCATTTGTCAGTAACCGTGCAGCTCAACTCAGAATCTAAGGAGCTCAACGATTCGACGAACAATACCAAAGAAAGGCCATTTGGATAGGTCGTTTATATTACTCAAGTTGCCAGACCATGTCAAATACTAACTGAAAAAAAAAAAAAAGGAATGACTTTTTTACACCTAAAACGGTTACAAAATCGAATTCAGTGTTATAATTGCAATTCATTATTAATATTCTAGTTCGCTAGTTAGCCATATTTCATACTTCCATAAAGTAATATTGCCAAATTAATCAAAACAGGTAAATATTTGACATCTATTTTCGATGTTGTCGACTTTCAGAATAAACGCTCTTAACAAGGTGCGCTGCGTTTTGTGCGCATAAGAAAACTACTTGCATATGACAAGCACCCGAAACGCAACGTTCTGTGCGCGCGCCTCGTGTCATCATCATCATCTTAACCGCTGACAGTCGGATGAGAATACACGTTTATACGTTCAAGCCCCGCGGTTTGACACTGACGCACGCATTACGTCACTTTTAGCATTTTTCACAATTTTTCGGTGTTACCTGTAATTTTTTAAATTTAACTTCTAATTGACGAGAATATCCGTCAGGTCATAGAGAGAAACAGCCCACAGACGATATTAGTCATTATTTAGTAGTAAAAATAGTGATTTAAGTCGTGTGAACCTGTTGTGGCCACAGGGCCACGGTAGGATTTTAAGGGCGGCGAATTTTTGTGGCCTCGTGCCCACAATGGGGCTTCAGCGGTATTTTCTGTGGAATATTGAGCTCTGACAGCACTTGAACGTGGTTTAGATGTGCTGATCGCGTTCAGTTTCATTGGTGAAATTCGCACTTAGGTAAATATCTAAGAGTGATGAAGTCAATACAATACCTCATTATACATCCTCTCATAACAATTCTAACAGCCATGATGTCTCTTTTCTCTGCAGTTTTCCCGATGCTCTGAACCATCATTTCTGTGGGATTTGCCGAGGCTAAGTCAGAAAGCCATTTGTAAATGTCATCTAATCGGAAGAAGTTGTTCCAATTGAAGGAGTTCATATTCCTTCTGATGTAGGTCTTGACGGTCTGCTTGTCAAAGGCTCTGGAAAAATGTTTTCATGAAAGAAAGAAAGAAAGAAAGAAAAAGTATTTATTGGGACAGGCACAGGAGATCACAAATTAAAATAAGACACAATAGAGACATACTTAAATAAGAATAAAAAACAATAAAAGAAATTAAACAATGTAAAATTAAAAAGGAAGCAGAGTCCTGTGCGAGGCCAAAAGGCTCCTATCTCAGCACGATGCTGCGACATTTAATAAATATCGCAGCGCTGGTATTCTGATAGGGCCCGCAGTGATGTCACGGATAGATAGATATATATAATAAATAGGTACTAAATAATAATAAATAAATTGTATGTATCAAATTTCTACGTAAAAAATTAAAAAAAAAATGTACGTAGTCCGCGTGTCTGCACCCGACGTAACACCGATTACTTGTCTATGCCTTTAGTGTCTGTGGTGTGGTACTCTATGGCATCGTTGTGACAAGTAAAGAGAGACTACTGAGATACTTTGCAAATGATTTGACGGAAATTTTGTGGTATTACAGTTTTAATTTATCAGGAAAATAAGTCATGTTTTAAACGTAGTTTGTTTGATTCTAACCCTTATTCATAAACGTTGCGTAAAATTAAGGGGCCTTAATTTATCGTGAAGTTTATGGTCACCGTAAGATTGTGAGAACCGTTGGTTTTACTATCTATCGGAATTATTTCCGTTAGAGTATTTAAAGAAAGAAAGAAAAGAAAAATAGGTTTATTTGTCACAGAAACACGTGCATATAAAGAGATAATATTCAACAAAATAAAGAACATAAATAGTCGGCAGCTGCACGTTATGACTGTGACAAGAAGACTTCCACTCAGCATAATGCTGTGCTATGGGGGACCCACAGCACAGCGCTGATTTTCACTGGTCACCCGAAAAAGACGTACGGCTATCAAGTCAGGTTCAGTCATTTGTAAATAATAAATAGGTAACAAAATAAAATGCGTGAAATGGAAAAGGTTTGGTTAGAACTGTGACCAACCGCGCGTTAACCGAGCGAGCGGAACGAGCGCGACCAAGCGCTACTTCCAAGTTGCTCGCAGCTAGGTAGGCTACTTAGTATTAGCGCAAGGTGCGTCACGTCTCGTAGGCAAGTTTGATACATTAGAGGCATGAGGAACAGGGTGTAAAGTTCACTCATCCTCATTAGAAAAGGGATGATCCTCCAACCAGACGGGTGTTATGTCTGGCGGGCAACTGCCCGAAAGTTGATGTCCGATAGTCTTAAATATGTTAACAAGACATTACAGACAATTTAAAAATTCAGAGTCACACGTGTTATATCGAACAGATTACGACTCCGACTCCGGATTTTTTATTTGTCTGTCTGTGATGTATAGTTTATACCCTTTATTACTTTTTGTCGTAGTTGCGTTTTAGTTAGTATAAATTTTATTTATATTTAATTTTTTTGGGGTTATAACAAATATATTTTTGAAATGTGCAAATTCAGCCCTTTCATTTGATACTACTATTCATTTCATCACTTTATGTCCTCTAGAAGGAGCCATATTCCAATTTAATGTGACGTCACATAACCTATAACCAGCGGACGATCAAGATGCTTCCACCTCATTTGTCAAATTATGACCACTAGCTTATGTATGAGGTAGCAGATGAACATACATACATACGGGTCAAAATCATAACCCTCTTTTTTGCTTCGCCGTAGTCAGGTAAAAAATAGAGAATAATAAAGGTTTAAAGGAAGAATAATTAAGGTTTTAGGTTTAAGGTTTTTTTTTTGCATGGCTCCAAAAATTTATAATAAACTGCCCAAAAGCTGGAAGCAGTTAAATGACGTAGCATTTAAAAAGAAAGTTAAAAATTTTCTAGCAGATAAAGCTTATTATAATTTAAATGAGTTTTTAGATGAGAAATTTTGACATGTTTCACTAATTTATTATTTTTTTAAATCTATATTATCATGACATTTTTTATTTTTTTTAAATTATTTAGACATGGAGTAATGTGATACCCTATTTTATAAATATTTGCATGCCATTGTTTAAGGCAAACGTGATGATCTGTGTATGTATTTACTATTTAACATCTCTTGCATGCTGACAATTTGTGTTGTGTGTATTGTACTCATGTTTGAGCAAATAAATGATTATCTTATCTTATCTTATCTTATCTTAAAAACTAAACTTGATTATTTATTAATTTAAGCTCCAATATCTTCGACAGCCTTTTTGTGATCCAAAGTGTGACGTGCAGATGCCGACTATTTTTGCCCTGCCCCAGAAGGAGGGAAATTATTTCTTTCTTGTTACTGTTATTGTTAGCCTGCATCATCCCACCGCTGGGCAAAGGCCTCTCCCCATGACGTGGACCTCTTTCGATCCAGGGCTAATGTAGACCACAGATCATTTGTTTTGTCAAGCTCCTCCAGTGTCCCAGTCTTGTGTGTTACCGATATCTATTCAATATGACAAATAATAAAGCTGTTTGTTTAGAGTTGATTCTTGTTTGTTTGTTTGAACGCGCTTATCTCTGGAACTAACGGTCGAATTTGGAAAAATCTTGTTGCATTTGATAGCCCAATTTTTGAGGAAGGCTAATAACCTATTAAACATCACGATAAGACCCATAGCCTTTCGTATGCCGTAATTACAGACACAATTAAAAAGCCATTGTGTCTGGCGTGAATCTAGGTTTGGTATAGAAAGGATTAAGAGACGCGCAAAAAGAAAAAAGTAAGAAGGAACACTAAGACTGACTGCCTCGTAGCACTAACCTGGGAATCGAACCCATGACCATCGACCTCATGCTCAGTTACTGCTGAGCATGAGGTCCTGGGTTCGATTCCCGGGTTGGGCAAAGTGTTTTCGGGTTTTTCTATCTAACATTAGTTTAAGTATCTGTATTTCTCCATAATTATGCCGTCAACTGACTACCACAAAACACTTTTCTACGATTATTCACGTTATTATTGTAACAATAGATAGCCGTAATGTTTAACAATTGCTGGTGTCGGCGCCTGCGTCTCTTTACTTGTCACAACGATGCCATAGAGTACCACACGACAGACACTAAAGGCATAGACAAGTAATCGACGTTACGTCGGGTGCAGACACACGGACTACGTACATTTTATTTTTTAATGTATTTGATATACAGGGTGTTAAAGTAATTGCGTGCCATAGCTTAGGGGTAGGTTCAGTATCGATAAAGGAAACTAGGAAAAATAAAGCCAGAAAAATAATTTAAAAAAAAAAATTAAAAAAAATTGCAAGGTCAAACTAATATAGTTTGGAATCAGGTATTTACAAAGATTAAAAATCAACTTATTTACTCATGTTTTAAGTTGATTTGATTGCTATTTTAAGTTAGTAGGTACTAAATTAGGTTGACCTTGCAATTTTTATTTAATGTTTTTTTTTAAATATTTTTTTTGGTTTTATTTTTCCTAGTTTCCTTTATCGATACTGAACCTACCCCTAAGCTATGGCACGCAATTACTTTAACACCCTGTATATAATTTATTTCTTATTATTTACTACCTATTTATTTCTGTATCTATCTTTCCGTGACATCACTGAGGGCCTTATCAAAATACCTGCGCTGCATCGTGCTGAGATAGAAGCCTTTTGGCCTCGCACAGGACTCTGCTTCTATTTCAATTTTACATCATTTTATTTTTATTGTTTTAGATTTTTAATTTTATTTACGTCTCAATGTGTCTTCAGTTTAGTTTGTCTTGTGCTTGTCTAATAAATACTTTTTCTTTCTTCTTTCATCTGGAATTTCTTAGTAGCAGCCCGGAGTCTGGATTTGTGCCCGGTTGATGGCAATATCTATTACATGGCACTTAAGCGTAACTGGAGAAATTTGTGTACTACAAGTATACCTCTGCTTTCCCTTTCGGGGAAAATAAGCGTGATGTATGTAGTTATGTCAGTCAAATAAAAAGGAGAAGGCTTACTCCTGTACATTTTCAAGGATCGTTGTCAAGTATAATCCTTCTCGTTCAGCTTCGGCCAAGAAACGTGGCTTAGTCTTTGGACTAACCACAAATTCCACGGGCTTGTACAAAAGGCCTGGTTCTCTCCAGAAATTAAAATCACCTGATCGACTCATATTCATAAAATATTGCAAATGACGTTTCTCCACTGGTATTCCCCTAAACAAAGTATAGTTATTATACTTTTTACAAACACAAAAATTTATACAAAACGTAAATATAAAAAAATATGTTATATTTGTATTCATTTTCATTAATTTTTTCACAAATTTCTCAATCTGTACATTTTGACTTTATTGTCCACGACCTTTGAGATTTTACATTTTGATTTACGTAATTTGACACTAGGTACGTCATATTATGACATTACTGACAGAAATGCAGTTAAAAAGTATAGACGAAAGAGAATTGCATTGTAGGTACCATAAATAATACACTTAAGTAGGTACTCATCTCAGCTACCTCTATACTATAACCAAAATGGTAATCTGAAGTGCCTTATTCACGATTCATCTAGCTGTACGTCCCGCCAAGGTCACGAACGATGTACGACAAAAAACTACAGTGAATAGTTTCGATCTACGTCGATAAGCACCTCCAGCACCGCGGCGTCGCGCGTCGTACAGATAGACAGTGAACAACGCGGACGTACATCAGGGCGATCGTGCATCGTGCGTGCTTGATCATAGTCTATACAATAATATCTAAGAAATAACAAATTCCCGTATGAATTAGCTTGTTTGTTTATAAAGCAGGATATACTTTTACATTTAGTACTCAATGGAGAGGCTCGTGGCTTAATTATAACAGCCACACGGGTCGATCAAAAGTTAAGCTACGATTGCCGCGGTTGTTTTGTGGATGGGTGACCATCCATGACTTTATTCGAGGCCCCTCCGTGCCTCGGAAAGCACAATAAGCCGTTGGTCCCGGCTGTCATTCGTAGATCTTTGACAGTCGTTACGGGTCGTCAGAAGCCCAAGAGTTTGATAGCCAGTCTTACCAAGAGGTATCGTGTTACGCATTGAATAAAAAAGAAAGCTGTTACAATAATAGCACTAGACACCGATTTATTTATTTTTTAAATATTTTGCAATCCCAAAAGCCGTGTATTCCCGTGTGTCCCACTGCCGACGTCCCTCTAGTGGGACGAACGGGAATTGAATAAATAATATTCCCGTTCGTCTCACTGATTTGGTTAGTGGGACGAACGGTAATGATTTAGTAATTTTATTTTTAATTCCCTTTGATCCCACACAATTATTTGAGTCGGTTTGTTCCATCGTATAAAAAAAACAGTTATTTATCCTAACTAATCTATTCTTTCTTTTTCTATACGGTACTAATATATTATAAAGAGGAAAGATTTTTTTATTTGTTTGTTTGTTTGTACCGAATAGGCTCCGAAACTACTGGTCCGACTGGTCCGATACTGGAGAATTCTTTCAGTGTTAGATATCTCATTTATCGAGTAAGGCTATAGGCTATATATCATCACGCTAAGACCAATAGGAGCGGAGTACTAATGAAGAATGTTTCAAAATCGGGGGTTTTTTTTAGCGTTAGCCCAAAGTAACTATTCCACGCGGACGAAGCTCTAGTTTTATATAAAAGCAAATCGTGACCTACTGAGATCTATCAACGCATAGTCGAAAGTAATCTATTCTTTCTTTTTTCTATTTATTTATTTAATACAAGCACAGAAATGTACAGAGGCGGATGGCGGACTTAATGCCATAGGCATTTTCTACCAGTCAACCTTAAGGTAATGCAGAGACAAACAGTGGTAGGTAGAATAGGTGCAATTACGAAAAATTGAGGATGTTTTATTTTATTTAAGTTAATATAAAGAAACACGTATACCTATTACAAACTGTAAATTAAAGTAGACAGTTCCAAATTTGTTGATGACAGTTGTTAATAATTAGGAATAAATAAATAATAATTAGACAGATTTCTTTTATTTCTTGGAACATTACCGTGCACACGTACAAAATATTAATTCAGTATTTGATACTTGCCTCCAGTTAGTATAATAAATTTTCCATGAAATACATTACGTAAGTTGCTATTACAGGTAATTGACTGTTTGTCAGCTAATAAAATGGTAATAGTACCTACATAACGAAATGAGATCCTATCACAATTTATCAACCAATAACATAGCAATATATTATTATGCTAACGTATAAAGGTTCGTGCAGACCAGCGCGACGCGACGGCGCGACGCGACACGAACAATACAATTTTTAAGAAAACTTCACGGTATAACAATAACCGATGTCGCGTCGCGCTGTCGCGATATTATTTTAACAATCAGTACGTCGAGTGTGAGTTTTGTCACATAGAAAACGCTACTAATACGTTTCTGTATCGAGTAATAAATGTATGAAAACGTAAAAAGCGCCCCTGGCGGAAAGTATTGTAAACCGAAACAGCGAGTGTAAGATTTTGAACGATACTAAAATAGTTCGGTATTTTATACGAGACACACTTAGTAGCGTTTCGGAGAACATTTTGCGGGATTATGCGAGTGTCAGTTAAAATTTGACGTTTCCAATACTAACCAAGCGGTGTTCAAACGTCTGTAAACGTAAACTTTGTAGTAAAGTCACTCACTTGGTGTGTGGCAGGTGAATTGTTGTTTATATTAGTTACGTTCGTATTATTTGCGTGTATTTTTGTGGTAAATTGTGTTTATAATGGCAGCACGTAATTTTTTCGCATGGAAAATGTTGATGACTGCTCATCAGCAATATGAACGGAATCATCTCCGAAAACAAAGAGCCGGTTTTCGTGCCTGTTTTAATCCAGTGGAAGATCTCAACGATACTGAATTCAGGAATAGATATCGTTTGTCAAAGGAAGCATTTCTATTTCTTTGTCAAGAACTAGAAGAATTGACAAATTTAAGGTCGACCCAACGAGTGAAACTTCAAACCAAGGTATTGTAATAGGCATTCAATGAATTCCTTATATGCGCTTTTAGGTAAATGGGTACATCGATTAACATGTTGTTCATATTTTTTAGGTACTCGTCGCTTTATTCTTTTATGCGACAGGCTCGTATCAACGTCCTGTGGGAGTGGCCAAAGGTCTGTCGCAAAAGATGTGCAGTGTGTACATTCATGAAGTGACCCAAGCTTTGACTCATCATTTAGTGTTGGAAAAGTATATACAATTTCCAAAAACTCGTGCTGCTCGCCAGGCAGTAAGTCAGAGGTTAGTATTTATTTTAGCACTTAGGTATATAGGTACTCTAGAACTTTTAACAATAATAATTTGAGTTATGTTATTAATACATTATTACAGATATTACTCGAAATTTGGAACACCTGGTGTAATTGGGTGTATCGATGGGAGTCATTTCAGAATACATGGCCCACCTGAAGAAGAGGAGCATTTGTACTACTGTAGAAAACATTATCATTCAATGAATGTACAAATGGTATGTAAGCAATAATTACCTATACTTACCGATTTATTCTAAAATGCATTAATGAGCTAGTATTCAATCTTTTTTAAAACTAATTTTAATTATTATATTTTAGGTATGCGATAGTGACTGTAGAATCATAAATGTCAATCCTAAATTTGGTGGTGCTAACCATGATTCATTTATTTGGGAAAACAGTCATGTTAACAATTATATGCAATCTTTACATGCACAAGGTGAACTATGTTGGCTGCTGGGTATGTATTCTGTTTATTTTTTAAACATTTATTGTTGTACACACACCTGTTGGTTGTGTTTAGTATCCATATGAGTGACATTTGTTCCAAGTAGGAGTGTTTGTGCTTTAATAATATATGTTAACACCAACATCATTAGGGGAAAATAAGTTTTTTTAAGTAACATATATACAATTTCATTATTTCAGGTGATTCTGGATATCCATTGCGCCCATGGTTAATGACCCCATACTTAGAAGCCACTGCAGAATCTGCAGAGGCTACATTCAACGAGAAACATATAGTTGCAAGAGTTCTTATTGAAAACACGTTTGGTAGATTGAAAAATCGTTGGCGTTGTTTATGTAAAGATAGAGTACTGCATTACAAACCACAAAAATGTGCACTAATCATTCAAGCCTGTTGTGTGCTCTATAACATTGCTTTAGATTATGGTGTACCTGAACCAGATGATTTTGGTAAGAATATAAATATTTCAATTGGATACTATTGGGTGAAAAAACCAGCTGTTGCATAAGATTTATATTCACATAAATTGACAAAAGCGATTTCAGGGTCAACCCTGAAATCGCTTTTGTCAATTTATGTGAATGGACTCAAGTCCATTCAAACAACTTTTATGTTCATATTCATGAGTACTTTCACCCCCTTAAAGATTGCCAATGAATTCAGTCACCCTGCATATTCATTATGTCTACAAAGTACAAACTCATCTTTATTTTTAATGAATTCAGTGACCCTGCATGTTCAATATGCCTACAACCTCATTTTTATTTTCAGGTCAAATAGAATGTGAGCAACCAGCATCTGATAATATCAGATATGATGACAGAGATCAAAGAGCAACCACAGATTTAATCCGAGGAAGAGCTTTGCGTGATCAAATAGCCCGACGATTACATCAGTAATTTCAAAATTATACATACATTTTTTCTAGTCTTTGTTTCATTCAACCCATGGTATTGTACCATGATTCAACCTATGTGCTTATACGAACTATATTTATTTACTTCTTAGTCCATACATAACACATTTAAACCATTGATAATTAGAACCTACTTAAATAAAACACTGGTACTAGTACACACATAGTAATGGTAGCCTTTATTTACAATCAAAATAAAAAAATGGCAAAATGCTGCTGTGCACAATGTAGAAGCATCACTTAAAATAATAAATCATTGATCTCTGCATAATCTAGAATCAATGACCTTATTTAATGCTTCTACGGCAAGCAATGCAACATCTTGCCATTTTCTGTGAGTTGCCAACTCCTGCTCCCTTATGCGTAGCTTTTCCCTCTCTATGTTGCAGTCATCCTCATGCTTTTTTCTTAAAAAATTCCTCCATTCCTCGTCAGAGTTCAGGAACTGCTCTGTTGCTCGTTCCATCTGATTGGGTTGTCTGGTAACCCGGCGTCGTGGAGATATTATTCGACGTGAAGTTATACCACGTCGCCGACGTTGTGGAGTGTGTCCCGCTTGTGTTGGTCTTAGAGAGCCAGCTGGTGGTGGTGGACTGTCCAAGACAATTTCCTCTTCTACTTGTGCGTGGTAGGTGTTGGTGGTTGGTGATGGTTGAGGTAATGGTGTCATGATGTGGGATGGCCCAGCTTCATTCCATGTATCAATATCCACTAGAATAGAAGAAAAGAATAAATAAATGAAAAACCTGCATTAATAGATATGACTGTCGGACTGTGAAGTCACAGGTCTCAATGAATAAATAAAATAAATAATTACAATTTTGAACCAAAGACAATACTTACATATATTAATAACTGGACTTTCTTCAATAACTGGAACCTCATAACTGGCAGCCAGCACAGGGGCAGTTGGTGACAGAGTTACGGTTCTGTTGGGACTGTCAATTCGGTTCTGAAACATTTTTTAAGTAAATTTTAATTTGGTGGATAATGGAAAAAGTATTTTGTTATAAATATGCAGACGTAGATTCTTGAAGTACTTATATACCTATATTACAGTTAGTAAATAATGAAAGCACCACAACCAACCTCAGAAAAGCCCGCTTCCCTTACACCTGTTAAGCCTGTAGCTGCCTGAGGTAACATTATATTCAGGACACGTTGTTCCAAATCTGTTAGTTGTAAATTAAGTGCAGGCCCACCACCAGTACCACCAACAGCCCTATTTATTCTGGCTGCCTTTTTCTTTGTGTTATTTTTTAAATCGCTCCAAACCTTTGAAAGACAACATTACCATTTTATTATTTATAATGAATTAGTATGTAGAGTCAAATATAAAAAGATTCTAGGTAGGTAGGTATATTTGGAAATACAAATCAATCTGCCTAGCCTTTTCTCAATTATGTTGGGGTTGGCTTCTAACCGGATGCAGCTGAATACCAGTATTTTACATGAAGCGACTGCCTATCTGACCTCCACAACCCAGTAACTGGGTAATACGTTACCCCCTTAGTAAGACTAAATAACCAAAATTAAATATTGGTCGGTGGGTCACCTTAGGGGCGGAAAATTAAATTATTATGAGAGGATTAATTATTATACTGTGCTGGTACATACCTTCTTCCATTTCTCTGTATTTTTAGTTTCCCCAGTGGGATCACTATTTAATAAATTTGTAAGGCGTTCCCAATCTTGAATCGTCTGTATTCTACCTTTTGCGTTTTTATTTAATTTGTTTATGTCACCATGTCTGTAAATTTTAGAAAAAAGATTTTTTTATTTGAATGGTTCACAACTACGTTTTTATTTTCAATATTATGCTGAAGTGTAGTACTTACTGTTCCATGAAGTTAACTAACATTTCAAACTGTGATGCACTGGTCTTCATTATTAGAATAAGAGTTTAGTTACTGTAACACAAAAACGCGAAAATCTTTGAACTGAAGGAAAGGAATGTTAAATGACGACGCGACTCTCGGTCTCGGCACTTGAATTTGACGCCACACCACACACCTAATTTCACATCTCCCTTACTCACTGCTCGTTAAAACGAAATAGGAATATCTCATTCATTAAAAGAAATATCCGTCTAAATTACGTAGGGCACGCATAGCGCTTGTTAACATGGTTGCGATAACATTTGTATTTTAGCCGTATTATTTCGCCGAAACCATTCTAAGTTCCAGATGGGCAACATTAAAAAAATAACAAACGTTTCGGCATACTATCGAACAAGTGACGATACGAACTGATGTTAGTTAGACGTATTTCAACTCACACTCGCATCATTTTTAAATACCATTGTTCATTAGTTAGCTCGATTAACTTGATCGTCACGTATTTCGTGATACGGCAAGAAACTCACACTTGGGGTACTGAGTCCGCGTTGTTCACTGTATATCTGCACGACGCGGGATTTCGCGGTGGTGGGAGTGCTCGCTTGATGCAAAATTGGTCGTGCAGATCCAGCAAGCGATTAATAATAATTATCGAAGTACGTGGAAACTATTCACTGTAGTTTTTCGTCGTGCTTCGTTCGTGACTTTGGCGGGACGTACAGCCAGATGAATCGTAAATAAGGCGCTTTAGATTACCATTTTGGTAATAGGCTGGTTTTCCTCTCACGCTGACCGTCGTCGGCGCTGACAAGACAAAGTATTCTTATGAAATTACGCCAACCGCTCAGCGTCATACGTTTCGGCTGTCAGCGCCGACGGTCAGCGTGCGGTCAGCGTGACTCTAAAACCAGCCATAGTGTAGAAGGGTACCTGAGATGAGTACCTTCAATGTAATTCTCTTTCGTCCATACTTTTTAACTGCTTTTCTGTCAGTAATGTCATTACATATTATATGACGTACCAAGAGTCAAATTACGTTAATGAAAATGTAAAACCTCAAAGGTCGCGGAAAGGTGGTGTAATTTCAAAAATGTACAGATTAAGAAATTTGTTAAAAAATTCAACGAAAATGCATGCAACTATAACAATTTTTTTCATATTTACGTTTTGTATAAACTTTTGTGTTTGTAAAAAGTATAATAACTATACTTTGTTTAGGGGAATACCAGTGGACACACGTCATTTGCAATATTTTATGAATATGAGCCGATCAGGTGATTTTAATTTCTGGAGATATCCAGGCCTTTTGTACAAGCCCGTGGAATTTGTGGTTAGTCCTGAGAATAAGCCACGTATCTTGGCCGAAGCTGAACGACACGAATTATACTTGACAACGATCCTGGAAGATGTACAGCAGTAAGCCTCCTCCTTTTTTATTTTCATGACATAACTATATCACGCTTATTTTGCCCGAAGAGTTAAGCAGAGGCGTACTTATATAGTACACTAATTTCTCCAGTTATGTTTAAGTCCCATGTAATATGGGGCGGGTCTATTTCCACCAACCGGTCAACACAAATCCAGAATCCGGGCTGGTACTGAGAAATTTCTGACGGAAAAACTCGAAAACACTCTCCGACCTGGGAGTCAAACCCTGGACCTCACGTTCAGCAGTCGCGTTTGCGACTACTAACCTAACGAGGACGTATAAGTTTTATTTGTATACTGTAGTCATCGATCACTTAGTACTTTTTTTAGCCTAGTTTTACCAAGTCTTGTGATCGTGTCATAAATCAGAAGTTGCTAGCGATTGTTTATACCTTACGGTTTTTAGTAAACCGTTTTTGGATAAGCGGGTTGACCGGGTTACGTACTGATTTTTCAGATGAGGTTATTCAAGGTCATCAGTGAAAGCTAATTATATTAATTAATTGTTTTTTTATCTAATCAATAATGCTGTCTAGAACGCGATTATGATAATTTCATGACAAGATTATAATATTATGTTTTATGATTAAAATACGAGATACCATAAAAATGCGTCAGATAAATTGGTTGTAGGTATCCATTTCTAGATAATTTTTGCTTTAATTATCCATAAGACCTACTTAAACAAAATTATAGTCCTAGGAATCTTAAGTACCTATGTACTTAACAGGCATCAAACTTGCCTGCGACGTCCCGCACCTAGCGCTGATACTAATTAGCCTGCCTAGCTGCGAGCAATTTGGAAGTAGCGTTTGGTCCCGCTCGCTTCGCTCGTTCGGCTAACGCGCGGTTGGTCACCGTTCTAACCATACCTATCCCATTTCACCCAGTTCACAATATTTTGATAGTTTATAATCTATCGGAAATAATTCCGATGGATAATAAACTAACGGTTCTCACAATCCGCAGTCTCTATGTAATTCGTCCGTTGGGAGTCCGTTCTAGGCAGTTAAATAGTACTCGGGGTGGATCTACTCTAAATCCACCCACATTATTATCAACACAGCTTAGCTGGGGGGTGCGTGTGCACTCGTCGACGCATTCGGATACAGGTCATCAAATATGCCTGTTATCGCACTCGTGAAGCTCAGACGGCGCCAAGGATCAGTAAGATTGAATTGTCAATCTTACGGTGATAACGTTGCTTAGCGTCTATATAACCATAAATTTTTTGGTGTTTAAAGGCCTCTTAACTTTAAGCAACGTTTATGAATGAGGGTTAGAATCAAATACAAATTCAAATTAAAAATATTTTATTTCCATAAACCTACAAGGGCACTTATGAAACGTCAGAAACTAGGAGCACGGTTCCAATCGGTCGTTTCCTATGGAGAAGAGTCGGCAAGAAACTCCACGGTTATTCTTTTGGCACGGTTAAGCGGATTAAGTTACTAGATATACATCGTCTATTGTGTTCTTTTGGCTTTTACAATATTTTCAAATAACAGCTTAGTGTTATTAGGTATGGGAGGACAGTGTGTAGGTCTTTCAACAAGTACAGGTACTTAACAAATACCAGGTACTTAACAAAAAAATAGAAGATGGTCAGCACAATTCACTAAGCCTACAGCGTTCTCATATTAACAAAATAGAAAATAATCTATATAAAAGATAAATTAATTAGTAAAAACCTATTTTAAATGAAATGGCATGATTGCTATTGCAACTGGAATAAATCTGAATAATTATCATGTCCATGTCAATCAATCAAACTAAGTTTAAAACATGACTTTCCTTATAAATGAAATCTGTAATACCACAACCGCCAAACCATTTTCAAAATATCTGAAACATTTTTCCAGAGCCTTTGACAAGCAGACCGTCAAGACCTACATCAGAACGGATTTAAACTCCTACGATTGGAGCAACTTCTTCCGATTAGATGACATTTACATGTGGCTTTCTGACTTAGCCTTGGCTCATCCCAAAGAAATGACAGTTCATAGCATCGGGAAAACTGAAGAGAAAAGAGAAATCATGGCTGTCAAAATTGTTATGACTGGATGTAAAATGAGGTATTGTAGACATCATCACTCTGATGTTTCATATGGGGCCGCCTCCACGAACGAGAGAATTGCAACGGATCCGTGCTTCTACATCGGGTAATCTCTACGAACGAGGCTTGTTCTGCCAGCGTATCGTTGCGACTCGTAACGGAATTGCCGTGTTTGATGGGGGACGCCTGCGTTAAGACAGCGCGCTCGCCACGCTTTCGCTGCGAGAGCGCCACGTTCAAAAGCGCGGCGGGCGCGCCGCCAGTAGCGATGAGCGCACGGTGATATGATGACGTTTCACTCGCACTCAGCCACTCGTCGCATCGCCGTGATTCTCTCGCTCGTGGAGACGGCCTCGAAGAGAGTGTATAGAAATACGTGGCACGACGATAATATCGCCGCGATTCTTTCGCGCGTGGAGGAGGCCCCTAAGTGCGAATTTGAACAAACGAAACTGAACGCGATCAGCACACCTAAACCGCGTTCAAGAGCTGTCAGTGCCAATATTCCACAGAAGATAAGATGATTAAGAGCGTTTATTCTGGAAGTGGGTAACGTCGCAAATTGATGTAAATACTCTTCCCATGGTGTGTCGGTGCCAACAGGTCCGCGTCCGTCCGCAATATCACGCACCGTGGGAAGCCGCCTAAAGATTTTCCTAGAAATTTTTCAAAGAAATAAAGCATTGGATGAGGATTTTATTGCAAAAATAAAATCCTCATCCACTGCTTTATTTATTTGAAAAATTTGGCAGCTCGACAACGTAAATGAATATTGTTAAGGTTTCAAAATGAATAGCATTGGAATTGTGTGTGTGTTACGCAAATACCCCGCTGATCCCTCGTAGTGGATTACAGCCCACTCCCTCTCATAGAGAGGACGCCTGGGCCCCAGTAGTGGGAACATGCTAAATAGCTAAATTCTGCCTGTCTATGCTCCAGGTCCAAGGTGATGGTGGAAGCTGGTATCCATGCTAGAGAGTGGCTCGGTCCTGCCTTCGTAACATATCTCATCGACGAAATCATACAATCACCGACTTCAGGAAACGACGAAATCAAGGAAATTGCATTGACCTACGAATGGTTCTTCGTGCCTGTTCTGAACCCTGATGGATATGAGTACAGCCATACCACTGTAAGTAAAGATGGGGAGGATCCCCATCCTCAAATATTGTGTAACTCATGGAATGAAAATCCCTTTATTTTGATGGTAAAGCAAACACTATTGATAGACATGTTAGACCTGCTGTCTTGTATGGATCAGAATTTTGGGCCACAAAAGGCATGTATGAAAGGCAATTGCATGCAGCTGAGATGAGATTGCCAAGAGGGATGTATGGTGTTACGCGAATTAATAGAATAGGAAATCTTATCTTATATTATTATTGAAAGGGTAGGCATATTATAAACATTGTCATGTACCTATTAAGATTGTATTATTTTTAATCTTTTGTGCTCTGTAATTTTGCTTACAGCCTGTACTTTTGTCATTTTGTGCATAAATTGTGACTTATAACATCGCCTTGGATGTAGTCTGTAAAGGTGTTATAATTGTGTATTAAATAAATAAAATAAATAATAAATAAAATAAATATTAATTTTTAACCGACTTCAAAAAAAGGAGGAGGTTCTCAGTTCGTCGGATTTTTTTTATTTTTTTATACCAATATATAAAATGAGAAACTGACTGATGGATATATCAACGCAGAGACAAAACTACTGGGACAAGGAACGTGAAATTTTGCACACAGCTTCCTTCTATAATGTGGGGGAGCACTAATAAGGGGTCTTTGATAATTCCACCTTAAGGCTGCTTGTCCACTGGAGCGGAGAGGAGAGGAGCGGAGATGTGCCAAAATTAACCAACAGAATCGCACCTCGGGAGCGGAGTTTTAATTCTATTGGTTAATATTGACACATCTCCGCTTCTGTCCACTGAAGCGGAGAGGAGAAAAGAGGAGCGGAGATGTGCCAATATTAACCAATAGAATCTTGACTCCGCCCCTGAGTTTAGATCAGTGATCCTAAGTCAAGATTCTATTGGTTAATATTGGCACATCTCCGCTCCTCTTTTCTCCTCTCCGCTCCAGTGGACAGGCAGCCTTAGGAGGCGAAAAGGGGGGATTTCGTTTGTGTGAAAAATCTTATTCCCTGAGTTATTAAACTTGAAATTTGGCACAAAAAGGACTAGGCTTGCATGAATTCAAAATAGTGTTTCAATCATTAGACTTTGTGCACAATTTCTGACCACAAAAAGTTAGTACTTTTTGTTAGGTTAGGTTAGGTCATGGTATGGGCATGTGATGCAAAGAAAAGATGAAAATGTAGTCAGGAAAGTTTTGAAAAAAATAACAAAAATTAAAAAGAGTAACAAACGAAATATTAATAAAGAAAACAGTTTTTGGTAATGTTATTGTAGTACCTAAAATGCTCTTATCGGATCCGACAGATTTTTTTTAACATATTGTATAGATAATTTCGGTTGTCTTATTCGTTTCATCTCTCTGATATTTTTTATCCAGATAAACATTATTTTTTTTAGTTTTCTTTATTTCGGCTTTAACAATGAAACTTATGTTCCAGGATCGGCTTTGGAGAAAAAATCGTAACGGAGAAGGAGTAGATTTGAATCGAAATTTTAACAATTCGTTTGGAAGTAAGTTTTTGCAATAAATAGTTTTAGCTAGAATCAATCGTTAAGATTATTGTTTGTTTTAGGCCACATTTATGTAGAAAATTGGATGAAGCCGGCGCGGCGCCAATATGCCAGCGCTTGCCTATCACTGATTTTTAATTGTGTTATTAGTCTGTAAAGGGGTTTGAAGATTTTTGTATGGAGGGTGGCCCTAACGTGAGGCCGCCATTTTGTTTTTTTTTCAGTATCGCGGTGATAATCGAAAGTTATATATTTAGATAGAGGACACTTAAACAAACAAAAAATGTCATATAACATAATATCCTAAAGCGTCACGTTTCGGAGTTATTCACCGAAATATAAGTCGAAAACTGAACCCTGAAACAAGGATTTTTTTTGTTTTTTTCCCTTCAGGTAAGTGGGTAAATATTGAACTATGAAAACATAATTGCGTCATGTATAGGTAACATTTTAGTTAAGAGCGAAAGAGACAAAAATATATGTATACCCCCGCCAAATGAGGACGTGTGTTATATGGTATTTAATGGTATATGTATTATATGGTGCATGGCATGGGCGCGACACCAAGAAAATTCTATTCAGCCTGCCGCTGCCTTCTTGGATGATATTATTTATACCGAATATGATTAACAAATCTTGTTTTTGCTTTATGGTTGTCAATTAATTCATGTAAGTATAAATAACTTAATCAACATGAAGTAATTACAACATAAATAAATAAATGCGATAAAAAAAATCTTACTTTTTTTATTTCTTATCTTTGAATATCTCAGAAACGTGACGCTTTATGATGTTATGTTATATCAAGTTTTATGTTTATTTAAGTGTCCCCTATGCAAATATATGACATTTATTGGGCACCTCGATTTTGAAAAAAAAAACAAAATGGTGGCTGATTTTAGGGCCAAAATCGGATTGACTGTTTCAAATCTGGACGGTTAAAAATAAAAAACCACGACGGGGATGGCATGGTATTGGTTCACTCGCTCACTAGACCCCACTATCCCTTTCGAACCTAACCTGTCCGAGTCGGGGTGTCTAAAGACCCGAGCTCGCTTCGCTCGCTCCTGCATCCTAAGATAGCTTAATAACAGTAGTAGTATCAATAACTTTAACACGCACGTGCACGCGCTTTTGCACGTGTTTCTGTGACAAATAAACTTATTTTTCTTTCTTTCTTTCTTTAACATATACAAAATGGTAATTTTATTACGCAAATAAGTTTTGCGGCACTTTATCCGATAGTGACAGAATGCCGCTAGCGGCACTCTATACACTTTCTTTTATTATATTGATCCGTGCCGTCTACGGAGTATGTATAGAAATAAAACCCTGTTACACCCTGTATACATAATTGTAAAAAAAAAACCTGTCCGATCCGAAAGGGGCACATAGGTATTGCAATAAAATTACCAAAAAGTTATTAAAAATCTTATTATTATTGAAAATAAAAAGATATTGCTAATTAGAATTCACATTTTTAGTACCAAAATTACCCCAAATCCATTAAATTTTCAACAGGGGTCATAAGTTATGAGTTGTAGACACCCGCTAATTGACGGCCCTCCACGCATGCACAAGGTAAAATACCCCGTTGAAAAGAACCGTCACATTCTTTTCAACGGGGTTTTTATTTTATTTCTTCATGAAAATCTAAAATAAATAGACTCTCAGTAAGATACTTAACAACAACCTCACGGATCGGACACAGTTTTTTTACATGTTGTATATTTATGTCGAATCTTAAAATTGATCATATCATGAAATTTTAATGATCATCGACTACTGGTCACATCATGATGTGGCCTGGCCAGATCATTGAATACTCAACGTTTAACGATATGAACACGACGACTACTTCATGATGTGGCCAAACATTAGAGATCATATCGGAAAATAGTTAGATTATCCACCGGTACAGGCGTTGATGTCTCTTTTTTTGTTGTGCATCATGGCGGCGGCATACAAAAAAATCAAACAAAGTAGGGTGACCACGCAATAAATGTAGGTGTACTTTTATTGGGTTTCCAAATATGATATTATGGAAAGCGATCAACTTGGAAGTAGCGTTCACCAGCCGCTGCCGCGGCGTCAAATGCAACATGACACTTAAAAATTGTTTCCCTTTTTTTTACCCCGTCCAAATGGGTTAGGTTAGGTTAGGACTGTAACAAACCGCGCGTGAGGCGAGCGAGCGAAGCGAGCGGTGCCGTGGTAGCGGCCGGCGAGCAGTACTTCCAAGTTGGTCGCAGTTACTTGACTATTTTTACTACACCTTACATCATGGATACTCTACATTAATGATATGGCCAAACGTCGACTGACATATCATTAAACGTTAATGTTTAAACGATAGGGCCAATGTTAGCTGGCCATTTCATGAAATGGTCAATTCTAAGATCTGGCTACGACACATAGATATATAATCAATAAGAAAACTTTGCCTTAAAATGGCACAAAACAAAATAAATTATTTAAGTTTCCCTATTTTTATTCAGCCGTCGGCATAAGTACTGTCAAAACGGCGGATACTTATTGCGGGCCGTCGGAATTTTCTGAAAAAGAATCTAAAGCTATGAGAAGGTTTGTGGCCTCTGAGAGCAGTGGCTTAGAGTATTACCTCGCTTTTCACTCTTATGGACAGAACATGATTATACCGTATGCCGATAGCAAGGAACATTTAGAAAACTTTGATGAAGTGGTGAGTGACAAACTTGGAATAAAAAAGGAGGCAATTCGCATAGTTTTAGAACTAATCTCATCTCAATCTGTCAAAAAAAAGTGTGTGTGTGTGTGTCAGCCGAATTCCATAATACAATAGGCAAAGTCTTTGAATATGCAATAGGCGAAGAGGGTAAATAAACGCAACTCTCAAAAAAAACGGTGATATATCTAGATCGTAGTGTGAAATATGTAATATGGGAACACCCAAATACTCCGAAATATTTTATTCCGAATTTCGATGTTCCGATTTTCAAAAGTCCGAATTTCATAATCCCTAAGAATTATAATGTCTATTGTTAAAAATCACGAAATTTATTTTACCGAAAGTCGTAAATGCGATTTGTTTGTTTTCCGATTTTCATACGTTCGAAGAATCAAATGCTCGAAGGGTTCTCGGTCCGAAGCACGTCATTCCGATTTACAATACTTCGAATAAACTACTAAAATTAGGATTCTGATTCTGATTCAATTAGTATAATATTTAGTTAGGCATATTTTAAAAACTATGAGTTTTTAATTTAAAAACGTACTTATTAATATTTGTGTATGAATACAATTTTTTTGTGTTTTCTTCTTATCTCTTATTGTTGGTGAATCATTTGGGCTAGGTTGGGTTAGATCAGTGACCATAAACGCGCGAAGTTGAGCGACCGAAGGGAGCGTGCCGCGACAGTGGCCGCCGAATGCCAGATCCCCTCTATTGTTGGTGGATCATTTGGGTTAGGTTAGGTTAGATCAGTGACCATTAACGCGCGAAGGCGAGCGACCGTAGGGAGCGTGCCGCGGCAGCGGTCGCCGAGCGCCAGATCCCCTATTGTTGGTGAATCATATTTATGGGTTAGGTTGGAACTGTGACCAGTGTGTTTTGTTGTCTTGCTTTTTAGTTTTACAAGTCCTTTTTATTTCGGAATTCTAATTAATCGGTACTTTAATAATCGGAATTCGTATTTTTGATGTTTCGAATTATCACTAAGTCGGACTTTTTGTTATTCGATCTATTGAAACTCTGTCTTTTGAGAATAGTAATTATAAACGTTAGGAGAATTGAAATTTTGGAATTTTAAAAATAGGATGAATGATAAATCGGAGTTGTTATATAAGGGATTTTGAACCATTCGGAATTCTGATAATCGGTATTTTGAAATTCGTATTTGTGACTTTCGGAATAAAGTTTTTCGTATTTATGTAGTGTACCCATGTAATATGTTATTTTTCTCAAACATGCTTAGACATTTGAACATTATTTTGACAACCTTCTTCGAGATAAATCGAAATTGCTGTACTGGTCAAAAACAAGTGATCTCCCGGCCGGCAATGTTACTGTGAAAATCCATATCTGTCCTGTTTAGCGGTCAAATATAAATAACAGGCAAAATTTCACATACGTATTGAGTATCGATATAATCATAAAAAGATTGTCTACAGGCCTGTGTTTAATCGATCCCTAAATAATTCGTAAAAATATTATTGAGCAATCTATTATAATAATTGCGCCTCTTTTTTCTAAACCACAAATAATTCCTAGTTTGGGATTTTAAAAATACTAGACAGCCAAGTAACTGCGATAAACTTGGATGTAGCGCTCGCCGGCCACTGCCGCGGCACCGCTCTCTTCGCTCGCTTGGCTAGCGCGTGGTTGGTCGTACCCCGACGGTACCGTTGCTTAGTAACCAACCTGTGAGAAAAGGCCAGAAAGTTTTAAAAGTCTGCTTCATTAGAAGGTCAATAAGTTTTTACAGGATCATTTAAATATTTTTGTTTCCGAAATTACTCATGATTTCAATTTACTACAGTAGCGATCCTTGGCCCCGTTATCAGCTGCAGTTACTTGAATACCGTTATTAAGTATTAACTGGAGTTTGTGTTTCCAGAATGAAAAATGCACGGAAGCCGCAGCAAAAATCGAAACTAAATTTAAAACCATGTACGCTACTGGCACAGCCTACGATACACTTGGTAAGGGCTTTATGTATTTTTTTATATACAAGGTGAAAACGACAATACGACATGATGTGACCAAGCCTATGTACTAAAAGTGAGCAATCTCGCAAATAGTTTGTCAAATATTTCGCCGTTTTGATTAATTTGGCAATATTACTCTGTATGGAAATGTGAAATATCGCTAACTAGTGAACTAAAATATTGATAATAAAATGCATTAATTAATATCGTTACACAATCGATCACTAATATAGAACTAGATACACAATCCCAAACAAAAGTTCTCTTAAAAGTGTCACCAAATTGTGTTTAAACAAAGTCGATTATTACTTTCAACAGGTTACACGATATCAGGAGTCAGCAGTTGTTGGGTCAAAAGGACGTATCATGTTCCGTAAGTACCAACCATTGTTCAGGAGTTAGCTAAGCCACGGTATCCTAGAAGAGAGGTATCTGCCACATAACGACCGCTGTGCCGGCTGTCATGAAAATCATGAGCGTGGTTTGAATTTACGGTGCCATAAAATGCTCTCTAGGAAAACACAAGTTACATTCATAAATAAAGTTTCAGGACTGATGACCTTGTGAAGACCGCAGGAATCTGTTGGATTCTGGAAGCATAGAACCGGTCAAACGGGAGGCCTAGAGCTGGCATAATCAACTTATTTCCATACAAACCAAGCATGTAATTTTTTGCTCGCACTAGGACACAATAAGTCATGACGTATTTAATTGACTAATGGCTTTGAATGGTGTCCACGACAAATCTTGTGCGCTCAAATTTTTAAGCACTGCTGAAAGCCAGTGACCAGATACAAATCCAGGCTGCTATGTCGCAACACATAAAAGTTTTTCTGATTCCAGCTATGTAGTGACGTTTGAATTAAGAGACGGTGGCTTTTATGGTTTTGCTTTGCCCGTACATAAGATCCTGCCGACTTGCCAGGAGACAATGGACGGGCTAATCTCTCTGCTGACTCCCAAAACGCCTGCGTATGACTATACTCCCAAAATGTTTCGCGCGACATACGACTCTACGAATTCTGCCCGAACGCAGTTTATTTTGGACAAAATTGTGATTGTTTTTAATTTATTTTTATTTATTATAGTGAGGTTTGATTGAATTGTGTTTGATTTATAAATGATTTTTTTTCTGTAAGTAAGTTTGTCAGATGGAAGAGAAAAATTCACGATCGTGAGCTATGGAAGAGCCTGGGAGAGGCCTATGCTAAAAAGCAAAGCAGTCTGGAGAATTATGATGTCTAAACCTTTAATTTAAATAAATTGTAAAACTAGTTATATAATTTAGAGAGCATTGGTGGCCCAGTGGTAACGGCCCCGACTTAAGCGTTGTAGGTTGTGGGTTCGAACCCAAGCAGGCGCTTTACTTTGTGTAAATAATTTTATCACCACTACTCTCAAAACGGTGAAGCGGTGCATGTCTTAGAACCAAAATTCGGACATGTGACTTCTACCAACCCACATTAGGCCCACGTGGTAGATTACAGCCCACTCCCTCTCACAGAAAGGAGGCCTGTGTCCCAGCAGTTGGAACATTAATAGGCTGATTATACATAATTATGATCATGAAAATTAGTTTTAAGGATTGCTAATAAAAGCTACCTATTTGAAATTAAAATTGTAGTAGGTTTGTACAAACACTTCTACACGTCAATCAAATTTTAAAACTAGATGAAGGCGGCGTTTCCTTTTTTTCTGCTTGATCCTCAATTTTTATTGATATGTCACGTACAACTACAACTTTTTTTGCGAAGTGTCGAAGTACTGTGTTTTGCAACAAAAACATCATCATCATCAGCCTATTAATGTTCTCACTGCTGGGACACAGGCCTCCTCTCTGTGAGAGGGAGTGGGCTGTAATCCACCACGCGGGCCCAGTGCGGGTTGGTAGATGTCACAAGTCTTCGAATTTTTTGGTTCTAAGACATGCCGGTTTCCTCAAGATGTTTTCCTTCACCGTTTTGAGAGCAGTGGTGATGAAATTATTTACACAAAGTAAAGCGCCTGCTTGGGTTCGAACCCACCGAACAAAAACATATTACAGTATTATTGGCCTTAACCATTTCATTGGTAAAATAGAAGATAACTTTGTTCTTCTATTAGTTATCAAAGTTATGCATTTAAAACGCTGGTGCCAGCGTAGGTAGGTTTTTTTTTATAGAATTGCCTTATCGCCTTCACAATATTACCACAAGAAGTAAAGGACTTTTTTTTTAAGTTCAAACACGCAGAGGACATTTCGCTCTCCTTAAGCAATCATCAGTGTTCTGCTCTTATTTGATCGCCAAGCCTTGGGGCTTGGCGAGATATGGAGTGGAGCTGAGTTCTATTAGAAAATTCTCAATAGGCTCGCCATTAAATGACGTTGTACTAACAACATAATATATTTAGCGTAACACCTCTGCAGACCCCTATGGAGAATAAAAGTTTGATGTTCCGCATGTATACAACCTCCAGTATAAATCTAATACATCAATGTTACTTAAACTTCTTAATAACACTACGGTTCACAAATCAATGAACCAGTAGCCATTGGAACCGTTTTGAGACAGTAACCATTACGGTTTTATCGATGGCGCCTCACACAGTATTGATCAGTATGATAGTTTACTGTCAAATTGGATCGTATTAATTCTGCTACTTCGTTATCACATGACAGTTTCATACTGCATTTGCTTTTAACCGTATGGACCTTATATTACCTATGTATTAATTTTTTTATGCAATTTTGAGCTAAAACTACTGCTAAAGTACATCTAACACAGATTGCGTTGGCACCAGTCCTTCCAATATTGGCAATTGTTTTTCCCACAGCATAACACGAACCAACAAAAATCGTACACATTATTTAATTTTGCTAATGGTATTCTTAACTTCCACAACAGAGTATTTTTGAGTTTGTGATACAGAAAGGGACTGTCATCATTTTTTGCAATGATTATTAATAAGAAGTGGTATTTCTTCTTATTTAAAACACTGTAGATTCTAGTTTAGGGGCCGCCTCCATGAGCGAGAGAATCGCAACGGATCCGCGCTTCTACGTCGGGTAATCTCCTTGAACGAGGATTATTCCGCCAGCGTATCGTCGCGACTCGTAACGGAATCGCCGCGTGTCCGCGATGACTCGTACTGGAATCGCCGTGTTTGTTGTTTTACCGCAGGCGTCTCGCCCGCGTTATTTATGCGACGATACGCTTCCGCCAGCATATCGTCGCTTGTCCGTGGAGATTACCCGACGGCGACGTAGAGGCGTGGATCCGTCACGATTCTCTCGCTCGTGGAGGCGGCCCCTAAGCTAAAATCTACAGTGTTTTAAAAAAGAAGAAAGACCGCTTCTTATTAATAATCGTTGCTAAAAAGTATGACAATCCCTTTGTGTATTACGAACTCAAAGATACTATGTTATGGAAGTTAAGAGTACTATTAGCAAAATTAATAATGTGTACGATTTTTGTTGGTTCGTCTTATGCTGTGTGAAACACAATAGCCAATATTGGAAGGCCAGGGGGCCTTCTACTAATTTACAAACGTCACCATTGAGAGACCATTGTGACGTTTGTAAATTAGTAGACTTGGCCCCCTGGTGGCGTGGTTGACAACGCAAGGTTAAATTTACTTTAGCAGTAGTTTTAGCTCTAAATAGCATTAAAAAAAAATACATAAAAATACTGGAAATAAAAACTTATATAAAACAGCACAAAAAAATACATTTAATATAAAAGGAAAATAATACAAACAGTACAAAATATGATGGAAATAACCGCTCTCAACTCTAAGGCTCTATTACCGAAGAGGTTCAGTCTGACCCGTCTATGTTTGGCGACCATAATTTCGGTGAGACCAGTTATAGTCTCTTCACATGTAGGAATGATCTGGGAAGGTGGGAGCGCGTGACCGTAGGACCCGGTGTCACGAAGCAGGAACGTGAAGACGTATCTGGGAACGCAGATGGTTATACTGCAGGGTAATTGCGTAGAGTACGACACAACTTAGATGTAGCATAGATTTGAAAATTTTCATTCATTCATTTCAATTTCCCGAATGTATTTGGCTATACAAATTATTGCGTTTTCGAAAGATCATTTTCACCTAGAGCAGTAATATTGATTGGTGATTTTGAAGGTGCACTCAGTTAGGATGGTTTACGAATTTTGCCGATACTACATCTAAGTTGTGTCGTACTGTAACACACTAGCTATTGCAATGCTTTTCATTTTGACAATATTCATCTCATTGCGATATTAACGCTGACGAATTTTTCAAACATACCTAATGAAGCAATGGAACCATCCATTGCTTGAAAAGGGTGACCACACCCTTTTCATGTCCCATGAACCAGATATGGTTCAGGTTGATTTTTTAACTATTGTGTCTACTTCGTGGACAGTGAAAGTGTTATGGGGACATTCAGTCCCCATTAACAAGACCATCCATTGCTTCATATGTTTTTAGGATTTATTATTATTATTTTAGGATTCAACCATGATTTTACCCAAATAATTAGTTTAGTAACGTCTTAAATGTTAGATCTGCACTCACAGTTTTTGATTTACAACAATATTTTGGATTTAAAAGACTGTTTATTTTTAGGGTTCCGTAAAAATTCAAAAGAAAATTCAAAATTCCAAAAATTATTTATTCAAACTAGGCTGAGAATCAGCACTTTTCGAACGTCAAAATTACATAAGACAGTCCCCCAAAACGCCCACCCTTCACCACTTCACACCACGAATAAGTGGCGCAAAAAACTCCCCAGCAGCACAGCTGTCTGTTCAGTTAGAAAAAAAATATTTTATATAATAGTATGCAAAATAATTCACATTAATATACACACTAAAAAAATTTAAATTGCGGGTTATTGTTCCTTGGTCCTTTGGGTTTGGTTTCCGCACTTAGTCCGTCAAATGAACCATTGTACGTGGGCCATGGCGGCCGTTTGGGGGGGTTATTCCATCCAGCCCACCTCCCTCCAGAAGTTAATTAAAGCTCCTGGTTTGTTTAGAACATCAGTGTAAGATCTGGGTGACCCGAGGGTTTCTGTTCTAATCTGGGTGACGCCTGTGCATTCAAAGAGCACGTGCGCGACGGTCTCCTCGGCCTCCATGCAAGCCCTGCACAGAGGACTGTCCGTTATGCCTATCGTGTGGAAATGTTTGTTTAGCGAGCAGTGTCCTGTGATGGTCCCCGTCACCAGGCGCAGGCTATTTCTGTCCAGGCGACGCCTGGTCAGCTTGCTATCCAAGAATGGCATAGCTTCCTTGGACTGCCTGCAGCCTGGTGTCGAATTCCACCAGGTCTCCGCTTGTGTGTGGGTGAGCTCCTGTAGCCACCTGCGTATTTGGTTGAAGGGGATGGGAACGATAGGTTCGGGTCCACAGACTGCCGTGCTGGATCCTCGTCTAGCCAGTTCGTCAGCTGCGTCGTTGCCTAGCGATCCACCATCCTTTTATCCATTGTAGTGTCACCGTGTTGCGGCTAGATACCGTTAATTGTTCTAGTTCATTGTGACATTCTAGTGTTAGCGTTGAGGTAATACATTTTTTCTGTAGGGATTGGAGAACTGAGGCACTATCGGAGAGTATACGTATATGCGTGTCCGCAACTCTCCTGGCTTTTAGGGCGTGGACCGCTTGTATGATGCCCACACACTCTGCCTGATAGACGGTGTTGAACATTCCCAGCGGGCTGGATATATTTATGTTGAAGTCGTGTGAGAAGACTCCTGCGTGCCGGAGTTGGTCTTCGATCCATCGGTGTATACTCTCATCTCTTTCGGGCCTGAGTAGTCACACTGTTCTTCCGTGAGTATTATGTTGTAGTGCCTTTGAAAGTGGTGCGTTTTCGGGGCTTTATCACAGGGTGATGCCATCATTGGTCGTCGTTTGATCGCTTCTTCCCTTATGCGTGTGTGCTTAACTCTGGAGTCTTTGCTTAGGGTTCCTGATAAGTGGAGCCTAAAGGCAGTCAGGCTCGCCTCCTCCCGCACGATGAGGTGCAGAGGTAGCAGTCCCAGCATTGCCTGTAGGGCGGCAGTGGGTGCAGTTCTCATACTGCTAGTGATTGCAACACAAGCGAATCGCTGCAGTTTCTCGAGTTCTCTTTGAGCTGTACTCAGGTCTGTCCTGGGCCACCAGACCAGTGAGCCGTATGTAATGATTGGTCGGATAACTGTGGTGTATAACCAGTGGGTGACCTTGGGGCTAATCCCCCAGTTCCTGCCAAGCAGTCGCACTGCCACAAGGATATGCTAGCTTTTGTGGTGATATAGTTCTTGTGTTTAGCCCAGTTCAATTGTTTATCCAAAAAGACGCCCAGGTATTTGGTTTCAGTTGAGAGGCTTAGGGTTGTTCCAAAGAATCGTGGTAGTTGTAGCGTCGTCAGTTTTCTCTTTTTTGTGAAGAGAATCAATTCGGTTTTTGTGGGGTTCACTGAAAGCTGGTGGTTGTTGCACCATTCCTCTACTATTTTCAGGGCTTGACGCATGAGGTTGCATAGGGTGTTTTCGTGGGTCCCGTTTATTATTATGGTCATGTCATCGGCGTAGCCTACAGTGAAATAACCTTTATCATTTAGTGTTTTGATGAGGCTGTCCACTACTAGGTTCCATAGAAGCGGTGAGAGGACGCCCCCTTGCGGGCAGCCCTTAGCAACGATGGCCCTTGTAGTTTCATTGACTGTAACTCGTACAGCTCTAAGTTTGAGCATGTTGGTGATCCAGCCACTCAGGGTCGAGTCTATGTTGTGTCTGTCTAGGGCCGTGTTTATGCTACTGAACGTAGTTTTGTCAAAGGCGCCCTCAATGTCAATGAAGACGGCCAGTGCTGAGCATTTGTGGTACACTGCGCATTCAATCTTAGAAACCACGCTGTGCAGCGCTGATTCTGTTGACTTGCCTGAGGAGTACGCATGCTGTTGTTTGTAAAGTGGTTTTGCCCGGAGAGGTCCGTCTCGGATGTGCCTATCACAGAGTCTCTCGAGGGTTTTCAGAAAGAAGGATGTAAGGCTGATGGACCTATAGGCCTTTGGTTGCGTATAATCGGTCTTGCCGGGTTTGGGTATGAAGATGACTTTCACCTCGCGCCATGCGAGAGGTATGTGTCTAAGTGCTATGCAGGATCGGTAGATCTCCACCAGCCATGGTGTTAGATAATCTACCCCCCACTGCAGTAGGGCTGGGAAGATGCCATCCAGCCCTGCCGACTTGTATGGCTGAAAGGTGTTGATAGCCCACCTTACTCGGTCTTCTGTTACTATGGTGCGGGCTCTAGACCAGTCTTGATCCGTTGGGGTCCATTCTGGTACAGCATCCCAGGTTCTGTCCTCTAGGACTCTACAGTCTGGGAAGTGAGTTTCGAGAAGGACCTTACTGGTTTCATGGTCAGTTAATGTGTATGAGTTATCGGGTTTCTTTAGCGCGCCAAGAGTTTGTAGCGGTTAGACCGCCACATACAAAAAACTACGAAACAAAAAGACATGACGTCACACAATTCCTACATCTCGCAGTTAGAGTTTACTGAGCGAATAACATAGATAAGACTATCCGAAATCAACATATGGGCAGTTGCCCGCCAGATATAACACCCGTCTGGTTGGAGGATCCTCCCTTTTCTATGGTGGATGAGTGAACTTTACACCCTGTTCCTCATACTCCTAAATTGGTGACCCCGACGTGATGAACGTCAACGCAGCCTTCGTGCAACTACTTCAGCGTGACGTCATAATCATCACTCCCGCAAGCTTT
The DNA here is from genome assembly GCA_948150665.1 of Conistra vaccinii. Lineage (NCBI taxonomy): Eukaryota > Metazoa > Arthropoda > Insecta > Lepidoptera > Noctuidae > Conistra > Conistra vaccinii. The sequence goes on from OX411326.1 coordinate 19,841,328, forward strand.
CGTGAGGCGAGTCACACAGCCAGCCAGCACCCACGGCTTCAACGGGTATCCTGACCACCAGCATGCAGCGAACGCGCATTCCTGGTCATCACCCTCAGCCACATCACCCCGACTCACTGGGGAATCACCGCAATCACCTCAATCACCGCAATCACCTCAATCACCGCAAGCACCTCAATCACCGCAATCACCACAATCGCCGCAATCACCGCAAACAGTTCCGACCCACCGTGAACTGTGCGGCACCCGGTTCCGACTCACTGGAACCACAATCACCATCGCCGCAATCACTGCAGACAGTTCCGACCCACTGTGAACTGAGCGGCACCCGGTTCCGACTCACTGGAACCACAGCTGGCACTGTGAAGCATCGCAAGATCCAAGACTCAGCCCACTATCGACCTCCGGTCTCCGGAGGGGAGTGATGTAGCGGTTAGACCGCCACATACAAAAAACTACGAAACAAAAAGACATGACGTCACACAATTCCTACATCTCGCAGTTAGAGTTTACTGAGCGAATAACATAGATAAGACTATCCGAAATCAACATATGGGCAGTTGCCCGCCAGATATAACACCCGTCTGGTTGGAGGATCCTCCCTTTTCTATGGTGGATGAGTGAACTTTACACCCTGTTCCTCATACTCCTAAAAGTTCGGTCCTGGTCGGTTGATAGGATCTTCCTTACCCTTGCGGCTTCATTGTTTGTCTCGATGGATTCGCAGAATTTACGCCATGCTGTCCTCCTGGCGGTTCTGATCTGCTTTTTGTATGTATATTGGGTCTCTTTGTACGCCTCCCAGTCGTCAGGGAGTCTAGTGTTTTTAGCTCTGTTAAATTGCTTAGGCAGCGCATCTCTGAGTTTACCAAGTTCAGCATTCTTCCAAGGGTTCCTTTCGTTCTTGGTTCGTGGCGCTCTTAGTTTGCAGCATGCGTGGTATGCTTCAGTTAGGTATTATAGGTCCCTTACCCTTACCCCCTTAGGTATACTAGGTAACAATTTGCTACCTGGAATATATGACTTTGTAAGTTTCGACTTTTTGGGTCTCCACCGGAAATGGAAATGATAATATTTCTAAGCGACTTTAAGGCAATAGTTTTTGGGATATTTTATGAACTTAACCTGTGGTCTTTAAAATTAATACTGTAAATATTCATCCCAACTACGGAACCCTTCACTGTGCGTCCCACACGCGATTGGCCGGTTTTTCACCCAAATCAGGTTTAATAAATAATATAGGTACCTACACAATTTGAAATTATTTTCTCTTTTTAAAAACCGACTTCCAAAAAGGAGGAGGTCCTATCTTCGTAGATTATGTATTTTTTTAGTAATGTATATCCTAGAGGGATACATACATAAAAAAATAAATTACATTTAAAAAAATACATTACATTACTTTCGACTTTTGTGGACCGATTTTGAAAATTCTGTTTTGTTTGAAAGGGTATGCACTCGAGGTGGTCCCTTATACATTTTATTAACTTTTCTTGGGTAGTTTTTGAGTTAGCTTCAATAAAACGTATTTTTCCCAGTTAATCTTGGGCTCAAATGTCCGAAAGACTGATGCAACTCGATAACAATTAAAATTTTATTGTGTCTCATTATAGTGACAGTCAAGCGGTGTTATAAGTTCCCGTCACTGTTATTGGCATCTAACAGGTAGTGGTATTCGAATTTATGTGGGGTAGATACCACCACAACTATAAAGAGAAAAATAAAAGCTATTTACAAAAAAAAAAAACCACCATCTTCCAAATAAAAACACTACAAAGTGAAAAAAACTTTAATTTCAGAAGTCGGTGGCAAACAACGAAAATTCAAAACCAAAGACATCGACTTCCGAAATTAAAAAACTGTGTTTTTATTTGGAAGTTGGTTATTTTTTTTTGTAAAAAGTTTTTATTGAAATTATTTTTCGGCCTTTTTGTTTTTTTTTTCCCATAGCGCTCAATATAATAATTCCAGGAAATATAATCCGTTCATAAAAAAGTGAATTACCTCACGCCAAAAGTTTTTTTCACCCAACTGGCACTGTTGCCGGAAACACGTAGACCTTGTACAAAAAAAAAAAAACGTTATTCACAGTAAAAATTCAAATATGTACAATCTCTGTGTCAATAATATCTATAGAGATCAATTTTACACTCACCCAAAGTGTCGAAGGTGGTGCCAACACTGTATTTTATGCCGAACCTTCTATAAATTTTCACTATTGCCTGTTTACCGAAATTTTCCTGAAAGGAAAGATCAAATTGGTAGGTTCCCGATAAGACAATAAAATGGTAGTCAGAAAAATACTAAATAAAAGCATACACACAAACATTACCTTCACGAAAAGAAAACAAAAAGTACAAAATGAAACTGAGACGTGAACCAGACTTACTACAACTATACCCACCCCGCACGAACTATGGTAGGAAAAGTATCATGTATGAAGGATCCAAATTATATAATAAATTACCGAAATGCATCAGAATCCAAATCCATGACTACTTTTAAAAAACTACTCAATCTGTACATCATAAAAAACTCACATTCTTTACAATAATTTCGAGCCACATCCAGCTACGATCTGTGTTGAACGGAAACTTACTTGTTTACGTATTTGATGTTTTGAGCCCGTTTATCAAGCGAACATTGAGTTATTTTTTTCTAACTACCCACAAATCATTGTACAATGTCTAGTTTTTGTAAAATACCCAACAATATCGACTTATGTTTTAGTTTTAATATTCTCATATAAGTGAATGTGTATTCATATGTGAATAAATTTATCTCAAACCATTGTACAGCTCATTGCGCTGATTCCGAATCTATTTTAAACTCAATTTGAACAAAAATGGTACTTACTGCTCTTATCGCTAGCGCGGCAGTATTATACAATGTGTTTGGTCTCGGACTGTACAAACTTTAAGGGAAGGTAGTTTGCTCTATTTTATCAATAAAATTATTCTACATGGGGGGTCGGAACCCAACCCCCCTGAATGGCAGCCATTTTTGTATTTTGATCGCATTTTTTCGTAAAATAAAAACTTTTAATAAGTGAAAAGTATTAACAATGGGATAAATAACTCAAATATTGACAATAAATGCTGCATCATATTGAAATAAATGCTAAAAGATCATTTTCACGTTAAAATTAACATTGTTTTTTTAGTTCATTAAGGTTATTACAAAATTCACCCCCGGGAACTTTCTTTTTTTATCTACTCGCCTAATAGATATTTAATTTACCTAAATAATGATACCAAAAACTTGATTCTATGACAATTGGTTTAAGAGATATTGGTGTTGGAACATAGGCTTGCGTAGGTAGTGAGTTCATAACGATTTGGTTTTTCTGTAGACATTTACAGTGATGATCAATGATAAACAGGGAACAAGTATTAACTATTATTTAATATTTACAAAAATATAAAATTTGGCCCCCCTCCACCATTTTGAAGGCACGCAGTAGCTCGGATCAGCCATAATTTCTGCAGCAGCAACGCGAAAACGCCCAGCAGCTCTTTTCTGGTGTTGATCTGAACTTTTTGCTTCATCCAACCGCAAAGATAGTCCAGTGGCGTTAACTCTGGTAAACGCGGTGGCTCTTTGTGGTGCGGGTGGTCTTTGGGGATGGATGAAGCCAGTCAACACCTGAGAAGAGCTGCTCGGCGTATTCGCGTTGCTGCAGCAGAAATTTTGGCTGATCTGAGCTACTGGTACTGGTAATACTGGTATTCAGCTGCATCCTGTTAGACTGGACGCCGATCTCAACATAGTTGGGAAAACGCTAGGCAGATAGATAGTACTTATTCTTTGTTTATGCAGATAGATAGTACTTATTCTTTGTTTATCATTGATCATCATTGTAAAACTACAGAAAAACCAAATCGTTATGAACTCACTACCTACGCAAGCCTATGTTCCAACACCAATATCTCTTAAACCAATTATCATAGAATCGAGTTTTTGGTATAATTATTTAGGTAAATTAAATATCTATTAGACGAGTAGATAAAAAAAGAAAGTTCCCGGGGGTGAATTTTGTAAACCTTGATAAACTAAAAAAACAATGTTAATTTTAACGTGAAATTGATCTTTTAGCATTTATTTCAACATGATGCAGCATTTATTGTCAATATTTAGGTTATTTATCCCATTATTAACACTGTTCACTTATTAAAAGTTTTATTGCACGACTCTTAATGCGAAGCATTAGAGTGTGCTCTACGATCGAAAAATTTTTTTTGCCCCATTTCTGTAACTGTTTTTATTGTTACACTCCTGCTAGTACACAGAACCTACTTAATTTATATACCATTGTATAGATGATTAAATGGAGATTAATACTGTACTTTTTAACAATTGATTTTATGCAGCAGAAATGGAAAAAGCATCAAAATAGTTGAAAAAAATTTCCTGTCCGTCAATTTATGAACCCTGAAAACATTGTAGCTTGCGATAAAATCAATTAATCGAGTCAATTTTTTTTTTGTACATTCGTTTCAGCCGTAGAAGGAACCCTATTGAAAATGGCTCTTTTATTCAAAGTAGTTTAATTATAATTAATAAAATACTAACTAAAATATAATATCTTTATCTAAATATTTCCAACCGTTGTCCGTAAGTTGCCTAGCAACCGCCAAGTAAATATCTTTGTCAGTCTTTGACATTACGACTTCATGAAAAGTGATAAATTGTTCATTTTTGTTAAAAACTATGTTTTGAATTTCTTTTTCGTTTATGAATATGAGGCGTGCACTTTTGGATTTTCCAAACTATTTTTAATTTTAAGAAAATTGGACATTAAATTCCAAAGTTAAAGTACTTTTAGTATGCACGCTTCGTAAAATGCGATCAAAATACAAAAATGGCTGCCATTCAGGGGGGGTTGGGTTCCGACCCCCCATGTAGAATAATTTTATTGATAAAATAGAGCAAACTACCTTCCCTTAAAGTTTGTACAGTCCGAGACCAAACACATTGTATAAGCAAGGTAAAAATAAATACGTTCCGTTGATCACTCGGTCACCGTGGAAAAGTCTGAAACTATCAGAGGGTTGAGATCACTTACCATCTCACCGTAATTTTCAAGATGTTTTACCCTATCACCAAACGGTATGATGAGTTTCTGGCCGTAAGCGTGAAAGGAAAAGTAAAAGCGAAGATTTTGTCTCCTTTCCCTGATAAAGTCTGCCAGTGCTTTCGATTCTGGCTCAGAAAAAGGATGACTTCCACAATAATATTCGTTTTTCGGGTTTTTACTTGTACCGTATTCTGAAAAGAAAAACATGATATTTTTATTTAAATACATATAATATTCAAAATATTAAAGGTTCTGTGGCTTGACAGCACAGAGCACGTAGACGTCTTCGCTAAAGGCGGCATTGTCAGCAGTTAGTGTTTTACTCGCACTACGGCACAAACTACGTATAAAAATTGACGATTTTAAGGGCGATTCGTGAGTCGTGACATAAATTGTGCGCTCAACGCACTTTCGACGCCACGAAATTTTATTAGTAGGTACTGCCGCTTCTAGACGCTGCCGGTGCGCCGGTTCTGTGTTGCACACAATTAAGTTAAGTCATATTCGTTGCAGTCCTAAAAAGAGATGGAGCTATATACAAGACGTACCTACCTATAGCGATATCCCTTTTTCGCACTGCAACAATGATGGCTTTCATATTTTCCTAAACAGTTTCCCTGTTTTCAGGCCAGAAAACTGCTTACGTTCAAATGTTGAATAATAATAATTTATTTTGCAAACGGAGTTTCAAATAACATGTTTACATGTCAAATAAGATGCTAGAAGAGGTCAGTGTTTCCTATCCGACTACAACGAAAAGAAGCAGCACAGTACCCTAATTACGTAATGCACGATCCATAAGAAATTGAAATGAATTGAAACAGATTGCTGGTTCATTGTTTTATAAGTTCGAAAAAATAAATTGAGCAGATTTTTGGTATGTGATAACAAATTTCCCAATTTAATTGTTATGTGCCTACATTTTTGTGAGAATAATAGTATCTAATTATTGTTATTCGTTTATGTGTTATGTTCGTACTAATTATATACATGTTGATTTATGTAATTGGTTTCTTAAGCCGTGTAAATCAAATAAATAAATAAAGGGTGATTAAAATTGAGTGTCCACCTCGGGAGCAACACTATTTTAAGCTCGAGTGACGATCTTTGAATCGCTGCGCTCAGGATTCTACTTTAGAATCCTATGCTTCGCTCTGGATTCAAAGAAACACTCTCGCCTTTAAAATAGTTGTTTACTCCCTAGGCAAACAATCTCTCACCTTCCGCCTGACGCAGGTCCTCACCGGACACGGTTGTTTCGGGAGGTACCTGTTTCGCATAAGGCGGGAGGAAACGCCCGGGTGTCACCATTGTGTGGATCGTCCGGAGGACACGGTGGAGCATACGGTGGAGGTTTGCCCGGCTTGGGTGGACCACCGCCGTGTCCTCGTGGAGGCGATCGGCGGCAGTGACCTCTCGCGTCCAGCCCTGGTCCAGGCCATGGTGCGGAGCGAGAGGGCATGGCAAGCCGTCACCTCCTTCTGCGAAGCAGTAATGCTCGCGAAGGAGGAGGCGGAGCGCGCGAGGGAGTGGCAGAGGCCGCGCCCTACCAGCCCTAGCCGCCGCCGCCGTAGGAGACTTCCCGGGCGTCGGGAATTGATAGCGCTCCGATTTCCGGCCACCGTAGGCGCGGGCCTGCGGACGGAGAGCAGAGGGCAACTCGCCGTCCGATAAGGACCAGGCCCGGGTCGACGGCGCGTCGTGTTCCACGCGCGCCTCAAAGAGATGTCAGCAAAACTGACGGGGTCCGTTAGGGCCGATGCCTGCCGGGGTTGCGGGTAGTCCCAAGGGGAAACCGTGGCCCCTGGCATGGCAAGGGAAGGAACACGGGTGGGTTTTAGTCAGTAAAAGTCTGACACGCCCTTCCGCTCCGCCCAGAGCGGGAGAAGTCATTGGATGATTTCACACCCAAAAAAAAAAAAAAAAAAAAGGCAAACAATCTAATAATTTGTTATCTGACTGACGGTCAAAATAGTTTTTTTTTTTACCCAGGCATATCTCCGTTGATTGATTGAAAAAAATAACACCACATTCACGATCAGGGCCCACCCTAACCATACCACATCGCAACCACAAAATGTGGGCAAGCAGTGGTTACGTGATAATAGTGTTGGTGCAACTACTTGCAGTTGCGTTGTGGTGTGGTTGTCGTATGGTTGTGGTACGTCTGATCGGGACCTTAATCTATAATATCTTCAAAAATACTTACTTCCAAAAGAGTAGTCAAAATTCCTATTAAGATCAACTCCTATTCCTTTTGCTACCCGCCGATTTTTACTCCATAGACGATCCTAGAATAGCAAAGCTGTTACAGTTATACAGGTAAGTACACCAAAAATTTTAATGAAATATTTTGCAATCAAAAGAGGGTAATGAGTATAATTCAGTAGTTAAGCTCTGCCTAAAAATTTGTTTTCATTAAAAAGAAATCCTTGGACGGATTGCTGTGAAAGAAGGGTATCGTGCTACCCAGAAACTGGGAGTGTATAATTATAGGCAGTCGCGTCATGTAAAGTACTGGTATTCATTATTTATAAAGTACTGGTTAGACTGGAAGCCGCCCATAAAACATAATTAAGAAGAGGCTAGGCAGAGTGATTAGATAGTTGTAAGAGAGGGTGAAGGCCGCAGTAATCCGCTGGATGCGGAAAGCACAGAACTGCTGGAAGTGGCGGTGCTTGGGGGAGGCCTATGTCCAGAGTGGACGTCTTTTTGCTGAAATGATGATGTTGATGAAGAGAAGTTGGCCCATGATAATATTATTGCCTGATCTTTGGCATGATTTGTATGCAGATATTATGTCTGGAAAAAGCCGCTCGGCTTTGCTTAAAGTGTGCCGAGTCAACCCGAACATGATTAATAGAGGATAGATCCCGAACGAAGTTTTCCGATCAAAACGAGCCTAATTAAAGCCTAACTGTGTAGTAATAAAATTAAATATAGGTATTTGATTGGTTTAAATACGGTAGGTGTTTGATTGGGCACATTGAATCTATGTAGTAGGGTAGGCCCTACTAGATTCAATATGTCCAATCAAACATGCGTGCAGCACCCCTTAAGAGAGTTTATTCTGAAAGTTGGCAACGTCGCAAATAGATGTCAAATATTTCGCTGTTTTGATTAATTTGATATTATTTCTGTATGGAAATAAAAAATGTGGCTAACTAGCGAACTAGAATATTGATTATGAAATGTAACAATTAATATCGTTACACCGAATAGTTAGTTTTAGATGTAAAAAAAGTGTTTGGAAACTTTCCAAATGACTTTTTTACACCTAAAACGGGTACAACATCAAATTCAATGTTGCAATTCATTATTAATATTCTAGTTAGTTAGTTAGCCACATTTTTTATTTTCATTCAGTATGATTTCCAAATTAATCAAAACAGGTAACTATTTGACAGCTATCTACGATGTTGCCAACTTTTAGGATGCACCCTCTTAAAAAAACATTAATTTTCCTCACCTCTGCTTGACTGTAAACATAACCATCAGGATTGACAACAGGTATCAGATACCAGTCATATTTCCTGGCCAAATTATATAGTTGATTATTATTTTGAACGATTAATTCATTGACAAGATACGTCACGAATTCTACTGCAATCCACTCGTTTCCATGGATACCACCTTCAATTATCACTTTTTCCCTGTTGCCTTCTTCTGTGAGCGATATAGCGTATATGTCTCTCCCTTCAGCAGATTTGCCGATTGATGACATTTTGACATTAGAATTCCGTTCAGCTAAGTCTGAGAGCCAGTCATATATGTCCGCTAAACTGTGATAGTGTTCCCACGAAAAAGTGTGTAGTTTAGTTCGCGTATATTTTTTGATTAATTGTTGATCAAATGCTCTAAAAATAAAACAATAAGGAGTAAATTTGATAAAAAAGTTGTGCGTCTCGGGACGCCCGACAGAAGTGATAACTTAAACTAATCTAAGTTGAAGTATACAGACACATTGGCGCCGTAACGCGTTACGTAACGAATCGGTTTACCCTCCCATAAGAAGTTATCACTTCTTTCCGACAGAACCGCTTAAATGCCCGTTTTCACTAGTTACACTAGACGACACCTAAATGAATGCTTTAATAAAATCGGGCTGTTGGACTTTCAGCGCTCGGTTGAGCATCTAAAGTTTTAAATCCAACATGCTAGTGTTAGTGAAAACGAGTATAAAATTAAATAGTTCTAGGGGAGGCCCAAGTGACTACTTTGAATGACCTAATGCCCTCATTCTCAAAGTAGACTTTTATCCATAAGCAATTCTACTAAGTAAATAACATCGGTTTTAGTTGTTGTACTCGTATAACCGGAGTCACACGTCTTTATTAATCACTAGCTTTTGCCCGCGGCTTCGCCCGAGTGGATGTTGGAAAATATCTCACAAAAAAAAATCTGCTGTTTTCTACAATTTGACGAGACATGCGAACATAAATGTATGGAACAGCAGATTTTTTTTTCGCGATTTCGGCTTTGTTCCCATAGTAAAAGTTGTTCATAATGATGAGTACAATGACCCCTTAAGAGGTTTGTAATGAATAAAAAATAACGTTGTATATACAGCGTGTTAAAGTAATTGCGTGCCATAGCTTCAGGGTAGGTCAGTATCGATAAAGGAACCGAGGAAAAAAAAAAATATAATAAAAATAAAAAATAAAAAAACAAAAAAAAATTGCAAGATCAACTTTTTTAATTTGTAGGTTTTAATTTTGAAGGAGATAAGCACGCTAAAGTAGGAAGAAGAAATACTTGGAATTGTAATATTTACGTACCTGGTTATGTACCTATCCATCACTCGGCGTTATCGAAGTGTTCAGGCGTAGGTACTCGTATTTCATTGCGTTCGATAGTAGGTAGGTAGGTAACTCTAGGAAATTATGAATTAGCATTTAAACAAAAATAAAAACATATTTTAAGCAATTTTCTAATTAATTCTAAACGATCGCTATTTAATTAGTAAGTACATCATTAGGTTCAACTTTTGAGAATTTTCGTTTTTTTTAAACTTTTTTTAAAGGTAAGTACCTATTTTATTTTTATTTTTTACGGGTTCCTTTATCGATACTGAACTCACCCTGAAGCTATCGCACGCAATTACTTTAACACTCTGTATATATTAGCTTGGAGGAGGCCTATGTCCAGCAGTGGACGTCTTTCGGCTGAAATGATGATGATATACCCATAGATTTGTCATATAGATTACGCGTGGTCACCAGATTTCCGCGCTGGGAGAAGGGTTCCACCTGGCCCCCGTCATCTTTATTTTCGTTACGATAAGGTTGCTATTGGGTTGCTACTGTCTGAAGTAACATTACTGTGAAAAGATTGTACCACTTACTTTCCAACATCATACAACATCACATGAGTTTTCAAATTGAAGTGTTTGGTCCTTTCAGCAAAGAGTGCTTTATCAGCAGGACTAACTATAAGCTGGACATCCTCAAACAATTTGTAAGGCCTGCTCCAAAATCTAACGTCGATGTATTTTTTTAATTCCAAGTTTTGCAAAAAATTCAAATGTTCTATTTCTGTTGGTTCGGTAGAGTATAGAGTAAAATTATCGTAACGCCTACTCTGACAGATTCTTACGTTGTATAAAAGGATCATTATTATGGCTACGGTTTTTGCGGTCATTATTAATGTATTTATAATAATAAATTAATGTATACTTTTACGATAATTTGCATTTGCATAGCGCTTAATTTGATACGCGAAATTATAACGTTTCTTATTCTTCTGAGTGTGACATTTATTTTGATCTGTCAGCCATGTCAAGCAAAAAGGTAAGGCATAGATAATACACTTAAATATTAACGTTCTTCTATCGAGGTAACTACAGCTATTTCCGACCTCTGATCAGAATGGATGTGACTCGCACAGTTCAAGGAAGGACCGCACAAAAGAAGAAGGTCTACTCAGCTGTGGGTACAAGGCTGCCAATAATGATGATGAAGCCTAGGAAAACCTCAAATTGAAGCGAGCAAGTGGGATGCGGGACGAAATTCGCTCGCGCTGGTTTTGTCACATACCCAACTTGTAGGTTTTAACTAAGAAGTTTCTTTCCGACAGAACCGCTTAAATGTCCGTTTTCACTAGTTACACTAGACGACACCTAAATTAATGCTTTAATAAAATCGCGCTGTTGGATTTTCAGCGCTCGGTTGAGCATCGAAAGTTTTAAATCCAACATGCTTGTGTTAGTGAAAATGAGTATAAAATTAAATAGTTCTAGAGGAGGCCCAAGTGACTACTTTGAATGACCTAATGCCCTCATTCTCAAAGTAGACTCTTATCCATAAATTCTACTAAGACACTATTATTTTCCTTTTTTACGCAATCCTAAGGTTACGGCGGTACATTGAGTTAAAATGTGGCGAGACGTCACGCTTATGTATATTTTATACTTGGTTGTGACATAGCGAGCCCCCACTGCTCAACTTTAATGCATTTTATACAGTAATTTATTAATAATTGATATAGCAACTGATACCCGACAGAAGTGATAACTTAAACTTATCTAAGTTGAAGTATACAGACACATTGGCGCCGTAACGCGTTACGTAACGAATCGGTTTACCCTCCCATAAGAATTTATCACTTCTTTCCGACAGAACCGCTTAAATGCCCGTTTTCACTAGTTACACTAGACGACACCTAAATGAATGCTATAATAAAATCACGCTGTTGGATTTTCAGCGCTCGGTTGAGCATCGAAAGTTTTAAATCCAACATGCTAGTGTTAGTGAAAACGAGTATAAAATTAAATAGTTCTAGGGGAGGCCCAAGTGACTACTTTGAATGACCTAATGCCCATATTCTCAAAGTAGACTTTTATCCATAAGCAATTCTACTAAGTAAATATTTTTTTAAATCAATAACTAATACCCAACTACGACATCGTAACAAAATAACATCGGATTTAGTTGTTGTATAACCGGAGTCACACGTAATTATTAAGGTCATCGCCCATTATAACAGCACCGCTCCAGCACGGTAGCGCCGACTGGCGCCCTGGCACCGCCTCGAAAAATCCAGTCGGCAACGCGCCGTAAGCCAGGCGACTGCTAGTCGCCAACGCGCCGGAAGCAAGGCGACGGCTAGTCGCCAACGCACCGTCAGCAAGGCGACCGCTCGCTGCCGGCACGTGACCGGCGAGGTAACAGTTTATTGTTTACTCACAAGCAAGGCGTCGCCGTGCGGCTGGCGAGGTGTCACCGCGCTTACGGCGAGGCGTCACCCCGCGGACGGTGAGGCGCCGGCGAGCGGGCTCCTCGCTTGAAGCACGCTGTCGACTCGACGAGTGACGGCTCGTGGGCCGCTCACTGCCTGCGAGCCGTCCACTATTCTGTATAGCCATCGTAAAATAGACTTTAATGGATTTGACTTAAAATCCTAACTTGAATGACAAGGTATTTGCCGTGATGGAGCCGTGCTGCTATAATGAGCGATGACCTTTAATTACTGGCTTTTGCCCGCGGCTTTGCCCGAGTGGATGTCGGAAAATATCTCACGAAAACGTAGTACCGGGATTAAAAGTACCCTATGTGTTTATCCAGGTTATAGACTTCGTTTACATTTTTTCTCTTTATGAAACGACTTGTACGCTACGCTTTGTAAAATCCTGTATCTGAGGGTAAAATTACTTACATTGTTATTCACAGGGGGTTTACACTATTTATTTTTTAGATTAAACATAAAGTATCTCACTAAATTAGAGGTTCTGTCCTCAGGTCCTAACACAACCAGGCTGCTATATGTGTACCACTTTTACGTCGCCTGCTCACCCTCGAGCAGGCCACGTTTCGTTTCATCCCCTATTTAGCTCCCGTATGGCTTAAATTTCGAAAAATCCTTCCTTATTCCTTGTCTACATTATAAAGGGAACCTCTGTGCAAAATTTTAGCTTTCTAGGTCCAAGGCTTTGGGCTGGGCTTTGATGAGACAGTCAGTCAGGACATTTATTTATATTTATCTAAATATATTAGCTTGGAGGAGGCCTATGTCCAGCAGTGGACGTCTTTCGGCTGAAATGATGATGAGGATGATGACCTATAGATTTGTCATACAGATTACGCGTGACTCCGGTCACCAGATTTCCGCGCTGGGAGGGGGGTACCCCTTCCGCCCCCCACCTGCCCCCCGTCATCTTTATTTTCTTTACGATAAGGTTGCTATTGGGTTGCTACTATCTGAAGTAACATTACTGTGAAAATACTGTACCACTTACTTTCCAACATCATACAACATCACATGAGTTTTCAAATTGAAGTGCTTGGTTGTTTCAGCAAAGAGTGCTTTATCAGCAGGACTAACTATAAGCTGGACATCCTCAAACAATTTGTAAGGCCTGCTCCAAAATCTAACGTCGATGTATTTTATTAATTCCAAGTTTTGCAAAAAATTCAAATGTTCTATTTCCGTCGGTGTGGTAGAGTATAGAGTAAAATTATCGTAACGTCTACTCTGACAGATTCTTACGTTGTATAAAAGGATCATTATTATGGCTACGGTTTTTGCGGTCATTATTAATGTATACTTTTACGATAATTTACATTTGCATAGAGCTTAATTTGATACGCGAAATTAAAACGTTTCTAAAGCTGGGAACAAATTATCGGACTGGTCCGAAGTCGCGAACTGTCATTTCCCTACGATCACGTCAATTCACGTCCGCGACTTACGACCGATAGTTTGCACAGTGTAGTGTACTAAATATTCTATCCAAATTCAAATAAGTCGCGACTCTCGGTCGCGATTTACGGACGCGTCCGATAATTTGTTCCCAGCTTTATTCTTCTGAGTGTGACATTTATATTGATTTGTCAGTCATGTCTAGCAAAAAAGTAAGGTTTTGTTTAACGTTCTTCTATCGAGGTTACTACAGCTATTTCCGACCTTGTTAAGCTCTGATCAGAATGGATGTGACTCGCACAGTTCAAGGAAGGACCGCACAAAAGAAGAAGGTCTACGCAGCAATGGGTACAAGGCTGCCAATAATAATGATGAAGCCTAGGAAAACCTCAAATTGAAGCGAGCAAGCGGGATGCGGGACGAAATTCGCTCGCGCTGGTTTTGTCACATACCCAACTTGTAGGTTTTAACCACTCAAGATCACTGGCATAATATATCTGCATCTTAATGCAATATCGCTCATCCCCCATAGCAAATAGTGTGATAATTTATAGCCTACAGACTGACCAGACGTACAAGAAATATCTATGCAAAATTTAAATAGAATAAATCGGTTAGTTTTTGTGTGATGCTGGAACCATAGCAGGTAAACAGACAAAAATTCTAAGAACGATATTTTCGGCATTAGAATCATTCTCAGACTTCGAAGCAATTACTTTTTTTTTCAAAAATATTAATTGTAGAGATTTGACTTTGGTAAGACTTTAATTTAATTAAGTTTAAATAGGTATATTATACAGGTTTTTCATGACGTTCTCCTTCACTTATGTCAGTAATTTCCAAGCAAAACTAAGAACGTCATATGAATAGAAAAAGTCACTTCGTGCATGCATAACGGCGAGGCCTTGACCTAGTGGTCATCACGACATTCAACACCAAATAAATGTTCACAACCCACTTGAAGTGGGATTACTCCATAATTTTTGAAATGTTCCCTTTTATAGTAAAACTTGGGAATCCTTTTAAGTATCTGTCACTTGGCTTTGAGACAGCTGATTAAGAAGTTAAATAAAAATGTAACCCGCAGACGTGTAATAGGAAAAGTTTGTCGTGACGTTTTAACTTTGCAGGATTAACTGATCATTTTCTTTTGGTAGGTGTTGATTGGTTGAGCTTTGATTTGTTTTCTTGTAAGTTCATATCTTCAAGTTGAATTCGTCAATGAATGAAATAAAATAGTTTATTTCCAGATATTACAGATCTAACTTAAAATAAATACATGTCGGATCCTCAGGATTTATTCCATTAGATTCAGAAATCATGTGGGCAGAAGATGGGTTTCGTGCAATGACAACACACTGGATACGATACACGGCGTTTATTAAAATTATAAATTATCACAATGATCACAAATTACAATTAACACAATTAACTACAACGCACAGAGCACAACGAATCGAATACAGTTCCGCGACGTCTTAACTCCGCTGCGATCAGACACTAGGTATACGACACAACTAAACGAAACGTAGGACAGTTCCCAGGCTGGAGGTTCTGTTCTCTTGAACGGTTGGAAGGCAGTGTACTCGCCCTGGCGCCTCTCCATTAGCTAGGCTCTGTCGTAGCACGAAGTTAGCCGAGTGTTAGTGCTCCCACTACTCGGGTCACGACGTGCCGCGCTTCGTTTAGCGACCGTACTATTGACCGTCTCCGACATACATAATAATTGTAATAGCACAAACATAACATAAACTATAGGTATATGAACAGTAGTTGCATTTACCACCACAGGACTGCCACCTTTGATGCAGGGGGTTGTGGTTCCAGTCTCGTACCGCGGCTACAGTGGTTGGTTCGTGGATGGGTGACTATCTTTACCTACATATCGAGGTTCCTCCGTGCTTCGGAAAGCACGCTAAGCCGTTGGTCCCAGCTGTGATTCTTGGATCTTCTTTTACGGGTAGTCAGTAGCCCGAAAGTCTTACAACCACTCTTACCAAGGGGTATCGTATTACCCAGTTACTGGGTTGTGGAGGTCAGATAGGCAGTCGCTCCATTTTAAATACTGGTATTCAGCTGCATCTGGTTAGACTGGAAGCCGGCCCCAAGATAGGAAAAAGCTAGGCAGATTGAGTGAACTTAAAAAAAGATACAACTCATGGAACTAGATATGAACACACTTTCAATCAATTGCTTCAAAGGTTTGAAAAAATCGTCGGCTTAACAACGTAAACAACACAAAGAATGTGGTTGAAGTGTCAAAATGAAATCCATTGACATCAGTTGATTCTCGCCACGGTGTCCTTGGATAACACGTGTGTTTAGAATTTTTATCTGTTTCTGAGTGATTGTTGACACTTTTGTGACTTGTGATACTATATAAGTGTGTTGTTCTTGTGTTTGTTACGGTTTGTATTGTGATTGTCTTCTTTTAAGTCTAGTTCAATCCAAGATGGATAAGAATAAACCCCCTGACCCTGACCCTCCAGATATTCCACGTTCCTTAACTCCCTTTTCTCCGAATCCTCTAGCTCAATTCGCGGATGTTGTCTGTAGCGTTACAGAGATGGATGTTTCACCATCCCAACAAAGCTCACGCAAACGTTCCGGTGACGAGGTAACTCTGACTCCCACCCCTCCAAGTAAACAACCAAAGAGCCAGATTGGTCGTAATAAATACTCCGTTATGGATAAGGCCCCTTACGTTATCCACGTTTCTCGTATAGAGACTCAACCAAATGCTGGCACCACCCTACATCCCGTTAATTTTGGTAAGTTCCTTATGAATAACAACATTGCGAACATAGTTCGCGGTGGTGTTAATAGAGTTGGTAGAAACCGTGTGTCTGTTGAGTTTGCTTCCCCTCAGGATGCTAACTCTTTCCTAGCAAACAGTTTGTTGTCCAAATATAGTTATACTGCATCAATCCCTACATTTAATGTCACAAGAATGGGTGTTGTTACCGGTGTTCCCTCAGATATTACGGAAGAAGAAGCTATAACATATTTAACTGTGCCCTCAGGCTGTGGGCAAATATTGAAAGTCCGCCGTATTAATAGGAAAACTCAACAAGACGGGGTAACTGAGTGGAAACCCACTGAAACATGTGTCTTAACATTTGACGGTCAAGTACTACCAAATAGGATTTACTGCTGTTACACATCCCTCCCTGTTGAGCAGTACATATACCCAACAATTCAATGCCGTAAGTGTTGCAGATTTGGACATGTGGCAAACGTTTGCAGGTCTAAACCACGCTGCAGTAAGTGTGGCCACGATCACCCTGGTGATGGTTGCAACATTTCTGAGGGCGAGGCCTTCTGTGTGCTTTGCTCGGGTAGTCACTTCGCTAACAGCAGGTCATGCCCCGAGCATGGTAGACAGAGAGCCATTAAGACTGTTATGGCTGAAAAATGCATTCCTTATATTGAGGCTAACAAAATTATCCCTATAGCTTCCCGTCATTATGCCAATGCCGCCAAGACTCCAATTTCTCAGTCATATCGCAAGACTGTGACACTTAAACCGAAGACCCATGCCCCCCTTTCTCCATCTTACGACAAAGCTGCTCATCAGCATATAGTTAGTTCTCCTCAACTTTCACAGCCTAATGGTTGTGCTCTTAATTACAATAATGTCCCTTCTAACAATACCGGTTCTATTATTGAACTTCTTATAAAACTTTTACCTACTGTTATTTCTTCTACTTCTTCAAATTCCCAAACACCGTCCAACGTTGCCGATCAACTTATTTCTCTTCTTTTACAAATTAAAAATGGCGGCTCGCCAAGTTTTTCTCCAGTGGAATGTGAGGAGCGTGTGGCATAAAAAGCACGACCTCATATTTCTTTTAAATAAATACAAGCCATTGGCTTGTTCCATAGCTGAGACCTGGCTCACCCCAAGTCTTAGCTTTCGTATGCCACACTTTAACATTCTCAGATGTGACAGATCTGATGGCTATGGAGGTTCGGCTCTCCTAGTCAACAATCGGGTACCTCTTTTGACCTTCCCTTTACCTTCGCTCTCAGGTGACATGAGTATTGTAGCGGGACGTGTGGAAGGCATTACAGTGTTTTCAATATATATTGCTCACCCTAATCATGATTTTTTTGCTATCTTAAGAAACATTTTTTCTAATCTTCATGGACCAATTTTGGTCATGGGCGATTTTAACTGCCATCATTACAGATGGGGGTCAGAACGCTGTGATGCCTTTGGTACAGCTTTGGTTGAGATCTTGGATGACCTGGATCTCTGCATTCTCAATAATGGTTGCCCAACACGTAGATCACCTCCCGGTCAACAAAAGAGTTGTGTTGATTTAACATTTTGTTCGGTTGAGTTGGCAGCTTCGACCCATTGGGAATGTACGACCTTGTCCCATGGTAGTGACCACTACCCTATTGTCATATCTTTGGTTAATAAGACTTATTTAGAGAAAACTTCCCCTCCACTTTTGAAGTATAACCTGTCCAAACCAGATTGGGCTAAATTTGGTTCATTATTGGAGGATAAAATTGATTTTCTTCCAAATTTAAATTCCAATTTATTAGACCCTTCTGGTCACTACCACGCCAAAGGCTGTTATGAAGGTTTTGTTACGGCCATTACCTCCAGTGCGGATTCCTGCTTCCCGCTGAAAAACAGTGCTCGTGACAAAATACCCTCACCTCCATGGTGGAATCCGGAGTGCACTTCTGCAATCAGGGATAGAAATGCGGCCGAGGAGTGTTACAATACAGACATGAGCTCCGAAAACCTATTAACATATTTGCGGGTTAATGCTAGAGTTAAACGTCACCTTCGCAAGAAGAAACGTAGTGGTTGGGTTAAGTTCTGTACCTCCTTATCTCCTTCTACCCCAGTCTCGTTGGTCTGGAAAAACATCAACAGGTTCAGACGCGGATGCTCCTCATCAGTCTCTTCACCAATCACTAGGGAAACTGCTGACCTCTTCTTTGACAAAATTGCTCCATCATATGTTCCTCTCTTTTCTGAAAGTTCCAATATGTCCTTGCAAAATGTTTCGGACGATCCTTTTGATGTGCCATTTACTTTGGAAGAACTGAATGTGGTACTCAGACATGTCCGGGACTCAGCCCCCGGTATGGACGGTGTGCCATATTCTTTTATTGTTCATTCTGGAGACAAAGCTAAACTCTACTTCCTAGACATAATTAATTTTTGTTACAGTCATGGTTGGGTCCCAGATCAGTGGAAGTTACAGATTATTATTCCTCTATTGAAGCCAGGTAAACATGTAGATGATCCGAATGGCTATAGACCAATTGCTTTGTCTTCTGTCTTGGCCAAACTAATGGAACACCTGATTAAAAATCGTCTGGAATGGATAGTCGAATCGAGAGATTTACTGCCGAATTTTCAATTTGGATTCAGGAAAGGGCTCGGCACCATGGATAGTGTTGGCGTTTTACTTGCGCGGTGCTTTACTTATATTCGCTTAGCGTTTTCTATAAACGAATCCGTTGTTGCCACATTCCTAGATATCTCATCTGCATACGACAACGTTCTTCTTCCCGTACTCAGGCAGAAACTGCAACAGCTGAGTCTCCCGGTTAAGATGATCGAATGCATCTGTGGACTTCTTGTGTCTCGCTCCTTGGTTCTGAGGGTCCAGGGCGAGGATTTTGATGAAAGGCAGACTTGGAAGGGTCTCCCGCAGGGCTCCGTTCTGAGTCCTCTTCTATACAATTTGTATACAGTGGACATTGACTCCTGCCTAAATAATAACTGTCACATCCTCCAGTATGCCGACGACTTAGTCCTGTATGTGACAGATTCCTCGATCGTAGACGCTGCGTCATCTCTATGCCTCTCTCTGGACTCTTTGAACCAGTGGCTTTTAAGCCACGGTTTGTCGTTATCCGCACCAAAAAGTTCGGCAGTAATTTTCTCGCGCAAAAGACTGATCCCGCATATCTCAATAGACATTTCGGGTCATAATATCCCGTTAGTTAATAAAGTAAAATTTTTAGGCGTTTTTCTCGATTCAAAACTAAACGGTAAACATCATATAAATTTATTAATCCAAAAATGTGAAAGAGTCTTTTCAATTTTAAAAGCTCTTGCGGGTGTTTGGTGGGGTGCGCACCCGTATACCATGAAATTGGTATATAACGCCCTAATTCGCAGTGTTTTAGACTATGGTTCGTTTCATCTAGTTCCATGCAACAAGGGTGCTTTGGCTGGACTAGATAAAGTTCAGTCAAAATGCCTTCGGATCATCTCTGGATGTATGAAGTCTTCTCCCGTAAACGCATTGCAGGTTGAGTGTGCTGAACCCCCTCTTGCCCTGAGACGGCAGTACCTGGCTTCACGTTTTGTGGCTAGGTTAATCACTAGATCTTCTCATCCCCTTGTAGCAAGATTGATCGAGCTAGATGCCGTTTGTAGAAGCTCAAATTTTTGGAAAAACAAAGAATTACCCTTAATCATAAAAGCGTTTCGTCAAATTCAAAATTTAGATTGTCCAATACAACAGTATCCCAGATTACCTCTTTTTAACTTTTCCTATGAAGTTTTATGTTTCACTCCAAAAATTTTCTTTGGCATTGGTATTTCCAAAAAATCCCCCTCAGCGAATTCAGCTTTCAATGCGGTGGTGGGAGAAAGATGGATTGGGTTCCATAGATTTTTTACTGATGCTTCAAAATTTAATGACCTCAGTAACACTGGTGCTGCAGTTTATTACCAAAACTCCAGAATTGTTTTGCAGTTCAAATGTCCTAAGGAGTCTTCGGTGTTCACGGGCGAGTGTGTAGCTTTATTGGAAGCTTGTCTTTTTTAGAGTCACACCACAATATTGACAAAGCCGTTATTTTCACTGACTCTCTTAGCTGTTTGCAAGCTTTAGTACAAAACCCCTTCAAAAGTAAATTGCACAGCTCCCTTGTTTTAAAAATTAAAAAGTGTCTATTAGCTTGTACTAGTAATCAAAAAGAGGTTCAGTTAGTTTGGATACCTAGTCATTGTGGCATTAAGGGAAATGAGTGCGCTGATGCTCTGGCCAAAGATGCCTGCTCATCAGCAGTTGCTGATCTCACTCACAATACCCATCAGGGGTATGACTTGCTGAGCCTTCCACAATTTAAGCTCCAATCTTCATGGCAGGAACAGTGGAATAACACCGGAAGAAAAAAGGGCAGGTTTTATTATGCAGTACAACCAATCATAAAGGCAAAACCTTGGTTCTACGGCTACAAAAAAGTCTCTAAAACTGTTATATCCGTCCTTTGTCGTATTCGCCTGGGGTTTTGTTGTACCCCTGTGTTCTTGCAAAAAATCCGGGTTAGGGACTCCTCTCTCTGCGAGTGCGGGTTGGAGGAGGGCACTCTGGATCACATCTTCTTCGAATGCTCAAACAACGTTCCTCCTCTAGATCTTTATAAACGTCTCCCTAAATTTAAAATCCCTCTTCCGACTAACTTCCCTTCCTTACTAACACATTCTTCTCCTGATCTGCTTGTGGCGCTGATGACTTTCATCCGTCACAATAACATAAAATTATAAATTATTCTGTCTGTGTGGTATGCGTATATTTTATGTTTTAACAATTATAATATTTATTTATTTTTTGTTTGTTTCAGTCCCGTACTAACCCAACAAGATCTACATTGTGTTCAACTGTATCAATCAAAGAATACTATAGTAGAAGAATTTTACTTCAGTCTTCAGTTATATATATTTTTTTATTTTTTTTTATTATTAATTCCCTTTTTTTTTTTTTTTTTTGCACACATGTTTTTCCAAAGCACTTTAGACATTGGCAGAATAGTCGACATTGGCTTTGCTTGCCATATAATAAAAATAGAATAGAATAGACATCAGTTGTCATTCTATGTGTGTTACGCAATTACTCCGCAATATTACAAAAAAACTGAAATCAGCCAAAACCGTCCTATCTCCTGTTTAAAAACCAACACAAAATACTTACATAGTTAAATATTTTTGGTATAGTTTCATAAAACATGCTTTAACATAAAAACGTTTAGTCATTTTCAGCTGAAATTCATGAGCCTATCCGTAGGGTTGTCACATCAAGTCATTACGTTGCTAACTAAAATTATATTAGTATGACTAGGCGCATTTCTGAATAGGTTTATTATTGTTTCGATTCTTTTTGATTGGGGTTTATTTTTCTAAACCCTGATTTTTTATTTGTTAGACCAAAGTAACAGCTGGGATCGACCTTTTTTTTTAAATAACCAGATTAATAATTATTATAAACGATGTGATAGACGCCCGAGCAAGTACACGTACTTATGGCTCGGCGACCTTTCTCACCAATGTATCATGCTAAGTACGCGTACTTTAAAACCGCTGAGTAAGTTTGTCGGCGATCCAACAGGTTTGAAATTTTGCTCATTACGTTAAGCCGTTGGTCCCGGCTATCATTCGTGGATCTTTGACAGTCGTTACAGGTCTGACAACCAGTCTTACCAAGGGGTATCGTATTACCCAGATACTAGGTTTTGATCGTCAGATAGGCAGTCGCTCCATGTAAAATACTGGTATTCAGCTGCATCCGGTTAGACTGGAAGCCGACTCCCATATAGTTGGGAAAAGGCTAGGCAGGCAGACATTTTAGCACTTAAAAAAATACGATAGCCACTGTTTTATTTTAACACAATAAAATTCAAGCAGTAGATAGTGTACCAAATCAAACAATGATATACAGGGAACATACCACCACACTGTCAGTCTAGTAGTTTCTGTTTAGGGGAGTGTCAGACATGACGCATTACGCGTATAGATCACATCTCATACAACGCCAGTGAAATATGTCCATTGTTTTAGTTGATTACCCGTGTGTACACGCCCTTACTAGTTAACTAATGTATTGTGATTAGCATGAGATATTGTTTATTTTGAGTTTATTAATTGTTCTTTGGGGTTCTTTTGGCGTATGACTGATTTTATGAAAGGATATTACAATTTGTTCGTTTGTGTTTAGATTGTGACCAAGACAGTTTTATAGGTTTTATATCATCATTTTTTGTAAATCAGTACAAATAAAAACCAAGACATAGCGCTGCCAACAATACAGTGAAGCATGCCAAAACTACACCTCCGCTCTGTGCATACACGGTCTTACGCACACATTTACAACCATTTACAATCAAACTACACCTCACTAAGTGCACACAATGTTTACGAAACTGGCTTCACGTCACTGTTGAGCGATATGTCTTAGTTTTTTATTTGATCTGAGCTTAGTAACTGTATTTATCGTGTTTTTTGGATAGACTTTTATACTGGGCGTGCTTTAACGGGGGGTTTTCCAAAATTTGCCTGTTTTAGAATCAATTTAAAATGGTCAAATTAGTGTATAAGGTCCTGAAAAAAATATATGTGATGGACACATCTTTGTTTGAGGGAAATTATTGGTTCAAAACACGATAAATTGTAATTCGCTCGATGAAAAAAAAATCCGAAACAGGGTCGATTTCAAAACCATTTTCGATCTCATTTCCTAATTACAGCACAAAATAATATGAAAATGGCATGTACGATGAGGTAATCGTATTTTGGAGGGAATTTATTGGTTGAATTTTTGAGTTTAATAAAAAAAAATTAGGTAAACTCAATATTTGTAAATCGGGCTAAATCGGCTCGCGCTCAGTGTCCTGCGGGACGTTGTCGAGATTGGACCTGTGTCAATTTATTTAAAAAAATTAGTTCCCCACCGTCTTTAAAAAAATGGCAAATAAAAAGAACAAAAGGAAGAAAAACACATATACTAAATTGCGGAAGATCAGACAAAATATCGCGTAATTCTATTATTGCTTTAATTCATTATTATTGTTTTCGAAAATGAAAATATTTCTATGCGTTGTGATGACTTTTTTTGACATCTGACATTAGTGTTTTCATTTCAAATTTTTATCGATAAAATTATAGTCAAGTGTGAGTCATATTATCTTTGCGAGTAGTAAGTAGGTTGTTACATAAAGACGTTTTAGTAAAGCACATTTTTAATTCGTCTATTATTATTTATACCTTAAAAGTAAAAGAAACCCTATCCGATCCGAAAGGGGCTCATAGGTACTGCAATAAAATTACCTAAAAGTAATAAAAAATCTTACTAATATTGAAAATTAAAAAGTTATTGCTATTTAAAGATCACATTTTTGGTAACAAAAATACCCCAAATCCAATAAAAAAATATCAAGTTTTCAACAGGCATCATTATAGTTATGACTTGTAGACACCCGCTATACGACGCGACGGCCGCCCGCGCTCCATGTCATAACCAGGTAAAAATCCCTATTTAATAAAAATTGGACAATTTTTTTTATATTTATAATTGCCACATAAATAGGCTCTCAGTACGATACCTAACAACACCCTCATGGATCAGACAGGGTTTTGTTTTACATGTTGTATACATGATAACAATTCATCCAAATCCATTATACAAGCTTAGTTTTTATTTACCCTAAACCTCTTAAGGGGTCATTGTATTCATCACTATGAACAACTTTCACCATGGGACCAAAAACTGGAACCGCGAAAAAAAATCAGCTGTTCCCTACATTTATGTTCGCATAATCTCGTCAAAATGTAGGGAACAGCAGATTTTTTTTGGGTTGTGTATTCACTCTCTGTCAAGCTGTCGTCGTCGCTGCTATAATCTCCTACATTAATTAGGTATACGGGATGGCAGGCACATTGACTCGCAAACTGTTACCATGAATTCAGCGCATGATGATAGGACCGCCCAGTGGCGCCCAGAGTAAAAATGTATAGTCGGTTATTTAAAAAAAAAATGCTGTTTCATTCAAAATTGCAATAGTTACTCGGTCAAAATGTATGGAACGGTAGTTTTTTTTTGAGGATAATTAGAAAAAACGAAACTTTGTAAAAATCCTAGGATATCAGTATAAAAACAGTCTGTTTAGGACGATTGGAAACATTTGTGCCGTTTTTAGGCACACGTCTGCCCAACCCTTCGGGGAATACAGGCGTGAATTTATGTTATGTTATGTGCCATTTTTCTGGTGGTAAATAGTCTGAAGGAACGGCAAACCGAATTGACCGGGGACCAACAATTTTTTTTGTTTGTTTTGTCTTAGAACTAAGATTCGATAAATTATAGCCGTAGCAGTAGGTACGACACTATTGAAAATAAAGTACGGCAATTTTTTCTTCATACTAGCTACGAATATTTACGGATCTTCATGAGCGAGGGCAAACGTCAAAAAACAAAAGAATATGGTTACAGTATAAGCATAACAGTCCGACCACTTAGCTCATCTATCTAATCTATATATCTATATTATATAATTATTTTAGCTTGACGATTTCTGCCAGTTTACTCCTACCGCAAGCATTAAAGAACTTCGTTCCATAAAGCTGATTTATTCAGTAAATGGATCCAATAGCACTGACTGTTATGGATGGATTGGTAGTGGATTTTGTTGTTGTAAAATGTTTAATTCAGAAGTAATATTATTAGTTTTAGTTTGTTATATTATTAGTTTGCCAAACGGGACCCTATTACTAAGCCTCCGCTATCCGTACATTTATCTGCCTGTCAACGAGCTGTATCTCAAGAACCGTAATAGGTAGACAATTGAAAATTTCACAGATTATGTATTTCTATTGCCGCTTTAGCAACAAAATAATAAAAAAATTATAAAGGTAAAAATTAAAAGGGGGTTCCCAACCAATAAAAAATTTATTTTGAAATCATTGTCTTGAACTCATCGAGTAGAGAACAAATATGGTTTTTTTTTTCTTCTCTTCACTATGAGGAAATAGGGCGCCGCGTAAAGGTTGTCAAGAGTCTGACTCGCACTGGACCGGTTTTTTGTAAATTAATGAACGCCTGAGTTCCAGCAAATAGTACCTAATTGGCCAACACTCACACACTAACTGATTCTTACAGATTATTCCTGACGAAACCGGCTATCACAAAAAAAAAAAGTTTAGAAAATCCAAAAGTGCACGCCTCATAACACTCATTCATAAACGAAAAAGAAATTCAAAACAAACTTTCTAACAAAAATGAACAATTTATCACTTCATGGAGTATGTTTTTTTGACTGCTTTTTTACCCATCAATATGGGTTAAATTTCTAACCTCGCAATCCATGTAATGTCAAAGACTATTTATTTAGATATTTACTTTGACGCAACTTACGGATGTCAAGTCAAGGTTGGAAATATTTAGATATAGATATTTTATTTTAGTAAGTATTTTATTAATTATAATTAAACTACTTTGAATAAAAGAGCCATTTTCAATAGGGTTCCTTCTACGGCTGGAACGAATGTATTAAAAAAATTGACTCAATTAATTGATTTTACCGCAAGCTACAATGTTTTCAGGTTTGATACATTGACGGACAGGATTTTTTTTTCAACTATTTTGATGCTTTTTTCATTTCTGCTGCATTAAAACAATTGTTGAAAAGTACAGTATTAATAATATCCATTTAATCATCTATACTATACAATGGTAAATAAATTAAGTAGATTCTGTGTGCTAACAGGAGTGTAACAATAAAAACAGTTGCAGAAATGGGGCAAGAATTTTTTTTCGATCGTAGAGCACCCTCTAATGCTTCGCATTATGAGTCGTGCAATATAACAGTAGATAGTCAGGATTGGGAGCGCCTTAAAGGACTTTTTAAAAATAAAAAAATGAATTAATTAATTACTCTATATTGAGACGTGCTACAGATTCGGATGTAAGTCACGAAGTGAGTCTAACTAACTAAAACTTAAACTAAACAATCATTATCTGTCAAATATGCAAGCTCAGCGACCACACAGATCGTGCTGAGCAAAAGTGCTTATATACGCAAAATCTGTAAGGGCTGTGGTTCCATAACTCCTCCCTCACCAAGTGCGAAATTATCGGTAATATTTGGATTCCGATGATTCCGCATACAGGACAATTTCCTCCAAAGTACTATACTAAGACATACTATAACTAAAATTACATAGAGTAATACAGTTGCTAAACTAACACTATTTGTTTTCACTGCACTATCACTTTCCACTATTTCACTTTTTAATGTGTAGGATAGGTGTTTTAAATCGTCAAAGTCCAAGTTGTTTAGATTAACTGTTTTGTTCCAATTAATAGATGTTTCCTTTAATTTGGGTAGAACCGCGATTGGAGTTACTCGATATTGTATTTTCCCTGAATAATGTTGCATTTTGTGTAATTTAATGTCTTTCAGATAGACACTGCAGTTTTCGTCAACTTCCAATAAATATGTGCCCTTGATCGGTTTCCTGATAACATCACCGGCACATGTTTCGGTAAGCATTATCTCATTCCTTGTGTAAATAATCCAGTTGAAGAAGTCAATAGGCTGTACTTTTAGATTTTCCAGGTTAACTGCAAGGGGTTTACATAAACTGAGGTTTGAAGCAAAATTCATTAATTGTTCTATACACGTACTTTCAGGATACAATACAACATCGTTTTCCTTGAACAGGAACTGGTTAGCTGCCATCTCTTCACATGGGTTGGCTAGCGGTAAGTATGTAGGACCTTTCACCATAAGGAACGGATATTTAGGGATAATGGTGGTAGTTACGTTTCCATTGAAAATTGGTAGTGAATATATTTTGAAATAATTATAATTATTTTTATCTATTAATGGGATTTCCATAATGAATGTTATTTGGTTTTCTTTTACATAAGCTTTAGTAGACATTGTTCTTTCTAACATTAATAACGTTTTCTCTGTAACAGGGTATATTAGGCTTTCAGTTTCAGAAATATTGCTTAACAGTGCTAAGAGTTCAGATGGCTCAACAAGGGCTTGATGTACAACAGACACTTTTGTAAATGATAATGCAGTTTCAATCTCATTTAAAACAATATAAATTGACCTAAAATTACTTATAAACATATCAAACATACTTAAGACATATACAGAGTAAATAGAGTTATTTTCTTTAGTACCAATATTTTTTACTATTCTTTCTATGCGTTTCATGCGTTCATCCATAATTAGAATATTGTCCTGTACAGATGCAGATTTGTTAATAATAGAGTCAAGCATTTCTGAAATTATGGTTATTTTCTTATTTACGTGTGTTTCACCAATTTTTAGCTGTGAAATTTGAGCATCGTACTTAATCGCGTCTTCGTGGTCTAGATTACCGGTAAGTATTTTAATCATTGAGCCAAGAGGATTAATGAGGCCGCGTTTGAAACGTTTTGATGGAATAAGCTGCCTGAATTTTCTGACTGTCGAATTGCGTAAGTATTCTACCTGTAATTTCATATTTTGGAAC
Organism: Conistra vaccinii; assembly: GCA_948150665.1. Lineage (NCBI taxonomy): Eukaryota > Metazoa > Arthropoda > Insecta > Lepidoptera > Noctuidae > Conistra > Conistra vaccinii. The sequence goes on from OX411326.1 coordinate 19,869,329, forward strand.
TCATCTGCGTAGGGCTTATGAATGTCGACTATATTACTAAATTCTTTATATCTATTAATATTTAACGCTAAATCATAATCTATCTCCTTAAAATCTAATATCTTAACTATGGTCCACTTATCTTTCTCTATAACCGCCTGTCCTTGTTTAACAGGTAATATGCCTGGGTTATTTTTAATCTCTTGAAGTTGAAGGCCTTGGGTCTTGACCGTCAGTTTCAAGATCACGATGATCAGCCACAACCTGTGAAGGACGTTTAACGTTCTTTAGAGGCACTTTAGTTTGTCTTTTACCTATCTGTACTGGTACTACGTTCCTATTTGTTTTTCCTGTTACTTTTGCTTTATGATATCTAGGTTTATCTTTACTTTTCCTAATGTTAATGTCCTTTACAAATATATTATCTTCCTCTTGTAAGCTTAACTCAATTTCACCACCTTTCTTCTCTCTGGCTTTTTGTTTAGTGTTAAGAATCTTTTCGGCTAGGTACTTATACAGATATTTTGTTCGTTTTGCATGATCTTTAACTAACTGCTGTGTATATGCCCTTTCTAAGTCTACATCAAATATTTTATTGGAGTCGGTGTGTCCAAATGCTACTTCAAAAGGGGTTAATCCAGTAGTGGAGTGTATTGTATGATTGTATGCCATTATGGAATAGGTCATGACGGAAGCGGCGTCCGTACATTTACGTTCATATTTTGCAAGCCTATATATCTCTATTATGGTGGAGTGAAATCGCTCTACGATACCAGTGGAGTTAGGATTGTTTGGCGTTGTTATGTGAATTTCTATTTTATACATAGACAAAAGTTCGCGCATAAGTTCATTGTTAAATTCAGTGCCAGGGTCACAGGATATTTTCCTGGGAACACCGTATATTGAAAAATACTTTAATAAGGCTCGTGCTACTTTTGTCGTTTGCCTACTTGAAATTTCAATAGCCTGTCCTAATTTGCTGAATGCATCTACCAGTGTTAGGTAATATTTACTTTCTATATTAAATAAGTCAATGAATATTTCTTGGAAAGGGGCATCCTGTGTTTGTGTTAATTGTAACATTGGTTTTATGGGCTTTCTATCATATTTCATTAGTTTGCAAGGCTCACACATATTTATAATTGCTGCTACCGTATCTTGCATGTTTTCCCAATAATAGTTTCTGCGAATTCTAACCACAGTTTCTTTAATTCCCCTATGGCACGTTTTTCCTTCGTGATGTTTTAGTATAACAGACTTTTGTTCTTTTTCATCTTCTATATATATGACTCTATCTGTACACTCAAAGAACTCTACTGAATCTTTCTTAAAAATTTCTATAATAACTTTAGTAAATAGCCGTCTATGTATGTCATTCTCAAAGTAAATAAAATATTTACGCTTGGGTATGACATATTCTTTTAAAAATTGTTTAATTAATTCTTCATTATCTAATGGAAGAAATACTTCTAAAACTTTTTGATTCTTTCTAGATAAATTTTGAACTTGTATTTTATTTTGAAACCAGGTAAACACTAATATTTGGTTCGGTTTGGTGTCGATTGCTTCTCTTAAGATTGGGATCCCTAATGATTCTGGTTCTATGTTGGAGGCTACTGTATCTGTTTTACTGCTACTGGTTATGGAACGAATAGGGAAGTTATCTTGAAAAAGGTCTGCAGGTGTAGTCACGTCAGAGTCAGAATCTGAAATGGTTACTATTTCTGATTCATTTTCTATTTCAGCTTTAGTTGTAAACTTTTCAAGTTCCTTTAATTGTTTTATTACTTTTTGTATTTCAGATTCATCTACATTAACATTCATTGATGTGTCATCTTCGGAATCTATAGCGTTAAGTTTTATGCGTGACAATGCATCTGCATTACTATTTTGTTTGCCATTTTTATAAATAATTGTGAAGTCATATTCTTGAAGGCGGAGGCGCCAACGAGTCAATTTACTATTGGGTTCTTTCAGGGAATAAAGCCAAGCAAGAGGTCTGTGATCTGTAAAAATTTGGAATTTATGTCCGTACAAGTAGGGTCTAAAGTGTTTCACGGCCCAAATAATAGCTAAGAGCTCTCGTTCTATTGTGCTATAACGCATTTCAGTGTCGCTAAGGGTTCGACTAGCATATGCGACTGGTCTGTCTGCTCCGATAGGTCCTTGAGATAGGACAGCACCGAGTGCCACGTTAGAGGCGTCAGTTGTCAAAATGTAGGGTTTAGTCGAGTCAGGGTATTGTAGCAGAGGAGTATTAGTCAGTACTTCTTTGCATTTTTCAAAGGCATCTATGTAGTTTTGGTCTATGATAATTTTGTTTCGTTTCTTAAGGCAAGACGTTAAGGGATGGGTGATTTTAGCGAAATCTTTAATGAATTTTCTATAGTATCCGACCAGCCCAAGGAAACTTTTTATTTCTGTTGTTGTTCTAGGAAGAGGATAATTTATAACAGCTACAATTTTATCATTGTTTGGTTTTAGTCCGTCTCTTGTTATCGTATGACCTAGGTATAAAACTTCCTTTCGTAAAAATTCAGATTTGTCTAGTTGTATTTTTAAGTTAGTCTGTCGTAGTCTTTCAAAGACGGCTCTAAGTTTCTGTAGGTGGTCTTGAAGGCTAGAAGAGTAGATGATGACGTCATCTAAATAAATGAGGCAATGTATTCCTTGGAGACCTCTCATAATGTTGTCCATGGCTCGTTGAAAGGTTGCCGGAGCTGTTTTAAGTCCAAACGGCATTCTCAAGAACTCATAATGTCCGTTTTGTGTGCTAAATGCAGTTTTTGGTATATCGTCGTTATTCAATTCAATTTGGTGGTACCCACTCGCTAAATCGAGGGTTGTAAAATAGATGCTTTTGCCCAGTTTGTCAAAAAGGTCAGTAATGTTAGGAAGGGGGTATTTGTCGTCAACTGTAATGTCGTTAAGTCTCCTATAGTCGATTACCATTCTGTATTTGACTTCACCAGAAGCATCTGGTTTTTTGGGGACGAGATGGACTGGTGAGCTCCAAGGGGAAAAGGATTCTTGGATCACGTTATCTTTCAAAAGTTTTTCAACTTGTTTATTAATTTCTGCTGCTTGAGCAGGGGCTTGTCTATATGCTTTGGTATAAATCGGATCTTCATTTTTTGTCCTAATGCAATGTTTTACCTGATTAGTGAAGCTTAAAGGTATTTGCTCACAATAGAATATATCCTTATATTCTTCACATAATTGTCGTATGGATGCTTGTTCTTCATCATTCATATGGTCTAGTCGTAATTTAGTTAGATTGTCAAGTAATAATTGGTCAGTCTCAATATTTTTGTCATCTATGGAATTTACATGGCATTTGTTTTCCTCGAAATTAGATACTATGAACGGTTTGATGACACATAATTCTATTTGTTTATCAAGAGTGTTTTGTATGATGGTTGTTGCAAAACCATTTACACATTTCACAAGAGCAGTAGGCATTCGTACTCCTTCACCGAATTCTGTGTAATTTAATATTCCTACCCCATTTAATAAATTGGTTGGTAATTTTGCTCTAGTTTCTGATCTCGGTGGAAGTAATACAACATGTATAACATTAATATCCGTATCTATGCATATAGGTATTTTAGCTGACTTCGTTAGTAGTACATGTTTCTTTAAATCTATTACGGCTTCTAACTGTTTTAAAAGATCATTTCCTATCAGCCCGTCGTATAATGAATCGACATTGTATACGTAGAACTTATGGTGATCTTTATTCTGAAATACAGGAAACAAAGGAATTTTCAATACCTGATTATGTTTGCTCGAGGCGTGCGTACTTACTACTTCAAATGGTTCGTATGATATGTCGTTAGGAAAATAGGTAGTCGCTATTCTAGGGTGTATAAATGAACGAGTACTACCAGTGTCGATCATGAATTTTCCGTCTATTTCCGGTATGTAAATATGTGGTAATTTTAATTTTACAGTATTATGATTTAATATTATTCTTTCAGGTGTGTGCTGGAGGCTCGCATGTAAAAATTTTTGACGTTTTCTGGTTCAGTAGTATTATCTTTATTTTTAATCTGTTCGTTTCTATCCATAACTTGAGTAGGGTTTTCAGATACTGAGTCTACTGGAAACTCATTTTCTTCACTAGGGAAATATTCGGATAAATCATAACAATATTCGTATTCCGCAGGGTAAGTAAAATAGTCATCATAAGATGGGTAGAGTTCTAATTCGTTTACAGGGAAACCATGCTGAGGTGCTCTTTGCGGAGCAGTTCTCATAGTAGCATCGGTAATGTCTGGTTGAGGTTTGTTTTGTGTGTTTTGTTGAGGAATCGGAAAACGGTTATTGCTACCAAACTGATGCGGAAGCATTGGCATCCTTTGTTGATAAAAAGGGGGTCTATAACCAAAATTAGGTCGGTATCCAAACTGCGGTGGCACCAAATTTTGTTTACTCATACCGAATTGACCTTGGTTGTGCCCTGGCATGCTAATTGGCCTATTAGGTGGAATACCGAAATTAAATTTAGGTGTTGCACCAATATTATATTTAAATGGCTGATTTTGTTGCATCATTGGCATCGGTCTGAAACCTAGTGGTTGTGGGGGTAAACCAAATTTAAATATTGGTTGTGGTGCAATTGTGCCGCTGGGCTGCGGTTTAGTATTATGGTTTGAATTTAACATTTTACCGCGCATCTGATACTGATCATAGAAGTTAACTTCTTCTAAAACTACAGATAAGGCCTCTTCCAATGTGCGTGGATTTTTCAGACGCACAATGCGTACCATGTTTTCCGTTAAGTTATATAAAAATACCTGCAGGGCTAAGTTGTTATAAATAGTAGTCTTACTTACTCGTAAATTTTGATCACTAATTTGGTTAACCTTCGACAACAAAACTGATTTTACTGTTTGAATTCGTGCACAAAAATCACTGTGACTCTCATTATTTTTAATCTTTAAACATTCAAATTCAATAGCCAAGCATTCTTCACTTCGCGGATCGCCAAAGTGTAACTCTAACAATTCCTTGAATTCCGCCCACGATATTATGTCTGCACGCTCGCTGATAAGCGCGGCTGCTTCACCCGTTAAGCGGCTAGTCACAGCATGCATTAAATATTCCTGTTGCAATTCCGATGACTTAAGCTTATCAATAATATACTCGCATTTGCGTAAGAATAAATTCAAATGGCGTTTATTACCATCAAAACTGGGTAGAATTTTGTATAATTCATTTGGAATAAGTTTTATTTCCGACATTCTGGTACTTATGTAATAACTAACTCTATGAACTCTACCAATACAACTTATTACAATAATTACTACTAGTTATTAAGTGTTTCTGAACTCAATATTTTTATAGTAATAATGTTTAAAGTGGGATAAAAACTTATGATACAAAACAGTTATATGTTAAGTATTCTTACTTTACACATTATTTAAGAAAACCATCAACAGTCAAAATGGAAAACTTCCAATTCCAAGTTTAACGAAAGGATATGGACACGGATATAAAGGAGGTGAAAAGTCGTACTCACCAGCCTGCCACGCCCATCATCAGCTCGCCTCCCAGCACTCCTCGTCACCGACGATATTTGTTTGGTTCGTTGGATCACCTCGCCGCACCACGCGTACCGTTGTGAAAATCGGGAAAAGTCTTATCGCGAAAAATCACTTAACGCGGGACGGCTTCCTCAGTGATCCTACCGGCTGCGCCAGTCAGGATTGGGAGCGCCTTAAAGGACTTTTTAAAAATAAAAAAATGAATTAATTAATTACTCTATATTGAGACGTGCTACAGATTCGGATGTAAGTCACGAAGTGAGTCTAACTAACTAAAACTTAAACTAAACAATCATTATCTGTCAAATATGCAAGCTCAGCGACCACACAGATCGTGCTGAGCAAAAGTGCTTATATACGCAAAATCTGTAAGGGCTGTGGTTCCATAACTAGATTGTACACACGGGATTACAAACGAAACAATTTAACATTGTGTTGTTATTGTCAGCTATATCGTCGCAGACAGCGGGCGTTACCGATATCGGCACGATATCTACCGGGGAAGACACAATATGGGGCGAGAGTAGGGGGCATTCTTTCAATTGAAAACACTTTTTAGCACTCCCGACTTCGACACGTTGATTCTTAGTAGGTACCTACTGCGGAAGTTTGATGCGTCACGATGGTCATCGATATTCACCAATATCATCGGGCCGATAATAATTATATCGGTATGGAATTGATGTCGGTATAGCTGCCAGCATATCGGTATCGGGTTGGTGTCGTTATCTGATAATGTGAAAACGCCCATTAGGTACACAGGACATTTTAAAAATTATTTTAGTTCACTACACTGTAGGTACCATATAATGAAAACCTAAGGAAAAAAAAATAACTAAAAAACTAGTTCAGTTGGTCAACTGCAAATATTTTATGCTGTGGCATGGATTTTCCGCGAAATGTTTGACAACTTATCGTAAATATATACGTCGCTCTGCAATTGGGGGAGGCGGAGGTAGTGTTTCAAAGGCGTATAGGCCCGGAAAACCTAGCCTTAAGTTGTAGCCCATACTGTACCATATTTACAACTGAAACACCTGACTGAATAATTCACATAAGTCATTTCTGAATAAATCGCAAGATTATTTTAATATTCACTATAAATTGGGTAGGTATTCCGCTAACACATGTCATATACATGACGTCAATATTTTTTGTTAGTTGTATGAGCTTGGTAGTTTGTTTCTATTATCAAATTACTTGAATAAAAGTTTTTTTTTGTGGTTGTTACCCTACGAAATTTAAAAAACTGGTTAAGTGCATGTCGGACCACGCACAGTGAAGGGTTCCGTAGTTGGGATGAATATTTTACGCATGCACATTGCACTAGTACTTTTATCGAATGCAAAAATAAGATTGTATTTCTCGAAAACACTATGAAAGATAAAGAATACTGCGGTTGTAACCGAAAATATCCCGTATCTCAAAAACGATTGACTTTAAACCAAAGTCAATTAGATATTTTTTTTATCATTTAAATCATGTGATCCCAACAATACACGGCTATGTGCATAGTTGTTTTTATCCCTTGTTTAGAGGTATGGGGAATGCTACCCCTTACTATTTTTATCGTAATGTAGTGGTTACACCGCCACATACGAACTACGCAACGAAGACATGACGTCACTCAATTCCTGCATCGCGCAGTTATAGTTTACCGAGAGAAAAACATAGATATAAGACTATCCGAAATCAACTTAGCTTTTGCCCGCCAGACATAACACCCGTCTGGTCGGAGGATCCTCCCTTTTCTATGGTGGATGAGTGAAATTTACACCCTGTTCCTCATACCACTAAAGTAATGTCACTACAGCCTTTGATTGTTTAGCGGTGCATGAACACACCTGGTTAAAAATTAAAAAAATTTTTATTTTTTTACATCCTTCATAATTTTTCATCGATATAGTGTAAATAGTCTCCGAGGGGCTTGCGGCTAAGTAATGACAGCCACATGGGTCGATCGTTCAGGTAAAGCTACGCTTGCCGCGGTTGGTCCGTGGATGGGTGACCATCTTTACACACCAAGACCCCTCCGTGCCTTGGAAAGCACATTAAGCCGTTTTTCCAGCTGTCAATCGTGGATCTTTGACAGTCGTTACGAGTAGTCAGAATCCCGAAAGTCTGACAACCAGTCTTACCAAGGGATATCGTATTACCCAGTAACTGGGTTGTGGAGGTCAGATAGGCAGTCGCTCCATGTAAAATGCTGGTATTCAGCTGCATCCGGTTAGACTGGAAGCTGACCCCAACATAGTTGGGAAAAAGGCTAGGTAGATGAGTGTAAATAGTCTCCGAGTAAAATGGCTGTATGATATCCGGACCCCGTACAGACGGACGTGACGAAATTAAGAGGTTCAATTTTTTTACGGATTTTGGATATCATGTTTACTATTGGCATGAAACTGATGTCTATGAGAATTGATTTGAAAATGACAGTCATGACGATAAAAATGTCGTTCGCGCGGTAAACTCTAATTGCACGATGCAGGATTTGTGTGACGTCAGATCTTTGATGCGTAGTTCGCATGTGCGAATAGTGGCGATGTAGCTGCCGCCACAATAATATCTTTATTTTTTCCGTTTTTATGTCCATATTTTCAGTGAATCTACGTTTTGGATGGGTGCAGTAATACCTATTTTGTACAAATAAAACAATGAATGGGAACCTGCCATTGTTATTTATGTGGACGGTTCCTAATTTGTTGCATTTTTTATATTGTTAGTAATTATGAATAAATAATTACTAACAATATAAATTATATAAAGTTATTTTATTTCTTCGCATGTTGCAGTCGTACACAGTATTTGATAGTTGCGTCCAATGGAATACACACGTAAGTTGCTATTACTTTAACTGATTGTTTGCCAGCGAATAAAATGGTAATAATACATAATACGTTCAACCTATAACATAGCAATAATACGCATTATTACGGTAACGTATTGCAAGAGATTTTTAGCGAATAATATCGGTTTACAGTTTATGATTGTGTCTTTAATTATTCAATGTAAATTTAATTTCAATAATAACTTAGTTTCTAAGAAAGTTCTAATTAAATAGCATACAATTATTTTATAAAAAATAACTTCTGTTAAGGTTTTTCAACAATACCGATATATTTATTAGTAAATGAGATATTCACGAAACAGTTTTGAAGGTTCCGGACCTGAAGGGTGCAAACGGAACCCTATTACTAAGCCTCCACTGTCCGTCCCTCCGTCTGTCTGTCTCACAGCGGGCTGTATCTCATGAACCATAATAGGTAGACAGTTGAAATGTTTACTGATTATATATTGCTATTGCCGCTATAACAACAAATAAATTAAAATATAAATTAAAAGGGTCCCATACAATAAACTTTTGATTTTGAAAATTGGGTGTCATTGTCTAGTGCTCATCGATTAGAGTATAAAATAATTTATATAATTTTTTATCTTCAAAAGTTTTAGCGTATAAAATAGCTTTCGTTTATGAGTACAATAGGGATGATATAAAACAAGAAATTCTATTAATATAATATTCTATTAATATTATATATAATACAATTAAATGAAAGAAAATTTAAAACTCATGTAAAAAGTACACTTTGTAAACAAGCATATTACAGATTAGAGGATTATATCCAAGATAAGAATGCTTGGAAACATGCTGGTCCTGCTCCATAGGACAATTTAGAGTCTAGACAAAATCAAACTGGTTGCTTACTTAATTGTATTTATTTTTTATTATATGACATTGATTTTACGAGTACATCCTGTGATTAGTTCCTCACACACTGACTTATTAATTGTATTTTTTTAGTAGTTTCGTCTATTTTTACAATGTTTGTGAAAATGTGAACACCATGTATCTACCACATTGGGCACGCCACAATTGCGGCGATAAGTCCCCTCTTTGAGGAGTGGCTAGAGAGGCGCCACGGCGCCCTCACCTACCGCCTGACGCAGGTCCTCACCGGACACGGTAGTTTCGGGAGGTTCCTGTTTCAGATAAGGCAGGAGGAAACGCCCGGGTGTCACCACTGCGTGGATCGCCCGGAGGACACGGTGGAGCATACGGTGGAGGTCTGCCCGGCTTGGGTGGAGCACCGCCGTGTCCTGGTGCAGGCGATCGGCGGCAGTGACCTCTCACGTCCGGCCCTGGTCCAGGCCATGGTGCGGAGCGAGAGGGCATGGCAGGCTGTCACCTCTTTCTGCGAAGCAGTATTGCTCGTGAAGGAGGAGGCGGGGCGCGAGAGGCAGAGACTAAGGTCGCTCCCTCGAGCCCCTAGCCGCCGCGGTAGTAGACGCCCCGGGCGTCGGGAATCAATCTCCGATTTCCGGCCACCGTAGGCGCGGGCTTGCGGACGGAGAGTGATGGGTAGCTCTCCGTCCGATCAGGACCAAGCCCGGGTCGACGGCGCGTAGTGTTCCACGCGCGCCTCAAAGAGTTGTCAGCGAAGCTGAAGGGGTCCGTTAGGGCCGATGCCTACCACTGGGGTTGCGGATAAGTCCTTAGGGGAAACCGTGGCTCCGGTCTAGGCAAGGGAAGGAACACGGGTGGGTTTTAGTCAGTAAAAGTCTGACACGCCCTTCCGCTCCGCCCAGAGCGGGAGCAGTCATTTGATGATTTCCCACCCAAAAAAAAAAAAAAAATGTATCTACCACATAATTAATTTATCTGTCGTTTGCTCCACTTTAAATTCTTTTTACTTTATACAGTAATTTTATTCTAGGTGCATCGTCTTCACATATAATTATATAAATAATGTACCTATACAAATTATTGTAAAACATTTTAAAAGAGTAACGGTGGAGTTTCTTGCCCATTCTTCTCCATACGAAAACTACCTTTCGGAAGGGGCGGTAGAATCAATACTATATTTTGTAAATTTTGACGTTCAAAAGTGCCTTCAAGGGCCTATTTGAAATAAATGATTTGACTTTGACTTTGACTTAAACAAGAAATTCTATTTAGTCCGTCACTCAGATAATAAAATAATATAGGCACTTTTTTTTTTGCTTTATCATATTAATAAAAAAAATACTTAGATAAAACGCATTAAAGTTGGGGAGTGGGGGTCGCTACGTCACAAGTAAGTATAAAATCTACATACTCGTGACGTCATGGCACACTTTAACTCAATGTATCGCCGTAATCTTAAGATTACGTTAGAATATAGATTATTTATTATTTATCTTAAGATTATATTACAATAAAAAATACGTGTCCAATATTTATTAATAATCTACGAGACGGACAATTTTTTTTTTTGTCATAAGCCCTACTCTAAATAAGAGTACGGTTGGCCCTCAGAGTTTATTACTCTGAGGGTTGGCCACACCACGTGCAAGTGACATTCAATCTTAGGGTAGTAGGTAGGGCAAATACGACGTCGAGTATAATAATAATAATAATAAGCCCACCACCGTATCTCTACGTTGACGTCGTGGTGGACCTTGAGCGCTCCGAACTCTAGGTCTGTGCCGGTAGAGTTTACTTTGCCGGAACAGATTTAGGATGAGGAGCCAGACCATGAGAGATACAGAAACCCGCAGGGCAGCATGTGGCGAGCTGTTGGGCAGTAGCGACCCCACGGACCCTATCTCCCGGGATAAGTCTTGTTCCTCACCTCTGGATTGCCTTTATTGGCCGGCTGGAGTGAACATTGACGAGGAACAGAGCTCCCACCTCATTCTTGCCTTTATTGGCCGGCTTGACTGGAGATTCGCAAGAGCAAACGTGCTCGGAGGAAGGAAGTATTCCAGTAAGTGCTCGTATGGATCTTGACCATCTTCCGGGCTCTGGGATTGTTCTGAAAGCCGTGGAATACCGCTCCACTCCTCAAGCACCTCAGGACGTGTTGCCCCCTTGTCGCTACGTCACTATGTGCTAGCGACAGTTTTCGGGGGCCCATTATTGTGTGTGCAAGTCACTCTCTGCCATTTTATCCATGTACATATTATTATAAAACATCGATCAGGCAGGGGCCATAGTCCTTCCATAGTTCCAGGTCACCACTCAACTTTAGCAACCCAAACCCATAGTCCATTAATTTGTTTCCATTTCCTGCAATAGTCCTACACCAACCGGGGGTTGTCCTTGGGTGCACTTGCATAGTGCATACAGGGATATTCGCTGGTTGGTGCCTCATTCTATTTAAAATTGTCTAAGGGGCCTCTGCGAGTTGGCTTCGGCCCCTCGTACGCCTTCCAAAGAACCGGGACCCCATGGTCCCGAGATATGTAAACATATTATATATAGTAAATAATAATAATTAGCCCATATTGTCCCATTGCAGGGCAAAGGCCTCCCTTTCCTTTTTCCACTCGACTCGATCCTGAGCCAATATGGACCAATCCCTCCTATAAGCGTAATGTTCCTCCCGCCATCTACGCTTGGGTCTTGTACGATGCCGCTGGGCGTTTTCAGGAACCGACGTAGTAGTGGTTTTAGCCCACAATGTTTCCGACATGCGGCAAACGTGTCCGGCCCAGTCCCACTTGAGCTTGGCTGCTTTTTGGGTGACGTCAGCGATTTGTGTCTTAGAGCGTAGTATCGTGTTCCGTATCCGGTCGGTAAGTTGAACTCTAAGGATACTAGGAGTATAGCTCAAAAGAAAGCTAGCCTTCCAAGCTTGGAGCTGTCTACCACTCTATCATTATCAGCCTTTTAATGTTCCCACTGCTGGGAAACAGGCCTCCTCTCTGTGAGAGGGAGTGGGCGGCTATCTACCACGCGGGCCCAGTGCGGGTTGGTAGAAGTCACATGTCTTCGAATTTGGTTCTAGGACATGCCGGTTTCCTCACGATGTTTTTCTTCACCGTTTTAAGAGCAGTGGTGAGGAGATAATATACACAAAGTAAAACGCTTGTCTGGGTTCCCACTCGTAAGTCGCGGCCGTTACCACTGGGCCATCACTGCACTGGGCTAAAGTGCTATACCAAGTATATATAATCTCCAAGAAAAATAAACAGAAAACACAACAGATAGCAGAACCTTGCAAAATTATTCCGCCTTATTAGATATTTTCCATGATATTTAATGGAGCAGAAAAGGGCAAGCAGATTTATGGGCTAACAATAAATCCGTAGCAATTGGGACACACTCCCCACCACTTAAGGGGGATTGGGCTTTTTGTATATTTTAATAATAATTAGACTGATCCTGTAATGAAGGGGAATATTGGCCGTTTATCTTGAGACATTGTGCACCTTTTCTTGTGGCATATTGCAAAGGGAACGGTACAAACGTTTCATAAATAAATCTGCCTACTCTTTTCCCATGTATGTTGGCGTTAGCTTCCAGTATAACCGGATGCAGTGCATGCATGTTGCCGCAACATGACGCTGCGACACGTCGCCTGGAGTTACCTCCTGCGGTCGGATACAGAATGGTACCTTTATTTACGTGATGAAGTAAGACTCACTGTCCCTTATAGTAAACTACAGTGACGTAAGAAACAAAATAAACTAAGCATTATTATTCTGAAAGTTACCGCCGACAGTTGGCGTCCTTATTTTCATTAAAGCCCCATTTACACGGTTCAAGTTTCTAGAACGTTCAACAACGATAACCGCATGCCATAGAGCACGTTCATTTATTGCCATTTAAAAATTGCATGCAAGTGTTTACACGCGTGCCATTTCCATAAAATGTCATACAATAATTGCATGCAAGTTTTACCTCATCTAAACACAGAGTTGTACGTCCTTGTGCAATTGATTCAAGTATTACCCCGTATTTGCGCCGCAAAATATTTCATTCAATTTTATTGATCGTCTTCTCAAGATTTTTTTTTACTTGTTTTTTCGTTCATGCCAAATGCAATTTTATTGAACGTTCAATTTTATTGTACGTGTTGTTTACACCTGTATCAGTTTGAACGGGAACTAACTTGCCCGTATCGTGCAACAATTGTACATGTTATTTAGATGGTGCCAGTCAATAATTATTCCTTCAATTGTATGGTATGCCACAGGCAATAAACTTGCACCGTGTAAATGGAGCTGTGGACACAACTTTTAATGAGTCCAACTGCTTGCAACTGCATCCGGTCTTGATACACTCTTAGTTAATTAAATTATGATACCTAAGTTTCCTGAGCAAGATTATATTAACTAGATAGTGCTAATGGATTGGAAGGGAGGCACGAAATAATATTATGATGATGCTGCATGGAAATTGAAAGGAAGTCTAGACTATTAAGTACATATTTGGCATCACGCTTCTATTTCTAAAAATGAGTAGATAGAAGTGCACTAACCGGATAAAAAGACAGATCCCAACCTGCTTTTGATATTTTCCTAATGAGAAAACCCAAAAAAAATTTGCCTGACCTTTTTTTTTGGGTGGGAAATCATCAAATAACTTCTCCCGCTTTGGGCGGCGTGTCAGACTCTTACTGACTAAAACCCACCCGTGTTCTTTCAGTTTCCTGTACGTTGCCAGGGGCCACGCTAGGTAACCCTTTAGAACTTTCTGACTAACGAACCCTAATTGCGTAATATACGATCAATCACAATCTGAATAATTTTGAAAGATATTGCCTTGATTTGATTTGCCCGAGCTGGGATTCGAACACCTGGAGAAACCAAGAGGATAATGATTACTTTTCTACTCTCATTACTTGGAAGGTCCTTCTATTCAAAAATATTTTGATTCACAATACTTCACAAGGCTTCAATTCACGTATTTACAATAATTTTCCAGTGTCCAATATAATTTTATATAGGTAACTAGCTTCAGCCCCCGGGCAAACCCGCGGGCTAAAGCGGAAATTATCCTACGGAAACGTACATCCGGGATAAAAAAGTAGCCTATGTTCTAACCCAAGTCATGGTCTACCCATACGCCATCATCCAAATCTGTTCAGCCGTTTTAGCGTGAAAGCGCAACAAACACACTTTCACATTTTTAGGGTTCCGTAGCCAAATGGCAAAAAACGGAACCCGTATGGATTCGTCATGTTGATGGTAGTATAGTGATATTGTGTGTCATGTCATACATAGCCAATAGTGTCATCACAATGTCATGTTTTCTTCCTTTTTAGGGTTCCGTACCCGAAGGGTGACAAACGGAACCCTCTAGTTCCTGTCAAACATTGTATGAAAAATTTACAGAAAATAGAGATTCCAACATGTTTTGTTGTGAATGTTTCGCCAGTGCAAACGCACAGTTATAATTAAAATTTGGCGTACTACTTACATTCTATTTTGTACAATATAGTCTGATGTAGCAAGAGAAATCCTTTTATTTATAAGTAACTAGCTTTACCCGGCCTGGCTTCGCACGGTTAGCACTAAGTACTTATCTACGGCGCATCTACCTTTCCTAATTACCTATTTCTACCTAATTACCTACCCTACCTACCTACCCTACCCTTCTTACCAGGGAAGGTAGGTACCTAACCTACCCTACCTACCCTACATATCTACCTGCTTACCTACCATATATACCTATTTATACCTACTAATACTATGTTAGTAGCAAATAAATAACTTTGACTTTAGTTAATGCATGTTACTGGATAAAGTTAACTTAATATTTTTCTCTTAAAATAAATGAAATATACTTCTACACCTATATTTTAACACAACAACAATTTTTTCATTAAAATTAGACAATTTCTTTACAAATCTTTGTTTTTTTATAGCGCCTCTGTTGTTACCTTTACGAAAGTATTACAAAAATTCATAGTGTTAAATCTTGTACGACATGGTATGGAACCCTTCGTGTGCGAGTTCGACTCGCACTTGACAGATTTTATTTTGTTTGTTTTTTTTTTATTGGCACCTTGCGGCTATTTCCTAATAGCTAATTAGTTATCATTAATCGTGTTTTTGTATGTTGTGCTGTCTTTTGTGTGCACTAAATAAATGGTTTGTCTATCAATATTGAGGTTTCTAATAATTACCATTTTTTTCTAAACTAAATAGTTTGCGCGAGAGACACTTCCAAAGTGGTAAAATGCGTCCCCCCCCATTGTAACTTCTAAAATAAGGGAATGATAAAACTAAAAAAAAAATATGATGTACATTACCATGTAAACTTCCACCGAAAATTGGTTTGAACGAGATCTAGTAAGTAGTTTTTTTTAATACGTCATAAATCGTAAACCGCAATCTACCTTTAACGAACTACAAGAAATATTATGTTACTTGCTGCTACGGAACCCTTCATGGGCGAGTCCGACTCGCACTTGGCCGCAATTTTATGATATTGGTTAGGACCGTGATTAATTCCCAATAACCAAATGATGCGTGAGTTTTTCAGAAATACCTCTGTAACTGACATGGTAATAAATCTTCTAAAAGATTATCCACTGATAAATAAATACTTTAGCAACTTTTATTTTAAAGAATTGAATTTTTATTGTTTTTCGATTTTACGAATCATACCGAGGGGCTTGAGGCTAAGAATAACAGCCGAACGGGTCGATTGATTAGGTTAAGCTTCCCTCGCCGCGGTTGGTTCGTGGATGGGTGACCATCTTTACACTCCAAGACCCTTCCGTGCCTCAGAAAGCACGCTAAGCCACCAAGTAAGTACGTTGACAATCATTCTTACCAAAGGGTATCGTATTATCGAGTAAATGGGTTGTGTATGGCCAAAGGAGTAAAAGAAAATTATTCAAAAAACAAAAAACCCGACTGCAAAAACACATAACTGAAAAGAGAAAAAAACTTTTTTGCAAAAAATTAAACCGACGAAAAAAAACTAAAAAGCGAAAAATAAAAACATTTTTGCAAAAAAAGCGAAAAATAAAAAATAACTATGTATTTAGTGACAAATTGATGACCTTCAAATTACAAATTTTGAGGCGGCGCCTAAAACACATTCAACGAAGATCTATCAAGCTAATATTTTACGCTTGATGTAATTATAATATGTTTGTTAGGCGCCGCCTCAAAATTTGTTATTTGAAGGTCATCAATTTGTCACTAAATACATAGTTATTTTTTATTTTTCGCTTTTTTTGCAAAAATGTTTTTATTTTTCGCTTTTCAGTTTTTTTTCGTCGGTTTAATTTTTTGCAAAAAAGTTTTTTATTTTTAGCTTTTGAGTTACCATTAACCGCCTGGCCACGGGACATTCGCTACAGCGAAAATTCGCGCGGTGCGAACGGCGAAGCGTCTTGCGACTAAAACAAATGTATAGAATTTCGCCCCGCAAGACGCACCGCCGCGCGCCTCGCCGTTCGCGCCGCCCGTTCCGTGGCCAGGCGGTTTTAATGTTTGCCTCAACCTCTGACCGTCGATGACAGTCATACCCCAGCTAGGTGTAAAGTTCTCATCAGGGGGAATGAAATAAGCCCAAACACGATGTAGCTGCTGTAAACTGGTGAGGAGCTCTCGCGACTGTCTTCTGACTCCATCATCAGATCAACTCTAGGTCTTTATTGTGTAGTTGTGTCATCCGAACTACATTATGTGTGCGAAATTACAACAGAATCGGTTCACAGTTGAAAATTCAGTACGTGAAACATCAATCAACCCCAATTTTTTTACACTTAGGGGTGGGTTTCAATTTTTATTTTTTTATGGGACCAACTTTGAGGTATACCCTTCCCAATAAAAAAAGAATCGTTCAAATCGGATCACTCAGTAAAAAGTTATGCGTGGTCATACATAAAAAAAAAATATATATATACGTGTCGAATTGAGAACCTCTTCCTTTTTGTTTCGTCGGTTAAAAAACAAGCATTATAATCTATAGAATTTTGGTATTGCAGGCGGGGATAAACTAATTACCGGAAATATGGTGTAAGTTTTGTTTGTCTCCGCCTGCAATACCAAAATTCTATAGATTATAATGCTTGTTTTTCTCTTTTCAGTTATGTGTTTTTGCAGTCGGGTTTTTGTTTTTTGGATCATTTTCTTTATTTCAAACTTTTTAGTTTTATTAATATATCTTAATTTGGAATTGACTCATTACTAGCTTTTATTTGATACCAATATTGTTTTAATTATTTAAAAAATAACCTTCCCCTCCCTTTTTTTTGTATTTGTAGATGCAATATATAAATATTATATAACCTATGACACTCCCACAATTGAGACGAATCTAACGACACCTCACATGTTAAAATCCATCAAGCCGTTTAGGCTACTAAGCGTGCCAAAGAAATAGACATACATACATATACATACATACATACTCTCGAAAAACATTACCCTCCTTTTGTGGTAGTCGGGTAAAAATTATAGATAGACAAAATAATAAATTGGGACACCTTTAAACCCAGTGGGCCCATGTTAATAAAATAAAGACTAAATAGTATCTTAAGATACGGGCTATGTCTAATTTCCAATTCCTTAAATCTTTTAAAAAGAGGTACCTACCTACTACAAATTTTAATAAAATCTATTGTTATGACTTTTTAAATCATGACTACCAAACTAAATATTGACAAACCGTAACACGACAGTTTTATTTCGACAATATGAAGGGGGGATGAATTTACAAAAATTCTTCAGTAAAAGTCAGTAGCACTTGCATAACTGAAAAAATGTGAATCAACATTTGTATGGAAAACCCAGTTTTCCATACAAATTTTGATTCCGTGTAGAATAGGATTATTTTTGAGACAAAAAGTAGCTTAATTATGTCCTTTCCCAGGATGCCATCTATCTCCTTACCTTTTTTTAAACAGACATAAATTCGAAACTAACTTTCGAATTTATAATAATATTAGTATGGATTTCGAGAACAACAATATATCTTTACCCAACCGATTATAATGATATGAGATTTTTGCAAAAGCTATTGTTGAGTCAGCAATAAATCTGGTTTAACGTCCAATAATAAAAGCTGGTTCGCTCAATTAAATAAACAGATTTTTTGAACGACCCAATTTTAATGGGCAAAAGAAAAATGTTCAGTTCAATGGCTTTTAAATTCGCGAGGAAATTGTTTATTTATTGACGAAAATTCTGAGAGCTTTATTTAGGTATTGTTAAAGAGGTTTTATCCAGCAGGACGGTTTTACTACAATAAGAATAATAGCTTTGGGTCTATGAGACCCCTCCGTGCCTCAGAAATCACGTTAAACTGTTGGTCGCGGCTGTCATTTCTATATCTTTGACAGTTGTTACCCCTCCGTGCCTCAGAAATCATGTTAAGCCGTTGGTCCCGGCTGTCATTTGTAGATCTTTGACAGTTGTTACGGGTCGGCAGAATCCCGAAAGTCTGACAACCAGTTTTACCATGAGGTATCGTGTTACCCAGTAACTGGGTTGTAGAGATCAGATAGGCAGTCGCTCCATGTAAAATACTGGTATTCAGCTGCATCCGGATATGACAGGATGACGACCCCAACAGAGTTGAGAAAAGGCTAGGCAGATAATGATGAGCTTTGGTCCTTTATCTACAAACTTAGATTCTGCCAAGAATATATATGAAGTAGGACTTTATTACAATGATACTACAGTGATAATTTTAGAATAGCCGAAGAAATTCAATTTAAAGCGTGTTTAAAAAAAAAATTACTGCTTCATTGGTCAAAAGCGTGACTGCGTCTGAGGTCTTTCAAGGACCTCTTCTAGGATCAGAGTGTTTATAGGATAGTCCTTAATAAGTCCTTAACCTTAAGGAAATACTTAATAGCAACTCGGGTTTTGGATTTTGGCCCGCTAATAGTTTAATGCCTGTAATAAATGGGACCATTGTTAGAGAAATGTGTGTACTGGGTCTGCCTTGGAGGTGTAGTGCGTCCGGCATGTTTGCCGAAAGCAGAGTAGATGACTTTTAAGCGCGAAATGTCGCGCGACGCGACGGCGGTTATTATTATACCGTGAAGTTTTCTTAGAAATTGTATTGTTCGTGTCGCGTCGCGCGACAAGTCGCGCTGGTCTGCAAAAGCCTTTACGCAGTCATGAGGAACTCGCAGGCCTTCTTTATGAACCGAATAAGAGTACATAAATCTGACAATGGAATATTGAGGCCCTTAAACGAGGTTCTTTATTTCTTCTTATATGGCAAGTAATATTCCAGCTAAAATAATATTTATTTATTGCTTTGTTGTAATATTGATTACTTTGTAATAATGTTGTAATAATTTATTATTATCTTAATTTGAATGAATTTGAATTTGTAATCTGTTGTGAATTTTATATGCTTGTATTACTAATTAAAAACTGAGTTTATGAATTTTTAATAGGAACTATACCTCTGTCACTTCCAGGGAAATACAGGCATAATGTTTATGCCCAAAACTAAAAAAAAACTAAAAATACTTTCAACCCCCAAAACTCAAAACTAAAACCATATTCTTACCGCACATTGGTGATCTAATTCCTAAAGCAGTTTATAAACTAAGCCGGGATCGAGGCAACTTCCAGCCGCACTAACAATGTGGACGGACGAACTTCAATCTGACTAAAATTCTGGCATCCTTGCGGTGTTCCCGAATAGTTTCACTTGAAACAATTCCTTATTAATCCTTAACTATGCTGCAAGGTCGCTTGTTAGCCTCTTTGTGTGACGGTGGTTGTAATTATGGTAAGATTTTGGTGCTTTTTGTTGTGTGTTCCGGTTATATCGCATTGCACGCACGAAAAATGCCAATACGTTCGGATTGTTTTTTGACAACGGAACGATTGATTAGTCGTACGTATACGTACGAGTAATTCGCACTCAGTCTGCGCACTCACTTTGTACTTGGAAGGTCGGGATCGTACGTGCGTGTTCGTACGTGTTCGCACGAGTGAAATTCGTACGAAAACGCATCCAAAGTGCGGCGGCCTTTGCCATTTTAAAAGCATGGCGTCAAAGTTTAGTCGTTTATGCTAAAGAAATAAACTATAACACCACGCTTATTATGTTAAAAACTCTTACTTTTCTAAATTTTATACTGCAATATCATAAAAATATTATTTGAAACTCACCTGCAGTTCATTTTTCCCCAACTTCTACAAAACTATTCTATAAATCACAAAACTCAACAAATTAACCAAAACTGTTAACATTTAGCACCCAAAACAAAAAAAAATAGGAGGAAGTTACAAAGTTACACATAATTACCGCCGAGCGCCATTTTAGTGGCCCCAAGGCGATGCAAGAATTTCGTAGAAAAAACATAACTTTTACTTAGGGGTGTGAAACGCATATGTGTCGTGATTTGTGGCTAGGAAATGCAACGGGGATTAGGATTTTTGAAATTCCTGTGCTATCTTATTCCTAAATAAAGGAAACAGGGAAAATAAAGGTGAGTGGAGTTATTTGAACGAAATAAGTACATAAATAAGAGACGTAACGTTTTTATAGGTTTATCTAGACACGCACAGTACGTTACACGTCAGACATGACATATACGAGTATAAGCTGTGAAACTCCATACCACTCTAGGCCAGCTTAAACTCAGTGATACCACCGATGACCGCGACGCGGCGACGTGTGCCTTGTGCGGTCGACTGTTACCAGCGCAGCGAGCATGGCGTACTGTGAGATAGATTGAGTCACACATTTTATCACAATTTGGGCGATAAAACAGTTTTGTCACAAATTTTGTTATAGGATTTTTGTTAGAGGTTTTGTTATAGGATCACTCGTGTGTCTGTCTATCTGTGCGTCTGTCACAGTCAATTTCTAACAAAGCTCCAAATCTAATTGACCGATTAAAGTTGAAATGTGACACACATATGAATCTGTGACCCAAACACGGAAGTGTCACATAAATAAATGAATTTTGAATATGGGGGTCACTTTTGGGAGGCAAATAAGAAAAAAAAATTGTAAGCACGGCGGCGTGAGATAATCTCTTGACTTGTGACATAACTTCTTGACGTTTATTCAATATGACGTCTTATTTGCTGCTATGGGCGCACCAATATTGTCACAAATGCCACTTATTGACTGTCGTCCGTACGTCAAAAGTGAATTAGTTCACAACAAAATAAAAAACTTGTAAAACTGTATGAACCTGCACTATAAAAACGTATTATTTTATTTGGTCGCATATTCACTAATCATAGACATTTTATTTTTTTATATTTACTGTGTCACACTATGAAGTTAGCAACAAGAAAGGCATGTCGCGCCTCAGATTTTATCACATAGTTGACCCGTGCTAGCATTTAAGACTAATTGTAAGACATGATAAAATGTACACGGAAAAAACGTAACGGCTAGAAATAAACAAGTTATTGTTATTTACAACCAAGCGACTCGGTTCTGAGAGAGCCTGCAAAGTTTGTTGCTAGAATTGAACAAGTGAACTTGGTTAATATTACTTGCTTGTTTGAACGTTTTAAATAAGTCTTGGTTATTTGTAGCCGTATAACTCGTATAATTTTTAGCCAAGCCAAATACTAATAATAGGTACTTTGCTAGCCATTTATTTTTTCAGTGTATCATGTCTTGTCACAAACGTCTTGGGTACGCCCCTGTGCTTGCCCAGCAGGTAGGTTAAATGAAACTAAATCGAATTTATTTATTTGTAACATATCTTTTACAATATTTAACACAAATACATACATTACAAGAGGTAGTTAAATGACTAACTAACAATACCATAATACAGAGTGGAATTCTTGAACGCCACCTGGAGGGAAAGTACTCTAAATACTGGAGATCGCAAATTTTACTCAAAGGAAACATTCCTTTATTTTTTTAAAGAAATAAATCTGCATGCAAATATTTTCGAAAATTCGATTCCCACACTCTGGAATCGAACCGGGTAAAATCCGAAAAAAATATCATGTATTTTTATGGGATCAATCGATAGAGTCAATCAAATCTCTCCAATTATGATTAGTTATATTTATTATTTGTTTTAAACTACAAATAGGTAGATAGCTGCTCTAGAAACCTGCACAAAAAACGGCTGGAGCGTGTTAGTTCGGAGACGCGCCAAGTAACCTACCGTAGTATGAAGTTTCAAAATAATAAAGAGGCCAGCCTATACTGGATATGTTACCACAGAAGTTCTGCCTACCGTACTATAATAAATTGTATAAATGCTGACTGGTCTACCACCTTCCCTCATTCAATGTATTTCGCATAGGAAAAGCTTCATTATACCACGTGAATTCAAAAACGCAATCATTGCCAACATTATAAGGTCTTTCTTCCCCTCCCTTAAAATCAAAACGACACAAAAGCCATACATTTTCACAGAATACTCACCCATATATCTTTAAAGATAAAGGTGATAATCCCTCAAAATCGAATTGTCATTTTTTATGTTTCAGTACCAAGGTGGAATAATGACAGTAATAAATCATATGGATCGTTAGGCACGTTCCCCTAGTGTTG
Source organism: Conistra vaccinii (assembly GCA_948150665.1). Classification (NCBI taxonomy): domain Eukaryota; kingdom Metazoa; phylum Arthropoda; class Insecta; order Lepidoptera; family Noctuidae; genus Conistra; species Conistra vaccinii. The sequence continues at coordinate 19,892,093 of OX411326.1, forward strand.
GGTTCGATTCCCGGCCGAAATGGTATCATCTGTCAATGGGCCTGGGTGACTTGACACGACAAGCTAATGGAGTAGCCGTGTTTAGTAACAATGGTAGCAATTATGTGTAGATATGCGTTATTTGGCCCAAAGGTAACAGCCGCGGCTTACGAGTAGGTCGTAGGTTCGAACTTTTAGGCTAAGATCTCACGGCGCGGCTCTCACAGAGAGGAGGCCTGGTGTCCCAGCAGTGGGAACATTATAAGCTGATTATGTTTATGCATGTGTTGATAACTTGATATGCGTTATTTGGCCCAGTGCAGCATTGGTAAAAACCGCGACTTACGAGTTGGTCGTAGGTTCGAACCCAGACAGCCACTTTAATTTGAGTAAATTATTTCTTCACCACTGCTTTCAAAACGGTGAAGGAAAACATCGTGAGGAAATCGGCATGTCTTACAGGCCTGCCACACACTCGTCGAGTGGCATGAGAAGTAGCGAGGAATGGAGGAAGAGACGTAGTGTGGCAACATTACTCGGCATGCGCACGTCATGCTCCTCGTCAGGCCCACTGCTCCCTGTTTTGTCAGTTTTTGGGCGCGAGTCAGAGGACTTAGTGCGAAGCACCGCGATTATTTGCGCAAGTAGAGCAGTGTGTGGGCAGAGAGTGCCACATCGCGACAGCGCGAGGAGCAGAGCGATGAGCAGTGCGAGGAACATAGTGTGGCAGGGCCATTAGGACCATAAATTCGAAGATATGTGACATCTACCGACCCGCATTGGGCCCACGTGGTAGATTACAGCCCACTTCCTCTAGAACTGCTGGAACGTTAATAATAAATGCCTCCTGGATAATAATAATCCTTCTGATAGAATGAAGTTGTCCAGTTAGCGTAGAGAGAACACTGGTCGGTGTAGGTACTATAGGTACACCTGCCTAACCTTTTGATGATAACAGGCGTAAAATTATGTTATGTAGAGAGAACTCCGCGTCGAGAAAATTTACTTTATCATCGTCTCTCATGAGCCAAACAAGAAAAATAGTAAATTTTCCTAACACTTCTTAAAAAACTCGGCAATCTGTCACACTAACACATCCATTCGACCATTACAAAAATAATAGCAAAAACATAAAAAAGACAGATGCACGACATTTAACTCGCACATAACACCTATTCTGAAACAGGAAGCCGATCGACTTCCCCTCCAGTTGCGGAGAAAGAAACAAGACCAACAAACATACATAATTGATGGGGGAACGACGTTCCATTTCATCAGCTGTCCTCAAACGATGACATTTGAGATGAGGTTTAAAATAGTTTCGTTTTTATGACTCGATTTGTCGTGAGTCGCAATGCGATTAGTCTTGTCGTGTTGCTACGGCATGAGCTGTTAACAGAAGTTCCTAAGGGTATTACTTAAGCTTAACTTAAGTTCATGTAATAGCTAAGGCTTGATGTCTACATCTTTTTAGATATAATTCTTCCGCACGTGTGTTTGTCACCTAACTCCTCTTAAATGGCTGGACCGATTTGGATGAAATTTTATGTGTTTATTTGGGTCCCTAGGTGGTTTGAAAATACCATTTGGACCCGGTAGGTGGCTATGTTCGGGCAGTACACCATCTGCAAGGTCTGCTAGTTATTATTTATAAAAAGTAAGTTGAAAAACTAAATCCGGACTACTGAAAAATCACGCTCTAATTTAATATGTAACAAGAAAACATTTCAGACAGAAATCAAGACATAAATAGGTACAAAATTGGTCAAGGTAAAGCCGTGGTCGCATGCCTGTAGGTACCTATAATGGCATGCGACGCGACGGCTTTACCTTGTTGTACCTATTATGATGTTACTTCACATACGCATAAGCAGCGGATGATTAAAATGCTTCCAACGATATCTCATTTGTCAAATTCTGATCAGTAGGTTGGAAGTTATGAGGTAACAGAGGAACATACATACATACATACATACCGGTCAAAATCATAACCCTCCTTTTTGCTTCGCTGTAGTCGGGTTAAAACAAAGTAGGACTGTTATCATTATTATTCATTTTTACCTAAAAGCAACTTCAATTCCATGAAACACTGTTTTGGATCGTCACGATTCAGCACAGACTGGCGACAAAATATTATACATTCGATTTTGCCGCTTGGACTTTTCTGAATCATACCGACCCTGTGACTGTGTGTGGCACAGTCACAGGGTCACAAAAATAAATTTCTAACCAGTAAAGGTTTCAGACAATCGCACGATGTAAAAGTCTTCCACAACAAAACGTATACACCACAGCCCTGCGAGCGTTTTGAAAGCTTTTCAGTTCAGTTTGTTATTATAGCAATAGTTTTACTAATGTCCGTTTATTTGTCATACAAAACAGTTACACCTCGTCAAGTTTCAGTTATTTTTATTTGATCACTAGCTTTTGCCAGCGGCTTTGCCCGCGTCAATATCAAATTATCCTACGGGAACATATACAACATACACGCAAACATAACATACTCCATACCAGGATAAAATGTATCCAATGTCTTAAGAGGGTTTATTCTGAAAGTTGGCAACGTCGCAAATAAATGTCAAATATTTTGCTGTTTTGATTAATTTCATAATAATATTTCTGTATGGAATTAAAAATGTGGCTAACTAGCGAAATAGAATATTGATTAAGAAATGCAACAATTAATATCGTAACACCGTAATATTCTAGTTAGTTAGTTAGCCACATTTCTTATTTCCATACAGTATTATTTCCAAATTAAAACCGGTAACTATTTGACAGATATTTACGACATTGCCAACTTTTAGGATTCACCCTCTTAATTCAGGTAATTTCTACCCATGCGCCAAGTTTTATCGAAATCCGTTTAGCTGTTTTTGCGTCAGCAACAAACCTCAAAACATACAAATATTTACATTTATAATATTAGTAGGATCCATTTTAAGTTGTCCTTAAACGGTTATCCAAATTAATTTTATAAATGCGTTACGCTTTTACGCTTTCACTCTAAAACGGCTGTGTAAATTGGTAGTAGGCACAACTAAAAAATGATGGTCTAGGACAAGTTTCCAAATTCTGAAGCTCAAATCGCTATATTCTATACTTTGGTCCAGGTATAATCAAAAGAAAAATTTGCATAAATTCATCCTTCAAAATTACTATCTAAGTAGTTACTTAATTACAGCACGATGATTGATATAAAAACAGTAATAAGTTTGTGTGTTTGTTTGTTTGTTTGTAAGTTTTTATGTAGAGGGTAATCTCCGAAACTACCAGTCCTATTTGAAAAAATATTTTTGCTTTAAATATTCTTTTCGGCATAGCCCAATTCTTGAGGAAGATTATAGGCTCTTGCACGAAGTCGCGGGCAGAAGCTAGTTTTAAATTGATTGCAAAACTAAACCTGGTTGAGACCTGCCTATCCTGTCCTGTAAATGTAAGAATTCAAAATAATCTTACAGACATAACTCTTAATATAAAAGAGGCTGTCTCAAGAAACGGCATGTTTTATGAAACAATCGTGAAGTCTGTAGTCAGCGAGTGTTGAGAACTGTGCGATACCTATCTCGCTAAATGTGGATGAAGTTATGAAGCAAATGGCATGAAAGAAAAAAGTTTAATAATTTTGGAATTTAATTTATGAGTACACAATGTAAAGGTCATCAACGCGAAAACTGTTACCATGAATTCAGCACAACGATTCCCAAGAGTAATGTTTTTATAAGTAAAAAAAAAAAAAGTGCTTTTTCTGTCTTTTTCAATTCATACCGTATTTTTCGAACATTATGAAGCAATGGTTTAGCAATATCCTTCAAAATGATTCAGATTATGATTGATTGTGTCTTACGCAATTAGAGTGACTTATTGTAGAAACTAGAAAAAGAAGTACAGCTATGAGATCTCAATACCAGAAACTATTATACACGGGCGCATTTAAAACTAGTTTATTAAAAAGAAATGTTATATGTATGGCTCCTTTAATATTTAATAAAATACCTGACCAAATGATAAACTTACCGTTGCATAAATTTAAAAAACGTTTCACAGATTTTCTTGTGGATAAATGCTATTATTCTGTGCAGGATTTCTTAAATGATAATTTTTTGTGATATCTTAAATTTGTATTACATTTGCATGCTATATTAAGGCAGGATGTACTCGGATGCTATTATTATAATTTAACAACTTATTTTTATGTACCTACATTCTAAGCAAATAAAGACCTATTCTATTCTATTCTATTCTGTTATTATCAATCTGTTCTTTGTTAACCCGCCTTGAGCGAGCGTGTTGACCAATTCTTGTGCCATCTTCTGTATGAGAAGAGGCCTGCAGAGCCCTATAGTAGGATAATAATAAGCTTCTTCTTCTTCTTTTCGTAAGGTTAGTGACCAGCCTGGCATCAAATTTTTAAAGCCGCCCATGGACCTCTGACTTGGCTTAACATGCCGTCGAGAAATATCTCTCAGGCATGCCGGTTTCCTCACGAAGTTTTCCTTCACCCTTTTCGAAGCAAGTGATTATTATGCAATACGCACATGAATCCGAAAAGTCAAACGTACGTGCCTTGGGTCCGAACTCGAGACCTCAGTCCGACGGTCACACCACTGAGCTATCACTGCTTAGTAATAATAATAATAATTAGGCTAAAAGGCTGGTATTATTATTATTAAAGTTACTAAATTACTGAAATAATAATAATCCCATTGGTTCCTTCCAACATAAACCGACAAAATACAAAAGCAGAGTATTAATTATCTAAGAGAAATTAATTATAAAATGAAAATAATGTCTTATGTCTTATCTAAGATGTTTTGTTCGCAAATTGTAAGCAAACTCGTACCGTTGACAAATAATTTACGTTTCAAAGTTTTTGGTGTAATTTGTATTGAAACTTTTGTGTATTGTTCTGTCTTTTGAATTACGGAGTAACTACAGTGAATAGGTTTTCAGAAATTAATTACTTAATTATTGCTAGGCTGGGTATAGTAGACATCATAATTAGTACTACCCTAAGGTTGAATGTCATTTGCCATTTACCATAATGACGTCATAAAATGACAAGGTTTATTTGCTATGGGGAAATATTTTACTGATCCCCAAAAACTTTTTGCGCTTCTAATGATGCACACTTTTTTAATGATTGAGCATCTTATTAAGTTTTTTTTTCTCACAGTCTTCTTCTTTTCGTGTGATTCAGACTAACCTGGAGTCAGAGTTAAGGTCATCGCCCATTATAACAGCACCGCTCCAGCACGGTAGCGCCCCGGCACCGCCTCGAAAAATCTAGTCGTCAACGCGCCGTAAGCCAGTAGCTCTACCATGAGTTGCCATCGAAAATTTACTCGCTAGCGTTAAACTCGCTAGCGTATTAACGTTAATCAAATACATTTCGATAATGTCAAAACTTGCTAGCGTCCCCGTAAATGATTTATATAAAAAGATATTGTACAGCGCCCCTAGCGGTCACAGAAAGAATTAAAATTTGTTCCAAGAGCACTATAGTTTTCGATAGGTAAGAAACCTAACGTAATCTATTCGATAGTCGCTAACGTTTTTCAGCTGTCACCATACAAAACGGCACCATGAGTCACTAAATCGACAGACGCTATCGAAAAATACGCTTGCGATAGTAGTTACGTTGCTCACTACCATTTTGACGTGTGAAACATGTTTACATTCAAATTATATACGTTTTTAGGTATATTAAAGGCAAAATAATGTCTGGAAGAGATTATTTAGCATGGAATATGTTAGTGGCCCCAAAATTTGGAGGCCAACGACTGGAAGAACGTAAATTTCAAGAAACTATCTTATTTAGTTCTCTTACAAAATATTCTATTTGCCGGCGACGCCGACGGGACCGATTTGTTCTAAAAGTTTTAACTACATAAGTTAATTAATTGTATAGTGTTTTATACGAATAATCTACAAAGATTGTAAGAAATTCTAATAAGAAATAAATAAATGCACAATTCCAAGAATTCGGCTTGCACCACAATATCCTAACGGATTTACTTACTATAAAAGGCGTAGGTACCATTTTGTGGGCAATTCAGTCGCAGTTCAGCCCTAGATAATACACTTAAATACGGAGCTCAGCCACCAAAGAAGAAACATACCAAGAAAAGCCGAATTCTCCGGAATCATTCGCTGCCTCAAGATAGTCCTCATCGTGGTCACTGTGGGTTATGGTACCCAACCTAGGTACGTATTCAGGGGTCCGTGGTGGTTGTGCAGCCAGCGGATTCACCGAGGGTCAGTTAGCAGGGAGCGCACATCAAATATCAGTGGGAGATCGTCCCAGGTTGCCTGCGGTACTGTAGGTACCTCTGCCGTCCGCAACACTATTATTGTAAACATAGTTCATTTTAAATTTAAATAAATAACGCCGCGAATCACACATTTTCAACAAAATTACAAATTGAATAGAGGTAAATAATTATTACCTATAAGGAATAAAAATTCAACAACCCCTAAATACCATAAAAAGGTGCACTAACTGCCAACCTTTCTATTTAGTCGGATTGTTTCATGATATTTATTGACTGTCATAACATTGTTACCATAGCGATACCTTATGTGTAGTGATGGGCAATTCTCGAGAATATTCTCCTTGCGAGAACTTAGCTGTTAAATTCTCGAGAACATTCTTTTGGTAGGGAACTTATGAGAATTTAAAAATTGGATGACTGTATTGAATCGGTATTTTTTTTAGACTAATAGTTTTTAGTGCATTTGAACGTTTTACGAAGTTTGAGTTTAAAATAAACTACACCTCAACTTAAATTCTCAGTAAATTCTCCTGAGCCAGAACATTCCCGAGGATATTTTCGAGAAAATTCTCATAAATTCTCTTAAATTTCCTAAGGTAGTAATGTGAAAGTATGATTTCTGTATTAAAACGAACTTTATGGGTTTAAAATAATCAGCATTAATAAAATGAATAAGAAAACAACATTATAAGAAAGGTTTATGGTGCAAATAATTAAAAACAAAATAACAATCAAAAATAATTTTGACGCAACTAAAATCGAATTTGATAATCGCGACTCCATGTGGTACTTGTTTGCCCTACCTTGGGAATTTTTTTTAGAGCCGGAGGCGCGCAGGGGGGCAGCGTCGACGTGTTTTGATATGGAATTTTTCACTTTTTGTATGGAAAATATCATCATCATCATCATATCAGCCGAAAGACGTCCACTGCTGGACATAGGCCTCCCCCAAGCACCGCCACTTCGACCGATTCTGTGCTTCCCGCATCCAGCGGATTCCTGCGGCCTTTACAAGGTCATCGGTCCATCTTGTGGGAGGCCTTCCAACGCTACGTCTTCCGGTACGCGGTCGCCACTCCAGAACCTTTCGGCCCCATCGGCCATCTGTTCTGCGGGCAATGTGTCCTGCCCATTGCCACTTAAGTTTGGCAATTCTTCGGGCTATGTCGGTTACCTTGGTTCTCCTGCGGATCTCTTCATTTCTGATTCGATCACGTAGGGAAACTCCAAGCATAGCCCTCTCCATTGCTCTTTGGGTGACTTTTAGCCTTCTAATAAGGCCCATTGTGAGCGACCACGTTTCAGTGCCGTAAGTCATCACTGGCAACACGCACTGGTCAAAGACTTTCGTCTTGAGACACTGTGGTATGTGGGACGAAAAGATATTGCGTAGCTTCCCGAACGCTGCCCAGCCGAGTCGGATTCGACGATTGACCTCTTTCTCGAAATTGGACCTACCTAGCTGGACAGTTTGTCCTAGGTAAACATACTCGTCTACAACTTCGAGCGTAGCTTCTCCGATCTTTATGAGTTACCTACATGTTGAGTTTTGGGGGTTTTTTCCGATGTGTTTTATATGAAATTTTTCACTTTTTGTATGGAAAATATGAAAAATATCAAGGAAAATTTTAAAAATGATTACCTGCATGTTGAGTTTAAGGGTTTATGGGTTTTAAAAATCACACCAACACCTCGACTTCGGATGCAAAAACAGTACTGTCTTTTTTTTCTTTTCTTTTGCTAATATTTCGAAAAAAGTGTGCCCTATCGCAGAATAATGAAAATTTCGACCCCCTTTATGAAACTCATAAACCCTTAAAACTCATCATGTAAGCAAACATTTTTCATATTTTCCATACAAAAAGTGAAAACTTACGTATAAAACACGTCGAGAGTGCCCCCCAGCGCCCTTCCAACTCTAAAAAAAATCACGGGGTAGGACAAATAAGTACCACGTGGAGTCGCTATTGGTGCCGATTTTCTTGTCACAAATGCCTCTAAACTAGACTAAAAATCACCAAAATTTAGTTTAGTCCTGTCAAACGAGGATTTCCCATTCTGAAATAGACTAAAGTGACACAAGTGTGTCATAGTGTTTAGTGATAGTTTAGTTCGGTGTACAAGAGAATCGGCGCCATTTCCAGTCCGAAACATAATACAGTAACGTTTTTTCGAGTAAAGTATAAATAACAACAATAGAAGTTTACTTTAGACCTTGAAATCGAAACTTATTGTATTAAAATTTAGCAATTTTACTTCCATTTTTAAATTCTCGTATATTCTCCGTCGAAAAGAATATTCGAGAATATTGCAGAACATTCTCGATCCGAGAATATTCTCCGTGTGAGAATATTCTCCCGACACATCACTACTTATGTGACGTTTTGATCATATGAGCCGTTCCCTCTTCTTATTACTGAGAAAGATAGAAACAAAACATAAGAATGAAGTTAGCTAGACGACCAGTGTGGAAGATTTCTACCATTTTGGCAGATTTCGCTCCAAAATGTTGTCTGTGGCAGATCCTGCTGACGATTTACAAAAGTGGCAGATTTTGGCAGATTTAAAAGACTTCAAGGAAATTCACATAACCTTATTAGAATTTTCCTTTTTTTATTATTATTAGGTATAATAATGCATAAGAAAATTGTAAAATATTTTTGTTGATTAATGATATTTCATTGAATTTGTGTGTATTTTTTCCGTTTCCATGAAGGCATATTTTTGGCATTTTTGACGCCAAGTGTGGCAGATTTTGGCAGTTTTTTTGCCCAGTCTGTGGCAGATTCGCCATTTATGAAATGGTCACACTGTAGGTGACACGATCTATCGAGCTTACAGTACGACACAACTTAGATGTAGCATCGGCAAAATTCGTAAAACCGATCACCATCCGAACTGAGTGCGCCTTCGCCATCACCAATCTTTATTACTGCTTCAGGTGAAAATGATCTTTCGAAAACGCAATATATTGTGAAGCCTTATAGCCAAATACATTCGTAAAATTGAAATGAATGAATGAAAATTTTCAAATCTATGCTACATCTAAGTTGTGTCGTACTGTACCTTAGCGCCTGCATGAGACTCCGTAAAACTCATGGTGCGAGCATTATCGAAATCAGTTTGATCTACGTCAACACTTCCAACTCCACCCGCTTTTCATAGAGCTCATACGTCATGCCGCCATACATATTGGAAGTAAACCCTCCGGGAGGGTCACCGGCATTTCGTTTGCGCTAAAGTTAACCATCGCTGACGGTCTACGGCATTAGGTTTAAAACCGTATTATAAACCACTGTAAAACGAAGTTAATTTGTGTGAATATTTGTAAACGTGAGCAATTTTTTTATTGATACGAGTAATTAAATTATAAATTATAATATCAGATTTTACTATCACAGTTTATAATGCCAGCTGTATTCGCTAAGAAAAAACAACATTTAAAATGAGCCCACCGCGAGGGCTCCCGGTATTCCATATGCGACTAGGTGAACCCTCCAGGAGGGCTCCCGGCACTGAACGGGTTAATACGCTAGCGCTAGCGAGTAAATTTCGATGGCAACTCATGGTAGAGGTACAGGCGACTGTTAGTCGCCAACGCGCCGTCAGCAAGGCGACCGCTCGCTGCCGGCACGCCACCGGCGAGGTAACAGTTTATTGTTTATTCAAAAGCGAGGCGTCACCCCGCGGACGGTGAGGCGCCGGCGAGCGGGCTCCTCGCTTGAAGCGCGCTGTCGGCCCGACGTGTGACGGCTCGCAGGCCGCTCGCTGCCGGCGAGCCATCCATTGTTTTGTATAGTCATCGTAAAATAGACTACGAGTATTAATGCTTTTGACTTAAAATCCTAACTTGATTGACAAGTTGCTGCTATAATGAGCGATGACCTTTATAAAGCCGCCCGAAAAATATCTCAGGCATGGCCGGTTTTCTCATGATATCTTCCTTCACATTAAATTCTGAATAAATTACAAATTGAAGGGAATTTGTATGAAATTATCTGCCAATTAAGTTAATAGGAACTTAATCGTAGGTGGTGAAACAAGCCCTAAATAATAATACTAGCCTGTTATTGTCCCACTGTAGGGCAAATGCCTCTACTCATACAGAGAAGGCACGAGCATTGATCACCACGCTTGCATAGGACGAGTTGGCGATTTGAGACTTACATTAACTATAAGTCCAAGTTTCCTCACGATGTTTTTCCTTCACAGATGTCAGTAATGTTAGCTTGTTTCAAATTCATGTTTTAATTCCAAATGATACGCATTTTGTAGATACATTTGCCTGATTCATTGAAAGTAAGTTGTGAATTCTACTAAAACTTATCAATTATTACGGAAGTTTGGATTTATTAAATGTATTATTCTAATACCGAAATATAATATACAATGTGGCAACACTGTCAAAGAACTAAATGATTAATAATGCAACAAACATGTTGTATAAACGTATTTTCATTATGGCAACTGAATGTATTATTTTTACTTTGGCAACACTTAGAAATGACGGTTATGACATTTTCGTTATTTCTGGGTGGGGCAAGTCGTTTTAAAATTGTAAAAGGTTGTGCAAAGCCAAGCCAGTGATCGTTGAGCTATGAAGCAAGTCAGTTGACATTGTAATTAGGATTCCGTGCGTATAATAAAGTGATTTTATACAACGAACAGTGTTTAATTAAAAAAATAGAAGCGTTTCTAACAGTAATGTCTAAGACTTACTCAGAAAATACATATGAATTGAAAAAAGTCACATTGATACTTACCCAGATTTGAACCCGCAACCTCTTGCATGAGAGGCGACGCCTTAACCACTGGGCCATCACGACAAACCATTAATGAAATAAACCCGCAACCTCTTGCATGAGAGGCGACGCCTTAACCACTGGGCCATCACGACAAACCATTAATGAAATAAACCCGCAACCTCTTGCATGAGAGGCGACGCCTTAACCACTGGGCCATCACGACAAACCATTAAAGAAATAAAAATCTTTAAATTATATTGTGCCACTTTTAAATAACGATGCGCGATGATGAAAAAAAAAGAACTGTTCCTGTTAATGTTCACATAGCTCGTCAAAATGGAACAGCAGATTTTTTCTTTCGCGATTTCCGGTTTGGTCCCATAGTAGCAGTTGTTCATAATGATGAGTAAAGTCACGTGTTTAAGTATCGGTCACTAATTACCAGTCACCCTATATAAATCCAAATCATGTATACATAATTATATTAATAAATAATGAATCAGATAGTATACGTTACATCAAATTAAGCGTATCGGTTGTCATGATTCAATATGGCGGTAGCAGAAGGAATAGCCACTTAGGCATTCACAGTGGAGCGTCTAGACTCAATTATAGCTACCGTATCGAATCTAGACTGAAATGTATGCTTGGCACATATCTTGGAAATGCTGTTCGAGATTGAGATTTCTAGTATGATATATCTATATTGGATTTCGTGTTGATTATAATTATCTATACAAAGTCGCTTTTCGCATTTGTCTGCTGTATGTCCGCGTTGTTTTTCTAAACCACGCAACAGATTTTGACGATGTTTTCACCATCGTTTAGAGAATTTATTCCGGAAGGTTTATACAGAGTGACTTGTAATTAGACGTATTCCTTCCAGGACGTGAAAGTGTAACCCATTTGCAACAATTAAGCACCCCATAAAGCCTAGGCGAAAATACATGGGATTCGCGAAAATACAAATTCGTCAATAAATTAATATAATTTTTCTCCAATCTCTTAAATTGAATGGCCTTCATTACTATTCCATTGGATACCTAATACTTCAACAAACATTTCAATGTAACCAATTTGTCTAAAACATCAAACACTTAAAAGTTAGAGGAAGAAGTTTTTTAACCATTTTCAAAAATTATATACATACATGAACTTTGACACCAGTTATCTCAAAATTTTACTGAAGCATTAAGCGTACAAATTACGGGGATGACATCTTCAATTAATCAGCTATCTAACGAGGTACAAAAGTAAAAAAAATATTTAGAGGTGCCGATGAAACAGTCGATAATGCTGGCAAAGGTCGAATTTGCAAATTGTTGAAATATTAAAATATTGTGTGATAATCGAATTAACTAACTGGTTTATGCCATTCTACTACTTTCTAACCTACCAACAGTCCATTGCACGTTAGACACCCAGGTCATCATGAGCAGGTCACTAGGCGTGGAACGTAACGTATATAAATATACATATATACCTCGTGGCTAAGTAATAACAAGCCACACGGGTCAATCCATCAGGTTAAGCTAGGCTTTCCAGGGTTGGTCAGTGGATGGGTGACCATCTTCACATACCGAGACTCCTCCGTGCCTCGGAAAGCACGTTAAGCCGTTGGTCCCGGCTGTCATTTTGGATCTTTGACAGTCGTTACGAGTCGTCAGAAGCTCGAAAGTCTGACACCAGTCTTACCAAGGGGTATCGTATTACCCAGTTACTGGGTTGTGGAGGTCAGATAGGCAGTAGCTCCATGTAAAATAGTGGTATTCAGCTGCAACGGCTGCAAGGGACGGCTTCCAGTCTTACTGAGACTGGAAGCCGACCCCAAGATAGTTGGGAAAAGGCTAGGAAGATTGATTGGACTATATTATGTATGTATAAACCTTCTTCTTGAATCACTCTATCTATTGCTGAAAACTGCATTTAAATCCGTTTAATAGTTTAAAAGATTTAAGCAAACAGACGGCGGAAACAACTTCATTTTTAACCGACTTCCAAAAAGGAGGAGGTTGTATGTTCGACTTTAAGGATGATTTTTAAGCTATTGCATAGCTTCTATCGCGGGCCTTGAGCGTGGAGACCGAATCCAGAAATTCCGTAACGGAAATAACCTAATATAACACCCCTGTCTCTTTAGTTCAGCAACTCGCCTCTAGGTGGCATTGGTTGTATTATAATTGCATAAGTTGATGAAAACAGCTATGCAATAGCTTTACCGCGGCAGTCTCCGAATGCCACACGTCTTTTTTTTAATGTATGTTCACCGATTTCTCCGTCAATTGTGGACCGATTTTGAAAAGCTCCCGAGGTGGTCCCATATAAATTTTATTAACTTTGCTTGGATAGTTTTTGAGTTAGATTCAATAATACCTATTTTTTTCGCACTTAGTTTATGTGGATGATATAATGATAACTTTCTGTCACTGTTATTTTCATAGCAGGTAGTGGTATTCGAATTTGTGCGGGGTAGGTACCTACCACAACAAAAAAATTAAAAAAGGACATTCCAAAAAACACTACAAAGTGAAAAATAAGTTTAATTTTGGAAGTCGGTGGTAAAACCCGCAAAATTCTAAACCAAAGACCGACCGACTTCCAAAATTTAAGTTATTTTTAGAAGGCAGTTTTTATTTTCTATAAGTACTATGTAAAGAAGTTAGAGTAGTTAACTCAGAAAGTGCATTTGAATTGAAAAAGTGACATTGGTACTTTCCCGGATTAGTTATTGAAGTGATCTCAGTAATTATCTAAGAACATAAAATGACGAGCAATAGAAATAAACATAGAAAAAAAGGCTAGCACGCCGTAAAAGTAGATCAAATTAAGTAATTATAGTTGGCGTGGTTTCAACGTATTATTAACTTTTGATATTAATTCTAATTAATTCTTTGTTACCAAGCCCTTGTTCTATTTTTTTTTGTGGTAATGATTAATTTATAAGTAAAAGCATTTGTCTCCTTTGATCAGTCTTTTTCCATCAATTTGTACTGCGATATCTTAAACGCAATCCTGATATTCCATTGTTGTTTACTGCATTGTATAAACAAAATACTATAAAATCAGTGAGGTTTTGATGATGTTGATTTTAAGGTAGGTAACTGGTTTTACCCAACTGGCCCAGAAGGATGGTAATGTTTTTCGAGAGTCTGTATGTATGTCTATTTCTTCGGGTTCACTTTGTAGCCTAAACGGCTTGATGGATTTAAACATATATAAGGTGTCTTTAGATTTGTATTAATTGTGGGAGTAAAATAGATAGGTTATATACCTACTATTTATATAATGCAACTCCAAATAGAAAAAAAATGGACTGGAAGGTTTTAAAAAAAAAAAAAGACGTGTGGCACTCGGGGACTGCCGCGGCAAAGCTATTGCAAAGTATTTTTTATCAACTTATGCAATTGTAAAATATTAACCCGAATACAAGAAAAAGCAATGGTGACATTGACAGGAACTGTTATTCACATTTATAGTTTTTAAAACTTGACACAACGTAATGGGAACATCAAACTAATAAAAAGGTTTTAATTTAACTATTAATAGTCAAGGATCATTCGTCTAAGTAAATTTGAACTTTATTGTCAAACAGTTAAACATAATTTTTCAATATAACACTCTCGTATCATTCGTCTAAGTAAATTTGAACTTTGTTGTCAAACAGTAAAACATAATTTTCAATACAACACTCTCGTTGATCATTCGTCTAAGTAAATTTGAACTTTGTTGTCAAACAGTAAAACATAATTTTCAATACAAAACACTCTCCTTAGGGTTCAGGTATTTTCGTTACGGAATTTCTGGATTAGGTCTCCACGCTCAAGGTCCGCGATAGAAGCTATGCAATAGCTTAATAAAGTTCAACAATATTAGTTTCAAATAAAAGCTAGTAATAAGTCAATTCTAAATATAATTATATTTATTAATAAAAATAAAAAGCTTGAAACATGACCAATTTTTTTTTTAAACCGACATACCCTCGACCCCTTCATTTATTTAACGGTTTGTCCTTATTTAAAACAATTTTATTGAATTTTGTTTCAGAAACCAAAATGCCCCCACATGGATCTGTAAATCCTGAAATGCAATTCTCGGACGACTTAAATGATAAATCAATCACAGCTCTTGAAAAACTGAATGTACCACAAAAGGCTGGTCCTAGGGAATATGAAATTGTGGACAAAAATATACTTATATTTGGTTATTTGCACGCTGCGGCGTTCTATGGTTTATATCTTTGTTTTACTGAAGCAAAATGGCCAACAATTATCTTTGGTAAGTACATTGACTTACTTGAAATATGTAGTTTTAGTAGAATGCTATAATATCGCTGAGTAATAAAGGCTAAGAGCAGTGGCGGCCCAGTGGTAATGGCCCCGATTTACGAGTTGTGGGTCGTGGGTTCGAACCCAAGCAGGCGCTTTACTTCGTGTTAATAATTTCATCACCACTGCTCTCAAAACGGTGAAGGAAAACATCGTGACGAAACCGGCATGTCTTAGAACCAAAAATTCAAAGACATGTGACATAATCTTTGTTGGAGATCCAAATAAATAAATAAATAAACATCCACCAACCCGCACTAGGCCCGCGTGGTGGATTACGGGCCCACTCCCTCTCACAGAGAGGAGGCCTGTGTCCCAGCAGTGGGAACATTAATAGGCTGATGGTGAATAAAGGCTATAATTTATAGAGATATCACGCGGGTGAAGCTACGAGTAGTATAGAATAAAGCAGAACTGATAATTGTGAGATCTCACCTGTGCCAGAACAATGTATTTCTAGCAAAAAAACGTTAGATTTTTCCAATTTGATTTAATGGGAAGACAAAACACAGACAAGTTATCAATCTGAAAATACAACTAACAAAATGAAAGATGTGTGTAGTTTTATCTCCTTACAGAAAGTTATCCAGCTTCCAACATGATTAAATAATATTTTATTAATTTTCCAGCTTATCTATCATACGTTGCAGCCACAATAGGAGTCACAGCCGGAGCCCACCGTCTCTGGTCCCACAAGGCCTTCAAAGCCAAGCTTCCCTTACAAATACTCCTCATGATTTTCCTGTCTGTCGCCAACCAGAGAGCCACCCACTGGGTCAGAGATCACAGGGTCCACCACAAGTATAGCGACACTGATGCTGATCCTCATAATGCTAGCAGGGGATTCTTCTACTCCCATTTGGGATGGCTCTTTGTGAAGAAGCATCCTGAAGTCAAAAAACGAGGGATGCTGATGGATTTGTCTGATTTGTACAGAAATCCTGTCTTGATGTTTCAACATAGGTAAGTAGTTTATGTTAACTTAAGTGGCAGTGGGCAGGGCACATTGCTCGCAGAACAGATGGCTGATGGGGCTGAAAGGTTCTGGAGTGGCGATTGCGTACCGGAAGACATAGCGTTGGAAGACCCCCCACAAGGTGGACCGATGACCTGGTGAAGGCAGCAGGAATCCGCTGGATGCGAGAAACATAGAACTGGTCGAAGTGACGGTGCTTTGGGGAGGCCAATGTCCAGCTGCGGACGTTTTTCGGGTGATAATGATGATTATGAGTTTATGATAAAAATGCTTTAGTTTAGAATTAGGAATGTCTTTAACAATTTATAACTATTTCTCCATGTCTGTAATTTTAACTGCAATTTTAATGCATATCCAGTCTATAATGTTCCTACTGCTGGGACACATGCCTTCTATCTGTGAGAAAGACTGGGCCATAATCCACTACGCGGGCCCAGTGCGGTTTGGTTGATGTCACATGTCTTCGAATTTATTTGTTCTAAGACCTGTCTTAGTACCAAAACCGGTTGCTCAAGATGTTTTCCTTCAAACTTAAGTCGGGACCGTTACCACTTTGCCACCACTGCTCTCGATGCAGTTTTTGCCAACCTGTACCCTAATTACGTAATACACGATCAATCAGAATTTGAATCGTTTTGAAACTGATTGCTAATCCATTGCTTCATAAGTTCGAAATAAAATCTGCTCAACAACGTAAATAACGCAATGAATATTGTTAAACTGTCAAAATGAAACAGATTAGTCGATCAGATCGGAATCATTTACGAAAATGTGTTGCGTAATTAGATAGCTGTAATTCCCTAATTTAAGTTATGAACCATAGTTGTTTGCAAAGGTTTTTATCAAACTCTTTGCAAGTGACCTATATTGAATTTGGTTTACTCATATTATTTATTATTTTGATATTTCAGGTTTGCCAAGCAGCTTATTCCCACAATTTGTTTTGTGATACCAACTCTAATCCCCGTGTTCCTTTGGGGCGAAACGTTCAACACTGCTTGGCACCTGGTCATCATGCGATACGTCTTTAACTTCCACGTTTTCTTCTTGGTGAACAGCGCTGCCCACATCTTTGGAAATAAGCCTTACGACAAAAACATTTTATCCAGTGAAAGTAAGATTGTTTCTTTAGCGACCTTTGGCGAGGGGTTTCATAACTTCCATCATGTTTTTCCTTGGGATTACCGAAATGCAGAGTTGGGGAATACTTGGTTTAATTATACGAAGTTGTTCATTGATTTGGCTGCAGCCGTTGGGTGGGCTTATGACTTAAAGATTGTATCTGATGATATTGTTACGAAGAGAGCGTTGAGGTCAGATGATGGGTCTCATCATCCTGTGGTCGTTGAATAAGAGAAGTGAATTTTTTATAAATTAAAGTGAGAGAATATATTTTGTTGATAATTTATTTTAATTAAAATTAATCGATAGGGCTGGTGGGGTGGGCTGGCTCAGGAACAGGATACTTGGAAGAATTTGGGGAAGGCCTTTGTAGGCTATATAAAAAAAATAAAAATGTTAACCTTGATTTGTTCCATATACTTTGGGTTATAGTATGTCGTTTTTTTATCTGGAAATACCTACATTATGTAGGTATCAATATCCTCTAGCGATATCTAAAATCATTTAGGTACATGCAATTCACGTTATCAGAGCAAGTAGCTACTCAAACTAGTAGCTAGCAAGAATAGGGGTGGGTGTGTATTTAAAAATGACAGAAGAGTGCATCTGTCACCGCAATGTTGAACTAATAGTTAGGGGATGAGTCATCCATCATGGTGGCTACAAAATGTCAACAAATGTCTTGGGACAAGAGTTATTATTTTTCTGATAAAGAGGACCATAATTTATTTATTTTTCCGATACGCATAAAACATAGCAGATTTAAATATATATAATGGCGTTGTACAGTATTTTTTTTTGAAAACGTAATAAAAAGTAGACCACTAGTTTACAAAATTTACACATTATGATGCAATGTAAATACAAACAAAAGAAAACTAAAACTTATTAGCATTTAATATAACTTTAAGTACCTACAATTTATTTTAAGATTAATTTAGTATACTTAACTTATTTGAACTTTTAGTACAACTTATTTGAACTTACTTTTTAGGGTTCCGTACCCGAAGGGTGACAAACGGAACCCTATTCATAAGCCTCCGCTGTCCGTCTGTCTGTCAGCGAGCTCTATCTCATGAACCGTAATAGGTAGGCAGTTGAAAATTTCACAGATTGAGCATTTCTATTGCCGTAAGAGCAACAAATAATAAAATTAAAAAATAAAGAGGGGTCGCCATACAATAAAATTTAATTTTGAAAAAAAAATTATCTGACCCTGGCATGTGGGGTATCATTTTCTAGAGCTCATCGAGTAGAGAATAAATATAATTTTTATTTGTTTTTATCTTCAAAAATGATGAATTAGGGGGCCGTAGAAGTTGTCTGTTTTAGACCATTTTTATACGAGCTCTATCTCAACAACTAAACAAATTAGGAATTTGAAACTTGTGTGTATCATGTAACATATACTGTTTATAATCAACAAATACTAAAAACGCCGATTCATAACGTATTTTATATAATATGGGCGATTTTCTGCAACTTAAAGTAATAATTTTGTATTTCATGCTAATATTATGCGATATAAATTCCACAGATAACTATTTAATAGTCGGAGTAATGACATGGAATTAGTAAGTACCTACTATCATGGCAGCATATACTATTTCGATCATTTAAATTTCGATCATCCAAAAAGGTCTACAAAATAAACTTTCTTCACAAGATTTTAAAACCGGCCAGTATTTTTTGAGTTTAAGAACTTTATCGACTTTTTTCAAAGTATCCCTAGACGGTGTTGATGTGTGTACCTCGTGTTAAAACTACACTCCAATAGACAATATATTCAGTAACATTGAAATGAATGCTGGCACATACAGTGTACTATTCAGTTACCTACATCGATCACTAATAAAGAACTAGATACACAATCCCAAACAAAAGTTCTCTTAAAACTAGCACCAAATTGTGTTTAAGTAATAATAGTTGAAATAAATATAAATTAATGTAAATTCAACCTTATATGAAATGCTTAAAGTTTATTTCACAAAGATATGTTTAAAAAGCAATAAATTTTTACGACCGCTACTATGTCGCGTGTTTACCGTCGGAGAGTTCGAATGCTACTAAATCAAAAGCGCACCCAAATGTTCAAGTGGGTGCTCATTCGGTGAGGACATTTTTTGCCGCTGATTGTGTATCTAGTTCTTTATTAGTGATCGATGGTTACCTAGCTTAAACCGTTGTGGATACAATTTCATATTGAGAAAAATTATTGGTGTAAAAATATTCGGTCATGGCGGCCAATCTCAACGGAGACTGGCCTTCGGCGCGGGAGATATTATAGTGCACAAGTGTGTGCGCAGACACGAGTGCACTTTCTCTTCCCTCACTCTCATAGTCCGATGGGATGTGTAAAAATAATAAGTAAGAAATAATAGATTTCTGTATGACTATCAAAAACAACGTAAATAAATACCTGTATTGACCCGTGCGTTTGCACTGGCGAAACATCACGACAAAACATGTTGAAATCTCTAGTTCCTGTCAAACATTGTATGAAAAATTGACAGAAAATAGAGATTCCAACATGTTTTGTTGTGAATGTTTCGCCAGTGCAAACGCACAGTTATAATTAAAATTTGGCGTACTACTTACATTCTATTTTGTACAATATAGTCTGATGTAGCAAGAGAAATCCTTTTATTTATAAGTAACTAGCTTTACCCGGCCTGGCTTCGCACGGTTAGCACTAAGTACTTATCTACGGCGCATCTACCTTTCCTAATTACCTATTTCTACCTAATTACCTACCCTACCTACCTACCCTACCCTTCTTACCAGGGTAGGTAGGTACCTAACCTACCCTACCTACCCTACATATCTACCTGCTTACCTATCATATATACCTATTTATACCTACCAATACTATATTAGTAGCAAATAAATAACTTTGACTTTAGTTAATGCATGTTACTGGATAAAGTTAACTTAATATTTTTCTCTTAAAATAAATGAAATATGCTCCTACACCCATATTTTAACACAACAACATTTTCTCATTAAAATTAGACAATTTCTTTACAAATCTTTGTTTTTTTTATAGCTCCTCAGTTGTTGCCTTTACGAAAGTATTACAAAAATTCATAGTGTTAAATCTTGTACGACATGGTATGGAACCCTTCGTGTGCGAGTCCGACTCGCACTTGACAGATTTTATTCTTAATTGCGTTTTACAGAAACAATGAAATTGAATCATTTATTTTTATTAATCCACGTATGATGAAATCACCATCGATGTTTCAATACCAAATAAACTTCCGCCATAGAATTAAAATACCATAAGTAACATATTTTTCATATTAAATGTTCCAGATGTCATTAACAACTAAAAACTCATTATTTCACCATTAAATTTATTTATACGTAGTGTCGCCATCGCTGTAACGGGATACGGACATTCCTACTTTAGACCATCGTATATCATAATTTGAATATCAAAATAAAACTATGGGAACAAGATCCGGTTACTACAATATACCCTTTGATGGTCACTATTATACTAATTATAACAAATAACCTACCTTTTATGCTAGAATATAAACAAATTATTTCGGCCTTTATAAAATTACATCAGGTTCCGTAGTATTTCTTTTATATTCTGATAGATTTACTTCTAATAAGCAAAGAGTTGTTGCAAGATTTTATGGAAAATCTTCGGGGAAATCTGCCCCAAGATTTACATACTTCCTTAGTATTTTGTTCCGTTTTTTCAGTTCGCAGAAGTTTATTTCTTTAACGTGTGTTTCAAATCTAAAAGCACTGTTCGAAAAATACTTCTAAATTGCTGTTACGATAAGATTTAAAAAATCTGATTTAAGATAATTTTTTTTTAAGCTATTGCATAGCTTCTATCGCGGGCCTTGAGCGTGGACACTTAATCCAGAAATTTCGTAACGAAAATACTACCTAAGAAAAAGAGTGTTTTGTATTGAAAATTATGTTTAACTGCTTGACAACAAAGTTCAAATTTACTTAAACGAATGATACGAGAGTGTTGTATTGAAAATTATGTTTAACTGCTTGACAACAAAGTTCAAATTTACTTAAACGAATGATACGAGAGTGTTGTATTGAAAATTATGTTTAACTGTTTGACAACAACGTGCAAATTTACTTAGACGAATGATACGAGAGTGTTGTATTGAAAATTATGTTTAACTGTTTGACAATAAAGTTCAAATTTACTTAGACGAATGATCCTTGACTATTAATAGTTAAATTAAAACCTTTTTATTAGTTTGATGTTCCCGGCCATTACGTTGTGTCAAGTTTTAAAAACTATAAATGTGAATAACAGTTCCTGTCAATGTCATCATTGCTATTTCTTGTATTCGGGTTAATATTTTACAATTGCGTAAGTTGATAAAAAATGCTATGCAATAGCTTCGCCGGGGCAGTCCCCGAGTGCCACACGTCTTTTTTATTGTAAAATACCTTCTGGCTTTGTCCTAGTCGGGTAAAAAAGTAACTGCCTATAGAAAAAACATATAAAAATTGCTTCAATCTTCCAGCCTATTTAAAGAATAAGCCACAAGAATATTGTCAAAGAGTTCTGTTGTCACAGAACCCTAAACACCACAAAATCTATTCCAGCATAAAATTTTAAAGCACCAATAAACGAATGTGCCAGTTATTTATTAGTATTATAATACGTTTAGACATTAACTGTGTTATTAAGCTATTTTTAACTAACAAGCAAACCATCTATAACTGACCCGCCGACTTTTCAAAATTCCGTCTGACAAACGATCTTCATACACTGGTCGACCAGTTTAAACGAGGTCTAGAGAACGTAAGGTAATGTTTGCAGTCAAAGGTCTAAATATATTGGTTCTTCAGCAAATTGGTTCCAAGTAATGTTTAGTTTCGACTCATTAACGACTCTGAAATGATTGATGAATGTGAAGAAGGGTTGTCTGGGGTGTTCTGATTCTTATTTTAGAATTTAGTTTGCTTCAGTTTAGTTTGCTTGCAATTCTGTATGTTAGAGATTTGTACATATTTTTTTCGTGTGCTTAGTGACTAATCTGAGAGTTTCAAACCCGCCCATGGGAGTCTGACCTGGCTTCACTGCCGTCAAGAAATATCTCTCAGGAATGCTTAGTTGACCAGGCTCGGGTTGACGGCGCGTCGTGTTCCACGCGCGCCTCAAAGAGATGTCAGCAAAACTGACAGGGTCCGCTAGGGTCGATGCCTACCGGGGTTGCGGGTCTCAAGGGGAAACCGTGGCCCCTGGCAAGGCAAGGGAAGGAACACGGGATTTAACACCCAAAAAAAAAAAAAAGGCATGCTTAGTTATTTCGCAATCTGTATCTGCATTAAAAAAGCCTACATAATTTGGTGACCATTCATACATACAAATAAGATTACTATCGAGATCCTTCCGTGCCTCGGAAAGCACATTAAGCCGTTGGTCCCGGCTGTCATTCGTAGATCTTTGACAGTCGTTACGGGCAGTCAGAAGTTCGAAAGTCTGACAACCAGCCTTACCAAGGGATATCATGTTACCAGTAACTGGGTTGTGGAGGTCAGATAGGCAGTCGCTCCATGTAAAATATTAGTTTTCAACTGCTCCCAACATACTTGTGAAAAGGTTAGGCACATGATGATGAGCGGCGATACTGAATGACCGTCCGATGCACCGTAGGCAGTCATTGAAGTCATAAATGTTACCACTTTTCCGACCGGGTATCTATGCTGGTACCTACGAGAGAAGACAAATCATTTAAACTATAAATTAGTCTTTCCTTGAACCAGCCTGACGACATGCGGAATGAAAAGCGGTTTTACATTTTCAAGCTATGTTCTGATTTTTTTTTTCATCTTTCGGTCCGGCGCCGATGCAGCTCTGGCGTCATGTACAGGAGCTTTTAGCAACAATTACCAGTAAATGGAAACTGCACTAATCTTGAAACATGAAATGTTACTACAAATGAGCCGTCAAAACTTATGCAGTCCAACATCAAATGTAACACAAATGAGCTGTCCAAACTTAATGCAATGTTTCAATTTCATTGTGTAACCAATCTGTACCGGGCAATTGAGTTGTAAAGTAAATACGAGGTTGACAGTAGTACACAGGGTAACAGGGACATCGACGCGAAGCCTATTACCATGGATTTAGTACATGATTCTGAAAAAAACAGCTGTTCCATACATTTTGACCGCGTAGGTATTGCACTTTTCTATGAAACAGCAGATTTTTTAATACACTACTTCAGGTTCAGAATCATGTACTGAATCCACGGTAACGGGCTTCGCGTCGATGTCCCTGACACCCTGTATACTGCTGTTGTACTCATTTAAAGTAAAGTAACTCTGTCATTGACATTATGAAGCTACTTTTATACCAAAATTATGTGTGTGTGTGTGTGTGTGATGATTCTTTTATATTCTTTGAAACTTTGAAACTGATCACTCTACGTATAGAAAAAATTGTATTCTGATATTCCTAACCTAATCTAGTAACCTAACCTAACTTGCAGCCTAACAAAATGCGTGTGACGTTATATCTCCTAAACAGTTTAATTTTACGCAACGTTTGAGAGGAAAACAATAAAAAGGAGATCATTACCAAATATTATCATATAAATTGAATATGTCCCGTTCACAGAGAAAAGTATGGAGACACCTTCTAGATTTTTTTAATCCTTTTGTTATTGACATTACTTACACACGTTCATTTTCGTACCGAAAATACACACGTTCATTTTCGGACCGAAAATGAACGTGTGTATTTTCGGTACGAAAATTAATGTCGTGTGTAATGTCAAGGCAATTTATGTGCTAATATTTTTTATTACACCTTACACTTCAAAAATTTTGGCGGGAATTTAATTTAGAAAACAATATTGTGGCTATTGTTAGTGTTACTACATTTTTTGTATTTTCCACTGTTGGGTGAAGCTTTTCCCAAAGGTTTAAAACCACTTTTGGTAATGGTAATAAAAACACTTTTTGCCCCCGCGTCTACTCCATGCCTCCTCCTGATTATGATTTGTGTGTGTGACGTGGCATGTTATTTCAGTGGCGCATCACACATTAAGATGAGCCGTTTATTATTATTTACGTTTCAGCTTTTCACAAAGGTACATTCTCCCTTTTATTATTTGGCCAACATGATTAATCTTCCCGTCACATTGAGTATTACAAAATCAAGATTTTAAAACAGGAAGAAAAAAAGCGTTTTTTTTATACAAGAGTCCCAATGTTGGGCATAGTTTTCCCAATAGTCTTTTATACTTCTCTATGGGCTCATTAGATTTTCGTTTTAAAAAAATAAACAATTTTTCCTCTGTGTCTACTCCACGCCTCCCCCTGTTATGTCCGACCGCGCAAGTTATGATTTGTGTGTGTGACGTGCCATGTGATTTCAGTGGCGCGTCACATTGATACGAGCCGTTTATTATTGTTTACCTTTCTGTCTTTGACGGCACCGGGGTATTTTTAATAACAGGAGAAGGGTTGGTATGTTATGTGTCTTTATGTCAAGTGGGGTAGGTACACAGATGGCTGGTAATAAGAATTGAGATAGGTACGTGGATTTTTATTGTTTTTTTTATTAAGTTGGTACTTTTTCTTTCAGAAAATTTTGGGATTGTTCTTTTTTGAGTTAATTTATTAATCTATAGACAAATAATAAATAGTTGCGAAGAATTTTTGTTCGTTTGTCTGGATGTATGTTTCGGATTGGCGCAAAAACGGCTGAACGGATTTGGATGAAATTAGGCACAGGGGTAGACCATGATCTGGGTTACGACATTATGATACTTTTATCCCGATATTCTTACCGGATGTAGACAATGCGGTTGAAACTACGGGGCGCAGCTAGTAATGAATAAATACAAAAACTACTGAACGGATTTTAAAAAATCTTACACCAGCAGAATGCTGTATAATTATCACTGAGTAATGTAGACTATAGTTTAAAAAGATATAACGCGGGCGAAGCCGCTGGTGGGTGCTAGTTTAATATAAAATACAGATAATAGTATAAGTTACCTGCGAGTTGCGGTGAGGAGTCTAGAAAGAAACAGACCCTGTCTAAGGGCACCTGCATCAAGTTTTTGGCCAAAAGAGGAGAGAGGTACTAAACTAGCCTCTACCCAGGTGGTAGTAACTTACAACCTACAATGGATATTGTACACTCAGTCTCGCTACAAACTTTCTTATCTTGATGAGACATGCGACATGGGAATCTACATAACTAAAAAGACACAAAAAACAAACAATAGCCTTCGTTAAAATCTTTAATATTTTACATCATAGCAACAAATACACCTAGAACAAACAACATTACGCTGAACATCGCCCTTTCTCCGGAACTGGTAAGATCTATACTATAGTACCCCAGTGTTCGGGTCACCTTCTCCATTTCCACCAGACCAGCCATTATCTCTCGGTTGTTGGGTACGATAAGTTCAGTGGGCAGGAGGAAGCCGAATTCTCCAACGTCTCGAAGCTCGAAGAGGTAGACAATGGGAACCTCCGCAACTCCTTTTACCCAGTCGAAACTGGATCCACTAACTTCGTCTGAAATATGTTATAAAATTAATGTCAAAACTTTGAGCTCGTAGATAACAGCCGCATAGATCAATCAACGGGTAAGCTACGTTTGACGCGGTCGGTTTGTGGATGGGACCATCTATATCATAATAATCGTGCCTAAGAAATCATGTTAAGCCGTTGGTCCCGGTTGTCATTCGTAGATCTTTGACAGTTTTTATAGGTAGTGAGAAGCCCAAAAGTCTGACAACTATTCTTACCAAAGGGTAGGGTAGGGGCGACTGCCCCTACCCTACCCTATTGTCTATCGACTCTTGATTATACATTTAAGCGATTTTGTTTGATCTCAAATCTCGATATAAAAAATCAAACAAATCAATTGGCACTTGAACGGTGGTATTTTCGCTTTTATAACCATTTTCGAAAAACGAAGAGATTTGCATTCATTTAAGTTTTTATTGGCTTTATACACCGTGTTATTTTAGTCGTCTTACAAAAGCCGCCCACTTCATGTATCCAATCACTACTACACATTCATTAAAATAAAAACGTTTTCCATAAAAAAAAAAAAAAACAATCGACTACCAAAATTAAAGACTTTGTAGTGTCTTTTTGGAAGTCGGTTGTTTTTTTTTTTATGGAAAACGTTTTTATTTTAATGGATGTGTAGTAGTGATTGGATACATGAAGTGGGCGGCTTTTGTAAGACGACTAAAATAACACGGTGTATAGACAATTAAAAAAAATCGAGAAAAACAAGTGATATAAACGCAAGAGTGAGCTGTTAATGGCTTTTGTCATTGAAATGAGATAAATGGCTGACGTTTCAAAATCTTCTAAAAAGAAGGTCTAAACAAAGAGAGGCGACCTTTAAAAAATATAGGTAAAGTAGGTACTTACACAAAATATCAGCTGATGTGCCAACTTCGTAGTCTGTATCATATTGCGCTTTCAGCTTATCCATTCCCCTGATCGCAATCTCGTACTGAAATAACAAAACAATTAAAACATTACATTATCTTGTGCCTAAACGGACCCTGGCACTTCGCCGGCCGCTACCGCGGCACCGCTCGCTACGCTCGCTCGGCTCGTGCTTTGTGTGGTCACAGTTCTAACCTAACCTAACCTAAATAACAAGTGACAGTGACAATGCAACGCTCACGGCACCCTAGCCAGGCCGAGGCAGTGACACTAGACTGCCACAAGAAACTCGCGGCACTCTATACACTTCGTAGTTTTTTTACGTAGATACGTAGGTACGTGAGATTTTTTTTCTATATTGACGGTGAAGTATCAATATTATCTACATAATAACTAACATTTTGGCGGTTTTCACTTTATAGCATATTAAATTTGTAGGTAAAATATGAAAGAACTCGTATTCGCATAGATCTCTCGATGGTTGGTGGTTGATCTTTCGATGGTCTTGAATTATTCAAAATTGCTTGTAGAAATACCTAATAAGACTAAGTCATCTTGCGTATTTTTTGCTGGCAGTACCGAATATCTACACGTTTTTATAATTATGTAAATATTCGGCATTGCCAGCAACGTGCAGTAAATGTTGACTGTGTGAATTCAAACTGTTTTTATTTATAAATGCAATACCTTAGTATCTACGCAGTAAATAGCTGGTTCTCAGTTAAATTTTAAACAATAACTTCTATCTATATTTTAGTTCCCTAACCAGAAATGTTTGATTAAAATCACTATAATCATCACAAGCGTTTCCTACTACTCTATTATAAAACTAATTTTTGATTCAAATGGTCAAAAACTTTAGAAATTAAACGTATTTTTTTTGCCTCCTGTAATATCATGTTTTTGTAGCTTTTCTATATTGATATTTCACCATCGATATACTGAAAGCATGTATCAGTAAGGTGTGTATTTAAGGATGTGGTAAAAACCATCTAATTCGACAACTTTCTCCATGAGACCAATATAATTTATCGTCCCATATAGTCCTCCCGACCGTATTTCGGTCTCGCCGGCCAATCATAACGGAGACTAGCCTTCGGCGCGGGAGATATTATAATACACAAGTGTGTGCTCAGACACAGGTGCACTCTCTCTTCCCTCACTGTCAAAGTCCGATGGGAAGGCATCACATTGAGCCCGTCCCAAGCATTTGGGTCGACTAGGTATTGAAGTTTTGTATGATACTTCGAAAGTTATCGAGTTTTGTCGTGCCACGATGTTCGAAACTCAAATGCAATCAGTAGGAGAAGTAGCAGTCTGATTTGTGCCTCACCTCCTACTCTACGAGTATAGACTGATAGGCAAAATTGTGTGAGTACTTCTGTCTACCTCTTTAGAGAATAATGTCGCGATGTAATTGTAACAGTTAGATAGCACAATCAGCTTATAATGTTCCCACTGCTAGGGCACTTCCTCTCACATTCCTTCTCCCTGTGAGAGGGAGTGGGCCGTTATCCACCACGTGGTCCGATGTCTTACATTTTTGGTTCTAGGACATGCCAATTTCCTCAAGAGGTTTTCCTTCACCGCTTTGAGAGCAGTAGTGTACAATTCAGTTGTATGTATTCACTCACCATATCTGTATAGTTGGGAGCTTCCAGCACATCGTATCCTGACAAATGGCTGAACGGAACCAACACCATTTGAGAATACGAATGGAAAGCGAAGTAGTAGATCATATTGCCTTGCTCCTTAATGGTCGTGACGTAATTGGCGATTGCGCGAGATTCGGGTTCCGAGAATTCTATGTGTCCAGCAAAGGTTTCAGCGCAAGGGTTCTGAGAAGCCCCAACCGCTGTAATAAAAAAAGTGATGATAAGTTTCAAATGCAACACTATATGAAGACCAGCGCCCGGGGTAGTGGCGTAATTGCGTAACATACTAACAATGTCAATGTCTTTGATTTTGAAAATTCAAAAACTGTAATTGCGTGATTTACGAAATATTTTAATTTTTTTATATATTAGGCCGAGCTGGCCGGAATTTCTAGATTTTGCCGAATTTGAACCGAATTGTGCAGGACTTTTGCAGAGGCGATATAGGCCTAATTGATCCTGTTTCTTATAAGGATCAAAATACTCTATCGGACCAACTGAGGTTTGAGTACTAGAAAATTCAGAAATCGAAAAAAGCTTTTCCCATACTTTTCGTAGGAAATGAAATTGCCCATGATGGACCCTGTTTAATATCAGTATGGATGGATGTATTAAAATGCTTGATAATATCGTGGTGATAAGCCACCATTTTAATCCACAAGTACCTAATCTATATAAATAGGTATGTTATTGCTTAATTATGTCAATTAATGGGACGTAAGTAATCACAATTTCATAATTTTCTGATAGGTAATGATAGCAGTGAGCATTTTTATCAAATAAATTTTTGGGAAACTTGGCTATAAACACAAATAAATACAGATGGGACACTCCGCATTTTAGGTATGAAGCTACAAGTAGGTAAGCGGCAGGCTCGACTTATCGAATTCAGTGGGCGTAACGTAGTCAGAAGATATAAGAGTTATACGATAGAAAGAGACGCAAATTTTAGGTGAATATAACTAGAAAGTTAGCGCTGTGCAATCTGAATTGCACTTTATTGTGTCGTGTAGAGTGATTTTTTATTTAAATGATTTTGCGGAGTGAACCATCTGTATTAATCTGTGCTATATAGCAAGGACTACGGGCGCGTGCTAACTAAAAACAATCGTCACGCGAGTATGCGTTCGTCGCGCTCTATATGAATATGACATAGTCACGCGATCAATCAAATCGTGTTTGTACGTCAAAACTCATATAAACCATCGCGTCGATTGCGTGCTCGCGCGACGATTGCTTTTGATTAGGACGCGGGGTACCGATTAATGCTTCTGATATAAAGGAATAAGATAGTAACTTGCTTAATAGCCATAAACTTTGTAGAAACTTAGTATTTTGATAGTTAATATAAAATGTCATGTTCAAAATTCTGCTTCTACGAGCGACTTTCTAGATCATGTAAACTTAAAGAAAATTGACTATGAACAGCTTGATAGTATTGGGAAAACAAAATACGCTATCGTGCCATCAACACGACGGAGAAAAAGTATCGGCCATTTCACAAATT
The DNA here is from genome assembly GCA_948150665.1 of Conistra vaccinii. NCBI lineage: Eukaryota > Metazoa > Arthropoda > Insecta > Lepidoptera > Noctuidae > Conistra > Conistra vaccinii. Next base: position 19,922,106 of record OX411326.1, read on the forward strand.
CAACTCACAACTGTCATTCTTTGTCAGTCGAATGAAATGGCTATTGCGTGTCATCGATATGTTCAATAATAAAGTTCCCTGAGTTTTGCAAAATAAAATTAATTAAAAACAATACTTACACATCCAGACAAACCCAAAGTTTCTGTTTAAGTCAATTCCGTTACTGATATCATCACCCTGAGCGCAAGTTGTGTGATTCAACGTACTTCTATTCTTCCTCCACATTCTATTCTGTAATCAAATATTAAAATTAACTCTGTTAACATAACACTGGTGAAAGTACATTTATGAAAAACCTTTGATCCACCCTTAGATCTACTAACAAGTACAGTCGAACAAGATAATTATTATACAGGCAGCTAATTTGCTACCTTTAAACAATGACGTTGTTAGTGTACTGAGTAGTCAATAGAAAATATACCATAAGCTTAAAAAGTTCATACGCACACAATACAAAATTATACGTATTGGCAGTTTGGGGTAAAGATGAATATTTTTATCTGAATACTAAATAGCTTGTTTTATTTTGTTTTACAATTGTCCTCAGAGTGCAATTGAACGTAATCGGGAAGTGATTATTTTCATTTTGTTTTTTCGATCACTTTTTTTGTGGACTAGGCATAGTTTGACGTCTGGATGCAAAACTATATAAAATAGTTGACAGACAATTGTCGGCAAACTAATAGCTATTCTAGAGATGCCTTCAGGTTACGATATGCTTGCGCAAGTTTAGACTTGAATCAGTGTGCGTGACACCGAATGGCTTGGATACTTGTGCTAATTCATGCCACACACGTTATACTTGTGCAAGTCTAATTTTGCGCAAGTATATCGTAACATGACATGTGTGGCCTGCATAATACTCACATTACTGAACGTGTATGAGTAGCCGTCAGGATTGACAACGGGGAAGATATGCCACACGATATTTTCAGCCATCAATCTGACATCAGGATCAGTACTAGTCAAGAACTCGTTGATGATATAAGTCACCGTCGCGGGCGAGATCCATTCTCTTGCGTGAATACCACCCTCGATCATACCAATAACAGGATTGTTTTGCTTTTTAAAGTCAATTTTGACACCCCTAATCGGTCTGTTTTCGACTGACTGGCCAATGGTAACAAGGGTGACAACGTCAGGGTAATCTACGGCTAGTTGGTCGAGCCATGCGAAGATTTCATCTAAAGACTGGTAGAAAGTCCAGGCATAGCTGCCACTTCGAATTAGAGGCCGTCTAAGTTGGGCATCGATTTTTCTGAAAGATTATGAAAATAATTTTGTATTTTGAAATATTCTCCTGTCAATAAATATGCAGCATAATTATTTATAAAATTAAATGGCTTGACATATTCACCTTTATCATTTCACAAGGCTTTATCTTATTACTTAAAAACAAAAGAAATACTTACTCCTGCACATCTTCAATGACAACTTTAGCTGGAATTTTCACACTATCAAAATAATTCTCGAACTCCGCTTGTTTCCTTGGAGCCACCATAATCCTAACATCACTGTTAATAGCTACGATATCACTCCAAAAATCATATTGCTCTTGTTTTCTTAAGTCCATAAGTATTTGTACTTCATTATCGGAGTTAGGTACTATTTTGTACACTTTGTAATTCTTATAGCTAACATATTCTGCATTAATAGCAGTCGCTACAGCTAATAATAAAAATATTTCTTTGAATAACATCGCGTACACCTACTTCGTACGTTTCAAATGAAATGAATTCCATGGATACATTAATCTTTGGTATTATAATTGATAGTGTCATTATCTTTTAGTTACGTATTAATTTTGATAACACGTTTTATTATTTTATAGTAGTGTTTTGGAATTAGTTCAGCTCCAGGCCAATAAATATTTTATGGGTAGATAAATAAATTACTTAATGATAAAGTTATTGCAGACTTCATTTATTTAGGTACACATTACATGGCACTTTCTCTTACTTTAAGCCTTCTTCTGAAGCACTTGTAAAAATAATTGACACGGAGTATAGACGGGCGTTCTAAAACCTTGACGGAAGATGCTTAGAACCTTGTCTCATTCACTATACAAATGACGTCAAAGACGTAAAAACCGTTATTAAAAATTGATAGACTGCTTCATCAAAAATTTATATTAATGAGTAAATGTGGAAAAATCCAAAAGTTTTTAATAATAAGAATTCTGATTAACAAGATAAAATTATATGAATAATGTGAATTTAGAAGATACAAAAACATAATTTACATGGGAGCGACTGTCAAAATACAGTATTTACACACTTTGTAACTACTTATTTAAACAATGCAATAAAAACACCTAGTAATATAATTGAGGTGGAAAATAAGACGCTATTAGCTCCGGAGAACTGTTCTCTAATATAGCCCAGTCTTCTGGTACTCTTGCCAATTTCAACTAGAGCATCCATGGTTTCCAAGCCAGTGGGGATGATCTGTCCGGGTGGTAGGAGGAACCCGAACTCTCCAAGGTCACGGAGTTCTATGAGATATGTGATGGGGACACTGACTGCGGACTTGACCCAGTCGAAACTGGTACCGCTCATGGGATCTAGAAAAAAAAAATGGTTTTTAAAGCGAATCAAACTCTCCAAGTACCAGACAGCCCTGCAGACACGATTAGTGGTAAATTGGTAATCGCTTTCAAAGCGTTTCGTATTTCTACAACGACTTCCAACCGGATTGACTTATATGCTTTTCGGTATCTTACGTCAATCCAATACATTATTGACTTTTTCATCATCGATGTGAAACACGTGTCGATTTCTTACAGGATTCTTTATGACTCTTTATGAACAGAAGTGGATTAGGTTACTAAATATACGTCGTCTATTGTATTTTAAGATAAGGGTTACTTACACATAACATTAGCGGATAGTCCAACTCGGTAATGTGTTCCATATCGTTTTTCTAATGCATCAGCACCTCTTATTGCTACTTCGTACTAAAAAATAAATATATAGAATTTATTAGACATCACTCACCGTGCATAAGGTAAGAATATTATAAAATGTCTTTATTTTCTCAAAAACCAACAGAGGTTAATTTAATTATTTAGTTCAGCCAAGAAAGATATATACCAGTGTTCTGCCTCCGCCTGTTCAACTTTCATAATAGATAATTATGTTTTAATTAAAAGGAACCAGTACAATTAATACACAAAATTAAATTATTAATTAATGCACTGCCCAGTCTAAGGTCTCAAGTTCGAACCCAAGGCACGCACCTCTGACTTTTCGGATTCATGTGCGTATTATTCAATATGTAAAAAAACCCTGTCCGATCCGAAAGGGGCACATAGGTACACAATAATATTAAGTATTTAAAAAATATATTATTGCAAATAAAAAAGTTATTGCTATTTAAAATTCACATTTTTAGTACCAAAATTATCTCAAATCCATAAAAAATTAGAAAATTTTTAACAGGGATCATAACTACTTGTACACACCTGCTAAACGATGGCCGCCCGCACCTCGCCGCGCCCCATGTAACCCGGTAAAATTCCTCATTCAAAAAAAATGTAGCGAAAGTTTTTTTTCTTTGTTAACCGCATTGTTGTGTTTTGGCAGTTAGAGGTAAAATAGCCAGTTCCTCTGTTCGCTTCCACCAACAGCTTGATCATCACTTACCATCAGGTGAGAAGCAGGCCAAGAGCCCCAAGGTAGAGGATAAAAAAAAATTGGCTCTCATTTTTTACCACCACGATTGACCTGATGGTAAGCCATGTTTGCCAAACCATATTATGAAGATATTCTTCAGTTAATGGGATACTTTCATTGTAAACACTAAAAACTATAAAATATTATATTGAGTTATAGAAAGGGAACACTCACCATGTCAGCATAATTTCCAATTCCAGAAAGCAGAACATTTTCATTATTCAACAAATGACTATAAGGTATGATGATTAGCTGGGTGTAGGAATGGAAGGCGATGTAAAAGATGATTTGTCCCTGCTGATCGAGGGCCTGCACGTATTGGGCGATGGCTCTTGCTTCGGGCTCTGAGAAAGCAATAGGACCAGCGTATGTGTTGACGCATGAGTCGTTAGATGCTCCAATGGCTGAAAATGATTAATTATAATTACAGTCAGTAGTTTTATGCCCCTGGCTGGAGGCTTTAAGTTTTTAGGAGCTTAAGGCAGCCGCAGGAATGACCGGTTAAGTAGTCATGGCCTCAGAGGCCAGCTACGAGATGCCCTAGTTAAAAAAAAAAAAAAAATATATATATATAAACAGTCAGTAGTGCTGCTTCCGTTCATATAGATTTACCGAGCCATCTATCTAATATACAGTATGTTAACTAACGAAGGGTGTTCCCGTTAACCGGCAGTAGTAATAGCATCCAATCAATCTTCCTTGCCTTTCCCAACTATCTTGGGGTCGGCTTCCAGTCTAACCGGATGCAGCTGAATACCAGTATTTTACATGGAACGACTGCCTATCTGACCTCCACAATCCAGTAACTGGATAATACGATACCCCTTGGTAAGACTGGTGTCAGACTTTCGGGCTTCTAACGACTCGTAACGACTGTCAAAGATCCACGAATGACAGCTGGGACCAACGGCTTAACGCGCTTTCCGGCACGGAGGAGTCTCGGTATGTAAATCTTTACATCACCCATCCACTGACCAACCCCGGCAAGCGTAGCTTAACCTGATGGATCGACCCGTGCGGCTTGTTATTACTTAGCCACGAGCTCCTCTAGTAGTAGGTATAGCATCCATAACGAACGCTTTATTATTGCCGGTTAACGGGCGGTTGTGATAAAAACGTAAAAAACAGAATAGATCTTGGCGTGTTAAAAATATTAGTCTAGGATGATTTCCACCAAACGGCTCGCATCGCATCCGATCGGAAAGGATACGAACGGATGCGGCGATAGCCAATCGCGTTCGGCAGGATGTCGACGCATATGATCGGCTTCGTACCATCGCTTGACAAAGCCGAAAAAGACAAACGCAAAAAGCGACTTTGTTTTATAATAGAGATTTATCGTACTTACTCATCCATTCAAAATCGAAGTTCCTATTGAGATCCACCCCATGGCTCATATCATTGTCTGTTCCATCTGGACAAGTCTTTACACTTTCTGGACTGCGGTTTTTTCTCCACATACGGTCCTGTACAAAAAAATTGTTTGATAAACCAATCATAAAATCCACCTATAAACAACCTTATGAAACAACCTTGTGTATAATTTATACACAGTGCCCTTTCTTGAATTATAACGCGTTCAGTTTCAATTAACCATACAAGTTATAATAGGTACTTCAATTTCCTTATCCTGATGCAGCTCGATAACAATTAAAATTTTATTGTGTCTCATTAGTGACAGTCAAGCGGATATTTTAATAACGTAATAAACACATAGACCTTCTGGAATAAATTCTCTAAACGATAGTGAAAACCTCAACAAAAAGAACAACGTGGTCGTATAAACAAACACGAAAAGCGACTTTAATTTATAATGTATAACCACCATAATGGCATCTGCAACCTGTATCAACACTTTCCTCCACCACTTTTTGTTTTAAGAACAACAGTTTTCGTTGTAATTTCTTTATTATTAAATTCTAATTCAGAACTTAATTTGTTATTTTCCTATAAATGATGAGGTAGATGTTTTTGGTGCACGGTAAAACTCCATTGAGATTGATTCCATACACTTAAATGTATGAATGAATGAATGAATGAAGACATAGGTACATAAATAATAATATATATCACAACCAAATATACTTACATGACTAAATGTATAAGCATAGCCATCTGGGTTGACAACAGGAAAGATATGCCATTCAAAATTTTCTGCCAACGCTCTGATTTCAGTGTTATCACTGGTCAAGAATTCTTTAATAATCCAAGTGACCGTAGCTGCAGAAATCCACTCACGAGCATGGAGGGTACCTTCTAATATTCCATACAAAGGGTTTGGTCTCGCTGGACGATGATTGATAATGATTCCTTTGATATCTCTGCCTTCAACAGATCTGCCCATGACAACAGTTTTGGCTACTAATGGATGGTTTTCTTCAAGTTCATCAAGCCAGTCGTAGATGGCTTCAAGATTATGGTATTCAGACCAGGAGTATGAGAGATATGATTGGGAAGATCTTATGATGTCTGGATTTAGTTGGTCATTGATTGCTCTGAAAACAGAAGGATACATTGTCTAAGAGCCAATTTCAGCAATGATACTGAACGCGTTCAGCACATCTAAGTCACGTTCAAGAGCTGTCAGTGTCAATATTCCATCACAATAGGGATGATGCCTGGGTCAAAAAAAAGTAATTCTATTTAGTCCGTCAGTCGGGTAATAAAAAAATATTAGACTCGTATATTTTGCTTTAACATAATTATTATAAAATGACGTGAATAAAACGCAATTCAAGTTGGGACTCCCCAACTTGAATTGCGTTTTATGCGGGGTCGCTACTTCACAAGTATGTATAAAATCTACATACTCGTGACGTCATAGCACATTTTAACTCAATGTATTGCCGTAATCTTTTGATACAGTAAAAAATAAAAATACGTGTACGTTATTTTTTCATAATCTACATTCCGGACAATTTTTTTTAAAAGTCATCATCCTAATTAAGACACTGACAGTTATTGAACGCGGTTTAAGTGTGCTGATCGCGGTCAGTTTCATTGGTGAAATTGGCCCTTAGCTATAAAATTATGTAGATTGCATAAATATGATTTAAGCCCCATTTACACAAATCAAGTTTCTTGCCTGTGGCATACAATAAAATTGATGCAACAAATGACACCGTCTAAACACTGTTTAGACGGTGGATTTATTATTGTTGTTTCAACGAATGGTATGCCACTCAATGGTAATTAAATTGCATCGTGTAAAACAGGCTTTTTTGGGAATGGTCCTGTCCAAATTTCAAAAAGTCATACAAAACACGACGTTCTGTTTTCCCAATATTGAGATTTTCTGGGATACTATTTCAATTTTTCATTCCGTAAAAACCTGATTCGGAGTATTACGAACATGCAAAAAATAGCCAAATTGTTCTAGTCATTCTCAAGTGTTTACTCTCACAGTATTTAATTTTTATTATACAACGTATTCCTTTTGATATCCCATAACTTTAAGGTCAATATGCTGGAAGTAAAAATAATACAAAAAGTTCTAGAACAATTGTTCCAAAATGCATAGTTTCAAGATAACATACTCGTATAAAACTTAAGTTTCATTCTTCTTCTCGTGTGGTTAGTGACTAAGCTGCTGTCTAATTACGTAATGCACGATCAATAATAAATTGAAATGAATTGAATTAGATTGTTAGTCTATTGCTTCATCAGTACAAAAAAAAATCTGCAATTTTTTTTTATAACGAACTTATGAAGCAATGGACTAGCAATCTGTTTCAATTCTTTTCAATTTATTATTGATCGTGCATTACGTAATTAGGGTACTGGTGTCAGAGTTTTAAAGCCACCCATGGGCCTCTGAGTTGGCTTCAAATGCCTTCGAGAAATATCTCTCAGGCATGCCGGTTTCCTCAGGATATTTTCCTTTACCATTTTTGAAGTAAGTGATAATTATACAATATGCACATGAATCCGAAAAGTCAGAGGTGCGTGCCTTGGGTTCGAACTAGAAACCCATGACTTATTAGTCTGACGGTCACACCAAGTGGCTATCACAGCTATAAGTTTCATTGATAAGCACGACTAAATCATTTTCATTCAAATCAATCATTCATATTTATATCTAAGAAAATGTGACGTTATCATATTTTACGTAAGGGCGACGCCACAGGGCATTGCCAATGCAATGCGTTGTGTGTCGGCGCTGCAGCGTCTGAGCGGGGACGCTTCGTAGTTCTTTCTACATATAAATCTGAGCGTGGGTTGTATAGATTTCAAAAACAAAACCTAAGTTGGATATTATCATTTTATTTTAGATCTTATTATGTAATTCATTGTGCTGTAGCTGTCCATTTTTACTTACCTTTGTATGTCATTGATTATAATTGTTGCTTCAATCTTCCCAGTTGCCAAGTATCGAACGAATTCTTGACGATTTTCTGGTGATACCATAACTTTGGCTTCTTGGTTAGTATTAAAACTCTCATCCCAAAATTCTCCTAGATTCTTCGCTTGTATTCCTTCTAATATTTTCACTTCACTGTCATCTTTGGGCACTATTTTATATAATGTGTAACCATCGTAACTTTTTTTAACGGCGGCACTAACAATAGTTAATAATGTAAAAATAAATATAACATTTTTAGAATTCATTTTGGATTTAATACAGACATCAAGAGCGATTGCCACAAATTGGATGATAAATTATATTTTATAACAGGATTGATTATAACCAAATTATCTGATAAGATTTAGATTATCTTAGAAAATTATTGTATTTCAGTGACTGGCAGAAAAATTAATCATACTATCTCAAATTTTATTTATTACTATCATTCAGACTATTTTGAATGAATAGAATTAATGTGTCTATGTACAAATAGTTCGCAAAATTATATATCTAAAGCGACTGAAACGTGAACGGTTTTTGCATGAAATACAATTTTTCATGCAATGGAATCATTATAAAATTATGAATAAGAGTCATTTATTTGCAGAAAATACACCTGTATTTTTGTGTATTTAGTTGTAAAACTTGGTGGTTTAATGTACAATCCATATTTTGCCTGTTTAGGGCATACAAATAAATTTTATCTCATATATCAGGCTCAAACTTACCAAGTCCAATATAATAAGTCGGAATCGACCTCAGTTTCAATGCTTGTGGACTTTGAGTCAGAAGCAGTTTATAAATAAACTGCTTCTGACTCAAAGTCAAAGCGGAACGAGCGGAGCGGAGTCGGGCGCTCGAGCGGTTTGGCGGAAGCTAGTATTAAAATACTAGCTTCCGCTAGTGGCTTCACTCGCGTGAAATCATTATAATTTATAGCCTATCTTACTCAGTGATAATATAGCATTCTATTGGTGAAAGAATTTTTAAAATCGGTCCTTTCCTTATTTAGTTTATTCATTACAAACAAACATACAAAAAAAAAACACATCTTTAATAGAGCCTGAAAATAAAAACTCCTAAGAAAAGGAAAATAACCATTCAGAAACACAAACCGAGTACTATTCATAAAGGAATTTCGAATTTAATTTTATAAACTATGAAATCGTATAAACAAAATAAAATACAAGATTGTTCGACAACAGTCCGGACTAAGTTTCGCAAAGTTATATTTTCTTTTACTTCGATCCTTATTTCATTGTGTTAAGGATCTGTTTTGTTTGGCTTAGTTCACAGTATTGTTAGCCACGGTTCTCCTTTACTTGGTGTAACTGTCTTCCTGTACAATTGCTTGTGGTACATCTGTAGTTGTTTGTAGGAACTTATGCACAATGAGAATTACTTTGGCATATTTATTCGTTTGTTTATTTTATATTTCAGGAGTAAAGTTTGTGCTTGCTTTGACGTTTGTGGAATGGAAAAATAGGTACATTTTCAATGGAATGTCGTCCAAACCATATTTTCGGTTAACTTCATCATCATCATCATTTTAGGCAAAAGACGTCCACTGCTGAACATAGGCCTCCCCCAAGCACCATCAAGGCCTATGTTCGGTTAACTTAGGAAAATCATTTATGTTTAGAAATCGTAATTAGGTACAGGTCGACACAACTTAGATGTAGCATCGGTAAAATTCGTAAAACCGATCACATCCGAACTAAGTGCGCCTTCAAAATCATCAATCTTGATTACTGCTTTAGGCGAAAATGATCATTACGCAATCGCAATAACGTGTAAAGTCATATAACAAAATACATTCGTGAAATTGATGCGAGATTGACATGTACTTTCTTGCAGAATAAATGATCACGTAAATAAAGTCTGTATTTTTTGTTTATTTTTAGATTCGATTTGAAGGATACAAGGCTAGAACGATGAATATCAGAAATCAAACTTTCAAGGCTTCGCCAAATAGAACACGTACTTAGCGTGCGTTAGAACGCTAGCCTAACGCTGCGCCGAATTGTGTTGTACGCACGGCTACACATCAAGCTATACATTTCCAGTTTATGGTGATCTCGCATTGTAAACGATTTCCGAATAATGCGAGGTCAGCTTAAACTGGAAATGTATAGCTTGATGTGTAGCCGTGTGTGTACTATGACGTGCGCTAGCAGTTCGTTACGCACGTTACGTTAGCGTGGCGTCAGGGTTTTTTTTTTTTTTTGGGTGGGAAATCATCAAATGACTTCTCCCGCTCTGGGCGGAGCGGAAGGGCGTGTCAGACTCTTACTGACTAAAACCCACCCGTGTTCCTTCCCTTGCCTAGACGGGGGCCACGGTTTCCCCTTAGGACTATCCGCAACCCCGGTGGTAGGCATCGGCCCTAACGGACCCCTTCAGCTTCGCTGACAACTCTCTGAGGCGCGCGTGGAACACGACGCCAGCGCTCTAACGCGCGCTAAGTACGCGTTCTATTTTGCGAAGCCTTTTGAGATATTTAAAGTTAAAACTTCAATATTTTTTTAATTATTTGTATCATTGAATTATTACATTATCCTTACTAAAATACAATAGACGATGTATATTTACTGTTCTTAAAGAGTTAGAGAACCCTGTAAGAAATCGACACGTGTTTCGCCTCTCAACGGTGTTCGCGGCGTGTTCGTGTTCGCGGTTGGCTCTTGTCGTGGCAACACGTCGTGTCCGAGTTTGCAACAAGTCAATCGTCAGCCTGAGGATGCCTCGTTGAGAGGCGAAACACGTGTCGATTTCTTACAGGGTTCTCTAACTCTTTAAAAACAGTTAAGCGGATTAAGTTACTAAATATACATCGTCTATTGTATTTTATAATGGATTTCCGCAAAGTCACACCTGAGTCGATTAACTTTTATCCTTACTAATATTATAATTTCAAAAATGAGTTTGTTTGTTTTAAAAATTCGTGTTCAAATTAAATTGTCACGAAGTGTACAGAATGATTCACCCACGTGCATTCACAACGCTGTCTCGGGTTGAACTGAGGCGGGAAAGTAAAGCGCGAATAGCATTGAATGGCGCGATAGTCAGCTATTTCTATTGGTTGTGTAAATCGGAAATAATCGGTTTTACGAATTTTACCGATGCTACATATAAGTTGTGTCGACCTGTACTTATTGATAATTTAAGTGTTTTTTATTTGATTGCACAATAGTGATCGTCGATTAAATAAAAAAAAACTTAAGTATATTTGGATGTGAATCATTCTATTTTAATGCAGATCTAAATTCCAAGTAGTTCAGTGGACAAAAAAAAAAAAAAAAAAATTTTTTTATTATCATTCAAAGTCTGAACCAATAAAATGCTCGAAAACAAAATACTGTTACAGAATCCCAATTTCCATTGTATAAAGCGCCTTACACACTTGCTGTAGCTCGCTCCCTGGGTGGGTCACAGCGGCACAATTATATTTATCGCCGCGTACCGCCGTGTCGTCGGTCCACGCATAAATCAGCGCACGTACGATGTCGATGTGACGTGTCGTCGATCGCGAATCGCAGCGACTAACTTGCAATGGGAACGGTCTTTAACATTTGCTATTTCGCTTTTGTAATATCATTTATATTACTCATATCATATATCAGTGTCTCCAGTAAAAAAGGGCACAACTCAAATTCGTCACTTTTCAGGAGAGGCAAAAAACAACACTTTTAATGTTTTTTAGTATTTCGCAATTAAAATCATAACTTTTTTCGAATTTGTATTGTAGATAAAAAATTGCCCTTTCATTTAATAGTAATCACTTCCATATTCAGTCACTCATACTATATTTTTTTTTAGTTTTTCTCGAGTTGTTCCCTTGTTAACGAAGTGTTAAGGGAATAACGCTATTTATACTAGTCAGGTTGGTCGTATTTAAAGTAATATTGCGAGTTATTCCCTTATTTTATAAATGCCTAAGGGCCTATTTCACGATGTCCGAATAGCCACTACTTACCAAATAAATTCAAAAATGGAACAGAATTTGTATGAAATTATCTGCCAAGTAAGTTAATAGGAACTTAATCGTAGGTGGTGAAACAGGCCGTAAGACAAATATAGTAACGACTTATTTTCTTCTGCTTTCGATCGAACAAAAAATCTATAATGAAAAAAAAATGTCTAGAAAATCTTTAATTATTTATTAATTCTACACTTTAAATAAAACATCTAACAGTAAAAGAGATTGTAAAAATGAAAAAGGATAAAAAGGAAGAAAAGTGCCTATAACAGGAAGTTCTCTGATAACTACAGGGCCGATGTGTTTAGCTGTTCTGGCAACAGATAAGATTGGCTCACGGAGTGACAGGACCATCGAGAAGGATTATTATAAGAGCAGAAGATGGATGTTTACTAAACGAAGAATGAAAGGTCTTGGAACACTAGAAAGGATACTTTGGAAGTTTATTCAGTTGCCAGGATAGTGTGCAAGGAGTGGGTAACTGGACAGAAGCAAGTTTTGAAGACTCTAGCTCAGATGCACGTGATGGAAATGAAATAGAAATAGATGAGATTGTAAGAGTGTTGAAAGGAATGAAAATTGGGAAGCTCAGAGTGTCTGCTGAAATACAGAAGGCAGGTGACGGGGTGGGAGCAAGCCTGTTGTGACGGATCTTTAATATGTGTTGGAGAAATGGCCGTGCGTTGGATGCAAGGTGGTTTTTTTGGTGCAAGGCTGTAATCGTACCACTTTATAAGGGAAAAGACTCTCAGCAGCAGTCCAAAAACTGTCACGGCATTAGTCTTTTGAGTGTTGTCCGCAGACTCTATGCGAAGGTTTTAATAAATAGAGTGATAAGAGCGATAGATGAGAAAATATTGGATGTGCAGGCGGGATTTAGATAGAAAATGGGCTGTATGGATCAGATCTCTTTAAGGTGCATAGGCGAAAAACATCTGACAAAGAACAAGAAAGTCTAGTGTGTTTTCTTTGGCTTGGAGAAGGCCTATTACATGGTGTGGAGGGAAGAACTGTGGTCAACACTATCCGTGTACGGTGTGGACTGGCGCTTGGTACGGGCACTTTAATATTTCCACAAGGATACCAATGCTTGTGTGATGATAAATGGGGTATGCACAGACTGGTTTTGCATCTCAAGGGGTGTTAGGCAGGGCTGTCACGTCACCGTGGATGTTCAACATGCACACGGATAGTTTTTTGCTAAATTTGAAAGGGGGTGAGTGCGGATTGAGCATGAATGAGTTGCCTGTCAAATACTTTCTCTACGCAGATGATCAAGTTCTACTTGCATCGTGAGCTGAACAGTTGCAAAACATGGTGACTGTGATGGATAAAGCATATATTTTGAAAGGGATGAATATAAATGTGAATAAGACGAAGCTTATGGTATTTGAAAGAGAGGAAGATGAATCGGTGTGTGATGTAAACGTAAATGATAAGAGTATGGAGAAAGTAAGTGTAATAATGTATTTGGAGATTCAGTTTACAAGGAATGGAAAGATTGATGAAGATGTGAAAAGGAAAGTAAATGCGGGAAATAAAATGAATAGTAGTAGTGTATACATGCGATTGTGATCTACCAGTCGATGCCTAAAAGGGCTCGACTAGCTGTTCACAATGGGGTGCTGGAGTGCTGGTGCCTACGTTTATGTATGAAGTGAATGTTGGGTGTGGCAGAAGAAGCATGAAAGTAGAATAAATTCTGTGGAAATGCGTTCCTTGCTAAGCATGTGTGGCGTGACTATGAATGATAGGCTGTAAAATGGTGTGATAAGGCAACGGTGCGGTTTAAAAGAAGATGTAGTGACAAAAATTGAAAAGAGTATGCTTAGATGGTTTGGTCATGTTGAGAGGATGAATGAAAGGCGAGTAACAAAGCAGATGTGAGTGGAAATACCGGGAGGGGACGCCCTAGAAGGACACATAGTGACCTAATTGGTTATGTTCTTCAGAATGCTCAGCTAGTCGTAACTCGTGCACTCGTGCAACGTAAACGAAACAAAAGGAGTATGTAAAGCTAAGTGCGTTTATATATGTATATACATATGTTTAAATAAAACATTTCAATTGTCCTCGCTGTCCTCTTCATTGCCCGGTACAAAACTTAAGTCAGGATCGTCTTCTGCTCTTTGCGGTTCTGAAGTCAGCAAATTCTTATAGAAATCGAGATATTCTGTGTATATAGATGGTAGCAGTGTCATTATATATTTGAATACTAGCTTAATAATGTATCACTTTTAAAAGCTTGAAAATTAATACGCGTAACACTTATTTAATTATTACAAAATAAATTAGCAAATTATAAATTAAGGAATAAAACGACTTATTTCTAAAAACAGTACACCACACGCTAATCCACCAATAGCGATAAAGTGTTTAGTGGGGATATACCGCTTGAGACTTCCTGAAGCAAACGCAACAAATGCAGTTGTTCCCTTTTAAACATGCTTACCAAATGGATTATCTACATTTATTTCTTACTATATTTAAAAAACTTTGGAACTACATGAGTTGTGTCTTTTTGTAATTAAGTTAACTGTATTTATGCCTTTTAGTTCGATTGTGTTTTGGGGTTTCTTGTAGTTATGTCTATTAAGCAGTGAAATTTACTTGATATCTATAGATGTGCCTTTAGACGCAGTCGAGTTATGCCTTTGATATATTACCAAAAAGTATGTTAGGATGCAGCTAGAGTTATGTCCTTTTGATATGTTATGTAACAGAACACGTAGATTACAATGGTGCTATAAAAACAAAAGGGCATAACTCGACTTATGCCGTTTTTGACTGGAGGCACTGATATCATTTCGTTTATTGCTTGTTGGAAAGGTACCTTGTTAATAATAACATTTCTAAAGTTTACTTTGTCAATGTTATTTTCAGTGTCTCAAATATACAATTTGAATTTGCTATCTGTACTTAGTGTTAAATTTTTCTCTAAATGTTACATGATTTTCACTGATCTCTTCTGAATTATCAATATGACGTACGTTTTCATGATCAAAACTATGTGTTACAGCCTTTCTTCCAGACAAACTAAAAATTATAAATCTGCTCGCGTGTATGTTGGCAATTATTCCACGGGAACGTAGGTACTTCTTACCGGTATAAAAAATATCCTATAAACTCTGGGTCCAACCGTGTGCCAAATTTCATCAGAATTCGTTCAGCCGTTAATGTGCGAGAAAATAACAGACAGACAGACCGAGTTAATTAAATAATATTCTTCTCCACAAGCCACAAATACCTTAAATAGACTTCGTACCCAAGTCGGCCGCAGCAAAGACAATCTCCACAAGTGGGGGGTTCGTGGATGGCTCACATCTCCGGTGGGCATGCGGCGTATCTCCACAGACAATGGCACACCTTTCATCTTGTGCCGTATGCCTTGTCACCTGCACACGTGAGTACCTAATGGCTGCGTCTGCAAACGCTATTAGAGTTGCTGAATTTTGGGGCAAACATTTATTTAAATAATAACTTTTTACAAAAAAAAAAACAACCAAACATCGTCACGTAATATAGTGTTAATTTTTTTCGCACACAAATTCGAATACACACACTATTATGTAAATAACAGTGTCAAGAACATAATCATCATACTATCCACGTAGGCTAAGTGGGAAAAATGCGTAATATTGAAGTTAGCACAAAGACTACCCAAGCAAAACCTCTCCTCAAAAAGTATGACTACCAAACAAAAGAGAATTATCAAAATCAATTCATAATTGGCGGAGTAATCGCGAAAACACATACAAAAAAAAAGCACGTTTAAAAATATTATATCTATTTTATATTATGTTATTTTGCCATTGACAAGCTAAGAAGAAAATATTGATATTAGTAGGTATGAACGTTAAATAGCGCAATAACCAGTTATCCCTCATCAGTAGCGTCTATCACCAAATTGAATCTACAACACTAAATCGAATAACAGAACTCAATGGGTCAGCAAATTGAATTCAAGTAGGCGCCTGATTATGATCAGGTTAATTACATGCTGTATTAGTTTTGCTACAATATCCAATATGTCTGCTTGTATCTGCATAATACTAGCCTATTATTTTATTTATTATTATTTATTAAAGAACAACAGCATTCAAAATCGGTTAATTTTGCACGACTCATAATGCGAAGCATTAGAGAGTGCTCTACGATCGAAAATTTTTAGTTTAAATAAAATTCCTATCCGTCAATGTATGAAACCTGAAAACATTGTAGCTTGCGATAAAATCAATTAATTGAGTATTTTTTTTTTAATAGATTCGTTTTTGCCATAGGGGGAACCCTATTGAAAACGGTTTTTTTATTCAAAGTAGTTTATTTATTATTATTTATTTATTTATTTATCAATAACAAGGTTTAAAATGACTCTTAGCTTAAAACTATGCCCCACAAAACCGTTTTCACGGTTTGTCTGCGGGAACAGAACACACAATAATAAAAAAAAAAAGGTTTAATCATGCGAACACTTAATTCCCACTTAATACACTTATAAATTAAAATATCTATTCTATTCGTTCTCCCTCAACAATCTGTAACCAGTTTCCTAAGAACAATGCTTACAAACTCCTGAGAAAGAACTGCTTAAGCAATCTGGCAAATTTACCCTTTATTTCCTGACTTCTTATATCAGAAGGCAATTGGTTGAGAAGGTATGGTATTGGTGGTTTAATTATATATAATTAATAAAATATTAACTAAAATATAATATCTTTATCTAAATATTTCAAACTTCGACCCATTTCCGTTGCCTAGCAACCGACAAAGTAAATAATAATATATTATCAAAATAAATAGTCTTTGACGTAAAGATTAGAAATTGTGAGAAAAGAAAAGAAAGGTTAGAAATTTTACCCATATTTCATGAGAAGTGTTTAAATAAATTGTTATTTTTTTTAGAAACTATGTTTTGAATTTCTTTTCGTTTATGAATGAGTGGTATTGAGGCGTGCACTTTTGGATTTTCCAAACTATTTTTCATATTTTATTGTAAAGGTTTTACCGCTAATACATACAAAAATTATAGGTGTACATAACATTCAAACAGACAGAAGCTCTGCTGCTTATAAACTAAAAGTATTTCACCAAAGTTAATTAGCTTCAACAAAATAAAATACAAATTAATGAAGAAAATGAACAGAACATAACACACATAATTCAAATTCAAATACTTACATAATTCTACTATAACATAAAATATGACAGGCGGGGATACTTACCACAATACTACCGAAGAAGAGAGAGCAGTGGTGGCCCAGTGGCATCGGCTCCGTCTTACAAGTTGTAGGTCGTGGTTTCGAACCCAAGCGGGCGCTTTACTTTGTGTAAATAATTTCATCACCACTGCTCTCAAAACGGTGAAGGAAAACATTGTGAGGAAACCGGCATGTCTTAGAACCAAAAATTCGAAGACATCTGACATCTACCAACCCGCACTGGACCCGCGTGGTGGATTATGGCCCACTCCCTCTCACAGAGAGGAGGCCTGTGTCCCAGCAGTGGGAAAATTAATAGGCTGATTATGTATAAAATATGAAACTAAATGATAATTGTCAAGTATTTTTTGTTGTTCTACTGCATGACAATGGCGTCTTTGGAAGGCCATGAGTATCGGTTGCTCAACACGAGTTGGCGATTCCAGACTTATATTAACAGAAATATTTAGTTAAACTTAGAAAAAGTAAAAAAGCAGTTTTATCAGAATAATTTTGTGTAATGATAATGTAAAAGTACAGTGTTTATAGACTTTTGTTGCTGACCATACCAAACTGACTGACGGACATTTGCTTTATAAGTTTGTTATTGAGCGTAAGTTTCATTCTCTAATACCCAAAGCGAGAAGAAATAAGAAATTAATATGAGAAAGGCCAATCATTGCGGTCTCCTTCAAAGAGAAGTACGAGTAAGTGCCCAATTAATGGTAAGCTCTCCCCCTATTACTTATCTGGTAAAATGTGGATGTACAGTAAACACACAGGTACACATCAAGCCAGTATAAGTTGACCTCGCATTGTACGAAAATCCTAAACAATGCTAGATCAGCATACACTGGAAATATATAGAGCTTGATGTTTAGCCGTGTGTACACCTCTGTAGGTACACCTCTGCCGAACCCTTCGGGTATTTCAGGCGTCATGGTATGTTATTTTAAAGAGAAATATACCATTTATTTTTAACAATAAATTAACATAAATATAGGGTTGTACACGGAACAGATAAATTATATTATCTGTTCCGTGGGGTTGTAGAAGAGAGAACTAGATTGGAGTATTTACTAACATAAACATTTAGTGATGCTGAATTTTTTTTTTATTGGATATAAAATATTGGACACGTATTTTTTTTTTACATATTCTAAAGATTACGGCAAAATATTGAGTTAAATGTGGCATGACGTCACTCCGGTAGATTCTATACTGACTTGTGACGTAGCGAGCCGCCACTCCCCAACATTAATGCGTTTTATCTAAATCATTTTTTATTAAAATGATAAAGTAAATACATCCTACGTGTCTAATATTTTTTTATTATCTGACTGATGGACTAAATAGTTTTTTTTTCCCCAGTCAACAACCGTACTATGTATCATGTTTTTAAAAAGTGATTGAGAATACGTAGATGCTGCATACTGCAGAAAGGACATGCTTGAAAGCTCAATTTCCTACGTGTCACTGCCTACTTGATATAAAGGCTTTCAATCAATATAATAATTCCTTCCTTTGTCTACTCAACTGAGGGTTTGCTCTTACAAAACTGAATCCCTTCCTACTCTATTTCTATCTAAACCAACTTAAAATATAATAATTTTCAATAGCTCTCCGTCCAACATTTATGATTCTCCCTTAAAGGGCTGGGCAGGAACAAAATAATTTACGATCAGCCCAGTACCACTTAATCAGTGTTTGGTTCATTGTTAACTCGCTCAGCACGGAATAATGGCGCTATTGTCTCTTAGTATCGCGATAAGTTTGTGGTTTAAGTTATAAACTGCTGCTTCTAAAAGAACCCAAAATTGCGTAACACATCATCATTTTCTCTTTTCCCTACTATGTTGGGATCGGCTTCACGTCTATCCGGATTCAGTGAATACGAGTATTTTACATGAAGCGAATACCTATCTGCCTATCTGTGTTGTGGAAATAACTCACTAACTGAGAGACATGATACCCTCTGTCTAGTGAAAATATTGACTTGAAAACGTCATTCTCCATTTTTCCGTTCTTTCGAAATTCACATGGTGGTTGGCCTCCGTTTTAAGAGAAATAGTTGGATGTCAAAAGGAAAACATCAGTGCAAAATCATCTGCTCTACGTTTTTATTACCATATCCTATCATAACCTATATTATGTAGTACGTAACTGTTATTTATTTCACAGGTATGTATGGTAAAAATAAACATCGCCTTTGTTATTTTGACTTTAAGGATGTACAGTTTCACGGGATCTCTTGCCCTTTCAATTGAACAATACTTTTTCGTTTTCACTAGAAGCCATTGTTCTATAGAAAGAATGGAAACAGACAGAAATTTGAAGAATTTATCGTAATACAACCACAAAACGGATTACAATCATCTTTAAACTAAAATCCGCGAAATCTGGTACATTCTACCACACAAGTTTCGCTATCAGAGCTCCCTGTATCGAGCTTGTTCGAGTCACATACGCTGCTCTCAAATTGATTTTATACTGATAATGCAGCAGTGTCCGATTCGATAGTGCCGATATGTATAAGGCTTAATTAATTTGTGGAGAAAATATTAGCGTCCTTTCTATATACTGTTATCAATATTTATTACAGCTTTCGTATATAGAGCGGAATTTTGTAACGGTTACTCTACAAATTAGATTTAAATATTTGGCGAATTTATGATGTGTCGATTTATTGAAAAATCTATCGATTTCTGGAAAATGTTAATACTAGGGGACGCCTTTTTGGAAAGTATTAAAATAATATTTAAACAATCGGTCAATAATATCTTCAGAAGTTAATCAAAGGCCTGATTCCTAATTGCTGTTTAATTCATTAAAAATTCAAAAGTCAACGGAGTCAAAACCACAGTGATACCTACTTTCCTCATTATAAACGCAAACGTAAAGTTAATTGACACCGAAATACCTGGCGAAGTACTTCATTTTACATTTTCCCTGAATAGCTTTTGAAAAAGGCATGAAAAGGTCTTCAGAGAACGAAAACCCTGTAATTACAAACCTGGCCGAAATAATACAGCCAAAAATGATAACATAAAAAATGATAGCCCACGAAATTGAAGGAAAAAGTAATATTATAGAGGAGAAGGTATTTCTATATGAAAAATACTTTCTTTTCTTCCATTAACATTCATTATAATCTTAATCTTGAGTCCTTTCAAGCTTGGCTCGGTCATAGTTTTTATATCCTTATATAATTAAAAATCCTATCCAGTTGAGCCCGTAGCGAAACACCCCTACTACATTTTTGAGGTTCCAAAAGCATTTTCATGAAAGCTCTCACATACCTTCTTGATGTTGCTTTCAGTCACTAACTTGAGGTGTTTTGTCCGGTTGCTATTCCTGCACATTTGCAATGGCATGCTTATAATTTTGCCAATTTAACAATATTCATTGCGTTATTTACGTTGTCTAGTAGACAATTGATCAAATAAATGAAGCAATGTAATATGAAGTTCCTTCAAAATCCTTTAAATAGTCATTGTGCAGATACTGCCTTTTGAAAACATACATGTTGAGTGTCGATAGTTAATCACTTTCAGCGAAGTTTGGGGAGTTAGCCCATTGATCAAACTTGACCATATTTGGACCCATGGACACTGATAATCTTCCTGGTCCACAAATTCATGGTCACTCAGCGTGTATGGTACGGGCTATGCTCGGAGTTAAGGATAAAAAATCAGAAATGAAATTATCCGAAAAAGAACCGCAGTTAACTAAATACTTGCAGGGTAGGCAAGCTGGACTGATGACAGGTGGAGAAGATGAGGCCTGGAGTAGAGACCGCGTATCGGCAAGCGTAGTGTGGGTCACCTCCCCGGCTAGATGGACCGGCCTTAAAAAGGTGGCTGGGACAGACTGGATGCGGAAGGTGTAGTACAGGGTGTTGTGGCATAGCCTGAGAGCGGCCTGTGTACAGCAGTCGACTGCCAAAGGCTGAGTTAATGACCATAATTGACAAGGGAATTTTAACAAAAACCTTAGGAACACACAAGTAAGTAGAACTCATATTCCCTTCAATACAACCCTACTCGATAGTAAAAGGACCAATAGTAAAGGGCGCAGGTGTGACGTTTTTAAAGATATTACGGACGGCTTGGCTTCATTTTATGACGTCATTGTTAGCCGTAAACGTCATTACGAGCCTCTTGGCTTAAGAAGGCGGAAAATTTAAAGAGAGAGCGAAAAATGAATCGTTTATTTCAGTTTGAGGGTAGGTATTTGTGAGAGCCATATTTAAGACTTAATTATCAGTTTGTGTTTTATTTTTTTACTCTTTTGTATTTGGAAATAACAAAGGAGAATTAGCTAAAAAAAAATTGGGGAAGACGTTTTCATCACTTGCTTTTCAAATCGCACATTTATGTGTCTGTAAAATCAGCTTTAGTTATCTTTTCTTTTTTCCACTCCTGGGCAAAGATCTCCCTCCCTCCACTCCTTCCATTGTTCACGGGCCCGCGCGTCCTCCTTCCAGTTTTGACGGAACCCATCCAGCTCGTCCAGCTCGTCCGGTGGTCTGCCGCGGGTTATCTATTAAATGTTAATAAATTTAACGAAGTGTATAGAGTGCCGCGAGTATTCTTGTGGCACTCTAGTGTCGCTGCCTCGGCCCGGCTAGGGTGCCGTGAGCGTTGCATTGTCACTGTCACTAGTTATTTAGGTTAGGTTAGGTTAGAACTGTGACCACACAACGCACGAGCCGAGCGAGTCGGTTTAGGCACAAGATAATGTAATGTTTTGGGAATGTGGTGTTTTACAGCAATCTAACCTCGACAATCAAACAAAATACCAAGTAACGTGACTTAGTGACAGTGACAATGACAATCCAATGCTTGCGGCACTTTGGCCGGGCCGAGGCGGTGTTACTAGGGTGCCTGTAGTGGCACTTTATCCGATAGGGATACAGTGCTACTGATGGCACTCTATACACTGCCTAATTTTAATATTATCTCAACATCAAAAACATTGTTAAACAAGCAAGACTAAAACTATCTATAAAACTGAAGATTATGTAACGTAAAAAAGAGTGGTTTTCACTGAGTATTTTTTGACTGACTTGAGGTGCAGTATAAATAAGTAACAGTACCATGTTTTCATAGAAAACGGCCGGAACGACGCATTTCAAAATCTCAGTGCACGCAATAGTCTCGAGTGGGCGACGGATACGCACGAACGCGGAAGATTTATCTACCGAGCGGCCGTATTTAATTATTTCAAGGTCCCTGCAGAGGCATAATACATAACATATATAATCAGCCTATTAATGTTCCCACTGCTGGGACACAGGCCTCCCCGCGGGCCCAGTGCGGGTTGGTAGATGTCACATATCTTCGAATATTTGGTTCTAAGACATGCCGGTTTCCTTACGCAGTTTTCCTTCACCGTTTTGAGAGCAGTGGTGATGAAATTATTTACACAAAGTAAAGTGCCTGTTTGGGTTCGAACCCGCAACCTACAACTCGTAAGTGGGGGCTGATACCACTAGGCCACCACTGCTCTCTTCATAATCTTGAAGCATAATACTGTTACCTACATTATTATAGGTACTGTGGCCGAGGGCAAGATAGAAAAGCAAATTAAAAGAGAGGTACCTACCTATTCAATTTTACATCACAGTTGCTCATAAAATAAACAGGAAAACTTCAAAAACACATTCATTACATACACCCCAACACAATTCATCTGCTGCATCATATTTTTATCTGACTACCCTCAAAACAGACTGAAACAAAGCCTCGGACGTTTTGTTTCACTCCTATCGCTTTGTTCGAGATACGAGTCCATACGGCACACCAGAAATAGAGAAAAAACACTCTGAATTGACTAACCAGAATTGTGATTCGTGTATGGCAATGTTGTTATGTGTTTTGGCAAAGTCCGTACCAGATTTTGTTACGTGGGCAACTAGGTTTTAGTGGAAAGGCGCTTAGAAGTAATGGACAGTCGTTTAACATAGAAACTGGGTCCATTTCGCAAGGATAACTGGATTGAGAGTGGCGAGTTAAAAGGCGTGCTATAGGACAGGCCTATATCCAGCACTAGGTACTTAGATTAAAGGGTAATGATGGGCATCAACATCGATTTTGTATCTTCTTGTTATTCTGGAAGTATTGGCTAAGGTTTATTTTCACATGGCCCTTTTACGAGAATTATTAGAAAGGTTCCTCTTCTCGCTGACTACTGATAATCATGGGCGTAGCCAGCATTTTGTTAGGGGTGGGGCAGAAGTAAATAAATTCGATAAGTAGTAGGAATGTCTCTCGATTAAACTCGATGACAATGCATGTACACTCTATTCATCGATACTGAATTATTTCACGCTGTTATTTTGAATTTTACCAAATGAATAATTATGTAATTTTGATACTTAATAAACCTAAATTTTGAGCTTCGAGTCAGGGATCAGGGTAGAGCAGATGCCCCACCTTGTCCCACCGTGGGTACGCATATGCTGATAATAACTTCATTCTTCTTCTTCTTCTTAGCGTGTCGATGGCAATCTAAATGGACTCGGCCCAGAATTCGGCTACGTGTTTGGCGCCATCACTAGCGTCCATCAGTTCCTGTAACGTGCAGCTGACAGGACACGCAGGACATGAAATTAAGTGTCCCATCGTTTGTGGAACAGCACCACATTTACACTCCAATGCGGAGTCGTCTATGAATCTCCACCTGAACAGATTGTCCTTGCTTCGGCCAACCTGGGTCCGGAGTCTGTTTAAAGACTTCCAGGCTACCCAAGGCAATTCATGTCCAGGCGGGAGACTTTCAGCAAGTGGAACGAATGGTTTGGGTAAGGAAGCACTGTCTCGCCACAGCTTCAGTCTCTCTTTTGGTCGTTCGCCAGTGAGTGGGACGACACACTTTAAAAAACTGTTTCGGCTTTTCAGCCTTTGTGGCACAAGGATGTTGTCGTGCAAAGGGTGTCGTTTGTCAGAGATCATTTTGGATCTTTCGCTGGAGCTTGCCACCGCTCTGCGAACCACTGGTGGCGCTATTCCTGCCAGTGGGTACAGCATTTGAACCGGGGTCGGTATTAGGCAACCAGTGATGATCCGGCACGTTTCATTCAATGCTGTATCCACCAATTTTGCATGGGCAGAACGACTCCACACGGGGCATGCGAATTCACCTGCAGAAAAAGATAGAGCCAGCCCAGTAGTTCGCATAACGTCAGGCGAAGCACCCCACTTCGATGAGACTAATCGCTGAAGAAGACTGTTGCGAGAGTGCACCTTCTGCTTGATGTTCTTGCAGTTTTTGCTGAATGTTAAAGACCTGTCCAGAGTAACGCCAAGATATCTAGGGGAGTTGCTGTGTTCGATGGGGACCCCACCCCAAACGATGTTAAGCCTGCGGCGGGCCTCTCTATTGCGGAGATGGAATAAGCAAGACTGTGTTTTGCTCGGATTGGCCTTAAGTGAGTTAGCGAGGTAGTAGGAGGCTAAGTCACTAAGAGCGTCTGACAAGTGGACCTCAACTTCCTCAAAGGTGGTGGCTTGGGAGGTGAGGGCAAGGTCATCTGCATAGAGGAAGCGGGACGTGTTTGGGCTGGATGGTTGGGCGTTGGTATAAATATTAAAAAGGAGTGGTGCCAGGACACTACCTTGAGGTAGACCGTTTTTTTGCGCCCTCCAACGACTTTTTCCTGAAAGAAGATGGACCTGAAAACGGCGGTTGTGGAGAAGTTCTCGGAGTATTCGAACAAAATTCTGATCGCTGATCAATGTCTCCACCTTCCACAACAACCGTTTGAGGTTGACTGTATCGTAAGCTGCTGACAGGTCCACGAATACAGCACCTGTGACCATTCCTGTCTCGAAACCATCCTCAATGTGTTGAACGAGTTTGAGGGTCTGATTGCAGCAAGACTTGACGGGTCTGAAACCAGCTTGCTCAGGAATTAGCTTCGGGTCAATAACACTCGTTAGTCGGTTCAGCAACAGTCTCTCAAACAATTTGTACGTATGGCAAAGCAGAGATATTGGACGGTAGTTTTTTGGATCGTCTGTTGCTTTACCTGGCTTCGGAATAGCTATGACCTTTGACTTCCTCCAGAGACGGGGTATTGAAGCTGATTCCAGACAGTTGTTGAATAGTTGCAGCAACCACGACACAGCAACTGGACCAAGCTGTTTGATTTGCTCAACTGAGATGTCGTCAATGCCAGAGGCTTTACCACACTTAAGACTCCTTATTGCTGCGACGATATCAGAAAGGTTGAACGGTTTACTAATATCGTCGCAAGCGCCATCGGGTGTTTGTGGCTTAGGGACTTTACTGGAACGGCGTGTTGGTTTACCGTTAATGAGCAGTTGGTGGGCTATCTGATTAGCGGTGACTTGGCTTGGCGGGGCGGGTTGAGGTGCCTCATTGGTTAGCTTTCTCATAGTGCTCCAAGCCTTTTTGCTGTTATGAGTCATGTCAATGTTAGTAACAGTGTTGATCCACCTCTCCCGTCTGTTTTCGCCTAGTTTTGATAGCAGCACTTCTCCAGCTAGCGTGGTTTCCTCTGAAAAAGGGTCGGTGTGATATAATGACTCGTATCGGCTCAGTAGTTCACTGGACTCTGTTGACAGCCCTGGGATGTAGGAAGTCCTGCAGCCCCTTGGGATGTGTCTTCGGGAAGTAGTTGACACAATCTCAGCAAATTGATCGTAGTTTTGCGGGGTCGGCAATACATTCAAGAGGGCGTCTTCAATCGACCGCATGAACGACTCCCAGTCGGCCTTGATGTAGTTGAATCGGCGCTTAAAGGGGACATTTATAGGCCGGACTACGGGTTCAATGCAGCACATAATAGGTCTGTGCTGGGTGCGAGGGATAGGTGAACATACTCTTTTGGTGCACTGTGAACCGATAAACGAGCTGGCGAAGATTAGGTCGGGATTGTATCCTCGTTTCCAGCGGCCACTATTAAATGACGCCGGTTGTTTAGCGTCGTGTATTAGCATCAAGTCATTTGTCTCAGCCCATTTCTCGACTGCTTCTCCGCTACAGTCCGTGTCATTGTAGCCCCAGTTGGTGCTACGGCTGTTGAAATCACCGATTATAACCTTAATTTGTTGGCTGCTAAAATTCTCTGGTGGAACGAAATTAAATGAGGTGCCAGGTGGTTTATAAACGGAAGTTATGGTGCAGGTACCAACATCGACTGTGATGATTTCTATGCCGTTTTCGTTTGAGCACTTGATAGATAGTATGCTTACGCCGGGAGCAGCAAACACTGCGTTACCGTGCTTTGGGTGACAGATCTCGGCGATAAGCGTAAGTCCAGGTATGTGTGGCCGGCTTTGGGTTTCGTCTCGATGGGTCTCTTGGACGCAAAGAATGTCGCAGTGAGTTTTGCGGTAGACATCAGAAAGAATTTCAGATTTTGCTTGTGAGAACCCTTCGATGTTAATCGAGACTACGCACAGAGCCGGTTTAAGTGGATTTTGGATTGCCATCGTGGTGAAAGGATTAGCCAATCAGCGTGAGAACTCGCTGATTGCCCAGGGTGCGCCGGGCGTATACTGGATTTGTAGATACGTCACTCGGGGAGGCTCCTTTCATGCACCCCAGCATAACTTCATTGTGTAACAGAATATTAAAGTTACACTTTTTTCAATGATGCGGAAACTCAAGACGTCGCCATTTCGGGAAGTCATACTTACCACGAAATTAAATAACAGCACTGACTGAGCGGGCTAAACTATGTAGCGGAATGATTTTGATAGTAATATTTTGCAGCAAAAAGACTGGAAGCCGACCCCAACATAGTTGGGAAAAGGCAAGGCAGGTTGATTCGACAGAAAAGTGTGCTAAGACCATAAAATAATTTGATAGCACTACCTACATAATATTTTCTAAACATCAAAATAACAAGTACATAGTGCCGCCAACATATCAATTTCAAAACATATCGATAAAATCAGTTTTGAAAAAAGGAACAAGCCATTCGAACGAAGTGCACAGAGCAGCAACAAACAATAGGACGGACGCGCGTGATTTACGCTCTACACGGATATTGTTGAAATTCGCATCGATACAGCTTTTGTTTCGCCGTCTGCCTTCTTATCGCCTCTTAGGGATGGGACTGTCGATATTTTTAGTGTGTTTATACTTTCACTTTGATTTATTGGTGTGTTGTATTTTTTTGGTGAATACTGTTTTTTATTGAAGTGGAGCTCTGCTAGTTCCATAGCGATATTAAATTATGTAATTATGTTTTTATTGTAATCTAACCAGATATTGAATTTATTATAATAATCAAGAAGTTAAAAAGGGTCACTGACTAGGTATCGCATTTTCAATAATTGGTTATCAGTAAACATCCATACAACTTTTGTACAAAACCTGATTCAAGGATTCGGTCCCAATCAAAAAAAAAAATGTTTAAATGGCGACCAATGTATAAAATCATTATGTACCTACTTACAGCACCTACTTACTTTATAATATCATTGCATAGAATAAGTGTTGAATATCGATAGATTCAACCTTCGATAATCAAGAATATCGATTACTAACATCCCTAAAATAGGACAGTGTGCCCGCATGGTGCATCGCTATAACAAAATATTAAACGCATTCCTATGCGGTATGGCCGTACAATGTTTTAGTTCACATATGTTATCTAGTTAAGATCTATGTTCAAAGCATGGGAGAAAATGTTCTATTGACTTTAGCGCATGTAAGCCATATAGTATTGTATCGGTTGTGAATACTTTCTTATACTGTATCTTGTAGTGAACGCATTGAAATATCACGAGATGCTTAATCCCGTGTCCTAATATAAGCGATCTTCGTGTGTCGCATTCATTTTGTTCGGCCGTGTCCTATTCGAAAGCAACACTTTCGCGCGAGTACGCATAAGTCTCGGTCGGTATTATGAATTTTACTTTCTCGCGTGATCAATGAAGTCGCTTGTGTACGTCATTATTTAGGTAAACGACCATTCGCGCGATAGTCACGTGCAGTTCTGACGTAGGGTTCGGCGAACCCAAACGCGTCGCATTCGTGTTCAGATTCTCTGTAACAAATGAGAACTAAATGACCGCGACTATCACTTATTAGAACACAACTCAGTTTTTTTTTGTTTTGTCTGTTGGTTTAGTGGTTATAAAATTACCTATATTAAAAATGACAGAAATCGATTGAGTAAACGATTTTGAGCAAACTACTTTCAATATTTAGTCAGTCAAACTTTTTCCACCAGTTCCAGTGTCCACACTGAAACCGGCAAAAAAATATTCACAAAAATAAAAATATGACCTTTCAGTTGCTGCGATAAACTGCCATTTTTGCGGCAAAATAATGAGTTTGATAACATGCGCGCATAAATTGAAACGGACTGTTAACGGTCCGTTGCCGAAACTGTTCGTTGTTTGGTTAAAGGTAGTGTTACACGTGCGGTTTATTAAGGAAACTTGGAATCACGTCATAATTACTGATAAATGCGTGCGCTGATTGGACAGGTTCACTCAAATCTGTGTGGTTCTTTCCTCAAAAGACCATTTCAGACGTATACATGGTCCTCACTTGATCCAACCAAGATTGGACTTTAAAAGAGACTGTGACCGCTGAGTTGGTTTCGGCCTTTCTTCTCAGAGTAGATCGGAAAGGAAATATCGACCCCATCTAGTTTTTATTTTTAAAGTATAATAGATGTGTAAAAGTGTTTGTACAAACCTACAAATAAATAAATAAAACATTTATCATATCAGGTTTACTCTGCAGGACTTGAACAATTCCCCAAGAAATAAGTAAAAAAACAAAAAGTTGGATACACCACATTTTTCCTGCAAACATTCGCCTACAATATCTTGTTTATTCTAACCCAAATTCAAACGATAATCATCATCACCTGCGTAGTATTTTCCAACTATGTTTGAGCCGGCTTCTAGTATATTAGGATGAAGCTCATATTCGCACTATAATAATTATAATTAACTAGCTTTTTCCCGCAGCATCGTTCGCGTGGAAGCCGGACATTATCCCATGGAAACGTACTACCGGGATAAAAAGTATCCTATGTTAATCTAGGCTATAAACTATCTGTCTGCGCCATGAAAATCCTATTAGTAGCATAACATAATGATTGAATACTATGGTGAATTCATGCATGCCTAGTACTTTTTGTTGGGTCCCTGCTCAGAAGTTGTGCACATTGTCTAATGATTTAAAAACTATCTTGAATTCATGCAAGTTTAGTATATTTTGTGCCAAGTTTAAAGTTTATTTACTCAAGAAATAATATTTTATATAAACGCCTCTACGCCCCCTTATATGTGGTATTTTCAAAAAATCCCTTCTTACATTATAAAAGGAAGCTATGTGCAAAATTTCACGTTCCTAGTCCCAATAGTTTCGGCACTGCGTTGATATGTCGGTCAGTTAGTTTTTCCTTTTATATAATAATAATATAGATTAAATAACAGCAAAAGTTACCGTTGATTTTTATAAGCAGCGATATTAGTCATTTTGTAAACAAACAGCATTTTCGCTAAAGAAATGTAAATACCTAAGTACTTAACAATAATTAAACACGGAAGACTGTCAGTTGGTCATAGGCCCCCCATTCCTCGTTAAATTATTAATTTCGTTACCTATTACAATATTTTTCCCATAACACTATTAATAAAGCTCTCATAAAACTTCTTCGCACGTGTGCACCGAGCCGATATTATTTGTTTTTAATTTATTATCCGCAATGTTTCCAACTTGTTCAGGTTGCTCCCTTATAATTTGATTAATGGAAAAATATTGTAGCAATTATTGTTATTTACTTGTGTGACTGTCTGTTTATGTATGTAGGTATATAATGTGCACGTATCAGTACAAAAAGGGGCTAGCAAGTGTCCGGAAAACATTGTCTTTCTGGGCAAAAAGAAGACTGCACTTTTTTGATCCTGCGAGCAAAGATTTAAATCGTTAGATTTCCCCTCACCGTAATTAATCGCGCGAAAAAGAGTCCATACTGCTAAGTGTGAGCTCACACAATAATAACGGTATTTCCATGACTATCAAGTCAAGTCACAGCGACATTGTGTGTGCCAGAGGTGTCAATCTTTTGACGCGGTAGAGCGAATCTAACTATTTAAATCGTTACCTGCGAGTCGAAAAAGGTACCAAAATCATATTAAAATGACAGAAACTCAATGAAGACTGTGTCTACTCTAGTATAACGAAACTGTGATCTCCAAAGTATACCATGAATTTGGAAAGGACCTGTCTAGTGTACCTTTTATTATCTGAGTTGCTATCTACCGAGGTGCAATCTACTGAATAGTAGGTACTGATGAGGCTACATGTAAAAACATCGAGATATCTGTACTAGCGTAGTTACTTAGTTTTTTAGGGTTCCGTACCCGAAGGGTGACAAACGGAACCCTATTCATAAGCCTCCGCTGTCCGTCTGTCTGTCAGCGAGCTCTATCTCATGAACCGTAATAGGTTGGCAGTTGAAAATTTCACAGATTAAGCATTTCTATTGCCGCAAGAGCAACAAATAATAAAATTAAAAAATAAAGGGGGGTCGCCATACAATAAAATTAAATTTTGAAAAAAAAGTTATCTGACCCTGGCATGTGGGGTATCATTTTCTAGAGCTCATCGAGTAGAGAATAAATATAATTTTTATTTGTTTTTATCTTCAAAAATGATGAATTAGGGGGCCGTAGAAGTTGTCTGTTTTAGACCATTTTTGTACGAGCTCTATCTCAACAACTAAACAAATTAGGAATTTGAAACTTGTGTGTATCATGTAACATATACTATTTATAATCAACAAATACTAAAAACGTCGATTCATAACGTATTTTATATAATATGGGCGATTTTCTGCAACTTAAAGTAATAATTTTGTATTTCATGCTAATATTATGCGATATAAATTCCACAGATAACTATTTAATAGTCGGAGTAATGACATGGAATTAGTAAGTACCTACTATCATGGCAGCATATACTATTTCGATCATTTAAATTTCGATCATCCAAAAAGGTCTACAAAATAAACTTTCTTCACAAGATTTTGAAACCGGCCAGTATTTTTTGAGTTTAAGAACTTTATCGACTTTTTTCAAAGTATCCCTAGACGGTGTTGATGTGTGTACCTCGTGTTAAAACTACACTCCAATAGACAATATATTCAGTAACATTGAAATGAATGCTGGCACATACAGTGTACTATTCAGTTACCTAGCTTAAACCGTTGTGGATACAATTTCATATTAAGAAAAATTATTGGTGTAAAAATATTCGGTCATGGCGGCCAATCTCAACGGAGACTGGCCTTCGGCGCGGGAGATATTATAGTGCACAAGTGTGTGCGCAGACACGAGTGCACTCTCTCTTCCCTAACTCTCATAGTCCGATGGGATGTGTAAAAATAATAAGTAAGAAATAATAGATTTCTGTATGACTATCAAAAATAACGTAAATAAATACCCGTATTGACCCGTGCGTTTGCACTGGCGAAACATCACGACAAAACATATTGAAATCTCTAGTTCCTGTCAAACATTGTATGAAAAATTGACAGAAAATAGAGATTCCAACATGATTTGTTGTGAATGTTTCGCCAGTGCAAACGCACAGTTATAATGAAAATTTGGCGTACTACTTACATTCTATTTTGTACAATATCGTCTGATGTAGCAAGAGAAATCCTTTTATTTATAAGTAACTAGCTTTACCCGGCCTGGCTTCGCACGGTTAGCACTAAGTACTTATCTACGGCGCATCTACCTTTCCTAATTACCTATTTCTACCTAATTACCTACCCTACCCTTCTTACCAGGGTAGGTAGGTACGTAACCTACCCTACCTACCCTACATATCTACCTGCTTACCTACCATATATACCTATTTATACCTACTAATACTATGTTAGTAGCAAATAAATAACTTTGACTTTAGTTAATGCATGTTACTGGATAAAGTTAACTTAATATTTTTCTCTTAAAATAAATGAAATATACTCCTACACCTATATTTTAACACAACAACATTTTCTCATTAAAATTAGACAATTTCTTTACAAATCTTTGTTTTTTTATAGCGCCTCTGTTGTTACCTTTACGAAAGTATTACAAAAATTCATAGTGTTAAATCTTGTACGACATGGTATGGAACCCTTCGTGTGCGAGTCCGACTCGCACTTGACAGATTTTATTTATGTATTACACACATAAGAACTTCCGAAATAAATGCTTTAAATTATGGTAAAAACCACTTCAAAATACTTTGTATAGTTTGAAAGAACTAAGAGGTTACACAGACAGACACGAAAAGTGATTTTGTCTTACAATTAAATACTCATAAATGGACCATGGGCTACCAACTTTTCATGACAAATATATTGTTTATCTCAGCATCTTTTGGTATATGTTCGTCCATATTGTATACTACGATTATTGCCAATATAACACTTAGGGGTTACGTTCACTCAGACGGACAGCGACGCATTAAATTTCCTGTGTCTCAAGTGAACATACTACTCGGTACAAAGATGGAGCAACTGAGGGATGTTCGCATTTGAATCTGTCTGAATCTGTCAAAAATATAATTTACCTACATTTTTGTCAAGTTTTTTCATTAGTCGTTGAGATGAGGTGCGACTAGAGTTTGAACTACTTTGAACCAAAGTTTTTAAATTTTACTTTTTTTACGTCAACAAATCATTCAGTGTACAATATTATTTTATGAATACTTTATTTACATTTATTCCGCTCCAGTAGTCCAAACTTTAATTAAAACGCAAGTGTTGCCATAGCACTTTGACATTGGTAGAATTTTCGACATCGGCGTAAATTGCCAAAGAGAAAAAAGGAATAGATTTCCCATCTTTAGTTACGGGAATGAAGGTTTTTCGGCAGAACTGAGACGCTCATTTAGACTCCCATGATGACCGCGTGCGATCGTGTGCAAAAGGTGCTACTAAATTCGTTCAAACTTTTTTTCCATTTTCGTACCCCACAACACCTACTATTGTCAGCCCCCTGTAGTCCACAGGAAAGCCTAGCAGACAACGGTAATCTAATTTTGTACTAGCTTAATAGTGATGCACTTAGCGCGGGTAAATAATTTTTATATGGAACTCATGTCGATCACAATACGTGTCTGTTTTTCCCCTCCCTTTTAAGGCGTTGGAGACATTTTCTTATTTTTTAAAGGAAAATGGGAAGGTTTTCAAACAGTGTACACCTTTTGGTTTGATAATTTACCTACCTACCTATATGCATGGCGTTTTCGATTCGAGCTCCAAGTCAGACAATGTCTTATTGAATTTTTCAAGAGCATTTTCTCTTTTTTTTCAAGAGTATTTTCTTTTCTTCTCCCTCCGTAGTAGCCTGAATAATAGTGTTTGGTTGCAAACCCATTTTAGTAGTAAACATAAAAATATTTTGCAAAGTTAAACGGAACTACGAAGCTACTGGTGACAAAGAAAAACAATGCATGGTGTTATTTTCCGTAAAATTCGTACAATCTAATGGCAAATGTCAATAGAAAAAAAACAAAAGATAATCTAACACTAAAACATATTATATTAGGTACAAGTATAAATATGAAGAAAAAAATTAAAATAAAGGGTAGCGCTCATTGGACATAAAAAAATTCGTCTGCATCACTGACATCAGGACAAGTGCCCAAAAGGCTGGCAGCGTTGCCATGTTGGATGGCAATGCTTATTCTTTGACCGAAAAAGCTGATAGGTGTCAAGGGCCACCCGGATGGAACGAAGTTATGGAATGAACCTCACAAAGGCATGCCACTAATTAGTATCTGTGGTCGCTCACAGATGGCGTTATAATAAAAAAAAGGAACCTCTCAAAGGCATGCCACTAATTAGTACCTGTGGTCGCTCACAGATGGCGTTATAATAAAAAAATAAAAAGTGTTGTTACAACTTTTGGTCCCAATTTTTTCCGTCTAGCCCCCTTTCGCAACGTGCGAAGGGAACTTCGTTCCAAAAATTGGCCATTTCTTTTCGTATATTATTAGATAGATAGATAAATCGTTAATTACTGCACACTAAAGACATAGCTCAACATACAAAAGCACAATTAAATAATAACTAATAAGTTATTAGGAAATAGCTGCAAAGTCCCAATGTACAAACAAAAAGAAGACATTATTGTATTTAAGATTTGTCAAGTGTACATAAAATAGCGAAAAAATATTCTTATTCTAGTCTGTACTCAACAGAGCTTTCTATTTATATTATAATAAAAGATCTAAAAGTAACTTACTGAGTGTCGGAAATGAAAGATATAGGAAGCCATCACTGTGTCCGTTCAATACAATTTGTTACTGGAATGAACGTGTAACCAGCATAATGAGCATCTATTAAAACTTATTGTTATTATGTGGGTACTTACAGTAAGTATGATGTATCAATTAAGGGTTAGTTCACACCGAGACGTGCCGCGACGCGACGACGATGCCTGAAGAGGCCAGTGCAAGTGATTTCGCGCTGCACCGCATGGCGCTACGAGACGCATCGCAACATCGCGAGGTGCATCATGAAGTCGCTGGCTGGCTCGCTGCGTAATGAGACAATAGCTCGGCGTAGCAAGACACCGCGGCTTCACGGGACATTTTCAAATTATCTCAATTAAATGTGTAGTAAATAAAGTAAAATTTTGTATTTCTAACTTGACTGACACTAAAATTCTTGGATATAATAAAAAAAAACGACAAATCTAAGAGGGCCTAGACAAAGGGAAAATTAAAAAATAAATTGAACTAAAAAAAAAAACTAGTTTGAGGCCACCCTTCAAAAATGTCTTTGGACATCGTTTCACGGGCTACCCTGTATAAGGTACTGAAAAGCTTATGCCAATCCTGTTGAAAGACGATATAGAAAAACTAAAGCGATTGCTACTTGCCTAAGCCCTCATCATCATCATTTCAGCCGAAAGACGTCCACTGCTAGAAATTGAAGGTTTATGTAAACATATTCTACAGATAATTATTGTTATTTTTCTAAAGATAAACAATCCATTTCATTTTGAATACCATCGTAAAATCAATCAGTACTTTAAAAAGTCGACAAACGTACCTACAAAGTCGACTGCACTATCGCGACATCTTGAAAACGTATTACTGACCTATTTTCGTTCAAAATTGAGTTCTAAAATTCAAAATGCAACCGTCGACCGGAAATGAATCCGTTGGCGGGAGTCTGTCGTGATACGGATCTGATGGAGCCGAGCGTCCAACATCCGGTCGGTTCCCGCCTTTATGGCTTCCAATTTTGAATCCGTCGCCTGACGGTTAAAACGGTTTTTTTTTAAATTACGTAGCCATTTGGAATTTGGAGATCGAATTTATGTTTTTATAATGAAATTGTTTGAGATTAGAACTTTTTTTTTTTCTTTGTTTGGTTAAATACGTTTCCTACGTCTGTTTGAGAAGTTAATTATAATTAACAAGAATTCTTATGCGGAGAAGTAAGTAACAGGCATTTCTCATGATTACCATACTTCTCTATACCTACCATTCTTGGTTTTCGGCGATGTTCAATTTTTTTTTAGATTTTACTGTAGAAATGGCGAAGTTTCAGACCAACAAAATTTTTGCAACTGATGAAGCAGGTGGTCATAGATTTGTTTTAAACACATTTTCCATTTTTAATCAATTTCGCCTTTAATATTACATGACAATACTGCCCATGGGCTATGACCGCCCGTCATCATCAGCCTATTAATGTTCCCACTGCTGGGACACAGGCCTCCTCTCTGTGAGAGGGAGTGGGCCGTAATCCACCACGCGGGCCCAGTGCGGGTTGGTAGATGTCACATGTCTTCGAATTTTTGGTTCTAAGACATGCCGGTTTCCTCACGATGTTTTCCTTCACCGTTTTGAGAGCAGTGGTGATGAAATTATTTACGCAAAGTAAAGCGCCTGCTTGGATTCGAACCCACGACCTACAACTCGTAAGTCGGGGCCGTTACCACTGGGCCACCACTGCTCTTATATTTCTGAATATTTCTATGAATCTGAATAGGTCTATCTTTAATATTTTTCATGTTATTCATGATTTTTTAGTCATAAGTGGATTTTATGGAATTACAGTTTTTTTTTAAAATAAATAGTTTTTTTTTTGAAAAAAATGTCTTCACCTTCTCATAGTCGACTAATTTTAATAAAAAATGTATATTAATCCAATAAAATAACTAACAAGTTTTCAGAAATAATATATACGGAGATATCATAAACTATACCCAAAAAACCAAAAATAAAATGACATGAAGACCCCCCCTTGAAGTTAACCCTTTTAACCTTTAAGCCCCCAGAACAATGTAAAGTTGTACGGGTCGAGTCCCGTGGTTTGACATTGACGCGCGCAAAACGTCACTTTCGAAATTTTTCAGAGTTTTTCGGTGTTACCTGTCTTTTTTTGGTAATTTTACTTCTAATTGACGAGAATATCCGTCAGGCCCTAGAGAGAATCAGCTATCAGACGATTATAGTCATTATTTAGTAGTACATAATAATAATTATGTTGTTATATGCCCATGTGCGGCATTGAATATAACTTCCCCGACATCATACGTTGTGTTGAGTGAACTTTACTCCCTGTTTGTCCCTCATACCTCAAAACAGGTAACATTTTATTCGTATCTTCTCGTCGTATCGACAACTCTCTCCTTTAAGATAATGCTATCTGAATGAGACTGGCACTATATTCCGTATTAAGTTAATTCCGTTTCCTTGAAAGATAAACACCTCGTTCTTTCGTCATCTGTGGTTACAAACGCGGTTGAGGTTGTCAAGACTGAGGACACAGCCATTTTGAACAAAATAAAAAATAAAATCTATTTTTGTAATAAGGTAGCCCGAGAAATAACAGTAGGACATCCTCACCGGCTCAATGACAGCTCATCACATGCGTATATCGGCTTCTAGCCGGTACCGATAGTTTGTGGTATAGTAATTTTATTCTAGATAATAATAAGTAAATAACTCTGGAGCCCTGACCGCCGGTAGCTTGGACCCTGTTCCCGATACCGGTGGGCTACTATTTTTTATATTTTTAAATGTTTTTGTATTATTTTGTTTTTATAAAAATATTTAAAAATGTAAATTATATGTATATAAATGAAATAAAGGAAGTAAATAAATTTATTTCACTCTCAAAGTACAACAAAACCTTAAT
Source organism: Conistra vaccinii (assembly GCA_948150665.1). Lineage (NCBI taxonomy): Eukaryota > Metazoa > Arthropoda > Insecta > Lepidoptera > Noctuidae > Conistra > Conistra vaccinii. The sequence goes on from OX411326.1 coordinate 19,959,463, forward strand.
CTATGAAGTACAGTAGAATCCACATTTTTAAGATATTGATGGCTGTACAGCAGCACATATTTAATGATTTACTAACTCCCAAACTAAGTAAATTTTGTATTTTGGGAATAGTCTTAAGTTGCATCGTCTTCACAATAATTATTAATGTAACGGTGGAGTTTCTTGCCATTACTCACCATAAACTAGCTTTTGGCAATATGCACCAATTCTATTTTCTTGTAAGTTATGACGTCAGAAGTGCCTATAGGTGCCTATTTGAAATAAGTATTTGACCTTGACTTTAGTGAACAAGTTTCAAGCAAATATCAATGTTTACATGGATCAACCGCCTTAAACTGACATTTAAAACTCACCTGATATTTGACAATAGTAGATATTTATTATGATAACAGGGACTGTCGATTCAACGAGTTCTTCATTCAAACAAAAAAATATTCCATCCCTTCAAAACTTTGTAGTTAACTCAAAGAAATCTCAAAACGTACAGAAACACGACCCGTGGAGATTTAACGCCAACAGTTAGATAGGTATCAGCTGAATCTATTGCCGAGCGAAGAGTATGAACGCGCGACGTAAAGCGATATATGTGTAGACTATATCGAGAGATATTTATGTGTCCGACTGTACTCGCTCATTTGTTTGGAACGTTCAATGCGGAAAAGTGTGGGAATGATTTGACGTATTTTACTGGGGAAATGTAGAAATTTGGAAAAATTCAAGGGGAATATTAAACGCACTTTAAAAATAATGTTTCACACTTTAAAATATTTAGCTTTAAAATTAATTGAATGAACTATACAAATAATGGTTTCTACTATAATATGCTAAGCTTATTACTATGTCGTAAGATTGTCTAATTATCTAGTCGCAGGCAGATTGTATGATTCGTCATTTTGCACTTCGTGATATAGGTTAGGTTAGGTTAGAAATGTGACCAAACGCGCGCGAGCCGAGCGAGCGCAGCGAGCGATGCCGCGGAAGCGGCTGGCGAGCGCTACTTCCAAGTTGCTTGCACTTTGGCTCATGTTTATTGAAGTGATAATATTAAATTATACATGTATTATTATTTTAAAGTGCTGATATACAATTTTATAGCTGTTTTCATCAAAGGAGGTTGAAGATTTTTGTATCGAGGGTGGCCCAAACGTGAGGTCGCCATTTTGTTTTTTTTTTTTTTCAGAATTTCGTTGCAAAACGAAAGATATATAATTTAGAGAGGATACGAGTACTTATACAAAGAAAAATGTCGTATTACACAATATCCGTTATATGTGTTATATCACAATATCTGTTATATCAAGTTTTATGTTTGTATAAGTGTCCCCCCTATCAAAATATATGACATTTATTGTGCCCCCCGATTTGAAAAAAAAAACAAAATTGTGGCTGATTTTAGGGCCAAAATCTTCAAACCCCTAAGTGCTATTTATTACATCCCTAAATTATACTGCGGCGTAATTGTGTATGACAATGCCTTTCAGTATGAAGGTTCAACAACATGCATTTCGTAATTTACGTTGTTAAGCAGACAAACTTTTCAACGATATGAAGCAATGGATTACCGATTTTCTTCATCATCTTTTAGTTTATGATTTAAAGTATGTCACGCAGTAAGAGCGCAGTTTCCCCAGCAATTTTTCTTCTTAAGGCGTGTTTTTTTTATGTAAAACATAAACTAAATTTTAAAAGGCCGTAAAGAAATCCTCTCTTTAGTGATCTAAACTCCCGTTTAACTCCGACCAAATTAGTCATATTTTATAAAGAGAAAATTCAAAGGAATGAAGTACCGTACCGTGCTATTTACTAACGTACCAAATAATTCAGCTCACGAACTCAAACAGACGTAAAAATTACCCTCCAAGCTTTTTAACTCTCATCAAAACTGATCAACTTTCACACTCCACGTAAGCGCTCGTAAACGCGCGCGTAAACGTAACTGGCACGATTACGGTTTACGTTTCGTTTACGTTTACGGCTATGCCGGGGACCGTATTTACGTGTCGTAATTTTCATGTTTAATATGAAGAATGTGTTGAAGTTAAGAGTGATTCTACCAAATGAGCAATATTTTTGCTATCGTAAACAGAACATGATTGTACTTTTTATGTATCGGAATCTTTACAAATCTTTTTTTTTTCATAATTATATCATAATCAGCCTGTATTGTTCCCACTGCTGGGACACAGGCCTGCTCTCGGTGAGAGGGAGTGGGCCGTAATCCACCACGCGGGCCCAGTGCGGGTTGGTAGATGAGATGTCACATGTCTTCGTATTTTTTGGTTCTAAGTCATGCCGGTTCTCTCACGATGTTTTCCTTCACAGTTTTAAGAGCAGTGGTGATGAAATAATTTACACAAAATAAAACGCCTGCCTGGGTTCGAACTACAACTAAGTCGCGGCCGTTACCACTGGGTCACCACTGCTCTCTCTTTTTTCTATGTATGAACGTAATCGAAGCAAAAGGAATATGTAAAAATCGTAGTAGGTGGCATTCGGTACTTTCTGCCTACCCCCGTAGGAGGAAGGCGTGAATGTATCTTTATAAAATGTAGTTAGTAAAAGGTTTGATATTTACGAGTACCATATTTTTAACAAGTTTTCGCCTGCGAATTCTTGCAAGTAGATTTCGAAAAATAATATTACTTAACAAACATGGAGGTGTACAGTGCATCCACATTTCGCCAATAATGTTTAAGTCCCATCCGGGTTGATCGGGGTGACCGTCTTGCCATCAACCGGGCACAAATCCAGACTAAGGACTGCTACTGCAATTTTTTTTGTAGAAAAACAAAAAAAAACGCTTTGCCCGACCTGGGATCGAACCCAAGACCTCACGCTCAGCAGTAACGCTAATAATATTAAGTGTCAGATAAAAAAAAAACATAATTTTTTACTTAGTCCTCAATCATATCTTATAATCCTATAATAAAAGGAAAAAGTCGTTCCATTTTACACATTTTATGGTTGAGGTTGCGCACTTTAATACGTCAATCATATTTTAAAAATTAGATGAGTTCGGCGTGTCAAACTCATAGATCACAGGTCAGCCATTACGTCTGGACATTAAGGCGACGATAACTTACTTTTAATTATTTTAATACTGAATATAACGTCTAAACGAGCAGTGTTAATGATTTGGAAAAAATATATGTTAAATAAGAGCATTTTCTTAATAACTTATTATAGGAATATTTTAGATTATGTTTATATTACAAATAGTGAAATTAATTTGTAAAGTTATGTCTAACGCGGGTAAAAAACTGAGAATTAAGCAAAATCTATCAAGTATTTTTGCTGAAAGCTTCACCATTTAAAAATAATTTAATTATTGATCTTTTAGTATACGTGTTTTATTCAAATAGCTTTTGTTTTATGTATAATAAATGAATAATGCGTCTTATTTAGAACAGCGCTCCTGGATGGGCGAGTCCCATTTCTGCCTGGACGTACGCGTTGCGTGAGATCAGTACCAAACACGCAAGCTAACCGCTCAAGGTCACTGGTACTCGTATATATCTGCGTCTTAATAAAGACTATCTCTATAATGTTCAGACGTTATCTTGGTCAGATATAGATAAATACATCGTGATTATTCCTTCATTTTCTTTTTTCTAACACTATTACACTTGACCATACCGAAAAACTATCTCATAGACAATCGAGCGTGAATTATCATACTTTACATCAGTGAAATCAAAGTTACTCAGGCGCATATCTACATATTCAACTGCTACGTCCGTTACATTGTCATGTCAACAATTGTGGTCTTAATTCAAACTGACGTAGATCAGTTGCGTGCGCGGGAGTTGGACTGGACGCGTTCGTGTGGGGCCGCGAAGTTTGAGGGCTTGTTTGATATTTTTTATTATTCCTTTATTACATTTACATACATATAATTTGCATTTTTAAATATTTTTATAAAAAAACAATAAAAAAAAACATTTATAATTATTATTTTTTTCCGTTATTAAATTTTTTAACATATTTTTTACATTTTTAATTATTTTTATAAAAAATATAAAACCAAAACATTTAAAAATATAAAAATGTTTTTTTTTTATTATTATTAAGATGACTGACTGAAATATGAATGACTGATGAAAGTATTTCATGAGTTATTTTTTCATTGTTAATTTTCTAAATCAGCCAATAGGATGCTCAGTAATTAGCATTCGGTATTGATGAGCTATGTGTACCTTGATCGCGTGTTTAATGGCCCAATAATTTTAGGTGTAATTTATAACATTATAATATCACATAAGATTGTCATGATATTTCATAGTTTTGGACATTGTCATAATTATTATTTTAATTTCCTTTTGAAAGGAATGTTTATCTTAAAAAAACTTGAAAGACATTACATTACATAATACATACCATACCATACCATACATACATAATCAGCCTATTAATGTTCCCACTTCTGGGACACAGGCCTCCTCTCTATGAGAGGGAGTGGGCCGTAATCCACCACGCGAGCCCAGTGCGGGTTGGTAGATGTCACATGATGTCACTTCGAATTTTTGGTTCTAAGACATGCGGGTTTCCTCACGATGTTTTCCTTCACCGTTTTGAGAGCAGTGGTGATGAAATTATTTACACAAAATTATGTACCTATAAGATGCATAGGAAGGTGGTTAAGGGTCAAACAAAAAATTATTTCTTTATTATGTGACAAGCGTAATGGTGGGTCTCCACGCAGCTGCATGCTCGATGAGCATGTTTCATCCGAGCATGGCTATCTACAAACATGCTCGATCCTGCGTCTACAGGTAAAAAGTTTGAGACGTTCTTGAGATGTAGTATAGTAAACAAAGCATGTGGGAGAGGATCGTAGCAAGTGACGTTCTGTAGTTTCTGCATAACGCCATGGGAAGAAGGCATGATTATGTAAGTATGTAAAATAAATGTTAAAAAACAGACAGACAAATTAAAAATCCAGAGAGTCAACCGTTTTGTTTTTTTTAATTTGTCCGTCTGTGATGTCTTGTTTATTACCTTTTTAGATGAGTTTTTTTCGTAGTTGGGTTTTAGTTTTATAACTTTTATTTTTATTTAAATGATTTTAGGGGTTATATTTTTTTTTTGCTAAGCCCGTGCACTTGATACCCAACATGGTATCATTAATATTTTTTTTATTTTTAGATCGTGATCGCGCCATGTCTAATAAATGTGATGTCATATAGCCTATAACTAGCGGACGATCAAGACGCTCCCAACGATATCTCATTTGTCAAATTATGATGAGGAGTTTAGAAGTTATGAGGGAACAGATGAACATACATATGTATGAAGCGGTTACACCGCCACATACGAACTACGCATCAAAAACATGCCGTCACACAAATCCTGCATCGCGCAGTTATAGTTTACCGCGCGATCGACATAAATAATGTATAAGACTATCCGAAATCAACTTACAAGTTGCCCGCCAGACATAACACCCGTCTGGTCAGAGGATCCTTCCTTTTTTATAGAGGATGAGTGAACTTTACACCCTGTTCCTCATACCTCTAAACATACGAATATACCCCTGCCCCCCCATAACCCATTGAGGTAGTACAATAATAGCTCAATGCCATAACCCTACTTCTTCGCCGTAGTCGGGTAAAAAATGAAGAAGAAGTCCCTGGGTACCTACTAAGTTTTCTTTTACGACACCCACAGGCAAAAAGAACCTCATTAGGTACCAAAGCTATACTTGGACAAGAACCACACGATACTAAACGCACAGCCACACACTTTATCCATCTCCAACTTAACCCTAAAACACTTGAAGTCTCAACTTAGTTATAGTCATAAAGCCGGACTCGTTTCAACTTAGTTTACTCGTATACTTACCCCAGTAAAGTTACCTTACATTATTGAGACAAACAAGATGGCGTTCATAAACATGTTGATAAACTTTGTTCAATATCACCATGTTGCTTGATTAAAGATTTTCATGAAGTACTGGCGGCTTCGACAGCGTGGAAGGCGGAAATTATCCCATGGGAACGTACTACCGGGATAAAAACATCATCATCCAAATTTGTTCAGCCATTATGGCGTAAAAAGGTTGACAAACAGTTATTTTCGCGACTACACTGTCCTCTGTAATTTAAAAACACTGTAAAAATCATTTATTTTTAAGAATAACCACGGAGTTTCTTGCCGGCTCTTCTCCATAGGAAATGACCAGTTGGAAACGTGCACCTAGTTTCCGAGGTTTCATATAATTATTTTGAGCCCTTGTAGTGTGTATCATATACAGTATGTAACTAACAGAGGGCGTTCCTGTTAACCCGCAATAGTATAGCGTCCATACATGCTAGAAAAAATATTAAAATCGAAAAAAAACTAACTTTTTTATTTTTATTTTATTTTAAAATACACAAAAAAAAATTCAAACAAATACTCTTTAAATGCGTACTTGTCGCACTTGTCTTTCCCCGTTGAAAGACAAGTGCGTGTGTACAGAACGTTACATTGACGTATCAATAAAAAAAAGAGACAAATTATTAAAAAAAAAAAAAAAACAATGTTAATATTTTTTTTTGCATGTATGGACGCTATACTATTGCGGGTTAACGGGAACGCCCGCCCTCTGTTAGTTAACATACTGTATTGGAAATAAAATATTTTGAATTTTGGAATTTTGAATTATAATATTAGTATGGAAGTACAAAAGATGGGTTGTTCATCAATGAATTAGTGCGAAGACTAAAAAGGGCAAAACCTTTTTGAGTTAGTTTAGTGCAGTGGAAGTGAACGTAAACTGTTGTGCAAGTGCTGAAAAACACGTAAATGAAGTGTCTTCCTTAAACAGCGTTTATTCTGAAAGTGGGCAACGTCGCAAATAGAAAGCAAAACAAATATTTGGCTGGGTTGATTAATTTGGCAATTTTACTGTACAGAAATAGGAAAGGTGGTTAACTAGCGAATTAGAATATTAATAATGAATTGTAATTATAATTGTAATTACTCCCTCTCACAGAGAGAGATAAGCATTCTTATCTTGGATTATATCCATGATAAGAATGCTTGGAAACATGCTGGTCCTGCTCCATAGGACAATTTAGAGTCTAGACAAAATCAAACTGGTTGCTTACTTAATTGTATTTATCTTTTATTATATGACATTGATTTTACGAGTACATCCTGTGATTACTTCCTCACACACTTGACTTATTAATTGTAATTTTTTAGTAGATTCGTCTATTTTTACAATGTTTGTGAATATGTGAACACCATGTATCTACCACATAATTAATTTATCTGTCGTTTGCTCCACTTTAAATTCTTTTTACTTTATACAGTAATTTTATTCTAGGTGCATCGTATTCACATATAATTATATAAATAATGTACCTATACAAAATATTGTTTGGAGTTTCTTGCCCATTCTTCTCCATACGAAAACTACCTTTTGGAAGGGGCGGTAGAATCAATACTTTATTTTGTAAAATTTTGACGTTCAAAAGTGCCTTCAAGGGCCTATTTGAAATAAATGATTTGACTTTGACTTTGAGAGGAGGCCTGTGTCCCAGCAGTGGGAACATTAATAGGCTGACGATGATGATGATGATGTACAACACTGAACTTGTTGTTGTAACCGTTTTAGGTGTAAAAAAGGCATTTGGAAAGTTTCTTAAAACTTTTTACATCTAAAACTAAATATTGGGTGTTACGATATGTTAATTATTGCATTTCATAATCAATATTTTAGTTAACTAGTTAGCCACGTTTTTGAATTTTATACAATAATAACGAAATGTCTAGTCGTCCGCTAAAGGGATAAATAAAACGAAGTGTATATCTCACTCACCCTACCCGGGCTCACGGCACCCTAGCCGGGCCGAGGCAGTGACACTAGAGTGCCACAAGAAACTCGCGGCACTCTAGTGTCACTGCCTCGGCCCGGCTAGGGTGCCGTGAGCGTTGCATTGTCACTGTCACTTGTTATTTAGGTTAGGTTAGGTTAGAACTGTGACCACACAACGCACGAGCCAAGCGAGCGTAGCGAGCGGTGCCGCGGTAGCGGCCGGCGAAGTGCCAGGGTCCGTTTAGATGTTTTGGGAATGTGGTGTTTTACAGCGATCTAACCTCGACAATCAAACAAAATACCAAGTGACGTGACTTAGTGACAGTGACAATGACAATCCAATGCTTGCGGTACATTGGCCGGGCCGAGGCGGTGTTACTAGGGTGCCTGTAGTGGCACTTTATCCGATAGGGATAGAGTGCCACTGGTGGCACTCTATACACTGCCTAAATAAAATAACAAAACAGGTAAATATTTGATAGCTATTTGCGACGTTGCCAACTACATAGTGAATAAAAATGACGTTAGTAGACGATTTCATAATTTTATAGTTACTTAGCAGTTTAAGTTATATTTAAATTACTTATTAGTGAATAGGCTAGATTGTTATCTGAATAAAGAATCACTGACCGTGGTACCTACTTTAAAAACGATAAAAAAAAGTTAATGGTAGCCACACACGTTACGATTTGCTTGCGCAAACTTAGGCTTGCGCAAATTTGCTTGACGTCGGTATTGACCACACACGTTACGATTTGCTTGCGCAAATTTGCTTGACGCCGGTATTGACCACACACGGCTCAAATTTGCTTGTGATATCATTTCTGTTTAGAGACCGTCCAGGTGTGTTACGCGGTAATGGCATCAATTGATGACGCTTTGGCAATAGTAGGAGGAGGCGGAGCGCGCGAGGGAGAGACAAATGTTGCGACCGCCGTAGGAGACGCCCTGGGCGTCGGGAATCGCGAGCCGATTTCCGGCCACCGTAGGCGCGGGCTTGCGGACGGAGAGCAATGGGTAGCTCGATTGTTGATAAAAAAAATATGAGGGGCAGTCTTTGGGGACTGCCGATGGAAGTGAAAACAGTATCCTATAATATTATGTTAATCCAGGTAATAAACTATCTATCTGCCTCATCCAAATCCTCGTGAATTCATGCATGCCTAGTAGTTTTTGTTAGGTTTCTGTTCAGATATTGTGCACAACGTCTAATGATTGAAATACTATCTTGAATTCATGCAAGACTAGTACTTTTTGTTAGGTTACTAACAAATTCTACTCTCCCTCCGTCTTACGAATTTTCGATCAGGTTACGTGTCCTGACGCAAGTTTAACATTTTTTACCCATCCCAAAAAAAGTGCACAACACCGCCAAAGAAGTTTTTGCTTCAAAAAACTACTGAAATTGGAACACATGCCCCACACTGCAAACTCAAATTTGCACAAGCTTGGAATCGAAAATTGAAAATCACACAAGCCTAGAAATTTGCGCAAACCTCCCACACACGTAACGATTTGCTTGCGCAAGCCTAAGTTTGCGCAAGCAAATCGTTACGTGTGTGGTCACCAAAAATCGCTACAAAAAAAAATATACGTAGGTACAATAAACCGAACCATGTGCGCCGCGACACGACTGATTTCAATGAATTTCTATGAAGTACCTTCCGATGCTAGCGACACGTCGGCACGTCGCCTTCTTAAAAATACATAGAAACCAGTCCTGTCGCGGCGACACGTCGCCTGCAGTTGCCGCCTGTGATCAACTACGGAATTGTACCCGGCGCACGCCAATAAAGCTCCCAATCGACAAGATTTTTTCCGACACCTTCAATTGTCTTCATCGTCATATTTCAGCCAATAAAACTTCCTCATGAATCACTCCGTCCATAGGTGAAAACCGTATGAAAATCCGTTCGGTAGGTTAAAGAAATCTACTGAAATTTGAACACATGCCCCACACACGCTCAAGCAAATTTGCGCAAACTCAAATTTGCACAAGCTTGGAATCGAAAATTGAAAATCACACAAGCCTAGAAATTTGCGCAAACCTCCCACACACGTAACGATTTGCTTGCGCAAGCCTAAGTTTGCGCAAGCAAATCGTTACGTGTGTGGTCACCAAAAATCGCTACAAAAAAAAATATACGTAGGTACAATAAACCGAACCATGTGCGCCGCGACACGACTGATTTCAATGAATTTCTATGAAGTACCTTCCGATGCTAGCGACACGTCGGCACGTCGCCTTCTTAAAAATACATAGAAACCAGTCCTGTCGCGGCGACACGTCGCCTGCAGTTGCCGCCTGTGATCAACTACGGAATTGTACCCGGCGCACGCCAATAAAGCTCCCAATCGACAAGATTTTTTCCGACACCTTCAATTGTCTTCATCGTCATATTTCAGCCAATAAAACTTCCTCATGAATCACTCCGTCCATAGGTGAAAACCGTATGAAAATCCGTTCGGTAGGTTAAAGAAATCTACTGAAATTTGAACACATGCCCCACACACGCTCAAGCAAACTTGCGCAAACTCAAATTTGCACAAGCTTGGAATCGAAAATTTAAAATCACACAAGCCTAGAAATTTGCGCAAATTTCTTCCCACACACGTAACGATTTGCTTGCGCAAGCCTAAATTTGCGCAAGCAAATCGTAACGTGTGTGGCTACCTTTAAATCATACATTTCTGTTAATAGCACGAGCATAAAAATTACTTTTAAAGTATTGTATAAAGTAGCATTATACATACAAGCTACGGATCACATTTTTATATAAACAATGTTGGGGCACGTTCCTACTGTATCACGTGCCGTAGTGATGTTATCATATCGATAAAATTTTAATAATGGTTTACTTATCTTGAGTATTATTATTTTTTGCATATCATAATGAATTATTAAACAGATGACGATTAATTTGCGTATTTTGAAAGACTGATTAATATAATTACACGATAAAATGGATAATGATACAATTAATTATAATACGTCAGGCGATCTTGCTTTGTTTTTAACAATTGTTGGCTAACCGCATGTGCTGACCCGAATAAGTGTGTAGCACGCCTTATTATCTGTGGGTTTGTTGTTTTGAGGGCAATGAGTGAAACATGTAGCTGTTGATTTTCTTAATTTACCTACCACCTTTTTCCAATACTGGCAGTAGCTGAGTAGCCTTCAGATCACGCGAACAAGCTGTAATAGGACCGTGGCGGCATCTATATCATCAGATACAAACAACACATCACACTGACGTCACACAAACTCCTGCATCGCGCAAGCAGAGTTTACCGTGCACTTTTTTATTTTAATCACACCTTATATGTGACAAAATCTATGGCCCCATAAGTAATCTTTTAATTATGTAAAATAAAATTGGAGTGCATAGCAGTTTATTCCCTCAAACACTGTATCAAAAGACATTGTATTTCATTATATTAAGAAAGGCAAAATGCTCATAAATTACGTTAACGCTTCGGAATCCAGTGTAATAAAAATGCAGTCTATCATAAAATCTAATGTAAACTATGAAGAAAGTCAATGTGTCTGTCTGTTTATAATTTTATTGTGAGACAAACAAGTAAAGATAACCAATTTTCAAAGCTACAGTTTTGAGATTCAGTACTCAAAAAGTTGTGTCCCAGCAAAACACCTCATAAATATTAAGCCTAACTGATAAGTATATAGGTAAAGTCAGGGAAAGAAATTGTTTAGCTAATTCAGTGCCAACTTAAATTGTCCATAAATTCACAATCACAACTGTCATTTTGACATTGACAGTTAATGTCATTTTGACAGTTGTATGAAATGACTTTATTATGACAGATTGCCGTAGAATGTTAATTTTGATAAATAAATGAATTTCGCTGACTGTAGATCGAGAATCAAGCCAGAGATGGAGTTGCTTTCTGGCGTGCCAATTGACTAGGTTGGACCTAAGTATGTGCGTCAGTTGATTTATCCTAATATAGGATCTTGATACTTATCGCGAAACTTTTCGAAACAGAATTTAATTTATGTCCCGGTTTTCTTTCCCGTTTTTGTGTTTTGTTTGTTTAGTTTTGTTTTTTGTTTGTTTAGCATAATCAGCGTATTCTCCCAGTGGTGGGACACAGGCCTCCTCTCTGAGAGGAAGTGGGCCGCGCACCACGCGGGTCCAGTACGGGTTGGTGGATGTCACATGTCTTGCCATTGCCTCACGGTTGCCTCACGATGTTTTCCTTCACCGTATTGAGAACAGTGGTGATGAAATTTTGTTACTTTTTTATTAGTATATTTTAAGACTCAGAAAATTCCGGGTCCGTTCACTAGTGTTTTGTTAACGTAGAAATAAAAACTCTACATAATTCATCTTTCATTACAACAACGATAAAGTCGAAAGATAAAGTCCAGTCTAGACGAAAAATAATTAAAAGTTATTCTGTTTTTTACGTAAACTTTTCAATTGTTGTTTGTTATCATTGGGGTATTTTTTTTTTTATGAAATGAAATATATTTTATTGATATAAAAGTATGTTACATTTTTATATGGAAACCCTGACTCCTGCGCTAGGTTGTAACCTGTGTTACAGGAATCAGTGTCTTCTCCCAGTAATTTTACACAGATATTATGCAATAAAATTTAAACAATTTTAAATTAAACACACAAACCTGCTTGTGGTGTATGTGTGAGGTTGGGTGTGTATCCATGTTTGTGTATGTGTGAGCGTGAGTGAGTGTGTGTGAGTGAGTGTATGTACAAGTGTCTGTTTGTGTGTGAGAATGCGTGAAAGTACGTGTGTATGAATATCATGGTATATGTATAAATATTTATCGTGCATGTTTATAATGGGACCTGGCAATTGCAAGGTTAATGTTATAAATTTTTCAGTCTGTATGTAGTTCAATGTTTGTAGCCAGGTGTTTATTTTCGTTTTAATTTAATTTTTAGAGAAAAATGATTCTGATGAAAAATGATAAATGATTTATGCAATTTTTAAAAAGTTGCTTTTAATGCCATCTAAAACGAAAGAAATAGCAGTCAGTACTAATTAAAATTATATTGTACAATAGAGCATAGGTAATAAAATAATTTGCTCCATTTTTAATTCTTTTTATTTTACCTTATTGTGGTATAGTAATTTTATTCGGATATTGGAGCTCTTTGCCCATTCTTCTCCATTATGAAAACTACCTTTTGGAAGGGCTGACTAGAATAGTTTATATTTTTTGTACATTTTGACGTTCAAAGCGTTTTTTATGTGTTTATTTAATAAATTATTTGACTTTGACTTTGAATATGCTATCTTATTTAAAAGACATTAAAAAGTTAGCAAAAGTCATTTACTCAAAACGGGCTAGCCAACTAAAACAGTAAGACAACTGGATGCGGCCCACTCGACTGCTTTTTGAGCTTCATGCCATATTTCTTCAACAAATGTACTTTGTGAATGACACTTAAATTATCTATGGTTTGGTTAGTTCAGCAACTAGCTCCATCTTTCCGACTGACCGACCCCTTGACGATAATAATCAAAAATGTCTGTAATTGTTTTAATTGAAATAAATGCTTTGAGTATTTGAGTTTGAGTTTCATTATAAAGAACCATGAACCATCTAAAGATTCATCATCAAAAACAACCAATTGATGTCTATTATATCAAGAAATTAAAAGTATGTCATTTCTGTTTTCAAATCTTGGTTTATCAATTTTTTATATAAGGTAGGTACACGAACATCCCTAGCCTACAACAAGAAAAGAAAATACAATAAAAATGCCACGAAAACAAACAAAACCAACCTACTTTCCTATTAAAATATTACCATGACTAATGGAAAATTATTCACATAAAACGCGTCCAAATTGATGAAGAACTGATGACACAGTCATATTCTAAACTTCTGCTAATTTCCCCTGAGCTGGCTGATACGTTATGACGCCATAAAACATAATGAATTGTATCCAGCGACGGTTTATAACCTGAATTCATATTGCACATGAATTTGTAAAACGTTTTGTTCGAATTTCTAAATGAGTTCAGTTTCGGTTGCGTGTTATTTTTTATTTATTGGAAGTGTATTAATATTTATTTGGACTGTTTTTATAGGTTGTCATTGTCAGTTTCTGTGTTTTTATTTTTTATATTTTGAATGAGGTACACTTAACAGTGACATTTTTAAGAATGGTTTTCTTGTGGAATATGAAGTCCGTTTCATTCTGATTTTGAATGCCTGGAGATAATATTGTGTGATTATGAGCTTATGAAAAAAAAACGCTCAATCATATTTAACGGAACTAGACTTTCCAGATCAGACAAGTTTTGAATTGAAAACTTCTTTAGCGGCGTTGTGCACTTATTTTGGGATGAGTAAAAAATACTCGCGTCAGGACACTGATCGAAAATTCGTAAGACGGAGGGAGAGTAGAAATGCATAACGTTAATTTCAAGTTTTCACTTCTGCCGGCACTCCCGGAGTGCAACCTGTTGTTATTTTTTTACAAAAGACATAATTATACATAATTATTATAACTGTAATTTTATCGATATCGATAAACTCTTGATCGGCACATCCCTTCACATTTGCAACACGTCCTCAAAGCACATGTGTGCCTCACGAATTGTTCGCAAAACATTCACGAATTTGCAGCCATTTACATAATCTTAAATGCGGAACAGTTTTACTTTCTAACGTTTATGTGTTAAGAGTTTATTTACTTTGAATTATGAGGGTAATTAGAAAATTAGGAGTTTGTTTGAGTGATTAACTGTCTCCCTCCCTTTGTTGTGCAGGTGTCGTCAAGAATGCTGATAGATTGTGCCATCAAGCAGCAGACTCCTGCGTTGATAATGTATTATAATAAATTACAACATAACATAACATCACATCTGTAATCCTCGTTTGGTTAGGCAGAGATGTAGTACACCCACATTTCGCCAGTTATGTTTAAGTCCCATATAGGGATGCAGACCGAAAAAAAAAATTGTCCGTTTCAGTCAGATACTTAATAAAAAAATATTAGGCACGTTTTTTTTGGTGGTGGATGGTTTAAATAAAACGCATTAAAGTTGGGTAGTGCGGGCTCGCTATGTCACGAGTCAGTTCAAAATCTATTGGGGACTGACGTCATGCCACATTTTAAGATTTAACTCAATGTATTGCCGTAATCTTATGGCCACAGAAAAAAAGAAAAAATCCGTGTCCAAAACTTTTTAATTATCTACCTGATGGACAAAAATAATTTTTGTCAACATCCCTGTAAGAGGCGATGCTATTGCCACCAACCGGGCACAAATCCAGCGTCCAGGCTTCTGCAACAATAATAATATTAGTTATAATAAGGCCCCCTTTAATTATTAACTTTTAATCTTTTAACTATTCTCGGGACCCTGGGATCCCGGACCTTTGGTAGGCGTACGAGGGGCCGAAGCCAACTCGCAGAGGCCAGTTAGATGTTTTTAATGAAATGATTCACCAACCGGCGATTATCCCTGTTCGCACTATACTAGTGCACCCAAGGACAACCCTCGGTTTGTGTAGGGCTACTCGTATTGCAGGATATGGAAACAAATATATTGGACTATGGGTTTGGGTGGCTAAAGTTGGTATTTTTAACTTTATTATTAACTTTTATTTCATTTTAATACATATAAATTACATTTTTAAATATTTCTTAAAAAAGATATAAAAAACATTTAAAAATATAAAAAATAGTCGCCCATCGGCATCAGGAACAGGGTCCAAGCTGCCGGTGGTCAGGGCTCTAGAGAGAGGAACCTCCTCACTATGCGTGCCGTATCTAGGAGTACTGCTTTCTGAATCAAGCCCTTGACCCAGCCGCGCAATGAGAGCCTCCTGAGGTGTTATTAACTTTATTATTATCTCGTTTATTTGTCTAGATTCAACTTTTTTTATTCAATTTAAAATAATGTCGGGAGCAGGGTTCAAGCTACCTTAACTAGGTTAGGGCTGCAGGGACAGGAACCCCCTTACAATTATTATTATTTTTGTTATAGTGGCAATAGAAATACACAATCTGTAAAAATTTCAACTGTCTATCTATTACGGTTCAGTAGATACAGCCCGTTGACAGCCAGACGGACAAACGGACGGAGAGCGGAGGCTTAGTAAGGAGTATTTCTTTTGTATGAACTACCTATTGAAAGGATATTAAATCTGCTATAGTTTTATTTAAAATAGATAACCAACATTTACCTTATTTATGTATTTTTTATTTTTTTATTTATATACACTTTATTGTAACACCACAAAAATATTTAACAAAAATAAATCAAAAACTACAAAATAAACAATGAGCGGCCTTATCGCTTTCTGCTATCTCATCCAGGCAACCTTGGAATGGACAGTGATTTGCCTGGACAAAAAATGTGGCTGTAAAATATATACTAGGTATACAGATACTCAGTAGAGGTCCAAGGGGATTTTAAAGGGAGGTTATATTTAATGCGCACTACCATTACGTCGTCGACTCACAGTCAGTCCGTCTGTCAATAAACGCAGTCAGTCAAACTTGACAGGGGTGAAGTAGACGCACGTTTTAGTTCACATTCTGTGTGTGGGGTTCCATAAAAAAAAGAAAAATGTTGGATGTATTTCTTGGGTTTCTAAAGGACAATCGCTTTATAAAAAACAATATAAATGAACATTAATTAATTTTAACTTTCTTTGAAAGAAGAAAGAAATGAAAGAAAAACGGTTTATGCTGCACAAACTAAACGCACATTACAAAAAAATATAACATTTGTGATAGTTACTTTTGGTCTGTTACACAAGTCTTTTTTCTTACTTTCCTTGTTATACTTATGTAATAATTATGGTCTGTTTCAGAAGTAACTGATGATCGTGTAAGCAAACCCTGTTCAGGTTAAATTCTTATGTAATCACTCACTAAAAAGGGAATTAGTAATACAATCATTAATCTGTATTTTGAACGAAATTATGATCTTACCACTTTTTCTAATAATTACTATTGTTTGAATAACAATTATTAAATGATATTGATATTATACAATTATAAAATTAAGATTATAAAATTGACATCAGTTCTCAAATGATTTAAAATTTAAATTCATGTATAAGAATCAAAGTAGTTGAATCAAATCAATACACTCAATTTGTAAGTGATAGGTACGTTTTCTGATTGATTTGTTTTCATTTTCACTCACTGGTACTTTTAATCCATGTTTAGATCAGATGTTTTTGGAACAAACAATAGTACGAGTTAGAGAGACAGAGTATAGTTAGTCGCGGACAGAAGCTAGTAAGTTCGGTACTTAAATTACTATTTTCTCAACTTCCGCACTCCGTTTTCCTCTCCCCCTTTTAATAATTTCTCATAATAAGGTAGTTTATAAAATGAAAATATTAAAAACCGCCCGTCTGCAATACTAAGCGTTTAGAATCAGAGTAAAGTGCGAACTTAAATATTCATAACGGCAAATATGGAAAAATCTCCTCGGAACATTCTTCGTTGAATGGAACATTCTAGAACGTAAGTTATTTATGAGCTGGCAACGAGAAAACGGATATAATTCTGTTTCAGAGATTTTGTAGTTGGAAAAATAAAGTGTTCTGGTCTAGTAGTGTACCTATTAAGATTGTTCATTCTAAATGTTGGCAACGTCGCAAATAGCTGTGAAATATTTACCTGTTTTGATTAATTTGGCAATATTACTGTATGGGAATGGAATGGAAACCGACATAGGCCGAAGAATTGCCAAACTTAAGTGGCAATGGACAGGACACATTGCTCGCAGAACAGATGGCCGATGGGGCCGAAAGGTTCTGGAGTGGCGACCGCGTACGCGTTGGAAGGCCTCCCACAAGATGGACCGATGACCTTGTAAAGACCGCAGGAATCCGCTGGATGCGGGAAGCACAGAATCGGTCGAAGTGGCGGTGCTTGGGGGTGGCCCATGTCCAGCAGTGGACGTCTTTCGGCTGATATGATGATGATGACTGTATGGAAACATGAAATATAACTAACTAGTGATCTAGAATATTATTTCACTCGAGATCCAGATGATTAAGGGTTAAGTAATGATTAAGGTGGGTAAAACCGCGGGGCGCAGCTAGTATGGCAATGAAATAAAGTTCATAATCTGATGACGGTCCTAGTCTGCATACAAAAATTCAATCAAATATATCCAAAAGTTTAGTCACTATAGCGAGTCAAAGATTGGCAGAAAACTCAGAGTCGGCCTGTCAGTACCATTTATACCCCATTTGAAACAATATTAGACATCCTACAAACCTTTTTACGGTCCGTTCAACCGATTATGACTTCTATATCGTAGGCATATGAATGTATGATGGCAATAAAAGCAAAAAAAGTGGTTACAATACCATCTGTTTACTGCAGCTGGAATTTGTCATGTCACCAACGTAATAGAAGTCAAAATCGGCTAAACGGATTGTAAAAAAGGTTTAGTTAAAATGTCCAATCTCATTTCAAATGGAATACTTAAAGTTTTTTTGAAAAATCACGTTTTCAATTTCGATGTAGGATTTATTTTCTTATAAATAAATAATCATTAGTATTGTCATTGTTTTTATGTATTGTCGTATTGCCGTCTCTACATTGTGTAAAATTGAACCAAGCAGACAACAAGGCCCAACATGTACATGATTTAGCATAATCAGTCTATAATGTTCCCACTGCTGGGACACAGGCCTCCTCTCTTCGAGAGGGAGTGGGCTGTAATCTACTTCGCGGGCCCAGTGCGGGTTGGTAGATGTCAAGCCGGATTCCTCACGATGTTTTCCTTCACCGTTTTGAGAGCAGTAGTGATGAAATTATTTACACGAAGTAAAACGCCTGTTTGGGTTCGAACCGCAACTTACAACTCTTCAATCAGGGCCGTTATCACTGCGCCACCACTGGTCTCTGCACATGATATTACAAGATTAAATAGCAATTGAATATCAAATCACCGGGTATTAAAAATTCTGCTCCTAACTCAAAGCTGAGAAGATCTTTTGTACTCAAAGGCAGCAAGTTAGTCTTTATGAAACCCGTTATATTAAAGAATGGAATAAAAAAAGCGCCTTTCACGTTATTCAGGTTGACTTGCATGTTTCTGAGAAGGATATTATCTTTGCCTCTTTTTCTTGTAAGAAATGATTATATTTTATGAAAAAGATGCTAAAGGGCAATGCAATTACGAAGACGGCAGTGACGCGACGCTGAAAACGCTTCCGTAGATGACGTCATTGCCGCCTGTAGCTACGGTCGAGCGACGACTACAGAGGGCCATACAGTAGTGTTGCAAGTAAAAATAATATAAATAAATAATAATTAATAATAATGAGAAAGTAAATTTTTTATCATATCAAATCAAAGAATTTTAATAAAATAGCATTTTATTAAAATTCTTTCGCGGTCTGCCATGCCCTTTGGAACGGCCTCTGTGGTCTAGTGGTTAAGCCACCTGTCTCAGACCCAGAGGTCCCGGGGTTTGATTCCCAGTGGGAGAAAAAAATTCTGCTTGGTTTGGTTGGTGGTAGGGCTTGTTCCAAGTCCGCCTGGCTAGCTACCACCATCTTATCTAAGTCTGTCGCCATAGCAACAATTTTAAAAGCATTGTTGTGTTTCGCGCAGTTAGAGATAAGATAGTCAGTTCCTCTGTGGTCGAGGATTCCGGGTGAAGCTCGCTTCCACCTTCGGCCTGATCATCATTTACCATCAGCTCACCTGATGGTAAATGATGCAGGCCAAGAGCTTCCCCGTTGAGGGTAAAAAAAAGTATACCTTTAAACATGTTTATGTAACAAGAACACGCTAACAGGAGCTAGCGTATACTGACTAAAGGTAGGTAGGCAGGTTTATACAAGCCGAGTAATGTAACAATAACAATACGGTCATCTTATACTTACTTAAATACTACCGGGATTGTCCTGATAGCCGTGGAATACCGCTCCACTCCTCATAAGCACCTCAGGACATGTTGCCCCCTTGTCGCTACGACACTTTGTGCTAGCGACCGGTTTCGGGGGCCCACTATTGAGTGTGCAAGTCACCCCCTGCCATTTTATCTATGTATTTTATATAAAATATTGGTCAGACAGGGGCCATAGTCTTTCATAGTTCCAGGACCAGTCAACTTTAGCCACCCAAACCCATAGTCCATTAAATTTATTTTTCCTGCAATAGTTCTACACCAACCGGGGGTTGTCCTTGGTTGCACTTGCATAATGCATAGAGGGATAATCGCCGGTTGATGCCTCATTTCATTAAGCATGTCTAACGGGCCCCTGCGAGTTGGCTTTGGCCCCTCGTACGCCTCCCAAAGGTCCGGGACCCCGGGGTCCCGAGAAATGTCAAAGACGTAAGTCACTGTGCTCGTGTAGACACAAGTTTCAACCAGAACTGACCGCGGTCTTCCAAGTCAATCCAATTGACTAACCTACCCGTCTATTTTTGGGCTAAGTACCTTCTCCCACCTGACTTACTGCTGATCTCGTCTACATGTACACACGGCTACACATCAAGCTATACATTTCCAGTCTATGCTGATCTCGAATTGTATATGATTTCCCAACAATGCGAGATCAGCTTATACTGGAAATGTATAGCTTGATATGATGCCGTGTGTACCCATTGACGGGATCCAAAATTTCGAGTCACTGGGTCCAGTCAATGCCTTCGTATAAACCAAGAATAAACTATCCAAAAGTTGATTGGATGCCAGTCTTTCAACGGTGTCTACTAGCAGTCTACAGGCAATTAATTTTTCATTCAGGCTAACCAAAATGTAACGAATCAAAAAACAATATCAATCTAGAATTGACCGCCGTACCACAGATAATATAATACTACGTACGTACCTTTCCTTTTTATCCGAGTTCATTATTCTTGAGGTACAAAAATCACTTTTTTATTTTTCTTGCCACGGTTCTAATTCAAAATTACATGCATCAGCACCCACATCAAAACCTTTTTTACAAAAAAAGGCCTCAAACAGTAGCCGACCTAACCGGCTTTCATTCGTAGGCTATCATTTGAGGCTACAAATCACGCCCACGCAATAATTTATAGCCAACAATAACCTGATGTCTTAATACGAGCAACACTTTAATTATATTAGTATTGTCTATTAATTAAATGCTGACATGTTAATAATGTGTGTGGGTGTGGCATTAACTTATGATTTTAAGTTTTGAGCTGTCATACACCTTTTTATTAGGAGTTGTCTGACCGCCAAATAAAAAGTGCACGTTGGTTCAATAGACTGCTCGAAAATTCGATTTATTTATTTCCACACTTACTACTATGAGCTCGTAGCTAAGTAATAACAGCCGCACGGGTCGATCCATCAGGTTAAGATACGCTTGCCGGCGTTGGTCAGTGGATGAGTGACCATCTTTACATACCGAGATTCCTCCGTGCCTCGGAAAGCATGTTAAGCCGTTGGTCCCGGCTGTCATTCGCTGATCTTTGACAGTCGTTACGAGTCGTCAGAAGCTTGAAAGTCTGACACCAGTCTTACCAAAGGGTATGGTATTACCCAGTTACTGAGCTGTGGAGGTCTGATAGGCAGTCCATCTATGTAAAATACTGGTATTCAGCTGCATTCGGTTAGACTGGAAGTCGACCCTAACATAGTTGGAAAAAGGCTAGACAGATTGATTGATTGACGTTATCTACTTACTACTACCGACTGACTGACTGACTTACTTTATTTAACGTATTATTGTACTTTTAAGACTATTAATTTCTATGTTTGATACTGTGGTGGCATCTATATTGCCACATACACAGGGTTTTGTGTGACCTGACGTCACACAAAACCCTGAATCCCGCAATTAGAGTTTACTGCGCAATCAACATTATACTATAAGTTTCCGACAACAATCGTTGGGTACTTGTCCACCAGAACGACAACCATTGGTCGGAAGATCCTCCCTTTTCTATAGTGGATGAGTAAACTATTCACGAGGATTTTTTTGCGACAAGCACAATTAGTATTTTAGAAGAATGCCTCTAAAATACTAATTGTGCTTGTCGCAAAAAATTCAACCAGAATGCTTTAAGATAGTTGTATTTCGATTTGTGCTAGGCCCACTGTTTTTGCCTTTGCCCTACGGTGGGACAATAATACGCTGATATTATTATTATTTAAATTAAGATAGTTAACCCTAGGGCCGTGGGGTCCGAGTGCTCATGATCTGTTCAATGACATTTCCAAACGACTGGTTGACACTTCCCGTGACCCAAGGGCTGGTTTTTACCTGGGCCAGAGGCTAAGCATTGCCATACAACGTGGCAATGCCGCCAGTCTCTTGGGTACATTACCAGTCGACAGCGATGCGAAGGAATTTTTCGATGCCTTATTGTTTGTTTCCTAATAGTTTTAGTTACCTAAGTTAGGTTAGTTATTTTTAGTTTTGGAAGAAGATCATGTTAGTTGTTAATTTAAAATACCCAATAAACAATTATATTAGATAGTTAACTTACTAACGGTTTTAAATTTTTGTATTACAATGTCGTCAAACAATTTTTTCAACAGAATTCGTGAAGAGTTTTTAAAGTCCAAGATTATTTTTTATGCAAGAAACAAAACTGAACCGTTGCCACGTGTTCAAAAATACAGCTAGTCCATAGCCCAAAAACTTTATCAAAAAGAATCTCACCTATCTATAACATGCATGTTTCGCCCGCAGGAGCCACGCCCGAATAATAACTCAGTGAGCTGACTTATCGGATATCTCGCTTTTAACTTAATTAAAATATTTCGTAATATAACTGTGTTTTATTTCTGGTTTGAATCGAGTGTGTTTATTTATTTTGAATGGACTGAGTTTTATGCAATGAGTCGGTATCTGTAATAATCTGTATGAGGATCCACGGAAATTGAATAGTTAATCATATTGACACCCTACGTCATTTGGCCGTGTTTTAGTTATTTCATACAATCAGACACCACCGGAGAGAGATTAGGCATAGGGCCAACGGCTTAACGTGCTTTCCGAGGCACGGGGGTATCACACACCGCCAACTTCCAAACTCCGGGCTGTTACTAAGAAATTCCTAGTGGAAAAACCCAATAACACTTTGCCCAGCCCCCACGAACGAACCCAATCGAACCCAGGATCGCTTGCGACCACGAGACCAACGGAGTAGTCATTGGGACTATGAGAGTGAGGGAAGAGTGAGTGCACCTATGTCTGCGCACACACTCCTGCACTACAATATCTCCCGCTCCGAAGGCTAGTCTCCGTTGAGATTGGCCACCGTGGCCGAAATTCGGTCTGGAGGATTATTATTATTATTATTTCATCAATCTTCCTAGCCTTTTTCCCAACTATCTTGGGGTCGGCTTCCAGTCTTACCGGTTGCAGCTGAATACCAGTATTTTACATGGAGCGACTGCCTATCTGACCTCCACAACCCAGTAACTGGGTAATACGATACCCCTTGGTAAGACTGGTGTCAGACTTTCGAACTTCTGACAGCCGGGACCAATGGCTTAAATGATTGGACGGTATGTAAAGATGGATCGACCCATGCGGCTGTTATTAAGTACTTAGCCACGAGCTCCTCCTCAACAAAATGACAGACCAGTCTTACTGGTGTCAGACTTTCGGGCTTCTGACGCCTCGTAACGACTGTCAAAGATCCACAAATGACAGCCGGGACCAACGGCTTAACGTGCTTTCCGAGGCACGGAGGAGTCTCGGTATGTGAAGATTTTATACAAATTTCATACAAAATTTCATACAACTCTTAAAAGAATGACAGTAGTGATTTAAGTACACGGGTAATTTAAGTTGGTAGCCACTATGCTTAGAAATTAATTTGTCTGAATTTGCTCACACATTAAATACATTCGGTTCAAGTGGGCCATAGCAAATATACAAATACAGGTAGTCAGCCAAATGGATACGGAACTGACACGATTTGATAGCAAATAAAAATTTATTTATTCAAACTAGGCTGAGAATCAGCACTTTTCGAACTTCAAAGTTCCATAAGACACTCCCCCGAAACGCCCGCCCTTCACCACTTCCTAGTACTTTATGTGGGAAGAAGAAGAGGCGCAATAAACTTCCCAGCAGCACAACTGTCTATTCAGTTAGAAAAACTTGAGTCTATTACAATAGTATAGTATGCAAAATAAAATTACAATCACGCAAAACAAGACATTAAATTAAATTATTTGCCATATGTCAGCTAGCACACGCTAATATACCAACAAAAAACATTCTAAAACTATACTCAAGCAGAAATAAAAACTTAAAACATTACTTAATACCCCAATTAAAAACCTCCAGGGGTAAAGGCTTACATATAGCTTTATGTAACTGTAACTCAAAGTCACAAAAATGATAAACTAGGACCATCGAAGTAAAATAAATGAACATTGAACAGAATTATTACTAATAACAATAACACTAGGATGGCAATTCAACTGCAAATCAATAGTCAAATTAAGATCGTTCTCACATATAATTATAAATTCAACATTAATGATAATTACAACTATATAATTTAAAAGAGTGACCGTGAAATTTCTTACCGATTCTTCTCCATAGGGACCTACTACGGTTACGGTAACTAGGTTCATCTGTCTGGCTGAGCGACTCTTTATGGGGTACTGTGTTAAATGTTACAACAAAATACCTTGTGGTATATTGCAAATAAATTAACGAACATTTAAAACTCATATTAAAATTACACTTTGTAAACAAGCATTCTGAAAAGCATTATTGTGTTTATATCTGTACTTTTTATGGTGTACATAATAAAGAATATTCTATCTATCTATCTATGACAAATAAGAGGATTTTAAGAGTGCTTAGAAGGGCCATGATAAGAATGCTTGAAAATATGCTGGTCCTGCTCCTTAGAACAATCTAGAGTCTAGAAAAATCAAACTGGTTGGTAATGTAATTGTTTAATATAATATTTTTATGACATTGATTTTACATTCTGTGAAGTACTTTACCTCACACACTGACTTATTAATTATATTTTTTTTTTTGAAGTGACAACTTTTTTAGCGTCATTGTGCTTTTGTTGAGATGGGTAAAAAACGTTAAACTCGCGTCAGGACGTGATCGTAAGATCCACTGTCTAGCAACCGACAAAATAAATATCAAAATAGTTTGGAAAATCCAACAGTGCACGCATAATAACACTCATTTATAAACGAAAATGAAATTCAAAACATAGTTCCTAACAAAAATTTACAATTTATCACTTTTCATGAAGTATGTTTTGACTGCTGTTTTACCCATCAATAAGGGTAAAATTTCTAACCTCGTACGTAATGTCAAAGACTATTTATTTAGATATTTACGTTGTGGGTTGCTAGGCAACACATCAAGTCAAGGTTGGAAATATTTAGATAAAGATAATTATATTTTAGTTAGTATTTTATTAATTATAATTAAACTACTTTGAATAAAAGAGCCATTTTCAATAGGGTTCCTTCTATGGCCGCAACGAATGTATTAAAAAAGCTACAATGTTTTCAAGTTTCATAAATTGACGGACAGGAATTTTTTTCAACTATTTTGATGTTTTTTTCATTTCTGCTGCATTAAATCAATTCTTAAAAAGTACAGTATTAATCTGCATTTAATCATCAATTGTATATAAATTAAGTAGGTTCTGTGTACTAGCAGGAGTGTAACAAAAAAAACAGTTGCAGAAATGGGGCAAAAAAAATTTTTCGATCGTAGAGCACACTAATGCTTCGCATTATGAGTCGTACAATAAATAGTCTTTGACATTACGTATAGATTGCGAGGTAAGAAATTTTACCCATATTGATGGGTAAAAAAATGCAGTCAAAACATACTTCATGAAAAGTGTTTAAATAAATAAATAAATTGTTTATTTTTGTTAGACTATATTTTGAAAATAAATAAATATACTCTAAGTACTACTAATGAATATTGTATTTTACCACATAAATTATAGTACTTTTATACTGATAAATATGGCAATTCGTGCGAAATTATTCCCTAACCATTCCAAAATATTTTAAATCCAGCACTCCCGGAGTGCAAGCCTTTGTTTTTTTTGTTGTGTGTTTCACCTTTGTTTTTCACCATGTATCACCAAGTATCGCATAATTAATTTATCTGTCGTTGCTTATCTTTTAATTCTTTTTACGTACTGTGATATAGTACTTTTATTTTAGGTGCATCGTCTTCACATATAATTATAATAATACAAATTAATGTATACAAAATATTGTAAAACATTTTAATAGAGTAACGGTGGATTTCCTTGCTCATTCTTCCCCATACGATACTACCTTTTAGAAGGGGCGACTAGAATCAATTATATTTTTTTGTTAATTATGACATCATAATATTATTATAGTATCAGTATATATCACTTACCTACTCTCCTTTATCCGAATTCAGTTATAAGCGACACCCATTTATCAAAACACTTTTACGACGAAAGCTTATCTCCAAAAAATGTTTAACTATTTTCTCATATAGACCTTTTATTTCTAAATCCATTAACCGACACTGGCTCCTATAAAACTATAAATTACTTGGAGAAAATATCGAGCAATCAATGTCATGAAAATAAAAAGGCTGTACGTGTATTTAATAATAGTAAATTTTATGTGCCATAACGAAATTTATAGTTACGACCTTTTTAATTTCGAGCGTTAAGAGTTTTGTGATTTTTCGTTGCGTTTATAGAATTTTTGTAAAAGTCTTTGATTTCAGTTGTTTTTGTAACTTTTTTGCTGTTCTCTGCTTATTACTATAAAGTTTTGATTGACAAAAGCGTTGACAGCGTAGGTTCAATAAGAAGATTTTCGACACAGTCATTTTCCGATTATTATTTTCTGCGCCAAAAATCTTTTAATATAATCTCTAATCAGGCATTAGAAATATTGTGTGAAAAGTCCATTCGGACAACATGTGCGAAAAAAATATATTTCCTGCCAGAGGTCTCCAAAATCAGGTTTTTAAAAATCTTGAAAAGATTCGCTCAATTTTTCAAAAATATGATGTACTTTGCAGATCCCCGAACTTTTAAATGATGTCTCGCTCATAATCCATAATTCGTGATATACATAGTATTCACCAAGCTTTGCAATCGTTCTGATGATTGTATTTTTTTTATCATAAAACATGCAGAAAACATCGTGAGGAAACCTCACGATGTTTTCTTTCACCGTTTTTGAAGCAAGCACGCGCATGATTCCGAAAAGTCAGAGGTAAGTGCGTTCTTTTCTTTCTTCTTTTGGGTTGGAAACTATCAATTCACTTCTCCTGCTCTGGGCGAAGCAGGAGTACGTGTCAGACTCTTACTGACTAAAACCCACCCATGTTCCTTCAGTTGCCTGAGTGTTGCCAGAGGCCACGGTATCCCTTTTGCCTGGCAGGTATCGGCCCTAGCGGACCCCGTCAGTTGTGCTGACATCTCTTTGAGGTAGGGGAGCGTGGAACACAATGCGCCGTCGACCCAGGTTTGGTCCTTATCCGACGGCTAGCTACCCATTGCTTACCGTCAGAGGTTGGCTTTGGGTTCGAACTCGAGACCTTAGACTTGACAGTCTGACGGTCACACCGCTAGACTCACCAATAAAATAAACCCACAATAAAAATGGGTAAGAGGTGCCCATTCCTCAGAAACCCACAAAAAAACTTGGAATAGACTCATCTCGTAATCTTAATCAGGTGTTAGCACCAAAATTAAATCACTGAAGAACTAAATTAAATAAAACCCATAAATTCAATCAGAATTAAGTTTCCCATAGATAAATCACTAAATATATGGCGTGTAATTATTGAAATATATATATTTTTATATTAATGGGAATTAATGGTGTCGTGTTGTGTTCTATGGGCAATTTATGGGGCCATTGGCTTAGTGGTGAATGTTTTTTTTCTGTAGTTATGCAATATTATTTTTATGTTGGTTTAAATTGCTAAGGAAAAATTAGTGTGTTGGTACTAATAGTGAAAATTCATCATGAAGTTAATATTTTGCCCAGTCTAATAATTTATTGAGAGCAGTGGTGGCCCAGTGGTAACGGCCCCGACTTATTGACTTACGAGTTGTAGGTCGTGGGTTCGAACCCAAGCAGGCGCTTTACTTTGTGTAAATAATTTCATCACCACTGCTCTCAAAACGGTGAAGGAAAACATCGTGAGGAAACCGGCATGTCTTAGAACCAAAAATTCGAAGACATGTGACATCTACCAACCCGCACTGGGCCCGCGTGGTAGATTACGGCCCACTCCCTCTCACAGAGAGGAGGCCTGTGTCCCAGCAGTGGGAACATTAATAGGCTGATGATGATGATGATGATGAATAATATATTGCAGTCTAGTTTTTTTTTTTAATTACCATTTTCTCTTTATACAAGGCCCAAGCACGAACTTGCACACACACTTTCAACGCTAAAATCGCAAAAAAAAATTAAGATTTTTCGCGATTTCAGCGTTGGTCCCATAGATAGTGAAAGTTGTTCATAATGATGAGTACAATGACGTCTTAAGAGGTTTAGGGTAAACCAAACCTAAGGTTGTATAACCGATTTTTTTAAATTCTTCCTTACTGCTCCCTCTTATAACTTCCTTATAAGAGGGAGCAGTAAGGAAGAATTTTTTCTTGTGCGAAATTGGATGCTTCTAGACCCAGCATTTTAGGCTGTGCGCTGTCAATGAATGAATTAATTGTTTTTTGTTATTAAGTAGATCTGTACCCTAATTACGTAATGCACGATTAATCAGAATTTGAATCGTTTTGAAACAGATTGCTAATACATTGCTTCATAAGCTCGAAAAAAAATCTTCTCAACAACGTAAATAACACAATGAATATTGTTCAACTGTCAAAATGAAACAGATTAGTCGGAATCGTTTACGAAAATGTGTTCCGTAATTAGATAGCCATTAAAATCTTTACTACTAAGCTCAGTCCCTGTGGAGGCTTTTAGCGCTCTTTTCATTTACATACGAGTAGTCTACCAGTTAGTTAGTTATGCATACCTCAGTGGTCTGACAGACTTTTCCTAACCTCGATATAGTCAACAGTGTGAGGAACTCTGATGAACTCTGTGAGGTGCACATTTTACCACCCCCCCCCGCCCCAATGTATGCATAAAATAGGAGGCTAGTTTACCATCATTAAATATTTCAATAGTTCAGGCATTAAATGCCTCATCTATCAATTTCGATTTACAACAACATTTTCCGAACGCGACATAAATGGCCATGGTCATTGCAGTCACTTGATTGACCTCCAAGGTCACTGACCTGCGGTGTATTTTCTCATTTTATTGGGTAATTATTTTGTGTCGTGATTTATATAGGTGCTGTTAGATTCATGAGTTGAGGCCTGGTTAGACTTGGAATATAGAAAACTGGATAAGGAACATTTATCTTCTACGGAATTATTCCTTTGGCATTTTAGGGGTTTATTCATAAACCTTGCTTAAGGTTAAGTAATGATTATTGACTGTAACTTTAAGCAAATTTTATTAAATAAACCCCTTTGCATCTATCTTAGCCGGAGCTGGTGCCATCGCTATGCCAAAAGAAAAACACGTATTATTCATTTATTGGTTGGTTTACCTCCTTTTTTTATATAAAGAATAGTGAAAGCAAATCTTCTATGTTCAGAATCTATTTCTTGGTCTTTTGGTTTTTGGCTTAGGCTTATTTTTATTTTTTTGCGTTTTCTGGACCTCGTAAATATTTTAACGACTGTATTATTATACCTACAGAAAAAAATCTTAAATCAGAAAATCATTTAATTAGGTGGATATATAATTATTTTTTAAATGCAAAAATATTAGTATAGCATAGATGCAAAATAAAATAAAACAAATACTGAGTCATCGCTTGTCTACACTAAAAGGCCACATTGTTGTATTTTTTTTTTTTACAAAATGATAAAAAACGAAAAATCGCACTCAAAAACCTGCAATCTTCGTATCCAACATTCAACCGCTCCACGCCTATAACACGCCAACCACAAAGCCGACACAACGATGTGCACTAAACTTGTTTGTCTCCATAAAACGTCGGCAGTTAATAGCGGCCATAGCCGTGATCTATCGGTATTTATCACATTTTATCCTACGTAATTAAAGGGACATAATTGAATGGGATGTAAATCAATCTGTTTGGTATAAAGTGATGTTTGAGGTTAATGGAGGAGAACAGGCGTGCTTTCTTGATTAGATTTAGGTTTACGTCCACCTGTATCCTAGGATTACCATAATGTTTTCGTTACCTCTACTTATATTACTTTTTTAGACTGCCTCGTTGGTTTCTTGGTCGCAACTGCTACTGTTGAGCATGAGGTTCTGAGTTGGATTCCCAGGTCTGGCAAAGTGGTATTGGGTTTTTCTATCTGAAATTTCTCATTAGCAGCCCGGAGTCTGAATTTTAGTTGTCAGTTAATAGCGGCCATAATCGTGATCTATCGGTATTTATCAATTTTTTTCCTACTTAATTAAAAATACATAATTGAGTGGGATGTAAATCATTCTGTGCAGTTATAGGAAGAGAAAGGGCGAAGATTTAGATGTAGGTCCACCTGTGTAGTCTTATTATAATATTTTTATTCATCATTTCAGCCATAAGACCTCCACTGCTGGACCTAGGCCTCCCCCAAGTATCGCCACTTCAACCGGTTCTATGCTTCTCGCATCTAGTGGATTCCTGCGACCTACACAAGGTCATCGGTCCGCCTTGAGGCATGCCAACGCAACGCTACGTCTTCCGGTACGCGGTTGCCACTCTAGAATCTTCGACCTCATTGGCCATCTGTTCTGCGAGCAATGTGTCCTGCCTTCTACCACTTAAGTTTGCCAATTCTTCGGAATTTATTTCGATTACCTTGCTTCTCCTTTTAATTTCTTGGTCTATTTGTTTGTGGATGACTTTTCTTATCAAATTAACCCTATTGGTCCGTAGACTCTTAAGTTGATATTCCACAAGCATGAAACGTCGAAATTCATCGACATCTGGAACATACTTAACCAAAAAATCCGTTAAACATCATGGCTTTTGAGGAAGAATAATCTCTTATATTCGAAAGCATGCATGAGCATGAATGAGGTCTTATTGGGCGTTCATCGGGAATATCTCAGTAGCAGCCCGGAGTCTAGAAAAGTGCCCTGCTGATGGCAATAGGCTCGCCCCCTATTACATGGGACTTAAACATAACTGGCTAAATATGGGTGTTCTATAGCTGCACGTCTGTCTAACCCTTTGGCGATTACGGGCTTGATGTTATTCTCAAGCCATTCACTTAAAATTACGTTAAACTACCTGCTTGGAAAATATTAGCATTATAAAGGGATATCTACCCAAAAATTTCTATCCGCATAGTTAAAACCCTAATTAAAACTAACGCTTATTTATTCGACAATCCCCACCTTAACTGCTTAACGATAGTAAAGGACCAAATATCGATAATCGATTCACACCTCGATAAACCGTTACGTTCCTATCGACATAAAATAAAGGCCGGCCCATAATTCCTTATCATGTCTAAACATAAATAACATCCCTTGTAAATACCCCATCTTAAAATATATCGAGCACTTTATTTTGGCAATTAAACGATCATATTTTCAAATTAAGGGGACACCATAGGTGTCCGTAAATCCAGGAATAATCGTGAATTCAGGGCATTTTGGGGAGCGAAATTATCACGTTACTGAGTTTTGTTCAAAGTGTAAGAGTAGAGCGATAATAGCGCAAAACATTTTTATCATTATAAAACAACTGGTTAATAAAAATAAATAAGTAAAAATAAGGCAGGCCAAAGGCCTCTTCTTATATTGAAAAGGCGCACACGGTCCACGCTTTCAATTTTAAATTGAAACCAATTGAAAAAGATTGCCAGTCCATTGCTTCATAAGTTCGACAAAAAAAATTGAGCAGATTTATTTTTGTCGAACTTATGAAGCAATGGACTGGCAATCTTTTACAATTGGTTTCAATTTAAAATTGATCGTGCATTGCGTAATTGGGGGGCAGGTTTCCTCCCGATGTTTTCTTCACCAGCTAAAAAAAAAGGAATAACTAAACTATCAAACAAAGAAAAAATAATATGTAATCGCTTCAGCGTGTGACTTGGGCATCAGTAAATCATGATAAATTGACTTTTACAATACGTTTTCGGTAATCTATTTGCGGATTAAAAGCGTTAAACGACATTGTTTTTCGAATATTGCTTTGTTATGGGTTTAATTTTGTTTTTCAATTTTTTACTGTAAATTGTTTCGTATTTTGTGTAGGATTAGCAGTAAACGGTTTTTGAAACCTTTTTAAATACCTTTGTTTTGTTGTTTCATTTACCTCAAAATAAAATTATTAAAAGAAAAGAATGGGCTTCAACATGAGCAGAGTTGTTTTATGAAAACTTCAGGTTTTGAAAAACCGTAATAATAACCGTTCTTTCAAGAACGTTATAAAGCAACTAAACCATGTTTCAGCATACCTTCAGCAATTCTCTCTGGATCAAAGTAAACTCCATTTGAAAACCCTTTTCCAAAATGCAAAACAAAACATGCAAAAAGCACAAACATTATCAATTGTTCGACCAATTGCTTTGTCCTTCAGGGTAGGAAATATAAAAAACAAAATATTATTTCAGCAGAAAAAGCCAAGTCTTTTGTTCCGTGAATTACACAAAAACAAAGTTCTGAATACCCCTTTTGTTAGCACATGGGTGGATGAATGGAATCGAAAATAATAATAATATTTTTCCATTTCCCAATTAATATGGCAGCGCAACACTTTTTCCGGTGGTTAATAAAGAAAATTCCTGTATCGTAGTTAATTAAAATAGCCTGAAG
Organism: Conistra vaccinii; assembly: GCA_948150665.1. NCBI lineage: Eukaryota > Metazoa > Arthropoda > Insecta > Lepidoptera > Noctuidae > Conistra > Conistra vaccinii. Next base: position 19,992,068 of record OX411326.1, read on the forward strand.
TATCGGGTCTCAGTGCTAGCGATTATTGTTTTGACACACTAAGTTATTAATTGTAAAACTTTAGGAAAATCGTCTACTTTTACAATGTTTGTAAAAATGTGAGCACCATGTATCTATCACATAATAATTATGAGATAGATACAGTCACATATTTAAATTAAAAATGATAATTATTCTCAGAAAAAAAAAAATTACAATACCAAAAAAATAAATAATAAAGCTTCATTTTTTTTTTTGGTATAGCAATTTTAAAGACACCGGTCTTTAAAATTGCTATACCAAAAAAAAAAAAATTAAGCTTCATTATTTATCCTTGATTTGACCAATGAGCGCGCGCGGTGCTAGACTTGGCTGTCAGAAACGACCTTGACGAGGCCGGCCCCTTTAATGTTGCTTAATACCAAGGTGAGATATCAGATGTTACACATCATAAGCGACTACTGTAAGGCTTGCTCATTTTTTTATTATTTAAAATCGCTGACACTGCGCCCCCATCCAATTCAAACGAACAGTATATGCAGGCGTGTCCGCTTTATTGAATTTCTGCAAAATTCCTAACACATGCCGGGAGGGCCCGAGTTTTAATTCATAAAAGTACTGACGCCGCACCGTGTGAACTTTTATCATCTCATCTCGCAGGTTAATGAGATGAGATTCATTTTCATAAAATATGCTCGGGATTTAATACAAAAGTACTTGTGTGATTTTTTGGACTTTAAGCCTTAAGCCTGATTCATCGAGAAGCCAATCTGAATAGACGAATAATGTATACAACAATCAGAAAGGTATAGCCATATTTAAGGGTATGGGTATGTTTTCGAGATTACAATTTTGATCCCATAAAAATTCCATTGTTCAGTTTGATCGTCGGTGAATACCAACACCCTTGAATTTGATTACAAACTGACACACTCTGTATAAAAGTGTGTATGCGCGGATTTTTAGAACGTTTTTCTAACCCGATTCATCGAGGATCTGAATAGACGAATAATTTATGCTTTGTCTAGAGGTCACAAGCACGACTGCAGAGCTACCGGTTCTGGGTTCAATTCGCAAGTCGGGTATAGTGTTAAACAAATTCTCAGAACCTGGATTTGTGTCCGGTTGATGGCAATGACTCTGCTTTCAAAACATCTTGAGGAAACCGACATGTTCTAGAACCAAAAATTTGAACATATGTGACAATCTTGATTTTGAGGGGTCTGGCGCTGTATGCCGAATTACAGGACTTGTCCTAGTTCGGCTATAGATGCTCCCATATTATATACTCCCAAATACTAGCTTAAAAGTATGTGTAATTCATTGTATTATTTACGGTGAAAAAAAAAAAAAAAAAACAACCAATACTGGGCCCGTGTGGTGGCAGCCCACTCCCTCTCAAAGGGAGGAGGCCTTTGTCCCAGCAGTGGGAAAATTAGAGGCCGATCATGCTAATAGCAATAAACTTGCTCCTTATTATGGCCATTATAACATGGCTGGTGTGATATGGGTTAATACACTGACTACATAAGATGTTATGTTTTCATGAGTAATTGAATATGACGTTTAAATACCCTTAGTCAAAGATCGAAATCGTTAGATTCGGCCTACCGTGTCAACAGATGGACACGTTTCTTTTTCGTTTTGACCACTGGTTTTGACACACATTGCCTTGACTGTCATGGATATGCAGATTTTGTTTAAAATTAGCATGTAAATGAGCAAAAAAAAATTTTATTTACACGTGAAAAGTAATAGTTTTAGCTTTGTTAGAATTTCTTGCATGTGTTGTCAGAGCACTTCCTGGAGGCACAAGAGGGAATTTTAACAACTATTTGTGTTTTTGGATTTACCAAAAACAATGAAGTTTCTCTAGGGTGTGTCACACACGGCCTTCTATGAGCGACTGTTATGGGCTGTGTGAGCTCACTCTTCTCAGTGTTGACACTTCTCGCGTGACATAAATATGGTGATCAAGCAAATCTAACGATTTAAATCTTTGCCCCTAGTGTGTGAACTCCTAATTGACTGCGAACTTACTGGAAATTTTAAACAGTGTTTGTAATTAAATAGTTGATTAGTTTCAAGTAGCTCTTTCACTAATTAATTAAGCTCAAAGCAAGATTATTAGCAGTAATAACGGTAATCACTTAGGTTGGAGTAATCTATTGGGCCGTATTAGTAGATAATTAATTATTGAAACCTCCTCACTTGGAACTTAACTATTTATACAAATTGCCTAATTTGGTATTACCTAAAGTGCAGAAAATTAGTTCTATAAATAATACTAAGAAATTAATAATGAATTACGTTTTTAAGAACGATATTGAATTATGACTTATCGTGATTAGTCAAAAGCGTAGTTTGTTCTTTGTTAAAATATTAGAGGACCTTGAGAAATAACATTTTATCAGCGATTGTGATGATGGACAAGTCAAAAATGTATTGGAAATTGGCATAAGTTGTTTTTTTTTAACCACATTGTGGAAGCTCTTGGCTTGCCTCTTACCTGATGGTAAGTGATGATCAGGCCGAAGGTGACAGCGAGCTTCACCCGGAATCCTCAACCACAGAGGCACTGGCTATCTTACCTGTAACTGCCGAAACACAACAATGCTGTTAACATTGTTGCTATGGCGACAGACTTAGATAAGATGGTGGTAGCTAGCCAGACGCACTTAGAACAAGCCCTACTAACCAAACCGAGCGGAAAATTTAACCTCCACTGCTGCTGTTTGTTTGTTCTGTTGAAAGTCGTTGTAGAAATACGAAATGCTTTAAAAACGCTCTGTTGGGATCGGCTTACAGTCTAACTGGGTGCAGCTGAATACCAGTATTTTACATGGAGCGACTACCTAGATCTGACCTCCACAACATGGTAAGACTAGTCAGACTTTCGGGCTTCTGATGACCCGTAATGACTGTCAACGATACACAAATGACAGCCGGGACCAACGGCTTAATGTGCTTTCCGAGGCACGGTGGAGTCTTGGTATATCCGTGGAGTTTCCTGCCCGTTCTCCATAAGTACCTACTACGCTTTAGAATGGGCAACTAGCTTCATATTTGTGACTGACCGACCCCTTTACAATTTGAAAATTCTTGTGAAATGATTTGTTTGAAATAAATGCAGTATTTGGAAAGATCACTCATCCATGGACCAACCGCAGCAAGCGTAGCTTAACCTGATCTATAGAACCGTGCGTCTGTTATTACTGAGCCACAAGCCCCTTCTCAACGGTTTCAGTAAACAAGTACCCAATAACGATAGTACGTAACTGGCTACCTAAATAAATACCTAATCCACGGGCCGGTATTAAATTATTGTGGCCATATCGTAAACCCGCAACGTTCTTGCGATACAATATTTATTTTTATTAAGTCTGTGCGCGCACTGGTTTTTGGAGACGCTGCGTTTTAAGGGCGTTTTTTTTTTAAATTTATTGTGTGTATTATTTTTGACATAGGATTGAAGCCAGTAGCACACCTTCGCCACGATACAGCAGCGAAACCACAGTAGTTCAATTCAACTGGCTCGCGTCATGTTTCGTTACTCGAGTTCCGCTACTCTAATTTCGAGTCAGTTATATTGAACTCGCGGCGGAGGTGTCCTACGGGCGTGAATGTATGTATATTCAAATGCATATAAATATAAAATAAATTCAGCTACTTCTTAATTTGGACGTTATCATAAAACCAGGCTATAATGTGATAAAAAACCGTTACATGCTTGAGTAATTTCCGCAATAAAATTGCAGATCAACCTTTGTTCTACTTCTGATCTCCGTTGAAACAGGATATATTTTATTATTATTTTGCTAGTCTAATAAAATTATAGTTGCCTTCTCTGCGAATCAGCTTTATAAGCGCTATTTGATAAAAAAAAAACAACGTGTTGCACTCTGGGAGTGCCGGCAGAAGTGAAAACTTGAACATTAACGTTGTGCATTTTTGAATATTTTGGAATGGTTAGGGAATAATTTCGCACGAATAATTGCTTTATGTGGTTAAATACAATATTCATTAGTAGTAGCAATATTTATTTATTTTCAAAATATAGTCTAACAAAAATAAACAATTTATTTAAATATACTTTTCATGTTTTGACTGCTTTTTTTTACCCATCATTAAGGGTAAAATTTCAAACCTCGCAATCTTAACGTAATTTCAAAGACTATTTATATTGATATTTACTTTGTCGGTTGCTAGGCATCGGATTACGGTCACGCCCTGACGCGAGTTTAACATTTTTTACCCATCCCAAAAAAAATCACAACGCCGCTAAAGAAATTTTGACTTCAAAAACACAATCCAGACTATTACTCTACATACAGCACAAAAACAAAACTTATTATCACCGCAGCGTCTTCCCCGCCCAGTGCGTCGCATATATTTTTTCACATCCCTCGTCTGCGGTCGTAACAGCAACTAATTGCTTTCGGAAACGCTTTATGTGATCGTATTTCACCTGAAAAAATGATTTATCCCAAGCACACTGGATATTCAGTGTCGCATTTTCGTGCGAAACAAATGCGAAAGCCGTTGGACAGAATTTTCTATGTATTTACTGAGTTTAGTATGCGAAAAGTGTGTTGTGGAAATGAATACTGTTTTTTTTTAGTTGAAATGCTTGTTGTACTTTATTGAAATATTGTTAGAAAGGACTTTGTAAAGTTTTTATTGTGCGTATGGAAGTGTGTAAATGTTTTTGTGCTAGTGAATTTATTGTTTTGGTTTAAAAGTTACTAACTACTTTCTACTTTCATGTTAAAGTTTTTGGACCATTATTGTAGCGAAAGAAAAAAGGTTTTTGACAGCTTTTGATGACAATAGGCAATATATTTTTTTGGAAAAAGTGTTACTCGTGGAGTCCTGTTTGGCACTAAATAGTGCCATTTTAACTTTTGACATGATCTGAAGTAAATTTTCGTCTGACATGATCTGACGTAGATTTTCGTTTGAAATACACCATTTCAAGCTGATTTTTACAAAGTAGATCTCATTTAATCTGGCCCAATATCCTCTTTACTATCGCCATCAATCTTCTCTACACTTCAGACAGGAACATCGAGCCATCCACTATAGCCAACCCTATACATCCCGACATTGTAAGATATGCTGGCTTGCACATAAACTGCAACACACGTACACTGCCGTGCAAACAACATCGGTTAATCCCTAGCCCCATCATCGAGTGGGTTGCCCGGCGTGAAACTATCTGGAACCTCGCCAGTTCTATTATCTTGTGTAATGTTACAGTTTGACTGCCATACAGTGTACATGTTGATGGCCTTTAGTGGGCAGGTGGGAACTTTATTCTGGTCGTAAGTGTATTGGGCGCAGATTAGGTTTTATGAGCGCGCGTGAATGGTTATGTTTAGAGTCTGCGTGCTGTGTCAGTACCTACCTGTTTTGCATGATCTTTAGAATAAATATATTGTGTTTTATGCAAAATTGACGAGATGAGCTTACGTTTCAGTATACAGTTAATTATGCATATAGCAGCTATTCCAATAATAGCGCTATGTAAAGTCAGGCAAATTAATTGTTTAGCAAGTTGAATACGTACTAACTTAAATTGTCCATAAATGTATTCAAACCACATTGAATTTTTGACAGTCTTTACGAGAAGTCAGAAACTCGAAAGTCTGACAACCAGTCTTACCAAGGGGTATCATAATATTACCCAGTAACTGGGTTGCGGAGGTCAAATAGGCAGTCGCTCCATGTAAAATACTAGTATTCAGCTGCATCCGGTTAGACTGGATGTCGACTCCAACATAGTTGATAAAAGGCTAGGAAGATGATGATGATATGTATGACAGTTACATAAATTGACGCAGGGTGTCAATTTGATAAACAATTAATTTCCCTGACTGTACATAAGGCAACAATGTAAAAAGTACAATATAAAAGGTATTATTCTCGAAGTAGCACAGTCATAGCCAATCAATATAGTAACATGGAACTTGGACACAGATGTTGCTGATGGTGTAGAGTTGTAGGATAAAAACGAATTTGTAAAACTACTAACAGTTGGACATCAGTTAGAATAAAATAAAAACCCTGATAAAAAAAAACCGGCCAAGTGTGTGACGGACCACACAAAAGGAGCGGTTCCGTAGTTGGGATTAATTGCTGCCAAGAATAAACTTAACATTGTAGTTGAAAAACATGTTCTCCTATACATTCCAACTGCAAATGTAAGCTTGTACGCACAATATTTACCATGTTTTTATTTTAAGACCTTAGACTTATTATAGGTTATCAAGTAATCTGTGAGTTAAGAACCATACTCTGTATTTTTTTTTTAATTTTAGACTTAATAGTTTATGAGATAAGGGAGGAATGGTAAAGTTTCATCAATTTTCTTAAATATATTTAAAAGTATTTATTTTATAATTATAAAGTTTAATTTTTTAAATGGTTATAGATATTTCATAATATTGATACGTATCTACAGAATGTTAAGCAATCATTCAATTAGAATCCCTATTATGCATGATGTAATTAATTCTTATTAATGTGATGTTATTAATTAATTATTTATTACCTATCTAGTGGCACTCATTATCATATTTTCTTGTTAATATGCGGATAATGTAGTGGGCTGCAATATTGTTAATATTTTGTGTTATTTTTCTCTGCACCAACACATATTGTAGCTGCTTATTGTCCCTGAATAAATAAAATAAAATAAAAATATCTATGAATAATTATTCTTAAAACTACATGAATCCATCCAGCCGATCACATGCCAATAGAACTATATTCACAAAATCAAACAAATAATATCCCGACAAAGAAAAACGACGACACTCGACCATCTACTTTTAAATCAAAATGGCGGCGTAGACAAACATTTCAAGACAAGATGGATGACCTCGGAGGTCAGGAGGGCACTACAGGGATCCTCACTCGGGGCAGGAAGAGAGGAAATGGCTGCGGCTTCCGGGTCGTCGAGCGATGTCTAAAAATCGGTAGGGCGTTAATTCTTGCTGTGGGGTTGTTTAGGGCATGTTTAGGGGTTCCTTGGTACTATATTTTAGGTTGGACGTGAATGTGTAACGGATGCAAGATATGGCATTATATTACTAGACACTTGGAAGTCCTCCCACAAGGTGGACCTTGTGAATGTCAAATTCAAATTCATTTATTTCGTGAACACAGGGTACATACAGAAGGTGTTTACAATAAGACAAAAAGGTCAGATGAAGAGATAAATACAATAAGATTCTAGCTGTGTCCCACCAAAAGGTATACAAAATATCAAAGGAACAAATACATTTCATAAAATCAAAACAACAATACCAAAACAAAACTACAGTACAATCACTAAAAATGTCAAATTAAATAAAGTAAACATTGCAAAACAAAATAAAATAATATGTAAAATAAAAATGTATCTATCACATATTTAATTTTTCTATCAGGTTCAATCTCAGAAGATCTATTGGCCAGATCTATAATGAATCTAGTGTCGATTATTTTCTCATTAGGTCTATAAAAAAAAAAAAGTAAAATGGGTCTAATGTCAAAGTGGCGATGCTTGAGAGAGGCCTATGTCCAAGAGTGGACGTTTTCAACTGAAACATCATTTCAGTCATGATTATTGAGTACTAAACTCATTTTAGGCAGAATTAAATTAATTCACAGAAAGTCGGCTCAGACTTTATTATATTTTCAATTCTATCACACGTATTTTCAGTTGTAAAAGTTTTCACTAATGTTTTCCGAACTACATAAAACTTGTTACTTTCAAACAGTTATTGGAAACAGCTTTGACAGAATGCAGACAAAAGATAGTTTTTACACAACTTCATCCGTCTTCTTCCTCCTTTCCCCCGAGGGATAGGCAGGCGTATAGGTACCCTATAAAGTTTCACCTAATGTGTATTACCTACTAACATCATAATTATGAATCATGGTCTAAATTTCAGTTATTTTGAAGTGAAAACTTCTTTAGCGGTGTCGTGCACTTTTTTTGGGATGGGTAAAAAATGTTAAACTCGCGTCAGGACGTGACCGTAAGATCCGTTGCCTACCAACCGACAAAGTAAATATCAAAATAAATTTGAATAGTCTTTGACATTACGTAAAGATTGCGAGGTAAAAAAATTTACCCATATTGATGGGTAAAACAAAGCAGTCAAAACATACTTCATGAAAAGTGTTTAAATAAATTGTTTATTTTTGTTAGACTATATATTAAAAATAAATAAATAATATACTACTACTAATAGAATATTGTATTTAGCCACATAAATTATACCTACTTTTATACTGATAAATAAAGCAATTCGTGCGAAATTATTCCCGAACCATTCCAAAATATTCAAATATGCACAACCATTATTTTTTAAATCTTTATTATTTAAAAGGGTTTTATCGCACAACGTTAATGTTCAAGTTTTCACTTCTGCCGGCACTCCCGGAGTGCAACCCGTTGTTTTTTTTTTAACAAGCGACACTTATGATGCTATCTGTGTCAGCTTAGCATAATCAGCCTGTAAGTTCCCACTGCTGGGATACAAGCCTCCTCTCTGTGTCAGCTTACAAATGATAAAATACAGCTTAAATACATATCGATACATACATTCGATTTATTACAGTTCCATTCGTAAGTATGTACGTTATTATTGCGGCGCGTACAACACTGTAATATGGCATCTTTTCCTCATATTTAGCAATCAATATTAACGGAAATTCATAAAAACGGGTAATCGTCACAGGTCACATACAGTGGCGCCATTGTAGTTATTCAAAGATTTTTCTTCAAAAAGTTTTAAAGGCAGGTCACACTGGAAACGACGCTAAGTCCGTTTAGCTTCGCTCATGTACCGCGTGCATAATTCGGTTCACACAGCGAACAAATAAAAAAATAAAAAGACGCAGTAGCTACAGGAGCGAAGCTACATAAACGAACTAAGCTACGTTCAAACGAAACTAAGTTCATTAAGCTTCGTTCCAAGTATGGCCTGCGGTGTAAGTCCATACAAGATACTTCAAACATCCTCCTTCAAACATGAACTGATCTTCTTAGAACGTGTTCCAGTTTCTGTCGTGAAGAACCCTTCGTTAACGCATCAGTAACCGTTTTAGTAGTTTGAATGTATTAGATAGCTCTCCATTGAAGATGATAGTGCATTACTCCAGGTCTTTGATGCACTTTGCCTCATGCAAAACTGTGTAGTAGCGAGCAGGTTCAGTACCCGAAGGGTACCGTCCATCTGTCTGTCAGCAGGCTGTATCTCATGAACCGTAACAGGTAGACAGTTGAAATTTCACAGATAGTGTATTTCTATTGCCGCAGAGGTCCGGGTTCCATTCCCAGTGGGGGCATAATTTTCTTCTCGATGTGGTTGGTGGTACGGCTTGTTCTGTCCGCCTGGCTAGCTACCACCATAATATCTAAGTCTGTCGCCTTAACAAAAATGTTAACAGCATTGTGGTGTTTCGGCAGTTAGACTTACAAACGTAGCCTACAAAGTATAAAACAAAGTCGCTTTTTGTGATTTTGATGCGGTTTTCACCATCACTTAAATCATTTATACCAAAGGTATAATTATGTTTAAGTGTTGTACCTACATCGCCACATGCAAACTACGCATCAAAGTCCTGACATCACACAAAATCCTGACGTCACACAAATAAGAAGTTCTGATCCCAATCCTTTTGGTATTTAGGTACTACTATTCATTTCACAATCTTTTATTAGAGTAATATTTTAAGGAGTTGCCTTATTCTACATGTAAAAATACCTGACCGATCCCTGAGGGTGTTATAAAGTATCGTACTGAGAGTCTATTTATGTGACAATTTTCAATAAAATTTAAAAAAACCATCTCTCTTTTTTGGGGAATTTTACCGGGTTTTTACAGTGTGCGTGAACTTGGCAGGTCATTTCCCAGCATAGCACAAAAAAATGTGAGTTCTATTGGCATGCGCGTGAATTCTAGAGTTCTTTATACTTAAAAAAAATAGTTCTGGCTTATTTTCCTGAAAAACGTCGAATGAAACTATGCTCTGCTAACTTCCGCTAGCAGATAATTTTATACAAATTCAAAATTTTAAAACTGATTTAGGTGCGCAAACATGGGGCGCGGGTGGCTGTCGTTTAGCGAGTGTCTAGAAGTCAACTTATGACCCCTGTTGAAAATGTACAATTTTTTAATGAATTTGGGGTAATTTTCGTACCAAAAATGTGATTTTTAAAGAGCAATACCTTTTTTTATTAATAATTCGATTTTTTTTCACTTCTAAATAATGTCATTGTAGTTCTTATGACCCATTTTGGCTCAGACAGGGTTTTTTTACATATTGTATATCACTAAAACTACTGCAACTAATGAAATAATCATTGTGATAGATCTCCTAGCCTACCTAGTCCACAAACTTGTTAAAACACTAACCGTAGCGATTAACTGATTTCCATCTAACAACCCCAAAACAATAACGATATTGACAACAAACAAACAGTTAATTATAACTCAGTTATTGTTAATCACAAAAGTTTTGAACCCCGAACAGTTATAACTAAGATAAATACTGATTTATATCGGGAATCTCGACATGACAAACGAATTTATTACACAATTTGGCTTAATTGAAATTGAACAATATCGAGTGCATGGATTTAGTTCCACTGGAAGCGATCGAAAGTTGGATAAACAACAGTTGGAAACGATTGCTTTTTAAGTGTATTTTGCTGGTGTCTGTATAGGTTTTCGAGTAGTTTGAACTATTAAGTAATGAAACTAGGTCAGTGGGAATAGATTAAATTATTTACATAACATATAATGTAACATCACGCCTCGTTTCCCCGAACGGTTGGGCAGAGGTTTATCTACAGTGCACCTATATTATGGGTGTATTATAGGTGCATAGATAAACCTCTGGGGTTCGATTCCCAAGTCGGGCAAAGTGTTATTTATATTGGATTTTTTTCTATCTGGAAGTCTTCAGTGAAGGTCTTTCCGGGGAGTCTTCAGTGAGTTTAGATTTGTGCCCGGTTGATGACAATAGGCTCGCCCCCTATTACATGGGACTTAAGAGCATTTACGTCGTACGTACAAACTTTCAAACCCTTGTTTTTCGAAATGCCTGAACTGATTTTAATTAAACTTCTTACGCATAAGCAGGATACAAAGGTCTAAAAAGAACATTTTCGAAATGTCTTATTCAAAAACAGATAAAACTGAAAAACCCTGTTTCTATGGAAAATTTGATTTTTTTATTTTTCGAAAATGTTCTTAACTAACTTTTTAGACCTTTATGACTTTTTCAATCGTGGTAGTCATTCTAAAATCAACTTAATGTACAGTACCATAAAGTTGATATTCGGTTATGCGGAAAAACGTCAATTGGAAGCCAGTGTTTCAATTCGATATATACTTAGATAATTTTGCCTGCTAATTAATTTGTATAGTAGAAGTCGATGGTGTACCTACTGAAATAATTAATAATATGCTTATTATTTGCTATTTAAACAATTTTATTAGTCATAAAAGTATACCACAACATATACCGCTTCCATTTTCCTTGTTTATTCATCGTTTTATCAAGAACTCTGTTATTTATGGGTTTGAGCAATATAGGTATGCGTTTTCCTTCCTTACTTTGCAATAGTGAGTGGTTTCTGACAAAAACAATGTATGACATCAAGTAATGATCGAAAACACGGCACAGTCAGCAGAATTAGACGTTGAGATACTTCCATCATAGTGCAGTCTCACACCGGCAGCATACCTTCGCCGCGAAACCATAGCAGCAAAACTTCAGTGGATCAAAAAACTGGGTCGCGTCAAGTTCCGTTACACGAAATGCGGAACTCTAGTGTGCTACCGGCGTTAATGACCACTAAAATTAGTTATAGAAGATTATCTTGCTTGCAACTAATAAAGTACAGACGCCAGCACATCAAGTTATTACAATCTGTCAACTTTAATAGATTTTTAACTTTATCGCTAAAGAATAAGGTTCAATGTTGATTGGAAAAATTTAACATATTAGAGTAGGTTGATGTGCATAAAATATACATACATAATCAACCTAAAATGTTTTCACTGCTGGGACACAGGCATCCTCTTTCCGTGAGATAGAATGGGCCAGAATTTACGTGGGTCCAGTGCGGGTTGGTAGATATCACAATTATGTCTACGGATTTTTGATTCTAAGACATTTTTTCAGCGTCTTTAGAGCCAATTTTTTTTTGACTCAAACAGTTCTATCCACCACAAGACGCCCCTCAGAAAAAAAGAAATACATCACAGAAGAAACCCTTTCAGAGAATAAAAATAAAACAGAGTACAACCAACCACTAAGTCACCGGAAGTAGCTGAAAACAGCGTCGCGTTTCCGCCACTAACCGCACCGGATGTTACCGGATTAGTAGGTGGAATGGCTCCTGAAAATTATGGAGCTCTTACATACAGGTGAAATGAAAACACGGGGCGAATTTTATTTTCAGGTTGTACTGAAAGTAAGTACCTACCTTGGTGTGGCTGTAGGAAAATGTGGGTAGTATATGGGATGGAAGTTTTACGGTTGAAAATGCGGTTTTCGTCAAGACGGTCGGTTTATTGCAAGAGGGTAGGTACGCTAGGTGTTATAGAAATGGTCTTCTCAATGGCATGGGGTTGATTAGCATATTATTATATAGCATAAGTCTAATCAGCCTGTAGCGGCTACAACACCACATACGAACTACGCAGCAAAGACATGACGTCACACAATTCCTACATCGCGCAGTTAGAGTTTACCGCGCGAACGACATAGATAAGACTATCCGAAATCAACTTACCGTCTGGTCGGAAGATCCTCCCTTTTCAATGGTGGATGAGTGAACTTTACACCCTGTTCCTCATACCTCTAAAAACCTATAAATTATGTTTCTAGTGCTGGGACACAGGCCTCCTCTCTTCGCGAAGGAGTGGGCAGTAATCTACCATGCGGGCCCTGTGCGGATTGGTAGATGTCACATGTCACATTCATCGAAAAAAATTCTCATGTTTTGGAGAATAAAAAAACATTTTAATAGAAACAGCGACCCGACTTCGTATGGGTGCAATGGTGACCTGTCAAAGCGTCAAGATTTCTGTGCTTTATTTAAGTTAAATACTAAAGTTTTATACACTTAAACCTTTCGGAATAAACACTCTTAAGTGATGGTGAAAACCGCATCAATATCTTCTGTGTAGTTTAGAAAATCTAAGCGGTCACACAAACACAAACGAAAAGCGTTTAGCCCCGTGCATACTAGCGCGACGCGACACCGACCGATATTTATTCTACCGTGAAGCTTTCTTAGAAATTGTTTTGTTAGAGTCGCGTCACGCCATCGCATCGCGCTAGACTGCACGAGGCTTTATTTTGAATACTAGGTATTTAAGGATTCGATATTATAATGTACACATTATCCAGGTCTTGAGGCTGATGACTCAAGATCTGCACCCTAATTACGTAACACTTTCCAATCACAATCTCAATGAATATGAAGTATATTGCTAATCCACTGCTTCCTATGTTCTAAAAATGTGTCTGGCAGTTTGAGTAGTTTATGCGGCCTACCCAAAAGTCCTTTCTCTGGTATTGTTCGTCATTGTGGTTCTCCTTAAATTCTGAGTTTAGCTCCGCGATCACTGACTGGACAGGTCCACTCAAATCTGTGTGGTTCTTCCTCAAAAGACCATTTCAGACACGTATCTACATGGTCCTCATATGGGCTGACCGAGATTATTTGTCTGAACTTTAAAAAAGACTGCGACCTCTGAGTTGGTTTTGGCCTTTCTTCTCAGAGTAGTCAGATAGGAAATGCCGAACTCATATAGCTAATTTATTTTTATGTTTTATGACGTGTAAAAGTGATTCCGATGTCCTATTACTATAAACAATTTCATATTTAATTTCAAAGCCATTGTTACTGTAAGTGTAACGCAATTACCCCGCAGGACATTGATCTTGAATAGTCTTACTCCACATTATTAGCCTTTAAAGATCTCGAAGTAAAGACTACAACTAATATAAAATATTTTTCTTTTTCCCAGTTCAATGTTAAAATACCAACTGAAGGTGCTTAAACAATTCTTAATTAAAGTTGTTTTGCAGCTGTTTTTCTAAGCTCTTAGTAATTAATACTGAGATCTACGTTACTAAGTGAAGCTATTTTTTTAATCTTGCTTACAGATGAGGCGATTTGTCGGAGATTTTTTTCTTTACAGTTGGGTCAGGCTTTCCTTTTGTTAATCTTTTAAACTGTAGTAAACAAAAAGCGTTATTTAGTTAAATGAGTAAGTTTGTAAGATAAAAGAGTCAGGATTATAAATGTTGATGGATGGAGAGGACGAGGAAGGTCAAAAAAAAGATGGATGGATTGTGTGAGGATATGAAAGAGAAGGGAGTGACAGGGAAGATTGGAAGAAGAAAACGTGTTGGAAAGACAAAGGTAGAAAGATGATGAGTAAGTGAGCGGTTGTGGTTTTAGAGGACATGTATACTGTCATGTATAAAGTAAGAACTTTATATTCTTTGCAAAGAGTTCTCAATTGATTGACCCATTTACCACCAAAACGTATTTTGCACGCGCTTGGCTGAACACTGACTTTTTAAAAGTGCATTGTGCTTATTGTACCTTATAAAAAAAGATTAAGTATATACTTAATCTTTTTTTTATCGTGCTCGTTAGTGATCTTAAGATTTGTACAACTATTTCTGTTTTTACCCGTGAGAACCTGTAATTGGCTCTATGTTTTTTATGCAACTGTTATCCATTTGTTATAGCTGTTGGATCTCCCGACTATCTTGGGGTCGGCTTCCAGTCTAACCGGATGTAGCTGAATACCAGTATTTTACATGGAGCGACTGCCTATCTGACGTCCACAACCCAGTAACTGGGTAATACCCTACCCCTTGGTAAGACTGGTGTCAGACTTTCGCGCTTCTGACGACTCGTAACGACTGTCAAAGATCCACGAATGACAGCCGGGACCAACGGCTCTACGTGCTTTCCGAGGCACGAAGGAGTCTCGGTATGTGAAGATGGTCACCCACCCACTGACCAACCCCGGCACGCGTAGCTTAACCTGATGGATCGAACCGTGCGGCTTGTTATTACTTAGCCATGAGCTAATAAATAAATAAATATCTATCTAACTATTACCCTGCCAACATATATTATTATTAACCAAACGCAACACACCTGTGGAACACCAAAATTTTCCATCGAACTACCCTGAATTTGTGCAATATTTTCATGCATTAAATCATGCCAGTCCATATTTCGGCACGTTCTGGTACAAGCAACATAACACACTTTGTTTACCGATTGTATAAGCAGGATTACGTCCGTGGAGGCACCTGTGTGTGTAATGACCAAGTGATGCTGTATACTGCGGGACTGTGTCAACTAGGTACTTTGTCAATATTACTGAGGATCTGCAATAATTATTGTAATTTTGTAAGTATGTGTTGCCCGAAGAATTGCCAAATTTAAGTGGTAGTGGGCAGGGCACTTGCTCGCAGAACAGATATGGCCGATGGGGCTTTAAAGTTTTGGAGTGGCGACCGCGTACCGGAAGATGTAGCGTTGGAAGGTCTCCCACAAGGTGGACCGATGTCCTTGTAAGGACCGCAGGAATCTGCTGGATGCGAGAAGCACAGAATCGGTCGAAGTGGCGATACTCGGAGAGGCCTATGTCCAGCAGTGGACTTCTTTTGGCTGAAATAATGAAGTATCAGTTAAGATATTTAATTTTAGGGAAAGATCTAATACCACTTGATACGAAACCAATATTACACGGAAAAGAAAAGAAGAAGAAAAAGAAAAGAAGTCAATATTGTCGCTTTTCTTGACTATACAGGCAGGGTGGCAGGGAAAATGTCTGGAATAGCTGATTTTTTTAAATTAACCGACGAAAAATTTCAACGAAGGGGGTTCAGAATCATGTACTGGATCCATGGTAATAGGCTTCGCGTCGATGTCCCTGCCTCCCTGTAAAACAATAATACCGCTTCCTATGTCCAAACAAAAATCCGCAGTAACAGTTCAATGGTAATATTGATCTTTCACACATTTTCAAAAAACTTCAATTTAAATTGTTAGAATTCTTAAGAGTGTTTATTCTGAAAGTTGGCAACGTCGCAAATAGATGTCAAATATTTCGCTGTTTTGATTAATTTGATAATATTTCTGTATGGAAATAAAAAATGTGGCTAACTAGCGAACTAGAATATTGATTATTAAATGCAATAACTAATATCGTAACACCGAATAGTTAGTTTTAGATGTAAAAAAAGTATTTGGAAACTTTCCAATTGCCTTTTTTTCACCTAAAACGGGTACAACATCAAATTCAATGTTATAATTGCAATTCATTATTAATATTCTAGTCAATTGGTTAGCCACATTTCTTATTTCCATACAGTATTATTTCCAAATTAATCGAAACAGGTAAATATTTGACAGCTATTTACGACGTTGCCAACTTTTAGGATGCACCCTCTTAAACCCCTATTAAACCCAGTTATGCCACAATATTTACTATTAACTAACCCCCTTACTAATAAACGTTGTATATCGCCTGTATAGTTACACACCGATTTCTCTCTTCAGTCGTCAGTAATTTGATATTTGAAAGAAGAAGACAAAGCGTTGTATACAGACGCTATACAACGTTTATTAGTAAGGGGGTAAGTGTTTATATTGACCCATGATGACACTACAAACGACATCGACGAGAACACCCCCATAAGACATAATAATAGTTGCGCACAGCCCCCAACAGACGCCGCTTGTCATCGTTTTCCAAATCACCTTAAGACCAAATTGAGACTAAAATCTTATCAATTATTCGACTTTTATTATAATATTATTTCCTGGTCGACACGTGAGTTGAGCTACACTATTAATGACAAATGCTAAGGCTGCCTGTCCACTGGAACGGAGAGGAGAGGAGAGGAGCGGAGATGTGCCTATATTAACCAATACAATCTTAACTCTACTCCAGAGGTGCGATTGTATTGGTTAATGTTGGCACATCTCCGCTCCCCTCCTCTCCTCTCCGCTTCAGTGGACAGGCAGCCTTATACTGAGTGGACAGGTGCTTTCTGTGTGGTTCTTTCTCCAAAAGACCATTTCAGACACTAATCTGTACATGGTCCTCACATGATCTGAACAATAAAAGAGACTGATTTCAGAGTTTGTTTCGCCACTTCTTCTCAGGGATAGTCAGGTAGGAGATGTCGACTCCATCTAACTTATTTAATTTTTTATATGACGTATAAAAGTGATTCCGTTATTCTATTTACAGAATAAACAATTTTATTTTATTTCATTACACTTGGTAAGTTGTTGTCACTTTTCGCTACTTTTAACAATGTTTGTTCACGTCAGAGAACGGTGTTTCTGTGAAAAATTGTGTGTCGCCAAATGTAATGGTCTGTTTGCATTGCATTGTCGTCTTGGTCTTACGCTGTTTGGTATTTGAATTCTTGTGTAAACGAAGAGAGAGAATTCTTAAATTTTTGTATTGTAAAGGCAGTTTAAAAAGAAGGACCTATTGCAATGGTGATGGAAAAATAAAAATCCCCATTTAGTATCTTTGGGTATACTTTACATTGGCAGAAGATTTATTTAGGCAGAAAGGCCAAACAATACCGTGGTTTCCGTTACTTTTGAGTACTGTTATGCCAGTGTTTGAATAAAAGCGGCTAAGTGCGAGTCGGACTCGCCCATGAAGGGTTCCGTAGCAGCAAGTAACATAATATAAAAGTTCTTGTAGTAAATTGCGGTTAGTAAGTATTATTACTTACTAACCGCAATTTACTAGAAGAATTTGTAAGAATATTGTTGTTACATAAGTGTTACACATAATATAATGTCCATAATACTCTGCTGTTTCCAGCGTACAAATATTTCAATAATTAAATAAACCACACAATGTCGAGAATAAGGAAAACGTTAACTACTATCAAATACAATCAGGGGTTATTAATTATAATGTCAAAAATTATGAAATACAATGTCAGGCGTTAGTAATTATAAAGTCAATAATGATTAAAACAATGAAAAAAAAAAAAAAAAACGTTTACGATTTATGACGTATAAAAAAAAAAACTACGTACTAGATCTCGTTCAAACCAATTTTCGGTGGAAGTTTACATGGTAATGCACTTCATAATATACAAGGTGGAGACGACAATACAACAAAAAATTAAACGGCGTGTCCCTAATGACCTTCCCATTCTGTATACAAAAATTTTATTGAATACATTCAATAGTTTAGTCAATATAGCTCAGCAAAATCCATAGTCTGCTCGGGTTATTTCGTTAATCCACCCCAAAAATCCACCCTAAAGTGGATATTCGGAAACGTATGTCCGAAAATCAACCCTATGCTTAGTTATATAAACGGAATTTATAGGCTTAGGGTGAATTCGGCAAAGACTACATTTAATTTGTTTGAAAAACTCTTTTTTTTTTTTCAAAGCTAGGATTTATTTGACAGTTCTAAAATACTCTTATGCATTAGTAGTGCCAGTATTTTCATTTATTGTTGTATTGTAGTCTCCACATTGTATATTTTTTTTAGTTTTATCACGGTAGACGGTAGAATAACTAAGCGATATCTTAGAAATAAATGCCTACAGCCGCGCGGTACGTAAACATGCGATAGGGCTGCCCGCCTCCAGTATTTTAATTACATTTGCCTACTTTGTGTTTCCATTTAGTTTTGTGATTGTAAATATACTTTTTTTATCAAACAAATAAACAAACAACAAATAAATAAAATACTTTGTGAATTGAATAACAAAACAAAACACAAATGCCCGAGGTTTTAAAACAAGCGTACCTACCGTATCATGATTCATGAACCTCCTATAACTACCTATTTCACTCGTGTCTATCACTTTCCTTTACTCTATTTACTTTATTTATTAATCCAGACATCTTTTTTTTCGGGAGATAAAAGGAAATACTTATCCATTAAAAAGACACAATATGTACCTACCTACCTACCAGTAAGTAAAATTATTTTATTGTAAGACTATAAAATAATTTTGTTGTTGTTGTTTGTTAATAATAATACCTTTCAAAGTTTCCAGGTAATCTAAAAAAAGTTATCTCTGGATGCGTTATTGCCAAATTCATGCAACCAAAAACAGCAACAATATATCCTACTCGTCATATTAAATATGTACTTGAATTTATTTTTAGTGTAAAAATCGCGCGGTTATTGTTAAAAAAACAACACACCGTTCGTTTGTCACTGCGGCACAGACGCGACTGTCTGCGTACCTCGCGCATACCTCGATCGAGGCGCGTAGGTATAGCTCGCGCTTCGTCCGTTTGTATGAAGTTGGAATACCGTCTACCGTGGTTTTATCATTCTCTTATTTTAGAAGTTACAGGGGGGGGGGACACATTTTACCACTTTGGAAGTGTCTGTCGCGCAAACTATTCAGTTTAAATAAAAATGATATTAGAAAACTCAATATCATTTTTAAAGACCTATCCACACGTGGGTGTTTTCTCGTGGACCTACTTTTTTGTCCTACCAGTAGGTCCACGAGGGTATGTTATTTCTGTTGGTCCTACTGAACTGTTGCAACCAACATGAACCTCCTGTGTATAGAAATTAGACTAAGTGTGGTTTCAGTTGTCCTACTGCTTTCATTGAAAATAATACAAAATTACAATATTGCTTTATTATAATATAAAAAAACAAACTTAACATTTCATTAATATTTTAACTTTGTCATAATGTAAGTAGATAAAACTTAAGTTAATATTTTATTAATATTCTATATGTATATAATCACTCATAACAGCACCGCTTCGACACAGCAGACCGTTCTCCGGCGAAGAAACGTCTACAAGCCTAAAATTATTTCTATAGGATGTTCATTTTGGGTTCAACACTTCAGTAGGACCAACAGAAATAACATACCCTCGTGGACCTACTGGTAGGATAAAAAAGTAGGTCCACGAGAAAACACCCCCACACGTATGGGTTTGATGAAAAAAAAGGTGAGTATCAGTTCTAGTATGGGATTGACTCTCTATTTTTGTGTGAAAATCTTAATGCGGTTCACAGAATACATCTACTTACCAAGTTTCAACAGTATAAAACTTATATTTTCGGAAAAAAGTCATGACGAATCCATAAGAGCTCTGTTTTTTGCCATTTGGCGACGAAACCCTAAAAAAGGGGCAGTGTTTTGAGATCTTGTATGTACGTAGCTATCGATACATCTCAGGTACGACCAAAAAGATCAAAAGGTAATGGCAGCGGTGGGATTCGAACCCACGCCTCCGAAGAGACTGGTGCCTTAAACCAGCGCCTTAGACCGCTCGGCCACGCTACCCATATTTCCTAGCTCACAAATGAGACTTCTCACATACTCGTAGGTACCCCACTAACCATAATGTTAATATGTGACTCATTGCACGTATTAAACGTATTTAAAATATACATAATAATTATATTTTAATTACGTTTAATATTTATAATACCTTCGGTGTCTTTCATCTTCAAATTCATCTTTCTATTTCACTCGTGTCTATCACTTTCCTTTACTCTATTTACTTTATTTATTAATCCAGACATCTTTTTTTTCGGGAGATAAAAGGAAATACTTATCCATTAAAAAGACACAATATGTACCTACCTACCTACCAGTAAGTAAAATTATTTTATTGTAAGACTATAAAATAATTTTGTTGTTGTTGTTTGTTAATAATAATACCTTTCAAAGTTTCCAGGTAATCTAAAAAAAGTTATCTCTGGATGCGTTATTGCCAAATTCATGCAACCAAAAACAGCAACAATATATCCTACTCGTCATATTAAATATGTACTTGAATTTATTTTTAGTGTAAAAATCGCGCGGTTATTGTTAAAAAAACAACACACCGTTCGTTTGTCACTGCGGCACAGACGCGACTGTCTGCGTACCTCGCGCATACCTCGATCGAGGCGCGTAGGTATAGCTCGCGCTTCGTCCGTTTGTATGAAGTTGGAATACCGTCTACCGTGGTTTTATCATTCTCTTATTTTAGAAGTTACAGGGGGGGGGGACACATTTTACCACTTTGGAAGTGTCTGTCGCGCAAACTATTCAGTTTAAATAAAAATGATATTAGAAAACTCAATATCATTTTTAAAGACCTATCCACACGTGGGTGTTTTCTCGTGGACCTACTTTTTTGTCCTACCAGTAGGTCCACGAGGGTATGTTATTTCTGTTGGTCCTACTGAACTGTTGCAACCAACATGAACCTCCTGTGTATAGAAATTAGACTAAGTGTGGTTTCAGTTGTCCTACTGCTTTCATTGAAAATAATACAAAATTACAATATTGCTTTATTATAATATAAAAAAACAAACTTAACATTTCATTAATATTTTAACTTTGTCATAATGTAAGTAGATAAAACTTAAGTTAATATTTTATTAATATTCTATATGTATATAATCACTCATAACAGCACCGCTTCGACACAGCAGACCGTTCTCCGGCGAAGAAACGTCTACAAGCCTAAAATTATTTCTATAGGATGTTCATTTTGGGTTCAACACTTCAGTAGGACCAACAGAAATAACATACCCTCGTGGACCTACTGGTAGGATAAAAAAGTAGGTCCACGAGAAAACACCCCCACACGTATGGGTTTGATGAAAAAAAAGGTGAGTATCAGTTCTAGTATGGGATTGACTCTCTATTTTTGTGTGAAAATCTTAATGCGGTTCACAGAATACATCTACTTACCAAGTTTCAACAGTATAAAACTTATATTTTCGGAAAAAAGTCATGACGAATCCATAAGAGCTCTGTTTTTTGCCATTTGGCGACGAAACCCTAAAAAAGGGGCAGTGTTTTGAGATCTTGTATGTACGTAGCTATCGATACATCTCAGGTACGACCAAAAAGATCAAAAGGTAATGGCAGCGGTGGGATTCGAACCCACGCCTCCGAAGAGACTGGTGCCTTAAACCAGCGCCTTAGACCGCTCGGCCACGCTACCCATATTTCCTAGCTCACAAATGAGACTTCTCACATACTCGTAGGTACCCCACTAACCATAATGTTAATATGTGACTCATTGCACGTATTAAACGTATTTAAAATATACATAATAATTATATTTTAATTACGTTTAATATTTATAATACCTTCGGTGTCTTTCATCTTCAAACAATTTGATAGAAATAGAACAAAGTTTTACGCTATATCTACTTATTTACTCATTTGTAGTGCAAGCGTGCTTTAATTTGCTATATATCTTACATCAAAATACAGTAAAAATAAAAAATCAAAATTCATTCATTCATAGCTGAAAATCACCACTTTTTCAACGTCATAAATTACATAGGACAGTGCCCTACAACGCCCGCCCTTCATTACTTCCTACTGCTTTAGCTGAGAAGAATAAGTGGTGCAACAAACTGCCCCAGTCTTTGTGATTATCATTGTTGATTTACGAATTTACAATGATAACGTCGACAGAGATACAAGATTTTATAATTTCACCCCCTTTTTACGACAGTCGTGACTATCAACCTGTATAACACCTATATAATTTTATATTCTATCAAAAACAAAAAAATGGCATTAAAATATGCTAACGTCATCCGTCGCATATTTCACAAAAATAAAAACAGGGGTTGAAATCTCTCTCAGGGGTGTGAAATCGAAATTACTGCTTCGCCCCTCGCCCTATGTCGATTTAAAAAAATATGTCCCAAAACATTCGGTGTTTGATAGGCGTATTGTCAAATTTATTGCTATTGCTGTGCAGAACGTGATGTTTGTGCTAAAGCGAGATATTTTTGGTCCTACGGGACTAACTGTGTGTGCGTACTGTGTTGGTCCTTTTATTTGAGAATATTTATTTGACCCCAGGTGTTTTATATATGTGGAAGATGTGTATGTGAATTCTCAGTACTGCCTATATAATCTAAATGAACTTGTTGATTTTGTCAAGATTATATGAACCGCTTATCGTGTGTCTGTCATTGCCAGTGGGGCCGTCTGCTAAGCTAAGCATGCTTACTGACTGTGGCATATGCTATTCTCAGACTTCGCGCGGTACAGAAAAAAAAAAAGATTATAATACTTTCCGAGTGCCCAAGACATCGCCAAGCGGTTTCTCGACTCTTCACGTGACCCAGAGGGGTGGCCTATTTTATAATCTTGCATTGCCATTCAACTTGGTAACGCGGCGCTGGCAGCCTTTTGGGTAATTTTCCTCTTGACAGCGATGCAGACGCATTTTACTATTCTATGATTCTTTTCCCCCCTTTTCATATAAATGTACATTTTATTTTATTTTTTAAGACTGTCAACTTATAAATTATGCACATAATTATGTATACTTATCCATTATTTCAAAAATAATAATCGATACTCACGAAACGCAAACGCAACGCAATTTCACAAATACTCCGTTTTGTTTATATTTTCTAGTTTATTATGTTTTTAGAATTGCTGTTTGTATTTCCTGTGCGTGTCCCAAATAAAATATTTTTCTTTCTTTCTTTCTTTCTAAACGTGGAAAACAGACACGATCAATATATACGTCACAAATGCAAATTCGTTCCCATGGCAAGTATTCAAAAAATAACAACATGTGCATTTTATGGGCGTGCACCAATAACTTGTGGAGAATATAGATTTCTATAGTTTTTATTGAAACTATCAATCTTTAATATGAAGTTATGAAAAACAGCATCTGTGGTGTTATTTATTGGTTGCAGTAAGATTGGGCGAAATTAAATATTAAATCCAATCTAATCTTCGAAAGATTTGCGAATTCTTCCAGGGTTAAGACATAATGACGAACGGTCGTGATCAAACCTCTTTTTCCTTTAAACGGTTATGACGGTGTGGATATGCAAATAGAAGACCATCAGATTTTGTACCTGGTTGAGCTGAATGGTGCTAATCCATGCGTCAGGTTGCCGCCGTCAGTATAGAATGGTCATCTCTTAGCTGCCACGGCTTATTTTAATTAAATTTAATTTTTTAATTCTGCAACGTTCTCACATGTATAATTTCAACGTAAACGATGCGATGTAATCAATATTTTGTAACCATATTTTTGATTTAGAAGAGTGCCCGTGGCGTTGCTTGCCCGTTCTTCTCCATAGGTACATAAGCTTTGGAATGGGCAACTAGCTTCATCTTTCTGACTGACCGCTTGAAAAGTGCCTGTAATTGTTTTATTTGAAATAAATGCTTTGAGTTTGAGATTTAAACCTGACACTTTCACCATATGTTCCTAAAGAAAACCCAAAGACTAAAAGGATAAAGTTAGTGTATAAAAATATCTCTCACAGAGAGAATGCCTGTGTCTCAGCAGCAGTGGAAACACTACAGGTCTATTATGCTTATACAAATATGAAAACATCCAAACTTAGCGACACCTACCTATTTCATAATCAAATCTTTGCTTCCAATCGAGGTTACTTTCATTTAAATGAATAATTATCAACTTTATTGAAGTTTTAGTTAAATTGATTTCAGAATGACTGATACTATTGATACAGTCATAAAATATGTTTGAAGTTTTAGAGCAAACTGAACTTTATGTATGGGGTTTAAAGTAGTTTTACCAAAAACACAATACTTGTTTACATGTTGGGAAACTCTTATTTAAGGCAAGAACATGGGGCCTATCACCACCTCTAAAGCAGTATTATTTTAATATTACTTTAAGTGTGGGAAAGAGATGAAGTTGTACAGGACGTATAGTTCCATCTATTTCTCCCTCTGAATTAAGATTAAAATAATACTGCTTTAGGTGGTGGTAGGCCCCCAGAGTGGCTTGGAAAATAAAAGATGATGCTGGTGTCACTACGGCATGGGATTAAAAGTTCGTTTTTTCTTTTCTTACTCACTTTGGCGTTCATTCCTCCAACCAACCAACCAAAACCAACCAACCACTCCAGCAACCACGTGACCGCGTTTCCTTATAAAGACTTTTGTCCCCTAAAGACCCCTGTAGTACGATAATTACAGTCTGGTTATTTTATGCCAATTCAGTGCCCAGAAATACAGAACTTCACTACCATTTATAATATCACTAGCTGTTGCCCGCGACTTCGTCTGCGATCCAAATTAAAAAGTAGCCTATGTCTTTCTCCAGGTTCATGGGCTACCCATGCCTCTTATAAATCCGTGAAATCGTAACAAACAAACGAACATAATCACTTTCGCATCTATAATATTAGTTAGGATAAAAATAAAGACTTTTAGACTCCTCCAGCAAACAGCCTTTTGAAAATACTACCGTAGTACTCATAACAGCCGGCTTTAAACTTTAGCCTGGTTTTATTATTTCAGAGTTTCAGATATAAACGCTACTGTCCGTTCATCCCCGGATATTTGCTTTTACGACACCCGAAGGTGTTTCAAAAGAGCATAAAACTTTACCAAACTACACTGCATATATGCTTTACTAGCCTGCATTTATTTGTGTATTAATTTATACAAATATTAAGGCTTAGCTCGCATTGCGAATGAAAATCGCGCGAAATTCTAATCGCACTTCTTTATTATATAGTGTCTTCTTTATGTACACGCACTGGCGATTTAAATTTCGCGTACGTTGTAATGCCGTACACTGAATATAAACCGCGTGGATAAAAATCGCAGTGCGGGCTAGGCCTAAGCAAGTCTTAGGTTTGTATAAACCTAAGCCAGAAAAATTATTCGAAAAACAAAAAAAATCTAATAGAATTTAGATATACAGGTGAGGTGTTACAAAACAATACTGTTACCTCACCTGTATATCTAAATTCTATTCGATTTTATTTCTTTATCAATATTTTTTCTGTATAAACCAACATAATTATAAACATAAGACAGAAAAATTATTCGAAATAGAAAAAAAAACGAATATAATTTAGATATACAGGTGAGGTGTTACAAAACAATACTGTTTTGCTAAATTCTATTCGATTTTTTTTCTTTTTCGAATAATTTTTCTATATAAACCAACATAATTATTAAGTAGATCATTTCAGGGCAGTCATTGACTTCTTAGTAACTGAATTTCAAAGTACCAAATGTAAAGTCTGCTCAATTAACGTTAGTCATCTTTTTACTTGTTTGTTTACTTCATACATTTAATAGGCACACAAACATACACTTTTTTTTTTTTTTTTGTATTTTCCTTGTTATCTCTCAAAACATTCAAAGGAATACTAAGGCTTGTTAGTATTTTATGAGACACACATAAACAACGAAAATTCGTAGTTTTATATTCCTGTCTCGCCTTAATAATACTCCTAGACCTGCACCCATAGTAGGAGTACCACAAAACATCGTGTTACTAGAGCAACGTAGAGCACTGCCTAAAATTTCGTACCGAGTATCCGAAACTGAAGGGATTTGGGGGAAATGCAAAATCCCGACCATTTTCTAAACATCACCTCTGCGTCTGGGCTGTTGAGCCCTACTAGTGGTTCCAATAGAATTTAATTTTAGATTCTATACGTAGATGTTTCGAATAGATTGAATTTTGTGGTCTTGGAATTTGAGCTGTTGTTGAAAAATTATTCATTGATTGTGTCTCTCTAAAGAAGAATGATTATTATCTTCTAGGACATAAAGTGTTTGTGATTTTATACCTTGTAATTTATTGAATAAAGATTATTTCAAGTCATTATTTTCTAATATCGACGTATTTATATTTTGTTTCGTTATTCGCCTTAACTTTGCAAAGCTTTTGGGCTAAATTCACCAATGAAACTAAACGCAATTACCTCATCCAAACCGCGTTCAAGTACTGTCAATGTTAACATTGTTGGGGAATTTTGACATAAGTTGTTAATATAAGTCTGAAATGCCAACCCTTGTTGAGCAAGCGTGGTTAACAATACTCATGCATTTCCGAAGAGGCTATTGCACTGCAATAGAACAATAATAGGATGGTTTTAATCATTATAAAAAGTAAATAATAATTTGCAAGCAGATATAAGCAGACATAGATATCGTAGAAAAACTAATACAGCATGTAATTAACCAAAAAAACATGCGGGACAGTCTTTGGGTACTGCCGATAGAAGTGAAAAGGAAGTAACGCCATCTAACGAAAATGTCAGGAATTTATGTGGCTTGCTGTCAGTACAAGAACGAAAGCTGTAGCTCTATTAAAAAAAAACCAAAAAAATAAAACAGAGTGCGCTGTCAACAAAAAAGTGCTGAACGCACCTTCGGTGACGATGACGCGAGTTTCAAGATTTTGGTTCACCCAAAAAGTGCTCAACGCGCCTATAGAAAATTTCAGCTAAAAATACAAAATTCTTATTAAAGCATTGTTTTCTTACGCTAACCTGGCACAACGAATGATAGCAAAACATCTACCGTCCATAACAAGAATTCATTTACAACGACCATCGCTTATCCAAATAAAATCTCATTAGCCATTGCAACCATACCTAGTACCGTCCTGTCCGGTCCACACACAGGCCACTTTTCTGTTCTTTGTTCCCTATTCAAAATTCTGTTTACACCGTTTTTGTAACGGACACACTCATGTTGAGCACTGGCTCAGAGCTCAGAAACATGGGATATGCCAAAGGAGAATTTTGCATACCGAATTGAAAGTTACTTTTTTTTTAATGCTTTATTAGAAAGAACCAGGTTCTTAATAATCGATTACAATCTAGCCTTTAAGGCTAATAAGCAATTTTAATCTAACTTAATTTTTTACGTGGTAATTATTTTAAAACTTAGAATAGTGTTTATTGCACTTTACACAAGTCCGTTTCACTTTCTTAGAGTCTGATATGATAATAAAAAAACACTTTATACCATTCCCCCTCTAAAAAGCTTATTTTATTCACTGAAAACAGTGAATAAAAAGCTCTTTTAATCACTATTTTGGTGTTTGAATTTAGAACACACCAATGTATTCGACCTCTATCTCAATGCTATACAACCTCCTTAACACTTTCGACTCCACCCATTTTCATAGAACTCTTATCTCATCATTCCGCCATAAAAGCCTATGACTTTTATTATTCGTAGTTGGAAGTGAAACCTCCGGGAGGTTTCACTTCCAACGTCCACGAGGGCTCCCGGCATCCCATACCCAAGTAGGTGAACCCTCCAGGAGGGCTCCCGACACTGAAAGTCTACATTTAAAATGAGCCCTCCGCGAGGGTTCCCGGCATTCCATATCCAAGTATGGTGAACCCTCCAGGAGGGCTCCCGACACTGAACGTCTACATTTAAAATGAGCCCTCCGCGAGGGCTCCCGACATCCCATATCCAAGTAGGTGAACCCTCCAGGAGGGCTCCCGACACTGAATGTCTACATTTAAAATGAGCCCTCCGCGAGGGCTCCCGACATCCCATATCCAAG
Source organism: Conistra vaccinii (assembly GCA_948150665.1). Lineage (NCBI taxonomy): Eukaryota > Metazoa > Arthropoda > Insecta > Lepidoptera > Noctuidae > Conistra > Conistra vaccinii. The sequence goes on from OX411326.1 coordinate 20,020,419, forward strand.
TGGGTGAACCCTCTAGGAGGGCTCCCGACCCTGAATGTCTACATTTAAAATGAGCCCTCCGCGACTGCTCCCGACATCCCATATCCAAGTAGGTGAACCCTCCAGGAGGGCTCCCGACACTGAACGTGTTAACCTTTTATTAAATGTCCTTTTTGCGCTTAAATCTTTCTTTTTCTCGTAGTCATGGTATAAAGTATAGTATGCAACTCTTGAATAAAACGGATTTATATCGAGGGCCATGAATCACTCGCGTCGCTCAGGATTCTAACACTTGAATCACTCGCTGCGCTCGTGATTCATCTATGGCCCTCGCTTTAAATCCGTCCTTTATTCATTAGTTGCATAATATACTATTGTTCACGTGTTATATGTGTGTCATTGTCACTATTATTTCTACACTTTTTACATTACACTAACTCAAAGGGTTTTGTTCGTTTTAGTCTTCGCACTATGTTTGTGTTGTCTAGCAGCTGAATTGCCTCGACGTTCACATGTCGGTGGAGGCGGTGTTCGTGGGCCTCAGCAAATTTTTGAATTATGGTGGTGACTGGTTCCATTTTTAAGTCACGATGGAGGTCGTCATTTCTTATATACCAGGGTGCATTAACAATGCTTCTAAGTACTTTATTTTGGAATGTCTGTATCATTTTGATGTTGGTCGGTTTAGTACAGCCCCACAGTTGGATCCCATACGTCCATATCGGCATGAGAATGTGCTTATATAATAACAATTTGTTATGTATCGATAGGCAGGAATTCCGTCCAATCAGCCAATACATGTTTTTGAAACGCATATCTAGTTCTTGTCTTTTTTTTTTGACGTGCGCTTTCCAACGCAGTTTCGCGTCAAGCGTTATGCCAAGATATTTGGCTGTGTTTGCGTATGGCACTTGTTGACCATTTATGAAGATAGGGTGGTGATCACAATTTTTGTTGGTGAAGTCAATGTGAAGTGACTTTGATTCATTTAATTTAATTTTCCATTTTTGTGCCCAGTCATGAACTTTATTCACAGCGATTTGCACCTTTTTTACTGCTTCCTTGTGGCATGACCCGGTAGCCATAATAGCAGTGTCGTCAGCAAAGGTAGCAATTGTATTATTTTCCAGCTCTGGTATATCATACGTGTACAACAGGTAGAGGACTGGACCCAGCACACTACCTTGAGGCACGCCAGCTTTAATAATTTTCAACTCGGAATAGGCATCCTCGTGCCTAACTCGAAACATTCTATCAGTAATGTATGATTCCAAAATATCGGCAAAATCATTGGGCAGCATTAGTCGTAGCTTGTATATCAAACCCTTATGCCAAACTCTATCAAAAGCTTGTGCCACATCTAGAAAAACGGTTGAGCAGACTTTTTTATCTTTGGTGGAACTTTAAAAATCGACATGATGGTTCTACCAGAATAATGCAGGTGTACCTACCTACATGTTTCTAGGTATACTTTTCGTTAGATCTTGGGGTCCTCTGTAAGGCAAATCTTTCATGTTATTGCGCTGATATTTTTATTCTATAAATTGGTTATAAGAAACACTTTTACACTTAAATAAAACATCAAAACGCTGTCAACGTCACTTGCTCGTCAATAATAATTACCTAGTACTTAAGTATATATATAATAAGTTTATTTCATAATCAACAGGTTTTAATAAATAAGTTGTAGAGGTCTTCTTTTAAGTATGGAGATACCTGTACCAGAAGACCTCAAGCAGACCTAATGAAGGTGAAAGGACTAGTCTGTCATTTATAAATATATAATTTGCATAAATAGCAAGTTGTACCAGGCGGCAGAGATAACTAAGTATTAAGTACTGTCACATGATATTCTTATTCATATAATCATCAACTTATGTAGGCTATATAGAATACATGAGTTAATATAACTATCTGGCGGTTTTGACGGGTCGTTGAGCTCACTAAAATTGGGTTGAGCTACACGATGACTGATGCATGCGTGCCGTCTATCAGGTCAAGTCAACTCAAAGCTGCACCAGTTCTTTCTTTGAAAGGTCTTCAAGACATTGCCTGCATTGTTAGACTCACAAACATCTTAATAATTATTTTTTATATTATTTGAACTTTTAATAAAACCATGAATTCTGAGTTTGTTTCATAGTCAGGTAGGAAACGTAGGCACCATCTAGTTCCAAAATATTAGCCAAAACATTGACGTATAAAAGTTTTTCAAAGATCAACTTACAGAAAAAATAAAAAATATTGGCACAATTTTTTCACAAGAGGTGCATTCAAATGAAGTATAATATGACATCAACGTATCATCCTTAATTCTTCAGTCCCTGACTCGAGTCCTCATGTCCAGTTGATGTGGACTTTTGTAAGCACCTCTTACTACAAGAGCCTAGCTTACCTACGAGCTACTTTCACTGTAGCGAAATGAAAAGCTCTACTTTATTGGGGACCCGTTTATTTGTCTTCCATTTTTAATTTACCTGTGTTGTCACTAGTGGTCCTTGGGTCCGGTGTGGGTGAATAAGGACCAGTCTTTTTACATTTCAGCGTACCTATATGAGATCTTTTGTTTACTTTTATAACATACTTACTCCAATGTGGTCTGAATTAAATGTTTATATTATTATTATTATTAAAATTACATTTTGTTTTTTTAAAGCGACTTTAAATAAGGGGTTTTTTTATGTTATGATGTCCATCGATTTCTCCGTCAATAGTGAACCGATTTTGAAAATTATTTTTTTTCTATTCGAAAGGAAAAGGTTAGGAAAGGTTTCGAGACTCAAAAAATATCCAAACAAAATTAATAAAATTTACATGGCACCACCATGTTAATATTAATTTTGCTTGGATATTTTTTGAGTTAGCTTCAATAATACGTATTTTTCCCTTAGTATAAGTGGATGGTATGATAAGTTCCTGTCACTGTTATTTACATAGCAGGTAGTGGTATTCGAAGTTGTGTGCGGTAAGTTGTACTAAAACTAAAAAGTGAAGAATAAAAACTTTTTACGAAAAAAAACATTACCTACCTTTGTACGACCACGACTGTTGTCCACGACTTCCGAAATTAAAGTTATTTTTCACTTTTGAAAAATAACTTTAATTTCGGAAGTCGTGGAAAAAAACAAAAATTCACAACTAAAGACACCGACTGGAGATGTTTTTTTTTTTGGAAGTCGGTTGTTTTATAATGAAAAACGTTTTTTTGCGAGCATTTGTAGCATGGATATCATTATTAAGCTTCCTTTTAGTATATAAAACGCTTAACGAACACAAAATTTTGCCTACGTATTCCTACCACTCACGCTGTAAGCACTACAAGTATTTCTGCAAATCAGAAAACTCGTTAAAAAGCAATGTTCCACAAGCTTTAAGTATTTCAAAGCAAGACAAACTTCATAAAGCGAAATATGTGAGAGCGTCATCGCTCAGACAACTCAGGAGTTTCAGTGGGAATTTAAAAGATTCTTCACAAGAACAGCTCGAGGTCGCGCGTCTACAAATTTTAGACAACAGAATTTCGAAAGCTGTTTGCTGTGCATTCGGATTTTGAAGCAAGTCTTAATAGTCAGTTGACTGCAGCTTTAGCTTTTCTTGGTGGGCGGAATATTTTCGGGGCAGTCGTGGCTGAAGGCTTCATAAATTCATAAAGCTAAAGATGCGTGGTCCTGTACCCTAAGTGGCAGTTTTCCCCGTGAAAATGTCACAAAACTGAAGTGAGTTATTTTCCAAAATTACAGTGTCCTTAATTGACATGACTTAATTATAATAACATCCTCTAAATTACGCCCTAGTCCAATACAAAAAAAAGATAAAGAAACTTAATGAAGAATTTTGTAAAAAACGTGATCGCCGTAAAAACGTACCGCAAATAAGTGTGAAACATCTCAATACCTAACGCCTAAAGCTGTTCCAACCGCGTAAATGGAAAAAGTTAGATTGTGAGACATTTTTTTGTCAGACCGTGATTCGGCCATTTTTATTTTAGTAATGTACTTTGTTGTGTATTGCTATGTTGTTACATACTTTTTATTTACTTCGTTTTGTTAGATATTTGGTCAAAGATTTGTTAGTACAGTGGGCTGTAGAGAAATCTCACCCTCTTGCATTGTTTTTTACATTTGCTAGGGGGTGATCTCTGCAGATCACTATACAATGCACTTGCAATGGACTGGTCAAGTACACTTCTCATCAGAAAAATCGAAACACCTTGCAAGTTTATGTTTTGTAAGGATTATCAGAAAAATGTGTATATTTAGGAATATATTTAAAATGTCATTTAATAGTGAATAATATGAGGTTTTCAAATCCTAATGTTAATGTTCTAAATTCAAATTAAATTTTCATAGGTTTCGTATTATGTTTAACAAGTCATTTTACCCTGTAGGTATGAAGTATGAAGGAAATTGATAAAACAACACACGTAAATAAAAAAACGCTAAGAAACGTTTATTTAATAACTTGTATTCCCTCCCCGAGCTCTTATTACTGCTTCCATACGGTTCTGCATCGATCGGATGAGAGTCACGATCAAATGTCGTGGCATTCCATTCCATTCCTCTTGGATTCCATTTTGCAGCTGGCTAAGTATTTCTGGGGCAGGATCTCTTGCACGAATTCGTCTTTTTAATTAATCCCATAGATGTTCAATCGGATTCATATCGGAGGTGCTAAGAATGGCATTCTGAAAGTCATTGCTGCTCGCTTTGACTGCCCCATTCAAAAACACTGGGTAAGGGTAGTGAATGGTTTTGTATAGGTAGTAAGTAGTCTACATAAAGATAAGTACTAACAATACTAACATAATTGTAAGCTAATATTGTTGCTAATATACTAACAAGATATGGATTTAAATTATCTGAAATAAATTATTCTATTCTATTCTATTCTATATCCAGGCTTCTTGCTGGCCATTCCATAACGGAGATACCGACTTCGGTAACATAATCTCGTACGACGCTCGCGGTGTGACCCCTACCATTGTCGTGCATGAATGTGAAACCATTGCCAATAAAATGTGCATAGGGCATCACGTGACTGTTTCAAGACACTGTTCGATGTACCGATGACTGTTTAGTGCTGGCAGACGTGGCCCAGACACAAAGACAAGCTCTGTCTTAGCGTCGTCGCTGATTCCTCTTCAAACCGTCCACGAACCACCACCATAGCTGACCTTTTCTTCAATGCAGCATTGTGCAAAGCATTCTCCATCTCTTCTGTAGACCTTGTTCCTTCCGTCGTTACCATACAGCATAGTTTTACACACATCAGAAAAGAGGACTTTGTTCCACTGGAGATAAATGACCAATTTAGGTGCTCACGTGCAAAGTTAAGGCGCGCTCTTCGATGGTCTGCAGTTAATTTCGGCCCATTTGCTGGCTTGTGCGGTACCAGTCCACGTACCTTCAACCTTCTTCTAATTGTAGAGTCACTTACAGCCACCTTACGTACAACATGAAGCTGCTGCTGCAGTTCAAAAGCATTTATTAATTATTATTATTATTTATTTTTAAATCGGATAAAAGAATCCATAGTGTGCATAATATAAAAACAACTTACTATCTAGTGTTAGTACCAATCACCCTTCGCACAAACTGCATTACAATTGGAGAGCTGAAGCTCTCCGCTACAGTTCTCAGGATGCTGTTGCGACTGTCTCTCACTCTCCTCAGTAGTGAAGCTATTTTCTTGCGCAGAACCGCATGAAACCCGTCGGTACGAGTTTGCGCAAACATTTCCGACGCGCTGCAGTAGCGAGGAAGTCCCAACAACATCCTGAAACCATTGTTGTACTGGACACGCAGGCCATCCAGCGATCTTTTGGTGTAATTGACCCATAGATTGCTCGTGTACAGACTCTGGCAATAAGCCTTGAAAATAGTGATTTTGACTAGGTCTGTACATCGAGCTAATCTACGGGCCAACATATTGCACCGAACGGCGAGTGCCCTGCGCTCCCTCTCTATATCTACATGGTTCTTAAGGTCGGCGGAAAGAAAATGACCTAGGTACTTAAAAGTGGATACCCTTTTAATCACTGACCGGTTTATAAGTAGCTCGGGTCCCACTTCACGGCATTTGCCGCCGACCTGAAAGACCATGTATTCACACTTTTTCACAATTTATAAATTAAACCATGTGCGGCAGTATAGGCTTCACAAGTCTTAAGCAACTCTCCGATTGCTCCCGCAGACGGACCCAGCAGCACCATGTCATCTGCATAGCTGATGTTGTTAATGCTAACCCCATCAACACTGCATCCGACACGCATGCTGCTGAGTCCCTCTATGAGGTCATCTACGTAGAGGTTGAAGAGCCTGGGAGACGTCAAACCTCCTTGTGTCACCCCACACTCCAACCTATACGGTTCGGAGAACGAACCGTCCCACTTCACCTGATTGGTCTGATTACCATACCAATGCTGCAACAATCCACATAATTCCACGGGTATACCCCTGTTTACCATCTTTTCCCAGAGCACATCATACGAGACAAGATCGAAGGCCCTGGAAAGATCAAGGAAACAGGCGTACACCGGCGTTCTGCGATCTATATAATATTGGACTGTATGCTTGAGACTTAAAATAGCGCTCTCAGTTGAAAGTCCGGGACAAAACCCGAACTGCGCATTATGAAGATGTTTATAGTAATTTAAACAAGTGTCAAGCATACCGTCCAACACCTTAGCTATTATTGTAGCATAGCATTGTAGTTACCTTTGTCGGAGATATCACCCGTCTTGTTCTTCACAATAGGAGTCACGATGGTCTTCATCAGATTAGCATGCAAGTACGCGTGACTCATACACAATGTGAAAAACAAAGACAGGACTCGCGGCAAATGTACACCTGCGTGCTTCAAGTGCTCAATACTGAGCCCATCATGTCCTGGAGATTTACCTCGACTCATACCGTTTATGATTGCACTTACTTGCTTAGATGAGAATCGCATCAGAGGTTTCACTCCAAGACTGCTGGGCTCAGAATCCACCTTCACAGTTGAGGAACCGAGAGGGGACTGTACTTGAAAATGCTCTTTGAACATATTCGCAATTCCCCGGGGATCACTTATCCCTCCCACACTCGCAGAGAGACCGGGCTTCCCGTCCAACTTACTAGTGGATTTCCAGAATTCACTGAATTTTTTATTAGCTCGCTGTTCGGCTAACCTATCCATAATAATTTGCTCAGCATTGTTTTGACAGAACTTCAGCCTACTTTTAAAAACGTTTCGCTTCTCACGCATTTTATCATAGATAGGACCTGAAGAGGGACGCTGGTTAAGTATCCAGACCTGAAAACTACATCGGGCCTCGCGATGAGCGTCCCTTACATGCTCATTCTACCCACACACGCGCTTACCCCGTCTCGGTCCCCCCTCGCTTGTCACTTTAGATTGCCTGGCCGCCGCACATAGTATATCTACAATCTGTTTGTACAAATTGTCCAGAACAACTTTATGTTCAGCCAAACTGCAGAATCCACTACCGCAACTCTCAAACTCATGAGGGAAATCAACGTCGCGCAATTTATTATTACATATATTATGGTAATTGCGCGTTTCCGTCTTAGTCCTTTCACCCCATACAACCGAATTGCGGCAGGTGCTCCGAGTCAACAATTTAGACCGCACCACTTCTAAATTACACTTTACACACAAAGGTAGATGATCCGACACGTAAACATCCTCGGATACATCAACATCTACAATTGTATGCCAAACTGCCACCGATACCAAGCAGTGATCCAACCACCTCCTACTCCCGTGAACATCACTTATAAAAGTGTATGTATCACTATCAAGCCCCCGTTTTTCTATATCAGCACAAATCCAAGACTGATCAGTACAAAAGTTAACTAATTCTCTATAGAACAACTCATGAGGGTGAGCATTGAAATCACCCAGCATAAAAACATTTTCTATATCACAGCTTGCTATGGTAGCACTTATCTCACTTAACACGTCTGTAAATACAGGTAAGTTATCTGGACAATTTGTAGGCATATACACAGAGAAAACAAGAATAGTACGACCCTTAGACGAGGCTGTGATGGCCACTAAGCGAGGACTACTACAGTCAACAACAGATACAGAGTCAGAGTCAAAGATGCCCTTCCTCCAGAGAATGGCTACCCCACCATGAGGTCTTCCTCTCAGTAAGCCCTCAGAGGTATCTACAGCCGACTTACCGGTATATTCAAAGTCCGGGCTTATTGTTCCTAACATTGGAATATCGTGGGAAAGTAGCCAGGTCTCTTGCAGGGCCACCAAATCAGATCGCTCACATAAATCCGTAATATTATCTACGGATCGTTTAGCCGACTTACAATTAAAACTAATAAATTTAAAACAACATTAAGGTGTCGATTTCGTAAAGAAGTTGTTACAATAAATCGATCATCTCGCTCAGAAGTGACCCGATTCCTGTCAGATCCTGAACGGCGCGTGAACAAACCAGTCTCCCGATAGCGTTTGTAGACTGTATGAACAGACGACAGGCTTAGATGCAATCTTTCAGCCATAACACGCTGACTAAGTCCAGAATCCAGCAATGCCACCACTTGGGCGGCTTCTGCGGGTGAAGTATCCATTATGTTTTAGAAAAAAAAAACTTTTTCAGACGTCCCAGTCACAGTACACACACAGTATACAGAACACAGAACAAAAAGTTTTAAGATATGCGCTAATTTTTAGTTTTCAAAGGTGAAATGTACTCCAACTCTAAACACACATTTGTCTCAAAACAGTGAATCATTTCATTTATAGGACAAACAAATGAAAATCTAATTTTGAATTTTGAATTTTCGCTTTTCACTGTTATGGCCAAACTGTCAGCTACACAATCATGTGATTTTTTTCATGGAATGAAAATTCTTTTGTGTTACATTAGGACACAAACCATAAAAGTGTTTCGATTTTTCTGATGAGTGTTTTTTTTTTTTTTTTATTTTTTTTTTTTTTCTTCAATTGTTGTTATATAAGTTTTGAAAAAGCATGAAAAATTATAATATATTTGTCGACTTTCGAGCGCTTTTTCCGTATCAAAAAGATGTAGCCGACCAATCAACATATTTAAACCGGCCAAGTGCGTCTCGGACTACAAACAATGAAGGCTTCCGTAGTTGGGATGAATTTATCCCAAGAACAAACTTAACCAGTTGGAAAAAATGTTCTCATATACATTCCAACTGCAAATGTAAGTTTGCACGCACAGTATTTGATTTATTTACATAATAATATGAATAATTTTAGGCTCTGTAATTTTGGAGATGGGGGGGAATGGTCAATTTTCGTTTTCACATTTCGTTCATAGATATATTTTAAAGTATTTATTTTAAATATTAATACACACATCAAAAGTGTCTAGGGATCAACATATATTTTTGCAATAACTTTTCTCCTGATTGATATTAATTAAAATTTTCTTTAAGGATTCATCAAATAAAGTGTTTTCGTTTGTCACAGTAACGATAAACCAAGTCACCTTTGCATTAATAAAGAAATTTGCCATTTTCCTAATAAAGGGATTTTTGACATTTGAACCACTAACATTAAAGTTCGAAAAAAAGACTGAAATAACAGTTTTCTTTAAAATTTTATTGGGTAACTTAAACAATTAATAATCCGTGTTTCTACCGCGAACACTAACAACACAAGAACATCGGTTTGGCATACTCAAAATGAGTTCATCCAAATCACGCTGTGGAATGGCCGCCCATGTTCGTTGCAACAACAAAAAAAGGTCTTCTTGCGACTGGATACCCTCCATATTCGGCAGAGCTCTTCTCTGTAGCATATCCCATGCATGCTCAATCGGGTTCAAGTCTGGCGACTGAGCAGGCCAGGGCAGGACATTGATGTTAGCTGCGGCGAGAGTCTGTCTTACAACTCTTGCGGTGTGCGGTCGTGCATTATCATGCATTAACTGAAATAAGGGACCGATTTGCACTTGTAGAGGAACGATGACGTCTGATACAATCGTCTCAGCATAAATTTGAGCGTTGAGGTTGCCTCTAATCCAAATCAACTCAGTTCTTCCGCCGATCCAAATACCCGCCCATACCATGATGGTTCCACCACTATAAGGATGGACTTCCTGGCAGGATTTTAATCGCTGTTGGCGTCCAGGGGTTCTCCAGTGTCGTATACGTCTTGTATCCGGTCTCATACCAAAACGAGACTCATCAGAAAAGCACACGAAACGCCATTGTTCTTCTGCCCAATTTCTGTGTTCAAGAGCCCATTGATATCGAATCCTACGATTGTGCATTGCTATAGGTGGTACCCGTAGCGGTCTTCGGGAATGAAGGTTCACTTCATGCAAGCGGTTTCTGACTGTTTGGTCGCTAATTAAGTTCCCTGAAGAGTGATGAAGCCTCACGGCTAACATCATGGCGGTTATTGTTGGAGCTCTTCGAGCTAAGATTTGAATGTATCGGTCTTGTCTCCGTGTGGTGCAGCGATACCGTCCTCCATGGCGCTCAGCCACGGTACCAGTGCTTCGGTTTCGTGTCCAAAGTCGACTGATAACACTCTGACTTGTATTCAGAGCTAAAGCCACAGTACGTTGCCGGGAACCAGCTTCTATCATTCCCACGGCTCTGAGCATTTCTTCCCTGCTTAAATGACGTCGCTGCTCCATAATAACGTTGGTTTTAATCAGTAGTAGGGAAACAGTAGCACTAATAATGTCTTCAATGCGTTGTATGTTTTTATAGGGAAAATATTGACAGCTGATTTTCATCTTTTACTCGAATTTGATTCACAGTTCCTGATTCAAATTATGAAATGCACCAAAAAGGATCCATATAAATTTATAAAATCATAAATTTATTACAAAGCCACATCTCAATCTCAAGAAATCCGCATAAAAATGCTTGATCCCTAGACACTTTTGATGTGTGTATTTGAGATCTATTTTCTTTCAATTTTCCAACTCGCCCCCGTAAAGAGTATTTATTTATTTATTAATGTTCACGTCCGTATTTGGGTATATTATATGTTCCAAATATCAACTAAATTGGTCCTATAGATTCGGAGCAAATTGGCTGTGACAGACGGACAGACAGACACACGAGTGATAATATAAGGGTTCCGTTTTTTCTTTTTGAGGTACGGAACACTAAAAATCAATAATTTACCTATTTTTAATACCAAAGTTCTAAAATTCACCATCAATACCGTACTAATAAATGTAATTTTACGTTTTATAAAAAAAAACAAAGGATTTCATTCATCCATGTACGTACATGTCTATGTCCTTTACTACCCTGAACAATTAATATATTAAACCATTTCTATTAAATAAAACCATTTCTCCGGAAATACATACATTGCATATACTCAAAAAAAAAGTTTAATTTAAAAAAAAACATCAGAACAAAAAAATTCTAAAGATATCAGTCATACCATTAGTATTTTTTTATTCTAATATTTTTTAAACTAAAATATTTTTAAGATGAATAGTAGTGAATATAATTCCATTTCTATAAAAATAAAAACTAATTCCGCAGATACTCATTGCATAGACTAAAAAAAAAAGTTTTATAAATATCAGTACTAACATTTTTTGAAGGCATAAAATATTCGAATGACACACTCAAAGGCTTTGACATGTGTCCTTTGATACAGTGGTACTAATTGGGACATGCACAGGTTCAATGTCTAGTTGTTTGTAACTAAAATGGTTCAAACTTTCAATCGAAAATAAACGGGTAGGTGTTTTTAGGACCACGTGTGCGTACTACGTGTGCAAACATTTCGTGTTTTGTATTATGTGTATAGGACCTTTTATTATAAAAATGTATAATGTAGTGTAAGTGTAATGTGTAGTATGTGGTAGTGTATTAGAATCAACTAAGTAAATTCTTTTCTTTATTATGTCTTTTCGTCCAAATAAATTTGAGTAACATCTTATTGACGAAACGATCCCGTAATCAATATTTGAATGCATAATGGAGCGATTTTATAATTTATTTCATTTGATAATAAGGACATGGTATTACTACTATGGCCAAACAACAACAACCAATAATAAAATAAAATAGTTAAAACTAAAGAACCCGTTATTCAACGTGCAATTACCATTTATTCAAAAAAAAATATTATGTAGCGATTTAAAATCATTAATAAGTCTTCTACCTGCGGTACCCTTCGTGTGCGAGACCGACTCACACCTGGCCAATTTTTTAAATGTAGTAACGATTCGGTCTGTGTCGTATGAACAAGTTAAAAAATATTGTTTACTCATTGTTCTATTCATTAAAAAAAGTTTAATAAATAATAAGAAAAAACAACGATAGTACAGTCAGCTACAGAGAAATCTCACCCCCTAGCAATGTAAAAAACCATTGCTAGGGGGTGAGATTTCTCTGCAGCTGACTGTACCATTTCCGTATATTCTTGAAAAATCTTTGAAAAAATAAATGAAAGTGGTTACAGGTAAAGTCGGGGAAATTAATTGTTAAGCCAACAGATTGTCAACTTAAATAGTCCGTATATTCATATCACAACTGTCATTCCTTGTCCATTGTATGAAATGGCTATAAGATAAACGCTACCGCAGACAGGCGAGACGCGACAGCACGACGGGACTCCGGTGGAACAAGTTCTATAAAAATGGAAATTGTTCTACCGGAGTTGTGTCCCGCCGTCGCGTCACGCCTTCATACAGCAAATTGACGTGGGGTGACAAGCAGCTAAGCAATGAATTTCCCTGACTGTAAGTAGTACTTACCTACTGGAAGATTGTATCTCCATTTTTCTGATGAATACCTGATGCGTACTAGGAAGGTTGTAGGATACTTGAATTAATTAAAAATACATCTAAAATATCTATTATATTTCGTAGGTAGTTTTACAACAAGTTGATCTAGACAATTACAATAGGCGGCTTTAATTACATATTTTTTTAATAAAACAAATACAATTATTATTACGTAGCTATAAGAGTTGTATACGATGGTAGAAAATTATAACATAAAATTATATACTTCATTTTATATTATGTAAAAGTATACATACTTTATGTATAAAAAAAAACACCAAAATATTACATTAATATTTTGGTGATTTAAGACCAGCGCATATTGGCGGACGGTGGGAAAGGGTTATTTTAATTAAACAACGTAAATTCATACGTGTTTGATGGTAACAAGATTCCAAAGCTCCGACCACGTAGCATCAAAGGGGATTTCTCTCTGCGGTATTGAAGACCGCGCTGGAAGATACCGCGGCGGGATGCTACGACATGCGGCAGGTTGCGACGGCATGCAGCGGGATCCAAAGGCATGCGACGGTATGCGCCGGAGTCTACTACGTTATGATCGCTGGGGAGTGGCAGTGCAAGCGGGGGTGCAATCTGCGTTTACAGTAGTGCGCCGGCAGCCATTGACGGCATTGCAAATCATCAGTGTGCGTTGGCCGGTGGCATGTCCTCCTCAATACCATGCCCCGCAGTCCGCCCGTGTGCGCTTGCCTTTAGTATTCAATGTATATCATTTAAAATCATTGGTTACTTGAATAATTGTTCATCAAAAAACTTTAATTATTAATTTTTAACAGTCATACATCAAGAACTGCCGGTGGGCAATCAGCAGGACTACAATGATTTGTTTCATGCATATTGATGTCATGAATCCTATGCCTTGCTGCTAACGACCTTCGTTTTTTATTTAAATAAAATTCATACCAGATTTCTCGGTTACTCTTTACAACGATAAAAAAAATGGATAATATAAAGGTATTAAAGTTCATTAAAACAATATCTAAAATAACAATTATTGTGGTCGGATACCCTAAATGACATAACTTTAAAACAAATTCAGACAACAAAATGACATCGCTCAATAAAAATATCAAAGTGGCGATGTACAAGCGACGCCAGGTGTTAGTAGCTGTATTTGCGCTCGTGTTGAAACTACGACAAACTGAATATACAATTATGATGAATAAACCACAGTTGCATATCAACGGTAAAATTGAACTGCCCCTGGTGAATACTTGTACTACATTAATGGAACTATTGGCAATAATAGTATCTAAATAAATATCAAATAATAAGAGCAAAATGGTTGTTGTTACAAAGGGCACTCCCCAGGCAAAAAGGGTACTTTTCAAATATCTCCTTTGGACATGTCTATCGAAAACTTTTACAAAATCTATATAAAACAAATGACATAATACTAATAACCAGTGGTTCTTTACAGATGTTAAGTAAACGTACAGATAATAATTGAAGATATATAAATCAAACTTTGACCATTTTTGAAAATACGTAAAGAATTTTACAACTATGCTTTGGAGAAAGTTTGTTAAAACTGCACTTAGAAACACAAAGTTTCTATAATTACGGAACTTCTTCACGATGCTCCATGATATTATTCCGTACACTGAGGTTACAAGCGTCAACACCAACAGACTGGTTTCTATAATCTCTTCGAATTGATGTGGCCAAGGGATATCATAATTGGCTTCATCATATACGCTAATATCGTCGTTAGACATAGCGAATTTCACTTCAAAAGATTTGTTGATCCACTTTTTAGTCACAAAATATAAAAATATTTGTGAAAAACTTTGGCGGTAACCACTTTCAGGAAGACTTTCAGGCAATACGAATAGACTAGTGTTGCTTCTGAAACAGTTAATGGAACAGAATTAATAGAATGCAACTAAATGCTACAAAACGAATATACAGTCAGCCTCAAAAAGAGTTTACTTTCACAAAAAATGATTTAACAGTTTGTAATTTTTGTTTTATAATACTATATAATCTATAGCTCCAAAACATTATAAATGTATGCTATAATTAAGTAAACAAAGTGTTATAATAAACAGTTTTTCTTAGCTACACATATTGTTTTCTTCCTATAAAAAGTATATCACAATTGGTGATATTTTATTCACATTACTATCTAGCCTATTAGCCAATTAGTAATTTAAATTTAACTGCTAAGTAACTATAAAATAAAGAAATCGTCCAATAATGTTTTTCTTATTCAATTCACTATAAGGAAGTAACTTGATTCACTTGTTCTTTAAAAAAGTTAGCGCAGTACACAAAATGCGCGGAACACAAAATGTAGACAATCCAATTAATTCTTTTCGGTGTTTTTTTTTTTTTAAGCTGACTGTACCTAGTTGTCGCGATAATCAAACAGGAAATTTAAAAATATTGGATTAATGAAGTACAATCGGTACTCAATTAAGCACCATTGTTTTATCGTACCTAATTATAAACTACTTTACTGACCGTGACTTCGTCCGCGTGTAAGTCTGAAAATAGCACATATAACCATGAATTGATTTAGTTTTCTTATTTTATATTACTATCTCCTAAACCAAACGACTAATTTTTATCTCAATTAAATGCTAACAAAATTGCAACTAAACGTCGCCCTAGAATTTTATTGTTATTTAAAAAAAAAGTTACCGTAGAAGACTACAAAAACCGTCGGGATGACGCACGTTTTAGCGAATTACTGTAAATAAGGTTGTTGTTTTGATGTCATTGAGTGGAAAAATCATGATATATTATTATGGACGGGTATTTAGATCGACGGAAGAACAGAAATGACTGTTATCAGAGGAAATCTAAATGCACGGATTTAAGCTGATATGAACGTGTGGGTAATTTCTTTGCAGACCAAACTGGATGACAACTCGCGGTCACGCACTGCCAGAGTCGTTACAAACACACGTTGCCGAAGCTAACATCAACGTCTTACCATGGTCTGCTCAATCACCAGAATTAAACCTCATTGAGCACACATAGGATGTGCGTCAAAGTAAAACTCTGCTCAGTATGGACACCATACATACACATTTAAATCTATTTCACCTGTTACAACGGACTTGGGTGGCCATTCTGAAAAGCGAATTGCCAAATCATCCCTCAGCATCATGTCAAATTGGTGTTATTGTGTGATTCCAGTTAAAGGTAGAAATAAAGACCATGATTGTTTAGTTTATGCAATAAAAACCTTCAATAAATTTATTTATTTCTATTGATGGCATTATCTAAGACCGAATTTCCCAAAGAAGAATGGCAGTAGTCCATGTTTCCTGGGTTTCGCAGTTAGATTTCTCGTACATACGTACAAAATACTCTCAAAAGATAGATCTCGGTCAAATTAAGATAAAAGGTAATTACCGTTTTTTTTTTTAATAATGAGTTTTGCCAGAAAACGTTGTTGAAAGAGCAGATGGATGGAGGCTCCGTATAAACAGACTCCATGACAGTAAACCAAAGAGTATGCTTGGCAAACGAGTTCAAACAGTGGGTATATTATTACGACATTCAAAGATGGCGAAAATTAATATTTCCAATATTGGCTTCCTAAACTATAATTGGCACTATCCCAGTAGCAAAATTCTCCTACAGTAATCGACCTATAACCAAACTATTCTTATTGAGTCAATAAGAAATTTTCTGTTAAAATTGACGTAGATGTCAAAAAGCTTTACGCTCTATGGTGGCCTCCCCTTTCTCTTTCTAAATCTCTCTGTTTTCTGCGATTTCTCTGTTCCCGCGTGGTAGATTACACTTTATACTGACGTGAGGTATTACGTGAGGGAGTGTGTCAAAGGAGGACCGGACAAAATGGTCCCCACGACCAATAACAACCACACATGTCATTAGATAGGTATTTTAATATAGATCAACAACTACTATAGCGGCTCATTTCAAATCGCTGTGTGAAAAAAGTTGTGGCGATTTTTCGCAGCCCTGACCTGGACGGTAGATAACGGAACACTTGAATATTAATCACTTCTGGTGGTCTAGTTTGAATATTTTCAAATGTATGCCTGGCGATGATAATACAATATTATGGTACCATCGAGCTGATCTGATGATGGACCTGGACGCTAGATAAAGGAACTCTTGAACAGCTACTAGTAAACCCATCAAGTGTGGGCTCATTAGAATTGTCTCAACGAGTCCTGTTCATTTTACCAGATGACGAGGACCTGATGACGGATCTGGACGCTAGATAATAGAACTCTTGAACAGCTACTAGTAAACCCAGCGAGTGTGGGCTCTTTAAATGTGTCTCAACGAGTCCTGTTCATTTTTATCTGATGACAATGACCTGAATGAATCAAACTAAACCACCAGAAGTGATTAATATTCAAGTGTTCCGTTATCTACCGTCGGTCAGGCCTGCGAAACATCGCCACAACTTTTTTCACACAGCGATTTGAAATGAGCCGCCATAGTAATTGTTGCTCTATATTAAAATGCCTATCTAATGACATGTGTGTGGTTGTTATTGGTGCTCGGACCAGCTTCCATACATTTTTGCCGATCATCCTTTATCTATTTGATGTCTCTACATTATATGCGAGCAGTTATTTTCTCGAATGAAAAACATAAAGTCCACTAGCAAAGACCAGAATCACAGTTAATCACATTGAAAACAGTGAGAATTGCAACAACCGCTATTGAGGCAGATATTGATAAATGAGTTAAGAGTAAAATGTCAAACATCTCATTGATTGAATTTTATTTACTATCATTTGCTATTTCTCGCCTTGTTAAACTTTATTATAAACATATAACATCAAGGTACCTACTTACCTATGATATAATGGAATATATTCAATTTCCCTTGTGTTGCAGCCCGCCAAACCTAAATCTAAGTGTTCTCGGCCCTTGACTTCAAAAAGGTTGAAGACCCCTGCGTAGTAGGTACCTATGGAGAAGAACGGGCAAGAAACTCCATGGACACTCTTTTGAATCATTTTGATAAGCAAATCAATTGCCAACATAAATTGTCCGTATATTCATATCACAACTGTCATTCTTTGACAGTTGTATAAAACAGCTAGCCTTTATCTTAATAAAGGCTCCTACTTACAGGCGAGACGTGATGGCACGACGTGACTCTGGTGAAACAATTTCTATGAAAACTTCATGGAAATAGTTCTACTGGAGTTGCGTCCTGCCGTCGCATCGCGCCTGTCTGAAAGAGCCTTCACATTGCAAATAGACGTGTCACGTGGTGACGTGGGGTCACGTAGGGTGTCAACGTGCTAAACAATTAATTTCCCTGAGTGTAGACCGGTACTACTTACCAACTGAAAGATTGTAACTCCATTCTTCTCATGAATACCTGATGCGAACTAGGAAGAATTCAGTAATTATTTAATAAATTAAAAATGCTTTTTATGTTGGTACCTAAAGCTATAATATTTCTAAAATAGTTTTACAATAAGTTGATCTAGACAGTTACAGTGGGTGCGTCTCATATCATATAAAGTTATTTGGTATATTTTCATTTCAATAACGTTCACAAGATATAATAAACGTGAGATATACCAACTGTTGATATAATTTCTTTACATATAACATTTATATACTCTAAAACTTATTTCGTATAACGTTATTGGATATAACGTTTATTTAATCGAAAATCATTAGGTCTATCGTTTAAATTATATATTGATACCATCATTATGGTTAACATCCCGATTCAAAGCCATCCAACTCGGATAGGTTAGGTTAGAAGGCTAAAGGCTTTTGCAGACCAGCGCGACACGACACGAACAATACAATTTCTAAGAAAACTTCATGGTATAACAATAACCGGTGTCGGTCTGGCTGCACACAGCGGCTGGTCTGCATACACACACAAAACTTGCATGAGCGGCCGCCGAGCGGTGGTGAACCATTTGGGTTAGGTTAGGTTAGAACAGTGACCATTAACGCGCGAAGGCGAGCGACCGAAGGGAGCGTGCCGCGGCAGCGGCCGCCGAGTGCCAGATCCCCCCTCTCTTGTTGGTGAACCATTTGGGTTAGGTTAGGTTAGAACAGTGACCATTAGCGCGCGAAGGCGAGCGACCGAAGGGAGCGTGCCGCGGTAGCGGCCGCCGAGTGCCAGATCCCCCCTCTCTTGTTGGTGAACCATTTGGGTTAGGTTAGGTTAGAACAGTGACCATTAACGCGCGAAGGCGAGCGACCGAAGGGAGCGTGCCGCGGTAGCGGCCGCCGAGTGCCAGATCCCCCCTCTCTTGTTGGTGAACCATTTGGGTTAGGTTAGGTTAGAACAGTGACCATTAACGCGCGAAGGCGAGCGACCGAAGGGAGCGTGCCGCGGTAGCGGCCGCCGAGTGCCAGATCCCCCCTCTCTTGTTGGTGAACCATTTGGGTTAGGTTGGCCCTTTACGGGGCCCCGATCTGGGCGGCTGACCTGACGGCCGGTAGCATCGCTGTATTGCGTAAGCCGCAGAGAGCGATGGCCGTCAGAGTCATCAGGGGGTATCGCACGATCTCCTACGAGGCGGCTTGTGCACTGGCCGGATCCCCGCCCTGGGACCTGGAGGCGAAGGTGCTCGCGTCACTTCATCGGTGGCGCGAGGAAGCCACAGCGCGGGGTGAGCGACCGATGCAGCGACACATGGAGCTGCGTCGGTCTCAGCTTCGCGAGGTCCTGGTGGCGGAATGGCGGGAAAGGCTTTCACGCCCCACCGCCGGCCTCGTCACCATCGAGGCGGTCCGGCCGGTGCTCGACGAATGGCTCGGGAGGAGGCACGGCTCCCTGTCGTTTCGGGTGACGCAGGTGCTCTCGGGGCATGGCTGCTTCGGGAAGTACCTGTGTCGCATAAACAGGGAGCCGGACGCTCGGTGTCACCACTGCGTCCATTGTCGGGAGGACACGGCGCGGCATACATTGGTAGAGTGTGCCGCGTGGGAGGAGCCACGCCGTGCCCTCGTTTCAGAAGTTGGAGCCGACTTGTCACTGCCGGCCGTCGTTCGTGCGATGGTCGGGAGTGCCGAGTCGTGGGACGCGGTGGTTTCCTTCTGCGAGACAGTCATCTCGCAGAAGGAGGCTGCGGAAAGGGAGAGGGAGATCTCGTCCACTCACCCGGCCCGCAGCAGGCGCACCGGGCGTCGGCGGAGGGCGGATAACGCCCTCTTCCAGCCCCCCTAAATGGGTCCAGGGGCGACGGATCCGGGGACATCCGTCGCCCCCCATCACACAGGACCCGAGATGGCGGCGCGTAGTGTTCCACGCGTGCCACTCTAAGACGTAACGGGGGGAGTTTGCACACCTCACTCCCCCTGGGACGGGGCCCGCAGAGTGCGGGCCGTCACCAGTCCGGGGCAGCGGAAGTCGCAATTTGCTCCCGCAGCCCCCCGACGCAAGTGTGCGAGGGAACACCGGGGTGGTTTTAGTCAGTAAGAGTCTGACAGACCCCTTCGCCCACCCCAGGGCGGAGGACATCCATGAGGATTTCCACCCCGAGAAAAAAAAAAAAAAAAAGGTTAGAACAGTGACCATTAACGCGCGAAGGCGAGCGACCGTAGGGAGCGTGCCGCGGCAGCGGCCGCCGAGTGCCAGATCTCCTTCCTTGTTGGTGAACCACTTGGGTTAGGTTAGGTTAGAACAGTGACCATTAACGCGCGAAGGCGAGCGACCGTAGGGAGCGTGCCGCGGCAGCGGCCGCCGAGTGCCAGATCCCCTCTATTCTTGGTGAACCATTGGGGTTAGGTTAGAACAGTGACTATTAACGCGCGAAGGCGAGCGAGCGTAGCGAGTGACCATCTTGGCAGGTGGTAATCAGTTAAGTTTAACTACAGTATCTACTCAGGTTATTTACTGTGATAGAAATTACATATTAGACTCAAAATTCAAAAATTCAAAATTCAAAAGTCATTTATTCAAATTAGGCTGAGAATCAGCACTTTTCGAACGTCAAAATTACATAAGACAGTCCCCCAAAAACGCCCGCCCTTCACCACTTCCTAGTGCTTTTGCTGGAGAGAAGAAGTGGCGCAACAAACTCCCCAGCAGCACAGCTGTCTGTTCAGTTAGAAAAAAAAACTTGATTCTATACAATAGTATGCAAATAATTTACATTACTCAACACAAAACATTCAATAAAATATATGCCATAATGACAGCTAGCACGCGCCAATGTACCAACAAAAAAAAAATATCGAAATCTAAACTCAAGCAAAAATAAAAACTAAAAACGTAAACAGAACTTAATACCCGAATTATAAAGCCTCCAGGCATAAAGGGCGTGCCCGCTTACATATAGCTAATAAAGCTGTAACTCGAAGTCACATAATTAGATATGATAAACTAGGACCATTGAAGTAAAAATAAATCAAAAATAGATCAACAGTTAGGCAAGAATAATATATAATCTACTGTCGAGGTCGCTAGCTAATCACATATTGCAATACAACTCATACGAAAACATTGTAATGAGTAGATCATGTCAACAATAAATGAAAATAAAATAAATTGTATAATAAAGTCAAATAAATTAAATATTCTATAAACTCATATAACCTGTCAGTAGGTAAGCTAATTCTGGAGAAAGAACATAAACATTGTCTTGAGTTAATCACAGCGACCAACTATTTTTATCGCTTAAGTAGTCATTGATAGAATAGTATGCCTTTGAACAAAGGTTGGATTTTACTTTAGCTTTAAACGCATTAAAAGGCAAATCTAGCAGAGAAGTGGGTAGCTTGTTATAAAAGGTTATACCAAGCCCAACAAATGAGTTATGAACCTTATGAAGCCGGTGAAAAGGAGCTCGTAATTTGTCTTTATTTCTGGTGTTAATATTGTGGATATCACTGTTTTTAGTGTATACGTGTATATTTTGCCTAATATATAAGATATTGGCGAAGATGAATTGTGATGCCACTGTAAGAATACCAATATCTTTAAAAAAATCTCTCAGAGAGACTCTGGTACCTAGTTGGTAAATTGCTCGAACAGCTCGTTTTTGAAGAACAAATATATTTTGAATGTCAGCGGCTTTGCCCCACAGCAGAATACCATAGGACATAACGCTATGGAAATAACTAAAATAGACTAATCGAGCTGTATCAACGTCAGTGTATTGTCTTACTTTCCTGACAGCGTAGGCGGCCGAGCTGAGCCTTCCCGCTAGACTTGAAATATGTGGGCCCCACTGAAGTTTGGCATCTACTGTTATGCCCAGAAAAACTGCCGAGCCCACAGTTTCAAGCACTTCTTTATCTAAGACGATGTTGGGTCCTAGATTTCTAACATTCGGTAAAGCGAACTTTATACATTTCGTTTTCTTGGAGTTGAGAACTAAGTTATTTGTTGTAAACCAATCCGTAACCATTGAGAGTGCACTGTTTATATCGTCAAAATCTTGTCTGTTCCTGTCTACTTTAAAAATTAGAGATGTATCATCTGCAAACAGTACAACTTCACAGATACCCTTTAAAAAGAATGGTAAGTCATTGATATACACTAAGAACAAGAATGGACCCAGTATTGAGCCTTGAGGTACACCTAACTGAACTGGTAACCCGGAAGATTTCACACCATTAATATCTACACATTGGGACCTATTACTTAAATAAGAATTTATAACATCGAGAGCTTCGTTTTGCACACCGTAATGACGCAGTTTACGCAATAGCGTGTCATGGTGCACGCAATCAAAGGCTTTGGAGAGATCACAGAAAACCCCAATAGCATTTTGCGAGTTCTCCCATGCGCTAAATATGTGTTTCAGCAGAGCAACACCCGCATCTGTAGTCGAACGACCTTTTGTAAAGCCATATTGTTCATTATGAAGGAGGCTATTTAAATTAAAATGTCTTAGTAACTGCTTGAGTATTAACTTTTCAAATATTTTACTAAATGCAGGTAAGATAGAAATAGGCCTGAAATTGCCAACGTCATTTTTATTACCTGATTTAAATAATGGAATGACTTTACTACTCTTCATGAGGTCAGGAAAAGTTCCTGAGTCAACACATTTATTAAAAGTAACAGCTAGATAGGGGGCTACGATGTCTATTATATTACTTAAAAGTTTAATGGAGATGCCCCAGTAATCACCAGTGTTTTTGGATTTGAGTGTGTTAAAAACATTAACTACATCACGAGGTGTTACATGTTCGAAGCTAAATAAACGACTACTTTTAGACACACTACTAAGCAAAAGGTTTTCAGCTTTAGACGGGGACGAAGTTAAGGAGCGAGTCGTAGTTAAAGGTATGTTGGCAAAAAACTCATTAAACGCCTCAGCTACGTCAGCTGCTTTAGTAACTAATTTACTGTCGACTATAATCTCAA
This sequence comes from Conistra vaccinii, assembly GCA_948150665.1. Lineage (NCBI taxonomy): Eukaryota > Metazoa > Arthropoda > Insecta > Lepidoptera > Noctuidae > Conistra > Conistra vaccinii. The sequence continues at coordinate 20,043,482 of OX411326.1, forward strand.
GTTCTTTATCTTGTTTAACCGACTTACCCGTTTCATTGTTAATAATTTTCCAAGTGGTTTTTACTTTATTATTGGAATTTTTTATTGTATCGCTCAAAAATTTCGATTTAGCATAAACACTAACCTTTTTAAATAATTTTGAATAATTTTTAACATACTCTAGGAAAGGAGTATCAAACCTGTATTTTTTCAAACCATATAACTCGTATAGTCTCGCTCTACTTTTATAAATACCTGGAGTGGCCCATTGGTTAAAGCCAGCGCTGGTGCCATTAATTTTAATAGTTTTGGTCTTGAATGTAGATTGGTACTCTTTTTGCACGACATCAAAAAGGGCTCCATAGATTTCATTAGGACTCTCGAGTTCTATTATAGATGGTGTAATTCTATGAGCTATATTATTTTTAAACTTATTGCAACGACTAGCTGTATAGGGCCTGCATTCTATTTTACGCGGCTTTTTATGTAATGGCATGGGGAAGCTAGCTAATAAACCACAGTGGTCAGAAGTTAAGTCACTTAACACACATTTATTTTTGGCATCACAATCACTAAATATATTATCAAGACAAGTTGACGAAGATGCCGTGATCCTAGTAGGTTCAAAAAACAAGTTAATTAAATTATAAGACCTAAACAGATTAAGAAGTCTAATACTTAATGGAGTAACATCTAAAATATTAATATTAAAATCTCCACATAAAATTATACTTTTATTACTTGATTTTAACCTATTGAGTGAATCCTCCATTACCGATTCAAAACTAATAAAATCACCAGAAGGGGGTCGATAAACGCAAATTATAACGTACCGCTCGAGTTCAACGCAAGACAACTCAATAGTGCGCTCGATAGAAAGATTAACTAAATCTAAACGTTGTTTACATTTCAACTTGTTTGAAACAAGAACTAAAGATCCACCGCGAATGGCGTTTTTTCTTACAAATGCACTTTGTACAGTAAAATTATCATCATTGATAAACACTACTTCATGTTCTTTCAACCAGTGTTCAGTCAAACATAACACCTGAACATCATAGTTCTCCATAAATATACTTAACTCTAGCTCTTTGCCGGACAGACCCTGCATATTTTGATGAACAACATTCAATATATGGGGCTCACCCGTTGTCGCACCTAATAGTTTAAACTACTAGACGTATCAAAAGTAGTGTTAGTATCACTACTAACAGTAATCGATGGTACACTACAAGTACCAGTGTCACTGTGTATACTGTATGCTAAAAGATTAGCAATTTGTCTCCTACAACTAGGTGGCAAATACATTGTATATTCTGTCAGTTTGTAATCAGTGATAAATTGATTACAATCAAAATATAAAATAGCATCGCTGTGACGACATGTCCTATTATAAATTAACATATTTAGATTATAAATATGCCTATTTTGCTCATCAGACAAATAATGAGAATAAGGCAAGGCACAGAAAATAAATTTACAACTATTGGTCGCATTGAGATGTAACATCAAATGGATACATTCAATTATTTCTTTTTTTCTTACAGATAAACTATCCCCATATAATAATATAACAGTTGAACCGGGGTTTATTTTTGTCAATTTAATATTACAAATTAATTGGCTAACACTGGCACCGGGTAAACAATTATTTATAACATACTGTTGTGAACACTGATTAAATATTCTACCAAAACCTTGACCAAATTTGTCAGAAAATACATATGTTGTGTTAACCAAATTATTCATACTATCATTAACTTCATTAATACAGCTACCTACTGGCTGAGCCACTGAGGGTGTGGGTGTAACAAGTTGAGGCTGAGTTGCCAGGGAACAGGCACAGCTAAAAGAGAGGTTATTTGTCAGAGACTCATACCTCTCCGCATTGTACTTGACCAAGTCTGCCAACTCATTGGCCTCCTGCATGCGCTTACTTAGATCTTGTTGACAAGCCTCATATTTACTAAATATGTCCTTTAGAGCATATTCCCTAACAAACAATTCATCCTGTAGATGCTGAGTGTCAGTGTCATACATAGTATTACATAATTGTAATTCATTATTACACTGCTTTAAGTCTTGTTTTAAATTTATATTTTTTTGCCTTAGTTTTGTATTTAATTTATTAACTTTTAGGCGTTTTAATGATTTCTGAGTTTTCCTAATGAATTTATTAATTTTAATATATTTTTTAATCTTATTGTGACTAGTAAACAATTTGGTTTTATTGATAGTATCATCAGTTAAATCTATTGTTACAATTGGCTCAATACATGTGGGTCCGGACCCGCTACCAACCAACTCATCATAAAGACTGCAGGTGATCGCAGACTCTTCACCGGCTTTGAGAGATTCCAAATGGGTTATTGTGTTGTGGGCCCTGCTTAATTCCCGTTCTAGTTCAGATATGCGTCTCAAAGCCAGTTCGTGGGTGTCACTACATTGCTGGAAATTTGACACCAGTTGACGGAGATGTTGATGCTGGTCAAGTATGTCCATATGCTGTGTATGTAGTTCAGCCAACTGGTTCTTAAGCTCAGTGTTCTTGTTATTAATAAACTGAATTTCCACCTCACTGTCTTCCCTTTCATGTAGCAGCTGATCGCACTGGTTTTTACTACATTCCAACTCTTTCAATGTAGCCTTCAATTTTTCCTCCAAGGATGCAGCTCTACGGGTCAACATATTGACAAACCAACCCTAGTGCAACCCTGGAATGAGAGATGAGAAAGCTAAGTGAGTAAAAGGAATAAGAGAGAGGGATAAGATGTAGAGGGATGATAGAAGTACTAAGATGAAGGGAAATTGTATACTTTAATATTTAGAATTGAAAGAAAACAAAGGAATAAAAGTTATGAAGAGTGTGTCATCTAAATTATGGGATGATAATTTAATTATTCACAGGTATATCTTATTTGAGATATTAATATTCCAAATATAAAAGAAAAAATTACAAAATTAAGTTTGCAAAATGGTTGGGGGTAGGTACTACAAACTATTTTAAAGAAATTGTTAATCTAGTTTTTAACAATAATTTCATAAATTGACACTAATACAGTAATTTAACAACATATCAGTGGTATTGTATGTGTAGTAATAATCTGCAGTGATGTCTAATGGTAAACAAAAGTGAAGTTACAAGGAATAACACTGCTTTTATTAAAGAAACTTGATTGACAATACAAGTTTATGACACATTACAGGTTTAAAAGTATGAATAAATAAAATACTATAAGGCCGTATGAGCCTATTTTTTGTGTAGTAAATTATGTAGTGTTTACTGTCTGGGCGAATGTTTTCGTCTTCGATTTTGCTTCCACTAGTTGTCAAGCAAAAGGAGTCATAAACGGTGCCAGCGTGTGATGGACGTAGCTCAGAGACCTGAGCAGTATTTTGTGATGTTCTGCGTTATGTAAATATTAAGTAGAATAAGAGAAATAAAACAAAATACTCCCCGGGATTGATAAATTTTTGAAATCTGTCACCGTTGGGATGGTTATGTTGACAGCCGGTTTAAATATCCTTTTTGTGCGAAGTTCCCGCAACAAAAAACACTGTATAATCACTGAATATGCTAATTAATAACTAGGTACGACTATAATACAATAATTGAACATAATTTAACACTTTTTACTAATTTTCTAAATTAAAACCTAAGAGGTCGTTTTTATGACGACCGGCTACCAGTGTTGCCAGAGCAAAAAAAAAAAAAAAGAAAAAAAAAAAAAAAAAAAAGTTATGTTAACTAAATATGTTGCTAAATATGTTTTATGTCTTTTGAGTGGTATATCAAACGATATTATATTAAATGTATGTTATGATTATAAAAATTAGTTATTTTAAAATTATATCAATCGTTTATTATATTAATTGATGATTATATCAAATAAAATTATAGATTCAGTTGTTATATCTTGTAAATGTTAGTCATTTTGTAATTATACCATATATTACTTACCCAGTTACAGTAGGCGGCTTACTTAACATAAATTATGAATAAAGCAAATACAGTTATAATTACGTAGTAAGAGTTGTATACGGTGGTAGGCTGAAAATTATATAATTATACTTTATTTTACACAATGTAAAGGAACACTAACACATTGTATTAAAAAAATAAAACACCAACAAATTACATTAATATTATGGTGATTTAAGAGACAGATACATGCCAGTGACCTTGAGTGGTTAGCTTGCGTGTTCTGTACTGAGCTCCCGCAACGCGTCGTACATCCAGCCAGTAATAGAACTCGCGCATCAAGGAGTGCTGTCACCAATTTGACGCATTATTAATTTAATACCTATACAAAAAACAGAAGGTATTTTAATAAAAATCTTACATTAAAAGATTAATATTTTAATTATCCTTAAAATGGTGAAGGTTTTAGAATAATACGCTTGACAGCTTTTGAGCCATTATTAGTTTTTTTATCCGCAATAGACACAACTTTACAAATTAATTTCACTATGTAATGTAAACATAATCCAAAATATTCGTAGATTAAATTATTAAGAAAATGCTCTAATTTCACATATATTTTTTCCAAATCATTAACACCACTCGTTTAGACGTAATTTCCGGTATAAAATCATTAAAAGTAGTTTGTCGTCGCCTTAAGACCAGCGCAATCGGCGGACGGCGGGTTTATTTCAAATTTAACAACATAAATTCGTACGTGTTTGATGGTAACAAGTTTCCAAAGTTCCGACCACGACCAACCACGGAGCATCAAAGGGGATTTCTCTCTGCGGTATTGGAGAGCGCTCTGGAAAATACCGCGGCAGGATGCAATGACATGCGGCAGGTTGCGACGGCATGCGGCGGGATGCGCCGGAGTCCGCTACCTTATGATCGCTGGGGAGTGACAGTGCAAGCGGGGGTGCAATCCGCGTTTACAGTAGTACGCCGGCGGTCATTGACGGCATTGCAAATCATCAGAGTGCGTTGGCCGGTGGCATATCCTCCTCAATGCCATCCCCCGCAGTCCACCCGTGTGTGCTGGCCTTTAGTATTCAATGTATATCATTTAAAATCATTGGTTACTTGAATTGTTCATCAAAACTTTAATTATTAATTTTTAACAATCATAATCAAGAACTGCCGGTGGGCAATCAGCAGGACTACAATGATTTGTTTCATGCATATTGATGTCATGAATCCTATGCCTTGCTGCTAACGACCTTCGTTTTTTATTTGAATAAAATTCATACCAGATTTCTCGGTTACTTTTTACAACGACAAAAAAAATGGATAATATAAAGGTATTAAAGTTAATTAAAACAATATCTAAAATAACAATTATTGTGGTCGGATACCCTAAATGACATAACTTTAAAACAAATTCAGACAACAAAATGACGTCGCTCAATAAAAATATCAAAATTGCAATGTACAAGCGACGCCAGGTGTTAGTAGTTGTATTGACTGAAACTGAATGTACAATTATGATGAATAAACCACAGTTGCCTATCAACGGTAAAATTAAACTGCCCCTGGTGAATACTTCTACTACATTAATGGAACTATTGGCAATCATAGTATCTAAATAAATATCAATTAATAATAGCAAAATGGTTGTTGTTACAAAGGGCACTTCCCAGGCAAACAGGGTACTTTTCAAATATCTCCTTTGGACATGTCCATCGAAAACTTTTACAAAATCTATATAAAACAAATGACATAATACTAATAACCAGTGGTTCTTTACAGATGTTAAGTAAAAGTATAGATAATATTTGAAGATATATAAATTATGCAAATACGTAAAGAATTTTACAACTATGATTTGGAGAAGGTTTGTTAAAATTGCACTTAGAAACACATAGTTTCTATATCTACGGAACTTCTTTACGATGCTCCATGATGTTATTCCGTACACCGACGTTACTAGTGTCAGCACCAACAGACTGGTTTCTATAATATCGTAGAATTTTAAAATTAATTCCCAATTAATATCATGATCACTAGTGTCGTTGTCAGACATAGCGAATTTTACTCCCACAGATTTGCTGATTCACTTTTTATTTTCACAATATAAAATTATTTGTGAAAAATTTGGCAAAAAGCACTTTTAGGAAGACTTTCAGGCAATACAAACAGACTAGTGTTGCTTCTGAACAGTTAATGGAAGAGAAGTAAGTTATAATGTAACTAAATGCTGCAAATAAATGTATAGTCAGCCTCAAAAGTTATTAGTTATTATTTAATTGTGTTTTTGTATGTTGTGCTATTTCTTTTGTGTGCACCAAATAAACGATTTATCTATCTATCTATCAAAAAGGGTTTACTTTCACAAAAAATATTTTTTTGCGTAACCCACTTTCAGGAACACTTTCAGGCAATACAAACAGACTAGTGTTGCTTCTGAAACAGTCAGTAGAACATAAGTCATATAATGTAATTAAACGGTACAAATCGAATGTACTTCAACAAAAAATCATTTAACTGTTTGCAATCTTTGTTTTATAATATTGTTCAATAATAGCCTCAAAAAATAATAAATGTATAATTATGTATGCTACAATAAAGTACACAGAGTGGTATAATAACACTTTTTGTACTTGTACTTAGCTACACAAATATGGTTTTCTTCCTTTATAAAGTATATCACAATTGATGATACTTTATTTACATTATTAACTAGCTAGTTACTAATTAGTAATTTAAATATAACATAAACTGCTAAGTAACTATATAGTATGTAGATATAATAAAAAAATTGGTTTAATGAAGTACAATCGGTACTCAATTAATCACCATTTTTTTATCGTACCTAATTATAAACTACTTGCTTCTGCCCGTGACTTCGTCCGCGTGAAAGTCTGAAAATTGCAATTATGGCCATGAATTGATTTATTATTATTATTTTATATTATTATCTCCTAAACCAAACGAGTAGTTTAATCGTCTACATGCTGTAAAGTGATTAAATGCTAACAAAATTGCGCCTAAAGATTGCCCGATTTTTTTTAGTACTTGAAAAAAATTGTTACTCAGGAAGACTACAAAAACACAAAAACTGTCATTGTATGTTAAGGGTCCGGCGGACACGGCTCGCAAGTGCAAGTCGAGATGGGAGGAAAACGCGTTTGGAATATTGTTATCTCTGTTCTGTTGTGTTGTTGTTGTTATCTGTGTCTGTTGTGTGTTGTTAGCGTTGTTACGAGCTATCGGAATTTATGATAAATTTGGATGTGTTCCGTAATACCAAAAATTATGAATGAAAACTTAATATTCTTTCATAATTTTTTCTATACTTTGTAACTTGATAATATAAGCTATGCTCCTGCCGAAACAATCCTCCAAATATTATCCATATCCATACTAATCCATACTAATATTATAAATTCGAAAGTAACTCTGTCTGTCTGTCTGTCTGTCTGTCTGTCTGTCTGTATGTTACCTTTTCACGGCTAAACCACTGAACGGATTTCGATAAAATTTGGCAAGGAGATAGATGGCATTCTGGAGAAGGACATAGGGTACTTTTTGTCTCAAAAATAACCCTTAAGGGGGTGATATAAGGGATGAAAGTTTGTATGGGAAACCCAGCATTTATTATTATTACTAGCTTTTGCCCGCGGCTTCGCCCGCGTGGATGTCGGAAAATATCCCACAGGAACGTGCTACCGGGATTCAGAGTATCCTATGTCCTACCTAACTCAGGTCATGGCCTATCCTTATACCTTCTTTCTTCTTTTTCAATTGAAAAGTTAAGTATGTTCTCAATCCAGTTTGGAAATTCGGGCAGCCGAGCCGCTTACAGCTTTGAGACGGAAACCTTTTTTTTTTTTGAGATATCATCAAATAACTTCTCTCGCTCTGGGTGGAGCGGAAGGGCATGTCAGACTCTTACTGACTAAAACCCACCCGTGTTCCATCAGTTGCCTGTACGTCGCCTGGGGCCACGGTCTCCCCTTAGGACTTTCCCGCAACCCCGGCAGGCATCGGCCCTAGCGGACCCCGTCAATTGTGCTGACATCTCTAAGAGGCGCGCGTAGAACACAACGCGCTGTCGACCCGGGCCTGGTCCTTATCGGACGGCGAGCTACCCATTGTGACAGGGCGCTAGTGCTACTCCTTTTTTCTACCCACAACGGGGAAGCTCTTGGCCTGCATCTCACCTGATGGTAAGTGATGATCAGGCCGAAGGTGGAAGCGAGCTTCACCCGGAATCTTCAACCATTAGGGGAACAGCTTATCTTATCTACTGCCGAAACACAAACATGCTGTTAACATTGTTGTTATACTCACACTATCGCCCGGTTAAAAAATAAAAAACAACTGGTTTAGAGTCATATAAACCAGTTGTTTTTTATTTTCATATCGCTAACATAATTATAATAAATGCTGGGTTTCCCATACAAACTTTCATCCCTTATATCACCCCCTTAAGGGTTATTTTTGAGACAAAAAGTACCCTATGTCCTTCTCCAGAATGCCATCTATCTCCTTGCCAAATTTTATCGAAATCCGTTCAGTGGTTTAGCCGTGAAAAGGTAACATACAGACAGACAGACAGACAGACAGACAGACAGAGTTACTTTCGAATTTATAATATTAGTATGGATGTTAGCGATATGAAAATTTAAATTTATGCTTTTGGAAAGAAATAAGGAAATACGCGTATCAGAGTTTTTGTAAAATCAACCCCCAAAGGGGTAAAATAAGGGTTGAATTTAAAATTTCTATGTAAAATTGATTTTTTGATCTTATTTTCAAGAGATTTTAAAATTTGGCAAGGAGGTAGATGACATCCTGGAGAAAGACATAGGGTACTTTTTGTCTCAAAAATAACCCTTAAGGGCGTGATATAAGGGATGAAAGTTTGTATGGTTTGTGGGATTTCTTATGTTAGCGCTATGGAAATTTGCATTTATCTTTTCGTAAAAAATAAGGAAATACGCGTATCAGAGTATTTGTAAAATCAACCCCCAAAGGGGTAAAAAAGGGGTAAAATAGGGGTTGAATTTAAAATTTACATGTAATATTGATTTTTTTGTGTCTTATTTTAAAGAGATTTAAGGTATTGGAAATATACTTAATAGTCCTTATCTTGAATTATATTACAATTTTCCCAGTCTGTCAAAAGTTATTAAAGTTCATAAATTAACCTTTCTAACGTCATGTACATAAGTATTGTGTGTTCAATGGCGGCCCTAGAGTAGGTATTACAAATTAATGATATTATTAATAGGAAAATTAATAATTAGTATTTTAAGTAAGGCATTTAGAGTCATATAAACCAGTTGTTTTTTATTTTTTAACCGGGCGATAGTGTGAGTATAACAACAATGTTAACAGCATGTTTGTGTTTCGGCAGTAGATAAGATAAGCTGTTCCCCTAATGGTTGAAGATTCCGGGTGAAGCTCGCTTCCACCTTCGGCCTGATCATCACTTACCATCAGGTGAGATGCAGGCCAAGAGCTTCCCCGTTGTGGGTAGAAAAAAGGAGTAGGACTAGCACCCTGTCACAATGGGTAGCTCGCCGTCCGATAAGGACCAGGCCCGGGTCGACAGCGCGTTGTGTTCTACGCGCGCCTCTTAGAGATGTCAGCACAATTGACGGGGTCCGCTAGGGCCGATGCCTGCCGGGGTTGCGGGAAAGTCCTAAGGGGAGACCGTGGCCCCAGGCGACGTACAGGCAACTGATGGAACACGGGTGGGTTTTAGTCAGTAAGAGTCTGACATGCCCTTCCGCTCCACCCAGAGCGAGAGAAGTTATTTGATGATATCTCAAAAAAAAAAAAGGTTTCCGTCTCAAAGCTGTAAGCGGCTCGGCTGCCCGAATTTCCAAACTGGATTGAGAACATACTTAACTTTTCAATTGAAAAAGAAGAAAGAAGGTATAAGGATAGGCCATGACCTGAGTTAGGTAGGACATAGGATACTCTGAATCCCGGTAGCACGTTCCTGTGGGATATTTTCCGACATCCACGCGGGCGAAGCCGCGGGCAAAAGCTAGTTGTTTATAAAACAGAAAAAACAGTATGAAAACATGTCAATTAGCTGTAAAAATGTGCGAAATTCAATTCGCTTAAACTTCATTTTGGGTAAGATTTTGGAAAAAAAGAAATGTATAAGCCTAGATAAATACTGTTTAAATCCGAATACTAACATAATATGATGGAAATATGCTCAAATTACAAATGATTTAGGTATTACGTTTGTATGGACAATTCAAGGGTCGCCGCCGTCTTAAATATCAAAACTGTTCAGGGATCAAGCACGTTTTAGCGAATTATTGTAAATGAGGTTTTTGTTTTGATGTGATTGAGTGGACAGATAATCATGATAACTATTATGGACGGGTATTTGGAACCATAGAAGAACCGAAATGAGTGTTATCAGAAGAAATCTCAAATGCACGGATTTAAGAGCGTACATCCTTAAAGTTGACAACGTCGTAAATAGCTGTCAAATATTTACTGTATGGAAATAAGAAATGTGGCTAACTAACTAACTAGAATACTAATAATAAATTGCAAAAATTTATATCGTAACAACAAATATTTAGTTTTAGATGTAAAAAAAGTATTTGGAAACTTTCCAAATGCCTTTTTTACACTTATAACGGGTACAACATAAAATTCAATGTTATACCTAATTGCAATTCATTATTAATATTCTAGTTAATTAGTTAGCCACATTTCTTATTTCCATACAGTATTATTTCCAAATTAATCAAAACAGGTTAATATTTGACAGCTATTTACGACGTTGCCAACTTTTAGAATGCACGCTCTTAAACTGATATGAATGTGTGGGTTGCTGTTATTTCTTTGCAGACCAAATTGGATGATAACTCTCGTCCATGACCGCCAGAGTCGTTACAAACACACGTTGCCGAAGCCAACATAAACTTCTTAGCTTGGTCTGATCAATCACCAGAATTAAACCTCAATGAGCACACATAGGATGTGCGTCAAAGTAAAACTCTGCTCTGTATGGATACCATACATACACGCATTTAAATCTATTTCACCTGTTACAACGGACTTGGGTGGCCATTCCGAAAAGTGTTTGGATAAACTCAGATTTACCAAATCATCCATCACCATCCTGCCAAATCGGTGTAATTGCGTGAATAAAAAAAAACCTTCAATAAATTTTATTTTTAGCAATTTATTTCTTTCTAGTGACGGCATTATCTAAGACCGAATTTCCCAAAGAAAAATGCCAGGAGTCCATGTTAGGCTGCCTGTCCACTGAAGCGGAGAGGAGAGGAGAGGAGCGGAGATGTGCCATAATTTAACAAGAGAATCGCACCTCTGGAGCGGAGTTTTGATTCTTTTGGTTAATAATTTGATATTGATATTTCTCCGCTCCTCTCCTCTCCTCTCCGCTCCGGTGGACAGGCAGCCTTACCTGGGTGTCGCAGTTAGACTTCTCGTACATACGTACAAAATACTCTCAAAAGATAGATCTCGGTCAAATTAAGATAAAAGGTAATTACCGAATATTTTTTTAATAGTGAGTTTTGCCAGAAAAACGTTGTTTAAAGAGCAGATGGCTCCGTATAAACAGACTCCATGACAGTAAACCAAAGAGTAAGCTTGGCAAACGAGTTCAAACTGTGGGTATATATTATTATTACGACATTCAAAGATGGCGAAAATGAATAGTTCCATTATTGGCTATACTGACGGGAAAATTGGCACTATCCCAGTAGCAAAATTCTCCTACAGTAATCGACCTATAACTAAACTATTCTTATTGAGTCAATAAGAAATTTTCTGTTACAATTGACGTAGACGTCAAAAAGCTTTACGCTCTATGGAGGCCTCCCCTTTCTCTTTCTAAATCTCTCTGTTTTCTGCGATTTCTCTGTTCCCGCGTGGTAGATTACACTTTATACTCCCTCATGAAGAGAGGAGGCCTGCGTTATCCATCTATCTACTTGATGTCTCCACATTATATGCTAGCAGTTATTTTCTCGAATGAAAAACATAAAGTTCACTGGCAAAGACCAGAATCACAGTTAATCACATTGAAAACAGTGAGAATTGCAACAACCACTATTGGGGCAGATATTGATAAATGAGTTAAGAGTAAAATGTCAAACAACTCATTGATTGAATTTTATTTACTATCATTTGCTATTTCTCGCCTTGTTAAACTTTATTATAAATAACATCAAGGTACCTACTTACCTATGATATAATGGATTAAATTCAATTTCCCTTGTGGGACAGCCCGCCGAACCTAAATCTAAGTGTTCTCGGCCCTTGACTTCAAAAAGGTTGAAAACCCCTGCGTAGTAGGTACCTATGGAGAAGAACGGGCAAGAAACTCCATGGACACTCTTTTGAATCATTTTGATAAGCAAATCAATTGCCAACATAAATTGTCCGTATATTCATATCACTGTCATTCTTTGACAGTTGTATAAAACAGCTAGCCTTTATCTTAATAAAGGCTCCTACTTACAGGCGAGACGTGATGGCACGACGTGACTCTGGTGAAACAATTTCTATGAAAACTTCATGGAAATAGTTCTACTGGAGTTGCGTCCTGCCGTCGCATCGCGCCTGTCTGAAAGAGCATTCACATTGCAAATAGACGTGGTGACGTGGGGTCACGTAGGGTGTCAACGTGCTAAACAATTAATTTCCCTGACTGTAGACCGGTACTACTTACTTACTGGAAAATTGTAACTCCATTCTCTCGCATGTACCCTTGCTAAACATCAAACAATAAGTACTTACTACATTTGCATCACAACTACTTCAAACACAGTTTATTTACGATTTTGTTTTATTTTTAATCTTTTGTTATTGTTTTTACATTAAATTTTTAAAACAATATGTTATACATACAATACAGTATCGACCCTGAAAGTTTTAAATAGTTACACTCTCAAGGACTCCATGAGACAGGCTCGACCTAGTATGGAGTCCACAAGTCAAAATATTAAAATTATGTTTCCTTTGTAATAATAATTTGAGAAATAATTTATGTATTCTACTTTTAAGACCGCGGCGACCCTTGAATTGTCCATACAAACGTAATACCTAAATCATTTGCAAATTGAGCATATTTCCATCATACTATGTTAATATTCGGATTTAGACAGTATTTATCTAGGCTTGTACTTCTTTTTTTTTCCAAAAAACTTACCTTAAATAAAGTTTAAGCGAATTGAATTTCGCACAATTTTTACAGGTAAATGACATGTTTTCATTCTGTTTTTTCTGTATTATAAACAACAATATTTGGAATATTGTTTTGGCAGAAGCATAGCTTATATTATCAAGTTACAAAGTTTAGAAAAAATTATGAAAGAATATTATGTTTTCATTCATCATTTTTGGTATTACGGAACACATCCAAATTTATCATAAATTGCGATAGCTAGCAACAACGCTAACAACACACAACACACGTAACACACAACAGATACAGACAACAACAACAACACAAAAACACAACAGAACAGAGATAACAATATTCCAAACGCATTTTCCTCCCATCTCGACTTGCTATTGTGAGCCGTGTTCGCCGGACTCTTAAGGAAATGTAAAAATTCTTTATTTGGACAATAAACGATTTTTATTATTTATTATATTATTATTATTCTTCTCATGAATACCTGATGCGAACTAGGAAGATTTCAGAAATTATTAAATAAATTAAAAATACTTTTTATGTTGGTACCTAAAGCTATTATATTTCTAAGATATGTAGTTTTACAATAAGTTGATCTAGACAGTTACAGTAGGCGGCTTTAATTACTTTACATAAATTATTAATAAAGCAAATACAATTATAATTACGTAGGTATAAGAGTTGTATACGGTGGTAGGCTGAAAATTATATGTACTTTATATTACACAATGTAAAGGAACACATTGTATTTAAAAAAAAACTTCAACAAATTACATTAATATTATGGTGGTTTAAGACCAGCGCATATCGGCGGACGGCGGGACAGGGTTATTTCAAATTTAACAACATAAATTCGTACGTGTTTGATGGTAACAAGTTTCCAAAGTTCCGACCACGACCAACCACGGAGCATCAAAAGGGATTTCTCTCTGCCGTATTGAAGAGCGCGCTGGAAAATACCACGGCAGGAGGCATTGACATGCGGCAGGTTGCGACGGCATACGGCGGGATACGCCGGAGTCCGCTACCTAATGCCAGCCACACACGTAACGATTTGCTTGCGCAAACTTAGGCTTGCGCAAATCTAATTTGACGTTTTTTCAAAGAAATTTGCGCAAATTTCTCCCCACACACGTAACGATTTGCTTGCGCAAGCCTAAATTTGCGCAAGCAAATCGTAACGTGTGTGGCTAGCATTATGATCGCTGGGGAGTGGCAGTGCAAGCGGGGGTGCAATCCGCGTTTACAGTAGTGCGCCGGCGGTCATTGACGGCATTGCAAATCATCAGTGTGCGTTGGCCGGTGGCATATCCTCCTTGATAACATCCCCCGCAGTCCACCCGTGTGTGCTGGCCTTTAGTAAACTCAAACTCAAACTCTTTATTCTCTCTTTTTTTTTGTATTGAATGTATATCATTTTTAAAATCATTAGATACTTGAATTGTTCATCAAAAAACTTTAATTAATTATTTTTAACAATTATACATCAATAACTGCCGGTTGGCAATCAGCAGGAGTACAATGATTTATTTCATGCATATTGATATCGTTAGATCTGGGTGAGTCCTGGTGAGTCATTTGCCTTGCTGTTAACGACCTTCGTTTTTTATTTAAATAAAATTCATACCATATTTCTCGGTTACTCTTTACAACGATAAAAAATACGGATAATACAAATGCATTAAAGTTCATTAAAACAATATCCGAAATAAACGTTATTTCGGACAGATAAACTATACCGGAAATCCTTAAAACAAATTCAGACAACATAATGACGTCGCTCAATACAAATATCAAAATTGCAATGTACAAGCGACGCCAGGTGTTAGTAGCTGTATTTGCGCTCGTGTTGAAACTACGACAAACTGAATATACAATTATGATGAATAAACCACAGTTGCATATCAACGCTAGAATTGAACTGCCCCTGATGAATACTTCTTTTATATTTACGGAACTATTAAATATCATACTCGTAGTATCAAAAAAATTGTCAATTATTAAGAGCAAAATGGTTGTTGTTAGAAAAGACACTCCCCAGGCAAACAGAGTACTTTTTAAAAATCTTCTTTGGACATGCCCATCAAATACTTTTACAAAATCTACATAAAACAAATGACATATAACTAATAACCAGTGGTTCTTTACTGATAATAAGTAAAAATATAGACACGCTGCTAACTTTAACAAAGTTTGCGTATTGTTCAAGTATTTTAAAACTGTAATTTGGAGAAAGTTTGTTAAAATTGCACTTAGAAACACATAGTTTCTATAACTACGGAACTTCTTTACGATGCTCCATGATGTTATCCCGTACACTGACGTTACTAGTGTCAGCACCAACACACTGGTTTCTATAATCTCTCCAAATTGAAATGGCCAATCGATATCATCACTGACTTCATCATATACGCTAATATCGTCGTCAGACATAGCGAATTTCACTCAAACAGATTTGTTGATGCACTTTCAATTTTCAGAATAAAAGTAAAAAATTTGGGAAAAATTTGTCAGGAAGACTTTCAGACAATACGAACAGACTAGTGTGGCTTCTAGTTCTGAATCAGTCAATGGATCATAAGTAATAGAATAAACGCTGCAAAACGAATGTACAGTCAGCCTCAAAAAGGATTTACTTTCACTTTGAGTCTATTAACTGCTCCCAAATTACCATGTTTATATTTTTGTTTTATTTACATTCTTCCTTGACATACTTAATCATAATTTTATTTGACATTATAATACCTACTATTTAATTTTCAACTCTTTATTAGTGGCTTCTGTGGACATGTTAATTATTCAGATTTGTTACAGTTGTATTATCAATCATGTCATTTCATTTAAAATAGGTTTTTATTTTTATTAATTTATTTATCTTTTATATAGATTCTTTTCTATTTTGTGAATGTGAGAACGCTGTAGGCTTAGTGGACTGTAGACTTGTTGACCATCTTCTATTTTGTTTTGTTAAGTACTTGGTACTTGTTGAAAGACCTACACTGTCCTCGCATACCTAATACCACTGTTTTTCTTTTGTTTTTGTAAATATTGTAAATCCCAATTATTTTTAAAAGAGTAACCGTGGAGTTTCTTGCCGGCTCTTCTCCATAGGAAACGACCAATTGGAACCGTGCGTAGCTTCTGACGTTTCATAAGTGCCCATGTAGGTTTATGTGACATAAAATATTTTGAATTTGAATTTGAATTCAAAAAATAATTTGACTATTGCAATCTTTGTTTTATAATACTATATAATCTATAGCTCCATAATTTTATTTATTTGTATACCTACTTAATTATAATTAAGTATACAAAGTGTTATAATAAACAGTTTTTCTTAGCTACACATTTATTGTTTTCTTCCTATAAAAAGTATATCATAATTGGTGATAGTTTATTCACATTATTATCTAGCCTATTAGCTAATTAGTAATTTAAATTTAACTTAAACTGCTAAGTAACTATAAAATTAAGAAATCGTCCAATAATGTTTTTCTTGTTCACTATAAGGAAGAAACTTGATTCACTTGTTTAAAAAAGTCAGCGCAGTATAATGGAAAACAAAATGTAGACAATCTATGTTTTTTTTTGAAGCTGACTGTAGCTAGTTGTCGCGATAATCAAACAGGAAATAAAAAAAAATGGATTAATGAAGTACAATCGGTACTCAATTAAGCACCATTTTTTTATCGTACCTAATTATAAACTACTTGCTTCTGCCCGTGACTTCGTTCGCGTGGAAGTCGGAAAATAGCAATTATGGCCATGAATTGATTTATTATTCTTATTTTATATTATTATCTCCTAAACCAAACGACTAAACTACATGCTGTAAAGCCCAATTTTTATTTCCATTAAATGCTAACAAAATTTTGCCTAAACATCGCCGCTGCAAATTGTTTATTATTATTTATAATAAATTAGTTTCCCTTGAAGACTACAAAAACCGTCATTGTATGTTAAATATCAAAACTGTCCAGGCATGAAGCACGTTTTAGCGAATTACTGTAAATGAGGTTTTTGTTTTGATGTGATTGAGTGGAACAATCATGATATTATGGATGGGTATTTGGATCGACGGAAGAACCGAAATGAATGTTATCAGAGGCAATCTAAATTATTTATTTATTTATTTATTCATTCATTCAGTAGTGTACTAACATCTTTATACATACTAAGTTGGTGCAGACATAAACTCATTAGAGTTTTACCGTGCACCAAAATCATCGACTACATAATTTAGAAATGCACGGATTTAAGCTGATATGAAAGTGTGGGATGCTGTTATTTCTTTGCAGACCAAATTGGATGACAAGTCTCGTCCATGCACCGCCCGAGTCGCTACAAACTCACGTTGCCAAAGCTAACATCAACGTCTTACCAAGGTTTGCTCAATCACCTGACTGAAAATTTAAAATATGAAATTAGTATTTACATTATAATGTTCTTAAAATTGGCAAGCAGGAAGCAAACAAATATTATTCTTCTTCCAAGTGCTACCGAATTAGATCTTGAGTTCGTACCTACTTAAAATCATAAGCCATAATTTATTAGGAATGGCATAATCTTTACAAAAATTGTGAATAATAAGTGAAAATTCCCGCTAGAAAATCCCGAAAATAGTGAACTTTCAGTGACATTTGACATTTCTAGAGACCACACTACACTAGCGCCTCTAGCGGTGAATTAAAGCGTGATTGTACTCTAGTGCTTCCAGTTAAAGGTTGAAATAAAAAATAAAAACTTTTTACAAAAAAAAGAACAACCGACTTCCAAAAAAGACACTACAAAGTCAAAAATAAATTTTATTTCGGAAGTCGGTGTATTTGGTTTTGCACTTTCGTTTTTTGCCACCGACTTCCGAAATTAAAGTTATTTTTGACTTTGTAGTGTCTTTTTTGGAAGTCGGTTGTTCTTTTTTTTGTAAAAAGTTTTTATTTTGTACTTTTTAGTTGTGGTACCTACCCCATACAAATTCGAATACCACTAACCTGCTATGTAAATAACAGTGATTGGAAGTTATGATTATATCATCTATATAAACTAAGTGGAAAAAATACGTATTATTGAAGCTAACTCAAAAACTATCCAAGTAAAAGTAATAAAATTTATATGGGACCACCTCGGGAGCATACCCTTTCAAACAAAAAAACAATTTTCAAAATCGGTCCATAATTGACGGAGAAATCGCGTAACAAACATACAAAAAAAAAAAAAAAAAAAAAAACATACAGACGAATTGAGAACCTCCTCCTTTTGGAAGTCGGTTAAAAATCACTATTTGTTCATTATATGTTATGCAATAAAAACCTTAAATTATTTGAATTTTTCCAATTAATTTCTTTTTAATAGCAGCATTATCTATGACCGAATTTCCCAAAGAAAAATGTCAGTACTCCATGTAATCTGGGTGTCGCAATACGACTTTACGTACTTTTGTACAAATACTCTCAAAAGATAGACCTCGGTCAAATTAAGATAAAAGGTAATAACAATTATTTTTTTTATACTGGGTTACGTCAGAATTTTTTTATTTAAAGAGCAGGTGGCTCCGTGTAAACAGACCCCATGACAGTGAACCAACTAGTACAAACAGTATATTAGTATGAAATTCAAAGATGGCTGAAATTAATACTTCCAATAGGTAATGTCTACTGAAGGGAAAATTGGCACTATCCAAATAGCAAAATTCTCCTATATTATCGGTATATCGGCTGAGACTGAGACCCGATTTTACCAAACTATTCGTAAATAATGAGCCATTAAAAAATCTTCTGTTAAAATTGACGTAGACTTATATTTTCAAAATATATAATTATTTGTGAACAATTTTGTGTATAGCATTTTCAGGCAATACAAACTGACTGTACTGTACTGCTTCTGCTGAATAGAAGTATTATTCCATTCAGCAGAAGCAGTCAGCTTGTATTAGAATAACACTTCAAAACAAGTAGTACAAGTAGAGTGACAAACAGGAAAATTAAAAACTTAACATAGTGGTTAATGAAGTACCAATTAATTATAAACAACAAGCTTCTGCCCGCGACTTCATCGGCATAAAAGTCAGAAAATAACACTCTGCACCATCCATTATTTCTCCATGAACACATACTCATAACATCACGCTTGTATTCACCCCAGGGTTAGGCAGAGGTGTACATATAGTACAACCACATTTCTCCAGTAAAACAAACAAAAAAAAAGTTAACACTCACGTCGGTAAAGTCAGAGAAATTAATTGTGAAACTTAACACCCGACCCGCGGACTTTTTTAACCGCGGATATTGCGGACTTTTTTTGAGAACTTTTAAAGGGAAACAATTCTGTCACACATGATTTTGGCGAAACTTTCACCGTTTACGCAGCGCACGCAGCGGAAGCTCTCAAAAGGAAAAAAAAAACCCCGATTTTGAAACATTCTTTATTTATGCTCTGCTCCTATTGGTCTTAGCGTAATGATATATAGCCTTTCTCGATAAATGTACTACCTAACACTGACTCGCACTTGGATCAATAAAATAATTTTCGTAATCAAATCAGTAGGTACTTACAGACATACAAACAAATAATTTTACCTCATTATAATACTTACTAGTTTTGTAAGACATATATTATTATTATGTTTTCCATTTATTTATTTTATTTTCCTGTTTATCCTAAAACTCCTCGACACCGATAGCACAGTATAATAAAGTAAGAGTATTCTATTTTCAGAGAAATCGTCCGAAATGACGTCATGTCAGTGTATATCACGTATATATATAATACAGGATGGAAGGGTAAACACCGTTGTCACTCAAACTATGGGTAGTTGGCTTAAATATAAACATAAAAAACCGAGTAAAAAAAAAATTACGTTATTTTCTTTAACAATATTAAAAAGGTTATTGTCCGACACCGTCCGCAAATTCATGGATATGCGCCCGCCCGAGTGACGTAATCGATCGCTGCCCGTCCTACCTACCTACACAACAACCTTTTCCTGCAAAAATACCTACCTTAGGAATTGCGTGACGATTCTAAAGGTACATCTTTAAAAAAAAAAAACCGGTCAAGTGCGAGTTGAACTCGCGTGGAGAGGGTTCCGTACGATGAATATGTACCGCCGCCGGCCAGCAAGCCGAAGCTGAGGTGGTGAGCGTTAAAACCACCTGCTCCACAGCTCGCAGGCCGCCTATACCATGTTTTTCTTTTTTAATCTGACCCAGTGACCCATTGTTTGTAGTAACTAAAATAACTATGTATGGTACCGGATTGTAGAGGGAAATTTCTGAATATTATTGTATAGACAAGATAGAATTCAACAATAGTGTTGAATTCTGTCTTGTCGTATATTCTTGAATACGTGGACTAAGGTCGAGTGATAGAAGGAATTCCGATATTTCATTTTTTGATTTGTCCTTAATCTTTATATTGTAGTCTCCCGCTATGATAATCTTTTCGTGTGCACTGATAGAATTCTTAATGCATTCGACGGCAATGTTAAGCTGAATATCAATGTCATTCATATTACCAGTTGCCATATTATTAATGTAGTAGCAAAATTCAGATTATCATAATTCATAAATCATTTATTTCTTTGCAAACATAGGTAATTTTTACATTAATATTTTATTATGAAAGTCCTCCATGTTCTGCCGTCACAAAGGCATGCAAATCATGTTTTACAATTTATAACAATACATAATTATACTAAATGTCAAATCGTTTGAATTACAGTCAATGTCAAATTAATATAAAAATGTCAACAATTTTGCAGTAATAAACAATAAAATAATAAAATGTCAAATGGATCATCCCTCTGACGCATTATTTTGCTCATTAGAAACATCCTAAATGGTTCCCACAATGGTGCACGAGTTAAAACTGCCATCGGATTACGTACGTCCTGTATTAGGCTGAATAAAATATAAGTAAAAATATTTTTAAACAATTTTATTAAACTAAAAAGAACAAAATAAGACTTACATAAACAGATAAGTTTAATGTTTTCTTAAAAGATTGAGGCTTATCTTTGTTTAAGAAAACCGTTCACGCCTCAAGCTTTTGAAACATAACAAATCCATATGGCCGAAACACAACGGGGCTATCTCGTCTAGTTAAGGAGTTCGTATGGTGACCTGCCAGATCTCTCATGAGGGCCTGGACTACACCTTAGGCTACAGTACTTTGTAAAACAAAACCAACGACCGCAAACACAATGATACTATTATGTTTGGTTGAGAAGTTTCTTTGATCACTTTTCAGCTCTATCATCAGACCCTGGATGCTACTTTGGGCTATAGTTCTTGTCAGGACAAAACGAACCGGTCCAATTTCCATGGTACTGTCTCGTTTATTTTAGAAATTCCTATGGTCATCTTCCGGCTCTATCATCAGACCCTAGTTCCATCTAGTTTATAAGCACAATACATATCCATATACAATATAAAATTTCGTGTCTGTACTGTGAACCATTCAGGAGTTTTCTCTTCTGAAGCCAATCCTGGATGCAGCAGTCAGATCATGGTGGACTTTAGAATGTTCTATCACAATTAAAGCATATATAATATTTCGTGTCTGTTATGTTGGTCGTTGAGGAGTTTCCTCGTCTGGAGCCAATCCTGGGTGCAGCAGCCAGATCATGGTGGAATTTAGAAAAGAATATCATAATTAAATGCATATATAAAACGTGTCTGTCCTGTGTACCGTTCAGGAGTTCCCTCGTCTCAAGTCAATCCTGGGTGCAGCAGCAAGGTCATTGTGAACTTTAGAACGGACCATGATAATTCAACCGTATATAAAATTTCGTGTCTGTACTGTTGATCGTTGAAGAGTTCCCTCGCCTGAAGCCAATCCAGGGTGCAATAGCTTGATCTTAGTGACATTTAGAACAGACTATGATAATTCAACCGTATATAAAATTTCGTGTCTGTACTGTTGATCGTTGAAGAGTTCCCTCGCCTGAAGCCAATCCAGGGTGCAACAGCTAGATCTTAGTGACATTTAGAACAGACTATGATAATTAAAGCGTATTTAAAATTTCTTGTTTGTGCTGTTGACCGTTGAGAAGTTCCCTCATCTGAAGCCAATCCGGGGGGCAGCAGCCAGATTATGACTGAATTTAGAATTGTCTACCACAATTAAAGCGTAGATTATATTTCGAGTTTGTACTGTGTACCGTTCAGGAGTTCCCTCGTCTCAAGTCAATCCTGGGTGCAGCAGCAAGGTCATTGTGAACTTTAGAACGGACCATGATAATTCAACCGTATATAAAATTTCGTGTCTGTACTGTTGATCGTTGAAGAGTTCCCTCGCCTGAAGCCAATCCAGGGTGCAACAGCTAGATCTTAGTGACATTTAGAACAGACTATGATAATTCAACCGTATATAAAATTTCGTGTCTGTACTGTTGATCGTTGAAGAGTTCCCTCGCCTGAAGCCAATCCAGGGTGCAACAGCTAGATCTTAGTGACATTTAGAACAGAGTGACTATGATAATTAAAGCGTATTTAAAATTTCTTGTTTGTGCTGTTGACCGTTGAGGAGTTCCCTCATCTGAAGCCAATCCGGGGGGCAGCAGCCAGATTATGGCTGAATTTAGAATTGTCTACCACAATTAAAGCGTAGATTATATTTCGAGTTTGTACTGTGTACCGTTCAGGAGTTCCCTCATCTGAAGCGAATCTTGCGTGCAGCAGTCAGATCATGGTGGACATAATTAAAGGGTACATAAAATTTCGTGCCTGCACTGTTGATCGTTGAGGAGTTCCCTCGCCTGAAGCCAATCCTGGGTGCAACAGCCATAAATGATGGAATTTAGAACGGACTATGATAATTAAAGCGTATATAAAATTTGCTGTTTGTACTGTTGACCGTTGAGGAGTTCCCTCGTCTGAAGACAATTCTGGATGTAGTAGCCAAATCATGGTAGAATTTAGAACAGACTGTTATAATTAAAGCTAATGTGTTAGCAGTGAGTGCTTGCCGGCAATGCCGGCGGCATAGTACTATGAAATCGGCAAACAGAATGCTTCGCGGAAGGTACGAGAAGTGACGGATGCCTCGCCTTAGTACGTTGGGCGAGCCCGTTGAACGGCTTTAGTCGAACTAGCAGTAGCAATAAATTATCCCAAGAACTAACTTAACATTGTAGTTGAAAAACCTATTTTCCCATACATTCCAACCGCAAATGTAAGTTTGAGAGATTTACCATGTTATTTTAAGACCATAGACTTCTTATAGGTTTTCCTATAATTTATGAGTAAGGAACCATTCTCTGATTTTTTTTCATAATTTTAGGCTCAGTAGTTTCGGAGATAAGGGGGGGGGGAATGGTCAATTTTCATCTATTTTCGTAAATATCTCAAAAAATATTTGTTTAAAAATTATTTTAAAATAATATTTGAGATTCTTGTAACAATTCCTTTCATTTGATATGTCACACGGTACAATTTGCAAAACTTTTTTTTAATATTTTCTTCTTTGCCCCCCAAAAGTGACCCCATATTCAAAAATCATTTATTTTCGTTTCACATCCGCGTTTTGGTCACAGAAATACATATGTGTATCAAATTTCAAGTTAATCGGCCCATTAGATTCCGAGCAAATTGGCTGTGACAGACGGACAGACAGACAGACAGACAGACAGACACACGAGTGATCCTATAAGGGTTCCGTTTTTGCCTTTTGAGGTACGGAACCCTAAAAAGTTGTGATTTTCCATTGAATTTATGTTCTATAAGCGAAACCAAACCACTGGTTTGAAGGATAACGGTGTTTACCCTAACACCCTGTATACGTACGCATTGTACGCAACAGTGTCGAGTGCGTGGCAGTTACGCACGGACGCGGAAGGGTTACCGAGCGGCCGTAGAAAATTATTTCAAGGTCACTGCCGATATATAGTACTGTTACTTATTTATACTGTACATACATATTACCTACACAAAGCTTATTATGTCATTAGGTAATGGGTGCTAATTAATGCAGCTTCTTTAAAATGTCATTCTCGTCTTCAAATATATTTAGTTGTCTAATAAATTAATAGGTCAGCGACAAACTTTTAGCGTCTAATAAATGATTTTCAAGCGACCATATATTGTATAAAACAAGCTACTGTTAATATGACGCAGCATGGTGATAATTCTTAAGCAACAAAATTTTTGATATGTCTACGCATTGCCAGCTTCTAATAAGTGTATCAACTGCATCTATAAAATAATATCAACGTACTCTAATTTCTTAAAGTCACCTTTATTTTTATACGTTAGCAAATTAATTGATGACTGAATCTACTATATTTGAACATAAAATTACCGTGTTATTGTCATCAAATAATGGTCAATGAAAGCTCTAATTTCATGTATTCGCCTATCTATTTATAATGTTACCATATGTAATTGATGACTTGACAATAGTCAAGTCAGACAATATTTTTATATTGTCATCAAAAACAAACATCTGCAACTCTGTGTTTGTTTGTGTTTGGACACACCTTAGGGAAAATTAAAACTAAACAACCATTTTATTTATAAATCAGATAATTTTAAATGGCAGTAGCATAGGTTTACCTACCTTTTTTTTTTTTTTTCTCGGGGTGGAAATCCTCATGGATGTCCTCCGCCCTGGGGTGGGCGAAGGGGTCTGTCAGACTCTTACTGACTAAAACCACCCCGGTGTTCCCTCGCACACTTGCGTCGGGGGGCTGCGGGAGCAAATTGCGACTTCCGCTGCCCCGGACTGGTGACGGCCCGCACTCTGCGGGCCCCGTCCCGTAGGGGGAGTGAGGTGTGCAAACTCCCCCCGTTACGTCTTAGAGTGGCGCGCGTGGAACACTACGCGCCGCCATCTCGGGTCCTGTGTGATGGGGGGCGACGAATGTCCCCGGATCCGTCGCCCCTGGACCCATTTAGGGGGGCTGGAAGAGGGCGTTATCCGCCCTCCGCCGACGCCCGGTGCGCCTGCTGCGGGCCGGGTGAGTGGACGAGATCTCCCTCTCCCTTTCCGCAGCCTCCTTCTGCGAGATGACTGTCTCGCAGAAGGAAACCACCGCGTCCCACGACTCGGCACTCCCGACCATCGAACGAACGACGGCCGGCAGTGACAAGTCGGCTCCAACTTCTGAAACGAGGGCACGGCGCGGCTCCTCCCACGCGGCACACTCTGCCAATGTATGCCGCGCCGTGTCCTCCCGACAATGGACGCAGTGGTGACACCGAGCGTCCGGCTCCCTGTTTATGCGACACAGGTACTTCCCGAAGCAGCCATGCCCCGAGAGCACCTGCGTCACCCGAAACGACAGGGAGCCGTGCC
Organism: Conistra vaccinii; assembly: GCA_948150665.1. Taxonomy (NCBI): domain Eukaryota; kingdom Metazoa; phylum Arthropoda; class Insecta; order Lepidoptera; family Noctuidae; genus Conistra; species Conistra vaccinii. The sequence continues at coordinate 20,068,867 of OX411326.1, forward strand.
TCCTCCCGAGCCAGTCGTCGAGCACCGGCCGGACCGCCTCGATGGTGACGAGGCCGGCGGTGGGGCGTGAAAGCCTTTCCCGCCATTCCGCCACCAGGACCTCGCGAAGCTGAGACCGACGCAGCTCCATGTGTCGCTGCATCGGTCGCTCGCCCCGCGCTGTGGCTTCCTCGCGCCACCGATGAAGTGACGCGAGCACCTTCGCCTCCAGGTCCCAGGGCGGGGATCCGGCCAGTGCACAAGCCGCCTCGTAGGAGATCGTGCGATACCCCCTGATGACTCTGACGGCCATCGCTCTCTGCGGCTTACGCAATACAGCGATGCTACCGGCCGTCAGGTCAGCCGCCCAGATCGGGGCCCCGTAAAGGGCCATCGACCGCACGATCCCCACGTAGAGCCGCCTACAAGCGGCGCTCGGGCCCCCCAGATTGGGAAGCAGCGTTGACAGCGCCCCAGCAGCACCCAGCAACTTGGGCGCCAACCGTCGGAAGTGGGGCCCGAAGTCCCACCGGCTGTCGAGCACCAATCCTAGGTACTTCATGGTAGACTCGACAGCGATCCGAGTCCCCCCGACCACGATATGTGAGCCGGGTGGCGGCGCCCGCCGGGGGCCATGAAACACCATGGCCTCCGACTTACTAAGGGCCACCTCCAGGCCTAGGCGACGTATGCGGCTCACCACCTGTGAGACCGCAGCCGTCGCGCGCAACGCTGCCTCCCTGTGCGAGCTCCCCCGGGCAGTGACCAGCGTGTCATCCGCATAACACGTCAGGTCTACCCCCGGGCCGAGCTCGCCCCTCAGCACCCAGTCGTACCCGATGTTCCACAGGAGCGGGCCTACAACCGATCCCTGCGGAACACCGCACGACATGCGGCGCTGGTTTCCACCATCACGTCCCATGTAGGTGACACACCTCTCTCATAGGTTTACCTACCTAACCTAACCTCAAAACAGTAAGTTGCTTCTGCATCGTCTCCGGCGCTGCGGGAAGTGCAACCCCTTCGCCCTTACGTAACAAAGGATAGGCACCCATGCTCACCTCCGCAGCTTCGGCTTGCTGGTCGCCTCCAGCGACCAGCCTCAGCCGCTACGGCTCGCACGGGTGCCTATGCTTTGTTACAGCGGGCGGGGGTTGCTCTCCCTCCGCGCCTCCGGTTTTTATATACACTCTAGGGGTAGGAGCCAAAAGACTACGTAAAGTCGGGGTGCCCCGATTCGGTTTTGGAACAGATTCAACCTATTAACTACAAGCCGGTGTATAATGAGGTTGTCGCCTTACGTAATTTCTTTTTAAATTTTATAACTTTAGCGTGTGCACAGTATATTCTTTCGCTTGTGTTGCTAATTTTCACGAAAAAAGAATATGATTTATTAATTTAGTTGTTGAATAAAAAACTTTGATTGCTAATTTTGAGGCTGGAATTTGATTTTATTAGCAGACAGATGTTGAATCTCTAGAATATATAAAGTAGCTCACTTACAACATTAGTCGCTGAGTTATCAATTCAGAAGTAAATACATTTATCGGTAGCTAAGTCATATTAATTTACTTTTGTAAATTGACGCTGGTTTTTTGATATTCTGTTGGAATAGTAAAGATGATGAATTAATATAATTGAAGCTGTTCTATTCGTAGCCTACATATAAAAAAAGACGCTAGGTTGCAGGTGCTAAAGAAAACTTTTGTTGCTGCACTTATTATTTCCCTTAGGTAATTAGGTCACGTAGACACAAGCGGAAAGTCACCAGTATAAAGGCAAACTACTTAATAAATAATCAACCTTAAAACAATATGACATAAGGTGCAGTATTCATTTCAGAGCAAGTTCTTTTAAAATCTCGCTTTTGTGTATGGTCTTTTGTTTGTACACTTCATGCCACTAATAATAGGTATTGTAGTGGAAAAACATGTTCTCCCATACATTCGAACTGCAAATGTAAGTTTGTACGCACAATATTGGGAGATTTACAAAGTTATTTTAAGACCATCGACTACTTATAGGTTTTCTGATATCTAATATAGAACTATTTTCTGTTTATAATTATTTTCAATGGGGGAATGGTCTTTCATCTATTTTCTTAAATATTTTTAAAAGAACTTATTTAAAAAAATTGAGTTCCTCATAACAAGCCCTTTCATTTGATACACGGTACAGTTTAGAACCTTCCTTTTTTACAGTTCCAATTTGACCCTGAAAAGTGACCCCATATTCAAAATTTATTTATTTACTTTACACGTCCGTATTTGGGTCACAGAAATTCATATGTGTAAGTACCCAATTTCAACTAAATTGTTTCAGTAGATTCGAAGCATATTGGCTGTGATAGACGGGCAGCCAACCAGCCAGACAGACAGACAGACTAGTGATCCTATATGGACTCCTTGTTATAAATAATAAAATACATATTTCAGGATTTTTAGTAAACCACCCCTCACCCTTTAAATTAGGGGATGGAAGTTTGTATGGGTTTTCCCAAGTCCCTGATCTATCTCTTATTATAAACAGTAAACCAACAAAGAAAAATACCAGTCGAGAACGAGTCGGACTCGCGCACGGAGGGTTCCGTACCATCATATAAAAATATTTGCGGTGTAGAATATTGCAGTTTTAGGTCAGCGCCATCTCTTGACCGACAGTGGAACAAATGTAATTTTTGTTTATGATTTCTGAAAGGGTGTGTTATTTAGAGACATCGTTTTATTTTACTGTAATCTCTACACACACTTCTATTACATAGAATAATTTCAGATTTTTCTCTATGCAAATTTCGAAGATAAGGGGGAAACGGTATTTTTTTACATGCAAAAAGTCGAAAACTATGCGGCCAAAAGAAATGTGGTTGAGAATGTGCAAATAGAGCTCATTCATATGATACCCCACATGCCCTAGTAGCCCCACTTCGAATTTTTAAGAACCCCGTTCAGTCCTTGCTGCAGAAAAAAAAAAATTTTTGTTTCTTTCTTATTTGCAAAATAGTTGGCAAAATGTCATCTAAAACTATAATTCAAAGGAGAAGGCGACTTCTGGGCCCAGCAGTTAACTAGTTGAAATGTGTATTAAAAAAACCGTCATATTTTTCTAAGGAAAATCACAAAATATGGTACCTGGTTTCTACCTAGGAAGCGAGAAAACTTAAATTAAGTTATGAAACTAAATAATCGATTAAATAATGCCTGAAATGTTAGTAATCGATTACGAATAAATCGGTAAAATCTCAGAATATGTATGAAAATCGAGCACCGAGTATTTTTTTGTGGAATCGATTCATAGCGAATCGATTTCCTTTAATTTCTCTTCTGGCAACATTCCTGCCTGATATCAGTCTGTCACCGATTGACAGATGACACTCGTTCGTTGTTTTTCGTTCTGAGTGCGCACATATTTTCCTTGTTTCATTGTTTATCCCCACGACCTCGGCTTTTATTGGACTATTGACGGATCTTGCATTTCTAAATTACCTGGCTCTCTATTTTGGACAACTGTTTACGCCTATCGATCGGATATTGACGACATGGATCGCTGTGTAAATTGTTTGATTGCGACTGGTCGCAGTAACTCTATTGGCAGAAGAGTCTTGGAAGATGAGGCGATTTTAGCAGTTATTCGTCGGTTGCGTGCATCTAAGCCTGTAAGTTTTTACCAATTTTATATTTTTGGCGACTCGCTGTCCGATCACGGACCATGCCCGGGTCGCGTAATTACAAAAGGGGATGCAACACAGACACCCATAGTCTGTGCTGCATCATGTCGCGTATGGCTTAAAGCAGTAATAGTCCGTCCGAACCCAGCTGCAACACAGAGCGGTCTGTAGTGCAGCCGCATTTGTTTGTATAGGGCAATACAAAGGCGGATGCAACACAGACACCCATAGTCTGTGCTGCATTATCTTGTGAATGGCTTAAAGCAGTATAATAGTCCGTCCGAATCCAGCTGCAACACAGCGCAACGCATTTGTTGTGTTTTTGTGACACCCATAGTTGCATTATGTTACGAACCACTTGAAGCGTTATTAGTACGTTTGAATGCTGCTTCAATACAGTAATCTGTACAGTAGTATAATTTATTTGAAGAATATAATAAAAAAGACAAATACGGTAAAATTACGTTTTATTTTTCATGTAATAAGTATACTTAGGGCCTGTTTCACCACCTACGGTTAAGTTCCTATTAACTTACTTGGCAGATCATTTCATACAAATTCTGTTCTATTTTTGAATTTATTCGGTAAGTAGTGGCTATTCGGACATCGTGAAATAGACCCTTACTCTACTAGTAGTTTCAGGAACACATAAGCGCACACAACACATAGGTCACACATATAGGTCGCATAAACGAGAATATGGCAGCCAAGTTAACGGGGATGAAAATGAAAATGAAAATTTTCGTTATAACGTATACACTCTTCTTGCCGCGTACCGAGTGCTGGCAATTCACATTGAATTTTGGCGTTAAAAGATTCTTCTTTTGTGGCTTCGAAATTTAATATCGTGTACTCCAGTTTACTCCACACAGTATTTATTTTAAAAAGTCATTAATTTGTCTTTATTCAACATTTTACAATAAGATAGGTAATTCACGCACGCACGCACTGCACCGACTCGTCGCTAGGTCAAGGGCAAACTAACATCAAAAAATTCAAAAGTCATAAATAATTGTGTCTTCCGCGATCGGTCTGTAAAGCCGCCGCATTTGTGCGACGTTACCATTCCGAACGCGATCATAGTACAGACACTAGTTACCTAGCGATCTGCAGTGTAGACAGAGCGAGTACTTACCTACTTTTATGCTGTATTGCAGCCGCTTTTGTTAGAACAAAGTCTTGCGGAACCGATCACATTGCAGACAGTCTTCAAATGTCTGTGGTGTAGTCGTGTTTGTAATGCTTTATTCATACGGACGCCTGTCTGTGTTGCATCCCCTTTTGTAATTACGCGCCCGGGTCGCCTGCGCGTTGTGTTCCAAACGCCTCAACGAGCTATCAGCAAGCTGACGGGGCCCCCTTAGAGGGCCAAAGCCTGCCGTGACCCCGGAACGCAAAGGGCTATTGAAGGACACCGTGGATTTTAGTCAGTACAAGTCTGAAAGATCTTCTCACACTGCCGTGGGTAGGAGGACTCATTTGATGATTTGGCTCCACTGTACAATAGGGACCGCGCGTGCGGAGCTTCATATTTTTATTGCGAGTAGATGTCTTCGTATGGAACACTTTTGCAAAATGCCACAGCTAACAAACGCTTAGTTTTCGAGAAAAAAAATCCTAAAGTTTCAATAAATTCAATTAATTTACGTAACAAAATTGACGTTTTACCACAGATAATGTACGAACTTCACTCCTAGGTGGTTCCGTTTTACGTTCAGACTAAGTCTTAGCGGATTTTAATGGTTTTTTTTATTAAATTTGTGTTTTTTTTTTTAAACCACCCAGTAGTAGGAGCCCCGCGAAGCGGGGCTCCGTCGACATAGCTTGACTTGGTAAAAAAAAAGGCAATAAGAACTTAGGATGCAAGAGCGAGCGAAGCGAGCTCGGGACTTGGGGCACCCCGACACGGACAGGTTAGGTTAGAAGGGGATAAAAAAATAACCACCCAGAAGTAGGAGCCCCGCGAAGCGGGGCTCCGTCGACAATGCTTTACAATTTTTTTTTGACCTTGAAAATATCCATCACCTGAGAGGAAATAAGGAAATATACCAAGATTTTAGTATTGTTTGGTTTGACCTTGACTTTTGGGGTGTTGACCTTGACCTTTGGGGTGTTGACCTTGACCTTTGGGGTGTTGACCTTGACCTTAAAGAGGTCATTGACCTCATTATTGCTTGGAACCTAATTTAGACCCGCCACGTAAACTTCCCCACCCTTAATACTCCCACTATCCCACCAATCCCGAAAGAAACTTTTGGCGATTTTTTTCTCAGCACCTATGGTTTTGCTAGATTTGCGGTTTTCAAAATTACACTAAAAAGGGTATAATCTACCAAAAAAAATATACCTACTATAAAAAATCGCCGGTCCCTATTGTACAGTGCTTCCCATGTTGGGACTTGGCTCAAGATGTAGTCCTTGGGAGACGTGCGATTGAAGCAACAACCCAAGTTGGCCATTCCAGTGTTTGTGTCCGCTGCGGTCGTTCACTGTTAGAACAGCGGTACAGCCACCTTCTTAGCAATGATTCTGCTCGTGAATCTGCGATATATAATGTGATCAGAGAGTGGATACTGCTGCTGTCGAAGAGGACGAAATTCAATATTAGGGTATTATTGTAATTGCATTGTAGGTAAAAGGACTGTAGGCTGTTGTGCCCATGGAATGTGCTCAGTTGGGCAAGATACCAAGAAGATATCGTACCCCCTGTACAATTCTTAGACGATATTCTCCTAATTATTGAAGATGAATAATACATATTTTAGTCATATATTTGTGTTTTATTTTATATCCTCCTGTCCCTTTTTTAGTTTTTAAAAGGTAGGTGCCTACTGCTTCACAGTGCAGGATATTGGAGGAAGAAATTATCTTGTCTTCGACTGTAGCGACTGTCCTGGGCGCGAGAGAGCCAAACTTGTCAGATCTTTGACTCTTTACATGCATAAAACCATAACACAACCAAAGCCATTCAAAAGTATTTCGTATAAAACATAGAAAACTGCAATGTTATAATATAACCTCACTTTTACTATATTTCATATAACTTGATTCCTGGATAGCCAAATTTCACCAAATTTTCAGTGAGGCCTTGTTATTATATTCTCTTACAAATAAGGCTAGTTTAATTCAGTTAACACCTGGGCCCAGGAATGTATGGAGTAGTTCCCTTCTCCTTTCAAGTTAATAGAATTAAAAGTTCTTGATATTTACATCCAGCTGTGACAGACAGATGGAGAGACTGAGTCAGAAAGCGGTAATGGACGTGAGATTCCAAGTAGACCAGATTCCACGTACGCCATTTGCCAGCTAGGACATTTTCCAACTAGGTCAGATTTTAAGTTAATAATGGTTTCTGGTACACTTGCTTCCATTATATTCATCGCACCACGTCTGCGAGACTTCTTTCTTTGGTGGCACGAACTCTAAGGGGCCGCCTCCACGAGAGAGAGAATCGCAACGGATCCGCGCTTCTATGTCGGGTAATCTCCACGAACGAAGATTATTCTGCTTATTATTATTTACATGGCTTAATTTTTTAGGGGTATGAGGAACAGGGTGTAATGTCCACTCATCCTCTATAGAAAAGGGAGGATCCTCCGACCAGACGGGTGTTGTGTCTGGCGGGCCACTGCCCAACGATAGATGTCGGGTTCTTGTATATTATGTCCTGTATCCTGTAACTTTAATTGCGCGTCTCAGGATTTTGTGTGACGTCAGGTTTATGATGCGTAGTTCGCATGTGGCGATGTAGATGCCGCCACAATTTCATGTCGGAAAATAATGACACTGACTGTACCAACTCAAAATGTGACTTAGTTGGAATCTAACGTAGTTGGAATCTGACCTAGTTGGAATCTGACCTACTTGGAATCTGACCTTTATCGCCAAAATCCTCTACACCAATACATCGACGGCTATCGGGCCGGAACCGGCCGAGTCACATATTTTAAAACCCACCCATGTTCCTTCAGTTGCCTGTACGTTGCCAGGGGCCACGACCCTTTCGGACTTTCCCGCAACCCCGGCAGGCATCGGCCCTAGCGGACCCCGTCAGTTGCGTTGACGCATAGAACACAACGCGCCGTCGACCCGAGCTTGGTCCTTGTCGGACGGCAAGACGACGTCCCATTGCTCACCCTCCCTTAGCTACTGGAAGATTGTAACTCCATTCTTCTCATGAATACCTGATGCAAACTAGGAGGGTTTTAGGAATGATTAAATAAATTAAAATACTTTTTTATGTTGGTAGGTACCTAAATCTATTATATTTCTAAGATAGTTTTACAATAAGTTGATCTAAATAGTTACAGGAGGCGGCTTTAATTATTTAGCATAAATTATTAAACAAAAACACGAAGGCCTCCTCCAGCATTTTCCAGTCTGCTCTTGTTTGAGTTGTTCTATACCATAATGGACCTGCAATCTTTTGGATGTCATCAGACCAACGTTTCCTTTGTCTTCCTCGTTTTCTCTTTGTTTGGAATCTAGGCGTCCACTCCGTTATATCTTTTGTCCATTTGTTCCTATTCTCTCTCATCATGTGACCTACCCACCTCCATTTGAGTTTTTTGGTACTGACTACAACATCTTCAATTTTAGTAATGTGCCTTATATCTACAGCTCTTTTCCTGTCTCTCTTTGTAGAGGCCTTCGTGTCGCAGAGACACGCCGACGCCCAATAACTAATCAACTAACTTATCTACTTAGATTATTAATTAAATAACTTATTTATTGTTAAATAAAAATTAAAATGTAAAATTCTATAATGTAAGATATAATATTGAAATTTTTTGTTGGCAATAAAGGCTTAATAATAATAATTAAACAAAAACAATTACAATTATAATTACGTAGGTATATGGTGGTAAGCTGAAAATTATATACTTTATTTTAATTGTGTAAAATAAAGTAAAGGTATACTAACACATTATTTAAAAAAAAAACAAAATATTACATTAATATTTTGGTGATTTAAGACCAGCGCATATCGGCGGATGGCAGGACAGGGTTATTTCAAATTTAACAACGTAAATTCATACGTGTTTGATGGTAACAAGATTCCAAAGCTCCGACCACGGAGCATCAAAGGGGATTTGACTCTGCGGTTTTGAAGAGCGCGCTGGAAGATACCGCGGCAGGACGCAACGACATGCGGCAGGTTGCAATGGCATGCGGCGGGATGCGAAGGGATGCGACGGTATGCGCCGGAGTCCGCTACCATACAATCGCTGGGGAGCGGCAGTGCAAGCGGGAGAGCACTCCGCATTTACAGTAGTGCGCCGGCGGCCATTAACGGCATCGCAAATCATCAGTGTGCGCTGGCCGTTGGCATATCCTCCTCGATGCCATCCCCCGCAGTCCGCCGGTGTACGCTGGCCTTTAGTAGGTATTCAATCTATCAATCAACTCAGCAGTATCGCAGTCCCCTGCTGGACATAGGCCTCTCCCAAGCTGCACCACAATACCATGTCGTCCGCTTTCCGCATCCAGTCTGTCCCGGCCACTTTCTTAAGGTCATCGGTCCATCTAGCCGGGGGCGTCCCACGCTACGTTTGCCGATACGCGGTCTCCACTCTAGGACTCTCCACTTAGGATCCTTCTATGACTGAAACGAACGTATTAAAAAAAAATTGACTCAATTAATTGATTTTATCGCAAGCTACAATGTTTTCAGGTTTCATACATTGACGGACAGGAATTTTTTTTCAACTAGTTTGATGCTTTTTCATTTCTGCTGCATTAAATCAATTGTTGAAAAGTACAGTATTAATCTCCATTTAATCATCTATACAATGGTATATTATAATTAAGTAGGTTCTGTGTACTAGCAGGAGTGTAACAATAAGGTACCGGCGGTAAATAAGAGCCACCATAATTGAAACTTAAATATTGAAAAAAATAAGTGAATTTGAAATAGAAATCAGGAATATTATTGAACATTATTTATTTGAGATCTCAAAACAATGCCTTAAAGGATAGGTTTTAAACATTTTGTGAACAAAAATAAACTTTAAAAAATCCTTTACTACGGACCTTAATAAACTCAGGTGGTCTATTAAGGTCCGAGAATAAATTAAAAGAAACTAATCTAATATAACATAAAATAAATTGTTTTCCTCTATAACTCAACAAAATTAATATTTTCAGACAAAATATTTAACAGTTTACCATTAATCATATAAAAAAAACATATATCGGTCCTTATAAAACTCAAGGAATAATTATTTTGTAACAAAAAGATGTTATTTATGTAAAATCAACAAATTTATAATTTTTTTAGATAAAAACCTCTTAACCAAAAATATAGGTTTAACAAAAATTTAAAAACAAATGCTTATTTTTTGCCTTGGCCTTTATTATAATAATGAAATAATAACAAGCACGAAAAATCTAAATAGAATTATGAGATCAACATTATCAATGGTCGGTGGATTCGCAATAATATCATTATTAACTATTAACATAGTTAATCAAATTAGATCCTTAATTTTAACCTCGGTTAGGTTAGGTTAGGAAGGAAGGAAGTGAATAAGGGCTGGCCCTTATTCACTGCCTTCCAGGTGGCCCTTATTAGCAATGGCGTCACTTTTTACAAAACTTAATTTGAAAGTTGGAAAATATCAACAAAATAAAAGAAACTATCTTGATTCGACAGCTCCAATATCCACTTTACAGTAAATAGGTGATCACTTCTTGTAAAATACACTATTTTCTTTCTAATGAATGTTCTTGCACCGGCAATTTTTTTTTTACTGCGTCGTCGACCGTCCCCATTGAGTTACTGGGGACAAAAGTGACAAAATAGCGGCGCTTACGTCGACGCGCGCGCGTGTAATAGCAATACTATTGGTCCTTTTTATGTATGCGAGAGATCTAACCTATAAAACTATTGAATATGTGTTATTTCTCTGATGGTCCTTAATAGCCGCTGGCCCTTATTTACTGCAGGTACCTTAATAACAGTTGCAGAAATGGGTCAAAAATAATTTTTCAATCGCAGAGCACACTCATTAGAGTGTGCTCTACGATCTTCGCATTATGAGTCGCGCAAAATATTTATAATTATAAATCATTGGTTACTTGAATTTAGTGTTCATCAACAAACTTGTGAATAATTATTTTTAGAAGGAAGAAAGAAAAATATTTTATTTAGGACACGCACAGGAAATACAAAACAGCAATTGTAAAAACATAATAAACAAGAAAATATAAACAAAACGGAGTATTTGTGAAATTTACAAAATATAATCACCGGTATTTAATAAAGAAATAATAAATACCGCAGCGCTGGTACAACAATAATTATACATCAATAACTGTTGGTCGGCAATCAACAGCATTACAATTATTTATTTCGTGCATATTGATAATATCCTGAGTCCTATTTCTTGTTGATAACGACATTTGTTGAAATTTATTTACAAAAAATTCATACCATACTTCTCGGTTACTCTTTACAACAATAAAAAAGACGGATAATACAAATGCATTAAAGTTCATTAAAACAATATCTAAAATAACCATTATTATCGTCGCATAAACTATTTCAAATACACTTAAAGCAAATTCAGACAACATAATGACGTCGGTCAGTATAAATATCAAAGTAGCGATGTATAAGCGACGCCAGATGTTAATAGCTGTATTTGTGCTCGAGTTAAAACTACGAAAAAGTGAATATACAATTATGATGTATAAACAACAGTTGACAATCAACGCTAAAAGAGAACTGCCCCTTTTGAAGATTGGAAAAAAATTAAGGGAACTTTTGAATAGCATATTCATTAGTACCGTTACTAAATCAGGTAAATAATAAAATATAGAGATCAAAATGGTTGTTGTTACAAAAGACACTCCCCAGGCAAAAAGGGTACTTTTTAAATATCTTCTGTGGACATGTCCATCAAAAACTTTCACAAAATCGACATAAAACAAATGACATATAACTAACAACCAGTGATCCTTTACAGATATTAAATAAGCAAATAGACACGTAAAAAACGTTTGAATCCATTTATTTTGAGTTCTTATTATATTATAAGGTAGCATGATTGTTGAGAAGTTTAGAAGAAAGTTTGTTATTATTGCATTTAAGAACACATAGTTTCTATAATTACGGAACTTCTTTATAATGCACCATGATGTTACTCCGTACACTGAAGCTACTAGTGTCACCACCAACTGGCTGATTTTTACAATCTCTTCGAATTTAAATATTAATTTCCACTGGATATCATCACTGTCTGCGTCATATGCGCTAGTATCGTTGTAAGACATATTTAGCGAATTTCACTTGAACAGGTTTGTTCGAAGCACTTTTATTTTCACAATACATAATATTATTTGTGAACCACAAACTGACTAGTATTACTTCTTAAACAGTTCATGGATCAGATGTATCTAGACACGCGGCAGCGTGTCAAGCCAAGATCAAGTCAAGAACTGGCGACGCAGCAGCCGTGTGTTTATAATAACGCTACAAAACTAACGCACCAAGGTGTCGACATAATAGTACAAACAGGAAAATTATTAAAAAAACTACGGTGATTAATGATGTACCAATTAAATAAAAACAACAAGCTACTGCCCGCGACTTCATCCGCGTGGAAGTCAGAAAATAGCACTTTGCACAACCCATTATTTCACCATGAAATAAAGTTCAAATTCACGTCGTTAAAGTCAAGGTTAAAACTTTACACCCGACGTCAATTTGCTTAAAACAATGATTTACCTGACCGTACTACCTATTCATTTATTGACAGATTGTAACTCTATTCTTCTCATGAATATCTGATGCGAACTAGGAAGGTAATTAATGATTAAATAAATTGAAAATACTTTTAATTTTGGTACCTTAATTAATTTTATTTCTGAGATAGTTTAACAATAAGTTGATATAGACTGTTGCAGTATCTGGCGTTAATTACTGAACACAAATGATCAATAAAACAAATATAATTATAATTATGTATATTATGTATATAATTATGTATATTACAGAACTATAAGAAATATGAAAAAACACTAAAGAAAACAGTTATAACAGCAAAGAAATTACAGTATATTAATAAAATAAAAAAATCAAATAACAAAGTTAAAACTATGTGGAGTATTATAAATGAAAGAACAAATAAGAAAATAAAAAGGGAAAAATATAACATTAAATTACAAATAAATAATATATTATGTCACTGAACCTAAACAAATTGCTAACTTTTTTAATAGCTTCTTTGCGTCCATTGGCGAAGGTAGCAACAAAACACGTGGCAATGGGCCGCGAGGCTCCCCAGTGCTCTGCCCCACAGAAAATACCATGTTTCTCAGCCCAGTAGACCCCGGTGAAATAAACACATTATTAAAAAATCTAAAAAGTAAAAAAAGTCATGGAATAGACGAGTTACCACCAAGCTTAATACGACAATGTGCAAACGAACTTACCTTACCTTTCTACTTGCTAGTAAATCAATCTTTCGAAGACGCCGCTTTCCCGGACTACCTAAAGAAAGCCCTTATAAAACCTATCCACAAAAAAAACTCGAAAACGGATGCAACTAATTACCGCCCAATAGCTCTTTTACCAACCGCCTCAAAAAATTTTGAGAAAGCAATGTGCAATCGAGACTCCTTCTGCGAAAAATATAAAATATTTAACGAATGCCAAAACGGCTTTCGCAGAAACAGATCAACTATTCTAGCAATTTATAAATACATACAGGAAGCTTTAAATATATAATAAATGACAAAAAATACGCCGTAGGTTTACTATTAGACATGACCAAAGCTTACGATAAAGTGCAATATGACATACTATAAATAAATTACAGGGTATAGGGATCCGCGGTAAAACTCATGAATGGTTCAAATCCTATTTAACAAATAGAGAACACCAGGTCAAAATTGAATTTTATAATGAAAATGCCAAAGAGATACAAAATATTCGGTCTGACAGTATAGCAATTAACGCCTCTATTCCCCAAGGGACTGTAATTGGGTGCCTCCTTTTTCTTATTTACATAAACGACCTTCCAAAAACCATAGAAGGGCCATGCGTATTGTTTGCTGACGATATATCGCTTCTAACTTCTTGCCGGAACAATGTAGGCTTGAGCGAGGACCTAACCACTATACTAAATAAATCAATGACTTGGATGAACGACCATAACCTCGAAATAAATTTTTCTAAATCCAAAATAATTCCCTTCCACCCCCGTCAAAAAACCCCACTGGACATTAATTTCACTTACAACGGTAAAACAATAGAAGTCGTGCATGAATTTACTTTACTTGGCCTGGATATAGACACAAACATTAATTGGAAATCACACATCAAAAAGATAAAATCAAAACTATCCAAATTTGCATACGCCCTTCGTGAAGTCAAAAAGACCACTAACCTTAAAACTGCACTTGTTACATATTATGCCTACGCATATGCATGGCTTAGCTACGGCGTGATATTGTGGGGAAACAGCACAGATGCACCGACACTTTTCACATTGCAAAAAAGACTTATAAGAATCCTTGTAAATATAGAAGACACCGACAGTTGCAAACCTCATTTCCAAGAACATAAAATACTTACCCTCCCTTGCCTATACATTCTAGAAATATGCAAATTCGTTCGAAATTACCAGCACTTTTACACGACAAGAGAAAACATACAGTCTAAATAATACATTACGCCATAAAAATAGGTTAAACTTACCAGGCTCTAAGTTGAAAATGCACTCAACGAGTACACTAGTCATGTCAATTAAAATATATAATAAATTACCAGAATTAATCAAAAATGAACAAAAATTGAATACATTTATAAATAAATTAAAACTATTCCTATTATCTAAATGCTATTATGATATTAATGATTATTTAAATGACTAAAGCTTAATATTTCGGAAACGGATAACTTAATCCAAAAATGGTGTTCACACACTCGTAATATTCTTAAACGACCTTTCCAACGACATCCCACAATAAGTGCTAGACGAGAAAAAAAAATTCCCTCTTTACGAGGTAGGAGTAAAAGATACCCAAAAAAAAACAATTGTCTTGATTTTATTTTACTTTGTCGGCGTAATAAATATATACACCAATGCGAAATTACAACTTTCTAGTACTTAGAGTCTCTGAGCTAAGCCGCAGACAAAGAAATATACTTAAGGTACACGTAGCTCGGTTCCTCCGGGATGAATTTTGATGGTGTCATAATAAAAAATATTCAGTTTTATTTGCTCTTTTAAGTAATACACATTTAGTGGCTGGCCGAGCTGGGACCACTATCGCCCACCATCCAAGTTTTATAAAATAATTACAATAAATAGGTACTAATTAAGTAAACCAAATGAAAAGCCCTCTTCCTCTCTCCTACTTTTGCTGTGCCCGACAATGATCATATTTTGTTAAACCTACCACCTAAGTTCACATGTGGAAGCAATAAATATATTGAGTATTGAGTATATGTATAAGAGTTGTATATGAAGAGAGTAGTGGTGGCCCAGTGGTAACGGCCCCGACTTACGAGTTGTAGGTCGTTTCAAACCCAAGCAGGCGCTTTACTTTGTGTAAATAATTTCATCACCACTGCTCTCAAAACGGTGAAGGAAAACATCGTGAGGAAACCGGCATGCCATAAACCAAAAAAAAAAAAACGAATGCATGTTGTGACATCTACCAACCCGCACTGGGCCCGCCTAGTAGATTACAGCCTACTCCCTCTCACAGAGAGGAGGCTTGTGTCCCAGCAGTGGGAACATTAATAGGCAGATTATACACATGTATGTATGTATAAGAGTTGTTTATGGTGGTAGATTCAAGACGATATGATTTTTATACAATATTTATATAGGTATTAAAGAAAATAATAAAGAAATACAATTTATATAAATGTGTACCGGTTATGCAATATTTTGGTGATTTAGTATTTAATGTTTCTATTCTTTTATAAAAACATTGGTTATTATAATTGTTCATCAACCACCATTAAATCATTATTTTTTAACAATTATACATCAAGAACTATCGGTGGGCAATCAGCAGGATTACAATGATTTATTTCATGCATGTTGATAATGTGGGTCCTATCCCTTGCTGCTAACGATCTTTGTCTAAAATGTACAAAAAATTCATACCATACTTCTCGGTTACTCTTAACAATAATAAGAAAAATTGATAATACAAATGTATTAAAGTTCAATAAAACAGTTTCTATATAATTATATCCTCTATCCAACACATTAAATACTTTTAAAACAAATTCAGACAGCAAAATGACGTCGCTCAATAGAAATATCAATATTGCAATGTACAAGCGACGCCAGGTGTTAGTAGCTGTATTTGCGCTCGTGTTGAAACTACGACAAACTGAATATACAATTATGATGAATAAACCACAGTTGCATATCAACGCTAAAATTGGACTGCCGCTGGCGAAGACTTCTTCTAAATCAACGTATTTATTGAAGTCTACTGTTATATAAAATAAAATAAAAAGCAAAATGGTTGTTGTTACAAAAGACACTCCCCAGGCAAAAAGGGTACTTTTTAAATATCTTTTTTGGACATGTCCATCGAAAACTTTAACGAAATCTACATAAAACAAGTGACATATAACTAATAACCAGTGATTCTTTACAGATGTTAAGTATAAATATAGACAAATTCCAAACATTGATAAAAATATACCAGACGTTTCCGTATACTTTGCGTAATATCCGGCTATAATTTGGAGAAAAGTTGCAAAAATTGCACTTAGAAACACAAAGTTTCTATAATTACGAAACTTCTTGATGATCCTCCATGACGTTACTCCGTACACCAACGTTATTAGTGTCAGCGCTAACGTACTGGCTCGTACAATCTCCCAGACTTTTATTTGTAACAACAAACTTTCATGTTTTTTCTCTGCATCTTTATCTATTACAGGATATGCTTCCACTATGTAATACGAATCGTTTGCAGACATATCGAATTTCACTTCAACAGATTTGTTGATTCACTATTTAAAAAATATATTTTTTGTGAAAAACTTGGCTTGAAGCACTTTCAGGAAAACTTTCAGGCAATACAAAATAGACTTGTGTTGCTCTTGACACAGTCAATGGAACATAAGTATTATAATAACGCTACGAAGCTAAAGTACCTAGGTGTGGAGATGATACTGTATGTATTGTGAGAAACAGGAAAATTAAATTTGCGTTCTATCCAATTATAAACTACTAGCTTTCTGCCCCTGACTTCGTCCGCGTGGAAGTTGTAAAATAGGACTTATAGCCGTGATATATTTAATTTTTTCTTGTTTGGTACTGAAAAGCGTATATACATATAATTATATTAAATGCTCATCATGCCAATCCTATTTCGTTGGCATGATGAGCATTTAATAGATATTAAATTTTTAAGATTGTTATTTTAAACCCAAAAAATGCGCTTAAACTTCACCACTAGAATTATTATTTTAACTTAAGAGCGTTTACGACGTACGGCATTTCATACAAACTTTCAAGCCCTTGTTTTTCGAAATGAATGAACCGATCTTAATGAAACTTCATACGCATAAGCAGGATACAAAGTTCTAAAAAGTTAGTTAGGAACATTTTCGAAATGTCTTATTTAAAAACAGATAACTGGAAATGTCTGTTTCTATGGAAATTTAAAATCGGTCTAATTTGGCTGGCTTGATAAAACAACAGCTTGAAAGTTTTTATGAAATGCCGTACGTCGTAAACGCTCTTAAAATCTATAGTAACCGTGTATCTAAAAAAAAATCACAGATTATGCATTTCTATTGATGCTATAACAACAAATAATAAATATAAAAAAACACGATTCTTGTATAGAGACAGATAACTGGAAATAATAAAGATAATACAAGAAACTTGTTTTTTTTAATATGAATATTTTTTTTTTATATGAAGTTAGTGTTAAATATTGTACAGTAAGTACGGAACCCTTCATGTGTAAGTGCGGCTTGCACTTGGCCAGTTTTTTCTTCAACTTAATTTAAAAATGCAGTTATTCTGATTTTAAACTAAATACAAAATTTTAATCAATGTCAGTGTAACATTGGTTAAGTAAGTAAGTAAGCAAGTAGATCAAGTAGTTCCAGAGATCAGTAAAACATAATATACAAACAATTTTGCCTAACTAGATTATATATAATATTAGTTTCGAAAGACATAATATTATTATGTTTCCTATTTATTTTTCCTGTTTATCCTATTATTCCTGGACACCGATAGGTATACACTTTACCTACATAAAGCTAATTACGTCATTAGGTAATTAGGTCACGTAGTCACAAGCTTGCCGGCATTGGTCAGTGGATGGGTGACCATCTTTACATAACGAGACTCCTCCGTGCCACGGAAAGCACGCCTTTGGTCCCGGCTGTCATTCGTGGATCAAGAATTTACCTGGAGAACTGTGAATAACCCTTCCTTTTGGCTTTGTCGTAGTCGGGTAAAAAAAATCAAGCTCGTCCAACTTTTATTAATAACGAAACATACCTATAGGACCTGTCCTATTACCGACAAACAAAACCGTCACCCAGACTTTGCCTTTCCAGACTTGCGCCAATTCTTTTTTCAATTTTTTTCCACATACAGCCAAAAATAAGCCTAGTTATTTTTTCAGCCAACAAAGTAACATGTCCAGACATCCAAAAAGCAATCAAAACTTCATACAGTGTAATAAACCGCACGTTATGCTTCACACAGTTTTCCTTTGTTTGAGGACTAATTACATCCGCACTGATTGAGCAGACCTGTCCCTATCGTTGTAATTTGTTTAGGGCTGAAGAAATTAGCCCTTTGTGTCGACTGTATGTGTTTTTGTGTGTGGGGGTGGTTATTGTAGCGTAACTTGTATGGTGGGCGATTGGATTGCAAGCTACCTCATTTTGGTATGAGGTGGAGTGCATATAGCGATGCAACTTGACCCGCTTCAACGACACCAGAGGCGACGATAAACGACTTTTAATGTTTTTATACTGAAAATCACGTCTAAACGAGTACTGTTAATGATTTGGAAAAAATATAATGTAAAATTAGAGCATTGTTTTTGTAACTTAATATACGAATATTTTTGATTATGTTTATATTACATAGTGAAATTAATTTGCAAAGTTATATCTAACGCGGATAAAAAACTGAGAATTATGCAAAATCTATCAATCGTATTTTTCTGAAACCTTCACCACTATAAAGATACTTTTAATCATTGATATTTTAGTATAGGTACGTATTTTATTGAAATACCTTTTCTTTTATGGATAATTAATTAATTTGTCCTTGATGGGCGAGTCCTATTACTGGCTGGGCGTACGACGCGTTGCGTGAGCTCAGTACAGAACACGCAAGCTAACCACTGTAGGTCACTGGCATACAGGATGGAAGGGTAAACACCGCTGTCACTGAAACTATGGGTAGTTGGTTTAAATATAAACATAAAAATCCGAGTAAAAAAAAAATTACGTTATTTTCTTTAACAATATTAAAAAGGTTATTGTCCGACACCGTCCGCAAATTCATGGATATGCGCCAGCCCGAGTGACGTAATCGATCGCCGCCCGTCCTACCTACCTACACAACACATGAATAAATACAATACAACCTTTTCCTGGCTTAAGACAGGCAAAAATACCTACCTTAGGAATTGCGTGACGATTCTAAATGTACATCTTTAAAAAAAAAGTTGTGAGTTTCCATTGAATTTATGTTCTATAAACGAAACCAAACCACTGGTTTGAAGGATAACGGTGTTTACCCTAACACCCTGTATATCTGCGTCTTAAGTGCTAAGCAGTCAGCGCTAGCAGTGATAGCCTACTGGTGATACCGTAGGACTGCCAAGTCATAGGTCTCGAGTTCGAACCCAACCCCAGAGGTGACTTTTCGGATTCTTGTGCGTATTGCATATTATCATTTGCTTTAAAACGGTGAAGGAAGACATCGGGAGGAAACCGGTATGCCTGAAACATATTTACTGACGGCATGAGAAGCCAAGTCAGAGGCCCATGAGTGGCATAAGAACTCTGACACCAACACGCGTAGCTTGACAGCTCGACGGAAGAATAGACAAATAACAGATTGTGATTGTTTATCTATCATTTTGTCTATTCTTCCGTCGACAAAACCCGTTTTTATTGTGGTCATGCTAAGCGTGCAGGGAACCATACGAGAAAGAAGAAGTAAGAAAGAAGAAGCTCTAAACGTCTGTTTCGCTTATTCGTTTGCAGATGACGGAGAACGAATGACGTTTTATTAGGTATGTTTGACGCTGGCTAATATTGTATGAAGTACCTTTTCTTCACAAATACACAAGATAATTGAAACACATAACTGAAATACTCACACGGGGTCATTGTACTCATCATTATGAACATTTTATATTTATATGTTTTTATAGATTTGGTTAAAAACCCCACACTAAATATAATTTCCTCTGCAATATGTTCAAGTATTATCTACCTACATTCGTCGATCGGTAATAGATTCAGCCACGTGAAAATGGTTCCAATCCGTTCATTAGTAGGCAGCAGAACTGTGTTAGAATTCTAGCTTAGATCATCGCCAGTTGGATAAGTTATAAGTAGTACCTATAATTATGTCCAATTTGGCCACGTATATTTTTTAAGAGAGACTATTCATTTTGAATAAACTAGCTGACCCAAAAGACGTCGTCTTATCCAAATTAAATAAAATCTGTCAAGTGCGAGTCGGACTCGCACACGAAGGGTTCCATACCATGTCGTACAAGATTTAACACTATGAATTTTTGTAATACTTTCGTAAAGGTAACAACAGAGGCGCTATAAAAAAACAAAGATTTGTAAAGAAATTGTCTAATTTTAATGAGAAAATGTTGTTGGGTTAAAATATAGGTGTAGGAGTATATTTCATTTATTTTAAGAGAAAAATATTAAGTTAACTTTATCCAGTAACATGCATTAACTAAAGTCAAAGTTATTTATTTGCTACTAACATAGTATTAGTAGGTATAAATAGGTATATATGGTAGGTAAGCAGGTAGATATGTAGGGTAGGTAGGGTAGGCTACCTACCCTGGTAAGAAGGGTAGGGTAGGTAGGTAGGGTAGGTAATTAGGTAGAAATAGGTAATTAGGAAAGGTAGATGCGCCGTAGATAAGTACTTAGTGCTAACCGTGCGAAGCCAGGCCGGGTAAAGCTAGTTACTTATAAATAAAAGGATTTCTCTTGCTACATCAGACTATATTGTACAAAATAGAATGTAAGTAGTACGCCAAATTTTAATTATAACTGTGCGTTTGCACTGGCGAAACATTCACAACAAAACATGTTGGAATCTCTATTTTCTGTCAATTTTTCATACAATGTTTCGTCGTGATGTTTCGCCAGTGCAAACGCACGGGTCAATACAGGTATTTATTTACGTTATTTTTGATAGTCATACAGAAATCTATTATTTCTTACTTATTATTTTAACACATCCCATCGGACTATGAGAGTGAGGGAAGAGAGAGTGCACTCGTGTCTGCGCACACACTTGTGCACTATAATATCTCCCGCGCCGAAGGCCAGTCTCCGTTGAGATTGGCCGCCATGACCGAATATTTTTACACCAATAATTTTTCTCAATATGAAATTGTATCCACAACGGTTTAAGCTAGGTAACTGAATAGTACACTGTATGTGCCAGCATTCATTTCAATATTACTGAATATATTGTCTATTGGAGTGTAGTTTTAACACGAGGTACACACATCAACACCGTCTAGGGATACTTTGAAAAAAGTCGATAAAGTTCTTAAACTCAAAAAATACTGGCCGGTTTTAAAATCTTGTGAAGAAAGTTTATTTTGTAGACCTTTTTGGATGATCGAAATTTAAATGATCGAAATAGTATATGCTGCCATGATAGTAGGTACTTACTAATTCCATGTCATTACTCCGACTATTAAATAGTTATCTGTGGAATTTATATCGCATAATATTAGCATGAAATACAAAATTATTACTTTAAGTTGCAGAAAATCGCCCATATTATATAAAATACGTTATGAATCGGCGTTTTTAGTATTTGTTGATTATAAACAGTATATGTTACATGATACACACAAGTTTCTAATTCCTAATTTGTTTAGTTGTTGAGATAGAGCTCGTACAAAAATGGTCTAAAACAGACAACTTCTACGGCCCCCTAATTCATCATTTTTGAAGATAAAAACAAATAAAAATTATATTTATTCTCTACTCGATGAGCTCTAGAAAATGATACCCCACATGCCAGGGTCAGATAAGTTTTTTTTCAAAATTTAAATTTATTGTATGGGGTCGCCATACAATAAAATTAAATTTTGAATCAATTAAAATAAAATGGGTGCGGGTGAATCTGCGGGCAGAAACCAATAATTATGTAGAAAAATATCCATTGCGTTTTTTATGCGACTGTACATGCGCCAAATTTTGAATGCGCGGTTTCTACTGTGACTTCTTGTATTCTTTCCACCGATTGTGCTTCATTTTTTTTTTGTGAATATTTTAATTTTTTTGATAAATATCATTTTCTTGAGCAATATTGTCATTTTAATTGCATTACATTTGTAAGTTGTTCACTATGGGAAACTCATTTCGTCGGAGTATTCGTTACTGTTCGATTCTTCTGCGGTATTTACGTTGGCAGTCATTGAGAGAAGTTAGTGAACATGTCTACAATACTCTGGCTTCTTGGATTTCTCCAACACCGGTAAGTCATAATTATAGCACAGGACCTACATAATAATTATTATGATCATAATATTATTATGTTTATTATACAAAAAGACAAAAAGTCACTAAGAGATTCGATACTAAACCTAGATTTTGAGACCTAATTTTCCGTGTAATGCCGAGAATCATGATAAAATAGTAATTTACATTTGAAAGCCCTCAGATCACTCTCTAAATTAAACCATAAATCTTTGAGTCTCAGCATGTTTCGTACCGATACTAGGTTCCTTAGTCGCTTGGTCAATCTCTTTTATTTTTATTTTTGACTTTGTAGTGTCTTTTTTGGAAGTCGGTTGTTCTTTTTTTGTAAAAAGTTTTTATTTTGCACTTTTTAGTTGTGGTACCTATCCCATACAAATTCGAATACCACTAACCTGCTATGTAAATAACAGTGATTCGAAGTATCATTATATCATCCATATAAACTAAGTGGGAAAAATACGTATTATTATTGCAGCTAACTCAAAAACTATCCAAATAAAGTTAATAAAATTTATATGGGACCACCTCGGGAGCATACCCTTTCAAACAAAAAAACAATTTTCAAAATCGGTCCACAACTGTCGGAGATATCGCGTAACAAACATACAAAAAAAAAAAAAAAACAAACAGACGAATTGAGAACCTCCTCCTTTTGGAAGTCGGTTAAAAAGTTATGACAAATTAAATTGCCATAAAGAAATATAGGATATCATATTTTTTCTCAACTTAGTGCATGAGTGGTGAGAACTACGCGTAACTACATGTGTAAATTACTAATCTCTTCGGACTCGGCGCGAAGTATAATTATGATAGAACTTCACGTACAGGTAAGTTCGTTTAATCATAAATTATATAGCCTATGACACTCCCACAATTAAGACGAATCTAACGACACCTCATAATGTTAAAATCCATCAAGCCGTTTAGGCTATAGAGCGTGCTAAAGAAATAGACATACATACATACAGTTCGCGTCAAATAACTTTGCCGCTCTGAAGTAGGCTACAAATGACTGCGCAGTAGTCAATCTGCCTTCAAAAACAGTAGTGCGCATGCTAGCGCGCATGCGCAACCTAACTTCAGAGCGGCACAGTTATTTGACGCGAACTGTACATACTCTCGAAAAACATTACCCTCCTTCTGGGGCAGTCGGATAAAAAATAAGAAAAGGGGTAGCAACTCTTAAAAATACAATAATTTCAACTTGGCCCAACTGGCTGTGGAGCAGGACAGGACCAGTATAAGCCAAGCATTTTTATCTACGATATAATCATAAAACTTCTAATATGCTTGTACATAGTGTGCGTTTAATGCATGTTTTAAAGGGGTTTGAAGATTTTTGTATGGCCCTAACGTGACGCCGCCATTTTGATTTTTTTTCAGAATCGCGGTGAAAATCGATATTTTTTAATTTTATTTTTTAATTTTATTATTTGTTGCTCTTGCGGCAATAGAAATGCTCAATCTGTGAAATTTTCAACTGCCTACCTATTACGGTTCATGAGATAGAGCTCGCTGACAGACAGACGGACAGCGGAGGCTTATGAATATACGAGCGAATCTTACAGTAGTCGCTTAAGATGTGTAACATCACCGACTTCTTACCTGGGTGCAGGGCCCCATCAAGGTCGTTTCTGACAGCCAACTCTGCCACCGCGAAGGCTCATTGCTCAAAACAAATAGCGCGCGCTTTTACGGCTTCCTGTTACGCACTTTCGTCCCTTTTCATGAAATCACTCCCACAGATTGCAAGAAAGCGAGAGGAAAGATGTTAAACAAAAAAAATCTATAGGAAAAAGGACTTTCAGGTTTTCCCGAATATAAATATTATAAGAATGTGAACCTAATTAAAAATACGGGAACTACCCCTGACTACAGATATTGATAAATTTTTCTTTCACATAATATTATCATCATACCTTCAGCTGTCATTAACGAGACACAATAGAATTTTAATTGTTATGCCCACCTGATGTCCACATATGCACTATACTTACTATTAGATTATCATTGTGCTTTGAATATAAATATAGATTCTGAAACACTATACACGTTGTTAGCACTTCATTTGTTAACCAAAAGAACATAACATAAAACTTCACGCCCGTAATCGCTGAAGGGCTAGGGCAGAGCCTAGAACTACATATAGTACACCCACATTTTGCCAGCTATGTTTCAGTTCATGAGGAAGCGAGCCTATTGCCATCAACCGGACACAAATCCATACTTCGGGCTGCTACTGAGAAATTCCTGGAAAAACCCAATAACACCAAAAGAAATTCTAGGAAAAAGACTTTTTTGTCGTCTATTTTACCCGGTAAACATTTTTCGGTTGTATCTAAGTTTCTAAGAAGAAAACTGAATACGACCCAGATCTCAATCGAGTCCTGTGTGACACATTCCAAGAAATCTTTCACACAAAGCACTGGGAGCTTACAAAGGGACATGCAGATTAGTGAGCATTGAAAATGTACCAGAGGAATAGATGGCTCACTTGCAACACATGTAGCTCTTATACCTCAAGCCCTAGAGGCGAAATTTGAATGGGAAATGATACAAAGGGGAGATGTAGGTATGTTTTGAATATGATTGAAATCGTAGAAACACAACGCTGGAGGAATCAATCGGAATGTTTCAAAGCGGTCGATGGTCCTTATACAGAGATGTTTGTAATTGAGGCCAGGCGTGTAGCCTTGTATTGTGTGTTGGATTTCAGGTATAAATACTGTTACTGGACATACAAAGGGGCACTGTAATTAGAGGAACACCTTAGGATTCTACTAATCCGTTAGGACACATGGACTGGTAGAAACGTCATTGTTAATGTCAAATTCAAGGGTGACCTCATTCTGAATCTCGAGGTAGAAATTTGCTCTGTACCCACAGTGTTTTCTTTTTAACCTTGCATCGTTTACAAACACAATTAGGTATAATGCGCCTCAGACCCAATAAAAAACGAAGGCACGCTGTCAACAGTGACATGAAGCCAGTTTCGTAAACATGTGTGCACTTAGTGAGGTGTACTTTGATTGTAAATGGTTGTAAATGCATACACGCTCACACGCACACGCGCACGCGAGCGTCTATGCACAGAGTCGAGGTAGGTATAGTTTTGGCTTGTTTCACTGTAATTGTTCGCAGCGGTATCTCTTAGTTTTTTATTTGGTCTGAGTAATGAGCTTGATCTCTTAACTTCATCAACTCGTTGAAAACCTACTGGGTGCTATTTTTTTTTGTATCTTGTGTCACAAAATACACAACCAATTTTGAAAATATACAAACCATTTTTCTTGTCACTGAGTACGGTGAGGGTAAATCTAGCGATTTAAATCTTTGGGCAGCGGGCTTTGACTTATTATTCAAATACTGGTGAAAAAGACTTTTATATGTACCAACCTATTTTATATCTACCCGAAAAAGCCATAAACACAATACACATAGAAAAGGGAATTAAAACAAAACCTTACGTTTTATTTCAAAGAACAAATGTGCAGTCATTAAGAGAACGAACGTAGGGAACCCACGAAGAATTCTCATTACGTGGTCACCCTACGGGTGGACCTTTGGGACATGGGAAAGGGTTAGGGATAGGTGAAATTAAACTCGTATGCCAGCATTTAGAAAAACAAATAGAGGGAAACACAATAATTGTTACGAAATACGTTTCTAAAGTCCCATTTACATTTTACATGAGGCATAACATAAAATTGAAACAACAATTGACTAGCACCGTCTAAACAACACGTAAAATTGTTGCACGATACGGGCAAGTTAGGTGCCGTTCAAAACTTGTATCTGTTATTTATATTTCTATGGGTATAGTAGTAAACAGCACGTACAATGAAATCGCATTCAATTCTGGCATGCATTTGTTTTATCATATAAACATGGGCGAATGAAACAAAGCTCAAAAATCTTGAGAAGACGTTCAATATAATTGAATGAAATATTTTGCAGCGCAATTATGGGCAATACTTGAATCAATTGTACAAGGAAGTGCAACTCTGTGTTTAGACGAGGAAAACATGCATGCAATAATCGCCTTAGTGTAAACAGAAGTCGCATGCAATTATTGAATGGCAAAACTTGAAATCACACGCGTGTAATCACTTGTATGCAATTCTTGAATGGCAATAATTGAACGTGCTGTATGATGTGCGATTATTGCTCTTGAGCGTTCCAGAATCTTGCACCGTGTAAATGGGGCTTAAATGGCGCATGAAAAATACACCGATAAAAAACAAAAGCAAGGTAACAAAGTATTTAATCGTCGCGTTCATTTTTATGAACAAAGGTTTAATAAAATAATGATCGCGACTACTCAGACCAATAAAAAATCAAGACATTACCTATGTAAGTCTTGGTTTTAGCACTGCGAACTATACAATGAAGCATGCCAAAGCTACATCTCCGCTCTGTGCATACACGGTCTTACGCACACATTTACAATGAAACTACAACCAAACTATACCTTATTATAGCACACATACTTACGAAACCAGTCTCACGTCACTGTTGATAGCGCTATGTCTTGGTTTTTTATTTAGTCTATGCGCGACTATCTCGAAATCCTGCGACGGTCGCTCATATTAGAACACAGCCTAACGCATCTCTTTCGACTAGTGGTCCAGAAAAGTGGCCGCATTGCCAGGTTGGCTGAAAATTGTGTTTCTTCTGCCAAAGTAAAAGTTGTAGCTTTTGTTGGTGACTGGGAAACACATTTTGCGAAGATCTTAAAACGAAGAATCCGTAAAACTTGATTTTTTTATTTATATTTGTACTAGTGACCCGACCTTGCTTGGCAAGGGCTACATGTCAAAACATTGAGATATCTGATATGTATGGAAATATATTTTCTAAATGCTGGAGAAACCGCATGGGTATCCTGTGTGCAGTTAGAAGTACTAAGTGGCCACATAGACACGAAAAACGACTTGTTTTATATTAAATATAATGATTATATGATATGATGATTATACCAAGTATGTTTATAAATAAACTGTAATTTAGTTGTACCTAAGTCTCGACTCCAGAGTCCAGGTTATAATTCAAATGTTTTGCGGAGCTGACGTGTGGTTTGGGCTCACAGTGTGGGTTACAATTTTGAAATGCACGGATAACACATTGCTCGCACACTGTAGTTGGAGGTGTACAAAATATTAACAATAATGGGTTTGAAAGAAGATATTTTACTTGAAGAAAATAACAATTCAATAATGATTTTTTTTAATAGTAAAGTATGCCATGTAGAAATCGGTTGTCATGGTATGGGCATGTAATGCGGACGAGTGAGGAAAATATCGTGAAGAAAGTTTGCGGAGGAGCGAGGAAAGTTTTGACTATGAATGTGGATGGCTATAAGAGTAGGGGAAGACCAAAGAAACGATGGATGGAGTTTCATACAGTCCATGTATCGTTTTGTTTCTTATCTTTCGAGATGGTATGGCTAGAAAGGGGCGACTACCAAGATGACGACTAAAAGAAGAAGTATGAAAGAAAAATGCAAGTTACGTCGACCCCAAAAAAAATTGGGATAAGGGCAGGAGAATGATGCGTAAAGTTGTCGATGCCAAAAAAAAACATTACAAAACAAAACGGCAGGGCTATTACCTATCTTGCAGAAGCAATGCGATAGCGATCATTTGTTTCATTTTGACAGTTCAACAACATTCAATACGATAATTACGTTGCAGAGCAGAATTAAATTTCGAACTTATCAAGCAATGGATTAGTAATCTGTTTCAAAACGAATTGATTGTGTATTACGTAATTAGGGTACGAGTGACATCTCCAAAAGAGTAAGGCGCCTCCCGACTCCCTAACGAGAGTTAGGTATATTATAGTTGCAGCGGTATAGAGTTTCTATGAAATGCCATATAGCATGATATTTCATAGAAACTATGCCGCTGCGATTTCATAGAAACACAACATACAAACATACAAACTCTATGAATCAATCTCCATTATTGCATGTCATCGTGGCGAAATTTTTAATGCACGGCATGACTATCGCTACGATTCCCTCGACCGCGGAGATGGCGCTTGTCACCACTAGACCAACGAGGCTGCAATCAATTCATCAAACACTGATGTTTTAGCGATCTATATCGTCAAACAAAGATGTTTTAACGACCTATGTCGTCAAACAACCAAAGACCCATTGATAATCCAAAGAGATTTCAAATAACTATCACAACTATAATCCAAATATCCAAAACGATAAACAAACTAAGAACAAATTAATCAATTTGTTGGTAACGTGAACATTGTAAAGCTATTAGACCCTCCTTCGAACTTACATACAGTAAATATAACAATATTAATGGACAAGACGAAGCTGTAAACGTTGTTTCAAACTTTGTACACAAAGTTCTCTTGGAACATTGTGAGCAAGATATCAAACGTAATGCTCAATATCGTCTTAATAAGTTTGGGTGTGGATGTCTGTTACACTGTACTTGGGAATACACCACTACCACTGTACCACACAATCTTTTAGTAGACCATCTAGTGTCCGTAACGTTCACACAGACCGGCTCGGAGAGGAGAGTACATTTTTATCGCGTTTAAAAAAGAGTTTTGGGTCGATTATCCTAGGAACTATAAATTAGTTATTTGATTCTGTTCATTGGTAAGCGCAGCACTTGAGAACGGCTAGACCAATTTGGCTATTTTATGTTTCAAAATGTTCGTAATAGTTCAAATCAGGTTATTAGGGCAATAAAAAATTTAAAAATTCCCAGTAATCAAGTCCAAATATTGTGAAAAACTGAACGTCGTTTTATTATGGGATTATGTATAAAGTTTTAATAAATAAATAAATAAAATCTCAATTTGAACGAAGGTTTGAACCATCTCTATTGCTATTATTAGTATTACACAACGGTGTAACAAAACTCCTGTATGATGCGAACTTGTCCCTTTTCATTATGCTAGTTCGGTTTACAGGGCAATATGAATAAAACATAGGAAGGGTTAAGAGCAATTATTAACGAGTTGTTTACAGGGAGGGTCCAGCAAGGGTCCGTCAATTGCTCCTCTCTATGGCAGAGGCTATTTATAGCCTGAAAAGGCTTTTACAGGGAATAGAAAATTATGTTGTGTAGAGAAATTGGTGGGTAGTTTGTAAGAGATTAGTGTTCCGATTTTAGTGCGTTAAGCCAGGTTTTGCAGGTCTTCAAAAATCACAGATCAAAGCTGCATTAAGCAACTAAACGCAATCAGGACATGTAAAACCCACTTCTAAACCACATTCAACAGCTGTCAGTGTCATCATTGTTGTGAAATGAAACATTATTGACACTGACAGCTCCTGAACACGGTTTAGGTGTGTTGATCACGTTCAGTTTTGTTGGTGAATTTAAATCAATAATTAGAGTAATTAGCATAATTATTAGTTACACCCACCAACGAGTTCGAGCCGTCGATATATGATTAATGGCAAATTCACCAATAAAACTAAACGTGATCAAGAACAATATTGAATTTATTTCTGTAAAAAGAAAATACCTTCTATCCGGGTTTAAAAACGGGGGTTCTTAGACTCGGTTAGACAGACCCGGAGGTCTTTAGCTTAAACAGAAAACCTGCTACTCCTTTGACATAATTAAGGTACTGACGACAATCACTATAATAAATGAATACCTTCGCGAAGACTTGCACATTTAGCCACAGATGAATACAGATGGTTCACTCTGCAAAATCATATTAAAAGCGACTCTTGTTACGACATTATAAAGTGCAATTCAGGTCCCACAGCGCTAATTACCTGCAGATTATATTCACCTAGAAGTTACCTCTCTTTCTATTGCGTACCTCTTATATCTTCTGACTACAGGCATAATCAGCGTATTAATGTTCCCACTCCTGAGACAAAGGTCTCCTCTCTGTGAGAGGGAGTGCGCCACGCGGGCCCAGTGCGGGTAGGTAGATGTCACATGTCTTCGATTTTTTTTGGTTCTAAGACATGCCGGTTTCCTCACGATATTTTCCTTCACCGTTTTGAGAGCAGTGGCGATGAAATGATTTACACAAAGTAAAGCGCCTGCTTGGGTTTGAACCCACGACCTAAAACTCGTAAGTCGGGGCCGTTACCACTGGGCCACCACTGCTCTGACTAGGTTACACTCACTGAATTGGCCTGACAAGACGAGCCCGCCGCTTACTTGTAGTTTCATACCTCAAATGCTGATTGAAACATCTGTTTTCATCTGTGGTTTAACTATCACCAAACAAGCAATTTGTTCTATATGTTTTCCTCGAACACCCAAATCAGCATAAAAAGAAAAACAAACTAACAACATTTACAAACAAAACTATACACAAGACCCGAGTAAGCATGTAGAAGAAAATTAAATGGCAAAGTTTCTTACGTCCAGGCAAAGTTGTGTGGCGTAGCCGCCGTTTGTGACCACAGTATAATCCATTAACAACTTTCTTGTAACAACACCCTAATTTATTATTATAATTTCTTGCATTAACACTCTGGTTATTCTATGCTATGTGCTCGAATTGGTTTTAGGTTTGGGCAAAAATTGTTGTTGAAAACTTTGAAAAATAAATAGCTTGTTTTTTTCATCAAAATTGTTTTACTAGTTTTTAATTGCATAACATCAAACCTTGTTTTCCCGAAGGGTTGGTCAGGGGCGTACCTATAGTACACCCACATTTCGCCAGTTATGTTTAAGTCCCATGTAATAGGGGGCGAGCCTGTTGCCATCAACCGGGCACTAATGCAGACTTCGGGCTGCTACTGAGATATTCCATTATAGAAAAACCCAATAACACTTTGCCCAACCTGGGAATCGAACCCAAGACCTCATGCTCAGCAGTAGCGCTTGTGACCACTAGACCAACGAAGTAGTGTAGTAGTTTTAAAGGACATTGACCAAGCGACTAAGGAACCTAGTATCGCTACGAAACATGCTGTGACTCAAAGATTTATGGTTTAATTTAGAGAATGATCTGAGGGCTTTCAAATGTAATTTACCATTTTATCATAAATCTCGGCATTACACGGTAATTAGGTCTCAAAATCTAGGTTTAGTATCGAATCTCTTACTGACTTTTGGTTATTGTATGCTGGTAAATTCAAAATACGAATTTGTCTAAATGACGTTTGAGTATTTTGAATGATCGTCAATTCCGACAGATATAGGTTGATGTAGGGGCTTTAGAAGTAAGTAAAAACTAGAGAATTCTCGACTTACCGGTGTTGGAGAAATACAAAAAGCCAGAGTTTTGTAGACATTTTCACTAACTTCTCTCAATGACGAACGTAAATACCGCAAAAGAATCGAACAGTTTATACACCGACGAACTGAGTCTTCCATAGTAAACAACTTACAAATGTAACGCAATTAAAATGATAATATCAAGAAAACGAAAATAGGTACTCACAAAAAAAAAAGTATACCATCGATGGAAAGAATACAAGAAGTCATCGTAGAAATTGGCGCCAAAAACTGGCACATATAAGTACAGTCGCTTAAAAAAACGCAATGGATGTTTTTCTACCACACATTGGTTGTATTGGTTAATATTGGCACATCTCCGCTCCTCTCCTCTCTTCTTCTCTCCGCTCCAGTGGACAGGCAGCCTTGCCCGCAGATTCACCCGCACCCATTTTATTTTAATTGATTTGGGTACTTGTTTACGGTTATGTACATATACTTTAATCCAGACCAGACCTTATCTTATGCAAAATGTGTTCACGTTAGTTATTTGTTTAGGTGGTTATTTAAACTCGATGGCTTTACAACATTTACTTGTCTATCGAGACAAGCAAAAAGTCAAAGTGAATCAGAATATAGGTGCATTTATATTTGCCGTAAGTAAGAAGTGTTGGGACAATTTCAGTCTTCAATTAAAAAATTATCTATGCAACATAGAAACATAACATAAGTTATTAAGTTATATCCAAATTCCAAAATAATAATGGCTTAAGTCATTAAAACAATTTTTTTATTAAATCATTCAATTAGTATACAATAATAATAAACTATTATTAAAAGTAAATACCTACCGTTCGAGACTGTACTTAAAACTAAACGAATGAAAACTCACCGTTCTATCGCCAGCATATTTTGCTCAGGATTCGCGCGCATAGCATCATGGCGCGCGTTTGTTATGTTTTCAAAGAGTTTCTATTGATGAATGAAACAGGCAAAGGTCTCTCAATACATTCTGCCTTTGTCATAACCATACGGTACTTTTAACTCCTACAGAATATTATTACAATGTAATAATAATAATTAGTTAGAAAGAAAGAAAGAAAAAAACGTTTATTTGGACACAGTTCGTGACACACAAAAATACAGACCAAATCAAACAAACTAAAAATAAACATTTAAAACAAGGGTGTGTCTCACGGCTGCGCCAAAAAAGTTGTTATTTTAATATCTTTTGTTACTAATTATTCAACTATAATTTCAATATTTGGATGCGTAAATTAATTATTTTGCGTAAGTCAAGAAGGTTTTATGGTTTACATATCTTCTCTTTGAAGCCAATGACATGTGACATTACTTGAGTGAAAAAAAAAACTATATAGGGGTAAAATAGGAAATCGAAATAAAAACTAACAGTTTAATGGTGTTTTTTATGCGGAGAATTTAAGGATTCGCATTACCAGATAAAATTATTATATTTAAAAACAAGATTTATCAACATTATAAACTTAAGTCACAGCAGAACAAATAGCGATACCAGGTCTGGTCAATGTCTTTTTTGTTATTAAATACAATATTTCTAATAGTGTTTATTAAGTACACAATGGCCAAGTAAGAACAGCCGCACGGGTCGATCCATCAGGTTAAGCTACACTTGCCGGGGTTGTTCAATGGATGGGTGACCATCTTTACATACCAAGACTCCTCCGTGCCTCGGAAAGCACGTTAAGCCGTTGGTCCCGGCTGTCATCTGTGGATCTTTGACAGTCGCTACGGGTCGTCAGAAGCCCGAAAGTCTGACACCAAGGGGTATTAACCAGTTACTGGGTCGTGGAGGTCAGATAGGCAGTCGCTCCATGTAAAATACTGGTATTCAGCTGCATGCGGTTAGACTGGAAGCCGACCCCAACATAGTTGGGAAAAGGCTAGGCAGATTGATGTACACAGCCTGTACATTCACTCAATACAGTCATAGGTCGAATCATAAGTGATTAGTGCGATGGAGGATAAGCCTTGTGATCTGTAACACAGGTTTTATCTACAATAGACAACAGTCTCTATTAAGACGTATATTTATGCGGGTGTTTTCTCGTGGACCTACTTTTTTGTCCTACCAGTAGGTCCACGAGGGTATGTTATTTCTGTTGGTCCTACTGAACTGTTGAAACCAACATGAACCTCCTGTGTATAGAAATTAGACTAGGTTTGGTTTCAGTTGTCCTACTGCTTTCATTGAAAATAATACAAAATTACAATATTGCTTTATTATAATATAAAAAAACAAATTTAACATTTCCTTAATATTTTAACTTTGTAGATAAAACTTAAGTTAATATTTTATTAATATTCTATATGTTTATAATACCTGTCATCACTCTTAACAGCACCGCTTCGACACAGCAAATAACTTGGCATTTGTCTTAAGCAAACAGTTCTTCGGCGAAGAAACGCATATACAAGCGACCTAGTCACACCTAGTGATTCCTAAAATTCTTTTTATAGGAGGTTGATTTTGGGTTCAACACTTCAGTAGGACCAACAGAAATAACATACCCTCGTGGACCTACTGGTAGGACAAAAAAGTAGGTCCACGAGAAAACACCCATTTATGCAGTGACCTTGAGTGGTTATAGCTTGCTTTTCTTCTCAGAGTAGTCTTAGGAAACGCTGACCTCATCTAGCTTATTTTTAATATTTTTTAATAGGACGTGTAAAAGTGATTCCGATATCCAATTAATAGAAACAATACCTACTGAGCTCACGCAACGCGTCGGCTTCGTATATACGTCCAGCCAGTAATAGGACTCGCCTTATTAAAATACAAAACCAACAATAAAACAGAAGCAACAGCAAGCAGCAGTAGCAGTTTACATAAAACAGAGAAAGAACAGAACAGAGAACAGTGGTGGCCCAGTGGTAACGGCCTCGACTTACGAGTTGTAGGTCGTAGGTTCGAACCCAGGCAGGCGCTATATTTCGCGTAAATTGTTTCATCAGCACTGCTCTCAAAACGGTGAAGGAAAACATTGTGAGGAAACCGGCATGTACTAGAACGAAAAATTCGGAAACATGTGACATCTACCAACCCGCACTGGGCCCACGTGGTGGATTACGGCCCACTCCCCCTCACCAAGAGGAGGCCTGTGTCCCAGCAGTGGGAACATTATAGGCTAATTATGATACATAAAACACGTATATGTACTAAAATATCAATAATTAAATTATCTTTAAAATGGCGAAGGTTTCAGAAAAATACACTTACTCTATGAGTTAATTTCGGTTATAAATTATCTGTGTACCAAATTCGTTCAGCCGTTTTTCCCCAATCCGGAACATACATCCAGATAAACAGACATACAAATTTGACTGAGCTTAGAGATTGCTGAATAGAAAACCATTTCACAACTCCAAAAGGAGTATGTAAGGATCGTAGCAGGTGGCGTTCTGTAGTTTCTGCCTACCCCATGGAAAAAACGTGTGAGTTTATCAAGAGTGTCTGTGTGAATGTTCACAACTCCAAAAAAAAACTAAATCGCTATAAAACTTTAGTACGTAAAGATAACAATCCTTGAAAAAGGAATAACATTTCCACCTACTAATTAAACTGGTTTGTTTACGACGAATCAACAAAATATATAATTATAATTATTATGTTTGTTTATAAATAAGAACCCTATCTGTCATTAATCCATTTACTAATTACGGTAGAAGACGTATTCTTATTACAATAACACCCAAGGGAGAAAGGGGACCCTTTATCCAGGGGGACAGACGTCAAATACCCTAGCTTATCACCTGTATGCAATATACACAGCCTCCCCTCTTGAGTCATGCAACTTGTTATCCAATGTAATCCATTTCGCTGACTTAATTCCTGCTACATGTGTTGAATGATAATGTTTTGGATGTCGTAAAAGGGAGAGTTTTCGAGTTTATTGGAGCGCATACAAATATGGCAGGAGACTTTTATGGGATACTAACTTCTACCTGCGACTTTGCCCGCTTGATTCTGATTCTGCACGATTACACGTCTTGTAAATAATACAAGTACTTTGATCAGTCAGGAAATCAGTAAAATTTATTTAAATTACATTAAACGCTTTACGCGCGCCCTTGTTTGCCACATTTTATTAAACCAAAAATTATGGCCGATAATTATTTTTTCTCAAACATGCTTGGAAATTCGAACGTTATTTTGACAACCTTCTTCGAGATAAATCAAAATTGCTGTCCTGGTCAAAAACAAGGAAGCATTAGGCCGGCAATCTTAGTATGAAAATCCATATCTGTCATGTTTAGCGGCCAAATAAATTACTATGAAAACTCATACGTGTCCTGTTATTTAAAAATGGAATTAACTTTTTACTTCAACACATGGCAACAAAGGAGGTAACTTATCAAAGATTTTATTAAAATTTCGAACTGACTTGGCAAATAGAGCTGTGAAGAAACAAATGACCATATTTGCACGTGAAAAATTTTCTTTGTTCGTCATTGATTCTGGAATTTATGAATAATTTACTTGGTTTGAATTTCCGCGCATTGTTTGAGAAAAGTACTATACAAGCCTTGGCCGCAACTAGGCATTGATGGACTCACGTATGTGTGCCTCGGCTTCGATTCGGCCCACATCTTCACGATCGTCCGTCAATGCCTTGATTGCGGGCCTCAACAGTAATGTACTATTCTTACTAGATAAATCACGAGAGTGCCAAAACTAAATTTTCTTAATCACCCAAATCTGTTATTTCAGGGGTCTCAATTTAATTCGTTTTGTAGGGATTAGAAATGGTTTCGTTTTCAATTTATTTGAAGATTGCGCACAGATACTTTGTTATGCTGGGGCTACATTGTCACGTTATCGTGAACTAAACTTCGCAACGCGAAAATGTAGCCTCAGCATAATGGTGGCACAATCATTTTCCCCAATTTGTTCAAATCTTCTTGTGTTTTTGACAAAACGATTTGTGTGAGATGGAAAACTATGTTTTTTTTATGTCTTCTTTGTGTAATTCTTAATGTAAAGAGAATGGTCTTTTACCACTTACGTATACAGGATTTTAGATACTCACCTATTTGACATGAAACAGTTTTGGGATTTCTGTTTTTCAAATCAAATCAAATCATTTATTCTTTGCAAACATGGGTAATTATTACATTGATGTTTTATTATTAAGAAGTCCTCCACGTTCTACCGTCACATGGGCATGCAAATCACGTTTAATTTACACAAATTTAAAGACATTATAGTTTTATCAGTTATGAAATTACAACAAAAATAATTATACATTAATGTCAAATCGTTCGAATTACACTACATGTCAAATTAAAATAAAAATGTCAACAAGGTTGCAGAAATAAAAAAATAAAATGTCAAATAGATTAATGAATATGTGTCAGGTAATCAGTTTTTAATGTCATCTTCTTGAAAGTTAGATTCACCGGTAAAGTAATGGTCATCTTATATAAAATTAGAATAATAACTTAGAACAAACATAATAAATTTAATTATTATTGAGGAATGTCATATGGTGTTGTCATTTAAAAACTCACTGACAGCATAGTAGCATTTTATCTTAAAGTCATGACTTTTAAACATTTCCGGTATAGCACTATACAATTGTATCTGGACTGCAAAGTTATGACTGTGAGACAGCTCTTTGTGCTCAATACCATCTTGCGCAGGCATGGTTCTCTGAAATACAATACTGGTCATCTGGCAAATAGAAGAACTAAATATGTCTGTCCCATAGAACGTTACAGAACTAAATTAGCTGAAAGACACTATAGGGTATTAGGTAGTCGAATTTATAATGCAGTTAACAAACAATGCAATATTTATGGTTTAAATAAATTCGAGTGTAAAAAGAAAGTGAGTCAGTGGCTCACGACTCGTACCTACGAGGAGATAGAAAGGTTACTTGGAAAGCTTTTTTAACAGTTCCTGCTTATTCAGACAACTCAAACATACAACACACACAGACAACTCAAACGTTCACCACACACACAACTCAAACGTACAACACACACACGACACCCACACGACACCCACACGACACCCACACGACACACACACACGACACATACACTTACTAAACTCCCACTAGAGAGAGGTTATACATTTTTAAATTAAAAGTATTTTTTTATTGTTTTCTTTTCTTTTTCATTAACTTTGTTTTCTTTATCTTTTGTACTCAAAGATAGCCACTTACGTAATGTAACTCCGTACTTGTTTGTTTAAATTGGAAAAAGTATTAATAGAGAGAGCCCTGGCACCCATAACACAAGTTTAATCTTAGCTTGGGTGCCAGTGGAGATAATCAGTGATTCATGCAATTTAAATACAATATTGTCATAATATTAAAACCTACGATATGAAAATTGTAAAATTGGAAATAAAGTTATTATTATTATTTCTTTTATTTCATTTTAATACATATTTAAATTACATTTTTAAATATTTCTTAAAAAAAGATATAAAAAACATTTAAAAATATAAAAAATAGTCGCCCATCGGCATCAGGAACAGGGTCCAAGCTGCCGGTGGTCAGGGCTCTAGAGAGAGGAACCTCCTCACTATGCGTGCCGTGTCTAGGAGTACTGCTTTCTGAATCAAGCCCTTGACCCAGCCGCGCAATGAGAGCCTCCTGAGGTGTTGGTCGAGGCTCTCCGCTATTAGGCCATTAACCGTTACGATTATCGGTACAATGATTGCAGAGTCCACGTCCCACATGTCGACAACCTCGTGTGCTAAGTCAAGATACTTGATTTTTTTATCTTTCTCAGCTTTCACGAGATTCTCGTCATGAGGGACAGCAATATCAACAATCATTGCACGGCGTTCTCGTCGATCTATCACCACAATATCAGGCTTATTAGCTACAATAGTCCTGTCAGTGATGATAGATCGATCCCAATACAATGTGGCCTGACCATTCTCGAGAACTGGGTCGGGCACATACCTGTAGTATGGTACTTCTGACTCCACAAGGTTGTATTGCAAGGCAAGTTGCTGGTGGATAATCCTAGCTACTAGATTGTGTCTGTGCAAGTACTCGCCGTTAGCAAGACGAGAACAACCGGAAACAATATGTCGGATTGATTCACCGGGACGGTGGCATGCCCGACAAATGTCAACCGTACCATCCTTGACAATGTATTTCCGATAATTATTCGTCATGATAACTTCATCCATAATCGCACAGACAAAATCTTCAGTTTCTCCAAAGAGGTCGCCGAAGCGCAGCCAGGATATAGACGCCAAAAAGTCTACGTCAGGCCCATGAAGGGCCCGGAAAAAGCGTCCGTGAAGCTCTTTGCCTTGCCATACTTCCTTACGATCGTTAGTATCCAGTACTGCAGGTTTGCGCCAGTTCTCTTTCGCCAAGGAGAGCGGGGTGAGGCCCTTGTCCACTGCGACCACATCTCGGTGCATCCCCACGTCAGTTTGAAGGAAATATTCCCTGAGACTGTAAATCTCGCGGTTGTGGAGGGTTTTGGCATTCAAGAAACCTCGACCCCCACACTTCCGCGGGATGTACAGTCTCATCACTGATGACCGTGGGTGATGCATCCGATTTGCTGTCAGCAATGTACGGACCTTCCTATCCAGAGCGTCAAGTTCCGTCTGAGTCCATTTGAGTATGCCGAAAGAGTACATCAAAACCGGCATGACCCAACCGTTGAAGGCGCGCACCTTGTTTCCGCCTGATAAAAGACTATTTAGTACCTTATTCAGGCGGCCAAAGAAACGCTCCCTCAACGATTGTTTCATGTCGGCAACATTGATGCCTAATGCTTCCGACATACCCAAATACTTGTAGGTTTCAGTTGAGGAGAGGGATCTAAGGTGTATGGAATCCGAGAGTTGGGTTCCCACGGATTCCATAATCCCTCCTCGCTTTACATGCATGACTGCACATTTGTCCACACCAAATTCCATCCTGATGGCGCTACTGAACGTTTCTGTTACCTTATTATTATTATTATTATTATTTTTCAACTAGTAGTTTCGTTAATTTCTTTTTGAAAGAATGAGATGTATCATTTTTAATGTCATTGGGTATTTTATTGTAGATAACTGGTCCCATATGCATAATATTCTTTCGTAATAATACTCGATGTCCTGCTAAGTTAACAGCATGTCTGTTGCAAAATTGATTTCCGAAGCCACCTTAGTTATTCACTGCTCTCAAGACCTTACTACTAAACATCAAACTTACAATTTTATTTTTTTATATATTATTTATATATTTATTATGTATTTACATGATTTAAAACCTATTTGCTATATTTGCTATATTTGCCATACAACGTGGCAATGCTGCCAGCGTTTTGGGCACTTTTCCTGTTGAGAGCGATGCGGACGAATTTTTTGATGCCCTATGATTGTTCCTGCCTGCTCTTTTATATACTTGTACATTTATTATTATTTTTTTAAGTTCGTTAGTTTTTAAATCATGTAAATACATCTTACAAATACCATAAGTTATGTTAGTTAGTTGTGTTGAGTTGTATTTTTTTAAAGCAAGCTGTTTTCTCTGTAGTTTTTCGGCTATTAATTTCATAGGTGTTTGTTTATAAACGGTTATTAAAGTTCAGTAGTGATTAGCGACTGTTTAACCATACATTTTTGACGTTTTAAATGTCACTTAACTGTAAGCAATGTTTATAAATTAACCCCATAATATATAGAAGTCACTAGTACCAAAAGTATTTCAAATCCTACAGCAGGGCACAAACTTTATCACAATATAAACCTACGCACATATTTTTTCACAACCGATAGAATTCTGAACGACATATTCACAATCTAAATCCGCACACTCGCGTCAAAACACAAAGATATTTAACACGAAAATGTAAAAGATTTCTTTATTTACGACAGTATACGTCTCGACTTCGCGACTCAGCTGATTTATCGGCTCAACGCAACGTATTTCGTACAAAACAGACCTTATAAATCATAGCACAGATGGTTCAAATGTAACACTCCCTGTTTTTGGACAAATATATTTTTTGTCTGGTTTTAGTATTAAATGGAGGGTACTTTAGGAGGAAGCTAGTTTTTGGGGATTGAATAAACCATTTGTATAACATAATTTTGTTGATATCTTTATATTTCAAATTACCATAATTATTATAAATTAAAAATAAATTGTTAGAAACAGTAGGTATAAGTATCGTAATAATTAAGAGGGTTTACGTCGTACGGCTTTTCATACAAACTTTCAAGCCCTTATTTTTCGAAATGACTGAACCGATTTTAAAAAGTCAGTCATTTCGAAAAATAAGGGCTTGAAAGTTTGTATGAAATGCCGTACGACGTAAACCCTCTTAATGTTGTTATGTTTATTATTTAATAGGGTATGCAATATAATGTTAACTTTAAGGGACTACTCACACTTATTCAGCTCTATTCAGCACCATAGAAAACAACGATTTTGTATCATGGAGACGCGTACGCAGCCGCTCAACTTTCCGCGTCTATTCAGCTTTCGCGGCAAACAAGTATAATAAAATGTGGACAAATGTGTTATTATCATGGGAGTACTATAGATAGAGTTCAGCGCTGTTCTGCCGCGTTCAGCGCTGTTACTGTACTGTGTGTGATAGAAGCAGCTTAGAACTGTATAAGTGTGACCAAAATCGTTCAGCGAAACGCGAATGGAGCTGAATAAGTGTGAGTAG
Source organism: Conistra vaccinii (assembly GCA_948150665.1). Classification (NCBI taxonomy): domain Eukaryota; kingdom Metazoa; phylum Arthropoda; class Insecta; order Lepidoptera; family Noctuidae; genus Conistra; species Conistra vaccinii. The sequence goes on from OX411326.1 coordinate 20,110,097, forward strand.
TCCCTTAAAGTTAACATTATATTGCATACCGTCAACTGTGGCATCTTTACTTACCATGAGCAACTTTACCCATGAGTTAAAAAAATATACAAATATTTCTAGATTACTAAAAATCTGTTACAAATAGTCGATTTTTCTACTCTTGTATCTCTTTGATATTAAATGGCGACAACAGATTTTTAGTAATCGAGATATGTTTAAGTACAGTACTCATGGGTAAAGTTACTCATGGAAAGTAAAGATGCCACAGTTGACCGTACCCTACTATCATAATCATAATCATATATATTTGTCAGAATATGGTACATTAAATGGTCTTAAGATTACTAGATAATATAACAACATTAATTAAGACGCTGAAAACAGCCAAACCGCGGTCATTGTCGCACTATATAGAAAAGAAAGAAACGAGCATAATTTGTAATATTATTTAAAATTGTAATCACTTTCTCGTAAACGGCTCTAACGATTTCGATAAAAGTTACAATATAGGGGTTTACGGGGGCGAAAAATCTAGGTCTTATATCTGGGAAATTTTTTTTTCTCTATTTTCACAGTCTCGGGAATTTGATACAACGCTGGTATACCTGGATGATATGTTTATCTATTTTCACCCGAGCAGAACTCGCTCGACCAGGTACTATAAATTATATACTACAAAACATAATATAATTGGCGGCCTTATCGCTTACTGCGATCTCTTTCAAGCAAACTTGGAATTAACGATTTTCAAAATCATCTTTGTAAAATTGTATTACTAGTTCCATAATACTCAAATCTTACACCACATCACTCATATACTCAATTTAACGCTACCCAAATCCCATAACGCCAGGAATGCTATATGGGGGATGCAGAGGGCGGTCAGAAAAATGAACCGTGTTATGACGTCACACTCATTTATCATCCACCGAGGTACATACAGGGTGACTTCGGGGAATTGAACTTGTATTTTTATAGGAATGAGTTTTTATGGGTAGTTCATGCGAAGAGGATGAGGTTTATGATGAAAAGGAAAAAGAAGGTTTTAAATCAAGAGCTTGGTTTAATGGTGAAATGAAGATGTTGACTTTTTAGTTAACACCAAAAAATGTACCAGTGACCTTGAGTATTAGCTTGCGTGTTTCGTACTGAGCTCACGCAACGCGTCGAACGTCCAGCCAGTAATAGGACCCCCCCATCAAGTAGCCCTGTCACCAATAAGACGCATTATTATTTATTTTACATAAAACAAAAGTAATTTTAATAAAACATGTACATAATACTAAAAGCTCAATGATTAAATTATTTTTAAATGGTAAAGGTTTCAGAAAAATATGCTTGATAGATTTTTTGTGATTCTCAGATTTTTAATAAGTTTGCGTTACACTGCCACAATGTTGTTCTATGTCACTGACTTATTTACAGTAAAGTAAACATTCGTAAAAAACTTGGCAGTTAGTCAACTGTAAACAAATCACCAACACGCATCACGATAACTGACTTTTAACTTTTAATTATTTTACACTGAAGATCACGTCTCAACGAGTAGTATTAGGTACTGATTAGATTTTTTTTTTTTTTTAATTAAAGCATTTTTTTAATAACGGAACTTACTGGCTTGACTTTACGACGCGTTGCGTGAGCTCAGTACAGACCACACAAGCTTACTACTCAAGGTCACTGGCATCTGCGTCTTATTTACGTAATTTTAATGCGTCATTCACCATCATAAAGAGCGTTTATCTGGAAGGTTTATGTGTACAATACATTAACAATTTTAACTAAAGCCGTAAGACAGATATTTCGTCGTTTTACATGTCGCCATTTACACCTGTACGAAGCCATGGGAAAATAAAGAAAATCATTCAAAAAACCCGACTGCAAAAACACATAACTGAAAAGAGAAAAACAAGCATTATAATCTATAGAATTTTGGTATCGCAGGCCCCCGGACAAACAAAAGTTACACCATAATATTTCCGGTTATTATTGTTATATTATTATTGTCCCCGCCTGCGATACCAAAATTCTATAGATTATAATGCTTGTTTTTCTCTTTTCAGTTATGTGTTTTTGCAGTCGGGTTTTTTGTTTTTTGAATGATTTTCTTTATTTCAAGCTTTTTAGTATTATTAATATATCTTAATTTCGAATTGACTAATTACCAGCTTTTATTTGACACCAATATTGTTGTAATTTATTTTTAAAAAAACCTTCCCCTCCCTTTTTTTTGTATTTGCAGATGCAATACATAAATATTATATAGCCTATGTCACTTCTACGATTAAGACGAATCTAACGACACCTCATAATATGTTAAAATCCATCAAGCCGTTTAGGCTACAGAGAAGAAATAGACATACATACATACATACTCTCGAAAAACATTACCCTCCTTCTGGGGCAGTCGGGTAAAAACTAGTGTGAAATATTTCATTCTGATCTAAATTCCATCAACGTGATCCATCACTGATCATTGTTCCAGAATACAGAATCTAGTCTATAAACCTCCAACAATGATAATATAGATAATAGATTACCCACAAATAAAAGCCTCTTTTCCACATTTACGTACAAAAGAATTAGTTTTATATTCCCAAAGTGTTAGAAAAACAATATAAAAGGCTAAGTTTACCGTTACTTTTTTCTAGGATAAGAATTCAATCGGCTTTTGTTATATTACTTAGATAAACACTCTTGGAAATCCTGGGAAAATCTTTATATTTTTATGTGTATGGACACAGATGAATACAGAAGGTGTACTCCACATTTTAGGTGTTAAGTTACAAGTACGTGACGTGCTTGTCTTGTCGGGCCAATTCAGTGAGTGTAACGGGATAAGAAAATATAAAAGTTCCACGAGGCAACTTCTAGGTGAATATAACTATGTAGGTAATAAGGTATTAGGTAATTAGGTTTCACGCTAGAACGTTTCAGCGTGAAACCGTAACAAACAAATAAACAATTAGGCAAAAATTTAAGCTTTTCTATTAGTTTAGATTTAGATATCAGAAAATTTTGAATAAAAGAAAATAAAGCAAGCTAACTTTTCAAGTTGTCTGATGCTGGCAGTGCCAGTTATTTTAGTTCAATTTTTGCAGATATTTCAACATAAACAAAGTAATACTTACAAAACACACACTGACACACACACCCTCACCCACTATCCACAAACTTTAAATTAAAAATATCGTACACGGCAGAGTAAACAAAAATTGTATCGACTAAAATAAACATAATAAAATAAAGTGTTAACTGGTTAATCTCATCACTAGCAGTAGTGATGTCGGCGATAATCGATAAGTCGCAATAGAGACCCGACTTATGATTGGTTCAAGTTTGAGGCGAATAGCGTGTTATTATTTTGATACATAATTATTTATTTTATTTTTATTGTCATAGATTTTCCACGGGTGAAGAACAATGGACATTAAGTTCCCTTCAAAATGTTTGACCAAATGATGCTGATCCATATTCCGAGTTTGTGAACGGGCGTTGTCTGTAGTAACTGGTCATCTCCGAGCTGCCACGAATTGTTTTAATTTATTTTAATTTTGTTTTTTTATTTTATTTTTTGTACGGGTGCTTTTAACATGCACGTCTTTCTACATCATTCTCACATTGTAAAATACCAACATGAAAGATGTAGCCAATATTTTGTAACAATATTAGAACGGGCAAGAAACTCCATGGACACTTAAAAGAGTCTCCCTGGAGTTTGTTGCCCGTTCTTCACCAGAGCCGACTACTCTCTGAAATGGGCAACTAGCTTCATCTTTCTGACTGACCGACCCCTTGACAACTCAAAACTGCCTGCAATTCGTTGTAATTGAAATAAATAATTTGAGTTTTGAGTTTTTGACCTAATTTATGATTGCACTTAGACCATACTCCAAGACACACATACTGATTCGCAGAACTTAAGCCCACACTAGCCGCTCGGCATAAGTCCCGTATAGACCTCCATAAGTCCAAATCTGGGAAGACACATCGATACGCAATGTGCTTTATCAAAATTATTGGAACATTTTATCGTTTCTAGGTAATGATTTTCCTTCACCGTTTTGAGAGCAGTGGTGATGAAATTATTTACACAAAGTACAGCGCCTGCTTGGGTTAAACCCACGACCTACAACTCGTAAGTTACGGCCGTTACCACTGAGCGATGAAAAACACCGTGAGGAAACCAGCATGTCATAGAAACAAAAAATCGAAGACATGGGACGCTGATAAGCAATACAATGTCTTGACATTGTATTGCTGAGCCCATTTTCTCAATGAGACGCCATTTTCTCAAAATAAAGTTCGTGTGGCTTGCCACACGAACTTTATTTTGAGAAAATGGCGTCTAAAGATGTCATACCAATTCTTAATAAATTTGTTTAAAAAAATATTTATACAGTGGTTCTCTTATATATTTGATAAAAGGAATAATGGATTGAAAGTAGATTAGTATGATAAAAAGAGATAAAGATGGTAAGTTTTTCCAAAAAATGATATTATTGCATATTGCAAAATATGGAACACGTAATTATATTCGAAAGAGGAAAACAATAATATGTTAAGCACCATAAACTGCGCTAAAGTTTTACTTAAAAGTCCTTATCTGTTTAGCAATAATGTGTTATGCTTCATAGTACGTTAGACAGTATTGTCTTGTATTTAGCAATAATCAATCAAGTGGTTTATTATAGCAATTTGTTACAAAAGTTACAATAAGTCAATATTATGATAGGACCAAATTACGTTATTTTAGTATAAGAAAAAGCTTTGCCTTTGAAATGTAACTAAACAGTTATTTAATTTACTAGTTTTCTAATTTATATCGGCAACATAACCTATACAGAAATTACTTTTGAAAATCTTAACCTACCAGAATAATTACTGATTACCCCAGTGTGGATTGCATACAATTCACTACGACAACGGTTTGTAAAACGAATCAAGTAATTACAATGGGAATATTAGTTATTTTTATTTTTTTTACGTGGACTTCGTTGTTATGCGCTGCGCCAATGAGCTGAATAACGTTTCGCAACACAGTGTCAAGTCTCATAACTTCTTTATTGTTACGATAGATGACGCTACTTTGAATGTTGACTGTGTTAAGGAGCTTGACGGCGTATTGACAAATGTTGTATACGTGATTTCCTATTTGATTTATGATTTAGATTCATCGATTTTAGATTGCTTTTTTCCGTACTTATTTGATTTAAGTGACTTGAAACTTTCTTGCATAATGTTAAATACGGGATGCATTATCAGAATACATCAGTATCTCCGAATTTGAGTTTTTGTGGGTTGACACATTATTGCTTATCACCATTGAATCCACCGACCCGCACTAGGTCCGCGTGGTTTATGGCCCCACTCCCTCTCACAGAAAGAGGAGGTTTGTATCCCAACAGTGGGAACATTATAGGCTGATTATGCTCAATAAAGAGCTATGATGGGAACAGATGGCCAAACCTACATTACAATAAAAGATAAGATATTAATTTCACCAAAATGATAGGTACAACGAATTACACATACTTATTGGCCAACACTTAGGAGTATATAACATGGGAGTATCTGTAGTCGAACTAGGATGAGCCCTGTATCTGTACAGTGTCAACTCCTCAAAACAGACAATAATAAATATTTGCCCAGAGACATGCAAAAAGAGGGTATCTATGAATGACTCATGACGAAAAACTGAAACGATACTAAAATGTGTATGTGTGTGTGATTTTGTGTAACAACATAAAGGTACTGCGCGGCTGTCTATTATAATTATAACCTTCGTTTGAGTTCTTCAGAATATTGACGAACGTGACTAAACTATGCGAATGACGTGATTACCATTATTCAGCTTAGATGTGTCATTGTACTAACGCACTAGTAATTCCCGAGTGGGTTATTTGTATTATATTAATTAATTTAAATTAGATAAACCAACAGCATAATTATCTTGATTACTAAATGTTAAATTACGTATAAATTAGGCAGAACTGTACCTCTGAGTTTGTTTCGGCATTTTATTTTCAGGGATTAGTCAGGATAATCCGTGATCATGTAGTTTTAAAATATTGTTTTCAGTTTGATTCTAGATTTCGATGTTTTTTGTGGGTATATTGGCGTGTGCTAGCTCATTTAATGTTTTCTGTTGCGTAATGTAAATTATTTTGTTTATGTATAGAATCAAGTTTTTCTAACTGAATAGACAGCTGCTGTTCTGCTGGAGAGTTTGTTGCGCCACTTATTCTTCCCAACTAAAGCACTAGGAAGTCGTGAAGGCGTTTTGGGAGACTGTCTTATGTAATTTTGACGTTTAAAAAGTGCTGATTTTCAGCCTAGTTTGAACAAATGAGTTTTGATTTTAATTGACCGAAAAATTGACGTGCAAAAGTGTCTTAAAAGATCTACTTACAAAAATAAACATTTCATTTTATTTCATAAAATAATATTGTATAATAAAACATTAACGAAAAACAGAGATTGGAACGAACTGATTGTTTTTTACAAAAACACTATTTTATTTCAAAACATCGATACGTTCGCATCACTAGTACAACGACTACGTACGATCTTAAGTTCCTATCGTAAAAATATTACTTTACAACTACCTGCTTATGACAAGGGGGATAAGCGTCGATATACAGTGGCCTACCACTACGGATTTCGTTACCTAATACCAAATTATTGCTACCTACAATATGCTACTGCGCTGGAACCAGGCTCTTTCTTTTGGGAATGTAGTCGTATTTTTGTAGCATTTTATCCTGCTTGTTGAATGTGTTTTTCTTTTGAACAAATTTTAATCTACGTGATATATTTCTTAAATTCATTCATTGCTCATTGCTCACTGACAGACAACGCACAGCGGTGGGCCTAAAGACCGTTCACAATAACTTGTCCCTTTCCGTCATGTTGCTTGTCAAGCTAAGTTTCAATACAAATAGAGTTCAAAATGGTGACTGACAGAAGAGTGCTACCAATTGCATCACGGGACAAGTTATAATGAACGCACTGTAGAAGCATGAAATGAACAAGAGAGATATTTGTAACAACATGAAAGACCGAAAGATTTTTAAAGTTTATCCTCTAACGGTGTTAAATAGGAGGGAGGAGGATGAAAGTATGTATGGAATTTTACCATTTTTTACCGTCAACGGCGAAGAATAAAGGAGGACTATGATTTTGACCGGTTTGTATGTATGCACGGTTCCCTCAAAACTTCTAAACTACTTATCGTATTTTGGCAAATGAGGTATCGTTGGAAGCATCTTGATCGTCCGCTGGCTGTGACGTCACATTATAATATATTTTATTTGTCTGTAATGTCTTCTTTATACCTTTTCATTTGGGTTTTTATAACTTTTGTTATTGCTGATTGGAAAACCCATCGACGCACGGGAAATTGTATTTCTAGGAACATTAAAATTATTCCGTTTTATCCTTAAACGTTTCCGTAAACTGGTTTCCAAAGTCAACCTAATTGTCACATTGTATAAATTAATTGCTACCAATTCTCTCAGTAAACTTCATTGTGTTATTAAAATGTCGATTGTTTTCATTGGCAAAGAGTGGCATTCTAAATGGGTTTCTTTGAATTGTTGGGGTAACTTCGATTAGTAGGTAATATAACTTTGGATAATTGTCTCTTTGATTTTGTTGTGGGAAATAGGAAAGCAAACTTGTTCTTGGAATTGTTATGATGAATGAATTGAGTTTAAAAGAATAACAGGCTTATAAGAGCGTTAATTCTAAAAACTGGCATCATTTTGTGCCTGACAGTACATTTGATCAAAAATTGCTTTGAATTAAATAAATCGAATCGGGGGCGTCGGCCACAGGTGCCTCGACCACTGGGGGCCCAAGCCACGGACCCATGCGAACGTCGCAAATAGCTGTCAAATATTGACTTGTTTTGATTAATTTGGCAGTATCACTGTTTAAAAATATGAAATATCGTAATAATGAATTGGAATTTTAACACTGTAACCGTTTTATGTGTTAAACATTGAAAACTAAATATTCGGTGTTACGTTATTATTATTGCATTTCACAATATTTTAGTTGACTAGATAAGTAGCGATATTTCATATTTCCATACAGTAATATTCCCAAATTAATCAAAACAGTGAAATATTTGACATCTATTTGCGATGATGCCCACTTTCAGCATCTGTGCGCCTTGCAAGAACGCGCCGAGGAAACGTTTCGAGAAAATGAACGATTTTAAGATTGACAATAATATTTAATTAGTTTTGAGACTTTATTCCTATTTAGGGGTGATAGTAATTGTGTACGTATCTGTGTGAATTCAACAAACAATTCATTGATAAGCCAAATAAATCAGAAACACTTAAGAATCAAGTTACTGAAGAATCTTTGCATTATGGTTTAATTACCATTTGTATCACAAAACAATTCACATCCACTTCTCAAAAACCACAAGAATGCTCAGCAAAATCATTTCTAATAGAAACAGGTAGTAACACTGTTTTTCTGTTTCAGTCACAAAGGCAAACTCCACAAAGGATAAAAACAGTTTCTGTGTTGTAAGAAAAAGCGTGAAAAAGCGTAAAAATCTGTGTTAGCAAGTTGTTAGCAAGCCCTTTGAGAGAACTGAGAATTTCTCTACTTAAACTGGGGTTTTTACACTCTTTGAAGCCTTCGATTTTGTGAGCATGCACGGGTTGGAGTTGCTCTTGTTTTTATATTCGTATGTAGTTTTCTTCTGTGTTGGTTTGTAAGTTATGGCTCTTAGTGATAAGGGCGCCGCTTATGACATAATTATGTTATTTTTTCTTCTTTGCTAATTACAATAAACTGTTTCCATAGAAACCTCTGTGTAACGACTACACTCTTCTAATTGGTATTTTGTTTAATTGTCCGGATGATGATTGCCTTGACGTGTTGCCACGTCAAGCGCCGAACGCAGTGTGAGCTAGTAGTGGTAAACTTCTTCCTAATCCTTCGCGGATACAGTTATGGTGTTATGTTATGAATAAATAAGTAATTGTAATGTCTTCAATGGTTGGTATTATCTACACATTATATTAGATACTTAAGATTGTTGTTATCTAACCTCGCCTAAGAATTACCCTTCTGCCCTTTTTAGAATACCTGTATTCCTAGAAGTAATAATTCTAAGACTATCAATAGACAGAAATTCATAGTTTGCTAATAACGATCTCCCCCAATGAAAGAATTCAATTGTAGAAGTTTAAGTTTGTCTTTGAGAAACGATTGTCTATGGTGTTGATGGTAGCACAACCCAGTAACTGGATAATACGATACCCCTTAGTAAGACTGGTGTCAGACTTTCGAGCTTCTGATGACTCGTAACGACTGTCAAAGATCCACGAATGACAGCCGGGACCAACGGCTAAACGCGCTTTCCGAGGCACGGAGGAGTCTCGGTATGTAAAAATGGCCACCCATCCACTGACCAACCCCGGCTAGCGTAGCTTAACCTGATGAATCGACTCATGGAGCTTTTCCTCAAATTCCCCTAATAACTGACCACAAGATATTAGAATAGCTAGCCAGTCAGCACAACTATTCTACACACAAATTAACGAACAATCATACGACCGCTCGGCCGTATGCGCAAATCTAAAATTCATGCCGCAGTGATATGAACGTGAGCATTGTGGGGTACGCCAATTCGGGTATAACGAAGCCGCTGGTATTTGGGTTGATGTTGCCTGGTTATAAGCTGTTCCGATTAACGGTACCCTAATACCGGAATAATAGCTGAGGCGTTATTTTGTAGCTGGTAGGAGATTTAGTTGCATTGTTGGCATCTATCTAAAATAGCAGAGATGTGAGATAATAACTAAGATTTGAACTTTTCAGCTAATAGAGAAAAAAATGTGGTTAGCAAAAGGAAATGGAAGAAATGCATTTTTGTAGAAACTATGATCCCACCAAAAACATTTTCAAGTAAAATGTTGCCAAGACTTTTTGACCATAATGGTCTCGACCATATGGCTCGCACTGTCAAAAAGTTATCAGATCTCCTGTAGACCCAAGCTTCTAACTCTACACGCCCTAACTCTACAGGCCCTAACTCTACACGCCCTAACTCTACAAGCCCTAACTTCACAAACCTTAGTCAAAATATATGTATTGGCCGTTTCCGGCCCGATTGTATTTTATAAAAAATGCAATATTACAATTAAATAGTTCTAAGACCTTTGTAACCAACAATAATTGTGGACAAATAATTCGTCTGAAATAAATGAATTTATTTCATGAAAAAAGTATGTATATTGGTGTAGAGGTATATACTCATATCTACACTACATAAACTGGTACCATTGTTAAAAAAGGCCCAAGGGTATAAATGAGATATACCTACACAAATATCAAAACATTATCGCTCCTTTTAAGATAACGTTTTGATTATTCGAGTCTCAATCAGTCCAAAATATCAGCGTCAGGTATATTTGCCTGACACATGCTGAGCTGGACTCCCATTTGGTGCAACCTTGAGACACACCTGCGCCTTGTTTTTCCTTTGATTTGAAGTATGTCATAATGACACTTAATTTCTTTAGGTTCTTATCCGCTTGACCGTTACAGTGGACATCAGATGGGCATAACAATTAAAATTCTATTGTCTCGTTAATGACAGCTGAAGGTTTAAGTTTTTCTTTTTTGTATTTTGGCATCTTGTTTTTATATTATATTCTTGTAATTTATTATCATTTAATTTATTGTGGTTTTGTATGCACTGAATAAATGTTTTATCTATCTGTCTATCAGAATCGTAGCTTCATTCATAACAAAAATAATCTCCAACTCACACTCCAAACGTTCAACGTAATTAATAAACAGCATCAAATCCGCCAACATTACCGGTCGAACAATCCCGAACCGTTTAGCCTAGCCGGTGTTCAGATAAACAACCTAGGTCAACTGTAGGTGGGCACATAGAATATTCATGCGTGCCAAACACTGCTGGCTTTCTGCTAATTTGGTTTGGCCCCTTCTTGCTTTACTGAACCGAACGTAAACTCTGTAGGAGTGACATGTAGTTTGAAATTCGAAGAATAGTTGAATTGATTTTGTTTTGTTTTTGTTTATTATGGTTACGTTATGGTCTAAGTTCCGACCTAGAGACGACCTTCACCTGTCTGTTTTAAAAAAATCTATTGCGAGTGGGTTGGCTAAAATATTCCTGGCCAGACTATTATAAACAAAAAATAAAAAAATGACTTTTTTTTATTACATTCATTCGTTTAACGATTAATTCCTTTTAGTAAGAAATATTTCTCTTAAAAAACACTATCCGACTATCCATTGTTATATCACTTATGGCTATTGAGTGCCAAGAACATTCCTAAACTTAACCAAGTAGTCACCTGTTTACTATTTAGGCCATGTAGTCACCAATTTACTATTTAGGTCATTAACTCCGAATTTACTGATTTTTTTTTTATTTTTAGCAAAGGTCGAGTTAGTAGCAAAGGTTCTTCTTGAAAAGCTCTTTCAATTGGTGTAATATCTTGCAATGTCTAAAAAAATGAAATATTTGAAAAAAAAATGGCCTGGAATTTTTTCCCCAATCCACTCGCGATATAGTATTTTATTTAAATCAAAATATTATTTTGACATACTAAATTTGATTTAAATTAAATACCTTTCATCATCGATCACTAATAGATAAGTTTTTTATTAGTGATCGATGCCTTTCATCCATTAAACAAACGGGTGAAGGTCGTTCCTAAGTTGGATCCGCTACTAATAAACTCTGGACACTTGGCGAATGAAAGCTAGACCGAAAAACGTACGTTACGTAAGAAAAGTTCGTGTCGATCAAATGTTACACTTTTTTCGGTTTAGCCCTCATTCACCAAGTGTGCAAAACCGAAAGGAACTTCATTCGAACAGGTGTCCCAGGACACCTCTCGTAATTTCTCAGTTTTTTTCTTTGACTATTATAATATTGATAGTGGCAATATAAAAAGTCTTCCTCATAATCACTTTACCACTTTCAATACAAACTTCCAGTCAGAAACTAATGTCTGTCACATAGACAAATAGACCTTGTCGTTTTATGACGTGCAAGTCACATTCAACCATAGGGTGATATAGAAATTATGACGTTGACTTTGCAAGTTATTAGTATTTTCGTTGATCTCACCAGCACGCTTAGCATGACTACAATAAAAACGGGTTTTGTCGATGGAAGAATAGACAAAATGACGGATAAACCATCAATCTGACTGGATAGGTCCACTCAAATCTGTGTGGTTCTTTCCTCAAAAGACCAGACAGAACAGATTTCAGACACTAGCCTACATGGTCCTCATATGGCCTGACCAAGATTATGTCTGGACTTTAAAAGAGACTATGACCTCTGAGTTTGTTTCGGCCTTTCTTCTCAGAGAAGTCAGATAGGAAACGCCGAACTCATCTAGCAAATATTAAACATATTTTTTTTAATATGACGTGTAAAAGTGATTCCAATATCCTATTTACAGAATAAACAATTTCATTTCATCTGTCATTTTGTCTATTCTTGCCCCCCGTTTCTATAGTTGTCATGCTACGCGTGCATGCTGGTCACGACTTTCTCGCTAGTCGGCGCGGCGCCTAAACCGTTGAGTTTAAATATTGGCTATAGCGTCTGTAGAAAAATTTATATTAAATAGTTATTAGTGACTCACACGATTTCACCGAAATCCGGGCGAACAAACCATTTTAATTACTAGTTTTTGTTGAGTGATTCGCACGAATTCAATTTATTTGTGGACAAATCGACAACTCGAGCAATACGTAGTAAGTGCATACACAGAAATGATTAGGGTAAAATATTTTGAAATAAAATAAAACAAGTAAATGAATCAAACAAATCTTTATTAAAATATAATTTTAAGCTAAGTTTTCAGTTTCGTATGAGGGGATTTACCTACGTTAATAATAAAGTCTAATTTAAAACTTTAAATTAACATCCATCTAGTAACATTGATCAATAAAGTGGCACAATAATCTTTCCTCAATCTTTATATCTAATCGTAAAAATCAATAAATAATCTTAATGCTAATGGATCAAATAAAAATGGGGTTCACAAAATTTCTCAACTTAAAAACTTCAGCTGTTGTGGATTTACACGAATTTTCAATCGGTTATACCCCTCTCTAATTTCCAGTTCCTTCAGAGCAATGCCCGTGTGAACAGACCAGGTGCTGTGCCGACATCCTCTTAGCGGACCCCTTTTCACTTTGAAGATTCTCTTCGACAAAGTATTACAAGTTTGAAAGAGTGAATTCCTTTTTTATTCCCGTCCGAATATTTCACTACTTTAAATGTCGGAATGTTCTTTTGAGTTATAAGTTTTCGAGATTTCGAAGTATTTTTTTTTAATGCTTTGTTTATGTTTTGTTGGATTTTAGAATTGTTTTGAACCGTGATTTTAATAAAGGATCAGAATTATTTGAAAAAGCTACATTTAATAGATCACACTGGAATCATTCTGATCATCCATTGTATTAAAATAAGATAACATAAAATCAAGCCTTCTACCCACGGGGATAGGCAGAATGTACAGAACGCCAGAATAGTATTCAAATGTGTACAGGAATTGGGAAAAACATAGATATTTATTATAACCTATATACAGTGTGTTTTTATTGAGATAGGTATGGTTATCTTACGGCCGAACCCAATATTAATAACCTATCTATCACCAGCTTTGGCATATCTACTGAAGATAGAAAAACCTATCTATTTATTATTTTAACGTCCCAATAATCTGTCAGAGAATAAGGACCTTACGGTCATTAAAAATGTCCTTCCTACAAAATAGAATTACTGTTTAAAAAACTTCTTTATAGTACTTAAATATAATAATAGGTACTTATATTTTACTCCTAATTATTTACCTCGTTAAAATGTACAATCAGGGAAATTAATTATCAAGCAAAGTAGTTACTTTGCTTGATAATTAATTTCCCTGATAGCTGCTGTAGGGAGTTCCCTACAGCTGTCAAAGGATGACAGCTGTAATTATAATATACGGAAAATGTAAGTTTGTTGTATTGACAATTGTACGTAATCGGGTAATTCACTTTTAAGCATCAATATTCTTAGCAGTTCATTAACTTGAATTTACTTAAAAAGCTACATACTAAAATTATTGCATCTAACTTCAGATAAAGTAAGTATGGGAAGGACAAATATAATCTTTAGCCTCCATTTTCAGCATCAGCTTGTGCTTCTTCCATCCTTTGAAGAACCTTCTGCCGTCTCTTCTCCATTGGTGTTTTATACCACCAAGTATCTGCTGCAGATTCCTGTGAACATACAATATTTTATATTATTTTTAATGTTTATCTTGAAATAAAGGCAAAAACAAAAAACGAAACGAACGAAAAGTTGTAAATACTTTTAACATGATCTTCCTTTAAGTAAAAACCACAGTAACACGTATAGCATACAAACACTCTCATACAACACCAACACAACTGACACAAATCACACCACCATAATATACACTCCTTTTATACCATTTTAAATTGGTATAAAAAGAGAAAAAAATGCATACTTTTTTATATAAAATTGTTAACGGAACGAAGGAACCTAGTAAATCTCACAACATAGGGAATCAAATTGTGGGTCTAGGAATTCAATTCACTTGAATGAAAACTTAGCCTAGCCAGAAACAAAATAGGTACATTGTATTTTATAACTTTGCTAACCTACTATCTTGTTTACCGTTTTAATATGCTTGAACAATACAACAATGGATATTTGTATGACCAAACTTTGTGCAATAACCACAATATAATGGATAACGGAAAGAATAGAAGTAGTTATTGCAAAAGATAATACTAATAAAGAACGAGGATACCTCAAAAAACCCTAAACTTACATGTTCAGCATACACTGGTTCCCTAGCACTGAGTTGGATAGCCACTTCAGCAGCGGTTAATACGCGCACACGCAGTTGTAGACGTCTTTTTGTTGTTAGCACTGCGTCTAATGCCGCTAGGAGAGTTCCTGAAGGAATACCGAAACGAATAAAAAATAACATTTATAATACATTACCCCTGTTTACCCTGTACCCACAACTGAGATATTCCTTATAAAAAAACCCAATAACACTTTGTCCAAACCGGGGATCGAATCTGAAGCCCACGGTCAACAGGCCAAGGATGAAATAACAACAACAACATTATAATATACATCACCATTTGCAGAAGCAATTGGTGATGTATATTATAATGTTTTGTTGTTTCGTCGTTGGCATTCGTTCAGCTGACAAAAATAAATACAGAAATATTTAAAAAATGTTTACTTATTGTATTTACCTAATGTGTATGAGTCTGAAATTCTGGCTAGACAGGATATGTCCAGTCTAGGATTCAAAGCACCAGCCTTGTGTAGCTTGGACCTCCACATCATGGATATACTCCCGTAATCAGCCCTTGGTACCTGAATAATCTTCTGGTAGCATTGAAATAGAAGTTTCTGCTCTGCATCCCAAGGAGATCTTGTAGTGCCAATGAATAGAACTCGGTCTTCTGGGCATATTCCTGTAGGCGCAATGATATGAATGATAATGTCAAAAACAAAACGTGAAGGCTGAAACTATGAATGATGTGTATTACCTTTGATTATTTTGACTAGATCCTTCTTCAACCTCTTTGGATCAGTTTTGTCAGTTTTAGGAATTTTCTTCACAAATGGTTTCTCAGCGTCATCCATCCATATAATCGAGGGCTGTAGAAGTCTGGACACTTTCATCACCAGATGTATCAACATGATCAAGCCAGACTTCCCAGGGTACTTTCCCACTATGTTCGCTGGAGTTAAGTCAAAGAGCATCGCCCCAACTTCTGTACAGATGGAATGGACCAGCATCTTCTTACCACACTTTGCTGGGCCTGTCATTAAAATAAAACATTCTTGAACCTTATTTCTGATCGTCATCTCACGCGGTATAAAAAGCGATTTAAAAATAATCTATTTTACCTGTAAGAAGAACCGATCTCACTAACGGGGCATTGTTCCTCACCAACTCAGAACCTAGTGGCAATATACAATACTCCTTCACCAGCTGCCTTACATCACCCAAACATGGAGTTGCCTCTATTCCTTCTTCTCGATGGGCAGAACCTACATAGCACTTTTCTCCTATGTACTCATCAATATTCACAAGTGGATAGGGTCTTATTATGCCATTGCTTACTAGTTCTTCAAATAAAGATTCTGTTGTTCTGTCAGGAGTTAAGTCTTTTTCTTTCTTCTTTTTACTTTTCTTGCCTCCACGACGAGCCTTGAGAAAAAATATTTATATATTTATAATTTTTTTACATCTGACTGCCTGTCTGACTTTTTCCAGTTAAGAATACGCTAAAATTAGCCAATAATATTCCCACTACTGGTAAACAGTGGATCGTGACCCATAACATATTATTATGTCTGGGTTTGTATAATTCAATCAAGAATCCGGACAGCTTCAATTTATTTACATGACAGATCATTTTTAACCAAATTCAGCCCCTTTTCTAATGCATCTGGTTAAAAGTGATGGTGCGTGTTCAGAGATTATGAAACAGGCCGACAGCAAAATATATTTTTTAGAATACCTTCTTTTGTTGCTTCTTAGACTTCTTCCCTTTCTGTGCCCTGTCCCTATCAAACGCAGCTTGCAGCAACTCCAACTCACTTCTCATCATTTCATCAACAATGTTTCTTATCTCTTGTTCTATTTTGACCATTTTCTCTCTTTCTATCATGTCTTTGTAGTACCTTTCGTGAGGATTGTCTGCATCGTCTTTGAATTTCCAGATGTCTTCGTATCTAAGGAAATAAATAAAAAAGTGTGTTGAT
Organism: Conistra vaccinii; assembly: GCA_948150665.1. Taxonomy (NCBI): domain Eukaryota; kingdom Metazoa; phylum Arthropoda; class Insecta; order Lepidoptera; family Noctuidae; genus Conistra; species Conistra vaccinii. Next base: position 20,126,916 of record OX411326.1, read on the forward strand.
GTTTGGTACTTATTTACTCTTATGTTTTATTTATTAGCATAAATAAAAGTAAGTGGCCACTGAATTTGAAGACCAATGACGTGAATAACGTGAATTTCAAACTAGAATCAAAATAAGATAACAAAATATTCTATTTTTGTAAATTCATTTTAAATTTAAAAACGCCGGGAATCACACAACATCAAAATCGAGACAAACGAAGACAAAATTACAAATTGAATAGACGACAGTGACATTAAGGAAAAAAAAATCAACAACTTATCAACAAATAGGTAATAAGCAGTCGACTAACCGCCAAACCTTTCTATTTATAGCCGAATTATTTCATGATATTGCGAATTATTGTTTATTTGGTTCACAGTACGCGACACTGTTTAAAATAATCCTTACTAATATTATAAATGCGAAAGTGAGTTTGTTTGTTTGTTACGGTTCCACGCTAATACACCAAAACAAATTTGGATGAAATTCGGCACATGGGTAGACCATGAGCTGTATTAGGACATAGGATAATTTTTATCCCGAAATCCCCACGGGCGATACCGCGGGGCGCAGCTAGTCTAATATAACAATATAAACATGCTTCGGTCGTTACACCATCATCATCATCATAATTTCAGCCGAAAGACGTTCACTGCCGAACTTAGGCCTCCCCCAAGCACCGCCACTTCAACGGATTCTGTGCTTCCCGCATCCAGCGGATTCCTGCAGCCTTCACAAGATCATCGGTCCACCTTGTGGGAAGCCTTCCAACGCTACATCTTCCGGTACGCGGTCGCTACTACAGAACCATTCAGCCCCATCGGCCATCTGTTCTGCGAGCAATGTGCGCTGCCAATTACCACTTAAGTTTGGCAATTCTTGGGGTTATGTCGGTTACCCTGGTTCTCCTGCGGATCTCTTCATTTCTGATTCAATCACGTAGGGAAACTACAAGCATAGCCCACTCCATTGCCATCTCGGTGACTTTGAACCTTCTAATGCGGCCCATTGTGAGGGACCACGTTTCAGTGTCATAACTCATCACTTGCAGCACACACTGGTTAAAGACTTTCGTCTTGAGATGCTGTGGTATGTGGGACGAGAAGATATTGCGTAGCTTCCCGAACAAAACATAAGGAGTGAAGCTAGACGACACGATCTATCGAGCTTACTTTAGCACTTGTAAAACTCATGCTGCAAGCATTATCGAAATCTATTTCATCTACGTTAATACGCTAGCGAGTAATTTTTGGATGACATAACAGTACATGAATCAACATCACCTATAAAAGCACCGCCATGCGGGTTATCATTATTAGTTCGCGAGCGTGCCGCTAGCATCCTCACGCCCCGTACTGGACTGCTTTTATCTCGAGTTGACCTTAATTTGTGACTAAATTATCAGTGATTAAAAATAAATGGCAAAATTAATTCCTATAATTATATTAACGGCCATTACTAGTGCGCGCGCTTGGAATTTCGAATCTATTTTTGAAGCTTTGACTACTGACCAGCAAGTTGGTCAACAGTTATGCTTAGGCGAATGTATGAAAGGGCAGTGTGTGTACAGTTGGCACGGCTGGGAATCGTCGTGTACAAAATCCGAAAAACGTAGAAAAAAATATACTACAATAGATAATGAAGTGTGTGAGAGCAATTGCGATAAGTATGATAGAGAGTCGTACGAGTGGTGCGTCACTGGCAACAACGCCTGGAACGAGTGTTCGAGGAAAATTGCACTAAAATCCAAATTAAGACATACCACGAAAAATAAGTATGTGACATGTATGTATGATAATTTTGTTGATCCTGATAACGGTTGTGGTAAGCATGACTATAGTTATGATTGGTGCACAACAATTACGGGCTGGGAAGAATGCAATATCGATAACAAGGCTTTGGTACCCGAATATCCTACAACTGTTGAGACGATATGTGAAACGCCGTGCAAGTTTTACGACTATAATAAAGCGTATTGCTATGACACCAAGGGAAATTGGGTGTCTTGTTTCCTAAATCCAAGAAACGAATACATGCTAAACAACATAACGCAACAATTGAGAAAAAGTTGTAGATTCGGTGTTTACGCTGCAAATGGTTACAAGATATGCAAAAAAGTACACAAGCGATCGGATTACGATAATCTTCATTTTCATGAGTGTGATTTAGACATTGAGTCTATAGCTGAAAGACATCGACTCAATAATCCATCAGATGAGGTTCGCACTATACTACCCAGTGAACCGATAACTCGAGACACCGATCCGATATTGTCGTATACCACATTACCGAGAAGAGGTAGATTTGATCCGACGAATGGAGACACCACCGGAGATGTCGATATACCTCTGGTGGTGCAAGCCCAATTGACAACTTACACACTGCTGCCGGTCGGTGCGCCGAGGGCACCATTCCCTTTGTACGTTACCAACAATTATAATCGAATGAATCCAAATAACCGAGCCTCCAGAGAAAACTACGATGAACGCGGTCATGTTGTAGGTTCACGATTAGGCGGTCCAATGGAAATGTTCAATATATTTCCACAAACTTGGCGTCTTAACCACGGACGCGGATCGTCTTGGTTCGAGATGGAGCAGCATTTAGATAATTTTTTGCGGGGACACAGTAACAGATACGTAGAATTTTTAGCCGTATTGGGCTATCTAACCGACCAAAGCGGTACACTAATTCCCCGACCGGATCATATCGGTATTCGTTTGAGATTCCACGTCAATAACTATTTGACCGACAGACACGGTAACCCTTTGGTCAGTTTCGAAGACAACGAGACCGAAAACATGTTTTTTTCCAACGATCCAGATGACGACTGTATAATTGCTGTTGCCAACGAATTCAATATGTAATGTTGTGTTTATTAGTAATTATGTACAATTATGCTGGTTTTGTGTATTTTTAAAATTTTCATCTGTTATTTAAAATTTATAAGAGATTTTTTTTCATATTTTTTTCTATATTTACAAGAATTTTAAGAATTAGTTCTTTAGTTGCCGAAAAACATCAAGTACCTACTATGTTAAATTAAATAAATGGAATACTCTCTCCATATAAAAATTTGCTCGTTCCATTTCAACATCATAATTTTATTGTGAAACATTTTGGTTTAATTCATCTTTAAGTAAATATACTGGATTTATATTAATATTATATTGTTTAAATTATAAATTAAATTGTGTTTTTTTTTAAATCTATAACCAGTACGCCTACCCTAATTGTTATCGAAAAATTACTCGTTAGCGTATTAACGTGGATCAAAAAGATTTTGATAGTGCTCGTACCATAAGTTTTACGGAATCTAACGCATGTAAGCTCGATAGATCGTGTCATCTAGCTAACTTCACTCCTAAGTTTTCTTTCTTTCTTTCTCAGTTATAAGAAGAGATAACGGTTCATAATTTGACTCAAAATGTAGTGGTATCGCTATGCTAAAAATTATGGGACAGTTAATATCACGATAATTCGACGAGGAAGGTTGGCGGTTAGTAGACTTCTTGTGGTATTTACCGGTTGTTGATTTTTTATTCCCATTTGACCAAGCGAGCAAAGCTAATTCCTTCAAGTCTGGCAAAATTTGATTTCCTCTTTCACTTTGTTGGTACTCTACAGGTCGTATTTTACAAACGATCTGGACGAAACTCAGTATACAAGTTTTACAACTTAGTAGATTTTTTCTGTCGTCGGAGATTTTTGATTCGGACTTCCTCCAAAAGGGGCAAAAGGCACTGCTACTGCAGTAAATTGGTCTCATTTAGATTTCTACCAGCGGAATTGGCCCTTTAACTACTAGGTAGGGATTGATAGAGCACCTGGGACCACCTTCTTATCACAAAACTAGAGAATTCTGAAAATAATTTTCAGCATTGCAGCAGCAGACGTCTTAAGTGTTTAAATTATATGCTGTTACCAGGCGCGAAAATACTTACGAGGCTTTTTGAAATGATCTATTACTTACTCTTCGTTAGCACCGGTCATATCTTTCAAGAAAGCAGAACTAGTACATTTATATGTATCAAGGTCATCAGCATCTTGATTACCGTTTCCACCGTTCTCTTCACTTTTCCCGTTCTTTTTGTCTTTACTCTCTTTGCTTCTTTTAGATTCTTTAGAAGACACAGGTGAAGATTTGCTTATTTCACTATCCATACCAGTCCCTGCAGAAAATAGGGCATTAGTAACGTATTACGATAAATCACATTCCCTTTAAGTTTTAACGTACTCGTTGTCAATAACTACATGATCACATTGATACAAGAATAATAGTTTTAGACTCAAACAAGAAAAGAGTACATGTACATAGCAAAGGCGAATCAAAGAACTATAATGGCGACACTGTATGGTGTCACTTTCGCATGTTTTTATAATATTGACTTCTAAATGTAAGAAACCATATTACATACTATATACTTCATTGTTGTACGGTCCGCATTAATAATCTACTGCTGAAAGTATAATTTATCGAATCAATTAAAAGTCCCCGTCAGGAGAAGCTATAAATCTAAATATTAAGACATTATCTCTAGATATTAGGTCTACTAAGTTATGTAGCGACAATTCAATCAACAACAAATAATCCCAAATTCAATCAATTAACGATATAAAGCCATGTCAAAAATAAAATTCTGAAGAAATTTCTCGTTAGTTTCATTTTACACGTATGTTACTTTGAGTTGATTGAATTTGAGATTATTTATTTCACTACGTAACTTAGTAGAAGTTCTTTGTTAACAAAATTTATAGCTTCTCCTGACCTTAGCTATGTTTTTATAATTTAATAGCTGTCAAAGGCCCCATCATCCAGTGCCGCTGGTTTAAGTAATGTTTTGTTTTACATTTCAACTTTCTCACCTGCTCGACTGTACATCGCTCTGCTTCCACCACTTTCTTCAGATGGCATTTCTGGGAATCTTCCAGTTCTATCATAGTACTCCCTGATCCATCTTCTCAGTTCGTCACCTATTTGTTCATTGATTCTCTTATCATGTTGAGCTCGAAGATTGTCTTCAATTGAGATGAGAGCTGCTTGGTATTCTTTTTCTCTTTCTAATTGCAATTTCCGACGATATTCCTTGACCTATAATGAAATGACCAGAACATTATCATTTACAGCATTATTTTTGCACCACATACCAAGGAATCAGTTCATCTTTCAGTCACCAAAATGTGTCATAGTGCATCAACACTATTTCAACGGCGAGACTTTTTTACTTGGTCGACAGAAATAATCTCTAGAAATAATATATCGACGCCCCCAACGAATAAACCTGTATTATACTATTACTGACTTTTTACTGTTATACGATTTACGGTATCTATGGGTCGGGATACACCTATGAAATTTTTTTCAAATTTTTTCTACGGTAATTTCCAACGGTTTTACCTAAAACACTTTTGTTCTTTGGAAATTTTCCATTTTTTGTTTACTAGAATAATAACGAAATACATTATTACAAATTAAATTCTCTGGCTACATTTCGGTAAAGTTATATTACTGTAAAATATTTCAGCAATATTTCTGGTTAACGCGATTACAGGTTTATTATCGTAAATATTGTTGTAGATTTTTTCGGTAATGCACTGTTACAGTTATCATCCGGGACATAAATTTATACCTACTATACGTATTGGCGGTAACTTGCAATAAAATTAATACAGACCAGTTGTCTAGTAAAAAAAAAAATACTTAAAAATGCTGGTCAGGCTTACGAAGGTTGTCATAATAAGAATAACTATCCACGAAAGGTCATGGGTCCTGTGTGTTCATGTAAAATGAACTGTGGCAGCAAATTTACCTCTTTATTTTATAAACTTTCTGATCGAGAACGCCAATGGATGTATATTATTAAACATACTAAAACCGAAAATATTAAACGAATGACTCTAGAACGGAAAAATAATCGCACACAGACTATAAAATATTTTTTTTCTTTAAATAATGTAGAGATTCTTGTTGGTAAGAAATTTTTCCTAAACACTTTAAACATTAATGAACATAATTATGGTATATACAGCAATAGAAACATTTAAATTAGACGAAGGGATTACAGACTTAAGAGGTAAGCACACCAATAGATCTAAAAAAATGAGCTCCAGCACGGAATCGAGTATTGAGAAGTATATTCATTATTTCCTAAAGTAGAGTCTCATTATACAAGAAAAAGCTCAACTCGAGAATATTTGTCACAATACCTCAACATATCAAAAATGTATCGTTTGTACACTGAGTGGGTTCCGCAGCAAAATTATGTTGGAGTTACGAAACCATTTTTAACACAAAATTTAACTACTCATTTTTTAAGTCTAAAAAGATCAATGTTCTACATGTTTTGTATATAGGTAAGCAAGCCAGTCCATCAGAGAAAGAGTCTTTAGAAGAAAGCTATGAACGTCATTTAAATAGAAAAGAGAGAATTCGGATTTCAAATTAAACATGAAGAAAAATGACAATTGACAAAAACGATAGCACGATTGCTATCTTCGACCTGCAAAAAGTGTTAAGTATTCCACAATCTGTTGTAGGGTTTATTACCCTGTATACAATTTTATTATTTTTAATATTATACAATTTATACAATTTTACTGAATTAAATATTTCAAATTCATTTCAAACCAAACGACGTAGGCGAAAACCTAAGACAGATGCTTTGTTAGAAGATACTGTATTGGCACGTGCTTATCATCAACCTCTTCCTATAAGCAAGCCGTTGCATACAGATTTACTGTCTTTGTGCAATAGTGGAGCGATTCCACGGTATTACCACGCATTTTATGAATCCTTAATTTCTGTAGAAAATAGTAATGACCGCGATGATAATGATTATGAAAATGATAATAATGTTATTACCGATTAGTTATTAATGTTTTCATTTGCCTACTTTTTTATACTTTTACTGATTGTAATTTGTGATCTCTATGAGAACTTTGTTCCCAATAAACGTTATACTAATTTTAATAAATATTGTGAGTTTTCTTTTATTATTCCCTCGAAGATACCGACGACAAATTTATTTTACATAATCGGTTTTCAATGATTACGATAGTATGACTACCAAAAATTTTCTATAAAATACGGGTTACACTACTTTACCCTTTTATGGTTATTTAAAATTTTACCCTAATAAGTCGGTAACTGAACATTACAATCTCTCTCTGTAATGAAAAACCACGTTTAATAATCCAGTAAAGCAATATTATGCCTATGATTTTTAAGAAATTTACAAGAATAATTCGGTAAGTAAACATTACTGGAATAATATTGATATGTCAGGATTGTAAGATATCAATACCCTAAAAATTTTATGAAACCATTTTCGGTAATACGTATTTTGGTGAATAACTAATTCTGTGTATAAGTAATAGTAACACTTAATACTATAAACTTTTCGTGTAAAAATTAGTTTTTCCGTCATATAACAATATTGTCATAATTGCCTTTTGTTGAAGAGATATTACCCAAAAACACTAAATCATTTTTCCTGTAAAATTTGATTTTTGCGATTACCGGTTTATTCCCCGGGGACGTCGATATGTATATTTATATATATTTATACAGATAAGTTTAAGCTTTATGTATGTATGTATTTAATGTATATGCGTAAATGGTACATTATTGACTACCTGCAGTATTTTCTCTCCTTCCTACTTCAATCCATCCATAGGTTGTCTGTAAAAGATCGCTTTTAGCAATAAGACCGCCCATTGTGTCACCCTATGTAAAATTTCTAAATCTATGTCTGTAATTTTTATGGTGTACATAATAAAGAGTATTCTATCTATCTATCTATAATCATCATAATTATATCGTTGTTATTTTATATTAATAAGCACATGTTTCTGTGACTATTAAACCATTTTCATCTTTCTTTCTTCGTTAGACATGTACAGCAAAATAACTAGCGAAATATGGGTGTACTCTAGGTGCACCTCTGTCTAACCCTTCGGAGTAAACAGACGTGATGCTATGTTATGTTATATGTTAATATACCTAGTAATAATAGCAGTATACTACTAACATCCTCCGCCTTCTTTGCAGCTTCAGATTCCGTGTACGGAGGCAGTACCATGCCTATCAACAGTTGTTCTTCCAATTTCCTCCGCTTGGTAAGTCTTCTCGCTAAAAACCCACGCCACACCTTCTGAATGGCAGTTGCAGCAGCTGCCGTCATCTCACCTTTTTGGTCTCTGCCTTTTTCTTTGAGTAAACGGATTTCTTTCATGAACTGTCCCCTAATAATGAAAACAGTAATATAGTAACAAAAAAAAAACTCTTCTCTTTCAAAGAACGAGTTCTAGCTTTATTTAAAGTTCTGAGCCGTTTTTGTATTTTAAACTTTATTTCGACTACAGCAAAGTTTTTAATACAAAAATGTACTTTAGAATCGACTCTAAGGCCCACTGCAACACAAATCACTAAACTGCGTTTAGCGCTAAACATATTTAAAATTCTTCATTATGTCTCTATATCTATTCTATCTTCAAAAGGTTGACAAAATTTGTGACGTAAGCGAAAAACTTTAGGGATAACAAATAGCATGCATTGCGTTGTCCCAACAACTTCTGATTAGTTATCATCATAATTAGCCTATAATTTTCCCACTGCTGGGATACAGGCATCCTCTCTTCTAGAGGAAGTGGGCTACAGTATTCTACCACGCGGGCACAGTGTGGGATGGTAGATGTCACCATGTCTTCGATGTTATGGTTCTACGACATATCGGTTTCCTCACGATCTTTTCCTTCACCGTTTGAGGTGATGATGAAATTATTTAAAGCGCCTGCCTGGGTTCGACCTACAACTCGTATGTCGGGGCCGTTACCACTGATTGGCTGTGGCTGATTGGTAAATGTATCACAATGGTATGCAAGCTACTTGCATACAATCGTGCAAGTTTCTAGCATACATTCCTAGCTTGACTTACCGTAGTCTACCCTGCCTAGCCCTTTCATGACTTTGTATAATGATGACTGCCTGCTGCTCCGTCAAGACCAAGGGTTGTGCCTTCGGGGGTTCATATCCTAGCTTCCTCAAAGTTTCTAGAACAAATTGCCTTCGACTCTCAATTTCCTCTTCTCTTTCTCGAATAAAGAACTGTGGAATGCAGGGCTCAACTTGGTTTGGTGTCACTTGGAGTTTGACCAATGCCTGGAAAACAATATAGATATGGTTTTATAAAGATGTAGAAGCGAAAAAAAAAACAGTAATTGGTTTTATGGTGTAGATTTTAGCGATTTTAATTATTTTTTCCGTCTTTATTTGACTCAACTATTTACCCTGTTATTTGTTAAAAGCTTCAGTACTTATCTCCATACTAACAAAGGTATCTCAAGTTTTATTAAGGAAACATTAAAAAAAAAAAAAAAAAAAACACTGTGTTATGGTAACAATTCTACTGACATTTCTACTTCTTCGTGTGTTTAGTAACATAACTGGTGTCAGAGTTTTTATGCGTCCATGGGTCTCTGACTTGGCTTTACATGCCATCGAGAAATATCTCTCACGCATGCCGGTTTCCTGGCGATGATTTCCTTCACCATTTTTGAAGGAAATGATAATAATTATAGAATACGCACATGAATCCGAAAAGTCAGAGGTGCGAATCTTGGGTTTGAACTCGAGACCTATGACTTCGCAGTTTGATACACCACTAGGCTATCACTGCTACTGACACTGTTCTCATTTTATTAACCGACTTCCAAAAGGAGGAGGTTCTCTTAACCGACTTCCAAAAGGAGGAGGTTCTCAATTCGTCTGTATGTTTTTTTTTTTTTTTTTGTATGTTTTTTACGCGATTACTCCGTCAATTGTGGACCGATTTTGAAAATTGTTTTTTTGTTTGAAAGGGTATGCTCCCGAGGTGGTCCCATATAAATTTTATTAACTTTACTTGGATAGTTTTTGAGTTAGCTTCAATAATACGTATTTTTCCCACTTAGTATATATGGATGATATAATGATAACTTCCAATCATTGTTATTTACATAGCAGGTTAGTGGTATTCGAATTTGTATGGGGTAGGTACCACAACCAAAAAGTGCAAAAAAAACTTTTTACAAAAAAAGAACAACCGACTTCCGAAAAAGACACTACAAAGTCAAAAATAACTTTAATTTCGGAAGTCGGTGGCAAAAAATGAAAGTTCCAAACCAAATACACCGACTTCCGAAATTAAAGTTATTTTTGACTTTGTAGTGTCTTTTTCGGAAGTCGGTTGTTCTTTTTTTGTAAAAAGTTTTTTTTAAGGTGCGTCCAGTCGCCAATGCATTTTTATGTGACAGATGCTTAAGCCTGAGCCATGCGTTACATGCGTGGCTTACCATTAGAAGCACATGCCTCGCACTGCTTACAAATATTGTTGAATAAACTTACCTCATCATCATCAAAAGTATGATCAGTCAGGCGCATTTCCACCAAATCATGTTTGATCTCAATCAGCCTTCCCAAGCAGGACTCCAGCAGTCTTCTGACAATCATGCGCTTTTGTGGCTGCAGCAGCTGGTCGTATACCGCATCCAGCCTACTTAGCAGTATTGTGTACCTCACTCGAAGTTCTAAAAGGACTGGCAGGAGGGTATTTCTGTCAGCTGCGCCAGCTTCAAAAAGCGCTTCATCGGCTTGAGTAGCTTCTCCGATTAGTTCCGATGTTTCGACTAGTAACTCGTGATATGTTCGGTTAGACATTTTTAAATTCTGTATTTCAACTATTCGATATTTCAGTTTAATTGGTAAGGGGCTCCGTGTTACCCAGTATCTGGGTTGTGGAGGTCAGATAGGCAGTCGCTCCGCCATGTAAAAAACTGTTATTCAGCGGCATCCGGTTAGACAAGAAGCCGAACCCAACATATTTGGGACAATGCTAGGCTAATTGATTGTTCGGTAAGCAACTTAATTAAAATCAAAAGTTTCTAGTTAAAAGTTAACAATTTCTTAACTTTTTCTTTACGTGTAATTATTTTATTTGAGAAGTCAATCGTTGCTGTTAATTAGAATTCATTTAAGCTTAACGTCGGAAGCATTTCCAAAAATTTTTGATTTACTATTAAATCGAATACACAACACACTTAATATTTCACTAATAAGACACTGCTCAAACACATTTTCACAACAAAACACATGAAAAAACCTTAAAATCAGCTTTAAATTCATCGCACAACATCGTCACAGTATTGTATCGTATGTTCAAGCTTTATCGACTCAACTTGCGTCGCTAGGCACCCTATCAGCGCCGTCACAGTTGAATTAACGTGTTTTTAGTCATGTTATCGTGTTTAACTACTGATGCGTAAGCCTACGTTCCAATATATTGTGTTTTATGCCTTTTTTGAAAGGTCCTCTTATAATGGCGTTGGTAAAGGTATCAACAATGAGCTTATTGTGTTGAAAATGTATTGAAAGTTTTGGTTTGAATTGAGCGAAATCTATCAATATTAAAATGCAGTCACCTTCAGTCTGAGAAGTGGTGATCCAGTGGTATCAGCCCCGACTTCGAGTCGTGAGTTCGAACCCAGTTAGGCTCTTTACTTTGTGTATTTAATTTCTTCATCACTGCTCTGAAAACGGTGAAGGAAAACATCGTGAGGAAACCAGCATGTCCTAAAACGAAAACCCAGATATGTAACATCCACCAGTCCGCGTGGTGTATTACGGCGCACTGGGATCTCACAGAAAGGAGGCCTGTGTCCCAGCAGTGGGAATATTAGAGGCTGATTACGCCAAGTTTATTTATTTATTTATTTATATATACTTTATTGTACACCAGATAACACATTACAAAAAGAAAAAGTAATACACTACAAAATATACAATGGGCGGCCAAGTTATGCTTCAGTCTAGGTTTATTTTAATAATGGTGCTGTGCTTATGTGTTCAAGATTATTTTTTATTTATCCTCAAAAAATAAAACAACAATAAAGGACAATTAAAGTAAAGTGTAAAAGTTACTGCTCAAGAGTTTAAAAGTGACATTTATAAAGTAAAACTACTGTTTTATTATACCTAAATTACATATTAAGTTAATAATGGAGGAATGTATTCCAGTAAGATGCTGTTAGGGATCTTGACCGTACTTCCGGGATTGTCATGATAGCCGTGGAATACCGCTCCACTCCTCATAAGCACCTCAGGACATGTTGCCTCCTTGTCACTAAGACACTTTGTGCTAGCGACCGTTTTCGGGGGCCTATTATTGAGTGTGCAAGTCACCCTCTGCCATTTTATCTGTGTATATTATAAAACATTGATCAGGCAGGGGCTATGGCCCCTTCCATAGTTCTAGGTAACCAATCGACTATAGCCACCCAAACCCATAGCCCTATATTTTTTGTTTCCATATCTTGCAATAGTTCTGCATCAACCGGGGGTTGTCCTTGGGTGCACTAGCATAGTGCGTACAGGGATAATCGTCGGTTGGTGCCTCGTTTCATTACAAACGTCTAATGGGCTTCTGCGAGTTGGCTTCGGCCCCTCGTACGCCTTCCAAAGGTCCGGGACCCCAGGGTCCCGAGAATAGTCAAAAACTAAAAAATAATAATACCAGCTTATTATTGTCCCACTGAATATCTTTCACCGATGTCAATAATGTCCAAGATAAACTCAGAAAGTACATATGAATTGAAAAAGTCACATTGGTACCTACTTGCCCAGATTTGAACCCACACTCTCGTACATGAGAGGCGAGGCCTTATCCACTGGGCCATCACGGCACTCACATATTAAGTTACTTGTCTAATACCATAAGGAGGCACCTTAAACTACGCTACACTAGTTACCTATTCTTCGCTAACCATACAAAATCACCTAATTACACAACATGTTCGCAGCATTCCTGCCTCACATAAACACATTGTAGGGTAGTTAGGCGCGTCTCAAGTGGCAGTTATCACGTCGCGCCCGAGCGTGTACCACAGAATTAATTCAGAAGGTCGACTCTATAAAATAAGCTACAAGAACGGCACGCACACATCTGCGACGATCTGAAACAAAAGCCAGTCGCGAGTGTGCTTCCACTCGCGACTATGTGTGAGTGCATTTTTACTCGTTGCATGAAGTCGGCTTTCTCATCATCATCTGCTCAGCCTTTTCCCAACTATGTGGGGATCGGTTTTGGTTCGGTTCTACATGGAGTGATTGCTTGTCTGATTTCTGCAACGCAGTTGGGATGCAAAGGTACTCCCAGTAATTACTCCCAGTCATTACTGGGAGTATGGAGTTGACCTTCACAATCAATCTATCAACTAAATCTATAACAGTCCACAGTTGAACGTAGGTCTCTAAACCCGGTTCTCCTTTCAGTGGGCGACGACTTTGAAAAGGTCGGTATGTGAGACTTCACACAGACACCTTTTCAAAGTCGTCGATCCATCTAACTTGGGGGCTGCGTCCTGTCTTAGTTTAACTTCTGTACCTATCTATTTTGTGTCTCACCTAAGCGTGTACTGTTTCAACAATTTCCTGCGGGTGAAATCTGCCACTTAAGTAAATAAGACTTGCATGTGTAACTTAATCGCAGCATGAGTGGAGTGATAGATGGTTGTCTTTGGGAGGGTATGTAGTTGTAGAAGGAACCACATGTGAATGTTCCTAAATTACCCTAGGCTGATCAGTATGCTGAGGTACTTTTGGGCAGCTTATTACACTAAGTAAATCTCTGATACCGTAGTTTTTCCTAATCTTGTTATTATTAATGTTTAGTCGGTTTCCCCCTTTCCCGAATGGTACTTAGTTCGATGCTACAAGTTTGACTGACATTAAAAAAGAATGAACGAAAAATTGCACATTTAATACGTCTCACGGTAGGCTGGCACTGGTTTTGTTACCATTGACGTCAATTATATTATTCTATTTAAAATGAGGAAGATAGGTTATACAAGGTGGAGACGACAATACCACAATAAATCGTGTCTCTAATGACGTTCCCATTCTGCATGCAAAAATTCAATCGAATATATTTAATAGTTTAGTCAATATAACTAGTAGAAAATCGGCAAATCCATAGTCGGTTCGGCTTATACCGTTCAAAAAATCCGGAACTGGACGGAATTTATAGGCTTAAGATGGATCGGCATACACTACTATTTTAATTTGTTAGAAAAACATTTTTTTCTAATTTCGATGCTAGGATTTAGTTGATAGTTCCAAAATACTCTTTCATTTATTGTTGTATTGTAGTTTCCACATTTGTACGCTCCGCAAGTGGCACGTCAAAGCTAATTAGCCACATTTTGTTCTCTTAAACTATATTCTTTCTTTCGAAATGTAAATTACATGATGTTTTAAAGTCAGTAAGTATATTACTTATTTTTCGTGTATTCGTGCTTCGTCTTCCTTCATTTTAAACGAGTTACGAAACACCGTCAAATCTGTGTCGAGTTTCATGAAACTGACAATGTCAGCAGTGAGATATATCTCTGTTGACGGTGTAAACGGTTTTTGGAGACGTAAGCTGGCATTTGCGGTGATATTAATACCTACTACAGTCCCTTATCTATTCATATGTCAAAATGAAACGACAGAATCTCAGGGCTTTAGGATTTATGTGGCAGTTCATATCCGTATAAATTTTATTAACTTTGCTTTGGTAGTTTTTGATTTATCTATAATAATAAGTATGTTTCCCACTAATAAACGTTGTATATCGCCTGTATAGTTACACAATCTTTGTCTTCTTCTTTCGAATGTCAAATTACTGACGACTGAAAGAGAGAAATCGGTGTGTAACTATACAGGCGATATACAACGTTTATTAGTAAGGGGGTTAGTCTATGTGGATGAGTAATAAAGTTCCCTAGTAGTGGTATTCGAATTTATGTGGGGTAGGTACCACAATCAGCAATGGTGGCCCCGACTTACGGGTCGTGGTTACGAACCCAGGCAGGCGTGCAGTCGATGGCTAAAAACGAAAATTCTAAACCATAGACACCGACTTCTGAAATTAAAGTTATTTTTCACTTTGTAGTGGTTTTTTTTTTAAGCAGTCTGGTGCAGTTGGTGGCAGTTTTTTTAGTTCAACCTCAGATTGTATGCCACCAACTGCATCAGACTGCTTGAAAAATGAGCTTGTTTTGAACTGTTTTGTTTTTTTTTTTCTGGTGTATTGACGTCTTAAATACGCATTTCTTTTTGTTTAAACAAAACCTAACCTACGACCATCGCTTGACAAAGATACAAATATCCATAGAAACGCGTGAAAAACATAACCCTGCCTTTGCCGTCCTGTAGTCGGGTAAAAAGCTAGTTATCAATGTTATTCTGAACCTTAACATTTACATTATCTTTCCGAATCACCTGCACATTTAACTTTGTATAGGTAACCGAAATATATGAACGTCAATAAAGCTGAACTTTACTGAGAAAGAATAACTACCTATTACCTACTATGTAGCTCATCAAAATCTAATAAGATTGAGGAACGCGGCGTAAATTATAGTATAAAACTTACGCCCGGACGAGTTGCTGTTAAGACTAGTGTACAACGTTGTATAGTTGCTGGCACGTAACTTGGCCAGAATCATAGATGCGCAGAATTCGTTTTTGCTTGTTCTTCTTAACAGCAATGACCATAGAATAATGACATGCAATAAAAGTGTAATTTTTTTTGTTGCACTAAGTGTACCTGCGCAAACTGACTCCCAATACGGCAAAACCTTGCCAACCTACGTGCCTCAACGTACTTTTTAGTAATTGACACAAAAACTGTTCTGAGACTTAGAAGTTTCTCCAAGTAAGTAGTCTCTACATCTTAAATTCTCTGAACAACACACAGCCTTAGCTGCTGGGTCCATTCTACCTATAACGAAGGTGAGCACTAAGGAAGGGTTGTCGAAAATTCATCCCCTAATTGATCCCGTTTAGGGGGTGAATTGAAAATAAGAGGATAAGGGGATGAGTTAAATAGGAGATTGATGAAAATCTGTATTGTAGTTCAGAATTACTGCCAATGCAAAATACCATCGGCTGTTGGGTTTGTTTTCAAAAAAAAATTATCTTTGTTATTTTTATTAGTTTTAATAAAAATAATGTCGATCAGTCTCAGAGATCTAATGTTACAATAGAGTTCAGTGATCTTGACACTACTACTATCATGGTACGTTGTGCACTATGCCTTATTTCAACCCATCATTACCTGTGTAGCCGGCCGATCAGTCGATATAAAGCAATTATGTGATTCTTGTTTTTTCACCTTGCAACACTTAAATTAGCCATGATTGGGCAACACTCACGTAAATCCGTTAGGATTAGAGGTTTACGCCGCTTTTGGTTTAAGGTGTACGCAGAGTACATAACATTATGAATTTAGTATGTACCGCTCAAAAGAATCAATTGAAGGCAGCAAAACAAGATTAATTTTAGTTGATTGATCGGCTAGTTTTTAAAAGTACTGATCTTTTAAAACCTATAAAACTTTTAACAATACTCTCCGTTTTGGCCGACTGCTAATGGACCGGTCAATTTTTTATTTTTTAAGCGTTGCCTCGCACTAGTATTTATTCCTGTATTTTGGGTGCGTCTACAAACATTTAAACTCACATAGCATGGCTTCTGACACGGCTCCGACAGCCTTTAAAAAACAAAATATGTAAAATTAATTTAATTCAGACTATATTCGTCTCCGTGTTCTATAGGCAGGACCTTTTAAACGGCTAATCCAGCATTTGGCGAGCTTTATATTCAGCTATAAATTCCCACAAAATGCATTTAAAAACTCTATTTCAAAACACAAACGAATATTGCACTATAAAAACTAAACCACATTCAAGCACTCTCAATTCGCCTACGCGGATAACGTAGCATATTTTAACGCAAGAAATTTTTCACTTAAAAGACTACAAATAATGAAAATAGCTTGGTAAATAGCCTTTTACGTTATAAACGTTTAGGTATTTCAATAAAAACTAGGTATTTTGAAATTGCTTCGCTACCTTTCACAAAGGAGTCGTGGGGCGTAGGCGTGACTTTGAAGAGTAGTTTTTAAATGAAGACAGAATTTAGATCATAGACTCAAACTATTTACCTACAGGCACTTTTAAATTGTCTAGGAGTCTGTCAGTCAGAAAGATGAAACAAGTTGCCCCATCCGAAGCGTTCCTATGGAGAAGAACCGACAAGCACTCCATCCATAGATGCTACCATTAAAATGTTCTAAATAGGTTCTCTATCGAGTATATCTATACGTGGAGTCACGGATGCGTGGAGTGAAGACCGCGTTCGGCAAGCGTAGCGTGGGACGTCCCCCAGCTAGATGGACCGATGACCTTAAGAAAGTGGCCGAGACAGACTGGATGCGGAAGACGGAGGACGGGGTGTTGTGGCGCGGCTTGGGAGAGGCCTCTGTCCAGCAGTGAACTGCGATAGGCTGAGTTGATTGAGGTTATCTATAAACAGACAGATGGGGTGTTACCATCATCAATTTGGGAGATCCGTGGCAATTGGGGCGGACGAGTCTATAATTGGAAAACGTTGCATGGCATGCCTCCGAGCTAGATGAACCAACTTGTGACCTTGTTAAGGCGATTGAGACCAAACTTTGGGGAGTCCAGTAGTCATAAGAACAATTAGAGAGCATACTGGAAGTTGTTTATTCTTCATCGAGGACTGAAAGCATGATGCTCAGAGTAAAATCTAAAGATTTAAATCGTTCGATTTGCCCGCACCGTACGTAAGTCACGTGGAAAGTGTCCATACTGAGAAGAGTGAGTTCACAGTCATCCAGCATGGAACGACAGATATGATTTTCTACAAGAGTGAGCGAGACAATAAAAAACCACTAAAACTATTACTATTTAAATGAACTGACTTTAAATGTCATCGTCAACAAAACAGAAACGTGACCATCTTTTAAATGTAACGATTTAAATCTTTGCCAAAATTAACTATCAATATGTTATAAGTAATCCTTTCGACTAAACACGTTATACAAACTTCCCCATAATTAACTCATACTCTACGCTATAAGGTAACTAACAAAAAGCTTGAGAAACAAGGCTGTGAACGATAAAATGTAGGAAGATGGCCGCTCATAATAAAGTCATTATGTGAATAAATGCTAACGACTATATTTACAAGGCGTCTACGCGCCGGGCATTAAGGTTAAACATAGTTTCAAGGATTAGTCAGGACTGGATAGGTTTTTTGGTTTTACTAATGAGGTTAGGCTAAGGTAGATATTTATACGGCATATTTGAATGAAAATGGGCGGAGATGAGGCAGCCCTAGGAGGACATAAATATTGACCTTATTAGTGATGTTCTTCAGAAAGGTCATGTATGAGGCTTTTGGCTAACTTGTAAAGGAGTCATAAATGTTTGGACTGTGCGTTTAGTTTGTGCAGAATAAACATTTTTTCTTTCTTTCTTTCTTTCTTTCTTTCTTTCTTTCTTTCTATGATCAAGATACATGTAAGTACTCACTACTGGCGTGCAAGCATGAAGGTAAACGAAGCAACAGGAGTATGTTAGGATAATCGTAGCAGGTGGCGCTCTGTAGTTCCTGCCTACCCCTCATGAGAAGAAGGTATGCTAGGCTTAAAAATTATACGTTGTCCGATAGATGATTGTGTAAGGCAGGAAATACTTGAACGATCCGACTTTATAATTTTCTCTTTTTAAGAATTTAACAGTCATTGCCAATACCTGAAAAAAGGCTAAAGTCAAACAACTTTCCATAAATATTCTCATGGTATATAATTCTTAAAGTCATCATCAGCCTATTAATGTTCCCACTGCTGGGACACAGGCCTCCTCTCTGTGAGAGGGAGTGGGCCATAATCTACCACGCAGGCCCAGTGAGGGTTGAAGATGTCACATGTCTTCGAATTTTTGGTTCTAAGACATGCCGGTTTCCTCACGATGTTTTCCTTCACCGTTTTGAGAGCAGTGGTGATGAAATTATTTACACAAAGTAAGCGCCTGCTTGGGCTCGAACCCACGACCTACAACTCGTAAGTTGGGGCCATTACCACTGGGCCACCACTGCTCGCTTAGTTCTTAAAGTGTTAACTGATTATTAAGATGCCTTTGGGACATAAAAATGTATTGAAAAAAACGGATACACGGATAACTTTCTCAATAACAAATAATAATAGGTACCTAAATCAATAAAATAAATTAGTAAAGAACAATTCTATAGCTAGGGTGGTAATTGCGTAATACACTAACAGTAGCAATGGGTTTCATTTCATTCATTACGTCATTTACATGAGCATACGAATATTTCAAACCAATGTATTAAGAATTTCCTTCAAAATGCTTCGGATTGAATTGAACGTGTGTTATGCAATTTCATTTCAAATCAATTAATCATTCGGTACATTAGGAAACTGTAGATTACCGAAATTACCAAGTAAGTAATCGTTTATTTGCTTAAAAAGTAGGAACATGAAATAAAGGTACACAAGCTAAGTCACAGAACGACAAGTCAAGCCAAGACAAGCTACACTTCCATTAATTTCCATTCCACGATTCTTTAATCCAAGCTCATCACCCGATAGCAGATAGGTGGCGAGTCGGCGCCTCTTTGTTTCACATAACGAGCCCAACTAAAGAGGCCACTACGACTTTTTGCAATCGCCCTTTGGTACCTGTCCCACTGCCAACGAGGAAGCGACTAGCTAAAAACGATTATCTCGCTCAAGAAACGCACAAAAGGTAGATAGATAGATAATAATTATAATATTATACAATTAGCTGAATATTTAATCACAAATAACACCCTTCCTAAAAGCTGAATACATTGGATATGTGTATCATAATTGCTACCGTGACGTCTGTGACGAACTTTATATTTTTAATTTATTTTTAACTGACTTCAAAAAAAGGAGGAGGTTCTCAGTATTCGTCGGATTTTTTTTTTTTTTTTATGTATGTTCCCCGATTACTCGAAGACGGCTGGACCGATTTCGAAAATTCTTTTTTTGTTTGAAAAGGTATACTTTTCAGTTGGGCCCATTTTCATCAAGTCAGGATTGGATGATGGAATCCTGGAGAAGTCGAGGGAACTCTTGAAATATTATAGGCACACCTATAGCGATTTAGGTATTTTTTATAGTAACTCTTGAATTTGCTCTCGAAAAGCACCATTAAGTGAAGTGGAACTGATGAGGATGACCACTGATGACCACCGGAACTACTCAATAATACGTATTTTACGGGTTGCGAACTTGCGATTCGATAACTTTAATATGGTTGCCAAGCAATTTATGCCCGTCACAATCCATAGGGTGAAGAGGAGCTGATGGCGAAGTACCAGAAGAACTCCTCAACAATGAACGTCCCTGCATCGGGAAAAGCAATATTTTGTGAAAAGGTGATGAGCAATTGACATTAGGCTATTGTAACTTAGATAAATTACAAATCGACCCACTAAAACGCGAGAAAAAAAACTTTTTCACAAATAAAACAACCGACTTCCACTATAAAGTCAAAAATAACTAAAATTTCGGAAGTCGGTGGCATTTAACGAATATCCGTGTCTTTGGTTTTGTATTTTCGTTTTTGCCACCGACTTCCGAAATTTTAGTTATTTTTCACTTTATAGTGGAAGTCGGTTGTTTTTTTTTGTGAAAAAAATTTTTAAGCATTGTTCTCATGTAAGTGCCTTTGTGTCTTTTTTTGAGAATAAATATCTTTAAACCTAATAAATAAAAAATATTTATTTCATTAAACAAGAGTACATTGCACTGTATACATTGTTTATTATAGATTTTACATTTGTCAGACTATAAGCACAATTTTATAGACTTAGCCTGTATCTTATGACATAGAGGTAGATAGATAAATCTTTTATTTGGTGCACATAAAAGACATCGCACAACATACAAAAGCACGATTAAAATATAACCAATAACATGAATTTTAAAATGGATACAAAATGGCTAAAAACAAACAAACAAAAAAAGGGGAACAAGACATTGTGATGACACTATTGGCTATGACACATAATGACACATTTTAAAATAATGGAATAGATAATCAAAAGATTGTAGGTTCCGTGTAAGTAAAAGAGATAAAAAATATTAATAGTTGATCGCTGACTGTTCACACCGCCGGCGATGACTCTCCCTTTACTAGTTTGTCGCAGTGACATGAACTATAAAAAAATACTAAACAACGCTCGCTTGGTGGGTAGAACACTTGCTGAGAGATTCTCGCTTGGTACATATCCATACCAGTAAGTGACTGGGCAGTCATTCATCTACTCATCGCACTCGCGCACTTGCTCATAGCTCAGTGACAAAAATATCTGAACTACACTCTCGCTGCGTTAGCAGTGATAGCCTAGTGGTGTAAGTAACCTTTAGACTGCCAAGTCATACGTCTCGACTTCGAACCCATGGGACGCACCTCTGACTTTTCAGATTCATGTGCGTATTGTATAATTATCACTTGCTTCAAAAACGGTGAAGGAAAACATCGTGAGGAAAGGAAAGGTGCCTGAGAGATATTTCTCGACGGCATTGAAGACAAGTCAGAGGCCCATGGGCGGCTTTAGAACTCTGACACCAGGTTAGTCACTAACCACACAAAAAGAAGAAGATTCTCGCTGCTCGCCAACGCGTTACTAGTTTCTAGCTCTACTCGCTTCTCGCTAATCGCCGCCGGTGGGACGGATACTTGAAGAGTCCACTACGACTTTTTGCAAACGCCCTTTAACTTTCAAGGATGCCAACAAAAACAGACATTAGCTTTATTTCGGTGTAAATACCTGAACGATTCTTTCGGACGTTAAATCGGTTTTATGTTAGTGCTTGTTAGGAGTTACTTTGTTTTATTGGGTGGGAATTTTTGTAAGGTGAGGTCATGTTTTTTGTGAGGACGTGGAATTGTTGCGTTTAGTGTAAGGTCAAGAAAGTATAATGTTAAGCAATCTACTTAAAGTGAATCCGCAGTTGGAGCCCGCGATTTTCAAATTTTCTTACGTTTTTTGCAAATTGCAGGAGAACAAACTTGTGGAGAAGTTCTTATGTAACAAATCTAACTTACAGAGAGTTATTAATGATTCCAATGATTATAATTCTGTAAATGCATACCTGATATAGTCGCGAATCATATTTTGATCAAGATACCTGACACTGACGTGCAAATTACAAAAAACGTAAGATAATTTGAATTTCGCGGGCTGCAACTGCGGGTAAATCTTAAATTCAGCAAGCGCAGCCTAAACTGCTTGGTTTAGAAGCATGAAATTTTGCACAATAGTTCCTTTTACGACGAAAGGTGAGTATTAAGGTGGGATTTTTTTAAACTCATCCCCTAAAGGAGTTAAAGGGAGGGGTGTTTTCTCGTGGAAAAGTTTGTATGGAAGTTCGTTATTTTTGCCTATGGGAAATCCCATCGAGCACACTTGTACTTGTTTTTAACGAATTTATTTTCTCAAGTCACCTTCCGAACAGACCATTTTCATTCAAAATGTTGGCAAAATACGTACGATTAATTTGGAAATATTACTGTATGGAAATGAGAAATGTGGCTAACTAGTGAACAGGACTGAAAAATTTCAAATTTTCACATTTATTTATTTCAAAAAGTGTGTTACAATATAAATATAATTTTTCAATTTACGGATAATCAAAATAAGAGTAACAATAAACAGAATTGAATCTGGCGTCCTAGCTAGGTTACATGGTAACCTTTATTAAGGATCGCCAGCCCAGGTTCCCACAGAACGTGCACAATTTAAAAGAGACTGCTTAGGACTATAACAAACGTATGTTAACTTATATATACTTACTAAGTATGTGAAGTGTTAGTATATGCGTGTGTTCTGTGATGTAGGTGTGTCTTTCTTTGTTTCTATTTCATATAAGTTATAATAAAGAAATATTAGCTATACACATAAACCTTACTAATATAAAGCACAGAAATATCGATGAACTAATCATAACTTGTCGCCACATATACGTTGCACCTGTTTCAAACGGGTGCAACGTATATGTGGTGACAGGGGCGGGTTGCTGGTAAAAATATAAAGCCTGTCTTATTCTATTTCCGAGCATCTCAACTGCAGCAGCTCAAAACATATGCTGTTCATAAATTCTCCAGAATTCTCCATTTAACTGTTCAAAATGCACCCTTTAACCGTCTCACATAACGAATAACACTATTATTCCCCAAGTAAGCGGGGACACTTTATTATAACATTTTTATATGACATGCGTTTTATTATGACCATGGTTAGTGCTGGCAAATGTTCCGGATTCCCGGAATCCCGGGAGTTACGTAACTCTGTTGCTGCCGCGGGATTAAGTCCGGTTGGTCCCTGATTTGCGGATGCATTTTTAAGTTCGTTTTATTTGAGCTAGTCTTTGTGTTGTACAGATGGAATAGGTTTTTTGTTTCGATTGTTTTTGTGGAGAAATAATGTTATTCTATGAAAACCTGTTCGCGATTTCTTAACCGTAATTATCTTGTTATAGTCCTTACGGGTCGTCAGAAGCACGAAAGTCTGACAACCATTCTTATCAAGGGATATCATGTTGCCCAGTAACTGGGTTATGGAGGTGAACAGATGAACTGTCGAAAAAACTGAATAAAACAACAGTTTTTCAGGAAAAATCTAGTTCTCATCAAACGGACGTAATTCTTAAACCTTATTACCTTAGTATAGGTTAATATTTAATTTCATAATCCCGGAATTTTAACTCTTATTGCTACAACACTACAGATTGCAAGTTACCCAGGCATTGTGAACTGTTTCGGTTTCAGACGACAAAGGCACATTGAAACTACTGCGGGCAGGTAGAAGTTTATTTTTTCTGTTTATGTACATTTAAATACTCAGTGGGCAGTTAAAAACTGGTGGCATAGTGACCTAGTATTTTTTCTAGCCATAATATTGTTTTAAAGCACTGTGCACGCATTTGTACCAATTCAGTTTTAAGTGTTAAGGATTTTTGGTTCAAAAGCATAACTTACTTTTATTCGCAGCAAATCATCATTCATCATCATTTCAGCCAAATTACGTCCACTGCTGGACATTGGCCTCCCTGCTTCCCGCATCCACCGGATTCCTGCGGCCTTCACAAGGTCATCAGTCCACCTTGTCTGGTCCACCGGTCAACGCTACGTCTTCCGTTACGCGGTCGCCACTCCAGAACCTTTCGGCCCCATCGGCCATCCGTTCTGCGAGTAATGATAATGTCGGTTACCTTGGTTCTCCTGTGGATCTCTTCACAGCAGCAAAAGTCCCATGTAATAGGGGGCGAGCCTATTGCCATCAACCGTGCACAAATCCACACTCCAGGCTGCAATTGCGAAATTCCTGATGAAAAAACCCAATAGCACTTTGTCCGACCTGGGAATCGAAGCCACGACTTCATGCTCAGCAGTAGTGCTTGCAACCACTAGATCAATGAGGCATTTTTGCTAATAAGACTAATACTATCCTGCCTTTTTACCTGTGTCTTTATATAAAACAGTGGTCAGGCAGGGGCCATAGTCTTTCCATAGTTCTTAATAACCAGTTCACTTAGCCACCCAAACCCATAAACTAATATCATTGTTTTCATATCCTGCAATAGTCCTGCACTAACCGGGGGTTGTCCTTGGGTGCACTAGCATAGTGCGAACAGGGATAATCGTCGGTTGGTGCCACGTTTCATTTAACACGTCTAACGGGTCTCTGCGAGTTGGTTTCGGCCCCTCATACGCTATCCAAAGGTCCGCGACCCTAGAGTCCCGAGAAATGTCAAAGACGCATTAAACTAATACTATTAAAGAGTAATATCATAACTCATAGTCAACGCAAACCCGAAAAGCATAGTTGTATTGCCATTTTTCCGAAATATAACTGCGCATATTTTTTCTGTTTTCCTTATACGCTAAACATGAGTTATATTTTAATAAACAAACCAAAAATAAAGAAACACAACAACCACGCTACCCAAAAATATCTTAATCACCACGGTCAATCACCGCCAATCAAGCGGTGATTAAACTCCACCCAATGATTACGATGTTCGTGCCATCATTCTCACATATCTGGCGATTTGATTACACAGTAATCACTTCGCCTTAATTGGTGGTTTATAATGAATATCATGTTAATATAATAAAATTATACGTGTCTGGGTGCCTTGTTTGACGGTGAGGATAGGTTGTTTTTTTTTTTGGTTAAGTGATGTATTGATTGGCAAGATTTTGATAACTTGATAGATTGGAACTTGTCAAATTAATTACCTAACCATTGTATAGCTACTTTTTTGAAATGGTTACAGTAATTACTACTTTTGTAAGTAAGAAGTATATTGTTAAAATGAGAATGTCGAAAATCTTCATTACCTACGTAAACCTTCTAATAAGTTTGCAATGGAATTATATAAGTTGGTAATTATGATAATGCACCTATTTATAGCATTATCAACTTAATAATAAGTTGATAATGCTAAGTGCAAAACGAGCTTCGTTTCTGCTTACAATATTTGATATTTTAAAACCACAGACAATAAAAACAATTTTATCATTATTGCAGAATTTACGACTCCTAACAAAGAAAGACTCAAGACATATCAAAAAAATTGCACACTATAATAAGCACTTAAAACTTTTTCATTCATACATAACCGTATATTACTTGCATGGTATAAAAACAGGCCAAAAACAGCATACAAAAAAGCATCAGATACCTACAACATTGTCTATACCAATCAATAATTGCCCCACCCATGATGTCCTGGGTCCGATTCCCAGGTCGAGCAAAGTGTTATTGGATTTTTCCATCTGAAATTTCTTAGTAGAAGTCTGGATTGGTGCCCGGTTCACGGGAATAAGCTCGCCCTTACATGGGACTAAACAAAACTGGTGAAAGGTGTACTAAAGGTCCACCTCTGGCTAACCCCTCGGAGAATTACAGGTGTGATGTTATGTTATGTTGTTATGTGTAACTGCCCCGCTATAGGGCAAATGCATCTTCTCAGGTTATAAAAGTCGAAAACAAGCACTGATCATCCCAAGTTTGCTCACTGCGTAAATTATTGACGATGTCAGTACATTATGTTCATATTTTTTCCATAGACTTTCTGTAGGTATAGCTGACCTTAAAATTACTTTATCTCTTTTGATATTTGTACAGATCCCATTACATAAATCAAAACTTTAATAGACCTTCGGCTGTCATTAACGAGACACAATAGAATTTTGATTGTTATGCCGATCTGATGTCCACTGTAACGGTCAACCGGATCAGGTTGAAGAAACTGTGACTTAGACAAAAATAGACCTTGTCGTTTTATGACGTAGAAGCTTAGCGTGCTAGTGACATGAGGTGAACTCGCAATATAAGACTTTAAAGAAGATAACCCTATCGCCTCAGGGCCACACACTCCGGAACAGAACCTCAAATTATCAACTCCTTAAAACACAATCAATAAAATCTGCATACAAAAAAAAACACCATGTATATTCATTCAGAAAGAAAAACACGAACCCATTAATCGACCTTCAACTCTGCCCTCAAAGTAAGATGGCGGCAAAAAGCTCACGTACGCTGCGTCTGCGCACGCCCCGGCCGGATAATGTCTTCATTTGAGTTAATTCGCGGGGATCGTCGAGTCGAGCCGGGGCAGGCACTTTTTACATTCCACTATGAGCTGGGTGGGATTTTAGTTGTGGTAGTGGTAGCAGAAAAGTTTGTTTTTATTGATGAGATTATTACATTTTTGTCTTGTAGTGTTTTTTGAAGTGAAAACTTCTTTAGGCGCAATTTTGCACTCTTTCTGATCAATGAACAAAAGGTTGGTGACGCTGAATCTGATATACTCGTACTTGGCTCCATTCGTAAGTTTTTCTTAGTCTACTTGGTATTTTGTGGGTTCATCTATATAGACCTACCTAACAATTAGATAGTTTTGAAAATAACAAACTTAGGACTGATTTTACTAAAGTCAGTTATTCGCCCTTACCTACTCTGGTGAACACAGATCTCAATAGTAGGTAAGTACCTACCTACCTATAACTTTTCAAATTAATGTCACGTTTACGATGAACTTTTTAGCAAAAAGATTTTCCTGCATTGTTTTTAGTGAAAATTAGTGGTTCGGCCAATTTTCATCATAACTGTCAGTTGGTATCTTTAAAGTTAAACTAACGAAAAGTTACTTGCTTTGTTAGTGTCTTTGATGTTATGAGTACCTATGTACTTACTGCCTCTTATGAGCTAGGTGCGAACGAATAATCCATGTACACATAACCACCAAGGTTGAATTTCACCAATGAAAATGAACACGTTAACACATCTAAACGTTCAAGAGCTGTCAGTGTCATCATTGTTGTGGAATATTGACACTGACAGCTCTTGAACGCGGCTTAGATGTTCTGGTCGCGTTTTTAAGACTTTTCTGCGGACCCTACACAAAATTATTATGTACTCGTGTTCCTTTTTGAACTTAAAACGAGTCTGTGCAATATAAATCGAAGGATCCTGTACTACTGTTTACTCAGAACCTTATAATGATAGTGTTTTTGAACTAACATGTTTTTTACAAGCGTCTCGTTCAATATCTCAGTGTAAAATGTATGTGTGGAATATTAAAATGTTGGATCTCTTAATGGTCAGCGATATGTTTTTAAATGTCATAATTTCAGAAATGATGAGAACGATTGCTGTGGTTTCTTAGCCGATCGTTTTTGTTTGCGCGTGAGTGTGACATTTCGTTAGGAGTCTCGCAAAAACTCGAAGATGGCTAGGCCGATTTTTCTTTTCTTTGTTTTATTCGCCCCCGGGTTCGAACTCGACACATATGACTTGGCAGTCCAACGTCACACCCCTAGACTACCGCTGCTTGCTGCTTGCAGACTCGTTACATAAAAGACATAATTAAAGGAACTCAACATTAGTGATATAGAATGCGTACTAGCTACGCCTAGATATAAAATAAAACTGTGACGTTTCTTAAGACTGGGTTTTTCTTTCATCTTCGAATAGGCGCGCTATCCTCAAAATAAATTAATAATTGAAAAGGCTGTGCTTAGAATAATAACGCATAGAAACCTAGTACGAGTGCAAAAAGTGAGGCAACTAAAACTTAGCCATAGTGGCTAACTTCTCTCGGCGAGCCGTCAGTACTCAAGGTCACGTTCCGTCGAACACAGCTCGCGAATAAATAATTTAAAATAATTGAAAATGACAGTTTGTAGCGTGAAGAGATGTCATAGCACTAGGAAAACAAGACAAAATGTGATCAAATTACATTTCATAAGTAAATACTTACATTTTATACATTCTTTTTACGTAAATCGATCATCAAACAAAAATTCTAATAACCTACTTTATCACAATACAGTGTTGCTATTTGTGAGGAAAAAAATACCCACATTGCTTTCAATTTTGTTCTTATTTTGGTTTAGCAAAAAAAAAAATGTTTTTGATGTAGGTACTACCTACCTTATGGAATACGATAAAACATTTTGCCAGTTTCGAGAAACTAATTTGTCATTAGGTATTTTATATTAGTCTTTGTAAATAGGATACCGGTGGCGATTCTGGGTGCGTCAATTTAAACTATTTACAGCCTCTAAATTTTGATCGTTATCGACACTGCTACTTAGTGTTTTTAAACTTTTTAATTTTTTGTAATTTTCTCAGTCATCCTCCTATTTAAATATAAATAAGTATTTGTAAACTTAAACACTTACTATTATTTGATATCATATCCGATTTTTTACATGTCAGCAATTAATACATGTTAATATTAAAAACCCATACGCATTGAACTAATCATTTTCTTCATGCGATTAACGGTTCATTTATTTCCTTTTATTTTAAACTAGCTTTTACCCGAGGCTTGTTACGCGTAATTTTCAAACTGTGATATCTCTTAAACTATTCATTTAAATGATGTGATGTGATGTGGCATATTTTAATCGAAATTGAATGCCCAATTTAAATAACATATTTTATTGGATAAGGATTAACATGATACCGGTCAAAATAGCTTCGGAAATAACAAAAAATGGTTACTGTGGGTCATCCTTAGAAGATAGATATATGCCATCGCGGACTTTTTTGTTGATGTTTTTAAGGTATACAATACTCTAGAACATAAATTTGATTTATCTCTCACGGCTTACGCGGCGCACGCCAGTAAAGCTCCCAGTCGACATGATTTTTTCCGACATCTTCAATAATAATTGTTATATTTCAGCTGATTTACACAAAACCTTAATGAATTATATACTAAAACCTTCCGCATGATCACTCCGTCCAATGGTGAAAACCGTTTGAAAATCTGTTCAGTAGTTTTTGAGTTTATCGCGTTCAGACAGACAGACGCGGCGGGGGACTTTGTTTTATAATATGTAAGGATAAATCGAATTTTACCTTCCGGAAAAATAATGAAGTTCCAGTTCCTGATAACATAAAATACTTGTCTTGGTTTGGTCCTTTTCCCATATTTTTGTGGGTAAAGGCCTGGTAATGGTATCACTGAAAGCTATATTTGTGTGCGTTTGCGGAACGTAGACACATTCGGCTCACGCACACAAACAAAATGAACTGGACACACGATATCGCTCGTGTTTTGTACTAGACGCGGCTTCTATGCGTTATATTCTAAGAGGCTGTGTTTGAATCATTTGGCAGATAAATTAGAGGTCACAAAAACATTAAGGCTTGTGCAGACTAGCGCGACCCCGGTAATTATTCTACCGTGAAGTTTTCTTAGAAATTGTTTTTGTTAAAGTCACGTCGCGCTTGTTTGCACGAGGCTTTATAAAACACAAACTAAGTATAACTTCGCAAGGTCAAGGTACCCAACACTTCATAACTGTCTTATCATTACCCAGCTAGACTTAAATCCAGTTTTACATCATCAAGATGTCAGCTCGCAGACGCGATCAGTTGCAGGGCCTCCCGAGAGTCTGACAGACTCGTGAGTGGTTGTGACGAAAATTGCTGCACTATTCACGACTGAGATGATATTGTAATAGATGTTGTTTGTGTTTCTTCCGCCCTGGTAGGTTGTACTATAGGTAGGTACTTGTTGCTTACCAATCCTAACTCATATAACTAATATTATATTATGTGAAAGTGAATTTGTTAGATTGTTTTTTACGCTTTCACACTAAAACGGCTGAACGGATTGGGATGAAATTTTGCACATGACTAGACCAGGACTTGAGTTAGGACAAAGTGTATTTTTTATCCCGATATTCCCACGGGATCGAGACGTATGCGGGTAAGACCGAGGACCAGGGGGGATTATGTATTTCCTTGCCCATAGCAGCTCTTCCAAGTAAAAAATCTAATTGTTTATGACTGTGACTGTGTCATTGGCACCTATTCCCATCCTCATAAACAAAACTAAAATTAACCAATGGACGGATATCCCTTGCCTGATTTAAATTGTGCGATTTGATTGCCTGTGGTACTCGTATACCATAAGTTGAAGCAACAATAAAAATTGCATCGTCTTAACAATGTTTAGGCGATGCAAGTAATTTGTTGCTTCAATTTATGCCACAGGAAACAAACTTGCATCCTCTGCAGACAGCTCGAGAAAAGCAAGGTGACAGACATCAACTAAGTAATAGATTTCTAATTTGGTTATACATGTATTCTTGACCTGAGGGCTGGCTCGTTCTTTGACCAAAGAATTAGCATTACCATTCAACGTGGCAATGCTGCCAGTCTTATGGGCACGTTTTCGGAAGACAGCGATGCGTACGAGTACTTCGACACCTAAGTGTCTGTTTGTTAGTTAGTCATTTAATTTAGAACCTAGTGTAAATAGTAAGTTGTGTTTAATATTATACATACATACATAACATAATCAACCTATAAAGTTTCCACTGCTGGGACACAGGCCTCTTCTCTGTGAGAGGGAGTGGGCCGTATTCCACCACGCGTGCCCAGTGCGGGTTGGTAGATATCACATGTCTTCGAATTTTTGGTTCTATGACATGCAGGTTTCCTCACGATGTTTTTCTTCACCGTTTTGAGAGCAGTGAAACGACCTGGAAGGAATAAGTACGTAGAATTACAAGTCACCATGATTGTATACATTGTATTAAAACATAGTCGGTTTGTGTGACTGCTTAGAAAAAGCATGGGATTGAGCTGCTCGCTCTGCTAAACCTTTTAATAAAACCATGAAACTTGACATTATAATTATTCTGTAAAATCATCAATTTAAATTATACCTGTTTTATACAAACATTGACATTGTTGAACATTACATACAAAATGATATGATTACTTTGTAAAGTATTATATTATTTTAATTATTGTAAACGTGAGGACTATGTGGATATTTTTTTTCCTCTATTTTCTTTTCTTTCTTTCATAGTTAGTTTTAATGATGGTCTGGCAGTTTGAGTAGTTTATGTGGCCTACCCAAATGTCCTTTCTTTGGTACTGTTCGTCAAGTTGAGCTCCTTAAGTTCAGAGTTGAGCTCCACGATTACTGACAAATGCTTGCACTGACTGGACAGGTCCACTCAAATCTGTGTGGTTCTTTCCTCAAAAGACCATTTCAGACACTTGTCTACATGGTCCTCATATGGCCTGACCAAGATTATGTCTGGACTTTAAAAGAGACTGTGACCTCTGAGTTTGTTTCGGCCTTTCTTCTCAGAGTAGTCAGATAGAAAACGCTGAACTCATCTAGCTAATTTTAAACACATTTTTTAATAATGACGTGTAAAAGTGATTATTATCCTATTAACAGAATAAACAATTTCATTTCATTTCATTTAGATCTTTTAAAATACACAATGGATTTTGATGCGGTATTCACTATAATTTATAGAGTTTATTCCGAAAGGTTTCTGTGTAAGAAACATTAATATTTTACTTAGATGTAGCACATAAAAGGTAGGTAAGGTATTTATTTTGTATTTTTTAACTTTTTATTACAATATGATTAATAATTCAATCTTTAATCTTCCTAGCCTTTTTTCCCAACTATCTTGGGGTCGGCTTCCAGTCTAACCGGATGCAGCTGAATATCAGTATTTTACATGGAGCGACTGCCTATCTGACCTCCACAACCCAGTAACTGGGTAATACGATACCCCTTGGTAAGACTGGTGTCAGACTTTCGGGCTTCTGGCGACTCGTAACGACTGTCAAAGATCCACAAATGACAGCCGGGACCAACGGCTTAACGTGCTTTCCGAGGCACGGAGGAGTCTCGGTATGTAAAGATGGTCACCCATCCACTGACCATACAATATGATTAATAATATGGTAATGTTATTTATTTTAGATGTAAGTACGTTAATTAAACGGTTAGTTAAACGGTGAAGGAAAACATCGTGAGGAAACCGGCTTGTCTTAGAACCAAAAATTCGAAGACATGTGGCATCTACCAACCCGCACTGGGCCCGCGTGGTAGATTACAGCCCACCCCCTCTCACAGAGAGGAGGCCTGTGTCCCAGCAGTGGGAACATTAATAGGCTGATGATGATGAAGTACGTTAATAAGTATTTTCTCATATTATTTGTTTTATTTTATTAACGGAATTGTTTTTATTTAATGTGTCTTTCTTTCTCTCTACCCTATATACACGGTGTCTACATATCTTTGTATCCTCTGTCCTAGCGCAGTTATGCTAGAAGAGATTTCTTTAGAAATAAGCACCACTTTATTTCATCACCTTTGTACGTATTTTTCTGTTCTTTTCTTCTTGTCTGTTTATATATCTGTGTCCATAAATGGTTAAATAAAAATAAATCTCGACATTTTTTGACATTGCATCCTTGCGAAGCACACGGTTCAATAGCATTTCAGAACACCTTTACATTAGCTTCACCCCTATATTTTTTACCAGGTCATTGACCAGAGCGAACAGACGTCACACCCGAGGGAAATCTCGACCGGTTGCAGCCGATTCAACCAGACACGACACAGCGCTGCAGCGCCGTGGGAATAGTTACACTCTAAGCGCTTTATGTGTAATTGCCCAGACTTAATTCACTGTAGTTTCAAACAATGACCGCTTTTTAAGTGCTGTTAGGGATTTGTTTGGAAGGTGTAACCGTCTTTCTTTTCTTCCCGTGGGTGACTTGAACCTTGAGTAAAGTTTTAATATAAAAAGAACGAAGTGTATAGAGTGCCGCGAGTTTCTTGTGGCACTCTAGTGTCACTGCCTCGGTCCGGCTAGGGTGCGTGAGCGTTGCATTGTCACTGTCACTTGTTATTTAGGTTAGGTTAGGTTAGAACTGTGACCACACAACGCACGAGCCGAGCGAGCGTAGCGAGCGGTGCCGCGGTAGCGGCCGGCGAAGTGCCAGGGTCCGTTTAGGCACTGTTCAATGTTTTGGGAATGTGGTGTTTTACAGCGATCTAACCTCGACAATCAAACAAAATACCAAGTGACGTGACTTAGTGACAGTGACAATGACAATCCAATGCTTGCGGCACTTTGGCCGGGCCGAGGCGGTGTTACTAGGATGCCTGTAGTGGCACTTTATCCGATAGGGAAAAAGAATGGACTTACAACGGCAATCATGATCCTCTTTGTCTCTCTGGTGATTGTAATGATAAAACATAACATCATGCCTGTATATGCCGAAGGTTTAGGCAGAAGTGCACCTATAGTACACCCATATGGATAGTGGTGTGACTGGTCTCGAGTTCCAGCCCAAAGCACACACCTCTGACTTTTCGGATTCATGTGCTTATTGCATAATTACCACTTGTTTAAAAAACGGTGAAGGAAAACATCGTGAGGAAACCTGCATGCCTGAGAGATATTTCTCGACGGTATGTCAAGCCAAGTCAGAGGCCCATGGGCGGTTTTAAGACTCTGAGTGTCTTCTTATTCTTTTTGTGTGGTTAATGAATAACTTGTGTCCGGACTGAATGTTATCTGATGAAATCTGAATTTCACCAGATAACATTAAGTTCCATGTAATAGAGGGTGTGGATTGGAGACCAACCAAGACTCCGTGCTGCTACTAAGAAATTCCAGATGGAAAAATCTAATAACACGTTGCCCGGCCCGACAATCGAACCCAGGATCTTATGGGTCCCGCAGTGTTACTGATTGATGCCTAGGTGATGTTTTTTTTTTTTTTGTTTGCAGAGAAGCTGGTCCCATCAGCCTATTGCCATAGCCATGCCAAATAAAATAGTAATTACCCTGTATTGTCCCACTGCAGGGCAAAGGCCTCCCTTTCCCTTTTCCATCGGTCCTGAGCCAATATAGACCAATCTTTCCTGTTGTGGCCCACCATCTGTATCTAGTGAAGGCATGATCATCATCTTTCGGTCCTTGTCCCATGTTATCTGCGGTCTGCCCAACACGTTTTCTTCTTAAATTCTTCCCTGTCAACCGCCACTCTAGCATTCACTCCCATTGCTTTCATATCATTCCTCACACTATGGAGACTCCAAATAAAGATATCATAAAAACTTTTTGCAAAAAAAAAACAACCGACTTCCAAAAAAAAACACTACAAAGTAAAAAATTACTTTAATTTGTCGGTGTCTTTCGTTTTTGAATTTTCGTTTTTTGCCACCGACTTCCGAAATTATAGTTATTTTTCACTTTAGAGTGTTTTTTTTTTTGGAAGTCTATTGTTTTTTTTTTGTAAAAATCTTTTATTTTCACTTTTTAGTTGTGGTACCTACCCCACACAAATTCTAATACCACTAACTGATATGCAAATAACAGTGACAGGAAGTTATCATTATATCATCCAAACTAAGTGGGAAAAATACGTATTCTTGAAGCTAACTCAAAAAATATCCAAGCAAAGTTAATAAAATTAATATGGGACCAATTTGGGAGCATACCCTTTCAAACAAAAAAACAATTTTTAAAATCGGTTCACAATTGACGGAGATATCGGTGGACATACATAAAAAAAAAACAAACATATGCGACGAACATATAACCTCCTCCTTTTTGGAAGTCGGTTATCATATTATTATCATTTCTTTTAGTGTTTTATTGTATTATTAGCACGTAAGATTGTCTATTCCTATGTTGACATTAACAACTAAGCCAAATTAAATGGGAGAGGGCGCTGACTCCTGACATACAGGTAAACCTAGTTTAGGAGTCAGAGGATTCAAACAAATTCCTGTAACATATTATGTCAATAAAGAATTATTTGAATTATTTGAATTTGAATTATTGTCAAAAACTACTATAATTGTTTCTGTTAAGTCATCCAATTAACATTCAAAGAAGAGAAAAAACTCGCCTTTTAAGTTTCCTAGTTGAGTTCTACTCTTTGCCGGGAGCTAAATGGAACATTGAAATTTTTATAGTCGACCTTGTAATTGCTCATCACCCCGAGGTTGAATGTCAGTTGCTCGTCATAAAACTACAAGATTTATGTGACAAATAGATAGTTTCAACCTTATTGAATTTACAATTTGCCTGGGATTGTTGTCAATAGTTGTAGCAATTACGTGGTCGACTATACCTGAATTGAACTTAGACATCACTCAAAATGAGAAGCCTTTTTATAACAGGGTAAGTGCACCAGAATACGTCATACGTTTCGTTCGTACACAGCCGAAAGTAATAAGCAAATCTCTCATATTCCACGCCACTCATATTTGTGCTCGAAATTCGGCTTTAAAAGTAGAACCCACATAAACCTCACACGAGGTCCCCTTATTAAACATTTTAAACTCCATAATACGATCTTACAAAATTGTAACTACACAGTCTAAAATAATCTATTCAGTCGACTTGAAAATTCAGCAGTAGGATAAAAGTTTCAGCATATTTTTTTTACGCTGTGGTATCCGGGATGGTTTTTGAGAGCGAAACATTTCTGCCAAAGTAAATTGAATGAACCATGCTTAGAGGTTACAAAGTATTTGATAAAATAATCTTTTGGGGACGTTTTTTCATAAAAGTTGTGTATATTGTGTTTCACAAGGGAGTTATTGTGTGAAAAAGTGACTAAACTGAATTAAAATGTTCTTTTGAACTTAGTTTTATAATACTGGATGTTCTAAGCAAATTAAAAGTAGCAATAAAATACAATATCCGTTTGAAAACTCTTTAGATGTACACCACCTAAAATGTTAACTATATCAAACATAACCTGCAAATCAATTTAACAATTTACAGTCACTTTAGAATTGCAATGGTCGGTCAGATAACCAGAAAGTTAAAGCTAGTTGATCTAACGTAGATCGCTATGGAGAAGAACGGGGAATAAACTCCATTAACACTGTTTTAAACCAAGTTATTACTAAATCCTGGGTAGATTATTTTTGTTTATCTACATAAGCGTAAGAATAATGTAAAAAACAATATTCTTATCGCATGTTCTGTGACCTGAATATGTATGAGAAATAAGTATTTGAATGCAGCTTTGTTATGACCGTTATTAAATAAATAAATATGATCATACAAAAAAGACACTAATAAAATTTCATTTTACCCTCAAAAACAAACAACCGCTCCCGAAAACAGAATATTATTTACGTTTAACACAAAAAGTGACATTAAAACAAAATTTCGCGTAACTTGCCTCTCGTCACGTTTACCAAAACGAGTTTGCGTCGCAAACAAAAAAAGTTCTTTATTTAATAACCCCAGCAAATTGCGCGTTCAGCCGACACTTATGTTGGGCCCCGGAGATAGCGACAGTTAACCGGTGTCGTTACCTTGTTTTGGTTAAAAATTGTCGCGGGTAAAGTGAATTTAATTCTAATTGTGGCTTTTAAATTTTTGGCCTTTTTATCTACGTTATTTTTACCTGTCACTGTGTAACAGGGCCTTTGCTCCGCGTCATTCTTTTTTTCCTACTAAATAGTCTCCGAGTATTTGTTTAAATATTGCGTGTAAAACAAACGATTTCATTTGATTTCAGACATCTTTATAAGTTCTGGAAGTTTAGAACCACAGAATAAGGTGCAAAGGTAGCCCGCGAAGTTCATACAATTTGCAGGTCAGTGTCATGTTGTATCTTGATCAAAATATGACTCGCGACCATAACAAGTATGTATTTACAAAATTAGAATGATTAATAGGTGCATCTCTCTTAGTTAGATTTTTGTTCTCAAATGTCATGATTTCATGAAAAAGTAATTGAATGGAAAAAAATCTACGCTATGGGATCTAAGATCATGACCTGACACATGATTCTAGACTCCCTAGCAAAGAAATTTATTACCGGTTATCACAAAAAAAACGACTTTGAAATATTTTATCGATTATTAAAAATAAATTATTTGTTCCATAATTTTTTATCGCGTAGTCAAAGTCAAAGTCAAATAACTTATTTCAAATAGGCACATAAAACGCACTTTTTTTGTTATTTTTTTAAATAAAATTTTCCAAACTCGTGAACCTCATGGCCTGGCAAGGTCCGTTGGTACCAAACGACACTCCAGTCACCACGCAATAGACTCTAGATGTGGGGTACCTGCTTACCCCAAGAGGATAACAACACAACTTATATCTTCCGGTGGCTCGCTGCTAAACGATTCCTGGGCGGCTCGTTTAAACATCTCCAGAAATTCATCATACTTTTTAATTTTGTAAGTGTCTAAAATAGAAATTATGTGCAAACAAGTGACAAAAAAGTTTTGATCTTTATTAAACCTTAATTACTTTTCAATTTGCCAATATCAGCTCACCCAACCAGTACTACCAGCGTCAGGTGGTTCTGCGTGAAGTAGGTCTTAGGAAGCCGTTGAATGCAAGAAGAGAGATGATGAATGAAGAAGAGAGACACGGTGAAAAAAAGTTTAAAGAAAATCTTTGTCTAGGATTCGGATATTTATTGGAAGATGTGATGACTTGACTATGCTTGAGTAAGTCAGAAGTAGACAGGTATATATCGGGTGCAAAGTTGGATCAGAACCTAGAGAGCAAGTACCCTAAATATTGATGTGACCAATTCAAACTCAAAAGAATATATTCGTTTCATTTAAGTAAAACTGCATTTAAACATAATATTTGAGAAACGAACCAAATCATAATGTGAAATAGAACATCATGGCTATGATGACACGCTTCGAAAACCCTTTAGAAGCGTGTCATCAGAAACAGGATGTTCTGGATTAATTTTAAGGATCTAATTTCTCTAATAAAGATAGTATCTTGAATAGAGAGAAGAAAATCTAAGGCGTGCTCAACTTTCCACCTTGTAAATACAACACTAGAAGAGAGTCTAACTAAGCAAAAAAGACAAAGGACATAGACTGCCAATTTATATTTTAAAGCTGGACAGACCTCGCGGTTTTCATTGCCCTATAAAGGTAATTACAGCACCAATCAATACCAATACTAGCAATGTTGCCTGAGCTGGTGCTATAGCAATTAACAGACCTACTATGTAGACCATGCTGTTATTACAAGTGGCCAGTGACCTATAAAGGCATTTGTTGTCACCTGCCGACGTATTCTGTAAAAATATAGGTGAAGTGACATTGAAGTGACATGATAGTCAATCCCAAGTGTCAGGTTGAATGACAGCTCAATTCAAACCCAAGTTGACCTTAGTTTTCATGGTGAGACTTTACAGAATAGACTGGTTGGTTTTGTTTGTCTGTAGTTTGAGCATGCCCTAGAAGTTGATTTCAAGTAAGATTGGCTGGTAAATAGTAGGAAGATTTTTCGATGTAAAAAGTAGGAACCTATTGTATGTTTTGTAGTGTTATAGTATATTATGCAATTAGTAAATAAAGGACGGATTTAAAGCGAGGGCCAAGCGAGTGATTCAAGTGTTAGAATCCTGAGTGACGCGAGTGATTCATGGCCCTCGATATAAATCCGTTTTATTCAAGAGTTGCATACTATTTACCATACATACTTTATACCATGACTACGAGAAAAAGAAAGATTTAAGCGAAAATAGACAATTAATGAAGAAAAAAGGAAGGTTAACACGTTTAGTGGCGGGAGCCCTCCTGGAGGGTTCACCTAGTCACATATGGGATACCTCGCGGAGGGCTCATTTTAAATTTAGGTTTTCTTAGCGAATACATTATTATGAACCGCCAAGCAACTTTTTTTTTTAATTTATGTTCACCTTTACAAATATGTATTCACAAAAAAAATTAAAGGTTGGCACGACCAGACCCTCTGAAAGTAGTATTTAACTCCGTTTTCAACGATGGTTAACTTTAGCGTAAACATAATGCCGGCAACCCTCCCGGAGGTTTCACTTCCAACTACGAATAATAAAAGTCGTAGACTTCCAATATTTATGGCGGCATGGCGTATGAGTTCTATGAAAATGGCTAGAGTCGAAAGTGTTAAGGAGGTTGTATAGCATTGAGATGAAGGCCGGATACATTGTTGTGTTCTAAATTCAAACACCAAAATAGTGATTAAAAGTGCTTTTTATTCACTGTTTTCAGTGAATAAAATAAGCTTTTTAGGGGGGGAATGGTATTGCCAGGGTTGGTCAGTGGATGGGTGACCATCTTTATATACCGAGACTCCTCCGTGCCTCGGAAAGCACGTTAAGCCGTTGGTCCCGGCTGTCATTTGTAGATCTTTAACAGTCGTTACGTGTCGTCAGAAGCCCGAAAGCTTGACACCAGTCTTAGCTGAGTTGTATTGCTGATTCTAATGATTATAATTCTGTAAAATCATATTGGTTACGCTCGCAAATCATATTTTAATCAAGATACAACCTGATACTGACCTACAAATTGCAAGAAACCTAAGAAAATTTGAATTTCGCGGGCTACCTTGGCGCATCCCCCTTAATACTTTACATTAGTGACAGTTATTTTACCACCAAAATCAAATTAATTAAGTACGGGTCACCTGGTTTCTGAATTAAGAATTTGAAGTTGAGAACTAGTCAAACTCTAGCATTACACCGGCGCACCGAGGGAACGATACGTAATTGCAAAATAATTGCGTTCGTTTAATCCCTCGCTGCATCGTTTTTACTTAACCTTTAGTTATGCAATTAATGTAAGATATTTAAGGATTCACTCTACACATCATAATGCTTTAGAACCACGATTATTTGTAGTTTCCTCTATAGAAAAAAACCAAAGTAATCTCTAAAATCAAAATAAACCCATATTACGGCATCAATACTTCACGGAAGGTCATAGGTTTTTAATAATAATAAAACTACATGTTTTCTATAACGTAGGAGGAGCTCGTGACTAAGTAATAACATGCCGCACGGGTCGATCCATCAGGTTAAGCTACGCTTGCCGGGGTTGGTCAGTGGATGGGTGACCATCTTCACATACCGAGACTCCTCCGTGCCTTGGAAAACACGTTAAGCCGTTGGTCCCGGCTGTCATTCGTGGATCTTTGACAGACGTTACGAGTCGTCAGAAGCCCGAAAGTCTGACACCAGTCTTATCAAGGGGTATCGTATTACCCAGTTACTTGGTTTTGGAAGTCTGATAGGCAGTCGCTCCATGTAAAATACTGGTATTAAGCTACATCCGGTTAGACTGGAAGCCGACCCCAAGATAGTTGGGAAAAGGAAGATTTTTTTGTTTTCTATAACGTATACATTTTACATTTTCAAAATGTGTCCTAAAAACCTAAATTAGCACACAAACCGCCCATTCTAAGCCAGAACCGCCATCGCTTCCCCGCACGGTAAAAACTCGTCAACGTAACGCCTCAAATTAAAAAAAATCTGACGTGTTTTGCGTTAAAAATGTCCAATTTCAAAGGCATCACCTCACCAAAGGATCACTTTAAGTAATGCTAAAGTAGAATTTAACAAGTTCTTAACTTAAAATTCTCTATTCGTATTCAGAGATCGAGAGTACCTAAGTCTTTAAGTCGAATCTTTACTTCTGCAAAATGATAATAAAACGAAAATCATTACAAGAGCTACCCTCTCAAAATATTGAAAGAGGAAGCGCCATCATAATACTTAAAAGGCTATACCCTCGCCATTATGTATTCTACAGTGAAGTTTAAACAACTTTTGTGGTATTCTGCTAATAGCAGATCCCGGCGAGCCATTGAAGCGATCCAACTCTGTCATGTTTTCAAAATACTTTACTTAACTTGTAAATTTTGAAGCATTCGAGAGAAAGGCTGTGCTTGTACGTATTAGGAGTGTATTGGGAAGGGTTTTTAAAAATAGTTTTCATTATGTTGAGTGCTCGCAGAACAGACAGCTGATGGGGCTGTAAGGGTCTGGAGTGGCGACCCCGTACTGGAAGACGTTGCGTTGGAAGGCTTACCACAAGGTGGACCGATGACCTTGTGAAGGCTGCAGGAATCCGCTGGATGCGGGAAGAACAGAACTGGTCGAAGTGACGGTGCTTGGGGGAGGCCTATGTTCAGCAGTGGTTGTATTTCGGCTGAAATGATGACGATGATGATGAAGCTGTGTTTTAAGCAAAAAGATATGCTTTGTAGCTTTCTTGCTGTCCTTTCTAAAGCTTTAGTTTGATAGTGGAATAGTTGCGTACACACACACTCACAATACTAATGCCATGAATTTAGACAATTCAACAATATTCATTATGATAAGAGTATTTACGGTGTCTAAAGACGTTTTTTGAAGAAACTTTAAACTTTAGCGGCGTTGTGCACTTTTTTTGGACTAAGTAAATATCTTTGACATTTCGTAAAGATTACGAGGTAAGAAATTTTTACCCATATTGATGGGTAAAAAAAGAAGTCAAAACATACTTCATGAAAATTGTTTATTTTTGTTACGTTATATTTTGAACATAAATAAAATATACTACTACTACTAATAAATATTGTATTTAACCACATAACTTATAGTACTTTTATACTGATAAATAAAGCAATTCGTGCGAAATTATTCCCTAACCATTCCAAAATATTCGAAAAAGCACAACGTTAATGTTCAAGTTTTCACTTCTGCCGGCACTCCCAGAGTGCAACCCGTTGTTTTTTTTAAACCTATGAAACCATTCAAAATCCTTCGGATTGTCATGGAAATGGAAAGTGGGTTTCGCGATTGCAGTGCAGGTCTAGAGCGTATCAGAAATCTGTTTGTGGTTACAGAAGTTTATGTTTTTGCCTCTTTATAATCAGATGTCCAATCAGCTTATATTATACCAACGTAAAACAATCCTATTCAAATAACTCTCTGAGATATCTTCTTTTCTCCAACGACTGCTTAGAGAAATGGGTAGGTATAACTCTGAAAAACAGACGTGAAATAAGCACTCTTCAAGTTTCTGCCCGAAAACCCTGTCACTGCTGCAAAACACATTTAGTTTTCCAAACTAATACCAACAAAATCAAAATGGGAGTTCAGTTTTTCCCACACTTAACTTTGTGTAATTTGTTTTATTACCACTGCTCTCAAAAAGGTAGAGGAACATATCGTAAGGAAACTGACATGTCCTATAGAACCAAAAATTCGATACATCTATAATCCGCACTAGGCCCGCGTGTGGTGGATTACGGCCCCTCCTTACAGAGGAGGCCTGTGTTTCAGCAGGGAGGGAACATTACAGGCTTACAATCATATTATGCTTATCCTATCTGTATCGACAGGATTGCCCAAATTGACCTTACTGCTACTGTGCTGTGAGTTGTACCTTGAATATTTACTATAGTAAGTACTACTTTACTATACGCTTACTCCTTGTACTTTATTTTTAACATTTTCACTTCATCATTTTTGAAGTGAAAATGTTAAAAATTGTTCCAGAATTCCTCTTGATCTGTACGCTAACAGAAATCAAACGCGCGTGTTGACTTCCCGCGCAATTAATTGGCAACGACTCATCGCTATTGTGGCGAGACTGAATTTGTTTCAAAACTTCAAACTGAAGGTTCCTGAAATGATTTATTGTTCGAAGTGAAGTTGGAAGTAGGTTGACTTAAGTGTTGATGACTTCTTTAGTTTTAGTTTTGACATTTTCCAATAAGAAAGATGATTTGACCTATATTAATGTAAGAAACTCAGACCAAATAAAAAACCAAGACATAGCGCTGTTAACTGTGACGTGAGGCCGGTTTCGTAAACATGTGTGCACTTAGTGAGGTGTAGTTTGATTTTGATTGATAAATGGTTGTAAGTGTGTACGTGTGAGCATGTCTATGTCGTAGGATGATTAAAATTTAATCATTTTCGCGAAACCAGGTTTTCGAGAAAATTCGAAAACA
The DNA here is from genome assembly GCA_948150665.1 of Conistra vaccinii. NCBI lineage: Eukaryota > Metazoa > Arthropoda > Insecta > Lepidoptera > Noctuidae > Conistra > Conistra vaccinii. The sequence goes on from OX411326.1 coordinate 20,169,915, forward strand.
CGGATAATTAGAATCGTTTCGCTCGCTCGGCTCGCGCGCGGTTGGTCACAGTTCTAACCTAATCGACCCCTAAGGCTACCCACCGACTATCGAACCTATTTCAACAAAGTTGCTCTCAGAAATGATTTCATCATTTTCTATTTATCCGTGTTTTCGCAATATCCCGAAGAATTTCGCGAAAATTCGAATTATCAAATCATCCTACGATATATGCACATAGCGGAGGTGTAGTTTGGGCATGCTTCACTCACTGTATTGTTCGCAGTGCTGCCTAGGTTTTTTATTTAGTCTGAAGTAAGAATCTTCCAAAGTGGCGGTGCTTGGGGGAGGCCTATGTCCAGCAGTGGACGTCTTTCGGCTGATATGATGATGATGATGATGAAGAATCTTCCATTTTTCTCTTGAATCGGAACACACAAATGAAACAGGTGAATTTAAGTGTAGGTATTCTCTGTCTGCAGGTTGGAAAACAGTCGATGGACCAAAAAGGTAACTGAATGGATACCAAGAGACAAAAGCAGAAGTAGGGGCCGCCAAGGAAAATGTGGGAAGACATATTTTGAAAGAAGGGAGGACCAGGATGGATGACTAAAGTTAGGGACAGGAATCAGTGGAAGGAAATGGGGAAGCCTCGTACAGTACAACTATTTTCTTACACAAGAATCTCTATTCTCTTATTTTCTTACAAGTAAATTATATATTCCTAGTCGATTGAGAGCGTCCGGTCTGCACCAAATTCAAAGGGCAACTGATAGAAATCCGAAAACTGACGAAACGCGAAGTTTTCCAAGGGACATAACTGTATTATGTTCTTCTAGGGCGTCTCCTCCCGGCGTTTCCACTCACACTTGCTTCCCAACTACAACTTCAAACCTTTTGACCTCCATTAATAATAATAATATAATTGGTACCAATGATATTATTATTATTAATGGAATTTCTATTGTACAATAGAAATTTTGGTCAAACTGACAGTTGAATGCAAACAACTGGCGCCGGTTAAACCATTGTGGTCACAGTTCAAGTTTAGAGGGATAGAAAGAACATTAACTAACTAATATAACGCAGTTTAGTTTGGCTTAGTTGTTCTAGAAGTTTTTGTTATTAAAGTATAAATGGCAGTAGGTATTTTAAGTAGCCTGTGGTCTACTAGCATGCAACCCGCCCCTGTTTCAGAATCGAAATCAATTTTTTTTTATTTGTAAAATGTTTTTCTACATAGTACGATGTTCTTCTTAGTTAGACAATACCCAAACACACATGAGTAAAACATTAAGCAATCATAAAATAAAATGTCAACGCTATTTTTATTTCTGGAAACACAAAGATGAATTTGTATGTAGTTATACCCACCAGCAATTATCTCGTAACCACTGTACTTACCTGTACTTTTCCCAGAATTCCGACCACACAAGTAAACTTTCGTCAACAGTATACAGTCACCCGCACGATAGACCGCTGTCAATATAATGACAGCGCTTTTATACAGATTGACGCGAAAACGGTTACCATGGATTCAGCACATGATTCTGAACCACAATGGGTTGAAATTTTTCGTCGGTTATTAAAAAAGAAACTCATCACTGAATCCATGATAACAGCTTTCGCGTCGATGTCCCTGCCACTCTGTATTGTAGCAGTAAGGACTGTTTTCAGAGTGCAAGTGTTACCAATAGATGTGCGTTTGAATGTCCCTACATTTTTCTCAGAAACTGGGAAAACCACACAATTTCTCACAGCATTTTCATTTCCATTTTTCTCACCATTCGTCACCTCACTATGTCCAAGACTCTATTCAAGAAAACTCGGCCATAGACACGCGTTTTTTTTTATTTGCCATGTCCTTTAAGTCGCGCCATTTTCTAAAGCACCATCCTTTAAAAGGTGAGCTCATTTCTTCGCATTGAAGGCGTCAAAGAGAGTTTCTTCTGTCAAAAGATGAAAGGTTTGTGTCTAAGGGGCGCTATAATGTTCGGGTTGGCACATTCGATTCGGGAGTATTTGTTGAAAAACATGAACAACCCATACGTTGAACCGACCCGAAATATTTGCTACACATATTCGGCTTTCATTCGGCTTGTGCCGATCAGCAGACTACATTCGGCATCTTCCCTTGAGGAATCGTGTTGGGGTCGGCTCGGCACAATTCTAGCTAAGCCGAGCGGATTTTCTTATCTACATTATATTCGAATTTGCCGCCCGGCTGTGTTGAATCATGCCGAACCGTTAAGTGTATAGCGCCCCTTAGACGAACATATTTACGTCCTGTCAAATAAATGTTATGATTTTTGTGTCATAAAATTTTTGGTTATTTGTTTTGTTGGGCTGGCGAAATAGAAGTTTTTTATGTGTAGGAATACGGCCGAGCCTAAAATGAGTGAGTCTTTTTTGTTGTATTTTGTGATCGAGACCTATTTGAATTGAATATTGTAATTGGTACATAATTTTGTAGATTTTATTGGGCCGTTCGAAGGAGTTTCCACGTCTTTAATTGAAAAGGTAAGGTTTCTAGACAATATTTTACAAAAAGCATTAACATAGATAAACTCACGCCCCTTTAGGGTAGGCAGGAACTACAGAACGCCACGAACTCCTTAAGCCGCCCTCCGACGGTGCGCCATATCGCGGACGCACGCGCACGACGCACCGTGGGAAACCTAGCGTGCGTGGTAGCGCAGACGCGCGTGGTAGATTGTACGCGTGCGTGGCGGTGCGTCCTCGTGCGGGCTGGTGCGCGTCCGCGATATGGCGCACCGTGGGAGTTGGCTTTTACATGTAGGAGCATAGGAGTATGTAAATGAAGCAATAGGATTTGATTCGTTAAATAATCTAAACTCCTGAAAAAGTAAGTGCATGTATCTCTCGAACTCCAGTAAAATGAATAAAAATAACTTCAACAAGTCCTTTTAACTGGAAAACAATAAACATACCCCCTAATCTAGTTAATGCAGCTATGTTTTTCGATATCCTTTCGTAGGTGCGAGATCTATGTGAACCGTGCGCAATAATTCTACATTGTCCCCACCATGTATGGTGGGCATAGAATTTATTGACCAGAGACAATGGACCGGCCTAACATCTGTTCTTACCTTTAAGGGGCAATGTTAGGAATTGGAATGTGCTGTAAGTTATTGAGAAAAAAGTCTTTTTTTTCTGTATTTTTTTTTCATTTGTGCCCTGGGATTTTTAATATACCTAAGTGGCAAAATGAGGCCTTATGCTTCTGACGATTCCTGAGAAATAGAGGCGTAATATGTATGTTAATAAGGTGTTATTCTATTTGGACTTCACTGATTTCGGTGAACGATGTCTTCGATTTATTCCAGAAATCCCCACCGACAAATCCCTACCAGTGGGGATTCCACATCGCACAGTGTTCCATTGGACCAAAAAAAATCCCTCTGCTGTCATTGATAGGCTTTGTTACGAGCAATATTTCTGTGCTAGTGTCAAGTCGCACTTTTGCGTTTTTAGGGAGAAAAAAAATAAAAACGAAAACCTGAAGAAAAAAAATTACTCTGTATCCGGAGGTGATTTTCCAAAAATAAAAACTGGAAAATATACGCCCAAAGATGCTATAGCAACAAAATATATTTACATAAAATAAATATCTTGTACAGTTACGGTTTCAGAATTAATTTTATTTTTTTTAATGAAAAGTTCACCTAAACTTCGTAATTGAAAAACATTAAAAGTATTAGAAATGGACACGTGGGTGTTTTACCCGTGCATTAATGCATCCTTTGATCGATAAATACCATAAACAGCAGAGGGTTTTTTTTTTGGTCCAATGAGAACACTGTGCATCGTGAGGAAACTTGGACTGACCTATCCTAACGAATATTATAAATGCGAAAGTAAGTTTGTTTAGTTTTCACGCTAAAACGGCTGAACCAATTTGGCTAAAATTTTTCACATGGGTAGACCATGCCCTGGGTTAGGACATAGGATATTTTTTATCTCGGTATTCATCATATTCACAGCATCAAGACTTAAGCGGGTGAAAACGCGGGGCACAGCTAGTTTATTATAAGTCTAAAATAGCCAATTCGCCTTGAGAAGTCTCCAATGCTCATGCCATTTCTGTATGAGAAGAGACGTTTGCCCTGCAGTGGGACAGCAATAGCAATTTTATTAAGTGTATTTTTTATTTTTTTATTTTGCTTCGTAAATGAGTTTAAACGAAAATAGGGAAACATTTTGCAATAATTATGCTATACAGTCAGTTGGTAAAATTGTTCTTCATCCTTTTAATATAAAATTGTATTAAACACAGAGTAGCGTGCTTAAAAGAAGATTAAACAATATACACTTTGTGCAAAAAATTAAGTCCTTTTATTGCCCCAGTGCGTTTAATCGGCTCATTTTAAATTCACAAACGAAACTGAAGCGTCGATATTAAGCTCAGATAATTGCTACATTCATTTATTTAACCAATCACTGAAAAAAGGCAAATTTACTTTTTAAGAACCGACAAGTCGCGGGCTCGAACTCACTGGTGGGCGCGGCCAAAAAGCACGCTATCTCATCTGGCATCTGTGCGACAGAGATAGTATCAGTGATGAGCAGTTAGACGCTAGTCTAGCCGCACGTCTAGTTAGCGCGCACACAAACACCGTTCCGAACTGAAACGATGTTATACGAAGCACACAATAGTGCACCGCCCCGCCGCCACAGCAGAGTACTTTATAAGATACCGCCGCTGTGTCGCTCGCCGCCGCGCCGACGAGAATTATAGATATGTACCTATGTGTAACTAATTGTTATAGTTGACTACGGTCTATAAATTGTTTACAAAATTACTACTATCTTCTTATTTCTAGGTAAGTAGGTACCTACTTACTTAGTTACCTATTCATGGACGTACGCATAAGGTAGGTAGGTACCTACTTACCTACATTTTAGTGTTCACGACTGTTTGTGATATTTTTGCTTGTATACCTAACCTTCATACAAGCAAAATTATCACAAACAGTCGAGGTAATTATTACATTAGGTACCTACTAAGCAGAATGCAAATGTGACGAAACTGTTTTGTTTTTGATAAGTTTAAAAAAAAAAAACCAAAGATAAAATAGGATTCAAAAATACGACAGATAGATTATAGACTAACCAGGTGCGAACTTAGACCCTCTGATTTCGCAAGTGCCACATTACACCGCTCGACCACGGAAGCTATGAGGACAATGATTAAAACAGCAAACCTATTCGCAATTTTTTTGCGCGTATCAGATTTTCGACGCTCTGCTTAGCGCCGAGAGTTGAATATCCAACAGAGCGCATTCAGCGCGTATCCCAGTGCGTCAAGAAAATACACTGTTGGATATTCAACTCTCGACGCTAAGCAGAGTGTCGAAAATCCAATCGCGAACGTCGCGTCGGCTTACGAAGACGCTATCACCACGGTAGACGGTAGGCCAACTTCATAGAAACGGACGAAGCGCGAGCTATACCTACGCGCCTCGATCGAGGTATGCGCGAGGTACGCAGACAGTCGCGTCTGTGCCGCAGTGACGAACGAACGGTGTGTTGTTTTTTTAACAATAACCGCGCGATTTTTACACTAAAAATAAATTCAAGTACCTACATATATTTAATATGACGAGTAGGATATATTGTTGCTGTTTTTGGTTGCATGAATTTGGCAATAACGCATCCAGAGATAACTTTTTTTAGATTACCTGGAAACTTTGAAAGGTATTATTATTAACAAACAACAACAACAAAATTATTTTATAGTCTTACTATAAAATAATTTTACTTACTGGTAGGTAGGTACATATTGTGTGTATTTTTAATGGATAAGTATTTCCTTTTATCTCCCGAAAAAAAGATGTCTGGATTAATAAATAAAGTGAATAGAGTAAAGGAAAGTGATAACACGAGTGAAATAGGTGGTTATAGGAGGTTCATGAATTAATACGGTAGGTACGCTTGTTTTAAAACCTCGGGCATTTGTGTTTTGTTTTGTTATTCAATTCACAAAGTATTTTATTTATTTGTGTAGATAAAAAAAGTATATTTACAATCACAAAACTAAATGGAAACACAAAGTAGGCAAATATAATTAAAATACTGGAGGCGGGCAGCCCTATCGCATGTTTACGTACCGCGCGGCTGTAGGCACTTATTTCTAAGATATGGCTTAGTTATTCTACCGTCTACCGTGCTATCACGCAGCTCGAACGAAAGCGCGAGGCGAAGATGCGACGCGACGCGGCGTAGGTATTTTGCTAAGTACCTCATAATCAGCTGCTGCCAATTTGTTGATTTAGTAATCTATAGATAGGTACTATACTAGGTTTATCTAAAAATACTAATATTATAAAGCTGTACAGTTTATTAGTTTGATGTTTGAATGCGCTAATCTCACAAACTAGGTAGGTATACCTCTACCAGTTTAATAATTTTTTTGTAGCCTTTGGTTATGTTTTAGGCTATAAAACATCACACTGCTGCTCATGGGAGACGAGCAGTAGGATAGGTTCCTACGGGAACGCGGGTAAAAGCGTGGGGAACAGTTGGTATAAGTATGTACCTACCTACATATAGTACATACCTAAATACGTTATCAATAGAATAAAGTTTTACCCGACTGCCAGAGGAGGCTTACCTATATATATTTTTTTTTTCATATCGTTGTAATATTGATTTACGATAAATGTTATAAGTACCTACATAAACCTTTATAATACATATACAGTAGCTTCTGCCCGCGACTTCGTCCGTGTGAAATTTCGGCCCCCGACCCACCGCATCGCATCCTATCGCCCCGCCCGCGCTTTTACTTCGTTTTCGCTTAGCGTTCTTTCTGACTTTTTTCTTTTTGCTCGGCTCCTAAGGGTTGTAGCGTGATGTTAGCGTGTTTGTTGCGTGGTGGCCTAGTCTTTCTCAAGAATGGAGCTAACCAATGCAAAAATATTTTTTTAAATCCAGATAGAGATAGGTACCTACTAAATACCTACTACTCGAGCACTCCCCCCCATTTCCACGACCACAAAATAAAAGCCATAGCGCGCCGTCGGCGTCGTCGGCGTCGGTAAAGAGTGTGAATGCAAAGAGCGTACGTCTTCTCTTGCCTACATAGGGTACCTACCAACGTACCTACACAACGCGGCAACGCCGCCGCGCCGCCCGCCGCGCCGCGCCGGTCGCTAAAACGCCTGCTACACGGTCGCCTACCGCGACCCGACAGAGGTGACCTTGGTGGTTTACAACCGTGAAGATGATGTTTATACGACCAAACGTTGAAACAACTTTGCGGGTCGCTAACCAAGGTCACCTCTGTCAGGGACGTGGTTGGCAACCGTGTAGCAGGCACTTTAGCCTCAAGCAAGTCGTGGCCGAGCAGTAAGGTAGAAAATGTAGGTACCTAAGTAGGTATTGGCCAAAAGAAGATATAATTATATTATAATTTATAACAGTAAATATGCTCGAGGAGGTAGGTAGGTACCTACGAAAATAGATTACGTATAATAAATTGTACAGACGCCCCAGCACATCAAGTTACTACAATCTGTCAAATTTCTTTAATAGATTTTCAACTTTATGGCTAAAGAATAAGGTTCAATGTTGATTGAGAAAATTTGACAGATTGGAGTAGGTTGGTGTGCTGGCGTCTGTTACACAACACATTTTTGTAAACGATTCCGACTAATCAGTTTCATTTTGACAGTTCAACAATATTCATTGCGTTATTTACGTTGTTGAGCAGATCTTTTTCCGAACATAGGAAGCAATGGATTAGTAATATGTTTCAAAACGATTCAAATTTTGATTGATCGTGTATTACGTAATTACGGTACTGTTCTTCAATCTTCTGAGGATCTCGTGGCTAAGTAATAACAAGCCGCACGGGTCCATCCATCAGGTTAAGCTACGCTTGCCGGGGTTAGTCAGTGGATGGGTGACCATCTTTACATACCGAGACTCCGTGCCTCGGAAAGCACGTAAGCCGTTGGTCCCGGGCTCCCGGCTGTCATTTGTGGATCTTTGACAGTCGTTACGAGTCGTCAGAAGCCCGAAAGTCTGACATCAGTCTTACCAAGGGGTATCGGTACCGAGGTCAAATAGGCAGTCGCTCCATGTAAAATACTGGTATTCAGCTGCATCCGGTTAGACTGGAAGCCGACCCCAAGATAGTTGGAAAAAGGCTAGGAAGATTGATTGGTAGGTAGGTACTGTTCTTCAATCAACCAACACAAATTCACTGACACAGCTTCCACTCAAACCAACAATTTTATTCTAATTTCAAACGATACCTACGATAATTTTCTCAGGGCGAAGTCAAACAGATAAAGTAGGTAGGTAAAAGTGGAAACACTACAACACGCACGTGTGTGCCTGAATCAAACGAAAGAGCTTCAGGCGTGTGACATTTCGTGCATGTGTGCGCGAGCGTCACCCTCCGCACCGCGCCACCCGCGCCGGGGAAACATTATTGAGTGAAACGCACAATAGTTTATAGTAAAACGAGCGCGTCAAAAATTACGAAAAGGCCTTTGGTAAAAAGGTTTTTCTGAAAAAACCACTGCATAAATCAATTACAAATAAAATTTATTGAAATCTTCGATAATTTTGCTGTGTCGGTACGGATTTCGTTTTCGAGATTTCACACTTCTTGTATTACTTATTTACGCCCAAAGTTGCGTTAAAATTAGCAAGAAAAACGAATCTTTGTTGGCTCATAACTTTTTAATGGCTTTTTATTTTACTATTCTGCTTCCGTACAGACAATTTTAATAATGAGACCTAACTATATCATGTTAAACTTTGAATGTACGATGTCAAACAGTGGAGTAAAAACCCTCCGAAGTTTGTATGGAAAAAATATCAAAGTGTTTCACCTTAAAACAAACAAACTGTTTTATTTTCGAATAAAAAAACACAATCTCGTTTATCACGGGGAAATAAATGAACGCACAGTGTTCCAAACAAGGGCGCCGTGGACAAAGTTTCTCACCCCGAATTTCGGACGATTAAATGCAAAAACATTTATCGACGGCCACCACAAGTCAATTACTGTGCAATGAAAAACAATTACACGACTGTCCGTTTCGTCGCGGTCGGTTAAATAAAAGTAAAGCAAACGAAGGGGTTTTTTTGTCATTTATTTTTTTGTTTGTCGAACTGTCAGTGTCAAAGTGATTTGCTGTAATTGTTTTTTTTTTTTCATTTGTTGGTTTCACGCGGAGATTTATTCTGCACGTGTTGTGGAATTCAGATAGGTAGTGGCTCCATGTCGAATACTGGTATCCAACTGCATCCAAATTGACTGGAAGCCAACCCCAACATAAAAGGGAAAAGGCTAAGCAGAATGATGATGATAACGCGCAGATATTCTACATGAGACAAGGTTTTTCTTTGTTCAAAAACTTGTTTCATGTAGAATATCTATTAAGCCCAAGTTCGCACGAACGTATTTCTATCACTGCGATTTTTTTTCGCACACTGGATTTTCAACTCTCGGTATTGAGCCGAGCATTGAGAATCCAACAGAGCGCATTCAGCGCGTATCTCAGCGCGTCAAGAAAACACTCTGTTGGAATTTCAACTGTCGGCGCTAAACAGAGCGTCAAAAAACCAATACGCGGAAAAAAACCTCCTGGATAATAATACGCCCGTGCGAACCTGGGCGTAAACCGGAGGTGCAAACTGTGCTTACAGAGTACTCTAATCTAAGGGTCCATGGGATCTAGATGTCCCAAAAACAACTCGGACTGGCCGTTATAATTTTAAGTTCTACCTCCATTAGGACTTAAAACTATAACTGATGTTATAGTAATGGAAGAAATAGACAAACATAAATTGTTAACAAACTTAGCCGATGAACTAAAACTTGGCCGATGAACTAAAATTCTCACCAACATACACTATAATCATACGCAAACTAAAAAAAAATGAAAAATCTTTATCAATCAAAATCAATCTTCCTAGCCTTTTCCCAACTATCTTGGGGTCAGCTTCCAGTCTAACCGGTTGCAGCTGAATACCAGTATTTTACCTCCCTGTTGTACTATCAAAGATCAGACCGAACAATAATAACATGCATGCCTTTTATCTAATCTCTCAATTATTTCAGATAAATATAAAATGTATAAATATATATACAGGATGGAAGGGTAAACACCGTTGTCACTCAAACTATGGGTAGTTGGCTTAAATATAAACATAAAAAACCGAGTAAAAAAAAATTACGTTATTTTCTTTAACAAATATTAAAAAGGTTATTGTCCGACACCGTCCGCAAATTCATGGATATGCGTCCGCCCGAGTGACGTAATCGATCACCGCGCGTCCTACCTACGTATACAACATATGAATAAATACAATACAACCTTTTCCTGGCTTAAGACAGGCAAAAATACCTACCTTAGGAATTGCGTGACGATTCTAAATGTACATCTTTAAAAAAAAAAGTTGTGATTTTCCATTGAATTTATGTTCTATAAACGAAACCAAACCACTGGTTTCAAAGATAATGGTGTTTACCCTAACACCCTGTATTTTATATTTATATTCGTAATACATTTCTTCTTTCCGTTATTTCTCGACGACGGGCGTCTGTGACGTCGGTCTCCGCGACGGTGGAACTAGTCGCGCGCTCGAACCAAAACTCTGTCACCGGGTTAGTCACTAACCACACGAAAAGAAGAAGATCTAATCGATGTGTAAATGTATATGTGTATTGCTCTACGATCGAAAAAAAATGTTTGCCCCATTTCTGTAACTGTTTTTATTGTTACACGAACCTACTTAATTTATGTACCATTGTATAGATGATTAAATGGAGATTAATACTGTACTTTTTAACAATTGATTTAATGCAGCAGAAATGGAAAAAGCATCAAAATAGTTGAAAACAAAAAATCCTGTCCGTCCATTTATGATCCCTGAAAACATTGTAGCTTGCGATAAAACAATTAATTGAGTAATTTTTTTTTTATACATTCATTTCAGCCATAGAAGGAACCCTATTGAAAATTGCTCTTTTATTCAAAGTAGTTTAATTATAATTAATAAAATACTAACTAAAATATAATATCTATAACTAAATAATTTCCAACCTTTGACTTGACGTCTGTAAGTTGCCTAGCAACCGCCAAGTAGAAAAGAAAGAAAGAAAGAAAATACGTTTATTTGCGGTAAACATGACGCAAGAAAAGAATAAAAAAGAACAGGATAAATAACAAATTGGGGGAAAAATATGCGTCACATCCACGCAAAACGTAAGTAAATATCTTTGACACTACGACTTCATGAAAAGTTATAAATTGTTAATTTTTGTTAGAAACTATGTTTTGAATTTCTTTTTCGTTTATGAATGAGTGTTATGTATGAGGCGTGCACTTTTGGATTTTCCAAACTATTTTATATTTATTATTAGGTATGTGCGTTTTGTTTATGCAGAATAAACATTTTTTTTTCTTTTCGTTCTTTCTAATCTTTGGGAGAGTTCGAAATTGTTCGAGTTGCATCAAAAATATGAATCACGTCAGTTGCTCCTGTACTGTAATACTCTGTCGCTCACAAAATTTATTGGTATGATATGACGATAATAGTTATACCAACATACAAACCAAGTTTAGTGTGTAATGTTATCGTCATTGAGGACGATAAATCAGTTTAGCCTTCAGTGTTATTAAACGCATGCTCCCCTACGCTGTACAGAGCTTGGAACATGTTTAGATGGGACAGATTTTCTCAAAGTCTTCTCAGGACAAAAAAGCGAAAATATTGCGCGAATTGTGATGATACCTTCAGCCTCAATTAGAAACAAAAAGCCTCGACTAGAATTAATTTAATGGTATACAATGTGGAGACTACTATACAACAAAAAATTAAAATACTGGCACTACTAATGCTTAAGAGTATTTTGGAACTGTCAAATAAATCATAGCTTCGAAATAAAAAAATGAGTTTTTCAAACAAATTAAATGTAATGTACGAGTATGGGCGATCCACCCTAATCCTATAAATTCCGTTTGTCCAACTAGGCCTTGGGTGAATTCGCGGGCATACATTTCCGAATATCCACTTTAGGGTGGATTTTTGGGGTGCATAAACGGAATAGCCCGAGCCGACTATGGATATTGCCGAGATAAAATGACTAAACTATTGAATATGTTCAATTGAATTTTTGTATACAGAATGGGAACGTCATTATGGACACGCCGTTTAATTTTTTGTTGTATTGTCGTCTCCTCCTTGTATAATCTTTGTTCCAATATTGTATCATCATTTAACACATTAGGTAGGTACTTCATTTTAGCTACATTTTAATACAATAATAATGGAACACATACCTATTGTAGACAGTCAAGTGAATTCTTGTCGATGTAAAAATCTTTATGAGGCTGACTGTTCGTGTACGTGTTATTTGCTGAGTGGATTAACCTGACAAACCCTTCACTTTAGAAACGTTCTAATTTCTGTCAATTTATAATGGTTTAATTGCTTAGACATTGCGCATTGGCGACTTAGAAATAAATATATTGTATTATAAGTAAATAATTTATAAACCGAAACGAATCGCACACTTGGTCGGCTAGTTGACGGTTGCAAAAAAGTGCGCAATTCGTATTGGTTTCTATTCATTAATTTATTATAGTTCATTAAAGCGGTACAACACCAGTTACATTAATTAACATAGAAACATAAAATATATAAATATATAAAAATGACTATATTAGTCTTTATTTTATTTATTTTATTAAAACTAACATGGAACAGTGGACCCCTTGCATACTTTCTCTCACAGCACCAGACATATACGCATAATTTTACTCCATTCATTCGCAAATACATCACAATCAAGGTTGGCAGTCAGAAGGGCGTTGAGCTTCAAAGTACGATACACTGAGGATTTTCTCTCTGGCGACAGTTTTAGATGACGGTTGTGCAAACAGATTGTGCCGGCGGGCTCGGACCGGACGATGTTCGATGTATTTGTTGGGCACAAATATTCGGCAGAATAGGCCATGGACCTCTGGGCAGTCTATACGTCCCCGTAAAGTTTTACAGGGTACCGTACCGCAGCGACCAGGTAAACTGAAGAATTTGCCTTGATCAGCTCACTGATCAAGGCAAATTCTTCAGTTTACCTGGTCGCTGCAACCACTGGGCGTGGTCGTATCGTTGGCGAGATCCATAATCCCTCAAGTTACGGTATGTTTTGTTTATTTATAGCTACAGAAGATTGAATTACTATGATTTTAATGTTTACGATTTTTGTTATTTTGCACTGAAAAAGATGTTTAAAACATCACATCTAAAACGTAACATTAATTATGCATAATACCTCCCTACCTTTTTTTCCGCCTCTACTAATAAAACACATTTATTTTCCCTTGTGCATAATAAAATGTCAATTTTAGAAAAACAAAAGATGTGAATAATTAAAATAAAGTAGAATAAAACTTTTTACAAAAAAAGAACAACCGACTTCCGAAAAAGACACTACAAAGTCAAAAATAACTTTAATTTCGGAAGTCGGTGTATTTGGTTTGGAACTTTCGTTTTTTGCCACCGACTTCCGAAATTAAAGTTATTTTTGACTTTGTAGTGTCTTTTTCGGAAGTCGGTTGTTCTTTTTTTGTAAAAAGTTTTTATTTTGCACTTTTTAGTTGTGGTACCTACCCCATACAAATTCGAATACCACTAACCTGCTATGTAAATAACAGTGATTGGAAGTTATCATTATATCATCCATATATACTAAGTGGGAAAAATACGTATTATTGAAGCTAACTCAAAAACTATCCAAGTAAAGTTAATAAAATTTATATGGGACCACCTCGGGAGCATACCCTTTCAAACAAAAAACAATTTTCAAAATCGGTCCACAATTGACGGAGTAATCGCGTAACAAACATACAAAAAAAAAAAAAAAAAAAAAACATACAGACGAATTGAGAACCTCCTCCTTTGGAAGTCGGTTAAAAAATAAATACACAAAAAGAGGTGTAACCATCGCTTGCTTGATTTCGCTTCTTGGTAGGGTGATTTTCACCCCGAAGTCTCAAAATCTCAAACTTGACAATACCCCGTCAAAATACTTTGCCTAAGTCTGTGCAAACCCCTTCGGCAAGTCACGCCAATCGCCCCTCTGCAGCGGAATCATCTTAAAATGAAAGGGAAAATCCTGTAAATTACACCCCTCAATGGAACCCCATTATTTTATTTGTAAGGGTGCTTTCTCCACGAACACGATTTGAGTGCATCAAAAGAATTCTGAATTGTCATACTTCTTTCGGGGTGAGAAAAATGGGTCCTAATTTGACTAATGAGGTTTTTTTGTAAGGCTAGTATTATGCTATTCGTATATGTATAAAAACAGTTACCCGGTAATTCATGGTGCAGTGACGCAATGGCTTAGATATGGCAGGGGATCGGTGTGTTTGATTCACGCGCGGTACCATCTTATTATTATCCCACTGCAGTGGTTGACAATTTCAGTATTCCACTTTTTTCTAAGAGTTGCTTGACACTGTTCCTTTTACCCTTTCTTCTTTTTTCTTTTTCGTGTGGTAAGTGACTAAACGGGTGTCAGAAATTTCATGCCGCCCATGGGCCCCTGACTTGACTTCACATCCCGTCGAGAAATATCTCTCAGGCATGCCGGTTTCCTCACGATGTTTTCCTTCATCGTTGTTGAAGCAAGTGATAATTATACTCGTACAATACGCACATGAATCCGGAAAGTCAGAGGCCTTGGGTTCGAACTCGAGACCTCAAGACTTGGCGGTTCAACGGTCACACCACTAGACTAGGCTATCTCTGCTAATCTCTTACCTTACATACATAGATCCTTAAGAATCTGCAGTAGTATTCTGAAAAAACAAACCCATAGATTTTTCTTTTCATCTACACTGCAACACGGTTGAACTTGAAATTGAAATGTATATAAAATACAAAATTTGGCAAGCTTTGAATTTAAATATACGCGACTGGATTTATTCATCAACATTACCTACTCTTTTATGTGTTATCGCGTATTCAATTGAGTCATCAGCTTTGTTTTTTCTACATACCCAAATTAAGCAACACATTTTACCTCTAGGGCTGTAATTCCATCAATTTCGCAAAACCTACTCGGTATATATTGTTCGATATTGGAACACAGTTCATAACGTATTCAGAACGGGTAATGGCCTGATTACCCCTGATGAGGGACAGGGTAATTCAGTTACATTCCCATCTCAGGTAACCCCTTTTGTATACGTGTTGAGCTAAATAAGCAATGTATCTAGTCTGGTGTATTTATTTCCACAGTTTAGTTTTTGGTCATTTTGACATAAATCTTGTCATTTTAAATACTTTTGCTTTTGTAGATGTTATTTTATTTAGGCATAGAATCTGCTGCAAATAGATAAACCGGCCTAGTGAGTGTTGAACAACCCACAATGAAGGGTTCCGGAGTTGGGATGAATTTAAACCAAGAACATACATTTGTACGCTCAATATTGAGAGATTTACCATTCTTTTTTATCAACTTTCAAAAGGTTATCAATTAGTAATACCATTCTTATAGGTTTACGTGTAATCTATACGGGTCCATATTGGCTCACCTAAAGTTCTTTACCCGAAATTGTTCTTCCTAATGATTTGTAATCCGAATGATCACTCTTCCTAAAATTTTTCATCCTAAAGTTTTCATTCATACTATTTGTAGTGCTACCGGTGATGTTCATAACACTCATGTTTCCGAAAATTGTAATTAATAATATCATTAATGTAAATATATTTAAACTCCTACTGTTTTTTATCATAAAACGCTTTTATCCTACTGAGAGAACATAATCAGCTTTGAAGGAAATGGTTTGTTTTTAAACTATTTCTTGTGATTACAAAACAACTGTTCACATTTTTACATTTAGCCATTTTATTTTTGGTTATTGTTGTTACATATTTATTACTATAACTATACCTGAGATAATGATGTCTAAAAATCAACTGTTTAGAATGATTAAAGGTCGTTTCACTGATTTTTGTCTTAAATGAATGAAATTCAGGTCAAAGTGTCGTCTTGGGGGCACTATGAAAAAAATACTTAGAAAAGTTTCGCGACCAATTTCGAGGTAGCGCTCGCCGGCCGCTGCCGCGGCACCGCTCGCTTCGCTCGCTCGGCTCGCGCGTATTTGGTCACAGTTCTAACCTAACCTAACCTAATCCTAATCTAAACAAAAAAGATATGACTTTGAATAATAGTGTAAAAGATGGTTATGTTGAGAAAGTATAGGAAAACAAATAAAAGTATAATAGATGTTTATTGCTACTGACATTATAAAGTTGAATGCTTCGGAATTATGAACATTAGAGACAGAGTAGTTAGGAATTGTGATTGTTAGGATGAAAAATGTTAGGAAGAACATTTTCGGATTTCCAATTATCGGAGTTGAAAATTTAGGTGAACTTTGGCGCACCCAATCTATACGTTTAGGACAAATTTTTGAATTTTTATTCAATTTTTGGCGCAGAAATTTCGGAGATAATCGAGAAGGAAAAAAACGGAGATAGTCAATTTTCATGTTTTCAATAACTTTTAAATTATTTATTTTAAAATTATTAAAAAATCTCATGGTAAGTAAGTACCTTTCATTTTATAATTCACGCGGTACACTTTACAAAACTTTATTTTTTCTTACTTGTCCACCAAAAGTGACCTCCATATTCAAAATTCATTTATTTACGTCACAAGTTCGGTGTAATAGATTCCGAGCAAATTGGCTGTCACAGACGGACAGACAGACTTTTTTGTCCGGACATACGGAACTCTGAAAATAAGTCTTTTCATCGGGGATCTACCCCGACACTACAGGATGGCACGTGCTACAACACAATCCCCTCATCATACCTACTCCTTTTGCTTTTCTAAATCTATATCTATACATTTATTATAAATTGAAGTCGCTTTTCGTTTATGTCTGTGTGACTACATTGTTTTCCTAAAATACGCAACGGATTTTAATGCGGGTTTCAACACCCTTTAGAGAATTGATACTGGAAGGTTTTTGTGTATAAAAGATTTATAACATAACTAGAGTCTGGCTAACGAAAGTTGGCCCTGGAATTATTTGCGAACTTTTTATATAGCAACTCTGTATGAACGTGAACGTCAATTTGACAAGGTTGTCGTTCGGTATCTCTGGTGTATTTAGTGTTGTCATGCATGTATTTTTTAAAGCCGCCAATATTCTGGGGCCAACTTTCGTTAGCCAGACTCTATATTAACACACACACATACACACACATTACATACTACATTAACTTAGATTTAGTGAAGAATTTTTTATGCTTTCTCATGTTGTAAAAACTGTGCCAAGCAGAGGTAAGTTCTCTTTTAATTCAATAATAAAAAAAAACACAAAAGCAATTTTCTTGAGCCTGATTGAACGAAGGCTCACAGTTCATACTTAAGGCTTTAGATGTTATGACATACTCAATCCATTTCCACCAGAACAAACACACAATTACATCACATAGCAACAGTTCCACGCATTTCTGTCGATTCATTCGTGCCCCTAAGCCAGGTATTTCCCTAATCGCATAACGTGTACCCTCTGAAAGCAATCCGAATCACGCATTCCCTTTACATGTATGTAGTCCTAGTATTTGCTACCTAAATATTGTCCCCAACCCCTTTGAATATTAACTATGTATCTCTATTTAGTGGTAACTAAATAATTCAGGGGGTGTGCATATTGACCGTCGGAATACCAAATGCATTGGCAACCGAAATGAGAAGGTCTTCTACGTGCTTCTTGGTGGGAGGAAATTACTTCTACCAAGGGTATTAAGTTAAAATGGTCGATGTATAATTAATTTGATGTGAGATTTGATGTTGACAATGCTTTGTGATTTAGGGTCTTGATTTAAACACACATCGTGTATAGATTGATGACTTTCATTGTCGTTTTGGTTTGCTAGATTATTCAGCTTAATATTTTGAAACTATTGGTGATGTTCGTTAGAGAGGTTAGGTGCGTAGTACTAGCAACCGGCGTGCCTCTATGACTAGATGTATATGCTTAAACAAAGTAACAGGAGTATGTAAGGATCGTAGCAGGCGTTCTGTAGTTTCTGCCAACCTCCCTGAGAAGGAGCCGTGAGTCTAACCCCATTGTCTGTTGACATTAGGTGCAAATTGGCCTGTTCACAATTAAAACCATTTTGTTATCAATGACAAAATGTGTCTACAGTTATAGTAAAATGAAGCCTTTAAAACTAAAAAACTAAATGATGCAGAAATCAAAAACCTTCGATCATCAGAATAAATGAATGAAAGTAAGATGCAAGTGATCCCGTTTCAAAAATTGTGCTGACACAAAAATTCCCCAAAAATCATAATGAACCACCAAAACCGTCAATGAATCAAACTAAAACCGAATATCTGATAGTGCAACTTTCAGTCCTTAATTCTAGTACATTAATAGTCTTCTACTGAGGGTGTGCTAAGTGCGGGAGGGGGAGAGGTGAGGGGGGGGGGGGTAAAGCGTGAATAATGTGACGTAATCGAGTTGAGCTTACGTCGTGTCGTCAATGCTCCCTGATTGAGTTCATAACGACGTTACCGTCAGACACTGATGAACTTTGCTGCTTTGAGGAGCCGAGGGAGAAGAGGAAGCGGACTCAAAGTAAGCGCAGATTACAGACACATTGTATCGCAGCGCATCTCATTTCAAAATTAAAAAGCACGGTGCGGTGCGGCCCGGTCGTGTGCGATGGTTCTGACAAAATGTGCAAGTGACTAGGCTTTTTTGCGATGCGGTTTAGCCCGCCAAAATCAGCGTCAGCCTATAGTTGTAAAAACGTCATCTTGATCCAGCCGGTGCTATATTCAGCGGTTCAAGTATCTAGTCAAAGCAACATTTCTTCAGGGTTTAACCCGCAAAAAACGGAAACTAATTCTAGACACAACAACTTATCTGGAAAATTATGCCTTTTTTATTTTTATTTTATTTTATTTTATTTTATTAGGATTTCCAACAAAGAATACACGTTACATGCTATAATACAAATACAAGAACAACAATCTATGTGCGTGTATGTGTCAATTATAGGAGACCACATCATGCAATAAAAACAAGCAAACAGTTACATATTAAATGGAAGTGGCCCTGAAAGTTAAAATTATAATTATACCTAGTATTATTAAGCTTATACTAATACATTATTAAATTTGGTAATCTGAATTTAAATTGAATAAGAATTAAGATTAAAAAGCAACGAATACATTAATCATTAGATAAAATTGTACTTACAGACAAATAAAAATAGAAATAGCGAACAATGCATTACTAGGCAGGCAGTTCAACACTTACACAATTATCATTTAGTTGCGTACGGACTAGTGACTTATATTTACCCAGATTATTAGAAAAGATGTCTATGTCTTGTACTGAACATGATAAGGAATTGTACTGCTGGGTCATCCTGGAAACCGGTGAATGTTTACCCAGATTTGTTCGGTATCGTGGGGCTTTGAATAATGGGCGGGGATAACGCGGCATTCTGGCCGGGACATTAAGATTTATTCTGCTGAGAAGATCTGGACAGTCAATACTATTATTAAGCAACTTGAACAGGAATGTTAATTCAGAGACTGTACGGCGAGACCTGAGAGGAATGATTTTGAAATAATTCAGCTTGTCTGCATAAGATCTCAGATTCCCAACTCTAAACCGAAAAGCTAAGTGACGAACAAGTTTCTTCTGGACTCTTTCTATTCGATTTGTGTGAACCTGGTATGTTGGATTCCAGACCGTGCTGCAGTATTCCAACTGACTTCTCACATAGCTATTGTATAACAAAATTGTAGTGGATGGTTTTTTGAATTCTTTAAAAGATCGCAGTATAAATCCAAGAGCCCGATAAGCTGAATTAAGCATTTTGTCAATGTGGTCTGTAAATCTCAAATCACTGTCTAAATACACTCCCAAATCTCGGACAACTGTCACTTCATCTAATGTGTTTCCCTGAATATTGTAGCTAGATTGAATTTTATTCCGCTTTCTGGTAAATTTGATGACATTTGGTACAGTTTAGATACATTTTATTCTTCGTACACCACTGAGTTAAATTATCTAAGTCCGTTTGTAGCAACTGAATATCAGATTCAGTCAGAATTATGCGTGTTAATTTCAGATCATCCGCAAATAGGTATGGCGTAGTATATTTAAGTACACTTATAATATCATTAACAAATACAATGAAAAACAGTGGCCCCAAATTGGACCCCTGTGGTACACCTACGGTTGCAAAATAAGGGTCAGACTCATCACCCTCTATGACAACTAAAGACGGCCAATTATTAAGGTATGACCTACACCAATCCAATGTGGCACCGGTGATACCCAGGGACTGAAGTTTAATCAACAATAGTTCATGATTTACCCTGTCGAAGGCCTTTGAAAAATCAGTGTATATTGCATCTACTTGTAGACCCTCATCAACTGCGGATGTTAACTCAGTGATATAAGTGACAAGATTTGTGTTCGTAGAATTTTTAACCATGAAACCATGCTGACTTAAGGTTAGGTAACTTTTAACCTGGTTGTAAAATATCGGATACACTAGTGATTCAAAGACCTTAGACAGAGTACAAAGAATCAAAATTGGTCGATAGTTAGATATCACCTCGCGCTTATCGTTCTTGTGAATAGGCACTATCCGTGCCCGTTTCCAGGTATTCGGGAAGACACCTGTTATTAGTGAAGTATTATATATATCTGCTAATGGAGTTTTGTATGTAATGATTGAAATTTTCGATGTATATGATGAGCTTTCAAGTCAAAGTCTGACAACCAGTCTTACCAAAGGGGAATTACCCAGTAACTGTTTTGTGGAGGTCAGATAGGCAGTCGCTCCATGTAAAACACTGGTATTCGGCTGCATCCGGTTAGACTGGAAGCCGACCCCAACATAGTTGGGAAAAGGTTAGGTAGATGATGATGTATGTGATGAGCGTTACGTTGATTCTATGTTTATAGCCTCTGATCAGTCTGTGTTGTAAACTCTGACTTCATTGATAAAAATAGTTAAGTTTCCAGTAAAAGATAAAATCTCAAAAAGTTATAATCCTCTCCCTTGAACCATACCCCACGACGATCTATGTTCAAACGATACTGTCTGGAAAGTACGGACAAAGGTGAATTTGTTAGCCAGGATCGAGGCGCTACAATCATTCTATTATTGGAACTTTAAATGTTGAAACGCTATTAACATACACTAATTGCACCTTTTCTCTTGAGGAAATGGTTTTAGATGGAGAACATTTTGTACTAAGGTAGTGCTGGAACACTGTAAAATGAAGTACGAAATTACGCAACTGAAATGTCTTTAGAAATATAATCTACATACTAATATTATAAAGAGATAAAGTTTGTGAGGTTATATGGGTAATCTCGGATCGGATCTTGAAAATTCTTTTACCAATATAAAGCCACTTTATTTGTGAGTGTCATAGGTTAAGTATATATTTATGTTTACCGCCCAACAAAGTGGCCAGGGGTCAGCTAGTACTATGTAAAGTGACACTTGAGCATCAAGATAGAACTATAATACATACTTAATCATTTATTGCATTCTACAATGCGTACCTACATATGTGGTAGGTAACATCATTGAATGAGATCATTATCGACCCTGTTGGCCACAGCAAAATAGTAGCGTAGTAGGAGAGAGTAAGCTTTAAAGCTTATTAGTCTTCAACTATACAACGTTATTTTTTGTTTATACTAAACCTCTTAAGGGGTCATTGTACACATCGTTATGAACTTTGACTTTAGGACCAAAGCCAAAATGCTGTTTCCTACATTTATGTTCGCGTAAGGAACAGCAGATTTTTTTTTTTTGTATAAATGGAGGTTTGCCACGGCAGGCGCCGAACGCAAGCTTTGCGTTTGGCGCTTATTGTGGCAACACGTCGTGGTCGAGTTCGCAACAAATCAATCGTCATCCTGAGGATGCCTCGTTGAGAGGTGTAACACGTGTCCATTTCCTACAGGGTTCTCTATTACTCTTTAGCGGATTAGGTTACTAAATATACGTCATTAAATGTATTTTATAATGGATTTCCGCAAAGTCACGTCTGACTCAATTAACTATCAAGTTTATAATTTTCCCAATAGTTTTATGCGCATCGGGAGTCCCTGGTTCCCAGTTCCTGGACCCTGGTTCAAGACTGAGTATGATTAGCACAGAGGCTGAAAGGAAGGACTGTGTGCAGGTGCAGGTCGCAAGTTAGATTCCTTTAGAAACAAATATTTGTGGATTGAACAGCTTTCGGGTTGAGTATAGGAACAGATGACTGTCTCGTTGGTCTAGTTGTCGCAAGCGGTGCAAGGTGGGCAAGGTGTTATTGGGTTTTACTATATGAAATTTCTCAGGAGCAGCCCGGAGTCTAGATTTGTGCCCATAGTCAGCCTATAATGTTCCCACTGCTGGGACAGAGGCCTCCTCTCTGTGAGAGGGAGTGGGCCGTAATCCACCACGCGGGCCTAGTGCGGGTTGGTAGATGTCACTTGTTTCCGAATTTTTGGTTCTCGAATAAACCCACACCGGTTCCCTCACGATGTTTTACTTCACCGTTTTGAAAGCAGTGGTGATGAAATTATTTACACAAAGTAAAGCGCCTGCCGGGGTAGATTTGTGCCCAGTTGATGGCAATAGGCTCGTCCCCTATTACATGGGACTTAAACATAACTGGCGAAATGTGGGTGTACTATAGGTCCACCTCTGCCAAACCCTTCAGGGAATCAAGGCGTGATGTTATGTTATGTTAAGGCATTCACAATAGAGTCGAAATTCCTCATGTGAGACGATTCTTTTGTCCAGTATTTTTACTGGTAAAAAATCTTATTCTTTAAAAAACTTTCCTAGAATATCATAACGGTTCATCTACCAAAGGACCCGCAAAGCCATTTAACCATAAAAATAGCAATCCTCAGGTTATCGCAGGAAACGGTACAAATTCACATCTGTTCTTATAATGCAATATGGAGAAGGGCGTTTATTTTATTTTTATGGCTCCAAATCTCCTTTGGAAGGCTCTCGTCCCCATATCAACTGAGGGCGTTTTATTTTCCTCGCTATAGTGTTATTGTTACTGCCCAATTGCGTTTGTTTCAGATGTGTTTGAAGTAATGGAGCTTTTGATAGACTTCTTGTGTTGGTGTCCTGCGGGGTAATTGCGTCCCCCATTCATTGTGTAAATTCAACAACATTTATTGTGTTAATTCAACAACATTCATGGCGTTATTTACGTTACCGAGAAGACGAATTTTTCAAACAAATGTAGGAAGTGATTAGCCAACTCCTACAGAATCCTTCGGATTGATTGGAATTGTGTTACACAAGGGTTCTGGTTTCTTAATCTTTATATAGTACATACCAAAGTAGCTTTTTATGTATAATATCTGTGTGGCCGCTTACACCTTCTAAACTACAAAAAGAATTTCAATGCGGTATTTACCATAATTTAGAACGAATATTTATGTGTATAATGTTACGGACAGACTTGCTCAAAAAAAAAGCATGCTCATAAGCTTGCTTAAAATGAGCATGCTCTGCAACTGTTCACATTTGCCAGCAATAAGCATTCTTGTTTGCAGAGAGCATGCTCGAAAATCAAATTTCGGTTGATTTTTGAGCACGCTCAAAATAAGCATGCTCGTTACTAGCAATGATGCGACACACGTGCTACTAATGAGCACTTGCTCAATATAAGCATGCTTTCGTGCTAGTAATGAGCACGTCTGTCCGTACCTTTATAAATTAATATTTAACATACATACAGGGTGGCAGGACATCGACGGACAATCTGTAACCATGAATTCAGCACATGATTTTTCCTAAATTATTAAAAAAAAATGCTGTTCCATACATTTTTCACTTTTCCATGAAACAGTTGTTCTTTTTTTTTTTGATAATCTTACGAAAAATTTGAACACAATTCAGAATCATGCCTACAGAATCCATTGTAACAGGTTGCTTGGTTGGTTTTCGTATCAAAAAACGTTCGAAATCTATATGCAATGTCATATCAGCGACAATAGATGTCAAAAACTTGACAAAAAGATATTTTTGACAGATTACTACTGATATTAGAATGCAATCGTCCTTCTTTACAATACAAGAAATGCCCCTCTGATGTTTCCTTAGTAAAAGTACTGAGCAGCATATATCGCCCGAAATACTTGCTCTGAGTAAAGATGTCTATTGGAACTGACTATAGCAGGCGAAAAGGCGAAAAAGAACCAAGCACATGAATGATGATGTAGCTGTAAGTTTACGAACATAACAATAAATAGAAGCTGAAACAAATGAATATTCCAAAATCAGTGTTTTGTTTTTGTGCTAATCAACAACAACCAACAAACAATTAACTCTATCTAAATAAATCAATTCAAACTGCAATATTTTCACATACATTTAACATGGTTATAATAAAAATTGAATTAAATCCTTTCAGCTAAACAAAGCGAATTCAAATAAACAATAAAATTGATCAACCTGTGCAATACAAATAAATTGAACGCTGCAATATTTGGATGACAATATTTTTGTTTTATAACTATGCAATTTTATGGCCTGTCCTCGACCGGTACAGATAGAGGATTTATGACACTATTATTGTAAAACTTTGTATCAAATTGTGTCTGTTTTGTTGTCTGTTTGTATGTCATTGTTTCCCGAATTCATGCGGAAATCTCATATATTTTGTCTCATGTCTCTGTTTTACAGGGTGACAATTGACTTGTTGCGAAGCTGAATCTTGTTGCCATCCTGATGATGCCTCGTTGAGAGATGAAATACGTGTCTATTTCTTACAGGGTTCTTTATAACTCTTTAAGAACAGTTAAGCGGATTAGGTTACTAAATATACATCGTCTATTGTATTTTTTACCCGACTGCCCCAGAAGGAAGGTAATGTTTTTCGAGACTATGTATGTATGTTTATTTCTTTGGCACGCTCTGTAGCCTAAACGGCTTAAAGGATTTTAACATATTATGAGGTGTCGTTAGATTCGTCTTAATTGTGGATATAGGCTATAATTATAATATTTATATATTGCATCTGCAAATACAAAAAAAGGGAGGGGAAGGTTTTAAAAAAATTAATTACAGCAATATTGGTATCAAATAAAAGTTAGTAGTAAGTAAATCCCAAATATATTATTTATATACTTATATACTTTTCTGTTAACCCTACTTTACGTAGAGCTTGTTTACTTACCAATCTTAACTGAACAACTCGGTCTAAAAAAAACTAAAAAAAATTAAATAAAGAAAATTATTCAAAAAACAAAAAACCCGAGTGTTTTTGCAGTCGGGTTTTTTGTTTATTGAATAATTTATAATGGATTTCCGCAACGTCACGCTTGAGAAAATTAAATATTAAATACGGAAATTCCTTCAGATATATTATGTATTGTAGTAGATATGAAAACCAATGATTGATAAGGCATTTCACAGATACAATAAAAAATATCACTGACTTTTTAGAGCTAACGCCTTCATAATCAAAATCAAATTATTTTGCAAATTTTATTTTTCACCTGCCGAAACCAGGGTAAATCTCTAGTCTTTCATGAAAATGGGTTATCAACCGTTTCAATATTCATAGAATTTAAAAGTAATATGCATATTATGGTAATATAAAGCTTTTGGCGAGATCGATGATTATAAATTGATAGATCACAATTTTGACGCCATTTTCAATCAGTTTTATGAACATTGGTGGTTTTAGGAATGAGATATAATAAAAAGTATCTGCCTTGTGTTTTGATGGGTTTCAGTTAGTCTATCTACTATACTACGTTCTTATACTGACAGCAAGCCACATAAATTCCTGACATTTTCGTTAGATGGCGTTACTTAGTTTTCACTTCCATCGGCAGTCTCCAAAGACTGCCCCGCATGTTTTTTTTTTACTGATAGCTTTAATTAAGTAAGTGCCCAACTCAACTGAAATATAACATTTTATATAGGATGCAGCATCTAGTTAAATTCATCTGACGATATTATGTTACCAGTGCAAGTGCGGCCGCAATTCTACCACTAAACGCGACTAAACTTACCAAAATCCCGCATAAAAATACATTCTACAAGCCCTCTGGTTATGTCAATAAAAATATATAATAAATTACCCGAATCAATTAGAAATGTAAAAAAGTTCCATCTATTCACAAGTAAATTAAAAAAAATATTATTAAGTAAATGTTATTACAGTGTAAATGAATATTTAAATGATCAATCTCTGAAACTCATATGAAATACACAAAAAATGTTTTTTTTTTTTTTTAGACTATGTTAGATTATAAGATTTATAAGTCCTCATCTCTACCTACTATCTTTCGTTTGCTGTGCCCGACAGGGTCTACGATTGTTCCTCAAGCAAATGTTTACCACCATACATTGTGGAAGGCAATAAAGAATTGAGTATTGAGTATTAATTTCATTTGGGCGAGAAAATCGAACTTTTTTCGATAACGGTAAAGTTCTTAATACAAAACTGACAACTTAGTACCGGACTCAGCTGTCAATTTTGTATAAAGAACTGTATTTCCATCAAAGATACGGCTTGGTTTTTAACGAGACTGTTACTGCTTTTAACGTCAAATTATACCAACTCAAATATAAAAGATAATTATAAATTAATATACATAATAATTATATATTTAAGTATATAGCACGCGGCACCTAGTTAAGTTCATCTGACAATATCTTAACGGCGCGGGTGCGGCCGCAATTAATTTCAGTTGGGCTTGCGGTCTCCTCCAGACGTGGTTACGTTGGTGGGTTCCACTTGGGGCTTTGAGATGGGACCTGTCTGTCAGAGAAACAAAATAGGTAGGTATCGATAGGTATTAACCGATAAAACAAAAAAAGCTGAGAGGTGTCAAGGGACACCCGGATGGAACGAAGTTATGGAATGAACCTCACAAAGGCATGCCACTAATTAGTACCTGTGGTCGCTCACAGATGGCGTTATAATAAAAAATAAAAAGTGTCGTTTCAAGTTTTGGTCCCAATTTTTTCCGTCTAGCCCCCTTTCGCAACGCGCGAAAGGGAACTTCGTTCCAAAAAAAACTCTTACCTATTTTCAAGGGCAGACTACACCTAATTAACTATACCTAATTAGAATTACAGACCTAAGAAAAAAAAAATGTAAAGAAAAGCGACTGCAATGCAATTTTTCGTATAATAGTAAATGTCACAATATCCCGCTGAATTTAGTCTCGTACAGGACTTTCTTCTTTTATTTAAATTTTACTTAAAATTTTTATTGTTTTTTTTTATTTATGTTTCTATGAGTGTGTTTTAGTTTAATTTGTGATCTCCTGTGGCGAGTCTCAATAAATACTTTCTCTTTCTTTCTTTTCTGATTACGGGGTGAACGACCGGTAGTGTAGTTAAGTACTACAAATATGAATGAGTTCAGAATTTTGTTTTGCTATGTTTTATCGTTATTAATGCCCATCACATCTGCGAAGATCATCAGCTAATTAATTTTGACTTATACAAAAAATTGTGGTAATGGGCTTAACATAAAATAGAGTAGCTTATGCCTAATCTGCACGCGTAGCATGATAACCTTATAAATGGATTTTCTACGTGTTTTGTCAAAATACAAGAATGTGATTGTATATCTGTCATTTTGTCTATTCTTCTGTCGAAAAAACCCGTATCTATATATTTGTGGTCATACAAAGCATGCTGCAGCCCAAGTGTACCATTTGGATTACCTTTAGGATTCAAAACTGGCTCCATCGAAAAGCCCGGTACGAAACGAACTCCTAACACAGGGACACAAATGTGTAGGGCCGATACAAATGGCGAATCGACCGCAGCAATCAATTATAAAACGGAATTGTTCCGAATCGCACGCGCAACCGCCTTTGTTCCGTTATGTATTGGCCCCGATAATTTAAATTTTAGTTGGAGCTGTATTATAGATATGTAGGTACTTACGTTTGTGTATTGGAGGGAAGAGGGAGGAGGGACAGGGTATTGTTTTGATAACGGTATTGTTAAGATAAAATGACTTGCTTCATGTTTGTATTTGGGTAGTAGGTAATAAAAGCTCCGATTTTTTTTTAAATATGAGCATACTTAAAATATGAAACTTATTGCTTTAAGTATAATAATTTTCCGAAAACTTATATGCGAATACAAATAAAGAAACGGCCAAATAAAATACCGATAATTCCGCAAAATCAATACAGCATTGCTGACGTAATATTTTTTTTAACAGATTGGGTTTTACCGAAACTACTGTTGGTCATTTTCATCGTAACTCACATACTATATAATTTAGAATTAACTTTAGGTACACATTTTATAAACTGTGGCCTTAGTTAGTATTACAGTCAACCACAGACCGCTGGAAATTAATTTGTTTTTCGGAAGCTTTATTGTTTCCCTTTGTATTTTAACTATAGGTTAATGAAAGATCTTTTACAGGCATTCGGCCACGGGTGCTATTTAAGTACCTTTTTACCGTATTTGGCCAAAGACTGCTGCCCATTATTTAGTGCTAAAGAAAATATTACGTTTCCAATTAAATTATACTATTCCGTTTATTTATTTTCTTACATTAATACATACAGATTAAATCCGCAGTAGGCTGCCCATAACACGAATGCACGCATGTTACAGCTGACACAGAAGGTTTGCGTCGCATCGTGAGGCAAATCACGGCTAGCGGCTGTTCGAAATCTCACTGCAACGTGATGACCACGACCGCTCTGTCAAGAGTGCACCGACAAAGAAGAAGAAGAAGAGACAATGTTAAGACGGTGCAAGTCATTTGTTGCTTCAATTAAAATTGTATTGTATGCCACAGGCAAGAAACTTGCATCGTGTATAATTTGAAGACTTAAAAGGGAATGTAAAACTTGAATATTTATAAGAATTCACATCAGCGTTTCTCACACTTCACTGCTGCTAACTACAGTATTTACAAACACAAGGTTCTGAAAACTTCAGAGACATAATCTTCTTAAAGTTCTCCCCTTAATAACACTGAAGATGTAATTATATTCGTATAATTAATTAAGATGCGAACAGGTGCTCGGTTGAGTTCGGTTCCCGCGATGCTTAGCTGGGTAACAGACGGGCAACTTTTTGTTGACAAACTAACAGCTGCTCAAATAGTCCATTCAAATTCCATGGAACTCAAAAATGCACCAATGTTATGATAACTTTTTTTGTGTTTTGGTGTTCTGCCTAGTAGTAACAACTATGTAAACTAATTGTAGATTCTTCAATTTGAAACAAAATATGGTAGTAATACAAAACAGTAAATACTAATACAAACAATAACTTTATTAATCTTGGTTTAACTCAAAAATCAATCAAAATATCCGATTGCACCGTTTTCACTGTTTAAATAACAATATTGTTGCCTGTGTGCATTCAAGATAAAATTCTGCTACGAATCCAGGCAACTTTTATATCGGCCACGTAACCACAAAAAGTTGCCCGTCAGTTCCCCTACTTAAGTGCCTGCAAGATCTTCAACCCTGTGAATGGAGATTTGCAAGTCTTATGTCGTGTTTCGGCAGTCTGGAGGGGGATAAGTTCTGAGTATTCTTAGGGTTTAGTCTGGTTAGCTTGGTGGTACGGGAAGGGAAAGTGAGATTTGGAAACTATTGATTTTGTTTTAAAAGCGGTTTTGTTGGGTTGACCACATTATATATGCTTATCGGAAAACAAGTGTTCTGACTACTTTATATATAATCAAATTGTATTTTTATGTTTCTTATTAATTCTACTCATATTATTACACTGGCCGTCAAAACTAAGTACCACAGTTTTCAAATTGCTATTTCTCCAAAACTATAGAAGTCAGAATTTTGAAATATAAAACGTTTTATGGAAAATTTCATCAACTTTCTTTGAAATTGTAGTTTATTATAAATTAGTAACGTTTTTAACTAAAGAAGATAAAAACCAAAAAAAAAATGCATTTTTAAGTTACTGGAAATAAAGTCAAACCACATTTTTATGCATGTTTTACAACTTATTTACATTTTAATGACTGGTATTGGCTCTTCAGGCTCTGATTACAAGTTCAAGCCGATTTGGCTTACTGAAGACGAGGTTTTGGAGGCGGGAATATTGGGATAAAAAATATCCTATGTCCTAATCACCTATCTTCTTTTTGGGTGGGAAATCATCAAATGACTTCTCCCGCTCTGGGCGGAGCGGAAGGGCGTGACAGACTCTTACTGAGTAAAGCCCACCCGTGTTCCTTCCCTTGCCTGTTCGTTGCCAGGGGCCACAGTCTTCCCTTAGGACTTCCCGCAACCCCGGGATGTTCTAATCACCTGGATTACGAAAGTGAGTTTGTTTGTAGTAACAAAGAAACAAACTCACTATCGTATCCTAACTAATATTATAAAGGCGAGAGTGAATTTATTTGTAGTAAGTGTCCTTACTAAACTAGCTGCGCCCCGCGGTTTCACCCACATAAGTGTCAATCTCGTAGAAATATCCGGACAAAAATTATCATTTATCCTAATCCAGGTCATAATCTACCCATGTGCCAAATTTCATCCAAATTCGTAGCCGTTTTACTCAGTTTCTCATTTATAATATTAGTTAACTTTTCAGCAGAATCAGGCAGGTAAAGTTACATTTTCAAACTTTTTACGCCAGAGATACAAAATAATCGGAACGAAACATCTTATTTTCCCATATTTGCCGTGTTCCTAGCAATGATATCCTCAAGACGCATCAGGATATTGCAGAGGAAAATACCTGATATTATCCTCACAATATTCAAATCAGGAAATAGGAAAGTGCTACGGAAAAGTTGAAGGTATACGTTGTTATAAATATTTATGGAAAAGATAAAATAATTCAGGTGGCGTTTTGTAAAGTTTTTAAACGATCGATTTACTTGGGTGGATAAACTTTTTTTGATATAGGTACTAATAGCCTACTCTGTTGTGTAACAGCATAAACATAATCAGCTTATTATGTTCCCACTGCTGGGACACAAGCCTACTCTCCGTAAGAAGGAGTGAGCTGTAATTCACGACGTGGGTTCTGTGCGGGTTGGTAGATGTCACATGTCTTCGAATTTTTGATTCTAGGACATGCCGGTTTCCTCAAGATGTTTTCCTTCACCGTTTTGAGATCAGTGGTGATGAAATAATTTACACAAAGTAAACCGCCTGTCAGGGTTCGAACCTATGACCTACAAATCATAAGTCGGGGAAGTAACCACTGGGCCAAGTCTGCTCCTTGTGCGACGATTGTGTTTTATTAGTGTGTTATTGCTGGTTGCAATTATAACAGATGTATAATTACTCATTACAAAGCCGTCATCTACGCATTCTGCAAATCAAATTATTGCCTTCAAATCAAACTAATTATTGCACTGTTAGATTTAAAACCCTCGAGCACTTTGAATCCAACAGTGAACTTTTGATTTGACATTAATTTAGGTGTCCTCTAATGTTAGTGTGATGATGATGATGTGTGTGTGTGGTGCCTTAAGTTACCATTCCGTACCCGACGGTAGGAGGCAACTGTAGGCGATGTGTCGCCTTTCTATGAAATACCTTACGTAGCTAGCGACATGTCGTTGGCAGCTATGGGCGAGCGACAGGCGACACGTGTAGCCCGACCGCAGAACAGTAGTGCCGCCAACGCTTGAACCGTAACACGTTTTTCTATCTTCTTTCTACCGACTGGAATACGGGCTGTTGCCGCCTGCGGTCGTGTTCGGAATCATGACTGCAGCGACATGAGGCCGCGACGTGTTGCCGCGACACGATACTGCGACACGTCGACTGCAGTTGCTGCCTGCGGTCGGGTACGGAATGATACTTTATTAGTCACATTATGCACAAATAGTTTCTGGAAAACGGCTTTTATTCTCGATATGAAAATTCACTGTTTATGGTACAGTGTAACGCACGCAAAATAAGATAGAGTAAGGCACCCATCTTAAATATAGAGGTCAATAAATACACAACCTATTTCCCGAAGCCTTCCAAACGAGTATAACTTAAAACTCTGAAGACGGGCCGTCATAATTTTCAGTAAAAGCCTCCTTCGTTTGCCCCAATAGATCCTCAGTGACAGCTAAATGAGAGGAGTAGGAAGAAAGGAATATTAGGTGCTTTATTGTATTTACTTTATTGGGTATTAGCAAAGGGTTGCAGATAAAGAAACTTGATTTTAATTCCTTTATTACATTTAAATACATATACATTTTAAAACAAAACAATTTAAAAAAATAATATATATATGGCGCATCGGCATCAGAAACAGGGTCAAAGCTACCGGTGGTCAGAGCTGATGCCACCAACTGTGATGCAGTTGGTGGCGTCAGCCCTGACCGCCGCTGAAAACTGTTTGAAAACTGATCATGTTTTGAACGCTTTATTAAAAGCGCGCGCGCGCTTTTTTTTTTTTTTTTTTTTTTAATACATATAATAAATACAACCTTTCAGTCCGTTTTCAAATCCAACTGGTAGTTCCGGAGATTACCCTCTACCATGCACACAAACAAACAAATACCTCTATACAATGTGGAGACTACCATACAACAAAAAATTAAAATACTGGCACTACTAATACTTATGAGTATTTTGGAACTGTCAAATAAATCCTAACTTCGAAAAAAAAAAAGAGTTTTTCAAACATATTAAATGTAATGTAAGCCGGATCCACCCTAAGCCTATAAATTCCGTTTATCCAACTAGGCCTTGGGTAAATTCTCGGGCATACATTTCAGAATATCCACCTTAGGGTGGATTTTTGGGGTGGATAACTGAAATAGCCCGAGCCGACTATGGATTTTGCCGAGCTGTAATGACTAAACTATTGAATATATTCAATTGAATTTTCGTATACAGAATGGGAACGTCATTATGGACACACCGTTGAATTTTTTGTTGTATTGTCGTCTCCACCTTGTATAATATTAGTATTGGTAACCATCGCACAACCTAGAATAATGCCAAGACCTCATGTATAAAAGGCGCATTGAGCTTATTGCGAAGTAATTGCGTTCGTTTGATCTCTTACTGCATCGTTATTACTTAACCTTTAGATATGCAGCAAATATGCTCTAAACATCATTCACTTTAGAAACACGATTTTCTTGTAGTTTCCTCGATACAAAAAAAAAACAAAGAAATCTCTAAAAAACAACTTATACCCTTAGTACAGAGGGCGTAAACACTTCCAGGTAGGTCATCATGGCTAGGCAAGGGAAGGAACACGGGTGGGTTTTAGTCAGTAAGAGACTGACACGCCCTTCCGCTCAGCCCAGAGCGGAAGAAGTCATTGGATGATTTCCCAAAAAAAAAAAAAAAATAGGCCATCAGTTTTTTAATAATAATAACAAAACTACATGTTTTCGATAACGCACATATTCTATTTTCAAAATGTGTATTTGTTTATTAATAATACAAAGGAAATACCGAAAATACCGCGCGAACCGCCAATTCTTTATCCCGCTCTATCCCATTCATTAGCCGCAAAAGCTCGGTGCAACCCTAAAGTCCATGCAGCCATTGCGATGCTTGGAGGGTATAAAGAATCCAACAGATACGCGTGAAAAACATAACCCTGTCTTTGCTATCGCGCAGTCGGGTAAATTGTAAACTAGCATAACTTACCACATCCATAGCCAACCACGTCTTGGTACCGTCAATCATAAAATAAAATCAAGCTTTTTAGAGACAGCCCTGAACAACAGCTCGTTTATTTGTCACCCCTGACACTTACCGACTTTGATTTTATAGGCTTTAGAACATTTAACAGTTTTGAAGGCTGCTGGAAAGTTTTGGATATGAATTAAATCGTAAAAGGTTTGAGGATCAAATTGATTTTTCTTAGGCCATTTCTCATAATTAAAAAAAAACCGGCCAAGTGCATGTCGGACCACGCACAATGAAGGGTTCCGTAGAAAAATGAAGGGCTTTTACTTTATGAGTTTTAAGAATGCATTTTGCATCACATTGTAATAATTCCAATTAAGTTTAGTAAATCCTAAAATCTTTATTTTATTGTCATTCAAAACTCGCCATTATAACTCACTTCTCAAAATCCAATTCAGTTTGCTCCAAGTCCCATGTCCTCACTAGGATACTTTTGGCCAGACAAAATCTTCCTTTACAATAACGTAAGTCAAATCTCAAAATAATAGACTGTAAGCTCCTTAGACTGGGGTGCAACTGCACGCCAGTGTTCACCTGCAGGGATTCCGTTTTTAAAATATTGCCTGTCATATTTTTAAGACAACTTTGTCTGTTTTATTTGACAGTTTCTTAAAGATGGCGGGAAAAATGGTGTTCAACGATTTACCTAGTGATATCCTGTTGTAATATCTAAGAAGGTGCATTTTGAAAGTTGACAACGTCGCAATAGCAGTCAAATATTTCGCTGTTAAGATTGAATCGAAAAGCATTTAGAATGTTCCCAAATGCGTTTTTAGCATCTAAAACTTTTTCAAATTCAGTGTTACGATATTATTCATCACAAATTCATAATAAATATTTTAGTCACTACACATAATATTTAATTTAGTAATTTTGGAAAATTTATCAAAACAGCGAGCTTATTTTCCACCGAAGGACTGGGTGGCAATTGCGACTCTGAAAAAGCTAGCTATAAAACATTCTTCAAAGTCAGTTCTACGAGAAGGCTTTCCTTTCAAATGCAGCAATTCAAAGTGAAAATAAAATACAATACATGACGATGATGACGGCATTCAGTTCTGTTTTCCATCACCTATTTCTGAGCCGTCATAAATACTTTCTCCACAATCCCATAAAATTTCCTTTTACTCTTTAAAATATTCAAAGCAAATGTGAATAGACGTAATACAAACGCAAGGAAAGTTTGTAGAAGATCAAATATGCTTTGTATTCCTGCGACAAAGGGGTGTAAATGATGTTTTTACTCACAAAGGCGAATTGTATAAGTTATTTGTCTTTTGCATTCAGGAATGGCGCTGTATTTTTGAAGTTGTTATGGAATTGTCATTTTTTTTGGGTTAAGTTTTGTTTTTTTGTCTTTAGGTACAGAAACTCGTAGAGTCCGCTCCAACCCTCTCGCCCGACAGGCGCGGAGCTAGTGTATATGTCATTGCATCAAATTGCATTTAAAAAAATGTAGTTCAATAATTTTCCGCCGGACTTCAGTGGTGGCACGGACTCTATCTCCGAATAGTTATAAAAGTTAAAATGTGTATAGTGACTATGGCATAATTTTAACTATTGGCTATTTCGCCTCAAAAGGTTGCCGACCCCTGGCATAGTTGAAACCAGACAGGGCTAGAAATGGCACATAATACAAAGATTCGAAAGAAAAAAGGGGAGGTCTTACCAATCAGTAGAAATACTTCAATTAGTGGGTGCTAAAACCGATCGTGAGGTCAAAATATAAATCCAAGATGGCAAATATTTGTAAATTTTTCGTAATTTTTTTGTTTAGATACAGTGGAAAAATGCATGACTATCGAATTTTACTCGTTTTCCATCACTTTTTAAACTTTACATCATTTGAATGATGTAAAGTTTAAATAAATACATACTCAAGCGCATGGCAAATCAGCGTCAGATGGTACACTTTTTGTTGCCATCTGACATTATGCTGAGCTGAAGCCCTTTTGGCATTATAATCTCTGTTTTCTGTTTTAGTTATAAGGACTTTTCAGACTCACTTGAATTCACATACTCAATCAAAATAAACTACACACATCAAAAGTGTCTAGGGATCAAGCATTTTTATGCGGATTTCTTGAGATTGAGATGTGGCTTTGTAATAAATTTATGATTTTATAAATTTATATGGATCCTTTTTGGTGCATTTCATAATTTGAATCAGGAACTGTGAATCAAATTCGAGTAAAAGATGAAAATCAGCTGTCAATATTTTCCCTATAAAAACATACAACGCATTGAAGACATTATTAGTGCTACTGTTTCCCTACTACTGATTAAAACCAACGTTATTATGGAGCAGCGACGTCATTTAAGCAGGGAAGAAATGCTCAGAGCCGTGGGAATGATAGAAGCTGGTTCCCGGCAACGTACTGTGGCTTTAGCTCTGAATACAAGTCAGAGTGTTATCAGTCGACTTTGGACACGTTACCGAAGCACTGGTACCGTGGCTGAGCGCCATGGAGGACGGTATCGCTGCACCACACGGAGACAAGACCGATACATTCAAATCTTAGCTCGAAGAGCTCCAACAATAACCGCCATGATGTTAGCCGTGAGGCTTCATCACTCTTCAGGGAACTTAATTAGCGACCAAACAGTCAGAAACCGCTTGCATGAAGTGAACCTTCATTCCCGAAGACCGCTACGGGTACCACGTATAGCAATGCACAATCGTAGGATTCGATATCAATGGGCTCTTGAACACAGAAATTGGGCAGAAGAACAATGGCGTTTCGTGTGCTTTTCTGATGAGTCTCGTTTTGGTATGAGACCGGATACAAGACGTATACGACACTGGAGAACCCCTGGACGCCAACAGCGATTAAAATCCTGCCAGGAAGTCCATCCTTATAGTGGTGGAACCATCATGGTATGGGCGGGTATTTGGATCGGCGGAAGAACTGAGTTGATTTGGATTAGAGGCAACCTCAACGCTCAAATTTATGCTGAGACGATTGTATCAGACGTCATCGTTCCTCTACAAGTGCAAATCGGTCCCTTATTTCAGTTAATGCATGATAATGCACGACCGCACACCGCAAGAGTTGTAAGACAGACTCTCGCCGCAGCTAACATCAATGTCCTGCCCTGGCCTGCTCAGTCGCCAGACTTGAACCCGATTGAGCATGCATGGGATATGCTACAGAGAAGAGCTCTGCCGAATATGGAGGGTATCCAGTCGCAAGAAGACCTTTTTTTGTTGTTGCAACGAACATGGGCGGCCATTCCACAGCGTGATTTGGATGAACTCATTTTGAGTATGCCAAACCGATGTTCTTGTGTTGTTAGTGTTCGCGGTAGAAACACGGATTATTAATTGTTTAAGTTACCCAATAAAATTTTAAAGAAAACTGTTATTTCAGTCTTTTTTTCGAACTTTAATGTTAGTGGTTCAAATGTCAAAAATCCCTTTATTAGGAAAATGGCAAATTTCTTTATTAATGCAAAGGTGACTTGGTTTATCGTTACTGTGACAAACGAAAACACTTTATTTGATGAATCCTTAAAGAAAATTTTAATTAATATCAATCAGGAGAAAAGTTATTGCAAAAATATATGTTGATCCCTAGACACTTTTGATGTGTGTAGTTTCACAATCACTTCTGAGTTATTTAAATGTATGCAAATAGGCAGGCAAAGGTATTTTAACCTCAAAGTGAAGGGTGATTGTAGGTGAATCAAAATTGTGTTTAGTAAGAACACTTGATTATTATGTAAAGCCTGAAGAATATTCATGTTTCTATACTTACTAATATTATAAAGAGGAAAAATTTGTTTGTTAGGTTGTTAATTTTTTTGAGGTGAGGAACAGGAACAGCAGGAATCCGCTGGATGCGGGAACCACAGAATCGGTCGAAGTGGCGGTGCTTGGGGGAGGCCTATGTCCAGCAGTGGACGTCTTTCGGCTGATATGATGATGATGATGATGATGAGGAACAGGGTGAAATGTTCACTCATCCTCATTCGAAAAGGGAGGATCCTCCGACCAGATGGGTGTTATGTCTGGCGGGCAACTGCCCGTAAGTTGATTTCGTGAGTTTGTGTTATTATGTCGATCGCGTGGTAAACTCTAACTGCGCGATGCAAGATTTGTGTGACGTCATGTCTTTCATCCGTAGTTCGTATGTCGCGGTGTAACCGCTACAATTTGTTTGTTTGTTAGTTTGTATAGCCTATAACCTTCCTCAAGAATGAGCTATCCAATGCAAGAAGAATTTTTCAAATCCGACTTGTCTACACAACTACAAGTTACTTTACAACAAGTAAGGTGGCTCGCGGATCAAGGCGCACGCAGAAGCAAGAAATTTTTATAAATATTAAAAAAATTACGCGTGTAGCACCATACACGTGATAGAAGTGAAACTTCTTAAAAAATAAAGAATAAGAGAGATTTAGTGTGAGAGACAGAGAGCTATATCTTTCATCTCTCTCATGTAACGAAAAGTGACGCGTGACGCGTCCTTGAAATTTCACTCTCAATTCTCGTTCGATTTATCGCCTAAGAAATTCAAAAACCATATCGGGAATAGAGCCCTGACAGCGTAGCCCTGTCAGGGCTTTTAAAAGAGCAATCTCCTTACAGTACGCACCGTGTTTAGGAGTTCCTAACATTGAGCGAGTCACTTAGTGATAGTGATCCACATAATAAAATGATCACCTGAAAGGGTGCTACGAACAAAAATCGCAAAAATAAGAATCTTCAAATATTGTTCGCATAACTAGATAAAATGTAGGGTACAAGACAGATGTTTTCTTTTTTCGATTTGAGAGTTGATCCCACAGTAGTAGTTGTTCAAAATGATGAGTAAAATAATGCTTTTCAGGTTGTCAGTTATTTCAAATTCACCTTGTATAGCATAATCAGCTTATAATGTTCCCAATGCTGGGACACAGGCCTCCTCTCTGTGAGAGGGAGTGGGCTTAGTGCGGGTTGATAAATATCACATTTTCTCCGAATTTGTGGTTCTAGGACATGCCGGTTTCTTCACGATGTTTTCTTTCATCGTTCTGAGAGTGGTGATATTAATTACACACAAAGTAAAGCGACTGTCAGGTTTCGGACCTTACAACTTACAACTCTTAAGTCCATTCACCGTCCGGCCCAGTGATAACACTGCAGTGATAACACTGGGCCACCACTGCTCTGGGCATTACATCATCTTATTATTGTCGATCTACAAACTGAAGTGGGATGTCTTCACATAGCGAATCCACGGGCATTCATCACCACGCTTGCTCATCGAGGTTACTTTGATTAATATTGAACTATGAATGTCCATATCTTTTAAATTTGTGGGTGTAAAAAAATACAAAAAATTTCTAATTATCGGTTTTTTTATTGATATCGATTACTGTAATCTTATGTGAAAAAATATGGCTTGAAATTGAGAAAAAAAATAAAAACTGGCTGATAAAGTTATACGTAGAATGGGGGTTACTTTGATACTCCCGGTTTTATTACGTGATTACAAAGTAGCCCCAATAACAGTTTTGCAGCACAGTTATTTAGAAGAACAATACATTTACCTTTTTCAATTAAAAATCGTTGATGAATTCCCAGCGCGTCCTCAAAAAAGGATTTGACAGTTCTTCAGTGTTGCTAACATTGAAAAAAAAACTACCAAATTGCGTTTCGTTTAACGCAATTCGCGATTTTATGTGAATGGAAAATTCGATCAAAGTCACCCCGTGATTCAAAGTAACCCCGGTTTACCAGTACATGATTCCAAACAATTTATTTTCCTTCTCAGCAAGCAATTTAAAATAAAACCGAGAAAATTAACATGAAAGTAGTTAAAAGTTCTCTAGAAATGCAAGCGTCGTCGGGACAACAAACTATCATTCAAATCATATTACTGAA
Organism: Conistra vaccinii; assembly: GCA_948150665.1. Taxonomy (NCBI): domain Eukaryota; kingdom Metazoa; phylum Arthropoda; class Insecta; order Lepidoptera; family Noctuidae; genus Conistra; species Conistra vaccinii. Next base: position 20,209,473 of record OX411326.1, read on the forward strand.
GTCATTTAAAGTGTTGAACAATTCAAAAAGTTGAAATAAACTTCGGTGGAATTTGCATTGCAAATGTGTTGCCTGACATTGCCTGAGGTTTTCAAATACTTAGCGCTGTTCAAAATAAGATTTAGTGCTAATGCTGTTAAAGTAATTTTATTGAAGTTTTAATTATTTCGTTTTGTTTAGAATTAAAGATAGGTACTTTGTTTAATATGGTTATACTGAAACCTTCAGTTAATTATTTACTTAAAAGAACATAGTTTTATAAACAAGGTACCTACTACATAGTTGTTTAGCTTTTGCGCTGAAAACATTGAAGAGTGTGTGTGCAATTTGAAAGTTGGCAACGTCGCAAATAGCTGTCAAAAATTACATGGAGTATTGCAATCATAACAATGGATTAGGTTAAAATAAAAAAAGTAAAAATGATTCAAAACAGCGAAATATTTGACAGCTTTTTTGCGACGTTGCCAAATATCCTCTTAATTTATTGGAGTTTTTGCAAATACTGCTGGTAAAACAAACACTTCCTATTACTATTTTTTTGTTCTTTCTTATACTATTTTTGATGCTATGTTTGGCGTCGGCAGTACCTAGCTGTCTGAGATCCGGAAGTTTCAGATGTACCCAAGATAAAGGGGAAAATTCTAGTGTTAAAAAGACATAAAGTATAGAACAACCGTAGCTATCTAAACATCATGATAATATAGCTGGTCAATACAACAGTGTAAGCATAGTAATTTTTTATGGTCGCCATTTTTATCAATTTAAACAACATAAAATGTTTATATGTTTGATAACTATGCGCCACTTGCAAGTTTGTGGAGTAAAGACTCTCTTACGATAGTAGCCGCCATCTTAGATTTCAATTTAGTCTTTTTTAGGCATCAGCACCCCCGAAAACTATGAAAATTACGGGATAAAAATGTCGACGACAGATAAAAGAGCCGTATTTGCAGAACTAATTTTAATTTATCAGAACCTATAAGTAGTATGTATATATGTTTATAAATTTAAGCTTTATGTATTTATTTAAGTATATGTTAATTTGTTACGTTTTATTTGTAGGTTTATTTTAATATTTTAGAACTCCGCATATTTTATATTCTTCTCTTCTTGTTCTCACACACTATTGTCTACGTTTCATTCTCATTTCTCCTTTCACAGGTCTGCTGGAAGAAATTTCTTAAGAAATAAGCAGTACCTTTGTACTCAAGATTATGACTGTCGTATCTGAATATATTATACTGTGTACATCCTTACATATTATAAAACAAAGTCCCCCACCGCGTCTGTCTGTCTGTCTGTCTGTCTGAACGCGATAAACTCAAAAACTACTGAATGGATTTTCAAACGGTTTTCACCATTGGAAGGAATGATTCATGCGGAAGGTTTTAGTGTATAATTCATTAAAGGTTTTGAGAAAATTGGCTGAAATATGACGATTATTGTTGAAGATGTCGGAAAAAATCATGCCGACTGGGAGCTTTACTGGCGTGCGCCGCGTAAGCCGTTAGAGATAAATCAAATTTATGTTTTAGAGTATTGTATATCTTAACAAATTCAACAAAAAAGTCCGCGATGGCATATGTCTATCTTCTAAGGATGACCCACAGTAAGCATTTTTATCTTTCAAAATTTTATAAAATTGTCGTTGTTATTTCCGGAGCCATTTTGACCGGTATCATATTAATCCTTATCCAATAAAATATGTTATTTAAATTGGGCATTAAATTTCGATTAAAATATGCCTTTACATCATATCATTTAAATGAATAGTTTAAGAGATATCTCAGTTTCAAAATTACGCGTAAAAAAATAATTATGGTTGACGGCAACCCGGCGCAGTAGGCTACCACTGCGTCCGCTGAAAGTTAGTCAATGACCTTTTCCTTGGCTATTAGGTATGTATTCCCGGTAGAACGTTCCCGTGGCATATTTTGCGACATCCACGCGGGCGAAGCCGCGGCTAAAAGCTAGTAAATAATAAAATAAATAAATAAACACTTAGAAACGTTACGGCCGTAATCACATCACCACACATTTAAAAGTACCTACAAACTCTCAAGAAACCATAAACCCACTTAATTTAAACGTCAGATATAACCAAAGAAAACCGTCAGTATTAAAACGATATTAACAAAGTAACGCCGGTAAAAGTGGGAAATAAACTGAAACGGTAGGCCTATGCCATGCCAGTTGTTTTGCATAATACCCACATTTCTATGCCCGTTTTGTGCACACGTATGAAAGTACGGGTGACGTCAGAGATGTACAGTTGCGTACGACGTGTTTTTATTTATTTATTTATTTATTCAACCATTAATGTACACACATTTAAAAACAGACAAGAAGAAAAGAACAGAAAAATACGTATACAAAGGTGATGCTTATTTCTAAAGAAATCTCTTCCAGCATACCTGCGATAGGACAGGGGATACAAAGAGATGTAGACACCGTGTGTAAGAGTAGAGAGAAAGTAAAATACATAAAATCAAAACAATTCATTACTTAATAAAATAAAACACATAATATGAGCTAATACTTACTTACATACTTACATACATAAATACATACATAAATACATACATACTGCAGCATTGCGCTGCCGTTCAAGCCTCTTTCGTAGTTGTAAAAGTTTTATAAACTATTATTTCTTTTAAAAATTTCGAATTGAGCACATTTTCAAATTTTGAATTCTATATCGTTCAAAGTAAAACAATTTTTTCTGTCTTGCGTCATTCAATTGTGAGCCGCTCTGGACAAAACGTCATGATATAAAATAATTTTTTCTCTGCTTCGAGTGTCGTGTTTTCAGTTTAAGACGCGGATGTAAAAAGATCACGATAGTATCTTTGTGCTAGCTGGTCGCAGTTTTGATGAAGCATATCGTGTTCATTGTGGTGTCTAGTCCCCAAGTTATACCTATAGTTCGTGCCAGCCAAGCGAGAGTCTAGAACCACTATTTTTTGGTGAAGTATTTACTGTACAAACATATAACGAGGCCGCGAGGCCTTTCCCGGGACCCCCGTCCGTCGCATGGACAGGATCCTGGCGTTCTCTACTCCCAGCCTGCGTCAACACAGACCCACGTCTTCCAACCTCGTCGGGTTTCTCCGCCAACCAAGGCGAGATCGTTCCGGGCAGCAGCAGGACGGCGCCCCGTGCTCAGGACTTCAGGACTCATTGGCTATTAATCTCCATCGGATTAGTTTTAACTTTATTTTTGAATCTTAAGCTAGGCAATCCATCGACCGCGCTGAACTCAGATTTATTGCCGGTTTAATTGCTCTGTTCTACCTCGCGTCTCCGGGATTAAATTAGTAAAGGCCTATACATATTTAACCCGCGTGTGATCGTACACTCAACCCTAAACCGCATAATTCTCCGTTCGGTAAATAAAAAAACAACCGTAGTTATAAGCGGCTCGCAATCATACTTAAATTTATTAATCACGTTTTATACATAACTGTTTCTGTTTTTTCTTACTTTAAAAAATATAATACAAATCATATTTAGAATCTCCTATTATTTTTTTCTTCGTATTTAGTTATCCTATGCTAGAGTGGGTTCGATTCTCACCAAGCATTCTTTTTAACAAGTGGCAGAAGCTGATTTCTTATGCTACAAGATGGCGCCCGGATTAAAGGTAAATAAAACATATTATTATTCACTATAATCATATTGTTGTGTATTAAACACCTAATAATACCCATAAGCAATTTAATTTTTTTTTTTTCATAGCACCGGTGTGGTGTGCCCTTTTAAGAGCACAATTTCTAATTCCTAGAGCAATTTTGTTTGTTTCAGGTGCGGTCGTTTTAAATAAAATCTCGGCAAGCCTAACTACAGAACAGGTCGCGCTGGTGCCTTGCTGCTGTTGGCGCTCCTGTTACGTCTATCTAACCTTGTGCCTTTCATTTAATGACCAATTAATGTAATGAAATACGATTGTATGATAATATATGATTTAATATAGTGTACTATTATGCAATTGAAAACTCTGTAACCAGATCGAATATTTTTTTCTCTCTGCCTCTTTCATTTCCTTCCCACAAATATACAATTGTCCCCTGGTTTTACTCGTCTCTCGTAATTAGCGTAGCTAGTACCCCGTAGCGTGTGTCTGAAGTATGTATGCATAGGGATCACATCTAAGGTAAGCGTCTTTTTGATTGGTGATTTTGCTGAATGTCTAGTTTTTTCTTTTTCTCTTTAGCATTCAGCCCCATCCGTCTCTTTTGCTCGCCTTATTGTCGTTTTCTGTTTGTTCGCACGTCTATTACTCGTCGCCAAGGGTATGGATTAGGTACACACATAGTCCTATAGAAAAACCCCTTTCAAACATTTTTTTCCTATAACTCACGTATCACATATCTATCTTGCTAAAATTCTATTTAAACATTAGTTTTGCGCTTAATTCTAGGCCCCGCCGTCGAAACAAACCAAATATTCGCTCAGGAATAAATTTGCATTTTCAAACCGCGTAAATATTTAATTTTCCAAACTCAGTCCAAAAATAAAGGAGATCGCCCATTCACGCTAATCCGGATTTTTTTGAAAGGACGACGACCAACTTTCTATAAATACCTTTTACTTTAAATTCGTACTTTACTCGTTTTTCAGGTCAATTTATTTGCTAGATATTTTTATTGAAAACTATTTACATATTTATTACTTTTAAAATTATATATTTTTTATCGCTCACCGCATCACGCGTGAACGGCTGGCTAATTCCTTTTTTGGTAGTTTTGATGATTGATTCGATCTTATAAGAAATTTCATATAAGCTGTGTTGAGGTGAATGTTCAAATGTGTGTCCATTTGAGCTGTATCTATATGAAGGACGTTACCGACGGACCGAAGGAGTTATAGTATGTTAGGTGGATAAGTAGGGTAGAATAGGTAGCTAAGTGAGTAGGTAGGTTTGTATGTAATAGAGGTAGGTAGGTCTAGGTAATTAGGTAGTTAGGTGTAGGTAATTAGGATAGATAGGTCTAGGTAATTAGGTAGTTAGGTGTAGGTTATTAGGATAGATAGGTGTAGGTAATTAGGTAGGTAGGCGTAGGTAATTAGGTAGTTAGTTATGTATGTATATGAGCAGGTAGGTAGGTTGCTAATTAGGGTAGGTTAGGTTAGGGTAGACCCGTTCACACGGACAGACTCAAGGCACCGTTTTAGCCGAAAGTCGGTCTCATCACGCGTCAAAACTATCTTCCCTCGCACAAGTTTATGCTAGGGTCGCTGATAATCTTTCCCTCCTTTCCTCCGAAATTCAAAAACGTATAACGCCAACCGTTCCGCTATCATCCTCAACATTCCAAAATTCGCTGTTTCTTTCTTCTCATCTCACCACCTAATCCAAATTTACTCATCATAAATATTGTTTTTATTCATAACCCCTCATTTTCAGGCCATAATCATCGCGATACCCCCCTTAACAAAAAAGCTAAGTTTCAAAGTACGTAATTATATAATTTAAATCTATCGCAAAATCTGTTACAAACTCTTTTCGAACTTTCTCTATTATAAGGCCTCATTTTCATTTCACTAACTTTTTTCTTCTTTCTGCATTGTGTCACCTCATCACACTGACATTGTCATTAAAAAAACCAAAATAAAATAATGTTAATATAAGTTGTTTTGTGGTTTATTCGCCGATTTCTCGGTAAGTTGAATAATAATATAATTTCCCAAAATTCTCTGTTTCTATACAATTCCGTTATCTGATGTAAATATCGTACATAACACACTAAGCATACTGTATCTATTTATATATTGTTTTTCTGTTTAATTTTACTCCGTAATTTTTCTTCTCTTCGCTGACCAATACGCTATGAGCGACCTTTTTGTTATGTTCCCTCTCTCCCTCTTGTAACCTCTGGGTTTGTTCGGAGAGGTAACTCATCGTTCAACTTTATTGTTGACTCTCAACAACTTTGTTAGTGAGTTTTGCTGTAAGGGACGAATAGGTTTGTGTTCGACCTCTAGGAGTTTCTTTGAGGTGCACCAACCCTCCCACCTTACTATCACTCCTCTGATCAGACTCTAAGCACTCTGTTAGCTGAAAGTCGGATCAGGAGGGATACCCTACAATTAGGGACATTAAAATACTGGTTTATAGCCCTTATTTTTGTAGGCTGGGGTATTATTTTTTCGGGACTTAGGTTTTTTTCCTCTCGTAGCCTGGCCCTCCTCAGCTTATATTCGTTGATTACAACCTCTAGCCTCTTCTTTTATCAACATTGCCCTCTGAGCATGTGTCAATAATTAATTTTAACCTATACTTACATTCGCTTTTTACTTTAGTTTAGCTTCTTTATTTCGTCTAGAGTCTATTTCGCCATGGTATATTATCCCGTGAGTTATTTTAATTCTGTTAGGCCATAGTTTTTTTTGTCGTGCACTTAGGTTATTTTTAGGTTTAGTGGACGCTGCCTGAGCTCGCATCGAGAAGGTTTAGATTTGGAACGTTCCGTATTTACTCTTTGTCGAATGCACTTAGTAGGCGCTCCTTAGGTTAGGTATTTTAATTCTGGTTTAGTCTTGTTAGTTGTTAGTTGTCTTGTAAGTATTTCATTTTTACTCTGTTACTCAGGACTTCCCCTAACCTTGTCTCGTCTCCTCTTCAACTGTCACCCCTATAGGGGAGACATATTTTTTTTTTTCGTTTTCCCTATAGGGATGTCAAGTGTCTTTAGTGACGACATCGTCTAGGGTTGTCAAAAATTTGTCGATAGGGTCGTGATTTTTATCGATGATGCCTTCAGTCTTTTGTGTTGACATCGTTTAGGGTTGTCAAATTTTTTTATCGATAGTATCGATAATTTTTTTTTTTGCTGGAAAGGGTGTATTGCAGCATTGCGCTGCCGTTCAAGCCTCTTTCGTAGTTGTAAAAGTTTTATAAACTATTATTTCTTTTAAAAATTTCGAATTGAGCACATTTTCAAATTTTGAATTCTATATCGTTCAAAGTAAAACAATTTTTTCTGTCTTGCGTCATTCTATTGTGAGCCGCTCTGGACAAAACGTCATGATATAAAATAATTTTTTCTCTGCTTCGAGTGTCGTGTTTTCAGTTTAAGACGCGGATGTAAAAAGATCACGATAGTATCTTTGTGCTAGCTGGTCGCAGTTTTGATGAAGCATATCGTGTTCATTGTGGTGTCTAGTCCCCAAGTTATACCTATAGTTCGTGCCAGCCAAGCGAGAGTCTAGAACCACTATTTTTTGGTGAAGTATTTACTGTACAAACATATAACGAGGCCGCGAGGCCTTTCCCGGGACCCCCGTCCGTCGCGTGGACAGGATCCTGGCGTTCTCTACTCCCAGCCTGCGTCAACACAGACCCACGTCTTCCAACCTCGTCGGGTTTCTCCGCCAACCAAGGCGAGATCGTTCCGGGCAGCAGCAGGACGGCGCCCCGTGCTCAGGACTTCAGGACTCATTGGCTATTAATCTCCATCGGATTAGTTTTAACTTTATTTTTGAATCTTAAGCTAGGCAATCCATCGACCGCGCTGAACTCAGATTTATTGCCGGTTTAATTGCTCTGTTCTACCTCGCGTCTCCGGGATTAAATTAGTAAAGGCCTATACATATTTAACCCGCGTGTGATCGTACACTCAACCCTAAACCGCATAATTCTCCGTTCGGTAAATAAAAAAAACAACCGTAGTTATAAGCGGCTCGCAATCATACTTAAATTTATTTATCACGTTTTATACATAACTGTTTCTGTTTTTTCTTACTTTAAAAAATATAATACAAATCATATTTAGAATCTCCTATTATTTTTTTCTTCGTATTTAGTTATCCTATGCTAGAGTGGGTTCGATTCTCACCAAGCATTCTTTTTAACAAGTGGCAGAAGCTGATTTTCTTATGCTACAATACATACATAAATACATACATACATACACACTTACATACATACTTCAAAAATAAATATCACTAAGAGTTAAGAGTAAAGAAAAAAAAAACAAAAGTAAAGAAAGAAAGACTTAAGAGTTTTTCTTTTTGTTTATTCGTGAAACGCTGCGAGCTAGGCTGAAGTTTTTGGATGATTTTTGGAACACTGGGGAAATCGCTTTTGGCTGAATTTTTATTTAAAAAAAAAACGATATACCACAATGTGCAGTAGGGTGGAACGTTTTTTTTTTTTTTCGAATTTTTATTTGGAATAGTTGTATTAAGTTGCCAATTGCCATCAATTACCTGCATTAAAAATATAAATATTATCAGGCAACGATAAAAGCCCCCGCCATGACTTCGAAGATTTATAAAAACGACAATTTAGGGGCTATTTGCGCGGCCTACAAAATAGTACAGAATTTATTAAATAGGTTTTTAGCATTTAAAAACATATTCAAATATAGTTAACTAGCTGTTTCAATCAAATATTTTATTATTCTAATATATTTTGGCGCTGTGACAGAGGAGCAAAGTGCGGGACGGGCGGCACGCGTCGTTGTACGAATTGCAGTGTTTTGTTTCAACTAGTATCGATAATTGTCTCAAGGTGAAAGGTCGCGCGCTAATTATTTTCACAAGTACTTGTCGATTTACGTTTTTTAAGTGTATTAACATGACTTCTACGAGACAAAAGTTAAAATGTCCGATATTTGGTGAAAGTGCAGAGTTGAAAGAGAATAACCTACCTACGTATGAAAATGTGATGAAGTTTTATGAATGGGTTCGACAAGACTTAAAAGTAAGGAATAACACAACAAAAGAACCTACTTTTTTGGATATTGCCCAAATAGTTGGAACAAAAATTGAAGAATTGTGGATAAAATCTTCTATTCCAATTTTCACTCACAAACGAGTCTTACAGCTAGTTGGTAAAGCATTAGAGACATGCGAGACGCTGCCGTTGGCCCACTTTGAGAAGATAGAAGGTGAACTACCTCCACAAATATTTCCAGATCTTAGTACAGACCAGAAATATTTACAAGAAATTACTACTGCTGTCATAAATGGATTGTGCCCTCCTGATTTGTTACACAGAAGCCCAGGTAAGCTTTCCCATGCCCGCTGGTTGACAAGAGCTAATCGCATACTGCGTTTGTATATTTCCACAATCCACAATCTAATCTTGTGACTTTAGCTACGTTTGTCGTAAAATCATACGCCCCTGTCTGGTTTGCCATCAAAACACATTCATCCTGCAAAGATGGTTCAAAACATTTATGGAAGCTCATTAACAGCACTAGATATTTATCCGACGAGTTGTTAGCGATAGTGGACCCTGTTTTAATTCGAAACAGTTACTTTGCTCATCCAGAAAACTTGTTGTTAGGTATGATAACAGATTCACGTAAGCACATTAGAGAACTCGCTGCAAGACGCATTTTAAAGGCTCGTCAAGTGAATAAAAATTCTGTTTCGCGCATGTTTGAGGTGCCAAAAGTAAACTTAAATGCACGTTCTTACATAGACTTGATTGACTGGCAACAAAATATATACGAACCCCCAATACTGATAAATATTTCCGATGAGCAGTTTCAAGATCTAATTGAAAATGGAGAAGATGCAGTTTTGGAGTTTATGAGACTGCCTTGCCACACCCAGGCTGTGGAAAGATCAGTAAAAGTGGTAACAGAAGCAGCTCTAAGTGTATGCGACAAGGCAAGAAGAGAGGGATACATAAAATCTAAATTAGCGTCTCGGAAGCTCATGCCCAAGTTTGAGACAAAAAAGGATTTTTGCTATAAAAATTGACGTTATTCATACCAACATAACTTTCTAAACCTGTGTTAACTTTTAAAATAAATGATTATATTAATTAAAATATACTTTTATTTTAACATTTACATGCAAGACATATTATATTTACTTATTATTTTGATTATAGGGTGTACTATACAAAACGTCTATAAAAACTTAAAAAATCAAATTTCAAGTCTATGGCGGGAGCTCAAGCTGTTGAGCTAGAACTTCCAAATTAAGGTATGTTATTAACAATTATATAAAGCAACTTTTACCTGGTATTCCAATTCGAAATTAGAAAAAAAAAAAAAATTCATACAAAAGTGTTCCACCCTAATGTGCAGCTAAAGTGTTTACTTTAATTTATAATGATGATAAGTTTGTTTTAATATCTTAAAGGACGAAAGAATGTCGTCATTACGTCAGGGAGTGTAGTGAAAAATACGCAAGAAGACATCAAAATTCCTCAAATATTAACTTAGATATTGTGACTGCCTCGTTGGTCTAGTAACCACAAGCGCTACTGCTGAGCATGAGGTCCCGGGTTCGATCCCCAGGTTGGGCAAAGTGTTATTGGGTTTTTCTATTTGGAATTTCTCAGTAGCAGCCCGGAGTATGGATTTGTGCCCGGTTGATGGCAATAGGCTTGCCCCCTATTACATGGGACTTGAACAAAACTAACGAAATGTGGGTGTACTATAGGTATATCTCTGCCCAACCCTTCGGGGAAACAAGGTGTGTTGTTATGTTACGTGTGTTATGTTATACCTGTTACCTGCAGATAGTATCATGAGGCTCTAAAAAACAATTTTTTTATCAAGCAAATATAGTTGGCTCACTACCTGTTGACAATCTCAAGCCAGATTTTCGCTTTCACCACCAGCAGAACTTTTAAAGATAACTTGATGTGTACTTAAAACAAAACTTACGACGAGAGCCGAGTATTCGCGATTCAACGCCGAGTATACACAATTCAGAGTCACCGACGTACTGGAGAAAGAGCGCGAAGTGCGTCTAAAGAAGTTTTGGCTTTAAAAATACAGTCACGCTCACCCAAATTAAGTTTCCACACTATCTGTGAAGAACCACCTACGTCACAATACGATAAGCCTTTTCTTCTCGTGTATACTTTTACTAGCCCGTTCATGTGACGTCAAAGTACACTCGCGTTCAGTCGAGACTGTAAGAAATATTTCATTTATTCGGGAAGGAATAGGAAAGGAATAAGTTTTCTCAATGTGTCTCAATTTGAATTGATTTATTGTATTTTGGTTATGGCTGTGTGGTAATTGTGCCGATGCCGTATGCCGTTGAGAATATTAATTAATTTTAGAGGTTTTGTGTCATGCGTGACTCTAATTATTCAAAGTTAAAGTCCAATAAAGTTTTCCGAAAATATAGAAAGATTAGAAAAATTCTGCTCTTTTTCATTGGTATTGAAAAAATACATAATTGTTTGGTTTACACGATGAATTGATGTTTATATCTGCAAACCAGAACTGAAGATTACAAACGCTGTACTCAAAAAAAGAAAAGAAAAATAATTGCATCCTAAAGAATAAAAAAAAAATGCAATAATAATTATTACATTAGATAAAAAAAAAAAAAATATTTACACTAATATTGTTATACTTAAAGAAAAAATATGATTTTGTATTTTTATAATGTTTGTATTTTCGTTTGAATAAAATCAAAACTACTGAACTGATTTTAAAAATATATTTTATCTTTATCACAGAGTAACATAAGCTACAATTTATAAAAATATCACGTTTAGTTTCGCATAAACCTACATGGGCACTTATGAAACGTCAGAAGCTAGATACACGGTTTCGATTTGGTCTTTCTTTACCTATCACCTTAGATGAAGAAGAGCCGGCATGAAACTCCACGATTACCCTTCTAATCTCATTAGAGCTACCATAGTGGTGTCTCTATATTTATATAGGTATCTACTAATGGTTGACTGAGCGCCCTACAGGAGTCCCCTCTTTGACCAGCTGTCGTCAAGTCAACTGGAGCCAACAGTAATTCATCAAAAAATCGCTGACTCGAAATAATCTTGAAAAAGACTTCCCTGGATAAAGATAAAGATAATTCTATTTATTCAAACACTTTTACTTAGCAAAGAATACTAAGGTTTGGTCAGGTTATTTTTGTCAACTTTAATTAAGATACATATAACATAACATCACGTCTTATTTCTCCGAAGGGTTGGGCAGAGGTGTACCTGGTATTTTTTACATTCAAATTTGGCTAATTAAAGTCCCATGTAATAGGGGGCAAGCCTATCGCCATCAACCGGACACAATTCCAGACTCCAACCTGCTACTGAGAAATTCCTGTTGGAAAAACCCAATAATACTTTGCCCGACCTGGGAATCGAATCCAGGACCTCATTCTCAGGAGTAGCGCTTGCGACCACTAGAACAACGAGGCAGTAGACTTTTATTAATAGGCCTTTATGCATATAGTATGTTGTGCATAGATAATGATAAGTACATTCATACATACACATACATAAACTCACGCCTTTTTCCCATGAGGGTAGGCAGAAACTACAGAACGCCACCCGCTACGATCCTTAAATACTCCTTTTGCCTCGTTTACGTTCATACATCTGGTCATACACGCACGCCGGTTGCGAGTACTCCGCACCAGTCCTTTCTGAAGAACATCACCAATAAGGTCAGTACAATATGTCCTCCTGGCGTTTCCACTCACATCTGCCTTGTAAATACATTTTGTTAGTCACCTTTCATTCATCCTCTCAACATGACCAAACCATGTTAGCATACTCTTTTAAATTTTTGTCACTACATCTTCTTTTAAGTCACACCGTTGTCTTATCACATCATTCCTCATCAGTCTATCATTCATAGTCAGACATGCTTCGCAAGGAACGAATTTTTACAGCATTTATTCTACTTTCATGCTTCTTTTGCCACACCCAGCATTCACTTCTATACATAAGCGTAGGCAGTGAACGTTGAGTAATAATTAGTATATTTAAAAAAACAAATTTGATCCGAACTATTCCCTTATCTGATCTTTTTAATATACTTTTAAATAAGCCAATAATAAAATATACATAATATAAACTATGTTTGTGTCTAATCTTCATTAGACACAAACATAGTTTATATTATTATGTATATTTTATTATTATAATTGGCTTCATCATCATCAGCCTATTAATGTTCCCACTGCTGGGACACAGGCCTCCTCTCTGTGAGAGGGGGTGGGCCGTAATCTACCACGCGGGCCCAGTGCGGGTTGGTAGACGTCACATGTCTTCGAATTTTTTGGTTCTAAGACATGCCGGTTTCCTCACGATGGTTTCCTTCACCGTTTTGAGAGCAGTGGTGATGAAATTATTTACACAAAGTAAAGCGCCTGCTTGGGTTCGAACCCACGACCTACAACTCGTAAGTCGGGGCCGTTACCACTGGGCCACCAGTGCTCTATCTCTCTCTCTCTCATTATTGGCTTATTATGTATCAAATCAGCTTTTAATGTATCAAATCAGTACCTATTCTAACCTTTGTTAGAATACTGATTTGATACATTAAAAGCTTAAAAGGCTTTAAGACAAACTAAAAGTAATATAGCTTTCCATTTAAAATTAGGCATTTACTCAAACTTATTCCCTTAAACGAGCCTTATTATATAACCCTAAAATATCAACACCAAGTACAGAATAACCCTCCTACACCTTAAAAACATTACAAGCAACTTTAACGACACTTCTGAAAGTAAGGGTTGAAGAAAATACGCCAATAACACTGCAGCCCTCTCAGGGTTGTCAAAGAATAGAGGATTAGAGGCAGATGGGGCTCCGGGCACCCCTACAAAGGAAAATCGTTAGGGACATGCTAACACCGGTTTTTGAACACTCTACTGTATAATGATTGGTGCGTGGTTAAACGCTGGAGATCGTAAAAAAAAAGAAGAATATTGAGGAGAAATACAATTTCAGTGTTAAATGTTTTTATTGTGTACATATTAAAGACTATTCTATGTATCTATCTTAAATGTAATGTGGAAATATGAATAATAATATTTTTTTTCCAAAATTATTGTTTAATCACCAATTATTAAAGGGCATTGGCGAAAAAGAGGAGAGAGGGAGATTTTACCTACCAATGGAATAAAACAGTCGGAAATAGATAGCTATTCTATTTTATTCACAAATATATAAATGAATGTTTACAAAATATTGTAAAACTATTTTAAAAGAGTAACGGTGGAGTTTCTTGCCCATTCTTCTCCATACAAAAACTACCTTTTGGAAAGGGCGACTAGAATCAATTCTATTTATTTTTTTGTTAATCTTTGACGTTCAAAGGTGCCTTTTATGTGCCTAATTGAAATAAATTATTTGACCTTGACTTTGACTTTGTATTTATCTCTATTTTTTTGTGTAGGGCTTGTGCGTAATATCAGCTTGTTTTGGTCAAGGAACTTTAATTTTAAATGGTACATCATCATCATCATTAGCCTATTAATGTTCCCACTGCTGGGACACAGGCCTCCTCTCTGTGAGAGGGAGTGGGCTGTAATCTACTACGCGGGCCCTGTAATCTAACCCTTACTGGGTTGGTAGATGTCACATGTCTTCGAATTTTTTGGTTCTAAGACATGTCGGTTTCCTCACGATGTTTTCCTTCACCGTTTTGAGAGCAGTGGTGATGAAATTATTTACACAAAGTAAAGCGCCTGCTTGGGTTCGAACCCACGACCTACAACTCGCAAGTCAGGGCCGTTACCACTGGGCCACCACTGCTTAACTGCTTAAATGATACAACAAAACAAAAATACTAACTGAAAAAAAACTAATAAAAAATAATATGTGCTTATTTATTTTTGCTCAAGTCCAAACATTTCGTAATATACCTCTGAATAGTGAGACTAGTTTCCTATATAATAGAGAGCAGACGGCATTGCAGAATAGCCGGCGCAGCTAGCGATTGATTCTCCTTACGTAATACACTCAGCACTCTTTGTGTAGGCGCGTATTGCCGTGACATTTTGTTAAGGCGCTCTTATTATTTTGGTGTGGTGTGTACTTTCTCTCTGAATAGTAGAACTAGTTTCATAAAGAGGCAAAGGCATTGCAGAATAACCGGCGCAGATCCTAGCGATTGATTCGCCTTAAGTAATACACCTTTGTGTGGGCGCGTATTGCTGTGACATTTTGGTAAGGCGCTCTTATTAATTTGGGCTTTAGGTGATTTTTTTTTACGTAGTTCATAATTGTATTCGTTCATGCTCAATGAAGGTAATGCGTATGAATTAGCCGCTAGAGGCGCTAGTGTAGCGTGAGGTCTCCAAAATGTCAAAAAACACGGAACGTCCACTGTTTGCATGGTTTTCTAGCGGGAATTTTTACTTAGTATTCATAATTTTTGTAAAGATCATGCCATTCCTGATTAATAATGGCTTAAAATTTTAAGTAACAACTCAGGATTTAATTCGGTAGCACTTGGAGGAAGAATAATATTTGTGTGCTTCATGCTTGCCAATTATAGAAACTTTAGATAAAAGGATCATTTTTGATCTTTAAAATGTAATAAACTAAACATTGTATGAAGTAATGGATACTATAACATATACAAAACATATCCAATAAAAGTACTGACAGGGCCTTACTCGTCAGTGGCGCCAACTGGTGAGCACAAAAACGATAGCTCCCATTGCTTATGCATGACCTATTATAGCTACATTATTTATTTATTTATTGATAAGACACTTCAACGACTTACTCACTAATACATACATAAACATAAATCACTTAAAGTTTTAGGTATTGTGAATTCGTCACTTACAGAAGTGCACAGCACTAGCATAGAACGTAATGATTAAAGGACGTATAATTATGATACCGTTAGTTGAATTTACAAGTTACATGTTACAAAATAAAATAAGTTACAAAATAAAATAAAATAAAGCAAGATAAAGCAAAAATGGGCTATGTTCTCAAATACAAACAATGGGAAGCATTTAACATTTTTTTTTTTTTTTTTTTACAAATTCCAAAAAGACTGAAAAAGAAGTAAATGGAAGTAGATACAATTTTAATATTAATAGGCGGCTTGTGTCGCACAGAGGTCTTGAGACTCTGAGCTGGTAAGAAGTCTCGTACGGAATTGACGGAAAGGGTCAGAGTAGATGTCGATGCTATTTCAGTGCCTCCAGTCAAAAACGGCATAAGTCGAGTTATGCCCTTTTGTTTTTATAGCACCATTGTAATCTACGTGTTCTGTTACATAACATATCAAAAGGACATAACTCTAGCTGCATCCTAACATACTTTTTGGTAATATATCAAAGGCATAACTCGACTGCGTCTAAAGGCACATCTATAGATATGAAGTAAATTTCACTGCTTAATAGACATAACTACAAGAAACCCCAAAACACAATCGAACTAAAAGGCATAAATACAGTTAACTTAATTACAAAAAGACACAACTCAAGTAGTTCCAAAGTTTATTAAATATAGTAAGAAATAAATGTAGATAATCCATTTGGTAAGCATGTTTGAAAGGGAACAACTGCATTTGTTGCGTTTGCTTCAGGAAGTCTCAAGCGGTATATCCCCACTAAACACTTTATCGCTATTGGTGGATTAGCGTGTGGTGTACTGTTTTTAGAAATAAGTCGTTTTATTCCTTAATTTATAATTTGCTAATTTATTTTGTAATAATTGAATTAGTGTTACGCGTATTAATTTTCAAGCTTTTAAAAGTGATATAACATCATGAAGCTAGTTTTCAAATATATAATGACACTTCTACCATCTATATACACAGAATATCTCGATTTTTATAAGAATTTGCTGACTTCAGAACCGCAAAGAGCAGAAGACGATCCTGACTTAAGTTTTGTACCGAGCAATGAAGAGGACAGCGAGGACAAATGAAATGTTTTATTTAAACATATATACATATATAAACTCACTTAGCTTTACATACTCCTTTTGTTTCGTTTACGTTCATACATCTGGTCATACATGCACGAGTTACGAGTACCTGAGCATTCTGAAGAACATCACCAATTAGGTCACTATCCTCCTAGGGCCTTCTAGGGCGTCCCCTCCCGGTATTTCCACTCACATCTGCTTTGTAAATACCTTTTGTTACTCGCCTTTCATTCATCCTCTCAACATGACCAAACCATCTAAGCATACTCTTTTAAATTTTTGTCACTACATCTTTTTTTAAACCATACCGTTGCCTTATTACACCATTTTACAGCCTATCATTCATAGTCACGCCACACATGCTTTGCAAGGAACGCATTTCCACAGCATTTATTCTACTTTCATGCTTCTTCTGCCACACCCAACATTCACTTCAAAACGTAGGCACCAGCACTCCAGCACCCCATTGTAAACAGCTAGTCGAGCCCTTTTAGGCATCGACTGGTTGATCACAATCGCATGAATACACTACTACTACCACTACTACTATTCATTTTATTTCTCGCATTTACTTTCCTTTCCTGACTCTCCAAATACATTATTACACTTACTTTCTCCATACTCTTATTATTTACGTTTACATCACACACCGATTCCGAATGAGGAGCTTGTGGCTAAATAATTACAAGCCGCACGGGTCGATCCATCAGGTTAAGCTACGCTTGCCGGGGATGGTCAGTGGATGGGTGACCATCTTTACATACCGAGACTCCTCCGTGCCTCGGAAAGCACGTTAAGCCGTTGGTCCCGGCTGTCATTCGTGGATCTTTGACAGTCGTTACGAGTCGTCAGAAGCCCGAAAGTCTGACACCAGTCTTACCAAGGGGTATCGTATTACCCAGTTACTGGGTTGTGGAGGTCAGATAGGCAGTCGCTCCATGTAAAATACTGGTATTCAGCTGCATCCGGTTAGACTGGAAGCCGACCCCAAGATAGTTGGGAAAAGGCTAGGAAGATTGATCACACACCGATTCATCTTCGTCTCTTTAAAATACCATAAGCTTCGTCTTATTCACATTTACATTCATCCCTTTCAAATTATATGCTTCATCCATCACAGTCACCATGTCTTGCAACTGTTCAGCTCACGATGCAAGTAGAACTTGATCATCTGCGTAGAGAAAGTATTTGACAGGCAACTCATTCATGCTCAATCCGCACTCACCCCCTTTCAAATTTAGCAAAAAACTATACGTGTGCATGTTGAACATCCACGGTGACGTGACAGCCCTGCCTAACACCCCTTGAGATGCAAAACCAGTCTGTGCATACCCCATTTATCATAACACAAGCATTGGTATCCTTATGGAAATATTAAAGTGCCCGTACCAAGCGCCAGTCCACACCGTACACGGATAGCGTTGACCACAGTTCTTCCCTCCACACCATGTAATAGGCCTTCTCCAATCCAAAGAAAACACACTAGACTTTATTGTTCTTTGTCAGATGTTTTTCGCCTATGCACCTTAAAAAGATTTGATCCATACAGCCCATTTTCTATCTAAATCCCGCCTGCACATCCAATATTTTCTCATCTATCGCTCTTATTACTCTATTTATTAAAACCTTCGCATAGAGTCTGCGGACAACACTCAAAAGCCTAAAGCCGTGACAGTTTTTGGACTGCTGCTGAGATTCTTTTACCTTATAAAGTAGTACGATTACAGTCTTGCAACAAAAAAACCACCTTGCATCCGGCGCGCGGCGTACGGCCATTTCTCCAACACAATTAAAGATCCGTCACAACAGGCTTGCTCCCACCCCGTCACCTGCCTTCTGTATTTCAGCAGACACTCTGCCATTCCCTGAGCTTCCCAATTTTCATTCCTTTCAACACTCTTACAATCTCATCTATTTCTATTTCATTTCCATCACGTGCATCTGAGCTAGAGTCTTCAAAACTTGCTTCTGTCCAGTTACCCACTCCTTGCACACTATCCTGACAACTGAATAAACTTCCAAACCCTTCTAGTGTTCCAAGACCTTTCATTCTTCGTTTAGTAAACATCCATCATCTGCTCTTATAATAATCCTTCTCGATGGTCCTGTCACTCCGTGAGCCAATCTTATCTGTTTCCAGAACAGCTAAACACATTGGCCCTGTAGTTATCAGAGAACTTCCTGTTATAGGCACTTTTCTTCCTTTTCATCCTTTTTCATTTTTACAATCTCTTTTACTGTTAGACGTTTTATTTAAAGTGTAGATTTAATAAATAAATAAAAGATTTTCTAGATTATTTTTTTCATTATAGATTTTTTGTTCGATCGATAGCAGAAGGAAATAAGTCGTTACTATATTTGTCTTAGGGCCTGTTTCACCACTTATGATTAAGTTCCTATTAACTTACTTGGCAGATAATTTCATACAAATTCTGTTCCATTTTTGAATTTATTCGGTAAGTAGTGGCTATTCGGACATCGTGAAATAGGCCCTTAGGCATTTATAAAATAAGGGAATAACTCGCAATATTACTTTAAATACGACCAACCTGACTAGTATAAGTAACGTTATTCCCTTAACACTTCGTTAACAAGGGAACAAGTCGAGAAAAACTAAAAAAATATATAGTAGGAGTGACTGAATATGGAAGTAATTACTATTAAATGAAAGGGCAATTTTTTATCTACAATACAAATTCGAAAAAAGTTATGATTTTAATTGCGAAATACTAAAAAACATTAAAAGTGTTGTTTTTTGCCTCTCCTGAAAAGTGACGAATTTGAGTTGTGCCCTTTTTTACTGGAGACACTGATTTGTTCGTGTAGCGAATTTATTATATTTTCGCATTAGACGGTTCATGGGTGCGTTATACGGTTCGACGGTTCATTATAACTTAATGAAATATTATTGGAGAGACAACTTACTAAGTAGTTACTTAGTGTGTACTTTTTCGGTTCATCGACAGTACCTATACCTACAGAGCCTCCAGTAATTCATTTAAAAAATTCAAAAAACCGAATTGGTGACCTCAGTGTTCTACGCTCGTTCTTTTTGGTCCTTAGTCTTTTCGCAAACCGTTTCAACTATTTCTATCTAATTATGAAGGTCAAGGAACATATTATGTACAAGGGTTTTTAAACCTTATCTAATTAAATTGACCTTGAAAGAAGTTAGTGACTGACTGGGGAGCAGTGGTGGCCCAGTGGTAACGGCCCCGACTACTATTTGTAGGTCGTGGGTTCGAACTCAGGCAAGCGCTTTACTTTGTGGAAAATATCGTGAGGAAACCAGCCTTGAAAAAAAAATTCGAAGCCATGTGACATCTATCATTCCGCACTGGGCCCGCGTGGTAGGTTACGGCCCACTCCTTCTCGAAGAGAGGACACCTGTGTCCCAGCAGTGGGAGTATTATAGGCTGATAATGCAAGTTAATGACTTGACTTAACCAATATTCGGCTGATCTTCGCCCACAGTACTAAAATTATTATTGTAACAAGAATTTATGTGCCAATCCATCTTTCTCATCAACAACCCTTACAAAATCATACAATACTACAAACAAACATACAAACCGACAATGTCACCTTCCCCAGTGCACAATAACGTCAGTTTACGACGAGCACTAGCAGTTAGACTGCTAGTAACAAAACTAACAATACTACACTTACGACCATTGTTAATTGTGACGGTAACTTAAATTAAACTTGGTTGTAAAAGTCACCGCGGTTGTAAAGTGGACTGTTCTGTTTTAGGAATATGAATTTGTACTTTATTGTACAAATAGTAAAGTTCAAAATATAACATCATGCTTGTATGTGTCGACAGAGGTCAATATGAACATTTTCTGCGGCATCTGTAAAGCAACGTACTACACATTGCATCTGACGTAACGCAAATCCTACATCGCGCTAGCAGAGTTATCTGAGCGAATCCCGTCAACAATCATTGGGCAGTAAGTAGCCCACCAGACAACACCCGTCTGGTCGGAGGATCCTTCCTTATCAATGGAGAATGACGATTTTTTCACCCTTTTCCTCAGACCTCTCATTACTCATTTATTCAAGTTAGGCTGAGAATTAGCACTTTTTAAATGTCAAAAGTTACAAGAGTGAGTCCCCAGAACGCCCATTCGTCGCTCCTTTTGTTTGATATCGGAAAACGCATTGGTGCCACAAACTCCTCCCCATTAATGAAATGAAATGAAATGAAATGTATTTATTTGCCAGAGTATAGATATTTACATAGTATCATAGTAAAATTATTTTGGTCTCACTATATTCGACTCATTAGTCGTGCAAACATTACTATTACATGCATAATATCATGGAATTACTTCAATGTCATTAGTCATTAGTCATGCACATCATAATCATAATAAAATGTATAGTCTTGGTCCGTTAGTACTAATTAGGCACATTAACATTATATTAAATTAGTTTATTAGATTATATATATTATTATCATACCACAGTCAAGACAGTTCATCAATTTATTGATGAGATTTATAAATAATGTCAATAATTATAATTTACATAAGTGTTATAGTTATACATCATGTGTGTTTAAAATTTAAATAATCATCTATTGAAAAAAAACATCTGTCACAAAGCCAATTGTTAAAAGTTAGTTAATATGAGGGTACGAGGGTACACTCTTATTTCACCATTCATAAGCTAAATGATTTAATTTCTGTAAGTAGGTTTGTACAAACTATTAAACGTGAATCATTTTTTTTTTAACTAGTTGAGGTCAGCGTTTCCTATCTGACTACTCTGAGAAGAAAGGCCGAAATAAACTCAGAGGTCTCACAGTCTCTTTTAAAGTCCAGACATAATCTTGGTCAGATCATGTGTAGATTGGTGTCTGAAATGGTCTTTTGAAGAAAGAACCACACAGATTGAGTAGTAAACTCCTGAAACGAACCTATGTCATTAATGGGATACGAATCCAGATTCCGGGTTGCTACTCGATTTGTAGATTGAAACCAGGATTTCAAGCTCATCACAACAGTACTGTAGCGCTTAATAACGCTGTTAATTAGCGAGTGTGTTCTGCCAACCCATTCAAAGATACAGGCTTGGTGTGATGATTTTTCAAATTATATCCAATAGCTAATTTCTTTACCACATTGGCCCCAATATTGGCCCAACAAAACTAGTATAAGCCAATAATTTCCTACAACAAGGGAACGAAACTCGACGACTGTTGTTACTGTAGTAAACTGTTACTTAAACTTGTTGCCCTAGGGAACGGAGCAGAGCGAGCAAAGCGAAACTTCTAACTATTCTATATGGAGTTCGTAAAATATTTATTTGTATAAAAAAGCGAATTTAAACTGGGTATGGCAGTTAAGGGAATTAAAGTTTGTGTTTTTACTGATGTGGTTTTAATTCGGAGTTTTTATTAGTGTGGACATAAGGACCATATTGGGGACTAAGTAATAAATTGGTGTCTTACTCAACAGCTACATGAAGGGTATGAATTGTTTTTATTTTTCCATTTTATGCACTTATTTAAGTCTAAAATAGTACATTACTGCCGCGTCTACAACTGGGGCATTGACGGACTATCGTGAAAATGTGGGCGGAGGCAAAACTGAGGCACACATACGTGATTCCATCAATGCATAGTAATGTATAGTACTTTTCTCTAATAATGCGCGGAAATTCATCTTGAGTAAATTAAATTAATTATAAATTCCAGAATCAATGACAAACAACGATAATTTATGACGCGCCAATATAAATTTGTTTATCTTTTACTTTAAACAGCTCTATTTGCAAGCCAAATCGTTTAAATAAAATCATTGACTCGTTGTTTACCATGTTGTGTTGTAGTAAAAAGTTCGATCGTTAATTTTTAAATAACACGACAGATATGAGTTTTCATAGTAATTTATTTGGCCGCTAAACACTACAGATATGGATTTTCGTACAAACATTGCCGGCCGGACGCTCGCATGTTCTCGTCCTGTACCGCAATTTCGATTTATCTCGAAGAAGGTTGTCAAAATAATGTCCGAATTTCCAAGCATGTTTGAGAAAACGATTTTATGTCTTTTTTAACCGACGAAAAAAAAAGGAGGAGGTTCTCAATTCGACACGTATATTTTTTTTTTTTTTATGTATGACCACGCATAACTTTTTACTGAGTGGTCCGATTTGAACGATTCTTTTTTTATTGGGAAGGGTATACCTCAAAGTTAGTCCCATAAAAAAATAAAAATTGAAACCCACCCCTAAGTGTAAAAAAATTGGGGTTGATTGATGTTTCACGTACTGAATTTTCAACTGTGAACCGATTCTGTTGTAATTTCGCACACATATGTAGTTCTGATGACACAACTACACAATAAAGACCTGGAGTTGATCTGATGATGGAGTCAGAAGACAGTCGCGAGAGCTCCTCGCCAGTTTACAGCAGCTACATCGTGTTTGGGCTTATTTCATTCCCCCTGATCAGAACTTTACACCTAGCTGGGGTATGACTGTCATCGACGGTCAGAGGTTGAGGCAAACATTAAAACCGCCTGGCCACGGAACGGGCGGCGCGAACGGCGCGGCGGTGCGTCTTGCGGGGCGAAATTCTATACATTTGTTTTAGTCGCAAGACGCTTCGCCGTTCGCACCGCGCGAATTTTCGCTGTAGCGAATGTCCCGTGGCCAGGCGGTTAATGGTAACTCAAAAGCTAAAAATAAAAAACTTTTTTGCAAAAAATTAAACCGACGAAAAAAAACTGAAAAGCAAAAAATAAAAACTTTTTTGCAAAAAAAGCTAATAATTAAAAATAACTATTTATTTAGTGACAAATTGATGACCTTCAAATAACAAATTTTGAGGCGGCGCCAAACAAACATATTATAATTACATAAAGCGTAAAATGTTAGCTTGATAGATCTTCGTTGAATGTGTTTTAGGCGCCGCCTCAAAATTTGTTATTTGAAGGTCATCAATTTGTCACTAAATACATAGTTATTTTTAATTTTTCGCTTTTTTTGCAGAAAAGTTTTTATTTTTTGCTTTTCAGTTTTTTTTCGTCGGTTTAATTTTGAAATAGTATTACAATAATGTATTAAAGTAATTCCACAGCTGTCAATAAAGATAAACAGCTGTATATCTTTAAAGAAAAAGACTACGTCCCAGGTTCTTTGCATAGGTACCTTAAAGTATTTCCAGGAAGATTGATTTCAAGGCTATTCTTCAATGTAGCCCGCGAAATTCAATATTTTTTATGTTTTTTGCAAAGAAATTGCGGATTGCGCGGGCTTTCATCTTAAGTAATCCTAAAGTGATCAATGGTGGCCCAGTGGAAACGGCCTTGACTACTGACTTACCGGTCGTAGGTTTAAACCCAGCCAGGCACTTTACTTTGTTTATTAGTTCATCATCATTGCTCGCAAAACGGTGAAGGATAACATCGTGAGGACACCGGTAGGTTTAGACAAATGTCACATCTACCAACCCGCACTGGGCCCGCGTGGTGAATTACGGCCCACTCCCTCTCACAGAGAGGAGGCCTGTCATATGAAAAAGTAGAGTTCGACAATATCTCAACTTCAAATTCTCAATTCAGAAACCTGTATCTTTTGCATTTCTTATCCAAGATATACGTACAAAGTGAATACGTATTATGTTTGTTTCTCGACACAGGTGCAAAGTACCACAGGCATGCTAAGAATAAATAGTTCTGGTCCGGGAGTCTGGGTGCCTTCTTTGTGTTTCATTTTGTAAATGCTGTTTCACTCTCTCATTTATGTAATCCTAACTATATACATTTATATTATTATAAATGCGAAAGTGAGTTTGTTTATTTGTAACGCTTTCACGCTAAAAAGACTGACCAGATTTGGATGAAATTGGAACATGGGTAGACCATGACCTGCAATATGACTCTTTATACCAGTAGTACGTTCCCGTGGGATAATTTCAGACATGCACGCGGGCAAAGCATCTGGCCAAAGCTAGTGCTAAATAAGTGAAAAAGAAATTTTCTGTTTTTCGAAATATCTTGTCGTTGATCAGTAGTTCACACAGACATTGTATGAACAATAATTTAAAAAAAAATCTTGGCCCTTAAACTCTAACGACCACAATATCAAATCATGAAAAATAACCTACTAGGTCAGCAAAATATTGAAAATAGTGGAAAGTGAAGCATTTTAAACAGTGAGGAAACCACTCCTCCATGGTCAGTACCTACACTCCTTAACCACAAAGACAAAGTTAAATAAAATAGAAACAGTTTGGTAGATTTCAGGACACAATTATTTGATTTTGTATGCTTTTGGCTAATCCGTTTTCAAGATTATCAAAATTAAATCGGTGCAGTTACGTCTTATGTCTTGTAATTAATTACCAAATAATATACACCAGGCCTTAATTAAGACGGAGAATTTTCAAAGAAAACAAATCATCGTCGCTCAATTTTCGCCAGGTGTCGCTAGTTGCTGCACAAGAAAGCTTTTGCAACTGCTTCCCGTCTCCTGGCCTATCTAATAGAAATTGCAGCACGTAAAAGTAGCATGGAGCAACAAATCGCGCAACACGGTCAGTAAGTGTTATCCGAGAAACAGCAACTTTTATAGAACAACGCAGTTTATTGCTCTGTTTTATATTCGGTAAAGTTTTAGTTTTACACGGTTTTACATAACTTGGTATGTAATACTTTAATGTAGATCATAAATTCAATCGAATTTCAAAACTAGCAGTTGATGATAAACAAGCTATAACTAATATTTTTTTTACAATGTATTTTTAATTACATTATACAAGCTAGTACTAAAATATACAGGGTGAAATTGAACTCATGGGCTTCGTCTTAAGGGGTCATTGTACTCATCATTATGAACCACTTTAATTAAGTGACCTACCCTGAAATTGCGAAAATAAAATCATCTGTTCCCTACATTTATGTTCGCATAGCTCGTCAAAATGTAGGATTAAAGATATATTATTAGAACAAGTCAGTCGTAGTTATTTTATCTTAACTTATATTTCATGTAAAATAACTTTCTAACCCAAATATCGTCGCATTTCCAAGATTACTAATGCCGACATATCAACGTCTCCTACCATAAATTACGACCTATTTAAACTAAAACCTCCTTCGTCACGGATCCGGAAGTCCCCTGGTTCCATAGACAACAAATACCGATATAGAACTTAGTACACTCAAATACAGAGTTTGGTTTACAGGCAAGAAAATAACATTTTTGCACTAAAATTCTTCATAATGAAAATGATTGATTTGTTTTTAAAATTTCTTCATTTAACATAAACAAAACAGATAAATGACATTCAGATCTTATTCTAAAAGCAATATACAATTGTTAAATTAGTGTCGCATTTTCCTCAACCTATGTGGTATACAAAAGACAATGGCCCAGATGTTGCTTCTACAGTTGGTGTTGGGTCGATGAAACTATAGAATCTACGATGAAAACATGCAGGTAATATTTTTTTTCTTTGTACGAGGTAAATAGTTTTTAAGATAAAATTCACTGAGAAAAGCAATCTATTCCGCACACGTACAGTTGACTTCGTGTGTACAATGTCACTTGCACGTCATAAAACAACAAAGTCTATTTGTATATTCGACAGTTACATAGTTTCAACAATAGTGAAAGTTCACTTGAAATTGTTATCAAAACTGATAAAGCAAATACGAGGTTGACTTATAGGTTCAACATGCGTAATTTTTTGACGCATGTTGAACTGAAGTTGTCACCGCCTGCTGACGTATCTCTTTTGACGACTGTACAAGGTAGCAGTTGCCAACTTCACCATTGTTCTGTTAATTTACAAGATATTATGAGAGTTTGTCAAGTTTGCTGAGTGTGTACAAGAAATATTTGCATGATAGAAGACGTGTGATATATTGGGGCTTTTAGGTAGTAAGTTGGAATGAAGGTTGGCCTAGTAGGTTGAAGTTTTTAAGCGCAGGCCACACTGAGAACGAAGCGAAGCGGAACTAAGTTTGTTTAGCTTTCTTCCGCGTCTTTTCATTCCTCGGTTCATATCTTCACACCTTCATTTTGGTGAGCAACGACTTGCACAGATGCGACGCAGGGCTTAATTGTTATTTTTTCTTGTTGTTTGTTTGTTAAAAAAGTATGCGAAACTAGTTATTTATCAGCTATGTTTTTTTATTTCAAGATTCAGATATTTCATGTTGATTTTTTTTTTGAATGACGGTTAGAATCAACCCCTTGACGGATGCAGGTGTCTTAACCGACACCCTGTAAAATCATACAATAATAATAAATCACGCTAATCGCATTTCATGTTAACTCCCGCAATGGATTTTGTTGCGGTTTTCACCGTCGTTTAGAAAATTCCTTCCAGAAGGTTTAAGTGCGGTATTCATCAATAGTAAAATTGTATAAAATAAATGAATCCAGCTTTTTTTTTCAAGTCATAAAAACCATACGAAACAGGAGCCAGTCGCTAGTCCAGAATATTTTAATTCTTTGTAAGTAAAACTGTTTTCAAGTACTTTAATAACCGCAGACATTTCAAGACCTCCTTAGTTCTCTCTTACACAAAATGTTTTGAAGTACGAGAGGCATTCGTGAGAGTTGTAAAGCAGTTTGTTGAGTAAGTATATATCGTGTATTGTGGGCGCTTTGTTCGAGTTCCAATTAATGCCTGCATCTGAAGTTGCTGCAGCAACTCCTGTACTGATACTGTTTTGTGTAATGTTGGTAGTTTCTTGGAGTTTTGTGTTATCACATTTGTTTGTTGTGGCCAATTAAGAAGTATATTATTTATTTATATACAGGATGACAGGGAAATTCGACCTATTCCTTGAAAGGGGTTATACTAGAGGTCATTAGCAACAAATTAAGTCCAATGAACTAGGGGTCAAACCTGGATGGTTCTCGAGCTGTGACGGTTCTTCGATATTGTAGAAATTTTCTGACTTGTTACCAAAAACAATTAATTATGAAAAAAATACTCCACTCTAAACATTTAATTGATACTTTTCTGAAAGCTGAGAAAGGCGTGATCATTGTAAAAAAAAAATCTCGCCCAAAACTTTCATAATCTCAGAAATAGAAGGTCTTTAGTAGCTATAATTTTTAATGATTGTTTTATTCCCAAACATTGAAGTAAGCTATTGGAAAAAAAATTGTATGACAGTTGGCGTACAAATGTGTAAAATGACTAACTGGTTTCATAAGCTTTCCAAAAAGGTATAATTGTCATTAACTTTCCCAGCGGTTTTTCAAAAATCTGCAAAAGCGCGCTATAGACCAAATTTTTAATTTTGATTTGTTAAATTAATTCAGCTCGAAAAGTCAACGTGTAGAGTAGTGAATAAAAAATTAATGTAATTTGATACAGTTTAATACAAAAAAAAAGCAGTTAACAAAAATTACACATCCTTTTCGAATTGCCTGCCATTGATGCGTCGCATAGCGTTAAATATGGACTTCTTGCCGGCCATGACGTTGGGCAACCTCGACCGATCCATCTCAGAGGATAATTGTCATCCAGCCATTGTCGCACACCTCGGTAAAAGTGAGCTGGGCTTCCATTGTGCTGGTACACCATATCTCTTCTCGTAGCTAGAGGCACATCTTCCAAAACCGTGTTCATTTCTTCTCTTAAAAAGTTTTCGTAGTTACGTTATGCCACTCAAATTTCAGGGCAAGAAGAATGGCCTGAACTTATCATGGCCAATCCCCACCCAAACATTTAACGAAAATCTTCTCTGGTGGGCCCTTTGAAATCTTTGAAAGTCCAGATTTAACGCCATGCGGCTTTTATCTTTAGGGTCACATGAAGGACTTAGTGTACCCTACACCAGTGACATACATTAAAGAGTTGAGGGAGAGGATTTTGGCATCTGCCGAACACATGAAAACCTCACTTTCAACGCGAGTGCCAGTGAGTGAAGTATGTCGTAGGCTGCATACGCAACAATGGCAGGCAATTCGAAAAGGATGTGTAATTTTTGTTAACTGCTTTTTTTTTGTATTAAACTGTATCAAATTACATTAATTTTTTATTCACTACTCTACACGTTGACTTTTCGAGCTGAATTAATTTAACAAATCAAAATTAAAAATTTGGTCTATAGCGCGCTTTTGCAGATTTTTGAAAAACCGCTTGGAAAGTTAATGACAATTATACCTTTTTGGAAAGCTTATGAAACCAGTTAGTCATTTTACACGTTTGTACGCCAACTGTCATACAATTTTTTTCCAATAGCTTACTTCAATGTTTGGGAATAAAACAATCTTTAAAAATTATAGCTACTAAAGACCTTCTATTTCTGAGATTATGTAAGTTTTGGGCGAGATTTTTTTTTTACAATGATCACGCCTGTCTCAGCTTTCAGAAAAGTATCAATTAAATGTTTAGAGTGGAGTATTTTTTTCATAATTAATTGTTTTTGGTAACAAGTCAGAAAATTTCTACAATATCGAAGAACCGTCACAGCTCGAGAACCATCCAGGTTTGACCCCTAGTTCATTGGACTTAATTTGTTGCTAATGACCTCTAGTATAACCCCTTTCAAGGAATAGGTCGAATTTCCCTGTCACCCTGTATACTGTATTGTACACCAAAAAATACACAGCAAAAAAAATACATAACGTAACAACTAATATGTATACAGTTTTTTGGTGTCTTTTTTATTATTTAAAATTATTTACTTAAACAGTCTATAAGACCCTGAATTTCTTAAACAAATAAAAAAAAACAATTTTTCAAAAAAATCATTAATTTTAACGAATACCGTTTAGTACACTGTGGATTTCAAGACACGATCTGTCTTTTTTCTGAATAGACGTGTTGTGGTCAACCATGAATACGAAAAGCAGAATATTTGTGACTTTGTTAGTGAGATACCTAATAAAATATGCGAAAATGATGAAATGTAATGAAAAACACTATGTAAAGCGGTCGCATATTTAAGAATAAAACAGGAACAGATTAGGCAGTTCTTATTCACCGTATAAAATTGCGAAGCCTGAATAATATACTTATGGTTTGAAGCTCGTGGCTAAGTAATAGCCGCACCGGTTGATCCATCAGGTTAAGCTACGCTTGCTACGGTTGATCAGTGGTTGGGTGACCATCTTTACATACCGAAACTACGCCGTTGATCCCGGCTGTCATTCGTGAATCTTTGACAGTCGTTACGAGTCGTCAGAAGCTCGAAAGTCTGAGATCAGTCTTACCAAGGAGTATCCAATTACCCAGTTATTGGGTTGTGGAGGTCAGATAGGCAGTCGCTCCCGGAAGCCGACCCCAACATAGTTGTTAAAAGGCTACGCAGACTGATTTGATTGTATGAAATGGCTATACAGCAATTTGACGGAGTATGTCAATTAGATAAACAAATCTTGTCCCTGCCTTCAAAAAAAAATTAATATCCTATAATAGGACAGTTATTGGGGTAACGTATACCTTTTTACGTTACGCCATACAATCTTCACCATACATAGACAGCCACTTTTATTCCGAGGTGTCGATATTGAAACATTTCCGCGTAAGAAAGGAACATCGCCCACATTTACATGTTTATTGCGTCCGTCGTTAGCTGTTCAGGTGACAAACGGGCTTCAAGAACAAAATGGAAGAATATAAACAGAAGAATCACGTTTGAATTTACTATTAAAGAAGGTTGGTTTTCGCACGATTTTATAACGGGCGAATCGATACTTTTAAATAGTATTATTCTTTGTTGAGGCGATTGGTACGAAGTTAATTTATTTGTAGGCACATCGATTTCTGGAGTTTAAAATCGTGCGAAATGCCATAAATTAAATTCGCAAGAAAAAATAATCTATACTAATATTATAAAGACGTCATTTGTGCAGGATTTGTGTGACGTCAAGTCTTCGTATGTAGCGTTGTAGATACCACCACACTGTCTTTGGTACCCACAAAAAATCTGTCAAGAGTGATCCTTCTGTTTCCCCTATTCTACGTAATACCAAAGAATAATGCAATTTCTCTTCGAAGAGACTATTAGCTGCTCAATTTCGGATAGAGTTGTTTGATATCTGAACCGGAATTACGTTACCCCAAATAGATTGGGGGGATCGAGACCCTATTAAACCGTATTTTGGAATGGTTTAGAATTATGGGGTTTGTTTGTATCATGCTTTGTTAGTTGCGATAGGGTTGTTATGACAGAGAAGGTTGGTGGTTACTCTTTGGTACTGAAGGCAACAGATTAAACTATTATTAAGGTAACGTAAGGTAAGTGTGTATCGAGGAGGTGATTAAGTAGACTAATAGTATTGTTTACATTGGCAATATAAACTAAACTGAATGTTTGTTTGTCCCTAAGATAGTGTCATCTTTAGTTTTAATTTTCTTGGAATTATCGTTAAAAATGATAAAGCAATTTACGAGGTGGAGTATAACTAAATAATTGAAATAAAAAAATATATGTCTGAAGTAAATATTCAACAGTTTTTAGAGTTTCATAACTCTAAAAACTGTTGAATATTTACTTCAGACATATTTATTTTTATTTTTTTATCGTTACACCCTGTTCCTCATGGAACAGGGTGTAAAGTTCACTCATCCTTATTAGAAAAGGGAGGATCCTCCGGCCAGATGGGTCTTGTGTCTGGCTGGCAACTGCCCGTAAGTTGATTTCGGATAGTCTTATATATGTCGTTCGCGCGGTAAACTCTTAACTGCGCGATGCAGGATTTGTGTGTCTTTGATGCGTAGTTCGTATGCGGTGGGATATAACCGCTATAAGTTAAACAAATTTAAAAACTTCCATTCTAAAGCTTGTTATAAAATATTTATGAAAAAATTTGTAAAAATTAGTACCAAGCTATCTATATTATCTACCAAGGAAATTACATAAAAGCTCAATATTTTTCCATCTAATTCCCTAAACCATGTTCAGAACAGACTATCTGGGCTGAGTGTCGACAATTTATGATAATGTCTTCACGGGGACTCTCTAACCCTACGCGCGACGAGCGATCGGTCTGTAAGTTTTTCATAAAATAATGTAACGAGCAGAAAGGCTAAATGCTCCAGTAATGCTCGTGCTCACTAGAGGATTTTAAAGAATAGTAGCAAATTGTATATAAGTAGTAGCATATAATCAGCCTTTATCGTTCCCACTGCTGGGACTCAAGCCTCCTCTGCTGCATGGGAGCTCATGCAGAGGAGGCTCCCGTGGGCCGTAGGTAACCCACCACGCTGGCCTAGTATGGGTTGGTGCTTGTCAAAATGTCTTCGAATTTTTGGTCTGGAATGTCCTAGAGACATGCCGTACCCTAATTACGTAATACACAATCAATTCGTTTTGAAACAGATTACTAATCCATTGCTTCATAAGTTCGAAATTTAATTCTGCTCTGCAACGTAATTATCGCATTGAATGTTGTTGAACTGTCAAAATGAAACAAATGATCGCTATCGCATTGCTTCTGCAAGATACGTAATAACCCTACGGTAGGGTTACCTCACGATGTTTTCCTTCAACGTTTTGAGAGCACTGGTGATGAAAAAAATTACACAAAGTGCCTGCCTAAGTTCGAGTTCACGATCTACTACACTAAGTCGGGGCCGTTACTACTGGGCTTCTGCTATTCACCAAAATGTGCAACAGCTTAATAATAAAGGAGTAGGGAGCAGCAGCAGTAGTGGTTTTGACACCAATTACATTCCAAGCACGGCAGCACACACACTGTGTCACATTGCTGCTGTGCTCAGCATGTAATCTATACTTCTATACTAATATTATAAAGAGGTAAAATAGAATAGAATACAATAATTTTATTTTCGCAAATATTTTTAAAGTTTGTGAGGTTAGGGTAATCTCTGGATCTACTGAACCGATTTTGAAAATTCTATTACCAATAGAAAGCCACGTTATTTGTGAGTGTCTTAGGCTATATATTTATGTTTAGCGCTCAACGAAGTGGGCAGGGTTCAGCTATATAGGTAGTCTTTTATAAACCTATAGAAAATGTATGGGGACGTGTAGGATGCGGCAGCACTGCAATATCTCGGATCCATAACCAAAAGGTTCCCAGGTATAGTCTAGACTAAATATCACAATGATGGAAAGAACCAGAAATTCTCGGCTTCAATATGCGTCTTTTTACACCAGCTATAAACTACAATAGATGACATATATTTAGTAACCTAATCCGCTTAACTGTTTAAAGCTTAATCTGTTAAAAGTCCTAAAGAACCCTGTAAGAAATCGACACGTGTATCACCTCTCAACAAGGCATCCTCAGGATGACGATTGACTTGTTGCGAACCCAATGTTGATTGTTGCTTATTGTTGTTGTTGGATCAATTAACTACCCGTTATAAACTTCACACTTCAGTATCGATCAGGCGCTTGTAAGTACTAAGATTGACAAGTTCTTACCTTAATTGAAACACCATCAGTTTACCATCATAAGCCAAAGAACATTAATAGTTACTTTAAACATTATTATAGAGAGTATCCGTTAAAAGCTTTACCGTGTAATACTATTAATAATTACTAGGAATAGGGGTGAGTATTAACGATTTAAATGACACGCCTTACTGTCAGTTTGTGCCAGTATTTTTGTTCTATAGTGTGTTACTACATGAGGCTGGCACAGGAGTGTATAAAAGCGAGGATAAAGGCTACTGCTGACAGACGCGACTCTGTTGGAACAATTTAAATGTAAATTTCACGGAAATTGTTCTTCCGGTATCGCGTCGCGTCGTCTCGTCGGGCTTGTCTGGAGGAGCCTTTATGCTCTGCAGTAGGTGAAGTCGGGCTGTAGATGACGATAATAATTTTACTACATAAATGAACAAAGTTTTATTTTATGTACGTATAGCCTATGACTGTTTTCTTCGCGAAAATTTATTGCTAATAATACTTTATTTTATTTTTTAAATTTAAAATATTATAATAAAACAAGATCAAATCATTATTAGGTAGGTATTGTGAAAATAATTTAAGCGAAAAGTAAAACAAAACAAATTTTGTAAAAAAAAATAATTTCCCGTACCGGGAATCGAACCCGAGCCTCCTGGGTGAAAGCCAGGTATCCTAGCCACTAGACCATACGGGAGATAGTTTGATACGTCAAATGATTTCACCATATTTAATAGATATGTTAAATAAATAATTATTTAATTATTTACTAGGGGCTCGTTCGTGGCTACATAATAACAGCTGCAGGGTCGATTTTCAAGGTTAAGCAACGCTTGCCGGTCGGTCCGTGGATGGGTACATTACAATAGGTCTGAAAGCACGCTAAGCCGTTGGTTTCGGCTGTCATTTGTCGATCTTTGACAGTCGTTACGGGCAGTCAGAAGCCCGAAAGTATGACAACCAGTCTTACCAAAGGGTATCATGTTATCCAGTAACTGGGTTGTGGAGGTCAGATCTAATAGGCAGTCGCTCCATGTAAAATACTGTTATTCAGCTGCATCCGGTTAGACTGGAACAGGATTGGCATAAAACAAACAAGTTTAACATTAAAACACGCATTTTAACCAATTTTTAAAACAGTACGAATTAAAGTAATATTTTTAATAAGTGTTTAAAATCACAGTTTAAAACAAGTTTCGCACAACGTTTTAAATTAACATTAAAACACGCATTAGAAACAATTTTTAAAACAGTACGAAATAAAGTAATGTTTTATAAAGTGTTTAAAATCACAGTTTAAAAGTTTCACACAACTTTTAAACAAATTTTAATAGCGAATGAATTGAAATAAATGAAAAGTTATTAAAAAAAAGTAAGTAAATTATGTTCACAGATTAGATAGTATTATATTTAGTACTAACTATCTATAACTAGGTAGTATAACGTTGTTGTCATTATTTAATTATGTTATTCTAATAGTTTTTTGCAAATATTTCCTCAGGTAAATTTTGTAAAAAATAGTCTAGAAATGAATTATATTAGGCCTGATTCGATCTATTTGTGTTGATCATCTCAAAAGAAAAAAAAAGAAAAGATCTCTCGTTTAAAACATTCAGAACGGTTTGTTTGGTTTGGTTCAAAACTGTTGTTTTCCAACCCTGTACTGCAAGCCGACCCCAACATAGTTGGGAAACAACATGGCTAGGCAGATGAGTATGATTAAATTATTAACGACGAGTTCATAATAAAATATCTTTTGGCGCGTGGCCAAACTCGGTAACTGATCATTTTGTTTTTTTTTCAATACAATTTCTGTGAAAAATTCACAAATATTTAGCAATAACCCCCGGTGTCAGGCGCCAAGAGATCCTTGTAGCACAATAATTTGTGGTATTTGTCGTCAAAAGTGATAAAGAAATTACGAGGTCGACTGTTGGTACACTACCTATAAACATTAGGGTAAAAACTGATTATCAAGTCGGCAATTAACTAACAAAATCGAGTTTTATTTCAACCCCCCTTGTGAGGGGTGTCCTAGGTTCCCTAGGGAAGGGGTACTAACAATAGAAAACAACCCTTCTTTACCGGTTAATGGTTCCTTTTGTTCTTGGTGAGAGGGTAATAAATCGATAGGGTTTCTGATAAAATTGTGATTTTAATTTTAGCGTTTGAAGGTTACTTATCTACGTTAAACGCAAGAAAGAAAAATTTATTTATTTGTCACAGTAACACGTCCATACAAAAAGATAGGTAAACTAGAGAAAACAAAAGCATGCAGAATAATGAATTGCAATTATAACATTGAATTTGATGTTGTATCCGTTCTGTGTAAAAAAGGCGTTTGGAAAGCTTCCAAATCCTGTTTTTACATCTAAAACTAAATATTCGGTGTTACGATGAATTATTGCATTTCATCATCAATGTTCTAGTTAACTAGTTAGCCACATTTCTATTTTCCATACAGTAATATTGCCAAATTAATCAAAACAGCGAAATATTTGACAGTTATTTGCGACGTTACCCACTTTCAGAATTAACGCTCTTAGACCCGCCCAAGGGCCTCTCTGAATGGATACAGCTGAACACCAGTATTATTTTTAATGTAGCGATTTCCTATCTGACCTTCACAACCCAGTTACTGGGTAAATCGATAACTCTTGGTAAGACTTTTGGCCTTCTGACAACTCGTAACGCCTGTCAAACATCTAAGAATGACGCCCAACCAACAGCTTATCGTGCTTTCCGAGGCACGGAGGGGTCTTGATAATATATGTACTTACACTGGGTGGTCACCCATCCACGAACCAACCGCGGCTAGCTTAACCTTTGATCAACCCGTGCGGATGTTACTCTTTAGTCATCATGAATGACTAACAAGACGAAGCGCTATATTTCAAAATGGCCGGCGTATTAATAGTTTGAATGACGTCATACATTAATTTGCAATAAAAGTCATCAAACATGATTATTCTTTGAATTATTGCAAAGTAATAATTATAGTGCAAATACGGTTATTGCATGTGAACTTATAATTTTGCAATACATAACGTCTCCCGTATGGTCTAGTGGCTAGGATACCTGGCTTTCACCCAGGAGGCTCGGGTTCGATTCCCGGTACGGGAAAAAATACATTTTTGTAGTATTCATTTCACAATAATTGATTAATGATAATATTTCACATACCTGTAAATTTCTTTTAGTAGGTACATAATATATTTGCTGCAGTTGTTTAAACATGATACGAAATTGGTCTTTTAGGGGTATGAGGAACAGGGTGTAAAGTTCACTCATCCACCATAGAAAAGGGAGGATCCTCCAACCAGACGGGTTGTTATGTCTGGCGGGCAACTGCCCATATGTTGATTTCGGATAGTCTTATCTATGTTATTCGCTCAGTAAACTCTAACTGCGAGATGTAGGAATTGTGTGACGTCATGTCTTTTTGTTTCGTAGTTTTTGTATGTGGCGGTCTAACCGCTACATCACTCCCCTCCGGAGACCGAAGGTCGATAGTGGGCTGAGTCTTGGATCTTGCGATGCTTCACAGTGCCAGCTGTGGTTCCAGTGAGTCGGAACCGGGTGCTGCTCAGTTCACAGTGGGTCGGAACTGTCTGCAGTGATTGCGGCGATGGTGATTGTGGTTCCAGTGAGTCGGAACCGGGTGCCGCACAGTTCACGGTGGGTCGGAACTGTTTTGCGGTGATTGCGGCGATTGTGGTGATTGAGGTGATTGCGGTGATTGAGGTGATTGCGGTGATTCCCCAGTGAGTCGGGGTGCTGTGGCTGAGGGTGATGACCAGGAATGCGCGTTCGCTGCATGCTGGTGGTCAGGATACCCGTTGAAGCCGTGGGTGCTGGCTGGCTGTGTGACTCGCCTCACGAAAGCTTGCGGGAGTGATGATTATGACGTCACGCTGAAGTAGTTGCACGAAGGCTGCGTTGACGTTCATTCTCGGGGTCACCAATTTAGGAGTATGAGGAACAGGGTGTAAAGTTCACTCATCCACCATAGAAAAGGGAGGATCCTCCAACCAGACGGGTGTTATGTCTGGCGGGCAACTGCCCATATGTTGATTTCGGATAGTCTTATCTATGTTATTCGCTCAGTAAACTCTAACTGCGAGATGTAGGAATTGTGTGACGTCATGTCTTTTTGTTTCGTAGTTTTTGTATGTGGCGGTCTAACCGCTACAGTCTAAAACAGTAAAAAAATAAATAGGTACTTATATCGCTACAAGGTTAGGCCAAAATCGGAATCGGTTTTTAAATACATTTCAAGTGACATTTCACAAAACCAACTGAAAAAACATGTTAACACACCACGACTTGGTGTGTCAAGTCTCATTTTTAGTGGTACAAATTGTATAATTTAACACGTCTATATATAATTAAAATGATAAAATCATTTGACACCTCTTATATCCCGTATGGTCTAGTGGCTAGGATACCTGGCTTTCACCCAGGAGGCTCGGGTTCGATTCCCGGTACGGGAAATTCTTTTTGTCGTGTTATTATGTTCCATTGCAGGTATCCTGCCTGGTAGAGCACTATTATAAGAAATGCTGCCCTGTGGCGTGGGTTCCGTCCTTCCAATAGCTATATTATGTATTGTCAATCTACCGAGAATGTATTTATTAATGAATACTAATAAAGCCACTAAGTATACTTTTCATCGCTAATGCTTTATCACCCTGAAGTTGAATGTCACTTGCACGTCATAAAATGACAACCTATTTGTCTTTACGATATTTGAGCAGTGGTGGCCCAATGAGCACTGATGGCCCTGTGAGCAATGGTGGTCCTGTGAGCAGTGCTTCTAATGTGAGCAGTGGTGGCAATGTAAGCAGGGGTGGTCCTGTTAGCAGAGGTTGCCCTGTGAGTAGTGGTGGCCTAGTGAGCAGTGGTGGCCCAGTGGTATCAACCCCGACTTGCGAGCTGTAGGCCGTGAGTTCAAATTGACTTTACTCTATGTATTAAATTTCACCACCACTGCTCTCAAAACATGTGGGAAAACGTTATGGGCTGATTATACTAAGTAGTTCAACATTGGTGAAGTTTCTTATTGGAAATGTTTGTCGAAAGTGGTAATGAAATTACGAGGTCGACTATACAGTTAATAATTTGCCAATACATTACTACAACACGGACACGATTTCTGATTAGCGCATCCACAAGGCTTATAAATACACAATAACAGATACATAGCAACTTATTGACTTTAAGCCCAACACTAGGTTGTACCAATATCGATTGCAAATAAATAATTATGATTACGATAAAGTGTAGTACGTAATCATGAAAATGAGCAGTTTTATTATGAGACCAACTAAGAAATATAAAAAAGGCAGTGTATAGAGTGCCACCAGTGGCACTCTATCCCTATCGGATAAAGTGCCACTACAGGCACCCTAGTTACACCGCCTCGGCCCGGCCAAAGTGCCGCAAGCATTGGATTGTCATTGTCACTATCACTAAGTCACGTCACTTAGTATTTTGTTTGATTGTCGAGGTTAGATCGATGTAAAACACCACATTCCCAAAACATTACATTCTCTTGTGCCTAAACGGACCCTGGCACTTCGCCGGCCGCTACCGCGGCACCGCTCGCTACGCTCGCTCGGCTCGTGCGCGTGAGTTGTGTGGTCACAGTTCTAACCTAACCTAACCTAAATAACAAGTGACAGTGACAATGCAACGCTCACGGCGCCCTAGCCGGGCCGAGGCAGTGACACTAGAGTGCCACAAGAAACTCGCGGCACTCTATACACTTCGTATAAAAAAACGAACTACGCACAATGAAGAGTTCCGTAGTTGGAAATAAATTCTCAAGAACAAACTTAACATTGTAGTTGAAAAACATGCTCTCCCATACATGCCAACTGATTTGTACGCATAAAATTGAGGGAACTGCCATGTTTTTTTTTGTTGAGCTATGCGAACATATAAGTAAGGAGCAGCAGAGTATATATTTTGAGATTTCAGATTTTGTTCTTAGGTTAAAGTTATTAATTTTCATATGTACCACACTCCCTTAAAGTAGGTAGGTATGTCTCCCGTTTAAACTAACAACCTGTATTTTCATTAACAAAGCTAACTAAGAACGATTCGTTGTTTTCATACACACCTACGCACTCACTGCCGGAATATTAATGACACAACTTGCAATCCACAGGAATGATAAATGAGCCAAGGGAATGATAGCATTAATTAACTGAAATAACATGGCCCCTTATTGAATGGAGGAAAGTGGGTGTATAACACCCACATAATCTAAAATATTCGTAGATTAAATTATTAAGAAAATGCTCTAATTTAACATATATTTTTTCCAATTCATTAACACCACTCGTTTAGACGTAATTTCCGGTATAAAATCATTAAAAGTAGCTTGTCGTCGCCTTAAGCCGTTGGTCCCGGCTGTCATTCTTTGATCTTTGATCTTGTCGAGAGATAAATAGAAATTGACATACCTATTAGGGGTTGCGGATAAGTCCTAAGGGGAAACCGTGGCCCTGGTCTAGGTAAGGGAAGGAACACGGGTGGGTTTTAGTCAGTAAAAGTCTGACACGCCCTTCCGCTCCGCCCAGAGCGGGAGAAGTCATTGGATGATTTCCCACCCAAAAAAAAAAAAAAAAAAAAAAAAAAAAAAAAAAAAAAAAAAAAAAAAAAAAAAAAAAGCACGTAAGGACTAATCAGATACGAAATTTTCGGCGCTTATCGGAGCTGATTGGAGCTGATTCGGCAAACAGTATGAACACTGCTTGCACCGACCAGCGTTGACAACCAGCGGTTGTCGGTGCCGACAAGCGCTGGTAAGCCGGTTACCAGCGATCTACAATGCGGTGTAATGAAAAAAATTACAAAATGCGAAAAATCATTTGAAACGAAGCCTTCCACTTTTTATGATGGCAATGACTATATTGAACACAGAAGAACGCTGCTGGACTTTTTGTATAGGTACTTTCCATGAACCGCATCATCTTTCACTTATGATCATACAGTAGGCCTGTACAACGACGAGCAAAAGTTACTTGTTTTACAATAATCCAACAAAGTGCTCACAAATAACTATATCTACGGCTATATTTGTCTCACTGTACTTCCACAAAGTAATATTTATAATTGTCTATCATCATACTAAGATGTACAGCAATAATTCTGTAGAGAAACTTCTCCGTACTTGTCGTTCAGACAGACGGCGAACAAAGTTTGCCGCCACCCCGTCCCCCCTTGCTTATCCCCCGGTACACGGCACCAATAATTTAGCGACATCACTACCCTAAGTTTGCATCCTATCAACAGAAGGTGTGCGGTGGAGTGTGGTTTGAGTTGCAAGAGAGTTATCATCAAAGTACACAGTGAGAAATGCAATGAGTCGGAAAATATCGGTAAATATCCCGGCGGAAAATATCCCACCAGAACGTACTACCGGGATAAAATGTATCCTATGGTTTAATGCAGGTCACGGTCTACCCATGTGCCAAATTTCATCCAAATCAGTTCAGCCGTTTTAGTGTGAAAGCGTAACCACAGATTAATACAGATATGACACTCCGCAAAATCATCATATAAATAAAAAGCGACTCTTGCTACGACACAAAAAAGTGCAATTCAGGTCGCACAACGCTAATTACCTACAGTTATATTCACCTACAAGTTGCCTCTCTTTCTATCGCGTAACTCATATTTCTTCTGACTTCGTTGCACTCACTGGATTGGCCCAGCAAGTTAAGCCCGCCGCAGACTTGTAGCTTCATATTATTTAAACTGCGGAATGTCCCATCTGTGTAGTCATCTGTGGCGTAACAAACAAACACACATTCGCATGTATAATATTACTAGCTGCGCCCAGTGATTTCACCCAGATAAGCTTCGATCTCCTGGGAATATCGAGATATAAAGTATCGAGATTGATAGTGGTCTTCCGCGACCTCGCCTCACTGTCTCAGGGCACCAGTTCTGTACTATTTGGGCCAACAGTTTGTCATGCGGCAGACATGTCCTGCCCAGTCCCATTTCAGTTGGACAGCCTTTTGACCCACGTCATCTATGTTCATTTTGGAGCGCAGTATTGTGTTTCAAAAACTATCCGTTAATTTGACGCTACTTTTTTTACTAGGATAAAAGTTATTTAACTAATTCGCTTATAACTTACCCTGATATCTTCCTCTTACTCAACACTGGTAATCCAGCGTGAGCCTGTGTTCAACTTTAACATCTCGACTAAGATTACAACTCAATGTCTCTATCGCGCCAATTCTCTTGTTCACAAACTACATAAACTAAAATGAGAGAATTTACATCTCTTACTGACAGATAGCTCTA
The DNA here is from genome assembly GCA_948150665.1 of Conistra vaccinii. Lineage (NCBI taxonomy): Eukaryota > Metazoa > Arthropoda > Insecta > Lepidoptera > Noctuidae > Conistra > Conistra vaccinii. Next base: position 20,250,786 of record OX411326.1, read on the forward strand.
GAGAAAAGGACGGTGACATGCACTAAGTTAGGTGTGTCGCACTAGTTTATGCCTAGAATTTGACTGTGTTTTGATCTTTGCGTTCAGATTTAGCAATGTTTGCATGTTTGGAATATTTAGAAGTTTTAGGTTAACCTATACTTATAAATTAATAAAATAACATCAAATTGGTATTTGAATATACCTGTGGTTTAATGATTGCATTATACTACTACCTGCTGTCAAATTTCTTCAATAGATTTTCAACTTCATTGCTAAAAAATAGGGTTCAATATTGATTGGGAAAATTTTACAAATTGGAGTAGGTTGATGTGCTGGCGTCTGTACCTGTAGAAGCTAATTTGTTATGTCACTAACAACTACCCGATTTCTGATACCGGAAGGTCGTCTGTACGTTTTCTGATCGATTTGTTTACATCCTCATCAGATAATTTTGATACAAACTATACATTTCTCTGGCTCAAGAACAACACATTTTCTGCTTCCTCTTCTTTATAATATGTATAGTCCGTGTATACATACCTAAACCACACCTTGCAAGGATTCAATAGATAGAATTTACAACTTTGTAATACTACTAAGTGCGCCAAGTTAAACGGGAAACGTAAAATAGTTCAGTTTTATAATCCAGTTAAACGTTCCAGCCGTTTGATGTTCGGAACTTTTGAACAGTTTACAGCCGAACGTTCAATTTGATGATTTTGGAATATTTTATGGCATACGTGTGTTCTACCTGGAGTTATGTGAACGTAATGTTGTTTCTATCAATTATTTTACCAATTATGATAAAGCATTTTGTTTATCTTTGCCCGTCCATGTACGTATAGGTACAAATCTCAGACTGTCCAATTTTTTTAGTTTAAATTGAATAAAGAAGATGATATTTTGCAGTATTAAATGTTCTATGTGAGCATTGTCAGCGAAATTAATTGTCTACCAAATTGACAGGATACGTCAAGTGGCCGCATTATAGCCATTTGATACAACTATCAAAGAATGACAGTTGTGATTTCAATATACGGACACTAAGTTCACTAGGTGACAGCACTGAGACGTCAAGTCAAAACTGAGTGTGACTTGTCAAAAATGTCAAAGCAAGATTTTTTTTTTGTCGTGATTGTATGTTGAACGAATGAATGAAACGAATTATGAACTCACATCTTAAATTTTATAATCATTGTCGAAATGCGTTTTGCATTTCCAAAGTGGCGCCAACTGTTGGCGTGAATTTTCATGAAAATCTTCATTTACTTACAATTTTAACGTTTAGCAAACTAAAGTCCCCGTCAGGAGAAGCTATAAATATTTTAAACAAAAACCTTCTACTAAGTTACGTAGCGACAATTCAATCAACAACGAATAAAACGAATAATCCCAAATTCAATCAATTAACGTTATAAAGCGCTGCCGTCTAATGTTTTGTGGTACAGGACTGCGTCTGAGTTCCAGTACCACAAAACATTAGACGACAGCGATTGATATCGCTAAAATATAACCCGACCAAGTGAAATTGCTCGTTAGCTTCGTATTACACGTATATTACTTTGAGTTGATTGAATTTGGGATTATTTATTTCGCTAAGTAGAAGTTCTTTGTTTACAAAATTTATAGCTTCTCCTGACGGGAACTTTACAGCCATCAAGCAGTCAGTAGAGATCGGTCAAACAGGAACTGTTGCTGCTAAATCCTAAACGGACGATTTTAATAAACAACACAGATGACGGACACACCGTAAAACAAGTAAAATACAAAGAAACAATACAGTTATATCAAAAATATTATAAACATGAATCAAAAGGATACTTTTCTGCTACTGTGTAGTCTAGCTTCACGCAGTATCCTCAAGGGAGCGAGCAGAACAGTGACTGCAACACTATCAGTTGTATCTTGCACGTGTCAAACTTTGTTCAGTGTTGTTACTTATTCAAAATGTTTGCTTTCCGAGAGTTCATTCCATTTGTACGTCAGTATTTGAATACACATATATTTATTTCGATATTCATGTAGAAAACTCGTAATTACCTTGTCTGACGTGTCAGAACTCCCTTTTTCCAGGTTGCTATTTTGAAACATGGCATGTAAAATCAGGGAAAATTAATTGTTACACAAATTGAAGCCATACATCAATCAAAATTGTAAACTGCAACAAATCATTTACAATCAAACTTGCTTGCAACGTAACGCACGTTGCGCTAATACTAAATAGCCAGCCTAGCTGCGAGCAACTTGGAATTAGCGCTCGCTCGGCTCGCGCGTGGTTGGTTACAGTTCTAACCTAACCTAACCCATTTCACCCAGTTCACAATTTTTCAACAGTTTATAATCAAACGAAAATAATGCCGATAAATTATAAACGAACGGTTCTCACAATCTTACGGTGACATAGCTTTTTCATACTAGTGTGACATGACTTTACTGAAGTCCAAACAGTCTTTATCTCTATCAATTAAACTATTTATTCTTTTGTTTTTCATGAACACCGTCAGGAAACTTGAACTTATCAATCTGAAAACATGTCATTGTGTTAAATTATCATTAATGCTCGATCTTTCAACTAATGACAAGTAATCCTGCATTGCAGCACCCTAAATGCGTAACACTCTTTCAATTACAGTTCGAAAGTTTTGAAGTATATTTCAAATCCATTGCTCCATCATTTATTAAATTCGTCTACTCAACAACGAAATAACGTAGCGCACATGGCTGAACTGTCATCATTTTCAGCCGAAAGACGTCCACTACTGGACACAGGCCCCCAAGCACCGCCACTTCGACCGGTTCTGTGCTTCTCGCATCCAACGGATTCCTGAACTGCCGAAAATTATAGAAATTGCAAAAATATTGTATTTTTTTTGTGATATACGCAGTTACCCCGCCGTTCAGTGAAATACCACATACTCGTATACACGTCTTTTGTGAATTGTTTAATTTACGCCGCAGCACACCTCCGCACAGTAGTTCAATACAAAAGACTCGCGTCATATTCCGCTACTCGAATTGGGTGCGAGTGCGGTACGCGAGTCTGTTGATTGCCGTGGAGGTGTGCTACCGGCGACAACAAAAACATATCTAGAGCATAATAAAATATCCCCGAAAAAAAAAGACTCAGCCTAATTAAATAGCCCTAACTTCAGCCCAACACATAACATAAACCCCTGAACATACTGACGTGTAACTCCACGTCTGGCGAACCTCAGCGCAAACCGATGCGGTCTCAAGGGACAGTAGTATGTACCAGCTTATTTGTACAACGAGACGAACAACTTTGTTCATATTAGTTTGTTTGTCTGCCAAATAGCTGGAAGGTGACTTTGAAAAATTTAATGTATAATTGTGTTTGTTGGGGAACTGACGGAGGTTGTTTCTCTTTGTGTTTAGGTAATAGTTGAGTCTAGTAGATTGTTTAGGCAGGCACTCGAGGTTACCCTGCAAGGTGAACTTTCCTCTGGCTAAAGGTTCCGGCAGACAGGTGCGACGCGAGTAGGATGTTATTGGGCACTCTAAGCCACCTTACGTTCCATCGGCTCACTTCGTTCACCTCGTCACTTCAGGTGGCTTAGATTGCCCAATAACATATATGAAATCCATTCTGTTCCACCTGATGAACGGAAGGTGGAGTACGAATTTTTGCATAGTGCAGTAAAACAGGTGGCTTAGATTGCCCAATAACATATATGAAATCCATTCTATTCCACCTGATGAACGGAAGGTGGAGTACGAATTTTTGCATAGTGCAGTAAAACAGGTGGCTTAGATTGCCCAATAACATATATGAAATCCATTCTGTTCCACCTGATGAACGGAAGGTGGAGTACGAATTTTTGCATAGTGCAGTAAAACAGGTGGCTTAGATTGCCCAATAACATATATGAAATCCATTCTATTCCACCTGATGAACGGAAGGTGGAGTACGAATTTTTGCATAGTGCAGTAAAACAGGTGGCTTAGATTGCCCAATAACATATATGAAATCCATTTCGATAACTTACCTGATGAACGGAAGGTGGAGTACGAATTTCTGCATAGTGCAGTAAAATATTGTTCGGCGCCTATTCCACCTGATGAACGGAAGGTGGAGTACGAATTTCTGCATAGTGCAGTAAAATATTGGTTCGGCGCCTATTCCACCTGATGAACGGAAGGTGGAGTACGAATTTCTGCATAGTGCAGTAAAATAATGGTTCGGCGCCTATTCCACTATTTTAATATTTTCAGTGCATGGTTTGAGCTATGCTACTCCACTTTTAGAATCTCGTTTTGATGCGAACGGAAAGTCATCTAGAATGCTTAATAACATAAATGAATCTACAAAGTTTGTGGTTTGGGCGCTACTATACTATTTGAATTTCATTTTGTTGCGAACGGAAAGTGATTTAGAATGCCCAATAACATAAATGGATCTACAAAGTTTGTGGTTTTGACGATACTCCACTTTTTGAATCTCGTTTGGTTGCGATTGGGTTGATCCCTGCAAACCTACCATTAGCCGTTATGTAACCTTAAGGTTAAACTCTTTTAGCAGGGAAGGTGAATAACTAAACTTATAATTAATTGTACATTCGAATATTTTTCAGTGATTCTTTCAGACGCTACTCCACCTTTTGAATCTAGTTTGGTTGGCAATAACATAAATGGATTGTTCGGTTGACTCCTATTCTACGATCTGCTTCAGATTTTTAAACTCGTTTTATTCTTTTTTTTCTATTTATGAGACATTGACAAATATTGAAAACGTATACCTTACCTGTAATGAGATCATTTCATTAGAGCTAATTTAAAGTGTGAGTACCTATGTTTATGTAATAGCAATACAACATGATTTAAATTATAATTTATTTTGTTTTCACATTATTTACAATTACAAACTAATTACTAACACCATTGTTACTAAAACCAAAATACTAACAAAATATGGACCTTATAAGTAAGTCTGAAATAAAGTTTTATTTAATTTTAATTTTTAATTACATCTGTCCCTTATTAATATTAACTGCCCCTCATGTTATTTAATATTTTATTTATTTACATGAAACTTAGGTAACTACTATGAACTACGATGTATTTAGGCTGATTTTAATACACGACTAGATTAAAAACATACAAAACTTACATAATGACTAAAATTCTTTACTAAAAAGTATTAAGAACATAATTAAGGTCCAAAATTTTCCTTAATATTTTATTTTTAATTTATATGGGCTTTACAAAATTGTGATGACCTATGTACATACATTTTAATATACTAGGAGATTAACAAATAAATTTATAATAAATAAATTAAACTAATATCTCTTATAACATTAAACTTATACATTAACTAAAACCCAATAATGATGATATACTAAAGATATGTTACCTAGGATCGACTCTCATGTAATTGAAAAAACCCAATAACCTTACCCGACTGGGATCGAACCCAGAACACCATGCTCAGTAGTCGCGCTTGCAACAACGAGAAGCAATCTACAAACTGATACAATAAGTTACAAAGTACATACCTAGATACATACTTACTAATAACAATCGTCACAACAAAGTTTCTATGGAATTTTATTTATCAATTATTGTGTTTCTTCTCTATCGTAGTCCACCGGTTCACTAACTACATATTGCGCACTTAACACTACCACATTCTCATGATCACTTGATCTTACAACACTTGGTTCTTGTCGCTCACTGATGTTAAACACTTGTATCTGGATCAGTCGTAAACCTTTTTTTCTTTTCATTGTTAATAATGTATGGCAAGGATGCTCAGATGTATTCCGTTTTAGACCCTCTCGTCTTGCTCTAGACTTTTTGTTGGTTGGTTCAGGTCTATGCTGCTCTCGAACATTCCAGCTTAAACTTGAAGTGGGAAAACCTTGACCATTTTGGAAGAAGATTAAATCGGGAGAGTCGCACAGTATTGATGATCTGAAACAAACAAATTTATATTTATTGATTATATCTAACAGCATAAGGAAGTAATTTTACAAGTACTTATACGCTTGTACAATACTTACAATTTGTTTCGTTTTATTCGACGTGATGTGTCCGGCTGACTGCCATGTGATGCATGTACTAATCATATTATGAAATGCAAACTCCATAAAACCTTGCGCTGTGAATCTATTTCATTTTTCAACAAGTTCAACCTAATATGTGCGTTATGAAGCGATGCGACGTGCGCGCGACGTGATCGGTGTTATATTGCACAAACCAGTCAGCGCAAATAGCGCAATGCGCTTTGTCATCGGGAATGGAAATGAAACAGATGTATGAATATAAAATATTATTTATTTGTATATGTACATACATTCAGATAAAAGTACACATATATGTACCTAATACCTCAGTAATTATCAAAGGTCGTATTTTATTTATAAAACTAATTTTGTACTTAATAAATTCTATAACTAATACAAGGACACCAAGAATACACACATTTAAAATTACATACATAATAAAGCCGATCAGAAGCATCTTCAGTCGATACCATTTGAATTACATTACACGGCAATATTATATTTCACATTTAGAAGAGTAACAAACATTTTATAATAGGAAGTTTGTAAGTAGGTTGTGAGATTATCTAACTTTCCATTTAGGACGTCAATAAAATACATGTAGAAAATTATAACATATAACTACTGTAGGTTCCTAATTACATTTAAAATTTTGGTAATGCATTGCATAAATATATTTGCGAATTGATAACCTTGACCTTTTGGAAGTCGGTTAAAAATACATTACTATCTACTAATGACAATTACTTATAGCAGGGTCCAGACAAAAGTAATGTGTAACGTACTCGTAATTGAATTGTAAAACATGTATGTTCTTGGTGCCCCAAATAGATATTATTATCTTATTACTTGTTGCAAATTATGTTTGAACTTATTTAGTTTTAAGAGCGTTTACGCGACACAATATATCGTAAAAATTATTAATCTTATTAACTTTAAAAATATAAAATGTATAACTTACAAATAACTACATTATTATTACATAATTATTATCACTAACTTATCAAGTTTTCAGAGATTTTTTTTATTAGAACCTCTGCAGTATCCATCACGTCATCAAAAGTTTCGCGCACCACATATTGTACACTTGTACAAGCATTGTCACTGTCACTAGAATAGTTATTATCACTCTCACAATCGTTGAGTTCGTAAATATTTAGTTTAATTAAATAACGTCCTCTGCTATCACTTGGTTTACCCCGACGAGCAATGTATGATGTTGATGGCGAAAATCTTGATGAACGCTTTCTCTTTCTTAACACTTTTTTCTGGGGTTGAGTTTGTTCTTGAGGATTCGTTGGATTATTGAGCAGTTCTTCATTTCTACGCCGTTGTTTTTCTAAGCTCTCAATATAGGAGTTATAATCGTCCTGAGAGTAAACGAAAGGCCGGGTGTCCTGATTGTTATCATTGAGACCCGCAGAGTTCCACTGTGAAAAGGAATAAATAATAAAATTAATAAAAAGAAAAATAATCAGATAAAAAATCAATATATTAACATAACATAACATCACGCCTTGTTTCCCCGAAGGGCTGGGCAGAGGTGTATCTGTAGCAGGTACACACCCACATTTCGCCAGTTATGTTTTTAAGTCCCATGTAATAGGGGGTGAGCCTATTGCCATCAACCGGGCACAAATCCAGACTCCGGGCTGCTACTGAGAAATTCTAGATAGAAAAACCCAATAACACTACCCGACCCGGGGATCGAACCCAGGGTTATATAAATATATTAACAGTAACATAACGCATAATTACTACATACCTCACGTATTATGGATTGATCTTGATCTTCATCATCATTGATCAGAATGGTGGGGCTGTATGATGGTGAACGAGCCATAATTCTGAAAAAAAAAAAAAAAAAAAAACAAACGTATTTGTTTATAAAGTCAATATAAAAACAATACAATACATAAATATTCTTGTTTTTATACGGAAACTTACCTTTAATTAATAATTTTAATATACTTAAATATTTTTTTATATGTAACAAAAGTGACTGCTTTTCGGTGGTTGTCACAACTAAACGCGACTCAAGTATGCAACACGACGTTGTGTGCACTTTTTAAGATAACAACCCTGAATTTATTTACAAGAATAGTACTTAGTACATATCAGATATACTGGAGCGAATGTTATTTTATGATCAGAATTGATTAGTTTTATACATAAAAAATACAATTTCAGCAATATTTACCTCTTAACAAAATTAAACCTTAATTACATGTTCTCACAGGTGAATGACTAATATATGTTACTTACGTCTAATTAAACCGTAGTGATTGAAAACCCTTCTGTCAAATTGCAATTTTGTCGTGAAAAACGAAATACGAAACCAGCTTTAAGGGTTCGGCGAACACGGCTTGCAACTGCAAGTCGAGATGGGTGGAAAATGCATGTGGAATATTGTTATCTCTCTTCTGTTGTGTTTTTGTGTTGTTGTTGTTGTGTGTTATGTGTGTTGTATGTTGTTAGCGTTGTTACTAGCTATCGGAATTTATGATAAATTAGAATGTGTTCCGTAATACCAAAAATGATGAATGAGAACTTAATATTCTTTCATAATTTTTTCTATACTTTGTAACTTGATAATATAAGCTATGCTCCTGCCGAAACAATAATCCAAATATTGTTGTTTATAATACATAAAAAACAGTATGAATTCGCTGTAAAAATGTGTGAAATTCAATTCGCTTAAACTTCATTTTAGGTAAGATTTTTGAAAAAAAAAAAAGATGTACAAGCCTAGATAAATACTATCTAAATCCAAATATTAACATAATATGATGGAAATATGTTCAAATTGCAAATGATTTATGTATTACGTTTGTATGGACAATTCAACGGTCGCCGTCGTCTTAATGCTCGCTGACAAAGACGAAACCGACACACCAGGCTGTTACTTATAATAATAATATATACAATAGGTATTATAATAATGAATGTATGTTTGTTTAATAAACCGTATTATAAAACTCTGCATGACAACATAAATCAATCTGAAATAATAAAAAAATCTACATGTTAAGATGAGCCGAAAGTAAAATATCCTGAAAACATTTTTTTATTTGTTGCAGAACAAAATATGTAAACGAACCCGTTTCAAAAAGTAAGTTCATAGATGTGTTACAGTAAACTTAAATTGATATAAAATCATCCAACGAGTAAAACGAACTTATGTATACATACAGGGTGACACTTGATTACACGTGGAAATAGCCTGGTACAAAATATTGATCAAAGACCCTATGCTAGGAAAAAACCTGTGTTACAGGTGTCATCTACACCTTATCTCATATCTACGTCTTAAGTTGCACTTTAAGTGCAAATGAATTCTTCCACCGATCCTCTTTAGGAGTGGAGACAACTTCGCTCTTAAACTTTAATTTCTATAAAAGCAGGGCTCGGATAACGATATATTTTCGAAACGGTTTCGTCTGAAAAACCTAAGATACGATTTATTCCAATTACGTTCGGAAGGAACGTTGTTAAAACGGTTTTGAAGAAGAACAAAATTTAAATCGTTCTCGATTAATATAACTTTTTTAACCGTTTATAACCATTTTTGGGTTGATCGATAGGAAAGTCGCAAAACAACTCTAATCAATACGTAAAAGAGGAATAAATTATGTAATGGAATGAAGATAAGGTACAATTATTTAACCAAACAAGTTCATGCTTGTCGGCACACATATAATTGCATACCGTTACTGCAAAACTGCATTTTTTATCGTGAGAATTGAAATATGAAACTATCGTTTTTCCCTCGCCGACAAATAAAACCGCACCAATACCTAACCGTGTCGTTTAGAATTACTGCAAAACATATTTTATTTTTAAAGTAGGTGTGGGTGTTTATGTTTATGCAGAATAATCCACGTGCACAAATTCACATTTAAACTTAACAAATTTTATGTTGCAGTTAAACTCAAAGCTAGGGTTAAATCCTCAAACTACTAAAACTAACAAACTTTATAATACAATTCATAAAAAGGAAGTCGGTTTCTAAATTCAACAACGACATTAATGGATCACCTTTTGAAAGAATTCCTAGACTAAAACCATCGTATCACAGAAAATGCCTAAAGTTATAGAAAAAATCACTAATTTACAATAAATTTACGGAATTGGTATCGTTCTTATTTAAGAACACCTCCCCAGTTTGATGAAGATGATTATAGACAGATCCTTCAAATTCAAATTTAAATTACGGTCTACAACATGTGCGGCGATCGTCTTACAATACTATAAAGTTCGAATAAGCAAATTAATGTAATAATTTTATCGTGAGAATTGAAATATGAAACTATCGTTTTTCCCTCGCCGACAAATAAAACCGCACCAATACCTAACCGTGTCGTTTAGAATTACTGCAAAACATATTTTATTTTTAAAGTAGGTGTAGGTGTTTATGTTTATGCAGAATAATCCACGTGCACAAATTCACATTTAAACTTAGCAAATTTTATGTTGCAGTTAAACTCGAAGCTAGGGTTAAATCCTCAAACTACTAAAACTAACAAACTTTATAAAACAATTCATAAAAAGGAAGTCGGTTTCTAAATTCAACAACGACATTAATGGATCACCTTTTGAAAGAATTCCTAGACTAAAACCATCGTATCACAGAAAATGCCTAAAATTATAGAAAAAATCATTAATTTACAATAAATTTACGGAATTGGTATCGTTCTTATTTAAGAACACCTCCCCAGTTGATGAAGATGATTATAGACAGATCCTTCAAATTCAAATTTTAATTATCGACTACAACATGTACGACGATCGTCTTAAATTACAATAAAGTTCGAATAAGCAAATTAATGTATAATGCAATTTGCTGCAGTTAAACTCAAAGCTGGTGTAAAATCATAAAACTACTAAAACTATCAAACTTTATAAAGTATTTCATATACAGAAAGTCGGTTCCTAAATTCAACAATGACATTAAGAAATCGTCTTTTTAAAGAATTCTTAGACTAAAACCAACTTATTACAAAATTAGTAATTTATGATAAGGAAAGAATCGTTCATTTATAACAAGATAACGGAATTGAAATGGTTCTTGAACACCTCGTTTGATGAAGATGATTATAGGAAGATCCCTCAAATCCAAATTTTAATTATCGACTACAACATGTACGACGATCGTCTTATATTACAATAAAGTTCGAATAAGCAAATTAATGCATTATAATGCAATTTTGCCGTCTTTGATATTATAAATGAACAATTATACATACATGACAGCTACCTGATATGTTTCCACGTGTAAAAACATGCGAAACCAGCAGAATGCTCGGACATGAGCACAATATATAAAAAGGGAGTGAGAGACCTACTCAATACATTATTTGTACGTTAACGTGTAAGGTAGTGTTAGCTGTATGAATAAATTAAATTAATATTTGGATATCCTTGGTGCCCAATCTGGGTCATGGAAATAGAATGAGCGTGTACCTGTAAGTGCATGCTATTTCTTGCTCTATGAAGAGATATGAGTCAATCTGACCCAAATTTTAGTTTAATGTTTACGGTAACCTAGAGTTCAGATGTTCTTGGTGCCCAATCTGGGTCACAGAAATAGAATGTGCATGTGCCTGTAGGTGCAGCCTATTTCTTGCTTTGTGAAGAAACATGAGACAATCTGTCCTGAATTTTAGGATATCGGTTTAAACAGCGAGTGTCCTTGTTTGTTAACGTGTAAAGTAGTGTATGAATAAATTAAATAAAAATTTGGATATCCTTGGTGCCCAATCTGGGGCCATAGAAATAGAATGAGTGTGTGCCTGCAGGTGCATGCTATTTCTTGCTCTGTGAAGAGATATGAGTCAATCTGACCCAAATTTTAATTTTAGTTTAATGGTTATGGTAGACTAAAGTTCAGATGTCCTTGGTGCCCAATCTGGGGTCATAGAAATAGAATGAGCGTGTGCCTGCAAGTGCACGCTATTTCTTGCTCTGTGAAGAGATATGAGTCAATCTGACCTAAATTTTAGTTTATTGTAATCGATAGCCTAACGTTCAGATGTCCTCGAGCCAATCTGGTCGCAGAAAACGGAGTGATGTGTAATTGTGCACTATCTCTAATTTTGTGGAGAGACATGAGACCAACTGTCCTGAAGTTTAGGTTAGCGGGGTGCATGAAAGGAGCCTCCTCGTGGCGCATCCTGGAAGCAGCTAGACACGATAACGCAGTGTCTAGGCTGACTAATCCTTCTGGATATCCTTGGTGCCCAATCTGGGGTCATGGAAATAGAATGAGCGTGTACTTGTAAGTGCATGCTATTTCTTGCTCTGTGAAGAGATATGAGTTAATCTGATCCAAATTTTAGTTTCATGTTTACGGTAACCTAGAGTTCAGATGTCCTTGGTGCCCAATCTGGGTCACAGAAATAGAATGTGCATGTGCCTGTAGGTGCAGCCTATTTTTTGCTTTGTGAAGAGACATGAGACAATCTGTCCTGAATTTTAGGATAGCGGTTTAAACAGCGAGCACCCTTGTTTGTTAACGTGTAAAGTAGTGTATGAATAAATTAAATTAAAATTTGGATATCCTTGGTGCCCAATCTGGGGCCATAGAAATAGAATGAGTGTGTGCCTGCAGGTGTATGCTATTTCTTGCTCTGTGAAGAGATATGAGTCAATCTGACCCAAATTTAAATTTTAGTTTAATGGTTATGGTAGACTAAAGTTCAGATGTCCTTGGTGCCCAATCTGGGGTCATAGAAATAGAATGAGCGTGTGCCTGCAAGTGCACGCTATTTCTTGCTCTGTGAAGAGATATGAGTCAATCTGACCTAAATTTTAGTTTATTGTAATCGATAGCCTAACGTTCAGATGTCCTCGAGCCAATCTGGTCGCAGAAAACGGAGTGATGTGTAATTGTGCACTATCTCTAATTTTGTGGAGAGACATGAGACCAACTGTCCTGAAGTTTAGGTTAGCGGGGTGCATGAAAGGAGCCTCCTCGTGGCGCATCCTGGAAGCAGCTAGACACGATAACGCAGTGTCTAGGCTGACTAATCCTTCTGGATATCCTTGGTGCCCAATCTGGGGTCATGGAAATAGAATGAGCGTGTACTTGTAAGTGCATGCTATTTCTTGCTCTGTGAAGAGATATGAGTTAATCTGATCCAAATTTTAGTTTCATGTTTACGGTAACCTAGAGTTCAGATGTCCTTGGTGCCCAATCTGGGTCACAGAAATAGAATGTGCATGTGCCTGTAGGTGCAGCCTATTTTTTGCTTTGTGAAGAGACATGAGACAATCTGTCCTGAATTTTAGGATAGCGGTTTAAACAGCGAGCACCCTTGTTTGTTAACGTGTAAAGTAGTGTATGAATAAATTAAATTAAAATTTGGATATCCTTGGTGCCCAATCTGGGGCCATAGAAATAGAATGAGTGTGTGCCTGCAGGTGTATGCTATTTCTTGCTCTGTGAAGAGATATGAGTCAATCTGACCCAAATTTAAATTTTAGTTTAATGGTTATGGTAGACTAAAGTTCAGATGTCCTTGGTGCCCAATCTGGGGTCATAGAAATAGAATGAGCGTGTGCCTGCAAGTGCACGCTATTTCTTGCTCTGTGAAGAGATATGAGTCAATCTGACCTAAATTTTAGTTTATTGTAATCGATAGCCTAACGTTCAGATGTCCTCGAGCCAATCTGGTCGCAGAAAACGGAGTGATGTGTAATTGTGCACTATCTCTAATTTTGTGGAGAGACATGAGACCAACTGTCCTGAAGTTTAGGTTAGCGGGGTGCATGAAAGGAGCCTCCTCGTGGCGCATCCTGGAAGCAGCTAGACACGATAACGCAGTGTCTAGGCTGACTAATCCTTCTGGATATCCTTGGTGCCCAATCTGGGGTCATGGAAATAGAATGAGCGTGTACTTGTAAGTGCATGCTATTTCTTGCTCTGTGAAGAGATATGAGTTAATCTGATCCAAATTTTAGTTTCATGTTTACGGTAACCTAGAGTTCAGATGTCCTTGGTGCCCAATCTGGGTCACAGAAATAGAATGTGCATGTGCCTGTAGGTGCAGCCTATTTTTTGCTTTGTGAAGAGACATGAGACAATCTGTCCTGAATTTTAGGATAGCGGTTTAAACAGCGAGCACCCTTGTTTGTTAACGTGTAAAGTAGTGTATGAATAAATTAAATTAAAATTTGGATATCCTTGGTGCCCAATCTGGGGCCATAGAAATAGAATGAGTGTGTGCCTGCAGGTGTATGCTATTTCTTGCTCTGTGAAGAGATATGAGTCAATCTGACCCAAATTTAAATTTTAGTTTAATGGTTATGGTAGACTAAAGTTCAGATGTCCTTGGTGCCCAATCTGGGGTCATAGAAATAGAATGAGCGTGTGCCTGCAAGTGCACGCTATTTCTTGCTCTGTGAAGAGATATGAGTCAATCTGACCTAAATTTTAGTTTATTGTAATCGATAGCCTAACGTTCAGATGTCCTCGAGCCAATCTGGTCGCAGAAAACGGAGTGATGTGTAATTGTGCACTATCTCTAATTTTGTGGAGAGACATGAGACCAACTGTCCTGAAGTTTAGGTTAGCGGGGTGCATGAAAGGAGCCTCCTCGTGGCGCATCCTGGAAGCAGCTAGACACGATAACGCAGTGTCTAGGCTGACTAATCCTTCTGGATATCCTTGGTGTCCAATCTGGGGTCATGGAAATAGAATGAACGTGTACTTGTAAGTGCATGCTATTTCTTGCTCTGTGAAGAGATATGAGTTAATCTGACCCAAATTTTAGTTTAATGTTTACGGTAACCTAGAGTTCAGACGTCCTTGGTGGTCAATCTGAGTCACAGAAATAGAATGTGCATGTGCCTGTAGGTGCAGCCTATTTTTTGCTTTGTGAAGAGATATGAATCAATCTGACCCAAATTTAAAAATTAAGTTTAAATAGTAGAGGAGTGCACAAACCGCAAACTTTGAAGATCCATTTATGTTATTGGGCATTCTAGACCACTTTCTGTTCGCACCAAAACGAGATTTTAAAAGTGGAGTAGCGCCCGAACCACAAACTTTGTAGATCCATTTATGTTATTCGCCATTCTAGACGACTTTCAGTTCGCAACAAAATTAAATTCAAATAGTAGAGTAGCGCCCAAACCACAAACTTTGTAGATCCATTTAGGTTATTAGCCATTCTAGACGACTTTCCGTTCGCATCAAAACGAGATTCTAAAGTGGAGTAGCGCCCGAACCACAAACTTTGTAGATCCATTTATGTTATTAGGCATTCTAGACGACTTTCCGTTCGCACCAAAACGAGATTCTAAAAGTGGCGTATCGCTCGAACCACAAACTTTGTAGATCCATTTATGTTATTAGGCATTCTAGACCACTTTCCGTTCGCACCAAAACGATATTGTAAAAGTGGAGTAGCGCCCGAACCACAAACTTTGTAGATCTATTTATGATATTAGCCGTTCTAGACGACTTTCCGTTCGCAACAAAATTAAATTCAAATAGTGGAGTAGCACACAAACCACAAACTTTGAAGATCCATTTATGTTATTGGGCAATCTAAACCACTTTCCGTTCGCACCAAACCGATATTGTAAAAGTGGAGTAGCGCCCGAACCACAAACTTTGTAGATCTATTTATGATATTAGCCGTTCTAGACGACTTTCCGTTCGCAACAAAATTAAATTCAAATAGTGGAGTAGCACACAAACCACAAACTTTGAAGATCCATTTATGTTATTGGGCAATCTAAACCACTTTCCGTTCGCAACAAAATGAAATTTAAAAAGTGGAGTAACGCTAAATCACAAACTTTGTAGATCCATTTATGTTATTAGCCATTCTATACGACTTTCCGTTCGCAACAAAATGAAATTCAAAAAGTGGAGTAACGCCAAATCACAAACTTTGTAGATCCATTTATGTTATTGGGCATTCTAAATCACTTTCCGTTCGCAACAAAATGAAATTCAAATAGTGGAGTAACACCAAAACCACAAACTTTGTCGATCCACAAACTTTGAAGATCCATTTATGTTATTGGGCAATCTAAGCCACCTGAAGTGACGAGGTGAACGAAGTGAGCCGATGGAACGTAAGGTGGCTTAGAGTGCCCAATAACATCCTACTGACGCGACTGCGCGACGGCGCGACACGACAGCCGTAGAAAAATATCCGTGAAGTTTTCATAGAAATTGTTCCACTACAGTCAAGTCGCGCCTGTCTGCAGGAACATTAATGCTTCAACGCAGCTGAACGGATCCAGATGACATTTGGCACATGAATAGACTATGAGATAGGTAAACAGGGTATCACGAATGGATAGAATAAGAAATGAGTATTTATAAGAGGAGTGGTGAGAGCTGTGGCCCAGTGGTATCGGCCACCACTTACCGAGTTGTAGGACGTGGGTCGAACCCAAGCAGGCGCTTTACTTTGTGTAAATAATTTCATCACCACTGCTTTCAAAATGGTGAAGGAAATCATCGTGAGGAAACCGGCATGTCTTAGAATCAAAAATTCGATGACATCTGACATCTACCAACCTGCACTGGGCCCGCGTGGTGGATTACGGCCCACTCCCTCTCACAGAAAGGGGGCCTGTGTCCCAGCAATGGGAACATTAATAGGCTGATATATAACAGGAAGTCTGAAAGTGGCACCGGTGATCGAAAAGTTGTGCGGAAATCGGTTGTCATGGTATGGACATGTGATGCGGTGGAATAAGAAAATGTCGTCGGTGCTCTATAGACCAATTGAAATTTGACCAATTGGTCTATGGGGAAAATTACATGTTTCCATCGTCCAATTATCAGCTGGGCTATGGAGAACACTGGACTTGAACAAAAACTATGTCGTGAGGAAAGTTTTGAGTATGAATGTCGATGGCTAGAGTAGAGGAAGACCAAAGAAATTATTGATGGACTGTGTGAAAGATGATATGGCTAGAAAGGGGGTGACTACCGAGATGTCGACTACTAATAGAGAAGTATGGAAGAAAGGGACATGTTGCGCCGACCAAAAATAAATTGGGATAAGGGCAGGAGAATGATGATAGACTAGGATAGTTTTTATATATAATTTCCGACTTCAACGCGTGTGAAGCTGTTGGCAGAAACTAGTAGTCTATAGAACTGTTTGTGACTTGTAGAAGGCCCAGTCCTTTAAATACGGTTTTCAAATTGGTTTAAAAATACGGCTTTAAAACTTTAAATTGGCTTTCAAAAAAGGTGAGTAGGAATTTTCCGATACCTTAAAGTTGACTCTTTTAATCACGATTAAAAAAGACAAACAAAAAATGTCTTCTCGATATGCGTCAGCATATCTAGAAGACATTTTTTGTTTATCATTCGCTTCTTGATTGATGAGTATTTATTTTAATTATAAAAGAAAGGAATTATCCCGAAAAAAAATCTTAATCAATCTGTTTTAGATTCCAACATTTTCTATCCCAAGAATCTATTGCCTAAGCCAAGTCTAAAAGAAATATGGAGGTCCTAATCGAAATAAATTCACACCTACGAATAAAAAAAATATCTAACACATGTAAATCACGGACTAATATCCAATTTTCCGTCTATCTAGGACCCTTATAACTCAACAGGATCCCGGGAACGCTCTACTCTAGTGACAAAAACTGTCCGGGTAGAATGGGACGCGAATGGAGCTATAAATCTCCGGGATTGATTCCCAGGATTCCGTGTTAGGATGTCCGCAGGTCAGGCAGTATTATTCATAGAGGTGTTCGGTGTGAAGGGTTATTTTCATTGTTTTAACCTCTAATACCCGGTTCGTATGTCAGAAACGGATCGTTCTTCTCACGTTAAGTCGTATGTACATTGGCTTTCCCCTCAGCAAAATGTACGAAATTCCATACAAACTTTTATCCACTTAATGCTCACTTTTATTATTGAAATGAAATATTTTGTTATAAGAAACTATTAACAAATATTTCATGCTTCTAGCTAAACTGTTAAACCCAGAGGTTAGGACTGTGCGCAGTCTGTCAGTGAATTTTAGATATTATATAGTGCATGTGCCTCGTTGGTCTAGTGGTCGCAAGCGCTACTGCTGAGCATGAAGTTCTGGGTTCGATTCCCGGGTCGGGCCCGGTATCTGGATTTGTGCCCGGTTGATGGCAATAGGCTCCCTATTATATGGGAGTTAAACATAACGTTATATAGTGCATGTGTATGTGCTACTAACCAATGCAAGGTAAAAGTAGATTTGATGTGTTTTTATACGTCATTCGCTATATAAATAAATAATTCTAGTAGTTCCAACAACAACGACAGCGGTCAGTACAATTTGCATACAGCACATAAAACGCTCGACTACTCTTCCTTGCTCTCAAAGATAACAAGCTAAAACATACATATTCATCGCACAACAGTAAGTCTTTACTGTACTCCACCATATTTTATTTACGATAGCAATAATCTTAAGTGTGGGGCTTTCAGTGCAATAGCTCGGAATACCCGATGCATGCCGTATGTAAAAAACTATGCAATTGTGTAAATGGGTGTGCGGTTACAGTTGGACGAGTAGTTTCGCGTTTTGAGTTTGTGGTGGGTGGTTGTGATAGTTTTTGTGTTTGGAAAGTTAATATTTGCAGGGTTATTGAGTTATTCATCATCTTTACTGGGCCTTATTTCAAAACCGGTATATTAAAAACGTCACGTAAGAAGTGATGTCGCACTCGGGGTATTCTGCGTCCCTATCATGTACCAACATCGATGGCTGGCTAAGTTTTTAAAGTGAAGAATATTGGCGTAGTCCCCTTCCCCTCGGACCTCGATCACGAGCTGACGTGTTTTCGGACGCCGCACAGTTTTTTATTTTAATAATTTAACTAGTTTTCTTAAAATTTCAAATTTTAATCACCATCCCGTCACCATCCCGTTGAACGGCAAGCCCCGCCTCGCAGCGTACGATCATTCTGCTGGTATCCTGCTATCTCCTTCGTGCAACGCAACGCCCACCAGCGAAGACAATTGAAGGTACGCGCCTCCTTAACTCCGCCCTCGCAAGCGACGTCGTCGTGGAACTACCGCCGTTGCTTGTATGCGCTCCTGGTACTCAGCGGTGCTTACACATTTTAAACTGATGTACGAAACAAGGCTTGGGGGCATTTTCCAGTCGTGTTCTTCCCGCTACTAAGAAACAGTACCTTGGTGGTTTATTATTGCAACTTTAGAACATTTAAATTTCTAAATAATTTTACCTACGATTAGTTTCTGCTCTCCTGGTACTTGCACTTCTTTCCCAGAAGAATCATGCCTATTAATCGCACGCCACCCCCCTCCTCACCGATGCCTACGTTAATTACAACGTCTACCGAGAGCTTAGCGCCTGTACGGGTTTCAGCCCATGACTCTTCGCTACACCTATGTGCATCGGCGCCTGATCTTTCCCAGTTAGCAACAACCGTCACTGACCGTAATTCAAGTAAAAAGAGGAAATTGGAAGGCGACGAAGATATCGCGCCGGTAACTTTGAATACCTTCACTACTTTCTCTGACAAGCAGGAAAGTCGTTTTGAAGACCTGATGGGTAAGATCAGTAGCATTATTCAGCAAAACATGGAATTGAAGCATAGTGTCGAAGTTATGTCGAGCAAGTACGATGAGTTCCTGAGTCGCATTGCCATCTTGGAGGCGGAAAGGAAAGATGATAAAAAAATCATTCATCAACTGGAAGAAAAGTTAGAACTTATGGAGCGTAAATCCCGATCGACCGGTATAGAAATCCGAAACATTCCCAAAGCAGATAACGAGTCAAGTCAAAGGAGGACCTTTGCAACCTAGTGGTCAATATGGGGACGTCATTAAATATTGATATTGAAAGCTCTAAAATAAAAGACATTTATCGATTAAAATCGAAAGACAATTCTTACCCAATAATTGTAGATTTCACCACAGTTGTCACAAAGGACAAAGTCATTAGTGGTGTAAAAAATTTCAATAAATCAAAGCCAAAAGGAAATAAGCTCAATACTTCACATCTTAAAATACTTTCTCCAGTGAAACCGGTATATGTCTCTGAGTGTCTTACACACAGAGCGCAAAAACTATACTACCAGGCCAGATCCTTTCAGCGGAGTCATGACTACCAATTCTGCTGGACTGCATATGGTGTTGTGTACCTTCGAAAAAAGGTCAATGAGCCTCAAATTCGAATATCTTCGGAGTCTGACATTGAGAAGCTAAAGTGCTCCGAGTGACTAGTCTTGGTAGTTATGTCATCATCATTGTTTAGTTGTAAGCTCTTTGTTATGCATGCCTCATACTTTTTACTTTTATATTACTGTAAGTCATTTTCTGATACACTATAAGTACATAAAACACTATACACACACACATTACATAATTCATTTTAAGATATATAATTTATTTAAGGGTAAGTTTAATAAGAACCGCTGTTGTAATCATATTTTTGATAAGTTGACTTTTAATTTTTATATCGGCTGCCATTTTTACTTTGACCAAATTCTTACTATGAATCATTTTTAGTGACATAAATAACTTATCAAACGAAATCGACAATTGTACTGTCTCTAAAGTCTCTATCTGTGATCTAGAAAACTGTCATAAATTAATCTCTTTTTCGCCTAGCAAACGTTTGACTGTACTCACGCAAAATATTCGTAGCATAAACTGCAATCTCCCGGGACTTGAATTATTATTATCTAGGTTAAAAATTGAATGTGACATAATAGTTCTCACGGAATGCTGGCTACTAAAAACAAGTGTTATACCAAATATACAAGGTTTCAATTCGTTCTCTACCAAAGGTAATTATAAACAAAATGACGGCGTTATTATTTACTATAGAGATCATATTGATCTAATTTTTGAGGAACCATCCTTTCAATTTCAAGAAGGAAATTGTATTGTGGCACGGCTAGGTAAGAACATTGCAATTGTTGCGATATACCGCTCTCCTTCTTATAAAAACATAGATCCGTTCCTAGACTCATTACAGGAAACACTTTTAAAAGTAGAGAGAACAAATAGTGTCATGATGATAGGCGATATAAATATTCCTATTAATCACACGAAAATCGATCAGACCGGTGAGAAATATTTGAATCTGACTGCCTCTCATGGACTGCTACCTGCACATACAGAAGTAACCCGTAGCGTGAGTGGTACTTGTCTTGACCATGTTTTGCTAAAGAGTTCTCATTGTATACATACAATGATTCCTCAAGCTACTTTAACTGACCACTATCCTGTGTTGGTTTGTATGGATCTTAAACTACCTCGAACGTTTACAAACTCAACGTATAGTTCAATAAATAAGGAAAATTTATCTCAAGACATATTGCAAATTGATCTAACCCCAATATACCAGTCTAAAGATCCAGACTATTCTATCAACTACCTAACAGCCACGATACAGAGTGCAATAAATAAAAACACTGACATTATTGAAACATCAAGGCGTAAAAAGATCATCAAACCCTGGATAACTACTGGGTTGTTGAGGTGTATGAGAAATAGGGACAGACTACATAAAAAATTTAAATCATCACCAGATAATGAAGTACTAAAACTTACATACACGCGGTACAGGAATTTCTGTAATGTTATTTTAAAGAAAGTAAAACGTGCTTATGAGAAATCGGAGGTCGAAAAATCAAAAAATGATCCAAGGAGACTCTGGAAGGTACTTAAGGACATCTCTAATATGAATAAAGTAACTAGTTACCCAAATGAGCTTCTAAAAATTAATTCGTCGCCCGAAAAATCCCTGAACGAAGTAAATCATTATTTCATAAACGTGGGTAAGACCTTGGCTGAAAACTGCTTAAATAATAATGTCAGTTCTGATTTCGCTCGGATGATAAATGTAAATAGCTCCGGTCAAAGATTGAACTCTTTTGTGATGGAGGATGCTAGTGAGGAAGAGATTTCTCGCCTTGTGATGGGGTTAAAAACCGAATGCTCAGTAGGTAGGGATAGAATATCGAATAAACTTTTGAAACAACATATTGACTTCCTTGTCCCGGCTCTTACGCACATTTTCAACTTATGCCTACAAACAGGTATTTTCCCATCCCAACTAAAATGCTCCGAAGTCCGTCCAATTTTTAAGGGTGGCGATAAGAATGTAATCTCTAACTATCGCCCAATCTCAATTCTCCCATCTATGTCAAAATTGTTAGAAAAGATACTAAATAGCAGACTTACAAACTACTTGGAAAAAAATAATCTACTTGCAAATAATCAGTTCGGTTTCAGAGCTGGTAAATCTACGGACGAAGCAGTTTCTACACTAACTAACTTTGTAGCTACTAATCTAGATAAAAGGCACAAATGTTTGTCTATATTCCTAGATATAAAAAAGCATTCGATACAATTTCTATCCCCATCTTAATTTCCAAGCTTGAGAAGCTTGGAGTCAGAGGAACTCAGCTACAACTTTTTCAGAGCTATCTCACCGGGCGTAAACAGAGTGTTCGAATATGTGGGCATGTAAGCGCTGATCTCCCGGTCTCTTTTGGCATTCCTCAGGGCAGCATTTTGGGCCCAACCCTCTTTCTCATTTATATCAATGATCTCACAAATATTATCATACCCAAAGGCAATATAATATCCTATGCTGATGACACAGATCTCCTTTTTTCCGCCGATACATGGGATGAGGCTCTTGATGCTGCACAAACTGGATTTAACATAATTAATAACTGGCTTCGATGTCACCTTTTGACTCTAAATACTGACAAAACAAAATTTCTGACTTTCAGTATCCGTCAACCGTCACTAATCAGTAGTAACTACAGTATTGTGTCTCATCAATGCTCGCAGGGAATAAATTGCACGTGCGTAAAAATAGAACATGTTAACACCATCAAATATTTGGGGGTTTTGATAGACAGTAATCTCAGCTTTAAAGACCATATAAAACTACTTAGTGCTCGAGTTATAAAGCTCATATATGTCTTCAAGAAGCTGAGACATGTTGTGAATGCTTTGTTATTAATACAAATCTACTTTGCCTTATGCCAGTCTGTTATAACGTATTGCATCTCATCCTGGGGAGGAGCTCCTAAAACTGTTATAAAACCTATTGAGGTTGCGCAACGCGCTATCCTAAAGGTCTGCACTTTTAAGCCTCGCTTATTTTCGACAAAATTATTATACCAATATTGTGAAGTACTTACGGTCCGTCAACTCTTCCTACTTACTACCGTTCTAAGACAACATAAAGATATGAGTTATGACTCCAACCATAAACGTAGGCGCAGGGATCAAATAGTGTTCACTCGTAAACACCAACCACACACATCTTTCATTAGAAGATTTTTTATTTTCTTGGGTCCCTATATCTATAGTAAAATTAACTCTTACTTACATATCTATTCTCTATACAGGACCCAGTGTAGGAATAAGGTCAAAGAGTACTTTCTGACACTATCTTATGAAGATACAGAACAACTTTTAATCGTACCAGAGTGATCAGGTTTCTGTGCAAATAATATAAAATATCTTAAACAGCGTTTTACTACCTTCTCAACGTATACTTTCACACACACACATACACACATCCCCACACACCCATACACACCGACTTACTCACTCCCGTCCACACTCCACAACTCTTTTAAGTGTAATTAATAAATATACTGTAAATTAATAAATATTCTGTAAGATTTAACGAAATTGTAAATGTTAAATGTTGGCTAAAATCTTTTCTGTTTATATCAGAGTGGAATGGCGCTGTATGCCGAGATACAGGTTTTTCACCTAGTTCGGCTACAGATGCGGGACATGTTGTATTATTTTCATTATAGCCTACATATTTCTTTCTACGCAATATGGTTGTTATAGTGTTAATATTTTTGGTGTCAATAAATAAATTATATAATTATATATAACTAATGAGCGTGACCCATAGGCCTCCTCGCAGAGCACCGAAATTCACACTCGTGAGGAAATGTCACCATACCCGCCACGACAAAAGATATAAATGAAACTACTCCAACGCCGTCAAGTTTCTGAATGATCCAAATCACAATTTGAATAACCCCAGAAGCTTTTCTTTGTTTCTGGAATTTCTAATAAGTTCAGACGCCCTAGTTAAAACATCCACCAATCAACCAAGGATGTTGATCAAAACTGTGTTTTTCTTTACCAAACTTCCCATTGAGTGGTGCCAATGCTCAATACTATCTGAAACCGTAAGAGCGTTTATCAAAAAGTGGGAAACGTCGCAAATAGCTGTCAAATATTTCGCTGTTTTGATTAATTTGGCGATATTACTGTATGGAAATAACAAATATGGCTAACTAGTGAACTAAAATATGAAATGCAATAATTAATATTATTATTTAGTTTCAGGTGTGAAAAATTATTTGGAAACTTTCCAAAAGCCTTTCTTACACCTAAAACGGTTACAACATCAAATTCAGTGTTATAATTTTATTGCAATTCAATGTTAATATTTTAGTTCACTAGATAACCATATTTCTTATTTCCACAGAGTAATATTGCCAAATTAATCAAAACACGTAAATATTTGACAGCTATTTGCGACATTGCAAATTTTTTGAATGAACGTAAATCTAACGTAAAAATATAAATAACTAGCTAACTAACTCAAAGCTATACAATTTCGTTGACAGCAAACTGGGAGTCGTCTGATACAATTTGCCCGTTCATTCCTTCCGGCCAACGTTGAAGTTCGAACAATCGAAGATCCCGAAGGCGAGGATTTACTCTTTTTATTTTTACTAGTTTGCTAAAAGAACGGATTTTGAGTTTCGTTCGATTTTGACGGTTACTTTATGATAGTGGGCTTTACTTTGGTCTTCTTTGATGAAGACTTTTTCTGCCACCGTAACAAATAAGTTCCATGAGCTAACAATCTTGATGACTTACTTCACTATTTACAGTGCTTTCTTAGATAACATGCTACCGACCCGCTCTTGGTTGGCGCGGTTTTAATAACTTGACAAAACATCGATATTTTTAATTATCCTACTTCCTAATAAATGTATAATTTTAATGTAAATCGATCCATTAACATCGGAGATAGTGCAAAAAATATAAAGCAAGGTCACAAACGCTGCTCATAAGATTAAAATTGAAAAACATGAAAAGATGCCCCCCTTTTAAGGTTAATTTTTGATAAATATTCAGAAAAATACGAGACGTCATGCCCATGGGCGGCATTGTGTTTTGTGCAGATAATATTTATATTTTCGTGATATTTCTGCCATTGACACGCTAAGAAGAAGAAGTGCTTTTCTACTTCCATCTTAGCCTATTGTCGTGTTCAAAGGTAGCAAAAGCATCCCAAAAGATAAAGCTTTCGATACTATGATCTAATTTTAGTCTAGAGACATATTCTGACTTCATTTAATAGTAGTGGCTAGTAGGTCCCATCAATTACAACGATCATATTCATCGTTTCGTCTACTAGGCGTATTACTTGACTTATTCTGAGTTGGCAACGAAAAGCCAACCAAAATAGGTGCCTTTTGAGAGAATCCACCATCCTACCAGTTTAGTTTTAAGAGAACCCTTTAAGAGGGGGGTTTACCCTTTAAGATGAGTTCACCCTTTAAGAGAGAGGGTTTACTCGTTTAAGAAAGAAGAAGGTAGGTATACACATGGGCTTATTTAATGAGTTGTGTAGGGACCGCTCAATGAGGTTAAAGTGACACAAAGGCTTATTTTACGAGTTTGTCGTCCGCTCGAGGAGTTTAAGTTAAAGGATGGAAAATAAAAGGTTTAAAAAAGGTGGATTATAAAATTTGCCTAAAGGTTCCAGGAGTGCGGGTTGGAGTAAATATAATGTAGCAAAAAAAGTAAAGAGGTATAAGCAAATAGTAATAGTAAAGGAGCTGTAAAAGTAAATAATAATATTATAAAGAGAGTTTTGCAAGTGAAGTAAGGTGAGCCAATATGATGTATTATTTTAAGGTATTCGAAATAAAGGTAATTAGTAAAAATTGTTAAAGAAGGTCGAGCCCACGGTATAATATAGTGTTAGTAAAAGAAATAATGAGTAAGTATAAAAGAGGGTATAGTAGAGATAAGCTAAGCTAAGTTTGAGAGTGTTATAGTGTTAAAGAGGGTGTGGGTTTCGAAGTAAGTGGGCGCAAGACTGTAACGTTGCGCCCGCTTTCTAAGATTTGGGCGTCAAACTGTAATGTTTGGGCCTAGTTTGAGAGTGTTATAGTGTTAAGGAGGGTGTGGGTTTCGAAGTAAGTGGGCGCAAAACTGTACGTTGCGCCCGCTTTCTAAGATTTGGGCGCCAAACTGTAATGTTTCGCCCACTTTTTAAGAATTTGGGCGCCAAACTGTAATGTAACGCTCAGCTCCTCGGAGCTAAGCGTTGATACAATTAAAATAAAGAAAGGTTAAAGGTTAAGAGTTAGAGTCTAGAGTATAGTTAGGTTATAAGAGGTAAAAGGTAAAAAGGTTAAGGGGCCGGCTTCACACGACGTGGGATGCACAGGATAGGCGGGACCAGGACCGAGCTGAGGTGCAGGTAGGCTGACGGACAGGAAGGCAGGCAGGCAGGGAGTACAGAGGAGCCGCCGCACACGCCGCACGCTGAGTAGGAGGTTCCTTCACCCTGTTGAACGGAGAGGTAGGTGTGAGAGGTAGCTAGGAGGCGGAGGTACTTTCGTGGTACCTCACGCTAACAGGAGGGACGCGTCGGCGTCACTCGTGACGTCGTGCTGTGAGGGCTAAGATCACGACTCCTGACGTCACGTCACTCGACGTCGGTGCCCTCTCTTATTCGAGCAGCATGTGTGACGTTTGAGGCGTGGCGTCTTGCGCCACGCAGCCAGATGGCTGGTGTAGGGCCCTCTATAGGGCTAGGTGAGAAAGTCGGTTGAATGATAAGCCGGGTAGACACTGAACACCAAAAGTTTATTGATTGAAATTACACAATAGTTTAGGTTATACACAGTATTATGTTAGTTACACTGAATTAATCAGGCTAGGATTTAAGTAGTAAAATTAGATTCAAGGTGAAAAGTAGCACATCACACGGCTAGAGCCAAACTTCAACTCCGTTAAGAAAAGAACCCGTTTTTATCGTTCTGTGTCATATTTTAAAACATTTCAAACATCTATCAAGTTAATTCTTAATTGAATGATGGCCAGAACGGATAAAAACGGTTTACAGAGCGATAGTCTATAAACGTCCTTATTGCGAACAATACAGTGTATTCACCTGCTTTATAATAGGTTTAGCAGAATATAAAGTGTCTATAACACATTATGTCTATGATTAAGAAAAGTAAATAAGACAGATGACAGCTTTCAATTAATATAAAATATTCTGTCATCTTTACAACAGGGAATCAATAAATAGTATTTAAAATAGAATTTAGATGCTAAAACAATCAAAGAGTATAAAAGTATGCTATTACAGGTATAGTGTGATTAAGAATAAATATAAGGAAGTTTACATGAATGATGATGGATTTCAAATGTAAGGTCTCGAAAGGTGAATTGTTTAATAATAGTAGCTTAAAAAACATAAAAGTAGATCAAAAATTGTGGTTCTGCACAGCAGATGCCACAACATTTTGGTCATTGACTTTTCCTTTCAGATATATTTTTTCATATAATGTCCTCCAGACCATATTTCAGCTATGGCTGCCAATCTCAACGGAGACTGGCCTTCCACGCGGGATATATTATAGTGCACAAGTGTGTGCGCAGACACAGGTGCACTCTCTCTTCCCTCACTCTCATAGTCCGATGGGACGGCGCGCAATCCGACACGACCGGAGAGATATCAGGCGCAGGACCAAAGGCTCAAGGTGCTTTCCGAACGACTGGAGAGAGATCAGGCGCAGAACCAACGGCTCAAGCTGTTTCCGAGGCACGGAACGAGGGTATCACACCACCAGCTTCCAAATTCCAGACTGTTACTAAGAAATTCCTAATGGAAACACTCAATAACACTTTGCTCGACCCGGGAATCGAACACAGGACCACAAGCTCAGTAATCGCGCTTGTGACCACGAGACCAACGGGGCAGTGGTTTTCATAATGATGAGTCCGAAAAACCCTTTACTCTAGAATAAATCGCTTTCTTACAGATTATTGCGATATCATTTTTTGTAATACTAATATCTTTATTATATCAATACTGTTTAGTAATAACCTCTATTCAGCATTATTGCATTTTTTCCCGTCATCGCTAAAGTCCGCTTATCTCCCTGTCTAATTCGATGGAAAATTGCTATCGATCTACCCGCAGTTTAGTTTTTATTGTTAGTAACAGACGAGAGACGGTATCAATTTGAGAATGGGAAAAATATGATTCAGCGTTGAATTGAGTTATCCCTCTGTCCTTAGCGTATTCGGATTTTCCTTTTTTGTAGGATAAATAGAGGGTTTAAGTGCATTAGTGACGCTTTATGCTTTCGTTTATTCCATTTCTAATGGAAAATGTGACAAGAGTAGAGCCAGCCTCAAAACGATGACATCGACAAGAATTCATTTGCGTGTGTAAAATCTATGTTCCTTGTAAAATCTATATCAAAGTATAGCGACAATTAAGTACGCAATGTGTCTACATAAATCGGTGAAGGAAAACATCGTGAGGAAACCGGCCATGTTTTAGAACCAAAAATTTGAAGACATGTGACATCTGTAGACGTATCTGTGATTATGTAGACGCAATGTGTTATACAATTTATAGGTTCGTCGAGCCCTTGTCACGTACCATTATAATTTAGAACTAAACGGCGTGGTACGGGACGGTGGGAAGAGACGTTTAAGAGGCGTTGCCTTGGAAGGTGGGTAGGCCTGTGGTGTGGGACGCAACCTGTGGCGACACTCTTGCGCCATTTCATGTTCCAAGCACCGGGCTGTGCTGGTGCCGCTGCTGCCAATTAATGTAACCTTATCGGTTTTGAGCCGTTTGGGGTCGAAACGGATAAACAAATTAAAAATCCGGAGTCACACTTCGTGTTATGGCATAATTCAAACAGATTACGTGTCTTGTGTGACTCCGGATTGTTAATTTGTCTGTCTGTAAAGGCATGTGTATACCTTTTTAGATGTTTTTTGGGACTTTTATTTTTATTTGTACTATTTTGGGGTTTTAATAATTATATATTATATTTTTGACATGTGCTAATTGAGTCTTTTCATTTGAGACCTAACATGGCATCATTAAATAAAGTTTTTTTTTTAGTTCATTACTTTAAGTCCTCTAGAGGGCGTCACATAGCCTATAACCAGCGGACAATCAAGACGCTTCCAACAATACCTCATTTATCAAATTATGATGAGGAGTTTAAAAGTTATGAGGGAACAGATGAACATACATACACATATACATACATACATACCGGGCAAAATTATTACCTCCGCCGTCGTAGTCGGTTAAAAATATATTGAATTATTTGATTCCAAAGAAATCAAGATATTTTTGCCGATCCCCACATTCATCCGACACCAGTTATAATTAATTTTTTACAATTTCAAGCCACAAACTGAATAAAAGTAAAAATATGAAATTAATAAGTAATTAATTCACGAGGCGACCGGCTTATACAAACTCAATTAACTTAGTAAGGCCCCAAGAAAAATCTGCAGATGACAAGTTCAATTTGCAAGGTGGCGGTAATTAGTGACTTTTAGATTTTTAGTTCTCTAGTTCAAACTTTGAAAGCCAGAGGATTTCATTAATTAAAAGTATTTTAACTTTAATTGTTTTGACGGGTTTTGTTTATCAATTACTAGCGACTCGCTTCTGTTTTGCGCGGTTTTTACATCGACATTTCTTAGTTATAGGTAATTTTAATATTAACTTAATAGACACATAAACCTTACGGAAGAAATTCTCTAAACGCTGGTGAAAACTTCATTAAAATTTGTTGCGTGGTTTAGAAGAATAACGCAGTCATACAGACAAACACGGAAAGCGACTTATATTATGTATTTTCATTGTTGTATTGTCAATTTTATTTATTTTGATTTTTTAAAGGGTACTTATCTGTCCGCCCGTCTGTCTGTCAGCGGGCTGTATCTCATGAACCGTAATAGTTATATACAGTTGAAATTTTAAAAATCGGATATGATATAAAATAATAGTAAGTGTTGTAAGTTTCCAAATACTTATTTATATTTAAATAGGAGGATGACTGAGAAAATTACAAAAAATTAAAAAGTTTAAAAACACTAAGTAGCAGTGCCGATAACGACCAAAATTTAGAGGCTGTAAATAGTTTAAATTGACGCACCGAGAATCGCCACCAGTATCCTATTTACAAAGACTAATATAAAATACCTAATGACAAGTTAGTTTCTCGAAACTGGCAAAATGTTTTATCGTATTCCATAAGGTAGGTAGTAAGGTACCTACATCAAAAACATTTATTTTTGCTAAACCAAAATAAGAACAAAATTGAAAGCAATGTGGGTATTTTTTTCCTCACAAATAGCAACACTGTATTGTGATAAAGTAGGTTATTAGAATTTTTGTTTGATGATCGATTTACGTAAAAAGAATGTATAAAATGTAAGTATTTACTTATGAAATGTAATTTGATCACATTTTGTCTTGTTTTCCTAGTGCTATGACATATCTTCACGCTACAAACTGTCATTTTCAATTATTTTAAATTATTTATTCGCGAGCTGTGTTCGACGGAACGTGACCTTGAGTACTGACGGCTCGCCGAGAGAAGTTAGCCACTATGGCTAAGTTTTAGTTGCCTCACTTTTTGCACTCGTACTAGGTTTCTATGCGATATTATTCTAAGACCGCTAGTATGAACCAAAAATAAAAATTTAAGGGGAGACCCCTTTAATTTTTATTTTTGTTTTTTCATACTTACAACAAACGTATTTCTTTTCGGCGTTTTATGCTGAACATTGTACGGTAGTACGGAACCTTTCGTGTGGGATTCCGTTTCGCACTTGGATTTTTTTCTAGACAACTAGACACTTATAAGCAGTGCAGGAACGTGCGTACATCCACTTAAGAACATTAAGGGCTTAAGGGTAAGGGACACTTTCACGCTAAAACGACTTAACGGATTTGGATGAAACTTGGCATATGGGTAGTCCATTACCAGGGTTAGGGTATAGGATAGTATATATCTCGGCAGTACGCTCCTGTGGGATAATTTTCAACCTCCACGTGGGCAAAGCCGCGGGCAAAAGCTAGTAGAAAATATGTCAAACCGTCGTATTTATTCTTTAGGTAAAAGTTAACTCTCTCCCTCCCTCCTATGAACCACATAAGGTTCAGTATGTTTATTTAACTTGCGACTACTTTCTGGGCAGTAAAAGTGTTAACCAATACATTTATTTTCTTAATTTTTGACATCGCATCGTAGAAACATTTCTACAATCTGTCATTTTGTCTTTCGTTACTTCCGTTCCTACGGTGGTTTCCTTACACTGTTTTCCATCACCGTGAAGCTACGGTTTCGTACAGGAAAACACAAAAACTTTCATAAATAGCGTGCCAGTGACGTCATTCGCGGGTAAATTGTAGACGCTATGTGGCGATCACTGCTCTTGTAAGAAACTTCTTGTTATTACACTTACGATTTGCCAGCGTGTTTCCAGCGAAGCGATTTGTGAAAGAGCTCTTCGCGGGTGGGAAGCGAAGTACCCGCGACTACGCGACGTGTTCTCTGCGTTTTCATAATTTTATACTCTTGCTTGTCTCGCTCTCTCTTGTACCTACACTATTACGAAATCGTGGCAAACCCGTTGCGCTCACGTGACGTGCTCGCTACGCACACACGACGAATACGATAAGCCTCGTGCAGACTGACAAACACACTCGCAAATCGCTAGTGTGATATAGCCCTTAGCGGCATACAACACTCAGGTGCTGAATTGAAACGAATTGAATTGAATTAATTCAGTTCATAATCCTTTGGAACACAACAAAATACTAATGACAAGTCATTACAATCCCTCAAAGTATTTCAAAGATTTGATTACAATTGATCACTCCGATCTTGGTTATAAATCAAAACCAGCGATAGATTCAATAGCCATCAGTCTGTGACAGATGGCTTCATTTCACCAACCTTACTACACTCCATAAATCACTATTAGAACCTTATCACCTACGTAGTAAGGTACACTATTAAAAGAAAGTTAGTTTTCAGTCGGAATGTCGTTTTGTGGTTTGTATGATATGATAGATTCGCTCCAAATGCTTTCGAATTTTCCCGTTTTGGAAATTTCACGGTTTTGTTACTTGTAATTGCAGTTTGGGATAACTTATTTATACGTATATTAATTAATTATTGTTTTCTTGATTGATTAACCTGAACCAAATTCCTTGTCGTTTATTGTTATTCAATAATAACGTTTTTCTATTGGTAAAGAATTTTACCAAAGACCACCAATAAGTGTCTCACCAATGGCTGTCAAAAATATTTTTTTTAACATTATTTTTTTCCTAAATTCCTAAGTTAAGCGACATTTTGCGAAAGAGACAAGTCATTATGAGAAAGACGACCAGTACCTAGATATTATGCAAAGCGGATTTTGCGAAAAAAAAATCAGCTAATTCCTACATTTTGATAAGCGAACATATTAAATGTTGGGAACAGCTGATTTGTTTTTCGCGATTTCAGGTTTGGTCCCGTAGTAAAAGTTGTTCATAATGATGAGTAAAGTCACGTGCTTAAGTATCGGTCATTAATTGCCAGTCACCCTATATATAAAAACCAAAAAGTATCGGTACTAATTTACTTCTGGTTATTATACATCGTCCATGTTAGTTCCCCATACAAAACAACAACACTCCATCATCGTGTTTTCGAGGAGCATTTACATCCTGCTTCGCCTGGAGGTCAAAGAGACAAATAGAGGTGTGCCACGTCTTATTTCCCTGGGGTGCACCTCTCATAAGTTGCCGGCTTACCGCTGTTTACAGTAGAGGTGTCTCTTTCTTACGGAACCACGCGTCTTAGACGCAAGTTAAAATCAATGTAGTTTTGACTCGATGGAGTGTGGAAAATTTCTGAAATGAGATTGTCTTATTGTAAAGAGATTTATCTTCATTCGTTGTAACCGACTTAAAAAAGGAGATTTCTCTTTCGACGGGTTTTTTTTTCATGTATGAAAACCAATTTCTCAGCGATTACTGGGTTGATTAAAAATAATTCATAGTCCACTACCACGGTTCCTCCAAATTTTCTCTAGACTGGTCATTGCACTTTTGGCCATACCAGTACGATGGCGGATTCCCTCAAGGCAGCTGCCCTCATTCGTGATCAAAGACCCAAGGTACATAATATAAACTCACTGACTTTCACATGGCCGTCGAGTATTTATTTAATGAGTATTGATTTGAGCTCGGAAGTAGATGAGCACGGTGTACCACCATTACTTTCGTCCTGTCATGGTTGATCTTGAATCCAAGTTTAACGCTCTCTGAAACAAAACACGAAACACAAATTATAATAATAGCCAATGTGCGCGAAACGAATGTCCGTTTCGCGAATGAATGTTCACTGTGTAACAAACTCTCGCTAACGAATGTTAGTAAAACAAATTCGTGAAGCGAATAAGTACTCGCAGTGAGAGCCATCTTTTAAATCTATACCGAAAAACTAAAATATAACTTATGAACACAACACGATAGGTACCTATTAGTTCGTAACATAGTACCTAATTGATGTTTGCGAACTCCGCCGCTGTCAGAATTTTGCATACTAATATGAGCATCGAGTAACGGACATTATGCAAACTAAATTCAATTATATGCGCGCATTTTAATGTTGCACCATTATTGCCGATCAGTACGAAATATTGTTTTAGACAATGTTTTACAACAAAGAATGTTGTGATTTTATGATAACTAAGTACATTTTCTGCTGTTTGGTATCAAATATACGACTAGACTTCAATTTGACTGAAATAGAAGTGCAAGATTTCAATTAGTTACCCTATTCATCAAAAACATGCAATTAACAAAACTCCAAAACATCGCTATTTGCACATGCCCCGCCATTTTGAATTTCACCTACGTGTTTGGGCGGCCTTTTCATTTTTAGAACACCGATTATTTTGACGTCACGAACGCTTGGGGATCCATTCGTAAATGTTTAATGCAATTTTTAAGAGGTCCTTGAGTTCCGTACGAAGTATTCTGCCATTGTTCAAACATTTTATAGGCGCCATTTGCTTTTTGAATATTTGAATAGCTTAAGAATTCCAGGTTGTACTGTTTGATGTTGTAAGTGTCTGCACCATCGTAAAGTTTCGACTGTGTCTGTGTGCATAATGACGGTAATATTTCATGTGATTGTAATGGACTGTTTTGAGGTTTGAATAAAATATGGAAATAAGGCAGGGAGATTTTCATCAGCATTGAAATTGAAAGACGATTTTTTTACTCTTTTACAAATGACAACTATGAGAGCGAACTTCTTCCAAGAAAACGGATCCGCGGTCAAGGATACTAGTTGACAGGATAACGCATAGACTAGATACATAGACAGAATAACACAATCAGAAAAAAGAAAACACTTCATTTTCGCCAACGGAACCACAGAAGACACGCCCAGACTCCACCAAAGCGGAGACGAACGGAGAGGAGAGGAGATATGTTTTAAACAATCAATAGAATTTCGGTATTCACGCATCTCATCTCAACTCAGCTTCAGTGGATACCATAGAGCAGAAACATTGAAGCGGAGATGTGAGCTGTGCCTCGCCGAGATTGAGCTGGGCGGCAGTACAAAACGGCGATGTGACTGATGTGAGCTGTGCCTCGCAAGCTGGCGACGACGCGCGACGGTGCGAAGCGGAGACGAGAAGAGATGTGAGCGGGGCGTGAAGTGGGCGGTCAGCATCCAAGTTCCACTCTAGCCAGCACACATCTCCGCTCCAGTCTAACCAGTACGCATCTCCGCACAGCTTCGGTGGATACCCTAGCTGGAAAACATCTCTTCTTGTCGCTACTTTGAATATCTCCGCACTTCTCTGCTTTGGTGGAGTCCGGGCCTTAATTCGATTCCTGTCTTGAATAACGAAATGCACAGACAAAATGACGTGGCGTGTTAAATAAATAAATTCAATGGGCAACGGAATTTGAGCAGCCATGATTGATGACGTATTTACAGACGCGCCTCTGATTGGCTGATTTAATTTTCGGAAAGACGTTCCATTCCCGAATATAACGTTGGCATGACGAACATTTTGATTCGTGAATTGAGAGCTCATTAAGATTTTTTTGTTAAGAAAATATGTGAAAAGAATTTCGCTCTTTGAATTTGTGTTTTGTGAGCTAAATTTATTGAATGGTGGGATTTTCGATATTTTTACTGTTGTAATAATTTATATTATTTTGGTGTTTTCTAGTAACCAGCATATTTTCATGTTTTATTTGACCTTAGACGATGGAGAAAACGTAATTATCCATTTTGATTAAACTTTCTTGTAACACTGCTGGGATTATGATCAGTTATCAATACCAAGCTTTCTTGAATCTGATAGTTTGTTGAACTCATCCCTTTATTAGTTTATTGGTAACTCGCACGAATTTACTTGCCCAAAACGCACAACACAACACATAAAAAAAAATCTGAACACGATTCACACGAAGTTAATTTATTCGTAATTTATACGATTTCTGGAGTGGTCGATTCGCCTACAAATAAATTTATTAAGTTATTGATATAGTTATTTCTCTTTTTATAAATCGTCGTCTCACAACACTATTCCAGTTTCCCAAAGAATAAAAAAAACACATTCTTTTGCAGGATTTGAAGGAAAATTTACGAGTTTCTGTCTAAAAGATTCGTATGTTAAAGCGTGGTAGGATTCGAAGCTAAGCCCTCGGCACTCGGCGTTCATTTCACGAAAATAAACAAACATATTGAACGGAGTAATCTACAAACGATCGTGAATCCACCGCTGTGTGGAAACAATGTTTTGAGAGTGCGGCTTTAAAATCAGAGGGATTCGTCAGCGCATCAACCCCAAAATGTTACCGTATATGATAGATTTTTTATAAGTCTATCTTGGATATCACTGACATTGGTGACGAAAAAACCGTAAGGAAACCTGCACCGTAATTGCATATCAAAGTCACCCAAAGAGCAATGGAGAGGGCTATGCTTGGAGTTTCCCGACGTGATCGAATCAGAAATGAAGAGATCCGCAAGAGAACCAAGGTAACCGACATAGCCCGAAGAATTGCCAAACTTAAGTGGCAGTGGGCAGGACATATTGCTCGCAGAACAGATGGCCGATTGGGCCGAAAGGTTCTGGAGTGGCGACCACGTACCGGAAGACGTAGCGTTGGAAGGCCTCCCACAAGATGGACCGATGACCTAGTAAAGGCCGCAGGAATTCGCTGGATGCGGGAAGCACAGAATCGGTCGAAGTGGCGGTGCTTGGGGGAGGCCTATGTCCAGCAGTGGACGTCTTTCGGCTGATATGATGATGATGATGATGAATTGCATAACAGACGAGCAATCAAAATCTGTATCATTTTGACAGTTCAACAACATTCATTGAGTTATTTACGTTGTTGAGCAGACAAATTTTTCGAAAAAAAGAGCAACGGGTTAGCAATTTCCTTCAAAATGATTCAGATTATGATTGATCGTGTGAAATCCCTAATACGCTGGAATGGTAACCATAGATTTTACTAATAAGAGTTGTGTACAATTTTGATGTACAGTAAGGTATATACTATTTTAGATTGAGTGGTTAAAAAATATACTAAGACCTATCAAGTGATAATATCTATGAATTAAAAAGATATAAAGATAGGCACATAGACGCTCATTGCGTTTATTGCGGAGTTTTTCAGGATTTCAGTACTTATGACCGGAATGTTTACAAATCCTTTTGAAGTATCTATTAATGGTCCTTTAAAAATGAAAATTTCTGGAGGCGGAATCAATAAATAATTTTAAAAAAGAGGTGTAAGGGGAAAGTTATAATATAAAGAAAATGCGCACAGCTGATTGATAAATTCAATTTCAGCGGTTTTCAATGTTGTGATTACCTACATGGTGCTCAAAAGTCTGACAACCAGTCTTACCAAAGGGGTGTTTCTCAGTGACTGTGTTGTGACGGTCAGATAATAATGTAAAATACTGGTATTCAGCTGCATCCGGTTAGACCGGAAGCTGACGCCAACAGATAGATGTGAAAAAGCTGAGCATAATGATGATGATGCTTACTTTTGATAAAAGGTATCATTTCTTGCAAACATAGAATAGAAATTGGCTTTTTACAGTCTCATGTTCTTAATCACCAATTTATCCTCAGCTATCTAAAACCGCTGACACGCATCTCTCGTGGCCTCAATTTGACGAGGAAGTTCACTTTGAATCGAGTTAAGTGAGCACCATGCGTTAAGAGCATTAAACTTTTTGTTGCGCCCACAGACGCTGTCAAATTGGGCGTGAACTGCGTAAGGGAAGGGTCATAGAATAAAACTGGTGTAGATGTGACAAGATTTAATTTAAGGTGCCAAATCTAATGCCACGACGCTACTTAAAAACACTTTCAATCACAATTCAAAGGATTTTGAAGGAAATTGCCAACCTATTGATTCATATGTTTGAAAAATTTGTTTGCTTAACAACGTAAATAGCGCAATGATTGTTGTTGAACTGTGAAAATGAAAGACCTTGCGATTGTAGGTGTGTTAATGTGCGCTCGAAAAACCGTTACCGCATGGCAAACTTGGAATAAATGATCAAACTTTGATCAAATACCCAAACAGCCGTGCCTCACATTTGTTCAAACAAGTGTTCAAATAAGTGTTCAAAAATTGTTGCTATGTCTGGCGCCATCATTTAACTTTTTCATCACACCTATTCGAAAAATGACAATTGCCTATAGAGGATAGCGGGAGCAAAATTCAACTTTGCTCCCTAGGGAGTTTGAGGTTTCTCTCTTCTGATTGGTCCACTCCGTGCTTTTGATAGCGTACTGATTTGCGTAGTTAGGTTGGAGGCGCTAGCGAGAAGGTTAATTGTAAAAAAAATGGAGTAAGTAGTTTTTTATTTTTCTCATGGGTAGTGATGAAAAATAGTGTAAATCACTCGGGGACAAAATATTTTGTTCTCGGGCGGCGTATATTGAATTCCTTGCTAATCTCAGGATTCTACGTTAGAATCCTTCGCTTAGCTCTGAATTCAAAATAACGCCCTGGAAGAACATAATATTACTTTGTCCCCTTCTAACACAAATAACTATTCCATCATCGTCATCGCTGATAGAATGTCACTTACTTACCTAAGCTACAGGGGGCCAAGTCTACTAATTTACTATTGGAATTTGGTGATATTTCAGTAAAAAGACGTAAGAATTCTTCAAAATGAAAAATAAACTTTTATTTGTTCAAAACATATCTTTCATGTTTTACAATGACATTTAAAGAGAACACAACAACGCCACCCACGGCCAGAAAACGAAACTTAAAATGCTTTTACAAATATACCTTACTCATGCTGTGTTCATTCATACAGACAAGAAGACACCTTTAAATTTAATTACTCAACACTCCCACTTAAATTTACAAGGTGAAATCATTATTTACTTATTAAAACAATTCAGAAACTTACTTTTAATCTAAGTAATTCTATTACATCCAGAAACCTTACTTTATACAAATCATCTCAATAATGAACTATAACACACATAAGGATCTAAGCACTATTCAATATCTTATCTCTGATACCATTAAACTTGCTTACAGGTAAAGCTTTGGTCAGAAAATCTGCCAGTTGGCATGAACTTTCCACATATTTAATATTAACTATTTTCTTTTCAACATTCTCTCGTATGAAGTTATATTTTATATCAATGTGCTTACTCCTTTTATGATATACTGGATTATTAATTAGTTTAATTGCACTCTGATTATCTACGTTTAATGTAACTGAGTTTTGTGGCTCCCCAATATCATACAAAAATTGTCTAAGCCATAATATTTCTTTTGATGCTTCACTGGCAGCCATGTACTCAGATTCAGTTGTGGATAATGCCATAGTGTTTTGTTTACGACTTGACCAGGTGATGGGACCCCCATTCATTAAAAATATGTAACCCGTATTAGATTTCCTAGTATCTAAGTCACCTGCAAAATCAGAGTCAGAGTAGCCAACTAATTCTAAATTACCTTTATAAACAATAGACATTTCTTTTGTGTCAATCAAGTAGCGCAAGATCCTTTTCACTGCAGTCACATGTGAAGGACCTGGATCGTTAACATATCTACATGCAACATTTACAGCATATGCTATGTCGGGTCTAGATACGGTAGTTAAGAATAACAATGCTCCCACTGCCTCTCTATAAGGGAAATTAATAGGCACATTATTTACATTCTTAGATAAATGTACATTTACATCGGCAGGAGTACTGCTACTTTTAGCATCCGACAAATTAAACTTATCTATTATTGTTTTAATATACTGTTTTTGACTTATACTTATACATCCTTCTGTTTTATTTATTTCCATTCCAACATACGAGTTAAACTTTAAAATCTTTATCTCAAAGTTTTTCTTCAAATCTTCTAATGTTGTTGATAAAACTATTTTACTTTTGGCCAGTAATAATCCATCATCAA
Organism: Conistra vaccinii; assembly: GCA_948150665.1. Lineage (NCBI taxonomy): Eukaryota > Metazoa > Arthropoda > Insecta > Lepidoptera > Noctuidae > Conistra > Conistra vaccinii. Next base: position 20,290,354 of record OX411326.1, read on the forward strand.
CATAAAGAATTAATATAACTTTGATATCATTAAAATATCCCACAAATACACAGTTATCTGATGGACAAGCTTTAAACCCATAAGTAGTCAAAAATGAACAAAACTTCTTATTCCAACACCTAGAAGATTGTTTGAGTCCATATATAGATTTAATTAACTTACATACTTTTGAAGGCTTGGCTTCTACTCCCTCTGGCACCTCCATGTATAGCTCCTCAGATAGCTCACCATACAAAAAGGCTGTCTTCACATCAAACTGCTCTATTTGCAGGTCATCTCTCGCGGCTATACTAAGTAATAACCGGATGGAGTCATACCTGCTGGTGGGGGAAAAAGTCTCATTATAGTCCAAACCTTTTACTTGGGTAAAACCTCGGGCACATAGTCTTGCTTTGAATCTATCAATTTCTCCACTTATATTCTTCTTTGTGCTAAACACCCATTTAGAAGTAATAGGCTTCTTCTCAGTTCTATCAGTTATTATCCAAGTATTGTTATTTTCATGTGATTGAAGCTCTTCAGCTATAGCTTTCTTCCATTGATGACAATTGACACTATTTATCGCCTCTTCATAAGTATTGGGTATTTCTATTTCAGTTAAATTAACTTCCAAATTATTATTTCGTCGAGGGCGTAATGAAATACTTCTCTGTTCTTCTTCCTCTAAACGAATACCTCTTGGAGGACGATAGGTGTCATCTGTGTCTTCAGTACTCTTCATACTTTCTTCATCAGAAGAGATTTCTCGAGGAACATTATATTGGCCCTGAACCTCAGTTTGTGGGGATAGTGATACTGACTGTTCTTTTTCTTCTTTATCTAACTTCATTACAGTATAATTTTGTCTTTCTTCTAGTATACTGCATTCTTCAAATTTCACATCCCGTGATATTGTAATTTTTCTTTTATTCTGATCATACATTCGGTAATTCTTATGTTCATACCCAACCAACAACATCTTCACACTTTTCTTATCCAATTTCTTCCTCTTTTCTTTTGGTAGGTGTACATATCCAATGGAACCAAATATTCTTATATGTTGAAGGTTAGGTTTTACTCCATACCAGAGTTCAAATGGTGTGACATTTCCCGTTTGACTTGACGTATTTCTATTTAATATATATACTGCACAATTGACAGCTTCTGCCCACAAGTTTAAGGGAATGTCTTTCGCATATAACATTGTTCTTGCACTCTCCATGATAGTACGTAATTCTCTTTCTGCCCTCCCATTTTGTTGTGGGGTATATGGGGCCGTACGCTCATGAGTTATTCCATTACCTTCTAAAAATGTCTTAAATTCTTGGTTTACATACTCAGAACCGTTATCTGTATGAAGAATATTCACATCATGTTGAAATTTATTTTTCACAATTGCATTGTACTTTATGAAATAGTTTAATACTTCGCTCTTATATCTCATAAAGTAAACATGACGATAACTTGTTGCTCCATCTTTAAATAACACAAAGTACTTCATACCTGATACAGAAGGTTCTTCAATAGGGCCACATACATCGCTGTACACAATTTCACCAGGTTGTGACGGGCCTCTAGTTGATTTCAAAAAGGGAAATCGTGCTTGCTTACCATATTGGCATGCTTCACAAATAAAATTCTCATTCCCACTCAGTGTAACTGGAATTGCACCACTCAAACTCATATTTTTAATTTCTTTTATATTCAAATGTCCTAATCTCTCATGCCAAACTTTAATATCAGTTTGTACAATGTTACAATTTTCTTGTTTAATTGTTTTTATTTCCAACTCATATAAATTGTTTTCTGTTAATTGTGCACACATTACGATTATGTTATTCTTCATTATCATTGCTTTTTCGTTATTTTTCACTATGACATAACCTTTTCTAGTGGCAGCTCCTTCAGAAAACAGGTTTCTTCGTAAGTCTGGTACATACAGGACATTCTCTAGTCTACATTGCTCCCATCTTCCTTTCACAAGTTTATTTATTAAAATGGTACCTTCACCACATACCTTAATATTTTGTTTATTCCCTAATTTAACCACTTTATTTATGCCAAAGCCTTGAGACTCATTCAATTCATAGAAATAGTCATGTCTGAATGACATATGCATTGATGCTCCACTATCTAATATCCAAGCTTCTTCACCATGTTCAGATAAAAAATATCCTTCCGCACTGAATGCTAACATATTGTGAGGCTTCTGATTTTTATAGTATGTTTTCTTCGGCATTCTGCAGTCCTTAGCAAAATGTCCTCTTTTATTGCAATTGTAGCATACAAATCTATGATTCGAATTTCTTTGATCATTTAAGCTATTCGGATTATTTCCATTTCTTGGTTTGGAATATCCTTTCGTGGTTACTAACGCAGTCTCATTACCAGTTGTATCATTGGCAAGGCTAGCTTCTTCATCAACTAAGCGTGATGTGAGATTTTGTATAGTTTGACTAGTTTCATCAAGTGACAACCAAGCTTGTCTAAGCGAACGATATGTTGATGGTAGAGTGCTTAGAATCTTGGTCATTATTGCTGTGTCACTGATTTTCTCGCCAGTTTCTCGCAGTTGCTTTGCCAAACTTTCCACTTTGGACACATGTTGTCCCATTGTATCACTAGTACAATAAGAATACTGGTAAAACTTCTCATGAATCATCATTTTGTTATATTCAGACTTATGTTCATAGATAGCTTCTAATTTTCCCATGACCTCTTTCGCAGTCTCGCAGTTTTCTATCAATGATATCTGGTTCAAATCCATTGACGACGTCAAGATGAACATGGCCATGCCATCATCTTTATTCCATTGCACTTGCGAACTGGCTTCGATGGGTCTTACCATATCTATGTTTAACCCTTTTGCTCTTAATGCACATTTTACTTGAAACTTCCACTGCTTAAAGTTTCTGCCATCGAATTTTTCAATTTTCATCGCATTGGAAACCTCCATATTGTCGGCAAATTTTACACCGGTAACTATCTTGCTCTTTACGCTACTTTATACTGAAATTATCAATTACCGCAATGCCTGGGCGCATAACCTATTGGAATTTGGTGATATTTCAGTAAAAAGACGTAAGAATTCTTCAAAATGAAAAATAAACTTTTATTTGTTCAAAACATATCTTTCATGTTTTACAATGACATTTAAAGAGAACACAACAACGCCACCCACGGCCAGAAAACGAAACTTAAAATGCTTTTACAAATATACCTTACTCATGCTGTGTTCATTCATACAGACAAGAAGACACCTTTAAATTTAATTACTCAACATTTACAAACGTCACAATGGTCTCTCGATGGTGAGTTTTTGACAGATTTTGTATGGCAAATCTGTCAAAAACTAACAATGGAGAGACCATTGTGACGTTTGTAAATTAGTAGACTTGGCCCCCAGGTCTACAGATTTGCGCGATTTTTGACGATCATTATGTCGCTCGATATGCTGTGTTTGGCGATCAGTACGATCTGACAGCTTTTTACAGATTTGCTCGATTTTATCAATCGTTACTGTTGCCTGTTATCCAACCATCGATAAATGTGAAGGTTTTAGAAATAACATTGCAGTATGTTAACTATACATACATAAACTTACGCCTTCTTCATATGGGGGTAGGCAGAAACTACAGAACGTCATCTGCAACGATCCTTACATACTTTTTTTGCATCTTTTACGTTCATACATCTAGTCATACACGCACGCCGGTTGCGAGTACTACACACCTGTCCTTTCTGAAGAACATCAAAAATAATGTCACTTTAAAGTCCTTCTAGGGTGTCCCCCTCCCCCGACTTTTTCACTCTCATCTCTTTTGTTAGTCGATCTTCACTCAGAATCTTAAGCACATTGAAACAAAATGCCACATCTGTCTACTTAATCTCGTACCTACTAAAGTGGAAAATAATAAAAAAGATTCAGAATAAATAAGTTTGCAACCTTTATAGCTTCGAAACGTTTCACGGGAGCCATTACTTTGTATCTTCAGATGTCGTGAGGATGTGAAATCTTTTGAATTATATGTACGCGTGTGAAAGTCACTTTCTTTTTGATAAATAAAATACACGGAATTTGTTAAGTAATGACGAAGTAATGCTCAGGAAGGAATAATGACAGAGAATATTATAGAGCAGTTTATGCTTTTATGGATGAAAAAAATTATACATAGATTCAGCGACATTAGTCACGGAAAATATAACAAGCATGCACATACTTAGCATCACTAGCAAACAACCCAACTCGGAACCACGTTCACTTGGGACTGGGACCTTGAAATGAATACAAATCCTAAAAAATGCAATGAAAGACAGATTTGCCAAAAGCGGCACAAGGCGTTTTAACTTTATTTTGTAAAAAATCATGTTACAAAAAACTTAATTTTTTGTTGTCTTGTGATTTTAACCCTAGCTCTAAACCTTGTCAGAATGGCCCCCCCAAAATGAAATCCTGGATCTTCCCCTGCCACCTACTGGGCTCAATCAATATAAAACATCGAAGAAGAGTACCTACTATCCACACGAAAAGAAGAAGTATTTATAATCTTATACATCCTTATTTTCTTACATTTGTTCAAATTCAATATCAAGTAAAACATGCACCTTTTCCACTGTAACTTCTGTTGTGAGATATTTACGAGTACAAGCGTTGCTTAATTAAATTCTACAACAATTTGCTTTAGAAATGCTTTATTTTAATTGTGTATCTTACCACAATTTGTAAGTCTGTAGGTATAATAGATCAGAGTTTTTTTTTGTTGTTAATGTGATATTATCAAGGAATTATCAGTGAAGAAAAACATCCTGAAGAAACTGGTAGCGTCGGGCAAAGTGTTATTGGGTTTTTATATCCGGAATTTCTCAGTAGCAGCCCGGAGTCTGGATTCGTGCCCGGTTGATGGCAATAGGCTCGCCCCCTATTACATGCGACTTAAACACAACTGGCGAAATGTGGGTGTACCTGCTACAAGTACACTTCTGCCCAACCCGAAGGGGAAACAAGGCGTGATGTTATGTTATGTTACTCATCCGATTCCAAAAATTCTATTACATTAAATATTTTATATTAAAACAAGAAATTTCACGCGGACGAAGTTAGTGTTAGTTAGTGATAAATCTGAAATCACCAATCCACCTTGAGCAAGCGTCAGGAGGCGAAATCTGTTCCTCAACACTTGAAATTTTTATCGGCTACCGAAGAATGCTATACCCAGGACCCAGATGGTGTTCACATCATCATCATCATCATCATCATCATCAGCCTATTAATGTTCCCACTGCTGGGACACAGGCCTCCTCTCGGTGAGAGGGAGTGGGCCGTAATCCACCACGCGGGCCCAGTGCGGGTTGGTAGATGTCACATGTCTTCGAATTTTTTAGTTCTAAGACATGCCGGTTTCCTCACGATGTTTTCCTTCACCGTTTTTGAGAGCAGTGGTGATGAAATTATTTACACAAAATAAAGCGCCTGCTTGGGTTCGAACCCACGACCTTCAACTCGTAAGTCGGGGCCGATACCACTGGGCCACCACTGCTCTCACACAGAAACAAGTTGGTTGTGTAGGTGTTCACATAGAAACAAGTTATTAATACGTAAACTATTTATGATTTTGGAAGAGCAGTCTCCTAACACACTTGCTTGTAGGTAGCATCGTAGTCCCTAGCTGTAGTACTGTCAGGTAAATTAATTGTTAAGCTTTACATCCTGAGTCATACAACAGTGGGCCATACAACTGCCAAGGAATGAGAATTTGCAAAAATAAAAACCCTAACTTTTACCAAAGAAAAATGCTAGAAAAAGGTTTTTCTGTCTTCATCACGAGATATAAATTAATAAATAAAATATAAATATAAATGCACAAAACATACCTAAACTAGTACCTTGTAAAATATTCTACTGGCTGCTGAGGCTGTTTTGATTGGCAAACTACGTTTCTTTTCCGAGTGGGCCCAGAAATGTCAAAAAGCGCTGCACTTTTTACAGAGACGCAAATAAAACACGGCGCTAACGAGCGTGATTGGGTTGCTTCGACGAACCTCCTGACTTTCGATGTTCGAATGACAAAATTTTAACAAAAAGAGAGATGCAAACGTTGCCTACCATGGAATTAGTATGTACTAATAGTGCCACAAACTGAGAATGCCAGTGGTACACTTGGAAAATTGCATTGAAAAGACGGTACCTAGCGTTAGTTCCGAATTTGGCCACGTCGCAAAAGATCCTCAATCAATAAAACCCAATGCTTCAAATTGTGGATATCTTTTTGATTTATGTGACCATTAGCAAACAAATTACGAAATAACAATTGTTATTCTCCTAAAAACAATATAAGTAGATAAGAAAGCGCGGATGTTATAACACTAGCTTTTGACCGCGGTTTCGCCTGCGCATGTCGCAAGTCGCATAAATCCCACGGGAATGTACTACCGGGTTTAAAGTATCCATTATGTTAATTGAGTTTATAAACTATCTGTGTGCCAAATTTAATTCAAATCCGTTCAGTAGTTTTTGCGTGAAAGAGTCCATCAAACCATCCATCCACACAAGCTTTCGCGTTTTTATTAAGTAGTCTAGTAGAATTGTCTGGATCCATTGATTGTACCTACTCATCTTTCATAGAACAGTACAATTAATGAAATCACATAGATAATTATGGTGAATCACTACGGCAATCAGGCCCGTACAAAATTCACATCCATACAGTTTTCAAGAGTACTGTTTGATTTGACAAATTGCATCCTTTGTTGGCCCCAAACTGTCGATAACCCCTGCTTTTTGTACTGAGGTCCGTTAAACGTTCCTTTTCTTACCAAAAACTTCAACGATTCGTGTTTTTGTTGGGCACATTTTTGGGAAGAATCTCGCTAGTTGAAATCCTTTTCAAACGTCAAGTTTGATAATTTTTGAGGTTGGATTGTAGAATTCAATTCTGTTTCAATCGTGTCAAGTTTGATTGGCAACTTGGCAGTGGCATTCAATCGTGTCAATTTTGATAGGCAACTAGGCAGTGGCATTCAATCGTGTCAATTTTGATAGGCAACTTGGCAGTGACATTCAATCGTGTCAATTTTGATAGGCAACTTGGCAGTGGCATTCAAACGTGTCAATTTTGATAGGCAACTTAGCAGTGACAGTCAAGTAAATTAATTATTTACCATTTGTGTCACATTCGAACTTAAAAATCTCATCTTATTTTTCCCACCAAAAACCCAAATCGCCCACAATAATAATAGAAACGTTAGCAATAATCTAGTATTTACAGTGGTAATAACGCTAAATGTCGGGGCAAGTTGTGTACGTAATTAAATTCAATGTGCGCCTCTATGGACCCGATGCCAATTATAATAGTTTTGGTAGTTCCTAACTAGACGCGTTTTCTGTGATTGCTTGGTTCTCGATACGGTCAACGCGTTAGACCAAAAGTTGCTCAAGTTTAGGTTCACTCCGAGATATTAATTCATAAGAAAATTGTATTTAGAATTTTAGACCAACGACGCAGTCATGTTTTAATTCGGTAGTAGGTAAAACATTCGAAAAACTGCATTTCCTTGTTTGTTTGTTAATTAAATAAATAAAATAGACTCTTCAAGTTCCCTATTAGAAGAGAATATTACAAAACTACAAAACTGAACTAAGCCACTACAATTCTGCACAAAGACAAGGTGTTCCGTTTATTTCCACAGAGATTCGTCGCTTGCATACCGGCAGATCTAAGTGGATTGTCGGGTTGCTGCAACAGCTAATGGGAAATATAAGATGCTTTGTAGTACCTCGGTACTAATAAAGTTATTATTGTTGTTTGTGAATATTAGTAGAGATGTACATAGAATGTCCTGGTAATATCGGTTTCATGCATATTTACGAGCGTGTTTATAGTTTCTCCTTTTACTTTATTTTCTTTTAATGCTTGTAATAGACAAGAAACGACTAATATTTCGTTACCATTCTTTTTTTCGTTTTCATTCATTTCATTTGGCGAAAGCCTTCGACACGATTTCGATAGAACTCCTTCTAAAGAAACTGGAAGCCGCAGGCATACGTGGCACTCCCCTGGATTGGTTTAGAAGCTACCTGTCTAATAGAAGGCAATTTGTCAAGCTTGGTGATCTTTCTAGCAGTCTCCTCTCCATCGGCTTTGGAATCCCGCAGGGCAGCTCACTCGGTCCAACACTTTTCTTACTCTACATAAACGATATCTTAAACCTTTCTCTCACCAATGCTGAATTAATAGCATACGCAGATGACACGGCGATCATATTTCATGGCGAGTCTTGGGACCAGGTCTACAGGTGTGCGGAGGAGGGACTGCGGATAGTGGCTAAGACTCTAGATAAAAACCTGCTGACCTTAAACGTTAAAAAAACAAAGTTTATAACATTCTTCAAATCCAAGGCATCCAGACCCCCCCAACACTTTAGTCTCACATTTCATACTTGCTACGATAGCCTTAACCCCCAATCCGCAAACTGTTCATGTGCCGTAATCGACCGTGTCCACTCCATGAGATATTTAGGAGTTACCTTAGACGAGAACTTATCTTTTAAACATCATATACACGCACTTTCCGGCCGAGTAAGAAAACTGATTTATATAATGAAAAAACTACGCGACTGTACACCCACCCCCATACTCCGCACTGTTTATCTTGGTCTTTGCCAGTCTGTCCTCCAATATGGAATCTCTGTCTGGGGTGGTGCTGGTAAAACAGCAATTATTGAAGTCGAAAGAGCACAAAGAGCTGTCATTAAAGTAATGCTTAGGAAGCCATTTTTGTATCCAACCAACAAACTCTACAGTGACTTTCCGGTACTCCGTGTCCGACAGCTTTTTATCCTCAACGCAACATTTCACATGCATAGAAAATTTAAATTCAGGACAGATTATCAAGAAATAATGTCAAAGCGCACAATCAGGATTCCCATTCCCCAAGTCAAATCCCTTATGGCAAGACGTTCCTCGGACTACTTATTTCCGCGCATTTACAACAAAGTCGTAAAGTGCTGCAACATAAAAGACCTCAAAATGTCCCTTTGCAAAAAGGTAATAAAGAAATGGCTTTTTACACTCTCCTACGATGAAACAGAAAACATTATTTATACGTAGATAAATTATAAGCAACATCATGCAGATTAAGTGTGTCTACTCCTAAGCTCACGTTCACATCACACACACCCAAACCCAAACACACACTCTCTAACACATACTCACACACTCTACATAATATTATCTACTAATTTTGATTGATTTCATTTTAATTGATTAGATTTTTGTTAATTTATAATTTATATTTTGTTTCAATGTTGTTACTATTTTCTTGATCTCATACTGATTATTTTATCTGGCTCCGATTGATCTCACGCTGATGTTTAATTGATTGTTTAGTTTTATTTTAGTTTATGTTTACTGGTTATGCAATAATCACTGTGTACTATCCATAGCTCTGAAAAATGTCGCAAGTCCGACCCCCAAGATACAGACAAATGCCTAGTTTGGGGGTCACTGTCCAATCTGTTCTTGTACAACCATTATGAATATTAATAAATAATTTGAATTTGAATTTGAATTTGAATTCTTGTAATAGGCCCAGACTAACATAGTGAAATCAGTGCAGTTAATTGTTTAGCAAGATTGGCCGCCCTCTGATCTCTGATCTTGATCCGTATATTCAAAACACAACTGCGATTCTTTGACATTTCTTTGAAATTACTATAACATGGTAAATTGACGTAGTATGTCAATTTGATTACAGAGGTGTACGGTTACACTGCCACATATGAACTACACATCAAAGACATGACGTCACACAAATCCTGCAACTCGCAATTAGAGTTTACCGCACAAACAACATTGATAAGACTATCCGAAATCAACTTAGCCACAACCCGGCGCTGTACCACATCCGACTCACTGGATGACGACGCAGCGCCACCCCGAGTCACTGGGGAATCACCGCAGACAGTTCCGACTCACCGCGAACTATGCGGCAACCGGTTCCAACTCACTCGAACCTCAGCTGGCACTGTGAAGCATCGCAAGATCCAAGACTCAGCCCACTATCGACCTCCGGTCTCCGGAGGGGAGTGATGTAGCGGTTACACCGCCACATACGAACTACGCATCAAAGACATGACGTCACACAAATCGTGCAAATTGCAATTAGAGTTTACCGCGCAAACGACATAGATAAGACTATCCGTAATCAACTTAGTTGCCCGCCAGACAAAGAAAGAAAGAAAATAAATTTATTTCACACAGGTTAAGGCACAAAATATTCACACAAGAACAAAAATAAACATAGAAAGCTTAAAACAGTATTGTGTACATAACACCCGTCTGGTCGGAGGATCCTCCCTTTCCTACGGTGGATGAGTGAACTTTACACCCTGTTGTGACTGGTGGGCAACTGCACGACGATATCGACGATATGATGTCGGGACGTTGTATATGCTAGTCACGTGGTAAACTCCGCTTGCGCGATGCAGGATTTTGCGTGACGTCAATGTGATGCATAGTTCGTATGTGACGCTGTAGATGATTAGGTATGGCAATTTTTTTAGCTCTGTCGGCATTCGATCACGTAGGAAAACTTAGCCCTCTCCATTGCCCTTTGGGTGACTTTCAGCTTTCTAATGAGGCCCATTGTGAGCGACCGCCTTAGTCACCAATCGTTAAAGAGTATCAAAGCCCAATAACTATACCAGGAGCATCCACAAGTAAAGTCAGAAGGGAGGGCCAGTGGAACGTGCGTCACAAAGTTCAGCGAGATCCCCAGGTGCGACGGTTATTAATAAACTGCCCCACGGACAAACCTGTCAGTTAATGCTATTAACTAAATGTTTGAACTGTTAAATTAATTAATGCGCCAACTATTCGATTGTAGTTAACTCGACTTGTGCATTCGATTCCCTGATCGAATTTCGTTTACGATGTTTTGCGTCGAGCTTGAATTAGAGGACGGAAAAATGAGAAAAATATTTATCTTAGGGCGAATTTTGCTAATGAAACTGAACGCGATCAGCGCATCTAAACTGCGTTCAAGAGCTGGTAACTTCAATGTTCCACAACAATGATGACAATGACAGCTCTTGAACACGGTTTAGATAATGGTGTTGATCGCGGTCAGTTTACTTGGTGAAATTTTCCCTTATGCTTCTTTTTTCAGACTATTGGTAACTCACACGAATTTACTCGCCCGAAACGGTCGAATCGACCCATTTAAATAGTATTATTGTTTCTTGAGGCGATTCGCACGAATTCAATTTATTTGTGGGCGAATTGACAAATCCAGAAATAAGTAGGTACCTATTAGGCAATTGCCACATTTTGAATTTTATGCAGTGAAGTTAGTGTACTTTTTCCTTAATTTTACTCATGCGAACTGAAACTCAATAACCCTATAATTTATAGAAACTTAGTCCAGTACTTACCACAATTACGCAACACACTTCCAATCAAATCACAATCCGAAGGATTTTGAAGGAATTCCTTATCAATTGCTTCATAACGTTCGAAAAATTTGTCTGATGCTCAACAACGTAATAAATAATTAACGCAATGAATGTTGATAATTTATCAAAATTAAAGGCATTTAGCCATTATTAGTGTGCTACGCATGCAAATAATTTATTTTGTATTCTGTAGAGGTCCTACATGAGGCTTTACTTGCCCCTAAAGAATGAATCCCGTACAACAAAACAAAATTATAAAGCCGGAAGAGGAGGAAATGTGATGTCAAGTTATGGTGTTTCCTGAATAGATAATTCCTGCTATCACAAGCTGAACACCACAAAGATAAGCCAAAAAAAAAAAACAATTTTTTCAATTACAACTCGTTTTTCAGCAAAAATAGCGAACGTGAAACACGAAAAAACAGTTTAAACCTTATCTCCTTGTTTACCGTTTCATTTTTACGAGAACTCGTAAAGTTAATACCACCTTTTGTCCCAACCCTCTCGCTGCAAAAAGTTTCTTTAGCCCAACCCTAAACCGCCGTGTTTTGTTGTGGTATAATGCAGAGTATGACACAACTTAGAAGTTACATCGGTAAAATTCGCCAAACTATAATTTCCAAGCTGGTGAGGCAGAATCTGAGGGCAAGATACAAGACCGCGTTTTGACTTTACTTTGCTAAGTAGGTAAAACTATTTTGTCTTTGTTCATAATCGAACAGTAACAAACAGTAAAAAAAAACTGCACGGGCACGGGCTAATTACGGCTGTTCAATAATTTACGTAGAATAATGTTAATATTTGTATGGAACGCTTACTTAGTACAATCAAAGCGTTATATAATGAATCTTGCCTAGACTTGGAAGCTGATTCTGATTCGAAAATTTGTGATTGCTGTATTGCTGAAACATAGATTTGGATACAACCTTTGGATAAACTTTAACTATATCCATAGTTACAGTTTGACCATGACCATGCTTTTATTTCATAGAATTTCAAAGTAGACAAGTGTTAATGAGGTGCTGTTGGCGGTACATCGATGCAACCTCTAACCTGTGTCGTACTGTATAGGGATGTATAGTTTTTTTATTTGTCCTTTTTATAGTGTTTTGGTCTGAGATCAGATGGTCGAGATAAATGGTCAAAGGTTTGTTAGGGGGTGGAGTGTAGGTGTATTGTTACTTCCTAAAGGTGCCTACACACTAGACACCACCCACTGCCACACTGGTGGCTGGGACAGTCTGGATGCGGAAGGCGGAGGACAGGGTGTTGTGGCCAAGCCTGGGAGATGTCCAGCAGTGGACTGCGATAGGGTGAGTTGATTGAAAGATGCTTACAGATTTGCTCGATTTTTGTCGATCGTTATTGTGGCTCGATAGGCAGTTTTACGATCAATAAAACCTGTCAGCTTCTTTATCGATCGTTACTGTCTGCCTGTTAAGGATCGATGAATATCAAGGTTAAAATCGATCATCACATGTTGATTTACCTATCGACAAAAACGATCCAGAGTGATGTGATGGTAATCCACTAAAAATACGATGTCGATTATCTGTTACTTACTAATTTACTAGATTTGATTGATCACACGCGTAGATCGCGGCCAAAATCGAGCACATCTGTGTAGGCACCTTAAGTAAATGTTTAGATGTAGGAAAGTGATTCACGGAGCGACGTCATTTTGCAAGAATATAGGTAGATACGCGATGCCTTTTGATACTTCCATTGAGTCAAAGTTCGAAGTTATTCCCCTTTTACATAAAATTGACTTTTTGCTTTTGTCGGTGATCATTTTGTTTGAAACAATTGTTAATTTTAACTAGCAACCCGAACTTGTCTCGTAAGGGTGCAATGGCGACATTTAGAGATATCTAGAACGCTTGTAATCCCCGAAAGGCTAGGCAGAGGTGTTCCTAGACTACACCCACATTTCGCCAGTTATGTTTAAGTCCCATGTATTAGGAGAACAGGAGGAACAAAGGTAACGACCGCGACTTACGAGTTGTAGGTTGTATGGTCGATCCCAAGCATGCACTTTACTTTGTGTAAATAATCTCATCACCACTGCTCTCTAAACGGTGAAGGAAAACATCGTGAGGGAATCAGCATGTCCTAGAACCAACAATTCGAAGACATATGATATCTACCAACCCGCACTGAGCCCGCGTTGTAGACAGCCCACTCCCTCTCAAAGAGAGGAGGTCTGTGTCCCAACAGTGGAAACATTATAGGGTAATTATGAGGCGTTTAGAATTGTAAGATTTGTTTTATACTATGTAAGTAAATATTAGGAAATTGCGTAGCAGCCGTTCATTTGAAAACGAAATTTGCCTCTACAGACAATCCTAAGAGCTCATGCAAATAGTAGGTACTATAATAATAATATGTATTGATCCAATGTTTTTGTAGTATAAACAGCTGTTTATCAAGTTCAAGTAATTTAATAACATGACGTTAATATCCATTCGTAGAATTGTTATCTCTACATAATTAATATGCAAATTAACATAATTGGTCATGCTTCATAAAATTATGCCGATAAGTGAACGACAGTAACAGACACACTTAAAATGTTCACGTGTATGTATTTTTAAAAACAATAAACAAATATTTTGACAGAATGTTTAGATAATTAATAGTTGACTTCGTAATTACTTTACCATTTTTGACAACAATAGGGATGATGACTGTGTAAAAAAATAAAAATATTAGACAAGTATTTTTGTTGCATCATATTAATAAAAAATTACTTAGATAGAACGCATTTAAGTTGAGGAGTGGGGGTCGCTACGTCACAAATGAGTATAAAATCTACATACTCGTGACGTCATGGCAAATTTAACTTAATGTGTCGCCGGCATCTTTTGAATACGAAAAAAAATTAAAAATATTTCAATATTTTTAATAATCTAACTGACGGACAAAAAAAGAATTTTTAGTTATTAACCCTAACTTCAATAAAGTTGGAAAGTTGAAATTATCTGTCGTATAAATAAGGTACCGTACCCTAATTGCGTTACTCACGATCAATCAGAATCTGAATCATTTAGAAACAGATTGCTTTGCCATTGCTTGATAATGTTCGAAAAAAAAATTCGCTCAACAACATAAATAACGCAATGAATGTTGTTGAACCGTCAAAATGAAACAAATTAGTCGTAATCGTTAACGAAATTAGAAATGTGTAATGTACTCGTAATTATAAGACGTGCAAAAAACATTCAACATTAGGGTGATAATTTGAAAACAATTTTTGAAGAAAAACAACATAGCATAATAGTTTGATTAAATAAAACTATATTGTTTTCAGTCCTGGGGAAAAATAATTTAGTTCCGGCAAATCAACACTTAGTTTATATTTGAAGTCTTGTATATTATCTACAAGTATATAAAGCAAAAAAATAAAAATAAAGGGAGAGCACATTGGGCATAAAAAATTCGTGCGCATCGCTGTCAGCGAGAAAAGTACCCAAAACGCTGGCAGTGTTGCCACGTTGGATGGGAATGCAAATTTTTGGCCTTAGTCCTTACAATAAACTACAATTAATTTTTAGAGAAAATCCATAGTTACAACAATATAAAAGTACAATAACTTAGAAGATGCAAAAAATATATTTTGTAATTTATTCTGGATTTGAGTTAAAAGTAAAATGTTATGTAATTTAAGTCTAAACGGCTACTTTCCTGTATTTTTTACTATAACCAAGCAAAAACCTATAGAAATATAAAAAAAAACAGTTTTTGTTTTCTGACAAAAATAAAACACATTAAATAAAATAAATAAAACACACAGCCATTTACGGTCAGACTCCTTTTAAACTAACATACTCGGACATCGAACTCACAGCAGCAGCTGTTAAGATGACAAACAATATTAATTATTCACGCGTAAGTATGTGAAACGGGAAATAACTTTTTTTGCAACATACAAAGCACAAACGTGTCCATTTTCCTCATAGCCAGTTCTTCCCCTCAGCATTGAACTTAGTATAAATAAGGTATGATGCTTCGATTATCATCAGTTCCTAGTGAATCTTTGTTGCAAGAAGTCAATCTGTGATAATGAAGACTGTGTTCGTGTTTTTGGCTGTGGCTTGCAGTGTCATGATGGTACAGGGACAGGGCATCCCTACTGGTACGTATTTTTAACGTCCTTTCATGTATATGCGCCTTAGGGACGAGCTCGTGTCGGTTCGTAGATAGGTGACCATTCATTAAATATCGAGACCTGTACATATGTGCCACATAAAGCCATTGGTCCTGTCATTCGTAGATCTTTGACAGTCGTTACGTGTAGTCAGAATCCAAAAGTCAACCAGTCTTACCAGAGGCCTCAATTCGAACAAATTATAATTAGTCTTGAAAAAAGATCTTATATAGATGGCAGCATAGGTAACAATTATGAAATTAACAGTCGCTACAAAGCGATAAACGGAAGATTTTGGCTGAAGTAAGTTACACCGCGCGGCACTTTGCGGCAAATTTGAAGGCGCTTACCTGTGCTTCATGTAAAACCCGAAATTCATAGACGAAAAATCAAACGCTCAACTTTACAACTTCACTCAACATCTATGTATCCTTCGCCCATATATGTATTTTAAAGGTCATAAATACCTGACATTATCTTATTTTGACTGCCCCTTTGGTCTAGTGGTCGCTAGCGCTACTGATAAGCATGGGATCCTGGTTTCGAGTCCCAGGTCGGGCAGAAACTCATTGGGTTTTTCTATCTGAAATTTCTCAGTAGTAGCCCGGAATCTGGATTTGTATCCGTTTGATAGCAATAGGCTCGCCAAAAACAAAACTGGCAAAATCTACTGTACGTTCACCTCTGCCTAACTCCTCGGGGAAAACAGGCGTGACGCTATGTTATTAAATTTCTTTCTTTCTTTTTAGCCCAATGCCCTGCCGGCGAGCACTCGGTCCTCTACTGCCCGCAGAAGGCTGAGCCATCCTGTGATAACCCGACAGTGCACGAGCTCGGCAGACTCTCAGCTTGTGACACACCACAGTGCTTCTGCAATACTCCTACCATCAGGAACACCAAGACTGGCAAATGTGTTAAGCCTAAGGATTGTTAAATAGAATAAAATTGTTTTTTTTTTATTTGATATGTTTATTTTTTGCACACATTACAGTTAGGTAGCATCTGCAGCAGCAGCAGTGTTCTTTTGTCTCTAACCTCTTGCTTAAACCAAGGTATAAAGATGTATTCTATTGTTCTAGTTTAACGGTTACTAACTGCGCCCCGCAGCTTCACCCGCATAAGTTGAAATCCTGTGGAAACATAGGGATTCAATTATCGTATGTCCTGACCAAGGTCATGGTCTACCCATGCGCCAAATTTCATCCAAATCTGTTAGGCCGTTTTAGCGTGAAAGTGTAATTAACAAACAAACTCACTTTCGCATTTCTAGTAATAGTTAGGATTGATCTATAAACGTCACGAAATACTTCATCACAGAACACCTTTATTTATACCTATAAACCACCACAATAAGGGGCAGGGGATTCACTTCGACAAACACGGTTTTCCTTATACCTCTTATAAAATTTCATCAATATAAAACATGGAAAGACATTACACTGCTGTCAAACTCATTACAGGCGTTCTGGGGAGATGATAACATTGCTTTAATTTTTGACACCTAGCCCTGGTTTAAGCGCTATCTACACATTTCCGGGTACCCGGCCCTGCCGTGTTCCATTAGGGACGGGGAAAAAATCGGTGACGTACAATTTCTACGAACTTGTTCACTTATCTCCGTGTCAGGCGCATCCGGATCGTCAGTGTCCAGGAGCACGCTCGGACGCACGGACGCTCTGACAGTGCTCTCCGATTTTTATCTACCTAGATTTAAGATTATCTTAAATCTCTTTGGTTGACGACAACATGAACACAGAAAGGTTGATAGAACTTGTACGACAGAATAATATTCTTTACGATCTTTCTAATCCACATTATTTGAATTCTAAGAAGAAAAATAGATTACATTGATACCGATTTCCCTAATATGTGTGAACACGGGTGACGGATGGCACGTCCCTGACGGGAACACTGAAACGAACAACTCGGAACACGGATAGCCCTGACCCGGAAATGTGTGGATAGCCCTTTAGGCGCCATCGCTATGGACGAGTAAATCGCGGCGATAGTCCGGCTATCGCTTTGACAGTTGCATAGTGTATCCATTTTTCCCCATAATTTAATATATTATGAAGAGCAAAGTTCAGTGAGAAGGGCCTTTCAGTAATCTCTGAAGAAGAAAATAACAACACTAATGAGAAATTAAATGTGCCACATTTCATTTATGCTTACAGAAATAATTGCAGAATCACAAAACGGGAGCGATGGAAACTCAAAGTAATCCTATATCAATTATAATAAGAAACGGTTAATGGTAACCGAAAGTAACCCTATTAGCGGGACTCATTAGCGAATAACTCAACCGGTTACAGAATTATATCATCGGGCTGTTTTAATCTGTTGGTCCAAGTAAAAAGAGTTGAACTAATGAAGCTGTTCAATTTAAGGGTATGAGGAACAGGGTGTAAAGTTCACTCATCCACCACAGAAAAGGGAGGATCCTCCAACCAGACGGGTGTTATGTCTGACGGGCAACTGCCCGTAAGTTGATTTCGGATAGTCTTATCTATGTTATTTGCTCGGTAAA
Source organism: Conistra vaccinii (assembly GCA_948150665.1). Lineage (NCBI taxonomy): Eukaryota > Metazoa > Arthropoda > Insecta > Lepidoptera > Noctuidae > Conistra > Conistra vaccinii. The sequence goes on from OX411326.1 coordinate 20,308,458, forward strand.
CTCTAACTGCGCGATGCAGGAATTCATCACTCCCCTCCGGAGACCGGAGGTCGATAGTGGGCTGAGTCAGCTGGCACTGTGAAGTCTTGCGATGCTTCACAGTGCCAGCTGTGGTTCCAGTGAGTCGGAACCGGGTGCCGCATAGTTCACGGTAAATATTTATAAGGAAAGGAAAGAATTAAAGGCTAGCAGCATTGCTACGTTGGATGGCAACGCTAAAAACGTTCTTTCGCCTAAGAATTGGCTAGCCCTTATAATAAACTACAATTCATTTTTGCGAGAAAATCCATAGGTACAACAAAATAAAATAAAGTACAGAAACAGAGAAAATGCAAAAAAAAATATGTTCTCGTTTATAATAAACGATTGTTATGGATTTGAGTTTAAAGTTAATTTTCATATATTAAAAGATCGACCCTGTATTTTTTACTATAACCAAGCAAAAACCTATAGAAAAACAACAAAAAAAAAGTTTTTGTTTTCTGACAAAAATAAAAGCCATTTACGGTCAGACTCCATTTAAACTAACATACTCGGACATCGAACTCACACCAGTAACTGTTATGATGACAAACAATATTAATTATTTATGCGTATGTGAAACGGGAAATAACTTTTTTTGCAACATACAAAGCACAAACGTGTCCATTTTCCTCATAGCCAGTTCTTCCCCTCAGCATTGAACTTAGTATAAATAAGGTATGATGCTTCGATTATCATTAGTTCCTAGTGAATCTTTGTTGCAAGAAGTCAATCTGTGATAATGAAGACTGTGTTCGTGTTTTTGGCTGTGGCTTGCAGTGTCATGATGGTACAGGGACAGGGCTTTCCTACTGGTATGTATTTTTAACGTCCTTGCATGTAGTAGCGGCACATCTGCGGAACGTTCCGCGCCGACACTTCAGCGACGGAATTATCGGTCGTAGTATTTGATTGGCATCATGACACACCCAACCGCGCCGAACGGTCGGTTATGCGACGTAACTTTCGGCTGATGTGTCGCGACCCGGAGGAGCTTGTGTCGGTTCGTGGATGAGTGACCATTAAATATCGAGACCCCTCCGTGCCTCGAAAAGCACGTGACGCCGTTGGTCCTGCCATTCGTAGATTTTTGACAGTCGGGTAGTCAGAATCCAAAAGTCAACCAGTCCTACCAGAGGGTATCGTGTCACCCAGTAACACTGGGTTGTGGAGACCAGATAGGAAGTAGCTTTATGTAAAATACTGTATTCAGCTGCATCCGGTTAGACTGGAAGCCGGCCCCAAAGTAGTTGGGAAAAGGCTAGGTATATTATTTGACTTACGTATATCACGTACGCTACGTTACGCATCTTTTATTTATTTACTAGCGACCCGCTATCTAATTACGCAACACATTTTCGCAAACGATTCCGACTAATCAGTTTTGACAGTTCAACAATATTCATTGCGTTATTTTCGTTGTTGAGCAGATTTTTTTTCGTACTTATGAAGCAATGGACTAGCAATCTATTTCAAATCGATTCAAATTCTGATTGATCATGCATTACGTAATTAGGGTACTGCTCCAATTCCTCTTCGGCCCAGAATCTGCATTTGTATCCAGTTGATAGCAATAGGCTCGCCATAAACGTAACTGGCGAAATCTACTGTACGTTCACCTCTGCCTATCTCGTCGGGGAAAACAGGCGTGAAGCTATGTTATTAAATTTCTTTCTTTGTTTTTAGCCAAATGCCCTGCCGGCGAGCACTCAGTACTGTACTGCCCGCAGAAGGCTGAGCCATCCTGTGACAATCCGACAGTGCACGAGCTCGGCAGACTCTCAGCTTGTGACACACCACAGTGCTTCTGCAATACTCCTACCATCAGGAACACCAAGACTGGCAAATGTGTTAAGCCTAAGGATTGTTAAATAGAATAAAATTGTTTTTTTTTTAAATTTGTTATGTTTATTTTTTTCACACATTACAGTTAGGTAGCACCTGCAGCAGCTGCAGTGTTCTTTTGTCTCTAACCTCTTGCTTAAACCAAGGTATAAAGATGTATTCTACCTATTGTTCTAGTTTAACGGTTACTAACTGCGCCCCGCAGCTTCACCCGCATAAGTTGGAATCCTGTAGGAATATATGGATAAAAGCTATCGTATGTCCTGACCAAGGTCATGGTCTACCCATTTGCCAAATTTCATCCAAATCTGTTAGGCCGTTTTAGCGTGAAAGTGTAATAAACAAACAAACTCACTTTCGCATTTATAATAATAGTTAGGATTGATCAATAAACGTCACGAAATACTTCATCACAGAACACCTTTATTTATACCTATAAACCACCACAATAAGGGGCAGGGGATTCACTTCGACGAACACGGTTTTCCTTATACCTCTTATAAAATTTCATCAATATAAAACATGGAAAGACATTACACTGCTGTCAAACTCATTACAGGCGTTCTGGGGAGATGACAACATTGCTTTAATTTTTGACACCTAGCCCTGGTTTAAGAGCTATCCACACATTTCCGAGTACCCGGCCCTGCCGTGTTCCGTCAGGGACGGGGAAAAAGTGTCCAGCAGCACGCTCGGACGCACGGACGCTCTGACAGTGCTCTCCGATTTTATCTACCTAGATTTAAGATTATCTTAAATCTCTTTGGTTGACGACAACATGAACACAGAAAGGTTGATAGAACTTGTACGACAGAATAATATACTTTACGATCTTTCTAATCCACATTATTTGAATTCTAAGAAGAAAAACAGATTACACTGATACCGATTTCCCTGATATGTGTGAACACGGGTGACGGATGGCACGTCCCTGACGGGAACACTGAAACGAACAACTCGGAACACGGATAGCCCTGACCCGGAAATGTGTTGATAGCCCTTTAGGCGCCATCGCCATGGACGAGTAAATCGCGGCGATAGTCCGGCTATCGCTATGACAGTTGCATAGTGTATCCATTTTTTCCCATAATTTAATAATATAATTATGAAGAACAAAGTTCAGTGAGAAGGGCCTTTCAGTAATCCTTGAAATAGAAAATAACAACACTAATGAGAAATTAAATGTGCCACATTTCATTTATGCTTACAGAAATAATTGCAGAATCACAAAACGGGAGCGAAGGAAACTCAAAGTAATCCTATATCAATTATAATAAGAAACATGTGTAGGACATGTCGTCACAGCGATGCTATTTTATATTTTGATTGTAATCAATTTATCACTGATTACAAACTGACAGAATATACAATGTATTTGCCACCTAGTTGTAGGAGACAAATTGCTAATCTTTTAGCATACAGTATACACAGTGACACTGGTACTTGTAGTGTACCATCGATTACTGTTAGTAGTGATACTAACACTACTTTTGATACGCCTAGTAGTTTAAACTATTAGGTGCGACAACGGGTGAGCCCCATATATTGAATGTTGTTCATCAAAATATGCAGGGTCTGTCCGGCAAAGAGCTAGAGTTAAGTTTATTTATGGAGAACTATGATGTTCAGGTGTTATGTTTGACTGAACACTGGTTGAAAGAACATGAAGTAGTGTTTATCAATGATGATAATTTTACTGTACAAAGTGGTGGTTCTGGTTCTGGTGATTTTATTAGTTTTGAATCGGTAATGGAGGATTCACTCAATAGGTTTAAATCAAGTAATAAAAGTATAATTTTATGTGGAGATTTTAATATTAATATTTTAGATGTTACTCCATTAAGTATTAGACTTCTTAATCTGTTTAGGTCTTATAATTTAATTAACTTGTTTTTTGAACCTACTAGGATCACGGCATCTTCGTCAACTTGTCTTGATAATATATTTAGTGATTGTGATGCCAAAAATAAATGTGTGTTAAGTGACTTAACTTCTGACCACTGTGGTTTATTAGCTAGCTTCCCCATGTAAAAAGCCGCGTAAAATAGAATGCAGGCCTTATACAGCTAGTCGTTGCAATAAGTTTAAAAATAATATAGCTCATAGAATTACACCATCTATAGTAGAACTCGAGAGTCCTAATGAAATCTATGGAGCCCTTTTTGATGTCGTGCAAAAAGAGTACCAATCTACATTCAAGACCAAAACTATTAAAATTAATGGCACCAGCGCTGGCTTTAACCAATGGGCCACTCCAGGTATTTATAAAAGTAGAGCGAGACTATACGAGTTATATGGTTTGAAAAAATACAGGTTTGATACTCCTTTCCTAGAGTATGTTAAAAATTATTAAAAATTATTTAAAAAGGTTAGTGTTTATTCTAAATCGAAATTTTTGAGCGATACAATTAAAAATTCCAATAATAAAGTAAAAACCACTTGGAAAATTATTAACAATGAAACGGGTAAGTCGGTTAAACAAGATAAAGAACTTGAGATTATAGTCGACAGTAAATTAGTTACTAAAGCAGCTGACGTAGCTGAGGCGTTTAATGAGTTTTTTGCCAACATACCTTTAACTACGACTCGCTCCTTAACTTCGTCCCCGTCTAAAGCTGAAAACCTTTTGCTTAGTAGTGTGTCTAAAAGTAGTAGTCGTTTATTTAGCTTCGAACATGTAACACCTCGTGATGTAGTTAATGTTTTTAACACACTCAAATCCAAAAACACTGGTGATTACTGGGGCATCTCCATTAAACTTTTAAGTAATATAATAGACATCGTAGCCCCCTATCTAGCTGTTACTTTTAATAAATGTGTTGACTCAGGAACTTTTCCTGACCTCATGAAGAGTAGTAAAGTAATTTTTTTTTTTTTTTTTTTTTTTAATATTCTTTATTATGTACACCATAAAAAGTACAGGTATAAATGTAGAAATTTTACATAGGGTGACACAATGGGCGGTCTTATCGCTAAAAGCGATCTTTTACAGACAACCTTTGGATGGATTAAAGTAAAAAGGAGAGACAATACTGCAGGTAGTCAGTGGTGTACCATTTATGTACATATACAATAAATACAAACACACATAAAGCATATACTTATCTATATATATATATACATACAATAATGAACAAGAAACAAGAGCAAGGAAGTACCTTTATGTAATGATGATTTAAGGAGACAGGAAGTGTTTTTTTACAAGAATTTTAAAAGTGGACAAAGTTTGAGCACGCCTTATCGACACGGGCAAGGCATTCCATAACCGTACTGCTTGAACTGTAAAAGACTTGTCATAAAAGCTGGTGGAATGCATCGGCATCTCTAGTCTCAAGTTTTCCGATGACCTCAGAGATCTATTATGTGTGTCATGAAGGAACTTGAAACGTTCTTTAAGGTAAGAGGGGGTTGTAGGATTGAACAGAATACTGTAGAGCTGAAATAAGATATGAGAATTCCGGCGAAGACGTATGGGAAGCCACTTGAGCTTTGTACGAAATTCAGAAATGTGATCATATTTGCGCAGGCCAAATATAAATCTTATACAAAAGTTTTGAAGTCGCTCAAGTTTATCAAGTTGTGCCTCAGTGAGATCAAGATAACTGACATCAGCGTAGTCAAGGGTGGGAAGTAAAAGGGATTGTGCAAGCGCCGTTTTAGTGGCAGTTGGAAGAAAATTCCGCAATCGTCTCAGGGACTTACCAGATGCAAAAATTTTGCGGCTTACGTCCTGCAGCTGGGGACCCCAAGAAAGATGTTTGTCGATCCAAACTCCAAGATTCTTTACCTTTTCGCTTATTGGAATGGCAGTTCCGCTAAATTGAACTTGGGGAAGTTGCGACCAGTTTATCTTGGGGATCATCCTTGAGCTGCCAACAACAATGACTTGAGTCTTCGATGGATTGACCTGCAAACCGTGTGCCTCACTCCACTCGCAAATTGAGTCCAAATCCTTATTTATGCTATTAATTGCATCAGCCAAATCCGAAAGAGGAGCTATTTTATATATTTGTAAATCATCTGCATAAAGGTGGTAGGATGAAAGAAGTTTTTTGGAAATAGAGGTTATAAATATTGCGAAGAGTAAAGGAGATAAAACGCCACCCTGAGGTACACCGGCAGAAGTATAACACCAAGAAGAGCAAGACTCCTCTATGCATACACGTTGCCGGCGGCCATACAGGTAACTACGAAACCAGTCAATCGCCGTTGGAGATATGTTAAGCGAGCGAAGCATGCCAAGCAGGATATCGAAATCGACAGTATTAAATGCGTTACTAAAATCTAGTAAGCAAAGAACCGTCAGATTTCCTCCTTCCATGCCTAACCGTATGTCGTCGGTGACGTTAACTAAGGCTGTAGCGGTGCTGTGACCAGGACGAAAACCGGATTGGAAAGGATTCAGCAAACTATTCTTACAAAGAAAAGCACTGAGCTGATTGTGAACAAGGCGTTCTAGGACTTTGGAGAGGAAAGGCAAGATAGAGATAGGACGGTATTCGGAAAAGGAAGTAGGATTAGATTTTTTGGGTAAAGGAGTGATTTTTGCCTCTTTCCACATCGATGGAAAAACACCATAGGTTATTGAGTAGTTAAGGATATAGCATAGGATAGGAAGGATTTCGTCGAGGACAGGGAGTATCATTTTTCGACTTACACAATCACTACCAACTGCGTTAGATGTGATTGAAACTACGCTCTTCTTAACATCACAATCAGAGAATTGACTAAAAATAAATGGGGGATGATCCGGAGTTGGAAGGTTTGAAAGGTTTAAAGATATTTATTCTCAAAAAAGACACAAAGTCACTTACATGAGAACAATGCTTAAATTAAATTATAAATATAAAGTCCGTCACAGCCGTCACGGTAGCAATTATGATACACACATCCAATCCATTCAGCTTTTAGGAAGGGTTTTATTTGTGATTAAATATTCAGCTAATTGGGTTTTGAATGCATTGAATGAGTGTAACCTTCTTATACACGAAGGTATATTATTGTATAATTGTGCTCCTTCAAAAGTTAACATTTTTTTGCCAAATTTTGTTCTCATCTTCGGTAAAATCAGAAAACTAGCTCGGCGAGTGCTACGTTGGGTTACTTGTTTGACTTTAGTAAACGATAAATTAGTCTGTATACTTTTGTTGAGTACCTTATGAATGAAAATACATGTATTATAAATATATAACTGCCTGATGTTCATTATTTTGGTTTCTTCATAAATTTTGCATGTTGATGTTAAATATGGGTAGTTAAAAATCATTTTAATTATTTTGTTATAGTTTATAGTTTATTGTAGCTGCCTTCATGGTCCCATTACAGTGGGACGAAGATGAGAAATGTTGATTCAGTAGATCAATGTCGAGGTTTTTAGGAATCGATTCTTGCCGTGATTTTCCAACTCCCAAGGATTTAAGAAATTTCCAGACTTTAGCTGGATCTCCGTTTTCAACTGAAGTGTGGATATGGCGGCGTTGGGCATCTCTACACACCTTATTGCAGCGATTTCGAGCAACTACAAGGATCTGCCGGTTCGACGGCGAGGGCCGACACTTAAATCTAGTTTTGGTAACAGCCTTCCTGTGCATTATACCTCTAATGTCGTCTGTAAGCCATGGTGCCGGAAGATGTTTCATTTTTACAGCACGAATAGGAGCGTGGACATCATAAAGCTGCACAAGGTTGTCTGTCAGTAGGCTGACTTTATCGTCAATCGACTCCACACTTACTAAAGGAGACCAGTCAATGCTGTTGGCATCTCTTCGGAGATCATCTGTATTCATGCCACTAAAATTGCGCTGCAGGAGAATTTTTGGTTTTGCCTTAGGTGGGCGAATTTTGTAGGAGAGGAATAATAGATCATGGTAGGAAAACATGTCAGCGGGGCATTGACCATGCTTGCTGACATGTTGAGGAGAGGAAACAATGAGAAGGTCCAAAAGTGAGGGATTTCAGTTTGGAAAATGGTGTGTGGCACTTAAAGGGAGAATTGATAAATTCGACGACAAAGCTATCGATCGAAGATAAGAAGAGCGGGAATCGATTTTCAATAAACAAGTATTGAAATCCCCCATGATAATTGTATGACTGTAAGAGGGTGTTAGGTTTTCGAGAATCTTTTCAAAAGAGGAAAAGAAATTTATTCGTGTCATTCCATTATTTAAATCAGGTAATAAAAATGACGTTGGCAATTTCAGGCCTATTTCTATCTTACCTGCATTTAGTAAAATATTTGAAAAGTTAATACTCAAGCAGTTACTAAGACATTTTAATTTAAATAGCTTCCTTCATAATGAACAATATAGCTTTACAAAAGGTCGTTCGACTACAGATGCGGGTGTTGCTCTGCTGAAACACATATTTAGCGCATGGGAGAACTCGCAAAATGCTATTGGGGTTTTCTGTGATCTCTCCAAAGCCTTTGATTGCGTGCACCATGACACGCTATTGCGTAAACTGCATCATTACGGTGTGCAAAACGAAGCTCTCGATGTTATAAATTCTTATTTAAGTAAAAGGTCCCAATGTGTAGATATTAATGGTGTGAAATCTTCCGGATTACCAGTTCAGTTAGGTGTACCTCAAGGCTCAATACTGGGTCCATTCTTGTTCTTAGTGTATATCAATGACTTACCATTCTTTTTAAAGGGTATCTGTGAAGTTGTACTGTTTGCAGATGATACCTCTCTTGCTTTTTAAAGTAGACAGGAACAGACAAGATTTTGATGATGTAAACAGTGCACTCTCAATGGTTACGGATTGGTTTACAACAAATAACTTAGTTCTCAACTCCAAGAAAACGAAATGTATAAAGTTCGCTTTACCGAATGTTAGAAATCTAGGACCCAACATCGTCTTAGATAAAGAAGTGCTTGAAACTGTGGGCTCGGCAGTTTTTCTGGGCATAACAGTAGATGCCAAACTTCAGTGGGGCCCACATATTTCAAGTCTAGCGGGAAGGCTCAGCTCGGCCGCCTACGCTGTCAGGAAAGTAAGACAATACACTGACGTTGATACAGCTCGATTAGTCTATTTTAGTTATTTCCATAGCGTTATGTCCTATGGTATTCTGCTGTGGGGCAAAGCCGCTGACATTCAAAATATAGCTTCCTTCTTTTCCTTTCCTTAACAATAGCTTCCTAGTCCCTGAGGCCACCAACTGTTTAACTAACCACCTTTTTACTGAGTTCGTTGCGTTGCATGGTTTGGAACAGTTTAATAATGTCAGGAATGATAAATCAAAGGTCTTGGACCTGGTTTTAGCTGATATAGCGAACGTTAGGGTGAATGAATGCAATGATTCCCTATCTAAAGTAGACACACATCATCCTCCTCTACTTATCTATTTAGATATAGTTCCTGAAAGACCTCTGAACTGCAGTATGTTACCCACCCGTAACTATCACAAGGCTGACTATCAAGCTATAACAGAACATCTGGACAATATAAACTGGACTACAACGTTACAAACCGGTGGGACCTTAGATGAAATGGTTGAAATATTTTACGAAAAGGTAATGGGTGCTATTACCAACAACGTTCCTTTTTCGTATAAAGTAAAGAACAATAAACAACCACCGTGGTTTACGAAAGATCTCACGAAATTACTAAAGCAAACATACAACCTTAGAATAAGAGTAAAAAAATATAACAACGCTATGGATAAGATTAGTTTAGCACTACTGAAGGAAAGGTGCCGGTTATTAAACAAATCATCTTACATTACCTATATTAATAAAATAGAAGCTAGAATAAGAACCAACTCTAAATACTTCTGGACATATATTAAACATAAGCGTAACAATAAAAGTACAATCCCGGAAAAAATGAACTTAAACAATGAAGTAGCTGACAACAGTACCGATATCTGTCAACTATATGCAAAAAATTTTTCATCCGTGTATAATCAGAACCACCCCACACAGCTAACTAATACATCAGACAAATTATTGAGTTGTGGAAGCCTGAATGTATTAAGTCATGTATCAATTACAGAGGAAATGGTCGCCAACAAACTGAAATGTCTGGATATACGCAAAGGACCAGGTCCTGACGAGCTTCCCCCAATTCTCCTCGCTAAGTGCGCGAAGTCATTTTCTGCGCCTTTAACCTTTCTTTTTAACCGCTCACTTGAAACAGGTTGTTTTCCATCCGCATGGAAGAAATCTAAAATAGTCCCTATTTTTAAAAGTGGTCGCAAAAACGATATAAAGAATTACAGACCTATATCGATTATCTCTATTATCCCTAAAGTTTTCGAGTTATTACTGTATCCGTATCTGTATAGCCACTTGAAATATCACATAATAGGCAATCAGCATGGATTCTTCCAGGGCAGATCAACTCACACCAATCTAGTAGCTTTTTCAGAAAATGTCACAGAGTTTGTGGACCAACGGATTCAGGTTGACGCAGTATACACCGATTTTAGTAAAGCGTTCGACAAAGTAGACCACCAACTTTTAATACAGAGACTCGAGAGCTTCGGAATCTACGGTACACTTTTGCAATGGTTTCAATCATACCTTAGTGATCGCTTGTCGTTCGTTGTTTTGAATGGGGTGCGATCTGAAGATTTTCATGTGACGTCTGGGGTACCACAAGGCTCCCACTTAGGACCTTTGCTCTTCATTATTTTTATAAATACCATTATCCACTGCTTCCATCACGCAGAATCTTATTTATTTGCAGATGATCTCAAATTAACCCTGCCAATTAAATCTATAGAGGATTCTCATTTGCTACAAGCTGACTTGGATAGATTAGTTGAGTGGTGCAAAGAAAATAGGATGAGCTTGAATTTACAAAAATGTTTACATATTAAATTTTGTCGAAACAAAAATGTTTATAAAACAAGATACTCTATTTCGGGCAAGACACTCGACGAAGTTGATACAATTCGGGATCTGGGAATCTTGATAGATAAGAAATTGACCTACAATGACCATATGGATAAGATTATATCAAACGCAAACAAAATACTAGGTTTTGTATTAAGAACCTCAAAGCCTTTTAACAACTCTAAGACCAAAATTATTCTGTATGAGACTTTGGTTCGCAGTAATCTAGAATACTGTTCACAGGTATGGTCACCCCATTATAACGTTCATAAGCAACGTATTGAGCGAGTCCAAAGGAGGTTCTTATATCATCTATCTTTACAAAACAATACCGTGAAACAATTGAAATCTTATAAAGACCGTGTTCATCACTTTAAATTCCAAACCCTCACCAATCGTAGAAAAGTACTAGATCTTTGTTTCCTACACAAATTACTTACATCTAAACTAAATACTGACCTACTATCCAAAATATGTATTAATGTTCCTAGCAGGTTACCACGGTCACATACCTACAATCTATTCAGACAACCTTTTCACAAAACCAACTTAGGTGACAACTCTCCCCTTACGAGGGCTACCAAATTGTATAATGTTATATGCCGCAAAGCTGAAATCGATATCAATCATGACAGTCTCAACACTTTTAAAAAGAAATTATATAAGCACTTTCGGTTAGATGACATTTGACTTATCATTCCAATAATTGAATAATGTATATTTAATTTATATCAAATTTAATTTAATTTATAATTCAATGTTAAACAATTTTTTTTTATAATTTTTACTTTTTTTATTTTATTCATACTATTTTTTTTATATTAATTAATTCAGACATAATACTGTTTACCAAGCTAACGCTTGGTTTTTAATGTATTGTATCCGTGTAAGTTTAAACTTTTTATTAGCATGTATTTTTTTCTTTTATGTATTCTTAATTTAATTTAATTAATTAATTAATTATGTATTCAGAGCATGTGTACTCGATAATGTGTAAGCTGTGGTTACCTGTAATTGAGTGTGCATTACAGGTTAATTTGTATTGTTTAATTTTTTGTTGTGGTAAAAGATGATTGTAATGTATCTCGTTGGTAATCCTTAAAATAAATAAATAAATAAATAAATAAATAAATAAATAAATATATTTGTTCTTCAAAAACGAGCTGTCCGAGCAATTTACCAACAAATTCAAATTCAAATTCAAAATATTTTATTTCACATAAACCTACATGGGCACTTATGAAACGTCAGAAGCTACGCACGGTTCCAATTGGTCGTTTCCTATGGAGAAGAGCCGGCAAGAAACTCCACGGTTACTCTTTTAAAAATAATTGGGTTTTACAATATTTACAACAAAAAAAAATATAAAAAAAATACAGTATTATTAGGTATGCGAGGACAGTGTAGGTCTTTCAACAAGTACCAAGTATGTACTTAACAAAATAGAAGATGGTCAACAAGTGTACAGTCCACTAAGCCTACAGCGTTCTCATCATATCAGCCGAAAGACGTCCACTGCTGGACATAGGCCTCCCCCAAGCACCGCCACTTCGACCGATTCTGTGCTTCCCGCATCCAGCGAATTCCTGCGGCCTTTACTAGGTCATCGGTCCATCTTGTGGGAGGCCTTCCAACGCTACGTCTTCCGGTACGTGGTCGCCACTCCAGAACCTTTCGGCCCCATCGGCCATCTGTTCTGCGAGCAATATGTCCTGCCCATTGCCACTTAAGTTTGGCAATTCTTCGGGCTATGTCGGTTACCTTGGTTCTCCTGCGGATCTCTTCATTTCTGATTCGATCACGTAGGGAAACTCCAAGCATAGCCCTCTCCATTGCTCTTTGGGTGACTTTTAGCCTTCTTATTAGGCCCATTGTGAGCGACCACGTTTCAGTGCCATAAGTCATCACTGGCAACACGCACTGGTCAAAGACTTTCGTCTTGAGACACTGTGGTATGTGGGACGAGAAGATATTGCGTAGCTTCCCGAACGCTGCCCAACCGAGTCGGATTCGACGATTGACCTCTTTCTCGAAGTTGGACCTACCTAGCTGAACAGTTTGTCCTAGGTAAACATACTCGTCTACAACTTCGAGCGTAGCGTCTCCGATCTTTATGAGGGCGGGTGTTACATGGGCATTTGACATGACCTTTGTCTTGTCCATGTTCATTTTAAGACCCACTCTTTTGGAGGCTCTACTGAGGTCATCGAGCATTATACTGAGGTCCTCCATGGTCTCAGCCATGATAACTATATCGTCGGCAAACCGAAGGTCAGTGATATACTCGCCATTGATGTTGATGCCTAGCCCTTTCCAGTCCAGAATCTTGAAGACATCCTCCAGTGCAGCGGTGAACAGTTTCGGAGAGATAACGTCTCCTTGTCTCACACCTCGCTGCAGAAGGATAGGTTTCGAGGTCTGGTCGTGGAGTCGGACTGACATAGTGGCGTCTTTGTATAGGCACTTTAACACCTCGATGTACCGATAGTCGATCTGGCACCGTTGAAGAGACTGCAGTACAGCCCATGTCTCGATCGAATCGAAGGCTTTCTCGTAATCCACGAACGCTAAGCAGAGAGGCAGGTTATACTCTTCGGTCTTCTGTATAACCTGCCGCAGCGTATGTATGTGGTCCACGGTGCTAAAGCCTTTACGGAATCCGGCTTGTTCGGGAGGCTGGAAGTCGTCAAACCAGCGCGCGAGACGGTTCGTGATGACTCTTGAAAACAGCTTGTAGACATGGGTCAGAAGTGTGATGGGCCTATAGTTCTTAAGCAGGGCATTGTCGCCCTTTTTAAAAAAGAGTACCACCACACCTCTGCTCCATGCCTGTGGCGTTTTACCCTCGAGTATGACGGAATTGAACAGCTTCTGGAGGGCCTTTAGAACGGGTTTCCCACCGGCCTTTAAGAGTTCGGCCGTAATTCCGTCATCACCCGGCGCCTTGTTGTTTTTAAGTTGCTTTAGAGCCATCCTAATCTCGTACAAGCTGACGTCCGGGATATCTTCGGTATAATGTCGGGTTAATCTAGCTCTTGGGTCGTTTGCCAGATTCGTAACGGGGTTACTGCGTTACAGCGTTCTCACATTCACAAAATAGAAAATAATCTATATAAAAGATAAATAAATTAATAAAAATAAAAACTATTTTAAACGAAATGACATGATTGCTATTACAACTGTAACAAATCTGAATAATTAACATGTCCACAAAAGTCACTAATAAAGAGTTGAAAATTAAATAGTAGGTACCAACTAGGTACCAGTCTCTCTGAGAGATTTTTTTAAAGATATTGGTATTCTTACAGTGGCATCACAATTCATCTTCGCCAATATCTTATATATTAGGCAAAATATACACGTATACACTAAAAACAGTGATATCCACAATATCAACACCAGAAATAAAGACAAATTACGAGCTCCTTTTCACCGGCTTCATAAGGTTCAAAACTCATTTGTTGGGCTTGGTTATAACCTTTTATAACAAGCTACCCACTTCTCTGCTAGATTTGCCTTTTAATGCGTTTAAAGCTAAAGTAAAATCCAACCTTGGTTCAAAGGCATACTATTCTATCAATGACTACTTAAGCGATAAAAATAGTTGGTCGCTGTGATTAACTCAAGACAATGTTTATGTTCTTTCTCCAGAATTAGCTTACCTACTGACAGGTTATATGAGTTTATAGAATGTTTAATTTATTTGACTTTATTATACAATTTATTTTATTTTTATTTATTGTTGACATGATCTACTCATTACAATGTTTTCGTATGAGTTGTATTGCAATATGTGATTAGCTAGCGACCTCGACAGTAGATTATATATTATTCTTGCCTAACTGTTGATCTATTTTTGATTTATTTTTACTTCAATGGTCCTAGGGGTCCTAGTTTATCATATCTAATTATGTGACTTCGAGTTACAGCTTTATTAGCTATATGTAAGCGGGCACGCCCTTTATGCCTGGAGGCTTTATAATTCGGGTATTAAGTTCTGTTTACGTTTTTAATTTTTATTTTTGCTTGAGTTTAGATTTCGATATTTTTTTTTGTTGGTACATTGGCGCGTGCTAGCTGTCATTATGGCATATATTTTATTGAATGTTTTGTGTTGAGTAATGTAAATTATTTGCATACTATTGTGTAGAATCAAGTTATTTTTTCTAACTGAACAGACAGCTGTGCTGCTGGGGAGTTTGTTGCGCCACTTCTTCTCTCCAGCAAAAGCACTAGGAAGTGGTGAAGGGCGGGCGTTTTTGGGGGACTGTCTTATGTAATTTTAACGTTCGAAAAGTGCTGATTCTCAGCCTAATTTGAATAAATGACTTTTGAATTTTGAATTTTGAAACGGTTAATGGTAACCGAAAGTAACCCTATTAGCGGGACTCATTAGCGAATAACTCAACCGGTTACAGAATTATATCATCGGGCTGTTTTAATCTGTTGATCCAAGTAAAAAGAGTTGAACTAGAGTCTGGCTAACGAAAGTTGGCCCTGGAATTATTTGCGAACTTTTTTTATAGCAACTCTGTATGAACGTGAACGTCAATTTGACAAGGTTGTCGTTCATTATCTCTGGTGTATTTAGTGTTGTCATGCATGTATTTTTAAATTTGTCGCCAATATTCTGGGGCCAACTTTCGTTAGCCAGACTCTAATGAAGCTGTTCAATTTAGGGGTATGAGGAACAGGGTGTAAAGTTCACTCATCCACCACAGAAAAGGGAGGATCCTTCAACCAGACGGGTGTTATGTCTGACGGGCAACTGCCCGTAAGTTGATTTCGGATAGTCTTATCTATGTTATTTGCTCGGTAAACTCTAACTGCGCGATGCAGGAATTCATCACTCCCCTCCGGAGACCGGAGGTCGATAGTGGGCTGAGTCAGCTGGCACTGTGAAGTCTTGCGATGCTTCACAGTGCCAGATGTGGTTCCAGTGAGTCGGAACCGGGTGCCGCATAGTTCACGGTAAATATTTATAAGGAAAGGAAAGAATTAAAGGCTAGCAGCATTGCTACGTTGGATGGCAACGCTAAAAACGTTCTTTCGCCTAAGAATTGGCTAGCCCTTACAATAAACTACAATTCATTTTTGCGAGAAAATCCATAGGTACAACAAAATAAAATAAAGTACAGAAACAGAGAAAATGCAAAAAAAATATGTTCTCGTTTATAATAAACGATTGTTATGGATTTGAGTTTAAAGTTAATTTTCATATATTAAAAGATCGACCCTGTATTTTTTACTGTAACCAAGCAAAAACCTATAGAAAAACAAAAAATAAAAAGTTTTTGTTTTCTGACAAAAATAAAAGCCATTTACGGTCAGACTCCTTTTAAACTAACATACTCGGACATCGAACTCACACCAGTAGCTGTTATGATGACAAACAATATTAATTATTTATGCGTATGTGAAACGGGAAATAACTTTTTTTGCAACATACAAAGCACAAACGTGTCCATTTTCCTCATAGCCAGTTCTTCCCCTCAGCATTGAACTTAGTATAAATAAGGTATGATGCTTCGATTATCATCAGTTCCTAGTGAATCTTTGTTGCAAGAAGTCAATCTGTGATAATGAAGACTGTGTTCGTGTTTTTGGCTGTGGCTTGCAGTGTCATGATGGTACAGGGACAGGGCTTTCCTACTGGTATGTATTTTTAACGTCCTTGCATGTAGTAGCGGCACATCTGCGGAACGTTCCGCGCCGACACTTCAGCGACGGAATTATCGGTCGTAGTATTTGATTGGCATCATGACACACCAAACGCGCCGAACGGTCGGCGGCGTTTACTTCAGCGCGTTATGCGACGTAACTTTCGGCTGATGTGTCGCGACCCGAAGGAGCTCGTGTCGGTTCGTGGATGAGTGACCATTAAATATCGAGACCCCTCCGTGCCTCGAAAAGCACGTGACGCCGTTGGTCCTGCCATTCGTTGATTTTTGACAGTCGTTACGGGTAGTCAGAATCCAAAAGTCAACCAGTCCTACCAGAGGGTATCGTGTCACCCAGTAACACTGGGTTGTGAAGACCAGATAGGAAGTAGCATTATGTAAAATACTGTATTCAGCTGCATCCGGTTAGACTGGAAGCCGGCCCCAAAGTAGTTGGGAAAAGGCTAGGTATATTAGTTGACTTACGTATATCACGTACGCTACGTTACGCATCTTTTATTTATTTACTAGCGACCCGCTATCTAATTACGCAACACATTTTCGCAAACGATTCCGACTAATCAGTTTTGACAGTTCAACAATATTCATTGCGTTATTTTCGTTGTTGAGCAGATTTTTTTTCGTACTTATGAAGCAATGGACTAGCAATCTATTTCAAATCGATTCAAATTCTGATTGATCATGCATTACGTAATTAGGGTACTGCTCCAATTCCTCTTCGGCCCAGAATCTGCATTTGTATCCGGTTGATAGCAATAGGCTCGCCATAAACATAACTGGCAAAATCTACTGTACGTTCACCTCTGCCTATCTCGTCGGGGAAAACAGGCGTGAAGCTATGTTATTAAATTTCTTTCTTTGTTTTTAGCCAAATGCCCTGCCGGCGAGCACTCAGTACTGTACTGCCCGCAGAAGGCTGAGCCATCCTGTGATAACCCGACAGTGCACGAACTCGGCAGACCTTCAGCTTGTGGCATACCACAGTGCTTCTGCAATACTCCTACCATCAGGAACACCAAGACTGGCAAATGTGTTAAGCCTAAGGATTGTTAAATAGAATAAAATTGTTTTTTTTTAATTTGTTATGTTTATTTTTTGCACACATTACAGTTAGGTAGCATCTGCAGCAGCAGCAGTGTTCTTTTGTCTCTAACCTCTTGCTTAAACCAAGGTATAAAATTGCTTAAGGATTTTTTATCGGACCGGACCCAGTGCGTTAAAATAGGCGAGTATATCAGCAGTGAACAATTACTAGATTTCGGTGTGCCACAAGGAAGTTTGCTAAGTCCCCTCCTCTTCCAAATCTATGTTAATGAACTCTGTCTACTTACGCTACCTTCTACTCACATTATAGCGTACGCTGACGATACTGTTTTGCTGTCCAGCGGACACGACTGGGAATCAACTAGGGAGGCCGCTGAAAGGTCCTTGACCCAAGTTATGATGTGGTTGGGCAAAAATAGTTTAACCCTGAACGTCAGCAAAACTAATTTTATAACCTTTGGTTCCAGACCCTCTACCCTTCCATCTGACCTCTCTGTACAAATCAAAGCCCACGTTTGTGAGGAGCGTAACAGTAACAACCTTTGTTCATGCCAGACAGTGACGAGAACCTCCTCCGTTAAGTATCTCGGCCTTTACCTTGATTCAAGTTTAAGCTGGAAAACCCACATTGAATATCTATCTGCACGCACTAGAAAACTCATTTACGTGTTTAAAAAGTTAAGAACTTCTGCCCACAAAGATATCCTAAAAATGGTATACACCGCCCTATGTGAATCAACACTAAGTTACTGCATCGTTGCGTGGGGTGGTGCAGCCAAAACAATCCTCATTCCAGCTGAAAGAGCCCAACGTGCAGTAATCAAAGTCCTGTTGAGCAAACCCTTTAGGTATCCCACTCAGCAAGTCTATTCGGACTTTAAGGTACTGACAGTCCGCCAGATGTATATGCTTCGTGCGGTCATACGTACACATAAAATTACCCCTCCCAATAGATTTAAAAGCCCTACGCTCAGAAGAAGACCCAAACCTGTTTGTCCCAAAGTTTGTACAAATACCACCTTTGCACGACGGCATAACCGTTACTTAAGCACATTACTATACAATAAACTCCACAACACACTAAACATACATTGTTTAAACAAATTCCAATGCAAACAAAAAATAAAGGATTATCTGCTCACCCTAAATTATGTCAACACGGAAGAATTACTTATACCTTAATTTAAACAAATCAGGCACCCACTCACACATACATACCTACACTCTCACTTACTCACCTACACTCTCACAAACAGCACACACCCGGCACTATATGATATACTATAGATACTACCTTTTCCTTAATTAAGTAATTTAAACCCCTTTTACTCGCATCCCACGTTTCTTTTCTCAAAATCAATTGTATTAGTCTAGTTTATTTGATTATTTATGTTTTTTTTTTTCTTCTACAAAAGTGCACTTGACTAAATTGTAAGTAACTATTATAACATTCATAATGATGGACGGATGGATGACCCCTGTAACACAGGTTTTTCCTAGCATAGGGGTCATTGATCAATATTTTGTATCAGGCTTTTTTCACGTGTAATCAAGTGTCACCTGTATGTGTACTTTTTACGTCAGAAATAAATATACTCTATATACTCTATACTCTATAAAGATGTATTCTACCTATTGTTCTAGTTTAACGGTTACTAACTGCGCCCCGCAGCTTCACCCGCATAAGTTGAAATCCTGTGGAAACATAGGGATTAAATTATCGTATGTCCTGACCAAGGTCATGGTCTACCCATGCGCCAAATTTCATCCAAATCTGTTAGGCCGTTTTAGCGTGAAAGTGTAATTAACAAACAAACTCACTTTCGCATTTCTAGTAATAGTTAGGATTGATCTATAAACGTCACGAAATACTTCATCACAGAACACCTTTATTTATACCTATAAACCACCACAATAAGGGGCAGGGGATTCACTTCGACGAACACGGTTTTCCTTATACCTCTTACAAAATTCCATATAAAACATCAATCATCAACAACAATCAATATAAAACATGGAAAGACATTACACTGCTGTCAAACTCATTACAGGCGTTCTGGGGAGATGATAACATTGCTTTAATTTTTGACACCTAGCCCTAGTTTAGGCGCCATCGTCATGGATGAGTAAATCGCGGCGAGATAGTCAGGCTATCGCTATGACAGTTGTATAGTGTATGTATCCATTTTTTCCCATAATTTAATATATTATGAAGAACAAAGTTCAGTGAGGAGGGCCTTTCAGTAATCTCTGTTAGAAGAAAATAACAACACTAATGAGAAATTAAATGTGCCACATTTCATTTATGCTTACAGAATTATTTGCAGAATCACAAAACGGGAGCGAAGGAAACTCAAAGTAATCCTATATCAATTATAATAAGAAACGGTTAATGGTAACCGAAAGTAACCCTATTAGCGGGACTCATTAGCGAATAACTCAACCGGTTACAGAATTATATCATCGGGCTGTTTTAATCTGCTGGTCCAAGTAAAAAGAGTTGGACTAATGGAGCTGTTCATACAAGTTAGGTTAGGTGTCTGAGACACCTACCCACTACCCAGAAATTGCTGCACACATGCCCGACGTATATATCGTGGTGCACAGTGGGCTCCGCTGCCAGATCACGCTGCCCGTAAGTTGATTTCGGATAGTTATACATAATGTCGTTCGCGCGGTAAACTCTAACTGCGCCATGCAGGATTTGTGTGACGTCATGTCTTTGCTGCGAGGTTCGTATGTAGTGGTGTAACCGCTACACGATTATAATTTTAGTAATATTATTTCTTTATTTATTTTTTTGACAGCTTTTTTATTCGTCCTTAGAATTAATGTTGTAACGGAACCTCGCCTCAACTGCCAATGCGGAACTTCCGTAAGAAATCGTACCTCTAGAAGTTTTTAACGGAGGTCTAATCGGCTCGAACTAAGCGATCCAACACTCGATCCTATACTAAGTGGAAATATTTAATAACTCGAAATTCCAAGTTTTTGGTTCCATGTCACCGCCGCGCCGTCGTCAGGTTCAGGACCAAGTGAGGAACTGTTTAGTGGAGCCGGTTTAATTTATGAACCACTAAGATATCGCCTAGAAGGTGACAAAGGAGCAGAACAGTTTTTTGCAAAATGTTAGATTACATCCTTACTTAGAATGCATTCAGATAATTCTCTTTAGTTAGTTTTTTTTTCTATCATCATATCAGCCGAAAGACGTCCACTGCTGGACATAGGCCTCCCCCAAGCACCGCCACTTCGACCGATTCTGTGCTTCCCGCATCCAGCGAATTCCTGCGGCCTTTACTAGGTCATCGGTCCATCTTGTGGGAGGCCTTCCAACGCTACGTCTTCCGGTACGTGGTCGCCACTCCAGAACCTTTCGGCCCCATCGGCCATCTGTTCTGCGAGCAATATGTCCTGCCCATTGCCACTTAAGTTTGGCAATTCTTCGGGCTATGTCGGTTACCTTGGTTCTCCTGCGGATCTCTTCATTTCTGATTCGATCACGTAGGGAAACTCCAAGCATAGCCCTCTCCATTGCTCTTTGGGTGACTTTTAGCCTTCTAATTAGGCCCATTGTGAGCGACCACGTTTCAGTGCCATAAGTCATCACTGGCAACACGCACTGGTGGACTTTCGTCTTGAGACACTGTGGTATGTTTTTTTTCTATGTGTTTGTTTTATTTTTCTAGCTATAGCAGTTAGTAACAGCTTTTTGTAACAACGATTTATTTTATCTTTTAGGAGCAAATAAAACCAAAAACTCTTACCCCGTGTCCTTATAAAATTCGCGTTCATTTTATTCGGCGAAACCGAACGCGTCGTCTCGCCGACAGAAAGCGCCATCCAGTTTTCCTAACAAATGAGTGTCTAATTAACGCAACGATTCCGAATTCGCGTAATGGTCGCTTTTTATTAGGACACGAGGTTAAACCCTCAAATAAACAATTTAAGTTTTGAACTCTTCTGTTCATTATACCAAGAAAAGTGCGTAAAAAAACACGATCACAGTTCCTCGCTTACACCAAATCGTCCTTCGGGAAATTACAGTTTCGACCAATTAGACAACGCTTGGATAAATTTCGACCTAACACTGGGTTATATTTTTTAATTATACCGTGTTACTGCGCAGCAATTTGATTTTAATTACAGTAATCATTCACTTTGATCCTTCGGGGAAAAGTGGTTTTTCGGTGATGGAAATGATAAGTCTGTTTGAAAAATTTACATCATTTTTGTGTCAGAAAATGGTTTTCGAATATTTCCGTTTGTCTAAAATTAGGTCTCTGTCAACAGTCGGTCTTTAAGAGACCGGGTGATTGAAAAAAAAAAGGGCAGTCTTTGGGGACTGCCGATAGAAGTGAAAACTAAGTCATCATCATCAGCCTATTAATGTTCCCACTGCTGGGACACAGGCCTCCTCTCTGTGAGAGGGAGTGGGCCGTAATCCACCACGCGGGCTCAGTGCGGGTTGGTGGATGTCACATGTCTTCGAATTTTTGGTTCTAAGACATGCCGGTTTCCTCACGATGTTTTCCTTCACCGTTTTGAGAGCAGTGGTGATGAAATTATTTACACAAAGTAAAGCGCCTGCTTGGGTTCGAACCCACGACTCACAACTCGTAAGTCGGGGCCGTTACCACTGGGCCACCACTGCTCCTAGAAAAACTAAGTAACGCCAGCTAATAAAAGTTTCAGGAATTTATGTGGCTTGCTGTCTGTACAATAACGAAGGGTGCAGCTCCATAAAAAAAAAACCAAAAAAAAAACAGAGTGCGCTGTCAACAAAAAAGTGCTCAACACGCCTAAAGAAGTTTTCACTTCAATAAACTGACTACAGTTTATTGAAGTGAAAACTTCTTTAAATTAAATTAAATTAAATTATTTATTTAAAAAGACAACAATGATCCATTTATGTTAGTGTGTTAGTTAGTTACAAAAACTTAAAAGCTATGTTAGTGTGTTATTATTATGATTTGAATTAATTTATCACATTTCACCGGTTAATGAATCACTTCTGCCTAACCAACACCTGCATGAAGTGATTCATTATCGGTGAGTCAAATTTGTCCACTAACATCTTCAGAATGCCATTAGGGCTCGACCGCGTTCTCTCCAATAGTGACGCCGTCTTTCTCCTCACCATTGCGTGGAAGTCATGAACATGCGCCTCCGCGAACATGCCAGAGGCACTACAAAAGCGCGGCAGCCCTAAAAGCATTCTGAAACTGTTATTATATTGGACCCTCAGGGCGTCCATTGTTTTCAGCGTATAGCTGGTCCACAGGCTGCTTGTGTAGAAGGTTTGGCAGTAAGCCTTAAACAGCGTAAGCTAAGCTAAGCGTTTAAGCTTCTCCCTCACGCGCTCCGCCTCCTCCTTCGCGAGCATTACTGCCTCGCAGAAAGAGGCGGCTTGCCATGCCCTCTCGCTCCGTACCAAGGCCTGAACCAGGGCTGGGCGCGAGAGATCACCGCCACTGAAAAGTCTAACCCTCACCTCGATAGATGGCGCTGGCGTCGAATTAAAAGTCACTATGGTTTCGTTACCGCTAGCTGTACATAAACCCGCTCAAAACTGCATCAGTATACTATATTAAACAATTCACTTATTGATTTTTGAAGAAGGTTGTTGTACGCTTTCGCGCGACCTTTAATCACAAACTAGAAGATTTTTAATCATGAGCTTTCATTTCATAATACTATTAATGTAAATAGCTTCTGCTCGCCAGTCGCCACTACGAAAACGAAGTGAAAAAGGTTCTGTAATACGGACCTTAAAGGACTTCCACTGGGATACAGGGAAGTCCTTTTAGGTCCGTATTACAGAACCTTACTTAAGACTGAAGCAGAAGCACTCCTTATAACTAGATTAAAGTCATTTGATTGACTGCTTGCCATGTCTTTCAATACTCAGTCATCTTGTGAAGGAAGAAAGAGGAAAAATCGTAAGAAAACCAGCATGTCATAGAACCAAAAATTCGAAGACATAATTATGACATCTGCCAATCCACGCTAAGCATGCGTGGTGGGTTATAGCCCACGCCCTCTCAAAGAAAGGAGGCTTGTGTCCCAGCTGTGGGAACATTATAGGCTGACTATCTATGAAATGTCTCTAATATAAGATCTGAAACATTTAATACATAAAATATTCATATTAAAATTGAATATAAATTGCATTTTGACTCAAAACTACTACCCCCACAACTTATATTCCGAACTCAAACAAAACTTTTGTGAGTTCTCACATTGCCGCAGAACGTAGTCCAACACATAGAACTTGATAGCTCTATATACTGATCTCAGTGCAAACAATATAAACAGAACTGAATGCCTGGGCGAAAGTTATTCAGATGTAGATAGTTGTTTCTCAGTGGTGATATCAACCAACTATTGGCTCGCCGCGGCTTCGCTTGGGTATTCAAGGTTTACAACCTAGATGAAAAACATTATAAACTTCTCCAACTCCCAACGTCTTATTGCAATACAAAATCACGAAGTGAATGTTCGTGGTGAGTACCGTCAATTAGAGCACCTATTTCAAGTGCACTTGAGCGAAAGGCACTAATATTTATGCCCCGAACGGCACCATTCCTAACACATAAATGGCAGGCTACACTGTATATTTTCTGAATGTTCCACAAAAAATACGTTGGATATGAAACAGCGCTAAGCGTCCGCAACACACAAAATAATATCTAACGCCACTCGGCGAGGTGTGAGAGAGTATAACATATTTTATGCAGGTCTACATGGAAACCTACTAAACCGAATATATTCAGCATAAAGAGGGGGAGGTAATGGTTTTAGAGGACACGATACGACTGTCGTGAGTGTGGCAACTCTTTCGAGGCGATGAGCCATTTAAAGAAAGAAAGAAAATATGTTTGTTTGGCACCATGATGTCATTTATTACATGAAAGAAAGAAAGAAAGAAAAAAGAAAGAAAAATATTTTATTTGGGACACGCACAGGAAATACAAACAGTAATAAAAAATAAACTAAAAGGAGCATCTAAAACTAACAATTAAACGAGTTCAAATTAACCAAAAATTAAAATACATGACAACACATGAATCCATGAATACATGAGTATTACATGTGAGTATTTATACAGAGTGTCCCTGGAAGTATGGATCAAATCAAATAGGGGCGTGGGCCAGGTCTTTTCTAAACTTTTTAATCTTGAGAATGTCGGTGCAATGTTTTACGGTTTAAAGTTATGACCAATTTTTGTTTTTTTCAATCACTTCGCAAAGTGCTCAAAGAAAAAAATCATTTAAAAAAAAAGTATCAGGGGCTATCAATTTCTTTTTTCTGGTCTTAGTAGTTGTAGTGGAGTGGACCGTTCCTGTGGTAATACTTTTACGCAGCTAGAATACATTTGTGTTCAATAAGATAAAAAAAAATGTAGTCGAGCGATTTTCATGGGAAAAAGTGACAGTAGCAAAAGTTTACCACGTGCTAGAAAAACTTGCCCAAGTCATAGAGATTCTTTGAAGGTATGAATCAAGCTGAAAGAAATGAAGAAACATAAAAAGCTAGTTAGTTGAATTTAAAACTAAAGTATGTATTTAGGTACCTACAAGAAATATATAGGTCAAATAAGGCGCCTTCAAATTTGCCGCAAAGTGCCGCGCGGAGGCAGCGCTGCAGTCACGCGTTTTATAGTATATGGATTTAGAAAGCAGCGCGGCCGCAGCGCAAATTTTTGAGGCGCCCTTTTAAAGTGAAAGATAAAAATACAAATCAATTGAGTAAAAAAGTAAGTAAAGTTCTATTATTCTAGAGTATGTCCAATCGAATTTTATCTTCTCAATATCTTTAAATAAGACTGCCCCGTTGCGACTTCGAAAATCGTACGATTCAAAACGGTCCCGCAACAACACTTGGCCACCGGACGCAAGAAATGTGCCCATATAGGATATCTTATGATAATATATTTTGCAGCATGGCTTTGCGATTTCCGTGCCTAATATATTTCTATTTTTGTATTTAGTATCACGGCATTTGGTGGTAGGCGAATGGAATAGTTATATTAATATCAAGTAAAATTAAGTAAAGTTAATTAGCAAATGAAGGTTCCTTGAAAGTTTTATTTAAAAGTCTAGTTTAAATTTAATAGTTTCTTATTCCTCTTCGTAGTCTCTTGTCAGAGCGGTCGTGGTCTTCTTGTAGTTTCCTGTCCAGGGGCTGATGTGATTCGCCTCACGATTTCTCGCCATCTACTCCGATTTTTGGTGTGATCTCATACAGGGGATCGCCCACTGCGGGTTTAATTTGGTCAGTCCATCTCATGGGTGAGCGTTCGAGGGGTCTAGTGCCCTCCACTCTACCCGGCACGACAAGGCGCTCTATAGAGTTACCCTCACGCCTGGGTGAAGAAACTTTACCAAATATAATCTTACTAGCCTTGTATTATTGCCTTACTGCAGGGCAAAGGCTTCCCTCATTTCCACACAATTCTGTCTATTGGTAGTGTCGCCAGTCTTTTCGGTAGGAGTCAAGCTAATAGATTTAAAAAAGTCCATAAATTGAAATTGATTTTGTAATTGTATCATCTTCTCCAAAAAAAATATCTAATTACCTATATGCTCAAAATGTGTTAGAAAAAACTCGCAGTTTTGTTCAGAAGTATCACGTAATTTCAATTCCTAGATAAGCATGAAAAAGATTATTTTATTAGCCAAATATTTGTGTGTCAAGGTTCATTATCAAAAATCACTGGCATCGTTAACAGATAATTAATTTTATGTAACTCATTATCTCGTCTTATCTAGTGCAACACCAAATCGATAAGTATTTGACGAATATTTCGACACCAATAGACATGTTTCGGTCAATTTTATTTGTTTTATTAATAGTAAATGTTTTTGCTGACGATGAGAAGATAGTTCAGTTAGATATAGGGGATTTGAGGGGGGAGCAGTACTGGCAAGGAGATTTCTACGAGTTCTACGGAGTGCCGTATGCCACGGCTCCGAAAGGAAGGGATAAGTTTAAGGTTAGTAGATGTTTAATGTTTCTGTGTATGTATAGCAGACCTCGTAATTGCTTCACCAAGTTTGACAACAAATGGCAGTAAATTGAAACTTCTCTAAAGCTCCAGTTTCCTTTGTTAATTTACCGGTAAATTACGTCACTGAAACGATATTTATGAAGTTAGTGTGTTTTCGTAGAGAGCGTTTTTTGATACCGTAAAGTCAAACCCATCATTTTCATAGCAGCCATTACTGCGGACGTTATGTGGCAACCGCCGCTCCGAAACCGTAGAATAAGGTTGCAAATAAGGTTGTTACAGTCTCATAGACAAATTAGACTTTGTCGTTTTATGACAAACAAGTGACATCAATCATCGTTTTATGACAAACAATCTTAGGGTGATAACGCAATTACGAGGTCGACTCTACATAAGTTCATTGCCACATCCATTTTATGGGAACTGTGACCGCTATCAGCAAATGACTCTTGAAATAAATAAAAGGGAAACATCCACCTATCCTAATACAAAATATTTTTATTGAGTATTTTTTCCAAATAAAAAAACATAAATGGGAAGTAGTGATTATGCTAATCCTCAATTGTTGCACGATTTGCATCTAAATTCTTTTTGATATATCTAATTATTACTGAACCATTTTTAATCATTCCAGGCTCCCCTGCCTGTAGAACCATGGGAAGGCATCATGGACGCTAAAATCCAAAATATTGGTTGCGAACAAGTCTACCTCTTTGAAGACGAAGAAGATGAGGATATTATTCTTGATGGCGTAGAAGACTGCTTGGCCATGAACCTCTTTGTTCCAATAGTTGCCAGTGAAGATAACTTACTACCAGTCCTGGTCTACATACATAGTGGGGCTTATTCAGGGGGTAATGGTAACATGGCGAAGTTCTCCTATGTAGCCAGACATGACGTTATAGTAGTCAGTTTTAATTACAGACTTGGATTCAAAGGATTCGCCTGTCTCGGCACTGAAGAGATACCTGGCAATGCCGCATTAAAAGACCAACTGGCTGCTCTGAAATTCATCAACAAATACATTAGCAAATTCGGTGGAGATCCCAAGAAAGTAACGCTGGCAGGATTCAGCGTTGGTGCCAGCATGGCGGAATTACTAGTCTTGTCAAAAGCAGCAAACGGTTTAATAGACAAACTAATACTAGATAGTGGTTCCGCTTTGTCTCCATTCGCAATAAGCAGGGATCCAATAAATACCGCCAAGAATTTGGCAATATCTATGGGTTATAACAACACGGAAAAGATTGAGGACTTAAATGAATTCTTATTGAACGCACCGATCAAAGACTTGGCTGTTAAAAGCAAGAATTTCTTCTTGACAAACTCCACTTTCGGTTTAGCGCCGTGCATCGAGAATGTGATTGGAAATACCCAACCCATTATGACAGAGTCGCCTTTGATTACTTTCCATAAAGGAGATTATGAGAAAATTCCTGTGTTGACTGGTTTTTCGAACATGGAAGGTATAAGTAGAACTGTTAAGTTTAGCCAATGGAGTGATATGATGAATGAGAAATTTGAAGATTTCCTACCAGCAGATTTGGCTTTTGACAATGTAAAATCAAGAGATGCTTTCATCAAAGAAATAAAGAAACATTATTTTAAAGATGAAGAAGTAAGTCACGACACAGCGCAAGAATATATTGATTACTTCTCTGATTCAATGTTCAAGTATGCTATTATGAAATCAGCAAAAATGCACTCTCTTAAATCTAAAAGACCAGTCTTTCTTTATGAGTTTTCGTATGTTGGAAAGTTAAGTTTTAAGCATCATTTCATGGACAAAATAAAAGGTGCCAGCCATAGAGATCAAACTGCGTACATATTGGATTTCTTTGAATATACCACGAAAACCTCGGATATGGATACGAGAGACCGAATGACAGCAATGTGGACTGATTTTGTTAAATATGAGTAAGTAGGCCTTATTATTAAAACAGTAACTTTATTGCATGAAATCTTGGGCCTAAGTCTGCTAATTTTCAAACGTTGCAATGGTCTCTCCATATGAGTATAACAGATTTTGTGTGGCAAATCTTCCAAAAACTCACAACAGAGAAACTTTTGCATGGTTTAAAAATCAAAGTCAAAAGTCATTAATTCGGACTAGGCTGAGAATCAGCACTTGTGTTGAACGTCAAAATTACATAAGACAGTCCCCCAAAACGCCCACCCTTCACGTACTTTAGCTGGGAAGTGTGTGGCGCAACAAACTCAGGAGAGCAGAGTTTGCAAATTAGTAGACTTGACCCCCAGTATAAATATTTATATTATAGGTTTCCCGGTAGGTAATGCTTTTTAAGACAGACCAAAAAGAATTAATCATATTCGAATTCTACTTCATAATATCTACATTTGCCAGTTCAAATGAATGGCAACTCTCAGTAATGTTGAACGCTCGGCTACTTTTTAACTTTTCCAGCCGAAAATTGATTAAATTCTTTGTTTAAATTTTTCAGAAATCCTACAGCATACGAGAGCTTACTAATTGACGTGAAATGGCCCAAGTACACAAACGAAGAACCAAGCTATTTAGAAATAAGTAACAAGCTAAAAATAAAGAAGGATTTGTTCGCAAACCGTTACAAATTCTGGGACAGAGTGTATGAAAAATATTACTGGAATCCAATGCCTATTGTTGTAAAGAAAAAGAGTAAATAAAATCTAGTGAATTATAGTTGTATTTTGTAATAAACTTCTCTTTTGTGAGGACTAATGTCTGTATAATATTTCTAAGACAAATCTGAACACTATGAAAGTGTTTCAAAGTGTTACACAAGTGCTTGTTGCATATAAAGGTACTGATAGACTTGAGCATTCACTTGTAATGTGCATTCTAGCGAATATTACATTACAGAAAAATAAACGGGAGCGTATTAGCGAGCATTCTGGCGAGCGTTTTAGCGAGCTTCGTTGTAGCGAGCATTCTAGCGCGCATTCTAGCGAGCGTTCTAGTGAACATTCTAGCGAAAGGACAGTAAATTTGTTTCGAGCTTTTTGCCAAACCGAGCCTTTCTATCATTGTTCCGCCGCTCTCTACGCATAGAGCATTGACTAGAGCGTTCGCTACAATGATCGTGAAAATGTTCGTAGCGATGTTTGGTTCTACACTTGGCTCTGTTCGTTGTTCAGTGTGACAAATTTAAAAACGGCGAATGCTCGATCTTCTGTTACAAGTGAATGCTCAAATCTATCAGCACCTTTAAGCTAGACACTGGGATAAGCTAGATTAAAATTACCGTAAGTAGGTTCGCCTCCTATTACTTAGAACTTAAAAACATAACTGTTGAAATGTGGGTGTACTGTAGGTACACCTCTGCCTAACCCTTTGGGGATATATGGCGTGATGCTATTGTATGTTCCATTAAATTTATTAGTCGTGCATCAAATGACAGTCTTATAAACTTTATAAAAAGCTAAAAAATCATTATCTTATCGAAACTCACGTAAGAATGACAGAAATAAAGCTATAAAAAAACCGATTTATTTATAGCTTTTGTGGCCCCCAACACAAAGTGTCAAGTTGCCAACAGAAAGCCTACAAAAATTACTTGACAAATTGCATCTAACGATAACCGATATACCAACATTGTCTCCCTTATCAGTTCTGTAGAAAATAAAAAGTTCAAAAATATTTGCAAAATCCTAATATCAAAGGGAAATGATCACCATTTTTCAACGCCCGAATGTCGAGAGTCTCCCCTTCTGAATCGATGGGTTTTTATAAAAAAATCTAAACCATACATTTTTCTACCAATATTAACCCCTGTGCAAGTGCCTCCGATTTTGGTTTGGTCCAATTAAGTAGCGGAAGATTGAAAGCTATATCTATATTTCAAATGGATGAGTGCCTATAATTATAATATAATTGGAAACACCGACTTCATCTAATGTAACGTTTGTATAAACCTTCGTATAGAAATAACAACAATTTATTTAAGGATTATAACTATTATAAGACAGTGAATTAATAAGAAAAAAATTAAGTAATTTATATGGACAGCTAAAAGTTGAAACCCATGTAGCATTTTTGTCACGAAAAAAGAGCTACTGGTTCCTAAGACAGTTTCGCCGTATTTCTTATGGATTCAGATTCCCCATACTGTCTCAGTTGAAAAAAACATTCTGTAGCGTCTCAGTTCAGCAGTGACACAGTCCGTACAGTATGAATAAGTAACAGCATTATCTTATATATAAAATTCTCGTGTCACAATGATAGTTACCTTACTCCTCCGAAACGGCTTTACTGATTTTTACCAAATTTTATATGCATATTCAGTAGGTCTGAGAATCGGCTACTATCTTATTTTCATACCCCTAAGCAAAAACTACTTTACGCGGGTGAAACCGCGGGTCGCAGCTAGTATCTTCATAGAAAACGACGAAATCTCAGTGTATGTGTACGGAACAGTATCGAGTTTGCGGCAGTTACGAATGGACGTGGAAGAATTTATTTCAAGGTCACTGCCGATATATAATACCTTCACTTTATTATACTGTGGCAGTGTGGCAGAATAGAGGAAATATTTTCTCAGCCATGAAATGGGTTTTATTTCTTTTTGAGACGCAATCGCCCATAACTTATACCGCTAACCCGGTGTGACTGACACCTCTAAACAAGGGCTCCCCCCTTCCTTGTCGCAAATATTTGAACGATTCCAAATGATGCACGTGCTATTGAAATTTCTGCCCGAATTCCCGACGGGGGGCTCTCTCTATTCGAAAATTTGCAGTTCATTTTCTATGAAATTGACTGACGAGTTGGTGTCGGTCACAGAAGTTGTGGTGCGTGAGGTGAATATTAACGAACTAAAAAAAGGATGATGACGTGTGGATCTCTAGATAGCGATTTGGATGAAGTAGCGGGCTGAACCCCGTATTGGGCCCGCGTGGTAGATTATAGCCCACTCCCTCTCGAAAAGAGGAGGCATGTGTCCCAGCTGTGGGAATATAAAAGGCTGATTAAGATCTTGCTCGATAATCATGCGCCAGCCCGCGTTTTTGCTGAGCCTGTAGCTTTAAATTCCCCTGATAATAATAATGAACCATCCTTGATCCAGCCTGTCCCTCTTGCTGTCCTCCCGTCAGCGAACGCCCTAAGCCGAGGTTCGTACCCCACAGAGGCTGCCCTTAGCGAGCGTTTGCCTAGTTTTAATTAGCTTAGTTTGTATGCCCCTGGCTGGAGGCTTTGAGTTCTTTTAGGAGCTTAAGGCAGCCACAGGAAAGTCCGGTTAAGCAGCGAATACCTTAGTGGTAACCTGCGAGATGCCCAAGTCAAAAAAAAAAAAAAAAAAAAAAAAAGTGGGCTGGACAGTGGCATTACTGGCATTCATTAATGATAAACAGTTTTCGCTTGCGCCTAAGCGCGCTTAGAGGTTAGAAATATACTATGTCCTAACACAGGTCATGGTCTATCCAAATCTCATCCTAATCAGTTCAGTCGTTAAAGGTAACAGATAGACAGAGTTACATAGCAGTGATAGCCTAGTCGTGTGACCCTTATCACTTGCTTTATGGTGAAGGAAAACATCGTGAGGAAACCGGCATGCCTGAGTGATATTTCTCGACGGCATCTGAAGCCAAGTCAGACGTCCATGGGCGGCTTTAAAACTCTGACACCAGGTTAGTCACTAACTACACGAAAAGAAGAAGAAGATAATTAAATAATAATTAATGCCTTCAAGTGCTGAGGAAAAGTCAGAGGCCCATTGGCGGCTTTAAAACTCTGACACCAGGCTAGTCACTAACCATACGATTTTTAATCGTATTTATAGTACAGTACGACACAACTTAGATGTAGCATCGGCAAAATTCGTAAAAGCGATCACCAACCGAACTGAGTGCGCCTGCAAAATCACCAATCGCTATTACTGCTTTAGGTGAAAATGATCTTTCGAAAACGCAATAACATGTAAAGTCTTATAGCCAAATACATTCGTAAAATTGAAATGAATGAATGAAAATTTTCAAATCTATGCTACATCTAAGTTGTGTCGTACTGTATCAAGTATGAATGTGCTGCTGCGCAGATTCTGAAATGAAACTTGTGACTACAAAAAAAAACTGCCTGGTTGCTCTTAATTTGAGTCGCAAATGCCGAGCCTTTGTGGAAGTGTTTTTAGATGTTTGTATTTGGAATTCCTCATTAGCAGCACAGAGTCTAGATATTATGTGCCAGGTTGATGGAAGCTCGCTCTCATAACACATATAACTACCGAAATGTGGATGATACAATTCAAATCAATTCAATTCTATTTATCAGTAACAATATACATTGCGTTCGAAATAATCCAACATGAAACATAAATATACACAAATGTTACAAAATGACGATGATACAGATATTATTATTAAAAAAAATCATGCAATTTAATTTAAATTACGAAATATTATTAAGGTTAAAAAAATAAAAAATATCAACACCACACAACCACAATCTTCATCAGATGATGAAACAAGGAAAGTGATATTATCAATGTATTTTCTTGAAACAAATAAGGACCCAAGACACGATCAATTTCTTACACAAATGATTCAGGTACAGTTAAGTAGTGTTTATGTAAACAACAGCTGTCTTATAAGATATGAGTTTCAATATCTTTACAAGTAGGATACCTATTTAGGGGCATTAAAGCCTCGATTCATAAGCAAGCGTAAAGTAGTCGCCATCTATCTAATTACGCAACACATTTTCGTAAAAGATTCCGACTAATCTGTTTCATTTTGACTGTTCAATAATATTCATTGCGTTATTTAGGTACGTTGTTGAGCAAATTTTTTTCGAATTTATGAAGCAATGGATTAGCAATCTGTTTCAAAACGATTCAAATTCTGATTGATCGTGTATTGCGTAATTAGGGAACGGGTTTCCAACACAGCTGGAGCTACTCTTTTTACGGCAGTATCAAATAAGTATCCACAGGAATGTTTTCTGATCAATTTGTTTACTTTTTATTACATACTTTTGGACAAGACTATACAGGGTGTTAAAGTAATTGCGTGCCATATCTTCAGGGTGAGTTCAGTATCGATAAAGGAACCCGTAAAAAAAAAAAAAAAAATACCTTTAAAAAAAGTTTCAAAACAACCGAAAATTATCATAAGATGCCTGAACACTTCGATATCGCCGAGTGAAGGATAGGTAACTAGGTAAGTAAATATTACAATTCCAAGTATTTCTTCTTCCTACTTTAGTGTGCTTATCTCCTTCAAAATTAAAACCTACAAATTAAAAAAGTTGATGTTGCAATATTTTTTTTAGTTTTTTTATATTTTTTTAATCATATTTTTATTTTTCCTCTCTTCCTTTATCGGTACTGAACCTACCCTGAAGCTATGGCTCGCAATTACTTTAACACCCTGTATATGATAGTCTGGTCCAAAATTAAGTAATAAAAAGTAAACAAATTGATCAGAAAACATTCCGGTGGATGCTTATTTGTAGTATCATTTACCAATTGATTGTTTTGATTCGATTATTTGAATACTTTAACTAGAAATTTTAATGTATATCACCTACATATATGTATTATGGTTGCGAATCATATTTTAATCAAGATTTAACCTGAGACCGACCTGAAAATTATAAAAATCGTAAGAAAATTTGAATTTCGCGGGCTAGAACCACGGATCCAGCTATATCATTATTGCGGATAGTCCTAAGGGGAAACCGTGGCCCCCGTCTAGGCAAGGGAAGGAACACGGGTGGGTTTTAGTCAGTAAGAGTCTGACACGCCCTTCCGCTCCGCCCAGAGTCATTTTTATGATTTCCCACCCAAAAAAAAAACAATATAATTCATATATTTTCCTCAATACACTTTGTTCTAGACGCATATTCACCTATGTGGTCTAGGTAAGGGAAGGAACACGGGTGGGTTTTAGTCAGTAAAAGTCTGACACGCCCTTCCGCTCCGCCCAGAGCGGGAGAAGTCATTGGATGATTTCCCAACCAAAAAAAAAAAAAAAAAAAAACCTATGAGAAACAAACAACACTGACTGAAAGACACAAAGATCCATAACC
Source organism: Conistra vaccinii (assembly GCA_948150665.1). NCBI lineage: Eukaryota > Metazoa > Arthropoda > Insecta > Lepidoptera > Noctuidae > Conistra > Conistra vaccinii. The sequence continues at coordinate 20,342,928 of OX411326.1, forward strand.
CAACTCTAACAAAAGTGACACACGACAAGAAGTTAAATATGAAAATCTTTATCGAATACACTCTATTAACTTTCTAAACATTAAATATACTCCTAACAACTGGCAAACACTTCTAACTTTTGTAAACGTTACTACCCCAATCTTAATTCAACCCTAACATAGGTTCTGAAGGTTCAAAATGGCTTGTGTTTAGTGGGTTTAAAAGTATGTTTATGTTTCGCTCCGTGACACAGGTGACGTAGAGATAAGTAACGTCAATTTATAAGCGTCAAAGTCACGAGTCTCGGGGGGGCTGTGTTTGGATACTTCTTGTGCTGTATGGATGACGTCAGAGTTATTGTAAGTTAATATTAAATTCCCTTCTGAGTTATTTTTTGAGGTTTTAGGAAAATTTTAATGTTTTCTCTGGGAAAGTACGTACTGGCAACTTTTTTATTTCTGCCAGTAAAAGTAAGAAAAAAAGAGAAAATAAGACGGAGTCGCACTACGGCCGCCAAGCGTAACGTCCGTTTATGGTCCTATTGTATTCTTGAAGGAGCATTTTTTCTCGGATCAGTCGCGTTACAGCCGTTCTACCTAAGTACATTCAACCTTAGAAATGCCTGTGATGAGAAAAGAATCACATAGATCAAATTAACATTTTGTGAAGCATGGTACTAGGCTAGCAGACGTATCAGGAGATACTTTTTGTCGGCAACACACACGCAATAATGTTGACAATATCGTATGTACCTACTGGCAATTTTGGCGAACAGTCTGACTAAAGCCGCAGCTATATTCGCAATAATATTGATTATACATACGATATTATCAACATTATTGCGTGTGTGTTGACCACAAAAAGTATTTCCTGATAAGTCTGCTCGCCTAGTACCATGCTTCAACTTTGCGTTTTGACTGTACTGGACTGACGGACGTAGAGCGACGAATTGTTTAATATGAAGGTCAACGGCCATAATGCGATCGATCTCAAAAAAATGCATCTTCCAAATACAACAGGGCCATAAACGGACGTTACGCGTAACGTTCGTTTATGGCCCGCGTCTATGTGCGACTCCGTCGAAAATACGCTTTACGTTTACGTAAAAGAGGCTGCGTTGGCATTCGTCACGGGTAGTCAGAATTTTGCGACTAATTGTTAAATATGAAGGTCAACGGCCATAATGCAGTCGATCTCAAAAAAATGCATCTTCCAAATACAACAGGGCCATAAACGGACGTTACGCGTAACGTTCGTTTATGGCCCGCGTCTATGTGCGACTCCGTCGAAAATACGTTTTACGTTTACGTAAAAGAGGCTGCGTTGGCATTCGCCACGGGTAGTCAGAATCTCGAAAGTCGGACAACCAGTCTTATCAAAGGGTATAAGTAATACCCGGTAACAGGGTTGTGGAGGTCAGATAGTTGGCCCTCTTTGTAAAATACTGGTATTCAGCTGCATCGGTCAGACTACAAGCCGACCCCAACATAGAGATTGGGAAAAGGCTAACTAGATAATGATGATGGGGTACCTTTAACATAAAACCCTAGGGCCTTTTGTACACGGCACGGTTTCTTGACGGTACGGCGTATAAACCGCGCCGTAGAAAAAACGTGTCTGTCAACAAGCTTCCATAGTGATCCATATAACACTGACGAATAAACCGTAGTTTTTCACAGCAAGAAAAACGTGTGTGGGCCTCATCATCATCATCAGCATATTAATGTCCCCACTGCTGGGACACAGGCCTTCTCTCTATGAGAGGGAGTGGGCCGTAATCTACCACGCGGGCCCAGTGCGGGTTGGTAGTCTATGTCACATATCTTCGAATTTTTGGTTCTAAGACATGCCGGTTTCCTCACGATGTTTTCCTTCACCGTTTTGAGAGCAGTGGTAATGAAATTATTTTCACAAAGTAAAGCGCCTGCTTTGGGTTCGAACCCACGACCTACAACTCGTAAGTCGGGGCCGTTACCACTAGGCCACCACTGCTCTCTCCTACCTGTTTTATGTTAAAGGTAATTATTACCAAATTATAGAAGGAAAAGATACTAGCTTCTGCCCGCCACTTCGTCCGTGTGATATTTCGGCCTTCGACCCACCGCGTCGCATCTCATTACCCGCCCACGCTATTACTTCGTTTAGGCTTAGCGTTCTTCCTGAATCTTTTTCTTTCGACTCGGCTCCTAAGAACCCTAACATGGTTACATAGCTTATAACCTTCCTCAAGAATTCGTAGGCGTAGGCTTAACAGCTTGTCGATCTGTGGATCATTGTCTATTTTGCTAAGTATCTAGTACTTGTTGATAGGCCTAGACTGTCCTTTCATACCGATTAACACTGTAATTTAAAAGACCATTGTAAAAACAATTTATTTTTAAAAGACTAACCATGGAGTTTCTTGCCGGCTCTTCTCCATAGGAAACGACTATTTGGAACCGTGCACCTAGCTTCTGACGTTTCATAAGTGCCCCTGTTGGTTTATGTGAAATAAAATATTTTGAATTTGAATTGAATTGGGCTATCCAATGCAGAAATAATTTTTCAAATCCAACTGTTAGTTCCGGAGATTGCTCCTACATATAAACTTACAAACAAACAAACAATTTTAGCTCTTTATAATATCACATCATCACAATAAATAAATCACCAACTAATTTAAGGTGTATAGTAGGCTCACTGACCTTGTGCATGTGGGCGGAGCTAAACGCCCTACTCTCCAATACGTAAAACGTGCAACGGTGGCGCACTACACTAAAACGACGATCAAAGACTAGACAAAGGCGCAGACATGCGCACGTATGTCGCATTTTTTGCCTAAGATTCCTAGTCCTAAGAGAAGGAATCGTAGGCAAATCTGAAATTGTACGCCGACTACCTACCATATTTTGACCCGCATATTATTTTAAATACTTTGTTTGTTTTTTAAGAACATTCCTGGCAATAAATAAAATATCGGTGTGCGTGTGTTTGTAATTCTTCTTATGCTAAATGGCTTGACTGATTTAGATGTTTTTTTTTCAATTCTTTTTGTGTCACTTGGATGGTTCTTAGCTATAGTTGGACGCGCTGTTGGGAGGCGCTGTTGTCGCATGACAACGTCTGCCTACCGGGTCTGCTAGTTATATTTTGGTGCCGATTCTCTTGTCACAAATGCCTCTAAACTAGACTAAAAATAGATTGCACTGAGTTATTAGTTTAGTGAAAATGGCAATTTTGCTATTCTGAGTTTGACGTTTTTCACCTAAAAATTTGGTGTATCCAACTAAATCTGACTATTTTTAAACACGATTTAAAACGTGTGGAATAAAGTAAGTTGGCATGAACTAAAACCCCAACACTTCGACCTCAGTCCAAAAACAGTATTGTATTTTTTTTCTTTTGCTTATATCTCGAAAATGGTGTGTCCTATCGCAAAAATAATGAAATTTTCGACCCCCTTAAGGAAACCCTTAAACCCCTATATCCCAACATGTTGGTAATAATTTTTCATATTTTCCATACAAAAAGTGAAAAATTCCATATAAAACACGTCGAGGCTGCCAACCCCTGCGCGCCTCCGGCTCTAAAAAAATTCACGGGGTAGAGCAAACAAGTACGTGGAGTCGTCACGCGATTGTCAAATTCGATTTTAGATGTGTCAAAAAATTTTTTTCATTTAGAGATTTTTTTTGTCAGAATGGCTTTAAGATTCTCATAGCCAAAAGTAAGGAATTTTAGTGATTGTAGTTAGTTTAGTTCGGTGTACAAGAGAATCGGCCTTTGACTGTAGAAATTTTTTGTAGGTATCATAGTTTTTTTTTTAGGAAAAACTTCTTTAAGCGCGTTGAGTGATATTTGGTAGGGGCAGCCCCGGATCTAGAACGGAACGGATCTTTCGAGGCGGGGCAAAACCTATCGCCTGACCCCGAATCGTTTTTTTTTTCTTAAAAAAAAACCGTTTTTTTTTTAAATATACTTGTACGTGTCAGACATTTATTTTGATTAGCCTTATTCACTCTGCCTGAGATAAGTTGGATTTTTGCTTTAGGAGTTACTTTACTAGGTTGCAAGAGCGAGCGAAGCGAGCTCGAAAATTTAGGCATAATAAACATATTAATCAAAAATCGATCGAAAATGCGCCAATCCAACAGAGGCGCCAAAACTGTGGTAAAAGTTAAAGTAAGTCGTGTCACAGGCGTCGTCGGCGTTGAAGCAAGACGCCCGGCACCGCAAAACTTAAAAAAATAGACCACAGAAACGCTCATCGAGCTCCTGGTAGAATACAACTGCGCCCGCTCACAAGTACTCACAACCCGCTCAGACCGTTTGACGACCTAAACCTACGCGAATCAGTAATTTCCTCAGTGCACCACCCTCAGAGAAAGATTATAATTGTTGCGCGTCTCATTTGTTGCAAAGTTGCGGTGCGCTGGGTGGTGCACTTGTCTGTCATGCTCGAATTTGGCGCCCCCTAACGGTGTCGCCCGGGGCACGTGCCCCGTACCCTAATTACGTAATACACAATCAATCAATTGATAACACGAAAATAACTAAAAAAATACAAGAATAAATTATAATTAATAAATACATATTATACATAATAAACAGAATAAACTTTGTCAGGAGACATAACGATCGGTAGAGGAGAAATAACGATCAGAAGAGGAGAAAACGAAACATGCAGAATGCAGTTATTAAGAAGGCGGTCTAGTTATTGAGAAGATCTGCATTCAGGTCATAGTAACACACATCATCATAGTCAATTATGGGAAATATTAGGGACTGTACAAGCATTGCCTTTATGTGTGATGGGAGAAGGTTTTTCTTATCGCAAAATGGTGCGTCCTATCGCAAAAATAATGTGAATTTCGTCCCCCTTTATGAAATCCATAAACCCCTATAACTCAGCATATCATCATTATCATCATCATATCAGCCAAAAGACGCCCACTGCTGGACATAGGCCTCCCTCAAGCACCGCCACTTCGACCGATTCTGTGCTTCCCGCATCCAGCGAATTCCTGCGGCCTTTACTAGGTCATCGGTCCATCTTGTGGGAGGCCTTCCAACGCTACGTCTTCCGGTACGTGGTCGCCACTCCAGAACCTTTCGGCCCCATCGGCCATCTGTTCTGCGAGCAATATGTCCTGCCCATTGCCACTTAAGTTTGGCAATGTTCGGGCTATGTCGGTTACCTTGGTTCTCCTGCGGATCTCTTCATTTCTGATTCGATCACGTAGGGAAACTCCAAGCATAGCCCTCTCCATTGCTCTTTGGGTGACTTTTAGCCTTCTGATAAGACCCATTGTGAGCGACCACGTTTCAGTGCCATAAGTCATCATTGGCAACACGCACTGGTCAAAGACTTTCGTCTTGAAACACTGTGGTATGTGGGACGAGAAGATATTGCATAGTTTCCCGAACGCTCCCAGCCGAGTCGGATTCGACGATTGACCTCTTTCTCGAAGTTGGACCTACCTAGCTGGACAGTTTGTCCTAGGTAAACATACTCGTCTACAACTTCGAGCGTAGCGTCACCGATCTTTATGAGGGCGGGTGTTACATGGGCATTTGACATGACTTGTCTTGTCCATGTTCATTTTAAGACCCACTCTTTTGGAGGCTCTACTGCGGTCATCGAGCATTATACTGAGGTCCTCCATGGTCTCAGCCATGATAACTATATCGTCGGCAAACCGAAGGTTAGTGATATACTCGCCATTGATGTTGATGCCTAGCCCTTTCCAGTCCAGTCGCAGTCAATTCCCGACGCCCGGGACGTCTCCTACGGCGGCGGCGGCTAGGGCTGGTAGGGCGCGGCCTTTGCCACTCCCTCGCGCACTCCGCCTCCTCTTTCGCGAGCATTACTGCTTCGCAGAAGGAGGTGACGGCTTGCCATGCCCTCTCGCTCCGCACCATGGCCTGGACCAGGGCCGGACGCGAGAGGTCACTGCCACCGAAGTTTGACAGCACTAAGATTGCAATGAGTTATTAACTTAGTAGTTTAGTGAAACAGGGAATTTTGTTATTCTGAATTTGACGATTTTCACCTAAAAATTTTGATTATTCAAACTAAATTTGACAATTTTTTTTTACGCGATTTAAAAGGAATGGAATATAAAAATTAGTTGTCATGAACTAAACTTCACACCAACACTTCAGGTGCAAAAACAGTACTGTATCTTTTTTTTTATTTTGCTTATAACTCGAAAACGGTGCGTCCTATCACAAAAATAATGAAAATTTCGACCCCCTTTAGGAAACCCTTAAACCCCTTTACCCCAACACAAAGGTAACAAATTTTCGTATTTTCCATACAAAAAGTTAAAAATTCTATACAAAACACGTCGACGCTGCCCCCCTGCGCGCCTCTGGACCTAAAAAAATTCACAGAGTAGAGCAAACAAGTACCACGTGGAGTCGCGAGTTCGCGACGCAAATTCGATTTTAGATGTGTCAAAGTTATTTTTTAATTTAGAGATATTTTTTTGCAGAATCTCAGATTCTCATAGCCAAAAGCAAGTAATTTTAGTGATAGTTTAGTTTGGTGCACAAGAGAATCGGCACCAATCAAGATTTATTTCTTAACCTTCTTACCTACGTAACTTAAGAAAATATTTGGTGCCGATTCTCTTGTACACCGAACTAAACTAACTAAACTACGACTAAAATTCTTTACTTTTGGCTATGAGAATCTAAAAGCTATACTGCGGAAAAATATCTCTAAATTAAAAAATAATTTTGACACATCTAAAATTGAATTTGACAGTCACGTCGCGACCGACGTGGTACTTGTTTGCTCTACCCCGTGAATTTTTTTAGAGACAGAGGCGCGCGGGGGGGGCAGCCTTGACGTGTTTTGTATGGAATTTTAAACTTTTTGTATAGAAAATATGATTAAATATTACCTATGAGTAGGGGCATGTGGGTTTACGGGTGGCAGAGGGGGTCGAAATTTCCATTATTTTTGCGCTAGGACGCACCGTTTTCGAGATATAAGCAAAATAAAAAAAAAGATACAGTTTTTGCAGCTGAAGTGTGTGAAGTGTGTGTTCATGCCAACTAATTTTATTCCACTCCTTTTTAATCGCGTTTAAAAATAGACTGATTTAGTTGGTTAATCTAAATTTTTAGGTGAAAAACGTCAAATTCAGAATAGCAAAATTGCCATTTTCACTAAACTAATAACTCAGTGCAATCTTAGTGCTGTCAAACTAAAATATAGTTAAGTTGTGTCACCTTAGTCTATTTCAGAATGGGAAATGCTCGTTTGACAGGCAGGACTAAACAAATTTGAGTGATTTAAAAAAAATTAACTTTAGAAACTTTAAGAGGTGCTTTAGACCATCAAACTGAATAACTTTTACTTTAACTTTGAAATCACGAAAAAAAAAACAGCTGTCCCATACAGTTTAGAACAGTAGGTATTAAACTTTACTATGGAACAACAGATTTTTTTTTTCGCGATATCAATGTATGTCCCAAAGTAAAAGTTATTCAGTTCGATGGTCTAAAACACCTCTTAAAGTTTCTAAAGTAAATTTTTTAACACCTTATATAGGTACACCTCTGCCTAACCCTTCGGGGAATACAGTCGTGATGTTATGTTATATTTTACATTTACATTTTTTTAGTTTATATTGTAAATTGTTAATTTGTATGTAATTGTCAATGTAAAAAAGTATTAATAATTGTACATCAAAGAACAACTCAACAATAAAGCGCCTACGCGCACAATCGATTTGGACTCTCTGCAGCAAGCTCGTCTATAAACGCACACTAATACAATAAGTTCATAAATATTCGCACTAACACATACGTATGCGCATACTCGGTCGATAGCCGGAGCGGACCAGCGAGCGACACAGCCATCCCGTCTCAATGCTCACGGGCGACTGCCGCCCGCGTCCCGCGCAGAGCCCCTCTGAACCTCTATCTCTAAATGGGGACATTTTGTTTAACAAATATTGATTGATTTACAAATGCAGTTTCAAATTTGTAGTACCTTTAATCAGCAATTTTTCTGTGTAATTTTTTTTCCAATCGTCAAAGTCGTTTAGAAGTAGTTACGAATATTAACCAAAAATAGCGTTATGGTAAATATTTTTTTAAGGCAAAAGTATTAGTCATACGAAAAAACCCGGTTTCAGATATGTTGTAGATGAATCTATAGCAAACATATATTTTTTTCAAATCATTTAACTAAGCCGTTAAGGAGAAGATAGCTTTTTAAAGTGACCGTTTTACGGTACTAAACGCGACTAAGGCCCTTATGGTACGAATGTGGAGAGTATTTTTGAGGACTCGTTGATAGAGTCAAAATACTAATGATATGGACAGTCAACTTCCGTTGAACCCAATGTGCTCGTTTGCTCCTTATCCCCGCACTAAAGCTGTGTTCACAAACATCTTGGGTATGTGTCTGTCACTTAATTAAGTGCAAGCAGAAGACGTCATTCAGAGCGATCGATTTGCGGCATCCTGTCATCCGAGGCTGCGTAGCTCGACATCCAATACTGACGTACTTCCTTAAGTTACAGGGTGTTTCGTATTTTTACAAGATTATTTATTTAGATTTTAGTCTTCAGGTAGTGTTCTGTAGTTTCGGCCATGGGAGGGAAGCGTGAGTTTATGTACGAGTATGTGTATTTATTTTAGTCTTATTATAATCTAAGATAAGAAATTGGGTTATTCAATAAAAATAATTAGGTATTTATTAGTTGACAATAATATTTAAAAAACGGGGCAATCTGGGACTGCTGATTGAAGTGAAAACTAAGTAACGCCATCTAATGCAAATGTCAGGAATTGATGTGGCTTGTGTCAGTACAAGAACGAAAGCTGTAGCTCCATTAAAAAAATCCAAAAAAATTAAACAAAGTGCGCTGTCAACAAAAACATGAAACTAAAAACTTAACGTTGAACGAATTTTCGATCAGGTCACGTATCCTGACGCGAGTTTAACATTGTTTACCCATTCCAAAAAAATTGCACAACGCCGCTAAAGAAATTTTCACTTAAAAAAAACATTTTTTATAAAACTTTCACGTCGGAAAATGAACTAATAACAAAAATGCAAGCTGTACCTAATGTGCAATTTCATTGATGCTAGGTTTATTCATTCAAATAAAATCTTAAAAGCAAAACCTCATTTTCTAACTGTCAGAATCATAAAAAGTATGTAATACTGCAATATTCAGGTATGCCAAGAGAATTAATGCCGTCTGGCCGCGGACGGTATGCGACATGTTGACATCCGCGGTCATACAGACTGACCTCCCTATACCTGTATACAGGGGGGTCATTATATCGGTTACTAATAGAGTTTAAAAAATATTGCTTGGAAAAAATAGTCACTTTTTAAAAGATCCTGTTTACCTACTTTTCAAGTTATGTTTATTTTTATTAATAAAATTAAAGTTTTAACATATTATTTACATACTTTTAGTACTTATCTAAATATTCAACTATTTTCTACAACATAACGTCAAGATTTCCTAAAATACCAATAAATTTATACGCTAATATTATACTAACTTGTCGTCTTTTTAAGATGTGCCCTAGCTTAGACTTAAACTTGGTTCTAACCTGAGATACAGAACCCTAACAACCAAAAAGTTTTAAGAGGAGCTATGAAATATTCTCCATTTTTTAATAATTAATTATAAACTGGTGAAATGTGGGTTGTTGTACTAGTACACCTTTGCCTTACCTTTCGGGTATTAAAAAAAAAAAATTTCAAACTATTTATTTCATAAAAAAAAAATACATTTTTTTTTGACGTTACAATAACGCTCAATCTTTTATATGAAGATTATGTGCGCTATCAAAAAATAATGCGTTACTCACGAGCACAGACTACAATTATTACAACTCTCAAGCGACTTTGGCCGGTAGTGGACCCACCCGCAGGCCCCTCCTCCATTCTAAACTTTTGCACGGTAAAGTATGCTTTTAAAATGTTTTTAATTTGTCGAGCTTTTTTATTTTCTAGTTTTATAGCAATGTTTTTTGGTAAATTATCCAAAATGTTTGGAAGGGCATACGTCCAGGCCCTTTTACCATATTCATTATTAACTTTTGGCAATTTATACAAAGGCAAATGTGACAATTTCCGAAGATTATTCGGTCTATTTGTTTTTTGTAGATTACTCATATGTACAGAGTAGTCAGAGGCAACAGCTAATTTTACTTTATCAAATACATTTATGACTTTACAATATTGAAACAACTTATCATAATCGGGTTTATATTTAAGTTAAATTTTATATGGTACCAATATTTTTAATAACCGTATCTGTATATTATAGATTTTCTTAAGGTAAGTTTTATAAGTTCTTCCATAACTAGTTATACCATAATTGATTACAGAATCGGCCAATGCCATGTACAGCAATCTCAAAGTCCTATATGGCAAGCGTCATGTTATGTTTATGTTGTATTTTGTATGAAAATTACTAACTCCACGAGAGCTTAATTTAAAACAACGTGAACTTTCAAACATCCTGTACCCTTCAGTCTTGCTTGCACATTCCAGGAGCGTATCGCTATGCAAACTGGGATCGAACGCGTTCAACCAGCGACATAACTATCCTATGCCTGAACAGAGGACAGACCGACAAATTACGCAGTTATGGAATAAGTAAACCTAATAATAAAGTCTATGCAGTTATATACCTTAGGATTACCAGGTGCTCATAACTCCACGTCAAAGTGCGTATTTTGTGTACTGGAGCTGGTCCAATCTTCGATCTTATTGATTTATGAATGTTATAGTGTTAAAGACAAAGTATGTTTGAAACTATTCTATTATGAATTAGGTCTTTTTTTCAAAGTTGCAATTTTTCGTGACTGTACATCGAAAAATTAAAATATAAGTTTTTGAGGCTCGTGAGGGCTTCTGTTTTAGGTTAAGCCTATTTGAAGAGAAGGTCTAGAATATAGGATAGCTTTTTGGTTGCCCAGTGTCTAAAGCCCGAACACCTCAAGACTCAAGCATTACTTAAAACTTGTTTAAAAAAAAGGCTTTAAACGAGTTTTAAGTAATGCTTGAGTTTTGAGCGAGGTTCTGTATATAGGCCTAAGTGTCCAGGGTGCTCCAAATGCACTACTTCATATGCACATTATTTTTTGTTGTTCTTCTATTATTATGTAGGCCAGTCACTAGGTTAGGTAAGCAGAATCAGATAAATTAAATCTAAAAAGAAAATAAAAGAACACACTGTGAATATTTTGTAGTTTAACCCTACAAAATATTTACTATAAGTTCGTTTCTGTTACCCCTCTGTATAACGGAAAGAAAATCAGAGACAGTACTTCCTTAAATAAAAGTTTACACAAAAAATCAGATAGCAATAAGTCACGTTTTATCTTCGGAAAAATTCTTTTAAAAAACCCTGTCGCTGCTGCCATAAATCTTTTTCGAAAAAAAAATCGCTTTTCGACACCCGTGCGTTTCACCCCGCGAGTTTCATCCCCCAAGTCTTGGCTCGGATGACTGTGCAATTATCAATATCACCGCAACATAGCGGTTGTGCCTCCGGAAAATTCCTATTTCGCAGCTATAAATCAGTTTTCCGTTTATTAAAACAGCTCCGGCACCTTCGATCGAATCGCCCCCTTAAGGCGGGGGTGTTCGTATTTGAGCTTTTAGGGTGGTGCCTGTATTTTTAGATATTCAAATTCAAGTTACAAAAGAGGTTGCTTTGAAGTCTGTTGACCTACAGCTGAAGCCAAAACACTTCATAATCATAAATATTATAAAAAATCATAATTTCATTCTGTTAAGTTTTAACCTATCTTGCTTTCGCCCGCGGCTTCGCCTGCGTGGGGGGTTAAAATTATCCCACGGGAACGTACTACCGGGATAAAAAGTATCCTATTATCAAAAACCATTTCGGCCTTTTTGCGTGATTCAGTAACAATCATACAAATTGTCACATTTATAATATAAGTAGGATTGATAGGATAGTAGGATCAAATCTATTATTGTTTAATGAACAAAAACGGTGACTGAAACCATTTCATTCTGACACAATTACACTTCAACTGGAACACAAAACAAATCGAAGGAAAATTGTTGGTTAAAAATTAATATTATGAACCAAAAAAAAAATAAGAAAGTGACAACTCTGCACCCCAAGAGGAACAACCCTACACTGCACAGGGGGCGTGCTGTATTCTTTTTAATCTGTGCTACCCCTGTGTAATCTGCGTCGGGAAGCGACACCGGGGGCAAACATTGTTTAATGTTGTCTAACGAATACTATTACAAGATAAGAATTAAGGACTTTAGTAATGGCGTCTCTAAAATTGCTGCCTTTTTGATGTTGTTGAAATATTCAGCAGAATGTTGTTAAATTTTAATTAGATCAAGAATTTAATTTTGTTTAGAAATATTCTAGGAAGTTTAAGATTGAAGTTTGGCTGGGGCTAAGTATAAATAAGTAATTTATTTGATATTGTGAATTTAATTTTGATTAATTTTAGAACAACGAAAATTGAATATTTGATTTTTTTCCTATCTTAAAAGGTCTCAGTATAATGTCGTTGCAGTAAAAACTAGATTACAACTAATATCTAAATAATTGTGATTCTCTTGCTTAGCTGGCTATGGTTTATAAGCTGAAATGAACTGAAGCAACACCGATTTATGTGAAACAAACATACAGTCTAATTAAGTATCTCCTCCTTTTGAAGTCGGTTAAAAATAATGGTGAATAGAACCTTAAACGTATCTTAAGTTCTTTTATTAATCTCTTGGTTTGGATTTTATTTTCATTTTATTTCACAAACAAAGACAAGTAAAGTCAGAACAAGTAAAATCAAATTATTTAGCAAATTGGCTACCAATTTAAATTTACCGTGTAATTGAAACCACAACTGTCATTCATTGGCAGTTGTATGGAATTGCTATAACACGGCAAATTGACGTCATGTGTCAATGATATAAAAAAAACAAGTGAGCTTTACAGTAGTCGCATAATGATGAGTAAACTTTGGCGGACAGTAGCAACCTCTCCGATGGGTTGTTAGCATCTGACTCTGACATAAAATAAAAAAATATCGCGCGCTTCCCCGGCTTCCTGTTACACACTTCCGTCCCTTTTCACGAAATCACTGTAACAGATTACAGGAAAGCAAGAGGAAATATCATCAAAAATATTTCACATCAAAACATATTTTTGATGATATTTTTCACATTTTTTCACTTTTCACATTAAAAATATTTCCCTGTTCGTACAAGAGTGACATTCCCACTATCCCAGTTCACCCCAAAATATACCTGTCTGATTCAAATTCAATTACTAATCCACTTGAGAATATGATCATAACAATAGAATTTAAAATTACACAACGCTTCTACAATAGGGCCTTGATCGAGGGTGGCCACTCAAAAACCTTTCAATTACTAAACTGTCAGAAGCATAAAGACATGATTGGTGCTCAAACCTTTTTTCCTGAATGTCACCCTGTATTTGAAATTATTGACGGTAATTGTTAGGTATTGATTTCGTAAAAAAAAATAGGAAGTGGAAGGATGGGCACGTTTTACTTGACAGTATTACGTCAAAATAATAATGACCTGACAATTGCCGTTTTAATATTGGACGATAACGATAATGACACCATTAATCTTCAATCTTCTACCTAGCCTTTTCCCAACTATCTTGGGGTCAGCTTCCAGTCTAACCGGATGCAGCTGAATACCAGTATTTTACATGGAGCGACTGCCTATCTGACCTCCACAACCCAGTAGCTGGGTAATACGATACCCCTTGGTAAGACTGGTGTCAGACTTTCGGGCTTCTGATGACTCGTAACGACTGTCAAAGATCCACGAATGACAGCCGGGACCAACGGCTTAACGTGCTTTCCGACGCAGGGAGGAGTCTCGGTATGTAAAGATGGTCACCCATACACGGACTAACCCCGGCAAGCGTAGCTTAACCTGATGGATCGACCCGTACGGATTGTTAATACTTAGCCACGAGCTTCTAGATAACGACACCATATCGTCGGAAAACTCAGATTCCGGTTCTGGTTCCGGGAAAACAATTTCTGTAACATCCCTGCTTCATACCTAAACTGCTTAGTACCCATCTGTATGCTAGTGTGGGGTTCAGGGAATTTGTAAAAATCTAGTACCTAAGGCTCCTATGTGATCTGATACTCGATTTTTTTTATATTGGACCGTGTTTTCTGAACTGAATAAAGCTTTTTTACTTTACTTTTACTTATTAGTCTGTGCCTTAAGTCAGCTTGGAGGGATCTGTCAATAGTGTCAATCCCCAGCTTCAGGTGAAATGACAGATCAATTTAGCTAAGTTTTCACGGTGAAAATGGTTTTGAAACTACGGTGAGGTCACCTGATCTCACCGTAGTTTCAAAACCATTTATTTTTATAGAAACCAACACTCCTTATCTTGATAAAATATCACACAAGATATCCTTTAATATTAAACCTTTTAAAACATAATTTAATTATAGCCCTTACAACCTTCTTGTAAAATTAATAAGAATTTAATTAGGCGGAGTCACAACCTTGTTAAGATATAATTACTGAGGACAGGTGATACGGTAAAATGTGACTTGATTTCCCTTGTGTGTTTCTATAATATTTATAAGTATTTTATAATAGAATTAATATTTAAAATGTTATGAATATTCTTGAGGGTAGAGGAATGTTTTAAAACTGTATTTATTTTTTATTTAAGACTAGCTTCTGCCTGCGGATTCATCCGCGTGAAACTTCTTCCCCCGACCAATCTCGTCGCATCGCATCGCCCGCTGTAACTATTGCTTTTCGATTAGCATTCTTTCTGACTTTTTTTATTTTTGTTCGGCTCCTAAGGGTCCTAGCGTGATGTTAAATAGCCTATAGCCTTCCTCAAGAATTGGGCTATCAAATGCAAATAGAATTTTTCAATTCCAACTGGTAGTTTCAGAGATAAGTTCGTTCAAACAAACAAACAAAAAAACAAACTCTTCAGTTTTATTCACTTCAGTTTTATTATAAGTATATAGATATGATGTTTCTCACCACAGAGCACAGAGACGCCTCTGCAGCCGTTGCTATCTCATTGATTTCGGTACGGCGGTGTAGCGCTACGTTGCTACGACGCTACGTTGCTACGACATTTGCTACGAAAGTCTCTAATGTCAATTTTGAGACAATCTTTCCACTACAGATATTATATTTCTGTGTTAGATTTTTCTTGACATAAAATTTCGTGGATTTCTCCAACTGATTGACTTGTACTGAGACTAAAAATGGGTTAAAAAAAACATCTAATTGTTAAATCTGAAACTGTCTTATTACAAAACGAATTCTAGAATCTGAAACTAACTTATTACTCTACGAAGTTCAGTCCAAGCCCAAACCTGGGGGCTCATTATTGTAATAAAAACTTTATTCAAATCACGGTAAAGTTCTTAATACAAAATTGAAAGCTAGACTCGTCGGGTTTAACGTTAGAACTTTAATTTTGTCGGAATAGAGTTTTAAAAAGGCCGTAAGGGTTGTTTTGGTTTTGTAAAAAGGCCGTTAAAGTCTTTTAGGTAAGTTTGATGACAGAAGACAGAAATAACGCATTTTCACTTTTTAATTCAACCGCAGTGGTACAAACAAACAGGTTTTCATGAATTTATTAAAATATACTCAATATGCGACACTGCTCTGCATAAACGGATAATCGTCAGGTTTCAATAAAAAGTCG
The DNA here is from genome assembly GCA_948150665.1 of Conistra vaccinii. Classification (NCBI taxonomy): domain Eukaryota; kingdom Metazoa; phylum Arthropoda; class Insecta; order Lepidoptera; family Noctuidae; genus Conistra; species Conistra vaccinii. The sequence continues at coordinate 20,358,609 of OX411326.1, forward strand.
CTCTGTCGCAGCGTGTGAATATTCATTAGTTATTGAATGCCCGTGGTGACGGAGTGCGGCGCGGTAATGACGGTAGACTAGATCCTCAATAATAGAGCCTAATTTACACGCTGCGATTAAAATGGCCATGGCATACCATAAATTGAAGCTATTAGAAAAGTTTCATAGTCAAAACAATGTTTAGATTAGACGATGCTAGTCATTCGTTGCTTCATGTGCAAGTGAAACAAACTGACATCGTGTAAATGGAACTGTATTTGCTATAATCCAGTAGCAGCGATTGGCAGCGAATCTGGGGGCATGGCAGTGCTCCCGCCAAGAGAGCTAGTGTCAACAATCGCGTGCTTTTGTCTTTTTGTGAGACACTATGGACCCCTACCTGCTTCACACCTATTTTACTACTTAACAAAACATCGAGATTTCTTAAATATTTTCAAGTTTAATATGAATGCATAAACACTCATGCCGGAGCGGAGTCTCCTAACACAGGTTTATTTGCTTAAAAGGAGGCTCCAATCACTAATTGCTTAGGTTTACTTGTTAAAATAATAAACCATTTTCATTTCATTCATGCCTTCAAAAAAACATGCAGAGCAGTCTTTGGGGACTGCCGATAGAAGTGAAAATTCGGTAACGCCATCTATCGAAAATGTCAGGAATTTATGTGGCTTGCTGTCAGTACAAGAACAAAAGCTGCTGTGCTGACGATGACGCCATGTTGTGTGATCATGATGTTCCATGATTTTTGTTCACCTAAAAAGTGTTCAATGCGCCTAAAGAGGATTTCACTTTAAAAAAAATCTCTAGTTGATGAACAAAACCGTATCATATTCGTTTCGGAGTTCAGAAGAACTCAGCGGTCACACGAAGATCGACATTATTTTATATTATTATACAAATTAATACAATTATTTGATTTGATTCAAGTTTAAAGACACCGTCATTAAAATTAAAAAAATACAAAGCCTTCCAACTCTTCATCCTTAACGCGAATCCTCACAAAGTTTCGCAGCAGATGTCAGAGCGTCTAGACGTTCGCACTGCACCAGCTCTGGGCACTTTTATTTTATTTTGACTTCACACTATTTCCCCCTAGTCCCCTTCAATGGGGGAAGCCCTCGCAGAGTGGAAATGAAAGAAAAATAAAGTGTATCAGGTGTTTTTGCAGTGTTTTGATAGTCACGTCAAAAGGGAAATGGAAAATGTTGTTGCAATTAATAAGATGAGGGGTAAAAGGTTTTGGCGTTTATAAAATATACATTTTTAAAGCTTGTAAAAGACACAATTTGGTTGAATCGACTGCTTAAGTTCTGGCGTTTCATGCCTTTTTTTTTGCTTTCTTTTATTTCTGGGAAATAAGCGTAAGTTTATGTATGTATGTGAAATTAAAGGTCTTGTATTTCTTAGGAAATGTCTTGCATTAACATGTTCAGTTCCAAGTGCAGGGCACTACGTAGGTACTGGTCAGACAAAATAAAGATTAACACCCAGTTGCACAAACGTTACGTAATGGATCATTAACGCTAATGATTTAATTAACGAAGTGTGTGCCGCGAGTTTCTTGTGGCACTCTAGTGTCACTGCCTCGGAACGGCTAGGGTGCCGTGAGCGTTGCATTTGTAGCGGTTAGACCGCCACATACAAAAAACAATGAAGCAAAAAGACATGACGTCACACAATTCCTGCATCTCGCAGTTAGAGTTTACCAAGCGAAAAACATAGATAAGACTATCCGAAATCAACATATGGGCAGTTGCCCGCCAGACACAACACCCGTCTGGTTGGAGGATCCTCCCTTTTCTATGGGGGATGAGTGAACTTTACACCCTGTTCCTCATACCCCTAAATTGGTGACCCCGACGTGATGAACGTCAACGCAGCCTTCGTGCAACTACTTCAGCGTGACGTCATCATCATCACTCCCGCAAGCTTTGTGAGGCGAGTCACACAGCCAGCCAGCACCCACGGCTTCAACGGGTATCCTGACCACCAGCATGCAGCGAACGCGCATTCCTGGTCATCACCCTCAGCCACATCACCCCGACTCACTGGGGAATCACCGCAATCACCTCAATCACCGCAATCACCTCAATCACCGCAATCACCACAATCGCCGCAATCACCGCAAACAGTTCCGACCCACCGTGAACTGTGCGGCACCCGGTTCCGACTCACTGGAACCACAATCACCATCGCCGCAATCACTGCAGACAGTTCCGACCCACTGTGAACTGAGCGGCACCCGGTTCCGACTCACTGGAACCACAGCTGGCACTGTGAAGCATCGCAAGATCCAAGACTCAGCCCACTATCGACCTTCGGTCTGCGGAGGGGAGTGATGTAGCGGTTAGACCACCACATACAAAAAACAACGAAGCAAAAAGACATGACGTCACACAATTCCTGCATCTCGCAGTTAGAGTTTACCAAGCGAAAAACATAGATAAGACTATCCGAAATCAACATATGGGCAGTTGCCCGCCAGACACAACACCCGTATGGTTGGAGGATCCTCCCTTTTCTATGGTGGATGAGTGATTTTTAACTGCGAGATGCAGGAATTGTGTGACGTCATGTCTTTTTGCTTCGTTGTTTTTTGTATGTGGCGGTCTAACCGCTACATCACTGGGTGATCGATGCTGGCTGCCGAGGAGCGCTGCGATGGAGTGGAAGAGCTTGCTTTCAAACTGCTTGCCCCTGTCGGTAGTGATGCGGTGGGGGCAACCGAAGCGAGACACCCAGCCGGCGATGAAGGTGCGGGCGCATGTCTCAGCTGTGATGTCGGCGATGGGATATGCCTCAGGCCAGCGGGTAAAGCGGTCGATGACGGTGAGGCAATATCTGAAATTATTAGACACATTTAGTGGCCCTACTATGTCCATGTGGACGTGGGCAAAGCGTTGGGAACTGTCACTTGTTATTTAGGTTAGGTTAGGTTAGAACTGTGACCACACAACGCACGAGCCGAGCGAGCGTAGCGAGCGGTGCCGCGGTAGCGGCCGGCGAAGTGCCAGGGTCCCTTTAGGCAGACGAGAATGGATAGAGTGCCACTGGTGGCACTCTATACACTGCCTTTAATTAATTTGTTCAAAGAACCATTAAAATTGAGTATAATGTTGCTTTCTGCAACAAGTTATTGGAAGATTAGCATTTAATGACAGCTTTAAAAGTTAAAGTTCGTTTCTGCAACTGGCGGTTAGATTATTACTTTTATATCCGTCATGAGGGTGATTCTGCCCGACATACTAAACAACTTTCACCATGAAACTCATATCAGATTCGTGAAAAAACAAAAATAATTCTAACAGTAGACAGACTATTTCAATACCTCGCTTTACACGAGGGATGCATTCCGGAGAAAATGGCGATACGCGAAACATATAACGCGGTATGTGAAATATCTAGCCAAATAAATAAAGAGCTATTAATGAAAAATTAAACAGAATTGGCCTATAATTATTTATAGTTTATTTTATACTATGTGTTTCATAGTGAAAAATTTGTTTATTACGGCAAATAGAATCACCCCCTTGACGGATGCAGGTCAATAAATCGCAACCGTGAATTCAAAATTCATATGACATTCCCCCAAAAACGCCCGCCCTTCACCACTTCCTAGAACTTTAGCTGGGAAGAAGAAGTGGCGCAACAAACTCCTCAGTAGCTCAGCTGTCTGGTCAGTTAGAAAGTAACCTGTATAAGTAATTCACGAAAAGAACATTATAACAAGAGTACATCATCTTCACGATGACCGAGTTGGAGGTTTGAACACAGCAATAACACTACCTAAGTAAGTTACATTTGAAAATAAGGCTTTCTACAAAACTTGCTTTCATGGTTTTTAATCGCCCATTCTCTAGCTAGACTCTAGAGAATGGGCGATTAAGTCTAGAGTCGCTCTAGAGTCTAGAGCTACAAAATTATCCCTACCCAGTAGTTGAACAATCGAATGTTTTGGTTGATTCCATAGATTTTGTCAATTCACGATAAATCAACGAACGCTCGGATTCACAATTAACTAAAGCACAACAAACCAACTACTAAATATATTAATCTCAATTAAAAATACCAGCACTAAGTACGAAATAAACTCTGTTTTTTTTTTCGAAAGCATACGCTCTGCACCTCAAAGAAGCAAGTGCACCCGACACTCAAATAAAAAAATGTTTTACGAGAAAAACTCTCCAGTGCCTTAATGAAAAGTAGTCTTTATGGGCATCAAAGGGTATTCTAACTGCATGATGTGTTTATAACTACTTTGGCGTAAATGGAAGCGGAGTTTTATATTAAAAGGCGCTTGGAGGCTGGTGGTTGCAGTCTTACCCAGGGGGTATCGTATTACCCAGTTACTGGGTTGTGGAGGTAAGACAGTCGCTCCAAAAATACTGGTTTTCAGCTGCATCCGGTTACACTGGAAGCTGACCCCAACATAGTTGGGAAAAGGCTTATTTGGGGTTTGAAGATTTTTTGGAGGGTGGCCCTAAAGTGAGGCCGCCATTTTGTTTTTTTTTCAGAATCGCGGTGAAAATCGAAAGTTATATATTTATATAGAGGACACTTATACAAACAAAAAATGTCATAAAACATAATATCCTAAAGCGTCACGTCCAAATAAATGACATTTATTGTGCACCTCGATTTTGAAAAAATATTATCAAAATGGTGCCTGATTTCCCTTAATAGCAAGTCACCAGATTCTCAACTAACCAGATTCGCAACTCACCAGATTCGCAAGTCATCAGATAATGTACTATCGAACAAAGAAATTATTTACCTAACTTTCAAATAAATTATTATGACTATTTTACTGATATTCAACCTCATTACCTATATAATATTGTAAAATTCGTTCAAATGCATAAAGATAGCAATACTTCAATTACCTTGAACGCTAACAATATCATTGTAAGAGAAAGAAGACATTTATGTTCTCCAGACCAGATCCGAAATTCAGTTGAAGCTACTATGGACGAATGCAAGAGAAGGAAGTATGTGTCAATTTAAATAATCTACAAAAGCAGTAAGAGTTTGTCGTTTTCGAGCTCGCTTCGCTCGCTCTTGCATAGGTGCCTTCTATGTACTTACATTCTTTTAATTCTCAAACTTTTTGCGTATCTAAAACAATAAACTTATTTCTGTATGAACGTTCAAAGCGAAAGAAAACCTACCTTATTCGAAGCGGGATACTAAAAACATCGAGCTCGCTTCGCTCGCTCTTGCACACTATGTTCTCCATAGCGGCCCTATTCTGCAGTGACCTTAAAGGGTAAAGATGTCTCTATTTTTGGTCATGATTGCAAAGTGGCCGAAAGAGAGAGCAGAACACAGCACAGAACAGCTTAGTTATTATCAATTTCAATAGAGTATTGAAATTGATAATAACTAAGCTGTTCATCAATTTGAATTCTGACTTAGAATGTCTAAGATCGTAATTTTTGTTTTAATGATATTCCGTAAGAAGAAAGCAATAAAAAAGAATAACTAATTCTCTTTTTTCATAAATATGTACCTACTGAAATCAGAAATACATTATTTCTTCTAACAAAAGTACAGCCCTGATTGTAATACATTATTAAATTCCGTTTAACGGGGACATTTCTACGGGGACAACGGGAATACACCAACCCTTCATGTTGGTGGTCGAAGGTATCCAATTGAAATATTGCGAATAAAAATGTAAATGTGTATATTATTTTGGTTTTGTTTCGATTTTTAAGTAAAGTGTTCTGTTATTTCTGGCAGTTCTGCTTCTGGCATTTTGTGGCAGAAGAATTCATTGTACTTAACTTAATTTACTTGGGTTAATTAACTTAGGTGCATTAACCCAGGTTTACTTTTAGTATACTTAATGCACCCGGGTGAATAATATTTACGAAAAGTAGGTATTGTTAATCCACCTAGGTGAAATTAAACCACGTGAATTTAGTCATTCATCCATCAAGAATTCCGTATTATTTTGTTTTTGTTTCGATTTACCAGTTTTTTTTTTTTGTGGGTAGAGTACCTATTCTGTTATTTTATGTGATTTTGTGATTCATTGTACATTTGGTGAGTTGCGAATCTGGTGAGTTGCGAATCTGGTTAGTTGAGAATCTGGTGAGTTGCGAATCTGGTGACTTGCTAATAAGCGCCTGATTTTAGGGCCAAAGTCTTCAAACCCCGGCGAAAATAATGGTAATTTCATAAAAAATAAAAAAAACAGTACCTATCTAATTTATAGTTAGTTCAGTTACTAAGCAAAGGTTCATGATCTAATTTGAAGTATTTTTTAATACCAGCGATTTATTGTTCGGTTTGGAGGTAACTTTGGTTTTTTTTTTCTATAGAGAATTTTTTATGGACTTGTTACTATTCTCAACTATATAATAATAATAATAAGCCCTTTCTATTCTGAACATCTATGCGTTGTGGTATTTTTTCCTTAGTTTACAGAATGTCTCTCATTTCAGTGTGCCTTTTGGCAAAGGCCTCCTCTAACAACTTCCACTGAGTCCTATCTCTCTCAACTCTTCTCCAATTTGGACCCGCTGTAAATGTCAGTTCGTCTTCCCATCTCTTATATTGTCTTGTCCTGTTCCTTTAGCCATCTCTGGGTACCCCAGAGATGGCTAAAGGAACAGGGGCTGAAGGATTCAGTCATAACTTTACTCCACTTGTCTTAGATTCTCAACTTTACTATACATTTATTTCAAAATTAATACTGCAGTAAATACGATATAACAGAGCATCATGCTAAGCAATTTGTGGTATTATAGACTTTTAAAGTATATAAGCAATGCAGTAGTGAGCAGTAACTCCATAATATTGTTGAACCTTTTCCTCAACACTTATAGACATTAATTATAATTTAATGAATTCAATAATTAAAACAATATTAAGCAAACGACAAACATTTCGTGCCATATATATTTATTAATCACTAGCTATTGTTCGCGGCTTCGTCTGTGTATTATGTTTACCTAAGGAGAAGCTCTTGGCCTACAACTACATCTCACCTGATGGTAAATGATGATCAGACCGAAGATGGAAGCAGCTTCACCCAGAATCCTTAACCACAGAGGAACTGGTTATCTTATCTCTAACTACCGAAACACAACAATGCTGTTAACATTGTTGTTATGGCGACAGACTTAGATAAGACGGTCAAGCTAGCCAGGCGGACGTACAACAAGCCCTACCACCAACCAAACCAAGCAGAAATTTTTGCCCCACCTGGGAATTGAACCCGGGTCCTGTGGGTCTGAGACAGGTGGTCTAACCACTAGGCCACAGAGGCGGTTAAAAGTTTAGCCTACACTGCCCCACTGCAGAGCAAAGGCCTCCCCCAAAACTTTCCAAACATCCTTTTCCAGGGCCACCTCGATCCAACCCTTGCGTCTCGTAATAATATTTACTATTTTTTGTCTTAGGACCCCTACAGTCAACGTCTACGTCCAGGAAGTAATGGAAGACGATGAGGGCCACGGCTTCCACCTTGCCGATGAACATCCGCTGTTACTGCAGGTGGATGACGTGGTCCAGGACGTGGCGGACGACGTGGTGGGTGACCAGCCGCAGCAGCAGGGTCGCCCGCGGCACGGCGCGGGATCACGGCTCGGCGGTGCAGCGCGACGTGGTGCAGCGGCGCAGCGCGGCAGAGGTAGGGGGAGTCGTAGGGGGCGTGGGGCAGCTGCAGCAGCGGCTGGACATTCACGGGGTGGGGCGCCAGGTGGCCCTCAGTGGACGAGAGGAGATATGCTGATCCAAATGCATTTAGATGATGATGATGTGACTGAGAGGATGAGAGCAGATATTACGAGAGTGGTGAATGCGAGACTGGCAGCGAGACAGCGTGAGGTTAATAGGGAAAGGAGAGTGAGAGTAGAGAATGGTGAGGAAGAATGGGAAGATGCGGATGACGGCGAGGTCGAGTCGTTCTTTGCGGTGGAAGGAACTTCCAACTAATTTGATTGGTCACCTATGGGTGACTTTCGAGGGAGGAATTTCTTCCTCAGCAAACTGGGGCGGTCGTTGCAACCGGAAACGCGTATGAGGCGTTTAGACAGTACTGGGACGACACCATCATGAAGCTCATCGTCACTGAGACGAATCATTACGCCGCAGGGCTCGCGAGTTCCTCTGCTTCTTTTTCCCGTGAATGGTACGACACGAACATTCACGAACTTGTGGTCCTGTTTTCCTTCTGGATGATGCTCGGAATCATCCGGATGCCCTCCATCAATCTTGCTTCTCCCTGAACCCATTATTACAGACCAACGTTTTTAGAAAAATGTTAGTTCAAAGTTTAAAGTCATTTATTCAAAGTAGGCTGAGAATCAGCACTTTTCGAACGTCAAAAATTACATATGACAGTCCCCCAAAACCGCCCGCCCTTCACCACTTCCTAGTGCTTTAGCTGGAGAGAAGAAGTGGCGCAACAAACTCCCCAGCAGCACAGCTGTCTGTTCAGTTAGAAAAACTTGATTCTATACAATAGTATTTATGCAAAATAATTTACGTTACGCAACGCTGTACTTTAAATTAAATTTGGCACATGACCTGGATTAGAACATAGGATACTTTTTATCCCGATATTCTCACAGGATCGAGACTTACGCAGGTTACAGCGGGGTTGCTAATAAATTAACTACAGCCAAAAAATGCATGAAAAACTAAATACCGTACCTGTCATGTAAACACCAAATACAATTCCCAAAATAAACGAGCCAGTCGGATCAACGAGTGATTGTTGGAATCTCGTACGAACTGTCAGACAGATCATAAATATGCATGGAACGCAGCCACAGCCTCCGCCGATTAATTGAACATCTACAGATCTATCGAGTGTGGGAATGCGGCAGATTGTCCTGCTGCCAGTTTATTAATCTGCTGCACTTGGTTGGAGATAAATTGGTGAATACATAGTTAATATACGTAGGTGTAACTGCATTCTACTTGTTCAGCAATCATTTTTACGGTGTCCCCTTGTTTCGCAGACAGAAATTTCATAGAATTTCGTTTCGCAACAAATGTTTCATATAATATTTAGTCCTTATATTTTTATTTCGAATATTTTTTTTGACACCAACAATTTTGTTGATAAGTTGAAATCGACAAGGAATACAGTGTATCTGCCCATTAGGTTTAGACTTCAAATAGCGAGGCTATTAGCTTATATAAACTCAGACATAAGTAGTATGTCGACGTGCAGTACTATAATTAACACCGCAATTATTAGTAATAATTCTAATGTACAGGTGGCCACCAGTAACTGTAGCACTAATGCTATAAACTTTTACAATTATTGTACGAAGGAGGATCCATGTGTCACTATGGCAAATTCTTGTCATAATGTGGGGTCCACAAGTAGTAGGATCTCATTGCCTGGTGATGGCATGGGAGTCTTGGGGCTCACTCTGGATGTTAATTTAAACTAGATAGTAAGACAACAGAAGATACCAGTAACACTGTAGTTATACCTACCAAGAACAAGGTGTCTTCTGGCTCTAAAATAGTTAATTGTAAAAAAGAGTCTAAGCAGAATACCTTGAAATTATTCCATCAAAATATTCAAGGTTTTTCTTCCAAACAATTAGTAATTGAATTATTTTTAGAAAAAACTATGTTCGAAATTATTTGTTTAACTGAACATTGGTTGAAAGATTCTGAGATGTTAATTAATTATAAAAATTATAGCGTGGTCAGTTGTTTTAACCGCAAATCAATGCTGCGTGGGGGTTCACTAATCTTAGTTAAAAAGTCTATTAAATCTAAGACTCGTAAAGATATAGTTGATTTGTCGGTTGAACATAACATTGAGTTGTCCTGTGTTGAGCTAGATAAGTATGTCATAGTGTGCGTTTACAGACCCCCCAATTATCAAAACTACTCCATATTTGAGGCAGTAATGGAAGATGTTCTAGCAAAACTTGCAACGGGGAAAAAATCAATAATTATCTGTGGTGACTTCAATATTAATATCTTAGAAAATATGTAGTTCAAATAGCAGTCGATTATTAAGTCTCTTTAAATCATTCAATCTGTCAAATGTGTTTTCAGAACCAACCCGCATAACTACAAATACTGCTACATGTATTGATAATGTTTTTTGTTGCTGCGACTATTTAGATAAAGCTATTGTAAATTATCTGCCTTCGGATCACAGTGGTCAAACTGTTGCTTTCAAGTGCAACACACCATTACAAAGATTTCAGATACAATCTAGACAAGTAACAACCAGCAATCTAAGTAAATTTAATAATAACTTAATTAGTAAGTTAAGTATACCGGGTCATATTATAAACAATGTAAATGAATAATTATATGAGGAATTCTTTTCGGTAGTGCGCACCGAGTTCGATAATACTTTAAAAAAGAAAACTAAAACGATTTGCCCAAATTTTCTGTTCAGTGACTGGGCAACTAAGGGTATTAGGAAAAGTAGGGAAACATTGTTTGAGCTGTATGGCCTTAAGCCTTTTATTAACTCTGACACTTTTAATAAATACGTTGCTACTTACTCTAAAACTTTTAAAAATACCTGCAAGGTAGCTAAAGCATTGTACCTTAGCAACAAGATCAAATCAGCCGATAATAAAATAAAGACGGTTTGGAAAATTATCAATGACGAAACAAATAGGAATAAAAGACATAACAGTGATTTCACACTAGAAACTTCACGTGGTGTCATAAGCACTAACAAAGAAGTTGCTCAAGAATTTGTAAATTTCTTTACCAGTATCCCACTTAAAACTACTGAAACCTTAAATTCCTCGCCCTCGCGTTCTATTGATTTATTAAGAGCCAACGTTTCATCCTGCCCGATTGAATTTAAATTCAAGCATATAAACCCCATAACAGTATTAAAAGCTTTCAAGCAAATTAAGATCAAATTAACCGAAGATCTATGGGGAATGTCAATCAAAGTTTGTACCTCCATTATTGAGACTATAGCGCCGTACTTAGCCTTAATATTTAATTTGTGTGTGGATCAAGGAGTCTTCCCTGATCTAATGAAATATAGTAAGGTAATACCACTTTTCAAATCCGGGGACAGTAAAGATACCAATAATTATAGACCCGTGTCCGTGTTGCCAGTATTAAGCAAGGTGTTTGAAAAGGTAATGCTTAATCAAATGCTCAATCATTTTAATACCAATAAAATCTTACATGATCAACAGTATGGCTTCACCAAGGGACGTTGTACGACTGACGCCGGTGTCACCTTATTAAAACACATATTTACGGCGTGGGAAGAGGCCCAAGACGCCATAGGAATTTTCTGTGACCTCTCCAAGGCTTTTGACTGCGTCGACCATGAAACCTTAATCTTGAAACTTGAGCATTACGGACTTGGAAAACTTGCGCTCAGTTTAGTTAAATCTTATTTAAATGATAGACAACAGCAAGTTCAAATAAATGGTGTCAATTCACTCTGTTTAAAAGTAAAAATGAGTGTACCACAAGGATCAATATTGGGTCCTTTTCTCTTTTTAGTAATTAATGATCTACCCCATTTGTTAAAAACTCAACCACAAATGGTGTTATTTGCTGATGATACTTCATTAATTTTTAAAATGAATAGACGTGCATCAAATCTTGACGACGTAAATAACGCCCTGCAGCAGGTCCAAAATTGGTTCACTGCTAATAATTTAGTATTAAATGAGAAAAAAACTAAGTGCATAAGATTTTCTTTACCAAATGTCAAAAGTAGTAATTGTGAGATAGTATTAAATCAAGAGAAACTAGAATTCGTCGATCAAACTGTTTTCCTGGGGATCACGCTCGACTCTAGGCTTCAATGGGGTCCTCATTTAACATCCCTTTCAGGACGACTAAGTTCGGCAGCATATGCTGTGAGAAAAATCCGTCAATTTACGGATGTAGATACCGCGAGGCTAGTCTATTTTAGTTACTTTCATAGTATTATGTCGTACGGTATTCTACTATGGGGACGGGCTGCAGACATCGAGTCTATTTTTATTCTGCAGAAAAGAGCCATCAGAGCGATATATGGCCTCCGCAGGCGCGACTCTCTAAGGGAACTGTTTAAAGATATTAACATCATGACGGTACCTTGTCAATATATCTATGAAAACTTTATGTACGTAAGGAAAAATCTACATCTTTTTAGTAAAAGAGGTTCAAGACACAATTATATCACTAGGAATAGGGACCAATTAGTTCAACCGGGTTTCAGGCTTGCTAAAGTAGACTCATCATTCATGGGGTACTGTTTAAAATGCTACAATAAAATACCTCCCCACATACTTCAGCTGAATGAAACGAAATTTAAATCTTATATTAAACGCACACTATGCAGTCAGGCATATTATAAGTTGGGGGATTACATCGCTGATAAAAATGCTTGGGTCAACGCTGGTCCTGCTCCACAAGGGCACATAAACTAATTGTATAGCATCTGAAAATACTGTTGGAGCTGCGGAAGATTTTAAAAACTATCTTTGCATTGTATAAATTCAATCTCTTAGCATTGTATAATTGCATAGCACATGTGTGAGTACTATGTACAGACTATAAAGCTACCATTTAGGTACTGGGTATGTCTTTCATTGACTTGAATGTGCCCTGGCGGCTGAGAGTATGTCATGCTCACTCTAATGTCACGCTGACGGTGGCGTGTGTGTTGGATCATTTAGCTCCCTTCAAAATGGTTGAGCTGAATGGTGCTAATCCATGCGTCATGTTCGTGAACGGGCGCCGTCAGTTGTGACTGGTCATCTCATAGCTGCCATGGCTTATTTTAATTTGATTTAATTTTTTAATTGTTTTATTTTTGTTTTTATCTTTTATTACGGACGCTTTTAACGTTTTGCATCGTTCTCACATGTATAAGTTCAACATGAATGATGTAACCAATATTTTGTAACCAAATTTTTATTTAAAAGAGTGTCCGTGGAGTTTCTTGCCCGTTCTTCTCCATAGGTACCTACTACGCTTTGGAATGGGCATCTAGCTTCATCTTTTCTGACTGACCGACCCCTTGACAATTCAAAAGTGCCTGTAATTGGTTTATTTGAAATAAATGCTTTGAGTTTTGAGTTTTGAGTTTTATTGTTTCAACGATTATTTACTTGAATGAAACATTATTTCACAGAAACACAATTCGATGAATTTTTTATCACATATTTTTATTTAACAAACTTATCAAACAGTAGAACCATTTTTTAACGAATATTGTTTGTTCGGTGGTATATTTTTCAACGAAAATGTAAAAATAGACGCTATGTGTGTAGTTTTGTGTCTAGTAGTACAACTATTAGGGCACTCCGACCATAGAGGTTGGGTTAGGTTAGAACTGTGACCAACTACGCGGTGCCGCGGCAGCGGCCTTTGAGTGCTACATCGAAATTGGTCACAGTATCAAAATTAGGACACTCCGACAGATGTACCGCTTTCATATAACTATACTACGGTACCTATGCATAATGTTTTTTTAAATGATTTTCTAGGGAATAAGTTTTGTAATAACTAAACAGTATGAGAATAAAGAATATTTGATTTGTTATTCTATGATATGAATATCGAAACTTTTTATTTTATTTGAAACAAAAATCTATGATTTAAGTTTTTTCAAAGTAAGTATTCTGCGTATTGATTGTTCTATGAAATGATAATGTAAGAAAAAAAATATTTGAAACGAAATTCTATAAAACTATTCTCTATAAAACAACGTACAACCCATTTTTACATTTATACAATCTGAAGAGACTCCGATTTAGATAGGGTTACGGCCTGCTGGCCACGACCCTGCCGCTATCAGCGGTAGCAGTGAGCGGTGCGGCGCGGCGAGCGATAAAAACAAATGCACAGAAATGTATGAAGCATGCCACGGCGCTGCTCGCAGTGGCAACTTTTTAGTTCTCACACCCCACCGCTCGCCGCGCCGCGCTCTTAGACAGGCCAGAAATCGAAAAAAAGCGTTTAAATTCGTGATTCCTCGTTCGTCATTCGTGATGTCGTGTTATTTTCTTTCTTTTCTTTTTCTATCGCAGCGACAATATTAAAAACTTGTCAAAAATGTAGGTAGGTAGAGTGCGTTTTATCAAATAGTTCCTTTACCGTAATGTTGGCTCCACTGGTTGTAGGACGAACACGAATATTCTACGGCGCTACCTAGTAGGTCCGTTGTTAAAGTTTAACAGAGGCGCTAACTTTACGGCTAAGTAACTGTAGGTACTTCAAATCTCCTATACTCCGTTTGAAATATGATTAGCAAAACTATGATAAAATATCTCGATAAACAAATTCTAGCTAAGCTCTATCTATAACATGAAAAAGCACTTGCGGCGAGAAATAACTTCAATTTCTGTTCAGACATATTTTAGTCATCATCATTCTTCTGCCCTTATCCCAATATAGTTGCGGTCGGCGCAACATGTCCCTTTCTTCCATACTTCTCTATTAGTCGTCATCGCGGTAGTCACCCACTTTCTATCCATATCATCATTCACACAATCCATTTATCGTTTCTTTGATCTTCCTCTACTCTTATAGCCATCGACATTCATACTCTACTTTCCTCACGACATTTTCCTGGTTGCTCTAACAACACTGGCACCACATGTCCATATCATGACAACCGATTTCCGCACAACTTTTCGGTCACCAGTGCCACTTTCAGACTTATGTAAATAAATAAATAAAATAAAAATAAAAAGCCTTATATTTCGTTGCAGATTACAGAAAATATAAAAATACAAGTTAAATTCTATGCTAGTTTATAAATTTTTTGTTAGTGTTTTAGTTTAGTTCTTATATTTAGTTGTTAGATTAGATTTTACATGAGTTTTAATATAATTGCGTAATTAGTTATCTGCAAGAACCCCTCTGCAGGTAAAGGCCTCCTCCAAAGATAGCCAGTCCTCTCTAGATTGGGCTACTTTAATCCAGTTGTGGCCGGCTGTTTTTTTGAGCTCATCATCCCAACTAGCTACAGGTCTACCTCTCCTTCTTTTTCCTTGTGGACCTGCCCAAGTGGTCACCCTTTTGGTCCATCTCTGGTCGCGCGCCACATGTCCGGCCCACTTCCATTTCAATGATTGAGCATGTATCAATCCATCCCTTGCCCTGGTGATGTGTCTTATTTTTTTTATTTTTCTAATATTTATCATACTGCGCTCTATTCCTCGTTGACATGAAGTTATTTTATCCTTAGTTTTGTTGTTAAACTTCCACGTTTGGCAAGCATATGTTAAGCACGGCATAAGGCACGAGTTTAGTACCTTAGTTTTAATTTTAATTGGCATGCTGCTTTTGAATATATTGTCTTACAGTGCCCAGTATTTGTTCCACGTTAACTGTGTCCTGCGCTCCACTTCTTGATCGTTACTTTTCTGGTCAAAGCTAATTTGTTTGCCTAGATATATGTATTTGTCGGTATACTTGAGAGGCTCGCTACCAACATATAGTATTCTCTTTGTGCTGTTAGTCATCACCATTGTTTTGGATAGGTTCATTTCTAAGCCTACTACTTTACTGGCGTAATTGAGTGAATCTATCATATACTGGATTTCCGGTCCTGTTTCTGATAAGAGGACCAAGTCGTCTGCAAATCTTAGGTGGTCGGCTTCTTTGATCTTAATACCCCGACCTTTCCAATTGAGTTGGCTGATAATCGACTCCAAGGTTGCTATAAACAGCAGTGGTGAGAGAGTGTCGCCTTGTCTTACTCCTCTTTTGACCGGAAACCAAGGCCCAGCTGTTTCTAGTTTTACTCTACTCTTGCTATTATTGTATGTACTCTTGATTACACAAATGTATTCTTTTTCTACCCCTTGTGTTGTTAGAGTTTCCCATATGCTTTTATGTGATACGCAGTCAAATGCTTTTTGGTAATCTATATTATGCAATGTAGAGTGGTCTATTTTTCTCTCGGTATTTTTCAATGAGAAGTAGTCCTGTCAAGTCCTCTTATGTACTCATTTCTTATTATATCCATTCGTGTAACACCACACATCCCTGTTAGCATTGGTGAGGAAACTGGCATGTCCTAGAACCAGAAATTCGACGTCATCTGTGACATATACCAAAACGCCTGGGCCCACGTGCGGTGGATTGCGGCCCACACCCTCTCACAGAGAGGAGGCCTGTGTCCCAGCAGTGGGAACGTTATGGGCTGATTATGCTCCGTGAAGTCATAATGCGTCACCAAGATTGCATGGAGTCGTGTCATTCTTCTTTGTAGGTACTGTATTCTTCATTCAGTCCACCTGTGTAACGATTCATCAAACTTGCTGACGTAAAAGGGTTTGCGAATTACGATAAGCCCTTTTTAAATGCTTAGTAACATTATATTGCTGGGCAGGTTATCAGTAAACAAGCCTTTAGAAACCGTTATCAGCTGATGTAGCAATTATTTGATAATGTATCGAATCGTTCATGATAAATTATATGTAATTTTACCGTAGAAAGGTAGAAACCTACGAAATGACGTCAATTTCGATACATTAAAAATAAAATGCCTTTTAGGTAAATTGATGCCACAGAGCAGTTTGTTTATTGTTCCCTCAAAATCACTACAAAGCGTCTGTCTGTCCGAACGCGATAACCTCAAAACTACGGAACGAATTTGTATGCAGTTTTTACCAATTTACGGAGTGATTCATAAGGAAGGTGTAAGTATGTATTCATAAAATTTTTTGTAAATTGGCTGAAATATGACGACGATTGTTGAAGATGTCAGAAAAAAATCATGCCTACTGGGAGCTTAAGGCTGCCTGTCTACTGGAGCGGAGAGGAGAGGAGCGGAGATGTGCCAAAATTAACCAATAGAATCGCACCTCTGGAGCGGAGTTTTGATTCTATTGGTCAATATTGACACATCTCCGCTCCTCTCCTCTCCTCTCCGCTCCGGTGGACAGGCAACCTAACTGGCGTGCGCCGCGTAATTTAATAGAGTTAAGGCTCGTGCAGACTACCGCGACTTGACGCGTGACGCGACACCGGTTATTGTTATACTGTGAAGTTTTCTTTGAAATTGTATTGCTGTCGACTATTTATTTTCTTTATTTTGTTGAATATTGTCTCTTTATACACGTGTTTCTGTGACAAATAAACCTGTTTTTCTTTCTTTCTTTCTATTGTTTGTGTCGCGTTGCGCTGATCTGCTCAAGCCTTTATTTATGAAGACAATGTATTGCGGAATTAATACATTTTTACCTGGTTAACACATAGGGTTCTTTTAATCCCGGTACTATTAGTTGCTGTGGGATATTTTCTGACATCCACTCGGGCGCAGCCGCGGGTAAAAGCTAGTTTACTTAATAAAACTCTCCACGGGCGAAAATATCTCAAATTCACATCAACACGCTCCCAACTGTTTTATATCGCCAATTCGTATTCTATGTATTTTATAGAGCTTTTTAAATGCTCGTAAAAATAAGCAGTAAACAGTAAACATGTACTTTATATAAAACGGCCGTTTAAGGTGGTGCTACACTATTGAAGATAATTTATAGAGCTTCGTATCAAAACGCGTTCCTGTGATATTATATACCAAGTAGAGTATCTCGAACGTAGGAAGTACGGTACGCCACACGTCACTGCTAACAATACGCTGGCCTTGCATTTAATCGAAACTCCGTACTACGCTAGGCCAGCTAAAAGTCAAATTGTTTCCACCGACTTGCGGGCTACTGAAATGAATAGAGGTTTTTTGTTTTTCGGTAAACCCCTTTACCTTTATCGCACCTGATGCGTTAGTGATGATCAGGCCGAAGGTCGAAGTGAGCTTCAACCGGAATCTCCAACCACTGAGGACTTAAGTCTAACTACCGAAACACAATAATGCCGTTGCTAAGGCGACAGATTTAGATAAGATGGTGGTAGCTAGCCAGACTTAGAACAAGCCCTACCACTAAACAAACGGAGCAGAAAATCCCAGACCCAGAGGTTCCTGGTTCGATTCCCAGTGGGGGATTTTTTTTCTGCTCAGTTTGGTTTGTGGCGGGGCTCTTTCTAAGACCGCCTGGCTATAGTTACAACCATCTTATCTAAGTCTGTTGCCGAACAACATTAACAGCATTTTTGTGTTTCGGCAGTTATGACGTATGATAGCCAGTTGCTGTGTGGTTGAGGATTTCGGATGGGGCTCGCTTTCACCT
Source organism: Conistra vaccinii (assembly GCA_948150665.1). NCBI lineage: Eukaryota > Metazoa > Arthropoda > Insecta > Lepidoptera > Noctuidae > Conistra > Conistra vaccinii. The sequence goes on from OX411326.1 coordinate 20,376,716, forward strand.
TCGGCCTGATCATCACTTACCATCACATCACATACCAAGAGCTTCCCCGTTGAGGACAAAAAAAAAAAATTGTTTCCTATTTTTCTGCTAATACTGGATGAAATTCTTTACTCTCAGAACATTAAAATGTTATAGCCAAGCATTTAATTTGCGACGATAAGTGAAGAGGACATTGCTTGTCACAACCCTTGATTTCTGATTTTATTAAACTCTACCACAAACGTTGTGTCCTCAATTTTATGAACTTTCCAGCCATTTTGTTATTTTACTCTATGTGCTACAGAAAATGCTAGCCTAAGAACATAACAATATTTAAAGTACACGGTCTTGGGGTGTCATATATATATTTAAAAATTATTATTTTTTTACTTAAAATTGTTTTTTATTACATTGTTTTTTTTTTCTTATTTTGCATGTCAACCTAGAAGGTAGTCGGCTGCTTAACCGAGCTATGGTGTGGATGCCTTAATAAACTAAGGGCTCCACTCATGGCATAGCTCTTATAAACTAAGCGCCTACACGCTAAGGGCACCCCTAAGCCCTTTGTAGTTTGACAGTTAGGTGACAGTGACAGGATTCCGACCTATCCAAAGCAGTACGCGATAAAATCAGAAAATTGCGTAACACATGATTAATCATGATCTGAATAATTTTGAAAGATATTGCTAATCCATTTCTTCAAATGTTTGAATTTGTCTGCTCAACGTAAATAACGCAATACATGTTGTTGAACTGTCAAAATGAAACAAATTGTGATTGATCGTGAGTTACGCAATTAGAATGCAGGATTTTGTTGCTGACTATAGAGATTTTCGTTAAAGACTAGTGTTTAACTAATTTGTTAAAAATAAAAAGACTAATTTCTGAAACCTATTCAATTAAATTTTACACAATCGTTCTTATTCTGACCCCTTCATTTAGGAGGGTTACGCAAAAACTTCATTAGTATTCGGATTGGCTCAGGTGGTGCTTGTAGTGGTCCAATTCATAAGATTCTAGTCAAAGTAGTACTTTATCTGATCTACTTCCATTTTCTACAAAAACCTATATACACATCTTAACTAATATTATTATTATAAATGCGAAAGTGAGTTTGTTTGTAACGCTTTCACGCTAAAACGGCTGAACAAATGTGGATGAAATTTGGCACATAGGTAGACCATGAGCTGGATTAGGACATAGGTTACTTTTTATTCCGATATTCTCACAGAATCTCGACTTATGTGAGTGAAACCCTGGGGCATAGCTAGTAATATTATAAAATAAAGTCGCGATAATGTCTGTCCGTGTGACCGCGTTTTTCTTTTAAACTAAGCAACAGATATTGATGCAGTTTAGGCCATCATTTAGAGAATTTAATCTGGAACGTTTATAATTATGCAGTATTATACAATTCATATTATTATTTAATTTAAATATAATTTTAAAAAACTCTCTGTTTTGTCAAGTTATAAAACAGTGCGATACGGGGGCGGGTCGCCAGTTTAAGAGCGTGCATCTTAAAAGTTGGCAACGTCGTAAATAGCTATCAAATATTTACCTGTTTTGATTAATTGGGAAATAATACTGTATGGAAATAAGAAATGTGGCTAATTGTATTGCCAAATTAATCAAAACAGCAAAATATGTAACAGCTATCGTTGCCCACTTTCAGAATGCACAATAACATAGTATGGTGTAGAATTTTATTTTTTAAACCGTATATCAAAAATGAGAGCCTCCAAACAAACCCAAGCCATCGACAGTCCATGACATTGCTTTACCGTGAAAAATTGTGACAGGTACCAGAATTGGAATTCAGTATAATTATACAGATTGACAAAACAAGCATAGTGCACTGTTAGAAGTCGCGCTGATTCGACCTTAAAAATAAAAAATTGCAAGACAACGAAAATTATGTTTATTTGCGTCTAATACGATACGATGCATAAAAGTAAAAGTAACAGCGCAAGCGCTTCTGCTAAGTATGAGGTCCTGGGTTAGAAAAAGTAAAAATAAGGCACAATAAAAAAAAAACTAACACTGGGAAAATATGATAAAAAAGGATGTGTGAGTGAGTTGTGGGTTAATTTATTATGAAAACCAGTCCTTTGAAGAATAAGCCATTCCGCAGGTCCTTTTTTTCACCGTAAGCCATTTAACGAATAGGTCCTTTAACTACTAAACCATTTCAACTCATTACATTAGAGACAACAACAAACAGGATGTCAACGAGATCGAGATGACAACGCCAAAGTAGCGACAGCACATTTACTATGGCTGTGTGTAATCTTTTTTGTCGTTGGCGTCCCGTTCTCAGTGCGGTGGACTAACAGCGTAAGTGTGAAACAGTGTAAAGTTATTTGTTGCTCTAAGCATATCGTAAGATATTGCAAACTAAGTTAATTTTGTTTACTAAACGAGTGCATCTCGCCATCAAACTGTACATTTTGGCGAGAGAAAACGATAAACAAAAAAATTGGCATAGTCAACGGTACTGCCTATAAAAGTGGACACTTAAAACTATGAAATAACAGTAACAATATCATTAACATTAGCATGTCGGTGACGCGAACCCATAAGATTCTTCCCTACCATAAATCGCTCAACGCACATCAACAAGTTTTCAATAAATTGGTTTAAGTACCTACATAAAATATATAATTATTAACAAAAAAGACCTCTGCCTATACAGCTTCTGCTTTGAGCCAAGTCCTCAAACTTGACACGCTGCGAGACTTGACAGAGGTCCAGGCGAATCGACACATTTTGACAGGTCGCCGGACACATGTCAACCTGAAGGAGGGACTCGAATTTGACAGCGTAATCTAAATGGATTGAGTGTAACGTTGACTTTATTTGTTGTAGGTAGAATAGAATTTAGAATTAATTGTTTTTACGATGGTTAGGTCGTTTTAATTTTTAACCCCAGACGCAAAAAGAGGGGTGTTATAAGTTTAACTTTTATCACTAGACGGAATTAAAGACAGACAAGAAAGTACAGATTCCAGGAAAGCGAGAGGAAGTATTTGCAAGATAGCGAGAGGAAGACGTTACACATCAAACAAAAAGAACGACGGTCTGCTTATCACATTATCGGTACCATAAGTCGTCTGGCAGTTACGACTCTATGCACACATTCATGTACCTTTATAATCAAAAGTCATCAAGATATTAATCTTAAATACGTTCTTGTGTTTTATCAAGAACTTATTAAAACACGATAACTATAACATATCATTAATGATATTTATTTGTAATTAAGAAGTCAATAACGTATCTTCCATGTTCATGATTTAATTGCTTTTCAGTTAATTTTGTAAAAACAATGAACATACACAGTTTATTAGTTTTGCTTTTAAGTGGTTATGCAGTGTGTAGTACTCGTGAGTATCTTTTTTTTTCATTTACGAAACAAAAGTCATAGACCCAATGGGAATATTTGTTCTACCATGAAGTTTTCTTAGAAATATTTGTACTAGATTCGCGTCGCGCTGTCGCGTCTCACCTGTGCCCGAGAGCCTTAATACTGCACACCAACGCAGTCGGGGGGTAATAAATGTCAATTATACTTAATTATAATACTAATAAGTCCACCGCCGTTTCTCTACGATGATGTCGTGGTGGGGCTTAACATAATAACATAATATGCCTATTAATGTTCCCACTGCTGGGACACAGGCCTCATCTCTGTGAGAGGGAGTGGGCCGTTATCTACCACGCGTGCCCAGTGCGGGTTGGTAGATGTCACAACTCGCACCCGCTGTGGTGGGGCTTGCGCGCTCCGAACTCTAGGTCAGTGACGGTAATGTTTACTATGCCGAGACAGGTCTAGGGTGAGGAGCGAGCCCAAAAAAGATACAGAAACCCGTAGGGCAGCATGTGGCGAGCTGTCGGGCAGTAGCAACCCCACGGACCGTATCTCCCGGGAGAAGTCTTGTTCCTCACCTCTGGCTTGCCTTTATTGGCCGGCTGGAGTGAACACTGACGAGGAACAGAGCTACCACTTCATTCTTGCCTTTATTGGCCGGCTTGAGTGGAGATTCGTAAGAGCAAACGCCGAGGAAGGAAGTATTCCAGTAAGATGCTGGTCGGGATTTTGACCGTACTTCCGGAATTGTCCTGATAGCCGTGAAATACAGCTCCACTCCTCATAAGCACCTCAGGACATGTTGCCCCCTTGTCGCTACGACACTTTGTGCTAGCGACCATTTTCGGGGGCCCATTATTGAAGGTGCAAGTCACCCCCTGCCATTTTACCTGTGTTTTTTATATAAAATATTGGTTGTCCTTGGGTGCACTAGCATAGTGCGAACAGGGATAATCCACGGTTAGTGCCTGGTTTTATTAAACACGTCTAATGGGCCTCTGCTAGTTAGCTTGATATCCCAATCTTGAAGAAGATTATATATGCTATTTAACATCACGCTACGATATTTACGAGCAGATGGCTCCTAGTTAGGTATAAATCTTTAGAACGCGACTGTCGCACTATGGGTGACAGAGACGACACTACTTTCTGTATCAAGCACACGTCATGAACAACAAAGCTAGAAGACCTTGCTATTGTCTTGCAACTCTTTGAATCCATGCTTTGAGAAAATCATCTTCACCACTGCCTCGTCCAGGCAAGATTCCTAACACCTTAGTTCTTCATTCATCATCTTTTCAAGGTCCTGCGCTTTTTGCATCCAGTAGCTTCCGGCGAAGCCATGCAAAACCTATCGGCGCCGGCAATCTATATTGTGAGATATTCCACTCAGAGCACCGATTTCAACGGCACTTGACCGAACGGCATCTTAAGGTACCATTCCGTACCCGACTGCAGGAGGCAACTACTGGCGACATGTCACCGCGACACGACAGGTTTTTATAAATTTCTATGAAATACCTTCCTTAAACCTGTACTTCCTTACCTTCCTTCCTTTCCTTCCTTCCTTCCTTTCTTCCTTCCTTCCTTTTCCATCGTAGCTACGGGCGAGTCACAGGCGACACATGTAACGTGTAGCCCGACCGCAAACCCTGTGGTGCCGCTAACACTCGAGCGATAACATGTTTTTCCATCTTATATCTAACTGGAATACGGGCTGCCGCCTGCGGTCGGGTTCGGATTCATCACTGCAGGGACATGATGCTGCGACACGTCGTCTGCAGTTGCTGCTTGCGGTTGAGTACGACAGTATCGTTACAAAAATTTTAGGTGCTATTTGGTCAAGTGCCGTTGAAATCAGGGCTCTGAATGAATATCTCTGTTCTGCTACCAATGTGACCCGCCCACTTTGACAACTACATTTCTCTGGGACTGACTGTTGGACACCTAGCAGTTCAATAATTATAATAAGAAAACTAATTAGATTTTATTGGTTCCAGTTAACAATGTGCGTCTGGTCGACCATACTAGTTACGCGATAGATTTTGTAACGAAGACAATGAATGTTGTGGAAGAAAATGGCTGGAGTAACTTGAAACTACCGGATTATCTCTTACAATTAAAGTAAGTAAGTAATCCTTGCAGAAATTTTTTAGTGAAAACTTCTTTAGGCTCGTTCAGCACTTTTTGGTGAACAAAAATCATGGAACTCGCGTCATCGTCACCGAAGGCGCGTTGAGCACTTTTTTGTTGACAGCGCACTCTGTTTTATTTTTTTGGTTTTAAGCTATTGCATAGCTTCTATCGCGGGCCTTGAGCGTGGAGACCTAATCCAGAAATTTCGTAACGAAAATACTACCTAAGAAAAGAGTGTTTTGTATTGAAAATTATGTTCTGCTTGACAACAAACTTCAAATTTACTTAAACGAATGATACGAGAGTGTTGTATTAAAAATTATGTTTAACTGCTTGACAACAAAGTTCAAATTTACTTAGATGAATGATACGAGAGTGTTGTATTGAAAATTATGTTTAACTGTTTGACAATAAAGTTCAAATTTACTTAGACGAATGATCCTTGACTATTAATAGTTAAATTAAAACCTTTTTATTAGTTTGATGTTCCCATTACGTTGTGTCAAGTTTTAAAAACTATAAATGTGAATAACAGTTCCTGTCAATGTCATCATTGCTATTTCTTGTATTCGGGTTAATATTTTACAATTGCGTAAGTTGATAAAAAATGCTATGCAATAGCTTCGCCGCGGCAGTCCCCGAGTGCCACACATCTTTTTTTTTTTGTTTTTTTCTTTTATAGAGCTACAGCTTTCGTTCTTGTACGGACAGCAAGCCACATAAATTCCTGACATTTTCGTTAGATGGCGTTACGTTATATCAAAAAGTTACTTAGTTTTCACTTCTATCGGCAGTCCCCAAAACTGTCCGTTTTTTTTTATCAAATTGGCAATTGGTCCACCCTATTTTTATAAGGTTGTGTGAAAAATGTTATATGAAGAAAAGGGGTGGGATACTGAGATAACGAGAAGAGATGAATGGTAGATAAAAACAAATGCTGCGCCGACGCCAAATACATTAAGATGAGAGCTGAAAAATGGAGGTCTCGAGCTCAAACCCAAGGCACGTAATAATTATCACTTGCTTCAAAAACGGGTGGAAGGAAAACATCGTGAGGAAACTGGCATGCCTGACATATTTCTCGACGGCTTGTGTAGCCAAGTCAGAGGCATATGGCACACGACAAGAAGAAGAAGAAAAAGACTTATTTTATTTGTCTACTTTCTGGACTCGTATTCTTGCAAATAAACATGATTCTTATTCTGTTGTGAGTGTGACGCCGTCATCATCATTACTTTTGTTACAGCGAATCTATCCTGGTCCAGCCTTTCAGGGGAAATTTGGCGTACACCAACGGATTCGTCTCATCCATCCAACATGTGGATATCATACAATCGACGGTACAGCAAGTGTGGTTGTACAACGCTAATGCTGCGAGTACACATACGGTGACTGTGCGAGCAACCATGAGGTTGCATGACGTAGCCGTAGGGTTTGACGTCGTCGGGCACGTGGAAGGTGTTGACGAGGTCTATCGGTATACTGCGATGTTCGTACACCCACTGATCTCGTTTGCCTTTTCTGTAAGTTTTGTTTTATGTGTAACCATATTTTTTTATAAACTGGGAGTTTGGAGTATTTGTACCTGTATGCTGCCCATGGGCAACGACCGCCCGTATTTTTCTGAAAATTCATGAAGAATTATCGAAAATTAACTTTAAATTGTTTCTTTTTTCAGTAGCGTTTCTGATTTTTGAGTCCATTTGGATTCTGTTCATTATTTCTAAAAAGCTTATGATTTATTTTATCGGTTAAATAACGTTTCTTGACTATGAAAAAATAAAGTGTAAGTATTTATTTAAAAAACACAAGGGTAAGTCCATAAAATTCCCTATGATAAAAAAGAAATGAATAAAAAAACTGAAATTACATGAAAAATATTAAAGATAGACCCCCCTTTTAAAGTTAATTTTCGATAATTATGGTTAAAAAAAGGCAAAAAGTAAAAAAAGCAACCCTTATAAGATCACTCTCTTGTCAGTCTGTCTGTCCGTGTGTCACTATCGGTAGTGACACACGGACGGCCGTACGACCTTGCGTAGTTTTTACCCTCTTATAACATCCAACCCAAAAGATGGAATGGCCTTTTTGCAAGGAATAATATTGACGTATTTACCTATTATTTTCAGATTATAAAAGACGTAAACACCGATGTCATTTCAGTAACGGTTGTAGGTACTGTACCGGTGGTTACATCCCGCGCTCCAGAATTCAGACCCCAAGATGCCACATCTGACATATTCGTTCAAACGGTAAGCATAAACAAAACGATGCCTCATTCAAAATCAATCTACCTAGTCTTTTCCTATGTTGGGGTCGGCGTCCAGTCTAACCGGATGCAGTTGAATACCAGTATTTTACATGAAAGCGACTGCCTATCTGACCTCCACAACCCAGTTACTGGGTAATACGATACCCGTTGGTAAGAATGGTTGTCAGACTTTTGAGCTTCTGACGACCTGTAACGACTGTCAAAGATCCATGAATGACAATGCCTTATTGTGATCGCATTAAACATCAGAAATAGCTGAAGGCATACCCAAAAAAGGGGCAAAAAATAAAAAAATAAGGTGACTGCAACTGCGTGGCAGTTACGATATTTTCTTCAATTTCAGATTTACTGCTACCGACTGCATCCACTGAAAATTGATCGTGTTTTGAACTTTTTAGTTGCAGCTGGGATTTTAGATTTTTTCAATAAAAAAATTTAATGCACCTCGATTCACCACCATTAGGTCCTAAGGAGGTTCAAGAAAATTTGTGCTCAAATAAATCGCATTTTGATTTTAAGGCACTGGTGAATAATTCTACTGCAGTTCTTGCAAATAAAATCTTTCAGCTTTTGGGTCTTTTTAGGCATACTTGAAAGACGGCCGGCATATGCTGTGTGCATATGCCGGCCGTCCTTCATATATAATTGTCTAACTAGCCATATCCCAACTGTGTTGAGGTCGGCTTCGAGTCTAACTAGATAACACACTATATATTTAAGTAACTACTGGCAATGGTGGCCTTGTAGAAACGGTCGCGACTTACGACTTGTATGCGAGCGTTTGGCGACGATTATTTACGGAGACACAGCAGTTATTTCGCATTCTGTTTTTACGTTTTTATTTTTAATTTTTGTCATTGGTGAATCTTGAAATTCTTAAACCACTCATAACATTAGTCTAAGTATCTATATTTCTCCTTATGCCGTTGACTGACTATCACGAAACACTTTTCATCCTTCGATTATCCACTTTATTATTGTAATAATAGACAGCCGTAATGTTCACACCTACGGTTCACAGAACTTATAATCTGATAATAATTTATAACAATTTTTGCCGGTGTCGGCGCCTGCGTCCCTTTACTTGTCACAACGATGCCATAGAGTACCACACCACAGACACTAAAGGCATAGACAAGTAATCGGTGTTACGTCGGGTGCAGACACGCGGACTACGTACATTTTTTTTATTTTTTTATGTAGAAATTTGATACATACAATTTATTTATTATTATTTAGTACCTATTTATTATAATATCTATCTATCCGTGACATCACTGCGGGCCCTATCAGAATACCAGCGCTGCGATATTTATTAAATGTCGCAGCATCGAGCTGAGATAGGAGCCTTTTGGCCTCGCACAGGACTCTGCTTCCTTTTTAATTTTACATTGTTTTTTATTCTTATTTAAGTATGTCTCTATTGTGTCTTATTTTAATTTGTGATCTCCTGTGCCTGTCCCAATAAATACTTTTTCTTTCTTTCTTTCTATGCCGTAGGTTTGAACTCGGGCATTTTAGTTTATATACAATACAATAGGAGGCCGAGAGGAGGCCTGTGTCCCAGCAGTGGGAACATTAATAGGCTGATGATGATGACAATACAATAAACGATGTATATTTAGTAACTTAATCCGCTTAACTAGGCGTTTAGTTAAGCGGATTAAGTTACAAAATATACATCGTCTATTGTATTTTACAATGGATTTCCGCAAAGTCACGCCTGAGTCAATTAACTAGTTCATAATTAATTCATAACCATTGCTCTCAAAACGGTGAAGGAAAATATCGTGAGGAAACCAGCATGTCCTAGAACCATAACATTCGAAGACATGTGACTGATTATGCTATGCTAATTATCATCTTATTTTCAGTTTAACGCGGCTGATGTCACCGCGGCTGGTATTGTCGCTTGGGGCCCCGAAGTATTTCAACCCATAACATTGGACTTGGTGACTCGAGAGATACCATTCCCTGTTATTTGCTACAACTGCCCTGTATCGTAGGACCTGATAGTTTTAAACTCGGAATTATGCGTCTGAATAAATTCATGTTTTTTGGCAATGAAATAAAGTTTACCAATTTTTTTACCGCTTTCTATTTATTATCGCCTAAATTTTATCACATAAAACTTCATCATTAGGAATATTCAATCAATCTTCCTTTTCCCAACTATGTTGGGGTCGTACCAGTATTTTTCATGGAGCGACTGCTTATCTGACCTCCACATCCCAGTAACTGGGTAATACGATACCCCTTGGTAAGACTGTTTGTCAGACTTTCGGGCTACTGACGACCCGTAACGACTGTCATAGATCCACGAATGAGAGTCGGGACTAACGGGTTAACGTGCTTTCCGAGGCACGGAGAAATCTCGGTATGTGAAGTCACCCATCCACGGACCAATACCAGCAAGCGTAGCTTAACCAGGTGGATCGACCCGTGCGGCTGTTACTACTTACCCACTCCTCCACCGCTCCTCTTCATTAGGTATGATATTACTTGAATAAATTGATTTTACGAATAAACTCCCAAAACATGAATGTTTAGTGTGAATCGCACTCGCACCGTGCGTACACAAACCTACCACAGTAGACATCGTCTAATTTAAAACTGTACACCTAAGGTGTGCACCTGCACCATTAAGATTTCTATAAGTACTTACAAACATTTGAAATGTGTATGCAATAAGCAGTGATCGTACAATTTTAAATAAGAAGATCTCTACCACTTCACTAAGAGCAGTGGAAGCCCATCGGTATCGGCCGCGACTTACGAGTTGTAGGTCGTAGGTTCGAACCCAGACAGGGGCTTTACTTAATGTAAATTATTTCATCACCACTCTCTCAAAACGGTGAAGGAAAACATCGTGAGGAAACCGGCATGTCCTAGAACCAAAAAGAATTCGACAAAAAAATATGGCCCACTCCCTCTCATAGAGAGGAGGCTTGTGCCCCAGCAGTGGGAACATTATAGGCTGATAATGCTGCTACATACTTCATATTACTGGGAACAAGGTCCCTGTTTTCGTTATTTTATGGATTGCACTACAATTAGACGAAGTTTAACTCTTCTGTTTACATAATCAGCCTATTAATGTTCCCACTGCTGGGACACAGGCCTCCTCTCTGTGAGAGGGAGTGGGCGTTAATCCTCCACGCGGGCCCAGTGCGGGTTGATAGATGTCACATGTCTTCGAATTTTTTGGTTCTTAATTGCGCATTAATAAACAGAAGAGTGAAACGGTTCACTCTTCTGTTTATTAATGCGCAATTAAGAATATTTCGAATCAGAAAAGAAGAGATCCGCAGGAGAACCAAGGTAACCGACATAGCCCGAAAAATTGCCAAACTTAAGTGGCAATGGGCAGGACACATTGCTCGCAGAACAGATGGCCGATGGGGCCGAAAGGTTCTGGAGTGGCGACCACGTACCGGAAGACGCAGCGTTGGAAGGCCTCCCACTAGATGGACCGATGACCTTGTAAAGGCCGCAGGAATCCGCTGGATGCGGGAAGCACAGAATCGGTCGAAGTGGCGGTGCTTGGGGGAGGCCTATGTCCAGCAGTGGACGTCTTTCGGCTGATATGATGATGATGATGAAGAATATTTTAATGGTTCTTGTATCCCTTGAATTTGGACTTTTTAAGCAGTCATGATAAATACACATAGTTCAATGGACTGACTACGGTTGTAATGATAAAGACTGCATAGGTTTAGTAGGTTAGTGTCTAAAAATGTCTACGTCCGTCAGAACCAAAAATAAAAAGTTTCTTGTACGGAATGTAAATTAAATAAAGTCAAATATTACAAGGAGTCCCCATTTATTATTACTTGTTTCTATAGTGGCAATACGTATACATAATCTGTGAAAAAAATAACTGTTTACCTATAATAGTTCATGAGATACAGCCCGCTGACAGACAGATAGACGGACGGACAGCGGAGGCTTAATAATAGGGTTCCGTTTGGCTCCCTTCGGTTACGGAATTCGGGTATTAAGTTCTGTTTACGTTTTTAGTTTTTATTTTTGCTTGAGTTTAGATTTCGATATTTTTTTTTGTTGGTAGGTACATTGGCGCGTGCTAGCTGTCATTATGGCATATATTTTATTGAATGTTTTGTGTTGAGTAATGTAAATTATTTGCATACTATTGTATAGAATCAAGTTTTTTTTCTAACTGAACAGACAGCTGTGCTGCTGGGGAGTTTGTTGCGCCACTTCTTCTCTCCAGCAAAAGCACTAGGAAGTGGTGAAGGGCGGGCGTTTTTGGGGGACTGTCTTATGTAATTTTGACGTTCGAAAAGTGCTGATTCTCAGCCTAATTTGAATAAATGACTTTTGAATTTGAATTTGAATTTGAATTTGAATTTGGAACCAACGTAAAATTTCAACGCTAGTGGGTGTAGAATCATGCATTGAATTCATGGCAACAGTTCGCGCGTCGGCCTTTACCTACTCCGTGTATATCTATTATCAAAACCGAGATAAAATATCATTCATGAAATCATACCAATTTGATCTGCCTGAACTTCAATGTCAAAAAGATAATTTCCATACGAAGAAAGTTAATTGAATCAATTAATTTATCTAACATCTAAGATTAGTTCAATAATGATCAATTACCTGTTCAACAGTTGTTATCATCTACATTATAGATTTCTAGCTTCAACATTACTCAATGTTCAGTTCTTAATAATTTTGCCAAGTGTCTGATTATATGTTAAGTTTTTTTTTCTGTTTGTGCTTCTCGATAATGAAAAATATTTTGATAATTTTATTTTTATGTGTGGTGGTTGCATTAGGACAGATACGATGGAGTAAGTTATTATAATTTAGTAACTGTTTTTGTTCCATATTGTGACCTTATAATTAATAGAAGTCTGAAATCCGCGTTGAGCAAGCGTGTTGATCAATGCTCATGCCTTCTTCGTCCAATGGCCCTGCCAAAATATGACATTGACATTTCTTGCGCTGCTCATTGCTCTGCTCCTCGCGCTGTCGCGATGTTGCCCTCTCTGCCCACACACTCAATGCTATACTTGCTCAATTAATCGCTACGATCCACACTAGGTCATTTGACTCGCGCCCAAAAAACCGGCAAAACAGAGAGCAGTGGGCCTGACGAGGAGCATGACGTGCGCATGCCGAGTAATGTTGCCACACTACGTCTCTTTCTCCTTTCCTCGCTACTTCTCAGGCCACTCGACGAGTGTGTGGCAGGCCTAAAGAAGAGGCATTTATCCTCCAGTGGGATAATAATAGGCTGCTATGGACTTTTAAAAGCAAGTTAAGCTCGTGGTTTGCCTTAGCGACGTTGAGGGTTCTCATTTCAATTTTATTAGTACAATACCCGAAAGGAACCGAAAATCTAAGAGGACTGGGTTAATCATGAGGACAGCAACTGTATGCGTGTTGGTTAAAACAAATGCGTGTACTCAGTTGGGCGGTAGACCTGTGACCCGTGCCTCTGACCGTGGTCAAATTGAAGGCGGTCCACGTAGGGTGATGTTGCGATAGTCATCCCCCAGGGAAAACTGCTGTAGTTTTCAGGGTAATTTAAATTAATAAAAATCTTTTACATCCACTGAATCTCTATATATTAAACTACCAACACTAAAATCTATTGTCATGAGTTTTACAAAAAAAATCAGTTAGGTGTACCTATAACCGACTGAACTGAGGAAGAGCTGAAGATGTAAAGCACGAACATTTATATTTTATTCAAGACTTAGAATATCATAAAGCAATATTGTTTTATTATGACTACCAGGTTTGTATGTAGGGGGAAATCCGGAGATAACCCTTTACATACAAACTTACAAACAAACATTTATAACATCAGAACAGATGAATCAGTCTCTTTTAAAATATAAATGTGAAAGTATGTATGTTTGGGAGTTCGTGGATTTGGATGTTTGGCACACGGGTAGGCCGTGACCTGGATTACCACTGAAAATCAGCGCTGTGCTGTGGGTCCCCCATAGCACAGCATTATGCTGAGTGGAAGCCTTCTTATCACAGTCATGACGTGCACTATTTCTGTTCTCTATTTTGTTTACTCATGTATTTTTGTATGCACGTGTTTCTGTGATGTATATACCTATTTTTTTTCTTTCTCTTTATTATGACATAGGATACTTTTATCCTGACGATCGCTTATATTAGTACACGGCCTCACGCGAACGGACGGAATGATCCCGCAGGGTTAGGAAGAGTAGACCTATAGTATCAAACAGCCAGTTTTCGCCAGTTATGTTTAACTCCCATGTAATAGAGAGTTAGTCTATTGTTATCAACCGGGCATAAATCCAGACTCAGGAATGCTATTGAGGAAAACCTTACAACAATATGACTACGTACTAGGTACCCATTTTTAGTGGTTTGTGTAATGTCATCATTAGCGAGACAAATAATAGTTTGCTCTATATCAATACTGCACCTTATATTCTATAGTTTTAAGGTTACTTTTATATAGTAGGTAATGCCTTTAATACCGAAGACTTTCTGCTTGTGACTACGTGACTTAATGATCTATTGGTCGGTTTCGAGGAGTTTTAGGATAAACCTCATCATCATCATCAGCCTATTAATGTTCCCACTGCTGGGACACAGGCCTCCTCTCTGTGAGAGGGAGTGGGCTGTAATCTACCACGCGGGCCCAGTGCGGGTTGGTAGATGTCACATGTCTTCGAATTTTTTGGTTCTAAGACATGCCGGTTTCCTCACGATGTTTTCCTTCACCGTTTTGAGAGCAGTGGTGATGAAATTATTTACACAAAGTAAAGCGCCTGCTTTAAAGTCGGGGCCGTTACCACCGGGCCACCACTGCTCTCCAAACTAATATTATAATGAAATTAAATTCTTTGTTTATTTGTTTGTAGAATGATATCTTCGGAAGTACTGATCAGCTATCTAATTACGCAACACATTTTCGTAAACGATTCCGATTAATTTGTTTCATTGTGACAGTTCAACAACATTCATTGCGTTATTTACGTTGCTGAGCAGAATTTATTTTCGAACTTTTGAAGCAATGGATTAGCAATCTATTTCAAAACGATTCAGATTCCGATTGGTTGTGTATTACGTAATTAGGGTACTGATTACGAAAATGATTTCACTGAAACAACACAAATGAAAACTATTAATGCACTTAATGCTTAGTATACATTTTGTTTCTTAGAACTATAGGTCTTAGAATTTGTAGTTACTTACTTTAATATCACAATCACAGTCTTTGCAAAAATATTAGGCTTTAATTGGACTTAATTCACCTAGGATTAAAGCATTAGTTAACAGTCTTATTTATTGAACATAGGAACTAGAAATCAAGTCAATGATTATTTTATAGGTAAACAACGTCTTAATAGTAACGTAAGAGCTAAATTCTCTAAACAACCAGCTAGTAAAATCAACAGTAATTAGTGAGAAAGTGATGTATAAAATGCCACATGCTCCGGCAACTTAATGACTGGGGTATCTCATGTTTTTAGAGACAACAAGTCATTATATTTTTCTATTGAAATTTTGGGCGGTGTCGGATTAAGAAGTCATATTTCCTCTCTTAAGAATACAGAGACCAGTCTCCTAAGAGAAAGAGAACGTGGAATCTCTTCACCGTGGCTATTCTTAAAAAAAATCTTTTCGGGCTCAGTTTTCTTGACAGAAAATTCCATCATTTCAGTCCGGTTCAAGCATCGGCCCTCATCATCTTTACGGATAGAAAGCATCCTTAGGTCAGTTGAAAGTTTTTTTAAATCGAGGAAATCAGTGTATGTGAGAACATTCACTACGTACGGTTTATTTCTCCGTGCCAATCTAAAAATTGGAGGTAATTGGCTCGGTACAAAAATATCCCCACATGTTTTCAAAGCATGGCCGATGGTGCTGTGCTTATAGGCAAGCTTATGACTTGTTGGAGGTCAAATGTAGCAACCCCCGTGCGAACCGCAACGTCCGCAACGTGACTTCACTTAATACTATAGCTTCATATTCGTTAAAAAGCTTTGATCTATCGACGTAAGTGAAAAATAAAATGTGTGAACAGCTTAGAAAAAATTCTAGCTAAGTGTCCTATGTACATATTTCAATAATTTTGAATCGGGTCGAAAAATAAAAGTCTTTCTAACTGTAGTGTTCATACGACAGGTAGAGAGAATATTTTTTCCCTCCTTTTGCACTTACGCAAAACCAAATACGTGATTATCTCCTAAACGGTAAACGACACAGATACGACGATTAAAGAGAACTTATTCGAAATCTAGCTATGAACACGTAGGTAATGTCAGTGCAGATACGTCAGTTTGTGAGATACGACAGTTAGCGGGGAGGGCGACGACATGTCTTCGAATTTTTGGTTCTAAGACATGCCGGTTTCCTCGCGATGTTTTCCTTCACCGTTTTGAGAGCAGTTGTGATGAAATTATTTACACAAAGATAAAGCGCCTGCTTGGGTTCGAACCCACGACCTACAACTCGTAAGTCGGGGCCGTTACCACTGGGCCACTACTGCTCTATGTGTATGTGTATACTATAGATATACTGTATATATAGATAACTGATAAAATGTCATTGTAAGATAAAACATGACTGTGATCCTTTCTGCATGCTTTGTGTGTGCATACTCATGTTTCGGACAAAAATGATCTGTCTATCTATCACTGTATTTACGAGTATAAATCAAATTGAAGAAAAAAATTTACTAATTGTCTGCGTTATCGGCACTGTTCAAATGGTTTGAGTCCTTTATGGGGGCTATGTCAATTTCTACGCTACGGATTATGTATACAGGGTGGCAGGGACATTGACGCGCAACCACCTATTACCATGGATTCAGTACATACTACAAATAAAACATAGTACAGTACAGTACAAAAAAAAAACATGCGGGGCGGTGTCTGCCGATAGAAGTGAAAACTAAGTAACGCCATTTAACGAAACTGTCAGTTTATAACGTGTCGGGGGACGGCGAATGAAAAATAGAAAATATATTTTCTACAATAGCATGCCGTCCCCCGACCCGACTACAAAATATTAATTACAAATTATATTAAACTTAAAGGGCCAGTATATTTTATTTTATAACTTTTTAAAGGATTTTGTTTGTGTCGGGGGTTTTTTAAATTTTTATTGATTGTTCGGTTATGGATACCTAATAGCAACTCACTCATCACTTGTTCTGGCTCAGCAAAATAACTATTTGCTGCACTTGACTCGGTGGAACGCAGAGCTAAAAGGCTTATAGGCGACGAAACGTTGGTGGCTCGGCTTCACAGCCTGGCTCATCGACGTAATGTTGCTTGCCTGTCGGTCTTCTACAGAATGTACTTCGGAGAGTGTGCGCAGGAGCTCCACGATCTGATCTCACCATCGCCCTTTTATCACCGGACTACCAGGCGTACTGCAGGGTACCATCCGCACTTGGTTGATATCCCGTCCAGTCGTACTCAGCGCTTCTTCTCCACATTTGTAATGCGCACAGCCAAAGTGTGGAACTCTCTGCCGACGTCAGTGTTCCCTGCCACATATAACCCGTCTGCCTTCAATTCAAGAGTGAACAGGCATCTTCTGGGCACGCTCGTTCCAACATAGACCTTGATCCATCGTTTTCCATCAGGCGAGATCGAGGTCAAGAGCAGGCCCATTCAGTAATAAAAAAATCAAAATCAATAAGAAAAATAAATTAATGCATTGCCAAGACCTACTTTCCGATATCCACGCGGACGCAGTCACGGGCAAGCTAGTTGTTTATATTTAGGTAAAAACCAAATTAAATTTTCCTGTTTGTTTCAATAAATTACCTATTATGATGACGTCGATTCCTTATATTGGTTTTGTTGCATTTTATTTCATTATAATACGACTGTTTCAGAAACAACACCCAGTCAGTTTATATTGCCTGAGAGTGTTTCACGCGAAGTTGTTCACAAATCATTTTATATTTTGAAAATAAAAAGTGAATCAACACCTCTGGGCAAGTGAAATTCGCTATGTCTGACGCCGATAATATCAGCTCCAAAAAACTGGCATCGACAAATGGGCATAAAAAAAATATATATATATACATACAGTATACAGGGTGACTTGTAATTAACGTATTCTTTCTATGTAGGACGTGATACCAAGTGACCCATTTGCAACAATAATAAAAAAATCCTACAGTTCGATTAAGGGGAATAAGGGGTACCTAATTCGTACCACCTTTAAATGTCTGCACATCAGCAGAAGATGTAAAGCACGAACATTAAAAAAAATAAGGTGTATAGTCTGTACTAATAATATAAAGAGGAAAGATTTTTTTGTTTGTTTGTTTGTTTGTACCGAATAGACTCCGAAACTATGGGTCCGATTTGAAGAATTCTTTCAGTGTTAGATAGCCCATTTATCGAGTAAGGCTATAGGCTATATATCATCACGCTAAGACCAATAGGAGCGGAGTACCAATGAAGAATGTTTCAAAATCGGGGGATTTTTTTAGCGTTAGCCCAAAGTAACTATTCCACGCGTGATGAATTTGTGAGGATGGATGGACGGATGGATTTTTGTTATTCTTTCACGCAAAAACTACCAAACGGATTTGGATGAAATTTGGCACCCAGATGGTTAATAACCTGGATTGACACATAGGATATTCCCACAGGATCGAGTCTTACGCGGGTGAAGCCGCGGGGCCCTGCTAGTACCTATTATAAAAGTGTAAACATGTACCTACGTTTGGGAGTGTTGTGTTAGTCAGTCACAAGTGAACGGATTAGAATTTTTGTTGCGTGGGTAATCCGTAACCTGAATAAGGACGTCGGATGCTTTCATCCCGGGAATCCGTTCCTGTGGAATATTATTAAGTAGGTACTATTTTCTTCTGATTCCGATCTTCGCCCCGTGTCGTCTATTGACGATCGCATATTCGAGCAACGATTGTGTTAGCGTGGGAGCAAATGAAAGAGTGGACTGTATTAAATAGGCAATGGTTTAATGCCGTATAAGAATTTACAAATTATAACTTTCCCGGACAAACAATAAAATATTAATTAAGAGAGGAATGTCGTCCGTCGCGGTGGAGTCCGTGGAAGCGAGTGGTCGTCGGGCCGAGCCGTGTCGCCGCCGCGCCGCACCTCAGCTGTACTGATGACGCGCTGATCACGATGCCTGCGCGTGCCGAGCGCGTGCAAGGTGTTTGTGTTGGGTTCGGTTCCCAACATGCTGCCCGGGTTGAAGCGTAGACTTCAAAAATCTGGAAGGGGGCAAATATGAGTAGGTGCCCTCTAAATGATCTTCTTCCTCTTACAAATAAGGTTCGCTGCTAAAGCATTGCAGGTGTGTCACGTTGCCATCAGAGACCTGTGGATGAGAGTAGAATTAAGTGGCCGTCCAATGGAAACAGAAGGAGTGAAAGTGGAAGAGTAGAAGGGTTCTGAGGAAAGAGGAATAAGAGGATGGGAGTTAAAAATAGCTTTTATTTGAATGAGGCAGGTAGCCATTTCTCATAAGTAGCAAGGAATAAAAGTAAATATAGGAGAATAACGAAATTAGAAGTTATGAAGCATATAGTGAATTCCGACAAATTATTGAAGAGCGGATAAGTAATGCTTCACTATAGATAGCACAGCAACGAGTTCGAAATGACAGGCTTGTGTCGAATTGCATATAAGATTGCCAAAGATGACATAATAAGATTGCAATCTCTACTTGTCCTATCTGCTAGCATCACTGGCTAAGCGTAAACAACGCTACAATACAAAAATGGATACTTTGTATCACAAGAAAGGACACATACTATGTATGAATTCTGAAATGAAATCTAATTGTACCACCAACACAAAGGTTATTGGAGGATAAAAATGGGGAAAAGGCAATACGATGTGATTTTAAAAACTAAATGTGTTATGAACATAAACAAACTAAGACCTATGGTTAACTACACTACCAATAGAATCTACTTGCAACTTACTGTTAGTATGTAGGTACAACAGAACAAGAAACCAGTATTGGTAGATCGTGTCTCTCGTTATGATTGGGCATATTAGGCGAAGTGGGACCAGCCCACAATAAGGATGAACACTGATGGAATCAGCCTTCAGCCCGCGGGAAACAAGATCCGCCGGTTTGTCTGCTGACGGTAGGTAGCTACACGCGTGATAGGTATAAATAATTATGTACAACTAAGTTAAAAAATAGAAATATGAAGACAGCTAGGCGAAGACTCCCTATTTTTGTAAGTACCTGTTTTTGAAGACAGAAGCTTTAAGTAACTGATCAAGTGACATGAACCGACACCTTGGCTTTTGAAGCGAACCGCCTAAGACTGAAGGTTTTTCCTTCAGCGGCCTGGTTACCACAAAATGTCGGTCGTCCTTATGAGTGGTGTGTCTCTTAAAGCTCTGCTTACAGGAATGCTTCTCAGGAGATAGGGAGTGCTTGGCTGCGATGGTATCTGATACCGGGAAACAAGATAAGACTGGATCGGCGTCCACGTTTAAAAAATTACAAACGGGAGAAGAAGAGTGTGGCTTATGACGGGCGACGTACCCTGATACTAGCCAACCCAGTTTTGTTTCAAATAATTTGGGTTGATTTTTACCCAAGTCTATGGAATTATTACATAAAACGGACCAAAATACTTCGGCCCCAACTAATATGTCTATAGCTGACGGTATATTAAAAGAAGGGTCAGCTAGACTTATTCCCATAGGAAGAGGAATATTTTCGATGTTAATGAATGAAGATGGTAAAGCTTTAGTGATCTGAGGTAAAATATGGCAGTCTACAGTACGTTTATAGTCGTCATTATGGATGGACATTATAGTAAGACTGCAAGACTGTGAACTATGGGAAGAATTATTATTTATACCTGTCACGGTGGCGCTCGCACTACGTCGCGACAAACCCAGCTTACCGCAAAATGACTCAGCAACGAAGTTACCCGTGCTACCGTTGTCGAGCAGTACTCGGGCAGTGTGGACGTCGCCCTTGGTGTCAACTACTCTCACGAGCGCTGTGGAAAGCAAAACATTCGGAGGAGTAGTAAACTGCTGAACGCTAGTTGTACCTGCAAAATTATTGACAGGGATGACTGGCTCAATAGTAGGGGTTGTATGCTCATGTGAATGAAGGAGCGTACTGTGCTTTTTCTTGCAATGTCTGCAAGAAACAAGATTGCACCTAGATTCTACGTGCCCTGGTCGAAGACAATTAAGACAGACCTTTGATTCTTTGGCCTTTTGAAGACGATCTTCAACTGTCAGGGCTCTAAATGCTTCACAATTAAATAAGAAATGAATCTGATTGCACATAGGACATGTAAATAGTTTTTTATTATTATTATTGATTTTTATCTTTGGAGGGTTACTGTTATTTTTATTATTTGATTTTGTAGGTATAAGAATATTTGAATTATGTTTAATGTCTGATTGTTGTATATTATTACTATGTGTTTTATGTTCTTGCAAGGTTTCCAATAAGTCAGCTCTGTTGCTAAGAAAATTTATAAAAATCTCAAAAGAAGGTGGATCGCTAAGCGTGTTTCTGTGTTCTTCCCATACCCTACGTGTGACATTGTCGAGTTTTTCTGCCATCATATGAATTATGAGGGTATCCCAATATTCAGTTGGCTGACCTAAAGTCTTCAATGCGCGAAGATTTTTATTCGTGACATCTATAAGGTTACGAATAGAAGAACAGGATTCACATTCCATACGTGTAACGTTAAACAATGCATGGACATGATTATTTACGAGCAATCTTTTGTTGTCGTACCTACTACACAATAAATCCCAAGCAGACTCATAATTCTGAGCTCTAAAACCTAAATTATCAATAACTAGTAGTGCACTATCTTTAAGAGAAGCACGAAGGTAGTGCAACTTATTTATATTGTCAATGTCCGATCGTGAATGAATAAGTGACATGTAGGTGTCTCTAAATTCTAGCCAGTGTTGGTAGTGACCGTGAAAAACGGGTAAATTAATTTTTGGCAAACTTACACAATTATATTTACAACCACCTGCCTGTACATCCTCGATACCCGTTACGGAACCATCTCGAAGACTGTAAGACTGGGAGGGGCGAGCACCGAGTAGACTCCGCGCCGACGCCACCAGCTTATAATACTGGTTCTCGAACTGTTCACGCTCCTCGCTTTCGTCATCGGGGTTGTCCGACAACACCTCGATGTCGCACTGCAATTTGTCGAAATCCACATATAAGATTTCAAATTTATTGAACCTGGCCTCTAAATCTAAAAGTTGTATATTGCTATGTTCGGTGCAACTATTAAGCTTGTGAAGGTAGTTGCTAAAAATGGTTAGCTTGGACTTCATACAGCTGCGTCTTTTTATTAGTTTTACAATGTTTTCGTCAGCCATAGCGATAGAAACACCAGTAGCAAACTAGTAAATAAGCTAATCAGATAACCAGTTGTTTTTATAAAGGCAATAAGAAATTGCTACTTGCTAATGAGTTATGTATGAATGACTCGGACTCGACGCACGGTGCGAACAAAGGAACAGCTGATGCGCAGGTAACAAGTAGGTACGTCGCCAAGCGATCAGCCGTTATAGATAAGAAGCTAAGTATTTGCGTAAACAGATGGGTAACATTAAAGTTATAAGTAATATAGCTTTGTAAGCAGAAAAGTGAATTAGGAGAAATGTAAGGCTATGAATAAGAATGATTGTTAAATTGAAGTTAAATGAAAGCACTCACTGAAATATGGCTATTTAAACTTATGAAATAAGGCAAAGAAAGAATAGGAATAAATAAGGAGTAAATTGGAACGGACTCACAAAATGTCTAAACCATCCACTGGATAAACGATGATCTGCAAGTTTTCGTTCTTCTTTGACGATGACTCGAATATTCGACGGGTCCGAAGTCCGACGCCGGTCGACCTCTGGATGACTTCTACCTCTAGGCGTGTGCGGGAGCTACGCGAAGTTTCTTGAACAGGACATAGATGACTCCTGCAGGAACTGTCGCCGCTGAAGACCGCAACTGAAGAGCTTCGAGTTTGAAGTTGTTTTTTCTTCCGAGACCGTTAACTTTTTGAAATTACGACGGCGAGATCCTTGAAGGACCAATGTTAGCGTGGGAGCAAATGAAAGAGTGGACTGTATTAAATAGGCAATGGTTTAATGCCGTATAAGAATTTACAAATTATAACTTTCCCGGACAAACAATAAAATATTAATTAAGAGAGGAATGTCGTCCGTCGCGGTGGAGTCCGTGGAAGCGAGTGGTCGTCGGGCCGAGCCGTGTCGCCGCCGCGCCGCACCTCAGCTGTACTGATGACGCGCTGATCACGATGCCTGCGCGTGCCGAGCGCGTGCAAGGTGTTTGTGTTGGGTTCGGTTCCCAACAGATTGCTTATATTAGGACACGGCTACACGCGGACGAAGCTGCGGGTTAAAGCCTCGTATCAGATTTAGAAATATTTACATAAAAGAATAAAACATATACCTACTTAAAATAATAACATAATAAAATTATATACAAAATGACATGATTACTTTGTAAAGTATAATATTATTTTAATTATTGTGAATATGAGGACTATGTGGGTATTTTTATTTTTTTTTCTCTTTAATGTTTTAATTATAATTTTTTTTCACATTTAGTTTTAATGATGGTCTGGCAGTTTGAGTAGTTGATGCGGCCTACCCAAATGTCCTTTCTTTGGTATTGTTCGTCGAGTTGAGCTCCTTAAGCTCTGAGTGAGCTCCACGATTACTGACAAATGCTTGCACTGACTGGACAGGTCCACTCAAATCTGTGTGGTTCTTTCCTCAAAAGACCATTTCAGACACTAATCTACATGGTTCTCATATGGCTTGACCAAGATTATGTCTGGACTTTAAAAGAGACCGTGACCTCTGAGTTTGTTTCGGCCTTTCTTCTCAGAGTAGTCAGTTAGGAAACGCCGACCTCATCTAGCTTATTTTAAACATTTTTTTAAATATTTCGTGTAAAAGTGATTCCGATATCCTATTTACAGAATAAACAATTTCATTTCATTTCATTTCATTTCATTTCATTATCCACTAGGCAACATTTGGCGCGCGACACGTGAATCTCAACATGTACGGCAACGCTGCACAACAGCGCGCGACGTTGCCAGCTGCCGCGCAACATGACGCGCGGCTTGTTGTTTGTTTAAAGTGCATCGTTAGTTGAGCATCAATTGTTGTCGTGTGGAGACGTGACGCACAACAATGTCCGTAGTGTGGTGTAACGAACGAGTGCTCAAATCAACACAAGTTCCTCTGGCGACATGTTGTCGACGACTGAGAATGTGTGGACAGACAACGTTGTTAAACAAATGTTCCGCATCAACATTCAACAAGTTGCGAAACATGTTGAGCAACATGTCGCGCGTCAAATGTTGCCTAGTGGATACGAGGCTTAAAGAACAGATACCATCACGCCTGTAATCCCCGTAGGTTTAAGCAGAGCTGTACCTATAGGACACCCACACATTGCGCGCTGCGGTGCTGCTACTGGAAAATTCCTGATTGAAAAACCTAACAACAATTATAATATTATGACTAAGTAACTACGTAATAACAATGGGGTGGTGGGGTGGGTATTGTTATCTCGTAATAATAATGGGGTGGTGGGTGGGTATAGTTTGATCTATAATCAATACTGAACTTACATTATATTGTTTTAAGGTCGATTATTTATTTAGTGGGTAATGTATTCAAGACTTTCCGCTTGTGACTACGTAGTGAACTAATGACGTAATGATCTATGTGGAGGTGTGTATAATATCGGTGTCGAGGAGTTTACTTACGGATAAACAGGAAAATTAAATGAAAACGTCTATCGAAACTAATAATTATAATGAAGTAAATTGTTTGTTTATTTGTTTGTAGGATCTCTGGAAGTAGGTACTGTACTGATTAAGAAAATTATTACACCTATAAAAAAATATCGCTGAGGGAAATAAAACTATTAAGTGTATAATCAGAATCACTGTATTTGTAAATCAAGCCGGAGAAATAATTAACTGATTATCTGCGTTTTCGGCACTGACCAAATTAGGTTTGATATCCAGTCCGTACATTTATTTTTAGGTAGTGTCTCCGCTGCCAACAAAGTCGCGGGCAGAAGCTACTAGTTTATTATTAATTGGTACTTCATTAATTAAGCATCATAATATATGTTTTGAATTTTCCTGTTTGTTACAGACATGTACAGACTATTATGTCGACACCCAGGTGCATTCGTTTTATTACATTTATTACACGATTAACTTCTGCTCCATAGACTGCGTTCGAAGCAACACTAGTCAGTTTGTATTGAAGACTTCGTGAAAGTGCTTTAAGCTTCGCGAAATTGTACACAAATAATTTTATGTTTTGAAAATTAAAAGTGAATCAACAAATCTGTGGAAGTGAAATTCGCTATGTCTGACAACGACACGATTAGTGAATATAATATTAATTGGGAATTAATATTTAAATTCGACGATATTATGCAAACCAGTATGTTGGTGGTGACGCTAGTAACGTCATTGTACGGAGTAGCATCATGGAGGATCATCAAAAAGTTTCGTAATTATCGAAACTATGTGTTTCTAAGTGCAATTATGACAAACTTGCTCATATACATCAACAATCTTTTAAATATCGGAAGTACTCAAAATAAATGGGTTCAAAGGTTTTTTACGTGGCTATTACTTTACCTATCATCTGTAAAGAATCACTGGTTGTTAGTTATTTGTCATTTATTTTATATCGATTTTGTAAAAGTTTTCGATGGACATGTCCAAAGAAGATTTTTAAAAAGCACACTATTTGCCTGGGGAGTACCTTTTGTAACAGTCACCATTATGCACTCAATACATCATTATATAATACATCATAAAATAAAAATACATACTTCCATTAATTTAATTCCAATCTTTTTCAATAGTAGTTCAGTGTTAGCGTTGATAGTCAACTGTTGTTTATACATCATAATTGTATATTCAGTTTGTCGTAGTTTCAACACGAGTGCAAATACAGCTACTAACATCTGGCGTCGCTTGTACATCGCCACTTTGATATTTATATTGAGCGACGTCATTATGTTGTCTGAATTTGTTTCCAGTTTATTTGATTTATTTTTTTCAAGCACCATATTGTGTATGTTATATGTTGTTTTAATTTACTTTAATGCATTTGTATTATCTGTTTTTTTTGTCGTTGTAAAGAGTAACCGAGAACTATGGTATGAGTTATTTGTAAATAAATTTAAACAAAGGTCGTTAGCAGCAAGACAAAGAACTGACGATAGCAACATGCATGAAATAAACAGTACTAATCCTGCTGATTGCCGACCGGTAGTTCTTGATGTTTAATTGCTAAAAATATAATAAGGCGGATGATGAACAATTCATGTAACCAATTAACTTTTGAAGTAATTATCGTAATTCAATTCTGTATTTCTTTTTCCTTTAGTAGGTAAGTATAAATACCTACTTTTAAAAATTAATATGTTTATTCAGAATCCAACTTTATGTACGTAAATAACAGTTGTACCTACCTTATCTAAGTACAATTGTTATTTACGTATTACATAAAATTGGATTCTGAATAAAAAAAACATAATTATATCCTAAATAACTAAAACTATTCACAAAACTTGTAGATAATATAAATATAGGTATTTTAGTGTTAGATTGTATAATGTATTTAAGATTAGTCAAAATTTAATACAATGACTAAAAAAATATAAAGAACAACTATTGTTTTTTTTAATGATAATGTACATGTATGTACATACAATGTATAAAATAAAGCATAAATTATTGTTTCAGTCTATTACCGTATATTTGTATATACGGTAATAGACTGAAACAATAATTTATGCTTTATTTAAGCTAAGTAATTTGTATAATAATATTAAATGTTTATTTCTCCAAATGCATTAAATTATTTTGTCCTAAAATGCTCCAGAGTAAAAAACCCTAATTTGTAACTATCTAAATAAAGGGATCGATTTGTGCCCGGTTGATAGCAATAGTTTCACCCCCTGTTACATAGGACTTAAAAACATAACTGGCGAAACGTGGGTGTACCTTTTTTTTTTTTGGGTGGGAAATCATCCCATGACTTCTCCCGCTCTGGGCGGAGTGGAAGGGCGTGTCAGACTCTTACTGACTAAAACCCACCCGTGTTCCTTCCCTTGCCTTGCCAGGGGCCACGGTTTCTCCTTGGGACTACCCGCAACCCCGGCAGGCATCGGCCCTAGCGGACCCCGTCAGTTTTGCTGACATCTCTTTAAGGCGCGCGTGGAACACGACGCGCCGTCGACCCGGGCCTGGTCCTTATCGGACGGCGAGCTGCCCGTTGCTCTCCGTCCGCAGGCCCGCGCCTACGGTGGCCGAAAATCGGCTATCAATTCCCGAAGCCCGGGACGTCTCCTACGGCGGCGGCGGCTAGGGCTGGTAGGGCGCGGCCTTTGCCACTCCCTCGCGCGCTCCGCCTCCTCCTTCGCGAGCATTACTGCTTTGCAGAAGGAGGTGACGGCTTGCCATGCCCTCTCGCTCCGCACCATGACCGGACGCGAGAGGTCACTGCCGCCGATCGCCTCCACGAGGACACGGCGGTGGTCCACCCAAGCCGGCAGACCTCCACTGTATGCTCCACCGTGTCCTCCGGACGATCCACACAATGGTGACACCCGGAACGTAGGTGTACCTCTGCTATCCTAGAGCTGTACCTATGTACAGCTCTGCCAACCCTTCGGGGAATACACGCGTGATGTTATACTATGTTTTATTATAATCTTTCAATAGACTAATGATGTTATTTTCTCACAGCGCAACGGGCACGGGTCAGGCACCACACGGAATTCTTTACGCAAGCGATTCA
This sequence comes from Conistra vaccinii, assembly GCA_948150665.1. Classification (NCBI taxonomy): domain Eukaryota; kingdom Metazoa; phylum Arthropoda; class Insecta; order Lepidoptera; family Noctuidae; genus Conistra; species Conistra vaccinii. Next base: position 20,404,329 of record OX411326.1, read on the forward strand.
GGAAACAATCTACGAAATTGAGAGAAGAGGATTCAGCAGTCTGACGCTGTTGAATATCACTCAGAATGTTGAGTAAGATCATACATACAAAAATACAATACTAGCTGACCCCTGCCCACTTTGTTGGGCGGTAAACATTATAGCCTAAGACACTCATAAATAACGTGGCTTTCTATTGGTAAAAGAATTTTCAAAATCGGTTCAGTAGATCCAGAGATTACCCCTTATAAGCTCACAAACTTTACCTCTTTATAATATTATTAGTATAGATTGTTACCCACGTTAATTGCTGTGTCAGATCGATAATGTCCCATTTCGCCAGATTATGTATAAAGCGGCCTACTTGGGTACACAATCGATCGAGATCAGTGCTCTCTAGAAAGGCCACTTTACAGGGGGCCAAGTCTACTAATTTACAAACGTCACAATGGTCTCTCGATGGTAAATTTTTGACAGATTCTGTATGGCAAATCTGTCAAAAACTCACCATCGAGAGACAGAGAGTAAATTAGTAGACTTGGCCCAGTTCACAACCGGGAGGCAAGTGTTCTTGGGGCTTCACGAAGTCGTGAGGTGGTGGATACCTCTCGCTCTTCCCAGTCCACCAGTAACTCTTAGTTGAACTTGTTTTTTTTTTACATTTAGTAAATGTGTCACACTAGACGCACGGAATCGTGAAAAATTCCAAAAGTCAGGGTCCCGAGAAATGTCAAAAGACGTAAAATAAAAATGTTCCATGAAGCTCTATTTTTATTTATGCCCCCTAAATTTTTTCGTCAGTTGTGGACCGATTCTGTTTTTTTATTTTGTTTGAATGTACACACTTTCAAAAAAAAAAAAAACAAAATCTGATACAAAAATTAACTTTGCTTGAGTAGTTTTTCAGTTAGTTTCAATAAAGTATTTTTCCCACTTAGTCTTACGATGGACGATGTTATAAGTTCCTATCACTATTATTTACATCTAGCAGGTAGTGGTATTCGAATTTGTGTGGGGTAGGTAGGTACCACAACTAAAAAGTGACCAAATACTTTTACAAAAAAAAAACTACCAACTTATAAAAAAAACTCGGAAATCGGTGGCAAAAATAGAAATTTCAAAACCGGAAGTCGTTCTTTCCGAATTTAAAGTAATTTTTCACTTTGTAGTGTTTTTTTTTTGGAAGGTGAACGTTATTTTTTGTTATAAGTTTTTATCTATTAATATTAATTTAGAAAATTTTAGCTTACAGATGTACAGATGGCATGTAAACGGTACAGCAAACTACACCAACGGCTTTTTGGTCTCCATGCAGAAGATCGACGTGACGGGTATGGGACAATCAGTTGCAACGCCATCAATTGATGGAGTGCCAACTCCCAGGGCTACCGTGAGTGGAGCTCTGAACATGAGGGATGTGAAGCTTGGCTATGATGTGACCTTCTTCCAGGTCAATGGTATTGTGCATAAATTCACCGGGGATTTCACACATCCTTTTATCACTTGGACGATTAGTGTAAGTGAACCTCGTCGTTTTTTTTTTAAATGGGTATATCATTGACCACGAACTTGCCTGATGGAAAGCGATTCATGAGGTCTACGATAGAATGAACGCCCCCATTCGCGCTCATTCTATCAAGTGCATGCTAATAAATTAGCAATATTTACACAACATCACGCCTTGCTTCCCCGAAGGGTTGCGCAGAGGTGTACCTGTAGCAGTACAGCCACATTTCGCCAGATAGATCGCCAGTTATGTTTGAGTCCCTTGTATGAGCAATATTTGTATATGTTATGGACCAAGTAATAAATAGGGGCATTTTTCATAATGCCCGCGCATTATGAATAATGACAAGCTACTTAGGGCGAAACAATTAATTATAATTGGAACTTCCTTATTTATCACATTGCCTCGTCATTATAAATATTGCCGTGTGGTCTTTGGGCAATCTGTTAAGGGTGTGTAATGTTTGGTTGTAACCTAACCTCAAAACATTAAAGTTGCTTCTGCATCTTTATTATATAAGATGTAATGTACTTGAATTCTGATTTGAAAGTTATTGTTTTTATTGACTTTTCTAAATCTATTTAATGAATTTTATTTTAATTGCAATTGTATAATGTTATTTATTAATTTTTCAACACAATGTACCTATATTGTTATGAAATAAATTACTTATGACTTATGCATCGTCTCCGGCGCTGCGGGAAGTGCAACCCCTTCGCCCTTACGTAACAAAGGATAGGCACCAATGCAGCGGGCGGGGGTTGCTCTTCCTCCGCGCCTCCGGTTTTTATATACACTCTAGGGTAGGAGCCAAATGACTACGTAAATTCGGGGTGCCCTGATTTCTAATCCATTGCTTCAAAAGTTCGATAAAAAATCTGCTGAACAACGTAAATAACGCAATGAATGTAGTTGAACTGTCAAAATGAAACAGATTAGTCGGAGTCATTCACGAAAATGTATTGCGTAATTAGATAGTTTTACTTGTGCTGCCCCATAGGTGACTAGCATTATAAAAAATTCCCGGTCGATTTGATTTTTTCAATAGTTGTTATCACACTGCCCTTTCATATTGGGCATATTTCAAACTGCCCGGGCATTTTTTATAATGTCCTAATAACCATTTGGTCCATAACATAAACATCATTATACTTATACACCGTAGCATTTTAATCGTCTTACAAAGGGCCACTCCACGAATAATAATTCGTAGGGGCCACTCAATGTACCCGACATAAAATACCTTTATGAGCAATAAAATAATTGTTACAATATATTATGCTCTAATGCGATCATTAGAGCATAATTATTGATGGAGACATTATTTGTTTTTGCATGCCAAAACTCAGGCAGAATGTACCCGGCTCACTATATTTTAATAAAAACTTTATTGTAGATACAATACCTACATTTTATGCGAATAAATGAAATCTTTTATTCGCACAGAAAATATTTTTTTTTTTTTTTATGAATAACTTGTCATTGGTTGAAGTGGGCTGGTGGGCTGCAAGATGATTAATTAAAATGCCACGGTGAATATAGGGTGTCAGGGACATCAACGCGAAGCAACAGGCTTTACATCGATGAAAATGTATGGAACAGCTGCACCCTAATTACGTAATGCACGATAAATTTTAAATTGAAACCAATTGAAAAAGATTGCCAGTCCATTGCTTCATAAGTTCGACAAAAAAATTAAGTAGATTTTTTTTGTGTGTTGTGTTTCAATTTAAAATTGGTCGTGCATTGCGTAATTCCCAATTACGCAATGCTGGTTTTTTTTTAAATAACCTACGTAAAATTTCAGCAATTCAGAATCATGTACTGAATCCATGGTAACAGGCTTCGCGTACTTTAAATATTTAAATATAATTAGTATGAACTATCCTAATATATGAGCAATCTCTATTTTCTTAACATTTTATCATTTTCAGATCCATAAAAATTTGACAACCAAAGAAATATCGGTTACTGTGGATGCTAGTTCAATAGGTGCAGGTATAATTAGGATGGTGTACAGACCAGCCAACAATTTAACTGAAGTCATTTCTAGAGGAGTAAGTGCTTCATCATTCTTGTTTTCCTTACTGTAATGTATAAAAAACTAGCTGCCCGTCCCGGCTTCGCACGGGTTACCACTTATCTACTGCGCACCTAACTACCTACATACATACATACGTACCTACATACATACCTACCTACCTACCCACCCTAACCCTGCCTACATACCCACTTTACCAACATACATACCTACCTACCCTACCTTCACCTACCTATCACAAGAACCATCTCCTTACTATAACAAACACAACAAAAAAAGAATTAGCGCAATTGATCCAGCCGTTCATGCGTGATGCCGTGACCAAGGAAATAGGGATTCATTTTTATATATATAGATAATAACTAGATAATTATCTTTAAACTAAGCTCATGCACATTAGCAGTGAGGTCACTGTCACTTAATATGTCAACTGTCAGTTCACCACAAATGGCGGGAAACAGTTGCATGCTCAGTTCTCAGTTCTGAGGCTCAGTTGCAAGTGAGGCGGTGCCACAGATGTAGATCAGCTATATCTGTGGGCGGTGCCTACACGAGAGGCTCCGTGTGGTGATGAGCCAGTGTGCAGTGTAGTGATATAATCAGCTTAAATACCCCCGAATGTCTTTCTTCTTCTGCCAATTTATATCTGAGCTATAATCTAAAGAAGAAAAAGCAATGATTATATCAGTAAGGCCCTTTGTTCACGGCAGGTTTCATTACCGTATGGCGTATAAACCGCGCCGTAGAAAACCCGTGCCTGTAAACAAGTTTCCATAGTAATTCATACAACACTGACGACCGCGCCTACACACGGCGAAAAAACGTAGTTTTTCGCGGCAAGAAAAATGTGTCTGTACAAAGGGCCTAAGAGTTCACATCGTATTATCAAGTCTGGATTTCTGGAACTTTCTTTGGGACACGTTTAGAACACAGACCGACCATAGACCGAAAGGAAGGTTATGAAAAAGTAATCTTGGAGAAAGAGAACAGTATCCTACCACAGATTAATAGGTACTCTTCGCAAAATCATATGAGTACCTAAATAAAAAGCGACTTGCTACGATACAATAAAATGCAATTCAAACCACCTAGTTATATTTACCTAGAAGTTGCCTCTCTTTCTGTCGCGTGACTCTTAGATCTTCTGACTACGTTACACTCACTGAATTGGCCCAGCAAGACGGGCCCGCCGCGTACTTGTAGCTTCATATTTAAACTGCGGAGTGTCCCGGTCCGACCCATCTGTTACTCTGAGCGCTTATGAATGATTACAAACTTTATATTAGCAGGTACTTAAATCGTTCATCAATTGCAATTTGCAATTGTAGATGATCAATTTGCGCATCAATGTGTAGGTAGGTATCAATCGCGTAAACAATTGCAATTGATCGTTTCGGGGACCCTTTACATACTTTTTGCAAGTAAGGTAGGTACTGGCCAAAAGGCCGTAGCCGTACGTGGTATCATCGACCGCATGACGGTGGTAATACTTTGACTTTGACCCTTCAATAGAATACGAAGTCAGCGGACGTTCGCACGGACGTGTTTTTATTGCGGCGATTCTTTTTCGTACACTGGATTTGCAACTTCGGTATTGAGCCGAGCATTGAAAATGCAACAGAGCGCATACAGCTTGTATCTCAGCGCGTCAAGAAAACAGACTGTTGGATATTCAACTCTCGGCTCTAAGCGGAGCGTCGAAAATCTAATACTCGAAAAAAAATCACCGGGATTTGATTACGTCTGTGCGAACGTCGGCTCACTGACTTGTGACCTACTGTAGTTATTTGCCTACAGGTCGACATAAGAGATAGTTAATTGTATTGTTTGTATTTTACGACATAAAAGAGTCTGACGTGGTGACATTGATTCTGCAAGCGTTCACCGACAGTCGTTTCTCCTTTGGACTGTTCACCGACAGGACGTTTCGTTTTTGAGAGATTCTTCGATAGAACGTTTCAGAACCAAACATTTTATAATATACTGTACCTAGGTAATGCAGACCTATGATGATGGCACTACATTGCTGAGAAGTGCTAGTAGGTTTTGAGTCACCCACAAGCAGTGTTTTTAACAATTTGTTTACTCATTTCCTATTCGCAGTCAATAGCGCGCGATAGTGGCGCCCTCAATTTTTCCAGACCCTTTTTTGCCAAGCTGTACCTATTAATTTTTTCTTTCTGTTACAGTTTTTGCCGAGTCATAATTCTGACGGTATCAGAACTTGGTCGAATATCATCGGACCGATTATATTGGATGTTATTAAAAACAAGGTTCCATTTCCTAATGTATGCTACAGTCATTGTTAAATGAATGATTATAAAACAAACCAATGTATTGTTAATTTATTAAAATTTATTAAAAATTCTTCTGACGTATCTATCTGCTTATTTATTTTTACATGATAACTAGAAAGTTTACCTTCCTAAATGCGCAATAAAAGTAATAAACATAATTTGGCCGCCCTCAACATGCTCGGTTTAACTGTGTTTCTTATAAGTATATAGCTGCCCTCCCCGGCTTCGCACGGGTAGCAGTAAGTACTTATCTACGGCGCACCTACCAATCTACCTACCCTGCCCTACCTACCTACCCTACACTGCCCGACCTACCTACATACCCTGCCCTACCTACCCTACACTGCCCGACCTACCTACCTTCCCTGCCCTACCTCCCTAACCTACCCTGACCGACCTACCCACCTACCCTACCTACCTACCTTCACCTATCTTCCTATCCACCTACCCTGCCCGACCTACCTACTTACCCTGCCCTACCTACCTACCCTACTCTGCCCGACCTACCTACCTACCTACCTATCTACCCTACCTACCTACCTACACCACCCGACCTACGTACCTACCCTGCCCTACCTCCTTACCCTACCCTGACCGACCTACCTATCTACTCTACCTACCTACCTACCTTCACTTATCTACTTATCCTGCCCTACCTAATTACCCTACCCTGCCCGACCTACCTACCTACTCTGCCCTACCTACCTACCCTACCCTGCCCGACCTATCTACCTATCTACCTATCTACCCTATCTACATCGGTAGACGCCCGACGGGAATAACTGATCGAGTGGTAACTGATCAATTATCGACCGCCAAGAGTAGAAAATTATTAAAATACTAATATCGCTATTAAAATTTAAAAAATAATGGTTGGTGGTAGAAGGATGATTTAGGGTTGTATGTATTTTTTAATGCCAAAACATAAAATAATTACAATAAAAAAAAAAAAACAAAAAAAGAACTTGCGGTGGACCACCCTTATCACTTAGGGGTACGAAAAATAGTTTACATCCTATTCTCATACCCATCTAATATACACAAAAAAAAACATAAAAATCGGTCAAGCCGTTTCGGAGGAGTTTGGCAACAAACACCGTGACACGAGAATTTTATATCGCCGCCCCCGCAGAATAAACGCGCAAGTGCAAAAAGTCAATTTTACAGGAAAAATAAAAAACCTAAATTGATCCATAACTTTATGACTACACCGAATAGAAGTTTGTTTTTTATGTCGTTTAAAAGATTATTTTTTTCGTAGATAGTCTAATTAATATTAAGTGTTAATCATGTATCGTTTTTGAGTTATTGGTAAAAAAACATTTTACAAAAACATTTTAGTATTTTTTTTTCGTTAATGCTACTTTGAGTTTTTTTTCTTGTCAACTATTGTTTTTTTTTTGTTTTGCAATGTAATATAACTTGAATTTTCTTTGCCTTTTTTGCAATACAGTGATACCGTTAATGGGCTATTACCTGTTTATTCTGGTGCAGTCGAAAAGTTTCTGTTAATGTAATAGGTTATTAAGTTTTTGTTCTGGATAATAATAATTATATCATCAAGGTCGGAATTATAACATTATGTAACGGTATATGGTTATTATAAATGAATATTATAAGTTAGATGATTATAACGTAAATAAAAATGCTTGGCTTAATGCTGGTCCTGCTCCACAGCCACTTGGGCTCACTAGTTGAAATTATTGTATTTGGAAGAGTTGCTACCCCTTTTCTTATTTTTATTTATATTATTTTTCGGACATTACGAACAACATGTTTATTTTATTTTTATTTTTTATTAACCATTTTTTTATTGTTGAATATTCCAATATTTGATAATGATTTTCTTTCTTTTTGGTAGATACATAACAAACTATAGTTTTGTATGATTTAGAAGCATTTTTTCAGTTTTGTAAATGTGAGTACCATGGGGCTGTTTATTCTGTTATTATTATTATGTTTTATGTTGACTTGAAAGAGCATGGCAGTTGAGACTTTGTCATGCTTACTTAAATGTCTCGCCGATGGTGGCGAGTGTGTTGGATCATTCGGTTCCCTACAAAATGGTTGAGCTGGATGGTGCTGATCCACGCGTCATGTTCGTGAACGGGCGCCGTCGGTTGAGACTGGTCATCTTTTTTCTGCCAAGGCTTATTTTAAATCTTATACTTTGAATTGTCTCTATTTTTTTTCACATTGTTCTCACATATAGAAGCAACAAGAATAATTTACCCAGGATTTTGTAATGTCTTTATTTAAAAGAGTGTCCTGGGAGTTTCTTGCCCGTTCTTCTCCACAGAGATCTAGTTTTTGGAATGGGCGACTAGCTTCAACTTTCTGACTAACTGACCGACTCTGACAATTCAAAAGTGCCTGTAAATGGTTTAATTGAAATAAATGCTTTGAGTTTGAGTTTGAATAAAGCAATAAAAATCCGTACAACAAAATTTTTACTTTAATAATTTTAGATAGTCAAACATAAACATTTCTTAGACTTCAGCCTTTAGACAACTCCATAATTATTAAAAAAATACTTTTAACAATATATTTTTTTACTAATTATTGGCATTCTTGATCTGTCTACCCTTAATATTCATTTCAACTAGTTATTGTGCATTTACAGCTTAATTATGACAAAACGAACAACTTTGCCAATTAAGGTAATATTAAATTTACTTAAAAACATAATAGCATGATACTTTGGTTCTTTACATCAATTTTATTCTAAGTGTAGCGGCACACCTGCGGAACGTTCGGCGCGGAAAGTTCCGTCGCGTCATGTGACGCTTGCATTTCTATGGACGTAACGTTCGGCTGATGTGTCATAGGTAACTTGAAAAACATTAGGAGCGCATTCAACCGAACCTTCCGCCGCGGAAGGTGTGGCGCGACCCTAAGAGATCAATATTTTACGATAATCTGTACCTCCTGCATCTAGTGGATTCCTGCAGCCTTTGCAAGGTCATTGGTCCATTTTGTGGTAGGCCTACCAACGCTACGTATTCCAGTATGCGATCGCCACTCCCCACCTTTCCTCACCTTGCCTCCTCACCTTTCGGCCCTATCTGTTCTGCGAGCAATGTGCCCTGCCCATTGCCACTTAAGTTTGGCAATTCTTCGGGCTATGTCGGTTACCTTGGTTCTCCTGTGGATCTCTTCATTTTTGATCCGATCACGTAGGGAAACTTCAAACATAGCCCTCTCCATATTGCCCTTTTGGTGAGTTTTAGCCTTCCGATAAGGCCCATTGTGAGCGACCACGTTGATGGACAGATAGATGGTTGAGGCCACAGAACGTTTTTTCTGTTCTGTGGTTGAGGCTTAGCAATCGAGTACCTTTTAGTTACGGAACTCTCAAAAACTTACCCGATGCCAGCGTTGTGTTCGCGCCATTATGTTGCAATATTTTGCAATCCCTTTCGTTGATTCTTGATTCAGGCAAAGTATTTTCTTCTGAAAAGTAAATATTTGTCTTACATTTGCAAAGATAACTATGTAAAAGCTCAATCATAAAAGTCGCAGATCGCACAGGCAGACCGCACCGAAGTAGGTACGCGATCACCCCGCAAGGCACCGTCCGCGTTGGCGCGCGGGTTAGCTGTAGCAAGAAAGGTATGATTCGCTCTTGTCACATGTGTATATTGATAGGTATTTAAGAGAATGTAATCAAACAAAACCATATTTACCCAGTAAAACTGGAGTACTGACATGTGAAAATTGGTAAGAACGGCTTTAAATAAGTGATATACAGATTCAGAGTGACGTGATTTGGTTTTTTTACATTCTTTTAAATACTAAAATGCTATTCTTACAGTTTATACGTTACAAGGACTGATTTTGAGGGACATATAAAACAGGAGATCAAATATCGGAGATCCGATTCCCGTGATGATGGACGTGCCTACTTCACTTGTGTGTCGACTTATATAAAAAAAATGGACAATGGTTCACAAGTGTGAAAATAAATAGAAAGGGACTAAGTTAGGCATGTAGTAGCTACCTACTGACCTACTGAAATAAGTAGTTATGTAAATAATTTAGCTTACCTTGCTCTTCTGGTCCACATGACATTATAAACATCCTTTTTGTTCTGGGGTTTATGTTGCTATAACATAGTTTTCGTTGTTTATTAACTACAAAATGTACCCAATAGCTGGTGTCATTCACCACAAACTCCAAAGCACAACAGACCTCCGCCTACCAGCCGCAGGCGAATGAAGCTTAAAGTCATTCGCGAACGGCCAAAGAGTTTGTACCACAATAGAAAGAGAGCACGATATCACTTGCGTAATCTAAAATACGATTATTTGGTTCGCAACTACGTTTACAATAACAATTAAGACGAAAACGAAATGTAAAGGATATTATCGTACTATTAAGTTCTTGAAGATTTCAGCGATTGCACGTTGCGGAATTATAGTATTCAAATCTGCACCAGAACAAACGCGCAATTGACAACGCCGTTAAAGTGATGTCTCAGTTGCACTTGATAAGTATGGTAATATCCTTTACACAATGTAAGGCTTTAATTATGGTACGCATTGAAATATTGCAGGTTTTTTGATTAAGGTTTTAAATATAGAATAAAGGAATAACTTTTCGTAACTTCGTAAATACTTGATATAAAAATCTAAAAAAAATTGAGGTGATGTATTTTGACTTATACATTACGAATATGGATTAACATCAAAACCGCCGCAATAGCACTTACGCGTTTATTCTGCGGGGGCGGCGATATATTAGAACTGATGTACTTATACAAAATATTGTAAAACATTTTAAAAGAGTAACGGTGGAGTTTCTTGCCCATCTGTCTGCGTTCGCGACTTACCGTCGTAAGTCGTAGGTCGCGGACGTTTATTGACGTGATCGTAGGGAACTGAACGGAACTGAAAGACCTAACAGCGCCTGACAGTCTGTCAGTCGTGGACGACTGGACGTCCGCGGACGCTTCCGATAATTTGTTCTACTCTTCAGTTTATAACCTCAATAGATAACACGATGTTTTTTTTAAATAAACATAGGTCGCAAACTTGTTCAGCCTGAGAATCAATATAAAAGGTATAAGCCATTTATTTCCGAACGATCATTTAGCTGTCAATCATAAGTATCAATGACATTTGTGACAGCCGTCAAAACAGTCAAATGTCAATCAACGACCAACGTCACAAATTAATTTTGTTTTGCTAGCGGTTTGTTTCTAAAACTATCGAGATTTATTTGCTCAAACAGCAAAAATTATTACACACGTTTTAGTGTTGTCGTGTTATGTGAGAACCAACATTTACAGTTACCATGTCCATTTTATGACTGCAAAATGTGTGATGAAACGAACGAAGAACGCCAGGACAACGAATTATCTGCATTACAGGTTAGTAATTGTGTTATTTGTAAATAAAAACATTTCTGGATGATGAAAATAAGTACTAGTTTTCATAAGACAACGATATTTCTCTGTTGCTCTCTGCTGTATATCGCTTTATGCAATTTAATAAGTTTCCAAATATTTTTATTGTTTTCGTCGTGGCGGGCATTCTAAATTCTAATTAGGCCAACACATGGGAAAGCCTTGTAATATTTTTTTTACTAATGCGTTTTTCATGTTCTCAGCCTATCGCAGTTTGATAATGAAACAGAATAAGTACATTATTTGGAAGAATTGATGTCTAATGTCGAAATATTTATTCTGTATCTATAATAAAACTAGAATAATAATTTTATTGGTCAGTGGGTCGTCTTAGCGGCGATTCATTTGGATATATAATATAACGGAACTTAATAAAAAAAATGCTATGGCACTGTTATCCGCTGAATTATCTATAGATCATTTCTTTGAGGAACCCTTTTGGTCTTATTACAGAACAAGATTTTTCTCTTGACCTGGTTTAAATGATCTAGCCAGTTTTTGTAATAAGAATGTTATAATAATAAAGTTTCTTTATTTCCAAAACTAAATTCTAACAACAATAAAATAATATAAGATAGGTGGTATGTTACTGTGTAAGACATAAGAACTTTACGAAACAGTCATATGAACTTTTTTTTCTCAAAATACAGTCCTTTATTCAAAACTTCCTACTTGGTCCGGTACTAAGTAGTCAGTTTTGTATTAATAACTTCCGCTAAGTCGGAATAAATTCAAAATTCAAAAATAGCATGACAGTGTTAGGATCGAAAGATAAATCTTGTCTTGTAATCAGGTCATTTTTGGCTGCTACACACACAAGTCTTCTTCTTTTCTAGTTGATGAAGAGGTAAAAATATTATAGTATGTTACATGAGTTGGACCCAGAAGGTGGCAATGCCAAAAGCGGCATCAGCTATGTTTTTCAGGTCCTCAGAGTGCAGGTATTATAAGGGACATGGTTTGGTCAGGAGCACCGCTTTGGCACTGGGTTTTAGTTGGGTCAATAAGCCCCTTCACTTATTTTTGTTGTGTTTGTTAACTGCAAAACCAAATTAACAATACATTTTACTTTGGCAGGCTATTTACGGTGATGCAGTAGTGGATAATCGTGAGACTGTAGCTTGGAAAATATGGAGACCTATAGATCTGATGCTCACGTTGAATCCATTACACAATTCCGATATCAAAGGCGTGCACTGTTCGGTTACGTTACATTTCAAATGTTGTGCAAATTATCCTGATAAGTATGTATTATTTTTTCCTGCAATAGTTTTGAATTAAGCTGTGTAACAATTTTGGTATTTAAATGTTATCAATTAATTTTAGTTAAAAACATTTTAAATTTCAAAAAACTTATTTATGATTTTAAATTAAATGTAATTACATTTAAAAAGAAGACACTGGTAAGTTATTATTTTTTACCAAATTTTGACAAACTTCTTTGAACTTTATAAAGTAGCCAAAAAAAAAAAATTTATATATAGCAAAGAAAAAAAAGAAATGTAAAGGCGATTATAATAAGGTATTCTTAAATATGTACTGTTATTAAACAAAAAAAATTGGTAAAACAATATCACTACATCATTATTATGTTGGTGGTTTTTTTTAATAGATAGAATGATTCAAGAGGAAGGTTTATAATGTAAACCACATGCATAATATAGTACCTAAGCTATAATTTATCACGCGGGCGAAGCCGCTGGCGGAAGCTAGTTAAATATAAATATGACTTTCTTTTCATATCGAAAATCCAATTTTATTTTGACACCTTTCTCTACCTCTCTCACAGATTTGGCATTGATCATCATCATCATCAGCCTATTAATGTTCCCACTGCTGGGACACAGGCCTCCTCTCTGTGAGAGGGAGTGGGCTGTAATCAGAGCTGGGCAAAATACATGCTTTGCTTTAATTAAAATACAAATTACAAAATACTATCTCGCACTTATTAAGAATACAAATTACAAAATATTTTTAAGTCGTGTATTTCTAAATATAAAATACAAAATACAGTATTTTGACTATTTTTATTTAAAATACAAAATACAAATTACAAAATACAGTCTGGTGTTAGGTTAGGTATATAAATAGTATATAGTTGGGCAGTATTTGAATTACTTATTATTTTATGGTTTAGGTATAAAATAATAAGTAATTCAAATACTGCCCAACCCTGGCTGTAATCTAAAACGCGGGCCCAGTGCGGGTTGGTAGATGTCACATGTCTTCGAATTTTTTAGTTCTGACATGCAGGTTTCCTCACGATGTTTTCCTTCACCGTTTTGAGAGCAGTGGTGATGAAATTATTTACACAAAGTAAAGCGCCTGCTTGGGTTCGAACCCACGACCTACAACTCGTAAGTCGGGGCCGTTACCACTGGGCCACCACTGCTGATTTGACATTAATCAATACCATTTCAAGATATTGATTCATACTAAATTATAAATTAATCAAGACACAGGGGTTGGCTTTTACTTTAGCTAGATTCAAGCATTGCCATACAGCGTGGCAAAGCCGCCAGTCTTTTAGTTATATGACCAGTCGACAACGATGCGGATGGACTTTTCGATTTTCGACGCCATATTTTATTATTATTTATTTATATACTTAGTTTGTTAGAGTTAATACTTTTATATTTTTTATTTATATTAAGCTGAAGAGTTTGTTTGTTTGCTTGAACGCGGTAATCTCAGGAACTACTGGTCCGATTTGAAAAATTCTTTAAGTGTTAGATAGCCCATTTATCGAGGAAGGCTATAGGTTATATATCATCACGCTAAGACCAATAGGAGACGAGTAAAAATAAAAAAGGCAGAAATAATGCTAAGCAAAAACGAAGTAATAGCGTGGGCAGGCGATGGGATGCGACGCGATGTGTCGGGGGCCGCAATTTCGCGCGAACGAAGTCGCGGGCAGAAGCTAGTTTAGTATAAGATGTTTGTCCAATTCTTTTAATTAATATAAATATTTCCAGGCCATTAAGTTTGGCGATACACAAAATGCGAGGCTTATCTACTGAAAATGGCATGAAATTGTTATCTGAGTTGGAAGATTTGGCAAAAAAACTACGAGGGGAAGTCTGTATATTCCAATTGGCACAACATGCTCAGGTAATTTAAGTTTTACTTGGGATTATATCATAGCAAAGAATCAAGCATGTATTCCCCGAAGGGTTAGACAGAGGTCACCCTTCGGGCTGATTGGATTTGATTCAAAATATTTATTTTAATTAAGTATTGTTTTTCAGCAATTTCTGCACGACTACAACATACCAACCCTGTCTTTTTATGATGAAATGTTGAAACAGAAAAATGAACAGGAGCAGTTAAAACTACATGATCTGAAAGTAAAAGAAAATGAAGAGGTAAAGATTATTATCAGTATTATTCTAAGACACGCTGGTATACGCTGTTCTAACGTCAAATCAACACGACGTATTTTTAAACAATCTTTATCTTGGCGTAGGCGACGTTAGCGCAGCGTATCCTAGGGCACCCCTAGGGGGTGCATTTCCACCAAAATGTGTGAGGTAGTTTTATGAGTGCAAAATTGAAAATAATAATCATTTGAAAACAATTTCTTCTTAGTGCCAATCCTTATCAATACATCTATCTATACAAATAAATTTAATTGAAGTGTCTGTTTGTAATATCAAAGTGCTGTTTCTTTGATATTACAAACAGACACTTGTGGTCGGGGTGGGTCAGGTTAAAGAAAAGTGCTTTCTTTGAGGGTCAAACTTTATATTTCCCACACATATAAACAACAATATGTGCCCATATCGGGGCCTTTTGGCAAGTCTCTCTGACATCTCTGTCAGGCTGCCACGTAGTGACAGCCGCCACAGAGGTTTGCTCTATAATAACGGAGGAGTTCGTATACCGCTATACACAATTTTTTACTAAATGCATATGAAGGTTTAAACAACGTTTTGTCTGTCTGTTTGTTCCGACTAATCTCCGAAATGGCTGGACCGTTTTTGAAGGGACTTCCTCTGGCAGATAGCAGTTTAGAGAAAGAATTAGGGTTACCGGGGGCAGCAGGGTCACCGCGGGCAGTACCTAGTTCATAATCACTACATATTATAAAACAAAGTCGCTTCCCGCTGTCTGTCCCTATGCTTAGATCTTAAAACTACGCAACGGATTATGATGCGGTTTTTTTTATTAGGTAGAGTTATTCAAGAGGGAGGTTTATATGTATAATTTATATGCATAATATAGAAGAGAAACACTGATAATTTTAGAGGTTTCTAATGTGATGTAAATAAACACATTTTTTGCGCTTACATTGCAATCGCTGGCTGAACCCTACGAGATAGATCAAAATAATGTACTACAGTATTGTACATCTTAAAAAGTTCAACAAAAAAGTCCGCGATAGCATAATTATGTCTATCTTCTAAGGATGACCCACAGTAGGTAACCATTTTTATCTTGCCGTATTTGATAATAATTTCAGTGTTATTTTCGAAGCTATTTTGACCGGTATTATGTTTATCCTTATCCAGTAAAATATGTTATTTAAATTGGGCATTTAATTTAAATTAAAATATGCCTTGACATCATATCATTCAAATGAATACTTTAAACGATATCACAGATTCAAAATTACGCGTCACAAAATAATTATGGTTGACGACAACGCGGGCGCAGTGGTAGGAGTCAATGACCATTTCCTGGGCTTTTAGGTATCTTATCTCTGTAGTACGTACCCGAGGTATATTTTCTGACATCCACGCGGAAGAAACCGCGAGCAAAAGCTAGTGCCGAATAAATATTGTTAAAATACAGTCATATCTGTGCACTATTATGATAAGATACGAAATGTCAGTGTAATTGGTGACCTAAAGACAGTCTTGTGCCAGCAGCTGTTATATGTAAACTTTATAAGATTTAATTATCTCATTGCGAAGGAATAATTTAATGGAAATGACGTTGAAGTTTAATAAAATGTGCATCGAACATCTTTTAAGATCAAAAAGCGGCTTTTTCTCTAAATGATGCCTTTAAAAGATAAGCAAAGGTAACGAATATAACAGGGCCTAATTCTATCAAAAACAAAAAAAAAATACTTTTCGTGTGGTTAGTGACTTGTCGTGTGGTTAGTGAATAACATTGTGTCAGAGTTTTTGTGCCGCCCATGGATGGGCCTTTGACTTGGCATCACATGCAATTGAGAAATATCTCTCAGGTATTTTGGGCTCAGGGGTACAGTTCAAGCTCAACTTGTGCAGCACACTTTTTTACAGGTAACCCCAGATTACTTATTATCGAGTATAGAAGAGAATAGAACAGAACACTCTGTAATATACACCATATGAATAACTTCTGAGTTGAGCTGCACAACACAATTACTGATAAATGCGTGCGCCCATTGGCGGCATAACAACTGACACAACAAAATGATACCCTTAGCATAATAGCATAATCAGTCTATAATGTTCCCACTGCTGGGACACAGGCCTCCTCTCAGTGAGAGGGAGTGGGCCGTAATCCACCACGCGGACCCAGTGCGGGTTGGTAGATGTCACAATACATGTCTTCGAATTTTTGGTTCTAGAACCTGCCTGTTTCCTCACGATGTTTTCCTTCACCGTTTTGAGAGCAGTGGTATTAAAATAAATAAAGGAGAAAGAAATCTTCTTAGGTTATTATTATTATTTCAGCGACAGAAAATGAAGGATGAAATTCAGAGGCGACAGGAAATTCTCAAGTCAGGCAGACAACGTATTCATAGATCTAGTTTCAGTCAGGAAAATGACAGTCTGGATGGACAAGGGGATGCACCAGAACTTGTTTAGTAAGTCGACGCAGAAAGGTGAACCCGCAGTGGTAGTCCGCCGATCATTACCCAACAAACAAACTAAGCTTATAAAATTAAGTCTATAAGGTCTCAACTCTTATACTTGTTATAAAAGAGCATTTATTATGTCAATGTTCCTTATAGTGGCACGTTATTAGAAGATTTGCCTAATATTACCTTTATTCTTATAATTTGGCTGGGTAAACGTTAATAAATCCAATTAATATGGCTACAATAAGGGTTCA
Source organism: Conistra vaccinii (assembly GCA_948150665.1). Lineage (NCBI taxonomy): Eukaryota > Metazoa > Arthropoda > Insecta > Lepidoptera > Noctuidae > Conistra > Conistra vaccinii. Next base: position 20,421,611 of record OX411326.1, read on the forward strand.
AAATATGTTCTTCTTATGGAGGCTAGTTACATTGCTTTTTAGCCATATAATATTCAAAGTCATTTAAAGGCTTTTAACATGGTCAATTATTCTTAGAAAAGTAATGCACAAGGTAACTATGATGCTTTTTAACTTATAAGCGCATTTATTAAGACGTCTATCCAACAAACAAACTCTAACACTTTACATGATCTTTACAAGGATGAAAGCAATCCGTATTCCCTTGTCCAGTGATTATAAAGATATTGTTCTCTATATGGTCACATTAAAATGTTTTACATAACTAGATTCGCCTTTTTGAAGTACAGCAGATGGTGCGAATTTATTACGGCGCGGAATTTACATGATATGGATATGGTGTGGTATATGAAAATGGATTCAAAACACTGTTTAAAAGGAGCGGTGGTTACAGAAGAAAAGTAAAAAACATGGTTATGAGCATTACACCCACCACCTCTACTCTTACGATGCTACAAAATGACCAAGCCGATACCAACGAATCAGCCCGTGGTTCCGCAGAGGATTATTTTATAGAAAATGAGAATGAGACTATTTAGAGAGAATATTTTATTGAGATATATTATTAACAATTAATTAAGGATTACAATACTCGCATTCATCTTCATTAGAGTGGTCGTAAATCCAAATACGCTTGACAATTTTGGCACAAAATCAAAGTGACTTGTTGCAAAACCTTTATGTTATACGACCTATAACAAAGTGTAAAGGCCAACTAGAAAGGGTCGGATATGTACATTTTTTTGAATAAAATGTGTCCACTTCCATGGCCATCGCATATTATGTAAATTAAGATCTTTTCTTTGTAGTAATTTGTCAACATCTGCCAAATGTTTACTGCCATTGCAATCTCTGCGGACAAACATATTATATATATAATTAATTCTTTATTGTGTACTTACAATTATAATTATTTTATATTTCAACTAGTGCACAAAAGCAAGCTTATCCCTTTAAAGAGATCTCTTCCAGCCAACCCAACCATAGTGAAACATAAATTTTATAAATATGGGAACAAGACTAACTAGGTACAGGATTTTGTTCGTGAGAAAAGAACCCTAACGATATGTAAAATGGCGATATGACAAAAGCAGCAAATGATGCCATTATAAAGTTTTCAATCTCATAGATTCCTTGTAGACGATGTGAGAATCGCTTTGCTCTTATAATAGCACTGTTTATAACATGACTAAACAATTAATAACGTTTGCAGCACAAAAACAGCTTAAATTCAAGGGCGCGTTGATACTACAACACACAGCGTACCACATTTTATCATGCATTTGAATTCCCATACACTTTTCACTATAAACGAGCACATAAATCACTACATAAAATAATAACTTACCGTTCACTTTTCAGTAAAATGGTTGACGTTCTCTTTATTCGCCAAACTGTTGCGAAAATGTAAATCACAAAAAAAAAAGACTTATTGCAGAATCATAAACAGAAGGCTATAAGGGCCTACGGCTTTTTAAGAGCCTTTGATTTGCCGCAATGAGTTTAACTCCCTTGTATCGGACCATAATAAAACATTTATAAGGGTGATCGGCCGTATTTAACGCTTTCTATATGATTCTTACAAGTGTATTGACCTTGTTTCTTGTCATAATATAGCACGTATAAGGAAAAAAAGCGAGCAATAAAGCAACTATACGGGCGGTTTAAGGTTATTGTCCTTATAATTTGTGCCCAAATGCACCCTTATTAGCGATAATGCGGCTCCTATAAGAATATTATTTTTGGCAATATAAGCCACTACAAGAGCAATTTTTGTTAGTTGGGTAATACATCTCTCTGAGTTAGACTTTTGTTCCATTGAATGACTTTTTATGAATTCATGACATTTGAAATGATATTTGATTCTAATGATTATAATTCTATAAATACATTTGTTATGGTCGCGAATCATATTTTGATCAAGATACTACCTGACACTGACCTGTAAAATACAAAAAAAAAATAAGAAAATTTGAGTTTCGCGGGGTACCACTGCGGATTCTCCTTTTAAATACTTTTTTATCTTCATAATTTTCAAAAATAGAATAAACACCAATTACCTAAAAGTTTTTCATGCCATCAGATTTTTCTAAGGATGTTTTAGAATAATTCAATTTTATTTTAAAATTAATATTTTTGTATTTATTTCAATATTCCCTTCTTTCCAAGCTTCAAACGTATTTGTTTTTTTTCTCCGATGACAGACAGTCCTCAACATAAATAAATCGGAAGCATAATTCAACTTTATGTTTGAGTACTAAAGGTTGATAATAGCCTGAAGGCATGCCTATATTAAAAATACCTTTTCATATTTTTTTTGTTATTAAGGAAGATGCATTATTTGGCTAATATCTATCGCATTATCATTTTCAGTTACGCCGACGACAAAATGTCTCCCGTAAAGAAGGTAGTTCGAACTAAAACTGTGGATATACCTTGCTCTTGTAAGAGTAAAGGAGTTCAAGTAATAAGGATTACTCAGAGGAATAATAAGAAGGCTTATATCGGAAACTGTTTAGGTAAGTCATGATCACTATTTGTTAGGAGTGCTACACACATGTTCGGGTCGGCACAGCCGCTCGGCTTACCTCGATTTGTGCCGAACCGACCGGAACATGCGGCATTCGGTACTAGCCGAAGATACCGTGTAGTATTTGCTTTTGGTCGGCTTTGTTCAACAAATACTGCGGATTTGAATGTGCCGACCCGAACCTGAGTGAATTAGAATTCCTCGGATTTAATCATTTATTTGAAAATCAGCGAGATAATCGAGAAACAAAACAATAGCTTACCGAGTGCGGTTCGCCAAGCTGCGTAAAAACTTATGAAAATAAGCTCGGAAAACGAACTTTTTTCTCTACCTTTACGTCAGCGAAAGCACTCGGATTGACCGAGAAGCTCTCGCATTGATTAAAAACGTTTACAAGTCCTAGTCTCATCTCAGTGACAATTCATGTCAAAAACATATCAAACATTTAGCTTCGAGATATTTCTGACAGATTGAAACAGAAGCCTAGTGTGAGTTTCATTTAGCGTTCGGCGCTCCGATTGGCAGCCTACTGGCCTTCACCAGTGACGGGCCAATCGGAGCGCCGAACGCGGTCGATGCGTAAAGTGGAGTTGGTTAAAAGCAACTCACACTAGGCCCTCTGATTATAATGCGAACGTCCTTCAATATACAGGAATTTGCCCCTCTGATACCGTAAATTTTTGTCAGAATATTTATTTATTGATATATACTTTATTGTACACCACAAAAATACAAAATAGTAAAATATAATAGTGAAGTTTTTTCAACAGGCCACTCCTCAAACGGCGCCACAACCTACTTAGCAATCGACGACGAAGGCGAGCGATTAATCGCAAAAAAATGGATCACACCGCCAGCCAACGACTTTCAAACGAGGACCCGCCAACTGACCTCCATGCAACAAGACCTCAAAGCCATGTCGAGACTTAACCACCCCACTTTAACCCCCTACATAGCCATGGAAACAATAAAAGACGCAAACAAACGGACAACAAAACAATACATTTATTTATTCAGGAATTTTGTTCTAGGTAGTGCTTTGAAAAGTGTTAAAAGTAGACTCAGTGTGTTAAGTGACCGTTATGAGGGGTTAAAGTTACTAAGGCATGTGGGTTTAGGTGTACTAGGGGCGTTAAAAGAGCTGCATAGCGTTGGGATCGTGCATAAAGATGTGCGGGGTCAAAATGTGTTTCTGGACGACTTTGGAGGGGTCAAGCTGGTGGGGATTGGTCTCGACATGAGGCTGGCGGAGATGATCGATGGTGACGCGTATTGTGACAGGTAAGATGAAGGTATGATCATGTTCTTCTTATTTATTTATTTTTCTAGATGGATAGAGAAACTCGAGACCTCCTTTTTTTCCTCTTTCTACCTAGAAAACGTCGCATGCCTACCTACAAAATCATAATGACATGCGATGTCTCTGAAATATTTTCTTGTCTCATACTTTTTAGAGCGTGATTTAACAGTAGTCGGGTTCTAGTTTCTGAGCTTACTTTTTATTTAAGTAATTTTTGGTGTTATAAAGTATTAACAGAGCCGCTTGACATTTTTTTTGGTTAGTTTTTACTGTATAATTGGTATTAATTTTACAGCCGCGCCGTACATAGAACAGTCTCACTTTTGCTTGTTTTTAACAATTTCAACGTATTTATTTACTTATATACTATGATATATCTACATATTTATAATGTACTCGTCAAGCCCTTTCACTTGATACCAACAAAGAATAATAAAAAAATATAAAAATTGTTCATGAGTTTATTTCCTCTATAGGGCGCCATATTGAATTTAATGTGACGTCACATAACCTTTAACCACACGCACAATGGTCCACTTGAAGGACTAAGTGCGGAAACCAAACCCTCTAACATAGAATAGAACATAGAACCTTTAACCAGCGGACTATCGAAAGACGCTTCCGACGATACCTCATTTGTCAAATTATGGTCAGTAGTTTAGAAGTTATGAGGTAACAGATGAATATACATACATACATACATACTCACAGCTTTCGGAAAAATTATACAGTTTGTCTGTCTGTGTGTCTTAAACATAACGTGCGAAATGTGGATGTACTATAGGTACACCTCTGTCTAACCCTACGGGGATTACAGGCGATGATGTAATGTATGTATAGTCTGCAAAAAAATTCACGGTTTATATTTATGATGCCAATCAATGACCAACAAAAGGTGGAAAAGCCACGAATCGCAAGAAAATTTTCTTTTATATTATTTAATACTTTTTCAGACAAACGACAGCACAAGACATTTATGCTACAGGGCAGATGCTACTGTCGATCGTGTCACAAGAACGAACCTATTTAGAAATACCTCCTGATCTACCAAGTTCAGCTAAGGATTTCTTTGCAAGGTATGTTTGAAATGGAAAGGTTAACAGACCGCATTTTGACTTTGCTTAGTAAATTTAGCGTCGAATAGGAATATGAACATTATAGATACGTTCACACAGCGATTTTTTTCCCGTATACCGTGCACGAGATTTTATCGAATAGAGCGGTTGCAATAGAAAATATACACAAAAAAAATAAAATACAAAAATATTTATATTAACCAAAACATTGTTTCATACATAAATTGAGGCAGCCCCAGTAAGTTACAAACTTACAATAGTACTTGTGTCGGAGAGATCACATTGTTCACACGAAGTCTATGCGGGATATTATCGTGTTCGACAAATATTTTTCCCCGTTGTATAAAATTAATGTTCATATTATTCGTCGACACAGCCCGAAGAATTGACAAACTTAAGTTGCAGTGGGCGAGCAATATGCCACATATTGCTCGCAGAACAGACGGCCGATGGGGCCGAAAGGCTCTGTAGTGGTGACCGTGTACCGAGAGACGTAGCGTCGGAAAGCCTCTCACAAGGTGGACCGATTACCTTGTGAAGGGCGCAGGAATCCGCTTTATGCGGGAAGCACAGAACCGGTCACAGTGGCGGTGCTTGGGGGAGGCCTATGTCCAGCAGTGGACGTCTTTCGGCTGAAGTGATGAAAATTCGTGTTAGTGAGCTATCATTTGTAGATATTTGACAGTCGTTCCGGGCAGTTGTAAGCCCAAGAGTCTGACAACCAGTCTCACCAAGGGGTATCGTGTTAACCAAGTAACTGGGTTGTGAAACAGATAGGCAGTCGTGGGGAATCGTGTTACCCAGTAACTGGGTTGTGTAGGTCAGATAGGCAGTCGCTCCATGTAAAATACTGGTATTCAGCTGCATCCGGTTAGACTGAAAAGGCTAGGCAGATTGATTTTGAGGGAGTGACCACATTTATCAATGTGTTATGTCAGATGTCAGATTTCAGCATTAATTGTGACAACCAGTGTCGACTATGTGTATGATAGATGTTTGCGGGTGAATGGACGAAGATTTTATTGGCATGTCAGAAGTACTGTGAGAGGGATTCATGACAGTGTTTTAACTTTTGACCTCAACTTTATGATTTTTATTTTTCTTTTTAAGTAAATGGTGTATAAATACACTGTCTAATTTTTTTAATTGGTTTTTAACCATTAATTAAAGTAAATAAATAAACAAAAAGGAGTACTAGTTTACCGTGCTTTTCAGGCACGGAGGATAATGTATTTTCTGAAGCTATTATTTAAAAAAAAACAGGTGTTTAACGGAAGACGAGCAATCTCAATGGTCGGCGGAGCAGCTGATGAATCACGTGTTTCTGATCGACGCGCCTGCCAAACTGCCCAGTAGTAAGGAGAAGGACGATGAAGACAGCTGCTCTGAGGTACCTGTAAATAATTTACGAAGTGTATAGAGTGCCGCGAGTTTCTTGTGGCACTCTACTGTCACTGCCTCGGCCCGGCTAGGGTGCCGTGAGCGTTGCATTGTCACTGTCACTTGTTATTTAGGTTAGGTTAGGTTAGGTTAGAACTGTGACCACACAACGCACGAGCCGAGCGAGCGTAGCGAGCGGTGCCGCGGTAGCGGCCGGCGAAGTGCCAGGGTCCGTTTAGGCACAAGAGAATGTAATGTTTTGGGAATGTGGTGTTTTACAGCGATCTAACCTCGACAATCAAACAAAATACCAATTGACGTGACTTAGTGACAGTGACAATGACAATCCAATGCTTGCGGCACTTGAGCCGGGCCGAGGCGGTGTTACTAGGGTGCCTGTAGTGGCACTTTATCCGATAGGGATAGAGTGCCAATGGTGGCACTCTATACACTGCCAATAATTTATTAAAAATGTGTTTAATAAAAAGGCACCATAAAAGCGCATTTAGGATGAAGTCTATAAACGTGTTTGTAATTTATTTTTTAGAAAAAAACAAAAGAAAATATATATGCTATGACACTTGGCAATAGCTTTATTGTCGTGAAAGAATTTTTGTAATCGTATCAGTACTCATACATAAATTACTCACGCCCACTTGGTAGGCAGAAACTTCAAAACGCCAACTACTACGATCCTGACATAATCCTTTTGCTTCGTCTCCCAGACTTTACCTTTCATAAACACTATAAAAAACCAATTTTACTTCCGTAATCGATCGTCTATCGATTGGTCTTTAGAAGGCCATAACAATTAAAAATTCTATTGTGTCTCGTTAATAACAGTTAAAGGTTTAAATAAGTTTAGATATCTACAAACCAATTTCTATACAGGACGATGAAGCGGTTCAGAAGATTCAACACAGCAGTCCCGTAACCAACGGTCATTCCCGTCTGAACGCCGAATTTGAAGTGCTCACCTGGCTCGGTAAGGGAGCCTTCGGCGATGTATTGAAGGTACATATTTAGATTTGTGAACTTTGCGCAGTATTATATTGACTCTAGAACCAAATCAATAAAAGTCATGTACAGTTAAACCAGAAAAGGTATGCGCTTCGATAATATTCATGTTTCTGAATTAGCACGAACGTCGCACCCCAGAGTAATCCTCACTAAGGTAAATCAATCTTCCTAGCCTTTTTCCCAACTATCTTGGGGTCGGCTTCCAGTTTTACCGGTTGCAGCTGAATACCAGTATTTTACATGGAGCGACTGCCTATCTGACCTCCACAACCCAGTTACTGGGTAATACGATACCCCTTGGTAAGACTGGTGTCAGACTTTCGGGCTTCTGACGTCTCGTAACGACTGTCAAAGATCCACAAATGACAGCCGGGACCAACGGCTTAACGTGCTTTCCGAGGCACGGAGGAGTCTCGGTATGTGAAGATGGTCACCCATCCACTGACCAACCCTGGCAAGCGTAGCTTAACCTGATGGATCGATCCGTGCGGCTTGTTATTACTTAGCCACGAGCTCCTCAATCCTCACTAAGGTAAAGCTTCTAAGTTTTTTACTCCTGCGGTTTGTGGTAGAGCACCTATAATTGCGTGTTTGTCTGAAGTTTTCTCTCTGTCGGGGTACCTACTCCGATCGCAAATCGTCATTTGTCACAAAAAGTTAAAAAAGAGAATTATGGAATTACATAGAGTTGTTAATCTTTAATTTTGTAATCATGGTACTACAAAATAGGCAAGTACTTCCATGGCAGAGCAGTGGTAGCCCAGTGGCAGTGGCAGTTGCAAGTCGTGGCTTCGAACCCGATCAAGCATTTTACTTTGTGTAAAATTAGTTCATCAATATCGCTCTCAGAACGGTGAAGGAAAACATCGTGAGGAAACCAGCATTTCCTAGAACCAAAAAAAAAAATCGAAAACAAGTGACATCTACCAACCCGCACTGGGCTCGCGTGGTGGATTACGGCCCACTCCCTCTCACAGAAAGAGGAGGCCTGTGTCCCAGCAGTGGGACAGCACTTCCATGGTGCTCAGCTCTATATTAAATCTCAACATCATTGCGCGGTCGTTTTTCCGAAGCGCATATATTTCTTGGGATATCTGTACCTAATGAACTCTCATCAATCTATAGTCTAAAATAACTAAACCCACTGCTACCAGTTTTCCAATATAAACAGAACGTTACAGGTAAAAAATAAGCTTGACGGCGGCTTCTACGCGATCAAACGCATCAAACTTAACCCGGAAAGCGTCCAGTTAAACAAGAAGATAACCCGCGAAGTTAAACTGTTGTCTAGACTTAACCACGAGAATGTGGTTCGGTATTATAACGCTTGGATCGAGTCTAGTGTTGAAATAGAGGAAGATGAGAGTAGTATGGAAGTTGAGTTGCCGAATGTGAAGAGGCGTGGAGACAGTCTACAAGGTACATTATTTTTATTTTCTTTTATTCTTTTAATAGGCATATAAATAACATAGTTAATTGACTCAGGCGTGACTTTGATAATTAACAGTTTTAAACAATTGAATAAAATAAAAATAAATAAAGTTTTTTTCTAGTGTGGTTTGTATGGAAAGACGTCAACACTTTTCATCAAAATACAATGTTCTGTAGGAAATCCCCAAAAATCGCGAAAAAAACACATTTATATTCGCATAACTTGACGAAATAAAGGGAACAGCAGATTTTTTATTCCAATTACACTTTGTAAAATTGAGCATTTTTTTTTTCATAGTTAATTGACTCAGGCGTGACTTTGCGGAAATCCATTATAAAATACAATAGACGACGTATATTTAGTAACTTAATCCGCTTAACTGTTCTTAAAGAGTCTTAGAGAACCCTGTAAGAAATCGACACGTGTTTCGCCTCTCAACGAGGCATCCTGAGGATGCCTCGCGGATTAAGTTACTATATACAATATACATCGTCTATTGTATCCTATTTTTTTCATACAGGTCTTAGCCTCATTCAGGAAACAGGTAGGATGTAATGCTATTGTAAAATCACTCCGTTATTTAAAACAAATAAACATTCTGTCGCCAAGATAAGGAAATAATTTAAAATTGACCGATGGACGTTTTGTGTTAAAATAAAATAAATAAATCACCCTAACTAATATTATAAATGCGAAAGTGAGTTGGTTGGTTTGTTTTTTTGTTACGCTTTCACGCTAAAACGGCTGAACGGATTTGGATGAAATTTGGCACACTGGTAAACTATAACGTGGAGAAGGACATATGCTACTTTTCATCCTGAATCGCTGACAAAATCGCGGGCAACAGCTGCTAGTATGAATATATTTCATAAACCGCTCTATTCCTTGGTGAACTGTCATAAGATATTTCTCCTATATTGTGTGGTTTTTCTTCTATAATAAATGTTGCTTCTTAGGTATCGTGGCCAAGTTAGGCCAGGACGTGAAGGTAGAATGGTCGATGTCAGAAGTTCCTGTACAGAAGACGAACACTTCTTCTGACACCGAAGATGATGACGATGATGATGAACCGGATCCGTGGTTTACTATTATGAGGTTAGTACCATTGAGATGATTTTTTCTAGTATATGCGATACAGGCGTGATATTAGCTGGCGCACATCTGGCGGTGCGCAGGCCATTCGTCACTGTCAAACAAGTATCGACCTTGCACTAGTTGAAATAAAGTTAAAAATAAATAAACTTCCATTAGCTCGGGAGCGCGTCTAAACGAAAGAGGCGCGTGTCTCAGGTTGTTTATTCTCAACTTTATTTTTAGGCACGCTCCGTTTATATTTATTTGACGTTGACAACCGCGCCGCGCTGCGCCTCGCCATGTGTGCGCTGGCCTTAACGCGGCTTGCGACAGGAGTTGGCTGGTAGAAATCGTCACGTAATGAAAAAGCGTTATGCCCCATGCGACTCTCTCGCTGTCTCTTTCTATTATATACGAGTATGTGTGTGCGTACGAGTATCGATATTCGAATTATGCGCTTGCGGTTGTTATGTTTTTGTTTACCAGCTAGTGTATGTTTTCATGCAGCAACAGACAATATTGTAAAACTTTATTTTATTTTATTTGTCGAATACTAGACTTTTGGCCAGTGGTGGCCCAGTGGTGACGGCCGGGCGGCCCCGACTTACGAGTTGTAGGTTGTGGGTTCGAACCCAACCGGGCGTTTTTCTTTTGTGTAAATAATTTCATCACCACTGCTCTCAAAACGATGAAGGAAAACATCGTGAGGAAACCGGCATGTCTTAGAACCAAAACTTCGAAGACATGTGACATCTACCAACCCGCACTGGGTCCGCGTGGTAGATTACGGCCCACTCCCTCTCACAGAGAGGTCTGTGTCCCAGCAGTGGGAACATTAATAGGCTGATTATGTATATTATATTATACTAGGCTTTTGGCTACTTTGTATTAGTAAACAAAATAAAGAATAATATTTCTTGAAACACAAAATGCAAATAAAAAAAGTGAAATGTTTTAACAACAACATCATAAGTGTATTTTTTTTATTATTTTTTTACCACAACGGTGAAGCTCTTGGCCTGAAGGTGGAAGCGAGCTTCACCCGGAATCCTCAACCGCAGAGGAACTGGCTATCTTACCTCTAACTGCCGAAACACAACAATGCTATTAGCATTGTTGTTATGGCGACAGACTTAGATAAGATGGTGGTAGCTAGCCAAGACTTAGAACAAGCCCTACCGCCAACCAGTTTAACAGTTTATTTTATAACTAGCTTCCGCCAGCGGCTTCGCCCGCGTGATAAATTTATAAATTATAGCTTACTATCTGATACATGTATTATACATATAAAGCTTCCTCTTGAAGCACTCTATCTATTAAAAAAAAACCGCATCAAAATCCGTTGCGTAGTTTCAAAGATTTAAGCATACAAAGGGACATAGGGACAGAGAAAGCGACTTTGTTTTATACTATGTAGTGATAATGTGCGTCTAATTTGTGTATTTTTCATCAAAATCCCTAGACCAGAAGACGAATCTAGCTCCGGCATAGAATTTGAAGTAGGCTCCAATGCATCGCAGACCTTACCTTCGGAGGACGTAGTGGACGCGCCTCGCCAGCCGTCAGAACGGATGCAACAGGTCCTGTACATACAGATGGAGTTCTGTGAGAAGCATACCTTGAGGCAGGCCATCGATAGTGGACTGTCCCAGGAACATTTTAGAGCTTGGAGACTGTTCAGGTAACTTTTTTGAGTCTTTGCTATAAAGCCGTGAGTCCGAAAAAAAATGACGATGAAACGTTTTTAATCCCTTTCAGTGATGAAATTTCAAAAATGCTTCCATGGTATGGCATCAATAACAGAGAGAAATAAATAAAAAGTAGTTTGCATTTTCAAAATTGCATACTTATTTACTTTTGATATAAATAAAGATACCTTCGCTATGTATGGAACTCTTGCGCAAAACGGCCCGAAAAATAAGGAAACTTGACCTTATATGTGTTGTATGATCAAAAAAGAAATGGCACTTATTACCAGCACTATTTTCAACCCAATTGGTTAGATTTTAAATTTCATTTTAGAATAAATATTTTTTTACTTATTTCAAAATCACTTTATTTTCAAGGTTCAAGCGAATTTTCGGTTGGCACGGTATTGCCAAATCGAGCAAAAACAAACAAACAGAGCCACAGCCGTGCCATCCTTTTCTCGAAGCCATTCAGGACATTTTCGACCCCCTGTAACTTCATTTTAGATAAAGCTAGAAGCCTAAATTTTACATTTTCTCATTTAAATTTCATTTTAATAATGATAAGTAATAAAAATGAATGATGTTGAAGAGTTAAGAATATATGAAAATAAATAAAAAGAGTTCCTTCCTGTGAAAGTACTTACGGGACGCCTTTGTCCAGCAGAACAGTATAGGCTATGTAAAAAAATAAAAAAAGGGGAATTATAAAACGATCGAATAAAAAAAAACTTAGCGACTGATGATGAGATACTGATTTAATAACTTGAGCGGTATGAATTTGAGAAAGCGAAAAATTAACTAAACTAACCACGAATATTGATTAATAATAAAATCCAGAACGAGCTTACAAAAAGTGGGTTGTGATTAATCCATTTCAGATATTAAAATTCTAGCCGTGCGACTAAATTACTAAGTGAGCGACTAGAAATACAGAGAGGACAACTTCAATATTATGATAGAGACGATTTTTCCAATTGAGGTACGACATAACGAACTACTAAAAAGTTCATTTTAAGCTACGTTTGGTAGCTGCTTTATTAATGATTATTGGTTACTGATATTCTATTTGAGGTCTTATGTTTTTTATTTTGATACGATTGTTTAATGAAAACTACAGACTGTTTGATGCGAATGGGGGTGGAGCGACGGATTGATGCAGTCAGGTGAGTTGGGCTGCGGACCGGTGTTGCGTGTTTACGATGGGTATCCCTCTATCTGGCAGAATTTTGATGCTCCGAAGTTTATTTGGCATAACACACTTGGTATAAACTTCATTAAACAAATATTTGTAAGGTATAAAAATTTAAAACGAATCGCTGCAAAACCGACTCCACGTAGTCTTGTCTGCCCTACCCCTAGAGTGTAATTTAAACCCGCGTAGGCGCGGAGGGGCTAGGCGGGCCGCGAGCTGAGGAGCAGGTGGTCTCAAGGCCCGCCGCCGCGGCTGAGGCTGGCCGGCGATAGCCGGCCAGCAAGCCGAAGCTGCGGTGGTGAGCGTTAAAATCATCTGCGAAGGTAAGCTCGCGTGGGACCGCCGGAGCCCCGCAGCGCCGGAGCCGTGACAGAAACCATGCCTGCTGCATGTAGCAATAGTGTTTCTTCAAATAGTTATTTCATAAGAAAATTTTCAAAAAAAATGTGAGCTCATAGTACTCTGCTCATTATAGTGTTTTTCAAAGTGGTTTTTCTATTCGAAACACTTCATTTAAGATATAATGCCGCTCAGTATAAATAAATCATTTGCCAAATATTGAAAAAAATGCAGGACGTAACGTTGACACTCATACATAATTATTAGGTCACTCACATATTATTAAGCTTCTCATTTTGTATTTTAAGTAACTCAAATTTAGTGTTTGTAAGTTGCTGTTATGTTGATTTCTCGTCACTCGCAGTCAGTCGCTCACTTAGTAATACTATAACTTAAATTAATTATTTTTGTCACTTAAAACATTAATTTACAGTCACTCGTACCCTTAATGGGTTGTGAGTGATCTAACCATCATAAAGTTATGAATTTTGGAAAATATACTTATTATGAGGTCTAGAATAATATTTTCTGAGTTTGATATTTATCATTTATTGCTCTAATGGGTTTTACCACGTGGGAACTATTTTCCTGTTGTCCATATAAAAATATATGTTTTTGAGATACAACATGAATATTATTCCCACATCTGGGTAGGGAAGAATGATAGACATTTCATTACATGTCACCATATTTATTTATGAAAGTTGTCAAAACATTCGGGGCAAATAGATACTTTGCAAGTTTTGCATATGAATCTGGAGCGTTTCTCTTTTATCTGGAGCCAGAATCTTGAATCTGGAGCCTTTCACTCACGAAGGTAAATTCTTCATCGTCCTTATCTTCCTCGTCATCGGAGGACATCATTCTACTTAATTCCGATTCAATCTGTGCATCTTTCAACTCTCTCCTCAGTATCACCTGTAAGAAAAAACAAAGATGTAGTTCCGTAATGATCAGTAGGAAAATAGTTCCCACATATTTTGGAAGCCCATGAAAGTCGAACCAAATAACTATTTAGGTAACTTTTACATAAAATGTACAGCAAATATCATAATTATAACAAATCTGTAAGAAAATTATACTTACGGTATTTTTTTTCGACATTTTGGACCAAAAAACTCACAAACACGCATAAAATTAACATTCAGCTGATGTTTTGACAGGAGACGTCGGGGTTTTTGTTTTTTTTGTTTCGTAAAGTGGTGCGTTCCAATTCACGCATTTTTTTATCATAGACAATTTTACGTAGTTTTATTATTTTGACAGATTGTGGGAAACTATTTCTTCCTGATCCTTTGAGAACACATAATTATAAAGATGTGGGAATAATTTTCCTACTGCACATTTAAGGGTTAAATACTACCCTAAAAAAAATATCGACGAGCATTGAGTTTTTATTCGTGATACTGCAGTGATAGTGTATTCTGAATCGAAGGCAGAAAGAAATAAAGTTTTAAATTCTCTTTTTATAAATTTCCAGGGAGATAGTCGAAGGTCTGGCCCACGTCCACCAAAGAGGAATGATCCACAGAGACTTGAAGCCAGTCAACATTTTCTTAGATTCTAACGACCACGTCAAGATAGGAGATTTTGGACTTGCTACTAAAGCGTTCACTGCTTTGCCTGTGGATGGTATGCTATCCCAATATTAAATGTATTTATTTTGTATTTATTCAAAATCTGTATAAACAATAACATACATAAAGTCGGCCAAACTGCATAACAGTTTTTCGGCAAATGTTCTCTTTTAACAATGTATTACATAATTTAATATTTTTACATAATAGATGTGCTAGTATAAGTTTATTATGCTAAGTAAACTAACAATAATAATAAATATAGTTCATATAAAAAAAAACTCACGTTTTACACAGAGATCCAAAATCTCACGCTTGCCTCAAAGAGATGCCAGCACAACTGACGCCGCTTGGGCCGATGCCTGCCGGGGTCGCGGGAAAGTCTGAAAGTACCGTGGTCCCTGGCAACGTACAGGCAACTGAAGGAACGCGGGTGGGTTTTAGTCAGTAAAAGTCTGACACGCCCTACCGCTCCGCCCAGAGCGGGAGAATTTATTTGATGATTTTCCAAACAAAAAAAAAGGCTTGTTACAAAAATAGCTAAATAGACACAATGAGAGATAATGTTTTTTAGAACTCTTTTAAGGGATCTCGCGCACTAGGTGGCCACGAGCCAGTAAACTATATAAACCGATACGAATCGCGCAGTCGGTCGTAACGGCCAACTAGCCGCACACCATACAATACCACGAGACGGCCACGACTGGCCGGAGTCGTAGCCGCCTAGAGCGTGAGATCCCTAGTTTGTCTTTAGATTTGATATGGTGATATCAATTTAATTTACATATGTATTTACTTTTTATACTAAAATACGATAAATGTAGTAAATCATCGGTACAATAATGTTTCAGAAAAGGCTAAACAGGAAGAAATGCATGGCTCACTTACCGGTCAGGTACGTACACATTTTTTAACAAGTGCAGAGAGATACAATAGACGATGTATATTTAGTAACTTAATCCGCTTAACTGTTCTTAAAGAGTCATAAATAGAACCTTGTAAGAAATCGATGTGTTTCGCCTCTCAACCGACTAGGGTTCTCTAAGACTCTTAAAGAACAGTTAAGCTAATTAAGTTACTAAATATACATCGTCTATTGAATTTTATAATGGATTTCCACAAAATCACGCCAGAGTCAATTAACTAAGTGCAGAGAGGCGTAGCGGTTACACCGCCACATACGAACTACGCAACAAAGACACGACGTCACACAAATCCTGAATCGCGCAGTTAGAGTTTATACCGCGCGAACGACATATATGAGACTATCCCACATCAACTTTCGGGCAGTTATCCGCCAGACACAACACCCATCTGGTCGGAGGATCATCCCTTTTCTATAGAGGGTGAGTGAACTTTACACCCTGTTCCTCATACCTCTAAATAACTAAGTTTTTTCTCTTTTTTGTATGCCTTCATCATCATCTGCCTTTGCCAACTATGTTGAGGTCGGCTTCCAGTCTAACCAGATTCAGCTGAATACCAGTATCTTACATGGAGCAACTGCCTATCTGACCTCTACAACCCAGTTACCCCTTGGTCAAATTCAAATTCAAATTCAAAAGTCATTTATTCAAACTAGGCTGAGAATCAGCACTTTTCGAACGTCAAAATTACATAAGACAGTCCCCCAAAAACGCCCGCCCTTCACTACTTGTCAGAGTTTCGGGCTCCTGACGACCCGTAATAACTGTCAAAGATCCACGACTGACAGCAGAAAAAGACCAACGGGTCAACGTGCTTTCCGAGGCACGGAGGGTCTTGAGATGTAAAAATAGTCACCGATCCACTGACCAACCGCCGCAAACTTACGTAGCTTAACCTGATCGATCGACTTGTGCGGCTGGTGTTACTTAGTCCCCTCCCTTTTTTTGTGTGCCTTATAACCGGGATCAAATAAATTTATTTTATTTCTTTCTACACTGCTACAAGGATCTTTTGGCGTTTGAGTGACATTGATAGAAGGGCGCTGTTGGTGAACATTTTTGTGCAATTGTTTTGTGAAATGTATTGAAAAACCAAGATCGAGGCGTTAGTTCAAATTTTGAAAACACGCCAAAAGATCCTTGTACCTGTCTGATACTATCACTGTCTCTATTAAAAAATTCAAAATTCAAAAGCCATTTATTCAAACAAGACACTTTTCAAACGTCAAAATTACATAAGACAGTCCCCCGAAACGCCCGCCCCTCACCCCTTCCTAGTGCTTTAGCTGGGAAGAAGTGACGCAAAAATCTCCCCAGGAGCACTGCTGTCTGTTCAGTTAGAAAAAAAAGATTCTATACAATAGTATGCAAAATAAGTTACATTACTCAACACAAAACATTAAATAAAATATATTTGCTAAAAAGACTAGCACACGCCAATATACCAACAAAAACATCGAAATCTATACTCATGCGAAAATAAAAAGTAATAACGTAAACATAACTTAATACCCAAATAAAAGCTTCCAGGCATAAGGCGCGTGCCCACTTACATAATTATAGCTAATAAAGCTGTAACCCTGTCTGTCCTAACAATAGCTTTATCCTTTTCCAGATCGGCACAGCCCTCTACGTGGCCCCGGAGCTCCTACAATCAGGATCCAAGGTCATATATAACCAGAAAGTGGACATCTATTCCTTAGGCATCATCCTCTTTGAGATGTTCCATCCCACACTGGATACGGGGATGGAAAGGATGCTGGTCCTCACTAATTTGAGGAGCAAAGATACCATCATGCCTAAAAGTTTTGAGAAGGAGGATAATAGTAGGCAGATTCATGTTATTAGGTATGTGAAAATTTACATCTCAGTAAAATTGACGAACGTCCATACAAACTCTCATCAACCAATATAACCTCATAAGGGGGGGGGGGGGGATTAATGCCCGTTTGCACCTTCATTAAGTGACACTTAAATGAATCTCTAAATAAAAGAACACTGTTGGATTTTCAACGCTAGGCTCAGAGCTGAGAGTTGAAAATCCAACAGTGCACTTTTATTTAGGGATTCATTTAAGTGTCACTTAGTTGTCAGTGAAAACGGGCATTAATGTTTTTATTTTATCGTGTTTAGATGACAACATGTAAAAAAAACCTGTGCGATCCGTTAGAGTGTTTTGTTAGTATTAAAGTAGTAAGTAGTATTAGTAGTAAGTTATCGTACTGAGAGTCTATTTATGTGGTAATATTTAGGAAAATCAAATAAAATAAATCGTCTTATTTATTTTCAATGGAGAATTTTATAGGGTTATTATATGAGGCGAGGGCGGCCGTCGTTAAGTGTGTGTCTACAAGTCATAACTTAAGACCCCTGTTGAAAATTTGCTCATTTTTAATGAAGTTGGTACTATAAATATGATTTTTAAATAGCAATGCCTTTTTTTATTTTCAATAATAATTTATAGATCTTAATTACTTTTAGGTAATGTTATTGTAGTACCTATTAGCCCCTTTAGAATCGGACAGGGTTTTTTTATACATTGTATACCCATAACGACTATGAAGTTCACACAAAGAAACATATTTTCATAATTCTTCGGAGTTTCGCTAGGTAATTTTATTTGACCTTGTTCATGAACCGTTACCTAACCTTATTACAGGTGGCTCTTAAACCACGAACCGAGTCTCCGCCCCACTTGCGCAGAACTACTGGCAAGCGAGCACGTGCCCCGAGCGGTCCCCGAAGGAGCCCTATCCGGCCTCCTATCACACGCCCTAAGTGACAGGGCAGCCAGAGGGTACCAGAGATTAGTTGCTGCGTGCCTCGACCAGCGACCGACGCCAGTCGAAGACTATACTTACCATAATGACATGAAGAGTAAGACTCACGATGTGCTGCTGAAGATTAAAGATGCTGTTATAAAGGTAACGTGTATGATCTGTTCCAAAAGTTCATTTTCTTCCCGCTATCTCAATTTATGCTGGGTAACATATCTTTTTTTCCATAGTCTCTCTATTAGTCATCATCTCAGTAGTCACCTTTCTAGCCATATCATCTTTCACTTAAGTATCCAAAAGTATATATGATGAAAATGTTAACAAATTGATCAGAAAAGGTAACTGCGCATTCCGATTTGCAGTGCCACTAAAGGTACCATTCCGTAGCTGACCGCAAGCGACAGCAGCAGGCGACGTGTCGGCAGACGTTAATCATTACTTAACTTTAAGCAACATTTATAAATTAACCTCATTTATACATAATTATAATTTTACCGCCCGCTTGTACTGAATCATGCCGACCCGACACGTGTAGCACCAATAAGAGCATTTGCCCACTTATCCGTATCCGATTCGTATTCGATTCGTGGTCGATACGTGAAAAAGACGGACGAGAAATTCACGTCTTAGCGTGTGCGCACTTATTTGATTCGTTTTGTATGATATACTCGATTTTGATCCGTCAAAAACGACTCGTCGTTAGTATTTACGAATCGAACACGAACCGTATACGCATGAGTGCACAAACGTCCATTCATTTACTAGAATGGTCAAACTGGATCAGAAATTAACACGAATCGAATACGAACCGGATAATAAAATTATGAATAAGTGAGCAAACGCCGTAGCACATCAAAATGTGCGGAATTCGAAATCTTACCGAAGCTTATGAAGTAGTACTTAATTACACAACGAGTGTTACAAGACGAGGTGGCCGAGTGGTTAAGGCGTTGGACTGCTAATCCAATGTGCTCTGCACGCGTGGGTTCGAATCCCATCCTCGTCGTTTCTTTTTGCACTTTTACTATTTTATTTGACAAGTTTTTGATAACTTGTTACTTTACACAGAATAATTATAGTTGTTAAATAAAATACACACATCAAAAGTGTCTAGGGATCAAGCATTTTTATGCGGATTTCTTGAGATTGAGATGTGGCTTTGTAATAAATTTATGATTTTATAAATTTATATGGATCCTTTTTGGTGCATTTCATAATTTGAATCAGGAACTGTGAATCAAATTCGAGTAAAAGATGAAAATCAGCTGTCAATATTTTCCCTATAAAAACATACAACGCATTGAAGACATTATTAGTGCTACTGTTTCCCTACTACTGATTAAAACCAACGTTATTATGGAGCAGCGACGTCATTTAAGCAGGGAAGAAATGCTCAGAGCCGTGGGAATGATAGAAGCTGGTTCCCGGCAACGTACTGTGGCTTTAGCTCTGAATACAAGTCAGAGTGTTATCAGTCGACTTTGGACACGTTACCGAAGCACTGGTACCGTGGCTGAGCGCCATGGAGGACGGTATCGCTGCACCACACGGAGACAAGACCGATACATTCAAATCTTAGCTCGAAGAGCTCCAACAATAACCGCCATGATGTTAGCCGTGAGGCTTCATCACTCTTCAGGGAACTTAATTAGCGACCAAACAGTCAGAAACCGCTTGCATGAAGTGAACCTTCATTCCCGAAGACCGCTACGGGTACCACCTATAGCAATGCACAATCGTAGGATTCGATATCAATGGGCTCTTGAACACAGAAATTGGGCAGAAGAACAATGGCGTTTCGTGTGCTTTTCTGATGAGTCTCGTTTTGGTATGAGACCGGATACAAGACGTATACGACACTGGAGAACCCCTGGACGCCAACAGCGATTAAAATCCTGCCAGGAAGTCCATCCTTATAGTGGTGGAACCATCATGGTATGGGCGGGTATTTGGATCGGCGGAAGAACTGAGTTGATTTGGATTAGAGGCAACCTCAACGCTCAAATTTATGCTGAGACGATTGTATCAGACGTCATCGTTCCTCTACAAGTGCAAATCGGTCCCTTATTTCAGTTAATGCATGATAATGCACGACCGCACACCGCAAGAGTTGTAAGACAGACTCTCGCCGCAGCTAACATCAATGTCCTGCCCTGGCCTGCTCAGTCGCCAGACTTGAACCCGATTGAGCATGCATGGGATATGCTACAGAGAAGAGCTCTGCCGAATATGGAGGGTATCCAGTCGCAAGAAGACCTTTTTTTGTTGTTGCAACGAACATGGGCGGCCATTCCACAGCGTGATTTGGATGAACTCATTTTGAGTATGCCAAACCGATGTTCTTGTGTTGTTAGTGTTCGCGGTAGAAACACGGATTATTAATTGTTTAAGTTACCCAATAAAATTTTAAAGAAAACTGTTATTTCAGTCTTTTTTTCGAACTTTAATGTTAGTGGTTCAAATGTCAAAAATCCCTTTATTAGGAAAATGGCAAATTTCTTTATTAATGCAAAGGTGACTTGGTTTATCGTTACTGTGACAAACGAAAACACTTTATTTGATGAATCCTTAAAGAAAATTTTAATTAATATCAATCAGGAGAAAAGTTATTGCAAAAATATATGTTGATCCCTAGACACTTTTGATGTGTGTATTTAATATATTGTGATGATTTAAGCATTATGTAGCACTTTAATTGCCTATTTCTATAGGGTTCTGGATACATAATTTGATAAACACACGGGCGGGTTCACATATTAACATCTGATAAACTACAAAAATTTCGTTATGTTAGAGAGATCGGCAACATTTTGAAAATTATTGGCAAGGTGTTTTTACCCGACTGCCCCAGAAGGAGGGTAATGTTTTTCGAGAGTATGTATGTATGTATGTATGTATGTATGTATGTATGTAGTATGTATGTATGTATGTATGTCTATTTCTTTGGCACGCTCTGTAGCCTAAACGGCTTGATGGATTTTAACATATGTGGTGTCGTTAGATTCGTCTTAATTGTAGAAGTGACATAGGCTATATAATATTTATATATTGCATCTACAAATACAAAAAAAAGGGAGGGGAAGGTTTTTTTTTAAATAAATTACAACAATATTGGTATCAAATAAAAGCTACTAATGAGTCAATTCCAAATTAAGATATATTAATAAAACTAAAAAACTTGAAATAAAGAAAATTATTCAAAAAACAACAAACCCGACTGCAAAAACACATAACTGAAAAGAGAAAAAATCTGTCAAGTGCGAGTCGGACTCGCACACGAAGGGTTCCATACCATGTCGTACAAGATATAACACTATGAATTTTTGTAATACTTTCGTAAAGGTAACAACAGAGGCGCTATAAAAAAACAAAGATTTGTAAAGAAATTGTCTAATTTTAATGAGAAAATGTTGTTGTGTTAAAATATAGGTGTAGGAGTATATTTCATTTATTTTAAGAGAAAAATATTAAGTTAACTTTATCCAGTAACATGCATTAACTAAAGTCAAAGTTATTTATTTGCTACTAACATAGTATTAGTAGGTATAAATAGGTATATATGGTAGGTAAGCAGGTAGATATGTAGGGTAGGTAGGGTAGGTTAGGTACCTACCTACCCTGGTAAGAAGGGTAGGGTAGGTAGGTAGGGCAGGTAATTAGGTAGAAATAGGTAATTAGGAAAGGTAGATGCGCCGTAGATAAGTACTTAGTGCTAACCGTGCGAAGCCAGGCCGGGTAAAGCTAGTTACTTATAAATAAAAGGATTTCTCTTGCTACATCAGACTATATTGTACAAAATAGAATGTAAGTAGTACGCCAAATTTTAATTATAAGTAACTGTGCGTTTGCACTGGCGAAACATTCACAACAAAACATGTTGGAATCTCTATTTTCTGTCAATTTTTCATACAATGTTTGACAGGAACTAGAGATTTCAACATGTTTTGTCGTGATGTTTCGCCAGTGCAAACGCACGGGTCAATTCAATACAGGTATTTATTTACGTTATTTTTGATAGTCATACAGAAATCTATTATTTCTTACTTATTATTTTTACACATCCCATCGGACTATGAGAGTGAGGGAAGAGAGAGTGCACTCGTGTCTGCGCACACACTTGTGCACTATAATATCTCCCGCGCCGAAGGCCATTGACCGAATATTTTTACACCAATAATTTTTCTCAATATGAAATTGTATCCACAACGGTTTAAGCTAGGTAACTGAATAGTACACTGTATGTGCCAGCATTCATTTCAATGTTACTGAATATATTGTCTATTGGAGTGTAGTTTTAACACGAGGTACACACATCAACACCGTCTAGGGATACTTTGAAAAAAGTCGATAAAGTTCTTAAACTCAAAAAATACTGGCCGGTTTTAAAATCTTGTGAAGAAAGTTTATTTTGTAGACCTTTTTGGATGATCGAAATTTAAATGATCGAAATAGTATATGCTGCCATGATAGTAGGTACTTACTAATTCCATGTCATTACTCCGACTATTAAATAGTTATCTGTGGAATTTATATCGCATAATATTAGCATGAAATACAAAATTATTACTTTAAGTTGCAGAAAATCGCCCATATTATATAAAATACGTTATGAATCGGCGTTTTTAGTATTTGTTGATTATAAACAGTATATGTTACATGATACACACAAGTTTCAAATTCCTAATTTGTTTAGTTGTTGAGATAGAGCTCGTACAAAAATGGTCTAAAACAGACAACTTCTACGGCCCCCTAATTCATCATTTTTGAAGATAAAAACAAATAAAAATTATATTTATTCTCTACTCGATGAGCTCTAGAAAATGATACCCCACATGCCTGGGTCAGATATATTTTTTTTCAAAATTTAGTTTTATTGTATGGCGACCCCCCTTTATTTTTTAATTTTATTATTTGTCGCTCTTACGGCAATAGAAATGCTCAATCTGTGAAATTTTCAACTGCCTACCTATTACGGTTCATGAGATAGAGCTCGCTGACAGACAGACGGACAGCGGAGGCTTATGAATAGGGTTCCGTTTGTCACCCTTCGGGTACGGAACCCTAAAAACACATAACTGAAAAGAGAAAAACAAGCATTATAATCTATAGAATTTTAGTATCGCAGGCGGGGACAAACTAATAACCGGAAATACGGTGTAAGTTTTGTTTGTGGGGACAAACAAAACTTACACCGTATTTCCGGTTATTAGTTTGTCCCCGCCTGCGATACTAAAATTCTATAGATTATAATGCTTGTTTTTCTCTTTTCAGTTATGTGTTTTTGCAGTCGGGTTTTTTGTTTTTTGAATAATTTTCTTTATTTCAAGCTTTTTAGTTTTATTAATATATCGCCGTCCCTGGAGAAAAAAATGACAACTGCCATTATCTTAGTTTTAGTGTAAATTATGTCAATTTTGGGATCTGTGAGTGCTATAAATACATCTTCTCAAATTGTTTCGTAATTTTTATACGTTATTTACGAATTTACTAAATATTACAATAGTACTTGATTACTTAGATTTAACACAGGCCTTAAATTACGAGAATACCTAAAGTGTTAATATAATATTATCAAAATGTATTCCGATTTGTTAGTATGACAAACAGTCATAGAATTATGTTCTCGTGAAAACTCGGTCGGGAATTATACTCTCGTGAAAAAAATTACGACTAGATCATTATCTAGTCGATTTAAAAAAAAATTATAAATGCATTTATCATTATAAACGGAACGAGAATAAAATAATAAATGCATTTATCATTATAAACGGAACGAGAATAAAATGATAAATGCATTTATAATAATAAAAAACGTACGTTCAAAACCATTCAGTCGCTTCGTTGTGTTAGTAAAACGACTTTTATGGTTTTGAAAAGTAAGACATATTGTCATCCTCTTCCTTCACTTAGATTTTACACAAACGCAATATAAGCTAAGATTCTGGTTCGTTACGTGCTTCTTTCATAGGGAGGCCTATGACTGGGTGCCTCCGAGTCCTCTATACATAGCTCATTAGGGTGCTAAAGTTGCACAAAATAGACGCAACTCTACACATCTTCTTGATGTCGTGTATGGGGCAGTGGAGGATGGTCCTTCTGTATCCAAGATGTCGACAGATCCGGGGGATTGATGAAACGACCAGGACTGAGCGGGTTCAGGGCGATAGTTTGAGTCCGCTTTGGTTTTGCTTAGCCTTGAAACCTCTAAGCACAAGGCTAGAGTCTCAAGAGAGATACAAGTATCGGCTATCAGTTGAGAAGAGGTGGTCAGGTGATATCAGACCTCCTTTACATGAATGACTTGAAACTCTTTGCCCCCAACAATTTGCGACTGATGGAGCTGCTGAAGATAGCAGAAACGTTCAGTAGCGCCATCACGATGGAATTTGGTGTGGAAAAATAAGCAGTCATGCATTTAAAGCGAGAGGGATTACGGAATCCGTGGGAATCCAACTCTCGGATTCCATTCATCTAAGATCACACTCCTCAACCGAAACCTACAAGTATTTGCGTGTGTTGTTGACTGTCGAAAGCATAAGGCATCACTGCTGCCGACATGAAACCTTGAGGAAGCGCTTCTTTGCTTTGGCCGCCTGAATAAATGTTAAATAGGTAGTCTTTTATCAGACGGAAACTAGGTCTTTCGGCATACTAAAATAGATTCAGACGAATGGATAATTTAGATGCTCTGGATAGGAAGGTCCGTACATTGCTGACGGCATATCAGATGCATCACCCACGGTCATCAGTGATGAGACTGTACATCCCGTAAAAGTATGGGGGTTGAGGTTTAATAAACGCTGAAACCCTCCACAACCGCGCTCCACATGGCGCTGGCGCCAACCTACAGTACTTGATACTAACGATCGAAAGGAAGTATGGCAAGGTAAAGATTTTCACGGAAGCTTTTTCTGGGCTCTCCATGGGCCTGGTGTAGACATTTTGGCGTCTGTATCCTGGCTGCATTTCGGCGAACTCTTTGGGGAAACCAAAGGTTTTGTCTGTGCGATTATAGACGAGGTTATCATGATGAATAATTATCGGAAATACATTGTCAAGGACGGTACGCTTGACATCTGTCGGGCAGGCCACCGTCCCAGTGAATCAATCCGACATATTGTTTTCGGTGGTTCTCGTCTTGCTAACGGCAAGCCACCGTCCCGGTGAATCAATCCGACATATTGTTTCCGGTTGTACTCGTCTTGCTAACGGCGAGTACTTGCACAGACACAATCTATTCGCTAGGATTATCCACCAGTAACTTGCCTTGCAGTACAATCTTGTGGAGTCCGAAGTAAAAGAAAAAGAAAGAAAGAAAGAAAGAAAATGCGTTTATTGGCATTAAATTAGAAAAATACACCTTATAACTAAAACAGAAACCAGAGATTATAATGCCAAAAGGGCCTCAGCTCAGCATAATGTCAGATGGCAACACAAAGTGTACCACCTGACGCTGATTTTCAGCTGCAACCCACGAGTGCCATACGCTTGAGTATGAAGTGCACGAAAGTTTACGTTCGATTTAATAAATTAACAGAAATCAAATGTAGTAAAAGATACGATAATATGAAAAGCTCACAAAATCAAATAAAATATTGTGACATACATGTGTGTGGTGTGTTGTGAATGAGAAACTATAATAAATAAATAAATACCCAACATCTTCTGTGTCATAAAAACTAAAACCTTCAAAGCAAAATAGTGTGACTGCGTTGTTCTTGTAAACTACGAAACGGAACGGATTTTAATGCAGATCTTATTATCATAGTTTGTGACAGTAATAAAGGACTCGTAAAAGTAAAAATTAATTAAATGAAAATATTGAAGAAATTGATAAAATTGGCAAAATTTATAAAAATTCAAAAATTAATTACAAATCAATCAATCAATCAATTAAAATTAAGTACCATACTACAGAACACAATACATAATATAGTATGTGCCCGACCCTGTTTTAGAGAATGGTATTACTACATTGTACTGGAATCGATCTATCATCACTGACAGGACTATTGTAACCAATAAGCTTAATATTGTGGTGATAGATTGACGAGAGCACTTTCCCTCATGACGAGAATCGCGTGATCGCGAAAATCAAGTATTGACTTAGCACACGAGGTTGTCGACATGTAGGACGTGAACTCTGCAATCATTGTATCGATAGCCTTTACGGTTAACGCTGCTCCCACATCTCCGCCGCGAAACCGTGGCAGCGGAACCGCAAAAATTCCGCCATGACGTCTTGTCCGTTGTACAAAATGCGAAACGGAAGCGAAACTGCCTGCTCTATCGTACAGATTTGATTATGATTTTATCTTTTTCTCGCGTGATTTCGCCGATCTGCTGGGAAGCCGTTTACACCTCCGCACGCAGTCCGCCGATTTTTTGCGGTTCCGCGTTTGTTCCGCATAGATTCGCGACATAATGTGGACATGTTTCGCAGCGGAATTGGCAGCGGAATTGGTTCAGCGGTTCCGCTGCCACGGTTTCGTGGCGGAGATGTGGGAGCAGCGTAATGGCCTAATAGCGGAGAGCCTCGACCAACACCTCAGGAGGCTCTCATTGCGCGGCTGGGCTGGGCTTAACTCAGAAAACTGTTTTCCTGGACACGGCATGCATAGAGAGGAGGTTCCTCTCTAGAGACCTGATCACCGGTAGCTCGAACCCTGTTGCCGATACCGGTGGGCTGCTAATTTTAATAATTTTAAATGAAATGAACATAAAAAAATAACCTTTTCTCAAAGCTGAAAATAGTCTCTCTACGACGTCCATTATTTATGGAGCAATTGACGAAAACATGTTTTTTATTTTTCCTGAAAAGTTGCGTTTTTGTAGTTATCGTTTTATTCTCCGGGGACGGCGATATCTAAATTTGTAATTGACTCATTACTAGCTTTTATTTGATACCAATATTGTTATAATTTATTTTAAAAAAAACCTTCCCCTCCTTTTTTTTGTATTTTCAGATGCAATATATAAATATTATATAGCCTATGACACTTCTACAATTAAGACAAATCTAACGACACCTCATATGTTAAAATCCATCAAGCCGTTTAGGCTACAGAGCGTGCCAAAGAAATAGACATACATACATACATACTCTCGAAAAACATTACCCTCCTTCTGGGGCAGTCGGGTAAAAACAAGCATTATAATCTATAGAATTTTGGTATCGCAGGCGGGGACAATAATAATTATAACAATAATAACCGGAAATATGGTGTAACTTTTGTTTGTCCTCGCCTGCGATACCAAAATTCTATAGATTATAATGCTTGTTTTTCTCTTTTCAGTTACGTGTTTTTGCAGTCGGGTTTTTTGTTTTTTGAATAATTTTCTTTATTTATGATGTTTCAACAATGTAGTTTAAGTAGACTGCAAAAATTTAAATAATACTGATTAATTATATTTATTTAACTAGAGACAGTCGCCCCTTGCTTGCTTGCCTTCTTAAATATTTTTCTTGCTTAATATAAATCCAGATATTCCATAAAATCCGGGAATGCACAACTAATCGGATACATGGTATGGAATCGACTTATCAGTTTACCTAAAGTTCATTTGTGGCTAAGAAATTATGAAAGTGGGTTCTTAAATATATTTTTTTCTTAATATAAATCCAGAAATTCCATAAAATCCGGGAATGCACAACTAATCGAATAAATGGTATGGAATCGGCTTATCAGCCCTCTTATGAAGGTTACTTTTGCGGTTAACATAAAAATGTAATAAACCTGCTGTAAACATTTTTTAACGAAACTCAATGCACCGAGTTGAGTTGTTTGTCGCTATGAGCTATGCCAATTTAGCAAACTACTTTACAACATTAGCTAGCATTTATATGGTCAAAAAGTACAAAATTTATCAATTCCGGGATCGCGAGTTTTTTCGATCGATACAAAAGTGCATTCCATATTAGCCAACATCTAAACGTTAGTAAATATACATTCGATTCGACAAGCTGAACACTAAATTGGTTGATCCCGGAATCCCGGGATTTTTGTAAACAAAAGTGCATTCCATAATAGCCAACACCTCAACTTTTGGTAAATATGCATCCGAATATCCGATCTCTAATATTATAACACATAAACCTCAGGTGTTCCGGAGTCACGGAGCTTCAGAGTTCTCCCCTCCCCTGCTGATACCTCGCGCCGCAGCCTGGGACCAGTACCCCAATGCTGTGAAGGTCATGACGACTTCAGGCTCTGTTGTCCATCTACCACATGATTTGAGACTGCCGTTTGCGAGGTATGGTATTTATTAACCCCCGACGGAAAACGAAGGGGTGTTATAAGTTTAACGTGTGTATCTGTGTGTCTGTGTATCTGTGTATCTGTGTATCTGTCTGTGGCATCGTAGCTCCCAAAACGGTTGAACCGATTTAAATTATTTTTGTTTTGTTTGAAAGGTGACTTGATCGGGAGTGTTCTTAGGTATGATTCAAGAAAATCTATTCAGCCGTTTGAAGATTATCAGGTCTTTTCTAATTGATGAATGGATTTAAGCACCTTCCACAGGTCTGATTGAGTCTAAATTTGGTAATCTGTTACTTCAATGGTATTAGAATAACATAGTAACCTTGAACTGATGCTGCAGCATTACCTGGTACCTACTTGCAGGATACCCAACTCCTCACCAACTTACAGCAGTGGTATCGTGTTTGGGCTCATTGGAATGGTCTCAATAAATAGGTTATAGATATATATTTATCAGGGTGTGATATGGAGAAGAAAAAATAAATCAGGGTTAATTAGTAACTAACTTGACTGTAGGAAAAATACGCACAGTTGCGCAGATTTATGCGAGGCACGTGGCGATCGTAGCGTATGTACTAGTAATTAGTATACAATAAAGTTTAAAAAGCAGGAAATAAAAGTTAAATTAAAAATTTAAAAAACCCCCGACACAAACAAAATCCTTTAAAAAGTTTCAAAATAAAATATTATACTGGCCCTTTATGTTTAATATAATTTGTAGTTAATATTTTGTCGTCGCATCGGGAGTCGGCATGCTATTGTAGAAAATATATTTTCATTCGTCGACCCCCGATGCGACGACAAAATATTAACTACAAATTATATTAAACATAAAGGGCCAGTATAATATTTTATTTTGAAACTTTTTAAAGGATTTTGTTTGTGTCGGGGGTTTTTTAAATTTTTAATTTAACTTTTATTAGTATTTTATTTTATAACTGCCTCTCTCAGATCAAATAAAAAATCAAGACATAGCGCTGCAAACAATACAGTGAAGCATGCCAAACTACACCTCGCTCTGTACATACACGCTAACGCACTCATTTGCAAACCATTTACAATGCAACTACACCTCACTAAGTGCACACATATTTACGAAACCAGCCTCACGTCACAGTTGACAGCTGTCTTTGTTTTTTATTGGGTCTGAGCTGCCTGGTTGGTCTAGTGGTCGTAAGCGCTACTGCTGAACTTGAGGTCATGGGTTCGATTCCCAGGTCGGGCAATTTGTTTTTGAGTTTTTCCAACAGGAATTTCTTAGTAGTAGTAGTAGTCTTTTTTTTGGGTGGGAAATCATCACATGACTTCTCCCGCTCTAGGCGGAGCGGAAGGGCGTGTCTGACTCTTACTGACTAAAACCCACCCGTCTTCCTTCCCTTGCCTAGACGGGGGCCACGGTTTCCCCTTAGGACTATCCGCAATCCCGGTAGTAGTAGTAGTCTGGATTTGTGCCCGATGATGGCTCGCCCCCTAGCATGTGTCTTTTTTGCAGTTCTGAGTTTGTTTCGACCATTCTTCTCAGAGTAGTCAGATAAGAAACGCCGACCTAATCTAGCAAATTTTCTTTTTTTTATGTTACGTGTAAAAGTCAAATTCAAAATATTTTATTTCACATAAACCTACAAGAGCACTTATGCAACGTCAGAAGCTAGATGCACGTTTCCAAATGGTCGTTTCCTACGGAGAAGAGTCAGCAAGAAACTCCACAAAGTGATTCCGATATCCAATAAATCCGATAACAAATATCCGAATTCCAAAATAAACAATTTCATATCAGTTACATGTTTTAATTAATATGCTCTACAACCTATACGTCTTATGTTCACAGACACACAGCATACTCCGGAACGAAGTACATGCGTCGTTATGTTGTAGACCGTGTATTTAGAGAGAAGCATGTGCAAGG
The DNA here is from genome assembly GCA_948150665.1 of Conistra vaccinii. Classification (NCBI taxonomy): domain Eukaryota; kingdom Metazoa; phylum Arthropoda; class Insecta; order Lepidoptera; family Noctuidae; genus Conistra; species Conistra vaccinii. The sequence goes on from OX411326.1 coordinate 20,452,111, forward strand.
GTTCCATCCGAGGGAAATTGTCGAGTGCGCCTTCGATATTGTTACTCCTAAAAATGGTAAGTTATTTTCGTTGTTATAGTCTGTTTCAAACGCATCTTATTGAAATGTAAACAAAGGCCATTGCATAAAATTGATGTCTTTTACTTTCTGAAAAAAGTGATGCAGAATAATAGGATCAATAAAAGTTAATCTTCCTAGCCTTTTCCCAACTATCTTCGGGTAGGCTTCAGTCTAACCAGATGTAGCTGAATACTAGTATTTTACATGGAGCGACTGCCTATCTGACCTCCACAACCCAGTAACTGGATAATACGATACCCCTTTGTAAGAGTGGTGTCAGACTTTCGGGCTTCTGATGACTCGTAACGACTGTCAAAGATCCACGAATAACAGCCGGAACCAACGGCTTAACGTGGTTTCCGAGGCACGGAGGAGTCTCGGCATGTGAAGATGGTCACCCGTCCACTGACCAACCCCGGCAAGCGTAGCGTAACCTGATGGATCGACCCGTGTGGGTTGTATTACTTAGCCACGAGGTCCTCCGATATCTGATGCAGAATAATATAACAAATAAAATATTGTACAGTTCGCGTCAAATAACTTTGCCGCTCTGAAGTAGGCTGCAAATGACTGCGCAGTAGTCAATCTGCTTTATAAAACAGTAGTGCGCATGCCAGCGCGCATGCGCAACCTAACTTCAGAGCGGCAAAGTTATTTGACGCGAACTGTATGCGGTCTTATATCATAAAATCAGTCCGAACTGAGTTATGGGTAATTTAAGAAAGAAAAAAACATACTATTGTTAATAATTCAATAATTAGCACTTGAAGTTAGTTTTATCGTTGAAGCAGCTCGTGGTTAAGTAATAACAGCCGCACGGGTCGATCCATCAGGTTAAGCTACGCTTGCCGGGGTTGGCAGGACCCCTCCGTGCCTTAGAAAACACGTTAAAGATTCATTTCACGGCTTTCATTTGTAGATCTTTGACAGTTGTTACGGGTCGTCAGAAGCAAGTCTGACAACCAGTCTTACCATTAAGGGGTATCGTGTCACCCAGTTACTGGGTTGTGGAGGTCAGATAGGCAGTCGCTCCATGTAAAATACTGGTATTCAGCTGCATCCGGTTAGAGTGATAGCCGAGCCCAGGTAGTTGGGAAAAGATCAAATCCGACTGGTAGTTCCGGAGATTACCCTCACATACAAACTTACACACAGACAAATTTTACCTCTTTATAATATTAGTATAGATAATAGTCTATGGGTAGAACAAGATTGGTTGCCATCGCCAGGACCGTAATTTGGTCAGGACTATAATTATAGCTTTATTTCCAGATTCTCTATGGCCGGATGCAGAGTTGTTAATAGTAGCGAGTCGAGCGGCAACAGAAAGTGGCCTGAAAGTGTCGCTACAGTTGAACCACACCGAGTTGCTGCGGACACTGTTGCTGTCTTGTGGAGTGCCGCTGGATAAACATGCTGATATCTACCCTGTACTTGTCGATGTTAGCTTTGGTAAGTTGTCCATCCATCCATCCACCAGCCTGTCGGTCTGTCTGTTACCTTTTGACGCCTAAACCACTGAACCGATCTTTATGAAATTTTACAGATAGGTAGCCTGGGATCTGACCAAGGACATACACTTCTTTTAATTCTTGAAAAATTATGAAATCTAAAATACACGTAGACGAAATTGCGGGCACAACTTGTATTGAATATGGTGTCCCACAGAGCTGTATTTTGGGCCCCACCCTGTTCTTAAAACACATTATTAACTAACGATTTATCAAGATTAATACTGAAAAATTGTGAAATAACAGTTTTTGCAGACGTTCGTTTCGAAGTAAACAATAACGAGAGTAAATAAAACACTGTTTCCAATATTACTGCGTTAGGCATGCTATCGCTAAGACCGCTCGGACAAGACTGCGAGCGCGGCGCAACGCCCCGCACTCCCTCTGCCGCGCAACCCCCACCATAGCACTAGCATTAGACGTCACAGTGAGAAATTCCTCTCGCTTGGTAAGGTTCGGCTACAACTGTGTCTATCCCAACGTCTTCACGATGGGTCCGGGTCCATATTGGCTCACCTAAAGTTCTTTACCCGAAATTGTTCTTCCTAATGATTTGCAATCCGAATGATCACTCTTCCTAAAATTTTTCATCCTAAAGTTTTCATTCATACTATTTGTAGTGCTACCGGCGATGTTCGTAACACTCATGTTTCCGAAAATTGTAATTAATAATATCATTAATGTAAAGATATTTAAACTCCTTCTCTTTTTTATCATAAAACGCTTTTATCCTACTGAGAGAACATAATCATGAACCAGATGCTTTGAAGGAAAAGGTTTGTTTTTAAACTATTTCTTGTGTGTACTATAACTATACCTGAGATAATTATGTCTAAAAACCAACTGTTTAGAATGCTTAAAGGTCGTTTCACTGATTTTTATCTTAAATGAATGAAATTCAGGTCAAAGTGTCGTTTTGGGGGCACTATGAAAAAAATACTTAGAAAAATTTCGCGACCAATTTCTAGGTAGCGCTCGCCGGCCGCTGCCGCGGCACCGCTCGCTTCGCTCGCTCGGCTCGCGCGTAGTTGGTCACAGTTCTAACCTAACCTAATCCTAATCTAAACAAAAAAGATATGACTTTGAATAATAGTGTAAAAGATGGTTATGTTGAGAAAATATAGGAAAACAAATAAAAGTATAATAGATGTTTATTGCTACTGACATTATGAAGTTGAATGCTTCGGAATTATGAACATTAGGATGAAAAATGTTAGGAAGAACATTTTCGGATTTCCAATTATCGGAGTTGAAAATTTTGGTGAACTTTGGCGCACCCCTGCACGATAGTGACGCGGCAGCGGCCGGCGAGTGCTAATTGGCTACTTAGTATTTTTAGGACAACAAAATAGGACTATTTGAGGGTCACATAAAGAGGCACATTTGTTATATTAGAATCATTATCACCATCATCATTTCCACCGAAAGACGTCCACTGCTGGACATAGGCCTCCCCCAAGCACCGCCACTTTCACCGGTTCCACCTTCGGCCTGATCATCACTTACCATCATGGTGAGATGCAAGCCAAGTGCAGTTGAGGTTAAAAAAAAAAAAAAACTATGCTTCCCGCATCCAGCGGATGCCTGCGGCCTTCACAAGGTCATCGATCCATCTTGTGGGAGGCCATCCACCGCCACGTGTTCTGGTATGCGGTCGCCACTCCAGAACCTTTATATTAGAATGTCCGTTAATATTTTTAGGAAACCAGAATGGGAATTATTCAGGGTTCAATCAAAAATACAATGTAATTTTTTTATCTCTTCCCCAGGCCGCATAACATCGCTCCAACTCCAAACCCACCTGACTTCCCTCTGCGTGACGAACCGCGACGTATCAAACCTCCTGCGGCTCATGGAAGCGGATGTGACCGTGCACGAGGTGCGCGAGCTCGTCACGCCCTTCGTGAAGCACGCCAAGTGGAGCAAGGTCGTCTCGCACGCGGTGCATGACCTGGAGGCTGTGTATAGGAACGCTAAGGCGCTGGGCTGTGAGGTAAGTGACACTAGTACTTGTTAAAAGGCCTACACTGTCCTCCCATACCTATTAACACTCAAATTCGGATTCAGATTCATTTATTGTAAAACATAGGTACATTATAAGTTCTTATTAGGTAATACGTTGAGGGCGCTATGTTTTGCCTCTAGGGCGAACAAAAGTAGTGATGCATGCAATATAATTAATATAAGAAATTAATGTAGACATATGAACCACAAATATTTTTCAATGACACTAAACAATTAAAATTAAAAATGTCCGCAGTTATTGTATTAAAATGAAAATTGTCACTGTTACTGTTATTTGAAAATATTGTAAAACCCAATTATTTTTAAAATACCATAGGAAATGACCAATTGGAACCGTGCACCTTGCTTCTGAGGTTTCATAAATGCCCATGTAGGTATACGGGAATCTTTTTTTCTCTCTCTATTTATGGGAATGGTTCATACTAATGATATCAGTCGGATTCAATGACTATATATCCTCTTGACTGCTCATACGGGCGACTCAGGCTCACGACACATAAATGAAAATGCACTGATATTAGATGACAATATGACTGGCCATTTTAGTTTTGACCAGTTATTGGATCTCTGCACACGCGGTTATTTTGACACATTATTTTGACACATTAAAAAAAAGTCTGCATAATTATAAACAATTATGAGTTCCTGTTCTATTAAATGGTGTGGGAAATCGTCTAGAACATCCAGCTATAAAAAAGATGGCATAACTTTTCATCGGTAAGTAAAATATATTTATTTTAAAATATTATTATGAATAATTGCAGGGCTCAAGCTGAACTGGTTCTTTACGTAAAAAAGCACAAAAATGTACAGTGGGCAGCACATCAAGCTACACCACTTTGACCTTGAGCGCGTTTGAGTAACAACAGCGAGAATCGTGCGAAAGAGATAAATAGCTTTTTGTTAATACTACTTAAACCGTTCCGTGATGCATCGCTCAAGGTCGGCGTGCGTGAGCGTGTGTGCGTTATGCGTCTTAGTGTAGAATAAGTAAAAAGAAGTAATCAGTGTGAAAGAAATTGTTTGCGTCCCTATGGTCGCGCATATTGGGATGCGAACGCAATGCAGAGCGCCAAATTCAAAATCTAAATTGCGACGCTATTATCTATACTAATATTATAAAGAGGTAAGATTTTACTGTTTATTTGTTTGAATTGAATAGGCTCCGAAACTATTAGACCGATTTAAAAATTCTTTCACCAGTAGAAAGCTACATGATTCCTGAGTAGCATAGGCTATGTAAAATCACGCTACGACCAATAGGAGCCGAGCAGCGGGTGAAACCGCGCAGGAGCAGCTAGTAGTCAAATAAAATGAATGATGAAACAGATAACGATAAATGGGCATTCTGCGTTAAAATAACCTTGAATGAGTAAGTAGCCTAAGTAGGTAGGTATTATACAATTCTTTTCTAATTTCTCACTTCTTGAAAATACCTATAGGCTTCCTATAGATTGGACTATCCAACACAAAAAGATTTTTTAAATTCGGACCAGTAGATCCAGAGATTAGCGCGTTCAAACAAACAAACTCTTCAGCTTTATATTATTATTATATATTATATTATATAGTATAGATTTTTTATTGACGTATTAAGGGTTCAATTCGTTTTTTTTATCAGTGAAATAATTTTGTATTGTAGATATTCCATCTCTACAAATGATCGTAATTCGTAAATTACAAATAGGTATTTTCAGTACTTACGTAATTTTGCAATCTCAGCTCGCTATTGTCGGCTCGGTGGTCGTTGAAAGTAAACTTCCTCAAAATGGAAGCGCCAACCATGCCCGCGAAATTTGATTTCTTTTACGTTTTTTGCATTTAAGTCAGTCTCAGATTACATGCTGATGATTGATTCATCTTTAGGCCCGGTTGCTCGAAAAGTTAACGTTCGTTAAGTTATGGTTAAAGTAAAATTTTGTGATGAAATCCCATAAGGAAGTTAATGGTTCAAAGTTACGACTGGTTTTTTTTTGGATTTCTAAATTGGTGTGTAGCTGCGCTTAAAATGTGATGTGTCAGGACTCAGGAGACCATGCATAGAACTAGAGATTGTGTGCTTGCAATGGTGTTTTTACTTGTCTGTGTGTGTGTTGTGTCATTTACCAAGTTTACGCGGTTGCGTCAGGCGTTTAGTAGATTGCCAGATTAAGTTTGCAATAAAAATGCGGAAATAAATAATAATCCTTTTATTTTTTAAATATTAATAATAATACGAATGAAAACTTAAAATTAAACACTAAAATATGACCTAAGTATTTAAAAATATAAACAATGCTTACCTATAATAACCTATTTAATATTTATAAAAACTTTTTTTGCAAAAAATAACCTACTTCAAAAACAAACCACAAAAACCCATAAAATAACCTAATTACTGAAGTCGGTGACTTATTTTGGAATTTTTGATAGGTTGTTGCCACCGACACCGTTGTTATTTTTGTTGTTGTTGTAATTGAGTTATTTTGTGGTTTTTTTTTTAAGTCAGTTATTTTTTGCAATTTTTTATTTTTTATTTTATCACAATTTTGGTTGTAGATATTCATAGTATCACATGACCAAACGCCCTTTCAAACATAAAAAGAATTTACAAAATTACTCGATGCCTATTCGAGTAACTCCGTACTGTTAGGCTGCCTGTCCACTGGAGCGGAGCGGAAAGGAGAGGAGCGGAGATGTGCCATTATTAACCAATCAAATCTAAACTTAGGGGCGGAGTCAAGATTCTATTGGTTAATATTGGCACATCTCCGCTCCGCTCCTCTCCGCTTCAGTGGACAGGCAGCCTTAAGCTTCCATCATCAGCTCAGTTACATAAATTGAGAACCTCCTCCTTTTTTGAAGTCGGTGAAAAACTAAACTAGTACGCTTAATTTATAAGACTATATACTATACAGGATGTCCTTAGATAAAGTGCACAAACGAAAATTGGTAAAACTAGACCATTATTCACAGATAAAAAAAAATGGAAAATAAATAAATAAAAAAAACCCTTAAATAACAGTCATCGAGAGAAAAACACGTTTTATCGAAGAAATGTTGAAATTTTTGTCTGATTTTTTCGATTAATTTAGATTTTTACAGAATTTTTTTAAAGTTCCGAATATTTTTTTTGATTAAATTTTCTAAAACCCCATCTCATTTACTCTTTAACAAAAAAAAAAAATGACTTTCTATCTTTATCACAAGTTTTATTAAATATGTAATTCAACATTTGGTTTTTTTTTCCAATTTTTTATCGATGACTAATGGTCCAGCTGTACCCATTTTCGTTTGTGCACTTTATCTAGGGGCACACTGTATAAAAAAGATGTATACAATAAAAAACCAGTTAACGTTTCATTAGCAAGGTAATTATACAGTTGCAAAGTAAGCTTTTACCTAGATTACTATAACTTGACTGGGTAAGCGAATGTTGTATTAGTAAACACACGCATTTCGTAGAAGGTTCGCACAAACTTATGACATATCGCGACACGCGATATCCTATCAGTTTTGCCGTGCCTTGATACGTCAGGCTCACAAATGCATCAGCGCCGAAATGTGAACGCTAAAAATGACGAAATAAGACCTTAAACTATTTGTGCTTACAAAAATCCCTGCGTGCTACGTAACTCAAGGTTCTGAGCACGTAGGAGAGAAAAGATTTCCGACCCAAACTTAAATTCATGAAAACATGTTTGAAATTTCAATTTACAGGTTTAAAATATTATGACATCATCGATGTCACGGGTCAAAGTAACCTTTGTTCATTCCCAGGCTTTAAGCTCTCTTCATATCAAATTTTATCCATATTGTGAATGTTACGCTTTCAAACCGCTGGGCTCAATTTTCATATGGAGAAATAAAAGCATGAGAATTGGGAAATGACTTAAAGCTCTTACACACGAGTGGCATGTTGCCCACGGCACAGATAACTGCAGCCGTCGACATGCGTCGTCGGCAACCTGCCGCTCATGTGTAAGAGCTCTTAGGCGAACTTTGATCGAGATACCGCGCAGATTGAAGCATTTTTTTTCATAAATTTCTTTACAATGATACAACGTCAACGAAAGATATAATGGGCAACTTTTCCAAATCGAGCAATGGGAGAATTGGTGGTTAGAAATATACTCAAATCTGTCAAAACTGATTTAAGTTGTATCTTCAGTTAAATACATATTTAACCGAAAGATAAAGTCTTTAATTAATTTTATAAATACCTGAAATAAAGGCTACTATTACTATTAAATATAAATATAAAAGTATGTAAAGGTGGCATTCGGATCGACGCAACCGCAACCGCGACTTGGGTCCCGCGAACCGTCAAATGAAATCGCGGTGTCGGCGCGACTGCGTCACGTGACACGTGACATTTTGACGGGTCGCGCGAGCCAGGTCGCGGTCGCATGTCGCTGTCGCGTCGATCTGAATGCCACCTTAAGAATAGATGGTTGTTCCTAACAGCTGATACTTAATATTTGTGAAACTTGGCGTGTAAAACATGCCCTGGATGAACAGATTTAATAGGAAAGGTGCCTATGGGAACTCAGATGTCTGGAGTGCATTATTTACTTGTGCCATTGAACTGGGTCTAAATAAATAAACGTTACTAAGCACTTACTTCGGCTTAGCCATGTCCTATCTCTATCTAGCATTAGAGTTGCCTGATGCGCGACAGTGACAGGAACAATAGTAAGCCAGAGTAAGTGCTTAGTTGTTTTTATTCATCTCGGACCATATATTTTGTCAGTTGACTTCGCTCAGGTGTTATTAGCGTAATAAGTTTCAGCCATGGCCTAAAAGAACTCAAACTCTACCTCAGAAATCAGCAACAAGATCGGCCTATTGGTTGTTAAAAAATGACTACATGGGAGCATAGCAGAGCGAGTTTGCGTATTTACAAAAATTATACATAAATATTATATTATTAATATATTTAACGTTTATTAAAAAGTGTAAGTAAGTTTTTAACATTTAATATCCACCATAATATTATAAAATAACAAAAGTTATGTTTTAAAAGAGTAACTGAAAATTAAAAATAATAGGATTCATATATACACCGTGTTATTTTAGTCGTCTTACAAAAGCCGCCCACTTCATGTATCCAATCACTACTACACATCCATTAAAATAAAAACGTTTTCCATAAAAAAAAAAACAATCGACTACCAAAATTAAAGACTTTGTAGTGTCTTTTTGGAAGTCGGTTGTTTTTTTTTTTGTATGGAAAACGTTTTTATTTTAATGGATGTGTAGTAATGATTGGATACATGAAGTGGGCGGCTTTTGTAAGACGACTAAAATAACACGGTGTATAATAAGTATTTTATATATAAAATAATAAACATACATATATACTTTAATATTTGGTCGGACCACCTTGCGCATCAAGAACAGCATCTAGTCGGTCCTTCATGCCGACCACCATGTTCCAGCATGTGTCCCTGCCTCTGAAATGCTCCCATGTAGCATGAGCTTCTCGCCGCAAGTTTTCATTGTTGCGGATTTCTGAAGCATCCTAATCGAGAGCCATGAGACACCATAGGTTCTCGATCGGGTTTAAGTCTGGGCTCTTTGCAGGCCATGGCAAACAGACAACATCGTCCCGTGTTGCGAGCCACTCCTGCACCACGTTGCAGGTGTGGACACGGCAGTTGTCCTGGCACAAATAAATAATGCCCTCTGGATAGTGCAGGCGCACGGTAGGGATCATTACGTCTCGTAATATATCGACGTATTGTTCCCCATTCATGCGCCCGCTAACCTCGACCAGTTCACCTGGCCCCATGGAGCTCATCCATCCCCAAAAATTTAGGGAAATTCTCCCACTGGCTCGATTGGGCAAAGTATTTACCTCAACATACCTTTCGTTGCGGTTGCGCCATAATATTTTTTTCCCGTCTTTGTCGGATCGGAAACTTTTTTCGTCTACAAATATAACAATATTGTTCACCCAGTCAAAATTATAGTATTCGAGGCAAAAACTTACTCTCGCCTCCTTGTGGTGCAGGCACATTAAAATTTTTCTTGCAGGACGGCAACATTTTTTCCCCGCTTCTTTTAGCCGTCTCCGCACGGTATCCGTCGAAATCTAAAACAAAAAAAAAGTCGGTTATATATTTTCATGCCGTTTTTTTAAATAATGATACATATAATATATAAGTATACATATATGTATATATATATATATACATATACTATACACACATATATATACTATATACACTCTATATATACTATATATATATATACACACAGGGTGTTTGGGAGATGGGTGCAAAGCTTGAAGGGGGTGATACCTTAGCCCATATAGAACATAATAAGCTAATAGCCTTCAAGCTTTGCACCCATCTCCCAATTTATACCCTGTATATATATATATATACTTATGACAAGATAAATAAGACGAGGTAAATAAGTGGTATGGTGTATCAAGTTTGAGAAGTTTTAACTTTTAAATAGCAAACAATGTTGTAGCATAAAAGAAATAGTAATATTGAACTTGGCTCTCACTTTAAATTGCGATAGGTATAGAACTACAGAAAAAGAAATTGCGTACTGGTTAAAAAAATACTTGTATGGATCTACGAATGGATACAGAGAATACCTAGATGCTTTTTTATGAGTAAAGTGAATGATAATAAACAAGGCATGGACTCACACTATAGGTAGAGGATGTCGCTCTCGTGCTGAGAAATGGATCAGCAGAATGAGCAGCTACTATGGCCGCGTCTTCCGCCGTGGTAGTTGCTCTCGTGTAGAGCTGACGATGGTGAGCTTCCAGGGTGCCACTCTCTTCCCATCGTCGCAACCAAAAATAAACAGTCCTTTTCTGAAACGAAATTAAAAATATAAAATGTTAAACTGTATCAATGACGCGAAACAGATTGTCTTTAATAGATTTTCAACTTTATGTTCTAGACTATTAAGTTGAAAATCTACTAAAGAAAAACTGTAATTCGTCGCTGTGGCAGCGCTGTGCTCAAGGCTGTGCTTTTTAAGCGACTATGTTTTTTTTAGAGAATAGCACTGCATTCGGCAGTATGTATACCTAAATAAGATCATTTTATGAATGGTAACATCACAACTTTTCAGGGGGGGTTTGAACCCCCAAGCCCTGGCTACGCCCATGGATCTCAAAATTAAAAAAAGTTCAACGCTAACGTTGTTGTTGTTTTAAATGTTTTAACAGACACATTCGACTAAAAATTCTGTAAGAAAATACTTCTTGTAATAAAGATACACTAATTCTTTTCTAAATAGGTAAATAAATATTTACCAAAATCTTGTTAAAATGTTTCATGAATTAATGGAATCTAAGGAAACCAATACTGCATCAAATTCTGTTATGTTAGGTAGAGCACTGTTAAATTTTCAATTTAAAGTTATTTATAATATAGGTAGCACTTGGAATACTTGGAGCAGAGCAAGCGTTGAAATATTTAATATTGGAAACACAATACTTATAAGAAAGAACAACAAGAAATATAATAACCCTTTGTTCAATATTATCTTCATAATATCATAATAAAATTACTTACCGTTATGCCAGTTTGTCTGCAAATGTCTATTACTCTGCAACCACTCTGTCGCAGCGCAATAATCCTTTCCCTTTCGATTTGGGATAACTGAGGCGCCATTTTTAACAAATTCACTCACTTTATTGGTTTGAGATTCCGCACTAAAAAACAAAATACGCACGTATTCACGGCAACGCTTTGTTTTTGTGACTAACTTCCTTCCGACACTTTCCGAGCGGCTTTTCGTTCGTTTTGTTCGCTTCGGTGAAATTCGGTAATATTCGGGAATACCGGAACCGGCGCAAAGGCAGGGAAGTGGGGTTTATTCATAATGACGTTTGTGTCAATTGGTTTTCACTGTTAGAGCGCGTAACCATTGGCCATTTATAAGAACGATGAAAATTCCACCAATCACGACAAGGATACTTTCTTTCTAACGCTCTATACTGTATGGTAGCTATAGTTATGTATAGAGTGTAACTTGATGTGCTGCCCACTGTACACTGCGTTGATGTCTTTTTGAAAAGTCCCTTTCTCTCACTAGGGTATTTCAATATATCTGTCCCTTTTTATCTCTACTAATGCTGTAGTGTTGTGACAACTTCAAAACAAAGTCTTTATAATATTGTCGATAAAAGTTACGATGTTTCCTACTGGTAAAAAAGTAACATTACTTAATGTTTACATCTTAGATTTCCAAATATTCCGGAACTGAAAGAAAAGTGGATTAATGCAGTCCACAGGGAAAATTGGTTTCCAAAAAAAATTAGCGTTGTTTGTTCAAGGCATTTCACTGCAGATTGCTTTGAAACTTTAAAGAACCGACGCCGCTTATTTAGTACAGCAACACCGACCCTGTTTTTGCCTGTTTTGGTATGTTTTATTATATAGATCATTATTTCAGTTTAATGTTTAAAGGGTTTACGACGTACGGCATTTCATTCAAATTTTCAAGCCCTTGTTTTTCGAAATGACTGAATCAATTTTAATGAAACTTCATACGCTTATGCAGGATACAAAGGTCTAAAAACTTAGTTAAGAACATTTTCGAAAAATTGTGTTACAGCCAAATTAGACCGATTTTAAATTTTCCATAGAAACAGAGATATCCAGGTATCTGTTTTTAAATAAGACATTTAAAAAATGTTCTTAACTAAGTTTTTAGACCTTTGTATCTTGCATATGCGTATGAAGTTTCATTAAAATCGGTTCAGTCATTTCGAAAAACAAGGGCTTGAAAGTTTGTATGAAATGCCGTACGATGTAAACCCTCTTAAGGGGAATCGTCCAACCTAACCGCGAAATTAAAATATTCATTGGATTTTTGCAAATTTCAGCTCTATTCGTCACCTTATTTTGTCAATAACGCTATTCACTACAATAACGGCGGGCGATGTTTTTACTTAACCGTTATTGTCACGCAAGCGACATACTATGTCAAGTAGAGATGAAATTTGTAAAACTATAATGAAAAATTGAATTTTGCGGCTAGGTCAAACAAATTTATTTAATAAGCCAATTTATTTAATATTTTATGCATTATTAAAAACTCAGGAAGGAGAAATTGAATGCCTTAGGCATTTTATGCTAGTTTATCTTAAAGGGGTGACAGACAGGCGAGCAGGTCTGTGGTCTTATGGCTCGGCGACCTTACTCGCTCGTGTGTCACCCAAAGTACGCGCACTTTAAAACCGCCGACTAAGCTCGCCGGCGATCCAACAGTTTGAAATTTTGCTCGTAGCCCGCCTTAATTCGTAGTTTCGTACGTCTGTCATTGCCGCGAGTCGCGAGTCAGCATTTTGTTTTGATATTTGTGTAATTTTTGTTTAGTTTGGTTCAGAAAAGTCGAAAACATCGCGATAGAGTGTGAGAAGTCTTCACGTGTGTCACCGACGGCGAGCCGCGCAAGTTGTCGAGCTTAAAAACCGCGATCTTTAAGTACGCATGTCTATCACCCGTTTTAAGGTGATGCAGAGATAACAAACCAATTAATTTCTGTAGGTACTTTAATGAGTTTTACATTCCTTATGACTATCAGTTAGGAAATCTCGACTCCAGCTAGCTTGTCAAATAATGACCTGTAAAAGTGATTCGATCCGCTAGATGGCGTTGTGTCTAGCTTAACGTAAAGTCGAACTCTCTGTTAAAAAATATATTTTAAAAATACTTTCAGTGTGTATAAGTGAATAAAAATAAATGTACCGATAAAACATAAAGTAATAACTAATTGACAGTGTTATCCACGAGTTTTATGCATAAACTGTGAAGTATCAACTAAAAACCCTAAATTCATAAACTATCCCACAACACAATAACACTAGTGATATTTCGCGATTAACCATAGATATACAACCCATAATACATTCTGTGATCCAAATAAATCATAATAAGTGCCAAAAAAATCAAGAACAATAATAACAAAGTGCAAAAGTGATTCATACAGTGATTTTAAATTTCAACCGTCACAACTAAAAAACAAAAAGCGACTTTGAACTTTGTCACAAGCAGGCAACAATTTCAATCAGTAATTAAATCTGTAGTTGGCGCAGTGGTTAAGGCATGCATCTACTTTTGCCGAATAACTAGCGTCACACGAGTGGTCGCGGGTTCAAATCTCAGTACCAACCTCCACCACTTTTCGTAAATTGAAGAATTTACATAGTATATTTGTGATCAAGTATTTGTAAGAATAAACGAAATGAGTTTCTTTGAATATGTTACTCTTCGCAGAACGCGTACTCGATCAATGACAGATGATACCAAAAACGATGATAGTTCACACAACTCGACCATAGATGGCACTAGTAACAGTCTGCCAAATATTTCGGACGACGAAACTGATGAAGTTCGGGACTTGAGACAACAAATACAGAAGCTAAAGTTGGAGCTAACATCGGCACATGAGGAAATAAATAATCTCTCCATTGAAAACATGGAACTTAAGCAAACTGTAACAGAAATTACGATTAAACATGATTTAATTGTACGAGCTACTAAGAAGTTATCAAATGACATGCTTACTCCAACAAAAAAGTTATCAACTCCATATAAGAATACCAATTCTAGTGCTAAAAAGTTTCATAAGCGAGATTCGAATATTACGCAAAAAACCGAACAAACTAAGATTACTACATCTGCATCAACCGCATCAGAAAATAAGCAAATAAAGATAGCAAAGCAAGTAAAAAACAAAATCTGTATTATAAGTAGTAGTTCAAGAAACAAAATCTTATCGATCGCAGAAGAAAATCTCCAGGACTTCCAATTATGTCATTATCTATATCCCAATTGTGGAATCAAGACCATGATTAATAATGTACAAAACAAATTAAGCGATTACACAACAAATGACTACTGCATTATACTAATTGGAGAAGAAGATTTCAAAAAAACTAACAATTTCTGTGATTTGGTAGTATGTATTCGGCAGTCATTATCAGAATTACTTTATACAAATGTTATAGTGTGTCTACCAACGTACAAATTCAGCCACTATTCTATGGTGTATAATTGGAGAATTGTAACATTTAGTAATATGTTGTATTTGGACATAAACACTCATAAATATGCTACACTACTTGACTCTAATCTGGACTTGTCGTACGATTATACCATGTTTTGTGAACACTATGGCACTCTTAATATTAATGGGATGAAAAACATTTTTAAAAATTTGAGAGAATTGTTAAGTGAGTATTTAAATGAAGAGATAGACATACACTCTACTGTAGGTGAAAAATGTACAGAGGGCAATTTTTTTCGTGTATAAGCATATTAATATTTTGCATCAGAATATCAATGGCCTTTTAAAAAAATCCGGCATATTTACTGTAGCATTAGACGAACTACTTCATTTAGGAAAAACAGTTGATGTGATATGTTTTTCTGAACATAACATGCTGATGTCTGATGTTGATTTGCTGTGTATTCCTAATTATACTCTTGCAACTTGTTTCACGAGGGAATCTAGACATGGTGGTACATGTATAATGATACGTAACGGAATAAAATATAAAGTTTTGGAGTCGATGGGCAAATATAGTGTCTCTAATATAATTGAGTGTTGTGCATTAGAACTTACTGACCACAACATCATCGTAGTTTGTATATATAGGAGCCCGCATAGCAGTGAAGTAAAAAGAAAACTTGAGATATTCTTTCGTAACCTAAATAACATTCTCAATTTATTATCTTTTAATTCTAAGAAACTAATTCTGTGTGGAGATTTCAACATTGATCTTCTGAAGAATACTTCATGTTTAGAACAATTCAAATATCTCCTCATGGGTTACAACCTTAAGTTCGAAATAAAAATTCCAACTCGATTAAGCAGCGGGACCTGCATAGACAATATTATTCACAATGTGCGAGGGTCTAAGGGTGAAGTCTTGGAACTAGCAGTATCTGATCATACAGCGCAACTTTTAAGATGCCCAGTTAGACAAACTTGCATGTTAGATTACTGGTTCTCCACCAGACGGGAATACTCAGAAGAAAATATAAAAAAATTCAAGGATTGCATCAATAATATCACTTTTGCTGATGTGTATGAGGAAACTGATCCCACTAAAGCATTTAAATTGTTCTATGACTTGTTTAAACTATTGTATGATTTATGCTTTCCAAATATTAAAATACGTATATCAACTAAAGCAAAACCAAAGTGGATTAGCCGTGGCATCAAGGTATGCAGTAAAAGAAAAAGAAAATTGTTGTGGAAATACAGGTTAATGCCCAATGAGCAAAATAAAGCAAACCTTAAACAGCTCTCAAACCGGTTAAAAAAAGTTATTAATCTCACGCAGAAAGCCCACAATAATCGCTTCATTAATTCAGCGAAAAATCTGTGCAAAGCTACATGGAAATTAATAAATAAAAATAAACATAACTTACCAAATGATACCATAATGAAAATTAAATCGAATGACAAAATATTGACAAATCCTGTTGCAATAGCACAAGCTTTTAACAATTTTTTTATAGACCAAGTGAAGCCAATTAATAATAAACATTTGAATAATAATATACCAATAAAAAGTACGAATACATCTATGTTTATGTCACCTACAATACCACAGGATATTCATTTAATTACTATGTCACTAAAGAATACGTCTAGCACTGGGTATGATGATATAAGTACAAAAATTTTGAAAAGTGTTTCGACAATGATTGCGCCTGTGTTAAGCCATCTGATTAATTTGTGCATAGTTCATGGTATTTTTCCGGAAGAATTAAAAGTTACAGTTATAAAACCGCTTTTCAAAAAAGACAACAAAGAGAACATGTCGTGTTACAGGCCTATAGCTCTGGTACCCATCTTTTCAAAAATATTTGAAAAAGCAATATATAATAGACTTAACGCATACTTTGAACAAAATAAGCTATTCGTTGATAATCAGAAAGGCTTTAGAAAGAACAAATCTATTGACATGGCCATTTACGATTTTTTACAAATAGTTAGCCGCAGAGTGGATAAGAGGCTACCAGCTCTAGCGCTTTACATGGATATGTCAAAAGCTTTTGACCGTGTTGACCATGACATACTTATGCATAAACTTAATGCATACGGAATAAGAGGAAACATATATAATTTAATCGAATCCTATCTTCGTAATAGGCAGCAAATAACAATAATCAATAGAATATGTAAAAATAATGAAATTACGTATAAATCTAGCCAGAGGGCTGTATCATATGGAGTTCCGCAGGGCAGTGTACTTGGGCCTCCCCTATTTATTATTTATATCAATGACTTTCCAACAGCATCAACTTACCCAATGACAATGTTTGCAGACGATAGCACTTTACTTTTTAATTGTGACGAATTAAGCACATTAGAGACAGAAATTAATTCTAACATAAAATCGGTCGTAGATTGGCTGCAAAACAATAATTTAATAATAAACTTAGACAAGACAGTAATCATGAATTTCCAACAAAGACCAAATCATAACTTAGTATTAAACATTAAATATAATGACAAAATTATAAATGAGACCAAAGTGACAAAATTTCTTGGATTAAATATAGAAAACACGTTAAAATGGCATACACAGATCGATAAAGTATGTAGTAAACTTAATCAATATTCCTATGCCCTGCATATGTTAAGCAAAACGGCAAATAGAACAACAGTCTTAACAGCATATCATGGTCTAGTTGCCTCAACGTTGAGATATGGCATTATATTTTGGGGTAATGCCACAGGCAAGGATATGGTATTTAAGTGCCAAAAAAGATGTATAAGAGCTATTTGTAATCTGCGAACCACCGACAGTTGCAAGCCTTATTTTAAAAATATGAAAATCCTTACTATGCCCTCCTTATACATATACGAAACAGCTATGTTTGTTAAAAATAATATGTATAGATTTTCTCGAGTTTCAAGTCAGCGTCGATGTAACCAGTTAAATTTAGTTGGATCCAGAACCGCATTATTTAAGAAAAGCATCTTTGTAATGGCTCCAAAAATTTATAATAAATTACCAAAATGCATAAGAAGTGTAAAAAATGTCGGCCTATTTAAAAGCAAATTATTCTTATTTCTAGTAGAGAAGACCTATTACTCCATAGATGATTTTTTAAATGATAAATTATGATACTGATATTTTTTATTTCTTTATTAATTTTTGAATATTAACGACTGTTGACATTTTTATTTTATTTTATTTTATTTTTTGACATTATTGACATTTTCATTTTATTATTCTTTTGCCATTATTGAAATTATTAAATTATGTTATCATGTGACATAAACTTCTACTTGAAATCATTTGTATAATCTTATTAAATTCTTCGGATTATTATTATTGCATGTTTCCGAATCAATTTAAGTACTTATTAAAATTACCTATTTAAGGAATTATTTGTATACCAACTGCGTTGGTAGAACACAGAGATCACGCTAAAATGTATATTTTAAGACCTTTTATGTACCTATGTTCACAAATAAAGTTTGATTTGATTTGATTTGATTTGATTCCTAATTGCACAATAAATTAATTGAATTTGACATTACACATTATGAGAATTCATTGTTCTATCCGACAGGGATTAATATTGCTATTATTTTTATAAGACATACTTTCAGACCATTAAATAAGCTTCATTCAATTTTAGCATTGATTTAATTGAATAAAGTTAAATTTGAAGTGTAACGTCAGTGTTTTATTTGCACCCAGTTAAGGGGGCGCATCCTAAAAGTTGGCAACGTCGTAAATAGCTGTCAAATAGTTACCTGTTTTGATTAATTTGGAAATAATACTGTATGGAAATAAGAAATGTGGCTAACTAACTTACTAGAATATTAATGATGAATTGCAATTGAACTGCAACTTTGAATTTGATAGGTGTAAAAAAGGCATTTGGAAAATTTCCAAATACTTTTTTTAATAATAATTCGGTGTTACGATATTAATTGTTGCATTTCATAATCAATATTCTAGTTCGCTAGTTAGCCACATTTTTTATTTCCATACAGAAATATTATCAAATTAATCAAAACACCGAAATATTTGACATCTATTTGCGACGTTGCCAACTTTCAGAATAAACCCTCTTAAGGCTACCTGTCCACTGGAGCGGAGAGGAGAAAAGAGGAGCGGAGATGTGCCAATATTAACCATTAGAATATTGACTCCGCCCCTGAGTTTAGATTTGATTGGTTAATAATGGCACATCTCCGCTCCTCTCCTCTCCTCTCCGCTCCAGTGGACAGGCAACCTTACACCCTATCAATTAAATTTAAAAAAAATATAGAATTAATAGACGTCGATTTTATCGATATCGATATTATTGTGCAAAACTGACTTGCGGGTCACTATTTTTAAAACATACGTCCTGTCATTGTTGCACCGGCCAATCACAACCGCTGTATTTTCTTCGTCCCCCGGCCCGCAGTGGTGAGTCGTATGCCTAGACGAAATCGGTCTATCAGCTCTCAAGTGGTTTAATTCTCATTGGTCGGATTGATTTAGATTGAAATCCATCACGCTACTTAGGAAAAGGCTAAACTTTCTTCTTATTCCGCTTATACTGTAGCAGCCTGGAGTCTGGATTTGTGCCTGGTTGATGAAAATAGGCTCGCACCATTACATGGGATTTAAACATAACTGGTGAAATGTGCATGTACTAAACATACAGCTTAGCCTAAGGCCGCGCACACTTTACAAGTTCGGATTGTTTTCGGACTTCAGAACTTTACCTACGAATACGTACGACTAAATCGCACCTAGTCTACGCGCTCCCTTTGTACTTGGAAGGTCGGGATCGTTCGTGCGTGTTCGTACGTGTACGCACGAGTGAAATTCCTACGAAAACGCATCCAAAGTGCGCACGGCCTTACCCTTTGGAGAAAACAGAGGTGCGATAATAATTTATCTTATGTATTGTTTCAGTGCACAATGTCGGTAGCCCCTTTCCTGGCATACAACGCGACCCAACACTGCGGCATATTCTGGCAAATGTCCGTAGTAAGGAACACGGACCATAAACTCACTGCCAAACACCGGGCAGGTGACCTAATAGCGGCTGGTGGAAGGTAAGAACACACACAACATATTCTGCAAAATAAACACAACTAAGTATACTTAAATCAACAAGTTAATTTTCCACAGATATGATGCTTTAGTATCGGAATTCTGGAAGGTAGCACGAACGGAAAAGGATCACGACTGTTCCGAACTGAAGTCGAGTTCCGTCGGATTCTCCATGTCACTGGAGAGAATGGCCGCCATTTTGAAGAAAATAGAGAGCGATGTACCTTCTACATCACTACCAAATGTTGAGGTATGTATTTAGTGTATAGCCTGTTGCACACGTATCTGGGGGCCTACTCCCTAAGCGAACTTACGATATGCCTGTAAGTGAGACGGAGAACGAAGCGCTCGTAACGACGGCCGTCAGTAACGATTCCGTCACCGTAACATCTAGGCGTTCGGTCGTGGCCTAGTGCTCTACGTCTCAGTTTTTATTTGCTAAGCATCGGCACATATTTACAAGTTGGGTTTGGTTTTGATGGTGGTGACTCTGTGTCGCCAAGTGAATTATAGTCAAGCGTGGCAAAGGTGCGACATTGTTTAGCCTCGTGTAGGCTAATTTGGTGAGATCTTTCCATATATTTCAGTGATTTGCTCCTCTCTGCAACACGCGTAGTTCCGTTATTTTAAGTCACTGGTTTATTTTGTCCCTACAGGTTAAATTGGTTTTATGTGCTAAATAATGTGCCCAACTTTAAGATATTATAATGCGTGTTTGACAATTATTATAATTTTGCGGGCACGCATATGTAACCACTTTGGAACAAAATCCCGTGCATACAATGATTAAACAGCTGGTCTTTCTTTCTTCTTTTCGTGAGGTGAGGCTTCAAGACTCTGTTAGTCACCAGGTTAGTCACTAACCTGGTGACAGAGTCTTGAAGCCGCTCATGGGTCTCTGACATGGCTTAACATGTCGTCGAGAAATATCTCTCAGGCATGTCGGTTTCCTCACGATGGACACATCACACGCACACGACTGCTTACCCCGTTTTGGCAGGAAAAAAAAAATTACGTTATTATAAAAATATCATGCTATCAGCCTTTATATCACGACTTTATATCACTACTCCATTTCATTTCCCAGCCTGGTCTCATCTGCGTGTGCGTGTGGGGCACGGCGGGCAGCGGGCGCGACGGGCAGGCGGCCGCGCGCCGCGCCCAGCTGGCGCGCGACCTGTGGGGCGCCGGGCTCGCGGCCGCCGCCTGGCCCACCTCCACTAACGACGCGCACGAGCTGGCGCGCGCCGGGGCCGTGCTGCTGCAGGAGGATGCTACTGTACGGGTGGCGAGCTGGGATGGCGTCAGGTACTAACACACAGTAGTACCCACAGGTCGCGCCCAGCTGGCGCGCGACCTGTGGGGCGCCGGGCTCGCGGCCGCCGCCTGGCCCACCTCCACTAACGACGCGCACGAGCTGGCGCGCGCCGGGGCCGTGCTGCTGCAGGAGGATGCTACTGTACGGGTGGCGAGCTGGGATGGCGTCAGGTACTAACACACAGTAGTACCCACAGGTCGCGCCCAGCTGGCGCGCGACCTGTGGGGCGCCGGGCTCGCGGCCGCCGCCTGGCCCACCTCCACTAACGACGCGCACGAGCTGGCGCGCGCCGGGGCCGTGCTGCTGCAGGAGGATGCTACTGTACGGGTGGCGAGCTGGGATGGCGTCAGGTACTAACACACAGTAGTACCCACAGGTCGCGCCCAGCTGGCGCGCGACCTGTGGGGCGCCGGGCTCGCGGCCGCCGCCTGGCCCACCTCCACTAACGACGCGCACGAGCTGGCGCGCGCCGGGGCCGTGCTGCTGCAGGAGGATGCTACTGTACGGGTGGCGAGCTGGGATGGCGTCAGGTACTAACACACAGTAGTACCCACAGGCCGCGCCCAGCTGGCGCGCGACCTGTGGGGCGCCGGGCTCGCGGCCGCCGCCTGGCCCACCTCCACTAACGACGCGCACGAGCTGGCGCGCGCCGGGGCCGTGCTGCTGCAGGAGGATGCTACTGTACGGGTGGCGAGCTGGGATGGCGTCAGGTACTAACACACAGTAGTACCCACAGGTCGCGCCCAGCTGGCGCGCGACCTGTGGGGCGCCGGGCTCGCGGCCGCCGCCTGGCCCACCTCCACTAACGACGCGCACGAGCTGGCGCGCGCCGGGGCCGTGCTGCTGCAGGAGGATGCTACTGTACGGGTGGCGAGCTGGGATGGCGTCAGGTACTAACACACAGTAGTACCCACAGGTCGCGCCCAGCTGGCGCGCGACCTGTGGGGCGCCGGGCTCGCGGCCGCCGCCTGGCCCACCTCCACTAACGACGCGCACGAGCTGGCGCGCGCCGGGGCCGTGCTGCTGCAGGAGGATGCTACTGTACGGGTGGCGAGCTGGGATGGCGTCAGGTACTAACACACAGTAGTACCCACAGGTCGCGCCCAGCTGGCGCGCGACCTGTGGGGCGCCGGGCTCGCGGCCGCCGCCTGGCCCACCTCCACTAACGACGCGCACGAGCTGGCGCGCGCCGGGGCCGTGCTGCTGCAGGAGGATGCTACTGTACGGGTGGCGAGCTGGGATGGCGTCAGGTACTAACACACAGTAGTACCCACAGGTCGCGCCCAGCTGGCGCGCGACCTGTGGGGCGCCGGGCTCGCGGCCGCCGCCTGGCCCACCTCCACTAACGACGCGCACGAGCTAGCGCGCGCCGGGGCCGTGCTGCTGCAGGAGGATGCTACTGTACGGGTGGCGAGCTGGGATGGCGTCAGGTACTAACACACAGTAGTACCCACAGGTCGCGCCCAGCTGGCGCGCGACCTGTGGGGCGCCGGGCTCGCGGCCGCCGCCTGGCCCACCTCCACTAACGACGCGCACGAGCTGGCGCGCGCCGGGGCCGTGCTGCTGCAGGAGGATGCTACTGTACGGGTGGCGAGCTGGGATGGCGTCAGGTACTAACACACAGTAGTACCCACAGGTCGCGCCCAGCTGGCGCGCGACCTGTGGGGCGCCGGGCTCGCGGCCGCCGCCTGGCCCACCTCCACTAACGACGCGCACGAGCTGGCGCGCGCCGGGGCCGTGCTGCTGCAGGAGGATGCTACTGTACGGGTGGCGAGCTGGGATGGCGTCAGGTACTAACACACAGTAGTACCCACAGGTCGCGCCCAGCTGGCGCGCGACCTGTGGGGCGCCGGGCTCGCGGCCGCCGCCTGGCCCACCTCCACTAACGACGCGCACGAGCTGGCGCGCGCCGGGGCCGTGCTGCTGCAGGAGGATGCTACTGTACGGGTGGCGAGCTGGGATGGCGTCAGGTACTAACACACAGTAGTACCCACAGGTCGCGCCCAGCTGGCGCGCGACCTGTGGGGCGCCGGGCTCGCGGCCGCCGCCTGGCCCACCTCCACTAACGACGCGCACGAGCTGGCGCGCGCCGGGGCCGTGCTGCTGCAGGAGGATGCTACTGTACGGGTGGCGAGCTGGGATGGCGTCAGGTACTAACACACAGTAGTACCCACAGGTCGCGCCCAGCTGGCGCGCGACCTGTGGGGCGCCGGGCTCGCGGCCGCCGCCTGGCCCACCTCCACTAACGACGCGCACGAGCTGGCGCGCGCCGGGGCCGTGCTGCTGCAGGAGGATGCTACTGTACGGGTGGCGAGCTGGGATGGCGTCAGGTACTAACACACAGTAGTACCTATATTATTGAGGTTGTCGGGCGGTATGACTCACTCTGCGGCCGGCGCTTTATTTGGGTTTGCGACAAGTCAATCGTCATCCTAAGGATGCCTCGTTGAGAGGTGTAACATGTGTTGATTTCTTACTGGATTTTTTATGACTCTTTAGGAATAGTTAAGCGAAATATATTATAATGAGTATTTATATAATGGGCATTCTAGAAAACTCTACCGCTTATGAACATAAACTGCGGTCGATTTTTTTCATACATGATCTTATTTTAATCACACGTATTTTGTCCTTTTAGGTTAAGGGAACACAAAGTACCATATATCGATGTTTTGGACTTTATTAAACAGAAACTCAACCCGGATACCGTTAGGAGCCCTGAAGGTAAGCTTAAAATCAGAATAGATTTTTTATCCTTTATCAGCAGAGCAGTGGTGGCCCAGTGGAAACGGCCGTCATTTACGAGTTAACAGACAGTAGTTTTGTTTGTGTGTAAATTATTATTAATAATCTCAAAACGGTGGCTGAAAACATCGTAAGGAAACCGGCACGTCTTAGAACCAAGAATTCAAAGACATGTGAAATCTACCAACTCGCACTCGGGATCTCAGAGAGTATACAGAGTGATACTTAATTAAAGAATGCAAAAAATGCAAAATATTTATTTTATTTTAAATCATACGTGAGAAGGAACTTTGTTCCTGACGCGGGTTGGACGGCACACTTTTTTTATCTCATAGAGGGTGATAAAAAGTGTGAGAGTGTTCACCTCGGGAGCAACACTAAAGTTCGAGTGACGTACTTTGAATCCAGAGCTGAGCGAAGGATTCAAAGAAACACTCTCGCCTCAATAATTTTTGTTTGCTCCCTAGGCATACAATCTTTTATTTAGGTATATAAAAAGGGGGAAGAAAGTAAAAGGCGTTAAAATTAATTGAAAATAAGGAAAAGAGGATATCTATTTATGTGCCGGTGTTTGTGTGAGTGGTGCCTGACTTGTTTAAACAAACATTTACTTCAATATAATAATAAATACTTAGTTACAAATTTAATTACTTAATTAATTTTTTTACTAGCAATTAATTAATTACTAGCAGGTACAAATCGTGGACTGAGCTGGTGTGAAGCTGAGAAGTCAAACTGCAGTCAAACGACATCTGTCACCTTCATCACTGCCAGTGAACGAATGAGTAAAAACTCCAAGAGGCATTGTGAGAACCAGGTCAGTGAAAATGGCAATCAGTGGACCTAATAGGAACGTGAAACTGAAAATACTCGTTTTGTCGAGCTCCTTCATAATATAGTACATTACTGTCGCGGACTGCAGCAGGGGCATCGATGGACGATCGTGAAAATGTGGGCCTAGGCGAAGCCGAGGCACACATACGCGATTCCATCAATGCGTGGTTGCGGCCAACGCTTTGTATTATGATTAATAAAGAAAATACCCTCACATCTCATGTACCGTTGTATGCCCATAAACACAATGTTTCACAATCATTTTTTTTACTCATGTTACTTAGATTGATGCACAGAATGCGGAGATAACGGCAATGTAATCGGTCTTTTTATAGCATGTATAATAATTATTTATCTGTTTTTATAAACAGACAGCATCCTGAAAACTGTAGCCGAGAGCTTCGGCTCGTCGATTGTACAGCAGTTTGTGCGGAGGTTGATTTTTACTAACACTAGACATTAAGTTATTTTTTCTATGATTACTAACACTATATGGATATTTGTGTCCGAAACAAAGCAATTCTATTCTATTCTATAAAATATTTACGTCGACTATTAAAATAAAACAGACATAAAATGTTTTTATTATAAGGCGAAGGCATTCTACATAAGACAATTTTTTTCTATCTTTTTCACAGATAAACATACAAATAACATCGATCCTAGTATCCTTAGGCCTGCAACCCGTACTGAGTCGCGTCCGGGTCAACGTCCTCGCGCTGTCGTGCGAAGCGTCCTGCGTGCGTATGTTAGCGGCGTCGATAGGCGCGCCGCTTGATGTCGATGAACTACCGCACGCGTTTACACCGGTTTGCGAAGCGTGAGTATTTACATAACATAACATCTCGCCTGTATTCCCCGAAAGGTTAGACAGAAGTGTCTATGGTGTACCCCCATATGTCGCCAGTTATGTTTCAGTCCCATGTAATAGAGTGCGAGCCTATTGCCACGAAATGGACTGCTACTGGAAGGTGCTTAACTGCTATAGTGTGTTCAGGACTTGTAATACATACATAAACTCACTTCTTCCATGGGGGTAGGCAGAAACTACAGAACGCCACTTGCTACGATCCTTGCATACTCCTTGTCCCTCGATTACGTTCATACATCTGGTCATACACGCTCGCCGGTTGCGAGTACTACGCACCTGACCTTTTTGAAGAACAACAACAAAAAGGTCAGTGTATGTCCTCATATGGCGTCCCCTCCCGTCATTTGCAGTCACATCTGCCTTGTAAATACATTTTGTTAGTCGTTTTTCCTTCATCCTCTCAACATGTATATATTTTGTGTGTAACTTGTATTTATATTTTAAATGAAAGTCGCTTTTCGCGTCTCTCCGTGTCATCGCGTTGTTCTTTCAAACTGCGCAACAGATTTTGATGTGGTTTTTACCATGATTTAGAGAATTTATTCCGAAAGGTTTATGTGTATAATACACTAGCTCCCGCCAGCGGCTTCGCCCGTGTGATATCTTTATAAATTATATGTTACACATTGATAATATAGTATTCTATTGGTGAAAGAATTTTAAGAAAACTGTCCAGTCGTTTTTGAGTCTATTCATTACAAACAAAAATTAAAATCTTTTCTCTTTATAATATTAGTGTAGATAAATATCACAAATATCGATGTCCTGCCAAGTCGTAAAAACCTTGCTAAGCAGGGCCGGGTCGCTAGTTAATGATAAAAAAATATTATTTTTCCGTTCAATGTATGTGTGCGGTGTCATTTGAAAGTGGAATATCCCATTTCATATAAGCTGTTATCATAACTGCCCTTTATAAATACATTTGTTAATTATACATAAGTATGCAATGTACCTACTTAGGCAGGCAGAGTTCAAGACACATGAGGATAAGATACCGTTGTATTAATAAATATGAATGCATCTCGTTCAAAGTTGCAAGGTTTAAGTTCAATGAATGCATTGATAACGACGCGTGTTTACAAATGCTTCTTCATGCCATCACTTGTGCGGGGTTGTGCGAAGAAGAAACTAATTGTCCAACGAATTTTAAATACGAGCTACATATCCTACGCTATGCTATAATGTAGGTATATATTATAGTGAATATGTATGTATGTGTGCTATAATGTATAACCTAATCCATACTTGTGTACCTATTTTATTTACAACTAGCTTCTGCCCGCGGCTTCGCCCGCGTGGATGTCGGAAATTATCCCACAGGAACGTGTAACATGTCCTAAATCAGCGGGGTAATTGCGTAGCACTTACAATAGCAATGGGTTTCATTTTGACAGTTAAACAATTAATTGCGTTATTTACGTTATTTCTCGAACATAATTATTAAGCAATAGCTTCTACTTGGCGCTCTGGCGCGTCATCCCCTGGCTGGCCCGCCCCTCCACCCTCGTTCTGTGCGCCGTCGACTCAATATCGCAGGTCATTCTTATCGTTCTAACTTTTAAACTATTTGTCCAAATTACTTAGTGTAAAAGACAAACTTTATCTACATTAAATACCAAAAGCGATGAAGGTATTTATTTTGATAAGAATTAACTAAATACTCTAAAATATGCAATGTAAAAAAAGTATTCAATTTAACTGTATTTATTGCTCACTATTTTGGTTATAAAGGCTTCCACATAAAAGGTAGATATATGCTGTCGCGGACTTTTATTTAGAACTCTTTAAGACAAACAATCCCACAATACATTTTCTTCATGTAACTCTAACGGTTTAGGCAGCGCACGCAGCATACGGTGGAGGTCTACCCGGCTTGGGTGGACCACCGCCGTGTCCTCGTGGAGGCGATCGGCGGCGGTGACCTCTCGCGTACGGCCCTGGTTCAGGCCATGGTGCGGAGCGAGAGGGCATGGCAAGCCGTCACCTCCTTCTGCAAAGCAGTAATGCTCACAAAGGAGAAGGCGGAGCGCGCGAGGGAGTAGCAAAGGCCGCGCCCTACCAGCCCTAGCCGCCGCCGCCGTAGGAGACGTCCCGGGCGTCGGGAATTGATAGCCGATTTCCGGCCACCGTAGGCGCGGGCCTGCGGACGGAGAGCAACGGGCAGCTCGCCGTCTGATAAGGACCAGGCCCGGGTCGACGGCGCATCGTGTTCCACGCGCGCCTCAAAGAGATATCAAGGATCGAAGGAACACGTGTGGGTTTTAGTCAGTAAGAGTCTGACACGCCCTTCCGCTCCGCCCAGAGCGGGAGAAGTCATTGGATGATTAACCGCCCAAAAAAAAAAAAGGCAGCGCACGCAAAGATAGATCTCAAGCCGCCCTCCCACGGTGCGCCATATCGCGGACGCACGCACACGACGCACCGTGGGAAACCTAGCGTGCGCGGTGCGTCCTCGTGCGGGCTGGTGCGCGTCCGCGATATGGCGCACCGTGGGAGGGCGGCTTCAGAGGGCAGGAATTTTTCCGACTTACTTGATACTTATCGTTATATTATGGCCAAATCACATAAAATCTTTATAAATTGTAGCCTATGTGTTATTCTAATGTATAAGCTACATTATTGTAAAGTTTCATCAAAATCCGTTCAGTAGTTTTTGTGTGAAAGAGTAACAAACATCCATCCATCCATCCATCCATCCATCCTCACAAACTTTCGCATTTGTAATATTAGTAGGATTAATGTAGAGCAGTGTTTTTCAACCTTTTTCATGACTTGACCCCATTAGTATGAAAAAATTTTTTCGCGACCTCGACCATTCGAGAACGATTTGAACTCAGTCGAGATTCCCGCTGAGTCGAAGTTTCTACAGCACGAAACCTAGCCTGATGTTCCCGAGTTGCAGAGAGCCTTGCCTCACGACCTTCCTCAGATTCCTGTGATCGAACTAATCTCATCCTTTTAGCATTTCTGCTACATTGGGAGAGGTTGGATCTTCTTCGAGGCATTCTTACAATAAAATAGTACTTACTATTTAACACACAGTTATTTAGTAAACACGTACTATCGTAAACAATTAAATTATAAATACTTACAGATTATTATACAGTCTAAAATTGTCACAGTTTAAGTAATAAGTGTTAAGACGTGTAAACCAAACGTACTAACTTTATAAAACAAAAGAATTGCTAGAAAAATTAATTACTAACCTGAGCTAATAAACTTATACTTAATAAAGAAAATCAAGAAAAGAAATGCCTAACCTATACCAAATACTTATAATATTTATATACAAACCCTAAATAAAAATTAAGATAAGTATACCGAAAATCAAGGAAAGAAATTCCTAACCTATAACAAATGTTCGATGTGATTCTTTAAATTGACATAACTTTTTTATTTATGAACCGATTGACATGAAATAAACACTAAATGTTAAGTGAAGCTTACTACAATATATTAGTGAAAACCGCATCTAAATCGAATAAGCCGTTTCTGATATTAGCGTGCACAAACACACAGACAAACAGACAAACCGACAAACAGACAAACAGACAAACAGACAAAAAAAAATTTAATTACAATCTCGGGTTCAGCATCGATATAATAATAACCCCTGCTATTTTTTTTTCATATATTTCCATTGTACAGACACCACTTTTCTACAATTTTATTATATGTATAGATTCATTATGTTATCTTTTTATTATTTTTTGTTATTGTTATCTCTTTAATACGTCAATCAGTGCACCTGCCATCTTATCTCTTCACCACCCTTGGTTGACTGGTAGAGAATGCCTAGGGAATTAAGTCCGCCTCTGTGCCTTATTTTGTGCAAGAAGTTTAAATAAATAAATATGCTTCCTTAACACAACATCCGTGCAAGTGTTGGCGTGAAGAAGCTCTTGTGAAGGCGTCTACGTGCAAATAGATCTGATTTCCTTCTTCGCCTCGTTACAGATAAAAAAATTAAGTTGCAGTTGTTGTTGTAGGTAGGTTATATTTACAATTTAACGGCCCAAAAGCACAACCTCATACAAGTTTTGGTAAGAAAAAGGATTTGTAAACACGCGATAAGGACTATAATTCTATTTAAATACTTGCTTAATGAATATTACTAAGTAACAAGTATCCAGATAGTTAATTGACTCAGGCGTGACTTTGGAAATCCATTATAAAATACGTAATAATCGACGTATATTTAGTAACCTAATCCGCTTAACTGTCATAAAGAACCCTGTAAGAAATCTGCGTTCGGCGCTTGGCGTGGCAACACATCGTGGTCGGGTTCGCAACAAGTGAATCGTCATCGTTGAGAGGTGAAACACGTGTCGATTTTTTACAGGGTTCTTTATGACTCTCTTTAAGAACAGGTTAACGGATTAGGTTACTAAATATAGGTACGTCGTATATAACAAAAAACCTACGGCATAATGTGAGACAGACTAAACAAAGACTTCGTTCAAGAAAACTACAAACCCCAGTTTCGGCGAGTTTCAAAATTACTGCCTAATTGGGCTAGTGGTCGCAAGCTCTACTGCTGATCATGAGATTCTAGGTTCGATTCCCAGATCGGGCACAGTGTTACTGCGTTTTTCCATCAGGCATTTCTTAGTAGCAACAGTCCCAGCCCAGTAGCAGCCCAGATTCTGGATCTGTGCCTGCCTGATGGCAATTTCATGCTTCTGGATCGCTTAGTTTATACTGTGCATTGTAATTAATAAATTAAAGATTTTTATATTACTTTATTATTTTCAGATACCCAAAACGACGCAGCATACTCGAGGATGTTCTCCAAGAGCTCACAATTTTAGCTAAACAGAACCACCAATGTAGGGCGGCAGAGGAAACTCAACTCTACGCTCTATACTCCATACCCGATTCATTATGTCGATTAATTACGTGACCAATGGTACTTAGGATACTATAGTGTTCAGGAAAATATGGGATGAATGCCAAATGTTTTAATTATTATCTATACATAAATATAATACAATACCACCTATTTTTAGCCCACTGAAGAGAAAAGGCCTCCTCTCATAGAGAGAAGGCTTGAGCATTGAACACTACGCTTGCTCAAGACGGGTTGGCGATTTCTAACTTATATTAAAGCGCTGACAAGAGCTAAACCGCGGTCACTGTCAGACTGTATAAAAAAGAAAGAGAAGTTCGATGACACAACGCTTGTAATAGATTGCAAAATATGAAGTAATAGGGATGATGACTAAAATATATTTTTGAAGTGCAAACTTCTTTAGCGGCGTTGTGCACTTTTTTTGGGATGGGTAAAAAATGTTAAACTCGCGTCAGGCGTCAGGACACGTGACCTGATCGAAAATTCGCACACAGCTTTCGTTCTTGTACTGACAGCAAGCCACATAAATTACTGTCATTTTCGATAGATGGCGTTACTTAGTTTTCACTTCCATCGGTAGTCTCCAAAGACTGCCGCGCATGTATTTTTTTGTACGTCAATTAGATTATTCAAAAATTTTGGACACCTATTTTTTTTTTACGAATTCAAAAGATAACGGTGATATATTGAGTTAAAATGTGCCACGACGTCACGAGTATGTAGATTTTATACTTACTTGTGACGTAGCAACCCCCACTCCCCAACTTTAATGTGTTTTATCTTAGTAATTTTTTATTAATATGATAATTGATAAAGCAAAAAATACGTGTACAATATTTTTTTATTATCTGACTGACGGACTAAATAGAATTTCTTTTTTTTTACCATCATCCCTATTGTCTATTTAAGTACTTACTTAAAAATTTGTTGAGTTATCGAAAATAAAAAACAACCACGTTCTGCATTCAATTACAACGTTCTTGTTATTCATTTAAATACCAACGTAAGTTGATATTCAATACAGATGTTTTGGCGCTTTCGCGCAGCGCTACAGTTTATACTTTTGCAGCTATCATCGTTTTATTTATTGTACCCTTGTGTCTTGTGTATTAAATGTCGCAGCATCGTGCTGAGATAGGAGCCTTTTGGCCTCGCACAGGACTCCTTCTTTTTTACTTCGTTTAATTTTTATTGTTTTTTATTTCTTATTGATGTTTTAATGTGTGTTTTAGTTTAGTTTGTGATCTCCTGTGCTTGTCCCAATAAATATTTTTTCTTTCTTTCTTTCTTTCTTTGTGTTGTTAGTGTTCCAAAATAAACTTTTTATTATTTATTTATTATTATTTGGATTGGAAGTCAAGGTAAAAGGTTAGTTTAGCGTTAATTCGTATCGAGTTTTTTTTTTCAAAACTTTTTTTTTGAAAAAAACCAAGCTCTGAGAAATATGTTCAAGATTAACATATATTTTTTTCCGCTACCACAAACTATACAGATTTGTCAACAAGGCTATTTTTAACAATTGCCTCTTGTCAGCGCCTTAATTATTACAAGCTTTTTATAAGTCAAATGATGCTAATTCGAATAATCGAATGTTTACCACCAATTTTGATTTATCTGTGTGAATTAAGTAATAAAAGTTCAAAACTAAAGTGTAAAAAAAATACTTTATTGTAAGCATTTAATATTTTTTAATTTAAATAATGATGTATAAGTATTTTTGTTGTGTGTGTATTGCAATTTAATTTATTTGTACTAAGACATTTGGAGTTCTTATATATTAACGACGCTTAAGTTCTAATATCGCATAACTCAATTACTGTGCCTGTTCCGATACGCACTTTTTTTGAGTAAGTAAGGGCCAAAACACATACACGCGTTGCGACGTCGCATCGTGGTACGTTGCAACCGCCGTTGTTACAAACATGTTCATTTCATCATCATCATTATCAGCCTATTAAAGTTCCCACTGCTGGGACACAGGCCTCCTCTCTGTGAGAGGGAGTGGGCTGTAATCTACCACGCGGGCCCAGTGCGGGTTGGTAGATGTCACATATCTTCGAATTTTTGATTCTAAGACATGCCGGTTTCTTCACGATGTTTTCCTTCACTGTTTTTTGAGAGCAGTGGTGATGAAATTATTTACACAAAGTAAAGCGCCTGCTTGGGTTCGAACCCACGACCTACAACTCGTAAGTCGGGGCCGTTACCACTGGGCCACCACTGCTCTCACCACAAACATGTTCAGATAACTATTTGTAGGGTTGCGTACTCGAAGGGTGCCAAACGGAGCCCTATTACTCAGCCTCCGCTCGCTGTCCGCCCGTCTGTCTATCAGCGGGCTGTATCTCATGAACCGTAATAGGTAGACAATTGAGAATTTCACAGATTGTGTATTTCTATTGCCGCTTTAACAAAAAATAATAAAAATTAAATAAAGTTAATAGTTAAAGGGGGTCCCCATACAAGAAACGTGTTTTTTGGGCGTTTTTTTCTCGATCCTAACACGGTACGAAACCTTTCGTGTGCGAGTCTGTCTCGCACTTGGCTGGTTTATTTTATTGATAATTACTACAACTTGTTTTAAGTATAAACGGTAAACTAAAATAGTAAATAGTTATCAATAAAAATAGTTAGGTACCTATATAGAGATGTTTGTAATAACGTTGGTCGCAACGTGCTTCGATGCGACATCGTATCGTGTGTGTGTGTTTTAGCCCTAAGACGGTGTTAGAACTTACATGCATAAGCTTAGCATAATCAGCCTATAATATTCCCACTGCTGGGACACAGGCCTCTTGTGAGAGGAAGTGACCCGTAATCCACCACTGCTCCCTGAGTCACTATTGCTCCCTGGGCCACCACGACTGATCCCTGGGCCATCACTGCTCTCTGAACCACCACTCCTCCCTGGTCCACCACTCCTCCCTGGTCCAACACTGCTCCCTGGGCCACCACTGCTCCCTGAGTCACCACTGCTCCCTGAGTCACCACTGCTCCCTGAGTCACCACTGCTCCCTGAGCCACCACTGCTCCAACTTACCTGACGTAAAGCAATTTCTTCTGGGTAGTTTTATTTTTTCAAACACACCTAACACTCATTCAGTATTATAATCAAAGGAGATCTTGATAAATTAATTAAATAAGTAACTATTTTTGTAAGCAAAAATGTCCAGTACTTCTTTAGATAGAAGAAAACCTGTGAAAACTAATCTCAAGTACTTGTATTATTATACTGTATGGTTTATTAACTAGTGTTTTGTACACACGGCTACATAGGTATCAAGTTATACATTTCTAGTATAAGCTGACCTCTCATTGTATGCAAATCTTATACAATGTGAGATCAGCTTATACTGGAAATTCATAGCTTGATAATATGTAGCTGTCGAGGCATTATCGATGAGATTTGGTATAAACTAGCTTTTTACAAAGAGAAGGAAATAGGGATATTGAATGGGAAAAAAAACAGAACTATTTAGTCCGTCAGTCAGATAATAAAAAAATATTATACACGTATTTTTTGCTTTATCATATGATAAAAAAATGGTTTAGATAAAACGCATTAAAGTTGGGGAGTGGGGGCGCGCTACGTCACAAGACAGTATAAAATCTACCGGGGTGACGTCATGCCACATTTTATATTGCCGTTATGTTTTGATTACGTAAAAAAATACGTGTTTAACATTTTTAAATAATTTGCCTGAAGGACAATATTTTTTTTTTGTCAATATCCCTATTGGATTCTTTTCGCTTTCATGCAGCCCAAAGATAGAAATCGTTAAATTCGCCCTCACCGTACTTAGGTCGCGCGAAAAAGTGTCCATATTGAGAAGAGTGAGCTCGTGTCACATACCGCATGGAATGATAGATACGATTTTCGGTACAGTATTTTTATTACCAAGTGTGTGTAAGCGCAGGAGCTCTCGGTACTGTCCGAGACAATGGTGAAATCGGATGTGTGTGTACATGTATGCGTATGTGCTGACTCTACTCGTCTTCATCGCAAACATTCACACACAGCGTGTTTGTACCACAAGTAAAGAGCGCGTCGCTTTGTGAGATAAAAACTACTATATTATTGCTAAGCGAGAAAATACTATTCAAATGTCATTCTCAACGAAAGAGAAATGTGACCTTCTTTTGACGCGGTCGAGCGAATCGTAACGATTTAAATCTTCGATGCAGACAAAGCCGAGGGCATTAATTAAGTGTAACAATAGGTATACTTAAGTATATTGTTACAGTGAATGTCCGAGAATATTAGAGTCTGGCCGTCAAGAGAATGCGTTCTTGAGTTTCATACTATCTCATATGTGTTTTGCGAATTTGGTCCATATTACAACTAGAAATTGTCTTACTAACAGGTGTCAGGAACGCATATTATCTCAACGGTCGGTCTCGACTGTAGTGAATTTTAAGATGCACCGGTGTATGTCGACAAACACCAATTTCGATGGTGTATTAGAAATTGTTTTATTTTCTTGAATCGAACATACACCAGTGAATGTTAACATACACCAAGGCAATTCTGTGGATCTTTGATTCGGCGATTTATAAATTATGTGAATATATTTCGTGTAATTTTCTGAAACAAACGTCAGTGTTTGTTCGATAAGTGAAAAAGTCAAATAAAATATTAATACAAATCATCTTGATCCCTAGATACTTTTTATGTGTGTGTGTTCTTCAATCAACAATAGTACTAGATTTCCGATGAGCGCATCAAAAACGGCCAGAAACATAAGACCGCAAATAATGTTGTGGTCATCGTTTTTTCAACCTTATTCCTTAGTCATTAAGTTTTATAAAAAAAAAATACTATTCGTATTTTAAAAATACCTTTACTTTTACAATCGAATTAGTAAATTATATTGCAACCGATAATAAACTTTATGTTTGAGTGTTAAGGTTTATAATCAAGTTATAATAAAATTATGCAATCGAGGCTACGAGCGATCTGTTTTTGTTCCTAATCCTGAATCTAGTGCTATTATTGATCGAAGGTGTAAAGTCAGGGAAGTAAATTTTTATGCAAATTGATTACCAACTTATCGTTTAGGTGTCCATTTGCTTAACAATTAATTACCGAGTGTACATTCATATTAAAGCCAGGGTGGGACGCTAGTAGTTCATTAAAATACCTTGTGTAAGGTAGAAGTGGTAGGACATTCACGGTCAAATTTGATTGACGTAAAACCATTAGCAAATCATTGCAATATAACTCTTATTAATTTGTAACAAAGTATAAATTAGAATGATGGCCGTGAGTTTAATAAAACCCTCGGCAATCATTCTAATTAATACCTTATCTTACCGAGATAAAGAGTTACATTCCAATGACTTTATAATGGTTTTACACCGAACGTGAATGTGCTACTTAAGTAGCCGGCGGCGCCAAGCATAGCTTCAAATGTGTATGTATAATATTTTGCAAAGTCTTTAAACATGTGTTCAAAAGATTTGAAGCTATGTCTGACGTGGGCTAAAACGGAAAGTTACTTGTAAATGGCCAATACTTTTATACAAACATAGTTTGTAATAATGAAAATAAACGAAATTGTATTTCACTCGTTTTTAATTTTATTCACTTACATAAATTCAGTCTTATACAATTTCAACTACAGTACCTAAACAATACACATCATAAAATAAAATAATAACAGTTTGATAAATCTAAAAAACTATGCAATAAATAATTATACAAAAAAAAGTTCCTTTGATATTCGTGAAATAATTATGGAAAAAAATAACATAATTGATCATTCTAATGATTATAATTCTGTACATACATATTTGTTACGGTCGCGAATCATATTAATATGTTCCACAATTATTCAACATCACACAATGACACTGACCTGCAAATTGCAAAAAACACTAAACCGCATTTACTTATTCGCGCGAGTGACGAGGTGAGCGGCGACCCGAGGCACGAGCACGAATATATTGTTGTTAGTGTGTTTTTTTGGACACGAGTCAACGGGAAAAGAGTGGCGAGACGAACTAGTGTTTAAATATTCGCTTTTAATTCATTTCGTAGCGCAAACGGCATCAAGCAACATAACAAAATGGACTGGACCAACAAGAAAGTTATGATGTTTTTGGAGCTAAGTAAAAGCTCCTTGAAACCAAAGGCA
Organism: Conistra vaccinii; assembly: GCA_948150665.1. Lineage (NCBI taxonomy): Eukaryota > Metazoa > Arthropoda > Insecta > Lepidoptera > Noctuidae > Conistra > Conistra vaccinii. Next base: position 20,488,509 of record OX411326.1, read on the forward strand.
GCCAGTCAGGAGCTTTACTAGTCATTTTGGAATCTAAAGCATGCTCATCATAAGAAAAAGCACAAAGTTTACAATGCAACATTTTTGTAGCACCATAATTATGTATATTGACTTGCATCATTCTAGCGGCTTAAGCATAAGCCGCTAGAATGATGACGTCGTCCATTTCGTCAAGCTGAAGTAGAAAAAAAATTAACTGACTTCAATGTGTAAACGGTCACTCGTGTAGGCTAAAGCCACACGAATATCTAGCCAAACGATTCATGTGTAAATGCGGTAAATTGGAATTTCGCGGGTTACCTTATCGCACAGCCCCGGATCTAGGGGGGGGGCAAACCGGGGCACGTGCCCCGGGCGCCAGTATTTTGGTGCGCCAAATTAAAGTGTGGCAGACACGTGCACCACCCAACGCACTGCAACTTTGCAATAAATGAGACGCGCAGCACTTATAATCCTTCCCTGCGAGTGGTGCACTGAGGAAATCACTCACACATCAGGTTAATATGGCTCGAAGAGAAAATTGTAGCTCGTTCTAATATGTAGGTATCATAATCTCACTACTTATTTCAAACCCTATCCTGGCCTTGCCTAATTAAAATAAATGTCCGACAAGTACTAGTACATATATTAAAAAAAAAAGCGGCTTATAAGAAACAAAAAAAAAATTGAGATCCTTGCGATTCGAAAACGATTCAAGGGGGGGGGGCGGCAGGCAGCAGGTTTTGCCCCGCCTCGAAAAAATTCTAGATCCGGGGCTGTTATCGCATCCCCCTTAACACTGATACGTCATAATCATTTTATTCAAATTAGTAACATAACGCTTTATTCTTAATATGACCTTCATTTTAGGTAATGATTGATAGAGGTAATAATAAAAGATAATAGGCATCAATGCACGTCAATGGGTACTGATAATGTCTGTGATCTCGCTTGTCGTGATTATAATTTAATTGATTGAAAATGTTTGAAATATTACGTCTTTGCAATAAAATACCTTTTTTTTTGTCATTATGTTTCTAGCCTACAAAATCATGCCTCTTCCGCATCACGGTAAATTTCGATACAGGTTTCGCAACTTGAATTGAGCAATATTTTTGTAGCAACAAAAATATTGCTATATGCACACATACAGTTCACACACATATTAGTTCAATGTTGAGTCAACGCGACTGTTAAATATTAATTAATTAAATATTACACTGCTCTCAAAACGGTGAAGAAAAACATCGTGAGGAAACCGGCATGTCTTAGAGCCAAAATCCTGCCATTTGCTGTTGCTTCTTTTTTCAAACATACATGTTTTCAGGCGTGGTTTCAGTATTTAGTCCACCGTTCACGTAAGCTAGTCCGTTACAAAGTATACGCTCGATCCTCATTCATCTTATAAATCAAGGGCGCAAAGGTCATATGCACCGGCGGGACACTTGGCAGATTCACTCCACTATCATACGTGTTACATCGAGGAGCGGTGACCAGGATACAGGTGATGATGGAGAGGAACATCGCTATTAATGCCCAGAACATGAGGACTAGGAAGAAGCGGGTCCGGCGCCATGTTATTTCTTGACGGGCAGTCTGTACCTCTTCTGTGGTTAGTGGTCTGAAACAAGGAAGTACCTGAGTACAGTCAAACCAAAAAAGTTATGCGCTTCGATAATTTTCGCGTTTCCGAATTAGCAAGAACCTTGCGCTACAGATTAGGTAACCTCAAACAGAGGCAACAATTCTAAGATGTTAACCGATTTCACAAAAAGGAGGAGGTTCTCAATTCGACTTTTTTTTTGTATCTTTGTTACGCGATTACTCCGACAATTATTATGCATTGATTTTGATGATTCTTTTTTTGTTTGGTTGGTCATGCTTCCGAGGTGTATTTTTCTCTTTTTCTCACTTAGCCTATGTGGATGATATAATGATATGCTCTTGTTACTGTTATTTACATAGCTGGTAGTGGTATTCGAATTTGTGTGGGGTAGGTACCAAAACTAAACAGTAAAAATAAAAACTTTTTATAAAAAAAAAAAAAAACAACAACCGATTCGACTTCCAAAAAAGACACTACAAAGTCAAAAATAACTTTCATTTCGGAAGTTGGTGGCAAAAAACGAAAATCAAAACCAAAGACACCGACTCTTCGACTTCTTCTTTCTTTGTCTTCTTTTTAAAAGCTTTTTTTCTTCTTTCTTTGTTAGTAATGTAAGTACCTACTTTTCTTTTTTCTCTCGAAGCTACGCGTGCTTTTGGTGTGGTTACTCCGTTTTCTATGGAGGATGACTGAACTTTAACACCCTGTTCCTCATCTATCTAGTACATATTATAAAACAAAGTCGCTTTTCGCGTTTGTCTGTATGTCCGCGTTGTTCTTCTAAAGTAGGCAACGGATTTTGATGACGTTTTCAACACAATTTAGAGAATATATTCCGGAAGGTTTATGTGTATAATACATTAATATTAAACTTATAGATAATTAAGAAATCTCGATGTTTTGTCAAATTGTAAAAACCTTACAAATTAGAGGCGGGTCGCTAGTAAAATAAAACGTCGATTTCTTTCAGGGTTCTTTAAGAACAGTTAAGCGGTTTAGGTTACTAAATATACGTCGTCTATAGTATTTTATACCTACTTATCTAAATAAAACTAAAAGTTCAGTGTTACGATATGAATGATTGCAGTTCATAATCAATAGTTGCCAACCAAACACAATGCTGATCTTTGAACCCAGAACCACCGAGAAGTCACATTTAAACTGATTAAAATACAATTAGTTCCAAGAATCTTCTAAACTATACCTACTTCAAATTATCGTATTTTTATCTCTAACGTCAGGTTATTTTGGGTCAAATATAATTAGGTGTCACAAGACTCGGGTAGTAGGCCTAAATTGGTTTATAATTTATACTTATATACCTATTTAAGAGACTGATAATATAAAAATAGAAACATAACGTGTTTATAGGTACTCCTGTTAATTTTGACATATTAGTTAAGTAAGTACACTTATGATAGTTCAGCATTTTCTCCGGGGTAAGCTCCCATTCCCACGGGCGTTTTTTTTATTGAAGTGAATACTTCTTTATCGGCGTTGTGCACTTTTTTTGGGATGGGTTAAAAATTTTGAACTCGCGTCAGCACGTGATCGTAAGATCCGTTGCCTAGCAACCGACAAAGTAAATATCAAAATAAATAGTCTTTGACATTACGTACCTACCTAAAGATTGGGAGGTAAGAAATTTTACCCATATTGATGGGTAATAAATTGATAATTTTGTTAGACTATATTTTGAAAATAAATAAATATACTACTACTACTACTAATGAATATTGTATTTAACCACATAAATGATAGTACTTTTATACTGATAAATAAAACAATTCGTGCGAAATTATCCCCTAACCATTCCAAAATAAAACTTGAAGTTTGAGTTTTCACTTCTGCCGGCACTCCCGCCCCCCAATTACGCAATGCACGATCAATTTTAAATTGAAACCAATTGAAAAAGATTGCCAGTCCAATTTTTTTGTCGAACTTATGAAGCAATGGACTGGCAATCTTTTTCAATTGGTTTCAATTTAAAATTGATCGTGCATTACGTAATTAGGGTGCCGGAGTGCAACCCGTTGTTTTTTAACCTGAAGTTTTTGACCGTCCTCTGGATTTTCGACTCTCAGCGTCAAATCTAGCTTTGAGAATCCAACAGAGTGCATTCCTAGCACGTTGGAAAAGCGCACAGTTGGATTTACAACGCACGCCGCAATGAGCTTGAAGTGTTAAATAATTACTTTTTAGGGTTCCGTAGTCAACAAGGAACCCTTATTGTTTTGACATGTCCGTCTGGCCGTCTATATGTCTGTCCGCGGCTTAACTCAGAGACTGTTAGTACTAGCATGGGGTCTCAATTCGAACAAATTATAATTAGTCTTGAAAAAAGATCATAGATGGCAGCATAGGTAACAATTATGAAATTAACAGTCACTAAAAAGCGATAAACGGAAGATTTTGGCTGAAGTAAGATTAGTAAAAATCAAAACTTCCTTGTTCAATGCTGATTTATCTATTGTAACTCATAAATCTCGTATTTTCAACAAAAAAAGATAAAACCTTTTTGTTTAGGGCTCTTTGCAGTAGATGGCGTTTTACTCAATTTGATGTCACTCAGGATGGCTGGACAAATCTTCAAAATAGCTCGCATTTAAGTAGGTCAACAGGGCACTTTATGTGACGGCTAAACACCCTTATCTCAGAATTTGTGACGCTACAGAATCTTAGATAATCGATCGAAAACGTGTCCAGCCAGCTTGAAAAACCACTTTTCGCTGGTCTCTCAATCTCGGTAACGGAAGTTTTTTTTTTCATCGTCAGCCTCTAACTCTACAACTGTTTCTTACTGAATATAATATTTTGACCATGTTTGGGATATCACTAAAAAGTACTTCTTAAGATTTAGGTGCCACCAGGACCCAGTCCTAGCGGCACTCAAAATCTGCGGCTTGGGGCGGGGCGGTTTGTCTTGACACTATTCTGGGGTATTTAATTCCTACGACTAGTTGCTAGCTTCAGATAAACCTACATGGGCACTTATGAAATGTCAGCGGCTTAGGAGCACGGTTTCATTTGGTCATTTCCTATGGAGAAGAGCCGGCAGAAAACTCCACGGCAAATCATCATAATTATAATAACAGCACAAGTCTTATTATGCGTGTCGTCCGCGCATGTGAGGCAAGCATATTCTACGCGGCAACATCATACAAAGTATTTATTTGACAAAATGTATCAATAAGATTAGAAAAAATGTCAGTTGTCGACCTAGACACTGCCCAGGGGGGGGACATGACCCCCCCCCCCCTGGATCCGCCATAGGCTCGAACCCTCAACATCGTAGGTACACAACTCGGTAACTCACGGCCGTTTTCACTGGGTCACCAATGCTCTCTGAAACTAGCAATAAATCAATCTGCCTAGCCTTTTCCCAAATGTGGTGGGGTCAGCTTCCAGTCTAACCGGATGCAGCTGCATACCAGTGTTTTACATGGAGCGACTGCCTACCTGACCTCCACAACTCAGTAACTGGGTAATACGATACCCCATGGTAAGACTGGTGTAAGACTTTCGGTCTGACGACTCGTAACGACTGTCAAAGATCCACGAATGACAGCCGGGACCAACAGCTTAGCGTGGTTTCCGAGGCACGGAGGAGTCTCGGTATGTGAAGATGGTCACCCATCCACTGATCAGCCCCGGCAAGCTTAGCTTAACCTGATGGATCGACCCGTGCGGCTGTTATTACTTAGTCATGAGCTCCTACTGGAACTAGCAATAATAAAGTAAAAATCCAAAAGGACCTACCCAAATCGTCTGCATCTTGCAGCTGAACCATGTCCCAGTAAGGGTTGTCTTTCAGGATCCATTTCTTTTAGTTTTCTTCTTTTCTAAAAAAATTCACCGAAAAGGTCGTATTCTCTGTTCTGGTCTTCAATTACCAGCCAGTCATATTCTTCTTCTGTCAAAATTCTTCGTAATTGAATCTCTTTAGCCACAACACTAAACACTCAGAAGGTATTTCCGGGTTAAAAAAAAGAACTATTTTCTCACAATCACGACTTCTGCTAAGTAAGTACGTAGTGTTAAAATACACATAACCTCTCACTAGCTCAGACGAAACTACACTGATTGGGTTGAGTTAATTAGCAATAGTGTTAATTATAAGTTTGTTATTGTGTTAATTATGTGACCGCTTATCATCTCGTCTCGAACAGGGGTACATGATCATTAACGTTGTTTGTAAAGCTAGGCTTGTATTATAGCGGGGCGGTAAGCGGAGCGGGGCGATGGAAAAGTCAGACGCTTCACTTAAGTGTATTCGTTTTTGTTTCATTCTAAGTCCACACGAAACCGACAAAATATAGTAAGAATGAACGATCATCTGCTGCTTTCATTTAGTTTTTCGATCATTTTGATAACCTACCCTTTCAACTTAAGAATTCCTTTTTTTGTTAAAATACTCTTTACTAGTTATCTACCAATTCTAAGTTAACTTTTTAGGGGGTAAAGGTATGATTACAAACAACGCAGTGCTGCCTCGGCATTGCTGCTGCGGCAGTGCTGCGTCTCAGTGCTGCTTTCCACGTGACTGCGTGTTTACTTCTCAACAGTTGTCAACATTCATGTGTTATCACTGTGAGGAACGGCCGCACTCTGGCGACGACATTGCCGCAGTGCCGTCGCAGCAATGACGCGCAGCATTGCTGCCGTGCTTGGAATGCAATCTCATATAAACCTATAGAGAGCAGTGATTTATATGAGAGCAGTGGTGGCCCAGTGGTAACGGCCCCGACTTACGAGTTGTAGGTCGTGGGTTCGATCCCAAGCAGGCGCTTTAATTTGTGTAAATAATTTCATCACCACTGCTCTCAAAATGGTGAAGGAAAACATCGTGAGGAAACCGGCATGTCTTAGAACCAAAAATTCGAAGACATGTGACATCTACCAACCCGCACTGGGCCCGCGTGGTAGATTACAGCCCACTCCCTCTCACAGAGAGGAGGCCTGTGTCCCAGCAGTGGCTGATGATGATGATGATGATGATGATAAACCTATAGAACATTTTTGGGGACCAGTAGTGACGCGGGAGCAATGCCGCGGAACCACTGCCGAGTGTGGGCGGCGTTGTTCGGAATCATACCTCAATTATTAAAAAAAAAAAAAAATTGAGGACTATCGTAGAAGATAATGATGTTCTTCAGTTCCACGCGAACATAATCGCAAGCACTTAGCTAGTTTTCAATATCAATAGTTTGGTACTTGAGAAAACCCACTTGAAGTAACGAGGAAGCGTGTAACCGTGAAGAGGTAACCTCGTACGGCTTCAAGTGGGATTCTGCATCAAAACAGTTTATTATTTAGTTACTATCGGGAAGTTACGTTCTGACTAGTTCTTGTCAAAATGTCCCAATCTGTGTGGTTTCTGGTGCTATTGGTGTTGTTAATTTGTTCCTGCCGTGTTCGTACTCTTTTATACACTACTGTAACTTCGCCGGCTGGTATCATCGTAGGATCTTCGAATGACACAGGGTATACAAAATACTTGGGAGTGCCTTATGGATTGATAAATGGTAGCAATCCTTTTGGGGTAAGCATTTTGTAATTATTACCTACATGCTCGCACAACACACGAATATTCCCGATCAGTACCTAAAACCTTGTCGTCAACACTGTTGACGATCGGGAAAAAAGTTTAATTCGCTTACAGTGTTTACGAACGTGACCATTTCGATTACCTACTCCCGATCAGTAATACCAACCCCCTGTCGTTAAGAGCGTGTATTGTTAAGGTGGGCAACGTCGCAAATAGATGTCAAATATTTCGCTGTTTTGATTAATTTGGCAATATTACTATAGGTACGGAAATATGAACTATGGCTAACTAGTGAACCAAAATATTGATTATGAAATGCAATAATAATTCATATCGTAAAACCGAATATATTATTTAGTTTTAGATGCAAAAAAAAAAATTTGGAAACTTGCCAAATGCCTTTTTTACACCTAAAATGGTTACAAAATCACATTAATATTCTGGTGCACTAGTTAGCGATAGTCATCAATATTATGGTAGACAACTTATTCTCCTTCGTCATATTCTTCACGTACCTATACTTAGGTACTTTTTCTCCAACGTCAATACTACATTCCGCTGCATGCGTGCCTGTTACTGTATATCCTCCGCCCCTGAGACGACCCACTGACCTAGAATTTTACTTCTTTTTTAATTATTGTAAATCAGATGATTACGTGTGATACGAAATAGAAAGTTCTTCTTTGGCATTTTCTAACTAATTGTAAGTAGTTATACAAATATTATTATTGTAATAACTGTAAAACACATAGGTACCTAGATAGGTATTGAATATCTGTGTTGCAAATTTCCTGATAAGCTGATTGTAAGTTAAAAGAATTTTTTAGTTTGATGGTTTTTGTTTTGGCTTAATAAGTCGTAATTAAAGCATTTTTTTTAATCCGTGTCATCTTTAATTGAACTCCCCGTTCTACACCTTGATCAAATTCTACACTGTTAAATATTTGTTTGATTATATAAGATACAAAATACTTTCAAATACTTATTTTTTTATTAATGTTAATAAGATTACTTGTGATACTAAATACATCAAACTCACTACAAATCCATTTTTTGTTGTATTGAAAATTGCTTCTCAAGAAGCATCGTGTGCCAACTCGAAATTCCATGTATGTCCACTGCAGCCGTCACCAAGACCAAACCACGACCAAACGTGTAGATAAGATCAAACGTTTTTTTGTATTGGCCCATCGGCTCGTCATAATCTCGGGCCGAGTTCTAGCAGTCGCGTCGAACTACTCGAAAAAACTTCGGCGGCCGGAATCACGGCGCTCGGGTAACCGACGTGCGGTGGACACGTGGCCATAGTAAATGTATGTATCGCTACTTCGGCGCCGTCATATCGTTCTCAGTGACGTCCCGGTAACGGGTGCGGTGGACAAACCCATTTACTGTGAGCTACTGATATGATAAAGATAAAGTTGATCATTTATTTGTCCAAAACATGATCAATTGCTCGTACAAGATAGCCCGTTTGATAACCAATAAGCTGGCGAATAAAAACAGTTGATAATAGATAGATTAAACTTTTCACACCAACTGCTCGATATTTTAATGTCAAATTATATAAAATGTCATGCCAATCAAAATGCAAACCTAACCTAAAGTACGTAAGTCAGTATTACCCTGGGGTTTATTTTACACTGACGTCACGCGAAATCCTGCATCTCGCAAGCAGAATTTACCGCTTGATCAGCATTTAAATAACTTCCCGACATCAATCGTCGGGCAGTTACAGACCAGACGGTCTGAGGACCCTCCCTTTTCTATAGAGGATGAGTGAACTTTACACCCTGTTCCTCATAGGTACCTCTATCTATAGGTTGTACTGAATTTCATTATAACCGGCCATATCTTTATGGAACCTCTCAAACATAAAAAAAAATCTTGTGAAATCAAATAAAAGAAACGAATTCGAAAATCGAAATTATTTATTTTATGTCGCAAGAAATTGTGAAAAGTTGAGTATTCTGCTCGGGGATAAAGATGTTTTCGTCTTAAATGAGCTTGAATATCTGGCTGCACTCAGGATTCTAGTCACAACCCTGCAATATAGCGCCCGTGACATCCCATCCCACACTTTACCCCATCATTACAATACACCACAAATTGTAACACAGCTGCGCTGTCATTTATGTTTTAATTTTATTTGCAGCCAGCTGTCAAATACCCATACTTTGAAGAACCCTTTGAAGCGGACAATGACAACGTCAGTTGTCCTCAACAAGGCTTCAGCGGTGAACCCACAGGCATCATCCAGTGCCTCACCCTGAACATCTATGTGCCGGACACATCTACCGCTGAAACTTTTGCCGTGATGGTATGGATACACGGCGGGGCATTCACTGGGGGCAGTGCTCAAGCATCAGCCAGTGACCCAGTCTCCTTGTTAAATAATGACGTCATTGTAGTAGCCATTAACTACAGACTTGGTATTTACGGTTTCATGTGTTTAGATACATCGGAAGTACCAGGCAACCAAGGGCTTAAAGACCAAACATTAGCTCTAAGGTGGATTCAAGAAAACATTGCAGCTTTCGGAGGAGATGTCAACAAAGTTACTCTGTTTGGTGAAAGCGCTGGTGGCATGTCCGTGAATCTACATTTATTTTCGTTAAATGAAAAGTTATTCAACCAAGTAATTATAGAAAGCGGATCAGCTCTAAGTTACTGGATGATGGTGGAATCTAATAATACGATACCTGTAACCCTCGCTAAAGAATTAGGCTTTATAACCTCAGATATAAATGAAGCGCTGAATTTTCTTTGTACCGTTGATGCACATTTATTAGTTAAGACAGCTACTGACTTGAAAATTACTAGTGGTTCAATCAATGATCAACCTCTTACCAAACCGTGCGTTGAAAAAACATTTGAAGGAGTTGAAAATTTTATAACGGAGCATCCTATGAATGTCAAATCTACTAAAGCTAGTGGGACTCCAATAATCATTGGTCACAACGTAAGAGAATTGGCTATTCAGTATGCTAATCAAGATGAAGAGTATTTCGAAACATACGATCTGAAAATGCTATTTGAAATGGGATTCGATATGGATAATGATTTAGAAGAGGCTTTGAATGTGGTAAGACATTTTTATTTTGGTGATGAAAAAATCAGTACGAATGTCTCAGAGAATCTAGTTGAATTGGGAACTGATTTGATATTTGGTCACTCGACGAAGAGGATGGCCGAGAAACTGTTAGATAGTGGTGCGGAAAACGTTTACCGTTACGTTTTTTCATACCTTGAAGCCAGTCATGGGGATGAGTTGGCTTATTTATTTGACACGACGATGTCGAACCCGTTTGCAAATATAACAGAGGATGAGCAACTCCTGATTGATAATGCACTAGTAAAAAGTCGGTTAGTAGGATGTTATTGGGCACTCTAAGCCACCTTACGTTCCATCGGCTCACTTCGTTCACCTCGTCACTTCAGGTGGCTTAGATTGCCCAATAACATATATGAAATCCATTCTGTTCCACCTGATGAACGGAAGGTGGAGTACGAATTTTTGCATAGTGCAGTAAAACAGGTGGCTTAGATTGCCCAATAACATATATGAAATCCATTCTATTCCACCTGATGAACGGAAGGTGGAGTACGAATTTTTGCATAGTGCAGTAAAACAGGTGGCTTAGATTGCCCAATAACATATATGAAATCCATTCTGTTCCACCTGATGAACGGAAGGTGGAGTACGAATTTTTGCATAGTGCAGTAAAACAGGTGGCTTAGATTGCCCAATAACATATATGAAATCCATTCTATTCCACCTGATGAACGGAAGGTGGAGTACGAATTTTTGCATAGTGCAGTAAAACAGGTGGCTTAGATTGCCCACTAACATATATGAAATCCATTTCGATAACTTACCTGATGAACGGAAGGTGGAGTACGAATTTCTGCATAGTGCAGTAAAATATTGTTCGGCGCCTATTCCACCTGATGAACGGAAGGTGGAGTACGAATTTCTGCATAGTGCAGTAAAATATTGGTTCGGCGCCTATTCCACCTGATGAACGGAAGGTGGAGTACGAATTTCTGCATAGTGCAGTAAAATAATGGTTCGGCGCCTATTCCACTATTTTAATATTTTCAGTGCATGGTTTGAGCTATGCTACTCCACTTTTAGAATCTCGTTTTGATGCGAACGGAAAGTCATCTAGAATGCTTAATAACATAAATGAATCTACAAAGTTTGTGGTTTGGGCGCTACTATACTATTTGAATTTCATTTTGTTGCGAACGGAAAGTGGTTTAGATTGCCCAATAACATAAATGGATCTTCAAAGTTTGTGGTTTGTGTGCTACTCCACTATTTGAATTTAATTTTGTTGCGAACGGAAAGTCGTCTAGAACGGCTAATATCATAAATAGATCTACAAAGTTTGTGGTTCGGGCGCTACTCCACTTTTACAATATCGGTTTGGTGCGAACGGAAAGTGGTTTAGATTGCCCAATAACATAAATGGATCTTCAAAGTTTGTGGTTTGTGTGCTACTCCACTATTTGAATTTAATTTTGTTGCGAACGGAAAGTCGTCTAGAACGGCTAATATCATAAATAGATCTACAAAGTTTGTGGTTCGGGCGCTACTCCACTTTTACAATATCGTTTTGGTGCGAACGGAAAGTGGTCTAGAATGCCTAATAACATAAATGGATCTACAAAGTTTGTGGTTCGAGCGATACGCCACTTTTAGAATCTCGTTTTGGTGCGAACGGAAAGTCGTCTAGAATGCCTAATAACATAAATGGATCTACAAAGTTTGTGGTTCGGGCGCTACTCCACTTTAGAATCTCGTTTTGATGCGAACGGAAAGTCGTCTAGAATGGCTAATAACCTAAATGGATCTACAAAGTTTGTGGTTTGGGCGCTACTCTACTATTTGAATTTAATTTTGTTGCGAACTGAAAGTCGTCTAGAATGGCGAATAACATAAATGGATCTACAAAGTTTGTGGTTCGGGCGCTACTCCACTTTTAAAATCTCGTTTTGGTGCGAACAGAAAGTGGTCTAGAATGCCCAATAACATAAATGGATCTTCAAAGTTTGCGGTTTGTGCACTCCTCTACTATTTAAACTTAATTTTTAAATTTGGGTCAGATTGATTCATATCTCTTCACAAAGCAAAAAATAGGCTGCACCTACAGGCACATGCACATTCTATTTCTGTGACTCAGATTGACCACCAAGGACGTCTGAACTCTAGGTTACCGTAAACATTAAACTAAAATTTGGGTCAGATTAACTCATATCTCTTCACAGAGCAAGAAATAGCATGCACTTACAAGTACACGTTCATTCTATTTCCATGACCCCAGATTGGACACCAAGGATATCCAGAAGGATTAGTCAGCCTAGACACTGCGTTATCGTGTCTAGCTGCTTCCAGGATGCGCCACGAGGAGGCTCCTTTCATGCACCCCGCTAACCTAAACTTCAGGACAGTTGGTCTCATGTCTCTCCACAAAATTAGAGATAGTGCACAATTACACATCACTCCGTTTTCTGCGACCAGATTGGCTCGAGGACATCTGAACGTTAGGCTATCGATTACAATAAACTAAAATTTAGGTCAGATTGACTCATATCTCTTCACAGAGCAAGAAATAGCGTGCACTTGCAGGCACACGCTCATTCTATTTCTATGACCCCAGATTGGGCACCAAGGACATCTGAACTTTAGTCTACCATAACCATTAAACTAAAATTTAAATTTGGGTCAGATTGACTCATATCTCTTCACAGAGCAAGAAATAGCATACACCTGCAGGCACACACTCATTCTATTTCTATGGCCCCAGATTGGGCACCAAGGATATCCAAATTTTAATTTAATTTATTCATACACTACTTTACACGTTAACAAACAAGGGTGCTCGCTGTTTAAACCGCTATCCTAAAATTCAGGACAGATTGTCTCATGTCTCTTCACAAAGCAAAAAATAGGCTGCACCTACAGGCACATGCACATTCTATTTCTGTGACCCAGATTGGGCACCAAGGACATCTGAACTCTAGGTTACCGTAAACATGAAACTAAAATTTGGATCAGATTAACTCATATCTCTTCACAGAGCAAGAAATAGCATGCACTTACAAGTACACGCTCATTCTATTTCCATGACCCCAGATTGGGCACCAAGGATATCCAGAAGGATTAGTCAGCCTAGACACTGCGTTATCGTGTCTAGCTGCTTCCAGGATGCGCCACGAGGAGGCTCCTTTCATGCACCCCGCTAACCTAAACTTCAGGACAGTTGGTCTCATGTCTCTCCACAAAATTAGAGATAGTGCACAATTACACATCACTCCGTTTTCTGCGACCAGATTGGCTCGAGGACATCTGAACGTTAGGCTATCGATTACAATAAACTAAAATTTAGGTCAGATTGACTCATATCTCTTCACAGAGCAAGAAATAGCGTGCACTTGCAGGCACACGCTCATTCTATTTCTATGACCCCAGATTGGGCACCAAGGACATCTGAACTTTAGTCTACCATAACCATTAAACTAAAATTTAAATTTGGGTCAGATTGACTCATATCTCTTCACAGAGCAAGAAATAGCATACACCTGCAGGCACACACTCATTCTATTTCTATGGCCCCAGATTGGGCACCAAGGATATCCAGAAGGATTAGTCAGCCTAGACACTGCGTTATCGTGTCTAGCTGCTTCCAGGATGCGCCACGAGGAGGCTCCTTTCATGCACCCCGCTAACCTAAACTTCAGGACAGTTGGTCTCATGTCTCTCCACAAAATTAGAGATAGTGCACAATTACACATCACTCCGTTTTCTGCGACCAGATTGGCTCGAGGACATCTGAACGTTAGGCTATCGATTACAATAAACTAAAATTTAGGTCAGATTGACTCATATCTCTTCACAGAGCAAGAAATAGCGTGCACTTGCAGGCACACGCTCATTCTATTTCTATGACCCCAGATTGGGCACCAAGGACATCTGAACTTTAGTCTACCATAACCATTAAACTAAAATTAAAATTTGGGTCAGATTGACTCATATCTCTTCACAGAGCAAGAAATAGCATGCACCTGCAGGCACACACTCATTCTATTTCTATGGCCCCAGATTGGGCACCAAGGATATCCAAATTTTTATTTAATTTATTCATACACTACTTTACACGTTAACAAACAAGGACACTCGCTGTTTAAACCGATATCCTAAAATTCAGGACAGATTGTCTCATGTTTCTTCACAAAGCAAGAAATAGGCTGCACCTACAGGCACATGCACATTCTATTTCTGTGACCCAGATTGGGCACCAAGAACATCTGAACTCTAGGTTACCGTAAACATTAAACTAAAATTTGGGTCAGATTGACTCATATCTCTTCATAGAGCAAGAAATAGCATGCACTTACAGGTACACGCTCATTCTATTTCCATGACCCAGATTGGGCACCAAGGATATCCAAATATTAATTTAATTTATTCATACAGCTAACACTACCTTACACGTTAACGTACAAATAATGTATTGAGTAGGTCTCTCACTCCCTTTTTATATATTGTGCTCATGTCCGAGCATTCTGCTGGTTTCGCATGTTTTTACACGTGGAAACATATCAGGTAGCTGTCATGTATGTATAATTGTTCATTTATAATATCAAAGACGGCAAAATTGCATTATAATGCATTAATTTGCTTATTCGAACTTTATTGTAATATAAGACGATCGTCGTACATGTTGTAGTCGATAATTAAAATTTGAATTTGAAGGATCTGTCTATAATCATCTTCATCAACTGGGGAGGTGTTCTTAAATAAGAACGATACCAATTCCGTAAATTTATTGTAAATTAATGATTTTTTCTATAATTTTAGGCATTTTCTGTGATACGATGGTTTTAGTCTAGGAATTCTTTCAAAAGGTGATCCATTAATGTCGTTGTTGAATTTAGAAACCGACTTCCTTTTTATGAATTGTTTTATAAAGTTTGTTAGTTTTAGTAGTTTGAGGATTTAACCCTAGCTTCGAGTTTAACTGCAACATAAAATTTGCTAAGTTTAAATGTGAATTTGTGCACGTGGATTATTCTGCATAAACATAAACACCTACACCTACTTTAAAAATAAAATATGTTTTGCAGTAATTCTAAACGACACGGTTAGGTATTGGTGCGGTTTTATTTGTCGGCGAGGGAAAAACGATAGTTTCATATTTCAATTCTCACGATAAAATTATTACATTAATTTGCTTATTCGAACTTTATAGTATTGTAAGACGATCGCCGCACATGTTGTAGACCGTAATTTAAATTTGAATTTGAAGGATCTGTCTATAATCATCTTCATCAAACTGGGGAGGTGTTCTTAAATAAGAACGATACCAATTCCGTAAATTTATTGTAAATTAGTGATTTTTTCTATAACTTTAGGCATTTTCTGTGATACGATGGTTTTAGTCTAGGAATTCTTTCAAAAGGTGATCCATTAATGTCGTTGTTGAATTTAGAAACCGACTTCCTTTTTATGAATTGTATTATAAAGTTTGTTATTTTTAGTAGTTTGAGGATTTAACCCTAGCTTTGAGTTTAACTGCAACATAAAATTTGTTAAGTTTAAATGTGAATTTGTGCACGTGGATTATTCTGCATAAACATAAACACCCACACCTACTTTAAAAATAAAATATGTTTTGCAGTAATTCTAAACGACACGGTTAGGTATTGGTGCGGTTTTATTTGTCGGCGAGGGAAAAACGATAGTTTCATATTTCAATTCTCACGATAAAAAATGCAGTTTTGCAGTAACGGTATGCAATTATATGTGTGCCGACAAGCATGAACTTGTTTGGTTAAATAATTGTACCTTATCTTCATTCCATTACATAATTTATTCCTCTTTTACGTATTGATTAGAGTTGTTTTGCGACTTTCCTATCGATCAACCCAAAAATGGTTATAAACGGTTAAAAAAGTTATATTAATCGAGAACGATTTAAATTTTGTTCTTCTTCAAAACCGTTTTAACAACGTTCCTTCCGAACGTAATTGGAATAAATCGTATCTTAGGTTTTTCAGACGAAACCGTTTCGAAAATATATCGTTATCCGAGCCCTGCTTTTATAGAAATTAAAGTTTAAGAGCGAAGTTGTCTCCACTCCTAAAGAGGATCGGTGGAAGAATTCATTTGCACTTAAAGTGCAACTTAAGACGTAGATATGAGATAAGGTGTAGATGACACCTGTAACACAGGTTTTTTCCTAGCATAGGGTCTTTGATCAATATTTTGTACCAGGCTATTTCCACGTGTAATCAAGTGTCACCCTGTATGTATACATAAGTTCGTTTTACCCGTTGGATGATTTTATATCAATTTAAGTTTACTGTAACACATCTATGAACTTACTTTTTGAAACGGGTTCGTTTACATATTTTGTTCTGCAACAAATAAAAAAATGTTTTCAGGATATTTTACTTTCGGCTCATCTTAACATGTAGATTTTTTTATTATTTCAGATTGATTTATGTTGTCATGCAGAGTTTTATAATACGGTTTATTAAACAAACATACATTCATTATTATAATACCTATTGTATATATTATTATTATAAGTAACAGCCTGGTGTGTCGGTTTCGTCTTTGTCAGCGAGCATTAAGACGACGGCGACCGTTGAATTGTCCATACAAACGTAATACATAAATCATTTGCAATTTGAACATATTTCCATCATATTATGTTAATATTTGGATTTAGATAGTATTTATCTAGGCTTGTACATCTTTTTTTTTTTTCAAAAATCTTACCTAAAATGAAGTTTAAGCGAATTGAATTTCACACATTTTTACAGCGAATTCATACTGTTTTTTATGTATTATAAACAACAATATTTGGATTATTGTTTCGGCAGGAGCATAGCTTATATTATCAAGTTACAAAGTATAGAAAAAATTATGAAAGAATATTAAGTTCTCATTCATCATTTTTGGTATTACGGAACACATTCTAATTTATCATAAATTCCGATAGCTAGTAACAACGCTAACAACATACAACACACATAACACACAACAACAACAACACAAAAACACAACAGAAGAGAGATAACAATATTCCACATGCATTTTCCACCCATCTCGACTTGCAGTTGCAAGCCGTGTTCGCCGAACCCTTAAAGCTGGTTTCGTATTTCGTTTTTCACGACAAAATTGCAATTTGACAGAAGGGTTTTCAATCACTACGGTTTAATTAGACGTAAGTAACATATATTAGTCATTCACCTGTGAGAACATGTAATTAAGGTTTAATTTTGTTAAGAGGTAAATATTGCTGAAATTGTATTTTTTATGTATAAAACTAATCAATTCTGATCATAAAATAACATTCGCTCCAGTATATCTGATATGTACTAAGTACTATTCTTGTAAATAAATTCAGGGTTGTTATCTTAAAAAGTGCACACAACGTCGTGTTGCATACTTGAGTCGCGTTTAGTTGTGACAACCACCGAAAAGCAGTCACTTTTGTTACATATAAAAAAATATTTAAGTATATTAAAATTATTAATTAAAGGTAAGTTTCCGTATAAAAACAAGAATATTTATGTATTGTATTGTTTTTATATTGACTTTATAAACAAATACGTTTGTTTTTTTTTTTTTTTTTTTTTTTTTCAGAATTATGGCTCGTTCACCATCATACAGCCCCACCATTCTGATCAATGATGATGAAGATCAAGATCAATCCATAATACGTGAGGTATGTAGTAATTATGCGTTATGTTACTGTTAATATATTTATATAACCCTGGGTTCGATCCCCGGGTCGGGTAGTGTTATTGGGTTTTTCTATCTAGAATTTCTCAGTAGCAGCCCGGAGTCTGGATTTGTGCCCGGTTGATGGCAATAGGCTCACCCCCTATTACATGGGACTTAAAAACATAACTGGCGAAATGTGGGTGTGTACCTGCTACAGATACACCTCTGCCCAGCCCTTCGGGGAAACAAGGCGTGATGTTATGTTATGTTAATATATTGATTTTTTATCTGATTATTTTTCTTTTTATTAATTTTATTATTTATTCCTTTTCACAGTGGAACTCTGCGGGTCTCAATGATAACAATCAGGACACCCGGCCTTTCGTTTACTCTCAGGACGATTATAACTCCTATATTGAGAGCTTAGAAAAACAACGGCGTAGAAATGAAGAACTGCTCAATAATCCAACGAATCCTCAAGAACAAACTCAACCCCAGAAAAAAGTGTTAAGAAAGAGAAAGCGTTCATCAAGATTTTCGCCATCAACATCATACATTGCTCGTCGGGGTAAACCAAGTGATAGCAGAGGACGTTATTTAATTAAACTAAATATTTACGAACTCAACGATTGTGAGAGTGATAATAACTATTCTAGTGACAGTGACAATGCTTGTACAAGTGTACAATATGTGGTGCGCGAAACTTTTGATGACGTGATGGATACTGCAGAGGTTCTAATAAAAAAAATCTCTGAAAACTTGATAAGTTAGTGATAATAATTATGTAATAATAATGTAGTTATTTGTAAGTTATACATTTTATATTTTTAAAGTTAATAAGATTAATAATTTTTACGATATATTGTGTCGCGTAAACGCTCTTAAAACTAAATAAGTTCAAACATAATTTGCAACAAGTAATAAGATAATAATATCTATTTGGGGCACCAAGAACATACATGTTTTACAATTCAATTACGAGTACGTTACACATTACTTTTGTCTGGACCCTGCTATAAGTAATTGTCATTAGTAGATAGTAATGTATTTTTAACCGACTTCCAAAAGGTCAAGGTTATCAATTCGCAAATATATTTATGCAATGCATTACCAAAATTTTAAATGTAATTAGGAACCTACAGTAGTTATATGTTATAATTTTCTACATGTATTTTATTGACGTCCTAAATGGAAAGTTAGATAATCTCACAACCTACTTACAAACTTCCTATTATAAAATGTTTGTTACTCTTCTAAATGTGAAATATAATATTGCCGTGTAATGTAATTCAAATGGTATCGACTGAAGATGCTTCTGATCGGCTTTATTATGTATGTAATTTTAAATGTGTGTATTCTTGGTGTCCTTGTATTAGTTATAGAATTTATTAAGTACAAAATTAGTTTTATAAATAAAATACGACCTTTGATAATTACTGAGGTATTAGGTACATATATGTGTACTTTTATCTGAATGTATGTACATATACAAATAAATAATATTTTATATTCATACATCTGTTTCATTTCCATTCCCGATGACAAAGCGCATTGCGCTATTTGCGCTGACTGGTTTGTGCAATATAACACCGATCACGTCGCGCGCACGTCGCATCGCTTCATAACGCACATATTAGGTTGAACTTGTTGAAAAATGAAATAGATTCACAGCGCAAGGTTTTATGGAGTTTGCATTTCATAATATGATTAGTACATGCATCACATGGCAGTCAGCCGGACACATCACGTCGAATAAAACGAAACAAATTGTAAGTATTGTACAAGCGTATAAGTACTTGTAAAATTACTTCCTTATGCTGTTAGATATAATCAATAAATATAAATTTGTTTGTTTCAGATCATCAATACTGTGCGACTCTCCCGATTTAATCTTCTTCCAAAATGGTCAAGGTTTTCCCACTTCAAGTTTAAGCTGGAATGTTCGAGAGCAGCATAGACCTGAACCAACCAACAAAAAGTCTAGAGCAAGACGAGAGGGTCTAAAACGGAATACATCTGAGCATCCTTGCCATACATTATTAACAATGAAAAGAAAAAAAGGTTTACGACTGATCCAGATACAAGTGTTTAACATCAGTGAGCGACAAGAACCAAGTGTTGTAAGATCAAGTGATCATGAGAATGTGGTAGTGTTAAGTGCGCAATATGTAGTTAGTGAACCGGTGGACTACGATAGAGAAGAAACACAATAATTGATAAATAAAATTCCATAGAAACTTTGTTGTGACGATTGTTATTAGTAAGTATGTATCTAGGTATGTACTTTGTAACTTATTGTATCAGTTTGTAGATTGCTTCTCGTTGTTGCAAGCGCGACTACTGAGCATGGTGTTCTGGGTTCGATCCCAGTCGGGTAAGGTTATTGGGTTTTTTCAATTACATGAGAGTCGATCCTAGGTAACATATCTTTAGTATATCATCATTATTGGGTTTTAGTTAATGTATAAGTTTAATGTTATAAGAGATATTAGTTTAATTTATTTATTATAAATTTATTTGTTAATCTCCTAGTATATTAAAATGTATGTACATAGGTCATCACAATTTTGTAAAGCCCATATAAATTAAAAATAAAATATTAAGGAAAATTTTGGACCTTAATTATGTTCTTAATACTTTTTAGTAAAGAATTTTAGTCATTATGTAAGTTTTGTATGTTTTTAATCTAGTCGTGTATTAAAATCAGCCTAAATACATCGTAGTTCATAGTAGTTACCTAAGTTTCATGTAAATAAATAAAATATTAAATAACATGAGGGGCAGTTAATATTAATAAGGGACAGATGTAATTAAAAATTAAAATTAAATAAAACTTTATTTCAGACTTACTTATAAGGTCCATATTTTGTTAGTATTTTGGTTTTAGTAACAATGGTGTTAGTAATTAGTTTGTAATTGTAAATAATGTGAAAACAAAATAAATTATAATTTAAATCATGTTGTATTGCTATTACATAAACATAGGTACTCACACTTTAAATTAGCTCTAATGAAATGATCTCATTACAGGTAAGGTATACGTTTTCAATATTTGTCAATGTCTCATAAATAGAAAAAAAAGAATAAAACGAGTTTAAAAATCTGAAGCAGATCGTAGAATAGGAGTCAACCGAACAATCCATTTATGTTATTGCCAACCAAACTAGATTCAAAAGGTGGAGTAGCGTCTGAAAGAATCACTGAAAAATATTCGAATGTACAATTAATTATAAGTTTAGTTATTCACCTTCCCTGCTAAAAGAGTTTAACCTTAAGGTTACATAACGGCTAATGGTAGGTTTGCAGGGATCAACCCAATCGCAACCAA
Source organism: Conistra vaccinii (assembly GCA_948150665.1). Taxonomy (NCBI): domain Eukaryota; kingdom Metazoa; phylum Arthropoda; class Insecta; order Lepidoptera; family Noctuidae; genus Conistra; species Conistra vaccinii. The sequence goes on from OX411326.1 coordinate 20,509,714, forward strand.
ACGAGATTCAAAAAGTGGAGTATCGTCAAAACCACAAACTTTGTAGATCCATTTATGTTATTGGGCATTCTAAATCACTTTCCGTTCGCAACAAAATGAAATTCAAATAGTATAGTAGCGCCCAAACCACAAACTTTGTAGATTCATTTATGTTATTAAGCATTCTAGATGACTTTCCGTTCGCATCAAAACGAGATTCTAAAAGTGGAGTAGCATAGCTCAAACCATGCACTGAAAATATTAAAATAGTGGAATAGGCGCCGAACCATTATTTTACTGCACTATGCAGAAATTCGTACTCCACCTTCCGTTCATCAGGTGGAATAGGCGCCGAACCAATATTTTACTGCACTATGCAGAAATTCGTACTCCACCTTCCGTTCATCAGGTGGAATAGGCGCCGAACAATATTTTACTGCACTATGCAGAAATTCGTACTCCACCTTCCGTTCATCAGGTAAGTTATCGAAATGGATTTCATATATGTTATTGGGCAATCTAAGCCACCTGTTTTACTGCACTATGCAAAAATTCGTACTCCACCTTCCGTTCATCAGGTGGAATAGAATGGATTTCATATATGTTATTGGGCAATCTAAGCCACCTGTTTTACTGCACTATGCAAAAATTCGTACTCCACCTTCCGTTCATCAGGTGGAACAGAATGGATTTCATATATGTTATTGGGCAATCTAAGCCACCTGTTTTACTGCACTATGCAAAAATTCGTACTCCACCTTCCGTTCATCAGGTGGAATAGAATGGATTTCATATATGTTATTGGGCAATCTAAGCCACCTGTTTTACTGCACTATGCAAAAATTCGTACTCCACCTTCCGTTCATCAGGTGGAACAGAATGGATTTCATATATGTTATTGGGCAATCTAAGCCACCTGAAGTGACGAGGTGAACGAAGTGAGCCGATGGAACGTAAGGTGGCTTAGAGTGCCCAATAACATCCTACTTCGGTTAACCACGCTTTGGACAAACTTTGTTAAATACGGGTGAGTACGATACAGTATAATTTTTCACTTTAATTTTTGCAGTGAACAAAAACATCGTGAGGAAACCTGGACTTGTAGTTAATATAAATCTGAAATCGCCAACCCGTTTTGAGCAAATGCGATGATCGATGCTCCTGCCTTCTTTATGAGAAAAGGCTTTTGCTCTGTATTGGCGAATAATAGGCTGGTTTTATTATAATTTTTGCAACGTATAATTACAAAGTATAATATTAGTCTTAGGACTGTATCCTGGGTACGGCTAAATTTTCGCCGTGTATATGTCAATACGTCTTTCGTAAGCTAGTATATTTATTAGTGCAACTAAAAATGTTATCCTTTGTCATCAGAAACCCAACTCCGGAAACATCAGAACTTTTACCATTCACATGGACCCCAATAACAAACACCACTCAGTCATACTTAGATATGGACTTGAATTTTACATCCAGCAGCAGACCTGACCATGCCAGGATGGCATTCTGGGACTTGTTCTACAAACTTTATGGAAAGTACCAAAAATGGTATCCGATTGAACCAACTCTTCCGTGTAATAACGGTTCAAAACTAGAAATAAATGTCTTCATCAGTATTGCCATTCTATTGTTATTATTATTGTTACTTCTTCGTAAATAATGACTTGTCTTAAGTACTTTTGTTTATTTTGGTTGTTGTCGCAACAGTCACGCCATTCTGTACGCATTTTTCAACTCAAACTCAAAGCATTTATTTCAATCGAACTAATTACAGGCACTTTTTAACTGTGAAGGAGTCGGTCAGTCAGAAAGATGAAGCAAGTTGCCCATTCCAAAGCGTAGTAGGAGAAGTAGTTCTCCTATGGAGAAGAACGGGCAAGAAATCCCATGGACACACCTAAATCAAAATATTGGTTATACTGTGGTGTAGTATGTAAGCATGTTACAGTAAGGGTGTGTGTGTTTATATTGTCATTGAATGTACCAAATATACGCAGTGTCTAACTAGCATTCGAGATGTTTAATTGTCTTTAAATCCCGTCCTTATATGGCGACCCTGCCATTCGTGCGGGGAATCAAATCATGTTCGCGTTTAGTTTGGACTGTGCTCTGTGTGATACTCAACATTTTGCACACTATTTGCAAAAAATATCACTATGTGCCAATCAAAAGTACAGAACGCAGAAGTATTTGTAAACCAAAATAGTGCCGGTGGAGGCAAAAATTCAGCCACTGTGGAGGAATTCAAATATCCGCAATAAGTATTGTGCTAATGATCATAATTATGCACGATATTGTTTCTTGGGACCATCTATATATTGTACCAATTTATTATATTGTGTTGTTTTGTTTTATTGTATTGTATTTGTATATATTGTGTTGGTATCCCGTCCTTACAATACCTACTGCACACTCAAACCGCCTTGTTTAAACTTTGCGTACACCAAACCTGCAGATTACTTCACTACATTTTCAGATAGGACTTCAATAACATTGAACATTGGTATCAGTTGTATAGCAGATTACCACATACCGTACGAAAGTGATATTGATCTTATAGATGCTGTTTTATCTTTTATCTTAACTCCCGCCTTATCGCGTGTTAAGAGAATACCTAACCATTTGAGATTACTATATATAAATATCAGTTTGATCTTACTCTGTATAGTAAAGTCACAAGGTTTGAAAATGTGGTCAGTGGTAGCGTGGCTTTCAATTTGTGGTTTAGTGCAAGGGCTATCTAGAATAGACCCTCTTGTGTCTACCAAAGGAGGCCTAATTAGAGGACAGCAGTTTGGAGATGGGTACGCCAAATTCTTGGGTGTGCCATATGCTGTGGTGGATGAGAATAATCCGTTTGGGGTAAGCTGTGTTTTTTTATATCAATATTGTTGGTCGGAACATAAAAAAAACTCTTCCAAATTTTGGCCTTTCTGAAACATGGCCGCACAGAGCTATAATTCTGTGTAGTGTATGTCTTAAAAGTGAAAAAAACTAAATCTAACTCAAACACTACGCCTATTTGATCCATCAACTATGATTCCGTAACTAGGTACCCAATATTATTTTGAATCAAGTATATTTATAAGCAATATTATTAGTTTTTCCTATCAAAGCGTAAAATAATGTAATATAACTTTACAGCCATCAGTACCACATCATGGTTTTGACGACATCTTTGAAGCATACGAATCAAACGCGTGCCCTCAAATACACAGAGGTGTCGCCATGGGTACCTTCGACTGCCTCACCATGGACATCTACGTGCCAAGTACCGCTGACTCTCGAAACCGCTTGCCAGTGATGGTATGGATACACGGCGGAGCATTCATTGGGGGCAGTGCCCAAGGAGAAGCATCCGAACCTATCACTCTACTAAAAAATGACGTCATTATTGTAGCTATTAACTACAGACTTGGTATTTACGGTTTCATGTGTTTAGATACACCGGAAGTTCCCGGAAATCAAGGGCTTAAAGATCAAACATTAGCTCTAAGATGGATTCAGGAAAATATTGCGGCTTTCGGAGGAGATGTCAACAAAATAACAATTTTTGGTGAAAGCGCTGGTGGCATGTCCGTGAATTTACATTTATTTTCTTTGAATGAGAAGTTATTCAACCAAGCAATTATCGAAAGTGGACCAGCTTTAAGTTACTGGATGATGGTAGAATCTAATAACACAATACCTTTAATGCTCGCTGAGGAATTGGGCTTTACAACTTCAGATTTAAATGAAGCTCTTAAGTTTATTTCAACTGTTGATGCACTCTTGTTAGTTCAGATAGCCGCTGACTTGAAAATTACTAGTGCTTCAGGCAATTATCAACCTCTTACCAAACCGTGCGTTGAAAAAACATTTGAAGGAGTTGAACATTTTATAACGGACCATCCTATGAATGTTAAATCTACTAAAGCAAGTAAAACTCCAATAATCATTGGTCATAACGTAAGAGAATTTGGAGGTCAGTATTCTAATCAAGATGAGAAGTATTTTGAAACATATGACCTAAAAATGCTGTTTGAAATGGGATTCAATATGGATAATGATTTTGAAGACGCTCTGAATGCAGTAAGACACTTTTACTTTGGTGATGAAAAAATCAGTAAGAATCTCTCAGAGAATCTTGTAGAATTTGGAACTGATGTAATATTTGGTCACCCGACGCAGAGGATGGCAGAAAAACTATTAGAAAGTGGTGGCGAAAACGTTTACCGCTTCGTTTTCTCATACCTTGGAGCAAGTCATGGAGATGAGTTGGCCTATTTGTTTGATACAAAAGCGTTGGAAGATATAACAGAGGAAGAGCAACAGTTGATTGATCAATCATTAGTAAAGAGTCGGTTAACCACGCTTTGGACAAACTTTGCTAAGTACGGGTGAGTAAGAATCATAGAAATTTTTTCATTTATTGTTGTTGTTGGCGTTGATCTAAGTTTTGAGTGTGGATGGCTATTTATAAGTGTAGGGGAAGACTAAAGACACGATTGAGGAACTGTGTGAAATATCGATATGTATTTAAGAAGGGGGCGACTACCGAGATGACGACTAATAGAGAAGTATGGAGGAAAAAGACATGTTGCGTCGACCACAAATAAATTGGTATAAGGACAAAAGAATTACGATGATGCTGAGATAGCTTTGCCCAAACCACGTTGACCAGTTTACCGACGTATCATTAATTGTGTTTTATTTTTCTCACCAGAAACCCGACTCCGGCGCCATCAGAACTCCTGCCATTCACATGGACCCCAATAACGAAAACCAGTCAGACGTACCTAGATATGGACTTGGATTTCACACCCAGTAGCAGACCTGACCACGTCAGGATGGCATTCTGGGACTTGTTCTACAAAGTTTATGGAAAGTACCAAAAATGGTATGTGTAAAAATGGTATATCCAGAAAGACTTGCTCTGGAATAATGAAAAAAAAACGTCTCTTGGGATCATCAGTATTCCCTAAAATAGCGCCAGGGCAAAGATTTTGGTAGTAGATAATAGTTTATTTTTAGTTATAGTTAATAGTTTTATTTATACGTGGTAGTGTGTAGTATTGTTTCATTTTATTCATAGATTTATAATAGTCATTAGCGTTCCCATAACATTAGATAATAATATCACAGATAATAGAATAAATATATTTAATAGTCATTAGGGTTTTCACAATATCATTAGATAATAATATCACAGATAATAGAATAATTATCCTAGCAATAAATCAGATTTCAGTAAGTAGATTATTGTAGTTCCAACCAAAATCCCAATAGTATAATCTAATCACACACAAGACTAGAAATTTGGGTGTAGTCCACAGTAGGTACAAAGTAGTAGTAATTCTTTTTTTAAGTTATAGATAATAGTTTGTTTTATTTATAGGTTATAAATATAGTTTTATTTTATTCTTATATTTAATAGTCATTAGTGTTTCCTTAATATCAATAGATAGAGAATAGATATGCTAGCAACAGATCAGATTTCAGTAAGTAGATTACTGTTGTAGTTTCAACCTCAAGTCCCAATAGTATAATGCACACACAAGACTAGAAATTAAGGTCTAGTCCATAGTACAAAGTAACCAGTTTATAGGTTTTATTCAGTACGTATAAAATACCCTCAACTGCATAGGAATACCAACAATTACATAGATTGACAGTTTACATAAATATATACTTTTGGTTTAGACTTATTTAGGGAGTAACCATTCGCTCCTAGAATATACATTTTATGTACTAGGTATATACATAATTTGGTTTAGCCTTATCTAGGCAGTAGTTTAGTTGTAGTCTGTTGGGTAGGATTGATTTGGTTAGTGGGGTTAGATTGGGTTAGGTTAGTTTAGCAGTGGTAGATTAGTGTGTCAGTGGTCGGGTTGATCTGTTGTTTAATTACTGTGTGAGTTGAAATTAGAAATCGGATATTTCTGGAATTTGTTAAACTATTGCTTCGACCTGTGTGAATGTGCTTGTGACCTGTGAATTTATGTGTATCTTAGAGGCCCGTACCGAACCATGTGCTGCGTTTTAAAATAAATATATTTTTTAAATAAATTTGAGTACGTGACAGGCGACAGTCACAATTGGTATCTGTTGTTGGAACTAATTACAAGGTACCTAGGTCGTATCGAAGTGATACTGATCTTGAAAATTTTATTTTTATCTTAATTCCCACGATATCACTTGTTAATACCAGAACCATTCGAAATTCCTTTGTATAAATACCAGTTTGATCTTACTCTCTCTAGTAATGTCGAAAGGCTTGGAGATGTGGTCAGTGCTAGTGCTCCTCTCAGTTTGTAGTTTAGTGCGAGGGCTATCCAGAACAGACCCTCTTGTGTCTATCAATGGAGGCCAGATAAGGGGACAGTGGTTTGGAGATGGGTACGCCAAATTCTTGGGTGTGCCCTATGCGGTTGTGGATGAGAATAATCCATTTGGGGTAAGCTTTGTTTTTTATATCTATTGTTAGTAAAAATAAAATACTCTTCCAAATGAAATTAAATCAAATCGTTTATTCTGTAAATAGGATATTGGAATCACTTTTACACGTCTTATGAAAAAATATGTTAAAAATTTGCTAGATGAGTTCGGCGTTTCCTATCTGACTACACTGAAGAAAGGCCGAAACAAACTCAGAGGTCGCAGTCTCTTTTAAAGTCCAGACATAATCTTGGTCAGGCCATATGAGGACCATGTAGATTAGTGTCTGAAATGGTCTTTTGAAGAAATAACCACACAGATTTGAGTGGACCTATCCAGTCAGTGCAAGAATTTGTCAGTAATCGCGGAGAACTCAACTCTGAACTTAATATTGATGATTCATAAATATTGGACTGTCTAAAACTTGGCGTCACAATAGTTTAATTCTGCATATTGTACGCAAAAGTAAATCTTTCAAAAAATCGAAGGCTTGAACACTACGCCAATCGAGCCATCAACTACGATTAATAACTACTCGATACTATTTTGAATCAATTATATTAAATAGTAATGTGAATTTTATTAATATTAACCAACGCGAATAATCTAAAAAAATTACTTTACAGCCATCAGTACCACATCATGGCTTTAACGACATCTTTGAAGCATACGAATCAAATGCATGTCCTCAAGTAAGCGGAGGTGTCGCCACCGGTACCATTGACTGCCTCACCCTGGACATCTACGTACCAAGTAGCGCCAACTCTGTAAATCCCTTGCCAGTGATGGTATGGATATACGGCGGGGCATGGGTTGGGGGCAGGGCTCTAAGACCAGCAAACGAACCGGTATCTCTGCTAAAAAATGACGTAATTATTGTAGCCATTAACTACAGAACTGGAATTTATGGATTCATGTGTTTAGATACACCGGAAGTACCAGGTAACCAAGGGCTTAAAGACCAGACATTAGCTCTAAGGTGGGTTCAAGAAAACATTGCAGCTTTCGGAGGAGATGTCAACAAAGTTACTGTATTTGGTCAAAGCGCTGGTGGCATGTCCACGAATCTACATTTATTTTCGTTAAATGAAAAGTTATTCAACCAAATAATTATACAAGGTGGACCAGCTTTAAGTTACTGGATGATGGTGAAATCTAATAACACAATACCTATAACGCTTGCTAAAGAATTGGGCTTTCCAACTACAGATATAAATGAAGCTCTAAATTTTCTTTCTACTGTTGATCCACATTTAGTAGTCCAGAAAGCTTTTGACTTGAAAATTACTAGTGGTTCAGGAAATGATCAACCTCTTACTAAGCCATGCGTTGAGAAAACATTTGAAGGAGTTGAAAATTTTATTACGGAGCATCCTATGAATGTCAAATCTACTAAAGCTAGTGGGACTCCAATAATCATTGGTCACAACGTAAGAGAATTTGCTTTTCAGTACGCTAATCAAGGTGAAGAGTTTTTTGAAACATACGATATGAAAATTCTGTTTGAATTGGGATTCGATCTGGATAACGATTTTGAAGACGCTTCGAATACAGCAAGACACTTTTATGTTGGTGATGAAAAATTCAGTAGGAATGTCTCAGAGAATCTTGTAGAATTTGGAACTGATATAATATTTGGTCACCCATCACAAAGAATGGCCAAAAAACTGTTTGATAGTGGTGCGGAAAACGTTTACCGTTATGTTTTCTCATACCTTGGAGCAAGTCATGGACAGGAGTTGTCCTATATATTTGATACAAACACGTGGGAAAATGTGGATGAGCAACTCCAGATTAATAATGCACTAGTAAAAAGTCGGTTAACAACGCTTTGGACGAACTTTGCTAAGTATGGGTGAGTAAGAATTTATTTATAGCTACATAACATAATTCTGACGGGGTTTCCCGTCGGCAAAAAATTATGAAATTTCATCCCCTATATAACCCCTTAGGGATAAATAACCTTTACCCAAAGTACTCGAAGTTCTGTTAAGAAACTCATGTGCTTAATTTCATGCTTCTAGACAGCGATTTACGCTGCGCGTATTCTGTCAGATTGAATTTAAGATTTTTCTTATGTATTTTTTATGGTTGTACGTGGTTTCATAGAGAATAGTTTTATAGAATTTCGTTTCGTAGAAGTTGTGACTGTTTGATAAGTTTGTTAAATAAAAAAATGTGATAAAAAATTCGAAATAAAAATATAAGTGATATTCGTGAATTGTGTTTCTGTGAAATAATGTTTCATTCAAGTAAATAGTCGTTGAAACAATAATATTCGAAATAAAAATATAAGGACTAAATATTATATGAAACATTTGTTGCGAAATGAAATTCTATGTAATTTCTGTCTGCGAAACAAGGGGACACCATATTTTATTTTGTAATTACAATAGATGACTTTGATTTTCATTGACTTGATGTCTTAAACACGTAGACCTGTTTACCTACGAATCATAAATTGTGTTCTATATTTCTCATCAGAAACCCGACTCCGGCGCCATCAGAACTCCTGCCATTCACATGGACCCCAATAACAAATACCACCCAGTCATACCTAGATATGGATTTGGATTTCACACCCAGCAGCAGACCTGACCATGCCAGGATGGCATTCTGGGACTTGTTCTACAACCTTTATGGAAAGTACCAAAAATGGTATCCGATTGAACCAACTCCGACCACTCCTTCATGTAACAACGGTTCGAAACTAGAAAGAAATGTCTTTATAGGTATTGCCATTCTATTGTTAAATTATTTGTTCTTAAATAATGACTGGTCTTAAATATTTTTGTGTTTGTTTCGTTTGTTGTAAGCTCCGAAGTGCAACAACATCGCAAAAGTCCCGCCAGCACCCTGAACGCATTGTTTAACTAAAACTCAGATAATTAATAAAAAAAAAAATGTTCTAAGAAAATCGAATCTTTAATAAGTATGTATACAGAAACGTCTCCAAATCTTCGCTCAAATCATTAGAAGGAATTTAATATTAGTCATTTCGATCCAAAATAAAATAAAATTTATCAGAGTTATCAGGTAAGTGATGTGTTAGTACGTACATAAGTAATCAATCAATCATTCTCCACTAATCTATACAGCAAGGTCCAATTTACCGAATCGACAGTTTTATTTAATTTACTAAGAAAGCGATTATACTAAATTCTGCCGACGTAGAGCTATCAACCGTCACGGTTGACCGTTATTAAATTACGCGGATAGATATCAATGCTGATTTATAGAAAATAGATTATTAGTACATAGGTCCATACGTCAGCCCCCCATTTACGCAATGCACGATCAATTTTAAATTGAAACCAATTGAAAAAGATTGCCAGTCCATTGCTGCATAAGTTCGGCAAAAATAATCAGCTCAATTTTTTTTGTCGAACTTATGAATCAAGAGGACTGGCAATCTTTTTCAATTGGTTTCAATTTAAAATTGAAAATGCATTACGTAATTAGGGTGCAGGTGAGGTTCTATCTTAGATAGTATTTTTAGCCTTTATTTTCTAGCCCATATTCTTCCATAGCAGGGAAAAGGCCAGCCTCACCCGTTGCCACACAATTCTGTTTTCTGCTAATCCCGGCCTCTGTCCTTTCGATAGGACCCAAGCTCGTCTTGGCATCTTCACCTGGTCTACCGCAATATCGTCAAGCGTTTAATGGGACACTCTAGGTGTTTCTTTTACCGCATTCATTTCACATGCGGCAGACATGTCCGCCCCGGCGTTTTTCTCTCGGAACTGTAAAGAACACAACTTTGCATATCTAAACAGTTTTTGCTGGTTTCTCGGGTGGAGGTGGAACCTGGAGCTGCCACATGTTCCAATTTAAACGGTAGGGGATGATAATTCTAAAACGCGTTAAGAATTCCTGTTTTTGTTAAAATACCTTGTCTACCAAATTCTAAGTTACTAGCACAATAAGATTTTGCCACTACAAACTTTTACACTTGAGGGAGTAGTTTAAAAAAATTCAAACATATTGAGGACTACCGTAAGTGGTAATGAGGTTCAGTTTCAAGCGAACATAATCGTGGACGTTTCAATAATTGACACTAGTTTGGTACTTGAGAAAACCTATTCGAAGTAAAGGAGGAACCGTGTAACCGCGTACCATTTTAAGTGGAGTTCTCAATCAAAACAGTGTATTATTTAATTTCCTAGGTCTATCGGGAAGTTACGTTAATCGTTCCTGTGAAAATGCCCCAAAAAATATGTGGTTTCTGGTGTTATTGGTGTAAATATGTGGGTCCTGCCATGTTCGTATTCTTTTATACATTTCTGGCTGGTATCTTTGAATGAGAAATTATTAATACTTGGGAGTGCCAAGGATTGGTGAATAATAGCAATCCCTTTGGGCAATTCATTATGATAAAACTTAATATTAGTTTATTAATGAAACTGGCGCAGGACCGAAGTGGGTGACATTGAAAACGAAGATGCTATGCCCTGAAGTTGGGTGGACAAAAAGTTTTTGAGACAGAACTTACGTAGGTACTTATATGAGACTGTGAGTTGGGAATACAATTTCGCGTCAAGATTGGCTACTCGAGAAAGAAAGAAAGAAAGAAAATAAATTTATTTAACACAGACCAAAAAGCACACAATTTATACAGCAGATAAAAAACAAACAAACAATAAAGATAAAAATAAATCAAACAGTATAAAGATAAAAATAAAATCTAACAAAAAGTGTAAAATGCGATTGAAATTAGCACGGGAGTGTGCCTCACGGCTGCGCTAAAAAGGTCCAGTTCAGCAAAAAATGCCAGACACTATAAGTGCCTGACGCTGGTTTTCAACTGGACCTGACCGAGAACTCACGTGCTAAGTCTGGTGAAGAGATTGGCCATTCGAAATCTAATAATATGTCTAATAATCTCATAAAAATGCAGTTCTGAATCACAAATTCTAGAACTTATGAAAACTACATCTAATTAGGATAATCGTGTTTATTTTGTAAATAAAAAAACATTTATCTAATCTGCACTACGCTTATATAACGCAAAAAATCAATACAGACACATGACGCACACTATTAATCCATTAATTACCTATTTATATAGATAAACCATTCATTTTATGTACATAAAAGATAAAACAACAAACAAAAGCACAATTAAAAGATAATAAATTAGGTAGGTACATGATTATAAAGAAAATTCAAGGCGCCAATATACAATATACCTAAAAAAAATCACAAGACGAACGGAAAACGCCTGGAAGAGCTACTGGTCCATGAAGGAACTTTTCAAGGGTGAGTTGCCTATGGCACCGAAACGCAGGCTCATGGACATGTGTATTCTATGGTGCACAAACTTGGTCTTTGGCTAACATCCAGAAGTCCAAACTCAAGGTCTGCCAGCGAGGAATGGAGCGCGGTATACTAGGCGTTAAATTAACGGATCGTGTTCGAAACACAATACTGCGCTCTAAAACGAAAATAGCTGACGTGGCTCAAAAGGCTGCCCCACTTAAATGGGAACGGGGGCTCGCGAACGATGGAAGTAGTGGAGGGAGGCCTTTGCTCAGGAGTGGGACAGCATAGGCTAATAAAAAAGAAAAAAAAACTAAGTTATACCTATAATCAATGATATTATAAGTAAAAAGGTGTAGATAGGTTATAGGCACTCAGCAAGCGACACGTTAAAATGTGGCTAATTAGCCACATTTTCTTCGTCTTGTCTCTTTTTCGCTCCCGATAATTACGTCATGCCGTCCTACTTCCACGTGTCATCTAATAGTGTGACAATGTGCCGTTTTTGAAGATGGAATGTTGAGTAGATAACCTATCTACGTCTTTTTACTTATAATATCATTGCCTATTATACTGAAAATGGCTTCTGAAAACCACAATCTTGTTCGACAACGATTGATTGCCTGATAGTGAGGACGTGAGTTACTGATATGATCAATTGCTCATTACAAACAATCCCATTTGATAAACGATAAGCTGGTTAATAGAAATAGTTTATAAATAGATAATATATAACATTTTCACACCATCAGCACGCTTAGCATCATCACTATAGAAACGAGTTTTGTCGAACAGTCGTAGACAAAATGTCTGATAAACAAACTTATTGCATAATATATTTATTTTATTTTTATTTCATAATTATATCTCAATGTATGCTGCACCGGTCGACGTCATAACGTCAACGCCGGCTGTCGCTGAAAACCAGCGCTGGGGCTCTGTCTCGCATAGGGTCGCAGCATTATGCTGAGCGATGGCCGTTTTGCGTATTTTCCCTCAACTTGTGTACTTCTTTTTATTTTGTGTTCTTTTTAAGCGTCATGTTTGCCGCAAATAAACGTATTTTCCTTCTTTATTTCTTTTCTTTCTAACAATCACAATCTGTAATTTTTTCTATTCTGCCGTCATAAAAACCCGTAGTAAACCCGTTTCTATGAACAAACAAACTCACGCATTTATAATAGATATCAGTTAGCATTTTTCTTATTTTTGCGTTTCTATTATATTATATTTTTTTTAATGCCGCCTGCTTTGTTTTGTCTTTTCATCAACCTAGGTAGAATGGTAGAAAATGTTTAAGTAATTTTTTCTATTCTGCCGTCATAAAAACCCGTAGTAAACCCGTTTCTATGAACAAACAAACTCACGCATTTATAATAGATATCAGTTAGCATTTTTCTTATTTTTGCGTTTCTATTATATTATATTTTTTTTAATGCCGCCTGCTTTGTTTTGTCTTTTCATCAACCTAGGTAGAATGGTAGAAAATGTTTAAGGCATTTAAGTCCGCCTTCGCAAAATTATATTTTACTTGGGCATAAAGTTTTAATAAAAATGTTCAACCCTCCTAGCGTATTAGCTCGCCCCCTATTACATGGGACTTATACATAACTTGCGAAATACGGGTGTGATATGGGTACACCTCTGGTTAACCCTTCGGATTACAGGCGCGTTATACAGGGTGTCCGGGACATCGACGCGAAGCCTGTTACCATGGATTCAGTACATGATTCTGAACGCCCTGCGTTGAAATTTTTCGTAGGTTATTAAAAAGAAAATCTGCTGTTTCATAGAAAAGTACAACCGTAACAACAGTACCTACGCGGTCAAAATGTATGGAACAGAAGATTTTTTTTTTAATTACCGGCGAAAAATTTCAGCGCCCCTGCGTTGAAATTTTTCGCCGGTAAATTTAGTTCAGAATCATGTAGTGAATCCATGGTAACAGGCTTCGCGTCGATGTCCCTGCCACCCTGTATTATGAGTCAAATATTTTTTCATTTATGTGCTCAGATGCATCCACACCGAATCGTTAATTTTCGTAGAGCAATATTTTGCAACATGATTGTTGCAAAATATTGCTCAGCGAAAATTTACTTCGAGTAATATTTTGCAACATGATTGTGTGATTGTTAAAATATAATTTTACAAAGGAGAAAATTACTTATTGTTATCAAACATTAAGTAATTTTCCATAACTACGTTTACTATATAAATGGCTTTTCGTTATCCGTTGTTGCCCACTAACATTTGCAAACGTTGCTACACAAAAAGTAATTTCGGTGTGAATGCACCTTTCTGCTTATCATGGAGTTGCCTCGCAGCCACTGCTAGAAGTGGTATTGTCAACACTTTACATACAAACCAAGCGTGTCATAGTTTACTCGCACTTTGATACAAATGACGTTTAGAAACTGTCCGGCAACGAATTTGAATTTGAAAAAAAAAATACGAGTATTTGCGGTAAAAAATGACGCAAACAAAGAACAAAAAGACGAGAATAACAATTTGGGGGAAAATATGCGTCACATTCACACAAAACGGCCATCGCTCTGCATGATACTGCCCTGCCACCCTATGCGAGACAGAGCCCCAACGCTGGTTTTCAGCGACAGCCGGCGCTGACCTAATGACGTCAACCAATGCAGCTTGTAGTAAAATAATAAAATAAGAAATAAAAAATAAAATAAATAGGTACAATACAATTAGTCCTAAAACTAGTATTAGTAGGGTACTGCCGTCTATAGACGCTGCCGGTGATTCTGTGCTCTGTGGTCCAATAGATAAAGCTAGTTATCCTTTACAAAGCGTAGCAAGTTTTTATGGAGAAGAACAAGCAAGAAAGTCCATGAAAACTCTTTTAAATCAAAATACAGGGTGTAAAAGCAATAGACATTATTGTAAAACAGTATATTTTTTCATTTGTCTTGTTATTTAGGCTTTTGGCTAATTTGTATTGTGTTTGTATTTGACGTTTGTTATTTGTTTATGCAGAAAAAAAAATCTTTCTTTTTAAAAATAATCTACACAAGGCTATACCTACATCTAGGCATTCTTTGCATCAACGACAACGAAACTTTTATTTTTGGTGTGAAAAATCGCATTTTACATAGCAATGTAACGCACGCAAAACAGTGTGCAATGCCAGTAGGTCAAGGGGTCGAAGAGGTATTAAGAACCAAGTAAATAATTATGACTTAGTTCGCTTTGCCCGCGTCTTTCGTAAGTATTTTAAATATCTTTGGTGTACTTAAATAGATATGAAGATACACTCAGCAGTTTCGATACTACGAGGGAATAAAGAATCCTACCTAATAATAAATGTTTATTTTATCTCAACAAATTACATTTCTATAAAAGTAATATTAAGTTTACAGGTATTTTGTACAAAAAAAAATGTTTTTTTTGTGGCCTGGGAGATCAGTCGATCTATTCAGGAATAATCTCTAGGTGGAATGACAGCTCACTTCACGTAAGATCATTCTCACACGAGGCAACATAAAATCAGTTTGCAACGCCGCCGACGCAACTAATCGCGTTACTACATACATTTCTATGGTGCTTCTCACACGACGTAACAAGACAGACAAGTCTGTCTGTTCAGTTAGAAAAAGAAGATTCTATACAATACTAGGCAAAATAATTTACATTACGCAAATGTAAATTATTTTGCCTACTATTGTAATCTTTTGCATTTGCGTAATGTAAATTATTTTGCCTACTATTGTATAGAATCTTTTCCAATTCCGTAATGTAAATTATTTTGCCTATTGTTAAGGATCTGATCAGAGATTGTTTGTTTTGATTGAAATAGTTGGTTTACCAAATAATATTAATGAATGCACACATTTGGATATAGAAAGGTAATTTATTAATGTCCTGAATGTTTTTTTTTTATAATACGTGGTAAACATAAAACGATTAAACGAGTATACTAGGCAAAATTGTATAGGTCGCTAATGGTGTGTACAAAAGGCGGATTGTTTGAGATTAAAATGACATATCCAAATGTTTTACTGTCTTAGTTTTATCTCTGTCCCGTTGATAGGTATGTCCTATCAACGGGACAGAGATAAAACTGAATATTATGTGCATGGAAATTACCGACCCATGGATCGGCAGTGGCAGCTAGCCAGTATTAAAATCATTGAAGCTACGAGTAGTACCGCTCTATTTAAATTTCAAGTTTTTTATCCTATTAAATTACTTCAACTTTGTGAAATACCTAATATACGAAATGCAGAATTTACACTTAAATGAACACATTTAATAATACAGAACAATATTGCAGGATTCGTATATTTCTGTAAAAAGTCTAAAGCATAAATTAGATATGCTTGCCTGTAGACAAAAGGACTTACACCTACCTCTTGGCCGGTGAGCTCGCTGTCGTCACAGAAACTTAAGATTTTTTTCTCTTTCCCTGGATGCCAGGTACACTAACGTAAGTTTTTGCTGCGTGGTCCGTCAAATATCTTCAGCATAAATCGTTTCAGCAGTTCCATCAGCAGATTTGCCCCACAGCAGAATACCGTAGGACATAACGCTATAAAAATAACAAAAATAGACTAACTGAGCTGTATCAACGTCAATGTATTGTCTTACTTACCTGACAGCGTAGGCGGCCGAGCTAAGCCTTCCCGCTAGACTTAAAATATGTGGGCCCCACTGAAGTTTGGCATCTACTGTTATGCCCAGAAAAACTGCCGAGCCTACGGTTTCAATCACCTCTTTATCTAAGACAATGTTGGGTCTTAGATTTCTAACATTCGGTAAAGCGAATTTTATACATTTCGTTTTCTTGGAATTGAGATCTAAGTTATTTGTTGTAAACCAATCCGTAACCATTGAGTGTGCACTGTTTACATCGTCACAATCTTGTCTATCCCTATCTACTTTAAAAATAAGAGAGGTATCATCTGCAAACAGTACAACTTCACAGATACCCTTTAAGAAGAATGGTAAGTCATTGATAAACACTAAGAACAAGAATGGACTCAGTATTGAGCCTTAAGGTACACCTAACTGAACTGGTAACTCGGAAGATTTCACAACATTAACATCTACACATTGGAACCTATTATGTTAATAAGAATTTGTAATGTTGAGAGCTTCATTTTGCATACCGTAAAGACGTACTTTACACAAAAGCGTCTCATGGTGCACGCAATCAAAGGCTTTGAAGAAATCACAGAAAACTCTAATAGCATTTTGCGAGTTCTCCCATGCGTTAAATATGTGTTGCAGTAGGGCAATACCCGCATCTGTAATCGAACGACCTTTTGTAAAGCCATAATGTTCATTATGAAGAAGGTTAAATTAAAATATCTTAGCAACTGCTAGAGTATTAACTTTTCAAATATTTTGCTAAATGCAGGTAAGATAGAAATAGGCCTGAAATTGCCAACATCACTTTTATTACCTGATTTAAATAATGGTATGACTTTACTACTCTTCATGAGGTCAGGAAAAGTTCCTAAATCAACACATCTATTAAAAGTAACAGGTAGGCTACGAAGGCTTGTGGCCCAAACTATGTGCCGATTTAAAACTAAATAATATAATGTTTTGTTATTATATTGGAGTACGTAACAGACGACAGTCACAATAGGGATGATGCCTGGGTAAAAAAAAAAGATATTCTATTTAGTCCGTCAGTCAGACAATAAAAATATTTTACACATAATAAATATGTATTTAAATTGATATATGATATTAATACAAAATGACTTAGATAAAACGCGTTGGGGAGTGGAGGCTCGCTACGTCACAAGTAAGTATACATTCTACATACAAGTGACGTCATGCCACATTTTAACTCAATGTATCGCCGTAATCTTTTGATTACGTAAGAAAAGAAAAATTACGTGTCCAATATTTTTTAAATAACTACTCGACTATTTTTTTTTGTCGTAATCCTTGTTGGTATCAGTTGTTGTAACTACTTACCACATGTATCGAAATGCTACTAATCTTAAAATTTTGTTTTTATCTTTTATCATAATTCCCACTATATCGCGTGTTAATTCGAAACCATTCGATTCGAATTATTCTGTATAAGCACCAGTTTGATCTTACTCTCTCTAGTACTGTCGAAAGGCTTGGAGATGTGGACAGTGGTAGTGTTCCTCTCAGTTTGTGGTTTAGTTCGAGGGTTGTTCAGAACAGACCCTCTTGTGTCTATTAATGGAGGCCAGATTAGGGGACAGCGGTTTGGAGATGGGTACGCCAAATTCTTGGGTGTTCCTTATGCGGTGGTGGATGAGAATAATCCCTTTGGGGTAAGCTTTTTTAAGTCTATTTCCAGTAGAAATAAAAAAAAACCTTTCAAATTTTGACGTGTTTAAGACTTGGTCTCACAGAGTTTAATTCAGTATATTGTGCGCAGAAATAAATCTCACAAAAAATCGAATGCACCAACAATACTGAATCGAGCCGCCAACGAAGATTAATTTTATTTATTCATCTTTAATTTATTCAGGTACAATAAATCCATAATTTGTTAGTATTATTAAACTGGTGGTGGTGCAGGGCAGAGTGGAAGGTAATAGGCCACGCGGGAGGTCACCGATGAGGTGGACCGATCAAATAAAATCCGCGGTTTGAGGTCCTGTCAATGAATGCGCCAGACTGTCACGTAACAGAACCAGATGGAGAGAGATCGTGAGGCGGGCAAGGACATAGTTCATTGTGACCACGACCGCTCTGTCAAGAGCGAAACGAAGAAGAAGAATTTAACTATGTTAGTTAATTAAGCAAAACATAAAAAAATAAAAAAATAACAATACAACAACACAACTTAAACAACCCTATAATATCTATTAAGCCACCTTCTGGGAACACTGACTTGGCAATAATACATGCACTGCGCACAAGGGCCCCATCAGGTGGCCTTCAGTCTTGCTAGCCACAATGCTCAGGAGACTGTTGTCGCTGTCTCGCATCCAACGCCATAGTGATGCGGTTCTTTTGCACATGATCGCAAATAAGTCATCTGTACGCGCTGCTGCGACCATCCCTGGCTGTAAAGTGGCAGCGACAGCAGTATCCTAAAAGCGTTGTTGTATTGCACACGCAGGGCTTTATACGTTTTTTCCGCATATCTGGTCCACAGACTGCAGGTATAAAAAGCCTGGCAATATATATAGATAACATTCTTGTTTAGGGCAACAAGAATGTTATCTTGACATTATAGTCACACTTGAAAATCTGCGGGTCAGCATTTTGCATCGTACGGCCAATGCCCTGCGCTCTCTCTCCATATCACAGTTATCAGTGCCATCCTCTGTAACCGTAGACAGAGTATTCTATCTGTAACCCAGTGACCAAGGTATTTAAACTGCTTTTTCATATCTCATGCTCGGAAAGTAGTGTTTGTTTGATCCGAGTAGCGGGTGGGAGACGCTGCTTCCCGCTCTAGGGCGGGAAAGACTCATAGTAATTGCTTCCCGCCCTAGGGCGGGAATGAATTTTAAAAATAGAACTTATGGTTAGGTAGTCGACTACGAACACAGATATAAATCTAACTAGATATCGCAAGTCCCTCCATCTTTATGAAAACCAAACGTGCCACTTTTTCACACACAATTTAAAAACAATTTAAAACTTACCGATGAAACAAAACATTTCCAATGCGTCGGCCAATTTTTCTAAACAGTCTTTACAGCTCAATATGGCTTAAAAAGAATTTTTTCTAGATTTTGGTGGATTTCCGGTGCCGATAATGCTAAATGAAAATCTCAGATTACGATCATTGATCGTAATTTTACTCCGTTTTTTGACACGCGAAGTACTTACTTACAATCGCGTCATCTAGTTAGATTAATATCTGTGGGTACGAAACTTTTTAAGAAAAATATCGAATAGAATAAAAATAAAAGCTGCGGCAGTGTTTCCACTTACGTTTTTGGTTTTCCCCAGTTTCTTAATGAATTATCCCTAAAATTCCCTAAAAAATTTAAGTATGTAGGTATAATGCGACTTATTTCTGATGTCGTCTTTAGCCACGAAAATAGTAGGTACTATTAACAATAACATGGTAAACTAAAATTAGACGAATAACAATCATTACAAGTTTCAGGAAATCCCCTTTAATCAATCGGTGGTGCCATAGAGTAAAGTAGTACATTGGGTTCTGCCTACTAATTAAACAATAGGGCTACCAACTCAAGTTAAATTTTTCCCTAAATCCCTGCCAAAATAAAATATCAGTATACCATGCTTAATATTAGCCTTTTTCCCTAAAAAAAGGGAGAAATCCCTAAAAGTGGAAGCACTGGGCTCCGGTCTTGTGAGTATATTATAAACAGCCAGTGTGAATAAAAAAATAAAAAAACTTATACGCGGGACGGCCCGCAGCGGTGATGCGGTGCGTTCCATATTTAAACATTTTTACAAATTGTTCTAACTTGTTAGTTCATTTTAAATAGGTACTACTCATGTTATTCAATAGGTATCAATAAATATAAACACAATTTTTTACTTTCCTTATATTCGAAATGAAAAGTAGAGTGTTTAACACGGGTGAAAGATATCAATTCCTACTCGGACTTTAGCCGCCCTCGCTGCGCTCGGGCGTCTAAATACCTCGTATGGGAATTGATTCCTTTCCACCCTTGTATAACAATCTACTATACTCTGTTTAGAGTTGCACCACATAGCGAGACAGAGGTCTTTTTTTATGCCATAAAAACTAACAGCTCGCTTTTTTTGGCATTATACCTTAGTCCATGGGCTCCAGCATAGCACTCACATATTTATATGCAATAGCTTCTTGAGATCACTGATCGACGGACTCAGCAGCACCATATCGTCAGCATAACTGATGTTGTTAAAAGCCATACCGTCTATTGAGCATCCGATGCCAGTGCTGCTGAATTCCTTGATCAGCTTATTCATATATTTCTATTTGAATACATTTTATTTAACTTGCTGTTGCCCGCTGTTGCCTTCGTCTGCGATCCAAGATGTAAAGTAACCTATGTTCTTCTCCAGGTCAAGGTTTACCCCTGTGCCAAATTTCATCCAAATGCGTTCAGCTATTTTAGCGTAGAAGCGTAACGAACAAACAAACAGACTCACTTTCGCATTTATAATAATATTATAGTTAGGATATCAATTTTACTTGTATGTCATTCCATCGCGAATAATCTTAAAATTTTACTTTACAGCCATCAGTACCACATCATGGCTTTGACGACATCTTTGAAGCATACGAATCAAAAGAATGCCCTCAAGTAAGCGGAGGTGTCACACTAGGTACCATTGACTGCCTCACCCTGGACATTTACGTACCAAGTAACGCCGACTCTTCACATCGCTTGCCAGTGATGGTATGGATATACGGCGGGGCATGGATTGGGGGCAGTGCCCTAAGATATGCAAATGAACCTGTCTCTCTGCTAAAAAATGACGTCATTATTGTAGCCATTAACTACAGAACTGGAATTTATGGATTCATGTGTTTAGATACACCGGAAGTACCAGGTAACCAAGGACTTAAAGACCAAACATTAGCTCTAAGGTGGGTTCAAGAAAACATTGAAGCTTTCGGAGGAGATGTCAACAAAGTTACTGTTTTTGGTCATAGCGCTGGTGCCATGTCCGTGAATCTACATTTATTTTCGTTAAATGAAAAGTTATTCAACCAAGCAATTATACAAGGTGGACCAGCTTTAAGTTACTGGATGATGGTGAAATCTAATAACACAATACCTATAACGCTCGCTGAAGGATTCGGCTTTATAACTTCAGATATAAATGAAGCTCTGAATTTTCTTTCTACTGTTGATCCACATTTATTAGTTCAGAAAGCTTCTGATTTGAAAATTACTAGTGCTGCAGGCACTGATCAACCTCTTACCAAACCGTGCGTTGAGAAAACATTTGAAGGAGTTGAAAATTTTATAACGGAGCATCCTATGAATGTTAAGTCTACTAAAGCTAGTGGGACTCCAATAATCATTGGTCACAACGTAAGAGAATTTGCTTTTCAGTACGCTTATCAAGATGAAGAGTTTTTCGAAACATACGATATGAAAATTCTGTTTGAATTGGGATTCGATATGGATAACGATTTTGATGATGCTTTGAATGCAGCAAGACACTTTTATGTAGGTGATGAAAAAATCAGCAAGAATGTCTCAGAGAATCTTGTAGAATTTGGAACTGATTTAATATTTGGCCACCCAACACAGAGAATGGCTGAAAAACTGTTAGATAGTGATGCGGAAAACGTTTATCGCTTCGTTTTCTC
Organism: Conistra vaccinii; assembly: GCA_948150665.1. Taxonomy (NCBI): domain Eukaryota; kingdom Metazoa; phylum Arthropoda; class Insecta; order Lepidoptera; family Noctuidae; genus Conistra; species Conistra vaccinii. Next base: position 20,531,624 of record OX411326.1, read on the forward strand.
ACACCTTGGAGCAAGTCATGGAGATGAGTTACAATATTTATTTGATTCAATTACGTGGATAGATATAACAGAGGAAGAGCAACAGTTGATTAATGAATCACTAGTCAAGAGTCGGTTAACCACGCTTTGGACAAACTTTGCTAAGTATGGGTGAGTAAGAATTTATAACTACAAGAAGTCATAACCCCGATGAGATTTCCCATCGACAAAAATGATGAAATTTTATCCCCTAGGGATTTCCCGTCAGCAAAAATTATGAAATTTCATCCCCTATGTACAACCTTTATGGGTCTAATTTTCAAATGATGTTTCTTAGCACTCTTACTAAGAAACTCTTGTGCTTAGACCCAGCGATTCAGGGTCCGCAATCTCTGTCAGATAAAATTTAAGATTTCTTTTAAGTATATCACCATTTTACCCAATAGATGGTTTTCATTGTCATGCTGCCTCACCACGTAGACCTGTTTACGTACGAGTCATAAATTGTGTTTTATTTTTCTCATCAGAAACCCGACTCCGGCGCCATCAGAACTCCTGCCATTCACTTGGACCCCAATAACGAAAACTACTCAGTCATACTTAGATATGGACCTGGATTTCACACCCAGCAGCAGACCTGACCATGCCAGGATGGCATTCTGGGACTTGTTCTACAAACTTTATGGAAAGTACCAAAAATGGTATCCGATTGAACCAACTCCTTCGTGTAATAACGGTTCAAAACTAGAAAGAAATGTCTTCATAAGTATTGTCATTCTATTGTTAAATTATTTGTTCATAAATAATGACCTGTCTTAAATATTTTTGTTTGTTTTGGTTGTTGTAACCTAGCCCTACAAAATCGCAACAGTCCCGCCAGCATCCTGACCGCATTGTTCCACTCAAACTCAAAGCCGGCCAAAGGAGTCGGTCAGTAAGAAAGATGAAGCTAGTTACACATTCCAAAGCGTAGTAGTAGTAGGTTCCTATAAAGAAGAACGGGCAAGAAACTCCATGTACAGTCACCAAAAGAGTTAAGTATCCAGTTTTGTACTGGAGTACCCTACAAAACTGGATACTTAACTCTTTTGGTGACTGTACACTCTTTTATATCAAAATATTGTTACAAAATATTCGTTTTACCTACTGCACACACAAGTCTTTATTTGGCCGTTGCGTGCACCTAACCCACAGATTATTTCACAAAATTGTGGCAATGGGACTTCGAAAACATTGTACACTAGCTTACGCCCGTGGCTTCGCCCGCATGGTGTTCGGAAATTATCCCACGTGAATGTACTACTGGGATAAAAAGTATCGTATGTGTTAATCCAGGCTATAAACTATCTGTTTGCCAAATTCAATTCAATTTCATTCAAATCTTATCAGCAGTTTCTGCGTGATTGAGTAACAATCATCCAAACATAAAAACTTTCACATTTCACATCAGAACAGATGGCCGATGGGCCGAAAGGTTCTGACGGAAGACGTAGCGTTGGAAGGCCTCCCACAAGATGGACCGATGACCTTGTAAAGGCCGCAGGAATCCGCTGGATGCGGGAAACACAGGATCGGTCGAAGTGGCGGTGCTTGGGGGAGGCTTATGTTCAGCAGTGGACGTCTTTTGGCTGATAAGATATAATAATTGTAGGATTGTGGATTGTATTAGTAGGATTGTGTGAATGTTTCATTACCCTACACTAATAAAATGTTCGTTAGTCCTTATTATTTTAATGTTAGAGTTTAGGTCGGTTACTCCCTTTGAGGAAATTATCGTGCTCCTCCTTTCCGCACGGCCCAGGGGCCCATCCCAGACTAGTCTCCCTCCCACCGATTGTTATGAATTCCCATGAAGTATTTTGCCTTGTCCAAACTTATAAAGCTAAGGGACAAGGCGGATACAAGAAAACAATGTCAATATAAAATAAGTTTGGTAATTCATAGGTAATAGAAGATTAAGAAAAGGATATCTACATCTCTTTTATTTATAAATATGTCGGTGCATCACATAGCACGTGATTGACCGCGGAAAGGCGCAGCGTATCGGGGTTTAGAATCTGTACGAAGAGGCCGCTGCCCTCCACACCATTCAGATCACGTAACTATTTTCTATACGTTGTTCATGTTATTTATGGTATAACACCTGTTTTAATACAGTCCACTAACTCTTTCATTATAAAGTTCCAATTGAGCCTATTCAATAATTAACTTAATGATTGTTTATTGGAGGCCCTGTTTCCGACGTCGTTACAGCTGGCATTTAATATAGGTATAGTACATTACTGTCGAGGTCTGCAATTCGGGCATTCTCACTCACGTACATACGTGAGTGAGAATGCCCGAAGTGCCTTGGCTTCGCCTCGGCCCACATTTTCACGATCGTCCATCAATGCCTGGTTGCGGCCAAGGCTTGTATTGTACTTTTCTCAAACAATACGCGGAAATTCAAACCAAGTAAATTATTTATAAATTCCAGAATCAATGACGAACAAAGAAAATTTTTCACGCGCCAGTATGGTCATTTGTTTCTTCACAGCTCTATTTGCTAAGCCACTTCGAAATTTAAATAAAATCTTTGATAAATTACCTCCTTGGTTGCCATGTGGAAGTAAAAAGTTAGTTCCATTTTTAAATAACAGGACAGTTATGAGTTTTTATAGTAATTTATTTGGCCGCTAAACACGACAGATATGGTTTTTCATACTAAGATTGCCGGCCTGATGCTCGCTTGTTTTTGACCAGTACAGCAATGTCAATTTATCTCGAAGAAGGTTGTCAAAATAATGTTCGAATTTCCAAGCATGTTTGAGAAAATACACTTATCTAAAATGTTGTATGAACGCTGCACTAAATACACGTTTATACAGAAAGTGGGCAACGTCACAACTATCTGCGATTTTTTTGTATAGTTTTATTACCAAATCAATTAAAACAGCAAAATATTTGACAACTATCTGTCAAATATTCCGCTCTTTTGTTTTATTTGGCACTATTACTGTGTGGAAATATGAACGTACAAATGTTACGTTTTAGGTGTAAAAAGGCATTTGGAAAGTTTCCAAATAGTTTTTTTTACATCTAAAACGAAATATTCGGTTCGATATATAATTATAATCGTCATATCGACCGTTTATTGTATTTTGATACTAACAATTTTGTTAGAGATTTTGTGTTGACTCAGGAGCCTAGGTTTTTCACCTAAAAAAAGCCAACATACTCGTATATTAGCTACTTTATTAGCCTACAATATACACGCAGTTATTAATATTTTAACTGAGATTAGCTTAAGTGACAAAACAATATTATCTAGTACTTCTAATAATACTGTAATAATCTCTTTAAACTTTTAGAATCGACAAAAGAGAAGCATAATAAGAATATTTTATTATTTCACCAAAATATTAATCGCTTCTCTGACAAAATCCTAGACGTGGGAATGTTAATACATAAATATCATATGGATATCTTATGTTTTTGTGAAACCTGGTTAAAACCAGATAAGATTGTTTAACCGGTGAAGCCCTCCACATCTCTTTCAAAAATTGTCGGCAGTCAGAAAGAATCCAATACGGACTCAATACGTAAATCAATTGTGTCAAGTAAAATGTAAATCCGCACTAATGCAAAAAAGTTGAATGATTTTTCAGTTGCCAGCGCACGCAACAGGTTTTCATTAGGGGGTGGTACCTTAATATTATGTAATAGTGGTTTCAGATATAAGGAAAGGAAGGATATCACTGCTTGCTCTGTTGAACGCTTATGTGAGGTAGCATGTGCAGAGGTTGAAGGCCATACTTTCTTATGTGTTTCTAGACCACCAGCCTCAAACTTGCCATCATTTTTGATAATAATGGAAGAAATACTAACTAAACTTTTCAGAGATAATAAAATAGTTTTTGATTTGATTTGATTAGAAAAATATAAGCTCAACTCATTATTTAAATCATTCAATTTACTTTTGACAGCGATGCAGACGAATTTTTTGATGTCCTATTTAATTGTTCCCCCCCTTTTTTATATACTTGTACATATTATTACTATTATTTTAAGTCTGTATATAAATTATTGTACTTTTTAATGAAAATAAATTACCAATAATTGTTTCTAACAAAAATAAAAAAAAATAAAAAAAATGTTTATTTAATGTAGCAACTATATTACGAGTAAACTAGGCAAAATAGTATGGTCGCACACCGTCTGTAACCAAGGTTGATTGTTTGAGATTAAAAAGACATACAATTAAAATAATTGTTTTACTGTCACACATCGATAAAACTGAATATTATGTGCATGGTTATTACCGACCCATGGATCGGCAGTGGCAGCTAGCCACTATTAAAATCATTGAAGCTATTAACGCTCTATAAAAATTTCAAGTTTTATCCTGTTAAATTACTTAAACTTTGTGAAATACTATACGAAATGCAGAATTCACACATAAATGAACACATACAGAACAATTGCATATTTCGTATATTTCTGTAAAAAGTCTTAAGCACAAATTAAATATGCTTGCCTGTACTGTAGGAACAAGGACTTTTATGGTCAGCTGCAGAGAAATCTCACCCCTACCTGTACCTGTACCTTACGGCCGGTGAGCTAGCTCTTGTCACAGAAACTCACGAATTTTGTCTCTTTCCCAAGATGCCACGCACACTAACGTAAATTTTAGCAATGCCTAATGAACAACCATGCTTGTTTCGTCAAGGGTTTTCAGCATAAATCGTTCCAGTAGCCTATAAAATGGCAAATTAATGGAATGAATCGGTAATAGCTGCAGATTTTAGTGTATAAGTATATATTTTGCCGTATATAAGGTATTGGCGAAGATGAATACCACTGTAAGGATAATACTACTGTAAGGATACCTAAACCCATATCTTTGAATGAATCTCTCAGAGAAACTTTGGCATCTAGCTAAGTTGAGAGAACAGCTCGTTTTTGAAGGACAAATATATTTTGAACATCAGCAGCTTTGCCCCACAGCAAAATACCGTAGGACATAACGCTATGAAAAAGACTAACTGAGCTGTATCAACGTCATTCTCATTTCATCTTAGTTTTCCGACGACGTAGGCCTTACCACTAGGCTCGATATAATATGTGGGCCCCACTGATGTTTGGCATCTACTGATATCCTCAGAAAAACTGCCAAGTTTACAGTTTCAAGCACCTCTTTATCTAAGACGATGTTGGGTCGTAGATTTATAACATTTGGCAGGGCGAACTTTATACATTTCGTTTTCTTGGCATTAAGAACTAGGTTATTTGTCGTAAACCACCATTGAGATTGCACTGTTTATATAGTCAAAATCTTGTCCATTCCTGTTTTCTTTAATAATAAGAGAGGTATCATCTGAAAACAGTACCGCTTCACAGATACATACCCTTAATAAAATGGTAAGTCATTCATAAAAGGACCCAGTATTAAGCCTAGAGGTACACCTTACTGAACTGGTAGCCCGGAAGAATTAATCTAATCATTTTTGCTTTATGATATGAATAAAACGCATTGGGGGATGGAGGCTCCCTACGTCACAAGTAACTATAATTATAATCTACATAGAAGTGACGTCATGCCACATTTCAACTGAATGTATCGCCGTAATCTTTTGATTACGAAAAAAAAAGGAAACATGCGTGTCCAATATTTTATAACTACATGACGGACAATTTTTTTTTTTATCAGCCTCCCTGTTTGTATCAGTTGTTGTAACTAATTACCGTATGCCATAATCCGTATCCATAATGATACTAATCTTAATTGTTTAATTATCTTTTATCTTAAATTCCGACTATATCGCGGGTTAATACCAAACTATTCGAAATTACTCTGTATAAATACCAGTTTGATGTTAATCTGTCTACTAATGTCGAAAGGCTTGGAGATGTGGTCAGTGGTAGTGCTCCTCTCAGTTGGTGGTTTAGTGCGAGGGCTATCCAGAACAAACCCTCTTGTGTCTACCAATGGAAGCCAGATAAGGGGACAGTGGTTTGGAGATGGGTACGCCAAATTCTTAGGTGTGCCTTATGCGGTGGTGGATGAGAATAATCCCTTTGGGGTAAGCTTTTGTTTTGTATCTATTGTAAGTAGAAATAAAAAATCTCTCCCAAATGACCTTTCTAAGACTTGGGCCTCACAGAGTAATTCTGTATATTGTGCACAGAAATGAATCCCACAAAACATGGAGTTCAGTCCGTTCAGCCGTTTTAGCGTGAAAGCGTAAGAAACCAACAAACAAACTCACTTTCGCATTTATGATTAGTTAGGATATCAATTTTATAAGTATTTCATACCAACGCGAGTTAATTTACTTTACAGGCATCAGTACCACATCATGGCTTTGACGACATCTTTGAAGCATACGAATCAAAAGAATGCCCTCAAGTAAGCGGAGGTGTCGCACTCGGTACCATTGACTGCCTCACGCTGGACATCTACTTACCAAGTAGCGCCGATTCTGTACATCGCTTGCCAGTGATGGTATGGATATACGGCGGGGCATGGATTGAGGGCAGTGCCCAAACATATGCAAATGAACCTGTCTCTCTGCTAAAAAATGACGTCATTATTGTAGCCATTAACTACAGAACTGGAATTTATGGATTCATGTGTTTAGATACACCGGAAGTACCAGGTAACCAAGGGCTTAAAGACCAACATTAGCTCTAAGGTGGGTTCAAGAAAACATTGCAGCTTTCGGAGGAGATATCGACAAAATTACTATTTTTGGTCATAGCGCTGGTGGCATGTCCGTGAATCTACATTTATATTCGTTAAATGAAAAGTTATTCAACCAAGCAATTATCCAAGGTGGACCAGCTTTAAGTTACTGGATGATGGTGGAATCTAATAACACAATACCTTTAACGCTCGCTGAAGAATTGGGCTTTATAACTTCAGATATAAATGAAGCTCTGAATTTTCTTTCTACTGTTGATCCACATTTATTAGTTCAGAAAGCTTCGGACTTGAAAATTACTAGTGCTACTGGTACTGATCAACCTCTTACCAAGCCGTGCGTTGAGAAAACATTTGAAGGAGTTGAAAATTTTATAACGGAGCATCCTATGAATGTTAAGTCTACTAAAGCTAGTGGGACTCCAATAATCATTGGTCACAACGTAAGAGAATTTGCTTTTCAGTACGCTTATCAAGATGAGGAGTTTTTCGAAACATACGATATGAAAATTCTGTTCAAAATGGGATTCGATATGGATAACGATTTTGATGATGCTTTGAATGCAGCAAGACACTTTTATGTTGGTGATGAAAAAATCAGCAAGAATGTATCAGAGAATCTTGTAGAATTTGGAACTGATTTAATATTTGGCCACCCAACACAGAGAATGGCCGAAAAACTGTTAGATAGTGGTGCGGAAAACGTTTATCGCTTCGTTTTCTCACACCTTGGAGCAAGTCATGGAGATGAGTTACAATATTTATTTGATTCAATTACGTGGTTAGATATATCAGAGGAAGAGCAACAGTTGATTAATGAATCACTAGTCAAGAGTCGGTTAACTACGCTTTGGTCAAACTTTACTAAGTATGGGTGAGTAAGAATATAGCTACAACAATCATAAGCCTAAAGGGATTTCTCGTTGACAAAATGATGAAATTTCATCCCCTAGGGATTTCCCGTTGGCAAAAATGATTAAAATTCATCCCCTATGTACACCCTTTATGGGACGAATTTTCAATGTCCTTTCTCAGTACTTTCATTGAGAAAGTCTTGTGCAAGGACCAGCGATTTAGGGTCCGAGTTCTCTGTCAGAATGATGAAATATAGGATTTATTTTAAGTATATCACCATTTTATAAATACAATAGATGATTTTCATTGATTTGAGATCTCACCAAGTAGATCTGTTTACCTTCGAGTCATAAATTGCGTTTTATTTTTCTCATCAGAAACCCGACTCCGGCGCTGTCAGAATCCCTGCCATTCACATGGACCCCAATAACGAAAACCGATCAGTCATACCTAGATATGGACTTAGATTTCACACCCAGCAGCAGACCTGACCATGCCAGGATGGCATTCTGGGACTTGTTCTACAAACTTTATGGAAAGTACCAAAAATGGTATCGGATTGAACCAACTCTTCCGTGTAATAACGGTTCAAAACTAGAAAGAAATGTCTTCATAAGTATTGTCATTCTATTGTTAAATTATTTGTTCATAAATAATTACTTGTCTTAAATATTCGTGTTTGTTTTGGTTGTTATAACCTCTGAGCGCTACAAAATAGTAGTAAATAATATCCTCGCTAGCATCCTGAACTCATTGTTCAACTCAAACTCAAAGCATTTATTTCAATTGAACCAATTACAGGCACTTTTTAACTGTCAAGGATTCGGTCAGTAAAAAATATGAAGCTAGTTGCCCATTCCAAAGCGTAGTAGGTTCCTATGGAGAAGAACGGGCAAGAAACTCCATGAACATTCTTTTAATTCAAAATATTGATTATACCTACTGCACTCAAAGCTTTGTTTGGCTGTTGCCTCCACCTAACCCACAGATTATTTCACAACATCTTGGCAATGGGACTTCAAAAATATTGAACACTGTTCCATTTCCCTAAACTGATTAAATGTTTGTTATTCCTAATTATTGTAATGTTAGAGTTTAGGTCGATTACACCCTTTGAGGAAAGTACCATGTTTTGCCTTGTCCCGACTTAGAAAGCTAAGGCTAAATATTGTCAATATAAAATAAGTTTGGTAATTCATAGGTAAGAAGATATCTACATCTCTTTTGATTATAAATGTCGGTGCATCACATAGCACGTGATTGACCGCGGAAAGGCGCAGCGTATCGGGGTTTAGAATCTGTACGAAAAGGCCGCTGCCCTCTACACCATTCAGATCACGTAACTATTTTCTATACGTTGTTCATGTTATTTATGGTATAACACCTATTCGAATACAGTCCATTAATTCTTTAATAATTATAAAGTCCTAATTGAGGCTATTCAATAGTCGGATTCTCCCTTAACTAAGACAATTTTAAACTTACATTAACACTAGACAATATAACCTAGTCTAAAACTACAATTATTTATAGTTTTTAACGTATTATATAACATTCTCACACTGCACGATCTCTCCATAGAGACATAATTTATGTAGTCTCATTGTTATCGTCGACTAAGTTCTATTTCTCCTAGCCTAGATTACGACGACCGCTCCCTATCGTGGTCTAAAACCAACTGCTATTATTGACTTAAATAAAATATAAGACGTCTCCTTAATTCCTAAAAAACACCACGTTCAGCCCGTCTTCCCACACTTTCGCAGAATAGGTTTATGACAGTTTTGGTATAATTTTTCCTCTCGACTGTCGCGCCGCGCGCCGGCGCAAAGCCGTCTGCTGTCAAACGGCGCGTGGGTGGTCCCGAGACCCCCCACGAAGCCTGCTACTTGAGATTAGAACGATTATATCTCTAAAGTTTCGTATGGGAGCTATTTATAATACTTACGTAGTTGGAATCGGTATAAAATAAGCTAACACAATAAAACTAGATAACTAAATGTTATTTTCCTATTATATTCTTAATTTTAATGTAAAGTCACGAGAAGGGGGCTTTTTCCCCATTACCGTACAGAAAAAAATAATTGAAAAATATTGAAAATATTTTTATCAATTATTATTATTTTTTTAAATTGATATACTAATTAACGTTAAAGAATTACATAAAAAACTACACGTTTCCACACAATATTCACATAAAACATAAATGTATGACTTACCACGCGATGAGTCACCTCCCGACGGGCCGCCGACACGTTATCGGAACCTGTTTCTTTCTTTGTTCTCCTTATCACTTAACACACAAACACTTTTTACACTGAAGTTTATCTTTTGTTCGTCATTTATACAATAGCTAACAGAGATTCAACTGATATAATTGTTTATTTTTAACAAAAATAACACCACGTTTGACCACGCCATTAAAAGTTTTAACACGAACGTTTTATTTGGATCACAGTTTTTATTACGTTGCACTATACTCAAATCTGAATGTACATTCGAACTTATGATGTTATTTACTCATGGGAAAACACTACACAAAGGCTTGAGGACTACCGAAATTAACTAAAACAAAATAAAATCGAAAACAAAACACGAGACAAACACCACACGCGCGGCCATTTTGCGCGCAGACCGTATGAACTGAATAAATATTGAATTTATTCAATGAATTTACTGTCAGATGTCGGTCATGTCATGTTTTATGTCATCGTTCGTTCATAGACTTTAAATATAAACCTGTTCCACGAAAGTAAACACTATTTATAATACAAATAACATACAAAATGGACTGGGCACCGGGCGGGTTGCCTCATGACCCATGAACATTTCAGACTTTTTTGACGTGGGTCATGGAGCAGCCCACCAACGGTCAAGAGGCATTGTGATTTGAGATGAGAAAACGGATATTTAAAATAAAAAATTGGCTCGAGAGGCACGGTTCCCTGACGCACAACGACGTGACGTGACGTTACATAATTTATGGCCAATATTGATAAAAATGAAGTTAATCTCATTAAAAAGTAACCTAAATTATATTAGCAACAAGACATAAGGCACCTTTTGGTGAACACGTTTGACAGTTTTATTTCATCACTCAATCATTTGATTAAGATAGTGATTGTTAATTAAAGGCTCAATTACCGGCTTCGCTACAGCCGGCATTTAATATAGGTAATGCACTGACTTAAAACAAAAATAAATATTATATGAACGCTGCACTAAATACACTTAAGAGCGTTTCTACAGAAAATGGGCAACGTCGCAATTATCAGCGATTTTTTCGTTTATTGCCCATGGTTCGACCGAGTAGTTCTACTAGTAGGACCAAGGGTATTTTTCTTTTCGGTGGTTCTATCAATCGGACCATCTTTATAAAATTATCACATTGTATTGGCACTAGATCTACTTGTTGAGTAGAACTAAGATAAATATTTTGCCCATGGTACCATCAACCATGGCCCACGGTCCTACCATAGTGTTATACTTTATAGAGGGTTAATCGGCCGTCTGCCTGGGGAACGCGAGGGTGCGGTGTGAAGGTGCGCGGAGTTTCCCTTCCTGCCTGCCCCGCCGACTCCTGATGTAGTACCGGTGGAATACTAAGGGTACGCACATCTAGGGGTGCCATGGACACAAACTCAGTCGCGCGTATTTATTGTTTACATAATAATAATATGATAAATACATGGCTCATGAGGGTGCTTGAGCTGTAAAAGGTAGATGGAACTCTGCGCACCTTCCTGATGTCGTGTATGGGGCAATGGAGGATGGTCCGAGCCGATAAGGATCGAGCGAGGCATATTTCAGGGCGACAGTTTGAGTCCGCTTTGGCTCGTAGGTTTAGCCCTGAATCCTCTAAGCACACTGCCGGAGGATTCAGGTCTAGGCTATCGGCTGAGGAGAGGTAGTCAGGTTATATCTCACCTCTTCTACATGGATGACCGGATGACCGCTTCTTTTGCCGCCTGAAGAAAGTATTTAATAGTCTTCTAACAGGCGGAAACAAAGTGCGCGCCTTCAACGGTTGGGTCATACCGGTTTTGATATACTCTTTCGGAGTACTCAAATGGACTCAGACCGAACTCGACGCCCTGGATAGGAGGGTCCGTACGCTGGTCCGTGGGTGATGCATACCTATTGAATGCATCACCCACGGTCATCGGTAATGTACTGTATATATCCCGCGAAAGTGTCAAGAGTAAAGTGTGTAAGATCCTCCACAATCGCGAGATATGCAGTCTCAGGGAATATTTTCTATAATTTCTATTATAGAAGCCACCGTGGGGATGCATCGAGATTTGGTCGCGGTGGACAAGGGCGTCACCCCGCTCTACTTGGCTCAAGAGAACTGGCACAAGCCTGTAGTGCTTGGCACTAATGATCACAAGGAGGTATGGCAGAGTAAGGAGCTTCACGGACGCTACTTCCAGCCCTTCATGGACCCGATGTAGATTTACTGGCATCCGTAGCATGGCTGCGTTTTGGTAACCTCTTTGAGGAAACCGAACGTTTTGTCTGTGCAATTGTCGACGACGTTATGATGACGAACAATTACTGGAGATTTATTGTGAAGGACGGGACGGTTAACAGCCGTCGGGCATGCCACCGTCCGGGAGAATCTAGCCGACACATTATCTCCGGGTGTTCTTGTCTAGCTAACGAAGAGTTCTTGCATAGACACAATCTTGTAGCCAGGATTTATCATCACCATTAATTTCAGCCAAAAGACGTCCACTGCTGAACATAGGCGTCCCCCAAGCACCGCCACTTCGACCGATTTTGTGTTTCCCGTATCCAGCGGACTATCATCCAAGATTATCCATCAGCAACTTGCTCTGAAATACAGCCTTGTAGAATCGGAGGTGCCATACTACAGGTATGTGCCTGACCCAGTTCTCGAAAATGGAAATTTCACATTGTACAGAGATCGATCCATCATCAGCCTGATATAGTGGTGGTAGATCGAGTAGAGTGGCGCACAATGATTATTAATTAATAGAACCACGGGTAAACAAAGTTGCCCTTAGTACTATTGATAGAACTTGATTTGCCCATAGTCCAATTGATAGAACCACCGAAAAGAAAAATACCCTTGGTCCTACTAGTAGAACTACGCGGTCGAACCACGGGCCATAAACGGATTTTTTTATACAGTTTTATTGCCAAATTAATTAAAACAGCAAAATATTTGACAACTATCTGTCAAATATTTCGCTCTTTTGTTTTATTTGGCATTATTACTGTCTGGAAATAAGAACGTACAAACGTTGCGTTTTAGGTGTAAAAAGGCATTTGGAAAGTTCCCAAATAGTTTTTTTTACATCTAAAACTAAATATTTGGTGTTACGAATGGATCGGTAATAGATGCGGATTTTAGTGTATAAGTGTATTTTGCCTGTATAAAAGATATTGGCGAAGATGAATTGTAAAGCCACTGTAAGGATACCAAAATCTTTAAAAAAATCTCTCAGAGAAAATCTGGCATCTAGCTGGTAAGTTGTTATAACAGATCGTTTTTGAAGGTTTTTTAGCAAATAATAAATTGGTAATTTTATATTAAGTATGTTTTTGTTTATATAAACTGTCTGTTAACAAAAACAACGCGTAACGATATTACCTACAGTTTTATAATACAGGGTGGACCGAAAATACACGTCATAAAAAAAAATATAGATTCCTCATGTCTAGGGGTATTCGAAAATACCCCATATATGTTCCGCGATATTTTGTAGTTTTCGAGTTATTATTTTTTCTGTAATTTTTTCGAGTTTTCTTGCCGGTGGAGCTTCAAAAATTCATATTTTTTTGTAGTGAGTGTTTTCCAGTTTTTTTTTTTGCGACAGTATCGTCTTGAATGTTACTTTCATACATAAAATAATAAACTTGCTAACATTCCTGCAAGTTACTCAAAAAGTATCGATAGCAGGAATTTAAGTTTTTAGTGGTAAGACTGAAATTTTCAACTTCAAATTAAAAATACAAAAAACAGGTTCCATATATTCTTTTTTTTTCTGTATAAATAAGAACTAAAGTTCTTAGTAACGAATTACAATCTAGCCTATTAAGCTAATAAGCAATTTAACTCTAACTTAATATTTTACGAGATAGATTACGTTGTAACTAAGAATAGTGGCAATTTGCACTTTTACACAATTTCGTAGCACTTTTTTAGGGTCTGATAATTGATGACACTTATATTCTAGCTGACTTTAAAAACTATGCAGGTTCCTAAGCTACACAAAAGAAAAAAAAAAGTTAGTACTTAACCTTCTAATAATTCACTGTAATCGGCCTTCAAAGGTTAGGCTAAAAATCCTTTTAAGCTTTAAAATAGGTGGTCCAGATAACGACGCCATAAAAAAAAACTGGAAGATACTCACTACAAAAAATATATGAATTTTGAGGCTCCACCGGCAAGAAAACTAAAAAAAAATTACAAAAAATAAAATAACTCGAAAACTACAAAAAATCGCGGAACATACAGTACATGGGGTATTTTCGAATAAGGAATCTATATTTTTTTTTATGACGTGTATTTTTGGTCCACCCTGTATATATGACAAACAAGCGCCACAGAAGTAAGCGAATAAAACTTAAACTAATTAGAGTGCGTTCCATTTCTATCAGTTTTTGAAGAACAAAATGTATTTTGAATATATGCATCTTTGCCCCACAGCGGAATACCGTAGGACATACCGCTATGAAAATAACTAAAAAAGCTGTATCAACGTCACGTCAACGTCTATTGTCTTACTTTCTTGACGGCATACACAGCCTAAATGAGCCTTCCCGTTAGACTCGATAATGTGGGCCCCGCTGAAGTTTGTCATCTACTGTTACGCCCAGAAAAACTGCCGAGTTTACAGTTTCAAGCACCTCTTTATCTAAGACGATGTTAGGTCCTAGATTTATAACATTTGGTAGGGCGAACTTTACACATTTCGTTTTCTTGACATTAAGAACTAGGTTATTTGTCGTAAACCACCACTGAGATGGCACTGTTTATATTGTCAAAATCTTGTCTTGTTGAGAGGTATCATCTGCAAACAGTACAGCTTCACAGATACATAGGTACCCTTTAAATAGAATGGTAAGTCATTGATATACACTAAGAACAAGAAAGGACCCTGTATTGAGCCTTGAGGTAAACCTTACTGAGCTGGTAACCTGGACGAATTCACACTATTAACATTTACACATTTTTGCTTTATGATATGAATAAAAAGTGACATATAAAACGCGTTGGGGAGTGGACGCTCGCTACGTCACAAGTAACTATAATTATAATCTACATAGAAGTGACGTCATGCCACATTTCAACTGAATGTATCGCCGTAATCTTTTGATTACGTAAAAAAAGAAAACATGCGTGTCCAATGTTTTTTAATAACTAAACGACGGACAATTTTTTTTTTTATCCTCGTCCCTGTTAGTATCAGATGTTGTAACTAATTACCTTAGGCCGTATCGAAATGATACAGATCTTAATTGTTTAATTATCTTTTATCTTAATTCCGACTATATTGCGTGTTAATACCAAACCATTCGAAATTCCTCTGTATAAATACCAGGTTGATGTTACTCTCTCTACAAATGTCGAAAGGCTTGGAGATGTGGTCAGTGCTAGTGCTCCTCTCAGTTTGTGGTTTAGTGCGAGGGCTATCCAGAACAGACCCTCTTGTGTCTACCAATGGAGGCCAGATAAGGGGACAGTGGTTTGGAGATGGGTACGCCAAATTCTTGGGTGTGCCTTATGCAGTGGTGGATGAGAATAATCCGTTTGGGGTAAGTTTTTTTAATATCAATTTTTAGTGGATCTTTCTAAGACTTGGCCTCACAGTGTTTAATTCTGAAATACATATCACAAGACATCTAACACTACTGAATTGAGCCCCCAACTACTCGATACTATTTTGACTCAATTATATCAAATATCAATTTTATTACTATTTCATAACATCGCTAATAATCTTAAAATTTTACTTTACAGCCATCAGTACCACATCATGGTTTTGACGACATCTTTGAAGCATACGAATCAAAAGAATGCCCTCAATTAAGCGGAGGTGTCGCACTCGGTACCATTGACTGCCTCACCCTGGACATCTACGTACCAAGTAACGTCGACTCTGTGCATCCCTTGCCAGTGATGGTATGGATATACGGCGGGGCATGGATTGGGGGCAGTTCCCAAAGACAAGCAAACGAACCTGTATCTCTGCTAAAAAATGACGTCATTATTGTAGCCATTAACTACAGAACTGGAATTTATGGATTCATGTGTTTAGATACACCGGAAGTACCAGGAAACCAAGGGCTTAAAGACCAAACATTAGCTCTAAGGTGGGTTCAAGAAAACATTGCAGCTTTCGGAGGAGATATCGACAAAATTACTATTTTTGGTCATAGCGCTGGTGGCATGTCCGTGAATCTACATTTATTTTCATTAAATGAAAAGTTATTCAACCAAGCAATTATACAAGGTGGACCAGCTTTAAGTTACTGGATGATGGTGGAATCTAATAACACAATACCTTTAACACTCGCTCATGAATTGGGTTTTACAACTACAGATATAAATGAAGCGCTGAATTTTCTTTCTTCTGTTGATCCGCATTTAGTAGTTCAGATGGCTTCTGCCTTGAAAATTACTAGTGCTGCAGGCACTGATCAACCTCTTACCAAACCGTGCGTTGAAAAAACATTTGAAGGAGTTGTCAATTTTATAACGGAGCATCCTATGAATGTTAATTCTACTAAAGCTAGTGGGATTCCAATAATCATTGGTCACAACGTAAGAGAATTGGCTTTTCAATATGCTAATCAAGGTGAGGAGTTTTTCGGAAGATACGATATGAAAATGCTGTTTGAATTGGGATTCGATATGGAAAACGATCTTGAAGACGCTTTGAATACAGCAAGACACTTTTATGTTGGTGATGAAAAATTCAGTACGAATGTCTCAGAGAATCTTGTAGAATTTGGAACTGATATAATATTTGGTCACCCGACGCAGAGGATGGCAGAAAAACTGTTAGATAGTGATGCGGAAAATGTTTACCGCTTCGTTTTCTCATACCTTGGAGCAGGTCATGGACATGAGCTGTCCTATTTATTTGATTATAACTCGTGGGAAAATGACAGTGAGCAACTCCAGATTGATAAAGCACTAGTAAAAAGTCGGTTAACCACGCTTTGGACAAACTTTGCTAAGTATGGGTGAGTAAGAATTTATAACTACAACTAGACATAAGCCCGATGGGATTACCCGTCGGCAAAAATGATGAAATTTCATCCCCTATGTAAATCCTATAAGGGACAAATTTTCAAATTGCCTTTCTTAGTACCCATTTTCATTAAGAAACTCTTGTGTTTAGACCCAGCGGTTTAAGGCCGCGTTCTCTGTTAGATTGAATTTACGTTTTCTCTTAAGTATACAATGTGGAGACTACAATACAACAATAAATGTTCCCTGGTTTGTGAATAGTAATTTAAGTAGAAAATTGGTTGTTACGGCTCATAGACTTAGATCTGGACACATTCCATGTAATAAGTTTGCTTTCATGATGAGGAAAACTACCTCGCCTAATTGTGTGGAGTGTGGAGTTGTGGAAGACTTACATCACTTATTGATGGACTGTGTTCGATATGAGTCAGATAATGTGTTTGGGGTCTTGAAGTTGAACCGAATGGATTTAGGCATATTTCATAAAATTTTGTCTCAACCAAATGGTGATGATGCAAAAAGTCTGTTCAGCTTTATGGCACAAATGTAATTCATAGTAGTGTGTGTATATATTATTATTAGTTTTATATTATTATTAGTTTAGGGTATGATGGGACTGTCATACGCATTGCGGTAAAAGTCCCTAAATAAAATAGAAAAAAAAAAAAAAAAAAAAAACAATAAATGAAAATACCTGCCCTACTAATGCACGAGTATTTTGGAACAATCAAATAAAATTTCGAAATTAGGAAAATGAATTTTTCAAACTAATCAAATAGTAGTGTATGCCGATCCACCAAGCCTATAAATTCCGTTTATTCAACTAGGCCTAGGGTGGATTCTTGGACATAAGTTTCCGTATATCCACCATAATAACCCGAGCTGACTATGAATTTTGTCGATCTTCTACTAGTTTTATTAACTGAACTATTGAATATATTCGATTGAATTTGTGTATGCAGCATGGGAACTTCATTAGACACACGACATTTAATTTATTGTTTTATTGTCGTCTCCACCTTGTATTATAATTGTATAATTACAGTAGATGATTTTCATTGACCTGATGCCTAACCACGTAGACCTGTTTACGTACGAGTTATAAATTGTGTTTTATTTTTCTCATCAGAAACCCGACTCCGGCGCCATCAGAACTCCTGCCATTCACATGGAACCCAATAACGAAAACTACTCAGTCATACTTAGATATGGACCTGGATTTCACACCCAGCAGCAGACCTGACCATGCCAGGATGGCATTCTGGGACTTGTTCTACAAACTTTATGGAAAGTACCAAAAATGGTATCCGATTGAACTAACTCCTTCGTGTAATAACGGTTCACAACTAGAAAGAAATGTCTTTATAAGTATTGTCATTCTATTGTTAAATTATTTGTACATAAATAATGACTTGTTATAAATATTTGTGTTTGTTTTGGTTGTTGTAACCTTGGAGCGCTACAAAATTGTAACAGCCCACCAGCAGCATCCTGAACGCATTGTTTAGCTCAAAGTCAAAGCATTTGTTTCAATTGAACCAATTACAGGCACTTTTTACATATCAAGGAGTCACTCAGTAAGAAAGATAAAGCTAGTTGCCTATTCCAAGGCGTTGTAGGTTCCTATGAACTCCATGGTTAGGGACTAGTCATAACAAGCGCTCCAGGCACGCGCCTTGTGCGCTGTGTTTTGTGCGCACAAGAAAACTAGTTGCATATGACAAGCGTTCGAAACGCAGCGTTCTGTGCGGGCCTCGTGCGCTTGTTATAACTAGTCCCTTATACTTACTGAATATTCATTTGTTTGATCTTCGCGTACTAAACTCGCAAATTATTTCACTACATTTTCAAATGGGACTTCAGTAATGTTGAACATTGGTATTTTGGTATCAGTTGTTTAACTGATTACCACATGCCGCCGAATCATAGTGATATTGATCTGATAGATGCTGTTTTATCTTTTATCTTTAGTCCTGCGATACCGCGTGTTAGAGAATATCAAATCTTTCAAGATTACTCTGTATAAATACCGGTTGGATCTTATTCTCCCTAGCACAAGGCTTGAACATGTGGTCAGTGTTAGTGTTGCTCTCAGTTTGTAGTTTAGTGCAAGGGCTATCCAGAATAGACCCTCTTGTGTCTACCAAAGGAGGTCTGATTAGAGGACAGCAGTTTGGAGATGGGTACGCCAAATTCTTGGGTGTGCCGTATGCGGTGGTAGATGAGAATAATCCATTTGGGGTAAGCATGTGTTTTTTTTTGTTTCTATTTATGTTAGGAACATAGAAAACCTGGCCTCACAGAGCTTTATTCTGTATAATTTGCGCAGATGTTAATCCCAAAAAAAAAACATAATGCTCAAACACTATGCCAATCGAACTGCCAAAAAAAAAACAAGTACCTAATATTATAAAAAACTACTCAATACTATTTGGACTCGATTATTATTTACTATCAATTTTATTATCGTTTCACACCAAAGCGAATAATCATAAATTTTTATTTAATACAGCCATCAGTACCACATCATGGCTTTGACGACATCTTTGAAGCATACGAATCAAAGACGTGCCCTCAAGTACACGGAGGTGTCGCCATTGGTACCATCGACTGCCTCACCATAGACATCTACGTGCCAAGTATCGCCGACTCTCAACACCGCTTGCCAGTGATGGTATGGATACACGGCGGGGCATTCATTGAGGGCAGTTCCGAAGGAGAAACAATCGAACCTATCACTCTCCTAAAAAACGACGTCATTATTGTAGCCATTAACTACAGACTTGGTATTTATGGTTTCATGTGTTTAGATACACCGGAAGTTTCAGGAAACCAAGGGCTTAAAGACCAGACGTTAGCTCTAAGGTGGATTCAAGAAAACATTGCAGCCTTCGGAGGAGATGTGAACAAAATTACTATATTTGGTGAAAGCGCTGGTGCCATGTCCGTGAATCTACATTTATTTTCGTTAAATGAAAAGTTATTCAACCAAGTAATTATAGAAAGTGGACCAGCTTTAAGTTACTGGATGATGGTGGAATCTAATAACACAATACCTTTAACGCTCGCTGAAGAATTGGGCGTTATAACTTCAGATATAAATGAAGCTCTGAACTTTCTTTCTACTGTTGATACACATTTACTAGTGCAGTTAGCTTCTGACTTGAAAATTGCTAGTGCTTCAGGGACTGATCAACCTCTTACCAAACCGTGTGTTGAAAAAACATTTGAAGGAGTTGAAAATTTTATAACGGAGCATCCTATGAATGTCAAATCTACTAAAGCTATTAGGACTCCAATAATCATTGGTCACAACGTAAGAGAATTTGCTTTTCAGTACGCTTATCAAGATGAGAAGTTTTTCGAAACATACGATATGAAAATTCTGTTTGAATTGGGATTCGATATGGATAACGATTTTGAAGACGCTTTGAATGCAGTAAGGCACTTTTACTTTGGTGACGAAAAAATAACTAAAAATGTCTCAGAGCAGCTTGTAGACTTTGGAACTGATATAATATTTGGTCACCCAACACAGAGAATGGCTGAAAAACTGTTAGATAGTGGTGCTGATAACGTTTACCGTTTCGTTTTCTCATACCTTGGAGCAACTCATGGAGATGAGTTACCCTATCTATTTGATTCAATTTCGTGGGCAGATATAACAGAGGAAGAGCAACAGTTGATTGATGAATCACTAGTAAAGAGTCGGTTAACTACGCTTTGGACAAACTTTGCTAAATATGGGTGAGTAAGAATTTATATCTACAACAAGTCATGAGCCTGACGAAATTTCCTGTTGGCAAAAATAACGAGATTTCATCCCCTATTTAACCCCTTTAGGGAACGAATTTTCAAATTACCTTTCTGAGTAGGTACTCACTTTCGTTACATAAGAAACTTTTGTGCAAAATTGCATATTTCTTACTAGATCCCGCGCTGTATGTTGCGCGTTGTCTGTATGAATTTAAGATTTTTATTAAGTAGATTTCATTTTTATAACTTACAATTGATGACTTTGATTTCCATTGCCTTTATGCCTAAACCACGTAGATCTGTTTACCCACGAGTCTGTAATCGTAATTATTGCAAATGTGTTTTATTTTTCTCATCAGAAACCCGACTCCGGCGCCATCAGAACTCCTGCCATTCACATGGGCCCCAATAACGAAGACCGCGCAATCATACTTACGTATGGACGGGGATTTCACCCCCAGCAGCAGACCTGACCACGTCAGGATGTCATTCTGGGACATGTTCTACAAACTTTATGGAAAGTACCAAAAATGGTATCTGTAAAAATGGTATATCCAGAAAGAGCAATGAACTTTATTTGTTTGGAACCCAATTCAAAATGGTATCGTAAATAAAGAATTAAGGACGGTAGGATGGAATAAACTAAGTAGGTGTTCCACAGAGCTTGGAAACGTTTCGCAGTCGCTGTTAGAGGCAGCACTGTAACTGTTTATATACAAAACAAGCGTAGACAAAAGCAATAGACAATATTTTTGCGGCGCTCGCACAATAAAATAATTCAATAACTAAAAGAAGTTTTATTTATTTATGTTGTAACTATTATCATCGTAAAATAAGTTTAAATAATAAAAAAAATAGTTTGAAAGGAGATAATAAAATTATTGTCAAAAATCTTTTTGTTTTTGGGCGCCATGTTCCACCCTCTTTTTTGGCACCTGCCTCAATCTGCCTAGCCTTTTCCTAACTATGTTGGGGTCGGTTTCCAGTCTAACCGGATGCAGCTGAATACCTGTATTTTACATGGAGCGCCTGCCTATCTGACCTCCATAACCCAGCAACTGGATAACACGATACTCTTTGGTAAGACTGGTGTGAGACTTTCGGGCTTCTGACGACTCGTAACGACTGCCAAAGATCCACGAATGACAGCCAGGACCAACTGCTTAACGTGGTTTCCGAGGCACGGAGGAGTCTCGGTATGTAAAGATGGTCACCCATCCACTGACCAACCCCAGAAAGCGTAGATTAACCTGATGAATCGACCCGTGCGGCTGTTATTACTTAGCGGAGCTCGTGGCTCCTCTTTTTAGCACCACACATCATAATCATCAGAATTAGAATTAGAATTTATTTATTTGTAAGTATGTAGTTTTACATAGATACGGTCTTAATAATATTTTTGTTAGTTCTATACATTCTACCACAAAATATATGGTGTACAAATATTTACTTGTCATTCTTAACTAAGTAGGTACAAAATTAATTGTAAGATTTGCAATTTACATTAGGTAGGTAAGTCCATTATGAAATCGTTACTTTAAAATGTCAAAATTAAGTGAATGTCATCTTAGAGTTTTACAATAGTCCATAATATTCGCCAATGTCATAAAAGCAATGATCTAATAGCCAACTTGTCAGCTTTTTCTTGAACATGGGGATGGGAAGTTCCTTAAATGAATTAGGTAACTTGATATACACCTGAATGGCATTAACATTTATACATTCTTTCTAAATAATTGCAATCTACATTGAGGTACATTTAATTCGTATTTGTACTTATTTCTAGCATCATAATCCACCTATTAATGTTCCCACTGCTGGGACACAGGCCTCCTCTCTGTGAGAGGTAGTGGGCCGTAATCTACCACGCGGGCCCAGTGCGGGTTGGTAAATGTCACATGTCTTCGAAATTTTGGTTCTAAGACATGCCGGTTTCGTCACAATGTTTTCCTTCACCGTTTTGAGAGCAGTGGTGATGAAATTATTTACACAAAGTAAAGTGAAACGACCGCATCAAATCGTTATTTAGCACCTATACGTCAAAATGGAAAAATAATCTAAAACGTAACAGCTGATGACGAATTACCTGATTCTATTCCAGAAAATCAGCTTTCTGTCCAAGATATAAAGGTGCCACCCATAACTGTAGTGCCATCCCAAGGACAAGACAATACACAAGATAATACGCCACAGTCCGACCCGGCGTTCAACAAGAGATCGCGGACCGCCTAATCGTTGAAGGTCTGAAGAATATGGTTTACCAACCAAACTTTAGTGATGTGATCTATATCTTTGTATTGTAATGTCACATGTCCAAAAAACATAAACTCACCTACGTTAGTCATAACTTGTTTTATCAAATTGCGTATTGTCTATTTTGTTGATTAAAACCGTTATTCTAAAGGTTTATCTTATTACAGTTACGTTCTGATATGATCTATTGCTTATACAAGTCCCGTTAGATAACTGATAAGCTGGCAAGTAAACAGTTACAAGTTACAGTACAAGATAATATCAAATTGTAATAGGTATGTCATGCAAAGCTTCATCATCAGCCTATTAATGTTCCCACTGCTGGGACACAGGCCTCCTCTCTGTGAGAGGGAGTGGGCTGTAATCTACCACGCGGGCCCAGTGCGGGTTGGTAGATGTCACATGTCTTCGAATTTTTGGTTCTAAGACATGCCGGTTTCCTCACGATGTTTTCCTTCACCGTTTTTGAGAGCAGTGGTGATGAAATTATTTACACAAAGTAAAGCGCCTGCTTGGGCTCGAACCCACGACCTACAACTCGTAAGTCGGGGCCGATACCACTGGGCCACCACTGCTCACACATGCAAAGCTTACCGAAGATATTTAAGACTTCATAACTCTGGGGTCTAACTGAACAATAAATTGCACTGAACTTTATTATAACCCGCTGGTCAATATGATACTTGAATTGGGCACTTCAACTAAATGATGAGAGAGATTTTTTCAAAGATATTGGTATCCTTTTTGCCCTACAGCAGAATACCGTAGGACGTAACGCTATGACAATAATTGAAATAGACTAACCGAGCTGTATCAACGTCAATGTATTGTCTTACTTTCCTGACTTAGCTTAGGCGGCCGAATTGAGCCTCCCCACTAGGCTCGATTTATGGGCTCCAATGAAGTTTGGCATCTACTGATATGCCCAGAAAAACTGTCGAGTTTACAGTTTCAAGCACCTCTTTATCTAAGAAGATGTTGGGTCCTCGATTTCTAACATTGGGTAGGGCGAACTTTATACATTTCGTTTTCTTGGCATTGAGAACTAGGTTATTTGTCGTAAACCAATCCGTAACCATTGAAAGTGCACTGTTTACATCGTCAAAATCTTGTCCATTCCTGTCTACTTTAAATATAAGAGAGGTATCATCTAAAAACAGTACAACTTCACAGATACCCTTTAAATAAATATGTCATTGATCTACACTAAGAACAAGAATAGACCCAGTATTTAGCCTTAAGGTACACCTAACTAATGGTAGGTTCCGGGCTGGTAGCCCGGAAGACTTTGGAACATATTATGTAAATAAAAATGTATAACGTTGAGAGCTTCGTTTTGCACACCGTAATGACGCAGTTTTGATACTGAAACTGGTGTCCGTATGGATTGAGGACCCATTTCTCGTATGTAAAACGCTGGTTTTACCAATATTTAGTATGCAGTGCGGTGATTAATGCTCGTGCCTTCTCAATATGAGAAGAGGCTTTTAGAATGTTTTACTAAATTTTGAAACTTTAATCATATTGAATAGTGGTATCAGTTGTTGAACTGATTACCACATGCCGCATTGAAGTGACATTGATCTTTAAGATACTGTTTTATCATTTATCTTAACTCCTTCAGTGCCTATCACGTGTTATGGAAAACTAAACCTTTCGAGATTACTCTGTATAAATACTAGTTTGATCTTACTCTTACTAGTAATGTTACAAGGCTTGAACATGTGGCCGGTGGTATTGTTACTCACAGTTTGTGGTTTAGTGCAAGGGCTATCCAGAATAGACCCTCTTGTGTCTACCAAAGGAGGTCTGATTAGAGGACAGCAGTTTGGAGATGGGTACGCCAAATTCTTGGGTGTGCCGTATGCGGTGGTAGATGAGAATAATCCATTTGGGGTAAGCTTTTGTTTTTTATATCTCTCTTGATGATAGGAACATAAAAAACTTGGCGTGACAGAGCTTTATCCTGTACTAGCTTTAGCCCGCGGCTTCGCCCGGGTGGATGTCGGAAAATATACTACGGGAACGTAATACGGGGATTAAAAGTAGTAAATCTTATGTGTTAATCCAAGTTATAAACTTATGTAGATACTATTTAGTTGGATAAGGATTAATATCTTGATACGAATGTCATAATTTTCTTATTCTACCCGTGTTTTGATTGACTAATTTGAACAAAATACCGTAATTGTGTGTTAACTATATAGTTAGACATACTCGCGGATTTTTTTGTGGGTTATTTTATGCAATTTCAATAGTTTCGCAGCACACGCAGAATAATAATTTTTATAGGCAAATTGGTGTTTTCTCGTGGTAGTTCCACGAGATGTAAATACAAACATAACCTAATGCTCAAATACTATGCCAATCGAGCTGACAAAGACCATTAAAAACTACTTAATACTATTTTGCCTCGATTACATTGCTATTAATTTTATTAATCTTTCACACCAAAGCAAATAATCATTAAATTTACTTTACAGCCATCAGTACCACATCATGGCTTTGACGATATCTTTGAAGCATACGAATCAAACGCGTGCCCTCACGTACACAGAGGTGTCGCCTTGGGTACGATCGACTGTCTCACCGTGGATATCTATGTGCCAAGTATCGCCAACTCTCGAAACCCCTTGCCAGTGATGGTATGGATACATGGAGGGGCATTTATAGGCGGCAGTGGCCACGGAGAATCAACTGAACCAATCTCTCTGCTAAAAAATGACGTCATTATTGTAGCCATTAACTACAGACTTGGTATTTATGGTTTCATGTGTTTAGATACACCGGAAGTACCAGGCAACCAAGGGCTTAAAGACCAAACATTAGCTCTAAGGTGGATTCAAGAAAACATTGAAGCTTTCGGAGGAGATGTGAACAAAATTACAATTTTTGGTGAAAGCGCTGGTGGCATGTCCGTGAATCTACATTTATTTTCGTTAAACGAAAAGTTATTCAACCAAGCAATTATAGAAAGTGGACCAGCTTTAAGTTACTGGATGATGGTAGAATCTAATAACACAATACCTTTAGCGCTCGCTGAAGGATTGGGCTTTATAACTTCAGATATAAATGAAGCTCTGAATTTTCTCTCTACTGTTGATGCACATTTGTTAGTTCAGATAGCTGCTGACTTGAAAATTACTACTGAATCTAGCAGTGATCAACCTTATACCAAACCGTGCGTTGAGAAAACATTTGAAGGAGTTGAAAATTTTATAACGGAGCATCCTATGAATGTTAAATCTACTAAAGCAAGTAAGACTCCAATAATCATTGGTCATACTGTAAGAGAATTTGCTTTTCTGTATGCTCATCAAGATGAGAAGTTTTTCGAAACATACGATATTATAAGAATGCTATTTGAAATGGGATTCGATATGGATAACGATTTTGAAGACGCTTTGAATGCAGCAAGACATTTTTACTTGGGTGATGAAAAAATCAGTAAGAATGTCTCAGAACAGCTTATTGAATTTGGAACTGATATAATATTTGGTCACCCAACACAGAGAATGGCCGAAAAACTGTTAGATAGTGGTGCAGAAAACGTTTACCGCTTCGTTTTCTCATATCTTGGAGCAGCTCATGCAGATGAGTTGCCCTATTTATTTGATTCAAACTCATGGGTAGATATAACAGAGGAAGAGCAACAGTTGATTGATGAATCACTAGTAAAGAGTCGGTTAACCACGCTTTGGACAAACTTTGCTAAGTATGGGTGAGTAAGAATTAATACCTACAACAAGTCATGAGCCAGATGAGATGTCCGGCCGGCAATATGACGAAATTTCATTCCCGATTTGGGGTTAAATAGGGGATGAAATTTTGAAATTGTTGCCTAGCGTTATACTCGTAAAGAAACTCACAAAGTTTCACGGTTCTAGACCCAGCTATTAATATATGTATTACTATCCGTTGTATGTCAGAATGAATTTAAGATTTTTATTATGTAGATTTAATTTTTTATTGACTGCATAGGTGGTCTAGTGGTCGCAAGCGCTACTGCTGAGCATGAGGTCCTGGCTTCGATTCCCAGGTCGGGCAATATGTTAATGGGTTTTTCCATCAGGAATTTCTCAGTGGCAGCCCGGACTCTGGATTTGTGCCCGGTTGATGGCAATAGGGTCGCCCCCTATTACATGGGACTTAAACATAACTGGTGAAATGTGGCTGTTACTATTTTGCAGGCGTCATGTTATGTTATATTAGATTTCATTTTTATAATGTACTTTTGATGACTTTGATTTGCATTGACTTTATGCCTAAACCACGTAGACCTGTTTACCTTTTTTTTTTTACCTTTTTTTTTTATTTTTTTTTTTTTATTTTTTATTTTTTTTTTTATTTTTTTTGGGTGGGAAATCATCCAATGACTTCTCCCGCTCTGGGCGGAGCGGAAGGGCGTGTCAGACTTTTACTGACTAAAACCCACCCGTGTTCCTTCCCTTGCCATGCCAGGGGCCACGGTTTCCCCTTGGGACTACCCGCAACCCCGGCAGGCATCGGCCCTAACGGACCCCGTCAGTTTTGCTGACATCTCTTTGAGGCGCGCGTGGAACACGACGCGCCGTCGACCCGGGCCTGGTCCTTATCGGACGGCGAGCTGCCCTCTGCTCTCCGTCCGCAGGCCCGCGCCTACGGTGGCCGGAAATCGAGACCTGTTTACCTACGAGTCATAAATTATGTTTTATTTTTCTCATCAGAAACCCGACTCCGGCGCCATCAGAACTCCTGCCATTCACATGGACCCCAATAACGAAGACCTCTCAGTCATACTTAGATATGGACTCTGATTTCACACCCAGGAGCAGACCTGATCATAGCAGGATGGCATTCTGGGACTTGTTCTACAAACTTTATGGAAAGTACCAAAAATGGTATTTGTAAAAATGTTGTGTGTGTAATGTGTATCCAGAATGTACTTTATTTGTAAAAATCATTTTAAATAAATAACTTAAGACTGGTAGGATAGAATATTTATTCATGTTCCACAGAGCTTGGAGACTTCTAACGGCCGCTGTTAGAGGCAGCACTATAACACTTTTTATACAAACCAGGCGTAAAAATCCTATATAACAATATAGGATATACCCAGTTACTGGGTTGTGGAGGTCAGATAGGCAGTAGCTACATGTAAAATATTGGTATTCAGCTGCATCTGGTTAGACTGGAAGCCGACTCCAAGATAGTTTAGAAAAAGGCTAGGAAGATTGATTTGATCTCTACAAATAACATTCTTATTTGACAGGTATTTTGCCAAAAATATAAATAATTTATAGGAGATCTGGAGTCTAAACTAAGCCTCTGCCTGTATTTTGAAACTTCAGGCCGTGATGTGCTACTGCTGGGTAAGGGCCTCCCTTTCCCCTCTCTTCAGCAGTACCTACTGTTTGTTTTATTTTATTTTATTATATCTATTAATGTACAATTTATTAAAACTGACTTGGTTTCCAAACGTCTGTTTCGGGTGATCACTGGAAAACAGCGCTGTGCTGTGGGTTCGCATAGCTCAACATCATGGTGAGTGGAAGCCTATTTGTCAAAGTCATGACGTGCCAGCAGCTGCCACTACATATTTCTGCTGTCTAATTGCGTTACACATTTTCGTAAACAATTAAGACTATAGTGCGTTTATAAAAGGAAGCCGTGTGTAAAATTTCTCGTTCCTAGTCCCAGTAGTTTCGACTGCGCGTTGATAGATCTCAGTCAGTCACAGTTTCCTTTAATATAATAAAAGAAAGAATAGATTAGTTAGGATAAATGTTTTTTTTTACCATGGAACAAACAGACTCAAATAATTGAGTGGGACCAACGGGAATTAAAAATAAAATTACAAAATCATTCCCGTTCGTAACAAAATCAGTGGGACGCACTAATACACAGGCACAGATAATATAATACTACGTACAGATACCCAATCCCATACAAAGAAATGAGACCTCCCTCGTCGGGCTATTGACTGGCAAATGTACTAAATTTATGACAAATTGAGTAAACGCCATCTATTGCAAAGAGCCCTAAACAAAAAGGTTTTATCTTTTTTTGTTGAAAATACGAGATTTATGAGTTAAAATAGATAAATCAGCATTTAACAAGGAAGTTTTGATTTTTACTAATCATACTTCAGCCAAAATCTTCCGTTTATCGCTTTTTAGTGACTGTTAATTTCATAATTGTTACCTATGCTGCCATCTATGATCTTTTTTCAAGACTAATTATAATTTGTTCGAATTGGTACCCCATGACACAGGGTAAAACGCGTTTTAACAAAAACATGTAGGTACATTAAATAAATTAATTAAATAAACATACAATATTTTATAAAAGGGGTAAAAAGGCATCAACGTTGGATCTGAAAAGCACAAAGCGCTTCCCACTAATGGAAACGAAATTGCAAACAAACCGTTTGCTGAAACTTCACCTGAAAGCCTGAAAACGGCTGCCTTCAGTTATAAATAAAGATAGAAACGAACGTTGTTTGTTTTTTTTAAAGAGTATCCTTGAATTTGCTTTAAAATTGAGAACAGCAGAGGATAAAGGGCCTGTAGAGCGATTGAATATCGATTGTATCTCAGTATTCGTTGATTTTGCTGCTTTTTACATTTAGCCCAACGTGAGCTGGACGGTTGATAGAATAGTTACTCGCAAATGTCCTTTTACATAAATGCTTGTTTTATAGCAACTACTATCGAGACTTCTTAAATTATATTATGTTAGTTTAATATAAAGTTTTATAAACTTATAAACCTTAATGAATGACAATCTCTTAATAATGGTAAAACCGCATCTAAATCTGTGGCGTAGTTACACACGAATAGCGACTAAAGAAAATAAAATAAAATAGTAAATTATCCATCATACTTACGGACATACTATCGAAGCACTTCATACCGAAGCAGTTTGAAAACTGAAAACAAAGTCCCGTGAACACGATGACCAGGGGGCCAAGTCTACTAATTTCACAAACGTCACAATGGTCTCTCCATTGTGACGTTTTCGACAGATTTTGTATGGCATCATGCTGAGTGGTAGCCTTCTTGTGACAGTCATGACGTTCCAGCAGCTGCCGCCTATTTCTGTTTTGAGTTCGTGATTATATTTAAATCTACCTATTGTTTTTAAGCTATTGCATAGCTTCTATCGCGGGCCTTGAGCGTGGAGACCTAATCCAGAAATTTCGTAACGAAAATACTACCTAAGAAAGAGTGTTTTTTTGTATTGAAAATTATGTTTAACTGCTTGACAACAAAGTTCAAATTTACTTAAACGAATGATACGAGAGTGTTGTATTGAAAATTATGTTTAACTGTTTGACAATAAAGTTCAAATCTGTACCCTCAGTGAAAAGTGGTACAAGTCAAAAATGCTCGTTTTGAGTAATTTCAATTTAAAGTTTTGCATTTTTTAAATGGCTACAACTTTTTTGTTACTGACTTTTTTTTTGATGTTTTGACTTTTATCGCTGCGAAATTGTTATTATTATATCAGATATACTTTGATTGTGTTAAAAAATAATTAGAATTTGAGATAATTAAAAAAAACTAGACTTATATCATGAGCCACAATTAAGTTCCTATGTGTATAATGTTATAATTTAAATTATATTATTTAACACATTGTATAATGCACTGGTGTTGAATGTTACAAGTAGTTTTTTAACATCTTTTTGATAACAATAAAGACAACAATAATAAAAACACCAGAACTAATTTTGATTAGAAAACATTAAGATTTCATTGGTACCGTGTCTTTTTAGTGTGCTGTAATAAAATCAAACTTATATCACTTTACACACAATAAATACAATAAACGACGAAGTGTATTTTGATTTATCTTTATTTATATCAAAGGAATTACAAAACTTTTAAGGTGTAAAGTAATATAAGTTCAATTTGATTTCTTTTGTAGGGGCCTAGTAATGTGTATTTATACTGTCGGGGTCTATTTTCATTTAAACACCGGGTGTATAAAAGTTTGAATATGTACTTTAAGTATATTTTTATAATTTGTTATAATTAGCAGTCATATCAGTGGTTAATGATTTAAGGAAACTACTCCTTAAATCATTAACCACTATAACAAAACAACAAGCCCGTCTAAGAAAAAAAACACTGAAAACTAAGTTCCAGAATCTCAGAACCTTAAGTGGTTTAAAACATTAGCATTAAGGTCAGGATTTAGACGTTACTTATTAATCAATCATTTTTCCTGAGATCACCTAGATGAAACATACTAAATGTCTATTGGGCAAAGCCAGCTCGCGAAACTGAAGACCGATAGCAGCATCGTATCCGCCAAACCTGAAATATTGAGAGAGATGGAGAGTTTCTATAGACAGTTATACACGACAATCAGTAACCCCGTTACGAATCTGGCAAATTACCCAAGAGCTATTTGGCTTGACACTAGACTGAAGACATCCCGGCCGTCAGCTTGTACGAGATTAGGATTGCTCTGAAGCAGCTTAAAAAACAAAAAGGCGCCAGGTGATGACGGAATTACGGCCGAACTCCTGAAGGCCGGTGGAAAATCCGTTCTTAAGGCCCTCCAGAAGCCGTTCTATTCCGTCATACTCGAGGGTCAAACGCCACATGCATGGAATAGAGATGTGGTAGTACTCTTCTTTAAAAGGGCGACCATGCCCTGCTTAAGAACACATACATACGTTGCGACAGGTTATACAGAACACCGAAGAGTATAACCCGCTTCTCTGCTTAGCGTTTGTAGACTACGAGAAAGCCTTCGATTCGATTGAGACATGGGCTGTACTGCAGTCTCTTTAAAGTTGCCAGCTCGACTATCGGTACATCGAGGTGCTAAAGTGTCTGTACGAAAACGCCACTATTTCAGTCTGACTCTAGGATCAGGCTATAAAACCTATTTTTCTGCAGTGAGGTGTGAGACAAGGAGATGTTATCTCTCCGAAACTGTACACCGCCGCACTTGAGGATATCTTCAAGGTTCTGGACTGGCAAGATCTAGGCATAAACATCACTGGCGAGTATATTACTAACCTTCGGTTTGCCAACGACATAGTTATTATGACTGAGACAATGGATGACCTCAGTACAATGCTTGATGGACTCGGTAGAGCCGCCAAAAGAGTGGGTCTAAAAATGAACATGGATAAGACAAAGGTAATCATGACAAATACCCATGTAACACCCAATCACGTGTAGATCTGGGACTCTACTCTCGAAGTTGTGGACAAGTATGTTTACCTAGGGACAATCTGTCCAGCTAGGTACGTCCAACTTCGAGAAAGAGGTCAATCGTCGAATCTGACTAGACAGTTTTCGGGAAGCTACGCAATATCTTCTCGTCCCATATACCGCAGTGTCTCAAGACGAAAGTCTTTGACCAGTGCCTGTTGCCAGTGATGATCTATGGCACTGAAGCGTGGTCGCTCGTGTCCACGTGGTCTCGTGGCCTTATCAGAAGGTTAAGTCATCCAAATGCAATGGAGAGGGCTATGCTTGAAGTTTCCCTACGTGATCGAATCAAAAATGAAGAGATCCGCAGGAGAACCAAGGTAACCGACATAGCCCGAAGAATTGCCAAACTTTAGTGGCAATGGGCAGGGCACATTGCTCGTAGAACGGATGGCTGTTGGGGCCGAAAGGTTCTGGAGTGGCGACCGCGTACCCAAAGATGAAGCGTTGAAAGGCCTCCCACAAGATGGACCGATGATCTTGTGAAGGCCGCAGGAATCCGCTGGATGCGGGAAGCACAAAATCGGTCACCATTGTCCAATTTTGGTAAAATATTGACGCGTGCTCTGGTCACTCACGCCAAAACGGGACTGGCCGACTGCCGTTTGAGCGCGATTACCTCCCACGCCATAATTGCCGTTCTCGCTTTCTCACTGCGGAGACGCCCGTGACAGAAAGAGACAGACATTTTGAAGACGAAACTGCATATATCACTTTACACAATAATCACTATTGATCGGTTTCTAAAAATCCTATACTACAGCGATATAAATAAATTTACATTATTAAGAACTAAACATGTTACTAAAAATGTTTCACGTGTAATTTGATAAAGGTTGAGTTGTATCACTTAACACGTTGGTGGTATTTAATGCTGCTTAAACTAAAGAGATATAATTTGAGTTATATTATCATTCACAATTGATAATTGTATGGTATGTTTTGTGTCACTTAATATAAATTGTATTGTATTAACAAGCACAAAGCTCATGTAATTAATATTAAATGTGTCAAGTATTACAAATCAAGATAGCCTTATTTACACGTATTTGTTTAAGTTTAAGCTTTAGTTCAATTTAATATTAGTAAAGACATATCAGTAGACACAAAAATTATTATCAAAATTCATCTAGAATGCAACTTGTATCATTCAGCACGAAACTTATTTCCCGTTCTATAATAGATAGAGTTAAACCGATTAGATAGAAAAATAGAAAAAAAAATAAGCTTCAAGATTGTATACACAACTCAAAACTGCTACAAGTCGAGATAAATCACTTTTCACTGAGGGTACAGAAATTTACTTAGACGAATGATCCTTGACTATTAATAGTTAAATTAAAACCTTTTTATTAGTTTGATGTTCCCGGCCATTACGTTGTGTCAAGTTTTTAGATGCTCATAAGCCAGCACGCTTGGAATATGCACGCATGCATTTGAACGACGATTGAAGTACGACAATATTTACCGACGAAAAATGCTTCAAATCGAGCCAACATGGGAGGCTACATATAAGGAGATATAACGGTACGAGGTATCTATACAGAAGACCCTGTAGTGCCCAATTTTAGTTGCGGACAAATTTCGGCTAATATATGGGGATAGATGTCAGCGGTGTATCAGTTACAACACTGCTTATTCAGTTATTCCTTATTTTCAGTTAAGATTGCAGGCTAATAACAAATCTCAATCGACATATTTTCACAGAAGTGATTGTTTGTTTTATTGAAATATATTTAACTCTAGCATTAAATTCGTTTGATTTCTGTGAACACAGGTATACACCAGTGATTTAAGTAGCACGGCGAGTTTTACTCTTTCCTAAGTAAAAAGTAAAATTACAATATAAAAACTATGCAATAGCTTTACCGCGGCAGTCCCCGAGTGCCACAGGTCTTTTTTATTTTCTTGTTCTGCTCGAACTTATTATCTTTTTTTTTTATGCACGTGTTTCTGTGACAAATAAACTTATTTTTTTTTTTTTTTCTTTCATGGCAATTCTGTCAAAAACTAACAATGGAGAGACCATTGTGATGTTTGTAAATTAGTAGACTTGGCCCCCTGATCTGTTACCGCCCCGGTTCTATAGCGGTACGGCGCACGTCAACGACGCGTCGCGTGAGTGCTTTTCTACACGGCACCGCCGCCGTGCCGCTACCACAACGCTATTGTTTAAGGTGCAACGTTTTTTGCAATTTACAGGTCAGTGTCAGGTTGTATCTTGATTAAAATATGATTTGCGACCGTAATAAATATGGCTTTACAGATTTGTAATCATATAAAAATCATCAATACGTAATCCTATTCATTCGTCTCTGTTCATTAATCCTATTCAATTACTATTTCAAGAAATCATGACATTTG
The DNA here is from genome assembly GCA_948150665.1 of Conistra vaccinii. Taxonomy (NCBI): domain Eukaryota; kingdom Metazoa; phylum Arthropoda; class Insecta; order Lepidoptera; family Noctuidae; genus Conistra; species Conistra vaccinii. The sequence goes on from OX411326.1 coordinate 20,565,957, forward strand.
AGGATTGTGCTAACTTAAGGAGTTGTTTTGCTGATTCTAATTATTACATTATTACATTTGATAATATATATTTTATATTTCAGTCATTGTTTATACAAGAACACACGTATTTTCCTGATATTTTCCACCTCCGGGGCAAATTTTCAAGGGTGTTTTTTTCTTACGGAGCCCCATTGTACCCACAATGAGGAGCACGTGTACGTTTATAGGATTATGGATAATCTCAGTGAAAATCAAGCAGAAACAAAACATCCCGGGACTTTATTCTGAAGATTTATCACTTTTTGTACAAGTTTATATTATTTTTTTACAACCTTTAAGTCCCTTATACGAGAATTGTTTTATCCAGATATTGGCGCGACATAATTATGTCATCTTTATGTTTTAATAAATGAATTTTATTACCAAGTTTTGCCAACGCCTCCGTTCATGATGGTGGTCTAATATTATCGGTACGGGTAACCCAATCATCATCATCATCATCATCAGCCTATTAATGTTCCTAATTAACTGCTGGGACACAGGCCTCCTCTCTGTGAGAGGGAGTGGGCTGTAATCTACCACGCGGGTCCAGTGCGGGTTGGTAGATGTCACAATACCCAATGTTAGTGGTAAAATATAGCAGTGATAGCCTTGTGGTGTGGCCAAGTCATAGTCTCGAGTAGTCTCGAGTTCGAACCGAAGGCACGCACCTCTGAGTTTTCGGATTCATGTGCGTATCTACAATTACAACCTACAACTACTACTACCATTGGTACAACATAATGGGGTGTAAATGTCAAATTGTAATAATCATACGTGCAGTTGACTGTATCTAGTCAAAGACCGTATCTACGAATTGAAAAAAAAACTGTTACTTAATGGAATTTCGCGGGCTACATTGAATAAATCACCACTTTTTAAACAAAACGACATCTACTTCTGACCCGCGATGACCCGCGATGATCCGCAGTGACCCGCAGCGACCCGCAGCGACCCGCCACCTGCTAACATAATGCATTCGTGGTGGTCTATCAAAACGACTGTTTTTCATCCGCTTTCACTGACCTGAAAGTTGTTACAGTATCTGCATTCAGCCAGTATTTTTTTATTCAAAGCTTGTATAGTGATTTAGGGGTATGAGGAACAGGGTGTAAAGTTCACTCATCCACCATAGAAAAGGGAGGATCCTCCAACCAGACGGGTTGTTATGTCTGGCGGGCAACTGCCCATATGTTGATTTCGGATAGTCTTATCTATGTTTTTCGCTTGGTAAACTCTAACTGCGAGATGCAGGAATTGTGTGACGTCATGTCTTTGCTGCGTAGTTTGTATGTCGCGGTGTAACCGCTACATCACTCCCCTCCGGAGACCGAAGGTCGATAGTGGGCTGAGTCTTGGATCTTGCGATGCTTCACAGTGCCAGTTGTGGTTCCAGTGAGTCGGAACCGGGTGCCGCTCAGTTCACAGTGGGTCGGAACTGTCTGCAGTGATTGCGGCGATGGTGATTGTGGTTCCAGTGAGTCGGAACCGTGTGCCGCACAGTTCACGGTGGGTCGGAACTGTTTGCGGTGATTGCGACGATTGTGGTGATTGCGGTGATTGAGGTGATTGAGGTGATTGCGGTGCTTGAGGTGATTGCGGTGATTCCCCAGTGAGTCGGGGTGATGTGGCTGAGGGTGATGACCAGGAATGCGCGTTCGCTGCATGCTGGTGGTCAGGATACCCGTTGAAGCCGTGGGTCCTGGCTGGCTGTGTGACTCGCCTCACGAAAGCTTACAGGAGTGATGATGATGACGTCACGCTGAAGTAGTTGCACGAAGGCTGCGTTGACGTTCATACTCGGGGTCACCAATTTAGGGGTATGAGGAACAGGGTGTAAAGTTCACTCATCCACCATAGAAAAGGGAGGATCCTCCAACCAGACGGGTTGTTATGTCTGGCGGGCAACTGCCCATATGTTGATTTCGGATAGTCTTATCTATGTTTTTCGCTTGGTAAACTCTAACTGCGAGATGCAGGAATTGTGTGACGTCATGTCTTTGCTGCGTAGTTTGTATGTCGCGGTGTAACCGCTACAGTGACGAGCATTACAGAGCTAAAAGGATTTACTGGCGCTTAAATGACATTAAAAGGGGCTCTGTTGGTATATTGATTTTGTGCAATAGTTTTAAGGAAAAATTGGAAAATCAAGATAACGACGGCGTAAGTTCCAATTTTGAATACGCGCTAAAAGATTTTTGTTCTAGGAATAAAAGTTTGTAAATTAAAATACCTTCCTTCCATCATCATAATTCTGTCTAACCCTGAAATGAAATGTAGTCCGACTTTCGCGCTTCTGACTACCTGCAACGACTCACAGAGATTTACGAATGACAGCCGGGACCGATGGGCACCCATCCACTGCGGCAAACGTACTTTTATCCTAGTAGCACACCTCCGCCGCGAAACCGTAGCAGCGAAACCGCAGTAGTTCAATTCAACTGGCTCGCGTCATGTTCAAGTGCGATTCTATTGGTTAATATTGGTACATCTCCGCTCCTCTCCACTCCTCTTCGCTCCAGTGGACAGGCAGCCTAAGACTCGATTTTAATGGTTCTTGGAACAAATTAATGAAATCATTAGCGTTAATGATCCATTACTTAATGTTTGTCTTGGTGCAACTGGGTGTTACCCAGTAACTGGGTTGTGGAGGTTAGTCACTCCATGTCTGGCAGCTGACTCCAACACAGTTGGGAAAAGGCTAGGCAGATAGCAGATTGAATAGCAAAATGATGGGATCCCTAACCTATTTCTATGCGGTCTCAATAATTAGGTATAATGGTTAGTTTATTTTTGCACATAAATATATCGGTAACAGTTTGTCCATTTTAAATAACGTCCGTAAATATTGTCGCTATAGAACTGCACATCGCTGTCTGTCACTGTCATTTGTGGATCTTTGACAGTCGTTACGAGTCGTCAGAAGCCCGAAAGTCTGATACCAGTCTTACCAAGGGGTATCGTATTACCCTGTAACTGGGTTGTGGAGGTCAGATAGGCAGTCGCTCCATGTAAAATACTGGTATTCAGCTGCAACCGGTAAGACTGGAAGCCGACCCCAAGATAGTTGGGAAAAAGGCTAGGAAGATTGAGAACTGCACATCGCCTTTATGTCGTCGCAATAAAATGTAATATTTATGAATTAGGAAGTTATAGTATTAAGATTGAATGCACATTTTATATTATTTTGTCATTCAAAAAGCAAGAAATAAAACGCTATTTTATTTTATTTATTTTAATTTTATATTCAATTCTATTTAAAAAACGAACAAACGCTAAATCAAACTGTTAATCTGAAAACAGTGAAGGAACTTAACTCCACTGCAGTTTACAACAAACAGTAGAACTTGAGAGTTTCCACAGAGTTCCCAGCCAAGTGTTACTGACGGTAAAAACTTTTTCATTTTTATTTCAACTGAAAGCAAAAAGTACAATTTACGGCTAACGAGCACCGGTTTCTTCGACTATGTTGTAATATTAGGTATGTTTATGTTGAACGTAAATACCAACCTAAAGAAAATCAAGGGTTTTATACTCTGTCCTCCCTTTTTTCAACATCCAAATCCGGAAAAACTATTGTAGATACTAAATTGTCCTTTACGCCCATAAATTACAGGGTTGTGGCGAAACACCTTTTTTTTTTCTTTTTTTTTTTGGGTGGGAAATCATCCAATGACTTCTCCCGCTCTGGGCGGAGCAGAAGGGCGTGTCAGACTTTTACTGACTAAAACCCACCCGTGTTCCCTTGCCATGCCAGGGGCCACGGTTTCCCCTTGGGACTACCCGCAACCCCGGCAGGCATCGGCCCTAACGGACCCCGTCAGTTTTGCTGACATCTCTTTGAGGCGCGCGTGGAACACGACGCGCCGGTGGCGAAACACCTAAAAGCATAAGTTTATCAGTTAACACAGCGTAATTTGCGGCGCTTAGAGTGTGTCACCGAAATTACGTTGCTCACTGCTTATATCGTGCCAATGGTGTGCCTCACGATCCGCGCAACATGAGTGGACTAAAATTGAAATTAATCGTCATGTGACTCATTCTTGCGCACCAAAAATAATCAGGGTTACGTTCATTTAACCCCACATACACATTCAAATGTCAACCAAGTTGGCTAAAAACTTCAATACATTTCACTAAAGTGAGAATTCCGTTTGTTCAATACGTTGCTTCAAAATCGATTAAATCGATACAATAGGAGTTGAATGCAGATAATTTCACCGGCGAATGTAAGCGCATAATATATATCAGATTGCTGAACGGGAATCGATAAATAGGATAATGTAACAGGCACGGATTTGGAATAAGGAATAACATGACATTCCCTCATATAAAATAACTTGCTATAATGTCTTTAATAAGACGTCAAAAGGAACAAACGAAGTGATATTGATATTTTTTTATTACCTACTGATTATGTCTTGGTGAACTAAACATAGGTAATATTAATAGTCCTCCAGACCATATTTCGGCCATGGCGGCCAATCTCAGCTGAGACTACCATCGACGAGGGAGATATTTAAGCTCGAGTGTTTGAGCAGACACAGATTTCGATGTCGTTTTGTACCATGTATCCTTGTTTTTTTAACAACCCGAGAAGAAAAGCTAGCCTTTTAAATACGTCTTAATTAAATTTTTCCAACTTATTATTAAATTGTCCGATTGCAACAAAGGCCAAAAAGAGAAGGCACGAACATTGATCACCACGCTTGCGCATGCTTGTCATGATGAGTTATCTTCCTTCACCTTTATGTGCGTGATGTCATAGATATACTGAAATTCCTCCGTACATTTTTCGAGATTTAAGTTTAGCATAACTTTACCTAAACCAGCGGGGTTATTGCGTTACATACTAACAATTGCAATGCGTTTCATTTTCACATTCATTATGTTATTTACAATGAATGTCAAAATGAAACGCATTGCAATTGTTAGTATGTAACGCAATAACCCCGCTAGGGAGCAGTGGTGGCCCAGTGGTAACGGCCCCGACTTACGAGTTGTAGGTCGTGGGTTCGAACCCAGGCAGGCGCTTTACTTTGTGTAAATAATTTCATCACTACTGCTCTCAAAACGGTGAAGGAAAACATCGTGAGGAAACCGGCATGTCTTAGAACCAAAAATTCGAAGACATGTGACATCTACCAACCCGCACTGGACCCGCGTGGTAGATTACGGCCCACTCCCTCTCACAGAGAGGAGGCCTGTGTCCCAGCAGTGGGAACATTAATAGGCTGATGATGATGATGATGATGTTATTTACAGTGTCGAGCAAACGAATTTTTCAAACATAATTATGAAGCAATGGATTAAGAATTTCCTTCAAAATCGTGAAAGTGTGTTACTCAATTATTCCGTGGGGTTAATAATAAAGGGGAAAAGTATAAAATTACCTCTTATAGTTTGTCTCCAAGTACGGCCCTGACGCTAGTGGAAAACGTTCATGGCAGATGGCTAGGGCCGCCAGTGGCATCATTTCCGGTGCCGGGAGCATCCAGACGCGCTGCGGTAGGTTACTGCCTCGATGTGGAACGTAAGTTTTATAAATGTACAGTATGCGAACGTTAAGAAGGCACATGGAGTTTTAGGTTTAATTCACAACGATATGGCAGCGGCTAGCAGCAAAGCGACGGGACGAGCAGTTTTCAGTGTCAAATAATTTTAAACTTTATCTTCATGACTAAAATACATAATATTACTTGAGAAACTCTAAAAGGTCGCTCGCGCAGACGCGGGTGGCTGCACGACTTTTTGTAGAATGTAAACTATCCCAATGCAAAGCGCGAGACAGCAACACTACTTGCCGAGCTCAACGCTGCCCGTCACTGCCCTGTCAGTGGCTCAGACACTACAAAACCAAACTTTTTCTTAAACTCTATTTGGTATATACCCGAGTACAGACTGTAGGCAGAATGAATGTATTTTTGGGTTTATAGTGAAAATAAAATGAATTTTCATAATAAAGTGGGTCGCACTGCTTTTACAAAAATAACAAAATTGTCGTGACGGTTAAAATATAGCACTTTTTTCGGTTTAACCCTCATTTGCCAAATGTGCAGAGCATTACGTGCGATGAGGAACTTCGTTCCATAAAGATATCCAGATTTCCTTATTTTGCGCATAGCAGATTCCCTGATTTACCTAATAAGCTATTCTGGTGAAACTCGACTCACAGCTCTCTGATAATTTCACCTAACTTTGTATTATACGTTTCACACATTGTTAAAATGGAAACATTTTCAAACTCACTTGAGTTTACTTTTATATAAGATTTAAAATTTAAAAAACTTTACCCACTCCGATGTTTATTTAAAGTAATTTGTTTCCACAAAATAGCAGGCGTCTCCATTCCCTGCTGTTTTAGTGCATAATTATTATCTTAACAAATAACACCGGCCACATACATACAGAATTCCGAACGATTTGAAATTTCAAAGGCAGCAAATTCATACAAAAGGCCGGCAACATACAGACGGAATTCCGTTTCGGAATTTCGAATCGGAGAAAATTTCGAGCGGAGACCTACAGTACATGTGTGATAGATCCTTGATTTTGTATGAATTTGCTGCCTTGGTGATTCCGAATCGATATATCGAAACGGAATCCGTTTCGGAATTTCGAAACTTGAAATTATTTTCATAACAACATCTCACCATGCCGCGTCCGAGCGTCGAGTGGCAGCTCTAAGATTTAGGTGAACACACACAAGCAGCACTTACTGTTAGCGCACTTATGATCTTTTGCATGTCAGTGCATAATTCAGAATTGTTCGGAATAAAAGACGTAGGTAAATAAAAATGTCTTCATATAATATGTCGTAACTTTTCATTTCAGTTTTCGATCGGAGTGGAAAATGCTGAATGTCGAAATCGAACATCGTTGGATTGGCGTAATTAATTCTTTTTTCACTTTTGATTAATTTTGTGTTGACACGTTTCACTTCGAGTGAAAGACAAAATGAAGCATCTGGAGCGTTTATCTTAAGAGTTGACAACGTCGCAAATACTCGTAGCTGTCAAATATTTCCCTGTTTTGATTAATTTGGCAATATTACTGTATGGAAATAAGAAATGTGGCTTACTAGCGAACTAGAATATTATATTACTGAATTTGATTCTTTTATTTGATTAATTATTGCATTTCATAATCAATATTCTAGCCACATTTCTTATTTCCATACAGTAATATTACCAAATTAATCAAAACAGGGAAATATTTGACAGCTACGAGTATTTGCGACGTTGCCCACTTTCAGAATAAACGTTTTAAAGTGTCCATTTATTGCAACCATCTTGTAAATAACAATAGAAACACAATAGATCGTTAAGAGGGGGGGGGGTGGTTATCTATCTGACCATCCACCATTGGTATAGGATGGACAATTTATATTCCCTGAGTGGATTGAGCTTTCCACATCGTTGAAATGTGGAAGACTGCGAGATATAGTATGGGGAGTGAAGGCCAACTACCTTGACTCATGCCATAACTCGCACTGTTTAAAATAGTGGTCGAATTAGAAGTACTACTGAAATATTATAATGTGTTGAAGAACTTATAATAATTGTTTTAATAATTTTCTTAATGTTTATCGATCTGAATTGGTTTGTAGGCCAGGGGCGGCAGTCTTGACATAGATAGCGATCGCTATACGACCGAATTCGGTTGTAAAGTCATAATGGCGTCCCTAGACGCGTGCGACGTGATTTTGCGTCGCGTGTCAAGAGCGTCGCACGCGTCTAGGGACGCCACTAGGACTTTGCAACCGAATTCGGTCGTATAACGATCGCTATCTATGTCGAGACTGCCGGCCCAGACACGGCTGGAAATCGCTATGGACCTCTGTTCTTTATGGTTTCCAGCTAGGAAGGAACAAGGGAGACTTGAAAGGAAGGGGGGAGGGCTTGGAAGGCTAAAGGGAAGGTCTTTGGCCAGCACTGGGACATAACGTAGGCTGCAAAAATATTAATAATAATCATCAACTACTGATTTAACTTTATCGCCCACTCCCTCTCACAGAGTGGAGGCCTATGTCCCAGCAGTGGGAACGAGTGGCTGATTATAGTCTGATTATGAATTTTATTGTGTTATCAAAATAAGTGGTCCCAATATTATTTTTTCTAATGAACATAATTTCTTTTATAATATAAACTATGTTTATACTTCGTATTTTGGTTGAATATTTTAAATAATATTGTGTTAATTAATTACACTACTTATGTATTTTCCACCTTCGTACCATTTCTGCTGGTCTCTATAAAGTCTGTAGAAGACATCCCAGAAAGCCATTCTGTCCTGAAAGGGTCTACCTTCAAGGGTCAGGTTGGAGTCTAGATTTAGGTAAGGCTGCGAGGTCGCCGTGATGGGCTTCCATTTGACAGGAAGTAGCTCCAATGTTACGGGTGTTGGGTCTCTAAAATAAAATATATCTTTGATAAAAAATACCATAATCCTAAGGCAGAAAAAACAAAAGAAGTTTGACGCAATCGTCCCCCGATACGCAAAATTGTTTATCTAGAACCAAGATAAACAAAAAATGCCGATCGATGAAGCAGAAATTAAATAACACATTATGTACTAAGGGCCTGTTTCACCACCGATTAAGTTCAGGAACTTAATCGTAGGTGGTGAATATCTGCCAAGTAAGTTAATAGGACTATTAACTTTTTTATTTATTCGGTAAGTAGCGGCTATTCGGACATCGTGAAATAGGCCTTAAATATTATGGCGTTTACTCAAAGGACATGCAGAAACTATAGAAAGTCGTTAGTCCTTTTAAAATAAATAATCACAAAATGCTAAAAATCAAAATATTGCTTCTGGATTTCAATTCAATTCAATTCTATTTATTCAGTAACAATATACATTGCGTTCGAAATAATCTAACATGAAACATAAATAAACACAAATGTTACAAAATGACGATGATACAGATATTATTATTAAAAAAAATCATGCAATTTAAATTAAATTACGAAATATTATTAAGGTTAAAAAAATAAAAAAATAAAAAATACCATGCCAACATAAATTATAAAACCTTAAGTCAAATGTAAAATAAACGCAAACAATAATCAAAAAAAAATTATAACAATTATAACCCATAGACAAATAATCACACATGTCAGTTTTTTGAGGACTATAAATCATCTAATGAATAGAGGCATTTTTCCAACAGGAATGCCTTGACCCTCGCCTTAAATGAGCCTGTGTACAGTAGGCTTTTTAACTCAACTTATTTCTTTTAATTCTATAACAATTATTATTATATCTATTTTATTGGATTGAATGTCTTTATTATTTATAATATATGTTTTTTTAATTTCTTCTGATTTCTGGCTGATCTACTATATACAACCTTACAAGCACAACATAAAAATACTACTCACCCGTACGTTGCGAAATTAGTCCAAAGAGTTGTTATCGCATCAATCATAAGTTGATCTTCGGGAGTAATAATATCTCCCTTGAATATGTCATAGTCGAATAAATATCCAAGTTCGTCAGCATGGATAGCTCCCGTAGCATTCAAGTTATACGCCACCTTTAGCAAATTCCTGCCACCACTATATGAGAAAATATAACGGTAAACAGTTTTAGCACCAATATCTAAAAATCTCTCAGCCATTCTTTGTGTTGGGTGGTTGAATATAAAATCTGATGCAAAGTCTGTAATTTCATCTTTGAAGTTTTCACTTGTATCCTCATCTCCAATATAAAAGTGTCTGACGTCATCTAAAGCATCTACTAAATTGTCACCTAAATCAAATACTTTGCTTAGTGTGTCGAAATTATAGCTTGAGAAAAAATCTGCATCTTGGTTTCCGTACTCGAAGGGCAGTTCATTATTTGTGTTCCCAATAATGATTGGAGTAGTCCTAACTTTACCAGCTACAATATTCATAGGATGCTCTGTTATGAAATGTTCAACGCCATCAATATTCTTTTCAATACAAGGTAATGTTAGAGGGTTTTCGGTGCCAACAGACCTAGTTAATTCCAACTCATGCGCTAGTTTTACTAATGTGTGTGCATCAATAGATGCAAGATAATCAATAATCTCAACTATATTATCACTACTAAAATCTAATGCTTCCGCCAGTTTCAAGGGCACCGCGTTGTCAAAGTCTACCATCAACCACGGACTTAAAGCAGGACCGCTCTGAATTATTGCTTTCTGGAATAAGCTTTCATACGAAGACAACAGGTGGAGGTTCACAGACATGCCACCAGCACTCTCACCGAACACAGTAATCTGTCTTGCATCTCCTCCGAAAGCCTCCATATTCTAATTAATCCACCTCAGAGCTAACACTTGATTTTTGAGTCCTTGATTGCCTGGTACTTCTGGAATACCCAAGCACATGAATCCGTATGCACCAAGTCTGTAATTGATTGCTACCATAATGACATTATTTCTCAGCAAAAAATTATGGTTGCCAAAGTCATTAGCGCTGCCACCAACAAAACCACCTCCGTGTATCCATACCATCACAGGCAAGCAGTTTCAAGAGTCAGCAATACTGGGCACATAGATGTCCATGGTGAGGCAGTCAATGGTACCGATTGCCACATTGTTGTCTACTTGGGGGCACACTTTCGACTGGTATGCTTCAAAGATATCGCCAAAACCAGGATGCGGGACGGACGGCTGTAAATAAAGTTGCAATTTAATCGTGATCTGACGCTGTGTCACATCATACTACTAAGATTCAAACTCACTAAAGCATCGAAAGAACCTGATAGTAATTTCTAAATAGTCAATGATAGTTCATTAAAATACTACACTGTGGTACTCTTCCAAAGGTAATATTTTTTTCTTCATGAAAGAAAAGGCTAACAAAACTTTTACCAGATAAATAAAAATAAGGACTTTCAAAAATAACAATTAAAAATAAGAAAAGCTTACCCCAAAAGGATTTTTCTTATCCACAACCGCATATGGCACACCCAAGAACTTTTAGTAGCCAAGGTCAGACCTGAGACAGGGGGTCTACCCTGGACTGACCTTGAACCAGACCACACACAGGCACTAATAGAATCACAAACAACATGTCCAATCCTTGAGTCATTATGTTTACAATGACTTAAAATTATCTTGGATGTTGAAAGATGAGCTAAGAGATCTGTTGCTAAGATAAATGATAAAACACTAAACAGAATCATAGTGATAATATATCAATATCTTAGCTTATGTTATACTGATAACTGATTATGTAATTTGGGATGATAGTACGTAGGTCAAAGAGAGCAGTGGTGGCCCAGTGGTATCGGCCCCGATTTACGAGTTGCAGGTCGTGGGTTCGAACCCAAGCTGACGCTTTACTTTGTGTAAATAATTTCATCACCACTGCTCTCAAAACGGTGAAGGAAAACATCGTGAGGAAACCAGCATGTCTTAGAACCAAAAATTCGAAGACATGTGACATCTACCAACTGGGTCCGCGCGGTAGATTACGGCCCAATCCCTCTCACAGAGAGGAGACCCGTGTCCCAGCAGTTAGGCTGATAATGTCATGTATTTTATGTAATGTATGTACGTAGGTCAACAATGTGAGCACAGTTGTACGGGCGACTGCATCTGGCTAACGACCTTCTAAAGGCAGAACGAGAAATAAAACAAGTAGAAAATTCGTTAGTAACTAAAAACACGTTTAGGCTATTGAAAAAAATATACTTATTCCTAAGGGTGACAGTTCAACATACAGATGGTAACACATTGTACTATCATCGCCTCACGGTGATTTTCAGACCACGAGTGCCATACGGTCGAATACGTTTAACAAATTCAAATTATAAACAAAACGTAAGGCAGTGAGGTATGAATAAACAAAAGGGAGACTATTATACTATCCATCTGACCAGGGATTAGTCAGCTCAGTCTCACCCGGGACTGAGCTGACTAGTCAAGTCATTATTACGTCGTTTACAAATATGAAAAATATTGCACGATAATGGATGGCATAGAGAACTAGGAAAGGAGAAGTAGTAATTTGCAAATATTATATTTTTATTGATAAATCTCATAACTAATAGCGAAGCGAATCTGTTTTTTACAACATTAAACAAATGACTAAAGTTTGAGAACACAATTTTCACAAAGATTTCAAAATACATATAAATATTCACTACCATGTCATTAAAAATATATACCAACATAGTACTAAAGTATCTACTTTTATTTAAATGTGACTTTGCTACGCTCCTATCGTAGCCTTCGCCTCATTTCTGCTGGTCTCTATAGAGTCTGTAGAAAACATCCCAGAATGCCATTCTGTCCTGGAAGGGTCTACCTTCAAGGGTCAGCTCGGAGTCTAGATTTAGATAAGGCTGAGAGGTCCTCGTGATAGGCTCCCATTTGACAGGAAGCACCTCTGATGTTCCGGGTACCGGATCTCTGAGAAGAAAATAAGTTTTCGTTTTAAAATGTGAAATACCTGCATACATATTATAATGTAACTGTAACGTAAATTCGAAGAATTTGAATCGAAAATACAACTATAACATTATATAATAACTAACTAAAAGCACAAATTTGTATCACCTAATGATATGACTAAAGTCTTAAAATTAAATAAATATTATGTGCGAAACGAGTATTTCCAACTCAAAAACCGTTAGAATTTACGTAACATTTACTCTGCGCATTCATGCTAGGGACAGAAAATAAATAATTTATTACAAACCATATACTAATATTATCTTGCATGAATTTTATTATTGAACAAAATAGTATTTTATATACTTTGCGATTCACAAACAATATTAAAGGCTATCCTAAAGTGGTTAGTTAGGTACATAAAATGGCAATCGATAATGTACTCTGTTTATCACGAATGCAAGTAGCGATGAGTTTTACATTCAAGATAACACCATTGCGTAATCTGGAACTAAAAGAGTAATCTCACTTATAAAAAAAGGAAATCATTGTTTTTTAAAATAGTTCAATACCTGGAAACACCATTGCTGAGTCATAGTAAGTATATCTCATCAGTTGAATCAGATAATCAAAAAACCAAAGATGGAAAGGAATTAAATATTGTATTTGTAAATTTAGGCTTTTCCCATGTGGTTATTTATATAAGAACTTTTGAGACTTTGCCAACTCACAACATACTGTTTATTTATTAACGTTATAATTTTGATATGATTATGTAATCATGCTACTCACCCGTACTTAGCGAAGTTAGTCCAAAGAGTCGTTATCCTGTCAATCATGAGCTGATCTTCGGGAGTGATAGCATCTCCACTGAATATATCATGCTCAAATAAGTATCCGAGTTCGTCAGCATGAATAGCTCCCGTAGAATTCAAGTTGAATACTACCTTCAGTAAATTTCTGCCTCCGCTATATGAGAAAATATATCGGTAAACAGTTCTAGCACCAATATCTAAAAATCTTTCAGCCATTCTTTGTGTTGGGTGGTTGAATATAAAATCTGAAGCAAAGTCTGTAATTTCATCTTTAACGTTTTCATTTGTATCCTCATCTCCAATATAAAATTGTCTGACGATATCTAAAGCATCTTCTAAATTGTCACCTAACTCAAATGCAAGGCTTACTAAATCAAAATTGTAGTTTGAAAAGAAATCTGGATCTGCATGTCCATACATGAAGGGCAGTTCATTATCTGTGTGCCCAATAATGATTGGTGTATTCCTTACTTTAGTGGAAACTAAGTTCCTAGGATCCTCCGTAATAAAATTTTCAACGCCATCTATATCTTTTTCAATACAAGGAAATATGATAGGTAACTCGGTACCATCAAAATATGTTATTTTCAAATCATAAGCTGACTGGGCTAATGTATGTGCATCAATAGATGCAAGATAATCAAGGGCTTCAAGCGTATCTTCAGTATTGAAATCTAATGCTTCTGCCAGTTTCAAGGGCACCGTGTTGTCAGAGTCTACCATCAACCACGGACTTAAAGCAGGACCGCTCTGAATTATTGCTTTCTGGAATAAGGTTTCATAAGAAGACAACAGGTGGAGGTTCACAGACATGCCACCAGCACTTTCACCGAACACAGTAATCTGTCTTGCATCTCCTCCGAAAGCCTCGATATTCTCATTGATCCACCTCAGAGCTAACACTTGATCTTTGAGCCCTTGATTGCCTGGTACTTCTGGAATATCCAGGCACATGAAGCCGTAAATACCAAGTCTGTAATTGATTGCTACTACAATGACATCATTGCTCACCAATGAATATGGAGTGCCTAAGGCTCTGGCGCTACCAGTAGCAAAAGCTCCTCCATGTATCCATACCATCACTGGCAAGCGGTTGCGTGAGTCGGCGGTATTTGGCACGTAAACGTCCACGGTGAGGCAGTCGATGGTACCGAAGACTACATCATTCTCTACTTGAGGACACGCGTTTGACTCGTATGCTTCGAAGATTTCGTCAAAGCCTGGATGTGGGACTGCCGGCTGTGAATTAAATTATAATTAAAAACATCGTGTGACTTTGGTTTATGTTTTCAAATATCCATTTTCAAAATCGACATCACATGGCTATACCGTGACAACCAATTGCAACACAATTTCTCGATCACCGGCGGAGGCCACTTTCAGACTTCCTTTTACATACTCATTTGTACTTAAAATAAAAATATGTATATCAAAAAATTTATCTCACCCCAAAAGGATTGTTCTTATCCACCACTGCATAAGGCACACCCAAGAACTTCGCGTGACCTTGGTCAGACGTAAGACCCCGGATCAGACCACCCTTTGTAGAGACTAGGGGGTCTACCCTGGACAGACCTTGGACCAGACCACACACAGACACTAATAGAATTAAACACCACATGTCCGATCTTTGAGACATTTTTGCAATGACTAAGGTGGCTAATCGCGAATTTCTTGTCGAAAGATGGAGATAAAAACAGCATCTGACTGACATCGATATCTGATAGGAAAGGTACTGATAATAATGGTTATGTAATTTGAGTTGAGAGTTGAATGTAGTTCAGCTATATATATTACGCAACATATTTTTTGTTGAAAGACCTACACTGTCCTCGCATACCTAATAAAACTGTTTTTCTTTTGTTTTTGAAAATATTGTAAAACCCAATTATTTTTAAAAGAGTAACCGTGGAGTTTCTTGCCGGCTCTTCTCCATAGGAAACGACCAATTGGAAATTGCGTAGCTTCTGACGTTTCATAAGTGCCCATGTAGGTTTATGTGAAATAAAATATTTTGAATTTGAATTCGAATATTTTCGTAAACGATTCCGACTAATCTGTTTCATTTTGACAGTCCTTGCGTTATTTACGTTGTTGAGGAGATTTTTTTCGAACTTACGTAACAATGGATTAACAATCTATTTTAAAAGCTAGGTACCCCGTTGTAGGTAATTTAGGGGTATGAGGAACAGGGTGTAAAGTTCACTCATCCACCATAGAAAAGGGAGGATCCTCCAACCAGACGGGTATTATGTCTGGCGGGCAACTGCCCATATGTTGATTTCGGATAGTCTTATCTATGTTATTCGCTCGGTAAACTCTAACTGCGAGATGTAGGAATTGTGTGCCGTCAGGTCTTTTTGCTGCGTAGTTTGTATGTGGCGGTCTAACCGCTACAGTAACATAAAAATAAATTAAAAAAATCTAATTGATCGTGTATTACGTAATTAGGGTACAGGTAAGTTTGATTTTTATTATACATTTATGTGAACTAGATTTTGCCTGCGGCTTCTTTAGGAGGATGGTTTTACGAACACAGACAGCTTTGCGGGGGCGCGCGTAACAACACTTACCAATGTTTCATCGCAAAAACAGATGTGATGTTAGCTAGCGGCACTCTTACGCATATGTGATGTTAGCTAGCGACACTCGCACGCAGATGTGATGTTAGCTAGCGGCACTCGTACGCAGATGTGATGTTAGCTAGCGACACTCGCACGCAGATGTGATGTTAGCTAGCGGCACTCGTACGCATATGTGATGTTAGCTAGCGACACTCGCACGCAGATGTGATGTTAGCTAGCGGCACTCGTACGCATATGTGATGTTAGCTAGCGACACTCGCACGCAGATGTGATGTTAGCTAGCGGCACTCGTACGCAGATGTGATGTTAGCTAGCGACACTCGCAAGCAGATGTGATGTAAGCTAGCAACACTCGTACGCATATGTGATGTTAGCTAGCGACACTCGTACGCAGATGTGAGGTTAGCTAGCAACACTCACACGCAGATGTGATGTTAGCAAGCAACACTCGCACGCAGATGTGATGTTAGCTAGCGACACTCGCACGCAGATGTGATGTTAGCTAGCAACACTTGCACGCAGATGTGATGTTAGCTAGCGACACTCGCACGCAGATGTGAGGTTAGCTAGCAACACTCGCACGCAGTTGTGATGTTAGCAAGCAACACTCGCACGCAGATGTGATGTTAGCTAGCGACACTCGCACGCACATGTGATGTTAGCTAGCAACACTTGCACGCAGATGTGATGTTAGCTAGCGACACTCGCACGCAGATGTGATGGGTATATCTTACGACAAAATATAAACCAATTTTTTTTTTCAAATATTCACTACCAGTGACCGTTGACCCCGTAGTCAGCTGTAGTTTTTAATTATTTTTCTTTGTTTGTTCTTATTAATTTTTAAATATCGTAGCTTAAGCTGAGATAGGAGCCTTGTTAGCCTCGCACAGGTAGTTATTTTATTTTTTTTCCTTTTATTCGAAAAAAAATAATTTAGTTTTAGATGCTCCTTTTTAGTTTTTATTACTGTTTGTATCTTCTGTGCGTGTCCCAAATAAAATATTTGTCTTTCTTTCTGCGGAGTTTTACTAGCTAATTTAATTTGACCCTGTATTCTTAACAGCCTCACCGTCTATTGTATGCCAATTTCCATAAAGAATACCGAATTTAATCCCGAAATCATTCGCAAAACAAACGGTACGTATAACCGAGCCAAACTTTCCCATTGTCGTGTCGGCGTCGGCGTCGGTATAATATCGTTCGATGGCAAACTTTTCGCATTTATCGGATAATTTAATTGAATAGAAAGCCTCTTTTGTTCTTTGCGTGAAACCCATAATTTTGTGGAGGCCACTGAAAGATCGCCGTTTTGAGACAAAGGACTTTTGAACTCTGCAGGTGTCGCATATACGGGAGGTTAGTTCTTGCGTTTTTATAACAGACTTAAAAAAAAATGAAGAGGTTATGAATTCAGCGAGTTTGTTTTTAGGGTTCCTTCTAAAATTTCCTCTAAAATTCTTAAATTTTTTACAAAATTTATTTTTATTTTATTATGTAAAAAATTAAGAATTTTACGTGTAACTTATTATTATAAACGTCTTTACATTTCTTTTTTAGGGTTTCATACCTCTAAAGGAAAAAAAACAGATTTCTTATAGGATCACTCGTGTGTTAGTCTGTTCGTCTGTCACAGCTAATTTGCTCCTAATCTAATGGCACACATGAATTTCTGTAACTCAAACACACTGACGTGTCACGTAAATGAATGAATTTTGAATAAGGGGTTACTTTAGGAGGGAAAAATAAATTAAAAATAAAGTTTTGTTAACTGTACCGTGTGACGTATCAAATGAAAGGGCTTCTGTGAGGGTCTCAAACATTTTAAGCTATTGCATAGCTTCTATCGCGGGCCTTGAGCGTGGAGACCTAATCCAGAAATTTCGTAACGAAAATGACTGAGAAACAAAACACTCTAAATGTGTTTTGTATTGAAAATTATGTTTTATTGTTTGACAACAAAGTTCAAATTTACTTAGACGAATGATCAACGAGAGTGTTGTATTGAAAATTATGTTTTACAGTTTGACAATAAAGTTCAAATTTACTTAGACGAATGATCCTTGACTATTAATAGTTAAATTAAAACCTTTTTATTAGTTTGATGTTCCCGGCCATTACGTTGTGTCAAGTTTTAAAAACTGTAAATGTGAATAACAGTTCCTGTCAATGTCACCATTGTCACTCTTGTATTCGGGTTAATATTTTACAATGCCGAGAAATTTAAATATTCAAGAAAGAGCAGCTATTATTAATGAAGAAAGTCACGAAAAAATAGTGAAAGAAAATATAGATCTGTTATATTTAGAAGATATCAAGTCTCAAACTTATGTTTCTTATTTCAGTTACCATAAATCTATAGTTTCGTGAATAAAGAACGTGAACTAATTGATCATCGTCATAATTCTGGTCGCCGCCCCTTCCTTAGTGCTGCACAAAGAGCTGACATGAGACGATAATATGAAGATAACGATTTTGTGTCAACCAATTATTATGCTGAAATATATGAAGTTTGTCCAAGAGTAATAAGAAACGCCTTACACTCAATGGGATTGCATTATAGACAACACGCAAACGAAATTGACTGATGCTCATAAGCCAGCACGCTTGGAATATGCACGCATGCATTTGAACGACGATTGAAGTACGACAATATTTACCGACGAAAAATGCTTCAAATCGAGCCAACATGGGAGGCTACATATAAGGAGATATAACGGTACGAGGTATCTATACAGAAGACCCTGTAGTGCCCAATTTTAGTTCCGGACAAATTTCGGCTATATGGGGATAGATGTCAGCGGTGTATCAGTTACAACACTGCTTATTCAGTTATTCCTTATTTTCAGTTAAGATTGCAGGCTAATAATAAATCTCAATCGACATATTTTCACAGAAGTGATGGTTTGTTTTATTGAAATATATTTAACTCTAGCATTAAATTCGTTTGATTTCTGTGAACACAGGTATACACCAGTGATTTAAGTAGCACGGCGAGTTTTACTCTTTCCTTAGTCAAAAGTAAAACTAGTAGTTCTGCGAACAGTAGACCTCGCGAGCTCATACTTTTTGGGAAAAATTAACCGCTTAGCTTGAGGCTTAAGTGCCTGCTACACGGTCGCAAACCGCGTCCCGACAGAGGTGACCTTAGGTTTACGACGAAACGTTGAAACAACTTTGCCGGTCACCAACCAAGGCCATCTCGGTCGAGGACGCGGTTGGCAACCGTGTTGCAGGCACTTTATCTTAAAGTGAAAGAACGACGTTCACATTTCAAGCTTTTAAGAAAATATTAAAGTTCTATGTTTACCTGTGTTTACGTAGGTTTTATTTAGTACTTTTTAGTTCAATAAAAGCTTGTTTAAAAAATTATTTTACTTTATTTTATTCTAACATTAGAATTTGATAAAATATGTGTTCTATCCATTGAGGTATTATTGTACTAAGTTCTATCATCTTATCACCTTATATGAGCCACTGTGTAAAGTTTAAGTATTCCTGTGGCCACCTGCCGGCACTTTTATTAGACCCTAGACGACGCCTTGGGCTAACGTACCTACTTGTCAAAACAAATCGAAATGGTCTAAACACAACGGTGCTATCTTGTCTAATTAAGGAGTTCAGTATAGTGACCTTCCAGATCCATTAAGAGGCCCTACACCTTGGGCTACCTGGCCTGACAAAACCGACGACCGTAAAAACAACAGTTTTTATGGACCTGGACAGTACCTAGTGTAAGAACACTTGTCAAGTGAGTCCAAAAACGATGGCGATGGTTCTACCTTGTTAAGTTGAGGAGTTCCTATGGCCACCTTCTGGCTCCATTATAAGAAACCTGAACACTAGCATTCATTCTTAGATAGGGCCCCAAACTAATCTTATCTCTCTAGCTGATAAGAAGTAGAAATCACACGTAACTTCGGCCGAATCTTCGTATTTACCTGCAGGAAACAAACCATGAACGACAGCTTGTAGTTTTAGCGTTCGAAAATATTACCAACGCACTTTGAATTGACCGCGATGACATAATTTTTTCCTATCAAAAAAATATGACATCAATACGTCAAATAAATTGAAAAACTGGCCAAGTGCGTGGACCACGCACAAATAAGGGGTCCGTAGTTGGCATGAATAATTATCCCAAGTACAAACTTTAACATTGTAGTTAAAAAACATGTTCTCTCATACATTCCAACCGCAAATGTAAGTTAGTCGATTATTACTCGTTAACTTGTAAAGCATACTTAGCTTTGCTAGTTTTCTTTTTAATTTAGCAAATGTATCCATGAATCGAAAAAACGTTTTCACACACACACACGCTACCCCATAACACAGGACAAACGAGAAAAAAAATTACGTGTAGGGTGAGGAGGTACCCTAAAAAACAATCATGATTTTATTTTACGACTTTGTCGGCGTGATTGATAGTATAGACCTATACCTACCAAATTACAGCTTTCTAGTACTAAGATTCTCTGAGCTAAGCCGCTGACAGACAGAAAGACAGGCAGACGGACATGGCAAAACTAAATCAGTTTATTGTGTACTACAGAACCCTAAAAACCAGACAAATTATGAGTAAAAAATTTGTAGGCCAGCTAGAAAAATTAACAAATAGGTTTGAATAAATAGCGAGCAATTTACTGCATTTGAGGAGGTATTCTGCTCATCATGCCGAAGATCCTGATCAGATCTTTACCATTTTTTTTTGAGACTATCTTAAAGTTACTTTCTTTCAAATGAAAAAAGAACCATCGAAAACGGATTTCATAAGGCGGAGATATCCAGTAGCCCCCTTTTTGCCCCATTTTGGAGGAAGTACCCCTCCAATCAAAAATCCCCGACGACAAATAATTACAAAAAATTCATAATACCTGTATGCCAAGTTTCATCCAGATCGGTTGTAAAATACGACCTGTACACGAGTACGTACAAACTGACACACGAAAGAAAATTTTGCCAGTTGATGCAGAGACGCTTCGCTCGCTACGCTCGCTCGGTCAATTACAATATAAAAACTATGCAATAGCTTTACCGCGGCAGTCCCCGAGTGCCACAGGTCTTTTTTTTTTTTTTATAAAATATTTGCAGAATATTTTTAAACATTTTTTCTTACATAATCCCAAAAAGAAACAACTACTGTGAAATATACAAAATATTCAGTGAAGCTACGAGCTTTCACGAAATTTAATAAACACATCCGTAGCTTCGTAGCCGCTGTAGCACTCTCGTAGCGCTACGCCGTAGCTCATAAAACCGTAGCCGTCAAGAGAGCAATGCCAAAGTATCGGTACAAAATTTAAATTCATTCTGAAGATAAAATAATGTTATTCTACGTTGAATATTTAAGATGGATAGAATATTATTATCTTTGTAGGTACTTATAATATCCACATGTAAAAATATGTATAACTAGCAGCGCCTCGCGATTTCACCCGGTCTCGATGCCGTGGGAATATCGGGATAAAAAGTATCTTATGTATTATAACTATTTGTGTGCCAAATTTCATCCAAATCCGTCCAGTAGTTTTTGCGTGAAAGATTAACAAACATCCATCCTCACAAAATTTCGTGTTTAATAATATATTAGTAGGATGTATGTATCCGCCTTGATCAAATATCAATACTCATGAGACTATAATATAATAATAATATTTATATAAGTAGGTACACATAACAAGTTAAGGCTCTCGAAAGCAGGGCTCGGATAACGATATATTTTTCGAAATGGTTTCGTCTTAAAAACCTAATATGTAGAACAATTTGTTTCGGTTACGTTCGAACGGAACGTTATTAAAACGTTTTTTATAAGAACACAATTTATATAGTTCTCGGTTAATAAAACGTTTTTAACCGTTTTTTTTACCATTTTTGGGTTGATCGATAGGAACCCAAAAATGCACTACGCAACCCTATTCAATAAGTAAGCGGCAAGCGCATTGGAATCATTGATTTAAAAAAATTGTATTTGTAAAAACAATCGTACAACACCATTGTGTAACAATTGTATTGTGTGTGTGTGTGTGTAATTGTGTTGTTGGTTGTATTTTGATCAGAATATGATTCGCTGATCGCGAATAAATTAAAGTATTTATAGAATTAGAATCATTAATACATCTCTCTACAGCTGCCGATGGCCGACACCAAAATTTACTGATCGGTACGACCCGAATGAAAGCCGTATCTAAGTACCCATACATTTTTGGTATAAATATAGAAAAAATAACAAAATCTGGTAAAAAAATAATATGAATTTTGATCAAATGAAACCGCGTAATCACTGTCGAATGAGTGAGGGGGGAGTCCCTCCCCCATGCCACCCCCCGCTAATGGGATAATCACACAAACCGGGATGGTCCATTTTATACAAAATGCAAATGAAGTTTTTCGGAGTAAGCACTTCATTATGAGCACGATTTCGGTTATTTTATCGTTCTGGGATGAAATTTTTGCGAACAGAAAATTACGTTTTATGACCGTAATTGGGGTATAGTAGGTTAATTTAAGGTTATGCTTCAAAGAAGTGTTAGTTATTAAGGATTTCAGTTTGGAAAATATTTAAAATAGGTACCAAGAAACATTATATTAAGAGTGTTTATCATAAAAGTTGGAAACGTTGCAAATAGCTGTCAAATATTTAACTGTTTTGATTAATTTGGTAATATTACTGTATGGAAATATGAAATTTGGCTAAATAGCGAACTAAAATAATGATTATGAAATGCAATAATCATATCGTAACACATCATCATCATCATCATCCGTATTTGGAAACGGAGACCAGGTAGTAAAAAAACGGGTACAACATCAAATTCAATGTTATGATTGCAATTCATTAATAATATTCTAGTTCTCTAGTTAGCCACATTGTTAGTTACAATATTCAATTCTATTATTTACGTAAATTCTAAAATTGTGCCTGCCGTAAGGTAAAATTTTTCTACTATTATAAACTAATATTATAAATGCGCCAGTGAATCTGTTTGTTTGTCTGTTACGCTTTAACTCGAAAACGGCTGAACGGATTTGAATGAAATTGGCGTTCACCTTTTTAGGACACAGGATACTTTTATTCCGATATTCCCACGGGATTGTGACTTATGCGTGTGCATCCGCGGGGCGCAGCTACTTATGGAAATAAACGATTTCTATGTTTTTAAGAAAAGTGTTTTTTTTTTCTCAGTAGGTATTCGTCTCCCGACAAGAACTAATTCCGATTATCTAAGGTCAAGTTACTTCACAATATTTTCGCTCTGGCAAACACTTAATAAACATAAAAAATACTTCCATGAAATTGTAAACTTAAGCAAACCCGTCATCAAGAGTACATCAATACATCATTGTCTGTCTGACCCGCCAACGCCATCTATCGGAAGTTTCGTGAAACAACACCAGAGGTCATTAATCAAAGCTGTGGACGTCGACGGTCACGGACGTCCAATTTTTGCTGTCTTTATTAATTTAGTTATAAAAGTTAAGGGCAAAGAAGTTCGTTCATTAAGGTATTTAAATTTTTTGCCTGCTTTAATTTAGTGGATGAGATAATACCTACCCGGATTTTGAATTGAAAACTTAAAGTTGAGAACTTAAATGAAACTCGACATTACACTTTTACTAAAATAATAATTTTTATTCTAGAAAACTGCCTCGTTGGTCTACTGAGCATGAAGTCCTAGGATCAATTACCTTACTCAAATGATGAAAACAATACAACCTTACAATACACATTTTAACAAAAAATAAATCTTTGTCTTTCAGAGTTACCAGGAAAAATAAACAACAAATCATTATTGGAAAAACTCGGAAAGATTACGAGATTATTAACTTAAACAAGAAGATAAGGAAATTGACGGCAAAATAAATTTAAACAGTAAAATTGTGCCGCCGGACCCAACGATGCGGAGAGATAGCGTGATGCTCTAAGTTATTTACCCTTACTATTGTACTTATAAGTTACTAGCTTCCGCCAGCGACTTCGCCCGTGTGATAATCTCTATAAAATTATAATAATCAGCCTTTGTCACTAAGTGATAATATAGCATTTTACTGTTGAATTTTTTTTTTATTCGGTCCAGTTGTGTTTCAGTTATTCATTACTAACAGCATCCCGCGGTTTCACTCGCATAAGTCTCGATCCCGTGGGAATATCGTGATAAAAAACCCAAGTCATAGTCTACCCATGTGCAATTTCATTCAAATCCGTTCAACCGTTTCAGCGTGAAAGCGTTACAAACAAACAAACAAACTCACTCTCGCTTTTATAATATTACTAGCTGCCCGCCCTGGCTTCGCACGGGTAAGCACTTATCTACGGCGCACCTACCTACTCTAACTACCTACCTACCTACATACATACATACCTACTTACCTACACCTACCTACATACATACCTACCTACCTACTAGTAATAAATATAATGTATAGTTAGGATGTGCAGGTTGCTACTCATTTTGAAGGCACGGTTACAAAAACTAGGTACATAGGATACAAAAATGCTTTGTGAATGTCCTTTTAACCGTCAAAAATATAGGACCTACACAAACTTAAATCCCAGATTTTTATTCGCAAACGAAACCCAAAGGAAGATTGGATGTGTGGAATTGATACTTTTCGAATACGAGTTTCCAATCGAGAGCCTGTAGTAAAAACATTGCGAGTCGACCTAAAATTCCTTTTGAAATATTTCGCCAGTTTATTTGGCAATGTCTCCTCCATTTTATTTCTAAAAAAAAATGGATGAACAAACAATATTTTCTTTCTTTTGTTGCAAATGGTCGTTTAGAAATAGAGGGTTTTTAATTTTATTTTTGAATAAAGGAGGGGCTCGTGGCTATGTAATAACAACCGCACGGGCCGATTGATCAGTTTAAACTACGCTTGACTCAATCAGTCCGTGGATGGGTGACCATCTTAATATCCCCTGCGTGCCTCGGAAAGCACGTTAAGCCGTAGGTCCCGGCTGTCATTTTTGGATCTTTAACAGTAATTATTGGTCTTTAGAAGCCCGAAAGTCTGACAACCAGTCTTAATTACCAAGGGGTACTTATCGTATGGAGGTCAGAAAGGCAGTCGCTCCATGTAAAATACAGGCATTCAGCTAAATATGCTTAGACTGGAAGGCGATCCCAACATAGTTGGGAAAAGGCATGGTATAAGAAAACAAGGTATGGCATTCCGGGAGTGACACTTAACTACGTCACTATCCAGTTGCCACTTTATTGCAACAAAACACGAATTAAGGAAAAAAATTAAGTCGCCACTCTGTTAAAAAATATATATAAAGCATTTAAAACTGTCGTTTCGTTTGTTTAATCAAACGAAACAAATCAATTTAAACATATACCAACGTAATTGTTTATTAAAATCTCATTGTTTTATCGGATTCGCACAGGTAATAAAGGTGGTTGGGGAGTTATTATTACTCAATACTGGTAACACAGATGTGATGACGTAGGTAATTGTCACCCACGTGACCACTGTGTCTTGGAATGGCATACAGCAGATTGACTGATTTTATTTTAGATTTTTTTCTTACTTTTGCGTTGAGCGCTTTTTGACGTGCACGTCTTTGTACACCGGTCTGACATATACTAGTGTATAATTTGGACATGAATGATGTAACCAACATTTTGCTTCAAGAGTTTCCGTGAAGTTTCTTGTCCGTTCTTCTCTATAGGTGCCTACAAGACTTTGGAATGGGCAACTAGCTTCATCTGTATAACTGACCGACTCTTTGAAAATTCAAAAGTGCCTGTAAATAAATGGACAGTGTGTTAAAAGTGTTTGTAGAATAAATGGTTTATTGAAATAAATGGTTTGAGTTTGAAGTGTAATAATCTATAATACATTATACTAATAACCTGAAGAGTTGTTTTTTTAGTTGGTTTGTTTGATCGCAAAGCTTGGTTTTTTTTAACGGTTTTTATCCCTGAAAAGATGTTTTCGAAATTGATTTTTTACAAATTCTGTAGCATTCTGGGATCTTAGAAAGATCTTTCTAACTAGAAAGATCCCAGAATGCTACAGAATTTGTAAAAACTCAATTTCGAAAACATCTCTTCAGGGATAAAAACCGTTAAAAAACCAACCCGCCAACCCGTAAAAAGAAAAACAAAATAAGTATTTTGTTTTTCTTTTTACGGGTTGGCAGAAAGTAGAACAAAATAGGAGGCTTCCGGCGACTGGGACCGCAATTAACTAGGACCGCGGTCCCAGTCGCCGGATCCGTAAAACATAAATATTTTTCTTCCGGCGACTGGGACCACTCATAGATAACTTAAAAAAATCTATAATTCAAGCCAAAATCGGTACAGTCAAACGAAAAAAATTCTAAATTATTTATATGAATATCATTGGACTCGTTCTAGACATGATTTTATCCTATGCGCTTAGTAATAGACTAAGCTAGCCCGTTTTTACATAATTCACACAGGCAGGTAAAACACACACAAAGGGCATAGCATTGTATAATACTATCACACTCTAACTCGAGTCCGTTTTGCCTGTCGATTTCAAGGTCAGGTAGCCCTTTTGTTATAAACGAGAAATTTTGCATTGCCCGATGACTGGCTCGGCCAATCACGAACAAGAAGCTTATCAGTTTAAGAAAGTCAAGTCAGACAGTGTCATATTAGATCATTGTAAGATACTGCGCTGAATATTTGTTGCAAATTGTGTGATGTAAGTGGTGGTGTATAGTGACTTCATTTAATGCAGCATTCATTCTTCAGGTAGGTATGTAAAACAATTTTTTAGTAACTTATTTATAAACAAAACAAGCTAATATGGGGGTTAAACGACGTGGTTACAAAAAAATTTGCTTTAGATTGCTTCTCATCTTTGATGCGACATTTTAATATCACAAAAAAAATGTCATTTGATAAGATTATCTGATAGTTTTTTTTTTTCGATTTTAGAATTATCAAAATGGATGAAAAAAGTCCTTCAACTTCACGTGGTGAACAGTCGTTTTATATTGATGTCACACAAAGAGGACGTGAACTTTAGCGAAGAGCTGGCTATGAATATATTCTTAAAAGAATAAACAAAGATGGCTCAAAACTATGGCGATGTGCAAGAAAAAATGTTTGCAACGCGACAGTAAAAGTCAGAGTCGATGCGATGACTATTTTGAACGAAACTGCTCATTGTCATGAACCTATTTATATCGCGAAAGATAAAGTGAACCGCCAAATGCAAAAATGTGTAGAAGATGTTCAAAAGGATATAAATATCCCTGTTGCGCAAGTGTTTGAAAATAATATGGAAGTTCTTAAAGACGAGGGATTACAGTATGTTACACAATTACCATAATTTCACAACATAGAAAAGCGACTCTACAAAAAAAGAAACGATGGTATTGGAGCAAAAAAAGTCACTTTTCACAGAGCTGCCGACGTCGAAGTACCAAAAAAGTACCAAAAATTGCTGCTTGCTGACTATAGAGGGCAAAAAAAGCGCGTAATTGTGTTTGCAAGTGAAGAAATTAAAAAATATTTTAAACTGTGCAAACATTTCTATATTGATGGCACATTTAAAATTTGTATTAAGTCATTTTATCAACTCTATACTATACATGCAGATGTTGGAAGTAATGAAGACTACGTAAAAGTTGTTCCAGTAGCTTACGCACTTCTACCTGATAAGAAGAAGTCTACGTATAAGTTGCTTTTTGAACTCATAAAAAGCCAGATACCCGAATGGGAGCCGGCTGTAATGACCATGGACTTCGAAGTTTCATCAATACAAGCGGTCAAACATTTTTTCCCTGGTGTGAAAATAGTAAGGTTGCTTTTATCACTTCAAAAAAAGTTTGTGGCGTAAAGCGAAGGAATTGGGCGTCGACAAAACTCAACCAGGAAAAGACCATGTTCAGCTATGTTCGGCGCTTTCTCATCTCCCACTAGATATGGTCGACGATGGCTGGTTGTATGTCATGGAAGAGTCGCCAATTAGTGCAGAAATTACAAACTTTAATGACTACTTTGTACAAACATGGCTAGAAAATTCAACACTCGCAGGTACATTTACTACTTATGGGGAATTAAACAAAACAAATAATGCTGTCGAGCAATGGAATAGCCACATTAATAAGTACATCAAACCAAAGCCAAACATTGCCCAGTTGCTGGAAGGCCTCATAAAAGATATGAAATACTATTCTGGAGCATTAAAAAATCCTAACGGTATCCAAATATCGAAGAGGAAGCATTCTTCGATTGCAAAGATGAAAAAAATATATAATTCTGTTACTGACTTACTTAATTGTAAAATAAGTATCGGCCATTTTTTGGAGAGATTACGATAAACATTGACTCCGGATATGGGTATAATTGATCTGTATGTAGGTTTTAAGTTAATATATAACTTGACTGATTAGATTATACATTTTAAACTAATTGTGATTTATGTTTTTTTTTATTTACGGTACTACTTAAAGACTGATTTTGTGATAAATAATTACTTATTGATTGTTAATTGTTTGAAAATTGTTGATTATTATTATAAACATGATTTATGTGTATCTTTTTGTTAAGTATATTTTAAATAACAGAACAGTGGTCAAAGGGTGTTTTAAATTTATAACATTATTTTTATATTTTAACAGAGTTAAGGCTGATTTTGTGATAATTACTTACTTGACTGATTTTGGGTGAAGCCATAACGGCCATTTTAAACTAATTGTGATTGACATAGATAGTACCTACGTTTATAATTTTTATTGTGATTTATGTTATTTTTTTATTATATTTACGGTACCACTTAAAGGCTGATTTTGTGATAAATAATTACTTTCTGATTTTTTATTGTTTAAAAATTGTTGATTATTATTATAAGCACGATTTATGTTATTTTTTGATTATTATTATTAGCATGATTTATGTGTATGTTTTTATTATGAAAGTTTTACTTAAATAACAGAACTGTAGTCAGAGGCTGTTTTTTTATATCAATAAATGTTGTTTTTAAATCAAAAAGGATTTTTCTTCAATTATTACATCTAAAAAATTTTCGTTTGACTGTACATTTTTTGATTTCAGTTATCATTTGTGAGTGGTCCCAGTCGCCGGAAGAAAAATATTTATTTTTTACGGATCCGGCGACTGGGACCGCGGTCCTAGTTAATTGCGGTCCCAGTCGCCGGAAGCCTCCAAAATAGTACTTTTTTTTTTATAAATGATTTTTATATTTTGAATAAAAATTTTGAGTTGAATTCATCGTAATACAAACTCAGTTTTTCCAAATATTTCATATACCTACACCAACACTTAACTATAATAGAAAAAAAAACAACGATTTAAGAATACTTACGCAGGAAAATCCAGTATTATACTCAAACGGTTGAAAAAGAGTCCAAATAAAACGGTGCCTCGGAATTGGTCCCGCACTTAATTCCTATTTATGGGCCCTGGTGCGGACCTCTAAACTCTAACGTGGCCCTTGCCGCGGTTAGCGAGTCCCGGATTCCCGGGATATCCCACTTTTTAACTGTTTTATGTCGCATCTCAGTGCCTATATGGGACTTTGAATTGCGTGAAGTTTTTAAGTATTGTTATTAGAAAGTTTAATTAAATTCAAAGTGAAAACGTCTATTTTAATTAAATCATTTAAAGGCGAACGACACAAATAATTGCAAGAAAATAATAATTGAAAGTGTAACTTTCCAAAACGTAGTTTTGTATGGAGAAGAATTTGTACTAAACTCCATAATTACTCCTTCTCAAATCAAATCAAACGTCTATTTGCAAAAAAATCCATTGTTTTGTTGGTAAAGATGAGATCTTATAACCTTAGTGTCATTTGTATTCCACAACACACTAGGTGCATATAAAGTATTTGCAATTAAGCAATAACAGAAAAATTTATATTGATAGGCACACATGGCGCTCTAATTTAAAAATATTGACCTTTATACGATTATTACTAACATTTTACAAACAATGCATCAGTGTTCCTAATATTATTTGCTGCTTAATAAGGTTTTCATTGAAACAAAATTTACTGTGCAAATATAAATATACCAAAAAGCAAAAATACGGCAACATTCATAAACGCTGTGCTGACATCCTATCATTACTCATACCTATTAATTAGTTTGTCGTCTGTAACTACAAAGAACTGTATGTACCTTTGCGTATGAATTTTAATCGACAGATAGATATATTGTATATACCCTAATGTATTTAATTTTAAATAAACAGCTTTTTAGACAAAAAAATGGAATTGTAAAAATATTTCTGTGACTATTTAATTAAAAATCGGCTTCTATGCGTGTTAATTGTATTTTAAACAAGAATAGTGTTAACTATAGACAGTTTACCATGTGGCGGCATCTATTTCGCCACATGCGAACAACGCATCAATGACCTGACGTCACACAAAATCCTTACGTCACACAAACCCTGCTTCGGGCAGACAGAGTTTACCGCGCGATCAACAATATTAGCTTTCCGACATGAATGGTTGGCAGTTGCCCGCCAGACATCCAGCAGGTCGGAGCATCCTCCTTTTTCAATAGAGGATGAGTGAACTTTACACCCTGTTCCTCATGCCTCTAAAACTACAGTTATGATTTTAATTTATGAAGATATAAGAAAAATATACTTTTGATTTAATTTCTACTATCATTTTCTTTTGTAAAATATTTATAATACCAACCTGTAACTGCCCCACTTCAGGGCAAAGCCCCCTTCTCATACAGAGAAGGCACGAGCATTGATCACCACGCTGGCTCAAGACGGGTTGGCGATTTCAAACTTATATTAACAATTTAGTTCACTGAGATAATTGCGTATCACACATAAAATGATATAATTGATCACAATTCCTTTCAGTTTGGCAGTTCGTTGGTTCATTGGTTTTTAACCCATAGGTACTGCATCCCCAAAAACTATCCCTCGAAATAGCTTACCATACTCAAAAAAGCGTGTTGTGTTACACAAACGAAACAATAGCTCATATTTTACCCGGGTTTCACATAAATCCCGTTTTATAATCCCGGGCGAGCTCCGCACTAGTGGGCTTACCTACTAACTCCGATACACTGCGACAATGTCCCACATGACATTGTCACTCGTGAACACAATGTTAGAAAAAATCCCGCAAAATGTCTCCGTATTGTTAGGATTCCCGGTTTGATTTGTTCCATTTTCATGGTGAATTGACTTCGCCATAAGATTTTTTTTACATAACCTAATATCACGCCTTGTTTCCCCAAAGGATTGGGCAGAGACCCGTAGCAGGTACACCCACATTTCGCCAGTTATGTTTAAACCCAATGTAATAGGGGGCGAGCCTATTGCCATCAACCGGGCACAAATCCTGAGTCCGGACTCAAAATCAATCTTCCTAGCCTTTTTCCCAACTATCTTGGGGTCGGCTTCCAGTCTTACCGGTTGCAGCTGAATACCAGTATTTTACATGGAGCGACTGCCTATCTGACCTCCACAACCCAGTAACTGGGTAATACGATACCCCTTGGTAAGACTGGTGTCAGACTTTCGGGCTTCTGACGACTCGTAACGACTGTCAAAGATCCACAAATGACAGCCGGGACCAACGGCTTAACGTGCTTTCCGAGGCACGGAGGAGTCTCGGTATGTGAAGATGGTCACCCATCCACTGACCGACCGTGGCAAGCGTAGCTTAACCTGATAGATCGACCCGCGGAGCTTGTTATTACTTAGCCACGAGCTCCTCCTCCACCTCCGCCACGAAATCCTGAGTCCGGACTGCTACCGAGAAATTTCAGATATAAAAACCCAATAACACTTTGCCCGACCCGGGAGTCGAACCCAGGCCATCATGCTCAGCAGTAGCGCTTGCGACCACTAGATAAACACGGCAGTCAGATTTTATTAAATTCTTTTTATTTTTTTGCAAAAGAACGGAGTAGGCCTGTTGGTGGCCAACTTGTGCTTGAGTCCGTCGTCACTCAACCAGCCAGGCCAAAAGAGGCAGCGCGCAGTGTTCAATGCGCGCCTTTATGGGAGGACTTGCGGTCGTGGGACCAGCCGCACTTGGCTACCAGGCGTGACGGACTGATACCAGTCGGGGGTGCGGTGAATGTACGAGTATCTCCCGTGCCCCCGACTCTTGGTAGTAGGAGAAATTGAGGCCAGGGGTATTTGTCAATAGGAGTTGGACATAGAGTTGGATTTCTTTACAGCACAAATAACATAGGCTGTAAACAGCTGTACTACACTATAATAACATACAACTTCACTACTGCATTCCCAAAAGTGGTTGGCAGGGATGGACACTCGCGTTTCACTCTTCTCCATTTCGTGTGGTTAGTGACTAACCTGGTGTCAGAGTTTTAAAGCCGCCCATGGGCATCTGACTTGGCTGGACATGCCGTCGAGAAATATCTCACAGGCAGGCCGGTTTCCTCACGATGTTTCCGTTAGTATTGTTACTAATTTCCTTTGAATAGAGAGCGAATCTATTGCCATATTGAAACAAAACCAGAAACGGGTCTAACGATTTTTTATCTAAATGCTTCCCCAACCCTATCAAACAAGGCAAACTACTTTTATTCCTAAACACGTAACCTCAAGACTTTATAACTGCATAATATCATCATATGTAAAATTACAAGGCTACCAAATAAGTTAGAAGGTGACCACGTCAACAAATCGATAATGTATAAATTATTGTACAGCTTTGGAAGATTGTTGACAAGCGACGTCAATAAGTGTTTCAAGTTCTAGGAAAACTAAAATGACCATTGATTAAGGATTATTTGCGATTTCATGCCATTTACTTCAGGTACGGTCAGCGACAAAATTCAAATATAAGTCCTTGTACGAGCTACTCTGTACAATCATGCAACTCAGTGAAACGTTGCAGTTTGTTTAATCCAATTTTTTTTTTTCATTGTACATTATTATTTATTACATTTTATTTTTATTAGCAATAAAACCTTTATCGCAAAGAAATCGCGAAAAAAAGTCAGCTCCCTACATTTTGACGAGTTATGCGAAAAAATTTAGGAAACAGCTGATTTTTTTTTCGCGATTTCATAGTTAGTCCCATAGTAAAAGTTGTTCATAATGATGACTACAATGACCCCTTAACCCTAGATAGTTAACCTACGTCGAAACGACGTACTCGATTTTGAAAAATCGATATAACTCGTTTGTTTTTCGCGTCACTAAACTGCCCGTTCCCGCCAACTCAGTCGGCCATCGGAGCTTGCAGGACACAACCGTATCGCTCTGGTAAGTGCAATACTTTCGTCAATATTTACCTACCGTACGTCGAAGTGACGTATGGTTATCTTTAGAGTCAGTTTTTAGTTGTTGTGTTATGTTCTTTTTTGAGAATAAATGTGCATGTTTTTTATTAGTTTTTTTACTTGTTATAGGCCACGATAAAAATAACATAATGACGTCACGAAATCGTGCAGACGATGCAGAAATCAGTCGGTTGTTGCATGAAACGAGCGATGAAGAGATTCAGGGGTCGGACAGTGAAACTGAAGACAATTTACAATTTATTTTATTTATTTAGGTGTACCTGAGCCAAAGAAGAGAAAATATTGTGCCTTTTGTCCATCAAAAATTAGAAGGATGACAAAGTCAATGTGCGACAGCTGCAAAAATCTCATTTGTGGAGAGCACAAGTCCAGCGCCTGTCCTAAGTGCCTTAGTGACCAAAATTAATAAAAATTATTATTTACTTAGGTTTTTTATATTATAGAGTTTACATAAAGTTGATTTTGAAAAGTTTTAATAGTAAATTATAAGACTGACGGAGAGTTTCCTAATTGTTTAAGTTTTGTATAGTAAGAAGTACCTTGTTTTGTTCTCAATTTTTTTTTTCTTATAAAAATATAAATAAACTCAAATGTTTTTCATTTACTCACAATAAAATGACATACTAAAAGACATAATATCACATTCATAAACCTAGTATATACATAATCCAAAATATGCTCACTTAAACATTCGCACGTCGAGTCGACGTATGGTTATCTTTAGTGTACAGTGACATATGGTTATCTATCTAGAGAAGAGGTTGTTGGTGTTTTACCAATAACCCTGTATAACTGTTCGCGATCTTCATTTTGATCTTTACGGCGGTCCCCAAACCGGCACCTGTATCTTGGGGACCAGACTTGACATTTATTGCTATTTACCACTGGAGTTTACGTAGGACTATTTCTATTAATTTATTCCTGGAGCAGTGGTGGCCCAGTGGTATCGGCCCCGGCGTACGAGTTGCAGGTCGTGAGTTCGAACCCAAGCAGGCGCTTTACTTTATGTAAATAATTTCATCACCACTGCTCTCAAAACGGTGAAGGAAAACATCGTGACGAAACCGGCATGTCTTAGAACCAAAAATTTGAAGATATGTGACATCTACCAACCCGCACTGAGCCCGCGTGGTGGATTACGGCCCACTCCCTCTCACAGAGAGGAGGCCTGTGTCCCAGCAGTGGGAACATTAAGAGGCTGATTATGTAGTATGTACTCGTATTCCTATTAAAATATTACTGACCTAGTATGTAAGTAATAATTAATATTGAGATCAAAGTGAAAGTGAAAACTAAATCGTAAATTATAATAAACAAAAATAAAGTTTAAATTGCACTGAACGAAGCACAAAACAAACATTTAAAATATGAAACTAATTGAGCAATAATTTACTAATATACACACATCAAAAGTGTCTAGGGATCAAGCATTTTTATGCGGATTTCTTGAGATTGAGATGTGGCTTTGTAATAAATTTATGATTTTATAAATTTATATGGATCCTTTTTGGTGCATTTCATAATTTGAATCAGGAACTGTGAATCAAATTCGAGTAAAAGATGAAAATCAGCTGTCAATATTTTCCCTATAAAAACATACAACGCATTGAAGACATTATTAGTGCTACTGTTTCCCTACTACTGATTAAAACCAACGTTATTATGGAGCAGCGACGTCATTTAAGCAGGGAAGAAATGCTCAGAGCCGTGGGAATGATAGAAGCTGGTTCCCGGCAACGTACTGTGGCTTTAGCTCTGAATACAAGTCAGAGTGTTATCAGTCGACTTTGGACACGTTACCGAAGCACTGGTACCGTGGCTGAGCGCCATGGAGGACGGTATCGCTGCACCACACGGAGACAAGACCGATACATTCAAATCTTAGCTCGAAGAGCTCCAACAATAACCGCCATGATGTTAGCCGTGAGGCTTCATCACTCTTCAGGGAACTTAATTAGCGACCAAACAGTCAGAAACCGCTTGCATGAAGTGAACCTTCATTCCCGAAGACCGCTACGGGTACCACTTATAGCAATGCACAATCGTAGGATTCGATATCAATGGGCTCTTGAACACAGAAATTGGGCAGAAGAACAATGGCGTTTCGTGTGCTTTTCTGATGAGTCTCGTTTTGGTATGAGACCGGATACAAGACGTATACGACACTGGAGAACCCCTGGACGCCAACAGCGATTAAAATCCTGCCAGGAAGTCCATCCTTATAGTGGTGGAACCATCATGGTATGGGCGGGTATTTGGATCGGCGGAAGAACTGAGTTGATTTGGATTAGAGGCAACCTCAACGCTCAAATTTATGCTGAGACGATTGTATCAGACGTCATCGTTCCTCTACAAGTGCAAATCGGTCCCTTATTTCAGTTAATGCATGATAATGCACGACCGCACACCGCAAGAGTTGTAAGACAGACTCTCGCCGCAGCTAACATCAATGTCCTGCCCTGGCCTGCTCAGTCGCCAGACTTGAACCCGATTGAGCATGCATGGGATATGCTACAGAGAAGAGCTCTGCCGAATATGGAGGGTATCCAGTCGCAAGAAGACCTTTTTTTGTTGTTGCAACGAACATGGGCGGCCATTCCACAGCGTGATTTGGATGAACTCATTTTGAGTATGCCAAACCGATGTTCTTGTGTTGTTAGTATTCGCGGTAGAAACACGGATTATTAATTGTTTAAGTTACCCAATAAAATTTTAAAGAAAACTGTTATTTCAGTCTTTTTTTCGAACTTTAATGTTAGTGGTTCAAATGTCAAAAATCCCTTTATTAGGAAAATGCCAAATTTCTTTATTAATGCAAAGGTGACTTGGTTTATCGTTACTGTGACAAACGAAAACACTTTATTTGATGAATCCTTAAAGAAAATTTTAATTAATATCAATCAGGAGAAAAGTTATTGCAAAAATATATGTTGATCCCTAGACACTTTTGATGTGTGTACATCACAGAATGCGGTGCCATCCAAATCAAATTATGTAGGAGTTAAGATGGAACACAAACTTGAACTCCAGAATATAATTATCCCGTCTTAGTAGAACAATACTCAAACAATAAATACTCAAACACTCGCAACAGGCTCAACTCTCACTAAGTTGAGTATCGCTGAGTAACAAATCAGTACCAACTCGCAGACCTGAAATGTGGCGTGTACACACTTGAGTTGTGAGTTCTACAGTCAAATTGTGAATCGTGTGGTGGGATATGTAGGAGGAAGCGATTTGAAAGAGCTAACATAATATTTCAGACACTACTGTATGATTTTGAGGGACTTGTGGAGTAATAACAGCTACATGGGTCAATCTTCAAGGTTAAGCAATGCTTGCCAAGGTCGGTCCGTGGATCGGTGACCATCTATTACATACCGAGACCCCTCTGTGCCTCGGTTTGTCCCGGCTGTCATTTGTATATCTTTGACAGTCGTTACGGTTAATTAGAAGCTCGAGAGTCTGACAACAGGGTCTTACCAAGAAGTATTTTATTACCCAGTGATTGAGTTGTGGAGGTCAGATAGGCAGTCGCGCCATGTAAAATACTGGTATTCAGCTGCAACCGGTTAAACTGGAAGCCGATCACAACATAGTTGGGAACAGGCTAGGCATAATAATGATAAATGTACCTGTATTACCTGGAAAAAAATATCATCATATCTGCCGAAAGACGTCCACTGCTGGACATAGGTCTCCCCCAAGCACCGCCACTTCGACCGAGTCTGTGCTTCCCGAATCCAGTGGATTCCTGCGGCCTTCACAAGGTCATCGGTCCATCTTGTGGGAGGCCTTCCAACGCTACGTCTTCCGGTACGCGGTCGCCACTCCAGAACCTTTCGTCCCCATCGGCCATCTGTTTTGCGAGCGAATAAAATCCATTTCTTTTTTATTAAAACGTTGTATTAAATTGCCTCTGCTAAATGTTTAGACCGCCTTCACAAGTCAGACCGCAAGAAGTTGCATTCCACTGCCGGATAACTGAACATGCCGCAAATAAAACTACGATAACGAGCAACACTGGAATTGTATCTTACGAAATGGTGGCAATGTCATATACGGTGTTATTATTTACAAGAAAGATAAAGCGGGGTCTTCGGTAGAACAAGAGGTGCTAGTGGCTACTATAGGGTGACTTTTTAAGAATCAGTAAATTCTATTTATTACACATTTAAAATAATATATAATCAAAACAATACATAGCGAAAACATCGAAAACATCGTGAGGAAACCGGCCGGCATGCCTTTTTTTTTTTTTTTTTTTTTGGGTGGGAAATCATCTAATGACTTCTCCCGCTCTGGGCGGAGCGGAAGGGCGTGTACCTCTTACTGACTAAAACCCACCCGTGTTCCTTCCCTTGCATTGCCAGGGGCCACGTTTTCCCCTTAGGACTACCCGCAACCCCGGTAGGCATTGGCCCTAGCGGACCCCGTCAGTTTTGCTGACATCTCTTTGAGGCGCGCGTGAAACACGACGCGCCGTCGACCCGGGCCTGATCCTTATCGGACGGTGAGCTGCCCGTTGCTCTCCGTCCGCAGGCCCGCGCCTACGGTGGCCGGAAATCAGCTACCAATTCCCGACGCCCGGGGCGTCTCCTACGGCGGCGGCAGCTAGGGCTGCTAGGGCGCGGCCTTTGCCACTCCCTAGCGCGCTCCACCTCCTCCTTCGCGAGCATTACTGCTTCGCAGAAGGAGGTGACGGCTTGCCATGCCCTCTTGCTCCGCACCATGGCCTGGACCAAGGCCGGACGTGAGAGGTCACTGCCGCCGATTGCCCCCACGAGGACACGGCGGTGCTCCGCCCAAGCCGGGCAGACCTCCACCGTATGCTCCACCGTGTCCTCCGGACGATCCACACAGTGGTGACACCCGGGCGTTTCCTCCCGCCTTATGCGAAACAGGAACCTCCCGAAACAACCGTGTCCGGTGAGGACCTGCGTCAGGCGGAAGGTGAGGACGCCGTGGCGCCCCTCAAGCCACTCCTCAAAGAGGGGACTTATCGCCGCAATTGTGGCGAGCCCAAATCTGGGTTGCAACAATCGCACTCTCCAGGCCGCCATGAGATCCCGCCGGAGCTCTGTCCGCTGTGCCGTGACTTGTCGCGTGTCGCGGCAGCGGAGTTACACCCCGGCGTTTTAGCTCCTCGCGCCACTCCCAGATGTGGGCGAGTACTTTCGCCTCCAGATCCCATGGCAGCGTTCCGGCAAGGAAGCTCGCCGCCTCACCGGAGATCGTACGGTACGGCCGGCATGCCTGAGAGATATTTCTCGACGGCTTAATAATAATAATTTTATATTTTTAAATTATATTTAAAAATGTAATTAATATGTACAAAAATGCAATAGAGACTATAATATAATATAATCTTTATTTGCTAATAGAATTAAAACCTTACAACAAATACACAATTATTTTTTTGTTTTGTGGTTTTTGTGCAATTATTTTCTATGAATCCATAGAAAATAATTCTATGATTAATTTACCGATACCGATACCAATCAAAGATACCAAATTAGTTACTCAGTGCACAATAATAAATTCAGGTTGTAACGAAACCAATTCACCCTATAAAATGATAAAACAGTTCCAACAAATCTATCTAGAACATAGATTAAATCTTCATGATTGCAGAAACTAATTTGTACGTTGTTGAAGCTATTACTTCTTTCTGGACGATTCTTCTTAGGTTTTTTACGAGCCTACATTTATTTTCAAGAAGTACTTACTTTACCCAAGGCGCGGCGAACGAATTAAAAATGCATTCGAGCCGTTTACCTCCACTTTTCTCAAGGGAACATAGGGGCGATGATTGCGATGGGAAAAGCAGCGTTTTATTTGTCAAGGTGGTTTGATAGAACAGCGGGGTAGTTTTTTTTTTTTTTTTAAATCTTTATTTAGAAAAGGCTTTAATCGCTAAGCGATTATGCCAGCCTAGCGGGGTAGTTGCGTATAACATTTACAATAGCAGCCTTTCTTTCGTTTGTACTCGTATTTGCGTTATTAACGTTGTTGAGTAGACGATTTTAACAAACCTTAATATTCTATTGTGACTAAAAGTATGTTACTCAATTGGTGTACTGTTTATGTAAATGCTGCTAAAATAAATAGTGAATAAATTAGGTACCTATATAACTTTGTAATCATAAGAAACAAGCCTAATCTACCTATACATATATCGAAAGGACGTTAGAATATTTATATTGTTTATGTTGAATTTTGTAGTAGTACCTACGGGTAGTTAGAAGCCCAAAAAGTCTGAAAACCAGTCTTACAAAGAGGTATCGTATTACCCAGTAACTAGGTTATGAAGGTCAGATAGGCAGTCGTAATTCTGATATTCAGCTGCATCCGGTTAGATTGGAAGCCGACTTTAACATAGTAGGGACAAGGCTAGGCAGTTTGATTGGGTGCTGTTTATGTTACAAAGTCCGACACTCAGGCCTAGATCCATAAACATAACTTAGCACGTGCTTTGACTTAGATATGTTCGTGTCTCTATCTTGCACGTGTAGTTTGACAGTTGTGTGACAGTGACAGGAATAACACTTAAGGTCTCTGCACACAGCGGGCGGGGCGTGGCGGGACGGGACGGCGACGTCACGCTGAGCAGTTGTAATGTACTAGATACTACGGACGACTCCACACAGACCCGTCCCGCCCGGCGCGACGGTAACAGAAGACAGAAGCGGTGGGGCGGGGCGTGACCATTACATTCAGAATTGAGAGATAGTATTAAAGCTTAAAACTTTAACTTATAACTGTAACTAATAAATTATAAGTTACTTTAACTAACTTAGTTACTTTGAACTTATAACTGTTTACTTTATTATATTCTTTATTTCTCAATTGGCGGCGGGACGGGACGTGATCGCGCCCGCTGTGTGACCGCTCCCGTCACGCCAGCGCCCCGTCGCCGCCACGCCACGCCTCGCCCCGCCCGCTATGTGCAGATACCTTTAGCTAAAATACGTGTTAGGTATCGTAGATATTTCGGCCAAGCAACTACTATCTAAATAAAAATGATATGAAAGCGAATTCTGTAGAATTAAAGTTCATCCTCATCGTTTCAGTCGAAAGACGTTCACCAGTTGGATCCAGGCCTCCCCACGCGTTGCCACATCGACCTGTTCTATGCTTCTCGCATCCAGCGGATTCCTGCGGTCTGCACAAGTTAACTGGTCCACCTTGTCGCCTGCCAACGCTGCGCCTTTCAGTACTCTCTTGAATCCATCGGCCATCCGTTCTGCGAGCAATATGTCCTGCCTGCCACACTGCAACCTAAGTTTGGCAATTCTTAGAGCTATATCGGTTAGTTACTATTAAGAAAAAAGAAATACGAGTACAATTCCGTATGTTTCCACAGAGCACGAGAAGAAAACAGAGCGTAAAATTAAGTTGTCCTATCAATTACGTCACTGCACGAGACGAAATAATTCCTAGCATCTTTTGCGAACTACAACTTACAACTGTATACTTCGATGAAAATAAGTAAGTGAATTTCATTAACCCTGAATACACAGAAATTTTGACAGCCAGTCTTACCAAGGGTACCATGTTATCCAGTAATTGGGTTATGGAGGTCAGATAGGCAGTCGTTCCATGTAAAACGCTGTAATTAGCTGCACTTGGCTAGGCAAGAAGCTGACCCCAACACAGTTGGGAAAATCTAGGCAGATAATGATGACACACAAGTACACAAGTAACCTACCTTTTTTTTTTTTTTTTTGTTTTCGGGCGGAAACCTTCAAAAGGCGCCCGGTCTTTGGAGATAAGACCGGGGACTGTGGGATTCCAACCTCACTAAAACCACCCCGGTGGTCACCATCTACACATGGAAGGGGCACCGATTCCTCTCAAAAGACCAATCCGGAAACCCCTCTGTGCAGCGCCTGTTACATCTCTGGGGAGACTGTAAAAGGGTCTCCCCAAACCTAACTGTGCAAGGCAGCACATGTCCACTGTGCCGTCTTCCCTGAGGTCACTCAGTGGGCGGACAGAGTCCTCACTCTGAGCGCCCCTAATTCCCGCCTGCCTTCAAGGTTGCAGGCGGGGTTTCGGCGTGTTAGGCGTCGAGGCCGTTGCCTCCCCGACGCCTTTTCCTACGAGCGGG
Organism: Conistra vaccinii; assembly: GCA_948150665.1. Lineage (NCBI taxonomy): Eukaryota > Metazoa > Arthropoda > Insecta > Lepidoptera > Noctuidae > Conistra > Conistra vaccinii. The sequence continues at coordinate 20,607,127 of OX411326.1, forward strand.
ATCAGCCCTCTCACGATCCCGCTCGGCAGCCTCCTTCTGAACCATCACGGTCTCACAGAAGGCGGCCATTTCCTTACAGTTCTCCGCCTGTGCCAGCATAGACCCAACTACTGCTGGCAGAGACAAACCAGTAACCTACCTACAGTATTACCTACGTCAGTTGGAGATACTCCCTTCGCATTAAAAAAAACAAAAAATACTAGAGATAGGCAGAATACCAGTTGGTATTGATTCGTATTTAATTACTTTTCAATATTACCAAACTGTCTGTTGATCCGTCAGCCGTCCGCTATTCCATTACTGACAAATGCGTGCACTTACTGGACAGGTCCACTCTAATCTGTGCGGTTCTTTCTTCAAAAGATCATTTGATCTGATCTAGATTATGTCTGGATTATTATTGGATGGATTGTTATTTTTTTGTTGCTTCTTTTTTTGTGTTTTTTTATGCGTCATGTTTACCGCAAATAAACGTATTTTCTTTATTTTTTCTCTATTTAAAATAGATTGACCTCTTAGTTGGTTTCGGTGAGTCTTTTTAAGACGCACGAACGAACAAAACATGGTGAACACAAACAACGGACACTTTGTTCACATGTGCGTACCACTATCGAACATCAAACACTGTGATCGTCAAAAACGATCGTGGCGATCCAATTTCGTTGTTCTGTATTAACTAAAGAAAGCGGGGCGGTTGAGCGTAAATACAAGTTAGAGTAGTCGGTAAACACCGATCTCATCTAGTTTTTTAAATGTTATTGATGTGTAAAAGTGTTTTTATTAGAAACCTACTTACAGAAATAAAATCATTTATCATTATTTTGTCCGCTGGATGCGGGAAGCACAGTATTGGTCGAAGTGGCGGTGCTTGGGGGAGGCCTATGATCAGCAGTGGACGTCTTTCGGCTGATATGATCATGATGAACATACAGTACCACTATTTTCTTAATGTCCCTCGGTAGTCGAAGACCGGACGCTCTTAATTGACTTGGAAGTTCAAGTCGATTGAGAGCGTCCGGTCTGCACCAAGTGCAAAGAGCAACTGAAGAAATCCGGTGACAGACGAAACATGAAGTTTTCCGAGCGATAAAAATAGTTGTACTGTACGGGTACTTACTTATTTCAAGTAAAACATAAGGTAAACTTCCAACATCTTACTAATAACAACGTTTTCACTTTGCAGGCAATCCGATTCATTGCTCAGATCCTTGTCTAAACATCTCTACTTACCGGAGATGCTGCAATCTCTAGCGATATTGGTTATCTGTCGACTATGATCAGGAATTAATGGCTATCCCGCCATAGCTTTTGATAAGATTAGACGTTGAATAATGCAGTTTGGAGTGATATTTCAGCCCAGAAATTCTACGGAGGATTTCGAACCTTTTGATAATTTCTTTGTCGTTCGATTCGCTGGGATGCTGTTGTTTGTCGTTTAGGGCCAATTTCACTTCAAACTGAACGCAGTTTAGATGAGCTAATCGCGTTGAGTTTGATCTTTGAAATTCGTCTTTATAATTATTCACAATAGATTGAATAAATAAATTAAATTCATTTAATTCAGATAACTTAATCCATACAATTCGATTCAACATTAACATCAAAATAAACATAAAATAAAATAAGATAAAATAAAATAATACTTAGATAACCCTCTTAACAAAGGATCTCCATAACGGGGAAGATACCCTATCAGCTACAGTCTTCAGAATTCTGTTGCAGCTGCCACGCATTCTGCAGATCAGGGATACAGTTTTCTTGCGAATGACGGCATGAAAGCCATCAGTGTGATACTGCGCAAACATCCCCGATGCACTACAGAAGCGAGGCAGCCCCAACATCATCCTGAAGATGTTATTATACTGGACGCGCAGGACATCCAGCGATCTTTTGGTGTAGCTAACCCACAGATTTCCCGTATAAAAGCTTTGACACAACGTTACCTTCACTTGTTTAGAGCAGCGTGAGAATCTGCGGGCCAGCATGTTACCTCTAACCGCTAAAGCCCTTCGCTCCCTCTCAATATCTTGGTCGTCTTCAAGACCTTCGGTAATGACATGCCCCAGGTATTTAAATTTCGTGACACGATTTATGCACAAGCCATTCAAAGTAATATTATGTGAAGACTCAGGGCATCCACCGGCGGCCTTAAAGACCATACTCTGTTTTCTGGACATTGTATACAAGGCCATGTGCATGTGTGTGTATAGCTGTAGCTATGTTTAATAGTCGTATTTTGTTTTGTTAAATTGAAATCGACTTCAGAAATTATTACAAAGTTATTGTTGTTCATTAACAACAACAATAGATTCGGTTTGTTACAGAATAATTTTGCATATTACATTTTGTGTCTCGAATACATACAATTTTATATACCTACTAACTTTTGCCCGTGCTTTGTTAATCGAGGTTATAAACCATCTGTGTGAAAAATTTCATCCAAACATTTCCAAACTTTCACATTTATAATATTAATATCATCATTATCATCATATCAGCCGAAAGACGTCCACTGCTGGACATAGGCCTCCCCCAATATTAATAGGATATTTATAAATTAATTATACAATACAAGCGTAATCTTCAAAATAAACACGGTTAATGACATAACGCATATTATTATATAAATCGAGGCAAACGTGATAAAATCAGTCACATTTTTATCATGTCGTCAGAATCCCAAGAGATCTCTTGATAGACTCGTCTTCAGCGTGAAATTTATAAGATTATCTTTTCCGTAATAAAAAGTTGTATTTTCATTGAAACTTGAAACCATAAAAATGTGTTTGTGACATTATACGACACTTAATAGGTACTTATATAGCATTCTTTGCAAAGTCAAATGAAATAATCGGTGACTTACTTCCAAACGAAATTTTTGTTTCTCAAACATGCTTCGAAATTCGAGCATTATTTTGACAACCTTTTTCGAGATAAATCGAAATTGCTGTACTGGTCTAATACATGCGACCGCCCGGCCGGCAATGTTTGTATGAAATGAAATTAATTCATTTTTCTCAAACATGCTTGGAAATTCGAACATTATTTTGACAACCTTCTTCTAGATAAATCGAAATTGCTGTACTGTTCAAAAGCAAACGAGCGCCCGGCCGGCAATCTTAGTATGAAAATCCATATCTGTCTTGTTTAGCGGCCAAATATAGTACATTACTGTCGAGGCCAGCAATTAGGGCATTTATGGACGATCGTGAAAATGTGGGCCGAGGCGAAGCCGAGGCACTCAATCACGCAAAATCTATCAGGCGTATTTTTCTGAAACCTTCACCATCTTCACTGTACTATAGGTACACCTCTGCCTAATGTTATGTCATGTATGAATATCTAATTTTTACCCGCACATCTCATTCATAGTATCTCTCAAAAAACGAGTCGATTGTCACCTTTTTTTGTTCGATTCCAATTTAATTCAAAACGAACACGCTGGCCGAAAATCGATTCCCGCTTTTGTTTTGTTTTTCGCCGATTCCTTGTTTTTGCGGTGAACTCGTTTGCAATGACAGAATGGATGGAAACGGCACTGACCTGCATGTTTGCGGTGGCGATATTATCGTGGACGTGCACGTCACTGCATCACGATCACACAGCGAAGTAAAATGTATTGAAATAATTTATGAAGACTAAATAACACAACACCCGACACAGCACACGACAATGTCGCAGCATTATGCTGAGGTATGGGCCTTTTTTGGCCTCGCACTGGTCTTTCCTATTATTTTTGTTGTTATTATGTTAATTTTGTTAGTTGTAAATGCTCCTTTTTTGTTTTATATTTGGTACTATTTGTATTTCCTGTGGTTGTCCCAAATAAAATATTCTTCTTTTCTTTTCTTTTTTTAAGACGCTTTTTTCTGTCTACGATATCGTTATAGCGTGCATATATTTTATGGACGTAGACGTCTATGATAATAATATTATCATCAATTTAGAAATTATAAGTAACATGGCTTATTGGTGACTCGCCCGAAATCCGTACGAATCGACCATTTTAATATACCCTGTATATTAAAATGGTCGATTCGTACGGATTTCGGATAAAAAATTGAATTTAAAAAAAAATAACTCGTAAACTAAAAAATCGTGGCACATACATGGGGTATTTTCGAATACGAGTACCCCTAGACATGAGGAATCAATTTTTTTTATGACGTGTATTTTTGGTCCACCCTGTATTTTCCTGTATTTTTTTTGTGTGTTTTTCTTGAGGCGATTCGTACGAATATGGGACAAGGTCAGGAAGATGTCTAATGTACAGTAGTAGGATGTTATTGGGCACTCTAAGCCACCTTACGTTCCATCGGCTCACTTCGTTCACCTCGTCACTTCAGGTGGCTTAGATTGCCCAATAACATATATGAAATTCATTCTGTTCCACCTGATGAACGGAAGGTGGAGTACGAATTTTTGCATAGTGCAGTAAAACAGGTGGCTTAGATTGCCCAATAACATATATGAAATCCATTCTATTCCACCTGATGAACGGAAGGTGGAGTACGAATTTTTGCATAGTGCAGTAAAACAGGTGGCTTAGATTGCCCAATAACATATATGAAATCCATTTCGATAACTTACCTGATGAACGGAAGGTGGAGTACGAATTTCTGCATAGTGCAGTAAAATATTGTTCGGCGCCTATTCCACCTGATGAACGGAAGGTGGAGTACGAATTTCTGCATAGTGCAGTAAAATATTGGTTCGGCGCCTATTCCACCTGATGAACGGAAGGTGGAGTACGAATTTTTGCATAGTGCAGTAAAACAGGTGGCTTAGATTGCTCAATAACATAAATGGATCTTCAAAGTTTGTGGATCGACAAAGTTTGTGGTTTTGGTGTTACTCCACTATTTGAATTTCATTTTGTTGCGAACGGAAAGTGGTTTAGAATGCCCAATACTATAAATAGATCTACAAATTTTGTGGTTTTGGCAATACTACACTTTTAGAATCACGTTTTGGTACGAACGGAAAGTCGTCTAGAATGCATAATAACATAAATGGATCTACAAAGTTTGTGGTTCGGGCGCTACTCCACTTTTAGAATCTCGTTTTGATGCGAACGGAAAGTCATCTAGAATGCTTAATAACATAAATGAATCTACAAAGTTTGTGGTTTGGGCGCTACTATACTATTTGAATTTCATTTTGTTGCGAACGGAAAGTGATTTAGAATGCCCAATAACATAAATGGATCTACAAAGTTTGTGATTTGGCGTTACTCCACTTTTTGAATTTCATTTTGTTGCGAACGGAAAGTCGTATAGAATGGCTAATAACATAAATGGATCTACAAAGTTTGTGATTTAGCGTTAGTCCACTTTTTAAATTTCATTTTGTTGCGAACGGAAAGTGGTTTAGATTGCCCAATAACATAAATGGATCTTCAAAGTTTGTGGTTTGTGTGCTACTCGACTATTTGAATTTAATTTTGTTGCGAACGGAAAGTCGTCTAGAACGGCTAATATCATAAATAGATCTACAAAGTTTGTGGTTCGGGCGCTACTCCACTTTTACAATATCGTTTTGGTGCGAACGGAAAGTGGTCTAGAATGCCTAATAACATAAATGGATCTACAAAGTTTGTGGTTCGAGCGATACGCCACTTTTAGAATCTCGTTTTGGTGCGAACGGAAAGTTGTCTAGAATGCCTAATAACATAAATGGATCTACAAAGTTTGTGGTTCGGGCGCTACTCCACTTTTAGAATCTCGTTTTGATGCGAACGGAAAGTCGTCTAGAATGGCTAATAACCTAAATGGATCTACAAAGTTTGTGGTTTGGGCGCTACTCTACTATTTGAATTTAATTTTGTTGCGAACTGAAAGTCGTCTAGAATGGCGAATAACATAAATGGATCTACAAAGTTTGTGGTTCGGGCGCTACTCCACTTTTAAAATCTCGTTTTGGTGCGAACAGAAAGTGGTCTAGAATGCCCAATAACATAAATGGATCTTCAAAGTTTGCGGTTTGTGCACTCCTCTACTATTTAAACTTAATTTTTAAATTTGGGTCAGATTGATTCATATCTCTTCACAAAGCAAAAAATAGGCTGCACCTACAGGCACATGCACATTCTATTTCTGTGACTCAGATTGACCACCAAGGACGTCTGAACTCTAGGTTACCGTAAACATTAAACTAAAATTTGGGTCAGATTAACTCATATCTCTTCACAGAGCAAGAAATAGCATGCACTTACAAGTACACGTTCATTCTATTTCCATGACCCCAGATTGGACACCAAGGATATCCAGAAGGATTAGTCAGCCTAGACACTGCGTTATCGTGTCTAGCTGCTTCCAGGATGCGCCACGAGGAGGCTCCTTTCATGCACCCCGCTAACCTAAACTTCAGGACAGTTGGTCTCATGTCTCTCCACAAAATTAGAGATAGTGCACAATTACACATCACTCCGTTTTCTGCGACCAGATTGGCTCGAGGACATCTGAACGTTAGGCTATCGATTACAATAAACTAAAATTTAGGTCAGATTGACTCATATCTCTTCACAGAGCAAGAAATTGCGTGCACTTGCAGGCACACGCTCATTCTATTTCTATGACCCCAGATTGGGCACCAAGGACATCTGAACTTTAGTCTACCATAACCATTAAACTAAAATTTAAATTTGGGTCAGATTGACTCATATCTCTTCACAGAGCAAGAAATAGCATACACCTGCAGGCACACACTCATTCTATTTCTATGGCCCCAGATTGGGCACCAAGGATATCCAAATTTTAATTTAATTTATTCATACACTACTTTACACGTTAACAAACAAGGGTGCTCGCTGTTTAAACCGCTATCCTAAAATTCAGGACAGATTGTCTCATGTCTCTTCACAAAGCAAAAAATAGGCTGCACCTACAGGCACATGCACATTCTATTTCTGTGACCCAGATTGGGCACCAAGGACATCTGAACTCTAGGTTACCGTAAACATGAAACTAAAATTTGGATCAGATTAACTCATATCTCTTCACAGAGCAAGAAATAGCATGCACTTACAAGTACACGCTCATTCTATTTCCATGACCCCAGATTGGGCACCAAGGATATCCAGAAGGATTAGTCAGCCTAGACACTGCGTTATCGTGTCTAGCTGCTTCCAGGATGCGCCACGAGGAGGCTCCTTTCATGCACCCCGCTAACCTAAACTTCAGGACAGTTGGTCTCATGTCTCTCCACAAAATTAGAGATAGTGCACAATTACACATCACTCCGTTTTCTGCGACCAGATTGGCTCGAGGACATCTGAACGTTAGGCTATCGATTACAATAAACTAAAATTTAGGTCAGATTGACTCATATCTCTTCACAGAGCAAGAAATAGCGTGCACTTGCAGGCACACGCTCATTCTATTTCTATGACCCCAGATTGGGCACCAAGGACATCTGAACTTTAGTCTACCATAACCATTAAACTAAAATTAAAATTTGGGTCAGATTGACTCATATCTCTTCACAGAGCAAGAAATAGCATGCACCTGCAGGCACACACTCATTCTATTTCTATGGCCCCAGATTGGGCACCAAGGATATCCAAATTTTTATTTAATTTATTCATACACTACTTTACACGTTAACAAAACAAGGACACTCGCTGTTTAAACCGATATCCTAAAATTCAGGACAGATTGTCTCATGTTTCTTCACAAAGCAAGAAATAGGCTGCACCTACAGGCACATGCACATTCTATTTCTGTGACCCAGATTGGGCACCAAGAACATCTGAACTCTAGGTTACCGTAAACATTAAACTAAAATTTGGGTCAGATTGACTCATATCTCTTCATAGAGCAAGAAATAGCATGCACTTACAGGTACACGCTCATTCTATTTCCATGACCCAGATTGGGCACCAAGGATATCCAAATATTAATTTAATTTATTCATACAGCTAACACTACCTTACACGTTAACGTACAAATAATGTATTGAGTAGGTCTCTCACTCCCTTTTTATATATTGTGCTCATGTCCGAGCATTCTGCTGGTTTCGCATGTTTTTACACGTGGAAACATATCAGGTAGCTGTCATGTATGTATAATTGTTCATTTATAATATCAAAGACGGCAAAATTGCATTATAATGCATTAATTTGCCTATTCGAACTTTATTGTAATATAAGACGATCGTCGTACATGTTGTAGTCGATAATTAAAATTTGGATTTGAGGGATCTTCCTATAATCATCTTCATCAAACGAGGTGTTCAAGAACCATATCAATTCCGTTATCTTGTTATAAATGAACGATTCTTTCCTTATCATAAATTACTAATTTTGTAATAAGTTGGTTTTAGTCTAAGAATTCTTTAAAAAGACGATTTCTTAATGTCATTGTTGAATTTAGGAACCGACTTTCTGTATATGAAATACTTTATAAAGTTTGATAGTTTTAGTAGTTTTATGATTTTACACCAGCTTTGAGTTTAACTGCAGCAAATTGCATTATACATTAATTTGCTTATTCGAACTTTATTGTAATTTAAGACGATCGTCGTACATGTTGTAGTCGATAATTAAAATTTGAATTTGAAGGATCTGCCTATAATCATCTTCATCAACTGGGGAGGTGTTCTTAAATAAGAACGATACCAATTCCGTAAATTTATTGTAAATTAATGATTTTTTCTATAACTTTAGGCATTTTCTGTGATACGATGGTTTTAGTCTAGGAATTCTTTCAAAAGGTGATCCATTAATGTCGTTGTTGAATTTAGAAACCGACTTCCTTTTTATGAATTGTTTTATAAAGTTTGTTAGTTTTAGTAGTTTGAGGATTTAACCCTAGCTTCGAGTTTAACTGCAACATAAAATTTGCTAAGTTTAAATGTGAATTTGTGCACGTGGATTATTCTGCATAAACATAAACACCTACACCTACTTTAAAAATAAAATATGTTTTGCAGTAATTCTAAACGACACGGTTAGGTACAGTACGACACAACTTAGATGTAGCGTAGATTTGAAAATTTTCATTCATTAATTTCAATTTCACGAATGTATTTGGCTATAAGACTTTACAAGTTATTGCGTTTTCGAAAGATCATTTTTACCTAAAGCTGTAATAAAGATTGGTGATTTTGAAGGCGCACTCAGTTCGGATGGTGATCGGTTTTACGAGTTTTGCCGATGCTACATCTAAGTTGTGTCGTACTGTATTGGTGCGGTTTTATTTGTCGGCGAGGGAAAAACGATAGTTTCATATTTCAATTCTCACGATAAAATTATTACATTAATTTGCTTATTCGAACTTTATAGTATTGTAAGACGATCGCCGCACATGTTGTAGACCGTAATTTAAATTTGAATTTGAAGGATCTGTCTATAATCATCTTCATCAAACTGGGGAGGTGTTCTTAAATAAGAACGATACCAATTCCGTAAATTTATTGTAAATTAGTGATTTTTTCTATAACTTTAGGCATTTTCTGTGATACGATGGTTTTAGTCTAGGAATTCTTTCAAAAGGTGATCCATTAATGTCGTTGTTGAATTTAGAAACCGACTTCCTTTTTATGAATTGTATTATAAAGTTTGTTAGTTTTAGTAGTTTGAGGATTTAACCCTAGCTTTGAGTTTAACTGCAACATAAAATTTGTTATTAATTTGCTTATTCGAACTTTATAGTATTGTAAGACGATCGCCGCACATGTTGTAGACCGTAATTTAAATTTGAATTTGAAGGATCTGTCTATAATCATCTTCATCAAACTGGGGAGGTGTTCTTAAATAAGAACGATACCAATTCCGTAAATTTATTGTAAATTAGTGATTTTTTCTATAACTTTAGGCATTTTCTGTGATACGATGGTTTTAGTCTAGGAATTCTTTCAAAAGATGATCCATTAATGTCGTTGTTGAATTTAGAAACCGACTTCCTTTTTATGAATTGTATTATAAAGTTTGTTAGTTTTAGTAGTTTGAGGATTTAACCCTAGCTTTGAGTTTAACTGCAACATAAAATTTGTTAAGTTTAAATGTGAATTTGTGCACGTGGATTATTCTGCATAAACATAAACACCCACACCTACTTTAAAAATAAAATATGTTTTGCAGTAATTCTAAACGACACGGTTAGGTATTGGTGCGGTTTTATTTGTCGGCGAGGGAAAAACGATAGTTTCATATTTCAATTCTCACGATAAAAAATGCAGTTTTGCAGTAACGGTATGCAATTATATGTGTGCCGACAAGCATGAACTTGTTTGGTTAAATAATTGTACCTTATCTTCATTCCATTACATAATTTATTCCTCTTTTACGTATTGATTAGAGTTGTTTTGCGACTTTCCTATCGATCAACCCAAAAATGGTTATAAACGGTTAAAAAAGTTATATTAATCGAGAACGATTTAAATTTTGTTCTTCTTCAAAACCGTTTTAACAACGTTCCTTCCGAACGTAATTGGAATAAATCGGATCTTAGGTTATTCAGACGAAACCGTTTCGAAAATATATCGTTATCCGAGCCCTGCTTTTATAGAAATTAAAGTTTAAGAGCGAAGTTGTCTCCACTCCTAAAGAGGATCGGTGGAAGAATTCATTTGCACTTAAAGTGCAACTTAAGACGTAGATATGAGATAAGGTGTAGATGACACCTGTAACACAGGTTTTTTCCTAGCATAGGGTCTTTGATCAATATTTTGTACCAGGCTATTTCCACGTGTAATCAAGTGTCACCCTGTATGTATACATAAGTTCGTTTTACCCGTTGGATGATTTTATATCAATTTAAGTTTACTGTAACACATCTATGAACTTACTTTTTGAAACGGGTTCGTTTACATATTTTGTTCTGCAACAAATAAAAAAATGTTTTCAGGATATTTTACTTTCGGCTCATCTTAACATGTAGATTTTTTTATTATTTCAGATTGATTTATGTTGTCATGCAGAGTTTTATAATACGGTTTATTAAACAAACATACATTCATTATTATAATACCTATTGTATATATTATTATTATAAGTAACAGCCTGGTGTGTCGGTTTCGTCTTTGTCAGCGAGCATTAAGACGACGGCGACCGTTGAATTGTCCATACAAACGTAATACATAAATCATTTGCAATTTGAACATATTTCCATCATATTATGTTAATATTTGGATTTAGATAGTATTTATCTAGGCTTGTACATCTTTTTTTTTTTCCAAAAATCTTCCCTAAAATGAAGTTTAAGCGAATTGAATTTCACACATTTTTACAGCGAATTCATACTGTTTTTTCTGTATTATAAACAACAATATTTGGATTATTGTTTCGGCAGGAGCATAGCTTATATTATCAAGTTACAAAGTATAGAAAAAATTATGAAAGAATATTAAGTTCTCATTCATCATTTTTGGTATTACGGAACACATTCTAATTTATCATAAATTCCGATAGCTAGTAACAACGCTAACAACATACAACACACAACAACAACAACACAAAAACACAACAGAAGAGAGATAACAATATTCCACATGCATTTTCCACCCATCTCGACTTGCAGTTGCAAGCCGTGTTCGCCGAACCCTTAATTAAAGCTGGTTTCGTATTTCGTTTTTCACGACAAAATTGCAATTTGACAGAAGGGTTTTCAATCACTACGGTTTAATTAGACGTAAGTAACATATATTAGTCATTCACCTGTGAGAACATGTAATTAAGGTTTAATTTTGTTAAGAGGTAAATATTGCTGAAATTGTATTTTTTATGTATAAAACTAATCAATTCTGATCATAAAATTACATTCGCTCCAGTATATCTGATATGTACTAAGTACTATTCTTGTAAATAAATTCAGGGTTGTTATCTTAAAAAGTGCACACAACGTCGTGTTGCATACTTGAGTCGCGTTTAGTTGTGACAACCACCGAAAAGCAGTCACTTTTGTTACATATAAAAAAATATTTAAGTATATTAAAATTATTAATTAAAGGTAAGTTTCCGTATAAAAACCGACAAAAAAGAATATTTATGTATTGTATTGTTTTTATATTGACTTTATAAACAAATACGTTTGTTTTTTTTTTTTTTTTTTTTTCAGAATTATGGCTCGTTCACCATCATACAGCCCCACCATTCTGATCAATGATGATGAAGATCAAGATCAATCCATAATACGTGAGGTATGTAGTAATTATGCGTTATGTTACTGTTAATATATTTATATAACCCTGGGTTCGATCCCCGGGTCGGGTAGTGTTATTGGGTTTTTCTATCTAGAATTTCTCAGTAGCAGCCCGGAGTCTGGATTTGTGCCCGGTTGATGGCAATAGGCTCACCCCCTATTACATGGGACTTAAAAACATAACTGGCGAAATGTGGGTGTGTACCTGCTACAGATACACCTCTGCCCAGCCCTTCGGGGAAACAAGGCGTGATGTTATGTTATGTTAATATATTAATTTTTTATCTGATTATTTTTCTTTTTATTAATTTTATTATTTATTCCTTTTCACAGTGGAACTCTGCGGGTCTCAATGATAACAATCAGGACACCCGGCCTTTCGTTTACTCTCAGGACGATTATAACTCCTATATTGAGAGCTTAGAAAAACAACGGCGTAGAAATGAAGAACTGCTCAATAATCCAACGAATCCTCAAGAACAAACTCAACCCCAGAAAAAAGTGTTAAGAAAGAGAAAGCGTTCATCAAGATTTTCGCCATCAACATCATACATTGCTCGTCGAGGTAAACCAAGTGATAGCAGAGGACGTTATTTAATTAAACTAAATATTTACGAACTCAACGATTGTGAGAGTGATAATAACTATTCTAGTGACAGTGACAATGCTTGTACAAGTGTACAATATGTGGTGCGCGAAACTTTTGATGACGTGATGGATACTGCAGAGGTTCTAATAAAAAAAATCTCTGAAAACTTGATAAGTTAGTGATAATAATTATGTAATAATAATGTAGTTATTTGTAAGTTATACATTTTATATTTTTAAAGATAAGATTAATAATTTTTACGATATATTGTGTCGCGTAAACGCTCTTAAAACTAAATAAGTTCAAACATAATTTGCAACAAGTAATAAGATAATAATATCTATTTGGGGCACCAAGAACATACATGTTTTACAATTCAATTACGAGTACGTTACACATTACTTTTGTCTGGACCCTGCTATAAGTAATTGTCATTAGTAGATAGTAATGTATTTTTAACCGACTTCCAAAAGGTCAAGGTTATCAATTCGCAAATATATTTATGCAATGCATTACCAAAATTTTAAATGTAATTAGGAACCTACAGTAGTTATATGTTATAATTTTCTACATGTATTTTATTGACGTCCTAAATGGAAAGTTAGATAATCTCACAACCTACTTACAAACTTCCTATTATAAAATGTTTGTTACTCTTTTAAATGTGAAATATAATATTGCCGTGTAATGTAATTCAAATGGTATCGACTGAAGATGCTTCTGATCGGCTTTATTATGTATGTAATTTTAAATGTGTGTATTCTTGGTGTCCTTGTATTAGTTATAGAATTTATTAAGTACAAAATTAGTTTTATAAATAAAATACGACCTTTGATAATTACTGAGGTATTAGGTACATATATGTGTACTTTTATCTGAATGTATGTACATATACAAATAAATAATATTTTATATTCATACATCTGTTTCATTTCCATTCCCGATGACAAAGCGCATTGCGCTATTTGCGCTGACTGGTTTGTGCAATATAACACCGATCACGTCGCGCGCACGTCGCATCGCTTCATAACGCACATATTAGGTTGAACTTGTTGAAAAATGAAATAGATTCACAGCGCAAGGTTTTATGGAGTTTGCATTTCATAATAATATGATTAGTACATGCATCACATGGCAGTCAGCCGAACACATCACGTCGAATAAAACGAAACAAATTGTAAGTATTGTACAAGCGTATAAGTACTTGTAAAATTACTTCCTTATGCTGTTAGATATAATCAATAAATATAAATTTGTTTGTTTCAGATCATCAATACTGTGCGACTCTCCCGATTTAATCTTCTTCCAAAATGGTCAAGGTTTTCCCACTTCAAGTTTAAGCTGGAATGTTCGAGAGCAGCATAGACCTGAACCAACCAACAAAAAGTCTAGAGCAAGACGAGAGGGTCTAAAACGGAATACATCTGAGCATCCTTGCCATACATTATTAACAATGAAAAGAAAAAAAGGTTTACGAGTGATCCAGATACAAGTGTTTCAACATCAGTGAGCGACAAGAACCAAGTGTTGTAAGATCAAGTGATCATGAGAATGTGGTAGTGTTAAGTGCGCAATATGTAGTTAGTGAACCGGTGGACTACGATAGAGAAGAAACACAATAATTGATAAATAAAATTCCAAAGAAACTTTGTTGTGACGATTGTTATTAGTAAGTATGTATCTAGGTATGTACTTTGTAACTTATTGTATCAGTTTGTAGATTGCTTCTCGTTGTTGCAAGCGCGACTACTGAGCATGGTGTTCTGGGTTCGATCCCAGTCGGGTAAGGTTATTGGGTTTTTTCAATTACATGAGAGTCGATCCTAGGTAACATATCTTTAGTATATCATCATTATTGGGTTTTAGTTAATGTATAAGTTTAATGTTATAAGAGATATTAGTTTAATTTATTTATTATAAATTTATTTGTTAATCTCCTAGTATATTAAAATGTATGTACATAGGTCATCACAATTTTGTAAAGCCCATATAAATTAAAAATAAAATATTAAGGAAAATTTTGGACCTTAATTGTGTTCTTAATACTTTTTAGTAAAGAATTTTAGTCATTATGTAAGTTTTGTATGTTTTTAATCTAGTCGTGTATTAAAATCAGCCTAAATACATCGTAGTTCATAGTAGTTACCTAAGTTTCATGTAAATAAATAAAATATTAAATAACATGAGGGGCAGTTAATATTAATAAGGGACAGATGTAATTAAAAATTAAAATTAAATAAAACTTTATTTCAGACTTACTTATAAGGTCCATATTTTGTTAGTATTTTGGTTTTAGTAACAATGGTGTTAGTAATTAGTTTGTAATTGTAAATAATGTGAAAACAAAATAAATTATAATTTAAATCATGTTGTATTGCTATTACATAAACATAGGTACTCACACTTTAAATTAGCTCTATTGAAATGATCTCATTACAGGTAAGGTATACGTTTTCAATATTTGTCAATGTCTCATAAATAGAAAAAAAAGAATAAAACGAGTTTAAAAATCTGAAGCAGATCGTAGAATAGGAGTCAACCGAACAATCCATTTATGTTATTGCCAACCAAACTAGATTCAAAAGGTGGAGTAGCGTCTGAAAGAATCACTGAAAAATATTCGAATGTACAATTAATTATAAGTTTAGTTATTCACCTTCCCTGCTAAAAGAGTTTAACCTTAAGGTTACATAACGGCTAATGGTAGGTTTGCAGGGATCAACCCAATCGCAACCAAACGAGATTCAAAAAGTGGAGTATCGTCAAAACCACAAACTTTGTAGATCCATTTATGTTATTGGGCATTCTAAATCACTTTCCGTTCGCAACAAAATGAAATTCAAATAGTATAGTAGCGCCCAAACCACAAACTTTGTAGATTCATTTATGTTATTAAGCATTCTAGATGACTTTCCGTTCGCATCAAAACGAGATTCTAAAAGTGGAGTAGCGCTCAAACCATGCACTGAAAAATATTAAAATAGTGGAATAGGCGCCGAACCATTATTTTACTGCACTATGCAGAAATTCGTACTCCACCTTCCGTTCATCAGGTGGAATAGGCGCCGAACCAATATTTTACTGCACTATGCAGAAATTCGTACTCCACCTTCCGTTCATCAGGTGGAATAGGCGCCGAACAATATTTTACTGCACTATGCAGAAATTCGTACTCCACCTTCCGTTCATCAGGTAAGTTATCGAAATGGATTTCATATATGTTATTGGGCAATCTAAGCCACCTGTTTTACTGCACTATGCAAAAATTCGTACTCCACCTTCCGTTCATCAGGTGGAATAGAATGGATTTCATATATGTTATTGGGCAATCTAAGCCACCTGTTTTACTGCACTATGCAAAAATTCGTACTCCACCTTCCGTTCATCAGGTGGAACAGAATGAATTTCATATATGTTATTGGGCAATCTAAGCCACCTGAAGTGACGAGGTGAACGAAGTGAGCCGATGGAACGTAAGGTGGCTTAGAGTGCCCAATAACATCCTACTTACAGTTAACCGCACCTAGTGCTACGACATAAAGATGCTGTTAATGTCAAATCATTATCACTGTTGTGCGGTTGGCTGTACATACTATAGGAAAGTCAACAGGGAAGCTCTTGTAGAGCACCCAGCACATCGATTTTTCTTACAAATAGATTTTTTTGTTTAGTTTCATGAGTTTTTCATTAATAATTACTAGCGTGTCGCTAGTAATAGAATTTTCATTCCTTTATCGAGTTTTGTGTCTTAAAAAACTGAAAAAAAGGGAAAACTGTAATATCGTTAATAGTAACAATTCTTTAACACTTGAATACTTTGAAAAGGTTATTGGGTTACTGGAATTTTCCATCTGGAATATCTGAGTAGAACCCCGGAGACTTGGTTTGGACCCGATTGATAGCAATACGCTCGCCCTCTATTACTTGGGACTTAAGGGGGAAGCGCCAAGGTAGCCCGCGAAATTAAAATTTTCTTAAGTTTTTTGCAATTTGCTGGTCAGTGTCAGGTTGTATCTTGATTAAAATATGATTTGCAAGCGTAACCAATATGGTTTTACAGAATTATAATCATTAGAATCAGCAATACAACTCCTTAGGTTAGCATAATCCCCAAATGTCATGATTTCATGAATTAGTCATTCAACGGGATTACATGAACGTATAGAGTTATATTGATGATTTCTATGATTATAATTTTATAAATAAACATTTGATACGGTCGCAAATCATATTTAGATCAACATACAACCTGATACTGACCTGCAAATTGTAAAAAACGTAAGAAAATTTGAATTTCGCGGGCTACCCTGACGCTTTCACCTTAAACATAACTGGCGAACCGTTCGTGTACTACAGGTAGGTACATCTCTGCCTAACGCTTTGGGGAATAAAGGCGTGATGATATGTTAAATGTTTGAGTAGGATCTTTAACTAAAATAAAATAACAAACATAGTACTTAACAAACACTTTATTTTAACAATAATTATTATCAAAATAACATAATTAACTGTAACGACTGTCGGCGTGCTGTCTCTGGTACAACTAACATTTAATATTGAATGTCATAACTTTATACAACAACTTTACAACTGGTCAAGGATCTTTTGGCGCGTAGCCAAAATTTTAACGAAAACCGCTATCTGGTTTTTTCAATACATTTCACAAAACAATTTGGAAGAGTATAGAGTGCCACAATAATTCTGGCGGCACTCTAGTGGCGCTGCCTCGGCCCGGCTAACGTGCCGTAAGCGTTGTATTGTCACAGTCACTTGTTATTTCGTTTGATTGTTGAGGTTAGTTTCTTTCATAAATAGCCGGCTAAACTTAAGTGCCATAATCTCTTGGCTTAGCAAGTGAAAAGTAGGTGAAAGGTAGGTTAGGTTAGAACTATGACCACACAACGCACGAGCCGAGCGAGCGTAGTGAGCAGTGCCGCGGCAGCGGCCGGCGAGTACCATGGTCCCTTTAGGTACAAGAGAATGTAATGTTTTGGGAATGTGGTGTTTTACAACGATCTAACCTCAACAATCAAACAAAATACCAAGTGACGTGACTTAGTGACAGTAACAATGACAATGAAATGCTTACGGCACTTTAGCCGGGCTGAGGCAGTGTTAATAAAGTGCCGGTAGCGGCACTTTATCCGATAGGGACAGAGTGCCTCTAGTGGCACTCTATACACTGCCAAATAATTTCACAAATGCTTACCAACAGCGCCCCCCTGTCAACGTCATTCAAGCGCCAAAAGATCCTTGTAGCACTCTATTTATCTCTTTCTTTCATTTGAAAAGTACGCCTTTAGATTAATCTTTCTCATTTAGTTAAAGTAGCTATATGCTATCTTTCGGTATAAATCGCCAAGATATCGTAGCATGGAAGACTTTGGTATGCTGCACTGACCAAAAATTGGTTTAAAGAAGAAAATTAATTTATTCGACGCAGGTTTCTACCACTTGCGAATGCAGAAACACACAATTTTACATGAAATCACGCTATTTCCTCAAGGGACAAAAACTACGAAACGCAACAGATTTAATACACATTTTAATATAATTTGTTAAAATGACATATGTCTTTAAAAATGTCAATTCTTTAAATGACATTTCTTTAAATGACATGTCTTTAATACTGGAAAACTCTTTATTTTGTTTCTTGGTTTGATGTGAATGTTATTTATTTCTGCTGTGCTGTTTCTCTATTATTTTCATAAAATTATTTTCTATATCATTTTTACATGCGGCTATCAATTTGTATAGTACGATCGTTTAAGATAATATTGACGATAATTACATCGGAAGGTATTTTTGTTTTGTTGGTATCATTATTTCCAGTATTGTTCCATGACTTTTTCTGTAATTTAATTAAATTGATTTATGTTCGGTTTCCAGTTTCATGATGGAATTGGTAATAAAAATTAAACATTTGTCATTTACTTTAAAGTATTTGTTTTTATACCCTACATAATTCAAAGCTTTTCGTTAGTATTTTAACTGAACTCTGTCGTAAAATTCTATCCACAGGATGTTTGACTTTTCGTTATAGTATGCTTATAGTATGCTTTTCGCTATATTAAATATATTATGCTTTAAAAGTTATGACATTCATTCTTCTACGAAATAAGATACATCCACATTTAGTAACTATTTATAATAGCTAGAGAGATTGAATTTAGTCTAGAGATAAATATGTCAGAAAATAAACGCATATACGAAGTTCTAATGCGCAGTCGGCTAAGTTCTATACAGGGTGATACTATTTTTTTTTTTTTTTTATTGAAAGAAAAATGCAATTAAAAAATCCATAGGTTGATCCGCAAAGGTAGTCAAAATATGATTCGCGCCTATAACAAATAATATATGTATTTAAAAAATTAGAATCATTTATCTACATCTCCCTAAGTAAGATTTGTTCTCAAATATCATGATTTAATGAAAAAGTCATTAAATGGTACAAATTTAACATAAAAAGATGATTCTAATGATTATAATTGTGTAAATACATATTTGTTATGCTCGTGAATCATATTTTGATCAAGATACAACCTGACGCTGATCTGCAAATTGCAAAAACGTAAGAAAATTTGAATTTCGCGGGCTACCACCTTAATAAACAATATTTAAGTCTTTGCACCTGAGACCAAAATAATTATCATCTTTGTCGACCGCGCATTGGGTCCAGTAAAGCATAATAGGCCAGTAACTATCTTTAGGAACCATAAATTACAAATAATACATTAATTAGGATTACGAAGAGATTTGACCTAGGCATCATATTGAAGCTTAACTAAATATAATATTTCTGAGCGTTAATTTTGTCCGTTTGCACCAAAATTTTAACCAATCAAATTAGTCACGGTGTTATTAGTTGCATACATAATTATGAAGATTTACTACCCAAGTAAAAAAAAAACAATTTGACATAATATCATGCTTACATATTAATTTAATAAGACAATTCTCAGCTAAGCTCTCAAAGTTTTTCATAGCAAACTCGGTAGATTGCTAAATCATATTGTACAAATAAATTAATCATCTAACCATATCCGCAAATAATATTTCGGTGCAACGGATCACACAAATAAAGCATGATTTCATAAAAAAAGGTAATTTTAATACAATTACAGAGAGTAAATAGATGGATCTCTACTTAAACTTGTATCAATATACTGTGGCATATTTTACATTGCTATTTTTTTAATTTTTACATATTTTTTCGGGTAATTATATCATCATTTTTTTTTGATTGCATGATCTCAATTTAAACGAGTATAAACAATTTTATTTATACAACTTATAATAAATAAAGGTAATGGCAAGTTTTTATAAATAAATTACTTTTCAGTGTACAAAGATAAACATTCGCTGTTATAACTCTGTGTAACTTTAAAAGGAAAGGAAGAAATAAATTTATACGACCCAGATTATAAAGGCTCCCAAAGACAGACACGAGGGGACAATGCGACGCGCGACGCTATTCTACGATATAGTATATCCGTAGAACGATTTCTATGAAAACAGAGTCGCTATGCGACACGTTTTGCGACAAGTCGCGCCTGTCTGCGCGAGCCATAAACTGTGAATGCAAATTTGCGCTCTCCACTGCATAAATACAATACAATAATGGTTTTTATTGAATAATTCATAGTGAATGGACAGAAAATATACCTACCGTCAATATTCGAATGCCGATTTTTCGGGATAGCTTTTCCATAAGTATGTTTGTTTTGAATATTTACTTATTATGAATATAATTATTATAATGTTTAATTTTTTCTTGAATGCTCCTATATGTATTGAAAAAGCTTTTTTGTTTATGAATGTATGATTATTTTGTGTTTCGTAGGTATATCCTATCTAAACTATATGTAATTTAGTGTCACATTATTTTAAATTAATTAATTAATGCTTTATAAACGTTAAAAATTCCAAGATAAAAAGTTTTACTAGATATATTTAATGTTTACCTACTCTTTGAAAATAACCTTGTATTGTATTTGTACACATTTCTAAAAATCTATAAAATTATTCTGGAATCCCTTTTAATAAATAAAAAACATAGATCACAAAACGTGAAATAAATATTAAAATACTTTTTCCATTTCTCGGACGGCATTCAAAAATAAATTATGTTGGTGTTCTGAATATTCGTTTGTTGGCAGTTTTTCATGAAATTGAATTAAAAAAGTTGATAAAGTTGGTAATGAAATCGAATATTATAAAATGTAGAGGCGCGCTAACTTTAAATGAACTGGGCCTTATCAATCAATGTGTATATATTTTTATATGAACGAGCAAAAACAACTTTCTCTCATAGATTTTTATTTTTAATGTGGAGTATTTTTTCTTGCTTCCATCGATAAAACCAAGTATAAAATTATATTTATTTCCCACTTCTTCAAATACTTTATCGTTCTTATTTGATACACATCGAAATAAAAAAACCACTTGGTCTAAAAAGAACTATAGTCATATTATATACACTATCAGTTCGATATAACTACAAAACAAAACTCTTATATTACAATACGATACATAAGAATCTGAGGAATCTAAACACGAACGACATTTAGATAGAAATATGAAATTTTGTGTCGACAGTACTGTGCCAAAAGAGTTCTATGAAGAAGGAGCTATAAAAATTATCTGTGAACTTATGTATTTTAAAGTACAATTTCTTTGGGTAAAACCCAAAATAATAGTAAATAGGTTGAGATACAGAAAAAGAAAACTCCAAACGAAATTATTTTGAGAGCCTATTAGCATTTAGAAAACAGTGACCAAAGAAATCAAAGAAAAACAAAAAACTCCAGCACAAAATAGTATAATTTAGGCGCCGTCGAGGACAGCCCAGATAAAATGGCGAGATTACGTTGAAAGAGCTGGTTCGAGATGACACCGCAGAAGAATACTTGGAAGGACTTGGGAGCGACCCAGCAGAGGAAAAGTATCAGCTAGTATAAAATGAAAACAGAAAAGAATTCACGCGACTCTCACTCAACCGACTTGCGTCTTGCCATAGCGACTGCGGAGAAAACAAAAAGGTTGCTTAGAGTGCGCCACGAGTTACCGCGACACGAGTTGCGGAGCGATGCGTCGCTTCTCAAGTTGCGTCGCGGTGACTGACGGAAATAGATGACGCGCATGTCGCTTGACGCAAGTCGCGTTGCAAGTCACATCACTCGAGTCTATGAACGGAGCCCAACACATAAATAAAAACCTCGTAAATTTACCACCGATCGCTCCTGAATAGGAAAACCCACACAAAACCACCTTCACCTCATTTACTTCAAACGATTCCACAACACATGCGAAGTCACATTGAATCTCTTTCAACAATATTTATTCAGCTTCGCACGTGTCACTTCCATTAACATCAAACTGAGTTTCAAAGGCACATGTCGCATTACATTGTGTTACTCTGATATACATTTACTGGTAATCTTCAATGATCAGGAAAACGGAAACCTCCAGAGGATCTTTCCCAAGTCCTGCCTGATTTAAATCTAAGTATGATTATATCCCACTCCTCCGTTTTTTTTCTCCTGTCTTTTTACAATCTACTTACTTTTCTCGAAGTCTGTCAAATCATTTCACTGGGACTGGCCGAATTTCATTTTCTCTGCAGTTTATGTTTCGTTGGTCGCCATTGCAAATTCTGATTTACAAGAACAATGTGACGGCTTGTCCCAAATTAAAAAAATTACCCTTGGTCCTATTGTTTTCTTAGATTTGCTTTCTTTAGCTGGAAATTGAAATATTCTCTTTGATTTTTATACCTATAAATATATATCTACATTTAGATCAACTCTTAATGAATATTCATACCGCGTTTTCAAACGGAGCGTAGTCAATGTGATGCGCTTAAATTAAACTTCGCTTCAATAAGTACCCGTGGCTGGTACTAAGAAAGTTTCTCGCCAGCAATTTGTGGCGAAAATTGAAGCAATATGAAACTTTGATTAAAAGTTCAACATGTAAGTGAGTTGATTCAAAACTTGAAGCATTGTAATTGGCTGGTATTTGGGTAGAAGAAAATTTTAGAGGCATTTAGTTGAAATGATCAATATGGACAATGGAGTGATAGCTAGATCAAATCACATTGGAGTCTCGATTCTTCTAATTGGGACAAAGGGCAGGGTAGTAGGTATGGAGCATGATTTGCGACATAGCTCCACATCCATACCCTGTAGCCGTTCCGTCGAGGTAGCCTCACTTTACCAGGTTGGAGTTACATCTTCTCACTTAGGTCAGGAGGCGAGCATGCAGTCAAAGTGACCTCTGTGCTGCCACCGACGTGTGGAACATGTGGAAGTGGCGAAGTTTTGGGCCAGCAAGATTTAAAATACTGTCGTGTCAGCAACACGGAGAAGAAGAAGAACAGTTCAATCTAATGTTGCATGTGTGCCTATAAAAGCCAAGTCACTAAGTGCAGCAATAAACCGATTATGTACCGTCTTTACAGAACAACCTATTGAATTTTAAATCACATCGAACACGCGACTACAATGGGCACAGTACTGTGAACAGTCCAATAATAGAACTTTACTATCGAATATTCATGTAGAATGACTAGTATCGATTTTAATTTAGCTTAAGACATTATTCTTCGCAATAGTTTGTTCATTTTTATAGTAAAACTGGGAATTTTGATATTTAGGAAGGATTGAAATATAAATATTAAATACGGGTTGGGTAAAATTTTTGTAGATAAAGAATCTAAAAATTTTAAAAGGGTTAAAAATTATGAAGACATAAAAGCAAAATTTAAGGTTAAAATTTTCGAAAGAAATATATGAAGCTATAGATAAACATACATATTTACGAAAGGTTCTAAAAGAGATACAGTGAAATTTTTTAGAAAATCTACTGAAAGCGTAGAAAAAGTCTACTTTAAAATAAATTCGAAAATAACAATATTGGTCCGAAGTCAGGCAGAAATTTTTATATAGAGATTGAAAAAAGATAAAGATGTATAGATAGACGTGAAAAGTAGTAAAGCGTACGATTCGTCGACTCGATAAAATTTTCCTATATCGATAATGATACATTTAAAAATTACGTGTTGTTTTCATTTATGGTGATAATTATGTAAGTACGTAAAGAAGTACTTACCGCTAGTTTATTTGAAGTAACTACTTGATACCTATACAATTAAGTGATAATCTTATAATTCGACTAATTTAGTAAAAGGTTAGAGATATAACATACAGTTGTAAGTAGTATTTTTCCACTTTTTCGGAATCTTTTTGTATCAAATCGATATAAGATTTTATAATACTCAGCGAAGGAGTGTAAGCTTAGAAGGAAGTGCTGCAAAAATTATATTCAAGGGATAAAAAAAAAAAGAAACGAATAATACTTATTCTCTAAATATAATATAATTTCTAAATATAGCAATAATATAAATCCTTTAACACAAGCCATCTAAAAATAAATATCAATGCTTATAAATTATGGCAGTACTTAAAACTATCCGATTAATTTCGTATTGGTGCCTTTTAAAATAACATGCAGAATTGCACTGATTTTAAACATGTTCCTAATTTTGATGTTATTCAAAATTAATTATTTTTGTAATTCATAATTACTTACTATTTTTGTAATTCATAATTATTATTTTTGTAATTCATAATTATTATTTTTGTAATTCATAAATATATTTTTTGAGTTCATTATGTAATTTCATTTGTAGCATTTTTTTAGACAATAATTAAATCGATTTTTGAATCGATAAGGTCTTTTAGTTTTAGGCCCACTTGCACTACAAATCACTAAACGTTAAACGTATTTATTTATAATATCATTCTGTGTCACTTTCAAATAATTGACAGAAATAGAGTGGTTTGAAATACGTTTAGCACTAAACGCATTTAGTGATTTCTGGTACAATTGGGCTTTAAGCTTCCGTTTGCTTTCAAAGCGATATTCATTCATTTGTTAAAGTAATTCTGTTTCTCAATATGATATTTAATAAATCAGTAAAATTATCGTCAGTTTCGCTCCGCGCAATTTATTTTACCAATGCAGCAAGCGTTACAGCATTGCCAACTTTCTAGTATAATATATTTCTCTAAAGCTTTATCTAATGCTAAATAAATCTGAGTTTATAATAATATTATTTACATAATATTCTCTAAAGTACTACGGTTATATCTTTAATGTTTTGTCTTTACTTTGATTAGGGTGAGTGGCTTTCTTTGAAATCTGACTTGTACTTTGAAGTCTAATAAGACAATGACTTTTCATTAATCTCCAAAATATTTATACCTATACCTTTGTAATATTACAATAATTCATCAACTGCTTCTGCTGTTAGAAGTCTTATGAGTTTCATTATAACCGTTGTTAAGTTAATGATTAACATCTGCTTTGCCATACCTACATTTCTTTACTCTCCTTTTCCTACTCCTAAAAAAAATCGTCTTTTTTTTGTGTTTACTAAAACTGCGCTTCACACTTCGCCGCTTTAACAACCGTACTACCGACTCTTCTTTTTTGTAATTTTTTTTTTAATGGACTGTCTGTGAAATAAATTAAATTTACTTATTCGAGTAGTTAGAAAATTATTGGAAACAATCAAAACTAATTAAAACTTGGACAGCAAATCGTCTTTTGGGTCAGCTAGTTTTAAATAAAGATATTAAATCCAAAAGTGTTTTATTAATAGCTGCAACAGTTATAACCTAACTTGATAAAAACGCAATCGAAGAAGTACCAACTGAAACATAAAAGACATATTTTTTTCATTTCTACACTTGAATGAAGTCACGTAGGTAAGCTACTGAGCTAACTTAGATGAAGCTAGAACTTAGATGACTCTTTAAATCTCTTTTTCAAAGTTCTTTTATGGATGAGTCAATAGTTTTATCAACGGTACGGAACTAAGAAGTGTCTAATTGTCTACAGATCTTAAGAGCGTGCATTCAAATATTTGGCTGATTTGATTATTTGGCAATATTACTGTATGGATATATGAAATATGGCTAGCTACTGAACTAAAATATTGGTTATGAAATGCAATAATCAATATCGTAACCGAATATTTAGTTTTAGATGTAAAAAAAGTATTTGGAAACTTTCCAAATGCCTTTTCTCACCTAAAACCGTTACAAATTCAAATTCAGGGTTATTATTGCAATTAATTATTGATATTCCAGTTCACTAGTTTGCGATATTTCATGTTTCTAATGTATACGATGTTGACCCCATTGAGAAAGTGGTTCATTTTGATGGTCTGTAGTCAGTACCACGTCTTTAAATATGACAGATGTTTGATACACGCTGTATAAAATTTAACATTTTACAAGGTGAAATTAAATTACCTAGCAAAACTTTTCCGACGTAGTGGGTATCATTAGTCATCGATACGTCTAAGAATTTACGCCTCGTTAATTAAATTTCAACTTGTAGACCTTTGTTCCTGATTCAAATAAACATCAGTGTGCAAAATAATATCTTCAATTTCATATTCCGTAGCCAATTAGTGATCGTTTCACAACAATTTGAATTCTGTCCAAAATAATTAAATGGTATAAAATTAATTGGCATAACGTTTCATGTACTGATTTACCATATTAATAATCAACTGTAGTTATAACTAAATTTATTTATTAAAGTAATACTCGCTGATATGACTCATTGAAATCAAGTTCAGCTTTGTTCAAAAGGTGGCCATTATCGAAATTAGTTTTGTGGTTTCGATGCGGCCAAACTGATGAAATTTCGACGACGATAATTGAAAACACTAGTGTCTGTTTAGACATTACGCATATTATGAGGCTCTGGACATACTACGGTAAATCCTGCGCGGGATGCAGGACGCGAATACGCGCGTCGTTTGTTTTTAATGATTGGAAAGTCACACGAGTACCTATTAGCGTCAGTTTGAACACCTCCATACAAGTTTGTTAACACAATCGGTGTGAGCGAATTTCATCCCGTATCCCGCGCGGCATCCGCTTCAGTTTGTCCAGAGATTTATAAAAATAACTTTTCCTCGTTTAAAAAAAAATGTTAACTACATTTTGAAAATTTAGACTTTGTTCTGTTGCGAGAATAGTCTATGTCAGACTTGAAAGTCTACACCCAGCCTTAATCACAGTAAAGACAAACATTTTGAACACTGCAATATTTAACTCAAAATAATTCCTACAGTAATTATGTGAGTTTGCAAGTATTTACACCAACATAACATTATCTAGCGGCAACACACTAAAAAACACTCAAAAATAAAATCTATTTCTAACATATTTACATACTCAAATTGGCTTATATTCAATAAATCATCACGTCGATTGTAATTTGCGATATGATTTAAATATTAAAATCGTTTTAACGCCAAATATGTTTATCGCAAATTGCTATCGCTATAAAATCCAACGCTAAAATTTTCTAATATATCGTTTATCGCGACAAAATGTAAATGAACCCACAAAATCTTGGCTCACATTATTAAAATATCATCGTCACCTTTCAAATTACTGCGTTAATTAATATATGTCTGGTGGTAATTAAAATGGAAAATCTCCTAACACGATGTTTTTATAGACATTATTATATATCACGCGCACACATTGGCAAAGAATAAGCTGATATCAGACACTTAACTTGAGTGAATATTCATTTTCGATTCATTCCACATTCATTATGACATCTGCAAAATGACAGGAATGAATGTTCATCTGTATTTCATTTAATTTTTCGATCATTCGGTAGATGATTGAAAGACGCCGAATGAATTCCAATTGCGTTGGATCGGTTCTCTAATTTTTCACATTTGATTCATTTTGTGTTCATTTTTCACATTTGATTCATTTTGTGTTCTGATGTTTGACTTCAAAAAAAGACGCCGAATGAATGACAAAAATGAACAGAAAGTGAAATGTATTTATATCTCTAGAAAGTGAAATATTTTTTTCCATAGTTTTTTTTTCCTATTTGGAATGTTTACGAATTTGTTATTTTATACGATTAAAAAGTCATCGGCTTTGTTAGATAAAGTGTGAACTTGTATGTTACTGTTATGCAGATTGTGATTATTACAACGAATGCAAAGCAAACATTAAAATCATACTGAATCTTTTTGTTCAAGAATCACATATTATTTTATTCAAATTGTGTTACATAGTATAAAATGTTTTAATTTATATAATGTGGGACGAAGCACTAATGTGACATTCTTCGCCAATACATGCGCATTTTAACACCATATCCCCAGTAAATACTACCTCTATAATGACGCATAGAATTCGTTTTTTTGTTAAATCTATTCATATATCTATACATACCACAGCCTCAAAGGCTACTTTAAACGATTATTATCAGGTTATTATAAGAGGATCGAAAGAGAATGTTCTAGAAGACAGAAAGAGTACATTCGACGTCTAAACTGTACATTTGAGCACATAGATCATAGAGCGAGTTCAGATGCAGCTGATTATGAGACGCTAAACGAAGTTCTGGACCGATAAATTTTATTTATGTTCAGTCAGGGAAATTAATTGTTAAGCAAATTAACACCCTACGTTAATTTGCCGTGTTATAAGCTTGATAAAGAACGATTGTCTGTCTCTGAATGACAATTGTGTTTTGAATATACAGACAGTTTCAGTTGGTAGTGAATTTTCTTATCAATTAGCGACCCGCCCCACTGCATCACATAGATGCAATGACAACATGTCAAAACATTGAGATTTCTGTGCAAAATCTAAGTTAAGTAGTACAAATTCTCTGAATGATGGTGAAAACAGAGACGGAAAGTGACTTTGTTTTTGCTATGTATACATAATTAACAGTTAACTTCCAAGCAATATTACTTACTTTGAAATTAATGAAGATTAGTTTAAAGTTACTTTTTTCATTTCGTTGTTTCGTTGTATTCAATGGACACCGCTCATCATCAGCTGCTAACACGCCCATCCGAACACGCTGAACGGTACATATTTAGACTATTCTTATTAAAATCTACTACAAACCTCGCATTGTCACTTACGACTTTCTCACTTGCAATCTTCATACATTCTTCCAGAACAACATAAGCAAGAACGTTGTAACTGACAGTACAAGATCTGGAGTTGATTTCTACAATAGTTTTTGCATTTCACGAGCGCATGTCAACAATTGCAAATTGAACCTTATGTTAATGACATACAATTTAAAGACGTGCGCTCGTGATCTGAAACGACTGCAACAAGCACTTAATCCAACTATGTTACCAGAATTTGGACATTCAGAAGCCTGGGATGACCTCATAGGCCTCTAAACTGGACATGATAAGGTATATCAGCCACAGAGAGAAGAAGAACATGGAGGTGATGACCTTGATTCTCTTGGGGCCTCCGAGCTCGCCTCCGATGCTCTTCCGTCTTCGGAGGACCAGGACTAGGACAGCTACGCAGGCCTCGGAGCAGTACATTGTGACGCTGAAGGCTAGGCTGTGAAAGACAATGATGATAAGGATGATGCTGCAAATTCTTCTTAATTGTTTTTTTTATACGGAGCTGTACCTTGATCTTTATAATTATTTTACTATCATCAATCGCTGGCACAATATGAAAGATTGACAACTTTGTTCAGGTACTTTCCAGTAAAATCTCTATTTGTTGCATGAATACCCTAGCATGAGTATCCAAATCAATTTTAAACTAGAAACACTCTTCGTCCGACTCATTAAAATCATCTATTTAAAAAAATACTAAGGAACTTTGTGCAGGTAACCAATAAGTAAAAAGAAGTTATACGTATTCCGCGACGTCAAAGTTACCCAAGTTAAATATTGATCACTTTTTCACTCCCGGCAACTACCACATGCCGCCCTACTTCCACGTGTCATTATTGTGACATTGTGCCGCTTTTGAAGATCGAATGATGGGTGGAAACCTATTTACCTCTTTATACTTATAACATGACTAGCTTCTGCCCGCGACTTCGTTTGCGTGGAATAGTTACTTTGGGCTAACGCTAAAAAAACCCCCCGATTTTGAAAAATTCTTCATTGATGCTCCGCTCCTATTGGTCTTAGCGTGATGATGATGATATAGCTTATGGACTTCCTTGATAAATGGGCTATCTAACTCTAAAAGAATTTCAAATCGGACCAGTGGTTCCTGAGATTAGCTCGTTCAAGCAAGCAAACAAACAAACTCCTTACAGCTTACAGTTTTATAATTATTAGTAGCTATTAGTATAAATTGTAAGCAACTACAAAATAATAGACATTACCACTTCCTGATCAAGAATTTCGTCAAAAAGAAGTAGGATACTTACTTCCCAGGATCAATATAGAACCTCTCGCCCCTGGTCCAGTGGACGATGGCGGCCAGGGTCCAAGCGACTCCAATGCCGAGGAATACGTTGACGGCATTGGACCCCGTGACGTTCCCCACTGACGCGTCTGCGTACTTGTCTTGACATGCTGCCACTTTGCTCGCGAAGGTGTCTGGGAAGAATAGAATATGTGAGAAGATGCAGAGAAGACTAAGAAGGGGGATGAAAATATGTGAGAAGATGGGATGAAGGTAGATATTATGGCGAAAAAGAAGAAAATGCTGTTAAAGATAATACTTCAATAACCAAATTCAATTATCGGTTATTGAATGAATGAAAAATAAATATTAAAACGGATATCACTTTTTGTTAATTGTTTCTTTCATTCAACATCTTTCATTCGAAGTAAAATGTCTGAACACATGAATAAAAGTGAAAAATGAATTCAATTTTTAGTTTTTAGTGAACCGATCCAACGATGTTGGATTTCGGCACTTGGCCATCTTTCACTCATCTACAGAATATTCGAAAATCAAACGAAATGAACAGATGAACGTTCATTCTTATTTCCTATGTTATTTTATCGGTGTCGTGTGAACGTGGAATGAAACAAGTATGAACATTCACTCGAGTGAAGCGTCTGGTATCAGCTTAAGGAATCATGCAAATCGGGAACGAAATACAATGCAATAAAACGCATGAGACATTATTCTCATATTAATTAGTTAATTCATTCGAATGAACCGTACCTAATCATTTCATTAAACGTTCCTAAAAACGATGTGATAATAATAAATGCTAACCATACTGACAAGTTCAAATAATAATAACATACAATTTACTCAACTGAACAATTACTAAACCAACAGTCATTGTACACTTGAGAAACATAGATTACACTATTTTTTATTTGAAATTCTATTCCTAATGACTTTGACACAGATTTTTAAAACACAATACTCTCCTAAGTGTACCTAAACTATGTTCAATAAAAAACCACGATCAAAACAAATTAACATACTTACATAAATATTCGCTTTTGTTCAATATTTTAAACCAACTCAATTTTCTAAATCCGGAAACCATCTATTCATGCTATCTTCTAGAACACAGCTTTGAGCGGTACTCAATACCTATGTTCTTAGCGAACACCGCTTAAGCTCCTGAACCAAACAGCTTTTATTAAGGGGGATGCGCCAAGGTAGCCCGCGAAATTCAAAATTTCTTTCGTTTTTTTGCAATTTGCAGCTCAATGTCAAGTATATTGATTAAAATATGATTCGCGACCGTAACAAATGATGTCTTTTCAGAATTATAATCATTAGAATCAGCAATACAACTTCTTAAGATAGCATAATCCAAATGATTTCATGGAATAGTCGTTCAATAGGATAACATGAACTTATATAGTTGAATTGATGATTTCTATGATTATAATTCTATAAACAAACATTATTGATACGGTCGCGAATCATATTTAGATCAACAAAACCTGATACTAACTGATAGCCCGCGAAATTTTATTTTTTAAAGTGTTTACGCAACTTGCACCGTAACAAATATGTATTATTATCCTATTTACAGAACTATTTAATCCCAGTTACTGGGAGAAGGTTAGTTAGGCAGTCGCTCCATGTAAAATACTGGTTGGTAATCCGACCCTAACATAGGCTAGGCTGATGATGACGATAATATTATCATTAAAATCTTACACGCTTCGATGGATGAATCATAATATTTTGATCAACACCTGACACTGACCAGCAAAATACAAAAATATAAGAGAACTTCACGGGGGGTGCGTCTCATATCATATAAAGTCATTTGGTATATTTTCATTTCAATAACGTTCACAAGATATAATAAACGTGAGATATACCAACTGTTGATATAATTTCTTTACATATAAAATTTATATACTCTAAAACTTATTTCGTATATCGTTATTGGTTATAACGTTTATTTAATCGAAAATCATTAGGTCTATCGTTTAAAATATATATTGATGCCATCATTATGTTTAACACCCCGATTCAAAGCAATCCGACTCAGATAGGTTAGGTTAGAAGGCTAAGGCGTGAGCGGCCACCGAGTGTGAGATCCCCTGTATTGTTGGTGAACCATTTGGGACAGGTTAGGTTAGAACAGTGACCATTAACGCGTGAAGGCGAGCGAGCGAGCTACTCAGGTTACTAACTGTGATAGAAATGACATATAAGACTAAATACGTTTTATGTATTTTGAGTGGTATATCAAACGATTTTATAATGTATGTTATGATTATAAAAATTAGTTATTTTAAAATTATATCAATCGTTTATTATATTAACTGATGATTATATCAAATAAAATTATAGATTCAGTTGTTATATCTTGTAAATATTAGTCATTTTGTAATTATACCATATACAGGGTGGCAGGGACATCGACGCGAAGCCGGTTACCATGGATTCAGTACATGATTCTGAACCCCCCTACGTTGAAATTTTTTGTCGGTTATTTAAAAAAAAAACAGCTGTTTCATAGAAAAGTGCAATACCTACGCGGTCAAAATGTATGGAGCAGCTGATTTTTTTTTTAATAACCGACGAAAAATTTCAACGCAGGGGGGTTCAGAATCATGTACTGAATCCATGGTAACCGGCTTCGCGTCGATGTCCCTGCCACCCCGTATTACTTACCCCTTCGCGGGCAACCTTAGCGCATCCCCCTTAAAGAGAAAGAACGTGGAAGGAAAATCTTTGAAAATTTTTATAAGCTCCTCTTTGAAGATAGCCCCGTGTTTTATTTTAATATTGTTTGCTTTGAAACTTTCTGTGCGGAAGCGAGATAATTTTCTAAAATCTTTAACTTGACTCAGTGGAAACTTTAGTTCGATAAGATATTATTTTTTTGCGTACCTACGGCTCTTGATTTTTAAATAATTCATCCATTGTATAAGTGACTTAATTAAAAATAATGAGGATTAAGGATTAGGCCTTTGCCTTGGGCTAACATAATATGTTTGAGTACTTTATGCGGGCTACCCAAATGTTCTTTCTTTGGTATTGTTGGTCGAGTCGTTGGCCTCCTTAAGTTCTACTTATCTACATGGTCTTCACATGATCTGACTAAGATTATGTCTGGAGTTTAAAAGAGGCCGTGGCCTCTGGGTTTATT
Source organism: Conistra vaccinii (assembly GCA_948150665.1). Classification (NCBI taxonomy): domain Eukaryota; kingdom Metazoa; phylum Arthropoda; class Insecta; order Lepidoptera; family Noctuidae; genus Conistra; species Conistra vaccinii. The sequence continues at coordinate 20,640,280 of OX411326.1, forward strand.
TCGGTCTTTCTTCTCACAATAGTCTGATAGGAAACAACGCACTCATCTATTTTTAAAACATAATTTATTTTTGACGTGTAAAAGTGTTTGTACAAACCTGCTTATAGAAATTAAATCATTTATCATTTTATGACTCAAAATGTGAGTGCACTATTACAGAACCACATAACCTTACGAGAAATACTGCCTAGAAACTGTATCTTTATTCATGTTTCATGGAGGACTACGGAGATCCATCAATTTAGCCCGTTAAATTCAAAATTTCTTACGTTTTTTGCAAATAGCAGCGCTATTTTACATTGTATATTGATACATTTTTAATACACAACAATATAATAATCGGAACGGTGGTGGCCCAGTGGTAACGGCCCCGACTTACGAGTTTTATGACGCAGGTTCGAACCTTTGAATACTAACAGGCGCTTTACTTTGTGTAAAAAATATTTCATCACCACTGCTCTCAAAAAGGTGAAGGAATACATCGTGAGGAAACCGGCATGTCCTAGAACCGACAATTTGAAGACGTATGACTTCCACTTCCAGAGGAGGTCTGTGTCCCAGGAGTGAGGACATTATAGGCTGATAATGCAGTAAAATAATAATTTCGCTGCGTATACAAGGTGGAGACGACAATACAACAAAAAAATTAACGGCGTGTCCATAATGACGTTCCCATTCTGTATACAAAAATTCAATTGAATATATTCAATAGTTTAGTCATTATAGCTCGGCAAAATCCATTGTCGGCTCGGGCTATTCCGTTTATCCACCCCAAAAATCCACCCTAAGGTGGATATTCGGAAATGTATGTCCGAGAATTCACCCAAGGCCTAGTTGGATAAACGGAATTTATAGGCTTACGGTGGATCCGCGGCATACATTACATTTAATTTGTTTGAAAAACTAATTATTTTATTTCGAAGCTAGGATTTATTTGACAGTACCAGAATATTCTTAAGCATTAGTAGTGCCAGTATTTTAATTTTTTGTTGTATGGTAGTCTCCACATTGTATAAGGAATCACCTTATTAAACAAAAAACAACAAAAAAGTAGTTTTTGTTTACATACCTGAACTCAGTCATTCTTTTAGGCCATATTAAACGTAAATAACAGTTAAATCACAGGGTTATGGTTTTTGTGTTTTACCCTTCTTGAAGAAATAATATTATACCGACAACGTCATAATTTAATCATTATTCTTCGTACTAAATATTTTTGGCAGCTTTGCTCGGCTTCATAAGCATAATTCTGGCGACATTATGAACGAGCCATAATTATTTATGAGATAATATAATTAATGATGGCTTCTTGCGGTTGGAATTCATTTTCATTATTCCTTGGAATAATGTCCATTACGAGAGTCTGAAGGAGGCTGACAGTACATAATACTCGTACAATCACGGGAGACGAATGTGTTTTGTTTTCCTACTTCTCGTTTCAACTTCATTCATTCTTCAGTGATGGCGAAACAAATTCGTAACTTCGATGATGATGTTGATGACTATGAGGATGACGAAGACATGAGGTCCTGCGTTATATTCCCGGGTCAGGCATAGTTTTATTAGATTTTTCCATCTGGAATTTCTCAGTACCAGTCCGGAGTCTGGATTTGTGCCCGGTTGATGGCAATAGGCTCGCCCCCTATTACATGGGACTTAAACATAACTGGTGAAATGTCGGTGTACTATAGGTACACCTCTACCTAACCCATCGGGGAATACAGGCGTGATAATAATATTATGTTATCACTAAAAGATTTTCTGTACTTTTTTGCAATTTTAAGTCTATACAAGAAATCAACTTCATTTTCTTTAAAACAAGAACCCTATTTAAATATTTCGACTGATTTCGACAGTGATTTTTGCGTTAAATGGGCAACTTTGACGTTCTTATTCTGAGTAACTGAAAGACTTCGACAACTATGACTTATTCATATTGGCCTCGCATTTGCAATTTTTTCTTAATTATTTATTTAAAGCCAAAATTCCGAAACAAGTTTTTCAATAAATGCGCGACGGTACCTTTTTGAGCTCGTGGGTAGAACTATTGTAGGTACATAGCAAATGAAATGAAAAGTTTGAAATAAGAACTTTTAAAAGTGTTGTAGTTCACAGTGGCCTCAGAATTTTGAAATATGTATGGGATATTTTAAAAAAACAATGGCAGTGTATAGAGTGCCACCATTGGCACTCTATCCCTATCGGATAAAGTTCCACTAGTAAGTAAGCAAGTAAGAACCACTACAGGCACTCTAGTAACACCGCCTCGGCCCGGCTAAAGTGCCGCAAGCATTGGATTGTCATTGTCACTGTCACTAAGTCACGTCACTTGGTATTTTGTTTGATTGTCGAGGTTAGATCGCTGTAAAACACCACATTCCCAAAACATTACATTCTCTTGTGCCTAAACGGACCCTGGCACTTCGCCGGCCGCTACCGCGGCACCGCTCGCTACGCTCGCTCGGCTCGTGCGTTGTGTGGTCACAGTTCTAACCTAACCTAACCTAAATAATAAGTGACAGTGACAATACAACGCTCACGGCACCCTAGCCGGGCCGAGGCAGTGACACTAGAGTGCCACAAGAAACTCGCGGCACTCTATACACTTCGAAAAAGAATTTAAAATCATACAAAATGCTCAGAACTATAACTGTAAATTGATCCTTACTACATTCATATTTTTACGTATTTATACCAGAATAAACTTTGGTTCATAGGAAATTAAAATTGCATACTTAAAAAACAAAAACTTAATTATATATCTCAAAATAAGCATAATTACAACTGCCAAATTGCTACATATTGCGATGCATCGGGTGCTCGAACTGTCAAAACGCTATTTTGTGATAGGCCTCTTAATAGACTTATTCCGATTAATTTCTCCGCAAGAGTTCCAAATATAAAAATAACAAACAGTTCAGAATGCAAAGTAATATACTCACCAGGTATACTAGTCCCCAACGCGACAAACACAATAGCAGTGACAGAGTCCTTGATGCCGAGGGTGCATCCGAAGTGTGAAGCCACATCGCCAATGACGGCCGTCACCAGGCCAATGCAGATGATGGAGACTACGAAGCAAACGTACCCGCCGCCTATGTCTGTGAACAAAACTTGTATCAGGATACATAGGTCAAATTTAATTTATCTTGTGTAGTTGTGTATACGAGTATAATCAAACCGTGGCACAATCTATTGCGTAATATACGATCAATCATAATCTGAATCATTTTGAAGGATATTGTCAATCCATTGCTTCAAGTTTTCCGTAATAATAATGCAATGTGTGTTGTTTAGTGTTGCCCAAATGCAAGACCAAGACGAGACTTAGCTAGTCTTGGTCTTGGTCATGTGTCAATACACCTGGTCTTGGTCTTGGTTTTGGTATTGCGCTCTCAGTCTTGGTCTTGGTCTTGGTCTTGCAGCAAGAGTCTCGCAAGTCTTGCAATTACCTATTAGCCTATTGCTATTTATTAAAGATCTTCAAGGTCATTTCATTTTATCCTCCTGTGCCAACCCTACCAAAATAGGTAACCATTTTGTATGCCTCTGTCCGTACTCTGTGGCGGGCGGCGCGCGGTGGCAATCAAACAGTGTCAAATGCTGTGATACACTTGTCGCAGTCTTTGATTAAGCAGCGTCTTTGTCGGTAAAATATCAAATAAGTAGGTACATAAACACTGACCGACCAATGGTTTATTCGCGTAACGTAATTTAGAGATAGACCATACCATAATACCTCGTTAACATTCAGCCATTGCCATTCGTGTTGCCGGAAATATTTCCCTAAATATTGATGTGGCAACGTCAAGGGAAATGTGTGTTTATATTGCCGCTTCACATGTCTTTCAAAGATTCAACACAAACACTCATTCCCATTCGCGTTACCGGCCCTTTGATGTCCGCCAAAAAACCGCCAATTTGGACCCGCCCAAATCTCAGTTTGACTTAACTGCGAGACGCAAGAGTCTCGCAGGCTTAGTCTTGTTCTTGCTTAAATCTTGCAGGGTCAGTCTTGGTCTTGGTCTTGCTAAAATAAGTCGGTCTTGGTCTTGGTCTTGCGAAAATGCAAGAACAAGACCAAGACTGCAAGACCAAGACCGATTTTGGGCAACACTAGTGTTGTTGAAATGTCAAAATGAAACCGATTGTAATTGATCGCGTGGTCGTAATTAGGGTACTGGATGGCTTTCTCATCGAACCCCCATAGTTTTTCTTTTAATAAGTTTCTGTTTTTTTTATTAAATAGTGTCTGCTCGGATAGCTGCAACAGCGCCCATCTAAATGTACAAATAAAAAGCATTTCTTGATAAGAGTAATAATTATCCTATCATAATATTATCAAATACGTGTTTTATTCTAGTAGCTAAGAGCACGCTGATCCCAAGAGACTCCGCCGTTTCCAACAATATTCTATTCTATATAAGGTGTTAAAAAATTAACTTTAGAAACTTTAAGAGGTGCTTTAGGCCATGAAACTGAATAACTTTTACTATGGGACCAATATTGAAATCGCGAAAAAAAAAACAGCTGTCCCATACATTTAGAGCAGTAGGTATTAAACTTTACTATGGAACAGCTGATTAATTTTTCGCGATTTCAATGTTGGTCCTATAGTAAAAGTTATTCAGATTGATGGTCTAAAGCACCTCTGAAAGTTTTTAAAGTTAATTTTTTAACACCTTATATATCTGCTTGCCACAGTTATGTTTATCATAAATAGGGTTTTCTTTGAAATTTAATTCAGCAGCTGTGGTTTTATTCTTACCAGTGGGTGGTATCAAAGCGAACACTATCTTCCAGAAGAGCGTGAGGACGTGCAGCACGTAGTCAAAGCAGGAAGGTGGCTCGTCTGGGTCATCGGAGCCTAGAAGAAGTAGCCCATTGAAAACTGACATCCTGATTGGTCACATTTTAGTATTAGCATTACTATCTTTTTACGCAAAATATGCGATTTGAAGTTGTTGTAGTTGTGGACATTAGCCAGTGGCACCTGCTATATTCTTTGTTGAAAAAGGGATGGTTTATAATAGATCGTGCGGCGTAAATACGTGTACAAAGGCGGATGCAGCACGGACACCCATAGTCTGTGCTGCATTATCTTGCGAATGGCTTAAAGCAGTAATAGTATGTCCGAAACCAGCTGCAATACAGCGTTTTGTAGTGCAGCTTTGTTTGTTGGCAATGAAATGGTAGATTCAACGCAGGCACTCATATTATTATTTCTGTTAGATTACATTTGTAACCCATTTCACCCAGTTCACAATTTTTCGACAATTTTGTCGAAAAATTGTGAACTGGGTGAAATGGGTTAGGTTAGGTTAGAACTGTGACTAATCGCGTTCCAAGTTACTCGCAGCTAGGCAGGCTATTTAATATTAGCGCAAGGTTCGTTACGTCATAAGCAAGTTTTATACCTGCAGTGTAGACAGAGCGAGTACTTATAAACTCTAGTGCCGTCGTTTTTGCTAAAACAATGTCTTTCGGAGCCGATCACATTGCAGACAGTTTTCAAATGTCCGTGGTGTACATTTGTAATACTTTATTCATACAGACGCGGCTGCGTTACAAGAACAACTACTATCTGTGTTGCATCGGCCTTTGTATTTACGCTGCCGGGCGCGAACTGCGCCACGTACAGTCTGTTCCAAAAGAATGTAATAAAGGTGTAAACAATCCTTGTTCAGGTTGAATTCTTACGGAATCACTAACTAAAGGAAATTAGTAACAGATTCATCTATATTTAGATGGTTCCAACTTTATATCTCACTACTTTTTCATACAATTATTATTGTTTGAATAACATTTTTTTATTAACAAAAATAATCGACAAAAATTGAGGTTATAGAATTAACCTAAATTGTCTAATGAAAAACATCTTTAAAGTGATTTAAAATTAGAATTCCGGGTTCAACAATTCAAATTATCGAATGAAGGCACTCAATTTGTAAGTAACACTACAAATTGGCATATAGGTACTTCTTTTTTTCCATGCGTTTACATTGACATTTGCCCATTGACCTTTGGTACCATAAGGCACGGATCTAAAAACTTCACGGATATATTACAGCAGTTCATGCTACACCATGTGACGTCCGTTTTTGCCCTCCGAGTCTTGGTCCCTACAAATTGAGTACACATAGACGCAGCTCGGGTTTAGTATAAATTATCCCTTATGTTGACAATAAGGGCCAGTACGCTTAACATGACCACAATAGAAAAGGGTTTTGTCTACTGAAGAATAGACAAAATGACAGATTGTGATTGTCTATCTGTCATTTTGTCTATTCTTCAGTAGATAACCCGTTTCTATTGTTGTCATGCGACGCGTGCTGAAAGAGACAGCACATAAATCAAATCCAGACATTGATTTAAAAATCATATTGATAAGGCCTGAATCTAGGAAAAAGTATCAACATCTGGGTATGGTATTTTAAGAGCGTGCATTCTAAAAGTTGGCAACGTCGTAAATAGCTGTCAAATATATACCTGTTTTGATTAATTTGGAAATAATACTGTATGGAAATAAGAAATGTGGCTAACTAACTAACTAGAATATTAATAATGAATTGCAATTATAACATTGAATTTGATGTTGTACCCGTTTTAGTTGTAAAAAAGGCATTTGGAAATTCTCCTTAAACTTTATTAACATCTAAAACTAAATATTCGGTGTTACGATATTAATTATTGCTATTCATTATTAATATTCTAGTTAGTTACTTAGCCACATTTCTTATTTCCATACAGTATTAAATTGCAAATTAATCAAAACAGATAAATATTTGACAGCTATTTAATACGTTGCCAACTTTTAGGTTGCACGCTCTTAAGTCCTCTGTACCCTACCGTCTATACATTCTGAAGGTGAACATAAAACTATACAATGTCGCCCATGCGCATGTGACCGCCTGTAATTTTCTGAATATTCATGAAAAAATATCGAAAATAAACTTCAAAAGGGGGGGTCTATCTATAACATTTTTCACTAGTTTTTTTATTGTAATGACTCACCTGAGCTAGCAGTCAGTGCTTCCGAAAACTGCTCTTTCCACGAAGACGTGCCTATTATAATTGATGCGTTTGCTCTTTGAACTAGTTTGTCTACTGTGTTCTGAAACAAAATAGTATAATATACGTTAACAAAGCTGATATTATGTACACGGTAAGTGCTATTCGGTTTATCATCTGGAATTTCTCAATAGCAACCCGGAGTCTGGATTTATGCCCTGCTGATGGCAATAGACTCGCCCCCTATTTCATGGGACTTAAACATAACTGGCGAAAAGTGGGTGTACTAGAGGTGCACCCACTTTTCGCCACTTCAGCCTAACTCTTCTAGGAGAACACAGGGGTGAAGTTTTGTAGTCTGATTACATCATAAACAGTTTGGCTATTATTCAATTGGATCAGTAAGAAACCTTAGTACAGCCGAATACAATAACGGAATATAATAAGTTGATCATGATCAATCAAATTGTGATTCCTTAGCTTCAAGATGGTAACATAAAATACAATAGACGATGTATATTTAGTAACACGCACATAGGATCGCTTATCGATCCTATATAAGTGGCGTTTGGCTCTTGTCGTGGCAACACTTCGTGTCCGAGTTCGCAACAAGTCAATCGTCATCCTGAGGATGCCTGGTTGAGAGGCGAAACACGTGTCAATTTCTTACAGTGTTCTCTGACTCTTTAAGAACAGTTAAGCGGATTAAGTTACTAAATATACATCGTCTATTGTATTTTATTATGGATTTCCGCAAAGTCACGCCTTGGTAACATAAGCAAATATATTTTTTCGAGAGTTTTTGGAACTTAAAAGGTTAAGTCATGTTCTGCATGGCCATGGCAGGGTGAACAATAAGGCTTCCTGTATAAGATGCCGGAGCCGCACCAGCGCCGGACCGCGTATATTTTACACTCATTCTGAGATATTATAAAAAAAAATATCTTGCGGTCCAACGCCGCCGCCGATGCGACTCCGGTGTCGTGTACATGAAACCTGACGATAACTGTGAAACTCTGCTCGTCTTAAGACGTGTCATCATGCAAGATTAGTAGTAGTAGTAATAATCAGTAGTATAGTAGTATTAGTCTGCTTCAAAAGTATGTGATGACAGTATAAACAAACCCTATACAGGTTAATTTGACATAACAGGTACGTATATTGATCCATTTGTTTACATATTCATCAGACACTTTATCAACAGACCATATCTAACTTACTTTGAACTCCTTGCTCTCCTTAATCCTGAGCTGAGCTCTGGTAATCTCCCCAGCTCTTGGGAGTCCCATCATGGCGACCACGGCCTCTTCCTCTGGCAGTGTTGCCAGATGATTGGCTTCATTGCCAGGATTAACAGGGTTGTCGTCATCTGCGACAAAAAGGTTAATATTAGGGATTTGGAGAAAGATAAGTACCTACTGGTTTTTTTTAGCATTTTTACATGGTTATTGGATACGCTGAACTATCAAAAACACATCAATCTAGTCTGAGGACCGACTGAATCGTGACCTCAAACTTACCTGTTAAAAATCCAGCACCCTAATTGCGTAACTAACTTTCAATCATGATTTTGCTATCCATTGCTTCATTGAATATGTTCGAAAAATTAATGTCTGTCAAAAACGTAGATAACGCAATGAATATTGTTGAATTTTCAAAATGAAACCCATTTAACTATAATACTATGGCTACTTTGTCGTGATAACGCAAACTATACTGCGATTCATCTCTGTTGCTCAGCGAGAGTAGGCGCGAAGTGTAGTTCACCTTATCACGACAATGTGGCCCCAGTGTGTTACGCAATTACCCCGCTGGTTAGCATAACCCTATCAAATCGACCCGGCAGACTGGATTCGACTGTGTCTTGTTTAGGATTGTAAACAATTAAAATTTTTGCGAGTTTCTGGTTACATCATCACCAATTGGAACATCGTCTAGGTACACTAATATTATAAAAAGATAATATAATATACAGGGCAGGAACATCGACGCGAAGCTGGTTACCATGGATTCAGTACATGATGCTGAACCCCCCTGCGTTGAAATTTTTCGTCGGTTATAAAAAAAAAAATCTGCTGTTCCATACATTTTGACCGCCTAGGTATTGCACTTTTCTATGAAACAGCAGATTTTTTAAAATTAACTGACGAAAATTTTCAACGCAGGGGTGTTCAGAATCATGTACTGAATCCATGGTAACCGGCTTCGCGTCGATGTCCCTGCCACCCTGTATGTAGTTTAGTTTATAGTGAACAAACTGAAAATGAAAACTCAAAGATTAGATTGCCAAACAAGTAATATGTAAAAGATATTGCAGCTTTTTCATTACAGGCAAAGTTTGGACCCCAGGCGAAGTTAGAGCAGTTGACGGTTCCATATATCAATCCGGTTTATCCTCCTAATTGCGAAACGGATAGTGGCCTTAATTTCCGCATGAGGACAATAGCCTGCCATCCATTTATCACTGGCTATTAGAAAATGGCTACATTATGGGACTTCGTCGAGTGGAATGCCCGTTCCATTTATAATCTTACTATAGCACGGACGAATTTCAACTTACAAGAAAGAGAATGGCACTATCGTTATTCATAATTAAATAATTAAAATATCTTACAGAGCTGCTGAAAATTATAACTTCAAAAATCATGAATTTGCGTAAAAAGTGTAATAAGCCCATTGTACCTACGTATTATTATAAAATATAAGATATTTACATAATTGTGGTGGTATTATTGGTGGCTCTCACACATCCTACACAAAGACTTTTGAAGAACATTGCGCTCACACGAAAAGTGACTTTGTTTTATTGTTTATAGATAAGGTTTGCGTGAAAGTATTGAAGCCTTAGGTTTTTTAGGTACCTAGTGCACCGCTGTACAACAATAGTATTGTATGGGTGAAAAAAAAATGGGCGCTATTTTAAAACAACTCGCCACTCAACAAGCGACCCTTTATTAATGATATACGCTAACGCTTAAAGTTAAGCGACGTTCAAACGTAAAAATGTATGATTGGGCAAAAAGTTTTCCTTTTTGGCCTCGCACAGGTGATAATTATATTTATTTTTTTATCGTTTTTGAATGCTCCCTTTTGTTTTTTTTTTAATTTTTATTTATTATGTTTAACTATTACTGTTTGTATTTCCTGTGCGTATCCCAAATAAAATATTTTTCTTTAAACAATCAATAATCATTACTTAACTTTAAGCAACGTTTATAAAAATAGTATCTAAGGCGGCTCCTACACTAACAACTGTTTTTGACCGCTAAGGGTTTGTATTAAAGTTGGGCCAAAAAGTTTGAGCAAAATTAAAGTAAAAACAAAAAGTTTTAAACCAAATAATGTAACTTTACCGTTTATCTGCAAAGTCATCTCGTTCTGGATAATAGCTTCAGGGTGGTTCTTTTTATACGCACTTATATTTAAGGGTAGAACGTGATCTGTATAATATATGCAATGTTCATTCTCTATTGTCTTGGCTGAGTAGAATTTTAAATAAGACGTGCACGGGTTGAGGCTAACGCGATGTTCCGGGATGGAGGATGGAGACTCATGAGCCAATGAATAGGGGTAAATAAGGACTACAACCATCCTCAAAAAGAAGTTTTCATGGAAAATATAGTATGGTATTCATAAAAATCTTGATTCATTCACTGACAGACAACGCACTCGCTAAGCCTCAGGGTGTAGAAGCATGGGCACGCCACAATTGCCTGACGCAGGTCCTCACCGGACACGGTAGATTCGGGAGGTTCCTGTTTCAGATAAGGCAGGAGGAAACGCCTGGGTGTCACCACTGCGTGGATCGCCCGGAGGACACGGTGGAGCATACGGTGGAGGTCTGCCCGGCTTGGGAGGAGCACCGCCGTGTCCTCGTGCAGGCGATCGGCGGCAGTGACCTCTCACGTCCGGCCCTGGTCCAGGCCATGGTGCGGAGCGAGAGGGCATGGCAGGCTGTCACCTCCTTCTGCGAAGCAGTAATGCTCGTGAAGGAGGAGGCGGGGCGCGTGAGGCAGAGACTAAGGTCGCTCCCTCGAGCCCCTAGCCGACGCGGTAGTAGACGCCCCGGGCGTCGGGAATCGATCGCCGATTTCCGGCCACCGTAGGCGCGGGCTTGCGGACGGAGAGTGATGGGTAGCTCTCCGTCCGATCTCCTGACCAAGCCCGGGTCGACGGTGCGTAGTGTTCCACGCGCGCCTCAAAGAATTGTCAGCGAAGCTGAAGGGATCCGTTAGGGCCGATGCCTACCGGGGTTGCGGATAAGTCCTAAGGGGAAACCGTGGCCCCCGTCTAGGCAAGGGAAGGAACACGGGTGGGTTTTAGTCGGTAAAAGTCTGACATTTGAGTTCTGAGTCTGAGTCATTTGATGATTTCCCACCCAAAAAAAAAAAAAAAAAAGAACATATGGCTTGTTATGACATAAATTATTTTATAACCACCATCTAGGTAGAAAATTAATATTTTATGCATAAACACCAAATCTGTGAAGAACAATCCACATTAACCCAAAAGAGAATTGTAAAATAACCAATACACAACAAAAAAGCCAAACGTCACAAAATTTAAATAAAACGTATTTTCACCCGAAAATATATAACCTACGGGACTGGAGCAGGAATGACAAGCATCACTGTAGGAATGATAGCTGATTTGAAAGAAAGAAAGAAAGAAAAATAGGGTTATTCATCACAGAAACACGTGCATACAAAAAGACATGAGTAAACAAAATAGAGAACAGAAATAGTGCACGTCATTAGTGTGATAAGAAGGCTTCCACTCAGCATAATTCTGTGCTATGGGGGACCCACAGCACAGCGCTGATTTGGTATTCTGCTGACTCCGGCATGTACGAAGCGGTAGGAATAGTAGATGAGTACTAACGTCAGTTTAAAAAGTACTGTACCAAATAGAATACTAACCAGTATTCTATTGGATCCAGTATTTTCTACAATTCTATACATATGCAGTATCAATAGAACAATGTCGCTTTTCGTGTCTTTGTAACCGCGTTGTTCTTCTAAATTACACAATGGATTTTGATGCAATTTTCACCATCGTTATGAGAATTAATTTCGGGAGGTGTTAAAAAAAACATTAACATAAAAATAAAATAACAATCATGTTAAAATCTCCTCCCGGGTCTGCCTGCTGCGTTGCCGTTTGCTGCTGTTTGGAAACCACTAGTTACCTTGGCCTAGTTTAGGTCACTAGTTATAAATAAAATATTGCATGACTACGGTTGAGTTTTTCCAACGTCAGATATTTTTCATTCGTGGAATAGCATTGACGGCTGACAGTTTTTGTATGAAAAAACTGTCACAATTTAAAATAATTCCTCGGATAAAAATATCTAGCGTTGGAAAATCCAACAACGTGTTTTTTTTATTTAGTTTTTGTGTTGCCTGGTGACTTTGAAAACGGGCATCAGACAGAAACCATCACAGAATCATGTTTGAGTCACAAAATTAGATGGTTTCAATTTTAGTTAAGTGCCTAAGTATTTATATCATAATTATATCTCATTGTATGCTGCTCCGGTCGACGCTCATGTTGGAACCTACCACTACTTGTAACAGCTAAAATGTACACATGAATGCAATAAAGAGTTTGAGTTTGAGTTGAGTGACGTCATAACGTCAACGTCGGCTGTCACTGAAAACGAACTCTTGGGCTCTGTCTCGCATTTATGGTCGCTGCAATATGCTGACCGATGACTTTTTGTTTTATTTTTATTTTATTTTATGTTCTTTCTCTGCGTCATATTTACCAAAAAATAAACGTATTTACTTTCTTTTATTTTCTAGTGAAGTTATTGCCAAAATTGATAAAGTGATTACGAGGTCGATTATTCCTACCTACTGTAAAAGCCTACGCGTATATTATAATGTAAATATTAAAAATTAATTCATTAAGTAAGCGAAGCAATGAAAATGTTCTTATTTCGACAGTAATTATGATAATGTCTGTTTCTCCGAATACATCGAGCTCTTTACAGAAGTGCCTGTCGCACTCGACTCATTTTGACAGATTAAAATTAAGTTTAAGTACCACCACGGTACAGGTTAAATGTCACTTACACGTCATGAAACGACAAAGTCTATTTGTCTATGTAATTTGATGGTTCCAAATCTAGGGAAGTTTCAATTTACTGGGAATGGTTGCCAAGAGAGCAGGGAGGGGGTTCAAACCTGGGTTTGAGCGTTTGTATTTGTGTAAATCCTTTCATTACCACTGCTCTCAAAATAGTGAAAGAAAACATTGTGGGGAAACCGGTATGCACACAGCGCTGATTAACAGTGGTCACCCGCTATTAGAGATCTCGAGAGACGTTGAGTACCGATCGTTTTCGTTTTCATAACGAATGAATTGTGATTTCTCTAATGAGTCTATGTTGTCAAAATTGGTAAAGCAATTACGAGGTCGAAAAGGTATATAATCTACCTACTTACGATTTTGTTTTTTTTTTTTGCATAATGTAATTAATTGTAAGAGATTCAAAAGCTTTATTTGCTATTGAAAGAAAGAAAGAAAACTAGGTTTATTCATCACAGAAACACGTGCATACAAAAAGACATGAGTAAACAAAATAGAGAACAGAAATAGTGCACGTCATTACTGTGATAAGAAGGCTTCCACTCAGCATAATGCTGTGCTATGGGGGACCCACAGCATAGCGCTGATTAACAGTGGTCACCCGCTATTAGAGATCTCGAGAGACGTTGAGTACCGATCGTTTTCTTTTTCATAACGAACTAATTGTGATTTCTCTAATGACTTTTCTCGAATTATAATTATATAGTAGATGATAATAATGTCAAAAATCTGTACTTTCTAGTGAAGGAATACCTGTATCACGTTTCGTCATTACCACAGCTGCACCCGGTGTGCTAAATAAAATCCTTGAACGAAAAAACAGCTGTTGTTGCATCCCGCTACGGTAGGCCATTCTAGCACTTTTTTTACCATCCGTACCTACTTTTGCGCCTTCTAGCTTTACATGTAGATATATGTAATACGGACCGGGCGAGTTCAAACTAGGGATGAGTATGGACGAAGCCATTCATTTTCAGTCCGAAAATAGTTTTTTCAGCGTCGTATTATATCTATACATAGGTATACGTTTTGTGGAAAAACGTTGTCATTTTAGTTCCGTAAAAATGTGCTTGTGGCTTATGAGCTCAAATGTCCGAAAGACTGATGCAGCTCGATAACAATTAAAATTTTATTGTGTCTCATTAGTGACAGTCAAGCGGCTGATACTGTATTTTAAGGTGAAAATCAAAACTCTGAGAAATAGAGCGATAGATAATCGAAGGAGTCTTGAGCTCCATTAAGTAGACAACACTAAATCTGCATTGAAAAAACGCCCGGTTGAGACTGTTAACAATTCTCTCTCTCACAAAAGAAAAACAAAGATTTAAATCGTTAGATTCATCTTACCGCGTCAAAGATGGTGGCGTTTTAGTTCGTTTTGACACCTCTGACACACAATGGGCCAGTTACAGAAACGTCATTATTCATGTGTAAATTCACTCTTCTCAGTAAGAAAAACTAATTAGTGCACTACGGGGCGTCGCCCATTTTTATTAAAACATTATTAATGAAAACAGCGAATTATTTGACAGCTACATCCGACGTTGCCAAGTTTCAGAATGTACGCTCTTAAGCATAATTAGATTGGCATAGCGTCACGTCTGAAAGTCGTAACACTTTATGTACCAAGTACAGTAAAAGTGTAAACAAATGCAATTAAATTGTAATTTATGTAATATAACCCTTTGACGATCCAATGAAAAAGTAATTTATTTTGATTACAAATTGAGTAATTCAATTGTTTTAATAGTTCACGTACAATAAATTCATACTTTCTCGGCTCGGAGATAAGTCGAATAATGGACTATTAAGGTACTCCTGAAGTTTTCATAGAAGGGTACCGACTTCATATCGTATGTCATTACATTACAGCACTTTTATCTTGAAGAAAAATCCACCTCCTTCCAAATATTCCAACATACGCATAGCCTTTTTCCAACAATGTTGGGGTCGGCTTCCAGTCTAACCGGATGCAGCTGAATATCAGTATTTTATATGGAGCGGCTGCCTATCTGACCACTACAACCCAATTCTGGGTAATACGATACCCCTTGATAAGACTGGTCGTCAAACATTCTGATGATGAGTACTCGTAGCTCGTGGAATTTCATGCCGGCTCTTCTCCATAAGAAAAGACCATGGAACCGTGTACCTGGCTTCTTTCGTTTCATAAGTGATGGGCACTTAGGTTTATGTGACATAAAATATTTTGAATTTGAAATTTTGACTGTCAAATATCTACAAAATGACAGCCGGGACAAACGACATCGCAGGCAACACCTAGTCAGCAATAACAACATTATTATTAAAACCCCGAACATATCTACCAATTAGATTAACACGTCCCGATCCGATCCGTTTTACTGAGCCGGCTATTTCACGCTCGGTGGCTCCGTATATTTGCACGGCTCTCGATCTACTAACACAATTTTACCGGACCAAATACCCCGATTCAGAAATTTTGGATAACTGAATCGGAGAGTACCTGTCGTACATCATCTACCTAGCCCTTGCCCAACTATTTTTGGTATCAGCTTCTAGTCTAACCGAATGCAGCTGAATACTATCTATCGTTTTAGTGGGTAACATAACACGATACCCTTTGGAAAGACTTGGAGAGTACCTGTCTATATACTTACTCACACTCAGGTCATTAGCAGATATTTTCTAATATTTATTTTTAATACACTTTGATTTCGAAGCGCGTCGTATCGGCACGGCCGTTTTATATGTAGACATAATACTGTTACTTATTTATACTGTGACAATGTTTATGTGACTTGAAAGACAAGTTCTCGTGACCTTTTGGGCTGATGCCGCCGAATGCCGAAAACAGATCGTAAAATTAACAGATAAGCTTAATAAACGCAGGGTTCTTTTATTTGTTTCTTCTTTTTTATTTAACAAGTAACTCGTAATAAAGGAGATCGTTCATCCAAAAGTACCACGCCATATTGGTCCGTATTTCAGCCGCTAAGCAGCATTGCTTTATTCTAGTTTGAAGGTTGTAGTTGTGAAAATAGAGGTTCATATAAATATACAGTTTTAGGGTTCCAAACCCAAATGGTGCCAAACGGAACCCTATTTGCCTCCGCTGCCCGTCCGTCTGTCTGTCAGCGGGCTGTATCTCATGAACCGTAATAGGTAGACAGTTGAAATTTTTACAGATTGTGTATGTATATTGGCGCTACCAAACAATAATAAAAATTATATAAAGTTAATAATTAAAGGGGGTCCCCATACAAGACACGTGTTTTTTTCGGCGTATTTTGCGCTAGCTTTATACGGTAAATAACCTTTCGTGTGCGAGTTTGACTCGCACTTGACCGGATTTTTCCTCCTGTTTGACTACTTTTTGATAAATTTATAAAATAATGAGTCGTGAACCAGAAACTCGCCTTTATGAACTAAATGATGAAAATCTAAAATGTTCCTGAAAATATTCTGAAAGAGATGCAGAAATGATCCTGAAACTAGGAAAATTCCAGATGAAAATATGCTAAATGCGCTCTTTTCTGGTAGATAATCAAATAACTTTAAAAAATAAAAGCTTAATTCGAAGCGGTGTAAGATAGCACTAATGTGTAGCATTCAATGATAATTTATATTAGGTAGATACGTACCACAAAAACAAAAAATAATAAGACTGAGAAATCAGTTTAAAAAGTTTTTTTTACATATTTTTTTCTTTCTCTAACTTAAAGTCTCCTCCTTTTCTAGACACACAACACATAATTTTTTCGTATCTACCTACTATAACTTTTGTTGCATTACTAAAAATAACAAACCATAATCTTACTTGTGCACACATAGATACAGTTCCGGTGACAGAAAGCAGAAAGAAGAAGAAGAAAGAATATAAAATAAATATCAAGAATTAGAAGTAGGTTCTTTCGGTATTTAAAAAGTGCAGGAAATTAGTGTTATTCTCTAAACTTCACTTCGACGACGATTCACTTACAAACCCAAAGATTTAAATCGTTAGATTCACCCGACCGCCTCAAAAAATAGCCACGTTTCTGTTTCGTTACCAATGACATTTTGATAGTATGGTCTCTCTCACTCATACTGAAAATCGTATTTATCATTCCATGCTCGCTTTTCAGTATGGACACTTTTTAGTGCAACATAAGTACGATGAGGGCAAATCTAATGATTTAAATCTTTCTACAAACTTTTTGGAGTTTGGTTTCGCATTGTGAGTTACTTCAGTGAGGTTTCAAGATGAACTTTATAGAATTACACTCTCATGGTTGTTTTTATGGAGAGAATAGGGAAGAATAGTGCTGTATCGAGAGCAACCTGGATACGACCGACCGTAAAACGTTCTGTGGGAGGTCTCAGGTATCACTCGCGAGTAAGAGAGGACTAGAGAGATTAGTGCGGGCTTGCTTACCTATTATCATCGTGAAAAGTGATGCAAGACAAGGGAAAAATACATATATTTTGAATACGTTTTCATGAAAATTCACGCCAACAGATGGCGTCACTTTGCCAAGATGTCTTCCATTTCTACAATGAATATAAAATATATGATGACGTTCATCATTTCTCTTCATTCATTCGTTCATTATTCATTCATGTCTAAATAAAATATAGGCGCTGTGACACTTTTGACAGGTGCCCACATCTGACGTTTCAGTGCTGCCATCTAGTGAATGTCATTTCAGAAAACCCTCATTACTAAGCTCAAGAGTTTAAGGGTCATTTGCACCACAAAAAACATATTTAAAACAACATTTTGTCTCTGTCATCTTCAAACGATTGACGGAAACAAAACGGTTTTAAAATACGTTTAAAGCTAAATAAATAAAATTAATTTATTAACAATAATGTTGGTACAATTTATCTATCCTAAACAAAAACACACTATACAGAGTTTTGAGTATATAAAAGATAGAGTTAACGACGATGTCTGTGCTAGTATTAACTGTGTGACAGACACCGGCGCGGCGGCGCCTTCCTCCTACAACCATGATTTGCTTTTGTAATAATATAATGATTCAAATAGTACTAGTCCAAATTAAGTTGCTTTCATTCTTATAATTAAAAGTTTAATTAAAAATAATAAATAATTAATTAATGGAAAAATTGAATTGAATATATTTAGATTAAAAATAATTTATAAAGTATTATCAATGACATGCAAAGAAATAAGTGAATGTATGTGTGAGTGTGAGCGTGTTTGTACAAACAAGAGTATGTGTGGGTGTGTTTGAGTGTGAGTGAGTGTGTGTATGTGAGTGTTTTAGCGCTTATCATTTATGATTCCCTAGCGAACAGTCTTTCAGTGTCGTCGTAAGTAAGACCCTGAAGGTATTAGCTTACTACGGTCTTACACAAATGCCTTAGTAATTTGTGGTAGAAGTCGGCTTTAGTCCATGATCGATCAACGATTTAGTTCAGGTCACTCCATTTATTTTTGAGGTGAAAACTTCTTTAGGCGCGTTGAGCAATTTTTGTAGGGCATCACCGACATGCTCGCGCCGTAGTGCTGTACTATAGAAATTAGATGGCGCTAATACCAATTTTTAAGTTTTCACTTCTGTTGGCAGTCCCGAAGACTACTTATTTTTCTCTTGTAGGTTCAGAATAAATAATTTAGATCATATCGCATTTGAGAGGCCCAAAACTCCGAAATTAAATAGGTACTTACCTACGACAAAATTAAAGAGAAATAACAAGATCATGAATAAAATTGAGGGACAGGCTCATTCTTCATTCATAAACATTTAATTCAAGACTTCTAGCCTCTCGAAAATAAGGAAGTTATAAAACGCGGGGTACAGAAAACAGCGACATTTTGTCGAAATTATTTTACAACATGACACGCCAGAGGAAATCCAATTATTATAAAAGAGAAGTAAAGATGGCATCCAAAGCAGAAGACAACACAGGGGACGCTCGCCCTAAATTGTGGCAATCAAATTATCCTAAATACCGACTCGGTTGCATTCATGTCGCCATTTTGTTATGCGGGGAGAAATAACATCTTTTCTGCTTTAGTTCATACAAAAAATACACTATAAAGTATTCTTAGCGAAACCTCTTTCTCCAAAACCTGGCTCAAGCGGTGCGCTATAAAACACAGCGCGCGCTTAGTAACGGCCCCCCACTCAATCATCGGTCGGCAACGGTTGAACATCGCTCTCGGTTGTATACGTATTTTCATTTTGCTATATTGTTATTTTGCTAACTAATTTATATCATTTGCAGTAATTAGAGTTCGGATGTCTTATTTTTAAATTATCGTTTGATGTGATTTCTGATTTGTGAAACTTTGATTGTTGATTAAATAATTTAGGAAGTAATTGTGCGTTATTTTTAATGCTACGGCTACACTGTCACGTTATCGCGAACTTTACTTCGCGCGCTCTCCCTCACACACCGCTCGACGTCTCGCTGAGCAACAGAGTGCGCACGAAGTAAAGTTCGCGATAACGTGACAGTGTAGCCGTAGCATAAAAAACTATCCTCACTTCTGGTTTCTAAGATCAGAAGTGGGATTCGAACACGTGCTTAGTGCTGTTTGTGCCATCTGTTTTAAGTTAAAGTAAAAGTCCGTTAGTGTTTGAAATTTAACCTAATTACTGCAAGTTTGATGTTTTGTGGGTACGCGAGGAGTATCGGTGAGTGTTGAATTTTATTTCTGATCGTTTAATTTCTGAGATATGCCGACGTTCGACAAGTGTTGAAAAACAAAACGATTCGCGTCGATCGCAGCGTAATCGTTCTCGAACGTTGAGAAGTAGATCGCGTAATCGTAGCCATGGTTCCGGAAGGAGCAACCACACTCCTTCACCACGTAGATACCGTGAGCATTCTCATAATCGCGAGCGTACCTCTTCTAGACGTCGTCATGTGTCCCGTAGTTCACGAAATGGTCATAAACGTCGTGACACCTCATATAGCCGCCGTGATTCTCCGCGTGATCAGGCCTTAGGTCAAATATTAGCTCGCTTGAACTCTATTGAGAGCCGTTTGCCGACTTCGCCAAAGTGTCACGCGTCTACGCCTGTTGCGGAGCATGGCTCGCGGGGACAGGACAATTTCACTGGGCAGAGGTCGCGAACGCTCGACCAGGATAAAGACGTGACAGATAAGCTCGTTGGCGCATTATCTTGTTTAGTTAAAGAGAGATCGCATAATTTTTATATTTCTCCCTTCGATCCTAACCTACACGTTGCTTTGATCGTTCGCCATCAATTTTTGCTGTTAATAGTGTTCTGTTTGAAAGTAATTCGGAAGACGTGTTCATGCGCGTTTTTAATTATGCGACCAAGTGTTAGTTATTTCGATTGCGTTTGGTTATGTTATCCCTGCAAGTAATTTATGTAGTAGTAGTAGGGTTTAGAGTGCACACCGCGTGAAATTTTACCTAATCGTAATTTTTGCGGCCACCGTAATGAGTCGCATAGCCGTCGCGATGTTCGTACGAGGCGACGAGACCGTTATCGCGAAACGTGTAGCAGACCCGCGTAACACGCGTCGCCGTGATAGGTCTGAGACTTTTGAAAGTCCGCGTGCACGAGAAACTTCACGAAACCAGCTGGAGTGGCTGCCGAGGCACCTGTTACTAGTGTGGGAACACATGGTACGGGAGCCGCGACTGTTGAGAGGTATCACGTGAGGCTGACGCTGTGAACATGATTGTGGGTGCACTTTCTTCGCTGATTCAGGGATCATGCGGGTGAAATTGGCGGTACACCGCGCGTGCTAATGGTGCAACCAGCTGTACTATCTGTAGCTGAGTGTTGCAATGCAAGTGTGGATTTGACATCAGTGACATCACATCCCAACGAAATGCATAAGAGCGAGGTAACCAAGAACCCTGTAAGCGCAGCCAATGCTATTCCGGTAAGATCTAACCATGTTTTTATGTCCAACTTTGATGCTTCTTTGCAATGGGTGGTATTATAGTGACGTTAATTATGTGCGTTCAATAAATCAGTGGATTGAACGCTTGTGTTTAGCACCAATCGGTTATTACTTGAAAGTCGATGCAAGTTTATGACTAAACAAATGGTTAAGTGACGATTGTAGCTGGTCTAATTTCTAGTGGGAATTTCAAACATTGTGCCCACTTCAGTTAGATATTGCGAAAATTTTGTTCGACGTTATGAAAACAAATTCCGATAACTACCCGACAAAATACGGAATATGCTGGACGTTCTTTGTTACGATTTCGTATCATCAGAGGATTAAGTGACGAGCTGATCACAGCTATTGTTAAGAGTGGTATTACAGATCCCTAAATTCATGTAGCCGGTACTAATTCCCGATAGTTGACTCAACTTTTTGTCGGTATATGTGAAACCTACTCAGGTACGTAAATGCAGTGATTTTCGTGAAAATCAATCTAATACAAATACGCGAAAACGTGAACATGCTAATTAGAAAGTTCAATGTAAAAGTTTTGGCCTTAAACAAATAACGTTTCCCTTATATGTTCAATAAGAAAAACCAACCAGAGTGCAAATGCTACAAATACAAGCGGATAATCTGGTGACAGGTACTGTTACTACTAGGTACTGTGCAAACGGCTTCTATGCACATTCGCTTATTTAAAAAACCCGTCATATATCGGTCTTATAAAATGTCTCTTGACGAGAAACTAGAAGAAATTATGATGGAGTTTCGAATTCGAGTTTTTAAGCCTAGTGTTGAGAAGGGGACAGTGTTGTAGTGACAGACTTTGTGTGAATTTTAGGATCTCTGAATACGGTACCGTCAACCGTGACGGGTCACTTTCAATTACCTTTAGAGGACGATCATGTCTGATGATGACGCATAAGCGAATCTTATAGAATATTTGGCGTCTGATTCTGTTGGTAATGGTGGATGTCTGAAATTATTGGGCATGGTCAGGTACGGCCGAGCTCATGTAAGACTACTTTAGTTAAGTCCACGATACCTTCTAATGTAAGAGTGGTACGTCAGTTCTTGGGATTGGCGGGGCCCTATTTTCGTTCATTGCTCAGGCGAGCTTTTCAAAGGGGGCGCGAAACTCAGGACTTATCACGTAATGTTGTTGTTACCAGCTGACCACTGAGCTTCATACCAACGTCAGTGCTATTCGCAACGGTGAGATTCTAATGAAAAAGCACGAGTGTACACGTAAACGAAAGCGAGTTGTTGGCTATTTTAACAGATCCACAAAGGGTGCCGAATCCCGGTGCCATAGTTACAAATTCGAGACCTTTGCAATTATTGTTCGTGCATTACAAAAAATATTGGCACTATTTAATCGGTGTAAAGATTTAAATAATTACCGATTGCAACTCTCTAAAGTTGACCGATCATAAAAAGAATTTTATTATCATGTGTTGCGCGTTGATAGATTCTATGTTCTATGTTAAAGGGTTTGGTTTCCGCACTTAGTCCTTCAAGTGGACCATTCAATAGATTTACAAGCGGTACTTCCAATCCGCGTTAAATCACCTGAATTCATGTGAAGATCACATTTTTGTTTCTCTAAGTTTATCTCCTGAATACGTTCGGGGCTGCAAGGGGAAGTAAAATCTTGTAATTTTTGAGCTAACCAACCGTTTAGAAGATATTCGACATTTTAACTTCTTCACGGATTGTTCGAAAAGGAGTCAAACCCGTTGTTATAAGTTTCAGACAATGCTTCGCGACAGTGAAGCGTCCTCACGGTGCGTCGGCTGACGACCCCGGCCCGAAATAGTACCCATTCAGGGGAAGAACCGGGAACTGGTCGCAGTCGTAGCCGACGCCATGGAGGTCGGAGTCCTATGCGCAGCGCCCGTTGTGAGCGGACCGCGAGATGCGCGAGTGAGAGCCAGCGCGAAGCGGATACGCTGGTGCAGCTGGACGCCGGTACAGGCGCCGGTACAGCTGGACGCCAGTGCAGCTGGACGCCCGTGCAGCTGGACGCCCGTGCAGCTGGGCGCCCGTGCAGCTGGACGCCCGTACAGCTGGACGCCGGTGCAGTGCGCCTGGTGATGGGGTTCCCAAGGCAGTGGGAAGCTGAACTCCTAGAGGCGCAGCCCCTGTGGGGTCGTGCAAGCGCTACCACATCACCGATGCGAGTTTCTGGCTTATGACTTCTGTTTGGTCTGAACCTATGGTTCATGGCTTCTGTTTGGTCTGAGCTTCTGGCTTATGACTTCTGTTTGGCCTGAACCTATGGTTCATGGCTTCTGTTTGGTCTGAGCTTCTGGCTTATGACTTCTGTTTGGCCTGAACCTATGGTTCATGGCTTCTGTTTGGTCTGAGCTTCTGGCTTATGACTTCTGTTTGGCCTGAACCTATGGTTCATGGCTTCTGTTTGGTCTGAGCTTCTGGCTTATGACTTCTGTTTGGCCTGAACCTATGGTTCATGGCTTCTGTTTGGTCCGAGCTTCTGGCTTATGACTTCTGTTTGGCCTGAACCTATGGTTCATGGCTTCTGTTTGGTCTGAGCTTCTGGCTTATGACTTCTGTTTGGCCTGAACCTATGGTTCATGGCTTCTGTTTGGTCTGAGCTTCTGGCTTATGACTTCTGTTTGGCCTGAACCTATGGTTCATGGCTTCTGTTTGGTCTGAGCTTCTGGCTTATGACTTCTGTTTGGCCCGAACCTATGGTTCATGGCTTCTGTTTGGTCTGAGCTTCTGGCTTATGACTTCTGTTTGGCCTGAACCTATGGTTCATGGCTTCTGTTTGGTCTGAGCTTCTGGCTTATGACCTCTGTTTGGCCTGAACCTATGGTTCATGGCTTCTGTTTGGTCTGAGCTTCTGGCTTGTGACTTCTGTTTGGCCTGAACCTATGGTTCATGGCTTCTGTTCTGGTTAAGTATATTAGCTTCACTACTATCTATTTATCTTGGCTAGTATTCTACCCAATGGGAGTCCGGAATCCCATTGCTTGGAATGCTATTTAGTTCCATTTACGTTTTAATGCTTAGAATCACTGATTTTGCTTTGTAATTTTTAGTCTGAAGCTTTTAATTTTACATTTTAATTACCTAAGAAAACTTCATGTTATTTGGTTGGGTACCTGATGGTGGGAGTGCACGCTCACTATCGCGTACTCGACAACATCAGTTCAAGTGTTTGCTATTCCTTAGCTTCAGACACATAAGTGACGCAAGAAAACAAATGTACAGTATGTGTTGTTGTTACTTTGCAGATAATTATGACCAGTCTGAGGATGACGGGCAGTCTGGTGATGGTGGACCTGGTGATGACACAAGGCAAGATGCGGTCGAGGACGCCACGCTGTCAGGAACGGCCGTCTTAGCGAAACCTCCTTCTCCAAAACCTGGCTCAAGCGGTGCGCTATAAAACACAGCGCGCGCTTAGTAACGGCCCCCCACTCAATCATCGGTCGGCAACGGTTGAACATCGCTCTAGGTTGTATACGTATTTTCATTTTGCTATATTGTTATTTTGCTAACTAATTTATATCATTTGCAGTAATTAGAGTTCGGATGTCTTATTTTTAAATTATCGTTTGATGTGATTTCTGATTTGTGAAACTTTGATTGTTGATTAAATAATTTAGGAAGTAATTGTGCGTTATTTTTAAAAAACTATCCTCACTTCTGGTTTCTAAGAGTATTATAATTTACTTGAGTATTTTTTTAATATTGTTCTTGTGAAATGTAAACTTCTAAAGAAATGAATTCTCTTTAAACAGAATTTACCTATGAATGGTTTTTTGTGGGATGTTTCATGATGGTGATTTGTGACACCTTGTTTAACCGGTGTAGCTTAAGGAAGAGACTCATTTTGAGAGGTCAGCCATTTTATTTTCAGTTTTTCAAATTCACGGAACAATATACACAGTATAAATAAGTAACAGTATTATATCTTCATAGAAAACGGCCGAAACGACGCGATTCGAAATCTACGCAACAGTATCGAGTGTACAGCAGTTACGCTAGGAAGGAAGGTTTATCTACCGAGCAGCCGTAGCGTAATTATTTCAAGATCACTACGAAAATAAACGATAATTTATTTATTTATTTAATTTATTTATAATATAATACTGTTACTTTATTATACTGTGATTACGTCAACCATTTTAATTTTGAACGTTTCACATTTCATCGTTTTTTAAAAACAAATTTTACTCAATCATAAAAACCTCTTGTACCTCTTACGTCTGAATTAGGCTGTTCCCATACTAACCTAGTTACTGTATTCAACCCAGAAATATTTTGCTAAATTCACGTAACAATATTTATGGCAGAGTTACCAGTACCACCGATATCAGAGCGGAATAGTCGGATAATTTTATTTACAAGTCTACCCCTCAACCCTTACAACCCTTAGGGAAACTAGATTTTCCAAGCAGGTATAGATAATGTAATCAGCGCAGAGGATGCTTCACGACCTTAATACTTTAAGCCTCGTTCTCACGTGTCCAGTGTTTAGTTGAACGCGAGTTTTATGTAAATAACTACTTGAAAAAGGAATTTAAGACTGGACTTTGACCTTTACGTTCAGTTTTCATTACTCGCACAATTTATCCTTTCTATAATAACTTTTTTTTTGGTTTCATTGATCATACTAAACTATGTTTTATTTGCTAAAATTTTCTAATTTGAATAAATGACTATTGATTTTGGATTTTCGAGTTCTATTTCCATTAACATGATATAATATATCTAAATGCGGTACTAGAAAACGATACTAAAGAAAATTTACTAGTTAGTAT
Source organism: Conistra vaccinii (assembly GCA_948150665.1). Classification (NCBI taxonomy): domain Eukaryota; kingdom Metazoa; phylum Arthropoda; class Insecta; order Lepidoptera; family Noctuidae; genus Conistra; species Conistra vaccinii. The sequence goes on from OX411326.1 coordinate 20,666,049, forward strand.
TTTCAACTACTTTACGATATACTCTACTGTTTACTCTACTCATGTGAACTAGGCTTAAGTCACATCGATACTCACTAAAATATATTATGGAGTGGCCTTTTATAAAAATAAAGAAAAACATATTTCGAAAAGTTTAGTTGTTTTGTTTTTAATCACGCTTTGAGAATGTAAACTGTTTAAGTATTTAAATAAATCCACTACTGGATACAATAGGCAAACATAACTAAAATTCTAAGAATTCCTATAATAAAAAGCAAAAGTAAGGACAAAAATGACTTCAAATAAGATTGAAATATCTCGAAGTTCCAAAGTGTCATATCAGGCATGTAGTTCCAACAGCAAAACTACGCCCTTCTAACTAGAACACAGCATTACTGTTTTGTAGCTTTTTGTAATGATGGTACCTAGTATGTAGGTACTATTCCGAAAGAGGCCTTTTACATAGAAAACAACTTAAATAATACCTACATACCCAAAAAAAAATTTGTGAGTAGGTGCAGTCAACCTCAAAATGATCTATAGATATATCGACAAAAATTCATTTCATTGACCACAACCATACCTTCTCTGTACGTATGAAACGCCTTTGCAAAACTAACATAACATCTTAACTTGTACCTACTTTCTGTGCAAATAAAGAACTATTCTATTCTATTCTTTTTTTTGCGCTGCAGTGGTACAATAATATGCTGGTATTATTATTTTTTCCATAATATTGTATAAACCGTGTATAATTAAAGCCGTGACATAGTTATATCCCTAGGGATATATCTATATACCGTAATATAGTTAAATGAAAGCGGTTCATAACTGTTGCAGTGCCCTAATATTGTTGCTGCGATCAATAAAGACGTAGCGCTCGCCGGCAGCTGCCACGATAACGCTCGCTTCGCTTGCTCAGCTCACGCATAGTTGGTCACAGTTCTAACCAAACGTAACCTATTTGGTCGGAGTGCCATAATAGTTAGGTTACTAGATCGTGCTCGTATCATAGTTATATTCCTAGTAAGACAGTATATTACAGTATATCCCTAGGGATATAACTATATCAAATTAAAGGGACACATACATCTCATTGAAGCTGACATCTCTCATTATATTTTCTTTCTTTAATTCATCATTAATATTGACGATGATATAAAATAACGTACAAATGTCAAAAGTAACCGAACGATCAAAAGTAAAACAATTTTCTCCAGTGAGTGGAGCAAAATGTCTGTTTTAAAATATTCAGAGGTGATGGTTTGAATAACAAATTTTAGCCTGCTTTCTTTATTTCCTCATTGCTCCCAAATGCGCTGAATAAATGTTTTTAATGCGGAATAAAGGCGGATTACTTGTGTTGTTTCGTTTCTGTGTTTTTGTGTGAGCAGTTAGTTATATACTAGTAGTTCTGCGAACAGTAGACCTCGCGAGCACAAACTTTTTGGGAAAAATTAACCGCTTAGCTTGAGGCTTAAGTGCCTGCTACACGGTCGCAAACCGCGTCCCGACAGAGGTGACAAACGTTTTCACACACACACACGCTACCCCACAATACAGGACAAACGAGAAAAAAAATTACGTGTAGGGTGAGGAGGTACCCTAAAAAACAATCATGATTTTATTTTACGACTTTGTCGGCGTGATTGATAGTATAGACCTATACCTACCAAATTACAGCTTTCTAGTACTAAGATTCTCTGAGCTAAGCCGCTGACAGACAGAAAGACAGGCAGACGGACATGCCAAAACTAAATCAGTTTATTGTGTACTACAGAACCCTAAAAACCAGACAAATTATGAGTAAAAAATTTGTAGGCCAGCTAGAAAAATTTACAAATAGGTTTGAATAAATAGCGAGCAATTTACTGCATTTGAGGAGGTATTCTGCTCATCATGCCGAAGATCCTGATCAGATCTTTATCAATTTTTTTTGAGACTCTCTTAAAGTTACTTTCTTTCAAATGAAAAAAGAACCATCGAAAACGGATTTCATAAGGCGGAGATATCCAGCAGCCCCCTTTTTGACCCATTTTGGAGGAAGTACCCCTCCAATCAAAAATCCCCGACGACAAAAAATTACAAAAAATTCATAATACCTGTATGCCAAGTTTCATCTAGATCGGTTGTAAACGAGTACGTACAAACTGACACACGAAAGAAAATTTTGCCAGTTGATGCAGAGACGCTTCGCTCGCTACGCTCGCTCGGTCAATAAGCATCATAAGTGCTTTGCCAACATAATTTTTACAAGCATCAAGGGGTCTGTCAATCGACTTTCCTACGAAATATTAAAACCTTAGGAAAGCGCTGTAACTAAAACACTGTTTTTGTATTGTTTACACAATACGAGTAACTAAAGACGAGTAGTCTACTTACAACGTTTGTTTAAGAAGAGTGAATCCGCCTAAAGTAAAAACATTAACGCCTTCATTTATGAACGATGTTTAAAATAAAAAATTAAGCTACGCTTAATAATTGTCAAAAAAAATGGTTGATCAGACGTTTCAATTCCAAGTGAGTCGCTTGTGACCCAAGGGCGATATAGAGGTTAATCATTAGGTACTTGAGTTTAAGCAACTTTTATAAATACTTAAAGAGGTAAGTCAAGCGTTACAGCAACTACGTACAAAACTCGTTTGTAAAAGATCGTAATAAAAAAGTTAGGTTTCCGAAAAAAATCTACGGTGAAAAAGATCTTCTTAAGATACACACAGAAAGTGCTTGGTTTATAAGTTTACTAAGTGTGCTTTAGGCTATATCGTGATAGTTTTATTTAACAAGTGTTTTAAGTTGTACTTTGTAGCAGTATTCGTTCCACGAAGTGTTGGCAATTAAGCACGTGTTTTCTTGAACTAGAATATAAAGTTAAGCTGTACCTACTACAATAATCCTACAATGTGTGTGATAATTTGTATGTTTGGATGTTTGTTACTCAATTACGCCAAAACGGTTGAAGGGATCTGGATGAAAGGCGCACAGATAGCTTATAGCTTGGATTAATACATAGGATTCTTTTTACTCCGATATACCGACGGGAACGAAACTTCTGCGGGTGAAACCGCGGGGCGCTATTAGTTTTGAATTTGTTTACCAAAATAAAACATTCATGAAATCACTTAACAGAGTCGATTTTAAATTCACTTTTTTTAGTCTTCACAAAATTGAGGTAATGACTCCATAACGTGAAAACCTTTAACACCATTAAATATTAGGTACAATTAACAACTTTCGCAATTCTTTATAACATTATACCCCTTGGTACGAAAATGTTTTATGAACTCCCTGAAAAAGTTGCCAATAAAAATCCTCATCACATTTTCGGGTTCCGTTATAAAGTATTCAAGAGACGCGTTCGGATAACGGGTACGTGGGTTCCTTACAAGATCAACATAATGTCTTGGGTCCTCTGATTTCTGGGTTATTGAGATTCGACCTCTACTTTGATGGTCGGTCCAGAAGTTTTACTTTTTATGGAGATTCGTGCCTGGTTGAGTTCCGGGTATAGTTTATATTTATAGGTTTTGTTTCAACCTTGGGTCGTGTTTTTTCATAGAGAACGGTATCGCCGCGCCACGGCACCGCCCAGAGGCGCGGTAAAATTTGGACGTAGTTGCGCAAAAAGGATCCAATCCTCACTTTTTCCGTAATTTAGTTATATAAATATACCAAACGCATCTTCAGATTGATATCTTTAATATAAAAAAAATCCATGTGACAAAATACAATTTTAAGCATCTCTACAACTGGAAACCGAACTCGTGACCGTTACCGGAGAAGCTCGATTGTCTTCTGAGCCACGCCTATCTAATCTGCGTTTGCAGTTTATTTGCCAAACATGTAAACAAACACGAATTTTCCACTTAGACAAACATCAACTTAATGCAAGTGTAAATAAAATTGATTTAAGACCGACTACTACAGTTGAAAAAGTCATAAAAATATGAAGTTGTAGCGCAAACTGAACCTTATGTGTAGGCATTACAGTTGTTTTTCCTAAAACTCGTGTTTGTTTACATATTTGGCAATTATCTATACATAGGTATTACATAAATTAAAGTCGATTTTCGTGTCTGTCTACACAGACAGACACGAAAAACGACTTTAATTTATAATACCTACATTGGTTGCTAATAATACAGAAATAAAGTAATAAAAAGCACCCTTTCTTGTTTATACCGCTATATGGAACACTGAAGGATTGAAGCGAGATTCCGATCGGAATTAAATGAATGAGATAGAAAAAGCCATTTCCTTACCATTTGATAGATTGATACGATTTCGCGGATCGTGGTACGATTATCTTTTTCAAGCAAAGTTTTCCTCGTTGGTTGATCATGAAGTACTGAAGTAAAGTTATCTAAAGTGTAGTTTTCCTTTCATGTCTTTCCTATTTGGTAAACAAATATGGCGTAGGTACTTACTAAGATTTTGAATAAAAGGGTCTTTGGCACCTGAATGACATTGACATGTAAACATTTTTCGAATTGGGTTATAAAAAAAGATGGCGGCTTTAGTTCCGATTAAAAAAATCATAAAAGTTTAAAATAATCGGACTCACGTGGCCGGCAAAAGATGTGCAGCTTTAGTAAGCTATTTAAAATGTATTTTTTCTTTCACGTTACGATAAATTATGAAAATAAGTATTTTTGCGCTTAACATAACTTGATTATTAATGGTTTGTTGTTTATATAAATAAAAAGGAAACCAATAAAATATTTTTATATTTTGAAGCAGTTTTTATAAACAGACTTCTTAACATTGTGTTTGCTAGAAAACTCGCGATTTTTGTTACGTGTTTGATTATATTATGAAAGATTATAATTATGTAACAAAGGTAAATAATAAGCAAAATTCAAAAGTCATTTATTCAAACTAGGCTGCAAATCAGCAATTTTCGAAAGTCAAAATTACATAAGACAGTCCCCCAAAAACGGCTGCCCTTCACCACTTCCTAGTGCTTCAGCTGGGAAGAAGAAGACAGTGGCGTAACAAACTCCCCAGCACTGCTGTCTGGTCAGTTGGAAAAAACTTCATACTAAGTATAAAATAGTACATAATATGCAAAATAGCAGTTCCGACGAACAATGTACAGCTTAACCACTGAAGATAGAAACATAATATTTACAAGATTGCTCCCATCAGAATAAAAAAATATCAAATTCCAACCTTGAACGAGTCACCAGAAGATTGAAATTTGTGTGCAGAAAAGTAAGTCTTGCATACAGTGTCTTCTACACACAATCTCTGTAACTTTTCCATCTGAGATAATCCCTTATTTGTCGCCAACATAAAAGGGAAAGGTGTCGCAGGATCAATAAATCGTCCGCCAACTCAGGCCAATTCCATCAAAGGTTTTATTTGACTTCTCTTATTTGCCAACTTCTATTATTGGTCAGTCGAGCAAAAAATGTGAACTGTTGTGGGCAATGCTTATTGCTGTTTGAGGGACGCACGTTACCATAGAAAAAAAAAAACAACGGGTTGCACTCCGGGAGTGCCGACAGAAGTGAAAACTTTTCATGAAGTATGTTTTGACTGCTTTTTTTTTGCCGTCAATATGAGTAAAATTTCTTACCTCGCAACCTTTACGTAATGTCAGACTATTTATTTTGGTATTTACTTTGTCGGTTGCTAGGCAACGGATCTTACGGTCACGTCTTGACGCAAGTTTAAAAATGTTTACCCATCCCAAAAAAAGTGCACAACGCCGAACGCCAACTAAAGAAGTTATCACTTCAAAAATTGTTGCAATTATGTTTTATTAGCACTTTTCTTAATAACAGAACTTTTGCGCCTTCTAGCTATACAAGGTGGAGACGACATTACGACACTAAATTAAACTGCGTATATCTAATGACGTTCTTAGTCTGCATACGAAAATTCAATCAAATATATCCAAAAGTTCACTATAGCTAGTCAAAGATTGGCATAACCCATAGTCGGCCCATCACTACTATTTAGTTAGTTTGAAACTCGCACTTTTTACCCGACTACGGCAAAGCCAAAAGGAAGGGTTATGATTTATTTTTATAAGTCAGAATCGGTGAACAGACTATAAAAAAGGTTTAGTTAAATATCTAATCTATAAGTAATTATATAATTATCATATTTGCCTCTGGAGCGTTGGTTACTTTACAGGGTGCGTTTTGTTTTATATTTGTTTATACTATCAATCAATCTGCACAACCCAGTAACTGGGATAATACGATACCCCTCTGTAAGACTTTCTGGCTTCTGACAAAGCGTAACGACTGTCAAAGATCCACGATTGACAGCCGGGAACTACGGCTTAACGTGCTTTCCGAGGCACGAAGGAGTCTCAGTATGTAAACATGGTCACCCATACACGAACCGACCCCCCGGCACAATATTTTTATAATTTTATTTAAGTCATTTGGCAGAGACAGAATGATGTTTCAAAACATATGTTTAGCGCTACCTAATTACCTAATTAGTGATTTGTGGTGCAATCAGGCCTTAATGATGCACTTTCAGAGCCAGCACTGAAATACTTTATCAACGCATTTCATACAAAACATTACAAACCGTTTTCCATTCTGCAGCTAACGCCCTTTCACATGATTGAGCCTTTTGACATCCACACTCGAATTCAAAAGGAACAATTTAATAGCTGAAGCCTAAATTAATCAGTGGTTTCATTCAATATCTAGGCATTGTCCGACTGAATTAACACTCTGTAAGCAACATCCATATACAGGATGTACGTAAAATATTACTGGTCGAATAGTATCCCGATGATGTATGTGAACGATTTCATTTCGATTCATGGAATTGTACTCCATTTCACGGAATGTATTGAAATGTATGTGGCGTAATGTTTTACGGAATTATTTAACGACTATTAGGCATTCATTTTGTTGTGTTTTAGGAGAAGAATAAAAAAATCCTCTCAATGCGGTCTTTAAAAAAATGTTTTAGAGCCTTTGACAAAAACCCTTTAAATAACCATTTGGTTTCGAACGCGTCAGGTACGTAGGTACCATAGATATCCGTGGTAGGTACCTATAAAGTTTCAAATTACAACAATTTTTTTTTAAGGAACATGTTCATTCATAACGATATGAAGTCATTTAAGTACCTTAAATAGCGTAAAAAGAACACAACCACCAGTAAGCTACACATACCTATAATACATATAAACAAATCTACAAATACATCAACTACTAACATAGGTACAAACATTATATCCATGATAGACAAGCATATCAGCAAGATACGTGAGACGCACACAAAAAAAAACAAGTGAATGATAAACTTTTTTCGTTTCTTTTGCAAAAACGACAATTTACTTACCTTTATAAGTATAATACACCTCCCAATCTAACACCCCAAAACAATATTAAAATTGCCTCCAGAAGCGGTACTTAAATGTTAGCAACTAAAGTGTGTTTCATAGTGTCTGATAAAAGTATAAACAAACACAGCTTAGGTTAAATTCTTAAGCCATCACTCACTAAAGGCAATTAGTAACACTTTCACTTTCAACTTTAGATCTCACCGCTTTTTCCAACAATAATTTTATTGTTTGAAATGGAATTGAGAAATTATCAAGAAAAATTGAGTGATGATATTATCACGAAATTGATTTTACCTCAATTGTAAAATGAAAAACATCTATAAGGCGAAAAATAAAAAATGTTTCTAAGTTTTTGATAGTCAAATCAATGCTCTCAATTTGTAAATGGCACTGGTAGTGCCACTTATGTACAAACTGACAGCTTTGGCTTCCACAGGTATGTTTTCTGATCCATTTGCATCAAATCATTTTGGAACAGACCTTATGCGTCTGCGTTCCCTGAACAGCTACCATCTTGCTGACTGGACTGGCACACTACCATATTCAAGTTGGCGGTTAAGACACTGTACCCGTCAAGGGGCTGATTCTACCCGTCATACTAAACAACTTTCACCATTAAACTCATATCCGACTCGTGAAAAAAAAAAAAGACCTGTGGCACTCGGGGACTGCCGCGGTAAAGCTATTGCATAGTTTTTATATTGTAATTTTACTTTTGACTTAGGAAAGAGTAAAACTCGCCGTGCTACTTAAATCACTTGTGTTCACAGAAATCAAACGAATTTAATGCTAGAGTTAAATATATTTCAATAAAACAAACAATCACTTCTGTGAAAATATGTCGATTGAGATTTATTATTAGCCTGCAATCTTAACTGAAAATAAGGAATAACTGAATAAGCAGTGTTGTAACTGATACACCGCTGACATCTATCCCCATATATTAGCCGAAATTTGTCCGGAACTAAAATTGGGCACTACAGGGTCTTCTGTATAGATACCTCGTACCGTTATATCTCCTTATATGTAGCCTCCCATGTTGGCTCGATTTGAAGCATTTTTCGTCAGTAAATATTGTCGTACTTCAATCGTCGTTCAAATGCATGCGTGCATATTCCAAGCGTGCTGGCTGAGCATCAGTCAATTTTGTTTGCGTGTTGTCTTTATTGCAATCCCATTGAGTGTAAGGCGTTTCTTATTACTCTTGGACAAACTTCATATATTTCAGCATAATAATTGGTTGACACAAAATCGTTATCTTCATATTATCGTCTGATGTCAGCTCTTTGTGCAGCACTAAGGAAGGGGCGGCGACCAGAATTATGACGATGATCAATTAGTTCACGTTCTTTATTCACGAAACTATAGGTTTATGGTAAATGAAATAAGAAACATAAGTTTGAGACTTGATATCTTCTAAATATAACAGATCTATATTTTCTTTCACTATTTTTTCGTGACTTTCTTCATTAATAATAGCTGCTCTTTCTTGAATATTTAAATTTCTCGGCATTGTAAAATATTAACCCGAATACAAGAAATACCAATGGTGACATTGACAGGAACTGTTATTCACATTTATAGTTTTTAAAACTTGACACAACGTAATGGGAACATCAAACTATTATAAAGGTTTTAATTTAACTCTTAATAGTCAAGGATCATTCGTCTAAGTAAATTTGAACTTTATTGTCAAACAGTTAAACATAATTTTCAATACAACACTCTCGTATCATTCGTCTAAGTAAATTTGAACTTTGTTGTCAAGCAGTTAAACATAATTTTCAATACAAAAAAACACTCTTTCTTAGGTAGTATTTTCGTTACGAAATTTCTGGATTAGGTCTCCACGCTCAAGGCCCGCGATAGAAGCTATGCAATAGCTTAAAAAATCCTGTACAACAGTAGATTATTTGGATCCATGTATGGAAAGTTTTTTTTTTACGAATCGTGTGTATAAGTTTCATAGCGAAAGTTGTTTAGTATGACAAGTAGATTCACCCCCATGACGGATGCAGGTCACTAAATCACCACCCTGTATAGCCCGTGCCAATACGAGTGAAAAATAATTCACCAACCAACCCACAACAATTTCGAAATCGTACCATAGGTTGGTAAGCTAAACCATTACTGTAAGCTTTGCCTTTTTCTTCATACATCTCATCTCAACATTTTTTACGCGTATTTTGAATGATTTTTTCGCGTATTCAGAAATCCATTTTCTATGAAAGAAGTTATCGAGTTGGAAACTTGTCGAAATCGGACGTACCAATCGCAAACCGATATCTCGGATCATTTAGCAATCTCATTTTTTTTCCCGCGATCTATCTTACATTTCCGAGGGTAGATTGGAAGGTGTATAGTGACGTAACTAGGTCAAACAAACACAATTGCAGTACGTATAGCTAATATTATTGGCGTCCAGCTAAGTGCTTATCACGTCAATCCATTATCTGTGACAAACGACTGTAATGAACGTAACGTTGGCATTATGACATGTTTATGATGCGAGTTTCATTAATATTTAAACATACTGTTTCTTGGAATAATGCTATTTTATTTTTTCTATTAAGGGGGATGCGCCAAGGTACCTCGCGAAATTAAAATTTTCTTACGTTTTTTGCAATTTGCAGGTAAGTGTCAGGTTATATCTTGATTAAAATATGATTTGCGACCGTAACAAATATAGCTTTACAGATTTATAATCATTAGAATCAGCAAAACAAGTCCTTAAAATAGCAGAATCCCCAAATGTCATGATTAAATGAAATAGTCATTCAATGGGATTACATGAACATATTAGAGTTGTATTGATGATTTCTATGATTATAATTCTATAAACAAACATTTCATACGTCGCAAATCAAATTTTAATTAAGACTTGCAACACTGACCTGCATATTGCAAAAAACGTAAGACAATTTTGCGCCAAGCGCATCCCCCTAACTACTTAGATACTAGTACCATCGCAGACACCGGACCACTATTCGACCTTATTGGTTAGGAAATAAGGTGGTCAGGCGCCAGTGTCCGCGATATTAACTACCTCCTGTCTTAAATCGCTTTTTTTGTTGTTGAAATCTTGTTAAATTCTACTTTAGCCACAGATAAATCCAGATGGCTGACTCAGCATTTTAGGTATGAAGCTACAAGTACGCGGCGGGCTCGTCTTGTTGGGCAAATTCAGTGAGCGTAACATAGCTAGAAGATAAGTATCGTATCGCGATAGAAAGAGAGGCAACTTCTAGGTGAATATAACTGTTGGTAATTAGGGCTGCGCAACCTGAATTGCACTTTATTGTGTCGTAGCAAGAGTCGCTTTTTATTTAAATGATTTTGCGGAGGGGACCGTCTATATTAATCTGTGCTTTAGCGTTATGGTGATTCCTTCAATGTCACCCGCGAAATTCAATATGCTTACGTTTTTTTTCAAAGAAATTTTGAAAGCTTTCACTTTAAGTAATGCTTAAATAGAGATTGACAAGTGTTCAACATAAATTCAGAAACCGGCGGATTTAAGTCTTCTTACCGGTTTCTGCCTGCTCAAGTCTGTGAAGGGTTGTTTTGCTATCCAATCTCATGTTAGTTTCTGTGATAAGTTTTCCGAAATGGCGGCAATCAATCATATAGATAAGTCAGTTTTCCTCCTTGATTCGTTCTTAACAGCTACAGGAATGCTTGGATATTTCTATCCAAGCTATGGCTTTAGTCTCGATTTCGGCCACGCCCCAAAACGTCCTTGTACAGCTTGTACATAATACCTACTAAGGGCGAATTTCACCAATGAAACTGTACGCTTTCAACCCATTTAAACCGCGTTCAAGATCTGTCAGTGTCATAATTGCAATGGAAATTTTGACATTGACAGCTAAAGCGGTTCAGTTATACTGATTGCGTTCAGTTTCATTGATGAAACTCGCCCTAAGATCCATAAGACAGGCAAGTAGATATCGTTAGTTTAATATCGAATAAGGTAACTTTGGAAAATTTTTGAGGGCCTCAAGGAAATAACGAATAGGTACTGTTTTATTTTATAAATCAAAGAAAGGGGCTTTCCCAAAAAAAAAACCTTTGAGCAAGGCGAAAACTAAAAACTGCCTCACACTTCTTCTATGTTTTCCTCAAAAACCAACCGACATTTCCTTCAGCAAAATTCTCGCTTCACAAAACCATTGCGTACGTTACGTCCATTACATAAATTGCTTTGCGATCACTTACCGGGAGAAAATACTACTGACTCTGAAGCCGACGCATCCGGGAGGAACGTTTCAAACACCTCTGCAGAGATAGGGTTATGTCATGCACAAACAAAAGGAAAGAATAAGCAATGGACACTAATTTCTAGTTTCATTGCGCACTAGGGCAACGCACAGCAATAATCTATTTATTCAAATCACAACTGTCAAAGAATGACAGTTGTCTGTTGAGTGCGCGACTGCTAGTCACGCCTGAGGTATGTGACCGGTGATACCGGGGAGGTAGACAAAGGCCAAGCTGAAGCTGGGAACAAATTATCGGACGCGTCCGTAAGCCGCGGCTGATAGTTGCGACCGATGTGCCAAGGGCACGTCCGCGACTTATGACCGACAGTTTGCACAGTGTAGTGCTAAATGTACCTACTATCCAGATACAAATAAGTCGCAGCTGTCAGCCGCGGCTTACGGACGTGTAAGATGATTTGTTCTCAACTTTACTCAGTCTGACAATTTTGTCAATGGCGCCCTCCCGCGTCTGTCCTCTCACATACATACCTTGCGGAAACTAGCAGTCGCGCGCGGAATATTTTACTATGTTGCAAGGAGTACAATTCGGATTTTTTTAATTGCAATAATTGTTGCTAATAAATTGCTGTGTGTTTAATTAATTTGGTCACATTTCACACACTCTTTGAATAATTTTGTTACTATCTTAGTTTATTGACACTTTTCATTAATAATTATATTATGATGGGTATCCGCAATGGTTATCGAGTAGGATACGCAAGTAGAATCGATACTTTTGATTCGATACATTTTGCAAAGCTACTAAAACTCAGTTTTTATTTTTAAATCCCGGTAAATCACTGATAGAAAATTGTCAGTTATCACAAATCTCGTTGAAATATGACCAAACTGTAAATAAATAATCAATTTTAATACAGTATTAACCTCTAACTAACTATGCATTCATTTAATTTATAAGTACTTATTCCAATCTATATCCAGTAGTGGAAATTTAAATTAACACAAAATTAATTAACCAAATGCCAGACTATGTATAGACATGCTATCAACTGGTATAAACTTCATGCTATTCTAATTATGAGAATTTATTGATATTGTAAGTTAAACATGCGCTAGAATCTAGTACAAACTAATAACCAAATGCTTTGTGATTTGACCTGTAAAATTGGATTAATACCAATAATAATCATACCTGTTCCCACTTCCCTGTGGGCTGATATTTTCTTTATTTTTTCTATATTCTATTATTTAAACATGTAATTTATGGGTAGGTATTTAATTAATAAAAATAAATAATCAAATACTAAATTCGGGTAAAGATAACTGTATATACTGTTACTCAGATATTTGTGTGCTATACCTACATTGATACAATTCGATAGAACAAAAGTTGAAGAACAGTAAAATCAATACTTGTCCTCGTTCACATCTTTTTAAGGCTGACGTTTTGAGTAACAGCCGATTTTTTGTATATTTTGTCATCATTTAATATCAATGTTATCAGCAAACTCCAAATATAAACATAAAAATATCAATCCTGATCATACAATTACTTTCGATTTTGTCAAACGAAAGCACATCAATCCATTCCAAACATTCAGTTGTATCGTTGTAAATGAAATTCAATATCGCAATCAGTACGACCCACCCTATTTTTATAACGATTTAAAAGAATTATAATTGTCTGAACATCAGAACCCAATATTTTCATTCAATCTCTAAAGATCTTCATTTTAATTTATCGCGATCCAAATTGACAGGCCAAATCACGCCGGCTTAGTTTTTGCAATTCAAATTATTAAAATATCTAATAGAATATTCATTTGAAATGTATCTCTAAACCTACGTTTATTAAGACTTTTATTACTTTACACTTTTGTATGTGAAAGTCCCAATGAAACCAATTATATCTTTATTTTTTTGCTTAACGCATATTTGTTCCAACTTGGATCGATGAAAACCGAAGTTGGATCAGCGTTTAATACCCGTTTTCACTAATACTAAGAGACACCTTACTGAATGCCTAGACAAAAGCGCGCTGTTGGATTATCAACTTTCGGCGGTCAACTGAGCGTTGAAACTTCAACAACGCGCTTTTTATTACCGTCTTCTGAATCTTTAGTGTTAGTGGAAATGGGTATTAGAGTTTTAGCTTCGATAAATTAGTTGGATGGGACTATCATACATACAATAATATTGGGTACTAAGTATACGAGTAGGTACCACCATTTTTTTTTTTTTTACAAAGTGTTTGTACAGTGTCTATGATGCCTTATGATAGCTACATGTTTACGTCCATTGATTTTGATTTTAAATAGAACCTGAATTTGTCAGACGAATTACAAAAAAATCTGAACAATTACGTGAATTGGAATGAATTAGTGACCAACAATCAATGATATAATATGTATAAGTAAGAAGAGGTAGATAGTTTATACACGCTCCGCAAGTGACACGTCAAAACTTCGCTAGTTAGCCAAGTTTTCCTCGTTTTGTCTCTTTTTCGCTCCTAATAATTACGACATGCCGTCCTACTTCCATGTGTCAGCTAATAGTGTGAAATTGTGCCGTTTTTGAAAATCGAATGTTGGGTATGGTAACCTACGTATCTATCTCTTTTGACTTATAATATCATTGCCACAAATATTAATATTTTCTTTTCCTTAATTATCAGTAAATCAATGAACGTCGATAATGCGTCACCATCGGCTATCGTGTACAAAAGAGTCATAGGCAATTTAAAATAAAATAAAATAATAAAAATAATTCTTACCCCCAAGTAACTCCGGGTCGCCGAGGTTGACGTAGAAGAGTACATCTTTCTCGTAACTGTCCTCTTCTATTATGTGTAGAGGGATGAATTTTCTGTAACAAACGACAAACAAATCGGTTAATTGCTGTAGGAATAAAAATCTAGATTTTTGGTAAAATACTTCTAAATTCTTGTTTCTGGTCGATAATCATCACAATTTAACGCCATCACTGTAACAACACAAGCTCTACCGACAAAATACCGAAATCCAAGTTTAAATATATAAAAAAAATAAAGACGTTCCTTTTTCTAACAAACTCAAGAATAACATTGTTCTTTTTTCAAACCACCAAGTTAAAACCGTTTACGCGGAGTATATCTTGTTTCGCGTAAAAAGTTGTTCCTTTTATGAAAGCAGGCGCTTTCTCGTTCCCACAGATTAAATAATAAATCAGGTGCCGAGTCTACCCGTTTTGAGGAAATTCTAACATTAAATCAGTTGGTAGGGAAATTATATGGGTAGTGGGTACAGTTTTTGTTAAGGTAATGGAAACGATAAAGTGATGAGTTTTACATTGATGACATAAATTATTATTTGATGATTTTTTAAATTTACTTTTATTAATATACGTACCCAGGATTTCAATACGGCAATCATAATTTATATATTTTTACGGTTTTCTGTTCAATCCCTAATAGAAACGTCCCTAGCAAAAAACATTAGATACCTATGCTAAAATTGAACACCCCGTACATCAAGCTGAATTGAGAATACGTCAAACATTAAAAGCTTTTGTTTTGAAGACTCCGGAGTCTTTTAAATCCATCACGAACTGTCAAAGCCAGTCCTATTGATTTTATCAAAAGACAATGGGAAAAAGAAATAAAATGGATTTATAAAATTGTATTCTTACTGAGTTTGTTTATTCACGCTCGGGTGATTTGACCAAACCCACGTCTTAAGAGCGTGATGACTTCGATTTGGCATTTATATTTTTTGTTCCAACTTTTTGTTTTGTTTTTTAGTTTTATCAAGGGGTATCGTATATCCCAATAACTGGGTTGTGGAGGTCAGATAGGCCGTCTCTCCATGTAAAATACTGGTATTCAGCTGCATCCGGTTAAACTGGAAGTCGACCCCAACATAGTTGGGAAAAGGCTAGGTAGATTGATTGATTTTTAACAAATAATAAATTTGTTACAATATTTAAATATTGTGGCTTATTAGCTCATGATTATTAGTATTATTTTTAGTCAGAAACTATTTGGGGAATCTCCATTACATATTAAATGTTTTTCTTTAAATGCCTCTTTATTCAAATATATAATAAACCCTCTGGTTACCATACCTAAACCCGAAACAAAATGAATAGTTTATTTTAATCTTTAAATATAACCTTAAACGATCACCCGAAATTATTCAAGCCTGTCAGAAAAAAAAAACACCTTTTATCTGAGTTCTATTTTTACCTGACTTCGGCGGAGGGTCATTTTATTTTATTCTCAATTTATCCTGCATTTCCGCCACGCCATCAATTAACCTTTCCAAAAAAATAACCTTACTACCCACCTATAACTTTACCCAAAAAAATCTATAATGTAGAAGAACTTGGCATTTTCACGTTAGCGATGAGCCCAAACACTCCCAATTACGGTTCGCACGTGATCGTCCTATTTAACGAACGTTCCCGATTGCTACCGACTTACTTACTCAACTTAACCGTTTCCTCTTATGGAAGAGGGTAGCATGAGTGTGAGAGGAATTCTGAGGAGTCTTTTCTGTATTGTTTTATTACTGGTCAACGTATTTTATGCTGTCAGGAAAAAATATCGAATGCTGTGCCTTCGTGTATTTTGAGCTCGGACATTTAAATGGCATGTATTTAGTCGACCCTCAAATAATACCCAGTTTGATGTCCTAAAAATATGAATGGACATCTAAACTTAATATTAAAAAACAAAAATTCTAATCTTTTCTCTTTTCTGTTTGTTTGTAATGAATAAAATAATAAATAAATAATAAATTCATTTATTCTCAGGTAAATAACACCCATTGCCAAATATACATTAAAATTTATAATCAAATAAAATTAAACTAAAACAAATAAAATCAAATGATGTCATTTAAAATAAAATAAATAAACTCAAAAAGCAGCTGCTGGACTGATTTAAAAAATTCTTTCACCAATAGAATTCTAGGTATATTCTCACTGAATAACATAGGTTATAATTTATAAAGATATCACCCGGGCGAAGCTGCTGGTGGAAGCTAGTCTGCTATATACAGCTTATTGGTTATGTCGGAAATCCATTAAGGGGATGTAGGAGAAGTCATTTACAACCAAATGACCCCTTTTGACTTATATGCAAAAGTCAACAATTTCCGAGTCATTTGACATTTTATACTTTTATTTAATTTATTAAAAAAATATAAAATTGAATGTCAAATTACTCGAAAATGGTTGACATTGGCATAGGGGTCATGAGCGGGCATTTGGTTGCAAATGCCCTCTCCTACACCACCTTAACGAATTGCCGCAATATAACCAATAATCCTATATAATAGTTGAGCCTTTTTAAATCACGAAAATGTTAATTTCGACACAACGCACCGCCTTAATTGCTGGGAGATGAAGGAGGAGTATGTTTTGCACAAGGATGTTCCTTTTATAACTAAGGAGAGTACTAAGGAAGGATTCTTGAACATTCTAAAAATAAAAGTTCGTAATTTTTTCAGATGGAAAATTCCATAGAGCACACGACATGTCACAGAAGTGACAAAACACTGGACTCCTTGCTTAGTCGTTCCGCTTGCGATATTTTTAAGTGCCATTTCATTGGAGCCGACCCTATTGCCTTCCTTCGGGCACTAATCCAAACTTCGGGCTGCTACTGAGAAATTTCACACTCAACGACAGTTTGCCCGACCTGAAAATAAAATTGAAGACTCACGATTAGGAGTCACTACATCAAGGAGGCAGTCCACTGGTACCCTGGCAAAGCTGAGTGTACTAGAGGTACTCCTCTGCCTAACCCTTCGAGAAATCAGGCGTGATGTATTGTTATGTCAAAAGACTAAAAGCGATCATCATCATCATCATCATCATCAGCCTATTAATGTTCCCACTGCTGGGACACAGGCCTCCTGTCTGTGAGAGGGAGTGGGCCGTAATCTACCACGCTGGCCCAGTGCGGGTTGGTAGATGTCACATGTCTTCGAATTTTTGGTTCTAAGACATGCCGGTTTCCTCACGATGTTTTCCTTCACCGTTTTGAGAGCAGTGGTGATGAAATTATTTACACAAAGTAAAGCGCCTGCTTGGGTTCGAACCCACGACCTACAACTCGTAAGTCGGGGCCGTTACCACTGGGCCACCACTGCTCTTACTCTTGACTAAAAGCGATATATCTATCAAACAACAGCTGATCCAAAACTAATTCCCCAATCGATCCTCATAAAGAAAATAACAAAACAATCAGTTACTAGCATCTAAATTACCTAATATAGTTCTTCATGAATTTATAGTGTGTGCTACGTCTGCATCGGTAAGTCTTATCGATTTTATAGCCGGGCCATCGTTTATATGCCAAGTTTAGAACTGTCCTTCATTTTAACGGACGGTACGGAAAATGTATGGTACGTACTTAATCGGGTGTGCGTCACCGCCTTGCATGTCTTGGGTTTCGTCGGAAATCATTTTGCTGAAGGTCATTTAGTTGATGCACATAATATTCCACACTTTCATGGTAACTTTGGCAGCGGCTTTATTTTGTAGCATCATTTGTGTAGCCTTTTCCCAACTATGTTGGGGTCGGCTTCCAGATAAGCAGATGCAGCTGAATACCAGAATTTTACAGGGAGCGACTGCCTCAACACAGTTACTGGGTAAAACGATATACCCCTTGGTAAGACTGGTTGTCAGACTTTCAGGCTTCTGACTCACCGTAACGACTGTCAAAGGTCTACAAATGACAGCCGAGACCAACGGCTTAAAGCGGTTTCCGACGCAAGGATCTCGATATGTAATTAATGGGCTTATCAACAGACTCATCTGAACTAGCGATGCTTAACCTTGTAGATCGACCCGTGCGCCTGTTATTGTTTAGCCACGAGCCGCAGTAAGCCTTTATTCCGTAGCAGTAGGGTGCTATTTGTAATTGACCGTCGCCGTCGTATTATATTGTATATCACTTTTGAAATAAGATTAGACATTTTACAGTCCGTTCAACCGATTTTAACTTCTATTGCATTGGTGTCATGACAAATGCCAGCTGCAGTAAACAGTTGGTATTATAACCACTCTTTTGCTTTTAATGCCATCCTTATGCCTACGGTATAGACGTCAGAATCGGTTGACCATTCAACCGATTCTGACGTCTGTAAAAAATGTTTGTTTAAATGTCTAATCTTATTTCAAATGTAGTACAAGACCATTTTTTGTTTTTTTTTAATACATTTTTTATGCACACTTGTTTTTCCAATGCACTTTCGACATTGGCAGAATAGTCGACATCGGCTTTACTTGCCATTTAATAAAAATAAAATAGAATAGTACAAGACCAACTGTCAGTGTCATCATTGTTATAGAATATTGACATTGACAGCTCTTGGACGAGCGTCTTTACTTTCAATAGTGAAATTCGCCTTATGTGATTTTGCTTGTACAAAAAGAATCAATCCAACCAGCAACTCACCTCAGTCAGTAGTCACCTAATATTTTATACATGTCCTATTTATAAATAGATATTGGGCTGTATTTAAATAGCCTTCGCGAGTACCTTTGTCCGTACTTTGGCCAGTCCGCCTCGCTACCATCTTGCTGGTTTTATACTCTTATTAGTATTTTATTATTGAAACGAGAGAAGAGGATTCCAACGAAATTACTGCCAACATTTTTGTTACGTATACTTTATGTTGTGAAGCCTACTGATTTAAGAGTGTGCATCCTAAAAGTTGGCAACGTCGTCGTAAATAGCTGTCAAATATTTACCTGTTTCGCTTAATTTGAAAATAATACTGTATGCAAATAAGAAATGTGGCTAACTAACTAACTAAAATATTAATAATGAATTGCAATTAATATCGTAACACCGAATATTTAGTTTTAGATGTAAAAAGAGTATTTGGAAACTTTCCAAATGCCTTTTTTACACCTGGAACGTAACATCAAATTCAATGTTATAATTGCAATTCATTATTAATATTCTAGTTAGTTAGTTAGCGACATTTCTTATTTATATACAGTATTATTTCCAAATAAATCAAAACAGGTAAATATTTGACAGGTATTTACGATGTTGCCAACTTTTTGAATGCACGCTCTTAAGTTATCATTCTTTGACAGTGGTATGAAACCGCTCTTTCGCGGCTTATTGACGTAGTGTGTGAATTTAATACACAATTAATTTCGCTGAGCGTACCACAAGGTCGTTGCCTTACAGACAGCTAACCTATTTCACTTAGCCGCGCCAGTCGGAACTTGTAAGTCATCCCACAATTCGCAAGGTGACAAGCGAGCGAAGATACAAATAAATCTAAATGAAACATGAATTATTCATGAGGAATAATGTCGCTGTTTACCTGCAGAGAAAATGGTGGCCGAAAAATATATTGAAATATAAAGCATTGTAGTAGAAGGTGCTTTCATCCTTACATTATTATAAAAGATATCGAATATTAATCTGTTTGTAACTCGCATTCACAGACTTTCAATTACAATCTGAATGATTTTGAAGGATATTAATAAACCATTGCTTCATAAGTTCCAAAAATTTGTCTGCTCAACAACGTAAATAACGCAATGAATGTTGTTGAACTGTCAAAATGAAACTCATTGTTACTGTTAGTGTGTTACGCAATTACCCAGCGGTTTATAGCTTGTTGAATAAATGTGACTGATTACATGTCATTCATAATTTTATGAGTTAAAAATCTTAACGCAAGTAGATTTGGCAAGTAAGACTTTAAATTAATAACATATTTTTTTTATTAATTGCGAAGGTTTATTAAAGTGTCCGTAATTAATCAATCTGCCTAGCCTTTTCCCAACTATATCGGGGTTGGCTTCCAGTCTAACCGGATGCAGCTGAATACCAGTATTTTACATGAAGTGACTGCCTATCGGACCTTTACTTGGTAACACGATACCCTTTGGTAAGACTGGTCGTCAGACTTTCAGGCTTCTGACTACCCATAACGAAATGAAATGAAATATTTTATTTCCAGATATGACATCCACATATAACTGTCACATACACATATATATAACATACTAAGTATAGGATAGCATAAATATTACATTCACAATTCAAAAACATTCACATTACACACACACACACACATTGAACTATGTAATCGGCGTGTGGTAGGACTGCCACCTTTTATGTAAGGGGCTTTGGTTCCATTCCCTTACTGCAGCCACCAAACAATTGACCGATCGATGTATGGCGGTGCGTGCGGCGGCCGACCGGCTCCTCAGCAGCGCCTGCCAGCAGGGCGCGCGGCCCGCACAGAACATGACGCTTACGCTGCACCACCGAGGCAGTCCAAAGAAAAAGACCTGAACCACCAGACCAAAATAAAAAAAAAACCAGTGACCAGAAAAAAACCAGTGTAAAGACCAAAGTCTACCTAGCTGTTCGTAACTCGAGAACTATCAAACCGGTCTACGTGATAATATTTTTAGGTTCCGACCTTAACTCGTGGAATCCTGTTTGGCACTAAATAGTGCCTTTTTCCTCACAATTTTAATACTAAATTACCCAACCGGAGGAGAAGGAAAAACAGAACCATCTTAAGAGTATTTTCTTGTCAGTCAGCCTCCGAGGTTTTTGTCGAGATCTGTGCAACGTAAGAGTTTGAATTATGGCATATTAATAGGATGGTTGGACGATCTGCGTGAGCGTCAAAAAAGGTATCGCAAAAACGGCCCATCTTCCTATTTTAACGATAGTTATTTAGGTATAGTTTATTATGGTCAAATTACGATAATGGGTATATCCCGTTTGATAATAATTTCTACTTAACGCAGCCACATTTTTATTAAGCGACAGTGAGAGACGGTGGGTGATAGAAGAGCATCTAATCATAATGGGGTTTTTTTAGACGTTACTAAAAGTTCAGTAATATGTTGCCAACATAAAAATGCCGCTTCGCTTGGTAGAAATTATCATCAATCGGAATATACACATTATCGTAACTGCCCCAATTCACGTAATAGGTATAATTTTTAAAGGCAGAGATTATCGCATAGCATCAAAATATTAATTTGCCTGACACGCTTCTAATTTTCCAATATTTCCGACTAATTACAATTCTCCCTAATCTACCATGATTAACGTTATTCCCCATAAATATAACAGAAATATAACTTCAATTTAGTAGTTAATGTATTATTTACGACCACAAGCGTGCCATAAATGATATTATCACGACGTTAACCTCGTTATAGGGTGGGCTGTTTACTGTCATGATGAGCTCGGAATATTATGACAACGTCTGTGCAGATGGTAGAAGGCAGCACTCGTTAGGGTTTGAAAAATGTTTGAGTAATAAATAAAGAAATAAAGTGCGTTTATTGGCGTATTTTATACAAATAAAACACTTTA
Organism: Conistra vaccinii; assembly: GCA_948150665.1. Taxonomy (NCBI): domain Eukaryota; kingdom Metazoa; phylum Arthropoda; class Insecta; order Lepidoptera; family Noctuidae; genus Conistra; species Conistra vaccinii. The sequence continues at coordinate 20,687,935 of OX411326.1, forward strand.
AAATTAATTTAAAATAACGGGCAAGTGCGAGACGTACTTGCAGATGAAAGGTTCCGTACCGTGTTAAGATCGAGCTAAACACGCTGAAAAAAACGTTTCTTTAATGGAGACCCCCTTTAAAAATATTCATCGTCATCATCATCATTTCAGCCAAAAGACGTCCACTGCTGAACATAAGCCTCCCCCAAGTACCACCACTTCGACCGATTCTGTGCTTCCCGCATCCAGCGGATTCCTGCGGCCTTCACAAGGTAATCAGTCCATCTTGTGGGAGGCCTTCCAACGCTTTGTCTTCCGATACGCGGTCACCACTCCAGAACCTTTCGGCCCCATCGGCCATCTGTTCTACGAGCAATGTGCCCTGCCCATTGCCACTTAAGTTTGGCAATTCTTAAAAATATTAGCTTTATTTATTTTTTATTATTTGTTGCTATAGCGGCAAACACAATCTGTGAAAATAACAACTGTCTACTTATTACGGTTCATGAGATACAGCCCGCTGACAGACAGACAGACGGATGGACAGCTTAGTAATAGGGTTCCGTTTGGCACTGTTCGGGTACGAAACCCTTAAAATACTTTTGCCAAAGATAAATATAAAGAATGGTATGTTATGTACTTTTTTTATTTAAATAATAAAGATACTTTAGTTCTTGTTTCACTTAAAATAAGAGAAAGACGTAGAGCAGTAGTGGCCCAGTGGTTACGGCCCCAACTTACGAGTTGTAGGTCGTGGGTTCGAACCTAAGCAGGCGCTTTACTTTGTGTAAATAATTTCATAGGAAAACATCGTGAGGAAACCGGAATATCTTAAGAACCAAAAATTCGAAGACATGACATCTACCAACCCGCACTGGGCCCGCGTAGTGGATTAGAGCCCACTCCCTCTCACAGAGAGGAGGCGTGTTTCCCAGCAGTGGGAACATTAATAGTCTGATTACGAAGAGAAAGACGAACTATTTATTATAGGTAGTTTCAATAAAACCAGGATAAGCCATCACCATTTACCTCAAAAAGATGATAAAAATTCTGTTGGTAAAACTTATCATACTCTACAAGTACATGTATTGTAGGTACTTACCATTGATATATATGTTACACTAGATTAGTAATTACCGCGCCAAGGCGTTGTCACTGGACATAAGGCCACAGCCAATAGAGTAGCTAACGTCAGTTCAGTGGTCTGTGTGGCGCCAAACGAAGTGAACCGAGTGACACGCGACAAAAAATATCGCCAAAATGGGTAAATGCGTGCGGTTCAAGATCACAAAAACACAATAAATTAACCGGAATTACTTTCCACACGTAAGTTTATTTAGTTTGTGTTTATATCAACGTAAAAACGCAATAAAATAAATTAAATGTAGAATTTTTTAAATTAGGGTCAGTGTTACCACTAAAAACTTAGTTTTAGTTTCCCACATTTGTGGGAGTTTTTAATTTATGGAATAAGTGATTTTAATAAAAAAATAATAATAATAATACCGTTGCAGGGTGCCTAAAGATGAAGCACGCCGTGATAAATGGGTGAAAATAATCCGATTGCTGAGAAAAGAGACTGACTGGCTACCAACAAAATCTACTGTAATTTCTGTTCAAAGCACTTCCGTGAACAAGACAGAATAGGTCTAAAAAGCGAATGCGGCCGTGTTTATTTGTCCAATGAAGCAATTCCAATGCTTATTGTAAGTAATAATTTTATGCGGTAATTAATATTATTAAATTATTGGTGATGGTAAGGGTCAACAAAAAATGCCTTCCCATTGAATTCAAACTACATTGTGTACTGGATGCTTTTTTCAACTTAGTTTTTAGATTGTAAAAAGCTGCTTTGGTTACAATTTTTTTAAAATTTTTCAGGACAACCTTTATTCTAAAGAGCAGGTGGAGCTTTCAGTAGAAGAAAATATGGATGTGGATGCTGTGGAAACCGATGAAGAGATAGACGAACTAACTGAAACGCCGCGAAAGCACAAAATGATGAAAATAATTCACCGTTTGAAAAATGTATCGGCTGGAAGACTAAGAAAAATTAAAAACATATCACAGGAACACATACACATTGTTCAATGTTACCTTTGGACATTGACTCAGCATTCGGCCCGGCTTACGCGCGGCCCAGTTAAAATATTGATTTGGTTGCATCTTACACGCATAGGATACAAAGATTTTCTACATTAGTGTGTGTTAAGAAAAAGTAGTATATAAGCAGTAATATATTGTAAATAAATCAGATTTGAATTTTATATTCTCGTCTCATTACCCCTCACTGTGGCCAAGACACCTTTAGCCATCTCTGATCAGTCTCGTGAGTCTGCGGGACTGGCAGTGAGTGTACCCTTCCCGAACCTGGAATCCTGCCTACTATCTGTCTGTAACCTTAGGTCACGTGGTGCAGACATCCTGAACTTATTTATATATTTATTTATCACATACTAGGTATATGATAGGTTAGGGCTGTAGGGCTTATAGGGCTTAGAGTTGTAGGGACTGTTAGGCTTGTAGGTCTTAGTAGGCTCGTTTAACTTATCATATATTTTCATGTATCATCACACCCTTAGCAGTATTGCGGCCTTACGTGACGTTTGTTGAGGGTGGATGTACACACATATTACAGGAAACATATCAGTTAGGAACATTTACGAAAAATAGTGTTACAGCCAAATTAGACCGATTTTTAATTTTCCATAGAAACAGAGATTTCCAGTTATCTGCTTTTAAATAAGACATTTCGAAAATGTTCTTAACTAAGTTTTTAGACCTTTGTATCTTGCATATGCGTATGAAGTTTCATTAAAATCGGTTCAGTCATTTCGAAAAATAAGGGCTTGTAAGTTTGTATGAAATGCCGAACGACGTAAACCCTCTTAAAAAAAATCCGTATATCCTAAAAGAATTTGCGATACACCCGGGAGATCATTTATCGTCAATACAAGTGGATCATTCCCTTTTATTAATAAATGCCATTATTTATAAATACTTAAAAATAAGATTGTATCATGAAAGCAAATTATTCACTCAAACTTATAAAAAAGAGTCTAAAAGGCAATTGTATACAAAACTAATGTTACATAACGGAGTATGATTTCATTAATAATTAATAAATAAAAAATATTCAAAAAGAAAATGTCTTAATTATTTTCATTAGTGATAAACTTCTAACGTATTCCTTTAAGTGTACCAAACTGACGAATCGACGAAAACAACACTGGAAACTGTCAAACTTGACAGTTTCCAGTGTTCGCAGTCAACTTGACAGTGTCAAGTTAACGTAACTGTCTAATCGGCAAAACTGACGAATCAGTGAAACTGACTAATCAACGAAACTGGCGAATTAAATAAACTGACGATTGAGCGAAACTGACCAGTGATACGCGGACTCTAATACACATCCAATAGGAAATACAATAATTCAAATGTTTTTATAAATAATTTAACTTTACGTTAAAAAAACGTTACCGTTTTTTTAAACGTTTTTATGGCTTAAAAAGTTGGGCAAAATTTCGCATGGGTAGGCAACCCCATCCCGCCAGTTACTGCCATTGCATGTTTATATTGCGGTCTTTGTCTAATCTAAGTGTCGGTATTATTCTTGCGACTTGTGTGAGTGAGACAGATATATGTTTACTTTTAAATGTTTAGTGGTTTCAAAGCTACGTCGTCGCGTTTAAATAGTGGCTACACTTTTTTGACACATTTTAATGAGGTTTGCTTCTCTAGTTATATAACTCAATGGTACTTACAGTTACAATAAAGTTCGTTCAATAGTTTCATCCTCCATTGTCTGGGACTTCAATATTCTCAATAAAACTACATTCTTTGAACATGTACGCCCCAGGACTGTGAATGTCGATACGGTCCTGCACGTCACTAGCAACACTCGAAAATTGAACTACAAAAATAGCCCTGATTGCTACGAATTAAAGTAGCTTATCATCTGCCTACCCTTTTACCAACTATGTTGGACTCGGCTTCCAGTCTAACTGGATGCCGCTGAATACCAGTATTTTTCATGAAGTGATTGCATTCACATTGCAACCCCTTGGTAAGACTCGTTGTCAGATTTTCGGGCTTCTGAATACCCGGAACGATTGTCAAAGATCTACAAATGACGCCGCGATATTCGAATTTGGTTACATTTTTTGTAATGTGTAGGTCAGTATCAAGTTGTATTGTATGAAATACAATAGACGATAACCTAATCCGCTTAACTGTTCTTAAATAATTCTGTAAGAAATCGACACTTATTTCACCTCTCAACGGGTCATCCTCAGGATGACGATTGACTTGTTGCAAACCCGGACACGATGTGTTGTCACGACAAGCACCGAACGCAGAGTGAGCTAAACCGCCCGACAACCGAAACAAAACAAACGTCGTCTATTGTATTTTATTTATAACGGATTTCCGCAAAGTCACGCCTGAGTCAAATTACTGTCTTGTTTTGTATGTTAATCAAAATATGATTTGCGATGTATTTACAGAATTAAAATCATCAACAACCTGAACGTGTTTTCTGAGGCACGAAGGGTCTCGATATGTAATAAATGGTAACCTTCGATGAACCCGTGAGGCTGTTACCACGAGCCGGTTTGAAATTGAACGGAACAGTGGTGGTCCAGTAGTATCGGCCCCGACTTACGAGTTGTAGGTCGTGAGTTCGAATCCAAGCAGGCGCTTTACTTTGTGTAAATAAAGCGCCAGTGCGAGAGCAGTGGTAATTTCATCACCACTGCTCTCAAAACGGTGAAGGATAACATCGTGAAGAAACCGGGCATGTCTTAGAACCAAAAATTCGAAGACATGTGACATCTCAAAACCCGCACTGGGCCCGCGTGGTAGATTACGGCCCACCCCCTCTCATAGAGAGGAGACCTGTGTCCCAGCAGTGGGAACATTAAAAGGCTGATTATGCTTCGAAATTAAGAAGCTGTCAAAGCCAAACTGTCATCTGTATTTACGGGCGTTTGACTGTACGTATTCTTAACCGTTTTGCTCGTAAATGTCACCCTTGCAACGTAAGCACGTGGAAAACATTTGTTGACTGTACCGTTACCTACAATAATGATATTATAGGTAACATATGGAAAGGTCGAAGTTACGTGTGGTGCAAGTTGAGAGTTAGAGCGATTTGTATCATGAAATTGTGAGGTTTTTTTTTTTTAGTCGCTAATCCTGGTTGTAGCACCAAATACTTATATCTAAGAATACCACAATATTGGAACGGAGTTCTTTAACGCGGCTTGCGGTAGGAGTTGATTGGTCAAGAAATCGTCACGTAACCAAAAAGTGTTATGCCCGTAGTTTCAAGGTACTTAAGTTTCAAGTGTCAAAAGTTTTTCTTTTAAATCATACGTGAGAACTGACGAGGGTCGGCCGCAGAGGTTCGCAAGGAATTTCCAAGAACCAAAAATCAAAGACATTATGACGTCTATCAAAAAGCACTGCAGCGTGATGTATTACGACCCGCGCTTTCTTTCACATAGAGGAGGCCCAAGTTCTGGTAGTAGGGACATTATAGGCTGAATCTACATAATTATGCAGCAGTGGTGATCCAGAGATAACGGTCCCGATTAACGAGTTGTTGGTTCGAACCCAGGCAGGCACTTTACTTTGTGTAAAAAATTTCATCACCACTGCTCTGAAAACGGTGAAGAAGACCATCTTGAGGAAATTGGCATGTCTTGGAACCAGAAATTCGAAGACATGTGACATCTACCAACCCGCACTGGGCCCGCGTGGTAGATAACAGCCCATTACATCTAGAAGAGAGGACGCCTGTGTCTTAGCCGTGGGGACATTATAGGCTAATTATTCTGCTTAATTATGCAGTACTGAAGTGAACATGACATAGGATACTTTTATAGTACCTAACGTAGGTACTTGGGAATATAACCCTTGGGATAATTTTCGACTTTCACGCAATTATTTTTGACTAGTTTTTGCCTGTGGCTAGACGAAGCCAGCAGTAACTAGTCAAAAATAATTGTCCGCTGCTGAACATATGCCGTGTTTCCAGCAACATTTATTTTTATTTAGCTTTATCTTGCTGATTCTTATGATTTGGGCCAAACAAAGCAATTGAAATGGTAAAATGTTCATACGGACGAGAAAGGTAGGTCGTAACAATAATTTAGAAATGCTTCACGGGCCACAACAGAAGGAAACGACTCAATACATGTGTTTCATAATGTGATGTCATTGCTGTTGAACAGATGTGAATCGAACTGCTTTATATTAACCGCCTCTGTGGTCTATTGGTAAGACCGTCTGTCTCAGACTGAGAGATCCCGAGTTCGATTTCAGTGGTGGTAAAATTTCCTGCTCGGTTTTGTTAGTGGTAAGTCTTATTCTGATCTTATCAAAGTCTGTCGCCATAGTAACAATGTTAACAGCATTATTGTGTTGCGGCAGTTAGCGCTAAGATAGCCAGTTCCTCTGTGGTGACGGATTCCGGGTAAAGCTTGCTTTGACCTTCAGCCTGATCATCACTCACCGTCAGTTGAGATGCAGGCCAAGAGCTACTCCGTAGAGGATTAAAAAAAAGGTTAAAACCAGGGAAGAACAAAGAAACGATGGATGGACTATGTGTAAGATGATATGGCTGGAAAGCGAGTGGCTACCGAGATGACGAATGGAGAAGTATGAATAAAGAAGACTTGCCGGCACCGACCCTAAATAAACTGGGTTAAGCAGGAGAATGATGATTTGCAGATACATACTTTCTCTCTTTCTTAAATATACTTGTCGATTATAAAAGCTATTTGTAAACAAAACATAATATGAGCAGACAAAGTGAATCTATACTTCGTTCCAAAACAAATAACGGACGCTGGCAGCACAGTTCCTGAACTAAAGTGAAACTGACCTGGCCACATCTGTCGCATGTCGGAGCAGCAATACCCAAAAACCACTATTCAGTGGATCCCAAATAGCAGGAAACGACTACGCGGCGGGGTCAGAAAGAGATGGCGGGATGAGCTGGACGCCTTCTTAAAGGATTGGCTCGCAATCGCAGTAGACCGGGACAACTGGAAAGAGGGTAGGGAGGCCTTTGCCCTGCAGTGGGACAACACAGGCTTATAATAATAACAGAGTGAAGGGCGGGCGGGCATTATGGGGACTGCGTAATGTTGAAGTTCATAAAGTGCTGATTTTCAGTCTAATTTAAATATAACTGTCTTGATTTTGATTTTAAACATGAAAAATACCAGCTAGTCTACACAAAAAAAAAAGTCATTTCAAGAACCATTTTACTCAATCAATCTTCCTAGTCTTTTCCCAACTATCTTGGGGTCGGCTTCCAGTCTAACTGGATGCAGCTGAATACCAGTATTTTACATGGAGCGATTGCCTATCTGACCTCCACAAACCAATAACTGGGTAATACTTACGAGTTGTGCTTTACTTTGTGTAAATAATTTCATCACCACTACTCTCAAAACGGTGAAGGAAAACATCGTGAGGAAACCGGCATGTCTTAGAACCAAAAATTCGAAAACATATGACATCTACCAACCCGCACGGCCCGCGTGGTAGATTACAGCCCACTCCTTCTCATAGAGAAGAGGCCTATGTCCCAGCAGTGGGAACATTAATAGGCTGATGATGATACTAGACCTTTTGGTAAGGCTGGTGTCAGACTTTCGGGCTTCTGACGACTCGTAACGATTGTCAAAGGTCCACGAATGACAGCCGGGACTAACGGCTTAACGTGCTTTCCGAGGCACGGAGAAGTCTCGATATGTAAAGATGCTCACCCATCCACTGACCAACCCCGGCAAGCGTAGCTTAACCTGATGGATCGATCCATGCAGCTTGTTATTACTTAGCCACGAGCTCCTCACCAGCCATTTTACTCATAGATGTATTATTAAAACTAGCGTACCTATAACATTATCTATGATTTTACCCAATAGATTTTTTAAACAGCCAATCAAAATGATCCATCCATCAAAAATTCTAGTTACATAAGCACCATATTGTAAATGTTATCAACTAATCGATGGCAGTATAATTTAGGTTCTAAGCTATTTACTACTGACGCCATGGTAACCCAATTACCGGTCTAGAACCGTTTGGTCTAGACTGGTGTAGACGTAGGAAACTTTCACCTAGTTTTACCATATAATCTTGTCGTAGACTTACCTCACTGATAGACGTTCATAATTAATAATTCTTTATTGGCATCAAAATAATTATTTTCTTGAGAACGTGGTCACTAGGTCGTTGGTGTTTCATTGGTGAAATTCGCACTATATCGTCCAAATATTTTTATGCCACTGCTGTTTTCTGGCGCTTTTTTATTTTATTAGGGTGAATTTAAACCAATTAAACTGAATGCGAACAACACAACTAAACCGAGTTTAAGAGCTATCAGTATCTTCATGGTTGTGGAATATTGACACTGACAACTCTTGAACGCGGTTTAGATATTCTTATCGCGTTCAGTTTCATTGGTGAAATTCACCATAAGTAAGAGCCGTTGAATTTATAATATTATTATAATCTTCATTTATATAAAATAGATTGTAGTACATGTTACAGTTATCACAAAGTAGGTTGTATAAAATCTCTGGCAATCAAGTGGGTGACGTGCTGATCTCCTTGCCAGGCTATGACATAGCCTGTATTAAGGAGTAACAGTGCCGATCCCCTCTAATTGTATTACTACAATTTTATTTATCAAACTAAATTTGAACAACTTGAAATGCTCATGAAAGCTCTTGATGTGCTGATGGGGTGATCTATTGGTAGAATTCGCCCTTAAGACGCAGATATATGCCAGTACGTGACCTTGAGTGGTTAGTTTTTCTGTACTGAGCTCACGCAACGCATCATACGTCCAGCTAGTAATAGTACTCGCCCACGAAGGAGTGGTGCCCCAAATTAGACGTATTATTAATTTATAACACATAAAAAAGGTATTTAATAAAACACGTATACCTACTATCACGGTTTATGCACCATCTCTTCCTACCAATTTGTACGCCATGATATGCGGCTGAACATGTTAGAACTTTTCTGTATCTCATTATTATCCTGCATGCAATGTATCATGTACACCATGTTTCAACAAATATTTACTTACTTACTGATTTACTTACTTACTAAAAGATCAATAATTAAAATATCGAATTAAAAATTAATGGTAAAGGTTCCAGAAAAATACGCTTGATAGTTTTTGCGTGATTCTCAGTTTTTTATCCGCGGTAGACATAACTTTACAAATTAATTTCACTATGTAATATAAGCATAATCTAAAATATTCCTAAATTAATTTATATAAAAAATCTCTAAATTAACGTTATATTTTGAAGAATATAATTATAGAGAACATATTTTCATAAATTTTCTAAGTCATTAACACTACTTGCAAGTCGTTTAGACATGATCTTTAGTATAAAATCATTAAAAGTCGATTATCGTCGCCTTAACTTAGGACAAGGAATAAATCCGTAAAAACACTGATCTAAAATCCTAAGCATCTTTTAACAGATAAGTAGATTATCTGTCTAAAGAAAGACTTATGATCCAAAATTCCTTTTGTACATTTTATTCTTCCATGGACGAATTCCCTCAGCACGGATTACTATTCTTTCCCTACCTTCGGATAATCCCGTAATTCTGTTAAAAGGCGTTTGTCTAATTACTTTGGAAACGAAACGATGTCAGAATGAGATTAAAAACGTGTGCGAAACTCGTGTATTGGACTTTATTCATTTAATTTGTTCTTGTGTGAAAAGAGGTGTAGAAAACTTGATATTTAAAAGAATAGACCATACGAATTATAGATATAAATGTAGAAATTTTACATAGGGTGACACCAGGGTTTAATTCCTAAAACTTTAAGAAAATATCGCAGGTTTTAGCATTGTACAATCACGAGCAAATCACTTTAAAAAAAAAAAAATCTCCTACTGGGGTGATAGTAATTTTATGTTGTTACGGACATAGTATTTTGGAATGCACACTAATTTGAAATAAGTCTTATTTCAAATTTGTAGTCATTATTGTACGACAAAAACGCTTTTGTATTTTGCTAAGTGGATTTAGCGCTCGTTACTGTACAGTACACTCTGAAGTAAATAGCCACCCTACGTCAATGTGCCGTGTACAACTTTACTGTCAAAGAATGACGGTTGTGATTTGAATAAACAGACAATTTATAGAGCGTTCATTATCTAAAAAATAATATACTTAATAGCTATTTTGATTAATTTGGTAATATTACCATAAGGAAATATGAAATATCGCTAACTAGTGACCGAAAATATTAACAATGAATTGCAATAAAATTATAACGACTGTCAAAGATCCACGAATGACAGCCGGGACCGACGGCTTAACGTGCTTTCCGAGGCATGGAAGAGTCTCGGTATGTAAAAATGGTCACCCATCCACGGACCAACCCTAGCAAGCGTAGCTTAATGTAATGGATCGACCCGTGCGGCTGTTATTACTTAGCCACGAGCTCCTCGTACTGCAGCTATTAAATTAAATTACATATAGTAATATTTTAACTCCACTACATGCAACGGACATTAATAAATTAAGTTGCAGTCCCATGGGTCTTATTCATATTGTTTATTGATCTGCCAACGCCGTCCGACGAAGGCGGCGTGAAGTTTGAACCGGTCGGAATGCAGCGCCGATGGTGGCGCCCTCCTCGGTGGACGGTCCAGCCGGAAAACGTACTCAACGAAGTGAAGTGCGTGCGAACAATTGTGAATATCATGGTGGAAGGAACAGTGGAACTAGAAATTATTGTCTCATCTAGAATATTGTAAAATCGTTGAAAGTCTTAAATACATATTATAATTTACAGTATAAAATCATTATTCGTTTTCCTCCACCTCACACACACTCGTCGCATAATATACGAGTTTAAATACACCCAAAAAGGGACGCCTAACATCCATCTTAGTTAAATTAGCAAGGCGCCCTAACATATTGGTCCATCCGAGCCAAATCAAGAAGAGTTCCAGTCCTGTCTGTAGTGGATTCAAGAATCTTTAAACATTCGTCGCATAAATATACGAGTTCATGAAGAGAATTCACTCGGCGGTGAAAACTTATTAATCTGAAGAGGAGTGGCAGGTCTGAAATTCCTACCCAATTCCCCATCCTACCAATCGGTTTGTGCTAATTTCGTGCTGTAATTCCAGTTGTTGAGTGGCGGTACCTAGCCGGTAAGTGGAAGGCCGACAGCCGTAAGCCGTGAACTCGCAGGCCGCGGCACGTGGCACACACACCGGTGGCATCCGCGCAACACCGAAGGTTTACAGTGAGTACTCTTGTTCTTATTTTTTCCTAAAATGAGTGAGCCTAAGATGTCGGATTTGATAAAGAAAAGAGCAGGGATCAAAGGTCGGTTAACTTTACTGGAAAATTATATTAAAAGATGTACTTGTCCGTTAAGTGATCAACAATTACTAGAGTTAAAATTACGCGTTGACAACAGTTTGAGTTTGTTAGAAAACTTTAGTGAGTTACAAGACAAAATTGAGGAAGGTACGGACGAGCTCGATCTTCCAAAAAGACTGGAAGAGAGGGAGCGTTTTGAGGATCAATATTATAGGGCTGTAGCTTCCGCCAAACTCTTGCTGAATAAAGAGGTACCTGATGATAGTAACAGTTTAATCAGTAAAAATAAAATAAATGTAAAGTTACCGGATATTAAAATACCTACCTTTGACGGCTCGTACGATCACTGGTTGGAATTTAAGAATTCATACTGTAGTATGATCCATGATCGTGAGGATTTAGACAGTATACAGAAATTCCATTACCTACGCTCGTCCTTAACGAATAGTGCGTCGCAGGTAATTAGTGCATTGGAATTCACGGCCACCAATTACACTCACGCGTGGGAGCTGCTACAAAATCGGTTTAATAATCCACGATTATTGCAACATAATCACGTCAAATCCCTATACACGATACCTTCCATAAATAAGGAATCAGCTTCACAAATAAGGAAGCTAATAGACACTGTACTAAGAAACTTACGTGCACTTACCTCACTAGGGGAACAAACGCATACGTGGGATACATTAATAATATATTTGGTTGTTTCTAAACTAGATCCAGGTACAGAGCGTGAATGGGAGCAGTATAAAGGTACACTTTATCACGCTGATACGAAGCCATTCTTGAAGTTAGATGATTTGCTTAAGTTTCTCAAGGATAAGGCGGATATGTTAGAAATGATTAAGGTGAACCATAGCAAACATTCACATGACAACAAAGGTAACGAACACACGCATAACAAGAAACAACCAACTCATAGTTACGTCGCTACGAATGCTGGTGATAATAGTAATAACAATAAAACTAGCAAGCGCGGTCCGCGCGTATGTGAAATGTGTAAAAGTAATCATTCGCTTTATACGTGTTCTAAGTTTATTAATTTACCTGTTCAAGACAGGATTAACTTTGTTAACACAACAAATATTTGTAAAAATTGTTTACGCACAGGCCACGCGGTCAAAGAATGCAGATTCGGCCCGTGTAGGCTGTGTCATCTTGAAAAACATAACAGTTTGATTCATGTCGATAGTGTAGACAAAGACGGCGCATTAAACGTTGGCGGGGCGAGTTCACAGTCGCAACCAATCACCAATAACGTCTCCAATGTCTCAACCTCGTTACATACTTCAACTGATAGTTCTGTTTCACTTAGTAAACAAACATATTCCGAGTTACCCACGGTCCTGCTATCCACAGCATTAGTGGATATTGCAGACAATAAAAATGAGTATCACACTGTACGAGTGCTCCTGGATAATGGTAGCCAACAGTGTTTCATAACAAATAAATTATGCGATATATTAAATATACCTTTATTACAGTCCACTTGCCAAGTTACCGGTGTGGGTCATTCGATATCGAAGTCTACCCACACGTGTAAAATAACATTACGTTCAAAAGTTAAACGTTATCACACTAATATTGAATGTTTAGTGTTGCCGTGTATCACGAATAGGTTACCGGCTTCTAATATAAACGTAAATAGTATTATTATTCCAGACAATATCCAACTTGCTGACCCGAGCTTTCATTCGCCATCGGATATTGATATATTGATAGGCGCGGATAAGTTTTGGGATCTATTATGTGATGGTAAAATTAAGTTGAAAAACGGACCTTACTTACAAAATACAAATCTAGGATGGATAATGTCTGGACCTTTGTATAACAATAATAATGGCCTGCGCATTAATCAGGTTCAATGTAATTATTCGCAAATACTAGATGCACAATTAAAACAATTTTGGGAACTCGAAGAGATTCCTAACGTGGGAAATGCCCTTAGTCCCGACGAACAAACGTGCGAGAACATTTTCGTTGAAACGACAACGCGTACTCAGGAAGGAAAATTTTCTGTGCGTATTCCTTTAAAAGAATCGCCTGTAGTTCTAGGAGAAAGCTATAATAATTCAGCTGAAAAACGTTTGTTGTCTCTCGAACGAAAGTTTTCTCGTTTGCCGGAATTTAAGGAAAAATATATTGACTTTATGAATCAATACGAAAGTCTCGGTCACATGAGTCGCGTAGATACATACGGTTCACCTCACTATTTCTTGCCGCATCACGGTGTTATGAATGAGAATAGTAGTACGACAAAATTGCGCACAGTGTTCGATGCGAGCGCAGCGACATCTTCAGGCAAATCGTTGAACGATATTCAGTTCATTGGGCCACCGCTTCAAAACGACATTTTTTCCATATTATTACGCTTTAGGCAGTTTAAACACGTAGCATGTGCCGATGTGGAAAAAATGTATCGTCAAATTTTAATACAGCCAGATCAACGCGATTTACAATTAATTCTGTGGCGTAAACATCCGTCGGACCCAATAGCTGTATATCGTCTCAACACCGTGACGTACGGCACGGCTTCAGCACCTTATTTGAGCATGAGGTGTCTGAATCAACTCGCGCGTGAATGTGAGGATGAACTGGTGTCTGCCGTGATCAGGGATGACTTTTATGTGGATGATGTGTTGATAGGAAATGATGATTTAGATAGTTTGTTACAAATGTGCGACAAGGTAACTAATACCTTAAAATCGGCGTGTCTTCCTTTACGTAAATGGATATTTAATTTGGACATCACTGCCCATGACATATCTAAAAGGTTGTCACTAGGAGACCAGTGTCCAAATAAAACGTTAGGAATGGGCTGGTATAATACAACTGATGAATTGCATTTCACAACACGGGTAATTAATAACAATAAACCATTAACTAAGCGGACAATGTTATCGGTTATAGCGCAGGTGTATGACCCTTTAGGTATTTTAGCACCGGCAATAATAATAGCAAAAATTTTAATGCAAAAGTTATGGTTGTGTAAAATAAATTGGGACGATCCGGTTCCTAATGACGTTATATTAACTTGGGAGAAATTCATTAATACCCTACAAAGTTTACACAAATTACGTATCCCGCGTCATGTACTAGGTGTTCACACACAATACATAGAATTACATATCTTTACAGACGCGTCGCAATGTGCATATGGTGCGTGTGCTTATGTGCGTACCTACTCAGATGATTCACCTGTCACTATCAAGTTACTCTGTGCCAAAAGTAAAGTCGCGCCATTAAAACCGGTGAGTATACCACGACTCGAATTATGCGGAGCTTTAATTGGCGCACGTTTATACAGAAAGATTATTGATGCGTTACGTTTGACTTTTCATAAAACTTTCTTTTGGACAGATTCAACCATTGTCCTTGGGTGGCTTCGAATGTCTCCTCACTCACTAAAGACGTTCGTTCAAAATAGGACAGTCGAAATAAATGAAATTACCAGTCATGGTATATGGTCTCATGTAGGTACTAAAAATAATCCAGCGGACTTAGTCTCACGTGGCCTCAGTCTTGACGTACTCAGTGACAGTAGTATATGGTGGAACGGTCCACTGTACTTACAACATCCTGAGCCGATGTGGTCTCAACAAGGCGCAACTTCTCACTGTGACTATGACGCTGCTAACCTCCCGGAACTAAAATCACAAACTACAGCCATGGTTTGTGACGTTACACAAAATAATAATAATGTTATTAATTTCGATAGGTTTTCTTCTTACAATCGCATTAGACGTACCGGTGCTTACGTGCTGCGATTCTTACATAACTCACGCACACAGCGACAGGATCGTACTGTAGGGCCGTTATCAGTGAGCGAGGTGTGTGCGTCTACACAGATGTTGACGCGCCTCGTTCAACGGGAATGTTTTCCTGATGAATATAATAAATTGAAAGGTAACTTACCATTAAAACCTACATGTGCAATTTCGAATCTCAACATTTTTCTTGATAAAAATAATATAATAAGAGTAGGCGGACGCTTAAATAACTCACCTGATTTCGATTACGATAAAAAGCATCCGACACTACTAAGTAGTAAACATTATTTCACGCTATTATTGTTTCAGCATTTGCATAAGCAGCTTCTTCACGCTGGTCCCCAATTGTTACTGGCTACCATGCGTGAGAGTTGGTGGCCGTTAGGAGGTAGACTCCTGGCCAGAAAAGTTGTCCATCAGTGTGTCCGCTGCACACGAATGAAAGGTAAAACCGTTGCACCAATCATGGGTAACCTTCCTTCTGAACGGTTAGAACCGGGATTTCCTTTCATCCGATGTGGGGTGGACTATGCTGGACCCATATCAATATTAAACCGCAAAGGTAGGGGGGCTAAACTTGAAAAAGGTTATATCTGCCTATTTGTTTGTTTTATAACACGAGCTATACATCTCGAACTAGTCAGTACCCTTTCTGCTCAAGAGTATATATTGGCCCTTAAAAGGTTCATATCCCGTCGTGGTAAACCTGCCCAAATTTTCTCCGATAATGGGAGAAACTTCGTCGGAGCCATGAAAGAGATTCAGTTGATGCTCAAAGAAAATTCACATCAAATTGTTGATCATTTATCGAATGATAATATTGAGTTTAAGTTTATACCGCCTAAGGCCGCTTGCCCATTGGTCGGTATTTTACCGCGCAGTACTGTACAGTACTGCGCGGTACTGCTTATGTTTGCTCACTGGTCGGTAAGCACTCTGTACCGAATCGGTACTGCACACAAATATAGATATACCTAGATAGCGCAAGAGCATCTACTTCGCGTGCCCGAACGTGGCTCAGTGTGTCTCATTTTATATAATATAGTCTATGGTCTGCGCCTGTCCGCCGCGCTAGTCGGACATAAATAATATAAAATAGAAAATGCCTATATTCGTAATACTTTACAGCTTTTTACTAGGAACGGTTGATGTGACGTTGAGTGTTAATAGGTTATGACTATCGAAACAAGTGATACTATCGTATTTCGCTTCAGTTTCATGGTATAGGCGCTTTGATCATTTTTTAAAAATGCCACGCATGGTAATCATACAGATTGTGATACTTGCCTTATCTAGGTATTATTATATATCTATATCTGTGTACTGCACTGCTTTCATCTAGAATTCCAAATTCAAATTAATTCAATTAGTACGAGAGCGCATGACCAACATTTTTGCCTTATCGTTTTACGAACAAAATCGTATAAAAACGATAGATTTGGTTATTCTTAAATTCAAAAATCCTATTTTCAGAAATTTTCCACGTCACATCTTCTGACCTGACCGCATTTTTAAATATGTCGATAATTCTTTTTTGTCTTGTTTAAAAATTATAGATTTTACATAAGTACCGAAAACACCATTTTCAGAAACCAGTAGCTTCGAGTACGTACCCAAGAGACCATTTGAGAAAATTAAATATGAGGCAAACAATAAAACCCGTATTCAATCCATCTGAAAATGTTTTCTGGTGAACATTGGTCAGTTGATTCGAATACGTCATTTTTGGAAATGTGCTCAGGCCACATTTGACACGCAAAGTGACGCAAATGAAATATCTGAAAACAAACTTTTTAGTAATCAAATTACGAAATCTTTGTATATTTTTATTATCAGACATATTGTGATGAAACCGTCTGCCAATTTTTTTTGACATAGCAGAAATAGGCTCCCATAAAACTGTAACGTTTCTGACCGGTACTGTACTGCCCACCGAGTCGGGTTCAGAATCATCAAAACGTAAAGATTTTTTTACAATTATTCTAGTAAAACGATGTGACATGGTTTTGGTCATGGGCTCTCGTACTATATAATTCACTTGTTTTTTGTTTTTCCCCAGTTTGAATGAATTATCTCTAAATTTCCCTAAAAATCTTAAAATTTCCTTGGTTTAGGGAGCATGATTATAAATAATAAGGTAATGGCACAATTAACATGGTAAATTTGATGAATTGCATTCATTATGAGTTTGAGTTGAGGGAATAAATCGGTGGTGGAATAAATCGAATCCTTTAATAAATCGGTGGTGCCATAGAGTCAAGTCATATATTGGGTGCTGCCTACTATAAACAATAAGGTTACCAACTTAAATTCATATTAACCCCAAAATTCCCCAAATCCCTGTCAAAATAAAATATCCCTAAACCAAACTTAGTATTGGTATTTTTTCCCTAAAACAGGGAGAAATCCCTAAAAGTGGAAACACTGCGCGGTAAGCATCCAGTACCGATGCAGTAAAATGCGTGACGTCACGCAGTACCGAAACGATATCGCCCCGCACACTTACCGACCAGTGGGCAAGCGGCCTTACGCTCCTCATTTTGGGGGATTATGGGAAGCAGGAGTAAAATCCTGTAAACACCACCTACGGCGTGTTGTGGGTACCGCTAACTTAACATACGAGGAGTTCAGCACGGTGTTGACACAGATCGAAGCCGTCCTGAACTCCCGTCCAATGTGTCCTATGTCCTCAGACCCACATGACCTTCTTCCACTCAGTCCGGCACACTTCCTCATCGGCCGGCCACTCCTGTCACCAGCCTGTAAGGACCTGACAGAGACGCCGATCAATCATCTGACGCGGTTCAATAGGGTGGAACAGATGAGACAGCAGTTTTGGAAGCGTTGGTCTACAGACTACATTTCGGAACTACAGATAAGGACTAAGTGGAAGTCACATAATCAGGACATAGCTCTGAACACTCTTGTCGTCATCAAAGAGGACAACCTTCCACCTCTGCGATGGCGCATGGGCAGGATTGTAAATGTGTTCACAGGAAAGGATGGTGTGAGCCGTGTAGCTACAATTCAAACAGCTACGGGCCCTGTGCAACGAGTTTTCACCAAAATCTGCGCCCTACCGGTGCCATCAGCGACGAGTGATGACACCAATGAAGACCGCAGAGTCTTCGATGAAGCAGCTACATAAATTTATTGAAACCAGTAGATTTCAAGGCGGCCGGCATGTTTATTGATCTGCCAACGCCGTCCGACGAAGGCGGCGTGAAGTTTGAACCGGTCGGAATGCAGCGCCGATGGTGGCGCCCTCCTCGGTGGACGGTCCAGCCGGAAAACGTACTCAACGAAGTGAAGTGCGTGCGAACAATTGTGAATATCATGGTGGAAGGAACAGTGGAACTAGAAATTATTGTCTCATCTAGAATATTGTAAAATCGTTGAAAGTCTTAAATACATATTATAATTTACAGTATAAAATCATTATTCGTTTTCCTCCACCTCACACACACTCGTCGCATAATATACGAGTTTAAATACACCCAAAAAGGGACGCCTAACATCCATCTTAGTTAAATTAGCAAGGCGCCCTAACACATATTAAAGCCGAGAGAAAATAATAATATAAAAGTCTTTGAAATAAAGAAAACACTTAAATACGATGTACTTATGTAAGTGCTGCTGTCAAGTAAATATTGTATTTCTAGAAATAAATACCTATTTCTAGAAATACAACAAATACTTGACAGTTTTAAATAATTTATCAATGGTAAGAATAATAACCACGAACAAGCAAAGTGAAAACGACTAGGTATACTAGACATGGGCGTTTTTGGATTTTTACGCAAACGGTTGAATAACGGATTTCAGATTATGAAATTCGCCTCCGACTCGCCGTTTCGATCGTCTTTAGTAATATTATTCGGTTCTAAGTGCATCGATCAAAACTATCCAAACATAAATAAATACTTTCTTACGCAAATCTACTCTTGCTGTGGTTTTGTGAAATCGGTTTATCCTATCAAAAACATAAATGTGAAAATTGGGAGCCAAGTTAAGCCACGGCTTTGTTGTCGACTTCGCCAAAAAAAGAATTGAGATCTAAATGGGTGCCAAGTTCTGTAGATAATCCTGAAATTTATTTATAAGAACATATAACATTCTAAAATGAATTTAAAACACAAATTCTTGTTTTTTTCTGCTATAACAATGGTTGCTATTTAGAAATATAATTGCTCAAATTTGAACAGTCGAATTATTTACACAAAGCATAAATTGAAGCTCAAGATTTGACTTAGCTAGTTTTCTCTTTTTAGTAATCTTCATAAAAAAGTAGAAAAATTAAATTAATTACTTACAACAATATCGAGCTTATCATAAATAAAGAGTTTAAGTTAAAAAAAAATATCCAATCTTAAACAAAAACGTTAGACCATCCCAAGTAAAGGAACAAAACTTTCAAAAATAGAACATCAATTAATCTTGATCCCCGTTTAACACTCACTTCCCTGAACTCCACAAACTAAGGAATATTCAAATCCCTCTAGAAAACGCTATAAATCTCTTTTTCCGTAAATCATAGTACCTTACTTTCTAAAAAACCGGCCCAAGACCGAGTCGCACAGTCAGGGTTCTGTTACTTTTTGCTTTCATTTTCATTTTAAGTACATTTTTTTTCTTTTTTTTTATGTTTAGTTATTTGTTTTATGATAAGTTTTATTTTGATCTCTTGTGCGAGTCCCAATAAATACTTTTTCATCACA
The DNA here is from genome assembly GCA_948150665.1 of Conistra vaccinii. Lineage (NCBI taxonomy): Eukaryota > Metazoa > Arthropoda > Insecta > Lepidoptera > Noctuidae > Conistra > Conistra vaccinii. Next base: position 20,707,793 of record OX411326.1, read on the forward strand.
CCTATTCGAAAAAACGACAGTTGCCTATAGAGGATAGCGGGAGCAAAATTCAACTTTGCTCCCTAGGGAGTTTGTGGTCTCTCTCTTCTGATTGGTCCACTCCGTGCTTTTGATAGCGTACTGATTTGCGTAGTTAGGTTGGAGGGACTCGCGTGAAGGCTGAATGTAAAAAAAAATCGAGTAAGTAGCTTTTTATTTTTCTCATAGGTAGTAATGAAAAATAGTGTGTATTACTAGGGGAAAAAATAGTGGGGAAAACGCTAGGCAGATATATTCCGTTCCAAACTACCAGTGAACAGACGGACGGACAGACAAAAAAGTCGTCCTTTAAGGTTCCGCTTTTCCTTTTGAGGAACCCTAAAAGAATTTAAAAGATGCACAGCTCAGCACGCTTAGACGTCCACCATTTATCAAACGTCACTTTAAGAATTGAGAGCAAAAAGTGGCCTGTCCCACAGTTTAGCATACGCCAGGGCCGGATTAGGGACGGGCAGCACAAAAAGGAGCAGCGATATTAAGTTGTCTAGGATGGAGGGGCTAGAAATGATTGAGAGGCGGGCTTGGTTTTTTTTTTCTTTTTGTAAAGATTTGTGAGGATGGTGTTTTTGTTGATTGAATAGTTTTGTGACTGAAATAACTATCGTTGGTCTGGAAAATATCGCTAGCAAATTGTATCCGTTCGCTATTCGAATAGTTACTTCGCAGTTTCAGTTATATTTAAGTTAATAATAATTAGCTAATAGGTTAGGTTGAAATGTGAATAAAGTATTACCAATTGTGATACTTTTTAAAAAGAAAAAAAAAACTGTATCCTACGCTATGCGAAAATTGTATTCCAAAAAGGTATTGTTAATATAATATGTTACATATCGTGTTACTCAGTAGGTAACTCGGTTGTGGAGATCAGATAACCAGTCGCTCCATGTAAAATACTGGCATTCAGCTGCAACCAGTTAGACTGGAAGCTGACCTTAATATAGTTAGGGAAAAGGCTAGGCAGTACATACTCTTATTACCTATAACTTTATTATGTCAGTCTAGTTGGTCTAGTTTTTTTACTCTAAATAAGTGACACAACTTTTATTTCAGCTGAAATATACATCTACGAGATGATATTGTTGGCACAGTGCTCCAATTAGCAATCTCCGGTATCTCTACGAGTTGCCAGCAAATTGTGCACCACTCAGAATCTTTCACCGCCATTTTGATATCCTATCTTTATAGTTTTCCCACTAAAAGTTCTTAGCAAGCTTGATAAACAACGTCATTTCCAATAGATGATCTACTTAGTATAATAGAAAAATGTCACCACTTCTACAACCCAAACGCGAATATAATTACTTTGTCTAGCTTCCAGTCTTACCGGACTCAGCTGAATACCAGTATTTTACATGGTGCACAACCCAGTAACTGGGTTACGGGTAAAGGGCGGGCGTTTTTGGGGGACCGTCTTATGTAATTTTGACGTTCGAAAAGTGCTCATTGTCAGCCTAGTTTGATAAATGACTTCTGAATTTTGATTTTTTGATAGCCGCAGCCGGGCGCAACGATCTAACGTGCTTTCACAGCCATGGACGGGTCTCGATATGTAATAGATGACCCATCCACAGACCGACCTCAGCAAGCGTAGCTTAACCGCGTAGCTTAGTTATTATCCAGCCCCTCGATATGTTCTTCTTTAGTAATATAGAAACATTTTACAACCCACGCGAATATAATTGCAACAATGAAACCACAATAACCGTCTCATACCTCATAAAATATTTTATACCTATCGCAGACAAGAAGAGCACATAAAATGCACACACGAAATTCAATAAAATTATTTATTGCATCCATCACAGCATACATTCAATGTCATAGATTTTATGCACCTATCTTTGTTTCCGTACGTCATTTTCGGGTGACCACCGAAAAAATCAGCGCTGTGGGTTCCCAAAGCACAGAATCATGCTGAGTGGAAGCCTTCTTGTTACAGTCACGTTTAGCTTGATTGATTAAATCCGTTTTGTAATCTCTCAATAATTATAGAATTATTTTCTTCTTATTTTTCTTTATTATTCGAGTTAATTATCTTTATGTATACACGTGTTTCTGTGACAAAATAAACATATTTTTCTTTCTTTCACCTCTTATCTAACTGATGCGGGCCTGGATTTTCCCAGGATATTAAACATTGTTGGAATACTTGCGAATAGGTAATAAGCACTGAGGCACTGCATTCCGTTTTATTTTTATTCTAAATGTTTAGAATGGTCCCTGATAATATGCGGCACAGATTTCATTTGCTGTGTAGTTGAATAAAAGTTAATTTTATAATGGATTAATTGTGTCAATTGATATTTTAGTAAGTATGTCTGTATTTATTTTCCAACCAAGCTTTGGTTATAACTAGTTTCTTTTTTCAATAGTTGACGTGCTTATACTGATCAGATCAATTCTTATTTTCATACTTTTTTGGCCAAATTATATACACGTAACTTGTAAGACCTTTAAAATTACATTTTAAAAATCATTCTTCTAACATTGTGTCGGTATTTTTTCCAATAGTCATATAAAAAGGCACAACAAAATATCAACTTACTCTGCCGGACTATTAAAACCTCACCGTGAAAACTGACAGCTCACTTCACTTAGAAGTGTCAGTGTCAAGAATGACAACTCAATTCTAGCTCACTTCACCTTCGTTTTTTTTCTCGATGCGATATTTACAGTATAGACCGGTCCCCACCTAATACGTCCCTGGCCATCACCCAGGATATTAAACATTGCCTGAATGCTCCCGAGTAGTCCCGAGTAATAAGTTCTAAGGCGCTGCCATCCGATTTGTTCGTGACACTATTACGAGTACAAGACGGGTATGTCTTGATTTGATCTACGTATCTTTTATGTTTCTTTTATTTTTATTCGCATTTTTTTCATTATTCACTGTAGGTAACAGTACTCCAGACCGTATTTCGGCCACGACAGCCAATCTCAACGGAGACTAACTTTCACTGTAGGTATACTTGGTGAAGCAGTATTTTATGATTAACATACGTAATATTATTTTTGTTATGCAGCTAGCATTTGCTTAGGTTAGGTAGAAAAGGGTGATACTTTTTTTTTAATGGACCGACATTATGACTTGTGCAACGTCGCAAATAGCTGTCAAATATTTACCTGTTTTGATTAATAAATGTCATTGTCAACATAACAGAAACGCGACCATCATTTGACGCAATCGGACGAATCGAACGATTTAAATCATTTTATTAGATTTTAATGCCAAATCTATTACTACCAGACAAGCTTAGATATAGCCTAATAAAACACACGCCCGTTATCGCTTCCACCGAAATATGGTTGTAAATCATCAGGCATTATTCTTATGGGTATTTAATGGAGTTATAAGTTAAGATATGAAGGCTCAGGCGTGAAAGTTATAGGGTATTGTTAATATTGTTATGGTAGGATCGGAGGTTTATGGCAGTTATTGAGTTTGGTAGAATTTAATAAGAGGCGTGATTTATTTTGTTGCTGTTGTGGAAAGTTATACAGCGTGTAACAAAATCCCTGTCTGGTCTGTGAGGGTGTTGTTACGAATCATGCGGAGAGTCTATATAAGTGATTATTTTCGTAAAAAAAAGCTGCATTTTTTTTTCAATGGGGAATTTTACCGGGTTATTACATGGGGCACGGCCGTCGTTTAGCGGGTGTCTACAAGTCATAACTTATGACGTGTGTAGAAAATTTGCTAATTTATAATTAAGTTAAATTAATTTTAGTACGAAAAATGTAAATTTTAAATAGCAATAACTTTATAATTTTTCACAAATAATTGTTTTAATTACTTTTGGTAATGTTATTGCGGTACCTGTGCATCCCCTTTTGGATCGGATAGGGTTTTTGTTACATGCTGTATATGTAGATGTAAAATAAAGTCTGCGTTGTTCTTCTAAACTACACAATGGATTTTGATCCGGTTTTCACCATAACTTAGAAAATGTATTCCGAAAGGTTTATGTGTACAATACATTAATATTAAAGTTAGGTAATAGCACAGAAAGTTTGATGTTTTGACATGTCGCAACAACCGCCATATTATACCAAAGCGAAGCAGGGGCGAGACATGTTAAAAAAAAATTGAGTAAATTTTTCTACATTTTAAGATTCTTTACGAAGAACAATTCTTTAAGATATCAAACTAGTAAGTGAGAAGTTCTGCTCGAACTTCACCTGGTCCAGTATTAACCTTAGCCCTTGCAATTAATTTATACTTGTTTAGATTAAAACTCACACTGAGGTCTCACTTGAAACCCCATCCTGTACATATCCCCTACACAAAACGATTAAACGACAAAACTCATTCATGAACCAAAATAAAACTAAGTAATTGAAAAAGAAAAAAATATTCCAATAAAAGTACTTATTTTTCCCCCAAGGAAAAGACAGTAGGTACTTAAATATAAAGTACCAATAACTCGAAATTAATGATACCGCAATCAATACCGGTACCGAAATCAGTACCAGGTAATCGGTACCAGGTGTCCAAAGTAGATAGATGATTTCATTTAGGAAAATACTTTACGGGTTATTAGGCCGGTAAAGTATCGTATTAATCGATAGATTGCGGCCGTAAACTTAAGGTATAAGGCCCTGTTCACTGAGAGGCGGACCGCGTGAGGGAGAGGTAAATTTCGCGCCACCAAAACCATAGGCGCCGCAGGAGACGCCCTGGCCGTCGGGAATTCCCGGCCACCATAGGCGGATGGCCATGGTGACGTCTCGCCGGCCGCGCAGTGACGCCTCGCCGCCTGCACGGTGGTGCCTTGTCGACCATGATGAGCAACAAGCTGTCACCTCACCAGTGCAGCAGTGGCGTGCCGGCAGCGAGGGGTCGCCTTGCTGACGGCGCGTTGGCGACTAGCGGTCCCTTGATTACGGCGCGTTGGCGACTAGCGGTCGCCTTGCTTACAGCGGGTTGGCGACTAGATTTTTCGTGGCGGTGCCAGTGCGTTACTGCGGTGGAGCGGTGCTATTATAATAGGGCGATGTCCTTTATATGGCATGCTCTAAGCAACTTCTTTAATTGTTTTCTCCGTAGTCGCTGTCTCAAGATGAGCGTGTCGCCAGGGCCGTCTTTACCCGGGGGTGCAAGGGGTGCGTGGCACCCAGGCGCAGGGTCTTAGGGGGCGCAAGTCGATCACATACCTACCATGCGTAATCACAATTAAAAAATACTTATCTGGGGCACGGTAGTGCCCCCGCCAAGACGAGCCAAGCGAAGCGCAAGGGCTACCTACCTTTTCTCGAAGCGCTTCGTCAAATATTCATTATAATATTTGACGAAGTACCTATATAAATAGTACCTATATAAATACGCCTCAAGCAGATTTCGGCACATTAGCCTTGCGTCTTGCGTTGTTCAAGTCAATTCAGATCTTATTTTATAAGAATTAAATTTATATTCCAACAAACACACGCGGAAAATTAAAATAGAGGCAATGCTTGTGGCTACAAGTGAGTGCCCGCACGCGCTTTGACACGCGCCCCCCGCTTTTTGAAATTTCGCCGCCCGTTTGAAGCAAGTATCTAATAACTACCTAGTCACCAACACAAATTGTGTCAAAAAATGGTAATAATAAGTATCTAAACGATATTGTAGAGTAAGTATTTAATTAAATAAAAAGCCGGCCAAGTGCAAGTTGGACTCGCATACGAGAGGATTCCGTACCACGGTATCATAATACAGGGTGGACCAAAAATACACGTCATAAAAAAAACATAGATTCCTCATGTCTAGGGGTATTCGAAAATACCCCATGTAGGTTCCGCGATTTTTGTAGTTTTATTATTTTTTTTGTAATTTTTTTGAGTTTTCTTGCCGGTAGTGCTTCAAAAATTCATATGTTTTTTTGTAGTGAGTATTTTCCAGTATGTTTTTTGTAACAGTATCGTCTTGAATGTTACTTTCATACATAAAATAATAAACTGTTAGCAAGATTCGTGCAAGTTACTCAAAAAAGTATCGATAGCACAGAAGCAGCAGCAGGAATTTCAGTTTTAGTGGTAACACTGAAATTTTCAACTTCAATTAAAAAATACAGAAATGAGGTTCCATATATATTAGCCGACTTTAAAAACTATGCAGGTCCTAAGCTACGCAAAAAATAAAAAAAAGTTGGTAAGTACTTAACCTTCTAATTCACTGTAATCGGCCTTCGAAGGTTAGGCTAAAAATCCTTTTAAGCTTTAAAATAGGTGGTCCAAATAGCGACGCCATAAAAAAAAAACTGGAAAATACTCAGTAGAAAAAAGATATGAATTTTTGAGGCTCCACCGGCAAGAAAACTACAAAAAATCGCGGAACATACATGGGGTATTTTCGAATATCCCTGGACATGAGGAATCAATTTTTTTAATGAAATGTATTTTTGGTCCAGCCTGTATTTAGCAATGAAAATACTAAACGAATAATATTATTATTTTACATCATAAATTTTAAAAATCGCTAAATACGTGTATTTTTTTGCAGTTGCAGAAAATCAACTCAACTCATCAAAATAGTAGTAGTTAGTATTTGTTGACTTTATGGTACCTATACTATACGGTATATGGTACATGATATACAGAAGCTTTTTTATTCAAAATCTAAAGTTTATTGTATGGGGACCCGGGTCCCTTTAATTTTTAACTTTTTTTATTTTATTATTTGTCGTTAAATCAGCGAAGATTTCAACTGTCTAAATATTACGGTTCATGAGATACAGCCCGCTGCCAGACACACAGACAGACGGATAGCGGAGGCTTAGTAATAGGGTTCCGTTTGCCATCCTTCGGGTACGGAGTCCTAAAAACGGAACACAAAAATTTTTCGTTGGCAAGGGGGGGGGGGGGGGGCGCAGGCTGATTTTCGCACCCCGGCGCCCGATATGTTTAAGACGGCCCTGCGTGTCGCTCATGGCCACGGGGTAAGGTAGTATAAAGGGGTCGTAATAACTGGTACCCAGTTGTATATAGGTCACAAAGTTCGTAAAGGTAAAGATAGTATAAGAAATGATGTGATGAAGTAGATTGAATTTATCAACTAAATTATTGGAGGAGAAGCCAAATGTATGACATAGTAAAAGAACGTACTCGTACGTAACGTAGTAAGAAATAAGTGTTCCCTAAACTAAAAGATACAGAGCAGGAAAAATTAGTCATTGACTTTAAATTTTTATTTTATTTTGTTAATGTGACATTTTGATTATCTACCTTCACAATTTTGTATGCCTTCTGGCGGGAGTGGCGGGACATTTTATTTGTTTGTAAAACATTTGTAAAGCTTTTACCTAATGTATGTTCACAAAATTAATAAATGAATTGAATTGAAGTGTCTATTACTTACTTCGATTATTATACATAGTTGTAAAGGACCTCATTAGGAGTTTTTATCGAACTAAATAATTACTTAACTAAAGGTAAACTGTACAAAGCAACTTTACTTCTAGATATGCACGAGTATAAATCAATGATGAGCCCGTTCTATACATTCTTGTTCTATGAAGGCATAGAGGGTATCTCCACGCGATGTCGAAATAAACAGGCCAAACCAAGCACACTTAAGGAGCAGTCTGCTTTTTTTTTTTATTATGTTTTGTGCAACATAAACATATTGTCTTTCTTTCTTTCCTTTCTTTTTCTATGCTTTATACTGGGTAGTGAGTGCCTCGGTCTGAAATTATCCAATCTGGACTTTATGGCAGAGTTTGCCGTAACTTATTTTATTATTGTTTAGTGAGTAAAAGAGCAGGTTTTCTTACTAGTCCATAAAAGTGTTAAAATAGTGTTTACTTTAAACGAGCGTGTTAGATTATCTGAAATAAAGTTTTGTGTTTATCTGTTTTTCACAGTTATCTTTTCGCATATCTAGTCTATTCCGGAGCATACCCTTAGAAAAGCATTATCACTACAAAACAAATAGGAAATTCGCCCATTTTTTATTAGGTAGATAAGTATTTAACTTAAAAAAACGTAATTACTTCAGAGTCTTTTCTTTAACTAAACCGAAATAATTAAATGAAGCTATTTAGCATAAAGTTCAGTTATTCAGCGAAACAATACAAAAGTCGCAATTAGGCGCCAAGTCGAGAATGCGGGCGTTTAAAACCCAAATATTGACGGACGTAAGAGGCCTAATATTGTAAGAAATTTTCGAGGACCTCGGAGCTCTAAGGGCGCTTAACTCCTCCAAGGATCCGACTCAAGGGCCTCGGAATGTACACTGCTTTTGCAAACCATTGTGAACGTTTATGTACTTATTTTTGGGATGATTATTTTCTAAATGTTTCTGCGAATTGGGTTTTTGCGATTTGCAAGAAAAGGAATTGTGTGTCAATTGCATAATTAGGGATTGGGTACTTTTATCATTTCAAAAATTTAAAAAATGTAGTAGGTACTTAACAAATTGCTCAATGTTACCTACTTAGATTGATGTACACAATGCGTATCTACGCATTCTGTACATCAATCTAACGAAAGACAACCCGTACCCTAATTACGTAATACACAATCAATTCGTTTTGAAACAGATTACTAATCCATTGCTTGATAAGTTCGAAATTTAATTCTGCTCTGCAACGTAATTATCGCATTGAATGTTGTTGAACTGTCAAAATGAAACAAATGATCGCTATCGCATTGCTTCTGCAAGATAGGCCCTGCTGGCTATGTGATGGGCCTTTCTACAACCTGCGTGTAAGAAAATTTACAAATATGTACATACAGATTCACAAAATATATTTTAAACGGTCAGACACACAAAACAAAGGTTTTATAATAATATATATATTTTTTCCACATGGACTCATTTTTGAGAACATTCAATAAGCAACAAAGATTCGTACCTATAGCATTAGCACTTCGCCTTAACTTAGTATCACTCAATCTGCGCCTCTTTTACGACTGTTTGCGATCCACTCGAGCGGATTCAAGGGTTTCATACGAGCCAGCATTCGAGCCTGAATGCCTTGCATTTTGTCAATGCTTAATTATTTAACTATACTGTCGAGTAAAACTGTATTTATATAATTAAGAATGAATACGAAGGTTACGATGGAATTGACATTTATTTTATGTATAAATATTCCTTAAATAAAAAAGATGTGTGTGGCACTCGGAGACTGCCGCAGTAAAGCTATTGCATAGCTGTTTTTATCAACTTATGCAATTATAATACTGCATTTGTGATAATAATAATAAAATGTATGTATGTAGAGTATTCACTCATTTTCTTTCACTATTTTTTCGTGACTTTCTTCATTAATAATAGCTGCTCTTTCTTGAATATTTAAATTTCTCGGCATTGTAAAATATTAACCCGAATACAAGAAATAGCAATGGTGACATTGACAGGAACTGTTATTCACATTTATAGTTTTTAAAACTTGACACAACGTAATGGGAACATCAAACTAATAAAAAGGTTTTAATTTAACTAGTCAAGGATCATTCGTCTAAGTAAATTTGAACTTTGTTGTCAAACAGTTAAACACAATTTTCAATACAAAACACTCTCGTTAGGTATTTTCGTTACGGAATTTCTGGATTAGGTCTCCACGCTCAAGGCCCGCGATAGAAGCTATGCAATAGCTTAAAAGAAAAAAAAAAGAAAAAAGAATGAATAAAATCATTCGTTAAGAGGGTTTATTCTGAAAGTTGTCAACGTCGCAAATAGATGTCAAATATTCGCTGTTTCGATTAATTTGATAATATTTCTGTATGGAAATAAAAAATGTGGCTAACTAGTGAACTAGAATATTGATTATGAAATGCAATAATTTATATCGTAACACCGAATAGTTAGTTTCCAAATGCCTTTTTTTCACCTAAAACAGGTACAACATCAAATTCAATGTTATAGTTGCAATTCATTATTTATATACTAGTTAGTTAGTTAGCCACATTTCTTGTTTCCATACAGTATTATTTCCAAATTAATCGAAACAGGTAAATATTTGACAGCTATTTACGACGTTGCCAACTTTTAGGATGACGACGTTGCCAACTCTTAACAAAAGTCCGTTTACTTACATTTGTTTGGTTTTTGTTAGGGTGAATTTCACGAATGAAACAGAAACGTGAAAAAAAAAATAACTTGTATAAATCTCACAGTGAATACTTAAGTGAAATGAGTACTTGCGCATAAATTATTAATAAATTAGGTGTCATTCCACAGGAATGGCACTACTGACAGTGCCATTCCTGTGGAATGACACCTAACTTCAAGTTCACTTCACCTAATTTATCAAATTCATGTGTTTCCAGTAAATTGTAATCCATTTCTCGAGCACTTCCTGGCACTTGGCATATGCAACTTGAGACACGAAAGTGCTTCTTACACTTAAAGATAAGCCTCAAGCTTTTAAGAAAATATTAAAGTTCTATGCATACTAGATGTATGATGATGATGTATGTTTGAGAGCAGTGGTGGTCCAGTGTTAACGGCCCCGACTTACGAGTCGTGTAGGTCGTGGGTTTAAACCCAGACAGGCGCTTTACTTTGTGTAAATAATTTCATCACCACTGCTCTCAAAACGGTGAAGGAAAAAATCGTGAGGAAACCGTCATGTCTTAGAACCAAATATTCGAAGACAGTGATATCTACCAACCCGCACTGGGCCCGCGTGGTAGATTACAGCCTACTCACTCTCACAGAGAGGAGGCCTGTGTCCCAGCAGTGGGAACATTAATAGGCTGATGATGATGATGTTTACGAGAAAAAAAATACTGCTTTTATCACCGCAAACAAATCTCGAATAAAGGCTATTATGTTTCGTACCTAAGCAGCTATCCTCAAGGTTGACTTTCTTTTATTTTCAGTAGGAACAGAAATTACAACATTCAGCACTATAATGTTATCACGGACCATTTTTACGACTGCCACGTATCTGTCCTTTCAAGCTATAGTTTTCTGCTTCACTGAAACTTTATGATTCAATTAATGTGGATTGTGGAACCTTCACGAATAAAGGTTTCGATATAATATATAACTATGTAGAAACTAAACCTTAGGGTGCGTTTGCGGAGACAAGCGGAGCTGAAGACCTGCAGAAATTGACCAATCACAATCGTTGAAATCCTCATCGTAATTGAATGATTTATTTATTTATTTATTTATTTAATACTTCAAGCACACAAATGTACAGAGGCGGACTTAATGCCATAGGCATTTTCTACCAGTCAACCTTTGGGTGGTGCAGAGACAAACAGTGGTAGGTGCGATAGCGAGAATTGAGGAATAAGTATATTTATTTAAATTTAAAAAACTATAAATATAATTATATACACGTAATCCTCGTAATCGTAATGATTCCTGCACGTCTCCGCTCATTTCCCTTAATGGCCTGCGCAGACGACGGATTTTTGTCCGCGGACTTTTTATTGAAAAGGGCGTAACGAGTCCGCCGGTCACGCTCAGTCGATCTCGCAGTCTGAATGGAACTGACTGCCTGATCCAGGCTCCTGTGATGCTTACGTGAGATCGACTGAGCGCGACCCACGGAGTCGTTACGCCCTTCTCAATAAAAACTCTGCGGACAAAAATCCGTTGTCTGCGCAGGCTATAAGTTGAAACGTACTCTTTCACACAGATATTGTCTATTTATTTTTAATTATTAGGTAATCACAATCTGCCTATTAATGTTCCCACTGCTGGGACACAGGCCTCCTCCAGAGGGAGTAGGCTGTAATCCACCACGCGGGCCCAGTGCGGGTTGGTAGATGTCACATGTCATTATTTGTTCCAAAAAAATAGTTAACTTGCAAGCGACATTTTGTTTTTGTTATGTTGTTGTTGTCATTTGCCAATGTCGCAACAGAAATTACCTAAATTACGCAATATTGTATTGGGTCCGCGGCCTTGACATCAACCAATGAACAACATTGTCAAACTTTTTTATTTATTGGTTGAATACGAGGCTTTTGGCTATATTTGTATGTGTGTATTTTATGTCTTTTATTATTGAAATGTGCGTTTTTTTTTGTGCAGAATAAACAATATTTCTTTCTTTTTCTTTTCTTTCTTTAAAAAAAATCTAAATCAAGACATTTAATGCTTCGGTATATTTACCATCTCACTCGAAAGTCATGATTCATTACCCACTTCTCTTTGCCGCAGTCGGTTCAAAGTTTCATACAATCCGCTTTTATAAATGTGTTCCTGTGTTGTTGTATTGTACTTGTTTCACGAAATCTATGTAGTTTTGGCGAGCCATCCTCAGAGGACATATTAAAAACAAAAACTTTCATTCGTCTGGCAATAAAACGAGGTTCAGAGCTGTAATACAAAGTACTTATAAAGTGCCTGCCCAGTTGGTCTCGTGGTCGTAACTACAAAGCCTGCCGGTGTAAGGTTCGTTTCCCCGGTCGGGCAAAGTGTGTTTGAGTTTTTCCATTATTGAACTTTCTTAGTAACAACCCACAGTTTGAAAGTTGCCGGTGTGATACCCCCGTGCCTCGGAAAGCACGTTAAGTCGTTAGCCGTTAATTTCTCCCCGGTCGTGTCGGATTATAGGAGTGAGTGAGGGAGAGAGAGAGAGAGAGAGAGAGAGAGAGAGAGAGTGAGTGTGTAAGAGAGAGTGTACCTATGTCTGCGCACACACTTGTGCTGTATAACGTCCCGCGCCGAAGACTGGTCTCCGCTGAGATCAATCGCCATAGCCGAAATTCGGTCTGGACTGGAGGACTATCACTAATAATAAAGTAAGGAGCTTTAGAAAAAGACTGTCTCACAGATGGTCCATATTCTGACAAATAAATTGTTATGATGCTCAACAGAGCCGGAATTCTTATATAGCTCGATATATCATTATTATACTCAGGCTTCGTCCGAAGGGATTAGCAAATAATACTTGTAGTACCGCCTAGTGTTCGCCAGTCACGCACTATATTTGAGAGTAAATATTATAGAAAGAGATGCATACTTATATAATATTTAGATTTTTAAAGTATAACGGTTAATACAAGGCGCGCGGGAGTCGCTCACTTGTTTCCGTCATTCGCTTTTTAGTGCTCGCCACGAACGCGTCGTGTCTTACCACAATTTAAGTGTAGTTTTTTTTATTTAGTTTTTCCTTCGATTTAGTATAGCTTAAATATAATGTCTAAACGTAAAAACGATGATAAATATGAAAAAATATTTAAGAAAATAAAAAAATTAGAAAGACAATTACGGCGACATCGTCGTAGTCGGTCTTCGAGTGATTCATCGAGATCATCAGATAACCGGTCGCAAGGTTAGTAAACAACTCTAATTAGTAATGTAACTATTATAATACCTATCATAAGGTAAAAATTTCACATACCCTCATAATAATTTTGTCTGCTGGGTTTGCGTACTTCTCATCGGAGATTTTACTACCCATTTAATTAGTTTTGCGAACAGTATACTAGGACTGTTTCCTAACTAATAAGTAGACATGCTGGCTTATAAAACTTTACAGTTCTGCTGGGTTTGCGTGCCTCTCATCGGAGAAGTTACTACCCCCTTTTAATTGGTTTTGCGAACAGTATACTAGGACTGTTTCTTAACTAATGAGCAGATATGCTGGCTTTGCATTTTATATTTTATATACTCTCTTCTGCTGGGTTTGCGTACTTCTCATTGGAGATGTTACTACCCATTTAATTAGCTTTGCGAACAGTTTACTAGGACTGCTTCCTTACTAATAAGCAGAGACTAGGCTATTGCCTATAAATAAAATGTGCTATATATATATTAAACAAAATGCTGTCATTTCACAAAAAAAAAAAAAAAAAAAAAAGGTTCAAACCTCCCTGGTCGGTTTGATCACGGGTTTGATTTATTCATTGGGTACCTAAAACCTTATGTCGGTCGATTTCAGAACAATCACATGAGGCTTTTATCGAAGAGTACGAAATAGCTGACAATAACGTTGCCGAATTACTCGATGCCGACACCGAACTTGAAGTAGGTACATGTGTTGAGCTCGACGATGCGGATGTGGCAACCACCGTCGAGTGCGACACCGAACCAACTGCTCCCGTAGCGACTACCTCAAGTGCGGAGCCATCCACCAGTGCTGCAACTATTGACAGTATGACAGAGGTTATTCCTTGTGTGGAGCCGGAATGCGTTGAGGCAATTTCGGATTGCGTAATACTAGAAATATTAGGTGAAGACCCTACCATTTCTAATTCGTACGGGACTGAAATCCACAAGGACTTGGCGGTGAGACTAGAGCACTGTACGACGAATGGTCTAACTAAAGAACGTCGTAAGGAACTCCTTGAGAAGTACCTGGTACCCATTAACTGCAAACTTATCAGTGCCCCTGAGTTAAATGCAGAAATAAAAGCGGCAATGACCGACATGACCATCAGACGAGATAAAAATATCGAAAACAGGCAAAAGCAGATGTCCACTGCCATCTCATGCATAGGTCAAGGAATTAATAAAATTATTTCTTCTAATAATGCGGATCCGGAACTAACAAAGATGTTGATGGACTCGCAGCGAATTTTATGTGACTTACAATACAATGATTCGGTCATAAGGAGGAATTTCATTCTATCTTCCTTAAAGAAAGATATGAAAGACCAACTCCAAAACACAAAGCCAGATAACTTGTTATTTGGTCAAAATTTATCGGAGACAATAAAAACGGCAAAAGCAATTAGTAAGTCGGGTGCCGAGTTAAAAACACCCAGTACTAAGCCACAGCTAAGTAATAAGAAGCCACCAGCGCCGTCTAACACGTCTCGGAATTTAAACTGGAAAGGCCCCAACGCTCGGAAACAGCCGAACCACCCCAGAGCGAAGGGGCCCTTTGCGAACAATCAGCCATCGAGCTCATCGAAACAATCGCGCTATCAGCCAGCGACGCGGGGCCGTCGCTAGATCGGGTAAAATACACAGGCAGATTGCCTTTATTTTATGAACAATGGTTACTAATAACTAATAACTTCTTAGTACTATCTTGTATCAGAGGTTACGAAATTCCATTTACTAGTCCGGTTATTCAATTGAACCCTCCGATTGTAAAATCATATTCTGGCACAGAAAGAGTTCTATTTTATGAAGCTATAGATATAATTTATTATCTATTGGTGCTATTTCAAGGTGTCTGCCTACAGAAGGCCAGTTTTTATCGAGTGTCTTTTTGGTACAAAAGTCAAATGGTAATTATCGTTTTATTTTGAACTTAAAGAATTTGAACAAATTCATTAAGACTGATCATTTTAAAATGGAAGATTTACGTACAGTATTAAAATTAATAACTAAAGATTGCTATATGACGAAAATAGATTTAAAAGATGCTTATTATTTCATAAAAATCCATGACAACTCAAGAAAATACTTAAGGTTCCAGTTTGAACAATATTTATATGAATTTAATGTATTACCGTTTGGCTTAAGTACAGCACCATACATATTTACCAAGGTGATGAAACCTATAGTCCGTTTGCTTCGCTCTGCCGGACTAATATCAACTAATTACTTAGACGATTATTGGTTAATGGGACGTTCGTATAGTGAATGTTTATACAACACCACACTCACAAAAAAATTAATTAACTCTCTTGGTTTCCTGATAAATGAGGAAAAAAGTTCCATGATACCAAACAAAATATGTACATTTTTAGGTTTTGTTCTAAATTCAGAAAACTTCCAGGTCACGTTACCAACAGAAAAAATTGATCGGGTTAAAATAGAAATTCAGAAGTATTTGACTATAAATAGGTGTAAAATTCGCGAATTCGCTCAATTTATTGGACTATTAGTTTCAGTTTGCCCAGCCGTAGAATATGGCTGGTTATATACTAAGCTTTTTGAACGTATAAAATACTTAAATCTAAAATCAGATGATGACTATGACAAAATTATGAATTTGCCGATAACGTTACAATCTGATTTAAAGTGGTGGTATACCAAAATACAAAATCCTTTCTGTAGGATCAAAGAAGATTTACATGACCTGGAGATTTTCACAGACGCCTCAACTACGGGGTGGGGGGCTGCATGCGGGGAAGAGAAGGCCAGCGGGTTGTGGAGTGTTCAAGAACGAACACAACACATAAACTACCTAGAAATACAGGCTGCCTTTTTGGGTTTAAAGGTGTTTGCAAAAAAATTAAGAAATTATCAGATTCTACTTCGTGTTGACAACACGACGGCCATCTCTTATATTAACCGGATGGGAGGCATTCAGTTCCCTCACCTCACTAGTATAACCAAACAGTTGTGGCAATGGTGTGAATGTCGTGGACTATATGTTGTTGCGTCCTATATCAGATCATCAGATAACAAAACTGCAGACGCAGAATCCAGGCGCGTGCACCCGGATATAGAATGGGAACTAGCAGATTGGGCTTTTCAGGAAATAGTGTGCTCATTTGACATGCCTCAAATTGACTTATTCGCTAGTCGAATAAATAAAAAATGTAATAATTATATTTCCTGGCACAAAGATCCAGATGCCATGACCATTAATGCATTCACAGTTTCCTGGACCAATTATTATTTTTATGCGTTCCCACCATTCTCTGTAATTTTAAAAATGTTGCGAAAGATTATCACCGATAAAGCTAAAGGTATCGTTGTTGTACCTTTGTGGCCTACGCAACCGTGGTACCCTTTGTTTAAGCGGCTTTTGTTATCTGAAGTGATCACGTTTGAAGCAAATAGAAACCCGATTATGTCTTTCCATTGCAGCAATCGCAACATGCACACCAAAATTACCCTGGTGGCAGGAATTTTATGCGGACAGCTTGGTTAAGGAGAAGTGTACCCCCATCCGCAATTACTGTTATGACAGCTTCTCTGTCCGACAATTCATTTAAACAATACGATGTCTACTTAAGACGTTGGTTCCAATTTTGTAACAGTCATGACTTTGATTTATATAATGCATCGGTCCCACAAATTATTTATTTCCTTAACAAACTTTATGAAGAGGGATTCCAATATGGAACTTTAAACTCTTGTAGATCTGCGCTAGCCCTATTGATGGGCAATAATATAGGAGAAGACGATAGACTTAAAAGATTTTTTAAGGGGGTATTCCGTCTGCGGCCCCCTTTGCCAAAGTATTCCATTACATGGGATACATCAATAGTACTTGACCACATGAGCAAGTTATACCCCAATGAATCCCTTAACCTTAATCAAATTTCTAAAAAACTTATTACTCTCGTAGCATTATTAACTGCACACAGAGTACAAACTCTGTCTAAAATAAATATAAAGAATATTGAAACTTACCCTTATAAAGTCATAATTAAAATTCCAGATTTTCTTAAAACTACTCGTAGAGGTTGCAACCAACCCATTTTAGTATTACCCCTTTTTGAACAAAGGCCTGAAATATGTCCAGGAAAGGTTTTGCTGACATATTTAGAGATGACTAGCCCTTTAAGAAAAGATATTGATTCTCTCTTTATAAGTCTAAGAAAACCATATAAGTCCGTAGGTTCCCAGACCTTAAGTCGATGGATAAAAGAAACATTAAGTGACAGTGGGATCGATGTCAATATATTTACTGCACACAGTACAAGACACGCAGCTACATCTGCGGCTCATAATGTAGGTATCAGTTTGGATCAAATCAGAAGAACAGCTGGATGGAGCGATTCTTCCAAAACATTCTATCGGTTCTATAATAGAACTATAAGTAATGTTAATGATAATGATTCTTTTGCACGAGCAGTTGTCGACGGAAATTGTAATATTAAGTAATTCAAATCATTTGATTTCTCAATTTTGTAAGAATTGTTCACTGATTAAACATTCTTAAAAAGCTTAATATTTCACTTAAATCTCTAAATCACTACAAGTATTATTTGCTAATCCCTTCGGACGAAGCCTGAGTATAATTAATGATTAAACGAACTTACCTGTATGTGAAGTTCTATCATAATTATGCGAAGGCTTCGTCCGAAGGGATTAGCAACCCTCCCTCCCCGTAACTTGGTACAAGTTTACCCAAGTTGCGTGAAATATTTGCGACTCAACTCTAAACTAAATGACGGAAACAAGTGAGCGACTCCCGCGCGCCTTGTATTAACCGTTATACTTTAAAAATCTAAATATTATATAAGTATGCATCTCTTTCTATAATATTTACTCTCAAATATAGTGCGTGACTGGCGAACACTAGGCGGTACTACAAGTATTATTTGCTAATCCCTTCGGACGAAGCCTTCGCATAATTATGATAGAACTTCACATACAGGTAAGTTCGTTTAATCATTAATTATAATAGCCTACTTTTAATAAAAGTGGCCGCTTGTCTGAAATACACAGTGTAACAGCTGTTCCATACATTTTGACCAAGGAATGTTTTGACTTTGTACGATACTACGCTCTAAGACACAAATTGCTGACGTCACCCAAAAAGCAGCCAAGCTCAAGTGGGACTGGGCCGGACACGTTTGCCGCATGTCGGAAACATTGTGGGCTAAGACCACTAATTACGTGGGTTCCTGAAAACGCCCAGCGGCATCGTGGAAGACCCAAGCGTAGATGGCGGGACGAACTTGACGCTTATAGAAGGGATTGGTCCATATTGGCTCAGGATCGAGTCGAGTGGAAAAAGGAAAGGGAGGCCTTTGCCCTGTAGTGGGACAATATGGGCTAATTATTATTATGAGACAGCACGTTTTTTTTTAATGACATGCAAAATTTTTTAACGCCGTCGGTGAGTCTAGTATTACGTACTAAATTCATGGTAACAGTTGAAGCGTCGATGTACCTTACACCTTGTATAAATAGCATATTCGCGACTTTTAATCACGAATATACACACCATAAACGTGGCACTGAATTCGCATTCACATTCGCACCCATTGCGACCACGCGATTTATTTATTTTCGGGTGGATTATTAATGTTAATGCTATTTATGAATGAAATGAAATGTTATGATAATATAAAGAAAAACAATACCTGTTTAGTATTTAGTATGTATGTCAAATTTTTTTATAAGACTATAATTATTTAAAGTTCCAAAAATGTTCTCAAGAAAAAGAAGTCCTTTGTAATTTCTTATTGAGAAATCAATTTATTTTGCAGTAACGTAAAAAGATACTGTTTCTCTCTACGTCTTGGCCTTAACTCGACACACTTACCTTCGCGACTGTTTACCCGCGGCCCTTTCACTCTCCCCTCCACGTGAAGCCTCCACATTCACTATTTGTGAGTCTCACTTCTTCCCTATTCACTTTTTGATAGACTATCATTTTGTCAATAAATGGAGAGGTTTTTTAGAGATTCTTAGGTACGGTACTTCCTACCTGTTGACTTATTTCTGACATTCTAACTATAATTCTATCCTATCGTACTTAAAGAGGGTTTACGTCGTACGGCATTTCATACCAACTTTCAAGCCCTTGTTTTTCGAAATGACTGAACCGATTTTAATTAAACTTCATACACATATGCAGGATACAAAAGTCTAAAAACTTAGTTACGAACATTTTCAAAATGTCTTAAGTATTTAAAAACAGATTGGAAACCTCTGTTTCTATGGAAAATTTAAAATCGGTCTAATTTGGGTGTAACACTATTTTTCGAAAATGTTCTTAACTAAGTTTTTAGACTGTATCCTGCATATGCGTATCGGCTTGAAAGTTTGTATGAAATGCTGTACGACGTAAACCCTCTTAATATTGTAAACGCGAAAGTTTGTGAGGATGGATGGATGTCTGTTACTCTTTCAAGCAAAAACTACTGAACGGATTTTGGTGAAATTTCCCTGAATATATTGCAAACTAGCTGAGCCCCGCGGTTTCTCGATCCCGTGGAAATATTGGGATAAAAAGTAGTATGTGTATTTTTATAAATCATCATAAAACTGTATTAAGCTATTGCATAGCTTCTATCGCGGGCCTTGAGCGTGGAGACCGAATCCAGAAATTCCGTAACGAAAATAACCTAACCTAACACCCCTGTCTCTTTAGTTCAGCAACTCGCCTCTAGGTGGCATTGGTTGTATTATAATTGCATAAGTTGATAAAAACAGCTATGCAATAGCTTTACCGCGGCAGTCTCCGAGTGCCACACGTCTTTTTTTATTATGTGTATTTTTGAGGTAATGAGGATGAGGTCCTGGGTTCGGTTCCCAGGCCTGGTAAAATGCTATTGGGTTTTTTGTCTGGAATAGTGCCCAGTTGATGGCAATAAGCTCGCCCCGTATAACATGGAAAAATGTGGATCCACATTCGGATCTCAGTCGGGATAAAAAGTAGGTATCCTATGTCCTAATTCAAGTCATGATATACCCATGTGCCAAATTTCATCCAAATCTGTTCAGCCGTTTTAGCGTAAAAGCGTAACAAACAAACACACTTTGAAACATAATATTGGTTAGGATTGAAGGCAATCTTCTTCTAAAAGATCGTAAACTCGTACCTATAAAGCAATAGCGTTAAAAACAAAAGAGGTTTAAATATAAATCTTAAAACCGTGGCCTGCAGTTCTACGATAGTGCTGGGCTGGGCTTGACGCAATTTCACGCCCAGTTGCTCCGAGTTGGACAGACGTTTCCAGCTTAGCACAACGCTGGGTTTTTTTTAAAACAATACATCGGATTTAAAAGATTGGATGTCTAAATTGGAAGCAGCTATGCTTACGGCTAAGAGATTGGAAAGCTCCGAGTTTGAACAACAACATTTTCAACAATATTAGAATTAAATTTTACCGAGCTAGAATTACTCAAGGGAATTGTCTCTACTCATACAGAAAAGGAAAAATGTCAAGGAATGACAGTTAGGGGGAATTACATAATTCGCAGTAGGTAACAAAAACCGGCCAAGTGCGTGTCGGACCACCCACAATGAAGGTTTCCGTAGTTGGGAAAGGGATGGATTTTATTCCAAGAACAAACTTAACATTGTAGTTGACAAACATGTTCTCCCAAACATTTCAACTGCAAATTTTTATACGCAAAATATTCAGAGATTTACCATATTATTTTAAGACCATAGACTTCTTATATTTTCCTGTAATCTATGAGTAAAGAACAATTCTCTGTATTTTTTTCAAAATGGTAAATTTTCATCAATTTTCCAAAATAACTTTAAAACAATATATTTAAAAATTATTTTTAAAAAATGTCTCAGATCCTCGCAGCAAGCCATTTCATTTGAATAAGTCATACGGTTACCTACAGTTGACCTACAGTTGACCGTATGACTTATTCAAATGAAATGGCTTGAATTTCATTTGAATAAGTCATACGGTTACCTACAGTTTTTAAAATACAAATCAGATTCATGAAACTATTAGTAGATAAAAACACAAAAACCCGTTGTAAGGATAATGATTACGAAGACTTATTTTTGGAATGTAAAATTCTGCCGGTTCATGAGAGGGTAGTGTTGTCAGTAGCTTTAGAACAGTACTGTAGTAATCAATTTAAAAACAATATAATACGCACAAGATCTCAAAGGAACAATAATATGAACAGATTTGTAGTGCCCAATTGTAATAACTATTATGGTCGAAGATGTAGAAAATTTTTAGTTCCAACTATTTTTAATAACCTTCCAGTCGATATAGATAGCTCTATCACAAAAACCTCTTTTAAAAATAAAATACAAAAGTACCTCCTAAATCTGTTTTGTCAAGGGCTCAATGTAGTGAATATTTAAAAAGCTTGTTTGTTTGTATCATGTAGATAAGAATAGCATGATTAGTTTAGCGTACCTATAGGTGAAAAAGTGTAATAACAATAACTATTTTATTTTATATGTGTTAAAACAGGAGCTACGTCTGCCAACAAACTGCTGTGCAGTTTGGCGGAAGTAATGATGTATGTAAAAAACTGTATCTGCGAATAAACACTTTTTCATTTTTTTTTTTTTTTTTTTTTTTTTTAAAACATATTTTAATTAATTTTCTGATTTGCCCCCTAAAAGTGACCCCCATGTTCAAAGTTCATACACTCATGTTACACGTCCTGGTTTAGGTCACAAAACAACATGTGTGTACCAAATTTTCACTTAATCGGTCCCTTAGATTCGGAGAAAATTGACTGTGACAGACAGACACACGAGTTATCCTATAAGGGTTATTTTTAGGTACGGTACCCTAAAAACTATCTAAGGTATGATGTCACCTAAAGTCTTATATTGAATTAAATTAATCGTAAAACGAAAGCCTTTTAGAGCAGTATGTCAGTTTTAATACCTACTCCTAATGTTTTCATCAAATGTCATTACATTGGAGGAAGGTCAAGGAATGTCTATGTATATCTTTGTATCGACAAGTTTTCTGGCCAAGGTCTTTGTAAGTAAGAAAGTAAAACACAATAGACGATGTATATCTAGTAACTTAATCCGCTTAACCGTTCTTAAAGAGTTAGAGAACCCTGTAAGAAATCGACACGTGTTTCGCCTCTCAACGAGGCATCCTCAGGACGACGATTGACCTGTTGCGAACTCGGACACGAAGTGTTATCAACGCGACCCAAACGCAAAGAGCTTTGCGTTCGGCTCGCGTTGATAACACACAATCGTCGTCCTGAGGATGCCTCGTTGAGAGGCGAAACACGTGTCGATTTCTTACAGGGTTCTCTAACTCTTTAAGAACGGTTAAGCGGATTAAGTTACTAGATATACATCGTCTATTGTGTTTTATGATGGATTTCCGCAAGGTCACGCCTGAGTCAATTAACTAGTAAGAAAGTAGTTAATCATACAAATAAGAAATAATAATAAATTGGGCAGTAAATCTAGTTACGTACTTTCTTCGTAACTTAGTATAGGACGTCCTACTGTGTTTTTGGACATATTCACATTTGTTGTGTATGTTTAAAAATATTTAATATGAGGATCTCCTCATAATAAAGATTTTTGAATGACTTAGGCATTTTTGTCCCTTAGCAAAATCCATCGTAAATAATCGAGCGATTACGTTGGTCCCATAAATAATGTAAAGTTGATCATTTGATGGTATGTTGCACACCCTTAAATATGAGCAGCCTTAAGTATTAAATAAACTGAACACTAAAGAAGATTTTTTGAAAATTCATTCCCTATAGGTGTTAATTAAACAAGGGATGAAAGTTTGTATGGAATTGAACACAATAGACTATGGTATATAGTTGCGCCTCCCGGTTTCACCCACATAAGGCTCGATCCCGTAAGGCTATCGGGATAAAAAGTATCCTATGTTAGAATCCAGGTTATGGTCTACTCATGTGCCAAATTTCATCCAAATCCGATCAGTCGTTTTAGCGTGAATGCGTAACAAACAAACTCACTTTCGCATTTATAATATTAGTTAGGATATAGTTTAGACATCAATGAATAACAGATATAAATGTAGAAGAAAAAGTTCATCATTTTTGCCGATGAGAAATCCCTTCGAGCACAAGGGTTGTATTCAAGAAATTCTTTACATAAAAAATCATCATCATCATCATCATTATATCAGCCAAAAGACGTCCACTGCTGGACATAGGCCTCCCCCAAGCACCGCCACTTCGACCGATTCTGTGCTTCCCGCATCCAGCGAACTCCTGCGGCCTTTACTAAGTCATCGGTCCATCTTGTGGGAGGCCTTAAAAAATACGAGTCAACAATGAACGGGTAAAAAGTTCCAAAAGCGCAAATTTATTAATAGTAACAGATACTGTTGACGAAGATTTTAAAACTTTTATGTACGTAACTGATATTTTAAGTTCTATAAAACTTTATTCTGGTTCAGGCCATTAATAATGCCACAGCCTTGATAGGCATTTTATTACCAAGTATGAAAATGGGACATTAAATATGTATTTATGGAGTGTTAATTATTCTTTCAACACTTTTAAAGACTGTATTTAAGAACGTGTTAAGGGGGATGCGCCAAGGTAGCCCGTTAAATTCAAATTTTCTTATTTTTTATGCAATTTGCAGGTTAGTGTCAGGTGTTATCTTGATTAAAATATGATTTGGAACCGTAACAAATATGGCTTTAAAGAAATAAAATCATTAGAATCAGAAATACAACTCCTTAAGATAGCATAATCCTCAAATGTCATGATTTCATGAAATAGTCATTAAATAGGATAACATGAACTTAGAGAGTAATATTGATGATTTTTATGTTTATAATTCTATAAATAAACATTGACACAGCCGCGAATCATATTTAGATCAACATATAACCTGATACTAACCTGTAAATAGCAAAAAACGTAAGAAAATTTTAATTTTGCGGGCTACCCAGACGCTTGTCTTTCGCTTACGCTGTCGCGCTGATATAGGGCCCCAGGAAGGGATAGGTTATATATACAAGTGCCTGCCTAGCCTTTTCCCAACTATGTTGGGGTCGGCTTCCAGTCTAACCGGATGCAGCTGAATACCAGTGTTTTACATAGAGCGTCTGCTTATCTGACCTCCACCACCCAGTAACTGGGTAATACGATACCCCTTGGTAAGACTACTGGTGTCAGGTTATATGTACAATTTAAGTAAATTATTTAAATAAGTTCTACTGCCTCGCTAGTGTAGGTGGTTGAAAGCATAACCGGTGAGCCCCTTGCTCAGCGGTCATCCTAATGCTGCGTGCTGGGTCTGGTTTAGCAAAAACAAAAGTTCTTTTCCGTCAGGAATTTGTCAGCTGCACCAGCCCAGAGAATGGATTTTTGCCGATTAATGACAATGGATACATCCTCTGTTTCATGGGACTTAATCGTGCTGTATATCCTCTGTCTACACCTTAGGGGAACAGAAGCGTGATGTTATGGTCAAAGTCAAAGTCAAATCGTATATTTCAATTGGCATAAAATAAGGCACTTTCAAAGTCGAGAATTACAAGAAGAAATAAGAATTGAATCTCCCCTTCCGAAAGGTATAGTTTCTAAATTGGCAAGAAACTGAATAGTGACTCTTGTTTTGTTCTGGTGTCAGACAATATTTATTCATTAGTACAGGCACCAACGATACACTTTTTTCTGTATTGTTAATTTTTTTACATGAAAATTTGTTTTTGTGAACCATTAATGTGTTTTATCTGAAATAATTTGTTTATTTATTTATAAAAAAAATGGTATTACAATATTTTGCTTACTTACATTAATTACATAATAATAAGCATGTAATTAGAATATACACCAGCACTTCTCTAATTCTATACCAAAATTAATACATAATCAAATTTAAACAAAAACATATAGTTTCAGAGGCAAGAAACCATTTAACTCAAGTAAAATTAAACAATGAGAGGTTTAATTTTGTACAAGTTTTAAGGTTATCGTAAAACAACTGGAGACGCGTAAAGTTTACAAAATTTCATGATAAAGAACAACTAAAGTTCTGTTCATACATTAATTATGAAGATGGTGTTGCTTGGAGCTTTACTTTATTCAGCAAACAACATGAAGAAAGAAAATTGTTGTTGAAAATTCAAAATCAATTAATTAGAAATAGGAGCATTTTTATTTTCTACATACATGTTTGTGGTCCTTCGAGCCGGATTCGTTGCCTATACCAGCAATATTGTTACCCTGCAAAGTGGGTTTTAATCCTAACTTTTGTAACCAAATTATTCACTGTTAAACAATTTTCCCCTTTTTTCACCCTGTTTTTTATTCTCAACAATGACAGTATCTATTTGCGTCGTTGAATAACAAAATAAATGCAAATGGAAGTATTATACTGTTACTGTTACCATAAAATATTGTTCCCAAGCGAAGCTACAGCGGAGTACGGAAAGAAATAAAGTGAATAGGGGGGAACTTAAAAATGATTTGTGGCCAACCCTGTCTCTTCCATAGCGTCAGATTCTGGTTTCGTTGATAAGAAATGAAAGTGATAATTCAAAATTAATGGAATAATATAAATCAAGTTGTCACCAGCTATTTTGGTAAGCCAGAAGCCTGAAAATCTGACAGCCGTCTTTCCAAGGAGTATCGTTTAACCCTGTGGCCCTGATATCAAAGCGATAAATCAATACCATATTTTAAAGTAAAACGTTCACACGTTAATATTGCATTGTTTATACGGTTAAAAACAAAATAATGCAGTATGAAACTGTGTGATCCTAAAATTATACAGTAAAATATCTTAATATCGCACTCTCCGTGTGAACGCTAGCTCTGTAGGCTCTGTAACTGGGTTGTGGAGGTCAGATAAGCTGTCGCTTCATGTTAAATACGGGTATTGAGCTGCATCCGGTTAGACTGGAGCTGACCCCAACATAATTGAGAAAAGACTAGGCAGATAATGCTGACCTATTTCGGAAAATACCTATGGTTTAATAATATTAGGTTCGTTGCTACGTACGAGGAAAATGCCGTGAGGAAACTTTTGAGTTTGAAAGTGGATGACTATAAGAGTAGGGGAAGACCTAAGAAACGATAGACGACGCTAGAAAGGAGGTGACTACCGAGATGGCGACTAATAGAGAAGTATGGAAGAAAAAGATATGTTGCGCCGACCATAAATAAATTGGGATAGCCCCAGTAGAAAACTGCGTCTCGCGGGCCGCATGTGGCATTTTAGCCTATAGAATGCGGCTCTGTACAAATGTCGATGAGTGCAAGCGTACATAGGTACTTGCGGGGGTCATTAAGCAAGATATAAAGTTTTATTCCAAATTCAAACTATATTTCAAAGCTTTTTTCCCGAAGTATTTTACCAAAAATTAACAGGACTTTGAAAATTAATCATTTTCTGTACCCCTCCTACTTGTTAATATAGGTAAAATGTCTTCTTCATATTATTATCACCCGATACGATGATGATAATGAAGGCATCCTACTTCTTAGCAAGTCAATTTTAGGAAGTGTTGTGGAGTGAAACAGGATGGGAGTTTTAAGGATTAAGAAAAGAGTATTGAGACAGTTTGGACACACAGAAAGGATTTGTCTCTCATAATGCTGGGGCTACATTTTCTCGCTGCTGGCGCTCTCTGTTGCTCAGCGAGACGTCGAGCGGTGTGTGAGAGAGAGCGCGCGAAGTAAAGTTCGCGATAACGCGATAACGCGAGAATGTAGCCCCAGCATAAGAAATCTTAGTCGTTAAAGTATTGATATGAAGTTAGCGCGGGGAGCAATAAAAGAGTGGACTGTATAAAATAGACAATGTATTATTGCCTTCTGATCTTTACAAAATATAAACTTTCCCGGACAAACAATAAATGATTAAATTAGAGGGGAGAATCGTCCGTCCGGTGGAGTCCGTGGAAGCGAGTGGTGGTCGGGCCGAGCCGTGTCGCCATCGCGCCGCACCTCAGCTATACCGATCACGCGCTGATCACGATCACGATGCCTGCGCGTGCAGAGCGCGTGCAAGGTGTTGTGTTTTGTTCGGTTCCCAACAAGGCTCTATTGATTAATAAGTTTTCCGACCACTGGGATGGGGACAAGGGAATGATGATATTTGATACGTTCAGAAAGTTCTAAATGTACCCTATAATTATATACACATGATTATATATTATGTATGTGCTTAAGAACCCGCTCCTTAACCCGGTCATGGTCACCACAACCATAACCCATAACCACATCAATAACATACCGACCTCGATTAAATTCCTTTCAAGCAAAGATCACAGCATGATGATAAACAAAGCGTCAAGTGAGGCTTACCACACAATGTCCACCCTCCACAAATAAAGAGAAAAGCGCTTTTTCTAAAGCCATCCAGCGCCTATGATGAATGACTGTTCCACCAACAAAACACTGGAATTTCAACCCTTTAAACGAGCTTTTACGGTTCAGATTTCAATGGTAAATGATAGTTAATTATGTCGACGCGTCATGTGGTACTAATAGGGTAGAGCCATCATCGCCGCTTAATAACGTCTTTTCTTACGGTGGACGCTCATTATTTTTTATGAGGTCAGAATTGTATGTGGGTATTTTTAGTAATGGTATGGGATTAGTGATGATAGTTGGTGTTATTGATAATATGGGTACATTGCAATTTCAGCTTTATGCTGAAAAAGGGGCGGTTATACAGGATGGCAGGGAAATCGACGCAATTTTTTTTACCATGGCTTCAGTACATGATTCTGACCACTACAGCGTTGAAATTTTTAGTCGGTTATAAAAAAAAATCTACTGTTTCATAGAAAATTGCAATACCTACGGGTAAAGGTATGGAACAGCGGATTTTTTTAAATAACCGACGAAAAATTTCTACGCAGGAGGGTTCAGAATCACGTACCTACTGAATCCATGGTATCAGTTTTCGCTTCGATGTTTCTGACATCCAGTATAATATGTATACTTTGGATGCCCATTAAGACTGCCTGTCCACTGAAGCGGAGCGGAGAGGAGAGGAGAGGAGCGGAGATGTGCCAATATTAACCAATAGAATCTAAACTCCACTCCAGAGGTGCGATTTTATTGGTTAATATTGACACATCTCCACTCCTCTCCTCTCCTCTCCGCTCCAGTGGACAGGCAGCCTTAGGAGCAACCCATGATGAAACTAGCAACAGTATTCCATGTTTTTGACATTGTGACTAGAATCTGAACATTTTTTAAGTACGAGAATTGACTTTCTGATAGCTATAGTACAACTTCTATACTAAATACAATTATTGTCAAACTGACCGCCACCGCTGTTCTCTGTACAACGCATAAAGTTTGACAGCAAGAATATCAATATAATGCCAGGTACCTAAAGATTGGTGAAATGCAACATGAAAGGTAACACACGTTGAAACGATTTCGCCTAGTTCTGTTACATTAGGACGGCTAATTTATCCATATATCGACGTAATGTATGTATACATATTATAGTCCGGTACCTAACAAACGTACGTTGGCAAAATAGTCCGTAGAACAAAGATTATTCATGATCTTATTCGCGAGTTAGTGAAGACCTGAGCATATTTACATCTTTTATTATGACTTCATTTTATTCTGTCAGAGAAATATGAGCAATGCCAGTATGCAGCGTTGCATACAAATGGATGCCGACTGAACATAAGTACCTATTATAATGATACTTAGTATTCGTTTACGAGAATGAATGTATAGCTATGAAATATTAAATGGATGCTCTGAAAACAAAAATACTTACTTTATTTCATGCGTACTCTTGTAATATGTATTTACTTTTTTATTTTATTGGAGGATCTACCCACTAGCGACCCACGCATTCTTTGCACGTTTTTTAAGACTTGACAAAACATCGAGATTTCTCTCCTAAAATTATGTAACATAATTATTAACATATTACACGTAGGAGAGTATTTGTATCTTTCGTTATTACGTTTTAAAACTGCATCAAAATCCGTTGCGTAGTTTAAAAAAACTACGCGGTCACACAGTATAATCAGCCTATTAATGTTCCCACTGCTGGGACACAGGCCTCCTCTCGGTGAGCCCTCTCACCGAGAGGAGGCCTGTGTCCCAGTAGTGTGTGGAGTGGGCCGTAATCCACCACACGGGCCCAGTGCGGGTTGGTAGATGTCACATGTCTTCGAATTTTTGGTTCTAGGACGTCAGTTTCCACACGATGTTTTCTTTCACCGTTTTAAGAACAGTGGTGATGAAATAATTTACGCAATGCAAAAGCGCCTGTCTGGGTTCGAACCCACGACATACAATTGCTCCACTGCTCCTTGCGGTCACACAGATAGACACGAAAATCGAATTTGTTTTATACCATGTATACCAAAGTGTAGCATGAGGAGCTCGTGGCTAAGTAATAACAAGCCGCACGGGTCGATCCATCGTTCTAGCTCAGCTCAGCTATCGTTCGTCGATCAAAAGTTTCGTCGTCCCATCGATGGTCGTGAAAACAATCAGTCGCAATAACGTTCGTCGATCAAAAGTTTCGTCGTCCCATCGATGGTCGTGAAAACAATCAGTCGCAATAACGTTCGTCGATCAAAAGTTTCGTCGTCCCATCGATGGTCGTGAAAACAATCAGTCGCAATAACGTTCGTCGATCAAAAGTTTCGTCGTGCCATCGTTTGTCGCGAAAACAATCAGTCGCAATAACGTTCGTCGATCAAAAGTTTCGTCGTGCCATCGTTTGTCGCGAAAACAATCAGTCGCGCTAACGTTCGTCGAGCTGATGTTCTGTCGCACCGCTGATGGTCGACCTTTCGTACTGTCGCCCTAGCATTTGTCGCGCCTTGATACTGTAGAAAAACACTACCCTGACTATCACCAAGCATTCTATAGAAAAACACTACCCTGACTATCACCAAGCATTCTATGCCAATCCATCTTTTTAAACTGACACAGCACGTTGTTATCACGAGCACTACCCTCCGAGCACTATATCCGAAACCGTTGTTCCGCCATTTTGATATCGAATATTTCGATGTTGCCAGTACAAATACAACAATTATGTCGTATTAAAATGAAACCTAACAAAAGGATATGTATTTTTTCAGGGACGAAGGTGACATGTCTCATGTACATACTTTTGTAAATACAGCACCTACACCATTACTGAAACACAGCAACGCTGCTCGGTGGTAGTTTATTTTTATTTGTAAGTAGTGTGTAAAATTGTTTGTTTATGTTTGTATAAGGTAATTTATAAGGTAAATTAAATTGTATAAGGTAAAATGGGTCTAACGATTTCGATGAAAGTTGCAATATAGGGATTTACGGGGGCGAAAAACCGATCTAGCTAGGTCTTATATCAAAGAACATTCGTTTTCCCCGTATTTTCTTCAGAGCAGAGCTCGGTCGCCCAAAGTTAAGAAAATAAAGGCTACCTTACAATAATGACATGGCAGTATGGAATTAATAAGTACCTACTATCATGGCAGCATGGAATTAGTAAGTAGGTACCTACTCTCATGTCAACATGGAATTAAAATACAAAATTCAAGAATCATTTATTCAAACTTGGCTGAGAATCAGCACTCAAAATAACATAAGACAGTCCCCCAAAACGCCCACCCTTCACCACTTCCTAGTGCTTGAGCGAGGTAGAAGAAGTGGCGCAACAAACTCCCCAGCAGCACAGCTGTCTGTTCAGTTGGAAAAACTTGATTCTATAGTAATAGTGCAAAAAAAAAAACATTACCATTTATAGCAATACAACTCATAAAATAAAAACATTGTAATGACATAGACTATGTCAACAATAAATGAAAATTAAATGTAGTCGTTGATTCTAAAAACACTTGTTTGTTGCTTTGGGACCCTACATTGGAGTAGCTTTTAGTCCCAAGCCAATATGTTGTCTAAGTAATCTTTAACTTTAGAATGAGCTATACTATACTATTAAATGAGCATTCTCTATTTTCACCAGAGCTGAGCTCGGTCGACCAGGGTTCATTGATAGTAAGTACAGTATCGCCGAGTGACACAGAATATATTTTATGATAGAAAAAGGAATTTCACGCCAACGAAATTGCGGGCAGTGTTTGATCAATAAATAATAATATAAGCCTCTACACTTATGTTGTCATATTGCGTCGTTTTTGCAATGTGACGCGTCATTCGATTCACATTAGGAGGGTAGGAGGGGGGAAGTTTGATGTATGTAATAATATTAACGTGGTTACGTTATCAACACAACGTTAATATTTGCACCACAGTTTGTTGTTAAACTGGATATACTTTTGTATAATGTAGAAGTTAATTGAAATTTAAAAAACCACTGACACAAACAAAATCCTTTAATAATACCATTGAAGTAACAGATACCAAATTTTGACTCAAGCAGACCTGTGGAAGATGCTCAAATGCATTCATCAATTAGAAAAGACCTGATAATCTTCAAACGGCTGAATAGATTTTCTTGAATCATAGCTAAGAACACTCCCGATCAAGTCACCTTTCAAACAAAACAAAAATAAACTAAATCGGTTCAACCGTTTGGGAGCTACGATGACACAGACAGATAACACCACTTCGTTTTCCGTCAGGGGTTAATAAGTTATAAAATAAAATGAACTGGCCCTTTAAGTTTAATACAAGTTGTAGTTAATATTTTGTCGTCGCATCGGGGGACGGTCGGTATGCTTTTGTAGAAAATATATTTTCATTCGCCGTCCCTTATTTTAGCGCAGTATCAAATCGTAGTGCATGGAGATCATCATAAATCATAAGGCGGCGAGCACTTTAGACACGAATTTGTATCGTACGTAAACGTATGATCGTCAGGTAGTACTAATTGAGTGCGCACGCTGACGCCAGTAGCACAAGTCCGCCGCGAAACCATAGCAGCGAAACCGCAGTAGTTCAATTCAACTGGCTTGCGTCATATTTCGCTGCTCGATTTCCGCTACTCGAATTTTGCGTAGCGGAACATGACGCGAGCCACTTGAATTGAACTACTGCGGTTTCGCAGGTTCGGTTTCGCGGCGAAGGTGTGGTGGGGTCAATATGTTTTTTTCCGTCAAATAGGTAGTGTTCCGGTGATATCGCATTGAACGCATGAAGGACAATCTTATGTAATTTTGACGTTCAAAAAGTGCTGATTCTCAGCCTAGTTTTAATAAATGATTTTTTTTATTTTGAACCTACAAGGATTTATTGTCAAGTGGCCAACTACGTCTTGTTTTTAAGTACGATTTCACATAAATGTTTACCAACAACGACCCGCTGTCAATGTCATCTTCTGTCAAGTCATCAGATCTTTTGGCGCTATACCAAAAGATTTTTGTAGCACTGTATGATGTGTACGGAGAGGTTTGCCACGTTACCCGAGTGGTTCATTTGTTTGATATCATCGCATTTCTGCGTAGCGTTGCCGTACGTCGCAGTGGACGACCCCGCTTACATATTCATAAAAACTGAGGGTCCGAACCGAACACGTGCGTAGCTTAACAATGAACAGCACGCGTAACATGACTACCATAGAAACGAGTTTTGTCAACGGAAGAATAGACAAAATGACAGATAGTAGAAAGATTTTTACCGTTTTAAGCATGGCGATCTTAAAACTGATTAGAAGAATTGTTTCTATTCTTCAGACGACAAAAGTATACAATGTCAAGCATGACGAGCAATTTTTTCTACTTTGAGTTACGTTCAAAAGTTTTAAAACTTGGCGTTTGACATTGTTTTTCGATACCTAAACCTAAAATTTAAGTTTTAGTTTTGAAGTTTTAGTTTTAGTTTTTATTTAAGTTTTTTTTTTAATTTTTTAATTTAATTCACCTTATTGTTTTAAGTATTTTCGTGTATTTATGTATATTTTAGGTATATTACATATATAGTTTTGATAGGTATATGTACCTATATCCTTAGATTTAATTAAATATTTATTCCACAATTTTCGATATTGCACCTACCACTGTTTGTCTCTGCATCACCCAAAGGTTGACTGGTAGAAAAGGCCTATGTACATTTGTGTGCTTAAAGTGTTAAATAAATAAAATTTATCGATAACCTAATTTTTATGTTTTTACGTCACTTGCTACCTCCCGTCGCGATGCTCTGAAAAGAATAAATAATTATGTCTTTGTCTTCATAGAAACGCGACTCTACTGGTCACCCCGTGGTTGGGTGCAAGAACTTTGTCTATTTTTGGAAGAATAGAGATAGAATTGGTCACACCCGGTCACGTGGTCCTGCGAATCGGTGAAACCAAATTCGCTACGATGCTACGCCGCGTAGCCGTAAGCTACGAGTGCTACGAAAACGCAACGCTCGCGCTGCTACGAACTCGGAGGCAAATGAATGAAAATCTTTTTTGTAGTAATATTTTCGATGTCACATAACATAATATAACACTTGTATTCCCAAAAATACTAGACAAATGTGTATTATCAATACATTATAATTTAAACTCGCTTTTCCTGTATGTCTGTGAGACAGCGTTGTTCTTTTAAACCACGCAACGGATTTGCATGCGGCTTCCACCACCCTTTAGAAAATTTATTCCGAATAGTTTATATGTATTAATATGTTACCATTAAACTTACATGAAATAAAGAAATCTCGCTGGTCAAGTCGTAAATACAGTGAGACTAGCTGCGCCCTGCGGTTTTACCAGCATAAGTCTCGATCCCACCGGAATACCGGGATAAAAATTATCCTATGCCCTAACCCAGGCCATGGTCTACCTATGTGCCTAATTTCATCCAAATCCGCACAGCCGTTTAGCCTGAAAGTGTAACAAACAAACTCACTTTCGGATTTCTTGTGCCGGACGCACCTAAGTATTTTCTCTGATGGAGTCTATTCTAATGCATTTGGACCCCCATTTGTCGTTCAAGAATAGTTAGTGTAGGTATATTCCAAACCGCATAACGTTCGCATCATTTTATTTACATTAGGGAACATGTTACGATGCTCTAGTGCCTTTTCAGACGAAAATTGCGATATAGTGCGTGTTAGCTGTTTCTGGCGAACCTTTATCCTAATAAAAGCAATCGTCGGGCAAATACGCAATTCTTGCGTTCATAGATAGATAGAATACTCTTTATTACGTACACCTTACAAATTAGATATTTTATACAGGGTGACGCAATGAGCGGTCTTATCGCTAAAAGCGATCTTTCATAAACTTACCACACAGACTCATCATTCTCCTGCCCTTATCCCAATTTATTTGTGGTCGGCGCAACATGTCCCTTTCTTCCATACTTCTCTATTAATCGTCATCTCGGTAGTCACCCCCTTTCTAGCCATATCATCTTTCACACAGTCCATACATCGTTTCTTTGGTGTTCCCATACTCTTATAGCCATCGACATTCATACTCAAAACTTTCCGCACAACATTTTCCTCTAACTTACCACACAAACTTACAGACTTTTATGCTACTCATTTATTCGAAAACGCAGTCTCAGGTCATCATCGCGAACGTCACGTTCATGTTGTCAATCGCATCGCACCTATTTTTTTATTTTTTTTATTTATTTACTAAGGCACCAAGTCCCAATACAACGCAATCATAACGCTATGGAGAGCTCGTTTGGGTTTACGAACAAATGAGTGACAAATGATGACGATCCCTTTTAGGTATTAAGACACGGGGTCACTGCAGACACTGTCTTGTAGTTAATTTATTTTGCCACGCCAAGCGCCGAACGCAGTGTACACTGCGTTCGGCGCTTGGCTTGTGTTTCTCATTATTGTTATTATTATTCAAGCCTATATTTGGCGACGGGTTGAGCAGGTGTGATGTTATGTTTATGTTGTAATTATAATTCCTGTTTATGGCTCACGGCAATAGTAAGAACAACTCATGAGCTCGACAGACCAAACCAGCACCCCATTTGCGTAAAAGTCTTCTATCACAATCCGAAGGATTTACAAGGAAAGTTCCTAATGCATTGCATTGTGTGCTTAACAACGTAAATAACGCATTAAATGTTGTTAAGCTGTCAAAATGGAAGGCATTACCATTGTAAATTTGTTACGCAATTACTCCGCAGGGCCTTAACACTTATCCTAAAATTGTGTTTACAATTTATTGTGGTGAGATGTGCCCGATATCGTCAACAAAGCAGTTGATACAGACCACAAAATAAATTGTGTATTACAGCCATTCGTTTTGCGGGACGTCTGAAAGGGTCCTTAATGTATCAAATCTCATGACTTTATAAAGCTCAATCCCAGTATCTTTACGGGCTATTTCCCTTTTGGACTGAGCAGAGCTGTTTGTACAAGTTATTTTGATATTTTTTTCAGTCTTTGGTGTGGTGATACAGATGGTGCGCTTGCACGCTTCGTGAGTTCGATTCCCGTACAAAATTTACATTTTTATGGCTAACACGATTTGACGATAAAGTGGAGTAATCATTTTTTTCTTTAAAAATGCAAATAATGTAAGTTGGTAATACCTATTTGTAAGGCAGGAGTTTATGGCCTCAGAATCAGCATATTTCAGGTGAAGTTCTTATCATTGGATGACAACTTTTCTCCAGACAACTACATTACTAAGCGCCTTCAAATATTTTTCTTGATTTACTTACTTCTTTCTACTCTTCAAAGCAAACAATAAAATGAGAATTCATGTGATTAATGATCTGAAATTATTGGACGAAGTTACTGGCAAAAGCTTGTCCTAATTAAAACAAATAATAAAACTCTGTCACGACCTCTTTTAAAGTTATTACGTTGTCGGCACTTAAATGTATACGATGTTATAAACCCTGGGTCACTCAATAATAATTTAATGAAATAATCATGAATTCATAACCTCGTTTTTTCTTATCTATACGAGACCTTACTTGTAAGAGAGTGTTTAAGGGGAAGTTTGAAAGTGTCAGAAAAGTAGAAACGAAATCGTTTGGGTTAGTAACGATAGTACGGCACGGCGGTACGGTAGTAGTGGTGTGTGTGTGGTCGTTTGGCGTAGTGGTGATTTTGACATTATTAATGGTAATTTTGACATTACTGAAGGTAATTTTGACATTACGGAAGGTCATTTTGACATTAGTGAAGGTAATTCTGTCATTATTAATATTGATTTTGACATTATTAATATTGATATTGACATAGTTATGATTTTGACATAATTATTGATAGTTTTGACATTACTAGTAATCATGACCAAAATTTACCAAATATTTTTATGTACTAACACTAGTGTTTAAGATGATTATGTACTAACAAATTGGAATGTATCTGGAAATAAATTTTATTGATTTGATTTGATTTTAGGATGGGCAGGTGATGAGGAGGAAGGAAACGCATGTTTCTAAAAGAGTGATGAATATAAATGTTGATGGATGGAGAGGGAGAACAAGGCCAAAGAGACTAATCCGGACACGACGTGTTGCCACGACAAGAGCCGAACGCAACGACACTTTTCTCCGGCCTTTCCTTTCGGTTTTTTTTTCTCGCAATGGGTTTTTTTTTTTGGATTTAGGGTTCGGCTCTTGTCGTGGCAACACGTCGTGTCCGGATTCACAACAAGTCAATCGTCATCCTGAGGATGCCTCGTTAAGAGGTGAAACACGTGTCGATTTCTTACAGGGTTCTTTATGACTCTTTAAGAACAGTTAAGTTACTAAATATACGTCTATATTGTGTATTCTAAATGAATGCCAAAAAAAAGTGCCCTGATGGATTTTCAACGCTCGTCTTGGCACGGAAAGTTGAAAATCCTTCATTCATTTGGGTGTGGCGCCTCCTGTTAGCGAAAACGGATAATAGAGCTGTTTGTGAAAGAGGAGAGAGGTAAGGACCTACCATAACTACATATTTCTGCCACCAAGAGTTGCTGTGTTCTTGTTTAAAGTATATGGGTGTCGGTGACCGCATATGCAGGATACAAAGGTCTAAAAACTTAGTTAAGAACATTTTCGAAAAATAGTGTGACAGCCAAATTAGAGCGATTTTTAATTTTCCATACAAACAGAGATTTCCAGTTATCTGCTTTTAAATAAGACATTTTGAAAATGTTCTTAACTATATCATGGGGTACCAATTCGAACAAATTATAATTAGTCTTGAAAAAAGATCATAGATGGCAGCATAGGTAAGAATTATGAAATTAACAGTCACTAAAAAGCGATAAACGGAAGATTTTGGCTGAAGTAAGATTAGTAAAAATCAAAACTTCCTTGTTTAATGCTGATTTATCTATTGTAACTCATAAATCTCGTATTTTCAACAAAAAAAGATAAAACCTTTTTGTTTAGGGATCTTCGCAATAGATGGCGTTTTACTCAATTTGTCATAACTGTAGTACATTTAGCCAGTCAATAGCCCGACTAGGGAGGTCTCATTTCTTTGTATGGGATTGGGTATCTGTACGTAGTATTATATTATCTGTGACTATATTTTTAGACCATTGTATCCTGCATATGCGTATGAAGTTTCATTAAATTCGGTTAAGTCATTTCGAAAAATAAGGGCTTGAAAGTTTGTATGAAATGCCGTACGACGTAAACCATCTTAAACATAACTGGCGAAATGTGGATGTATCTACTATAGGTACACTTCTGCCTAAGGACTCCTTTGGAGAATATCTGGCAAGTTCATCTGAGGTAAGGGGTAACCACCACCGTCCGTTTATTTACCATAGTATAAAGGTATGAGGAACTTTACACCCTGTTGGGTAAAGTTCACTCATCCTCCATAGAAAAGGGAGAATCCTCCAACCAGACGGGTGTAGTCCCTAGTGGGCAACTGCCCGACGATTGTTGTCGGGACGTTGTATATATGATATTCGCGTCAGTGTGATGCGTAGTTCACATGTGGGGATCTAGATTTGCACACCAGTATTGCCACCCATCTTCATCTACCTAGCTTTATCCCAACTGTAAGGGTCAGCTTCCAGTCTAACCAGATGCAGTATTTTACATGGAGTGACTACCTATCTGACCTCCACAACTCAGTATTATCACGCAACAACATTAAGAGTGCCGCTACTCGTGCAAACTCTTTTATTAAATACCCGTAAATTCTTTATTTCTAAGCCAAAATATATAATTTATATAATACAGACATTTCATTTCCCAACTAAAGTGGTGCCGTGATTCGTGAAATGAAATTATTTCAGTAAAAGGAAGGTATTTAGCGACACGACACGAAATAATCTTGACAATTTAAGACCTATTTTGCAT
Organism: Conistra vaccinii; assembly: GCA_948150665.1. Classification (NCBI taxonomy): domain Eukaryota; kingdom Metazoa; phylum Arthropoda; class Insecta; order Lepidoptera; family Noctuidae; genus Conistra; species Conistra vaccinii. The sequence continues at coordinate 20,746,220 of OX411326.1, forward strand.
GAAACGCTAATAATTTTAAAAGCAATTTTCTTGAAGGTGACAATAATTAGTCAAATGATTTTGGTGCAATATTTTTGATGCATTTGTAGACAAAAATAGTTTGGAAAATCCAAAAGTGCACGCCTCATACATATAACACTCATTCATAAACGAAAAAGAAATTCAAAACATAGTTTTTAACAAAAATGAACAATTTATCACTTTTCATGAAGTCGTAATGTCAAAGACTGACAAAGATATTTACTTGGCGGTTGCTAGGCAGCTTACGGATATCAAGTCAAAGGATGAAAATATTTAGATAAAGATATTATATTTTAGTTAGTATTTTATTAATTATAATAAAACTACTTTGAATAAAAGAGCCATTTTCAATAGGGTTCCTTCTACGGCTGAAACGAATGTATAAAAATAAAATTGACTCAATTAATTGATTTTATCGCAAGCTACAATGTTTTCAGGGTTCATAAATTGACGGACAGGATTTTTTTTTCAACTATTTTGATGCTTTTTTCATTTCTGCTACATTAAATCAATTGTTAAAAAGTACAGTATTAATCTCCATTTAATCATCTATACAATGGTATATAAATTAAGTAGGTTCTGTGTACTAGCAGGAGTGTAACAATAAAAACAGTTACAGAAATGGGGCAAAAAAAATTTTTCGATCGTAGAGCACACTCTAATGCTTCGCATTAAGAGTCGTGCGATACCAGCGCTGCTAATTTTAAATGTCACAGCATGCTGAGATAGAAGCCTTTCGTCTCTTATACAGGAATTAGAAAATAAAGAAGAAGAAGAAAGAAAATACGTCCTTTTGTGGAAAACTTATCTCAAAGAACACAAAAACGAAAAAGAACAAGTTGGGGGAAATAATACTTTTAGGTTATTTTTTTATTTTTTATTATAAACTTTTGTTTTTTGTGTTTGTTTTTATTTTGGTTTGCAATTTGTAATCTTCCTGTGCGAGTCCCAATAAAAACTTTTACTTTCTTTCTTTAAGAAATTAAAGAAAAGGGCAGAAATAAATAGCAATAGGCTATTTTATGCGGTGCTCGGGGTATAGAAACAAAAAGGATACCATTTTGCTGACTGTTTATTGTCATTTAATTTGCACCAAAACAAGTTATGAAGATATACTTACGCTCATCCCAACTTAATATTATAAATAGACAAGTGAGTTTATTTGTTATTTCACGCTAAAACTGCTGAACAGATTTGAATAAAACTTGGCACATGGGTAGACCATGACCTGAATTAGGACAAAGAATACTTTTTATCCCGATATTCCCACAGGTTCGAGAGTTATGCGGGTAAAACTGCGAGGCGTAGCTAGTATTTGAATACTAATAAATTAATAATATATTATTATAAAATAATTCAATTATATTTAAATAGCACTCTCCACTAATTATCAAACTTTGTTTTAGATCCAAAATTTACATATTAGACCCCAGGGGTCAGACTTTGTCGCTCTAATAAATTAGTCTGCAGATTTTATTAAAAAGCGAGATTAATTCTATGAAATTAATGCACGCTTTTTCCTTTCATCCTTTTTTCGCAAAACTAAGTTGTTAATCCTGCTATCACAAAAGGACTTAGAACTGGCTTAGGAGTCATTAACCTAACGTACCGAGGCAGAAATATCCCGTTTTTAGGCTTAAACAAGATTTTAAGGAATTTCGAAAAAAATATACACGTTTTTTGTGTATGAGGTATTTATACATACATACATTTTAACCTACCTTTAAACTTTTATTTTGATTGATAATATAATATGACAGTAATTATGTGTCATTTAAATGTTTTAAATAAGTGCTATGTTAATAAATAATTAACATAAATCAAACATTAATTTAAAAAAATCGGTTACAAATTATTATTATTTAGCAAAACGTTAATCTCGCTTTTACGTTACACTATGGAAAAAAAAAAAGAAAATAATGTAAAAAAAAAAATATGACTGTATCAGAAGAAACAATATGCCATCTTCAGATCCGTTCATAAAGTTGGTAAACTAGGATTTAATTGCGAGAAAAAATAACAAGTAAACTTTATGAGATCTAAAAGTAATGGTTTCCAAATGCTGGCATTGAGCTACTGATTACTTGGAAATATAAAAATAATCGGTCAAGTGCGAGTCGGGCTCCAACACAAAAGAGTTCCGTGCTGTACTAAGGTCGAGTAAAAAACGCCGAAAAAAACACGTTTCTTAAGGAGCCTTTAATAACTTTACATAATTTTTTATTATTTGTTGTTATAGCGGCAGCAGAGATACGTAGTCTGTGAAAATTAATTTAGTTTTTTTTTATCAAGTACCTTCTAACGAATGCCCATCCGTTGCAATGCCTTTTTTATTTATTTTTATTAGGAACCTTTTCCTGTACGCATTCAACAACTTACCAAAGTTTATTCACACTCAGTCGAGCCATTTTCAAGTTTTTGCGAGACTAACGCAAGGCAATTCATTTTTATGTATATAGATTTGTTCTTTAACCAAACAGCTAATTCCTATGATTCCCGCACTGCGGACTGCGTACTCTATTCAACTATTACGGTTATACAGACATAATGGCCGCCATTTTTGTTAACAGCCTCTAACAGTACCATTAAACAGAGATGTAGCTTATTTTAATAAAGTGTTGTAGGGTCTATTAAGTGGAATGTTCTGCAAATGTTATTTCCTCTCCTCTTAAGAGGGTGTGACGTTGTTTTGGAGTTTTGCTACCAATTAAATGGCGTTTTTGACTTCATTATCTTGCCTCAGTTTTTGTTATAGGTTGCAGAAATGTTTTTGAGGTAATTACCTCATTTACTGATTGTTGTTGTAAATTTTGGGCCACAAAAAGGATGAATGAAAGGCAATTGCATGCAGCTGAGATGAGAATGCTAAGAGAGATGTGTGGTGTTACACGAATGGATAGAGTAAGAAATGAGTACATAAGAGGAAGTCTGAAAGTGGCACTGGTGACTGAAAAGTTGTGCGGAAATTGGTTGTAATGGTATGGGCATGTGATGCCTCCGCATCACATGCCCGGAACCATGAATGAGGAAAATGTTGTGAAGAAAGTTTTGAGTATGAATGTCGATGGCTATAAGATATATGGGAAGATGATGAGATGGCTATAGGGGAAGACCAAAGAAACGATGGATGGACTGTGTAAAAGATGATATGGATAGAAAGGGAGTGACTACTGAGATGACGACTAATAGAGAAATATGGAAAAAAGGGACATGTTGCGCCGACCCCAAAAATTGGGATTAGGGCAGGAGAATGATGATGATGCCCTCATTTACTGATTGGTGAGAACTGTATTAATCCGTTAGCGTAAGCGACTGTCAAAGATCTACGCAACGGGGACTGCCATTAGTAGATCTTTGACAGTCGTTTCGGGTATTCAGAAGCTTGAAAGTCTGACAAACAGTCTTACTAAGGGGATCTTGTTAGACAGTCGCCCCATGTAAAACCAAAAATTCGGAGACATGTGACTTCACCAAAACGCATTGGGCCCTAGGGGCGGATTACAGCCCACTCCCTCTCATCAAGAGGAGGCCTGTGTCCCAGCAGCAAGTTGTGGGAGCATTATAGGCTAATATTAAAATTGCAGAAGCAACAGATTCTGATTTTCTTAGCTACACTCATATTTTTTAGGAGCTATCAATCAATATACTGCTATGTCATACAAATGGATGTCATCTGTTTTAGAGTCGCATCAATCAATCAACCATATCCCAATAAATGATTGATACGAGCAGATAATGGCAGGTGGCAGGCTCTTATAATCCCATGTAAGCTTATCATCTGTCATCGATTTTGAAATAGGTACCATCGCGGGAACCCATAACTAACCATTTTGTAATCAAAATCCCGTGCACACGATGACCAGATCTGTTACCGCCTCGGTTTTATAGTGGCGGAGAACTGCAAGCAAGTATAATCCTTACGTGGTGGTCAGTTACACTGTGAGTCAGTTACACAGGGTGCTAAAAAACCCATCACGCAGCCGTCATTTACGCATTCTGTACGTCAAACTAAGTAACGAGTTACGAGTTGTAGGTCGTGAGTTCAAACTCACGACCTACAACTCGTAACTCGTAAGTCGGGGCCAATACCACTGGGTCACCACCGTTCAGCGACAGTAACGATCGTTAAAACTCGGGCACCTCAAACAAAATCAACACCAATAAACTCTATCAGCATCCCATCAAATCAAATGAGACACTCGTGACACTCACCCCGCCAATTTGGACAGACGATGAAGTGTTAGTGACGTCACGATGATGACGTCAGTGGCCCTGACGAACCGCGCCTTTCAAGTAGCGTGACTGAAATTATAGCAGTTATTGCTTGTGCCATAATTCGAGGTTTGATTGTACTGAAGTGATTATTTCTGGGAATTCATAGCCGTTTCAGGCGACCGTAATAATAGTTGGTTTGGTTTGAAAGAGGTATTTAAGATTAACGCAAATTAGAGGCTTAATGAATAATAATTGTTTCTAAGATTGGATATACTATTTTTTACGAGGACGTTCTTTTGTTTTCTAATTAACAATTATGTCATCGTAGACAGCGGAAAATCGAATTTATTTCGCGATTTCAATAATATCTTAACAATAATAGTAGATGCTTCTCGATATACTAACCGGAATATTGAAATGGAGACGACGAGAGACAGATTATTATTTAACTATTCAATTTCATTTGAAATACGACAAAATACGTGACTAAGATAATAATAAATTATTGCAACTTTTGAGAAATTCCAACTAGAAAAATTCAATAACATTTTGCCTTACCTGGGAACCGATCCCAGGTCCTCGTGTTCAGCACTAGCGCTTGCGACCACTGGACCAACGAGGCAGTAAATTATAATGCATTCCAAAAAAAAGGAATATTGCTTAACTAGCTTTTACTCATGACTTCACCTGTGTGGAGGTTTGAAGTTATCCTACGGGAACAACTACCGTGATAAAAAGATTAATCAGTCAGTAAGATTAAGAAGATCAACTTTATTCAGCTGTTAAGGCGTGAAAAGGTACAGACAGAGTTACTTTAGCATTTGATAATATTATTATGGATGGATTGATTTTTGAACAAAATAATACATAATCAGCCTATTCATGTTCCCACTGCTGGGACACAGGCCTCCTCTCTGCGAGAGGGAGTGGGCCGTAATCTACCACGCGGGCCCAGTGCGGGTTGGTAGATGTCAATTTTTGGTTCTAAGACATGCCGGTTTCCCCACGATGTTTTCCTTCACCGTTTTGAGAGCAGTGGTGATGAAATTATTTACACAAAGTAAAGTGCCTGCTTGGGTTCGAACCCACGACCTACAACTCGTAAGTCGGGGCCGATACCACTGGGCCACCTCTCCAGCTCTCGAAAACAAAATAGTGGCTTTCAGAAATATATTCAGCAATTTTATACAACAAAATAAACCATGTAAGGCCTTAGGGTGTATATTAAATTACCCGCGGTGAACCAACCTGCGAGGGTTATGAACTGACCCTAATTCTGATTAACTTGTAACTGGGTTTGACCCTAATAAATAATAATATCATTTAAGTGTTATTTATAACCTATGCCATAAACGTCAGTGGCTGAACTCGGGCTTCGCGATAAACAACGATATAAAGCAATTTTAGAGGGTTTAGTAACCCCATTTGCAAGTATATTGGGTTATGTGACTCTTCCATATCTTATAATACCAGCTTGTCACTTGAACTGCACACAGACCATTTTTTTTTTTTTTTTCTTAAAGCCCGGGCGTCCCCGAATCGGGGACAGTACTGCAATCTCCGTAAAGCACGGTTGTCCCCAAATAGGGGACAGTCTCTCACACGATACAAATCTCTATTTCTACTTCTTAAATATGTACTAATATCGTCTGTAGGCTGTTTCTCTTTATGGCTTGACGGATTTTCTCGTCAATTAGAAGTAAAATCACAGTAATCTGTGGTAAAATTGTCAAAAAATTACAGGTAACACCGAAAAATTCTGAAAAATGTCTAAAGTGACGTAAAGCGTGCGTCAACGTCAAATCGCGGGGCTTCACGGTTACAACGTCACAAAAAGGCGGGCTTTAAAGGTGGTCTGGTAGTTTGAGTAGTTGATGCGGCCTACCCAAATGTGAAGGACATTTGGACACAACTTTGGGATTGTTCGTCGTCGAGTTGAGCTCCACGATTACTGACAAATGCTTGCACTGACTGGACAGGTCCACTCAAATATGTGTGCGTCTTTCCTCAAAAGACCATTTCAGATACTAATCTACATGGTCCTCCTATGGCCTGCCCAAGATTATGACTGAACTTTAAAAGAAACTGTGACCTCAGAGTTTGTTTCGGCCTTTCTTATCAGAGTAGTCAGATAGGAAACACCGAACTCTTTTTAATATGACGTGTAAAAGTGATTTCGATATCCTATTTACAGAATAAACAAATTCTTTTCATTTCAGAGCATGGAATCGCCATGTTGGCAGCGTCTAGAAGCGTAATAAAATTCGTCACGCTGAAAGTGCGTTGAGCGCCTTACTTCTCTCGAACCGTCATGTCATTACAGGCCAGGTCAATGTGGTTCGATGGTCGGGGGCTTACTCGACCCCATACAGGTTGGAGTGCGGCGTGAGGCAAGGGTGGCTAACCTCACCGAAGCTCTTCAACCTATATGTCAATGCGCTGATAGAGAGGCTCAGCAGCACGCATGTCGGTTGCCATATTGGAGGTGTGTGCCTCAACAATATCAGTTACGCCGACGACATGGTGCTGCTGAGCGCCTCTGTCTGTGGTGTGTCAAGGCTGATTGACATATGTGAAAAGTATGCTGTAGAACATGGTTTGTTGTATAACACGAACAAGAGTGAGTGCATGGTCTTTCGGGCCAAGAGGAGGTGTCCTGATTCCTTACCGGCAATTAAGCTCAACGGATGCCCACTTAACAGAGTTAAGATGTTTAAATATCTTGGACATTTATTAACCTCTGACCTGGAAGACGATGCAGACATTGAAAGGGAACGTAGGGCGCTGTCTGTTCATGCGAATATGATAGCCCGCAGATTTAGTTGTGCAAACGGTGACACAAGGTTTGTATGGAAAGTGTTGACAACGCTTCTACCAGCGGCCGCTGAGGCGTTTGTGGTACTGCATACCAAAGATCTCTTCTCATACAGAGAAGTCATTGGGCACCACTGGTGACCTACACCACGCTAGTCCTCTATTCGCGTTGGCGATTTTACAAGAAGATTCGAAGGGTAAACTTGTCTTAGCGTGTCTTCTTCTTTCCCCTCTTATCTACATTCATAGTCAAAACTTTCTTAACGATATTTTCCCTATTACTCCGCACCACATGCCCATACCATGTTGTTTGATGTCAGGTCAGGTGCGTAGTACTCGCAACCTGTATTTGACCAGAGGGCCTAGTGTGAGTTTCATTTTACCATCTCGATCAAACGCATTGAGCGCGTTCGCCCTTCACCGGTGAAGGCCGGCCGGCTGCCAATCGGAGCGCCAAACGCGGTCGATGCGTTTGATCGAGATGGTAAAATGAAACTCACACTAAGCCCTAAGATGTATGAACGTATACGAAGCAAACGGAGTATGTAAGGATCGTAGCAGGTGGCGTTCTGTAGTTTCTGCTTACCCCATGGGAAGAAGGCCTGAATTTATATTAATGTTGTTTGACAGTCAATCACATACCTACTTATTGTTTTACATGTTTTATAGATAATAATTATATTTCTGTAATACTTAATTGCCCCGAACGAACACCAACAATTAATAACCGCTTGACTACTGTCAATAACAATCGTGATTACTAATTACGTAGTTCGAACGCAGTCCGTGTCCATAATTATTGACATCAAACGGATAATTACAAGAGGAACGGGTATTTTGTCATGAATTTTGTTAGTAAATTGACCGATTTAGTTAGCAATTTGTTTATTAATTTTTGAAAATAATTATGTACGAAAACATACAATAAAGAATAAAGTATACAACCTAATATATCACAAAGATTTTAATAGTTAGATTGACCCTCACCATAGGTACTTAGGATGTACGAAAAAGTGTCCCATACTGAAAAAAGTGAGCTCACACATCCCGCTTAAAACGATCGTTACGATTTTCAGTATGAGTTAGCCAGAAAATACTATTCAAACCTTACTGTCACCGAAACAGAATCGTGCCCATCTTTTGACGCGGGTGGGCGAATCTAACGATTTAAATCTTTTATATTTCATCATTTTGACTAAGCTTGGCTGAATATCTGTAGGTACCTAATGTACATGGAGCGAGAGTTGTCTGACCTCTATAACCCCATCACTAATATTATCACTTAGCTAACTTCAATAAAAGGTATTAAATCCATTGCGCACGTTCACAACAAGTAGCGGGACACAAATTCACGTGGATGATTCAAGGGGATGAATTTTCAAAAATACTTTCATAGTGCTCACCTTCGTTATTAACTCTTGTGCAAGTCTCAAGCTTATATTTAGGCTTTGCGTTATCGGTCAGTGAATGAACCTAAGATTTTTATTAAGTAGAAGATTATTATCATCACAAACCGTACCCATGCTTTGTGAAAAGATTATAACAGTCGGACTGTGCCACATAAACAAGCTCTCATATTTTTAACTTCGCTTCGTTAAAAGCTTAGTTCCGTAGTTCACCCAACTGTCTTCATCAACTCGTGTTCCGGGTACGAAAACTTTTGTTTTACCCCTCTCTCAAAGTTTGGGGCTGCCAAATAACTTCAAGAATCTTTTGCGAGATTCGTCGTGTTTTATCCAGTGTTCTGTTATGTTGGTATTTTATAGAATAGGTTAAACGAGGGACATAATTTACGGAGTGTAGTACTCATAAAAATTTACTTTACTAGACTTATTCCACTATTGGATAGATTTATATGCAATCAATTAATCAATCTTTTTATTGTGGGCACAAATCATACAGACATTACAACTCCATTATGTCCTGCCTAATAGGCATACAAAAAAAAACTAATTTTAATTCTAAGGGAAAACAAAACCCTATTGTAAAAAAACACCAGAAAACCCCCTTTTAATTTTGAATTATTCCATTTTTCCGCCCTATTTTTAATTTTAATTTCTACGCTCTTAAAGAAAATTTAAAAAAATGTTTAGTGATTCGATACAGATTCTATGAAATGTAGTAAACAAAAAAACCGACAACATAATATAGAAACAGTCTTAATTTTATTACAGATTTTTTAAAATAATAAAATTAGGTTATGTATACCAACTCTGAAATACGAAATATTGTAACTAATATCTTATGGTAGTTAATGGTTAAACATAGGTGCACGATACATCCTATGTACCGTATTTCTGACAAATAAATTAAACATATTTAGTTCTGTTCCTTAAATTTATTGCACTTTGTATAGAACAGCAGATTTTTGTAACTGACTAATTAGTACCGGACTAAATTGTCAGTTTTATACAAAGAACTTTATTTCGATCACAGTTAGATTATTTTTAGAGTAACTGGCTCGATGATCTAAACCATGTCTTGTTTTTGACCTTTATAGCACTTGTTCGACAACAGCGCGAATCCTTTTTTTAATTCTTTTAGATAAAAACCAACTTACTTTTAATTGAATTTCACCCTAACCAATAGTCCTATTAGGCTATATTTTATAACCACGGACAACCTGATAAACAAGCTAAAAATAAGCGCACTCTACTAAGAAACCTTTCGCAGTTGTATCACTATAATTAGTTACTCGTAAGGTCGGTACCTTCACTGGAACGAATCAACTAATTGAGTTAGACGGTAGGGATGGTTGTTTTAGTTCACCGATATTTTATTCCGAGGAACTGTTATGTTCTTTTTACATTTATCGTGAGCAAGCAAAAGTGTAGAGGCATTTTCAAAACTTGAGCTGCGGGGTGATTTTGACTTAGTCCACGTTGGCATTGACGTAATAAAATCGCGGCGATTTTTTTTCATACACTCGATTTTTAAGTCTCGGTTTTAAAATCATTATTATTATTATTGAAAATCCAACAGAGCGCATCCATCGCGTATCCAAGCGCGTCAAGAAAACACACTGCTGGATATGGGACCAATTTGGAAGCATACGCTTTCAAAAAAAAAAAAATTTTTAAATTGGTTCACAATTGACGGAGATATCGGTGGACATGCATAAAAAAAAATATAAAAAAGCATACGCGACGAACATATAACCTCCTCCTTTTTGGAAGTCGGTTAAAAATAACTTGTAACCAAAAGGCGAACAAACCTAATTTTTACTACTAGAACTACTAGTATACATTTCATTTGGTTCACGTCAAATTCGTTCTTTTGAAAGAATGTATTCACAACACTAGCCAGTCAGTGATGTAGCTTTGTACCATCAGTTCTTTGGACGCAGATAAATGCCGCGGGCTCTTGATGAAACCGATATAGAATTAAACAGAAGGTCGACTCCATAATTATAACGACTGAAAATAGGCGCACGCATATAGACGCGTACAGTCAACCGCGCCTCAGTTGCACTTCGAAAGTCGCCTTAAGCATCGTGCAGACTGGTGCGACGTGACAGCGCGACCCGTCTAGGGCTGACTGTCCATTGGAGCGGAGCGGAGAGGAGCGATGCTATGCCAATATTAACCAATGAAATTGCATAAAATTTTCGTTCCGGTTTAGTGGACAGAGATTTGCAAACTAGTTTAAAAATTGACACAAAATCGAAAAGCAGAGCGAGGAAGCAGAGTGAGAAAGCGGAGCGGGAAGCGGAAAAAACGACAGCGGGATATTGCAGCCCGCTCAAATTACTCGTCGCGTCAACTCGGTCTAGCTCCGCACAGTCCGCAACTCCGCTCTGCACTACCTCACTCCGCATCAATGGACAGACACAGTCCACGACTATGCTCCGCTTTTACTCCCTCACTCCGCTCCGCGTTAATGGACAGGCAGCCTTATATAAAAATTTCTAACCACCGGCTTACCACATGGCCACTAGTTATAAGCTCAAGCGACATGTGTCTTGCGAAAGCTATGGAGAAAACAAATGAAAGAAGTGGTTTTCTTTCTGTTATAGTATGAAGGTGTTTTTTGTTCTTATGCCAATAAATGCATTTTTTTTTCATTCGTTCTATTTAGAGCATGCCACGAGTATCCGCGTCGCGACGTATGGGAACAGTTAACCCGCGCGCTTGTCACTTGAAGGCTTCCGCAGACAGATGCGACGCGACTCTGGTGGAACCATTTCTATGAAAACTTAACAGAAATTTCTCTACCGGGGTTGCACCGTGACTTCGTGTCGCACCTGTCTGCGGCAGCCTTGACGCAAATCACATCACTCGAAGCCGTGAACGGGGCCGTATTTGCGTGGTTTTTCACTCCTTTTATAAAGCTGACCTTCTGTACCTGTCTATTTTGTGTAGGTTTAGATGGAGAGAGGATAAAGTAATATGGCGGCAGCTAATTAGTTAAGATAGACGTAAAGGTATCTCTGTAATTTAATGTAATGGAGAGATGTTTAGAATTCGGGCAGCCGCAATTTTAGAAGTAAAGGTACGAATAGGGAAATAAGATATAGTACGGTAAAGTTATTATTAATTAGGTAATGAAGTCATAGCTAGAGATTGTAAATGATTCCTTTAAAACAAGTCGTAGTCGCATAGGATGTGTAACATATGACATTTTGGCTGACGGTACCAACCTCCAACTCTAGTACCGCGCGCGCTCATTGGTCAAATCGAACAGCGCGCGGTTCCCCGGTTACACACTTCCGTCCCTTTTCACAAAATCACTCCCACTCAGATTGCAGGAAAGCGAGAGGAAGAGAGATGTTACACATTAAAAAGTCGGGCAGTCTTTGGGGACTGCCGATAGAAGTGAAAACTAAGTAACTTTTTGATTCTCGCGTTGATGTCTTTCGTTCGAGCGTTAAGTGACGATGACGCGAGTTCCATGATTTTTGTTCACACAAAAACTACTCAACGCGCATAATGAAGTTTTCACTTAAAAAAAAATGTAGGTATAGTATCCTGGAGAAAATTGACCGTTGCAGTTCTATAGATTCTGTGTATAGTCTTTACTTACAGATGGTCAAATTAAATTATCTGGTGGAACTCCACGACCGAGTGATGGGTGTCAATCATCAAACAAAAAAATAAAAACTAACCTCCCAAATTGCCAGTAACCGACACGGGACAGACAGCGACCGAGGAACACCGAATGTGGGCCGAGAGCTCTCATCTACATTCTCGCATTCGGCCTGTCTCGGTTTGCCTCGGCGAGAATGTACAGCCGCCATAAAGGTTACTGAGCCTTTATAGTTCAGCAAATAAATTGCTTTATTGATAAGAAAACAATTGATTTATTCTTTTAACCGCTACAGTAGTCGTTCATTTAAAACGTTAGCTATTACATAAATTATCTCGAATATTTACACATGATGATAAAATTCTTGTGAATACCAAAGTAGACTTTAGTATTCACTATTTTTAGGGTTCCGTACCTCAAAAGGCAAAAACGGAACCCTTATAGGATCACTCGTGTGTCTGTCTGTCTGTCCGTCTGTCACAGCCAATTTGCTCCGAATTTAATGGGCCGATTAATCTGAAATTTGATACACATATTATGTATTTCTGTGACCCAAACACGGATGTGAAACGAAAATAAATGATTTTTGAATATGGGGGTCACTTTTGGGGAGCAAAGAATAAAATATTAAAAAAAAGTTTTGCAAATTATACCGTGTGACATATCAAATGAAAGGAATTGTTACAAGAATCTCAAATATTATTTTAAAATAATTTTTAAACAAATATTTTTGAGATATTTACGAAAATAGATGAAAATTGACCATTCCCGACCCCTTATCTCCGAAACTACTAAGCCTGAAATTATGAAAAAAAATCAGAGAATGGTTCCTTACTCATAGATTATAGGAAAACCTATAAGAAGTCTATGGTCTTAAAATAACATGGTAAATCTCTCAATATTGTGCTTACAAACTTACATTTGCGGTTGGAATGTATGGGAAAATAGGTTTTTCAACTACAATGTTATGTTAGTTCTTGGGATAATTTATTGCTACTGCTAGTTCGACTAAAGCCCCCCCAGTACACGTTCAACGGGCTCGCCCAACTTGTACTAAGGCGACGCATCCGTCACTTCTCGTACCTTCCGCGAAGCATTCTGTTTGCCGATTTCATAGTACTATGGCCGGCATTGTCGGCAAGCACTGCTAACACATTAGCTTTAATTATAACAGTCTGTACTAAATTCTACCATGATTTGGCTACTACATCCAGGATTGTCTTCAGACGAGGGAACTCCTCAACGGTCAACAGTACAAACAGCAAATTTTATATACGCTTTAATTATCATAGTCCATTCTAAATTCCATCATTTATGGCTGCACCCAGGATTGGCTTCAGGCGAGGGAACTCCTCAACGATCAACAGTGCAGGCACGAAATTTTATGTACCCTTTAATTATTATAGTCTGTTCTAAAGTCCACCATGATCTGACTGCTGCACGCAAGATTCGCTTCAGATGAGGGAACTCCTGAACGGTACACAGTACAAACTCGAAATATAATGTACGCTTTAATTGTGGTAGACCATTCTAAATTCAGCCATAATCTGGCTGCTGCCCCCAGGATTGGCTTCAGATGAGGGAACTCCTCAACGGTCAACAGCACAAACAAGAAGTTTTATATACGCTTTAATTATCATAGTCTGTTCTAAATGTCACTAAGATTTGGCTGTTCCACCCAGGATTGGCTTCAGGCCAGGGAAATTTTCAACGATCAACAGTACAGACACGAAATTTTATATACGGTTGAATTATCATGGTCCGTTCTAAAGTTCACAATGACCTTGCTGCTGCAACCAGGAGTGACTTGAGACGAGGGAACTCCTGAACGGTACACAGGACAGACACGTTTTATATATATGCATTTAATTATGATATTATTTTCTAAATACCACCATGATCTGGCTGCTGCACCCAGGATTGGCTGCAGACGAGGAAACTCCTCAACCGCCAACATAACAGACACGAAATATTATATATGCTTTAATTGTGATAGAACATTCTAAAGTCCACCATGATCTGACTGCTGCATCCAGGATTGGCTTCAGAAGAGAGAACTCCTGAATGGTTCACAGTACAGACACGAAATTTTATATTGTATATAGATATGTATTGTGCTAATAAACTAGATGGGACTAGGGTCTGATGATAGAGCCGGAAGATGACCATAGGAACTTCTAAAATAAACGAGACAGTACCATCGAAATTGGACCGGTTCGTTTTGTCCTGACAAGAACTATAGCCCAAAGTAGCATCCAGGGTCTGATGATAGAGCTGAAAAGTGATCAAAGAAACTTCTCAACCAAACATAATAGTATCATTGTGTTTGCGGTCGTTGGTTTTGTCTTACAAAGTACTGTAGCCTAAGGTGTAGTCCAGGCCCTCATGAGAGATCTTGAAGGTCACCATACGAACTCCTTAACTAGACAAGATAGCCCCGTTGTGTTTCGGTCGTTTGGATTTGTTTTGTTTCAAAAGCTGGAGGCGTGAACGGTTTTCTTAAACAAAGATAAGCCTCAATCTTTTAAGAAAACATTAAACTTATCTGTTTACGTAAGTCTTATTTTGTTCTTTTTAGTTTAGTAGAGGCTTGTTTAAAAAATATTTTTACTTAAATTTTATTCAGCCTAATTTTATTCAGCCTGTTTCTAATGAGCAAAATAATGCGTCAGAGGGATGATCCATTTGACATTTTATTATTTTATTGTTTATTACTGCAAAATTGTTGACATTTTTATATTAATTTGACATTGACTGTAATTCAAACGATTTGACATTAAGTATAATTGTGTATTGATATAAATTGTTATTAAAAATTATAATGTCTTTAAATTTGTGTAAATTAAACATGATTTGCATGCCTTAGTGACGGTAGAACATGGAGGACTTTCATAATAAAACATCAATGTAAAAATTACCCATGTTTGCAAAGAAATAAATGATTTATGAATTATGATGATCTGAATTTTACTACTACATTAAATAATATGGCAACTGGTAATATGAATGACATTGATATTCAGCTTAACATTGCCGTCGAATGCATTAAGAATTCTATCAGTGCACACGAAAAGATTATCATAGCGGGGAGACTACAATATAAATTTTAAGGACATATCAAAAAATGAAATATCGGATAACCTATCACTCCGCCTTAGTCCACGTATTCAAGAATATACGACAAGACCAACACAGAATTCAACACTATTGTTGAATTCTATCTTATCTATACAATAATATTCAGAAATTTCCTTCTACAATCCGGTACCATACATAGTTATTTTAGTTACTACAAACAACGGCTCAGATAAAAAAAAAATATCGGCCTGCGACCTGTGGAGCAGGTGGTTTTAACGCTCACCACTGCAGCTTCGGCTTGCTGGCCGGCGGCGGTACATATTTATCGTACGGAACCCTCTCCACGCGAGTTCAACTCGCACTTGACCGGTTTTTTTTTCAGTATACCTTAGCAAACCATTATTTGATGTTAAACTATTGAGTTTTCTTGTGATTTAAAATTCAAACTAATACGATTTTTTAAATAAAAAAGCATCATCTGTAACTCCGATATATTCACATAAATGTGTAATTCTACTGCCAAACAAAAAGAAAAAGGGATAAATTATAATAATAAATTGCTGCTTGCGGGGTCAACAGCCGTTGGCAAGCCTTTATCTAACTCCAATACCGAGTTTAGATAAATAGGCTCTCCCCCTATTACCTGAGACTTCAACATAACAACAGAAATGCGGGTGTACTATACGAAAGAAAAATGGTTTATTCTGCACAAACTAAACGCTACACGCTAAACGACACACAAAAAAAATAATTACATTAAGTACGGGGCATAAGGCTGGTTTTACAGCTGTCCGGGAGACCCGAACGGGCCGCCCGTACGGGTTTCCTGGAACGGAAGACACACGTGAGGCGCTAGAACATTGTTTCAAAGCTACGCGGATTAGTCCGTAGGTACACCACCCGCTCCGGGTAGAGCCCGTACAACGTATCGTACTACTCCCTCGTTTTAGAGCACTGCGGGCGCTACCCGTACGGGTCTCGTATACGGACAGCCCGTACGAGTCTCCCGGACAGCTGTCAAACCAGCCTAATACATCTTTGCCAACGCCTTCGAGAGATACAAGCGTGATAATATAAGCTTCTTTGAGGGACTTAAGGTTAGTTTACAAGTCGCGTGCACAGACTAACGAGATAATTAGACGTCAGCGGCACGCGACCGTTAATTTTAAATCGTGTGTGCCTGCCTTTATTGTCTTACTATTACCGTGTGTGTGATGTTAGCAAATAACCTGGCATTAAAGGTAATTTGATTTGACTGCGAAAGGAAAAATTAAAGGGAATTTGAAAGTATTGTTTTATGTTCATATTGAATAAGGTGTATCATTTGACTAAACGATTGTTGATTTTGATGTTTATACAATTTTGTAATTATATCCATACTTTTAAGGTCCAAACATTGAGCAGCAAGAGCGCGGCAACAACACGCGGCGTTCATCGTATCAGCCGAAAGACGTCCACTGCTGGACATAAGCCTCCCCCAAGCACTACCACTTCGAGCGATTCTGTGCTTCCCGCATTCAGCGGATTCCTGCGGCCTTTACAAGGTCATCGGTCCATCTTGTGGGAGGCCTTCCAAGGCTACGTCTTCCGGAACGCGGTCGCCACTCCAGAACCTTTCGGCCCCATCGGCCGTCTGTTCTGCGAGCAATGTACCCTGCGGCGTGCGGCGTTAGCAGGACACATTTCTGCCGCGCTCTTAATAGGAATAAACTGACGAATGTTCGCGCGGCAGTCGTCCAAAAACAGTGCGACAGGCGTGCGGGGCACCCATGCACGATTGCTGCTCAGTGTTTGGCCATACCTTAAGAGCATCGAGACACAATATAATTTTTATTGTTATCGACTTCTAAATGCAAGCGACAGTTGACCGGTTGAAACAAAGTTCCCCCGCCGCGTCTGTCTGTCTGAACGCGATAAACTCAAAAACTACCAAGCGGATTTTCATACAGTTTTCACCAATGGACGGAGTGATTCATGAGATAGGTTTAAGTGTAAGTATAATTCATTATGGTTTTGTGTAAATTGGCTGAAATATGACGATTTAAAAAAATCATCAAGTAGGATGAACATCAGTGTCATTTTAATCTAACCCAGTTATGCTCGACGCAACAAGCTGATACGGCACTATGGTAGAAAAAAAATGTAGTCATATATTTAAATAATAATATGATCTGCTACCTGTGCGAAGCCTGGGCGGGTCTGTCTACCTTTCACGCCTTTATACGCCGAACGGCTGAACGGATTTCGATGAAATTTGGCACACAGGGAAATCATGACCTGCGTTAGGAGATATGATACTTTTTATCCCGGTACTATAACTTCGTGGGATAATTTCCGACCTCCACGCGGGTGAAAATTTATGGGCAAAATTTGGTAATAATATTCATAACGTTTATTTAAAGAGATCTAAATTCTTTCAGTGCAGAGAAATTGATTATTTTGTAACTGCACTTAATTAAAGTAGCTCAATCGAGTTAAACTTGAACAAATGCGAACGAAGCGAAGAGTTTCTTACCCATTCTTCTGTTTCTACCCTTTGAAACAGGCTTTTGGCTTCAATTTACTGACTTACTGACCGACTCCTTTACAATTCAAAAGTAACTTTTAAACGGTTTAATTAAAATTAAACGCTTTTGAGTATAACTTTCAAGGCGCGGATAGCAGCTCTATATTACTCGCCCCCTATTACATGGGGATCAAAGATCCTTCCAACGCTCAGTGTGAATGCGGTTCTCCCGACAAGTGGGCCATGCCACTGTACTGGAGTGTCAAAAATGTCCCTACATCTGCACTTTACATTTAAAGCGCTACTGAGGCCGCGATTAACGTGGCTAACTACTGAGCCCAAGTAATTTGACAGGACGTTCTTTCGATTTGAAAGAGCCTATTAGAGAATAACGTCAACGTGGGCTGTCGCTGAAAACCAGCGCTGGGGCTCTGTCTTGCATAGGGTCGCAGCATTATGCTGAGCGATGGTCATTTTGCGTGGATGTGACGCATATTTTCCCTCAACTTGTAATTTTTTTAAGTGAAAAAATTTTAAACTCGCGTCAGGACGTGACCGTAAGGTCCGTTGCCTAGCAACCGACTAAGTAAATATCAAAATAAATAGTCTTTGACATTACGTAAAGATTGCGAGGTAAGAGATTTTACCCATATTGATGGGTAAATAAAAAGCAGTTAAAACATACTTCATGAAAAGTGTTTAAATAAATTGTTTACTTTTGTTAGACTATATTATAAAAATAAGTAAATAAACTACTACTACTACTAATGAATAAAAACTAAAACTGTAACTTTACTTGCACTTATTTTCGAATTTAAAAACTATATATATACTTCTGGTATGAGCTTAGGTCATGTAAATATCAATAAAGCGCTAAAGTGAAAAATGAATTCAATAGTGAACCAAACCAACTATGTTGGATATCGGCATTCGACATCTTTCACTCGCGCTCCGTGTGATTGATCAAAAAATTAAATGAAATGAGCAAGTGAACGTTCATTTCTAAAGTCTGCTCAAATGACTGTTTCCCAATCATATTATTTTCACTTAAATAAATAAATGTTAACTTTATAGAATTGTAAATTAAGTCAATTATAGCATGACTAGTACTTTTGAAAAAAGTCATATTTTTTGTTAAGTTGTAGCCCAATCTAAACTTTATGTGGTTCTATGTTTAAGGGTTTGGTTTCCGCACTAAGTCCGTCAAGTAAACCATTGTGCGTGAGCCATAGCGGCAGTTTGGTGGTTATTCCAACCAGCCCACCTCCCTCCAGAAGATTAAGTCTCCTGGTCTGTTCAGAACATCTGTCTAGGATCTGGGTGACCCGAAGATTTCTGTTCTAATCTGGGTGACGCCCGTGCATTCAAAGAGCACGTGCGCGACGGTCTTTTCTTTCACTTTATGTGGTAAACATGTTCGGAAACCGAATTACGAACGCAGGATATGTAATTTTGACATGTGAACGTAAAATGAAACGAAAATAAACCCTCGCTCGAATGAAGCGTCTGAATTCAACTTTACGCAGCTTAGTCAAGATATTTGGAGGCAGACACGCAGTGTATTACGTCACGATATTTGATACAGCATCGTTTAGTGACGTCATCGTTTTACGAGATTATTTCTTGTCTCTTCCTTGCCATGTCAACAGATATAATCATGTCGTAGATACAAAGGGTTTGCTGGAAATGGCTATGGTTATCAAACATAATTAAAGATTATTTTTGTTGTGGTTTGTAAGAAGTTACTGGTTTTTGTTTAAACTATATTTGTTTACTTACTTAGTTGTTTATTTTTACCGAGTGTAAATGGTAAGTTGTACAATTATTTCTTATTGTATACAGGCTTTATCAGAAAGGCGTGGTCATATTTAAGAATGTGGTGTAAAGACCATCAAACTGTACAACGTTCTCCATGGGACCAACATTGTCATCGAGAAAAAATATGAGCCGTCCCCTACATTTAAGACAAGTAATTACTGGCTTTGCGCTTTGTTTGTTGTGGTATTTTACGGTCTAAAATTCCCCTCGTCTAGCATAATAAAGACAATCATCTAAAAGCCAACCCCCACGGTGCGCCATATCGCGCACGCGCACCAGCCCGCACGAGGACGCACCGCCACGCACGCGTCTGCGCTACCCACGCACGTTAGGTTTCCCACGGTGCGTCGTGCGGGCTGGTGCGCGTGCGTCCGCGATATGGCGCACGGTGG
Organism: Conistra vaccinii; assembly: GCA_948150665.1. Classification (NCBI taxonomy): domain Eukaryota; kingdom Metazoa; phylum Arthropoda; class Insecta; order Lepidoptera; family Noctuidae; genus Conistra; species Conistra vaccinii. The sequence goes on from OX411326.1 coordinate 20,766,089, forward strand.
GAGTTGAGCTTAACAATTTACGATCAGTAGGATTGGATTTTGTATAATAAACCAAACAGATAAATACTCTGTAATAAATTTTGATGTAAAATCAACATTTTACGGGTCAGAAAACCTCTGCTTTTATTAATAACTAGCTGTGCCTCGCGGTTTCACCCGCATAAGTCTCGATTCCGCGGGAATATCGGGATAAAAAGTATCTAATGTCCTAACCCAGGTTATGGTCTACCCATATGCCAAATTTCATCCAAATCCGTTCAGCCGTTTTAGCGTAAAAGCGTAACAAACAAACAAATGAACACACTTTTGCATTTATAATTTATTTAGGATATAGCCTTTATGAAGCGCATATTTTGTTGAAAATTGCTTAGATATATTTTTAAAGTCACGAAATCCTAGCCAAAATGTTGGTCGTTCTATCATAATAAAATTACAGTTTGATTAATAAAGCCTACGAAAATATCTTAAATCTACATCTGTTATTCTGCAATAAGACAAACAAATCATAACAATAAAAAATTATAAAGATAATCGTACTCTGCGAGACAAAATATGTACATAAATTCCGATTTTTTTTCACCGTACTAAATTCCCCTTAATAAATTGCCTAAACAAAATAGCCTTCAAGATAAATTAAACATGAATCCCACTCATATTTTGCCATAATGTATCATTGCATCTAATTTTAAATAAGCACCTACATCCAGCTCCCATCCGCTCGAGTCACTTCTAGTAAATCCATTTCCTTAATTCTCGTCCTCGGTAAACATGTCTAAAGGGTGATGACGTAATAATTTCGTTCCACAATATGCTCTGTCTCTTTCTTCTGTATAACGTCTCTTTCACACTGAATGGTTAGAGGTGTCACTCGTATTTCCATGGACTGTCTGCGTTTTCAGCGGGTTAATTGCGTACCACATTTTACAATGCCAATGCATTTTGACAGTTGAACAACGTTCATTGCGCTATTTACGTGGTTGAGCAGACGAATTTTTCGAACATATGAAGCAATGGATTAACAATTTCGTTCACAATATTTCGGATTGTGATTTAAAGTATGTTATGCAAATAGGTTGTAGCCTGTAGGTTAGGGTAATTCTAGGTAAAGTTACTAACTTGTATTAGCTATGTGCAACCGTTTGTATCATAATACATATTTCTAGTTAAACTGCTACTTACTACTTAACTTCAATCAATCTTCCTAGCCTTTTTCCCAACTATCTTGGGGTCGTCTTCCAGTCTAACCGGATGCAGCTGAATACCAGTATTTTACATAGAGCGACTATCAGACCACAACCCAGTAACTGGTTAATACGATACCCTTTGGTAAGACTGGTGTCAGACTTTCGGGCTTCTGACGACCCGTAACGACTGTCAAAGATCCACAGATGACAGCCGGGACCAACGGCTTAACGTGCTTTCCGAGGCACGGAGGAGTCTCGGTATGTAAAGGTGGTCACCCATCCACTGACCAACCCCGGCAAGCGTAGCTTAACCTGATGGATCGACCCGTGCGGCTTGTTATTACTTAGCCACGAGCTCTTCCTTACTTACTACTTAACTTCTGGCAGTGATAGCGGTTGGCAGTCCAACGATAGCCGTAGGTGTGACACCTACGGCTATCGTTGGACTGCCAAGTCTCGAGTTCGAACCCAAGGAACGCACTGAGAGATATTTCTCAACGGCATGTGAAGCCAAGTCAGAGTCACGAAACGTATCAGGAGAGAGGGGGATAAAAACTCTCACCTAAAACACACGAAAATAAAATAATTAAACTTCTCTTCTTTTCGTGTGGCTAGTGACCTGTACCTACCCTAATTACGTAACACACGATCAATCAGAATTTGAATCGGTTTGAAACTGATTCCTAATCCATTGCTTCATAAGTTCGAAAAAAAATCTGCTCAACAACGTAAATAACGCAATGAATATTATTGAACTGTCAAAATGAAACAGATTAGTCGGAATCGTTTACGAAAATGTGTTGCGTAATTAGATATCTGTCAGAGTTTTAAAGCCGCCCATGGGCCTCAAACAACAATCAGATAAATGACGGAAAATAATTTATTTGGAGATTGGACAACAGAGAGAGAACAGAGAGCCTAGACAAAGTAACACTCGAACTACGCAGCAAAGACATGACGTCACATAATTCCTGCATCGCGCAGTTAGAGTTTACCGAGCGAATAACATAGATAAGACTATCCGAAATCAACTCATGGGCAGTTGCCCGCCAGACATAACAACCCGTCTGGTTGGAGGATCCTCCCTTTTCTATGGTGGATGAGTGAACTTTACACCCTGTTCCTCATACCCCTAAAACTCTATCAGCGCTAGCCATGATGGAACACTCAAAAATAAATAAGTGCGCATTAACTTATGTAAACCCCATTAAAATGCTGTAGAAATACGAAACGCTCTGAAATCGATTGTCACTAGGCCCTCAGGACATTGTGTGCGCTGTCTTATTTATTTAACAGTTGTTTACTTCTTCCAAACTAGACACATACCTACTCATACAATAATGAAGACGTCCCTATTCTGTATTTTACCGGCCTGATTAATTCACAAAATAAGAAATAGCCAATAAAAGTTCCCTGCCTCTGAATATTTAACCCAGTTTAGTGGGTAAACTAGGAAGGGGCTCATTACCCTAATTGTCAGGTACATCCCGTCGCTGGAGCACATTGATAACGTAGCTCAACTGTACACCTCGTGTCCTAGTAATTTTAAACTTTACCAAGGTTGAAAAAAGAGACAGAATCTTTTGGCGTCTGAATAACATTGACAGGATGCACGTTTTTAACCAAGAACGCCTCGTTCTTGGTTAAAAACGTGCATCCTAAAAGTTGGCAATGTCGTAAATAGCTGTCAAAATATTTACCCATTTTGATTAATTTGAAAATAATACTGTATGAAAATAAGAATTAAGGCTAACTAGCGAACTAGAATATTGATTATGAAATGCAATAATTAATACACATGAGACTAAATATAGTCTCATGTTGGAGCGAATTCAAAATAAATTTGTTAGATTTTTATATTTGAGGCTCTATGGTGTATATCCTTTTTACCCACTTATGTATCCAACCCTGTTTATATTGGGCATGGTTGGATACAATGAACTGAGAGTTAGGCGTGAGTTCGCGCTTGTCTCATATTTATTTAAATTAATTAGAGGCATGGTATATAACGACACCATATTAGAGTTGGTGTGTTTGAGTGTGCCCGACAGATATGTGTGGCGGCGACGGCGGCCTCAGCTGCTGGCTGTACCTCGTGGCCGCACTAATCTGGTAAATGAGGCGCCCCTGACCCGGGCGCTTCGCACCCTTAACCTTGTAGCAGAGCAGATAGACATTTTTGCTTGTACACGGAGTGAATTCACAAGGATAACATTTTATGTAATAAGTTTTAAAAAATAAGTTTAAATTATTAAGTTTGCTGCACTATTGCATTGGGTTTTTTACCTGTAATAATAGTTGTAAGTGTGTATAAATAAATAAATAAAAAATATCGCAACATCGAATATTTAGTTTTACATTTAAAAAAAGTATTTGGAAACTTTCCAAATGCCTTTTTCACACTTAAAACAATTCATTATTAATACTCTAGTTCTCTAGTTAGCCACATTTTTTATTTCCATTGCCAAATTAAACAAAATATGTAATATTTTGACAGCTGTTTGCGACGTTCCCAACTTTTTAGATAAATGCTCTTTAACATTTTTGGCAAATCTACTTGTGAAATGAGATTTTTCTGAAATGACGTTTAATGTTCACTTTCACGTTGACGTTGATGGCAGCACTGAAACGTCAGGCTCGGGCACCTGTGAAAATTGTCAAATCGCCCATATATTTTCTTTAGTCATGACTAAATGATGAACGAATGAATGAAACCAATAAAAGTTTTGAGGTGAATAAAACAAATAAAAATACCGGCCGCGTGCGAGTTGGACTCGCACACCAAGGGTTCCGTACCACCAGACCACCATTAGCAAAAAACGCCGAAAATTACAAGTTTCTTGTATGGCCCACTCCCTTTTTTTAACTTTATTTTATTTTTATTATTATAGCGGCAATACAAATACACAATCTGTGAAAGTTTCAACCGTTTACCTATTACGTTTATGAGATACGGCCCACTGACAGACACACAGACAGCACAGGCTTAGTAATTCGGTTCCGTTTGGTACCTTTTGTGTACGGAGCCCTAAAAAACAATTTTCCAGGTTTTATGAGACTAACGCACGGCAATTAATTTTTAATTAAGTATGTACGAGTTTATAGATAAATTGTATAGATAATTATATTATTTTGTCTTCATTCAATCAATATCAATCTGCCTAGCCTATTCCCAACTACGAGTATGTTCCGGTCGGCTTCCAGTCTAACCGGATGCAGCTGAATGTCAGTATTTTACATGGAGCAACTGCCTATCTGACCTCCACAACCCAGTAACTGGGTAATACACCGTGACATTTTAATCACAGTTTTGCTAGAACAAACGTTGTTCAGACCATGGTCTACTACCATTCTATACCGTCCAAAATGTTATTAAAACAAACTAAACTAGGCGTCCTCAAATAAGTCTAATGTTGCTGAAACGTGTTCAAACATTAACCGTAACATCAAAGGACTCATCGCGGTAGCAATATGGCATTCAAAAGAGTTATGAGGAGTCCACGTGGACTACAAGGATGTCCGGCCAATGCGGGCCGAAATGCAAATAAATAAATCGGTATTTTTTGTATTTTTTCAAATACCATTGTGGTTTTTTTTTTTTTTAATGTTATAGAATGATAGTAGACCATGGTCTGAACAACGTTTGTTCTAGCAAAACTGTGATTCAAATATCAAGGTGTATTCAGATACCCCTTGGTAAGGCTGGTGTCAGACTTTCGGGCTTCTGACGACTCGTAACGACTGTCAAAGATCTACGAATGACAGCCGGGACCAACGGCTTAACGTGCTTTCCGAGGCACGGAGGAGTCTCGGTATGTAAAGATGATCACCCATCCACGGACCAACCTTGGCAAGCGTAGCTTAACCTGATGGATGGACCCGTGTGGCTGTTATTACTTAGCCATGAGTTTTGAGTTTTTGTATTCATTCATCACCTACAAATAAGTGAGTTATGCCCGTTTTCACCGACAACTAAGTGCACTGTTGGATTTTCAACTCTCAGCGCTGAGCCTAGCGTTAAAAATTCAACAGTGCACTTTTTAAAGGGATTCATTTAAGTGTCACTTAGTGAAGGTGAAAACAAGTTTTAGTATAGTATCCCGTCTAAGATTTTATCTATTAATCAACTCCAAACAGCTCTTGATTAGAACCTAGATTTGTAGGTACCTACAAATATTCTCGTATCCCACTGATTAACAGAGCTGACAATCTGTCTTTAGGCACTTCTCCAGATGTGTACAACGCAAGGTTGTCAAGCTAGTTATAGATAGTTAATAGAATAGAATATTATTAATTGATACTACATGTCTCTGTCTCTATCTTCTACATTCTTCCAGGGCGTTATTTTGAATTCAGAGCTAAGCGAAGGATTCTAAAGTAGAATCCTGAGCTTAGCGAGGAATTCAATACCTATACGCCGCCCGAGAACAAAATATTTTGTCCCCGAGTGATACACACTATTTTTCATCACTACAGAGAAAAATAAAAAGCTACTTACTCGTTTTTTTTTTTACATTAAACCTTCACGCGAGCGCCTCTAACCTAACTACGCAAATCAGTACGCTATCAAAAGTACGGAGTGGACCAATCAGAAGAGAGAAACCTCAAACTCCCTAGGGAGCAAAGTTGAATTTTGCTCCCGCTATCCTCTCTATGCAATTGTCGTTTTTTGAATAGGTGTGATGAAAAATTCATTCATTCTTCTTTTCGTGTGGTTAGTGACTAACCTGGTGTCAGAGTTTTAAAGCCGCCCATGGGCCTCTGACCTGGCTTCAAATGCCGTCGAAAAATATCTCTCAGGCATGCCGGTTTCCTCACGATGTTTTCCTTCACCGTTTTTGAAGCAAGTGATAATTACACAATACGCACATGAATCCGAAAATTCATCGGTGCGTGCCCTGGGTTCGAATTCGAGACCTATGATTTGGCAGTCCGACGGTCACACCACTAGGCTATTAAGAAAGAAAGAAAGAAAGAAAGAAAGAAAGAAAGAAAGAAAGAAAGAAAGAAAATACATTTATTTAGCACAGACTTAAAGACACACAGCACAACTTATTACTGCCTATAATAGAAGTGATTGACCAGCAAACCGTTAAATAAAATAGTTTGGAAATTCCAAAAGTGCACGCCTCATAACACACATTCATAAACGAAAAAGAAATTCAAAACAGTTTCTAACAAAAATTTACAATTTTGTTTTGACTGCTGTTTTACCCATCATTAGGGGTAAATTTCTAACCTCGCAATCCTTACGTAATATCAAAGACTATTTATTTAGATATTTACGTTGCTAGTTAATAGTATTTTATTCATTATAATTAAACTACTTTGAATAAAAGAGCCATTTTCAATAGGGTTCCTTCTATGGCCGAAACGAATGTATTAAAAAAAAAATTTTCATATCTCATGCTCGGAAAGTAGTGTTTGTTTGATCCGAGTAGCGGGTGGGAGACGCTGCTTCCCACTCTAGGGCGGGAAAGACTCATATTAATTGCTTCCCGCCCTAGGGCGGGAATGAATTTTAAAAATAGAACTTATGGTAAGGTAGTCGGCTACGAACACAGATATAAATCTAACTAGATATCGCAAGTCCCTCCATCTTTATGAAAACCAAGCGTGCCACTTTTTCACACATAATTTAAAAACAAAACTTACCAATGAAACAAAACATTTCCAATACCTCGGCCAATTTTTCTATACAGTCTTTACATTACAAAATCTCAGATTACGATCATTGATCGTAATTTTACTCCGTTTTTTGACACGCGAAGTACATACTTCTCGCGTCATCTAGTTAGATTAATATCTGTGGGTACGAAACTTTTTAAGAAAAATATCGAATAGAATAAAAATAAAAGCTGCGGCAGTGTTTCCACTTACGTTTTTGGTTTTCCCCAGTTTCTTAATGAATTATCCCTAAAATTCCCAAAAATATATAAAAAATCCTTGGTTTAGGGAATTTTTCATTTTTATGTCATTAAATACAAAAAACATTCATTATTAATCGAGACAGACGAAACAAACCAACTGTAGGTATAATGCGACTTATTTCTGATGTCGTCTTTAGCCACGGAAATAGTACTATTAACAATAACATGGTAAACTAAAATTAGACGAATAACAATCATTACAAGTTTCAGGAAATCCCCTTTAATCAATCGGTGGTACCATAGAGTAAAGTAGTACATTGGGTTCTGCCTACTAATTAAACAATAGGGCTACCATCTCAAATTCAATTTTTCCCAAAATCCCTGCCAAAATAAAATATCAGTAAACCATGCTTATTATTAGCCTTTTTCCCTAAAAAAAGGGAGAAATTCCTAAAAGTGGAAGCACTGGGCTCCGGTCTTGTGAGTATATTATAAACAGCCAGTGTGAATAAAAAAAAAAAACTTATACGCGGGACGGCCCGCAGCGGTGATGCGGTGCGTTCCATATTTAAACATTTTTACAAATTTAATTGTTCTAACTTGTTAGTTCATTTTAAATAGGTACTACTCATGTTATTCAATAGCAATAAATATTTTATACACTATTTTTTACTTTCCTTGTATTCGAAATGAAAAGTAGAGTGTTTAACACGGGTGAAAGACATCAATTCCTACTCGGACTATATCCGCCCTCGCTGCGCTCGGGCGTCTAAATACCTCGTATGGGAATTGATTCCTTTCCACCCTTGTATAACAATCTACTAACTCAATTAATTGATTTTATCGCAAGCTACAATGTTTTCAAGTTTCATAAATTGACGGACAGGATTTTTTTTTCAACTATTTTGATGTTTTTTTCATTTCTGCTGCATTAAATCAATTGGTAAAAAGTACAGTATTAATCTCCATTCCCTTCGCATTATGAGTCGTTCAATAAATAAAACATAATTTTAAAAAGCAAGTTCTTTAACATAGGTCCATTTTTATCGCGTATTTTTTCACACTCTTTCCTCGTCTATAATGTCACGATTTCAAAATAATGTATCAATAATATATTATAACCCTATCATGCGTGGGATATCCCGCAAGAATCTGCCTAACCCAAAAATAAATAATTCACCTTCCTCCCCATTTATCGTGTATATTTATCCTAATTTCATTCGACCTCGAAAATATGTCGGAGCGTAGCTTTCGAATAATCTTAAAATGCGGGATCGCAAAAAATAATTTCGTTCATGATACGCATATCAAATGATGTTTAAGCGATTTTTCTTTTGTAAATATTCAAATACTTGCTTTTAGCCGCGGCTTTGTCCGCGTGGAGGTTTTTATTTTAATTTATCCTTTGAGAAAGAGAACTGGGATTTTCTATGTCCTAGTTCAGTTTATAGTAATTGTTTAACTTTCAATCACAATTCAAGGGTTTTGAAGGACATTCCTAATCCATTGCGTCATTGATTAGAAAAATTCACGCTATGAACGTGGCTCTAAACTGTCAAAGTGAAAGTTATTGCGATCAATTGCCATTTTATGTGTGTAACGCAATTACCCCGGTGTCTACTCGTGTGCCAAATTTCATCTAAATCGGCTTAATCGTTAAGGCTTTAACAAACATTCAAATTCACAAAACATACAGACTGCTACATTTACAATATTAGTAAGATTTTATTTCTTTTTCTCGAGAATTCGTGACGGGTGGTCCCCCGAAATCTTTGTGAGGGTATGTAAGACGTGGCTCGACGTGGATTATTAAACATTAATAGGGAATTTTAACCCACCTGTGTTCAAGAAGGCAGCTGTGGCAGGCTGAATGCTTAATGCACGGTACTTCTAAGTAATCATACAATGTTGATGTACATAATTACTTTAATCGCTGGCTATATTTCATCGTAAACACAAACCACAGTACAGTATTAAATTCTAAACTACAAAGTTAGGATTTTTTACTGTTTTTTAAGTACTAAGTATGGATTTTTGACTGTCTTGTATGTCTCAAAATGTTGGGCCACAAAAGGGATGAACGAAAGGCCATTGCATGTAGCTGAGATGAGAATGCTAAGAGGGATGTATGATGTTACGCGATTGGATAGAATAAGAAATGAGTACATTAGAGGAAGTCTGAAAGTGGCACCGGTGACTGAAAAGTCGTGCGGAAATCGGTGGTCATGGTATGGGCATGTGATGCGGAGGAATGAGGAAAATGTCGTGAGGAAAAAGCTATAAGAGGCTATAAGATTAGGAGAAGACAAAAGAAACGACGGATGGACTGTGTGAAAGATGACATGGCTAGAAAGGGGGGTGACTATCGAGATGACGACTAATAGAGAAGCTTGTATGGAAGAAAAGGACAAGTTGCGCCGACCACAAATAAATTGGGATAAGGGCAGGAGAATGATGAATGAATAAGGAAGGATTTTTGAACATTCTTCACGTAAAGGGGGTTAAATAGGGGATGAAATTTTGTATGGAATCACGTCATTTTTGCCGATGAGAACTCCCATCGGGTGCACGGCTTATACCCTAATATCATAAATGAACGTTTCTTTAGTCTTGATCACATTTTTTATTTACTGTTATAATTTCGCCTCGGTGGTCTCGTGGTCACAAGCGCTACTGCTGAGCATGAGGTCCAGGGTTCGATTTCCGGGTCGGGCAAAGTGTAATTGTGTTTTTCTATCTGGAATTTCTCAGTAGTAGCCCGGAGTCTGGATTTGTGCCCGGTTGATGGCAATAGGCTCGCCCCCTATTACGTGAGACTTAAACATAACTTGCGTAATGTGGGTATACCTGCTACCGGCAGACCTCTGCCCAACCCTTTGAGGAAACAAGGCGTGATGTTATGTTGTGTTATAATTTCGTTTCTCTCGCTTTTCTTTTTAAAGATGATATCGACACATTCATCATCATCATCATTTCAGCCGAAAGACGTCCACTGCTGGACATAGGCCTCCCCCAAACACTTCGACCGGTTCTGTGCTTCACGCATCCAGCGGAGTCCTGCGGTCTTCACAAGGTCATTTTTCCACCTTGTGGGACGCCTTCTAACGCTTCGTCTTCCGGTACGCCACACATTGACACATCAAACTAAGATAAAATTTAACATTATAATTACTGTGTTCATCAATATAATTTGAAGTCTTGTTTGGTTTAGCTGTCTTCTGTAAATCACGGTCTATTTAACATTCTTCATTCTTGGCTCAATCGTTTGGAAAATCACTGAAACGGAATAACGACTTGTTGAGGGATCTTTTGTTTTTTTAGCTAGGCAAGCTGATACTTAAGAGCTAAAGGTCATAGCACACATATAACTCGGAAAGGGATCGTCAACGTATCGCCGCGGTTCGTGAGCTTGTCCCGAGGCGAGGCGATTACGTTACGATTCCGATTTTAGTGTGCGTAGGGAGTTTCATACAAAGAATACTGAATGGCTCGAGTTGATACGGTGACGATCCTTTTCCGAATTGATATGTGTGCTCTTAAGGCCGCATAGCCAGCGCACAATGTCAACGGGGCGTCATGTTCGGTTCGAATAATCTCGTTTCTCGTTAACGTCCCGTTGACGTTTTGCGGTGGCCAAACAATGTACGGGCTTCTGACGACCCGTAACGACTGTCAATGATCCAAGAATGACAGGTGGGACCAATGGCTAAACATGCTTTCCGAGGCACAGAAGGGGTAAGTAAACTATTAAAAATACTTCATTCTACTCCAGAATTTCTGTCTTACTTAATGTACGAATAGCCGTCACTCCGCCAAAATTGAGGATAAAAATTACCTCAAAAATAAAATACCTGGGTACCAAAAAAATATTCCCGCTGTTAATACTTCCCTAACACCTTTTTAATCCTTACCGGATCCAACGCGTTTCAAAGCGGAAAAATATTGTCATTTATTTTGTGTTTAAACAGTGTTATACATTCCTCTGTTCACGGGTAATCCCCAAGGTGCGTGAAATAGCACCGCCTATTAAGGCCAAGCGTCAAGGTAGCCCGTGAAATTCAAATTTTGTTACGTTTTTTTGCAATTTGCAGGTCAGTGTCAGGTTGTATAATAATGTACCCAGGATTTTGTAATGTCTTTATTTAAAAGAGTGTCCTGGGAGTTTCTTGCCCGTTCTTCTCCACAGAGATCTACTTTTTGGAATGGGCGACTAGCTTCAACTTTCTGACAAACTGACCGACTCTTCGACAATTCAAAAGTGCCTGTAAATGGTTTAATTGAAATAAATGCTTTGAGTGAGTTTGAGTTTTTTAATCTTGAATAAAATATGATTCGCGACCGTAACAAATAAGGCTTTACAGAAAAATAATCACTAGAATCAGCAATACAACTCCTTAAGTTAACATAATCCTCAAATGTCCTGAATTCATGAAATAGTAATTCAATAGGATTACATGAACTTAGAGAGACAGCTCTCCAAGTTGACTGACTATTTCATGAATTCAGGACATTTGAGGATTGATGATTTTTATGATGATAACTCTATAAACAAGCATTTGTTATGGCTGCGAATCATATTATTTTAATCAAGATACACCCTGACACTGATTTGCAAATTGCAAAAAACGTAAGAAAATTTGAATTTCGCGGCCTACCCTGACGCTTTCGCCTTAATTAAGTGATCGAGTATTAACGTGGGGATTCAGTTCGAGCGATATTTTGTTTAGAAAATATAAAGAGTTAAATATAACTGGCGTTATGTGGGTGTACTTTAAGTATACCTCTGCCTAACGCTACGTTACGATGTTAGGTTTATAAAGGGCTACTTTTAATAAGAAAAAATAAATCAAATCAAATCTTTTTATTGTGGGCATAGTTTATACAGACAGACGTTAGGTAAATTACAGTTCCATTATGTCCTGCCTAATAGGCATACAATAATTATGTCAACATGCAGTATGAATAATTTCTCAGGTATCACATATAAAGCAAATCTTACAAAATAACAATTAGGTGTATGGTGACAGATTGTAGTAGGTACTAATTATTTAGAAAATATGTCAATTAAAAACATACGCAATTTAAATTTGAATAGTGGGAGTTCCTTGGTACTTAAAATGTCCACGGGTACCTTATTGTAAATTTTAGATGCCATTCCAAAAAAACTTTTGCTCGAAAGAGCAGTTCTATGTGGTAGAAGGTTTTAATGTCATGAGATACAGCTGTTGACAGACAGATAGACAGAGGAGGCTTAAAAATAGGGTTCCGCGGCACCCTTCAGGTACGGACTCCTAAAAATTATCTTACCTCGTGTTTTAATTAGGTCGTCGGTTGATTGTCAATGGTCGCACAAATACTCGTTCGCCGAACGCGTATTCCGCGATGATCGATTTTTACTAGGACACTGCCTTTCCGCCCTTCCCGCATTCGAAATATTACAATATTACAGACAGAACTTTTCTCATAACCGAAATAAAGTTATATCATTAAAATAACATAAATACTTGAAGCCACAGTATAGGTACGGTCGACCGCGCCTCTGTATTACAAACACCACTTTGCTGCTACGGAATAAAGGCGCTGTCAAAGACAAATTGCTACAATGTGCATGCGGTTGACTGTACGAGATTCAGTGAAACAATCAGAGAGAATGCAAAGACTCAAGAATTCGCTAATCAACGAAGCCAAGTAGTAATTGGATTACGAAGCTAAATTTAAATTCGTGTATTTTAGTGACTTTTGTTTATTTATATAATTATTTATTTAGATATACATCGAGATGTCGTGATGGCCCAGTGTTTAAGGCCTTGCCTCTTGCACGAGGTTGAGAGTTCAAATCCGGGCAAGTACCAATGTGACTTTTTCAATTCATAATATGTACTTTCTGAATTTATCTTGGACATTACTGACATCGGTGAAGGAAAACATCGTGAGGAAACCTGGACCTATAGTCAATATAAGTCTGAAATCGCCAACCCATCTTAAGCAAGCGTGGTGATCAATGCTCGTGCCTTCTCTGTATGAGAAGAGGCCTTTGCCCAGCAGTGGGACAGTAATAGGATGGTATTACTATACAAACCTTGAGCTTATTTATTGAACTCCGTTAGTTTATAATCTTTGAGTATTATTTCCGTTAAATTATAAACTGTCAAAAAATTGTGAACTGCAACAAATCATTTACAATTTAACGCATTAATTTTCGATAGTTTATAATCTATCCATAGCTAACCGACAAATTTTAATCTGGTATCAAACTTGCTTGCGACATAACGTACCTTGCGCTAATACTAAATAGCTCGCTTCTCTTGCTCGGCTCGCGCGCGGATGGTCACTTCTAACCTAACCTAATCCCATTTCACCCAATTCTCTATCGATAGATTATAAACTATACGTTCTCCCAATTTTATGGTGAGCATGAACATGGTACAGGGAAATGTATTTTAAAATAATAGTTGTTTTCAAATAAAATTGACTCTTAGGCTGGTTTTAGAGTCACGCTAACCGCACGCTGATCGTCGGCGCTGACAGCCGAAACGTATGAACTTCAGATGTCAGTGCTGGGCGTTTGCCGTAATTTCATAAGAATACTAAACTTTATATACATTGTCTTGTCAGCGCCGACGACGGTCAGCGTGAGAGGAAAACCAGCTTAAGGCAAAGATCTATAAACGTTACTTATCAAGTACTTTGTTCCTGTCACTGTCGCACATCTGTAAAAGTACTGTAAGTGCAAGGTAACTATTGGGGCCATATCTAAGCCAAAAGCATGTGGTAAGCTACGTGCTTTTGGCTTAGATATGGCCCCGTCTCCGTCGTCGCCGGTCTCAACCTTAGGATGTGCGCAGATCTTAATCAAAAATGTTATAATAATCAGACTTTTATTGGTATAATAGACCAATAAACCGGGGAAAACAATAACAGCGCTCACACTCGCCACAACTAATGTTTGGCTCTGGTTTTCAGTGTGATGCACAAAAAACTTTTAATGAGAGATTAGAGCAGCTATACTCAACCTGTGGCCCACGGGCCGCTTTGTTATTGGCCCATCTGAAGTTATAAATTTATTGTAAACCATTTTAAATTTCGCGCCCAACAGAGAATGGAATATGTGGAATTTTGGGGTATTGTTCACCAAAAATATAAAAGCGTCCAAAGATGTGCCCAAATCCTACTAACATTCTTTGGGTATACGTATGTGTGCGAATCGTCTTTTTCAAAAATGAAATACACAAAGAACATTTACAGAAACTTAAAAACAAAAATTCTAAAGGAAATACCGACAGACTTCCGATATTAAGTTATTTTTCAATTTGTAGTGTTTTTTTTTTATGGTAGTCGGTTGTTTTTTTTTTACAATAATAATGTAACATCATCTATAACTTGGAATTACGTTTTTATTAAGACCTAAATAATTTTTGCTTGCGGCCCTCGACACCATGATTGAAATATGTTTGAAGCCCCTATAAAAAAAAAGTTGAGTATGGCTGGATTAGAGCCTCGATGCGTAGCAGGTAGGCTATCTGCTACGACGCCGTAACTGGCGTAGCAAGCGCGAGCTACGCCGTAGCATATAATATACTATAACGATGAGCCCCAAAAAAGGTACTATATCTATATACATATTATAAAACAAAGTCGCTTTTCATAGCTGTCTGTGTGTGTGTTGTTCTTCTAATCTACGTAACGGATTTTACCATTATTTAGGACATTTAATTCGGAAAGTTTGTGTGTTTACATTAATATTAACTTACAAATAATATAAAGAAATATAAATGTTTTATCAAGTCGTAATATCAAAGCGAAGCAGAGACGGGTCGCTAGTACATTATATTAGTTCCTAAATGTAACTTTAGCATGGTCATACTATCTGTTGTTCTTTTTAATTGGCATTACATTACAAACTAAAGCAATTCATAAAACAGCATCAATCAAACGGACGCTCAACAAGATTGAATAGCTTTCTCGTTCAAACAACATCGCTGAAAGCGCTGGATTATATAAAATAAAACAGACAAAGTACAAACTCCTCAGAAAACACGATTTACTAGCTCGCTTAATTAAATTCAAGTGATTTCTTGCCTCTTAATACTAAAATTCGCAATTTTATTTGTGTTTGAGACAGTTTAAGTTTTAAGTTCATTCTAGTTAACGCTTAAGTGCGGTTACGTTAATTAAGTTTTTGTTATGAATATACTAGCCAAGATTCGTGTTTAAATTTTTGCATTGAATTTTTTTGTGCTGTCGTGAAGGTTATGGACCCCGAGTAGCAGGTTACGTACCTCTAACATACTACGAAAGAGACTTTTTAATGTTGTTTCTTGAGGTAATCTGCCATTTGCTGTACAACAAAGGATATCTTCATTCGCCTGCCCTTATCAAAATTTATTCGGCGCAACATGATTTTTTCTTCCATACTCTATATTAGTCGTCATTTCAGTAGTCACCTCCTTTCTAGCCATATCATCTTTCTCACAGTCCATCCATCTTTTAAAACAAAAGGACAATATGCGAAAATGCAAAACCGCTCTGTCCCCTGCGTCTCTCCTGAGAGGCACATAGAAAATGGGCGGGGCTAGATCGGTCTAAAATTTACAAGTTATGTTTTTGTCACAGCAAGAAAAATCTATTTCAACGTAGCTTTAAAAATGTACGTCATCTCTCTCTTACATTAGGACCAGACCATCAAATCTGTCGCGACAAATTACTTACGTGCCAAGCTAAAAATGAATGGAAGATGTGTGTCATCAATATGACGCACGCAGCCCTCTTTTAGAGGATAATATATTTTTTGTATTTTTCCTGAGTTGACCTTTTTTGTATCAAGACTTGGCAGGTATATTTTCTTTTAAAAAAACGGTTCGGTTTTCAAAGAGGTTGCGTTGTAAGAGCCTTTTTAATCTAAATTCTGAAATTGAAAGGTTGTGTGTGTTTGATTCAGATTTATAAAGATGGAGATGAATAGTACAATATAATGCCTACCTGCCATATATTTATATAACGTACCAGTTCATACAACATCTTTTTGATAAATAACCAAAACATTCCTTTGATCAGAAATTGTTTTTTTTTAGGCTGTGGCTTTGAAAATATATAAGGCAGATTTATGTATGTTTAATTAGAAAAAAGGCACCTATCTATTTATCCTGTAACGATAATAAAAGTACTAAAATCCAATAAAATTTAATATTAATAATTTTATTAATAAATACTACCTAATATTATAAATTAGAAAATGAGTTTGTTTTATTGGTACGCTTTGACGCTAAAATGGCTGAACAGATTTGGCTGAAATTTGTCACATGAGTAGATCATGACGTGGATTAGAACATATATTACTTTTTATCCCAATATTCCCACGGGATCGAGTCTTATGCGGGTGAAACCGCGGGTCGCAGCTAGTAACGTAATAAAATAATAATACTACCCTTTACCTCCATTTCAAATTAACCAAAGTAACAAAAAAGACAACTATTTAGAATGTAAATTAACTTTGTACAATTTCATCAAACTACATTTATTTGTATTCAACTATTCGGACCCTTTCGCTGAGAACAAACCTTTTATTCAAATGTAATTTTTCGGTTCACATATTTGTATTTGAATTTATACTCTTGCACCCCTCTCATTTACATACCTATTTAACTTCGAAATCTATCGTGACGGGAACCCATTATCCGTCAAAATTAATAATTTTGAAGAGGCATGGAACTCTGATCTTGGACGCTTCATTCGAGTGTATGTTCATATGTTTTTAATGCCACGTTCACACAATACCGACAAAATTATACAGGAATGAACGTTCATCTGCTTCCTTCTGATTCCTTTCATTTAATTTTTCGATCATTTGGAACGCGAGTGAAAAATGCCGAGTGTCGAAATTCGACATCGTAGGATCGGTTCATTAATGAATTAATTTTTCGCTGTTGATTCATTTTGTGTTCAGACGTTTCATTTCGAGGAAAACATGCCGAATGAAAAACAAATATGAATTAAAAGTCTTCTGATATCTTCATTAGCAGCAGCTGCAGCTATCCCGGAATTTCAGCAGGGTTTGTAATGTAGTGTATTAAAAAAGCGTTGGCTGGTATCGGCCGCGACTTATGAGTTGTTCGAACCCTGACAGGCACTCCACTTCGTGTAAATTTTTTCAATACCACTGCTCTCAAAACGGTGAAAGTAAACATCGTGAGGAAACCGGCATGTCTTAGAACCAAAAATTCGAAGACATGTCACATCTGCCAACCCTCACAGAGCTGAGTATTAAAAAAGCACCGACAAAAAACGTATAAAAAGAGGGTGCTCATGATTGCGACGGCTCCCTCACTGAACTGCTTCAAGAATCGACTGGATAGACAAAATATCTCCAAGCTATTTATTTGATACACACGCATCAGCTAATTAGCTGCTAGTGTGTCTAACCAAATAATAATAATAATGACAGAAGTGAAACTTACGACCGGACCGAAACACGCGATTCAGGCCCGCGTAAACCCAATTCAGCATCACCGACACGAGCGTGGCGGTTCAGTTTCGTTCACTGTTAAGAAAAAGCTGAAAGTGCGCCTAAAGAAGTTTACACTTCAATAATGGAACCGCAGACCCTGACTGTATCAGAAAAACTACTCGAGGTTTCCATACGTACTTGAGTGTACACGTTACTAAAGAAAAATGGCCAAGTG
Organism: Conistra vaccinii; assembly: GCA_948150665.1. Taxonomy (NCBI): domain Eukaryota; kingdom Metazoa; phylum Arthropoda; class Insecta; order Lepidoptera; family Noctuidae; genus Conistra; species Conistra vaccinii. Next base: position 20,783,822 of record OX411326.1, read on the forward strand.
CGAGTCGGAATTGGGTCCTGTACCACCGTGCAATATTCGCCGAATAAAACACGTTTCCTGTATACCCCTGTGTACCCCTTAAATTTTTTACTTTATTTTATTTTTGTTATTTGTTGTTACATCGGCAATAAAAATACACAATCTGTGAAAATTTCAACTGTCTACCTATTACGGTTCATGCAATACAGCCCGCTGACAGACAGACGGACGGACGGATAGCGAAGGTTTAGTAATAGGGTTCCGTTTGGTACCCTTCAGGTACGGAACCCTAAAACAACCTTCCTTTTACCCTAACCCTCGTTCATATAATTGCAAAATACATCCAGGTTATTAGTGCGTAACATTCCCTCGAAATTACCCTTTAAACATAGCCATAAAACGGATAGAAAAGTATATTTTATGTGAAGACTTCCACAGTCGTTTCTTCAACTTTAAATGTCTAACTTCAAGCCATAAACTATACTCTGGAGACGCGAAACGGGACTATTTCGATAACAAGGAGTTACTATCGAATGGAGTAACTATTACTGAGATTTTTAAAGTTTTATTTAGGAATGTACAAGCTTTAAAGCAGTGGTGGCCCAGTGGTAACGGCCGCGACTTACGAGTTGTAGGTCGTGGGTTCAAACCCAGACAGGCGCTTTACTTTGTGTAAATTATTTCCTCACCACTGCTCTCAAAACGGTGAAGGAAAACATCGTGAGGAAACCGGCATGTCCTAGAACCAAAAAATTAGAACACTTGTGACATCTACCAACCCGCACTGGGCCCGCGTGATAGATTACCAGCCTTTTAATGTTCCCACTGCTGGTACACAGGCCTCCTCTCTGAGAGGGAATGGTACGTGGTGTGCGAGTTTATAGTTGTCACGTCATGTTGTCGAATTTTTGGTTCTAGGACGTGCCGGTTTCCTCACGATGTTGTTCTTCACCGTTTTGAAATCAGTGATGAAATAAATAACACAAATTAACGCGCCTGCCTGGGTTCGATCTTTAGGGGTATGAGGAACAGGGTGTAAAGTTCACTCATCCACCATAGAAAAGGGAGGATCCTCCAACCAGACGGGTTGTTATGTCTGGCGGGCAACTGCCCATATGTTGATTTCGGATAGTCTTATCTATGTTATTCGCTCTGTAAACTCTAACTGCGAGATGTAGGAATTGTGTGACGTCATGTCTTTTTGTTTCGTAGTTTTTGTATGTGGCGGTCTAACCGCTACATCACTCCCCTCCGGAGACCGGAGGTCGATAGTGGGCTGAGTCTTGGATCTTGCGATGCTTCACAGTGCCAGCTGTGGTTCCAGTGAGTCGGAACCGGGTGCCGCATAGTTCACGGTGAGTCGGAACTGTCTGCGGTGATTCCCCAGTGAGTCGGGGTGGCGCTGCGTCGTCATCCAGTGAGTCGGATGTGGTACAGCGCCGGGTTTTTGGCTGACTGCTTGCGTCGACCAGGAGAGGGTAGAATAGGCTCTGCTTGTGAGACCGGCCGGAAGTGCAGGTGCTGTGCCAAGGTTGCTGATGAGGCTGAGGGTGATGACCAGGAATGCGCGTTCGCTGCATGCTGGTGGTCAGGATACCCGTTGAAGCCGTGGGTGCTGGCTGGCTGTGTGACTCGCGTCACGAAAGCTTGCGGGAGTGATGATGATGACGTCACGCTGAAGTAGTTGCACGAAGGCTGCGTTGACGTTCATTCTCGGGGTCACCAATTTAGGGGTATGAGGAACAGGGTGTAAAGTTCACTAATCCTCATTAGAAAAGGGAGGATCCTCCGGCCAGACGGGTGTTATGTCTGGCGGGCAACTGCCCATATGTTGATTTCGGATAGTCTTATCTATGTTATTCGCTCTGTAAACTCTAACTGCGAGATGTAGGAATTGTGTGACGTCATGTCTTTTTGTTTCGTAGTTTTTGTATGTGGCGGTCTAACCGCTACAGATCCATAACCTACAACTCGTATGTTGGGGCCGTAACCAGTGGGCCACCACTGCTCTATCTTTTAATATTAATTGTTGTTAATTTGAAAACCGTCAATATAAGTATAAATAACTTGTCTGATAGGAAACTCTCAGTGACTGTCTATACAGGTGGCGATTTCTCCCATCATACGAGCTGTCAGCTTGTTTGCTAAACCATAATTAAAAGGGAAACTTCATGGAAATAAAATTGACATTATGTCATTACAAGAAAAAAAAAATTCGTTAACAAGCCGTAACTTCTTCCGTCCATAAATACTTCGCGTTAAGCACATTTAGTATCAATATTATAATGACAATCGCTGGACGGAATAACTACTTCCAAGAAATATATTTCCACGTTGAATATTACTCCAATTACTGGGTCAATCATTCCTCAAACTATCCGCAAACAATATTACTGACCAGCCTTTGACCATTCGGACATTTTCGAGGAAATGCCTCTAATTTTAATCAACCCTATGCTGGCAAAATTCGCAGAAACAGAGCCGCTGAAATATGAACTGAATTCGGCGAACCAGTGAGCAGCGACGCGATAAGAGGTCTAGTTACGAAAACGTGGACAGATTTAGGTCGAAAACTTGGTAAAGATTTAGTCCTAACTAAAAGTTTGAATGCTAAAAGTTTTGGATAAACCTAAGTTAGTTCTGTTCCAAGACGGAAGACGTAGCGTTGCGCGTTGGAAGGCCTCCCACAAGATGGACCTATGACCTTCTAAAGGCCGCAAGAATTCGCTGGATGCGGTAAACACAGAATCGGTCGAAATGGCGGTGCTTGGGGGAGGCCTATGTCCAGCAGTGGACGTCTTTCGTCTGATATTATGATGATGATGAGTTCTGTAGGATTTGAGTGAACGTGTTTTACCATGATCTAGAGCCTTATGGCAAAAAGTTGTTCTTATGTTCAAGCAAGGCCTAATCAGCTTATAATGTTCCCACTGCTGGGACACAGGCCTTCTCTGTGTGAGAGGGATTGGGCCATAATCTACCACGCATATTAGTAAACTGTCGTGATAGCCCAGTGGTAAGGCCTCGCCTCTCATGAACGAGGATGTGGTTTCAATTCATACGTTTATCTTCGATGTCACTGACATCGATGAAGGATAACATCCTGAGGTAAACTGGAATTACAATTAATATAAGTCTGAAATCGCCAACCCACCTTTAGCAAGTGTGGTGATCTAAGCTCATGCCTTCTCTGTATTCGAAGAGGCTTTTGTCACGCAATGGGAAAGAAAGAAATAAACAAATAAACAACAACATAGTTTATTTGAGACAGACACAGGAAATACAAACCGTTAACAAAAGGAGCTTTTAAAAGTAAACATTATTTTTCAATTTAAAAAAAGCGAGGCCAAAAAGGCTCTCATGAACTCAGCATAATGCTGCGTTATTTAAAAAAAAAATGGTACTGTAATAGGCTGGTCCTATCATTACAGATATAGGTAGAGGAACGAATAACAGTAAAAAAAAACGTATTGTTTTAGTACTTTAGAAAATATGCATAAACATGGTTAAAAACATTGTTGTTAGACCTTATAAAACTTAAATTCCGAAAGAAAACACAGGAATCTCAAATAAATACATTATTAAAGAAGGACTTACAAATGTACAATTTGCTAGCAGACCCTGATTCGACCCCTACAGATACGAGGTCATTTAAAATTCTAGTGTTTTCGCAGCAATCTAAAAATGTAGGAGCTGTACCAGCGGGGAACATGGCCGTTGCTTTTTTAGTTCCTTTGCTTATAGAAGGGAGATAAAATGTGAAATTGGTTTTTGTAATGCTTGAAAATTGTACGAGTTTATGGTAGTTAGTATGTAAGCAGTTATACCTCTACGTTTAAAATATCCTGACAACTGATATTCTAGCTACCTACTCTTGTTTTATTCACATGAGATTTCTGTGCTATTTTAAATTAAATTATAATTTATTATACATGTCGGAAATACGGTACTGAATTGACTAATCGCTTGACAGAGTCTACAGCATAAGGCTACGTTTCCACCAGAGATGAGCGAGGATGCGTAGTGAGGGATTTGTGTGATACTAACCAATAACAACGCTAGCTTAGCTCAAACTATGACAGTGAAGCGATGTTATTGGTTAGTTTCACACACATCCCTCGCAACGCATCCTCGTTCATCTCTGGTGGAAACGCAGCCTAACGCTCGGACCGGCTGGTGCTAAACAGAGTTCATCGGTGGCGGTCAAGCAGTGAACACGTTTAACGTGAACTAAAACGAACAAAACCTTTTGAGTTAGTGTAGTGTAAAAAGTGTATAAATAATAGTGACAATGACACATATAAAACACATGAACAAAGTGTTTATAATATTATATCAGACTCTAAGAAAGTGGAACGGACTTGTGTAAAGTACAATCAGCACTATTCTAAGTTTTAAAATAATTATCACGTAGAAAATTAAGTTAGATTAAAATTGCTTATTAGTCTTATAGGCTAGATTGTAATTCATTATTAAGAACCTGGGTCTTTTTAATAAAAAAAAAAAAAAAAAAAAAAGTTAACACGTTTAGAAACTGTCGCGCATTCCGAATAGTTCATCATAACAAACATCCACTCACTCATAACTCCAGACAAACACACTTGAGACATACACAACATTTTCATAATTTCATTTAGTGTTTGTCTTTTTTATTATTTTATTTTGTTTTTTCTTGTATTCTGTTTATTTTTTATGTTTTTTGTTTCTCTTGGCCTTGCCCAAATGGATTTTTTGTGTATAATGTGTGTCCTATCTTTTAAATCCACATCATTTTGAAGGGTCACTGGCTTCTAAGATACAGGTACATAAACCTAGTTTAGAAGTCAGGGTTTTTCACTCTAGAGCACTAAATCAAGCCAGTTTTCGAGCAGAATATTATTTAATGCACTTATGGAGAAATAAAGATTATTATTATATTTTATAGTTGTGTCGTGTACCTACAGTGTGTGAATTGGTATTGTGATTAATTTGATAGTAAATTATAATTATTTTGATCCGAAATGTAAACGGTTTTTCTATTGCGCAATAAACCAACACTACCCACAGTCGCCCACAGCAGTTAAAATATGGCTGATAATAACGAAAGAGATATACCCTTCTCCGTCATACACATAAACCTTCCGGAATAAATGCTCTAAGTGATAGTGGAAATAGTATCAAAATCCGTTGAGTAATAAATTACTCAATGTACACAAAGATTACGAAAAGTGATTTTTCTAATAATTATGTAAAGAGAACAATATAGATGATCATTAAGAAAAAATCTGTGGAAATTAACTTTAGTGTAGAAAGACAACAAGGTGAAAAAGAAACGAGTGAGGCTGACAGTAGTCGCATATAATGCAAAATTAAGGCTGCCTGTCCACTGCAGCGGAGAGGAGAGGAGAGGAGATGTGCCAATATTAACCAACAGAATCTAAACTCCACTCCAGAGTTGCGATTCTATTGGTTAATATTGGCACATCTCCGCTGCTCTCCTCTCCTCTCCGCTCTAGTGGACAGGCAGCCTAAAGGGGCGGGGTGTCATCAGGGTCGTTTCTGCCAGCCAACGCTAGCACCGCGCGCGCTCATTGGTCAAATCATATAGCGCGCGCTTACCCGGCTTCCTGTTACACACTTCCGTCCCTTTTCTCGAAATCACTCGCACAGATTAGATTATTTAGATTTTTGAATAGATTTTATTTAGATTGCAGGAAAGCGAGAGGCGAAAGATGTTACACATCAATAAACACAATTTTACTAAATAAGGGCGCTTGTACACGGTAAGAAAATACGCCGGGCCTACGCAAGAATTCGTGTCGTAACTAGAAAATAACCGTGTACACTGCTCGCGACGCGGCGAACGTTGTTGCGGAGCGGTGGGGGGCGGAGTAGTAGGGTTCAGCCAGTAAAGTCTCTTGTTTTTTGTTTCCTTTTTCATTTTGTTATAATAATAATATGCAATTATTATTCTGTTTTGCGTTGTAGTTAACATTTTTATAAATAAACGAAAATGATTATCAGACTTGTTAATAATTGCGCGCCCTACGCCCGACTGACGACTGCACGAAAAAAATCGTGTCGTGTACACGTTCCGATTGGTCTTGTCTGCGGAAGACACGAAAAGTTTTCGTGTGTAGAACAGACAAAATTCTTGTCGTTTACACGAAGAATTTGTCTTGTCTGCCGCAGACACGGTAAATTTTCTTACCGTGTACAAGCGCCCTAACTGTTTATGAATGTGTCTTAAATAAAACTGCTCTGACGCTTTCCTCAGATTATTTTCTGTTTTCTATAAGGGAGTGATTCTATGCATCATACTAAACCACTTTCCCTATGAAACTTATATCCGATTTGTGAAAACCACCCCCTTTAAGGATGCAGGAGACTACATCGCCACCCCTCGTGCGAGAAATAAAACTATAACTAAACTTTGACTCCTGAGTTTTATGACGTATTTCTCAGCAGTTACCAGATGGAAAATGTAGAGTGTGCTCGTTTACAGAGACGCGGGGCGTTGCGCGTCGTCGCGTGAAGCGTGGCGACTAGCGTCGCGTCGAACGATTTTTCAATTTACAGACATGCGGTGCGTGCAGCGGCCCGCGTCATCACACGCGCACACAAACATAATTATGGCAATTTATCATGTTGTTTATGAAGACGCGGGATGTTGCGCGTATAACGCCGCGGGCCCCACCGCGTGCCCCGCCGCGGTTGTCGGTACATTTGACAGTGAACGGAGAATTGCAAGTTCCGCGGGCTCCACCTGCATTTCAAGCAAACGCGTGAAATATAGCTTCTCCGTAAACGCTCTCATACAACGCCAAATATTTGAATTTAGTGCGACCCACGCCGCCCACGCGACTCTCGACGCCCCGCGTCTCCGTAAACGAGCACTTAAACGTAATGTTTATGAAGACGCGAGGTGTTGCGCGTACAAGGCCGCGGGCCCCACCGCGTGCCCCGCCGAGGTTGTCGCTACATTTTATCATGAACGGAGAATTGCAAGCTCCGCGGGCTCCACCTGCATTTCAAGCAAACGCGTGAAATACGAGTATAGCTTCTCCGTAAACGCTCTCATACAACGCCAAATATTTGAATTTAGTGCGACCCACGCCGCCCACGCGATTCGCGACGCCCCGCGTCTCCGTAAACGAGCACTTAAACGTTAACCATTAAAACCGTTTTCCAGTACCTATAATCAATTCAAAGTTGCTGTTGTTTGTTTTATACTCAGCTAAAACCTCAGCTATTTCGCAACTACATATACAAGCAATGCGTGTACAAACATCAAGGACACGAGTCTATTTGCCAAAACAATTCGGTGTTCAACACAAATGGAAACAAAGCTGACTTCACAGCGACGGGTCGTCGCCCCGGGGCTCCTGTATCGGGAGAATTCGGGGAAATTCCGAGAAACACCTATAGTTTTGGTACAAGTTATTGATGAAAAGCGGAAGATAATTAAAAATATACGCGTTTATTTTATAGTAGATACAGTAAAATGGTATCCGCACATTATCAGGGCCTTGTTCGGAACGAGGACGGACTGTGCACCGTCAGGAGCTCTAAAAAATATCGGTGTGTATATTTTATATGAACTCATTCACACACAATTTCGTGTCCGGGCCGGCGACGGAGCTTCAGTGTCTGCCCTGTTTGTGCCACGGCCCTGACATGTCTTAGACACGGCCCAGATATGTGTGATACCTTTAATGTGTCAAAAAATGCTCATTACAGAAAATTTTGTAGAAAAAAACTACCTTTTCACAGAAAACTATATCGGTTTTTATTAAACTTAATAGTATTGTTATTTAGGATTGTAACTATGACACGCAGGAAATGAATGAGAATGTGTTTATAGAGGTAAGAGGAACAGGGTGAAAAGTTCTCTCATCATAGAAAACGGAGAATCCTTCGACCAGACGGGAGCTGTGTCTGGTGGCCCGACGATTGATATGTATATTGGCCAGTCCCGCGGTAAACTTTGCTTGCGCGATGCAGAATTTTGCGTGACATCAGAGTAATGCGTAGTTCGCATGTGGTGTGGTGTAGATGCTGCAACATATTTAAAAATTGCTTAATCATACTGTTACACATAAATATGACAAGAAAAGCGACTTTGTTTTATAATAAATGTTTACTGACACACAACGCACAGCTTATACCGGCGGTATTTAGAAGCATGAAATTTTGCGCATCATATGAAAAACGCAGTATCAAAAACGTATCCCCTAAAGAGGTTAAAAGGGATGAAAGTTTGTTTAAGAATTTGACATATTTGCCGATGAGAACATGGTTTGTACAGGCATAAATGTATGTTTATGTATAAAAAAAAAACATTGGGCCGTCTTTGGGGACTACCGATAGAAGTGGAAACTAAGTAACTTTTTGATTCTCGCGTTAATGTCTTTCGCTCGACACATATGTATAGCCTTCGTTGATTCTCGCGTTAATGTCTTTCGTTCGGTGACGATGACGCGAGTTCCATGATTTTTGTTCACACAAAAAGTGCACAACTGCTAAAGAAATTTACAGTTCAAAAAAACAAATGACATCTTATAATCGCTGTCAGTTTATCCCTTGCACGGCGTCCTCTCGCGCACATACCCACACAGCCACACGGAGAGTCTCATCAAATCCATGCAATTTACGAATACTCGTAAACACACGATAAAAATGTGCAAATCATTGTTTTTTCCCCAATTCTCTGAAACACTATTCTATGTATTATGTAAGTGCTGTTTTCCCATCGAGCTCGTTTATAGGCATTGAGTGAAAGCATATTGATTAAGTATTCAATGAGATTGCTAAAAGAGTTATATGGGTTTCTTTGTTAGCTTACGTATAAACAGCATTGAACAGTACGATGTTTTTTGTATAGTTTTGGGGTAGGACTGCAGTTTTATACAATTTTGTATTTTATTTTTTAAACTATTTCAATTCAAGCGCCAGGTCCACCAAACCATGTAACACTCTGTACTCAATACCCCAACTATTGTAAATTACTATCTTGTTATATTTTTTATAGAATTGTGTAACAATTATGTGTCATTTCTGTACTTATAATATTGTTTTTTTTTTTGTTTTCTATAATGTAATGTTTTTTTATGCAGTATAGACACTACATGCAAAAACGCTTAATATTGTGCACTTGGCTTCTGTTTGAAATTGTCTGAATAGTGTAACAAATTGTAGATAGACCAAAAAAATAAAAAAAACAAAAGACCACATTATCTTCTTCAATTATTATTATACTATAGTATTATCACACTGCAAGCTGCCTAAGAAACCTACTAAGATGGCACTGCTTTACTTTCTTAGTTTACAGAAAGTAAAGCAGTGCCATCTTAGTAGCTTAGGTAGCAGGCATCACCACTGCTCTCGAAACGGTGAAGGAAATCATCGTGAGGAAACGGGCATGTCTTAGAACCAAAAATTCGAAAACGCGTGGTAGATTACGGCTTGCTCCCACTCACTGAGAGGAGGCCTGTGTCCCAGTAGTGGGAACATTATAGGCTGATTATGCTTAGCTGCCTAAGAGCATAGGTACAGTCAACGTCATAAATCGACAAGAATACAATATATGAATTCTTGTCGACGTATAACATCTTTTTTTAACCGACGAAATTTTTTTTTTTTGCAAAGACATTTTTTGGTGCTGACCGTACAAATACACAACTAAAAACATATCACCATTCCTTCCAAGTTTGTATTTTCTATTGACAATTTTACTTGCATCAAGTTAAAAAGAACAACAAGTTGTTTCGATTTGAATACAAAACCGCTATTCCAAGATATGTTTGAAAATACTGCAAGATATTCCGAGAGCACCTTTGGAAAGCCTGCACAAAAGGCATAAATGTATGTATCTACTTTTACGTTCAGGTACGTATTAAAAATATTCTTTCAAAGACTTTGAGGTGGGTAAGAAAACACAATGGGTTCCACGTGCCTTTTGTGTGTAAGCGCTGCATATGAAAAGACTTTTAACGCACTACAAAGTAACATAACATAACACGCATATATTTCCCCCTACAGTACACGTACCGTGTATTGTAGGTAGACCTCTCATCATCAGCCTATTAATGTTCCCACTGCTGGGACACAGGCCTCCTCTCTGTGAGAGGGAGTGGGCCGTAATCCACCACGCGGGCCCAGTGCGGATTGGTAGATGTCACATGTCTTCGAATGTTTGGTTATTAGAATGTTTGGTTTCCTCACGATGTTTTCCTTCACCGTTTTGTTAGACCTCTGCTTATGCTAAAAAAAGATAATCTCGCGAGATCCTGGGTTAAATTCCTAGGTAGAGCAACACGTTATTGGGTTTTTCGATCTTGAATTTCTTAGTAGCAGCCTGGAGTCTGGATTTGTGCCCGGTTGATGGCAATAGGTTCGCCCCCTATTTCATGGGACTTAAACATAACTGGCATAATAGCACTGCATTGTTACTATTATTCATTCACTATTTATAACCACCGCACTAACTCAAATGGTTAAATTCTCTTTAGCCAACGCAATACAGGATGGAAAGGTAAACACCGTTGTCACTCAAACTATAGGTAGTTGGCTTAAATAAAAACATAAGAAACCGAGTAAAAAATTACGTTATTCTTTAACAAGTATTAAAAAGGTTATTGTCCAACACCGTCCGCAAATTCATGGATATGCGCCCGCCCGAGTGACGTAATCGATCGCCGCCAGTCCTACCTACCTACACAACACATAAATAAATACAATACAACCTTTTCCTGGCTTAAGACAGGCAAAAATACCTACCTTAGGAATTGCGTGACGATTCTAAATGTACATCTTTAAAAAAAAAATTGTAATTTTCCATTGAATTTATGTTCTATAAACGAAACCAAACCACTGGTTTGAAGGATAACGGTGTTTACCCTAACACCCTGTATATCAATAACGATAATAATATAATTCCCATTTGGAAGAAATATGGCGCAATATCTGATAAACTTCACTAAAGTCTAGTGACTAAACTATTTAAAGTGACAACTTCCAAGTTACTACGTATGCTAATGACAGCTACCCGCTCAAACTTTATCTACAAGACTAACTACCCACATTACACAACTGAATAAAATTAAACATAGAAGACGGGAAGATGGCGGCTTATTAAAATATATAATTTCATTATGTACACGTGTGTCGTGTACACATCCTTTTCAGTGTGAAAACGTATAAAACGTGTGCTATTATTGTTATGGCTTCATTTTATCAAGAACCGTTTTGTTTATACCGTCTTGTGTAGTTTTGTGAATATTTTAGTTCATCATCATCATCATCATCAGCCTATTAATGTTCCCACTGCTGGGACACAGGCCTCCTCTCGGTGAGAGGGAGTGGGCCGTAATCCACCACGCGGGCCCAGTGCGGGTTGGCAGATGTCACATGTCTTCGAATTTTTGGTTCTAAGACATGCCGGTTTCCTCACGATGTTTTCCTTCACCGTTTTTGACAGCAGTGGTGATGAAATTATTTACACAAAGTAAAGCGCCTGCTTGGGTTCGAACCCACGACCTACAACTCGTAAGTCGGGGCCGATTCCACTGGGCCACCACTGCTCTCTGTTTTAGTTCATGTTAGTAGGTAATTTAAGGGGGCTCGTGGCTAAATGATTACAGCACCACGGGCCGATTAAATTTTAAGCAACGCTTGTCGAGGTCGGTCCGTAGATGGGTGACCATCCACAGTCAAAGACAAAACATTTATTTCATAAAGCACTTTTGAACGTCAAAATTTATAACGTACCGAGACCCCTCTGTGCCTTGGAAAGCACGTTATTAATATGTCAATATTACTAAATGAATTTATCAAATATCGCTCTATATTGGACTAAAATTCTAACTAATATTATAAATGTGAAAGTGAGTTGGTTTGTTACGATTTCACGCTAAAACGGCTGAACGAATTTACTTTTTATCCCTTTTTATGACTAAGTAATCTTTTGGTAGTTTACCAAAAGATTACGTCGGATTTTACTTTGCTTGTTTGAAAATCCCTGTGACTATTCATCTAAACCTATATCTGTAATTTTTATGGTGTACATAATAAAGAGACTACTCTACTACTACTCTCTAGTGACTATTCTATTCTAAACGCACATTACAGCTGCGTCGGGCCGCAGTTCATCGCATTTCAATGCAGTACGACCCGCCCAAATCTGCGTCAGCCTTTAGTCACCTATTATAAATATGAATCACTCAACTGCAGTCATATCAGTCACGTCTAACTAACGGTCTAGCTTAGGGCCCGAACACACGTACCACAACCACACCACGTGGATGGCTACTAATTTGTTTGAAAATGAATCGTCTATTCAGACGGACCACATTTGACCACATCAAAGCGACGCCGACGTCGCAGCCCCAACGAAACCACATCGTTGCGTCGACACGACGACACTGTCACAGCCGGAGTCTATCTATCTGCAAACACTAGCAACAACGTAACCACATCGCAATTACAAGCGACAACGCATTTTTCACAACCGTAGTTTTTTTTTCGACTTTTTTTCGCATTTTTCTGTTGTAATGTCAATAAACGCATTTACCTTTCTTTTCCGTCAACGCAACCACAACGCAACTGCAAGAAGTTGCAGCGACACCATTAACACGTAACCATCACTGCTTGCCCACATTTAGTCTTGCAATGTGGTGTGATTGTGGTACATGTGAATGTGTCCTTAGGTTAGTTTATAAATAGTTAACAGTTCCAGCCAGGACTTACGTCACGCCGTTTGTTTGTTTTCTTGGAACTGTCTGATGCATAGAGCTGGGAACTACTGGCGACAGTGTTTTGTTTTCCTTCCTCAAAAATGATAACTAAATAAATCAACATTTTATTTCTCTTCCAGAAAAGCGCTCTTCCAAAAGGTATTAAATGTGTATCTACGAGTATCTATCTAATATTATAAATGCGAAAGTGAGTTTATTTGTTACGCTTTCACTCTAAAACAGCTGAACGGAAATTTGGCACATAGGTAGACCATGCCCAGGAGAAGGACGAAGGCTACTTTTTATCCTGGATCACAGTCTAATATAAATGCAAAAGTAACTCTGTCTGTCTACCTGCCTATTGATTTTGAAATTGATTGGCATACGTGTAGACCGTGAGGAGCTCGTGGCTAAGTAATAACAAACCGCACGGGTCGATCCATCAGGTTAAGCTACGCTTGCCGGGGTTGGTCAGTGGATGGCTGAACATCTTCACATACCGAGACTCCTCCGTGCCACGGAAAGCACGTTAAGCCGTTGGTCCCGGCTGTCATTCGTGGTTTTTTGACATTTTTTGACAGTCGTTACGAGTCGTCAGAAGCCCGAAAGTCTGACACCAGTCTTACCAAGATACGATACCAAGGGGTATCGTATTACCCAGTTTCTGGGTTGTGGAGGTCAGATAGGCACATGCTCCATGTAAAATACTGATATTCAGCTGCATTAGGTTAGACTGGAAGCCGACCCCAAGATAGTTGGGAAATGACTAGGAAGATTGATTGACGGGTAGACCCTGACCTGGGTTAGGATATAGTATGCTTTATATTCCGGTAGTACGTTGCCGCTTTTCGTATCTTACTGTGTGATCGCTTAGTTCTTCTAAACTACACACATTGAGCATTTATTCCGGAAGGTTACCGGTATAATTCATTAATATTTATCTTAGATATAGGACAAAAATCTCGAAGTTGTGTCAAGTAGTCAAAACCGTAAGAAATAAGGGCAGGTCGCTAGGGAAAAATAAAGAAAAGTTTTGCTTTAGAAGTCAATAAGTATCATCTTTCTGTGTGTGTGTGACTGCCTAGTTGGTCTGCAATGAGGTCGATTCCCGGGTCGGGCAGTATTATTGGGTTTTACTATCTGGAATTTCTCAGTAGCAGCCCGGAGTCTAGATTCGTGCCCGGTTGATGGCAATAGGCTCGCCCCGTATTACATGAGACTGTAAAATAACTGGCGAAATTTCATTTGTTGGCAATGACACTACCAGCCGCACTACCAGTAGTGTCGTTTACAATCAACGACACTACTAAGCCTATTTTGGATTAAATTGTACAGTCAACACAGCAAAGTTCAGAAATATAATACTTTATTTATTACGACTAAGTAACGCATGAAATAAAAGTAACAGCAAACTTCAGGAATGTAACTCTTACTGTTTATTTATTAGGTACTAGCAGCTGTGCCCGCGACTTCGTTCGCGTGCATGTCGGAAAACAATTACTAAAAATCTTGAGACATTTTGATCTGCATTCACAAATTTTGATAACAATGTACATTTAGCAGGAAAATAGGCAGTTTTCATTTAAAGTTTTTTTGATGCCAATAGATCCTGTTTCTTATTAGGATCAAAAAAGTCTACTAGACCAACTGAGGTTTGAGTAGGTACTAGAAAAGTCAGAAAAAGCAAAAAACTTTTCCCATACTTTTCGTAGGTAAGGAGACTAACCTAGTTTTCAAGATGGAAAGCCCAAAATAAAAATAAAAAATTATTGGAAAGACAGAAAGACAGACGGACGGACAACAAAGTGATCCAATATAGGTTCTGATTTTTCCTTTTGAGGTATGAACCCTAAAACCACTACAAAGTGCAAATACTTTAATTTGGGAATTCGTTACTAAGAAATTACCGAAACTGTTTCTTTTTGTACTTTGAAGTGTTTTATTTTTAAGTTGGCAAAAAAGATTATAATATTTTATTGTTTTACCTACCTCACACAAATTCGTGTGCTACTTTATATTGATACTTAGCAATTTTTTCTCACATACCGTATGATAACCACCGACAAGCCACCGGAATTCAAAAAGAAAATCACGCTATCCTTGTCAAGTTGTTCTTAATTTAAATTTTTATTTTCGTTAGTCTGTTTTAGTTTATTTTATTTTAGTTTAGTTTAATTTAGTATATTAAATTGCAAGGCAGGAAGATATTGTTATCAAAGCTATATACTTACACCGTAATTGTCACTACTAATATCGAACGTATTCGTTCAAAGTTTTATTTTTATTTTGTGCTATTCATCTTGAAAACTAGGTTAGAGTCTAATTTCCTATGTAATGTATGGGAAAAGTTTTTTGCTATTTCTGACTTTTCTAGTACTCAAACCTCAGTTGGTCTAGTAGACTTTTTTGATCCTAATAAGAAACAGGATCTATTGGCATCAAAAAAACTTTAAGTGAAAACTGCCTATTTTCCTGCTAAATGTACATTATTATCAAAATCTGTGAATGCAGATCAAAATGTCTCAAGATTTTTAGTAATTGTTTTCCGACATGCACGCGAACGAAGTCGCGGGCACAGCTGCTAGTACCTAATAAATAAACAGTAAGAGTTACATTCCTGAAGTTTGCTGTTACTTTTATTTCATGCGTTACTTAGTCGTAATAAATAAAGTATTATATTTCTGAACTTTGCTGTGTTGACTGTACAATTTAATCCAAAATAGGCTTAGTAGTGTCGTTGATTGTAAACGACACTACTGGTAGTGCGGCTGGTAGTGTCATTGCCAACAAATGCGAAATTTGGGTGTATCTACTACAGGTACATCTATGCATGATGTTATGTAATAGTAATAGTAATATTTATTTGCACTTCAAAGACACAAAAATCTGTGTAGCCCTGGCTCTTGTACTAGGTGTACCTGTATCACAAGAGCCAGACCTCTCGATTTACAGGGAATATGTAATAGACAAAACTGAGATACATTATAGTTAAGACATGCATTAAAAGGTAGGTTTACAAATATACAAGAACAAAAGAAGTAAAAAGTACAAAGAAATAATAATAAAAGAATTCAGATTAACATTGCGTCCTGTAGAGAGTGCGGGTGAGTGTGTGTGTGTGTGTGTTTATGAGGTGTGTGTGTGTGGGTTGTATGGTAAATGTGACTGGGTATCATGTAATGCTGCCGAATAGATTTTCTGTTTCCTCGTAGTCGTAAGGTCTGTAAGGTAAGTCGTTAGGTATGTAAGTACCTATCATCTGTTTTATTCCCTTCATGCTGTTATTTACGCCTCTAATCGACATTACCAAGAACCATTCGAAGTCCGTCACTAGTTAGAGAATTAGACGCCTGCAGTAAATAGGAACTAAACCATTTGAGGACATTCCGGGCCCATTAGATGGCTTACCTACGAATTCACAACACAATATGCAGTGACATTAACCCTTATACAAATCACAATACGACTGACTTTCGATTGTCTCTTCACCTTCTTATAACTTTGTCACGATTGCCGAGTCAACAACTTTACATTTGCTTTTAATTCAGTGATGTTTTAGTAGAATTTGTGCGGAGTTTCGAGTTTTGGAGACGCATTTTGTAACTTTGTGCCGTCAATGCCATTTAGATGATATCGGAAATATCCGTTTTGTTATCGCAATTCTAACCTAGTTCTGTTTATTTACTAGATTCTGCCTGAGGCTTCGCGTTTCGAAATTACGCTGGTATATCTGATACGGGAATCACTTCATTGGTGTTGTTGTTGAGTAGAACAGTACTTAGAACTATGTATAGGTATAGGCACCTACTTGGTACAATATTAGGTCGATATATTTGTTTGTTAATATTGTCATTTAGAGGCGAATATTGAACCCTAACCCGTACTACGGATGGAGAGCAATGGGTAGCTCGCCGTCCGATAAGGGCGGGCCGACGATGCGTTGTGTTCCACGCCCGCCTCAAAAAGATGTCAGCACAACTGACGGGATCCGCTAGGGCCGATCCCTGCTGGGGTTGCGGGAAAATCCAAAAGGGATACCGTGGCCCCTGGCAACGTATAGGTAACTGAAGGAACACGGGTGGGTTTTAGTCCGTAAGAGTCTGACACGCCCTCCCGCTCCGCCCAGAGCGGTAGAAGTTATTTGATGATATCCCAAACAACAAAAAAAAAAGGGTTGTAAGCTACTTATAATGTACTATTGTCCCTTTCATATAAGATTTGAAGATACCTGCATTCATCTAGTATTGACATTTTAAAGAACAAAAAAACAAGATAAATGCTATCGTCTTTTTAAAACCGTCTTCATTCAAAAAGTTGGCAACGTCGCAAATATCTGTCAAATATTTCGCTGTTTGGATACATTTTTCATTATTACTAGGTATCACTCTGTAAGGGAATAAAATATTTATGATGAAATGCAATAATTAATATCGTTACACTGGATAAGTATGTAGATTGAATTGAGGTGTAAAAAAAGCAGTTGGAAAAGTGTTTGTGTCCTAAAACCTAAAACTGATACAGCAACTAATTCAATGTCATTATTGCAATTCATTATCAATATTTTATTGCGTTATTGAATTATATTTTGTTGTCATTGTCATTGAGTAGTATTGACAAATTAATACAAACAGACAGCTATTAACGACGTTGCCAATTTTAAAAAAATCCGGTTATTGTCATTTTTCTTCAACGTGTTATGAGCTAATGATTTTCTGTCAAATCCCAATGTTTATTAAAATTTTCTTCAAAGAAAAATTCACAGAAATTCTCCCAATCAACTCAAATATACTCGTAAGAGAGTTTAATACTGGTCTCTATTGCCAACAAAAATGCAATCGCGTGCCGATTATCAGCACTAAGAGGAACATTAAACTTTGTAGAAAAGTATCTAAGTGCCATCTCTCACGAACTAGTTTCCAGGAGGGACTGAAACATCAACGGTTGCGACAGCACGTCTGAAAAGTTTATGTTTGTTTGTAACGTCATACTTTTGTTTTAAAGGTGAGCGCGCATTAAGATGTTTTCAGACCAGCGCGATTTGTCGCGCGACGCGACATCGGTTATTGTTATATCGTGAAGTTTTGTATTGTTCGTGTTTCGTCGCGCGACAAATCGCGCTGGTCTGAAAACTGCTTTAGGGTTTAGGGGTATGAGGAACAGAGTGTAAAGTTCACTCATCCACCATAGAAAAGGGAGGATCCTCCAACCAGACGGGTTGTTATGTCTGGCGGGCAACTGCCCATATGTTGATTTCGGATAGTCTTATCTACTTATGTTATTCGCTCAGTAAACTCTAACTGCGAGATGTAGGAATTGTGTGACGTCATGTCTTAACTGCGTAGTTCGTATGTCGCGGTGTAACCGCTACAAGGGATTACAGAGCACGGAATCTTCGCGCCGGCAGCGTTTAGAGGAGGCAGTTCCACAGATTAGTACAGATGGTTCAGCCCGCAAACTCATTTGAATTAAAAGCGACTCTTGCTACGACACAATAAGGTGCAATTCAGATCGCACAGCGCAAATTACCTAAGGTTATATTCACCTAGAAGTTCTCTCTTTCTATCACGTATCTTCTTACTACGTTACGCCCACTAAATTCGACAAGTCGAGCCCGCAGCGTACCTACTCGAAGCTTTTTAGGGATATGAGGAACAGGGTGTAAAGTTCACTCATTCACCATAGAAAAGGGAGGAACCGCCAACCAGATCGGTGTTGTGTGTGGCGGGCAACTGCCCGAAAATTGATGTCGGAAGTTTGTATTCAGGGTGTTAAAGTAATGGCGTGCCATAGCTTCAGGGTAGGTTCAGTATCGATAAAGGAACCGAGGAAAAATAAAAATATAATAAAAAAATATAAAAAAACAAAAAATATTGCAATATCAACTTTTTTAATTTGTAAGTTTTAATTTTGAAGGAGGTAAGCACGCTAAAGTAGGAAGAAGAAATACTAGGAATTGTAATATTTACGTACCTAGTTACCTATCCTTCACTCGGCGTTATCGAAGTGTTCAGGCGTAGGTATTTCATTTCGTTCGATAGTAGGTAGGTAGGTGACTCTAAGGCCGCTTGCCCATTGGTCGGTATTTTACCGCGCAGTACTGTACAGTACTGCGCGGTACTGCTTATGTTTGCTCACTGGTCGGTAAGCACTCTGTACCGAATCGGTACTGCACACAAATATAGATATACCTAGATAGCGCAAGAGCATCTACTTCGCGTGCCCGAACGTGGCTCAGTGTGTCTCATTTTATATAATACTAGCTTTTACCCGCGGCTTCGCCCGCGTGGATGTCGCAAAATATCCCACGGGAACGTTCTACCGAGAATACATACCTAATAGCCGAGGAAAAGATCATTGACTAACTTTCAACGGACGCCGTGGTAGGCTACAGCGCCCGCGTTGCCGTCAACCATAATTATTTTGTTACGCGTAATTTTGAAACTGTGATATCTCTTAAACTATTCATTTAAATGATGTGATGTAAAGGCATATTTTAATCGAAATTGAATGCCCAATTTAAATAACCTATTTAATTGGATAAGGATTAATAAGATACCGGTCAAAATAGCTTCGGAAATAACAATGAAAATTTTATACAATTTTGAAAGTTAAAAATGGTTATTGTGGGTCACCCTTAAAAGATAGACATATGCCATTGCGGACTTTTTTGTTGCAATTTTTAAGATATACAATACTCTAGAACATAAATTTGATTTATCTCTCACGACTTACGCAGCGCACGCCAGTAAAGCTCCCAGTCGGCATGATTTTTTTCCGACATCTTCAACAATAATCGTCATAATTTACACAGAACCTTAATGAATTATACACTAAAACCTTCCACATGAATCACTCCGTCCAATGGTGAAAACCGTTTGAAAATCCGTTCGGCAATTTTTGAGTTTATCGCGTTCAGACAGACAGACAGACAGACGCGGTGGGCGACTTCCTTACATATTATAAAACAAAGTCGCCCGCCGCGTCTGTCTGTCTGTCTATCTGTCTGTCTGTCTGTCTGTCTGAACGCGATAAACTCAAAAACTGCCGAACGGATTTTCAAACGGTTTTCACCATTGGACGGAGTGATTCATGTGGAAGGTTTTAGTGTATAATTAATTAAGGTTTTGTGTAAATTGGCTGAAATATGACGATTATTGTTGAAGATGTCGGAAAAAATCATGCCGACTGGGAGCTTTACTGGCGTGCGCTGCGTAAGTCGTGAGAGATAAATCAAATTTATGTTCTAGAGTATTGTATATCTTAAAAATTGCAACAAAAAAGTCCGCGATGGCATATGTCTATCTTTTAAGGTAGACCCACAATAACCATTTTTATCTTTCAAAATTGTATAAAATTTTCATTGTTATTTCCGAAGCTATTTTGACCGGTATCTTATTAATCCTTATCCAATTAAATAGGTTATTTAAATTGGGCATTCAATGTCGATTAAAATATGCCTTTACATCACATCATTTAAATGAATAGTTTAAGAGATATCACAGTTTCAAAATTACGCGTAACAAAATAATTATGGTTGACCACGCGGGCGCTGTAGTAGCCTACCACTGCGTCCGCTGAAAGTTAGTCAATGATCTTTTCCTTGGCTATTAGGTATGTATTCCTGGTAGAACGTTCCCGTGAGATATTTTGCGACATCCACGCGGGCGAAGCCGCGGGTAAAAGCTAGTTGTTTTATAATATGTAAGGATAGTCTATGGTCTGCGCCTGTCCGCCGCGCTAGTCGGACATAAATAATAAAATAGAAAATGCCTATATTCGTAATACTTTACAGCTTTTTACTAGGAACGGTTGATGTGACGTTGAGTGTTAATAGGTTATGACTATCGAAACATGTGATACTATCGTATTTCGCTTCAGTTTCATGGTATAGGCGCTTTGATCATTTTTTTAAAATGCCACGCATGGTAATCATACAGATTGTGATACTTGCCTTATCTAGGTATTATTATATATCTATATCTGTGTACTGCACTGCTTTCATCTAGAATTCCAAATTCAAATTAATTCAATTAGTACGAGAGCGCATAACCAACATTTTTGCCTTATCGTTTTACGAACAAAATCGTATAAAAACGATAGATTTGGTTATTCTTAAATTCAAAAATCCTATTTTCAGAAATTTTCCACGTCACATCTTCTGACCTGACCGCATTTTTAAATATGTCGATAATTCTTTTTTGTCATGTTTAAAAATGATAGATTTTACATAAGTACCGAAAACACCATTTTCAGAAACCAGTAGCTTCGAGTACGTACCCAAGAGACCATTTGAGAAAATTAAATATGAGGCAAACAATAAAACCCGTATTCAATCCATCTGAAAATGTTTTCTGGTGAACATTGGTCAGTTGATTCGAATACGTCATTTTTGGAAATGTGCTCAGGCCACATTTGACACGCAAAGTGACGCAAATGAAATATCTGAAAACAAACTTTTTAGTAATCAAATTACGAAATCTTTGTATATTTTTATTATCAGACATATTGTGATGAAACCGTCTGCCAATTTTTTTTGACGTAGCAGAAATAGGCTCCCATAAAACTGTAACGTTTCTGACCGGTACTGTACTGCCCACCGAGTCGGGTTCAGAATCATCAAAACGTAAAGATTTTTTTACAATTATTCTAGTAAAACGATGTGACATGGTTTTGGTCACGGGCTCTCGTACTATATAATTCACTTGTTTTTTGTTTTTCCCCAGTTTGAATGAATTATCTCTAAATTTCCCTAAAAATCTTCAAATTTCCATGGTTTAGGGAGCATGATTATAAATAATAAGGTAATGGCACAATTAACATGGTAAATTTGATGAATTGCATTCATTATGAGTTTGAGTTGAGGGAATAAATCGGTGGTGGAATAAATCGAATCCTTTAATAAATCGGTGGTGTCATAGAGTCAAGTCATATATTGGTGCTGCCTACTATAAACAATAAGGTTACCAACTTAAATTCATATTAACCCCAAAATTCCCCAAATCCCTGTCAAAATAAAATATCCCTAAACCAAACTTAGTATTGGTATTTTTTCCCTAAAACAGGGAGAAATCCCTAAAAGTGGAAACACTGCGCGGTAAGCATCCAGTACCGATGCAGTAAAATGCGTGACGTCACGCAGTACCGAAACGATATCGCCCCGCACACTTACCGACCAGTGGGCAAGCGGCCTAAGAAATTATGAATTAGCATTTAAACAAAATAAAAACATATTTTAAGCAACTTCCTAATCAATTCTAAACGATCGCTATTTAATTAGTAAGTACTACATGAGGTTCATCTTATGATAATTTTCGGTTTTTTAAAACATTTTTCAAATATTTAATTTTTATTTTTTACGGGTTCCTTTATCGATACTGAACTTACCCTGAAGCTATGGCACGCAATTAGTTTAACACCCTGTATATGTCGTTCGCGCGGTAAACTGTAACTGCGCGATGCAGGATTTGAGTGACGTCAGGATTTTGTGTGACGTCAGGTCTTTGATGCGTAGTTTGCATGTGGCGGTGTAGATGCCGCCACAGCTTCATTCCTAAAATATGGATTGAACCATTTGTATTCATCTGTGGCAGTACTAATAAAATTCGTGACGTCGAAAATCCTTTGAGCGCTTAGCCTTTATCACGGACCGCCTTCAAAGCCGTCAGTTTCTCTACGTCATTAGTGCCGTAGTGCTAGTAAATGGTGATACACTTTGTTTGCATGGAATCGCCGAGTCGTCTCCGTGAACTGTGTTATGACGAAGCAAGAGAACGTAATGCAAAAATAATATCCTATGGGGCAGGCACAAACGCGGATTTAACGTAATATAAATACAAATGATTTTAAAATGTATAATACTCGTTTCGGACCTACCTACTATTTACTTAATTTTAAGACTGCTTATCGCAAATTTGTAAACAAAATTCTATAAGATGGTTGTATTTTCGATCCAAAAATCGTTCGAATCGAAACGATATTATCCAGATGTAGGTATCATAATTATCATCAGCCTATAATGTTCCCACTACTGGGACACCAAGTCTTCTCTCAGTGAGATCTCGGGTTTTCCAGATGTATAAATAAATAATTATAAAATAAATGTACCTAAAACTACAGACTGCATATTCCGCAAATGTTTTCATTAGCACTGCAAAGTTTTGCGCTTCGCCAAAACATGAAAACTAAAACGCGACAGGCCTACCAAAAAACCATAAAAAACGTACATCAAAAACTCGTATATCTCAAGTGCTACTGCGAGCAGAATTCGCAGACCGTAAACAAAATATCAAATGTATGAAAATTTCACATTTCCCTGCGGAAATGTACGGACCGAGTGGGGGAATAAAATCCTTTGAAAATTGCCTTACTACCCTACTTTTGCTATCTGATTTCGGTATAGACCTGGCACAGAATATATTATAGCTACAGAAGGCCGGCTCTATACACCAAGCGAAAACGCACGCACAGTCATAGACACGCTTCACATACAGTGAGTGCAAGCGCACTCGACCCCGGCATTCGTTTGAGATCGCCGCACGTCTTTGTGTGCGTGTGGCCGTGTTCGCTCGTCGTACGGAGTCGGTCTTCTGTACTATTCTGTGGCACTGAGAGCTCAAAAAGCTTTAACATTCAAGGTCGAGTTTATGTGGTTATCTTGATTGGTTAGTCGTATGAGCAGTTTTTGATCGAAACTATTTCTATGCTTGATTTGCTTTTGGGTCGGGCTGAATTACCCTAGGGAATTCGAATATAGGGTACCACATTCGTATTCCCAAGGGTAATTCAAAGAAACTGTTGAGACCTCATCTTTCGTAGAATTTGTCACAAGCACATTAGTACCTAAGTAAACAGTTATAATTCAGTATGATTCCATTTACATGATTTTGTATAAGTTTTGCTTATTATCGAATAAAATAACATGACATCACGCCTGTAATCCTCGAAAGAGTAGGTAGAGGTGTATCAATAAAAACACGAGTTTTAGGAAAAATTACTGTAATGCTTATAGATATGGTTCAGTTTGCGCTACAACTTCATATTTTTTATGACTGTTTCAACAGTATCTCAATTGGAAATAAAGACGATACTTAGTTAATTTTTATAAATGTCACCAAGACCCTCCGTGCCTCGGAAAGCACGTTAAGCCGTTGGTCCCGGCTGTCATTCGTGGGTCTTTGACAGTCGTTACGAGTCGTCAGAAGCCCAAAAGTCTGACAACCAGTCTTACCAAGGGGTATTGTATTACGTTTTTCCGAGTATGTTAGGAAAACGCTAGGCAGATGATACCTAAAAAGAAAGATGATGTAATAAAATAATTCGTGAGAAAAAGGGACATTGAAAAAAAAAAAGTTGTCTTTCATGTAGGTTATTAAAAAATATTGAACACAACATATTTTTTCTTTTTTTTACGTAATCTAAAGATTACCGCAATTTATTGAGTTAAAATGTGGCACGACTTCACTCCCTGGTAGATTTTATACTGACTTATGACGTAGCGAGGCCCCACTGAACTTTAAAGCGTTTTATCTAAACCATTTTTTATTAATATGTTAAAGCAAAAAATACGTCTAATATTTTTTTATTATCTGACTGACGGAATAAATAGTTTTTATTTTCTCCAATTCAGCATTCCTATTGCCTTATTTTTATTTCCGGTTTGGTCAAGCATTTTTCGACTCGATTATTTTATAAAACTACTATATTTCCACGTACCCAATAGCGTACTCATCAAACCATTTTGACCTAACCCTAAAAAATACAAGAAGGTATATTTTATCAAGTAGCCCATAAAATTATCTACTACCGTATATCACGCTATCCTCTTAACCCGTTACCGCTAAGTAACAGCGATGCCTGTAATAGCTTGCAGGCATGTTTACCTACCACACTAGCTCAAGCTACTTACAAGCTATCGCTCGAGCGCTGCGGTGGCACTCCACTTGGAGTTTAGCATAACAAATTGTGTTCAGGCTAAGTTTCATAATTAATGTCGGCGAGTGATAGTAACCCGGTAGCAGATGCAGGGTTATCGAAGCGGACGCTTGGGTATGCATTTTAGTTAGGTTAGGATAACGTCAAAATTCAATTCAGTGGCACATCTTCTCTCGCTAGAAAATTCATAAATAGTCCTGTTATGGAGCCAATAATTTTATCACTGATCAGTTTAGTTATGGCAATTCTAAGAAATAAATAAATAAACACCGAAGATTAAGTACCATCGACACGAAAAGAAGAAGAAAAACTCAAAGATTTAAATCGTTAGATTAGTCCAACCGCGTCATGTTTCTGTTTCATTGACAATGACATTTAAATAGTATTGTCTCACTCACTCAAACTAAAAATTGTACGATAGATACGATTTTCAAAGCTGACACTTCTTAGTACGGACACTTTTTCACGAGACCGACGTACGCTAAGGGCAAATCTAATGATTAAAATCTTCGTAGCAACTCACAACCCATTGCTAGTATCTAATTTCAAGTGAAAGCTTGAGAAAGGATTAAAAAATAATGATGCCGTTAATAATTTCGACCGATTTTAAGCAAACGTAGATAACAATAAACAAAGCTGCGGTACAGTCGGCCCACGGTCTTTAAGATAAGCCTATTGGTCCCCTGATAGGAAATAAGTGCCTGCGATGATACTCAGGAGAGCTGTTAAAAGCGTCTTAAAGATTAAATATATTACGATAGATGGTCAAAACGTTAATTTCTTGAAATATACAGGGTGGCAGGGACATCGACGCGAAGCCGGTTACCATGGATTCAGTACATGATTTACAACCCCCCTGGGTTGAAATTTTTCGTCGGTTATTTTAAAAAAAATCAGCTGTTTCATAGAAAAGTGCAATACCTACGCGGTCAAAATGTATGGAACAGCTGATTTTTTTTTTAATTACCGACGAAAAATTTCAATGCAGGGGGGTTCAGAATCATGTACTGAATCCATGGTAACCGGCTTCGCGTCGATGTCCCTGCCACCCCGTATTAAGTAATTTGAAAAACATTTCTTAGTACAGTTTCGTACAAAAGTTTTAGATTCCATAATCAGTTGAATTTTCAGTGGATTCTTCATTGATTTAGAATCTAAATCTACGAAACTGAGAAAGTCAGTCCAACTGATTATATCTCAGTAAATAAACCTAAAAAGATATTATTTTATTTGTACAAACCCGCCTGCTTCGGTTTACGCCTTGACAAAACAGAGATAAGATTATGTTTTATTTGTACAGAATTAACAGTTTTTCTTACTTTCTTTCTTTAGATGTGTTTATTAAATTCAAGTTTAATTCTAGACTATTATTAAATAGTGAAAAGATCAGATTTTTGTTTGTAATTAATTAACTCAAAATCTACTGGACCGATTTAAAAAATTATTTCACCAGTAGAATATCAGAAAGAAAGAAAGAAAGAAAATAAATTTATTTAACACAGACCAAAAAGCACACAATTTATACAGCAGATAAAAACAAACAAACAATAATGATAAAAATAAATCAAACAGTATAAAGATAAAAATAAAATCTAACAAAAAGTGTAAAATGCGATTGAAATTAGCACGGGAGTGTGCCTCACGGCTGCGCTAAAAAGGTCCAGTTTAGCAAAAAATGCCAGACACTAGGTAACATATTACTTTGAAGGGCTATAAACGACACAATATAAGTTTAAATTGTTATGATGCCTATGGGCGTTTACTGTCCTTCAAAGTGTTAAGCTATATTTTTTTAAGTTATCACGCGGGCGAATCTAGTGGTGATTCACGTACCTTCCGGGATAAATTTACTAAATTGTAATAAAAACCGTATCAAAATCTATCGCGTAGTTTAGAAGATCTAACAGGTCACACAGACACACATGAAAAGCTTTGTTTTATACTTAGGGGTCTATATAGAAACGTTGCTTAAAGTTAAGTGACGTTTAAACGTCAAAAATGTATGATTAAACAATCGCTAATCTACTTAACTTTAAACAACGTGTATAAAACACCTTAGTGTCTATGTCGATGATGCAGAACTAAATCTTATTATAAACACATGTTTATAATAAGATTTAGTTCTGCATCATGGGCACATGCCCAAACCACTTTAGGAAAATAGATACACATAAAGAGTTTACGAGCCGCCTGTACCGGCAAGGGTTATTTACCGGATACAATACATTATACACTCTCCCCCACTTTTAGACATTAAAAATTTAAAGTTACAGGTTCCATTTATGGTTTTTAGTCACTATGAAGGCTTATGCTTAGTTACTGATAGGGGGTAATAGTTACCCCATTAGCAGGTAAAGGGTTGGCCAATAAATAATAAAGCGTGAAAAAGTGGATCTGCCTAGACTTTTCCCAACTATGTTGGGGTCGGCTTCCAGTCTAACTGGATGCAGCTGAATACCAGTATGTTACGAGGAGCGACTGCCTCTCTGATCTCCACAACCCAGTAACTGGATAATCGTAAGACTGGTTGTCAGACTTTCGGACTTCTGACGACCCGTAACGACTGTCAAAGATCCACGAATGACAGCCGGAACTAACGGCTTAACGTGCTTTCCGATGGTATGTGAAGATGGTCACCCATTCATGGACCAAGCAAGCGTAGCTTAACCTAATGGCTCGACCCGTGCGGCTGTTATTACTTAGCCGCATGCTCCTCAAAAAAAAGGAAAAGTGGATATTGGGTTAAAATTAGCCTGTTAGCTTAACAATAATAAACGTATGTTTTAGATCTTTAAAAAATGGATTATTTGCTTTTTAATCTCCGGCATGTTAGCTTGGTAAATTTCCGGAACGAATCAAAGTGTTTAATTAAGAAATCTTAGAAAATACTGCCGTAATTACCAAGTGTGTAAATTAATTAAGGCGACCCGATCCGCTTTGCGTTGGTTCCAACTCCAATATTGTTTGAAACCCAATGCAACGTATTACCAAAGTATAATTAAATACAGTACACAAACTACGTAGTAAACGTTCGAAACGGCACACTCACACAGCTCGGCAAATTGACGAGACCATAAGATATTGTCGCGGTTTAAAATTGGAAGGTAGTTTATTATTTCAACAAATTAGCCTAGTTTCCATACTGTCCATATTCATACTAGTATTATCTACACAAACTTATTTTGAACGGGTGCAAAGGGCAACTGATAGAAATCCGACGACAGACGAAACACGAAGTTTGCTGAGGGACATTAAGAAAATAATTGTACTGTATGTTAATATGGATATAATTATACATTCTAGTTCAAGATCCGTACCCTAATTACGTAATACACAATCAATTCGTTTTGAAACAGATTACTAATCCATTGCTTCATAAGTTCGAAATTTAATTCTGCTCTGCAACGTAATTATCGCATTGAATGTTGTTGAACTGTCAAAATGAAACAAATGATCGCTATCGCATTGCTTCTGCAAGATAGGTAATAGCCCTGCCGGCTGTTGCTAAGGCCGGGATCACGTTGAAAGATAGCCTACCTACATACATTCGGCAACAGCCTGTTTACACTTAACTCCACATGTTGCACATCAACCTGTATAAACCTTGAGCTCTCACGTTGTTTATTTAAACTTTAACATAGTAACTGTAGTTATTTGAGGGTTCAAAATGTAACGTTGAGCTTTGATCCTAAACCAATAAGGAGTAAGATCTTCTACGGTCCTAACTTAGCCTCTAACTTACTGTTGACTGATTGAAATGTAGTAAGTTACTAAGTTAGTCTAGAACAACATAATACATAAATATCGCGCCTGTAATCCCCTAAGGGTTTGGCAGAGGTGTTCCTATAGTACACCTACATTTCGCCAGTTATGTTTAAGTCCCATGTAGTAAGGGGCGAACCTATCGCTATCAAACGGGCACAAATCCAGACTCCGGACTGCTACTGAGAAATTTCAGATGGAAAAACCGAACAATTTTTTCGGGGGCACAAATATATACCTACCTACAGGGTGGCAGAGACATCGACGCGAAAACTTTTACCATGGCTTCAGTACCATGATTCTGAAACCCCCCTTTTTTTTTGTCGCTGGGAAATCATCAAATAACTTCTCCCGCGCTGGGTGGAGCGGAAGGGCGTGTCAGACTCTTACTGACTAAAACTCACCCGTGTTCCTTCAGTTGCCTGACGTTGCCAGGGGCCACGTTCACCCCTTAGGACTTTCCCGCAACCACGGCAGTTCTGAATCCCCCTGCGTTGAATATATTTGTCGGTTATAAAAAAAATATCTGCTGTTTCATAGAAAATTGCAATACCTACGCGGTCAAAATGTATGGAACAGCAGGTGTTTTTTTTAAATAACCGAAAAATTTCTACGCAGAAGGGTACAGAACAGACCTCGAATCACGTACTGAATCCATGGTATCAAGTTATCGTGTCGATGTCCCTGACACCCTGTATAATTTATTTATTACAAGGTAGCTTCATAGATGGCTAAGCCACTGCCTTTAGCATGTATAGAAATTTCTCACGACATCATAACATTCAAATATTCATTAATGAATTATTACGGTTTTATTATTTTCCTAGAACTTTCGTGAACTAATCAAATAATTAAAAGTATTTTTCCTGTTTTTTGTTTGACAAGAAGCACACAAAATTATGACGGCACTTAATAAATAGTGCTGTTTACTAAAAAGTGACAATCGATTCTTCTTTATTAGACTTGATTCGATTAGAACCAAATAAAAAAATTACCAAAAGCTTCGGAAAACGTGTAAACTCTTTAGTAAACTCTTTGTTTAATCTATGCAAATGATCCAATAACCATCACAATAATAAGAAACTATTTTATGTCGAAGAATGTTGATTGAATAATAATCGACAAGAACAGTATTTCTATTTTCAATTATTTTATCGATTCTGCTACATTCCAAGATGTTCCATACCATCTCTATTAAAAAATCAAACGTCAGTCAGGCCAGACGTGTGTCAGACGTCGATTTTTCGTTTTGCCGTTTCTGGATATTTAGTATTTACTTTTGACCCTCGCTTATTTGTTGAGTGTGCTTATCTTCATACTGACCTTCCGCTACTCTACATGGACTTCCTTTGCATATTCATTCATTATGAGATGCATAAACTAGTCGTGTGTGGTGTAGACTGTGGAGGCATATCACCTCTTCTTTACATGATCTTCTACTCACTTTCTTAGCATGATGGTAAACAATCGATCGAGGTAAGTCATCTAGAGTTAGCTGAAATCATTCTACAACTACTCAATATGAGAAGCAACTAAGTGCAAAGCCGATTTGGAGGTTGTATACCACAGTTCTTAAAATCTAATATAAACTCAATGGCAATGGATCAGAAAGACTCAGGTCTTCTTATAATTGTAACAACGACAAACTAGTTGCCTTAGATGTCATAAATGATTAATATGTTTATGTATTTGTTACATACTTGACTCATGTTAATAATTTTATTCTAGGTTTCAAAGGATGCCAACTTTTGCCATCCACGTTTTGAACGTCTGAGTTCGGAAATAGCTCCTGATGCACGTTTATTTGGGCATACCTACAATGTGCATCACTTGTGGCCGTTATGAAGTGCACAATACCATGCAGTGGAAAGGAACAATTCAATGTTTCAGAATGTACCGAGGTCACATCCAGCTTTCTATCAGGTAATTAAAATGATGTGTATTACAATGTGTTCTTTCATATTTAAATGCCCATCCAATGCATGAATGGATGGTCTTCCTTTTCGGATAATCAGTTCATCAGCCTGCAAATAGTCGGTCCTATCCCAGACCTCAATATTATGTGTATTTCCTAAATTGATTCAGTGCTGACTTCACTACTTATAATAAATATTTTGGATATTTTACACAGCACCATATCTAGTCCTAAACTAAGTAGAGCTTATATTTAATACATAAACAACTTCATACTTTTTTTTGTAAACACCCAGACCAACAAAAACACGTATGTTCACAGTTCATCACATAAATATTTGTGGCTAGTGATGACTCCTTAAATATCCTATATTGACTTTTTCTTTTAGGATATGAACTATGCGTGTCATCCCTGTTGGATGAGACATCAACGGCAGTCAAATCAAGATCGAAATCGAGTAAATCTTCCTGGACCTGAATCAAGACCTGAACTTGAAGCAGCATCTAGACCTTTACCTACTAGAATTTGAAATAAATTATAAGCGGGCTGCAAACACCTCAACACACTGTACGAGTATGTTTAATGGTTGTGTCTTTGAATAACTGTTACATGTAATCCCAGGATTTATAAAAAAGATGTTTGTTGAAAAACATAATTTTTATATTCCCCGCAGTACTAGGGTTTGTGAGACACATATATGTGATAGATATGTGTCTCACAAACCCTAGTACTGCTTTGCTCCATATTAAATAATTAATGTACCTACATTTTGTTATTTTATTTCTGCAATAGCATTCTGTTTATGTACCGGCACAGATTAGAACAGATGATTCACTCAGCAAAATCATTTAAATAAAAAGCGATTCTTAACATACATAACATAACATAATCAGCCTATTAATGTTCCCACTGCTGGGACACAGGCCTTCTCTCTGTGAGAGGGAGAGGGCCGTAATCCACCACGCGGGCCCGGTGCGGGTTGGTGGATGTCACATGTCTTCGAATTTTTGGTTCTAGGACATGCATAGATGCATTTAGGACATGCCGGTTTCCTCACGATGTTTTCCTTCACCGTTTTGTGAGCAGTGGTGCTAAAATTATTTTACACAAAGTAAAGCGCCTGACTGGGTTCATCATGTTTCGGTTTCGAACCCATGACCTACAACTTGTAAGTCGGGGCCGTTACCACTGGGCGCCTCTTGCTACGACACAATAAAGTGCAGTTCAGGTAGCACAGTGCTAATTACATAAAGTTACGAGTATATTCACATAGAAGTTGCGGTTCTTACAATCGCGTAACTCTTTTATCTTCTGATTACGTTACGCCACCTGAATTGACCCGACGAGTCGAGCCAGCCGCGTACTTGTAGCTTCACACCTAAAATACGGAGTGCGCCTGGCCTGTCAGTGCGTATAATTATATGCGTTGGGTGATTTTCCCAACATAATCTTTTTTTTAACCTATTTGTTGAAGGTTGTTAACAAACGCCTAGCTACAGTTTATAGCAAAATCTTTTTCTTGTGCAAGTTTGTATGCCTTTTGACGTAGGAGTTTCTACGATTTTATTTTCAGGATTGTAACGATATAAAAAGTTCCTGAAACTTTTTTCATACGCAATACTAATATTCAGCTATTCAGCATTACATATTAATAGGTACAATGTTTATACATTGCTAAGGGAGTCGCCCATACTTCCATTTAGCCATGTCATTTTACGCCAATTAAATTATGAAATACAGAGAGTGACATAATTATTAATATTAAAGTGTGTGCGGGCGTGTAGCGGTGTAGGTGTTGTAAATGTGGGTGTGTTGTGTGAAATGTTGTAGTTAGCGGGTCAATCTTTTAAAAATATGCTGTGTCAACACAGCATATTTTTAATCAAGCGTATATTCTATCGCGAGGCATAATCTGCGTTTGCAGTTTAATTTCCAAACATGTAAACAAATATGAGTTTTTAGATAAATAATCTAATAACCACTCATAAAGTTCAGTTTGCGCTACAATTTCAAGATATTAATATTTTTTCAATTGGTTCTACATACATTCTGAAATCAACGCAATTTAGTATAAAGTTGACATTCGTTTGAAGTGGAAATAAGTAACATTAATATTGGAAAGAAGGATTTGATTGGACTTTAGGTGCCTACAATTATTTGCAAACAAAAGTCCAAGAATTTGTGATCTCTGTAATGCTCGTTTTTTTACTATCAAGTTAAATTATTACGCCCTACTATTCAAATGAACGGCAAATTGACGTAGTGTGTCAATTTGAGAAACAATTTATTTCCCTGATTCCACAAACAATGAATATTCCACATACACAAGGCAGTTTCAAGCACCTATTTTCTCAGTTTCCTTGCTCCTCCACTGAGTACCTACTCTAAGTATAATGTCGCACAAACGAGGTCCTTAAGGGACTATTTGTATATCACCGGGACGTGATCACGTGTTCCGAAGAGATGCGTACGTTTATAGCTTGCAAAATTGCTGTTTATGAAAATGGTTTTTTTTTTAAGAAGTTCTCTGTTCCGATTTGGGCCTTAGATATTTAAAATATGTGTGGGTTATTTGAGAGCTTTTTTCTCGGAGGGCAGCCTAGTCTAATCTGCGTTTGCATTTTATTTGCCAAACACGTAAACAAACACAAGTTTTATGAAAAACAACCATAATGAGGCACACATAAGGTTCAGTTTGCGCTACAATTTCATATTTTTAATGTCGTTATTCATATATTTACTCTAGCATAAAGTTGATGTTTGTTTAAGTGGAAATAATACCAATTGGAAACAAAGGTTCTAGTTAGACCTGCTAGGGATTGACACTATTGATAGAATACAGGCAGGTTAAAGGCAGGCAGGCAGGTGTAAGCATTGCTCTCATCATATCAGCCGAAAGACGTCCACTGCTGGACCTAGGCATACGCCTCCCCCAAGCACCGCTACTTCGACCGATTCTGTGCTTCACGCATCCAG
Organism: Conistra vaccinii; assembly: GCA_948150665.1. NCBI lineage: Eukaryota > Metazoa > Arthropoda > Insecta > Lepidoptera > Noctuidae > Conistra > Conistra vaccinii. The sequence goes on from OX411326.1 coordinate 20,817,098, forward strand.
CGGATTCCTGCAGCCTTTACAAGGTCATCGGTCCATCTTGTGGGAGGCCTTCCAACGCTACGTCTTCCAGTACGCGGTCACCACTCCAGAACATTTCAGCCCCATCGGCCATCTGTTCTGCGAGCAATGTGGCCTGCCCATTGCCACTACAATTTGGCAATTCTTCGAGCTATGTCGGTTCCCTTGGTTCTCCTGCGGATCTCTTCATTTCTGATTCGATCACGTAGGGAAACTCCAAGCATAGCCCTCTCCATTGCTCTTTGGGTGACTTTTTGCCTTCTGATAAGGCCCATTGTGAGCGACCACGTTTCAGTGCCATAAGTCATAACTGGCAACACGCACTGTTCAAAGACTTTCGTCTTGAGACACTGTGTATGTGGGACGAGAAGATATTGCGTAGCTTCCCGAACGCTGCCTAGCCGAGTCGGATTCGACGATGTGCATTGCTCTACCTTATCCTTAACTTAATAAGTATTATTTTCAAGTTTTTTCTTCATGATATTTTATTTACGTGGCGAATTTTTAATCTGCGCGCCACTCATTCTAACACTCATGCTGCCCAGTTTGGCCGCCATGTACATTTACCGAGATATCTCTGGTAGTCTATAAAAACTTAACGAAGTCACTGAGGAATTTGCGAAAAGTAGTAATCCGTGGAGGCTTGGTTATGTGTTAAGCAAATTAAAATATTGTGAGCTTTTTTAGTGCTTACTTTGCTAATACCTACCCTCAGCGGGATCAAGCCCCCCCAAACGACAATCCTGGATACGCCACAGCCTACCACCTAATTCATGGTAACGATGTGATTAGATTGCAAAGGTAAAACTGTGGTGTACATGCCAATGTAATTTATACAGATTATATTGTTACAAGGTGGAGTGGCGGTACCGCGGCGCGGTAGCATTCCACTTACGTGGCGGATTAAATTGTACATTATATGGCTTCTCTAAGGGGTGGGGTTGGAGTCAAATAACACCGCGTCACGTTAAATCAATCTCTGTTACATGTAGAATTTTAATACCGATGTTTGTTCAAGTATGGTGTGTTCCAAAAGAATCTGATGAAAATGTAAACAAACTGATCAGAAAATGTAACTATGGATGCTATTTTAAATCACCTTAAATTATGTTTTTCATTTGACAATAATTGAGGTTAATTGCATAGTCTTAATTTTCGATTTATTAAGATAAGATAAAGATTTATTGTTTGGCTAGAAGTAGATTACATGGCATGGTGATGTAATCTAGTCCTAGTCAAACAATTTAATTAATATTATTTTAACAGTAATTATTTTTAGAAACGGTCATCATTTTAACCTACAGACGTCCAACAATGGACATAGACCTCTCCCAAGCACCGCCACTTCGATCGGTTCTATGCTTCCCGCATCTAGCGAATTCCTGCGGCCTTCACAAGGTCATCCGTCACATCCTTGTGGAAAGCCCCTCCAACGCTACTTCGGGTACGCGGTCGCTACTCCAGAACCTTTCGGCCCCTTCGGCCATCTGTTCTGCGAGCAATGTACCCGCCCATTACTACTTCGGGTTATGTCGGTCAGAAACAGTGGTGAGATGTAAATGAAACCAATTAAATACAGCTAAATGTGTTACTAATTCCCTAAGAATTTAACCTAAACAGGGTTTTGTTTACACTTTCATCAGATATTTTTTGAATAGACTATACCTTCTTATTTTTCTAGTGTAAGTTTCATAACTGACTGAGATACGCATTACAAGGCAAACCACTAAAGATATAAACTGGAAAATATTATGTTCCTAGAGCTAATGGTAAGAAACATAATATTTTCCAGTAAGATAGAAAACTGCACCTACAAAAGTGCATTTTTACGCAACGCCAGGTCTTACGAGGAGTAGAAGTATGCGAACCAAGTCGTAAACAAAAGTAAGTAAAACACGTATATCGTAGAAAATATAAGTGATCTTAGAGTTATAAGCGCACTCGGATATTCAAAAGTACATGTTTATATTTATAGTAGACGACAACACTAACATTTTACCAGTTAATTTGAAGTCCCATGTAATGGGGGTAAATCCAGACTCCGGGCTGCTACTGAGAAATCCCGGACGGAAAAACCCAATAACACTTTGTTCTACCTCGAATCTAATCCAGGACATTATGCTCAGTACTAGCGCTTGCGGCCACTAGACTAATGAGGAAGCCCAGCAGAAAAGTAATCTCCATCAAAATTCTGTAATTCGCTTAAATTCACAATTTTCTTGGAAATCAATACGAACCATCGAAAGTAAGTGCCGTCGCGTGCTCCACTGCTTATCCCTAAACAGCTAGTATTTATTACGCTAGGCCAAGGCTGCGTCGTAAACTAACTAATTAATTACTAGAAAATATTTTATAGTCTTTACGAGGTTTGCCTAAACAGCATAATATTCTGAGATTTGTATTTTTTTCTTTCATTTTATACGGTCTTTCCCCCGCGGTGAGACAATATTAAACAGCAGTTTTTAGAGTAACAAAAATGTTTTCTTCAATATTCCTGCAACTTCCCCAAACAAAATCCTTTTTGACAATTTTCACAAAATAGAAACATTTTTTACCCCGAAAAGTCTCATAAAGAAAAATAACTGTTCTGCTCTTGAGCTCTCTAGTTGTATATTCATAGTTGTATTTTAATAATTCATAGATGTTTTTTTTTTTGTATTTGTATGTAAATTGCGTGTTTAAGCCTGGATTTAACACGATGTAAATAGTTTATGAATAAATAAAACTGAACTAAACTCTCCTTGCCAGGGCATAAGCATTAAACTTCATTTTCCATTGACAAACATACATTTTACATGATGCATAATCTGAGTTAAACTCGTCGCCCTCTTCATTAAATTAATAAAACAACAGACTCATAAATACAATAAACATAAAAACACTACCATACAAAGTAACAGTGATTTTATTGAAAAAATACCTAGTATAAAATACTAACAGTGTTATTTTTTCTTTATAAAATACCAAGTATAAATAACAGAGTATTCGCTGGAACTGATATCCGTAACAACTGCACTTGTTCGCAAAACGCCCGGAGTTAACCGGTTAATCTCCTAAACCCATAAAAGTGCAGACTATCAACGGAGCTACCATGTGGTATAGATCGGCTAGGATAGAAAGTTGTTTTTATATTGTGACCGGTATTTTGGCGCAGACAGGGAGACACCGGACGTTTAAAAAAATAGGACTCGTCCAGATTCTTGCTTGCTGGCTTGTATACTTAGTACTTTTCTCAAAAAAAAAAAAGAAAACGCGCGTTAATTCAAACTAAGTAGGTATGTAAATTAATTATAAATTCCAGAATCAATGACGAACAACGATATTTTTTCACGCGCCTATAAGTTCATTTGTTTCTTCTTTACTAACAGCTCTAATTGCAAGCCAAATCGAAAAAATAAAATCTTTGATAAATGACCTCCTTGGTTGCCATGTGTTGAAGTAAAAAGTTCACAATTTAAATAACACCACAGATATGAGTTTTCATAGTAATTTATTTGGCCGCTAAACACGACAGTTGAATATTCATAACATCGCCGACCGGGCGGCCCGGGCGCTCCTCTGAGGGGCGCTCGCATGTATTCGGCCAGTACAGCAATTTCGATTTATCTCGAAGAAGGTTGTCAAAATAATACTCGAATTTCCAAGCATGTTTGAGTAAAAGACATTTTCTGTTAATGTAATTTTAAAATTGTAAGTAATATTAATGGTTTTGGATGATTCTCAAAAGTTATTTTTAAATCTATCCCTAATAAGTTTTGGATGTTCATTTGAATCATTTTAATTGATAGTACTAAACCGCATTTGGAATGGAAAATTGGATTTTTTTTTAATGACAAATTGTTGCTCGGCTCATTTTGACAGAACTAACTCTAATTACGTCGAGTTCGATGACAATACAGCATTTAGCAATTTAGCAGCCAAGTTAAAGGTTTACAGAAAATCATAATAATACTTTCATGCTATGAAGACTGGCTGCACACAAAGTAGCCATCTATACCTCATCATCAGCCTATTAATGTTCCCACTGCTGGGACACAGGCCTCCTCTCTGTGAGAGGGAGTGGGCTGTAATCTACCACGCGGTCCCAGTGCGGGTTGGTAGATGTCACATGTCTTCGAATTATTTGGTTCTAAGACATGCCGGTTTCCTCACGATGTTTTCCTTCCATCTATACCTACCGAAGGTTTATTCCTAGAGAATTCTACCATCTTAGGTCAACACGTTAACGACTGGCAAACTGATCAACAATAGTCACACTATTATGAATATTAACAGCCCATCAAGAGCTTATCCTAACGACGTGAACGTTGGGGCTGCCCGGATATAGGCACGAACCTATAGATATACAAGCTGCCCGGATATAAGCATATATATCGATGCAGGCTGTCTGGATTTAGGTGACTACACATACCTACGTTGTATGTCAAATGGTTTCTTAAAAATATTAGGAGGGTTGTAAAATATTATGGTTCATAATATTATGGAGCCTAAGCTATGCGGAAATCCATTATAATAAAATTCAATAGACGTAGATATTATATTTAGTAACCTATTTCGGTTAGCATTGGAGAGCAGTGGTGGCCCAATGGTAACGGCCCCGACTTACGAGTTGTAGGTCGTGGGTTCGAACCCAAGCAGGCGCTTTACTTTGTGTAAATAATTTCATCACCACTGCTCTCAAAACGGTGAAGGAAAACATCGTGAGGAAACCGGCATGTCTCAGAACCAAAAATTCGAAGACATGTGACATCTACCAACCCGCACTGGGCCCGCGTGGTGGTTTACGGCCGACTCCCTCTCACAGAGAGGAGGCCTGTGTCCCAGTAGTGGGAACATTAATAGGCTGATTGATTGATTGAACCTATTTCGGTTAACTATTCCTAAAGAGTCTTAATAAATCCTGTAAGAAATCGACACGTGTTTCACCTCTCAATGAGACGAGGCATCCTCAGGATGACGATTGACTTGTCGCGAACCCGAACAAGGTGTGTTGCCACGCTGAACGCCGGTCGCAGAGAATATATCTACGTCTATTGTATTTTCTATATAATGCAGTAAAGGTGGTTGAAGCAAAGAACTGGTGCTATCCGTTCGTTTGCCCCACCCGGGAATCGAACCCAGGACCTCATGGTCAGCAGTAGCGCTTGCAACCACTAGACCAACGAGGTCATAATTACACTATATAGTAATTAGCCGAACTTACAGGCACACTACGTAAACAATTCCCTAACAATCCCTAGATCCCAGTGAAGTGTGACCACAATATTCCACACGAAAGGACGAAAGTAAAGTTTTATCCACAATAATGGCGCTTGATAGACCCAAATACACGCACATACAGAGACGGATTATCCCTAAGGCAAACTAGGCACGTGTCTAGGGGCGCGAGGTTACAACGGGGCGCGCGCGCGGAAGTGTATAAACTAAAGCAAAAAACATAAAATTTATTGTGTAAAGAGGGCTGGCTCGTTCTTTGGACAAAGAATTAGCATTGCCATTCAACGTGGCAATGCTGCCAGTCTTCTGGGCACGTTTCCGGATGACAGCGATGTGGACGAATACTTCGACGCCTAAGTATCCGTTTGTTTTATTTTTATTTATTTATTTATTTGTATAGTTAGTTGATCTTGGTTGATCTGGTGTAAATAGTTAATTATGTTAAATGTAAATTATGTAACTTGTAAAAAATATTTCCTAGAAATTGTGTAAATAAATATGCACATACTTAAACAATTTATAAGATTCTTTAATTCTATAGAGATGTAGCGCTTCCGAAGCTGTCCTGACTTCAATTTTTGAAAGAGAGAATCCGAATCGAAGCGAGCGTATAATACTGAATTTAACACTGTCTATCGTCAAGTAGCTGAATCAAAAAGACGCTATTACTACACAATCGTAACCCGTCGTACAGCGGCTTGCTCTCGTACATATCAAGCGGTGCCTACCTAAAGTCACGTCATGGACTCGTCACTAAACCAAAAAGATGTAGGATCTCTACACCTTGTAATGATGGTAGTTTAAGTGATACCACAGATAATATAATACTACGTACAGATACCCAATCCCATACAAAGAAATGAGACCGCCTTAGTCGGGCTATTGACTGGCTAAATGTACTACAGTTATGACAAATTGAGTAAAACGCCATCTATTGCAAAGAGCCCTAAACAAAAAGGTTTTATCTTTTTTTGTTCAAAATACGAGATTTATGAGTTGCAATAGAAAAATAAGCATTAAACCAGGAAGTTTTGATTTTTACTAATCTTACTTCAGCCAAAATCTTCCGTTTATCGCTTTTTAGTGACTGTTAATTTCATAATTGTTACCTATGCTGTCATCTATGATCTTTTTTCAAGACTAATTATAATTTGTTCGAATTGGTACCCCATGGTGATACGCAAGAATACGTTATAATAAGATTTATTGATTTATTAATTGAATGATAAATGAGTGCACGCGATTTGGTTGCTATTTGTGTACTAAAGTATAGGCCACGCGTAGCAAGTAAAGTGCTGACACAATGTCGATTTAGTACGTGCTTACACTGTACATGCTCCGGGGCCCGAGAAGAATGAATGAGATGATGGATAATTATTTACAAGAATATATGATAATGATAACTAACAAATTGTGCTGACTTAAATAAACTAAGCTTAAGGTATATCATTGAATTGAGTTCGAACGGACGGCGAACACCCTCTGTTGGTGGTGGCGATGGTAGGACGACTCGCAGCGGTGGCGGCGGGAGCTACATAGCTCACGCTATCCTCTGTCTGCTCTGCTGCGGGAGGCGCATGCGCTGGACGCGACTGGCGCGCTCACATGCGTCGCCATGCGTACAGGATGGCGCAAAGCACGGCGACCCCAGCTAAGGCGTAGATGGCGACATAATGGTGAATGTCGGGATCGCTATATTGTATGAATTTTTGGTTCCTGATTATGAAAATTGTGATTGTAATTAAATTGTAAAAATAGGCGTTTTTATTGTTAGAATGTTATGGTAAATTATATCCATAGTGTAACTATATTTTTTGTCATTACTAGGTAGACACTATTGTCTGTGCCAGGTTCAATAGAGTTGAGTTCGGTAGAGTTGCTGATTGCCGGCCGGAGGCGACCCTCCGAAGGGAAGCCGGTAGGAATCGTGTTATATGGTGCTTTCGCCACAGCTACCTACTAATATGTATTGTATAACTCCGAAAGTGTGTGTGTGTATTGGTATCTTACTTTTTCATACAAAACCTACTGAACCGATTGTGATGAAACTTGGTATGTAGATAAGTGGAGACTCAGATTTACACATTTTATCCCGAACATGGGCGCCGCCTGGGTGCAAGAGGGTAATTGCACTTTTCAGCTTCAAAATAAAATATAGGTGTAAAAACATTCAGAACTATATAAATCTCCAAAAATGCCTAACACAATAATGGAACTTAACCTATTCGAGGCAAAAAAAAGGATGATTGTAAAAACTAGATACTCATAAACTATAAAATAAGCACCATGTAATTGTTTTGTAAAATATTCTGTAATTTGACATAAATATTATACTAACTTAATTGCACGACTCAATGCGAAGCATTAGGCTGCCTGTCCACTGGAGCGGAGAGGAGAAAAGAGGAGCGGAGATGTGTCAATATTAACCAATAGAATCTTGACTCCGCCCCTGAGTTTAGATCAGTGATCTTAAGTCAAGATTCTATTGGTTAATATTGGCACATCTCCGCTCCTCTTTTCTCCTCTCCGCTCCTCTTTTCTCCTCTCCGCTCCAATGGACAGGCAGCCTTAGAGTGTGCTCTACGATCGAAAAATTTTTTTTGCCCCATTTTGGCAACTGTTTTTATTGTTACACTCCTGCTAGTACACAGAACCTACTTAATTTATATACCATTGTATAGATGATTAAATGGAGATTAATACTTTTTAACAATTGATTTAATGCAGCAGAAATGAAAAAAACATCAAAATATTTGAAAAAAAAACCTGTCCGTCAATTTATGAACCCTGAAAACATTGTAGTTTGCGATAAATTAATCAATTGAGTCATTTTTTTTTATACATTTGTTTAAGCCATAGAAGGAACCCTATTGAAAATGGCTCTTTTAATCAAAGTAGTTTAATTATAATTAATAAAATACTAACTAAAATATAATATCTTTATCTAAATATTTCCAACCTTGACATGACGTGTTGCCTAGCAACCCACAACGTAAATACGTAAATATGTAAATATATAATATGTAAACCCACAACGTAAATATGTAAGTCTTTGACATTACGTAAGGATTGCGAGGTTAGAATTTTACCCATATTGATGGGTAAAACAGCAGCCAAAACATACTTCATGAAAAGTGATAAATTGTAAATTTTTGTTAGAAACTATGGTTTGAATTTCTTTTTCGTTTATGAATGAGTGTTACGAGGCGTGCACTTTTGGATTTTCCAAACTATTTATTTTAATATATTGCATGACAATGTAATGTATTGTATTTTATTATGTTCCGAACTGATAATATAAATGATGTATGCCTTAATGGCGGACATAGCAGACTTACATGTAACAAACACAAACAACATCTTATGAACCTATGATCCAAAATAAATGTTTTGAATTTGTCACAACACACCACTATATTATGCTTAGCAAGGAACACACTTCCACAGCATTTATTCCTGATCCCTGTACACTTTGGTCACAGTATTACACACGAGTGTAAAGTTTTATCCGGAATAATGGCGCTTGCTAGACACAAATAATGGCGCCTGAATAAAATATGCTCTCGTAACAGCATTTTAGAGGTAAACCTATCACTTTGTAATATTTACGGGCGACGAAGGAGATAAGTGATGAGACTTTCTTAAGTTCTTTTGAAAAAAGTAAGTAGCTATAAATAAACATTTATTATTATGTGGAATACGGCCCACTCCCTCTCACAGAGAGGAGACCTGTGTCCTAGTTGGCTGCCCCCAAAGACTGCCCCGCATGTTTTTTTGAAGTGAAAATTTCTTTAGCGGCGTTGTGCAAAAAAATTGCACAACGCCGCTAAAGAAGTTGGATGGGTAAAAAATGGTAAAATCGCGTCAGGACACGTGACCTGATCGAAAATTCGTAAGACGGAGGGAGAGTAGAAATGTTGTTGACAGCGCACTCTGTTTTATTTTTTTTGAATTTTTGTTCTTATACTGACAGCAAGCCACATAAATTTCTGACATTTTCGTTAGATGGCGTTACGTTGTATCAGAAAGTTACTTAAATTTCATCGGCAGTCTCCAAAGACTGCTCGATGTTTTTTTTTTTCAATATATCTTTTCGTTTTTGAGAAGTTTAAGATTCTTTGATAAAAGTCCCAAAATAATCGGTTAAAAGATAGCGTTTTTTTTTTAAATATTTATAAAAGTTTTACAAAAAAAAATGGGAATATTATGGCCTCCTTAGTAACGCATCTTTTGATACCATTTTCATTTCTCTATATTAATAATTGAGGAAGCTAGCCCCCGATCACACTTTTCATGAAACGGTTACCTTATAATGAAGCGATCGAAAAGGCATTTTCGATGTTAATATCCCTCCATGTTCCTAATTCCAACTCTTATAAGACCCGATCTTCACTCGAGTGACTGTTCACACGACACCGACAAAATTACCTGAATTTCAATTAATTTTTTGAACATCGGAGCGCAATGAAAACATTTTCTTTCACTTTGGTTAACTTTGTGTCCACACGTTTTACTTAAGGTGCCAGACACTACTTAATGTAACATGAAAATTAACAAAAAGAAAGGGTCTGTAATAAGCTTTATATTTTATAAAACTAGAAAAGAATATTGCTAAACTAGGAAATAACCATGGTTTTCTCTTTCCTTCATAACAAATAGGATTCTGAAAACAAAATATTGCTAGGAATTACCTACATCACAAAATTACCAATATAATCAAAGTTTGTAATTTTTTTTCTTCTTTTCTTGACATTTTCGGTGTTATTTAATGTACCAAAATTTTATTAAATTTCGTTTTTGTGAAACCTACTGAAAAATAGATTTGCAATTTTGATTATTTTATATTATGTACTTAGGTATTATTTTTTTGTTTTAAATTGTATGTCTTCATGTTGAATTATGTTTAGTTTGATTTAATACTTTTAAATAAATAAATAATGTAAAAATTGTTAATGAAATAAATAAAGAAGGGAAACGGTGCACATTATGCTAATCTAACACCACTTAAAATTCCAGCCGCACCGTGAACAAAAAAGTTGTTTGAAAAGTAAACAAAAAAACTAGATTTTGCAACGCGACGCGAACTTTGTTAATAAGTAAAGTTCCTCAAGTATTCGTGGCTTTGCGGAAGTGAGAGAACTTGAATTAATTCTGAGCTGTTCCAATAACTAAGCTGCCATACTGTCGCATTAATGAGGTACCAACTTGGTCCTGGACGTGGGAACCACATCATCATATTCATCAATAAGTCATGAACTCTGTGCTTGCACGGAATCAAATATTTGTAAGACTTCCAGAACATAGTTGTTTCGGGCGGTGTACTTCATCATTCTCGTCACATGTGCACATCGATCACAATGGACGCCATTAGAAATCTAAAAGTCACCCAAAGGGCAGTGGAGAGGGCTGAGCTTGGAATTTCCCTGCGAGATCAAGCCAAGGTAACCTACATAGCCCGAAGAATTGCCAAATTTAAAGTGGCAGTGGGCAGGACACATTGCTCGTAGAGCAACAGTGCGAGCAGCAACTCATGGGTGTCAACTTCGAACCCAAGGCACGCACCTCTGACTTTTCGGATTCATGTGCGTATTGTATTATTATCACTTGCTTCAAAAACGGTGAAGAAAAACGTCGTGAGAAAACGCCGCATGTCTGAGAAATATTTCTCGACGGCATGTGAAGCCTAGTCAGAGGTTCATGATGGGCGGCTTTAAAACTCTGACACCACACAAAAAGAAGAAGATTGCTCGCAGAACAGATGATTGGTGTACCCTCTGCCTATCCTTCGTTCATAATACAGGGTGGTATTAAGCTACATAATAGAGAAGTTGACAAAAAAAAAAATTGTCCGTGAGATACATTATTAAAACATATTTGACACGTTTATTTTTATTTTTTACGTAATTCATTGAATGAGAAAATACATTGAGTTCAAATGTGGCCTCACGTCACTCCCCGGTAGATTTTACACTGAATTGTGACGTAGCGAGCTCCCACTCCCCAACTTTAATGCGTTTTATATCCATCGTATTTTATGAAAAAGCAAAAAGTACGTGACTATTTTTTTTTTTTTATCTTACTGACGGCCTAAATAGTTTTTTTTTAAGTGAAAACCTCTTTAGCGGCGTTGTGCACTTTCTTTGGGATAAGTAAAAAATGTTAAACTCGCGTCAGGCGTCAGGCGTGACAGGCAGGACACGTGACCTGATCGAAAATTCGTAAGAACGAGGGAAAGTAGATTTTGTTGACAGCGCACTCTGTTTTATTTTTTTGGAATTGTTTTAACGGAGCCACAGCTTTCGTTCTTGTACCGACAGCTAGCCACATACATTCTTGACATTTTCGTTACATGGCGTTACTTAGTTTTCACTTCCATCGGCAGTCTCCAAAGACTGCCCCGCATGTTTTATTTTCCAGTCGACATCCCTATTATACAATATATTGTAATTAAGGGGATCACGCATCGGCAACTAGGGACACCTAGTTGCCGATGCGTGATCCCCTTAATTCCCCACTCTATGTGACAACATAGAGTGGCTTAGCATATCACATGACTGTAGCAAAATTCAAAAATTTTCACAATTCAAAATTCAAAATATTTTATTTCATATAAACCTACATGGGCACTTATGAAACGTCAGAAGCTACGCACGGTTCCAATTGGTCGTTTCCTATGGAGAAGAGCCGGCAAGAAACTCCACGGTTACTCTTTTAAAAATAATTGGGTTTTACAATATTTACAACAAAAAAAAAAAAAATACAGTATTATTAGGTATGCGAGGACAGTGTAGGTCTTTCAACAAGTACCAAGTACCTATGTACTTAACAAAATAGAAGATGGTCAACAAGTGTACAGTCCACTAAGCCTACAGCGTTCTCACATTCACAAAATAGAAAAGAATCTATATAAAAGATAAATAAATTAATAAAAATAAAAACTATTTTAAACGAAATGACATGATTGCTATTACAACTGTAACAAATCTGAATAATTAACATGTCCACAAAAGTCACTAATAAAGAGTTGAAAATTAAATAGTAGGTATATAATGTCAAATAAAATTATGATTATGTCAAGGAAGAATGTAAATAAAACAAAAATATAAACATGGTAATTTGAGAGCAGTTAATAGAATCTTACATATTTTGCCGTTAATGAGGTACCAGGGAAGCCACATGTGCAGAGGGAATTATTGCCAAACTTCTTTGTCTTCAACGTAGTCTTTAATTTTTAACCGACTTCCCAAAAAGGAGGAGGTTCTCTATTCGGCCGGTATGTTTTTTTTTTCTATGTATGTACATCGATTACGCCGCGGTTAATCGACCGATTCGCATGATTCTTCTTTTGTTCGACGCGAAATAGCTGCCAGGTGGTCCCATAAAAATTTCTTTCAGTTTGGTCTAGTAGTTTTTATTTTATAAGCATTATTGTTATTTGGACGATGTCATTTTGACGATACTTTGTATATTAGTATGTCGATAACTTTAACATTTCTAATCCGATTTTTGTAATTCTTTTTTTGTTCGTTAGGGTACATATTCAAGTTGGTACCCTGGTCATCTAGTCAGCATATGATGATGGGATCCCAAGGAAATCGAGAAGAACACTCAATTTATAAGCATATAACTGTTACGTTTCAGACAATATCATACAGTTTGTTCAATTATTTGCGTTTGATGATGATTTTCTATGGATGAGCTGATGATGGAAGGTACAACTCCTCAAAGGTTAGGAGTTCAGAGAAAATTCTTTCAAAATTATACGTACATATGGATAGAGAATAGTATTCCTTGAGGCTATTAGGTTGACCTTGAAGGTAAATCTCATTAACGTTTAGGTTTAATAGTGTTACATGATGTGCTGTGATTGTTAAATAAATAATAAGCGAACACTTCACATCAAAACCACAACCAAAAAGTGAAAAATAAAAATTTTTAACAAAAAAATTAAAACCGACTTCCAAAAAAAATACTACAAAGTGAAAAATAACTTTAATTTCGGAAGTCGGTGGCAAAAAACGAAAATTAAAAACTAAAGACACCGACTTCCGAAATTAAAGTTATTTTTCACTTTGTAGTATTTTTTTTGGGAGTTGGTTTTAATTTTATTGTTAATTTTTTTTATATAATATGCTTTCTTGATAAGGACACGTTTGATGTGGGTTTTGAACTTCCCATCGCTAAGTTCTGTAACCGACTTTGGCAACTTGTTATAAAATCGGATACTGTTTATAAGAAATGACTTGCTTGTTTTAGTTAATCTAAATTTGGGTATCGCAATTTCATGTCTACTACGTGTATTTATATTATGGAAATCGCTTCTTATTTTGAAAAGTCCTAAGTTTTTCCGAACATACAAAATATTTTCTAGGATATAAAGAGAAGGCAGAGTCAGTATATCAATTTCTTTGAATTTGTTTCTAAGAGACTCGCGAGGACCCATTTTATAGATAGCGACAGTCATTGACGACAATGATAATATGAGCTAACATTCTGTAAACTAAGCCTAACTTGACATTGCTAAACAATTACTGGTTTTAGCAACATAATATCATACTTGTATTCCTTGATGGGTTAGGCAAAGGATGTTCAGTGCACTCATTCAACCCAAACCACGTTCAAGACCAGTCAGTGTCAATATTCCTTAACAATAATGACATTGACAGCTCTTGAACTCGGTTTAGATACGTGCTGATCGCGTTCAGTTTCATAGGTGTAATACGCCCTAAGAATCACACAGTGGCAAAGTGGCAAAGTAATTTTCTTCATTAACAGACTTCGGCTTTCGCAACATAAATCATTACAGTAAGTAAAGAAATCCTAATGCCCTGGATTTCTCAGTCCTAACTTACAATGTAGAAACTTGGTCGGTTCGCAGCGGAACAACTGTCAAACTTTGACAGCCGTACGGAAGTCACACTGTCGGAAAATAAGAATTGAACTTGCCAACTTACGGTAGCTTTTTTTTTTTTTTTTTCTATTTCCTTCAGGAGATAAATGTGTCGCATGTTTAATTACTTTCATGTATACATATCAAATAAAAAATGTATACTTACCTAGTTGTAACATAAAAAAACATTTTACAAAAAAAAACAACTGACTTCTAAAAAAAGACACTACAATGTGAAAAATAACTTTAATTTCGAAGGTGTCTATGGTTCTTATTTTTAGTTTTTTAAGTCTGGTTCCCGCCCCACACAAATTCGAATACTACCTGCTATGTAAATCCTAATAAAAATAATTCCTTGTGAAGATTTTTTTTAAGCTATTGCATAGTTTCTATCGCGGGCTTTGACCGTGGAGACCGAATCCAGAAATTCCGTAACGAAAATACCTAACGCCTAACGAGAGTGAAAAAAGTTCAAATTTACTTAGACGAATGATCCTTGACTATTAATAGTTAAATTAAAACCTTTTTATTAGTTTGATGTTCCCATTACGTTGTGACAAGTTTTAAAAACTATAAATGAGAATATCAGTTCCTGTCAATGTCACCATTGCTATTTCTTGTATTCGGGTTTATATTTTACAATTGCATAAGTTGATAAAAAATGCTATGCAATAGCTTTACCGCGGCAGTCTCCGAGTGCCACACGTCTTTTTTTTTTCGTTTATTTATTAAAGTTGCCTACTTAAAGATACGTTTTACCGTCCAAATATGTATGGTTCACACTTTGATGGACAGTAAACGCCCTTATGCGTCATAACAATAAAACTTCTATTGTGTCTCGTTTACAGCCCTCAAAGTGAGTCAAGACAGTGTTAAGCAGGCGTATATCACTACCTTCTTAATTTTAAGCAAACTTTAAAAATAAACCTCAAAGCATGTAGAGACAGGTAACACTATCCTACACACAATTATGAAATTGCGGACTAAGCCCGTCCTGTTGCAGGAAAAATATGATTTTAGTACATAACATAATCAGCCTATTAATGTTCTCACTGTGGGACATAGGCCTCCTCTCTGTGAGTGGAAGTGGGCCGTAATCTACCGCGCGGGCCCAGTGCGGGTTGGTAGATGTCACATGTCTTCGAATTTTTGGTTCTAAGACATGCTGGTTTCCTCACGATGTTTTCCTTCACCGTTTCGAGAGCAGTGGTGATGAAATTATTTACACAAAGTAAAGCGCCTGTTTGTGTTCGAACCCACGACCTACAACTCGTAAGTCGGGGCCGTTACCACTGGGCCACCACTGCTCCACATAATGATTTTAGTAATCCACATAATTTAATAAACAACTGACAGCTTATTTTTCCTGCTTCCGAAATCAACAAAAAATTAATCCACTTTATTACAATGATAACGCCAAAAACCCAATTTCTTCTCTTCGTAAAAGGAAAAATACGTATGTGAGAAAACATAGGCGTAACATTTCGCCGCCATTTCATTGGACACAAGAGGGTAATAAAAGAAACGCTGTTTGCCCAGAGGGGATATAAACGCAGGATCCCAATATTGGCTTTATCACTCATATGGTAACAAAGGAGTGATTGATATCAAGTTGTTAGGAAGGTTAGCTTGGAGGCATATGCCACAAATATTTGGCCAAGGGCTTCATTTGGAGTAATTTTCTGTTGCTTAATCTGGCGTAAGTTGTTGTCAATGTTTTTGTTGGTATATCGGCGTGTGCTAGCTGACATAATATACCAAATAAATACATTTTAATGGTTTGTGTTTCGTAATGTTAATTACTTTGCCGTGTTGCTGGAAAGTTCACGACAATAGTACACCTCCGCCGTGAAACCATAGCAGCGAAACCGCAGTAGTTCAATTCAACTGGCTCGCATCATGTTCCGCTACGCGAAATTCGAGTAGCGGAACATGATGCGAGCCAATTGAATTGAACTACTGCGGTTTCGCTGGTATGGTTTCACGGCGGAGGTGTGCTACCGGCGTTATCGCTCCACATCTTCTTACCAGCTATAAAACACTAGGAAGTGGTGAAGGGCAGGAGTTTTAGGGGACGTCTTATGTAATTTTCGCGTTCACAAACCTTTTTTTGGTTTAAAACCCTGTGAATGCAAATAATTTTTCTTTCTCGGCAATAAAATGACTAGGTTAAAATATTATAAGTATAGTAACATTAAAGTTTATTATAGGTAATTAAGTTTTATATTTCTACGTTTCTCCAAGGCAATTAGCATTTGAAAAGCAATATAATGGAAATAGTCTAACATTTTTTACGAAAACAAATGCAATATGAATGTCAAAAATCCTTCATCCTGACTACTACAGCATATGAAATTGACATTTCAGCGTAGTTTTAAAAGCCACATAGAATTACGACTCGAGCAAAGTCGGATCCCTACTCAGAACAAAATCCTACTATCCTACTGTGTATGTGAAAGTTTGTATGTTTTGATGTTTGTAATTGAGAGTTTATAACGTGGATCACAGATAATATAATACTACGTACAGATACCCAATCCCATACAAAGAAATGACACCTCCCTAAGTCGGGCTATTGACTGGGTACAGCGTAAATGTGGTACAATTATGACAAATTGAGTAAATCGCCATCTATTGCAAAGTGCCCTAAACAAAAAGGTTTTATCTTTTTTTGTTGAAAATACGAGATTTATGAGTTACAATAGATAAATCAGCATTAAACAAGGAAGTTTTGATTTTTACTAATCTTACTTCAGCCAAAATCTTCCGTTTATCACTTTTTAGTGACTGTTAATTTCATAATTGTTACCTATGCTGCCATCTATGATCTTTTTTCAAGACTAATTATAATTTGTTCGAATTGAGACCCCATGCTTGGATTAACACATAGGATACTTTTAATCCCGGTAGTACGTTCCCGTGGGATATTTTCCGACACACACGCGGGCGAAACCGAAGGCAAAAGCTAAACAAATAACGGTATATAATAACTCAGTTCAAACCCTAGAGCCTACTCAAGTGTTATTACTAAGTTGTTACGTAAAGCTAATGTAAAAGTTTTGACACAGTATAATACAGTAACAGTATTATATCACGGTAGTGACCTTGAAATAATTACCCACGGTCACTCGGTAGATAAACCTTCCGCGTACGTAACTGCCGCGCACTTCAGACTGTTGCGTACTGATATACACTGAGCGTTTTTTATGAAAACATAATAAACTAATTAGCCTGTATTGTCCCACTGCAGGGCAAAGGCCTCGCTCTCCCTCTTCCACACAATTCTGTCTGTGGCTAGTATTGGCCAGTCCTTTCGGTAAGAGTCAAGCTCGTCGCGCCATCTTCGTCTCGGCCTGCCACGATGTCGTCTTGCGTTTAGTGGGACCCAATCGGTGGTTCTCTTAGCCCATTTGTCATCTGACATGCGGGAGATATGTCCAGCCCAGTCCCACTTAAGCTTAGAGGCTTTCTGGGTAACGTCCGTGATCTTGACCGATTATCTTTTAAAATTAAAGTTCGCGAGCACATTCTCAAGAAGCTGGCAGTATCAGCACAACGGTAATGTTTCCCATTGACTATCTTAGTAGTTTTAGTATATATGTATTTATTTGTATTTATATTTATATATAATTACGTGTATATATTATATTTATAGTTTTTTAAATTTAAATAAATATATTCCTCAATTCTCGCTATCGCACCTACCACTGTTTGTCTCTGCACCACCCAAAGGTTGACTGGTAGAAAATGCCTATGGCATTAAGTCCGCCTCTGTACATGTGTGTGCTTGAAGTATTAAATAAATAAATAAATAAATCTTGGTTTTGGCCCGCAGTGTTGTGGTCCTTATACGGTCTGATATTCGGACCCCTAGTAGACTGCGCTCCATGTTACTTATTTATACTGTGGTTTTGATGTATAATAATATGACGCACTAATGACGGTCTGATGGTAGTTGAAAAATATTCTGTGGAATGTGGGTAGTTGAGTTTTAATAGGCGAGTGATAGCGCTGATGACTCACTCATTGTACCGTCAGGGAAATTAATGTAAATTATGAAATACCTATCAAATTAAATTGCCCGTATATTCAAATCATAGCGGTTATTCTTTGATGGTTGTACGAAATGTATATGTCGTAGGATGATTTGATCATTCCAATTTTCTCGCATTGTGAAAACGCGAGCAACTTGGAAGTAGCGGTCGACGGCCGCTGCCGCGGCACCGCTCGCATCGCTCGCTCGGCTCGCGCGCGCTTGATCACAGTTCAAAACCTAACCTAACCTATTTCACCCAGTTGCTCGCAGAAATGTTATTACCATTTTCTAATTATCCGTGTTTCCGTAAAATCCCTAGGGTTTTTGCGAAAATTCGAATTATCAAATCATCCTACGACATATACTTACAACACGGCAAATTAACAAAGTGTTTCAATTTGATAAATAATTAATAATCCCGACTGTACAGTGTGACGTTACATTACTGTACTTTGTAGCGTTATAGAAATCTGTTCTTTGTAAATTAATCATGTGCAGAATTGTAGATATAGTAGAACATAGAATATTACTATAGAATGTCACATGAGATGAACTCATTTGTGGCAATTCTATAGTAACTAATTCATAATGTTATTAATAGTAAGTTTAAAAAAACTCAATTTATTTTAAAAATGAGTTTGATATCGTGGCAAAACCTCTCCAACCACAACGTCATCAAATAAAAACGGGACATAAAATATTACCCAGAAATCCCTACAAAACATAAGTGGTAGTTCAACCCTTCATTTAAATCCCGAATACAAATAGCATACCCCGCTTTACTGGTATAGACAGTAGGACTTAACAGACTAGGAACAAAAAGAGCGAGTCGAGTCCACTATGCTGGCCCATTGTGAGAATGGCACCAGGCCACTGTTAGTCCGTGCCAACACGTGCGATGAACGATTCTATGCGATATTGGCGCCAACCCTACTAGATACCATTACCCGTCGTTCAGGCTTGAGTGAGGTGAAATGTTTTCGAGATCACCTACACTATTTTAAAGCAGGAAAATATATTTGAAATCTAATTTAAAACTGCCTGCAAATTATTATGCTATACTTTTTGTATTATTCTGTGAAAGTTTACTTTGAACTTTGAACCTCACTCAAGTGAACTTATTAGTCTTTTTAATAAGATATTCCACTTAGAGCACCGATTGAGCGAACGGCACCTAAACCATTCCACTTACGGCACCAAACCAAATAATCATTGCAAATCTTAAATATTACTCTCGTAACTGGTTTTTTGTTTAAAGACAAATAGAAGTCCCATTGATACCAGACTGCCTGCCTAGCCTTTTACCAACTATGTTGGGGTCTAACGACCCGTAACGGCTGTCAAAGATCCACGAATGACAGCCGGGACCAACGACTTAAAGTGCTTTCCGAAGCACGGAGTAGTCTCGGTATGTTAAGATGGTCACCCATCCACAGACCAACCCGGCAAGCGTAGCTTAACCTAATGGATTGAATCCTGCGGCTCTTATTACTTAGCCGCGAGCTCCTCCTTAACCACAAACTCCTCCTTAGTCCCATAGTTACCAGACTATCCAAGCCAAATATACTAAAAAGTCTTCTATTGATTTTCATGAGCCATTCTAGAACAGTTAGTAAGGCGACTAGAAAACAATTTCAGGGGGTAAAGTTGGCAACAGTCTGTGCTTAATACCCGGTGCATTGATTATGCATTAGGACCAACAGCCTCCGAGGAAAGAACCGAAGGACCAGTCTTTATTGAAAACGTTTTGTATTACAAGCAGTTGTATTGAAGCGGTTTTATTACGCCTTAGGCTGATCGCACACGACGATACTCAAACGTAAGGTGTTACAAAGTGAAATCAAATCACCAATGTTATTATATTTAATGTCTAGACTTTAAGAGAACTTGACCCCTGAGTTTGTTTCGCCAATTCTCCGCAGGGGGTAAAATAGACAGATAGGAAATGTTGACTCCATCTAGCTTCTATTATAAAGAGAAAAGATTTTTTTTTTTGTAATGAATTAACTCAATAACTTTACTGCTGGACCGATTTAAAAAAAAAGCTTTTAAAAAAAGGGTTCGTCTCGGGACGCCCGACAGAAGTGATAACTTAAACTGACAGATTGACATTGACTGACAGGTTACGTACCGAATCGGTTTACCCTCCCATAAGAAGCTATCACTTCAAAAATATTTTACCAGTAGAATATAGTATTACCACTGAGTAACATGGGCTTACTTTATAAAGTAATCACACGGCCGAAACCGCTGGCGGAAGCTAGTTTTTAATATCTCAATTTAAATTTCAAATAGCCTTTATTAGCAATCCTTAAAACTAGTTTTAAAATTTATTTTAAATTAAAGGTTTAGATATCAGAATTCTCCAGACTGCTTTGCTCTTTAGCATAGGCCTGCCCCAGGCTTTTCCATAGTTCACAATTGTGAGTTTTTCTCCTCCACATCCCTCCCGCAGTAGTTCTCAAATCCCATCCATCCCACCCCATCTTCCCATCTTTGAAATGGTCTTCCTCTTTTCCTCTTTCCTGCTCTGGGAATTGTTAATATCTATTTACAGACAAAACAATTTCAATTAATTGAGTAGCTAGACTGTTAGAGCACTAGTATTCAAAGGCGGTCCGTACTTAACTAGTTTGTGATTACTTGCATCGTGTAAGTACGGACCGTCATTGAAATACTATTGCTGTGACATTCCGGCTACACGTTGGTGAATTGAGTTTGAAACACATAACTTTTGATTAGCGTAGTGGACGACCCGCCTTAGTTCGGTACAGAAATGGACGATGCAAATTGAGCAGTAAAGGTTTTTACGGCCGTGTGTTTAGACCTTGTTTGTATAAGCCGAATCTGGCATAAAGTTGGCTCGATTAAAGTGGATACTCAAGCCAAAGCTACATTATGCGAGTTTGGAACAAGGACCGTTTTTTAGGGTTCCGTACACAAAGGGTTCTAAACGGACGAAACCCTATTACGAGTAACAAGCTTCCGCTGTCCGTCTGTCTGTCAGCTGGCAGTATCTTATGAGCCGTCAAACTTCCTAGCCTTTTCCCAACTTTCTTGAGGTCGGCTTCCTGTCTAATCGGATGCAGCTGAATTTTACAGTAGTAGTAGATAGTAGTCAGATAGGCAGTCGCTCCATGTAAATTTACCAGTATTTTACATGGAGCGACTGCCTATCTGACCTCCGCAATCCAGTAACTGGGTAATACGGTACCCCGTGGTAAGACTGGTGTCAGACTTTTGGGCTTCTGACGACTCGTAACGACTGTCAAAGATCCACGAATGACAGCCGGGACCAACAGCTTAACGTGCGAGCCGTAATAGGTATAAACAGATGAAATTTTCACAGATTTTGTATTTCTATTGCCGCAATAACAACAAATAATGAAAATAAAATAAAAGAAACGTTTATTTCGGTGTTTTTTGCAAAATATTGTATAGAATCAAGTTTTTCTAACTGAACAGACAGCTGTGCTGCTGGGGAGTTTGTTGCGCCACTTCTTCTTTTCAGCTAAAGCACTAGGAACTGATGAAGGGCGGGCGTTTTTAAGGGACTCTCATAAATAATTTTTACGTTCGAAAAGTGCTGGTTCTCAGCCTAGTTTGAATAAATGACTTTTGAATTTGAATTTGAATTTGGTGGTACGGAACCCTTCATGTGCGAGTCCTATTCGCACTTGGCCGGTTTTTTGACAAATAACGCATATTTTGTCTTGCAGGGCTTAAATTATACAGCGGGTTGGCTCGCTTCTGCCCTAGAGTTGTTCTTATAACAAATTATTTTGTATTACTAAAGTTTTGATGGCAGAAGCAAGCTTGAAACTTAATTACATTGGCTTCGACACATGAATTAATGCAATTTTTTCTGTGAGCGTCTTATCATCTCTTTCCTGTAAGTCAAGAGTAAAAGAGACAGACGAATACTAAATCATTTCTATCGGCTAGTCAAAAGCAGCCAGAAGTATATAGCATTATATTTGAGCTTAAGAGAGTGCATTCTGAAAGTTAGTAGCATCGCAAAATAGCTGTCAAATATTTTACTGTTATAAATTTTTCAACATTATTAAATTAACTTATGAGTTATGAATTATCGCTTTGTTGGGCACTGAAATATTGATTATAAATAGCAATGATAAATCTAAATTGGGTATTGCAACAGTTTTAAATGGGAGATAAAAAGGGATTCGGAAAGTTTCCGAAACCCTTTTTTACATCTAAAACTTAGTATTACGATATTAATTATTGCAATTCATAATCAATATTTTAGTTCACTACAGATCGATATTTCATCATTTAATTTCATACTTCACTCTATTTTTTTATAAGTATTTTTTTCTTTTTGTAAGTATATTGGCATCTTGTTTTTATAATATTCACGTAATTTGTTGTCATTTAATTGTGCTTTTGTGTATATTTTGTATGCGCTGAATAAATGTTTTAGCTATCTACTTTCTATTGATAAATTAATTTAAAAAACAGCGAAAGACATTTATTTGTGCCGTTGCTAACGTTCAGAATGCACGCTGTTAACACACAATAAGCAAGATTAGAAGATTTTTCTACCTGAAATCTTTACATTTTGTTTAATCTTCCCAGACCGGGCCAACGCCTTATCTAGATCATTCGTGACTAGCATTCTATGCCAAACTTTGGCAATAGACTGGACGTGCGTACCTTTGGCTATGGAATGTTGCCAGGGCTAGAGCCAGTATTGGGAGACAGAAATGATCAGTTAGCCGTTTGGCTATCGGAAATATGGCTACGTAAACAGGATTGTAGAAAACATTGTAGATAATTGAAACACAGTTGGCATGGATTTTGTGGAGAAGTACAGAAAACGGACTTAGGTACCTGAATAGAGCATTGACCCCAATTTAGTTTGTCATGAATTCAGTGAGGAATAAAATGAAATGTACCAATCAAGATGGACGATGGTTGGATCGAAAACATTTAGTTTTGTAAAACAGTGACTAACTGAGTTGATTATGAATTGTAATGATAGATCTTAAAGCTTTTAGCAAAAAAAAAAATTTTTTTCCGGTTTGTCTCATTTACACTACCCAACACCTTACTACTCTACAATCACACAAAATCACGCGCACAAACACACTTATTTTTGTATTGTTTCAGGTTTCTTGTTTAAAAACATTTATTGATCCAAATTTTGCATGTCTTAGATCTGTCTATATTGAGGGGTCTGAGGTTGTATACCGAGATACAGGACTCGTCCTAGTTCCGTTAAAGATGCTCCCATGTTATATATATTGATTTGAAGTGTGTCATAATATCACTCTATTTATTTAAGTACTAATGTTTTTCTTTTTTGTATATTGGCATCTTGTTTATATACTATATTCAAGTAATTTTTTGTTACCATTTAATTTTGCTTTCATGTGTCTTTTGTATGCACTGAGTAAATGTTTTATCTATCTATCTATACTCTCAAGTACTTATATCCTACAAGTATCTGTAATCCGTTGTATTATTGTTAGTGAAAATAAATAAATTATTAAATTTAAAGATTGGATGGCTATGTGCCAAGTTCTGCCAGTTGCCAGCCGCGTTTTTCTTTGAAAGTGCCAACGTTTTGGCTTTTAATTAATGAAACAATAACCTAAGCGGACACACGCTCCGTTGGCAACAGTTTTACAGATACCTACCTATTAATTAATTAATGCCATCATGGTACTGTCCCACTGCTGGGCAAAGACCTCTTCTCATACAGAGAAGGCACGAGCATTAATCACCACGCTTGCTCAAGACGAGTCGGCGATTTCAGATTTATATTAACTACTAGCTTCTGCCCGCGACTTCATCCGTGAGATTATAACCTACCTCGAGAATTGGGTTATCCAATGCAAAAAGAATTTTTCATATCTGACTGGTAGTTTTGGCATTGACATTTTAAAAATATGTTTTACAAACATATTTTTAAAATGTCATACTTGCCCGGATCTGAATCCACAACCTTGTGCATGAGAGGCAACGCCTTAACTACTACCACAGATAATATAATACCAATAACTAGCTATCTTATATTTTTTAGAGATTACTTAATTATTGTGGTAACAAGTACCACGCCTTAACATCTAGTTCTGTACTTAAGAGGGTTTACGTCGTACGGCTTTTCATACAATCTTTCAAGCCCTTATTTTTCGAAATGACTGAACCGATTTTAATGAAACTTCATACGCATATGTAGGATACAAAAGTCTAAAAACTTAGTTAAGAACATTTTCGAAAAATAGTGTTACAGCCAAATTAGACCGATTTTTAATTTTCCATAGAAACAGAGATTTCCAGTTATCTGCTTTTAAATAAGACATTTTGAAATTGTTCTTAACTAAGATTTTAGACCTTTGTATCCTGCATATGCGTAGGAAGTTTAATTAAAATAGGTTCAGTCATTTCGAAAAATAACGGCTTGAAAGTTTGTATGAAATGCCGTACGACGTAAACCCTCTTAAATAAAAACAATGGCTGCATTTTATTCACTGGACGTCCACTCAAAGAAGTTATAATTTGTTTGCTAAACTTCTGTCCAATCTCGTTGAAAACGTACAGATACTGTACACCCTACCTAGTGTACATTGTGTACATTTTAACTAGTGTACACTTCAACTCGGATATTGTATGTAAGAACAGGGCTGGATTAGTCATTTACCAGGTGTAGCAAATGTTACAGGCCCCTCGCTTTGGGGAACCCGTGCTTGGACGTTAAAAAAGCAAGTCATGGTGCCTATGTAACCGGTCCAAGTCCAATGGAATATTCTGTATGAATGCTCTAACTAAAGAAATCTTATCAATCCTTCGATGTTTTTTACTATACTAGGTACTTCAGTGTTAAGGATCACGAGGAAAAGAATCTTTTTGTTAATAAACATTGATTTGGCTAGTGTTGTGTATAGAGATTTATTTTTGTAAAATTACTGTATTATTTTATCAACAAAATTTTTGAACCTAAATAAAAACCAAGCTCGCCCAAATCATGCGACTACCAAGTTACCAAGCGACGCCCTTGGTGGAAACCAAGGGCGTCCAAGGGCCCCATATGAGAATTTGCTAGAGGATCCGCGCTGTGTTAATCCGGCACTGTGTTGAAACCACAGATAACTAAGTAATGGGTACCTCGAAGTTTCATACTCCGGATAACCGTGCGACGTAACTGTCGTAGAGGGCGCAAGGGATCTGCTGTTGCAGCGAAATATGTTTGGTTAAACAATCTATATCTATTATGCAGTTTAGAAGAGTTAATACTGTATGGAAATATGAAATGTGGTTAACTAGTGAACTAAAATATTGATATTGAAATGCAATAAATAATACCGTAACACGGAATATTTCGTTTAAGATGTAAAAAGTATTTGGAAACTTTTCAAACGCCTTATTTACATCTAAAACGGTTACAACATAAAATTCAGTGTTATAATTGCAATTCATTTCTTATTTTCATACAGGGATATCGCCAAATTAATCAAAACAGCGAAATATTTGTCAGCTATGTGCGACGTTGCCCACTTTCTGAATAAACGCTCTTAATTAATTTGTTCACCTTTATGACATTTTTACAAATATTTTTCCAGTTTTTTATTCATCTTGTTTTTGGCGTACCTAAACGAAAACCTTCTACGTTTTTAAGCGACCAAAAATAGTCACGAACTACAACTAGAACATACCTAATACAGACCACATTCCGGTGTGTCGTAACACATTGTTGCTTCGCGGACGTTTCGACAGATATTTTTTTGTCTGTCGTGTCCTGTCAGTGAAAAGTTAGTCGGCACCTAATACCGGTCTGTCTGCGACATGTGCCCGACATACAAACCCGGACACAGTTGGAAATAAAATAATAGTTAACGAAGCCGGTTTCGCTCCGTCAATTGAAATAATCAACGTTTCCGTAGCTTAAAGTAAAGTAAATACATGATTTATCAGCTAGTGGCTTGAAGTTTTTGTAAAAAAACTCAATCTGCCTAGTCTTTTCCGAACTATGTCAGGGTCGGCTTCCAGTCTAACCTGATCCAGCTGAATACCAATAATATATTTTACATGAAGCGACTGCCTATCTGACCTCCACGGTTATACGATACCCCATGGTAAGACTGGTTGTCAGAGTTTCGGGCTTCTGACGACACGCAACGACTGACACCGATCCGCGAATGACAGTCGAAACCAACGGCTTAACGTGATATCCGAGGCACAGAGGAGTCTCGGTATGTGAAGATGGTCACCTATCCACGAAGCAACCCCGGCAAGCGTAGCAAAACCTGATGGATCGACCCGTGCGGCTAGTATTATTTAGTCACGAGCTCCAACAATAATTTTAACAAAAATATATACCAGTAGTTTCAATTTCTGTTTAGAATTTAAAATAGTTTATAATAAATAGTTCATAATTTAAATGTATGAGTGAACTAAAAACTATGGAGTAGAATTATGTCTAAAATAAATAAATAATTGAATTTTAATTACGTAAACGTTTGGCTTATCACTTTCCAAGGAAAATATGCTAGATCTTATAGCATATTTTCCCTGAAAACGTAATTAAAATTAAATTATTTATTTATTTCAGACATAATTTTACTCCATAGTTTCTAGTTCACTCATACATTAAAATTATAAACTATTTATTATAAACTATTTTAAATTCTAAACAGATAAAGACCCAAAACAAAAAGGTAATTAATTAATTTTAAATATTCTACAACTCATTAAAAATAATAATTAATATTGTCAATAAATTATAAATTATGTTAGAATCGTATAAAAAAATGTAATGTCCATTTGTAAAAAGATATAAAAATGTAAAAATATTAAAATGTAATGTAATGTTTGTTTATTAAAGCTTTACAACGTAGGTAACAATGTAAACACTAAAGATGCATGTTTCTATGCCTTTTAATGACTGCGTGAAATAAGGCCTGCTTGCTTCCACCGCAAACAACTATGATTAATGCTGTGTTAATTAGAGCATTAAATTAACATAATAATGATCGACGTCCTTAAGGGCGGTAATTACCTTCATTTAATATAGTTGCATGCTGCTTTGCGTACTTTACATGAGACTTAAACATAACTAGCGAATTTATTATGGGTGTATTATAGGACCTTGTAGGATGTATGCTACCGATACCTACAAACGGTGGCTACAAATAGCCGCGTAAAAGTTTTAATTTTAATTATAATTTTTGATTTTAATTTTGATATAAATTTTTATTTATATCAAATTTTAATTTTTGATTTTAAATTTCATTTTAAGGGGGATGCACTAAGGTAGCCCGCGAAATTCAAATTTTCTTTCGTTTTCTGCAATTTGCAGCTCAGTGTCAGGTTGTATGTTGATTAAAATATGATTCGCGAGCGTAACAAATATTGTTTTACAGAATTATAATCATTAGAATCAGAAATACAACTCCTTAAGTTAGCAAAGGTGTCCAATGTCATGATTTCATGAATTAGTCATTCAATACAGTTACATGAACTTAGAGAAATTGATGACTTTTATGATTATAACTCTATAAATAAACATTTGATAAGGCCGCGGATTATATTTAGATCAACATACAACCTGATATAGACCTGCAAATTGCAAAAAACGTAAGAAAAATTAAATTTCGCGGGCTACCTTGGCGCATACTTAATACTAATTTTGTTATTTTTAATATTAATGTGTTATTATTTATTTTTTTGTCTGCAATAAAGATTTTTATTATTTTATTATAGGTACACCTCTGCCTTACCCTCCGGGGAATTCCGCCGTGATTTTATGACATACAATTTCGGCTCGAGCAGCATTGCTGTGTAGCGTTCACTTACGGTTTGCTACGGCCAAACTTTATCTTCAATACCGTCACAGATGGCACCAAACACTGGCACGTATTTTGGTACAGATTTTGTAGAAATACAAAGTTGGAATTTCGCAAATTAGACGGCTCTATGTAGTTGCAAGAATCTTGTAAATATAGTTGAAATACAGGGTGGCAGGGACATCGACGCGAAGCCGGTTACCATGGATTCAGTACATGATTCTGAACCCCCCTGCGCTGAAATTTTTCGTCGGTTATTAAAAAAAAAAACAGCTGTTTCATAGAAAAGTGCAATACCTACGCGGTCAAAATGTATGGAGCAGCAGATTTTTTTTTTAATAACCGACGAAAAATTTCAATGCAGGGGGGTTCAGAATCATGTACTGAATCCATGGTAACCGGCTTCGCGTCGATGTCCCTGCCACCCCGTATGTCGCAAAGAACTATCTTTAGGTACAAAGGTAGGTGAAAAGGAACAAGTTTGCAAGAACAAATCTATCAATATCAATGTATTTTTTACCCGACTGACCCAGAAGGAGGGTAATGTTTTTCGAGAGTATGTATGTATGTATGTATGTATTATTTCTTTGGCACGCTCTGTAGCCTAAACGGCTTGATGGATTTTAACATGTGATATGTCGTTAGATTCGTCTTAATCGTAGAAGTGACATAGGCTATTTATAATATTTATGTATTGCATCTGCAAATACAAAAAAAAGGGAGGGGAAGGTTTTTTTTTAAATAAATTACCACAATATTGGTATCAAATAAAAGCTGGTAATTAGTCAATTCGAAATTAAGATATATTAATAAAACAAAAAAACTTGAAATAAAGAAAGTTATTCAAAAAACAAAAAACCCGACTGCAAAAACACATTTATAACTGAAAAGAGAAAAACAAGCATTATAATCTATAGAATTTTGGTATCGCAGGCGGGGACAATAATAATATAACAATAATAACCGGAAATATGGTGTAACTTTTGTTTGTCCCCCCGCCTGCGATACCAAAATTCTATAGATTATAATGCTTGTTTTTCTCTTTTCAGTTATAAATGTGTTTTTGCAGTCGGGTTTTTTGTTTTTTGAATAACTTTCTTTATTTCTCAAGTTATCGGTTTAGTACAAATGTTTGGGTGTTTGGTAGAACGACTGACAATTTTTTTTGAGGGATTGGTGTTGTCATTTGCAAACAAGAAAATTGTGTCGTCATTTCGGTTAAAAAAACGAATTATTATCTCAATCACCTCCGTGACACATAAGACATAGGTTTTATGTTTGAAAACTAGGACATGACGCTCCCATATTCATAAGAAAATTGTATCGGTCTTTCTACCCAAAAACCCTGTATATTGAACTAACTGTTGCCTGCGACTTTGTCTAAGCATCATTTTTATAAATCTAGTATCCTTGGACCTTTTTCAGGTACCTATCTATCTGTAAAATGCCGTTCAATGATTCAATATTTAAATAAATCATTCATTATTTAAATTTCATACCTTTCAATTGTTCAATATTTAAATAAATCATTCCGTTCAATGGTTCAATAGTTAAATATCACTCACACTCGTAGCTTCCACCTTTCGCGGTTACCTTTTATACAATGTGGAGACTACCATACAACATAAAATTAAAATACTGGCACTACTAATGTTTAAGAGTATTTTGGAACTGTCAAATAAATCCTAGCTTCGAAATAAAAAAAATAGTTTTTCAAACAAATTAAATGTAATGTATGCCGATCCACCCTAAGCCTATAAATTCCGTTTATCCAACTAGGCCTTGGGTGAATTCTCGGGCATTCATTCAGAAGATTCACCTTTGGGTGGATTTTTGGGGTGGATAAACGGAATAGCCAGAGCCGACTATGGATTTTGCCGAGTTATAATGACAAAACTATTGAATATATTCAATTGATTTTTTGTATACGCAATGGGAACGTCATTATGGACACGCCGTTCAATTTTTTGTTGTATTGTCATCTCCACCTTGTATAATTTTATTTAATAAGTTTAATGAATGCTAATAAACTTTTATTTAGAACTAGCTGTGCCCGCGACTTCGTTCGCGTGGATGTCGAGAACAAAACAACGTCGTTTAGATAAGAGTATATCACCTTTTTGATGATTTAGATAAGAGTCCTGACTTTGGTGTAGTTGATTACGTTAATGCTTCTCTATATACTATGTTTTGCGTACATGTCCACAATAAATTGGCCGAAAAAACCACGAAATCGTTGCAAATATACGAAACTGTTTTGCCTTATTTGTAAAAGGTAGGAATAGTATTGTTGAGCAGATATTTTTTTTTGATAATTAGTGACTCTCGTTCACTTGGTACAGCCCAAAATTGTACCCATCTTCACCATGACAATAAATTAGTGGATATTGCAGGGCGTCGTAAGCTCGGTGGGTTTCCAAAATGCGTTGAAGGCGATCGTCGCGTGTACGCAACACGATATCACGTCTCTCACACTCCTGGTCGACTAAAACAACTACAACTTCATCTGCGACGGGTGCATTGTGTCTTCCACGGTGTTCACCCACAGGACGTCTATCGGCACTTATAACAATTTTGAAATCATTGCTGCCTTGTGGAATTGACTCCAATGCAGCTTTGAATTCACGAACGTACTGGTTAACGTGATGCAGCAATTCTTGAAGTTGACCCAAAAGCTCAGCATTGAGCTGGGGAAAATTGTGATTTCTAACATTGAGCTGTTGCGTGTAATCGGATACAAAATAAATTTGGAGAAATTTGGGTTCATTTTCTGGCAGCAAAGATCCAATAAGGTGATAAACTTGACCTTGTACTTTGAAGGTTGGCATGAACGGTCCTTCCGTTATTTGTTTTGCCCCAAAGGAAGTCATTTGGAAAGCACTGTTATATAAACGAATATTATCCAAAAAATGTTTCAACTGGGGATGATCGCCATTCAGGAGACTTTTAAGTAAGTGTGGTGGATCTTGTAAATTTGGAAGAACAATTTTTCCATTTGAGCAGCACATTCCGTCTGTCTCTTTCCTCCATTTCAAAGCATGACAAAAATTACAAATTTCTCTCATGTCACCCACGGAAGTAAAGCCAGCATAATTAATTCTAGACGAATATGTGAACCCTGATTTTTCCCTATTGTCCCAAGGTAATAAAATATTTGCATCGTCATTTTCCATGGACTCATCAGCTCCGCTATTTGTTTCTTTATTCATATGGTATCGAGCTCGTTCTATTTCTAGGCGAGATTGACGTTGTTCTGCTGTTTTTGCTCGTCTTAGTTCATCTATTCTTTCCCTTTCAGATGCAAGATAACTTTCATTGTTTCTTTGTACACCTACATAGTTATGTCTAGCTATTTGTAATCGTTCTCCTCTTTGGGAGAGAGATTCAGACTCGCGCGAGAGAGCGTGTCGCTCTCGGTCAGATTACAAACGTGCTTGGCGTTCCTCGATACTCTCTTGAGAACGCAAAGTCGCGGTCCGAGTTCTTTGCGAACTTAAGCGCGACTCCCTTTCTGTGAATGTCTCTGACTCACGTGAGAGAGAGTGGCGCTCCCGATCAGCAGACAGCCGGACTTCGCGTTCCTGGATACTCTCTTGAGACCGCAAAGTCGCGGTCCGTGTTCTTTGTGAACTTAAACCTTTCGGTGAACGTTTCCGATTCACGTGAAATAGCGATATGCTCTCGGTTAGCAGATAACCGTGCTTCACGATCTTCTTCCGATTCCTGAGACCTACAAAGTCTCATCCTTTTCGCATTCCGGCTACGCAGCGAAAGGTTAGTTTTTTTTCTTTGAGGCATTTTCAAGGAAAATTAAAGCAATAAACAAAACCAACAACACTTATGACTGAATAGCCTACAAACTTAAAAGAACGGTGCGTCGAACAGTCTAGTGTGACAACGTATCGTCTGTTCGTGGTCGTGACTCAACGAATTGGCAACACTAACTTACTGTATAATGATTGGCACTATTGGATTCAAACTACGAAGTAAATAAAATACAATCTTTGCTTCGTACTTCAAACCAATGACCAAAGTTGACCAAACGAAACCAATAAGATAAGCCATTACTTTTTTTCGACCAATTTAGTAAATCGATAAACCAATCAAGTTGCTTGGTTTATCGATTTTCGTAAAAGTTCTTTGGTTGCTTGAAGCAACCAAAGAACTTTTAAGACACCTATCGAAATTCGAAACCCAATTTGCCTAGTAAACACGGTGGACGTCATTCTCGCGCGGAAAATCTTAACACTGCGATTCTGAAAAAACCTTTTTTGCAAAAAATTAAACCGACGAAAAAAAACTGAAAAGCGAAAAATAAAAACTTTTTTGCAAAAAAAGCGAAAAATAAAAAATAACTATGTATTTAGTGACAAATTAATGACCTTCAAATAACAAATTTTGAGACGGCGCCTAAAACACATTCAACAAAGATCGATCAAGCTAACATTTTACGCTTTGTAATTATAATATGTTTGTTTGGTGCCGCCTCAAAATTTGTTATTTGAAGGTCATCAATTTGTCACTAAATACATAGTTATTTATTATTTTTCGCTTTTTTTGCAAAAAAGTTTTTATTTTTCGCTTTTCAGTTTTTTTTCGTCGGTTTAATTTTTTGCAAAAAGTTTTTTATTTTTAGCTTTTGAGTTACCATTAACCGCCTGGCCACGGGACATTCGCTACAGCGAAAATTCGCGCGGTGCGAACGGCGAAGCGTCTTGAGATGCGACTAAAACAAATGTATAGAATTTCGCTCCGCAAGACGCACCGCCGCCGCGCCGTTCGCGCCGCCCGTTCCGTGGCCAGGCGGTTTTAATGTTTGCCTCAACCTCTGACCGTCGATGACAGTCATACCCCAGCTAGGTGTAAAGTTCTCATCAGGGGGAATGAAATAAGCCCAAACACGATGTAGCTGCTGTAAACTGGTGAGGAGCTCTCGCGACTGTCTTCTGACTCCATCATCAGATCAACTCTAGGTCTTTATTGTGTAGTTGTGTCATCAGAACTACATATGTGTGCGAAATTACAATAGAATCGGTTCACAGTTGAAAATTCAGTACGTGAAACATCAATCAACCACAATTTTTTTACACTTAGGGGTGGGTTTCAATTTTTATTTTTTTATGGGACCAACTTCGAAGTATACCCTTCCCAATAAAAAAAGAATCGTTCAAATCGGACCACTCAGTAAAAAGTTATGCGTGGTAATACATTAAAAAAAAAAAAAAATTAAAATACGTGTCGAATTGAGAACCTCCTCCTTTTTTTTCGTCGGTTAAAAATGACGTCATTTGCACAACGCCATCTATCGGATTTGGAATTCAACTACCAACATTAGTTCTATTTTTAGTCTTAAGATGTCGTTGCAAGTACTATACTGAATTGCGTAACGTAATATTTTACTTCTTGAACTCACTAAATTAATCATATCTTTTGATAGAGTGAACCGATTTCGATGAAACAAAAACTAAGTTAAACCTCAAGTTGCGTATAATTTTTGTATATAAACATTGTCAGCATTGAATTCGTAGATTTTACGTGATGTGCGCACAAACAAACAGACAAACAGACAAACAGACAAAAATTTCAAAAATGATGGAAATGGGTTCTGTTACTTATCTTTTTACACGCTGGCTATTTTTTGTTTCAATTTCTTCAATGTACAAAAATGACTTTTCTACAGATTTATTATATGTATAGATTTGGTTTCCTAATTGTATTTTATGTTGTCCTATGTTTCTTATAAATAATTCCGATGTTGTTTTATGGTGAATGCTGGGTATAACTATAATAGGCATAGGTACATATCAGTACTTATATTATGCTATTGTTCTGTTTTAATAATTTTTTTGTTTTTTGTACTGCTGTTGGTGTTATAAATAAATAAATAAAATTAATAAATGGTTTAAGTGTAACAACTTAATGGACCGACGGTAACCAGTTCTTAAATAGGTACTGGTTTATTTTGCGTGGGATTTGAATGTCAAAATTATTTTACTATTAAATTCCAA
The DNA here is from genome assembly GCA_948150665.1 of Conistra vaccinii. Lineage (NCBI taxonomy): Eukaryota > Metazoa > Arthropoda > Insecta > Lepidoptera > Noctuidae > Conistra > Conistra vaccinii. The sequence continues at coordinate 20,851,073 of OX411326.1, forward strand.
AAAACAGTAGGTATTGTTGAATTTATGAGCTCATTTATATTCAACAACAGCAAACCCTACTGGCTGAAGCGGTGTATAATTTTTTCTTTTCTCCTTACCCAGGAAGGAATGAAAAAAATGAAAGAAATGTAGGACACAACCATTTGAACGTGATCTTAGAAAATGTGGAGCCGGGAATATTTGAAATTGTACGTGATAGAAAATCTATGAAAGTAATAGAAGCTAGGAAATCCATAGATAGATATTGGTTGGCTCATCGGTACTGGTCCATCTTATATTTCTTAGAAAATTGAACATCTATTCGTAAATTGAGAAAACTGTAATAAAGACTTTCTGATCAAAAACTCTTGGTTGTTGACCCCGATGTCCGGCCTTCCGACGCCTAACTATTTGATGAAGGAATCGATTTGTAATCGAATTATTTCCATAGTACAATAATCATTATAATCATGACATTGAAATACAATACAATGTCAAGTGTCAACTAACATCGATTAAACATCAATTATTAGACCATATATTACAAATTATAGTCATTTGTCGATAAAAACGATGATCAAAGCATGGTTTTCCTAGGAAAGCAGTTCCATCATAACGACCGTCATGAAAATCTGTCGTTTTCACCAGTTTTTTACATTAGAGCGTATATTATACTGAAAGTGGGCAACGTCGCAAATAGCTGTCAAATATTTCGCTGTTTTGATTAATTTGGCAATATTACTGTATGGAAATAAAAAAAGGCTAACTAGTGAACTAGAATAGTAATAATGAATTGAAATTATAATTAGGCGCGGGCTTGCGGACGGGGAGCAATGGGTAGCTCGCCGTCCGATAAGGACCAGGCCCCAGTCGACGGCGCGTCGTGTTCCACGCGCGCCTCAAAGAGATGTCAGAAAAATCGATCGTCCGCTAGGGCCGATGCCTGCCGGGGTTGCGGGAAAGTCCTAAAGAGTTACCGTGGCCCCTGGCAACGAACAGGCGACTGAAGGAACATGGTTGGGTTTTAGTCAATTAGAGTCTGACACGGCTCCTGCTCCGCCCAGAGCGGGAGAATTTATTTGATGAATTACCAACCACGAAAAAAAAAAAGGTTTAAAAAACGCCGTGTACTTGAACAGGCGTTATTGTGCGACCATTCACCGGTTTCTTAGGATACTAAAACTTAAGCGTGTCGTATTAATCTTCAAAAGGTGAGCAGCACGTTCCAAACCATGCAAACAACATTGCTATCTCTTACTTACCCATAAAATAAGAAAAGAGACGGAAGATATTAAAAGGAACCCTTCATTCCTCTAATGGTACTCCCCCTACCCCCATCAATCACTCCAACACCTCTATTTTTCCTCTTTTCACCCCAAAATACCCCAAAACTTACGTTCAGTTCTATACATTATGGTTCTATACCTATTATATTATACTATGTAACAGCGAAGCAATTTTCAGGCCTCCCCTTTAAGACTTAGGCCAAATATATTATGATGTTCGAATAGACCTAAAAAAGTGATGCCATAAAGAAAAAAAATATTGTTTAAATTCGCGAAATTTTGCGGGTATTCTGGTCTATACATATTATAAATTAAATTCGTTTTTCGTGTAAGTCTGTGTTACCGTTTTGCCCTTTTAAACTACGGAACAAATTTTGATGCGGTTTTGACCATGTGTATGACGGAGAAGGGGTGTTTCTTTCGTTATTATCAGGCAAATTTTAACAACTGTGGGCGTACTATGGTTAGTGTTGGTTATTGCGCAATAGAAAAACCTTTTACAGTTCAGATCAAATCATAATTTACTATCAAATTAATCACACTAGCAATTCACACACTGTAGATACACGACACAACTATACGGAACGCACGACAATTTCTAAACGTGTTCACTGCTTGACCGCCACCGATGAACTCGGCTTATCTCCGGCCGGTCCGAGCGTTATGTTCTAGACTCTGTCGAGTGCCGCTAGATGGTGCTGGCGCTCCGATAAGTCAAATCATGGCGTATTTCCGACATATATAATAAACTAGCTTTTGCCCGTGGCTTGGCCTGCGTAGAGGTCGGAGTTTTTCCCACGGGGACGTACTATCGGGATAAAAAGTATTCTATATGTTAATTTAGGTTATAAACTGTCTGTGTGCCAAATTTCATCCAAATCCGTTCAGCTGTTTTTGCGTGATTGAGTAACAAACATACAAACTTTCACATTTATAATATTAGCAGGATAATAGGATAGTAGGATGGTAGGATGGTAGGATAGTAGGATAGTAGGAGAGTAGTATAGCAGGATAGTAGGATAGCAGGATAGCAGGATAGTGGGATTAAAACTAAACATACATTTAATCAAGATAACTCGATGTTTTGTCAAGTCATGAAAGTCGTACGAAGCAGGGGCGGAGCGCTAGTTTCACGGTGAACGTAAAGAAAACATGTGAACCATGATTGAAGACCAAAGGAAAGGTCTCGAACGAATTATTTTATTACCAGGAGCGTTAAGGTAACCTTCGTGTTATTTTGGATGTGCACGCGATGTTTTAATTTGGGCCCGGATCAATCATGGGTTTGGTGTGAACAGAAATAAATACACCGTTCTAACGTATTTTCTACGTGTTTATAAAAATACTTGTACAGTGCTAAAAGGATCTTTAGGTGCCTGAAAGACATCGACGGGGCCCCGTTGTTGATAAACATTTGTGAAATTGTCACAGAAAATGAATTGAAAAAACAAAATGGCGGCGTAATTATATAGCCAAGCACCTTGTACACATTGTACACGAGCTTTCACAGTCCTTTGACATGGCTAGCGAGTTTTTGATGTGTAATATATTTCCTCGCGCTTTCCTGCAATCAGAATCTAAATCTAAAATATCGAAATAATCAAATCCGTGGGATTTATTTCGTGAAAAGGGACGGAAGTGTGTTACAGGAAGCCGGGGAAGCGCGCGCTATTTGATTTGACCAATGAGCGCGCGCTGTGCTAGTGTTGGCCGTTAGAAATGACCTTGACGAGGATTACCCCGTCCCTTTAATGTTACTTTATACCAAGGTTAGATGTTACATCCGACTACTGTCAGACTCGTTTTAATTTCATACGTGTTTTCCATATCTTTTTTGGACCTCACTGACAGACGGTGAAGGAAACCTATTTGTATGTATGCGTTTATTATATTAATTTTATAGTCTACTATAGCTTCCATCAGCGGCTTCGGCCGCATGATATATTTATAAATTATAGCGCTTATACTCAATGGTAAGCATTCTACTGGTGAAAGAATTTTAAAAATAGGTGTAATAGTTTTTGATTTTATTAATTACAAACAAAAATAAAAACCTTTTCTCTTTATAATAATAGTGTAGATTAATAGAAACTAAGACGATATTATCTTCGTTAACACAATAAAAAATTAAGACATTTTTAATCCCCCTTATTTATTTATCTCCATCAATACAATAAAAAATAAAGCCCTAGTTTTTTATCTACCTATTTTCGAATTTGCGTCCTTCCAAAATTAGCAACAAAAAAGCATAAAAATAACTTAAACACAACCCTTATTATTCTTTTCTAAAAACAGAAAGCGGCGACACAATCATAATAAATTACGCTCAACAACATTTGGGGGCTTTCGATCCAAAAACGTTGACAAAAACCCGCGAAAAATCTCGCGAATTTCTGAATAAAATAAATGAACAATATGAAGTGGGGTGAAACAGGGAAGGGTATATTGCATCTCTTATGCAAAGGTCTGAGACACCAGGAATAAATGTGTTGTCTCCCATTGAAATATTTGAGATTGTGTGTAGTACCCTATATTGGGAGAGCTGACATTTTTTCAGCTCATTTGAATATATTTTGGCTCTGTGATGGCGAATCTTAGATTTTCTCATGTCGATTTGAAGACACAGGCGTGCGGGTGCCATGTGGTTACGGTAAATCGATGGGGTCGTTTCAAGGGTAGGATTTCCCCCATAAATGATGGGAGCCTTTTGTTGAAGAATGTCTCAATTTGTCGTTGACACACTTTTGGAATAACTATGTATTCTTATGCTTACAGTTTTTGCCTCTACGTAAACTGTATTAAACTTTTTCGAGGGCTCACCTCTAGAGCACGGCGATGGAATGTCCGTCTCCTATGCTAATAGCCACAGGTTCGATTCCGTTATTGGGCCAAGTATTTCCATAGCCTGGATTTTTTATGAAGGCTAGATTTTTGTAAAGTAATGTAAGAAGTTTTCAGCCTGTTTTTTCACAGGTTAATTTATCAAAATCGTTGGTATTGTGGCAACTACAATACATTAATAATCTTCTTTTTTTGCTTGGCGTTTTTCTTTCGTCTTTATAGACTCTGGGTCTGAGATTTTGTTGACATTTCTTGACCTTTTCCGGTCTTCTTAGCAAAATATATTGACACAAAAATACAAAAGTACGCGGTGACGAGGGTAGACAAAATTTTGTTGATGCCGATATTTTGTCGTCTTTTGCGATACTACAGGCATACCCAATAGCGATGTAGACAAAATATTTTTTTTTCCGTCAGATACCTAGATACCTATTATTAAGCACCTATTATTAAAAAAATATTGAACACATATTTTTGCTTTATATACATACATTGAGTTAAAAATGATATGACGTCATTCTCCGGTAGATTTTATATTGAGTTGTGACGAAGCACTCCCCAACTTTAATGCGTTTTATGTAAACCATTTTTTATTAATATCATCATCATCATCATCAGCCTATTAATATTCCCACTGCTGGGACACATGCCTCCTCTCTGTAAGAGGGAGTGGGCTATAATCTACCACGCGGGCCCAGTGCGGGTTGGTAGATGTCACATTTCTTCGAATTTTTTGGTTCTAAGACATGCCGGTTTCCTCACGATGTTTTCCTTCACCGTTTTGAGAGCAGTGGTGATTAAATTATTTACACAAAGTAAAGCGCCTGCTTGGGTTTGAACCCACGACCTACAACTCGTAAGTCGGGGCCGTTACCACTGGGCCACCACTGCTCCTCCTTTATTAATATAATGCAAAAAATACGTCACCAATTATCTGACTGATGTACTGAATAGTTTTTTTTCCGCAGCCCACATCACTATTGTTTTATCAATTTATTGCTAACCTAAAAACACAAAATATCATCTAAAAAGGTTTTTGACCCCAAAGTTCCACCCACACGCGATATCACACCATTAATCGTCATCATAAGAATTTTGTAACAAGAATCCTATAAACTAATGTAAACAGACATAACAGTCTAAAACCATAATGTTACGTAAATAATAGTGCAACGTCAGTACAAAGTTATTACAAATTTGATAGTTGAGCCGACTCCGAGGCGCCCTGAATAATTTGATTCAAATTAAGCAGTTTGATGCCTGCTAGCACAGCTTTACCGACGTCGTTTTAGACGTATTTTAGTGGTTCAAGTTATTCTGAACCTAAGTTAGTAAGTAGTGTAGTTTTAACCTCAAACAGACCAGCGTTGTATTTGCAGTTACAACGGAAATACGTTCCATTTTGACAATTCAACAACATTCATTACGTCATTTACGTTTCGTCATCGACTTATTCAAATATACGAAGGAATAGTTTAGCGATTTCCTTCAAAATCTTTTGGATTGTTGTTGGAAGTATGGTAGCTCGCAAAAGATCTAGACGAGTGCAACATATCGTTTATATCGTTTAAAGATAGCAAGAAATGTTTGACCCTTGATTATGTCAATTTAATTTACATTGAGTCCGGCACAGAAGGGATTATCGTCTTTATCTGCCTAGCCTATTCCCAACTATGTTGGGGTTGGCTTCCAGTCTAACCGAATATAGCTGAATACTAGTACTTTACATGGAGCGACTGCCTAAATACAAACGATGCCTGCTTGGTTGGATACGAGGCCTTTAGCTACTTTGTATATTGTGTGTATTTATGTTTTTTTTTTTTTGTGCAGTATTAACAATTTTTCTTTCTTTCCAAATGACCTTTAAAACCCAGTACACGATACCCCTTGGTATAGTATTTTTATCTCACGAAACGACGCGCGCTTTACTCGTGATTACCAAGTGTACATACACGCTGTGTGAATATGTGTGTAAGTGCAGGAGCTCTCGGCGCCGTCAGAGACAATGTCGAAGTTCGAAGTGTGTGTGTGTGTGTGTGTTATGTGCTGACGCTACTCGTCTTCACGCACATATTCACAGTGGGGTTTGTACACTTGTATATCACAAGTAAAGTGCGCGTCTTCGTGAAATAAAAATGCTGTAAGACTGATTGTCAGACTTTCGGGCTACCTGTGGAAGGAATTATTGTACGAAATTAAATAAAAGTAAAGTCAGTGCAGAAACGTATATACTGACTGGTAATTAGTGACCGATACTTAAACACGTGACCTTATGATGTTTATAATGATGAGTAAGGTCACGTGTTTAAGTATCGGTCTTGTGGATTTTCCTATGGCAACAAACCTGAAATCGCGAAAAAAAAATCTGCTGTTCCATACATTTTGACGAGTTTTGCGAACATAAATGTAGGGAACAGCAGATTTTTTTTTCGCGATTTCCGTTTCGGTACCATAGTAAAAGTTGTTAGGTAGACCAGGCACCCTATACGGGGTGTCCGGGACATCGACGCGAAGCCTGTTACCATGGATTCAGTATGTTGTGATTCTGAACCCCCCTGCGTTGAAATTTTTCGTCGGTTATTAAACAAAAATCAGCTGTTCCATACATTTTAACCGTGTAGGTATTGCACTTTTCTATGAAACAGCTGTTTTTTTTTAATAACCGACGAAAATTTTCCACACAGGGGGGTTCAGAACTATGTACTGAATCCATGGTAACCGGCTTCGCGTCGATGTCCCTGCCACCCTGTATATCACGAAACTTCTCTGTTAATAAAAAAAAAAGATCGCCTTTTAAAGCCTGTTTAGACTTGCTCCACAAGGCAATAAATTCCCAACAACACATTTTTTAAGCAATTAACACTAAAAGGTTTTTTGAAAAAACCATTTTCTGCACCTAACAACACCCTAGAAAGAACACCCTGAAAGCCTACACCGACACAATTCCCACCGTGAAGCCACAAATGGTTTCACAAGGGGCGGGGAGACTATAGCGGCTCCATTATAAACTTGCTAATGTAAGGTCCTTAGGGCCACCAAAAGGACCAAATGAGACCTGCCAAGTGAGAGGTGAGGATAGGAAACAGGTTCCGGACACGTCGTGGTTGTTTAAATAAGGGTTTCCGAAGTTATCATTGTTGTTTCGATTTACTAGACGCCACGCGCCGTCAGAACAGACTGGTCATCTCTTAGCTGCCACGGCTTATTTTAATTTTTGAATTATTACGGACGCTTTTAACGTGCACGTCTTTCTACATTGTTTTCACATGTATAATTTCAACATGAAAGATGTAACCAATATTTTGTAACAATATTTTGATTTAAAAGAGTGTCCGTGGAGTTTCTTGCCCGTTCTTCTCCATAGGAACCTACTAAGTTTTGGAATGGGCAACTAGCTTCAACTTTCTGACTGACCGACTCCTTGATAATTCAAAAGTGCCTTTAATTGATTTATTTGAAATAAATGCTTTGAGTTTGAGTGTGATATATGATTAGAGCTGTAACAAAATTAGAAAGTCATTATAAAATGTGATAACTTCGTTGTTGGTTCATATTACTATTACAGGGTTATTTGTAAAACACCAGCAACCTCTTAAGTGGTCATTATACTCATCATTATGAACAACTTTTACTATGGGACCAAAGTTGAAACAGCGAAAAAAAATAGTTGTTCCCTACATTTATATTCTCATATCTTGTCAAAATGTAGGGAACAGCTGATTTTTTTTTCGCGATTTCAGATGATACGAAAGTTTTGCGAGTATGGTGGATAGAACTAGGGACAAAATCAATCAATCTGCCTTTTCCCAACCTATGTTAGGGTCAGCTTCCAGCCTAACCAGATGCAGCTGAATACCAGTATTTTACATGGAGCGACTGTCTATCTGACCTCCATAACCCATGCAGTTACTGGGTAACACTGATCTAGGGACAACATTGAAAATACACACGCAAGTAGATAATGAAGCTGTAAGTATAACTCCTACGGAACCCCAAATCCAGGGTAAGGGTTAAAGTGTCATGTTAATAATTATGTAATTATGACCCTCTATGCCGGAAGTTTTGTTTTAAGGTGGATGCGCAAGGGTAGCCTTCGAAATTCAATTTTTTTTGTACCTTGATCAAAAAATGGTTCGCGGCCGTAATAAATATGTATTTATAGAATTATAATCATTAGAATCATTAATGCATCTTTCTGAGTAAGAATTGGTCTATTGAATGACTTTTTCATTAAATCATGAGATTGGAGACCACGGATCTGACCAAGGTTATGTCTGGACTTTAAAAGAGACTGTGATCTCTGAGTTTGTTTCAACTTTTGTTCTCAAAGTAGTCAGATATGAAACGCCGACCTCATCTGGTTTATAAAATATGATTGACGTGTAAAAGTGTTTGTACAAACCTACTTAGAGAAATAAAATCAATCAATCTGCCTAGCCTTTTCTTAACTATGTTGGGGTCGGCTTCCAGTCTAACCGGATGCAGCTGAATACCAGTATTTTACATGGAGCGACTGCCTATCTGACCTCCACAACCCAGTTACTGGGTGTCAGATTTTCGGGCTTCTGACGAACCTTAACGACTGTCAAAGATCCACGAATGACGGGACCAACGACTTAAAGACTTTCCGAGGCACGGAGGAGTGTCGGTATGTAAAGATGGTCTCCCATCCACGGAAAACCCCCGGCAAGCGTAGCTTAACCTGATGGATCGACCCGTGCGGCTTTTATTACTTTGCCACGATCTCCTCTTAGAGAAATAAAATCATTTATCATATAAAAGTGCGCGTCTATCACGTACTCGTGCGGTGATTGCTATCAGATAAGAACAGACTTAGTCTGAAAGCTTTCCTAAAAACAAAAAAAAACTATTTTCTATATCTAAAATCATTCTAGCTCAACTTAAAACTAATACCTAACTCAATATCCTCAAGCTTTCATCAAGTCCAGCGTTCTTTAGTAAATAATTGAAAAACTACAGAGAAAATCCCTTACAACGCTAAATACAAACTAGTCTGGTCGTTTTGCTCTATATTGGTCTTTTGAGCCCCGAAGGCCCGAGTGAGTCAACCCTAATCTGCTGAGATGTTATAACTGTGTTAGCGACTTGAGTAATTTGAATTCGGTCGTGTTAGGCTGTGGTCAGACATGACAGGCATTTAGTTGGCTGTGATCTACTTGTCTTTATCTGGTTAAAATTTTCAAGTAGACTGTCAATGAGGTTTTTGGAAGTACTAGTGACAATAACAATAAAACACGGTGGTATTGCAAGAATCAGAATATAATAATACCAAAGGAGTAAAATATTTGATTTTGTAAAAAATTTGTTTTTGTGGGTAATCTTCGGAGGTATTGATCTGATTCCAAAAAAAAGCTCACTAATGGAAAACTACGTAATCCCTCAGTGTCTTAGGCTATATATTAAAAAAAATACCTATTAGAATTTTGTATGAGAAATTCAAGTTGCATTCCATATTGGTCGTGACATTTCATGTTACATATCAATCAACTATGCCCTGCATAATACAAGGTGGGTTGCATACTGCATAAAACATTCAGAAAGATTTGATTCAAAACGTAAAAATAATTAAATTCTCATCTATTTTAATTCACAAAAGAATAAGCGCTACGAATGCTACGATCGCTTCGCTACGCTACGCACCGCGCTACGGCGTAGCTCGTAGCGTGCTACGATCGCGTAGCCTTCACACCTACGACACCATTTTAAGGAGTTTTCTATTTATATTTCATATCATTTCATTCATTTAATAATAAAACAATTGATATTATGGTTGAACATTACATAATATTATTATTATTGCAGATATTAAAAAATAAAATAATAATGTATTAATCAATAAAACAAATGGTTTTCAGTGATATTACATTAGCGACAATGTATCATTGCCTTAAATCCCTCCGAACGGTCAAGATCTACCCTATTTTGACCCTAAACTAATTGGTTGGGCACAATTAAAACGGAAAGCACAAAACATCCCCTCTAAATGGCGGCAGTATGGCAACACTGAAACCACTTACAAGTGGTAAGTTTGTGCAGCAGTTGGTGAACGAAAAAGTTTTATTGGATACCAACAAACATAAGCCGTAAGTTAACATTTAAGTAGTTTCATTATAGCGTGGTTTGTTTGACTTACTAGGTAATTATTTTTACTCGACTGCCCAAAAAGGAGTGTAATGTTTTTATACTTTATCTAAACTAATATTGTATGTTTGTATGGAGGAGCTTGTGGATAAGTAATAAAAGCCGCACGGGTCGATCCATCAGGTTAAGCTACGCTAGCCGGGATTGGTCAGTAGATGGGTGACCATCTTTACATACCGAGATTCCTCCGTGCCTCGGAAAGTACGTTAATCCGTTGGTCCTTCGGGGATCTTTGACAGTCGTTACGAGTCGTCTGAAGCCCGCAAGTCTGACACCAGTCTTACCAAGGGGTATCGTATTACCCAGTTACTGGGTTTAAGAGGTCAGATAGGAGTCGCTCCATGTAAAATACTGGTATTGAGCTGCATCCGGTTAGACTGGAAGCCGACCCCAACATAGTTGGGAAAAGGCTAGGCAGATTGATTGATTGTATGTTTGTTTGTTACGCATTCACACTAAAACTGTTGTACGGATTTGGATGAAACTTGGCACATGGGTAGACGATGACCTAGATTAGGATATAGGATACTTTTTATCCCAAAATTCCCACGGGATTGAGACTTATGCGGGTAAATGTATAAATATGTGGACTGCAGAATAAATAAATAACTGTTATTTCATGTACAGACGCCAGCACATCAAGTTACAAAAATCTGTCAAATTTCTTTAATAGATTTTCAACTTTCTCACTAAAGAATAAGGTTCAATGTTGATTGGGAAAATTTGACAGATTGGAGTAGGTTGATGTGCTGGCGTCTGTACCTACAAGAATATGTCTTGAAACTTTCCCCTCTTTATCAAAATCATAATGCAAAACTAACTAAAAAAAAATAGATTATTACTAAGAATCCCTCCATTTTATACTGAAGGTGACCTCGCCAAGGTAATCACAGACGATATTCTATTCAGTATTGACCTTCTATGTAGACCGAAGGCGTGACTGAACGAAATTATGGACGAAGTTAGGTTGGCGTCTATTTATAAATCTCAAATTAATAATTAATTTAGGGTCTATTTCATAGTGTCTGGAAAGACACCCAGAAAGGAAACTTCTACACCATCTAGTTTATTTTATCTTGTAAATATATAAAGTGTAAAAGTGATTCAGATATCCTAATTACTTAATTTCATTAGCATCCGATCCGAAATGGAAAAGTTTTTAAATAAAATTATCTGACAGATAAGATCCTCTAAACTTACTTGAAGGTAGAGAAATATGGCAAACAAAATCATGCATTGAAACCCGGTTCTTGAAAACCTAATTATTATTTTTGATATTAGCCAGTTAGCAAGGTAGGATAGAGGAGCAGTGGTGGTACAGTGATAACGACTTACAGGTCGTGGGGTCGGACCCAGGTTGGCGCTTTACTTTGTGCAAATAATTTCATCACCACTGCTCTCAAAACGGTGAAGTAAAACATTATGAGGAAACCGGCATGTCCTGGAACCAAAAATTCGAAGACATGTGACGTCTACCAACCCGCACTGGGCCTGCGTTGTGGATTACGGCCCACTCCCTTTCATAGAGGAGGCCTGTGTCCCAACATGCGCGTTGTGTTCCACGCGCGCCTCAAAGAGATGTCAGCACAACTGACGGGGTCCAATAGGGCCGTTGCCTGCCGGGGTTGCGAGAAAGTCCTAAAGGGTTACCTAGGCCTCCTGGTAAGGTACAGGCAACTGAAGGAACGCGGGTGGGTTTTAGTCAATAAGAGTCTGACACGCCCTCCCGCTCTGGAGCGGGAGGGTTATTTAATGATTTACCAACCAAAAAAAAAAAAAAAAAGGATTCGACTCTTGGCAACTGGTGACACGTACAAGTATATTAATGTATCTATTTAAGAGTCTCCGACTGTTAAAAGCTCACATCATTCAAGAAGTTTGCGCAGCACTAACAGATGGATTGAAAAATACACAAAAGTATGTCAAAGTATCGTTATTATATTTCAAAGACAGAGATTATACTACTGCCACAAGTTCTTCGTACGCTTGGGTACTAGAATCAGAAGTTCCAAGGTTTTGCATGACATATATAGTCACGAGATGTACCTATCTTGTAGTGAGTTCTGAGTATTTATGTTACATAGCTGGAATATTACTAAAACCCGCCACGTTCGGTGCATAACTGGAACTACTGCAGGAATCATGTCTAAGCATTCTTATGTCTGCATCATACAGAATCTTACTTATTTCAAATTCCACTTGCGCTCGCGTGTGTTTAGCTTATTGGCAACATGCTCTCCAAAACCAGAACAACCGCAAAAGACCATTTCAGACACTAATCTACATGGTTCTCGTATGGCTTGACCAAGATTATGTCTGTACTTAATTAAAAAGAGACTGCGACCTCTGAGTGTATTTCGGCCTTTCTTCTTAGAGTAGTCTGATTGGAAACGCCCATCTCATCTAGCTTATTTTTTATGACGTAGAAAAGTTATTCCGATATCCTATTTACAGAATAAACAATTTTATTTCATTTCATAGGTAGATCGTTTTCCACTGTCATTTATTAATTGTTTTCCTTTTTCCAATGCTGTGTCTATTGCCTGACTTCTGTTAGTATTTGCCTTCTTGCGTGATATTTTCAGCTTCGGCGCCGTCAAGGAACCGGATATTTCTTCAGGAATCAAGGTTTCTTTATCGGCAAATAATAAAAAAAAAGTAATAAATGTAATGTACATTCACAACCACCTAAGCGCAAAACTCCACTTTTCTTTTTCTTCGATTTGGTTTTTGTATTAAGTTTGCAAATAAAATAAAAAAATATGCCTCTTCGGTTGTTTTGTTAATAATGCGAAGCGACGATGGCCCAAGCACTCTTTTTAGCGTCGCGGTCTTTATAAATACTAACTTCCACATTCCATAATTCTGGACGCACAGGGCTATCATTAATAAAGTAGGTAATAATATTTTCGTTTGACCACTCGGTCGACCTAAAATAAAAAACGAATAAACATAACTGCTTTGTTGTCGCTGAACACGTGGTAAATAGCAAACAATGCAAGGTGCGCGAGCGCGCGTCGGCGCGGAGTGGCGGGAGGAGGCAAGAGAAAAAGAAATTCTCGTACAACAGAGCGAGGAAGTCTTCGATCATGAGCGCATCAAAAACGGCCCGAAAAATAAGACCACAAATAATGATATGGTCTTATTTTGCAACATTGTTTTTTCAAACTTATTGCTTAGAAATTACGTTATATTTTTCCATAAACATTTAAAAATTCGTTTACTTTCCAATCGAAGTAGTAAATATATTGCAAACGACACTAAACTTTATGTCTGTCTGTTAAGGTTTATAATCAAGTTATATGCAATCGCGGCCACTTTAGCGATTGTTCCTAATCCCTAATCTAGTGCTATTGTTGATCGAAGAAGGAAGTCATAATTTATATTGTCCGGCCATGTTGCAGTATATTCAAAACTGGTCAATATCGAAATATTAATGCATTATCGCTGAGCTACACTGCAAGTGTTGCACTGAGTTGCACGATATAGCCGGCAATCTGGCGGCTACACAATTGCAGCTCGAAATTGCCACAAACATGGCCCGTTTACGGGCACCTTCAGACGCACTTAAGTTGTCTGCAAACCAAATACTCGCTGTAGATAGAAGTAATCGAGTTAAGATGTTAGTCGTTTTGGAATACGGCTAGTTTTTTCAGAATTGTTTGTTTGTAAATGCTGAAATGAAATCTGTTACTGACAGACATACACCTAACATCGATTCACCCTGTCTGTCATGTGTAATTATTCAATTAGGCAGTACTTTTATACTCAATACTTATAAATGTCGTATCTCTATCTATTTTACTATGTGTACATAAATAATAAAATAAATAAATGCTTAGATTGACTGACTGATTTCTCATTTTATATTGTTACTAATAAATAGATCTATCTACCTTCGAGAATATAGATTTTAAACATAGAGCACAATAAACATTTTATAATCGTCAAAATTTGTCACTTCTGCAATTATGAGTGAAGGAACCTATACGCAATTAGGCTAGGCGAATACACTTAGATAAACGAGATAACTTTCCTCGGTTAAAATTAAGCTCGAAACTTAGATTAAGCAACCTGCGTACAGCCTCAGCCAATCAAGACTTACGCTTAAACTTAAACACAATGTAAGTTATTTCACTTATCAACGGAGCAGGTGGGGCTTGCAGTAGCTTATGTAACATTTCACCGCAGTATTAGGAAAAACCGACCACTTAGAATTTTAAGTAAGTCTGTGTTGTGTAAGTTAAGTTTATTTTTCTAGCGAAGTGAGCGATGAAAGCGCATTTTAGCGGGTGGAGACGTGTCTGGGATGTAAACCTTTTTAGAAATATAGGTTAGTAGTACATTGTATGGACATGATAAACTCAAACTCAAACTCAAAGCATTTATTTCAAATAAACCAATTACAGGCACTTTTGAATTGTCAAGGGGTCGGTCAGTCAGAAAAGATGAAGCTAGATGCCCATTCCAAAGCGTAGTAGGTACCTATGGAGAAGAACGGGCAAGAAACTCCACGGACACTCTTTTAAATAAAAATTTGGTTACATCATTCATGTTGAACTTATACATGTGAGAACGATGCAAAACGTTAAAAGCGTCCGTAATAAAAAGATAAAAACAAAAATAAAACAATTAAAAAATTAAATCAAATTAAAATAAGCCATGGCAGCTATGAGATGACCAGTCACAACTGACGGCGCCCGTTCACGAACATGACGCATGGATTAGCACCATTCAGCTCAACCATTTTGAAGGGAGCTAAATGATATGCAATAGGTGTGCCTTATATACCAATAAGTGTGGCTTATATACCTGATTACTGAATTAAGAATTTGAAGTTATGAACTTGGCGCAGTTTTTTGCCTGTTTTTCTTTAAAGATACGTACTACGCTTTGGAATGGGATACTAGCTTCATATTTGTGACTTAACGACTCCTTGACAATTCAAAAGTGCCTGAAAATGGTTTCATTGAAATATATGCTTTGAGTTGAGTTTGAGTTTGGCAAACTCTACATTACTTGCTTAAAACGATTCCTTTAATGTAGCCCACGAAATGTTCTGATTCAAAATAGCTTGCTAGCTAGAGCAGAAGGAAAACCTTTTTGTTTAATATACAGCCATACCAATCAGATCTAATACTATACACCAAACACATTATAAATATATACCTAACACTTTTTTCTGTTTTCGACTAATACGTTAGTATATATAATATAATTATTATAGCGTACTTTAATAAAAATAATAAAATCCAGCTATAAATGGACATATTTTAATGATAATAAAGTTCAATCATAATTAACATATTTTCCTACCATTGTAATACTTAATTAGTACATGCTTTGCTGGTAACTGTCAACAATATTATCTGTGGCCTACGAAAGACCACTAAATAACATAACCGCATTATACAGCCTGATTTATTTTACAATTTAGCTTCCTGTGGCCAGGCGCGGCCATTGGACCACACTTCAATGCTTTACCACCGTGAAATTTTATTCATCGAATAATATTATAGGTTTATTTAAATAAACTAGGTGCTTTCCGTGTTTTTTTTTTTGTAAAAAATATTTTTACTTCCCGTTAGAATCGCCAAGGAGTTAATTATTGAATGAATACATGAAATACATCAACCCATGCGTGGTTTAACCAGACTCGAATGAAGCCCAAGATTTGCACGAGCCCCTGGAGCCTCATGCTTCATGGGGCTATAGAGGCCATTGCATATCAAGGAGTAGACCGGGGGCCGCGATAATGGTAGGGAAGACGTGCCCTTAGGATATGGAAGAATTTGCGAGCCGTACCGGATATGCATCCTAGAGTAGGCAATAGAATAGTGGAGAGACGGCTGATATTGAAGAATATAAATTATTTTGTCAATCTAGCAGTCAGTAACGATACTTGTTATTTATTAAAAGTCTAGAAGTATCTCACTATGCATGCCTGCAATGTTAATACCACAATACACCACACACACCAGTCATAGACAGATACACCACTGCCTAACCCTTTGAGAATTACAGGCGTGATATTAAAATTTTATGTTAATTCGACAACGATAAAAAGTGTGTGTGTGTGTCAGCTACAATAATAATTGTCATTGTCATCAATGTCAATTGGCAAATGGGTAAAAACCCATCTCTTAAACAAATTAAAAACAAAAACCTTACCCTAATACAACTCAAATGAAACAATAATTAGGTCATAATTCAGACTTGTCTTTGCGATTTAATTGGATGTAGTAAAGTTCTAGTAATCCTGTATCACACGGTCGAAATATATGGATCGAAGTGTGAAATAAGTAATGTTATGTTTTTCAAAATTTAAATCCCTGTCATTTGAATAAAACACACACATAATACGTAACGCTTTTGAGTTAACGCTTGTATAAATTTCACTCCAAAAAAAATTGGCATACCGTAAGCTATAGGTATTATAGGAAAATAAACTTAAAAAATAAAACATGTGCCTAATTAAATCTTTAAATGTTTATTAAATCCCTAGTACTTACATAACAGCTATCGACGGATCGCTACATCGTACAAACCACTTCACCAAACCTGGTGTTTTAATATGATTAATATCTCAATTTAAACTCAACAATATCAGACGGTAAACGTACAAAAAAACCTTAACAAGATTTAAAATTACATCGACATCGTAAATAAGCCTAAAACATTTGTTAATTCTACGTCGAAAAGGGAAAATAAAATTGTCCCTACAAAGTACAAAGTTTTCGGAGTTAACATAATCAAAACCAAAGTTACGGTTTTGATACAGGGGTAGACTTACATTACGAAGGCGAAGTTATGTTTATAAAGTAACTGGGAACATAAATAAGGCTGATATTAGGCAGCTGTGTTATTATTGTATTAGGATCAGCGTAATTTCGGAACGCAATTTCAATGAGTTTTCAGTTTGAGCTTGAATTCTTAGACGGGCCATGCCTACTTGACGCTTATAGGAGGGATTGGTCCATATTGGCTCAGGATCGAGTTGGAAAAAGGAAAGGGAGGCCTTTGCCTTGCAGTGGGACAATATTAATCTGCCTAGCCTTTTCCTTACTATGTTAGGGTCGGCTTCCAGTCTAACCGAATGCAGCTGGATAACAGTATTTTACATGGAGTGACTGACTATCTGACGTCCACAAACCAGTTACTAAGGCACATCTGCCTAGCCTTTTCCCAACAATGTTGGGATCGGCTTCCAGTCTAACCGGGTTGCAGCTAATTAACAGTATTTTACGTGGAGTGACTGACTATCTGACATCCACAAACCAGTTACTAAGGCACATCTGCCTAGCCTTTTCCCAACAATGTTGGGATCGGCTTCCAGTCTAACCGGGTTGCAGCTAATTAACAGTATTTTACATGGAGTGACTGACTATCTGACGTCCACAAACCAGTTACTAAGGCACATCTGCCTAGCCTTTTCCCAACAATGTTGGGATCGGCTTCCAGTCTAACCGGGTTGCAGCTGATTAACTGTATTTTACATGAAGCAATTATCTATCTGACCTCCACAAGCCATTTACAGGGTAACATGATACTCCTTGGTAAGACTGGTAGTCAGACTTTTGGGCGTCTAACTAGCCGTAACGACTGTCAAAAATCTACGAATGATAGCCGGGACCACGGCATAACTTTCCGATGTGTAATGGATGACCACCCATCCATGACACGACCGCGGTAAGCGTAGCTTAACTTGTGATCGACCCGTGTGGCTGTTATCATTTAGCTACGAGCCTCTCCAACATTCAAGCTTGATTCAATTCAAAGATTCCAATAAATGTCAATTTGATACATATTTCAATGAAATGAATGTCAATAACGTTCCATTCAATTCAGAATTAGAAGATTTCGGAAGTATTCCCGTTGGATTCATTCAATTCCTTCAAAGGGAAAAGACTATCAATATATTAAATGTCAAAGAAATTCTCGCCTTTATGAAATTGCTAATTTAAACACAAGTTAAAGGCAATTTTGTTCATAAATCACAAAAAAAAAATTCATACATTTTTACATCCCCGAATTCACGATAGCTTTATACGATCAGAACATTAAGACCTATGGCTGACACATGAATCAGCAACTTTTATGCCACTGCAAAAACAACTTTATCCTTACTTACATTTGATCCAAAGTTACGTGCTCTTTTTTCAGCGATGACTTACCGAGATATTTTTTATTCAGGTTAAAAAAAGGGTTTGAACAGTTTGTGATAGCAAAAAAGGTTATTATCTAGTACAATTGTGTGGAAGCATCGGCAGTACTTAATCCTATGGTCATCAATTTTGCTGCTTGTCATTCTACTCATGTTCAGAACCTCATCAGAATAGGTATTCAGTAATCAATCAATAGGAATTAGTCTGGACCCATTGTCTATTGTATCTACAAGTACATACGAAACATACATAGAAACCATATTGGACGAAAAACAATAAAACAAAAGACTAATGAAATGTCGCGATTGATTTGTTTATTTACAATAAAATATAGAATTTGTGGTTGAAAATTTTGTATTCCTTCCTCATACTATTCGAAAAACACATAAAGCTGTATGATACAGCAACTCTATGTAAAGTATTGGTAACAAACACGTTTGTTTAATAAAGTTTTCCATTCAAAAGATACAAGGGTATAAAAACATTTGCCCTACTGAATAGCAAAGGTGACAAGACCAACGGATTATCTAAAAGGGATTATTTCAGAATAACATTGACGAGCAAGGGCCGTCGGATCACGCAGCGACCCGGCACTAATCGGGCCGACCAATCTATACCTCATTTGGTACTCATACGGCTTCCCGAGAAACCGTAAAAGATCACATTTTCGGTATTGCACATCGGGCACAAGAACAGCTTAGCAAGACTTCCGTGTCGACGTAATTATCCATAATGCGACCCTCGTTAATATTTCTTTGATCCAGCGAAATTCACCAAAGGCGGAAAAAGACATTAAGCTAATTGCCGAAAATAACGATTTTCGAGTCATTTGTCAATGTGGTTAAGGAAATTGGTTAAAGCGACAGTCTTCAATAACAGCTTTCAATAGTTTATCATTTCATAAAACGTGTCATCTATCTTTTAATAGATTACACCTTATCAGAATCGGTACATTTAAATTCTGTCTGTCTTAAAATATTCAAGCGAAGATTTGCTATTTACAGACACAGTACTGATTTAATATTACATGGAACAACTTAAAGCATTAATATACTTACATTCCAGCACCCGCAAATAGTGGGGTGTGGAACGCGCAAATTCGCCGTAAACACCTATACCGTCCATAATTTTCTAATTTAGCTCAAATCGATGGGAATACCCACTTCAACTATAGTTTATATTTGACTCATAAATATGAAACATCCATTTGATTATTGAGTACACGACATTGCTACTATACTCATAAATATTATAGTAGATTCATTCATCACGAAATAAATAATGTAAATAAAACAGAGGGATGTTCTCTGAACTTAACCCTGAAAACGTTCAATAATAAAGATAAATAATTTATTAGTAAAGAGTACTCACTCAGTTTCGTTGTTCTCGAAGATCACGCTGCCCTGAGCAGACTCGTACTGAGCACCGTTCTTCGCGGTGCCATCCTCTGTCCAGTACGGCACCCTGACCTTGCCACGGGCGCCCGCTGTCCTCACGACCCTCAAGTCGTAGGTCCCCACGGACTCCGTCAGCTCGAAGTCCCGTTGCGGGAATGAGAACACACCAGAATGATCATCGTCCAAAATAACTACTGTTGCTGTCGACGGAGATGCTAAACAAGCCCCTCTAGGAGATGTTAAACGGACGTAGAAATGCTCGTCTTCCTCAAAAACGTCGTCATCAATCACTTGAACGCTGAAGGTCTTTTCTGTCTCCCCGTGCCTGAAGGTCAGGGAGCCTGCGGCGGTGACATAGTCTGACCCGGCCTCTGCTGTGCCATCCTCGGTGGTGTACTGCACTGTCACTTCTCCGTTCAAGTCACCAGCTCTCACGACCCTCACTTCGAAGGTCCCACAGTTTTCCATGACGGTGTAGTGGTCCGGATCAAAGCGGACGTTCGGTCCACGCGCCTCAAGTGATAACGATCCTGACTCTCTCCGCTGCAACTCTGCCTTCACTTCGCTCAGATCACTTTGAGCTCGTTCAGATATTTTTTTAGAGAAATCACCTCCGCCTGTCATTTTGCGAGTGGCAGCAACTCTGTAGAATGCCCTCGACTTCGGACCTCGTGACATCAGCGTCTCCAAAGCCATTCTTTCTACTGTTTCTAAGTCTTCTTCGGGATGTTGTCTTCTTAATTCTCTAAGTACTGTTACATATTCTCTTCTAGACTTTTCTTGTTCTCTTCCTTCATCGTCTTCGGAGAGGAAATCATCTCCTCCTGGCTTTAGTGCCATTTCAACTGAACCATCGCCTTCACCTTCTACAATAACTCCTCTTTCGTTCACTCTGTAACCTTTCTTGAGATACTTGTACATGAGTAACCGACGGTCGGCGATGTATGCTGTTAAGACTGTCGCAGGGAAGAAGAGAAACGTAACAAGCCCTTCCCAAACCTCGACTTCGTTTGGTGAAATGACAGAGAGTATGAGATAGAGCCACACATACGCGAAGATGGACCACGTTGCTGTCACAAGAAACACTCTAAGATGTTTGATCTTCCTAACTTCGCCATCTGGTATCACACTAACACAGATGGCTATGATCACAAACAAATTATAAGCAGCTGAACCCACGATGGTACCGGGTCCTAAATCGCCAGCTTGGAAATTCTTCCCAGCAATTTCAATTACAGATAATAAGATCTCCGGTGCACTAGAACCTAATGCCATCAAAGTTAAATTAGCGACGGTTTCGTTCCATACTCTAACGACAACGATCTGTTCGCTGCCGTTTCGTCGCACGCGCACCTCCTTCTCTCTCGACGTTATAACTTCTATGGCGGCCATAAATCTATCGGAGACGATGGACACTCCGATGAAGAGGTACATGAGGCAGAGGAAGTAGATGACGCCTCGGAAGGCGATCTCGTAGGTGGGTACATCCTCGAGGGGCATCCACGCAGGGAGGACGAGCCCATCGGAACACGCGAGAACATGGTGAGGGGTAGTGTTGTTCAAAGGGCCGCGCGTAGACGGCTCGGCGCGTGTCACCACGCAACAAGCCGCGATCGCGGCGAGCGCGGGCCGCATGCCGCGTAACTGGCGGCGACCGGCGCTGCACGAGCCCGGCGCCCGACTAAGCGTCGCGACCAAACGACGCCCCGCCCCTCACCCCGCTGTTTCCGCGTAACACAGCGCCGAATCTACAGTAGGTCAACTTCAAACAAACCGGGACGTGATTTGGTGAACCAAGTTTATGTCAATATTCGAGTTGAAACTGCCAAAGTCTATAACTGTTGTTTATCGGTGGCCTGTAATCCGATACTTGGGTCATCAGTCAACTAGTTTCTGATCTAAAGGGGATTGCCCGTGCTCCATAGACACTTTGGCCTCAAGTGCACACAATTCAAAGTATATGGATAGGATAATATGCGATTTAAATAATGAAATGGTCAAGGTCTTGGTTTAGAAAAAAGTTGGGGTTATTTAGATAAAATCGTTTTTTTCAATGAGGCAAAATCTTCAATTTGTGCTGCACTAAATGTTTTAATATGATTATATATTGATTCTAAAAGTAGATTCCAGGGGTTAGGTAATAACAGATTCTACAATCCAGCGGTACATAATAATTGTACTTACAAAATAGATGTACCCGCAGAGCTGATGGGACAGCGAGCCAATTGGTCTTGTTACAGCCAGGAAAGAAACATTGATTTTGAGTGTTTGGTGCTCTTACATAATAAGGCAGCAGTATACTGTTGGATGTGTTCAAGCTTTGTTGTCCCGCTTGCTATGCACTGTCAGCTACTTCAGATTGCACCGAAGGTAGGTTGGATGGTTCAAATTGCTCCATAGGCAGACTGGATGGTTCAGATTCCGGTTCTGTAGTTGAACATGATGCTGCTCTAAACTGCTCTAATGAGATGATGATGGCAACTGAAATAATAATAAAAATTAAAGCTCAGTGCATAAAGACAGTAAACGTGAATTACTGTGGTTTTGGTACAAATAAATACACAATCAAAAAATATCTATCAATAACATTTTATATTATTATTAATTAATTTCTAAAAAATCTTTCTCAAGTTTCTAGACAATCTGTACTATGTGAAATATAACTTGTGCGGACATGAAAGAAGTTGAATATTACACTTATATAGACTCAGAAGTATGTCAGTATCAAATCTCAGAACTACGCTTGTATTAATTCTAAACTGTTGATAACTTACCGCTCTTGGTACAATCTGACGGGCAATCACACTCCTTTCGAGTTGTTCATGTGGAGAATCAGACCTGAGTGTATGTGATCTTATTCTCAAAACCAATCTGCCGCACGCAGCTGATGCACACTTGTCCATGACCATCAATCTGTACATTTTGTTGTTCGCACACTAAACTGTCACTCGACACTTGTACCTAATAAACAAGTCATAATTATTAGATATCCTAAAACAACTCTAACCTTGATAGTGCTCTAGTCTATTTATTTAAAAATAATTTCTCAGAGGAAGATATGATACTGACCTGTTGTGTCGAACACATTGGTCGGTGGGTCGCCTTAGATTGTTGTATAACATTTCGCTCTTTCTGCTATTTCCAAGGAATGCCTTCGTATTCTCGTGACGTTTAAACCACAATTAACACAGCGTAAATGACCTTTTGAATGAATTACTTAGGGCACGGAAGTACTCGGGCCAGCGACAATGCCGGGGTCTTCATAATTTGTGGAAGCGGGAGCGGAATCCATGTTCAGGCCGTGGTCGTCAGGGCTCAGGGTTCAAAGAATCTTCGGAGTCCATTTAATAAGCGTATTCGATGGTTAAAATAACAAATTCGCAAGAAAATAAAGTTATGCAAACGAAAACAAAGAAAGTCGATTTGTGATTTGACATTGACTAGACAGCCGGCCGGCATAATTCAATGTTGCCACACCACACACAAAAAATTGATAGATCGATATCGATTTTTTAATCGAATCCTAATTTTAATACAAAATTATAATCGCCACTGTGACTCTTTAATCTTAACGACGTCAACTCTGATGACGTAACATTATTTGGTTAAAAAAAATGGATAAACAGTGTATTTTAGTTCAAATAATAAAACGATTAAGTACCTCATCATTCTCCTGCCCTTATCCCAATTTTATTTGGGGTCGGCGCAACATGTCCCTTTTTTCCATACTTCTCTATTAGTCGTCATTTCAGTAGTTACCCCCTTTCTAGCCATATCATCTTTCACACAGTCCATCCATCGTTTCTTTGGTCTTCCCCTACTCTTATAGCCATCGACATTCACACTCAAAACTTTCTTCACGACATTTTCCGCATTCTTCCTCATCACATGCCCATACCATGACAACCGATTACCGCACAACTTTTCGGTCACCGGTGCCACTTTCAGACTTCCTCTTATGTACTCATTTCTTACTCTATCCATTCGTGTAACACCACACATCCCTCTTAGCATTCTCATCTCAGCTGCATGCAATTGCCTTTCATTCATCCCTTTGGTGGCCCAACATTCTGATCCATACAAAACAGCAGGTCTAACCATTGTTTTATATATCTTCCCCTTAAGTTTAAGGGGAATGCGGGAGTCGCAGATTGTTCCCGTGACCTGCTGCCATTTCATCCATCCAGTGTTAATTCTGTGCTTAACCGCCCGATCTATTTCGCCATCGCTTTGCACAAGTGAACCGAGATACCGAAAGTCGGAGCAGACTGGCAGAAGCGTGCCATCAAGCGCTATGGCTCCAAAACTAGAGAGACCGCCGAAATCGCAGAACATATGTTCAGTTTTGGTTCTGCTGATTTTCAAGCCAGCACTCTCCAGCTTCTGCTGCCATTTCTCCAATCTGCTCTGGATCTCAGGTTCATCCTCACTGACAAGAACAATGTCATCGGCAAACAGCATGCACCAGGGTGCCTCTTCCTGTAAGTCCGACGTCAGGGCGTCCATAATCAACAAGAAGAGGTAAGGACTTAAAGCCGACCCTTGGTGCAAGCCTACAGCCACACTGAACTCATCAGTATTGCCGGCAGCCGACCGAACGTACGTACGAGATTGGCTGTACATGGCACGAATTAACTCTACATACTTCCCGGGCAAACCTTTCTCTTTCAAGGCCCACCACAACACATCCCGAGGTACCCTATCATACGCTTTCTCCAGATCAATGAACACCATGTGCAAGTTCTTGTGTGCACGTCTGTACTTCTCGCACAATTGGCGGAGTGCAAAGGTGGCGTCCATTGTTCCTCGACCTGGCATAAACCCAAACTGGTTTGGGGTAATCTCACTCTCCTCTCTCAGTCTTTTCTCTATTACTTTCTCCCATACCTTCATACTATGTGACATGAGCTTTATCCCTCGATAGTTGTTGCAGTCCTGTACATCACCTTTATTCTTGAAGATGGGCACTAGCGAACTATTGCACCATTCTTGTGGGATCCCCCCTTCATGCAACAACTTATTAAAAAATAAAGTCAGCCACATACATCCATCTTCTTTTAAACACTTCCATACTTCTACTGGTATATCATCTGGGCCTACAGCCTTACCATTTTTCATACTTTGAACTGCCTTTCTCACTTCATCCATGCTTATTTCCCTGATCAAACCCATATTTACATGTACCTCTTTAAGCACACCATTCCATTTATTCTCTTCGTTCATTAACTTTTCAAAATAAATCTTCCATCGTTCTTTTATTTCGTCATCTTTGCACAAAACCTTACCGGCGTCATCTTTTATACATTTCATGTGAATTATATCTCTCGTTCTCCTTTCTCTTGCTTTTGTGATCCGGTAGAGCTCCTTCTGGCCTCTAGGGCTCTCCAGTGAGTCATACAACTTCTCCTGCGCCTTAGACCTCGAAACTGCTACCGCCTTTTTTGCCTTTCTCTTCCATTCTTTATAAATCTTCTTCTTATCATCCTTTAATCTAAGAACGATTAAGTACCTAATATTAAAAAATAAAATAAAGTCTTACCAGCGATTACACGACACGAAACACACACAAAACTCAAAATAATCACATTCACTTTTTCACTCACGGGTTCCCGACGTTTTTTTTGGTCGGATCAAAATAGGTATTTAATAAACGATGCTAGTTAGTGCAAATATTTATCTACCACGATGTATGTAAAAACTACTTATGGAAATAACAACACTTCCCATCGATTTACACACAAAAACAATAAAAAATAACGAAATACGATGCCGAGCGCGCACTCGTGACTATGACGTTTTACCTGCGTGTGACGTGCGACATCAGTTAGTTTCAACATTTTTTTTCAATGTTGCCTATTGATATTTTTGGATATTGGTTTTTATGATAAAAATCGTAAAAAAAAAGGGTGTATTCCCGTTCGTCCCACTGCCGTCATCCCCCTGGTGGGACAAACGGGAATTTAATAATTAAATGATTTAGTTGACGAGAATATCCGTCAGGCCATAGAGTTAAATTGTTCACAGACCAGTTTAGCCCTAATTTCATAGTAGAAATAGAGATTGTACCTGCGTCGTCTGTTAAACCGTGTGTACCTGCGTCGGCCGTATGTCCGCCTCGGGGTTTGAAGGACAAATATGGTTTGCGGCAGCCTTGCGGCTGCCTCGGGAGTTTAAAGGTTAAGAAGTTATGAACGTCTTTGTAAATATGTTTTCTTTAACATATTCTATCTTTATTGTGCTGAACACATAAAGAATTATAGGTAATTAAAATGTGTAGTAGCGTTTTTGTTATGATCCTATGCATTAATTATTATATCAACTATCAATTCGCTTGTTCATTTAGTATCAATAGTAAAAACATAACACCGTATTTGTTTGAATACATCGAATAATAAGCATTACGGATCTGATATTATAAGTAAAACATCCATGAAAACATAATCGATTATTTCGTGAACGGAATTAATAATTATTGGCAACACTGCTGGTTTTATCCACAAAAGGGAATTATTTTCACGTATTTATCGTTTCGGTACTTTTTATTTGTGCAAAAATGTTCCCATCTTGTTCGGATAAATGAATATCTTGTTAGATAACTAGAAATAACGATGTTTTTTTTACATATACGTAAATTGCTGGGCGTTTCGGGCCATAAATGGGCATCCTTCTTTTCGGTCTTTAGAGTAGTTTTTTGTTTGTAATTCTGTTTTTCTTGGGGTATAACAGTGGGCTCTTAAGCCGTAGAGCTGTTCCTATACGCGCACGTTCCTTCACCTTACTTGATGGAGTTTTATTGGCGTTGCGGGCCGTAAACTTGACGGTGGAAAAAAGCTTATTAGACGAGCCAACGAGGGTCTTATTAAAACTTAGTTTTGGGTACAGTTATGTTTTAGATGACTTTATTTAAGCCGTAGAGCTGTTCCTATACGCGCACGTTCCTTCACCTTACTTGATGGATTTTATTGGCGTTGCGGGCCGTAAACTTGACGGTGGAAAAAAGCTTATTAGACGAGCCAACGAGGGTCTTATTAAAACTTAGTTTTGGGTACAGTTATGTTTTAGATGACTTTATTGAAGTTCATTAGAAGTAAAGTTGGTGTCCCTGAAAGTTAAAGTTTTGTTAATGGGAATGTGCGACTGGTTTCAACTGTGTACCTATTTTATTTATAATTCAATATGTTATCCTTTTATTTATTTTTTATTTTTTCATTATTTCCATAATATTTTTTTTTTAAATATTAGAAAAAATATATAAATAATAGTAGCCCACCGGTATCGGGAACAGGGTCCAAGCTACCGGTGGCGGTCAGGGCTCCAGAGAGAGGAACCTCCTAACAATGCGAGCCGTGTTTAGGAGCCTACCGCTTTTTTATTATTATATCCTCTCAATTTTAGAGCAGCTGCCATCTTATCTCTTCACCACCCTTGGTTGACTGATAGAGAATGATTTAGGCATTAAGTCCGCATTTGTACCTTATTGTGTGCAAGAAGTTTAAATAAATAGGTAAATAAACTGAACATGTGACTTTTCTACCTTCATTTATGTAAAAGTTACTGAATCTGTAACAGGAAGTAGGTTTAGGAGTAGAAGTAGGGTAGGGTATTTATCTCTCCCCTCAACTGTATGTTTTTTTAAGTATCAGTCCATTTATCGAGCTGGCAGCATCCTGCTGTTCACTGTGTTTACTATATGGAACAGACGACACTCAGGCACTCAAATCAAAGACAATCTTCCAGAGTTGAGACTAGGAGATTGTAGTCACTGCAGCTAACTTGAGATTGGGTACAATCAACTACGTTTCAGATACCGGTTTTATACAATGTGGAGACTACAATACAACAATAAATTAAAATACTGGCACTACTAATGCATGAAATATTTTGGAACTGTCAAAAAAATCCTAGCTTCAAAATAAAAAAATGAGATTTTCAAAGAAATTAAATGTAATGTATGCCGGATCCACCCCAAGCCTATAAATTCCGTTTAACGAACTAGGCCTAGGTTGGATTCTCGGGCATACGTTTCCGATTATCAACCTTAGGATGGATTTTTGGGGTGGATATTCGAAATAACCCGAGCCGACTATGGATTTTGCCGAGCTATATTTATTAAACTATTGAATATTTTCAATTGAATTTTTGTATACAGAATGGGGACGTCATTACGGACACGCCGTTAAATTTTTTGTTTATTGTCGTCTCCACCTTGTATACAGGATGGACCGTTTACGGTGGCCCATAAGAGTTTTTAAATTATAGGAAAAGTTTTCCTTTTTATTAATTTTCAGGGACAGAACAAATCTCGAAACAATTTTGTCAAACAAAATTAAGTTCGGGTTAAGTTTTCTCCTAAACTATGAATAATCGTTGAACTTACGTGGGGGTATTTCGGAAAACCTTTGGTGGCTTCTTAAAAATAATTTTGGACCACTGTAAACGGGCCTGTATAAAAAACCGGTTTTTTTCGGGCTACTATAACCAAACGTAGGCTAATGTGTTATTAGTATTTTGCTATTTCTATCCCGATTTGTTAAAATGTAGGGAGTATCATCATTTCAGTCGAAAGACGTCCACTGCTGGTCATAGGCCTCCCCAAGCACCGCCCGACTTCAACCGGTTCTGGGTTTCCCGCACCGAGCGGATGCCTGCGGCCTTCGCAAGATCCGATGTCCACCTTGTGGGAGGCCTTCCAATGCTATGAGGGGGGATAAAATATATAATAATAATAACCCCACCGCTGTATCTCTACGTTGACGTCGTGGTGGGGCTTGCGCGCTCCGAACTCTGGGTCTGTTCCGGTAGAGTTTACTTTGCCGGAACGGGTCTAGGATGAGGAGCCAGACTAAGAGAGATACAGAAAACCGCAGGGCAGCATGTGGCGAGCTGTTGGGCAGTAGCGACCCCACGGACCCTATCCCCCGGGAGAAATCTTGTTCCTCATCTCATTCTTGCCTTAATTGGCCGGCTTGAGTGGAGATTCGCGAGAGCAAACGTGCTCGGAGGAAGGAAGTATTCCAGTAAGATGCTGGTAGGGATCTTGACCGTACTTCCGGGATTGTCCTGATAGCCGTGGAATATCGCTCCACACCTCATAAGCACCTCAGGACATGTTGCCTCCTTGTCACTACGACACTTTGTGCTAGCGACCGTTTTCGGGGGCCCATTATTGAGTGTGCAAGTCACCCCCTGCCATTTTATCTGTGTACATTATAAAACATTGATCAGGCAGGGGCCATAGACCTTCCATAATTCTAGGTAACCAATCCACTATAGCCACCCAAACACATAGCCCTATGTTTTTTGTTTCCATATCTTGCAATAGTTCTGCACCAACCGGGGGTTGTCCTTGGGTGCACTAGCATAGTGCGTACAGGGATAATCGTCGGTTGGTGCCTCGTTTCATTTAACACATCTAACGGGCCTCTGCGAGTTGGTTTCGGCCCCTCGTACGCCTTCCAAAGGTCCGGGACCCTAGGGTCCCGAGAAATTTCAAACACGTAAAAATAATAATAAAATAATAATACCATCATATTATTGTCCCACTGCTGGGCAAAGGGCCTCTTCTCATACAGAGAAGGCACGAGCATTGATCACCACCCTTGCTCAAGACGGATAAGCGATTTCATAATTATTTTTAAAGTCCAGTTTAGCGATATTGTCCTTTACGGATGTCGATAAAAATACAAAAAAAAGTATTAAGGGTAAATCCTAACCGTATTGTTGCCAGGTACCAAAAGAAATGGTCTTTTATTTAGAATTAATTCATTACAACAATTCAATGAGAGTTATTTGAACACGCAAGTCTTCGGTTGACGTCAACAACCCCGCGTTTTCATCGAATTTATTCAAGGTTAAAAAGAAATAAGAATTACATTATTCTGGAACATAAATAAAGAAAAAATTAGTTACGCCACTTAAGTTATTGAAACCGTGAGCTTGGAACGCGCGGAGTAAACATAAAATTCTAAGGATTTTAAAATGGAAAATACTCGTTACAATCATTATAATTATTTAAATTTGTTTACTTTTAAAGCTAAGGAATATTTTACAACGAAGCCCAAGTACCTCTATTGTAAGCACTGCCATGTAAGATCATTATAAATATTTTTCGTAAACTCCTTGCTCCTTGTCTTTGAAACATTTTTGTGGCTGACTGACGAACCTCTAGAACAGAAATGAAATTCGAAAAACAACGTTCCATATTATAATTCCTCATTAGGTGGTAGATAGAAGTACACTAAGTAAATTGGTAAATAGAATAAACCTGCGGTCTTACGGACCGCTTTCTCACAGGCCCGATCACACCAAGCCAGGTCGACAGGCCGTGAAAAACATCGCATCAGAAGACACCTCTCCGCAGCTCCGGTGGCATGTCGTCGCCCGTCGTATCCATCAGTACCGGGAGTCGGTAAGTTCAAAGACGCGGCGCGCTGTCTCGGGCTGTAGCCCGAAAGTCTGACAACCAGTCTTGGTTGTCAGACTTTCTGACTACTGACTACCCATTACGCCTATCAAAGATCTACAAATGACAGCCGGGAACAACGGCATACATTTTTTAATTAATTTTTATTAATATCAATATTTATTCAAAATGGTTTTAATACGTGCTTTCCGAGGCACGGAGAGGTCTCGTTCTGTAATAGATGGTCACCCATCAACGGACCGACCGCGGCGAGCGTAGCTTCGATCGATCCGTGCTTCCGTTATTATTTTGCCACGAGCCCCTCAATTTCATTAATTACCTAATATTGATAAAAACAAAACAGCAAAAAAAATAACAACTTTTTGCGACGGATGTTGCCAACTTACAGAACGACCCTCACGCCGATAGCACACCTCCGCCACGAAACCATAGCAGCGAAACCGCAGTAGTTCGATTCAATGGCTCGCGTTGTCGGAACATGACGCGAGCCAGTTGCGCAGCGTCTTTCTAATCCAACAAGATAAATAATAAGTGACAGACAATCTGCTTATGAACAACATTCTTCTATCCCCAGTAGGACACCTCCGCCGCGAAACCGTAAAGGTCATCGCCCATTATAACAGCACCGCTCCAGCACGGTAGCGCTCCGGCACCGCCTCGAAAAATCTAGTCATCAACGCGCCGTAAGCCAGGCGACGACGGCTAGCCTCCAACGCGCCGGAAGCAAGGCGACGGCTAACGGCCAACGCGCCGTAAGCAAGGCGACCGCTTGCTGCCGGCACGCCGCCGGCGGCGAGGGAACAGTTTATTGTTTATTCACAAGCAAGGCGTCACCGTGCGGCCGGCGAGGCGTCACCCCGCGGACAGTGAGGCGCCAGCGAGCGGCCACCTCGCTTGAAGCGCGCTGTCGGCCCGACGTGTGACAGCACGCGGGCCGCTCACTGCCGGCGAGCCGTCCACTATTTTGTAAAGCCATCGTAAAATACACTTTAATACATTTGACTTAAAATCCTAACTTGATTGACAAGTTATTTGCCGTGTCGGAGCCGTGTTGCTATAATGAGCGATGACCATAACAGTGAAACCGCAGTAGTTCAATTCAACTGGCTCGCGTCATGTTCCGACGACGCGAGCCAGTTGAATTGAACTACTGCGTTTTCGCTGCTATAGTTTCGTGGCGGAGGTGTCCTACTGGGGATAGGAGGACGTTGTTCATAAGCAGATTGTCTTTCACTTATTATTTATCTCATGCTGTACTTCTTAAATGTAGCTGTAAATAATAAAACAGCCAAACACTTGCTAGAACTGACTGACGCCATTACAAGTTTTAGTCTAAGTGTTCTCGCGTGCTTCGGACGCGCTCGCGTGCCCCATACAATGTATTTAATCGCTGTATATCGGACACACCAACTTTATCGCACTCCTCCGCTATAGGAGGTATTAAGAATTTTCGTGACGGCTAGTAGTATCGTTTATTAACGTCTTAGAAGGTTTTTAGGGTTCCATACGTCCGTCCGTATGAAAAAACGGAAACTTTATAGGATCACTCGTGTGTCTGTCTGCCTGTTCGTCTGTCACACCCAATTTGCTCTGAATCTAATGGACCGATTAAATTACTCATATGTTTTTATATGACCCAAACACGCACCTGTAACGTAAATTAATGAATTTTGACTATGAAGGTAACTTTTAGGGAAAAAAAAATGCTAATTGTACCGTGTGACATATCAAATGAAAGGGCTTACTGTCAGGGTCTTAATATTTTTATCTATATAAATATAAAAGGAGAAACTGACTCACTGACTGACATATCAACGCAGAGCCAAAACTACTGGGGCTAGGAACTTGAAATTTTGCACACAATGCCTTTAATAACGTAGGGGAGCACTAAGAAGGGGTTTTTGAAAATTCGACCTTTAAGGGAGTGAAAAGGGGGGATTTCCATTGTATGCAAAATCTTATTCCTTGAGTTAATAGACTTGAAACTTGGCACGAATACTTATCAAAGTAAATCATAAAGTCTGTCATAATTAATAAATAGTTTAATAGTTATTTAAGAAAATTGATGAACCTTTCTTATCTCCGAAACCACAGAGTCAACATTTTTAAAAACTACAATAAACGACGTATATTGTACTTTATAATAGATTTCCGCAAAGTCACACCTGACTCAATTAACCCTCTCAAATTTTGTAAAAAAATACAGAAAAATAGTTCTATACTCTATAAGAAGTCTATGGTTTTAAAATGTGTGTGCTTCCGCAATGTTTGCGGATGCAAACATCGATGACTTCTTTGCTATTTTAAGGAAAAGAACTGCATCGATGATGAGCAGGGTCCGTGGTAGCACCAACACTGTCCTCAGAACGTTAGCGTGCAAGATCGATCCGACAGTCTTTTTAATGTGTACTGGGCAGGTGTACACCTGCAAAGAAATAGAAAGTAGGTAGTCTAGTAATAATTGTGTAACTTGTTTTGTTTACTAACCAATTACTAACACCTTTTATTTGTATTTTTGTGTACTACTAACAACTCTTACTAACGCTTTTCTTTGTAAAAAATATGGACTGTATTTTCGTATACGTATGTCTGAAATAAATATTAAATTTAATTAAATTAAAATATCATGGCTAATCTCTCAATATTGTACATTTGCAGTTGAAATTTATGGGAGAACATGTTTTTTAAGTACAATGTTAAGTTTGTTCTTGGGATAAGTTCATCCCAACTACGGAACCCTACATTATACGTGGTTCAACACGCACTTGGCAGGTTTTTTTCAGGTATATGTGTGACGGACTGACGGAACCTAAGCATTAATAATTATGTTACTACAAACTTGTCGGTTTCGTTTCAACGCCAATAACTACCTTATATATATATATATCGATCTATTGGAAAGAAGGTGTTTCTGTTTACCGCAAAAAAGGCCCAATAAAATTAGGGATGACACTCCCCATAAATATAACAGAGGAATAAAAAAACATTCAATGCACTGAGGGCCGGTTTTTTGATCCCTAGTAATAGTCAAGCTAACCAATTGTTAAACTGACCATAGTTAAGACTCTAACCAATTGTTAACTCATGTTTGCGTTTTTTGATCCCCATTTGAACGGTTAGAATTTACTATTGTTAACTATGTTGCCATTGCAATCGACACTAACTTACCCATTGAAGAGTTGGGAGTCATTATTTTGCATTATCGCGCATGTTCACAGTCGTCAAATGATGAGTTTGTTGATTTTCATTTCGTGCTATTTATGATTTTGTTGCTCTTGTTCATACGACTTAATAGAAACGACTATATATTGGAATATTGGAAAACTATTAAGTAAGAATAAGAATATTTTTTTATATTTTTAAATGTTTTTTATATCTTTTTTTTTTTAAGAAATATTTAAAAATGTAAATAAATATGTATATAAATGAATAAACGACAGAATAATTAAAACAAACAATTAATAATTCATACAAAAATAAATAATAATAATAATATTAAATGTGTATGTTTCTTTTTTGTTTTAATAAATTAATAAAAGTATTTAAAAATATAAACGATATGTATATAATATAAATGAAATAAAGGAGATAATAATATTAAATTTTAATAATAATATAATTTTATTATAATATTAATTAATATTTTTAAGCTATTGCATAGCTTCTATCGCGGGCCTTGAGCGTGGAGACCTAATCCAGAAATTTCGTAACGAAAATACTACCTAAGAAAAGAGTGTTTTGTATTGAAAATTATGTTTAACTGCTTGACAACAAAGTTCAAATTTACTTAAACGAATGATACGAGAGTGTTGTATTGAAAATTATGTTTAACTGCTTGACAACAAAGTTCAAATTTACTTAAACGAATGATACGAGAGTGTTGTATTGAAAATTATGTTTAACTGTTTGACAACAAAGTTCAAATTTACTTAGACGAATGATATGAGAGTGTTGTATTGAAAATTATGTTTAACTGTTTGACAATAAAGTTCAAATTTACTTAGACGAATGATCCTTGACTATTAATAGTTAAATTAAAACCTTTTTATTAGTTTGATGTTCCCGGCCATTACGTTGTCAAGTTTTAAAAACTATAAATGTGAATAACAGTTCCTGTCAATGTCATCATTGCTATTTCTTGTATTCGGGTTAATATTTTAGAATTGCGTAAGTTGATAAAAAAATGCTATGCAATAGCTTCGCCGGGGCAGTCCCCGAGTGCCACACGTCTTTTTTATTATTATTTATCCTTTATTTCATTATATTATAAACATAAATCATTTACATTTTTACATATTTTTATAAAAACAAGAAAACAAATATCATTTAAAATATAAAAAACAGTAGCCCACCGGTATTGGGAACAGGGTCCAAGTCCAAGCTACCGGTGGTGGTCAGAATGTCTTCATGTTGTGTTTTTTTATAATTAATGCATTTAGTTACAATATAATTTAAAAAAATTAAATCAATATATTCTGTGACAATTGTATCATCCGATGAAGTGTCGTAGATTGTAAATCAGGAAGCATCTTGACATATCAAAGTATCTTAATGTATTTAAATCCATAATAAAACCGTAAATAATCAAACATCATCATTCTCCTGCCCTTATCCCAATTTTATTTGGGGTCGGCGCAACATGTCCCTTTTTTCCATACTTCTCTATTAGTCGTCATTTCAGTAGTTACCCCCTTTCTAGCCATATCATCTTTCACACAGTCCATCCATCGTTTCTTTGGTCTTCCCCTACTCTTATAGCCATCGACATTCACACTCAAAACTTTCTTCACGACATTTTCCTCATTCCTCCGCATCACATGCCCATACCATGACAACCGATTACCGCACAACTTTTCGGTCACCGGTGCCACTTTCAGACTTCCTCTTATGTACTCATTTCTTACTCTATCCATTCGTGTAACACCACACATCCCTCTTAGCATTCTCATCTCAGCTGCATGCAATTGCCTTTCATTCATCCCTTTGGTGGCCCAACATTCTGATCCATACAAGACAGCAGGTCTAACCATTGTTTTATATATCTTCCCCTTAAGTTTAAGGGGAATGCGGGAATCGCAGATTGTTCCCGTGACCTGCTGCCATTTCATCCATCCAGTGTTAATTCTGTGCTTAACCGCCCGATCTATTTCGCCATTGCTTTGCACGAGTGAACCGAGATACCGAAAGTCGGAGCAGACTGGCAGAAGCGTGCCATCAAGCGCTATGGCTCCAGAACTAGAGAGACCGCCGAAATCGCAGAACATATGTTCAGTTTTGGTTCTGCTGATTTTCAAGCCAACACTCTCCAGCTTCTGCTGCCATTTCTCCAATCTGCTCTGGATCTCAGGTTCATCCTCACCGACAAGAACAATGTCATCGGCAAATAGCATGCACCAGGGTGCCTCTTCCTGTAAGTCCGACGTCAGGGCGTCCATAATCAACAAGAAGAGGTAAGGACTTAAAGCCGACCCTTGGTGCAAGCCTACAGCCACACTGAACTCATCAGTATTGCCAGCAGCCGACCGAACGTACGTACGAGATTGGCTGTACATGGCACGAATTAACTCTACATACTTCCCGGGCAAACATTTCTCTTTCAAGGCCCACCACAACACATCCCGAGGTACCCTATCATACGCTTTCTCCAGATCAATGAACACCATGTGCAAGTTCTTGTGTGCACGTCTGTACTTCTCGCACAATTGGCGGAGTGCAAAGGTGGCCTCCATTGTTCCTCGACCTGGCATAAACCCAAACTGGTTTGGGGTAATCTCACTCTCCTCTCTCAGTCTTTTCTCTATTACTTTCTCCCATACCTTCATACTATGTGACATGAGCTTTATCCCTCGATAGTTGTTGCAGTCCTGTACATCACCTTTATTCTTGAAGATGGGCACTAACGAACTATTGCACCATTCTTGTGGGCCCTTCATGCAACAACTTATTAAAGAATAAAGTCAGCCACATACATCCATCTTCTTTTAAACACTTCCATACTTCTACTGGTATATCATCTGGGCCTACAGCCTTACCATTTTTCATACTTTGAACTGCCTTTCTCACTTCATCCATGCTTATTTCCCTGATCAAACCCATATTTACATGTACCTCTTTAAGCACACCATTCCATTTATTCTCTTCGTTCATTAACTTTTCAAAATAAATCTTCCATCGTTCTTTTATTTCGTCATCTTTGCACAAAACCTTACCGGCGTCATCTTTTATACATTTCATGTGAATTATATCTCTCGTTCTCCTAAATATCCGTAAATAATCAAACATACATTTAATTAAAATAAAATAACACGAAACAGCCGATTGCGACCAAGACTTAACCATCTGCCATCTTGCTAAACCCTTGATGGAGCTGTGGTTAAATATTTTGACCAATAGTTACATATTTAACCACTTGTCGTGTTAACTAGGTATCAAAAAACAGAATTTGCAGAAATTTAACCATTTGTTGCAATTTTTAACCATTGGTCGACTTAACTAGGGATAAAAAACCGGCCCTTAAGCATGCATCCCGCAAGGTGGACCAATGACCTTGTAAATGCCGCAAGAATCCGCTGGATGCGGGAAGCACAGAACCGATCAAAGTGGCGGTGCTTGGGGGAGGCCTATGTCCAGCAGTGGACGTCTTTCAGCTGAAATGATGATGATGATGCAGCGTGTGGGGTATTGTAGGATCCGAAAAAACAAAAGTTAAAAAAGATTATGATGTTTCTAAGTGACTTTTCGGTAACAACTTACAGCAGAAATAACTTTGTTTTTCATGTTGTTCGAGAAATAGGTGCTAACTATGAAATTTTGTATTTAATACACTGTACGTGATCCGACACGACTTCGCAGGATTTTTTTTTATTTAATTGGTCACGTTTGTTTATTTATCATTTATTATTTTAGATGACAAAACTCTGGCATGACCAATTATAAAGACCCAATCAAAAAATATTAATTATTATTGTACGCCATTTTCCTCTCCCCAGATCAGAAGCACATCAATACATCAATTTCCTACAGGACCACTTAATTGGCTTACTGTTCCCGACAGCATATGAATCATTATGTCTGCCAAGCCAACCCATCTTGCTTCGGTGAGCAATAATGATATTCTGTTAATTTTCATAACGGCAGCTCATTAAGGGCCAATTAGTGGTAATTAAATGCTCAATGATGCGTGTATCTTTGGGGTAGGTAGGTGTGGTCTTTGATTGGATAAGTTTTGGTGGGGTAACAAAAAGCCCCATTTTGCTTCGGACGGGAAAAAGGGGCTTATTATTTTAAAAGAAATAGAAAACGTCTGAGTTTGTTTCCGTGCTTCTTCTCAGAGTAGTCGGCTAGGAAACACTGACCTCGTTAAGTTTTAATAATAAAAAAAACGTGTAACTGTTTTTTTTATACCAATTTACAAAATATTATTTATTTTATTTTTTCCTTTACATACTTGTACATAATATATAATAATAGTTTGTTTTATTTACAAAATAAATATCATAATTATATAATTATCAAATGTAAGTTCCACATACTTTACTCAATGTTTTCTGACCCAAAATACACTATAGTCTGGCCGTAAAGAGATTGCGTTCTTGACACCTGTCATTTTCATACTAACGAATATATATGATAGGCGAATTTGATCTCTATTACTACTAGAAATTGTCCAACTGACAGATGTCAGGAATGCATTCTCTCGACGGCCGGACTCATCCTCATCATTATATCAGTCTAAAGACGTCCACTGCTGGACGTAAGCCTCCCCCAAGCACCGCCACTTAAACCGATTCTATGCTTCCCGCATCCAGCGGAATCGGCTTTTACAACGTCATCGGTCCATCTTGTAGGACGTCTTCCGGTAAACGATCGCCACACCAGAACCTTTCGGCCCCATCGGCTATCTGTTATAGTTTTTACAATTTTCAGCAGCTCCAACAATATTTGTGAAAGCTATCAATTCGTTTAAGCGCCCTTGTGGAGCAGGACCAGCATCGAGCCAAGCATTTTTGTCAGAGATGTAATCCCCCAACTTATAATAAAATATGCTTGGCTGCATAGTGTTTTATACAAGATTTAAATTTCGTTTCATTCAGTTGGCGTATGTGGGGAGGTATTTTATTGTAACATTTTAAACAGTACCCCATGAAGGATGAGTCTAATTTAGCCAGTCTGAAACCAGGTTGAACT
Source organism: Conistra vaccinii (assembly GCA_948150665.1). Lineage (NCBI taxonomy): Eukaryota > Metazoa > Arthropoda > Insecta > Lepidoptera > Noctuidae > Conistra > Conistra vaccinii. Next base: position 20,889,513 of record OX411326.1, read on the forward strand.
AGTTGGTCCCTATAGGGCTGTAATATATAATTCTGATCTACTAAGTTTAATTGGAATACGAAGCCTTTTCAAAGCCATTTATGAATAAAACTCCGCACTCACACATGAGTCTAGTACACACTAAATTACCTCTCTGCCCTAGAAAATCACATCCTAAGCCCCAAGATACAGATTAACTGTCTAGTTTAGTTAGTCTAGGGAGCACTGATAATATTATTTTGTAAATAACTGTAAGTAATACTTTGACAGTTAAATGTTAACTATAATGTTGGGAATACATCCGCTTGACTGTCACTAATGAGACACAATAAAATTTTAATTGTTATCGAACTGCATCAGTCTTTCGGACGGTTGAGCTCTAAAAGAATAATATTTGAAACATTGCTTGATTTCATGTTGCATTGGACACATGGACATATGGACGGCGTGTTCTTTAAAACGAATGTTACTTTTCACATAACGTGAATTTTTTAAACAATTTTTGAAATCGGCACAGAACTTCCAGCGATAACCTTTTACAAACATTACAACTGAGGCACACAATACTGTTTTATCTAAGTTATTCCTGTTTTTTTTTTCACTTTTGATCCTATAAACGCATTTAATATAATTATTTGCTCTTGTTTAATTCTTCTATAAGACATGCACTTTTACAAACATCTTAGATATAGCTAAATCAATCCTATTATATCCTTGACCAGTAGCTGCTGGTCAAGGATAATATAGGATTGATTTGTATTAGTCGTGACTTCTAATGGATTGTTAGCACCAAACTAGCATGCCCTCCGATTTTTATAGGTGAGATTCTACTTATACGTGTCCTCCATTTGCTATTACCGTTGAGGGTGATTATGCTCCTTAGATTTAGATAGGTATAGGTACCTATAGTCTTACTAAATTTGACTCAAATGTACTAGGTAATATTATACATTTTCAGTACAAATCAACACTGTAAGTATAGCAGTCGGGGAGTCGGCATATAGGTGCAGAACTCGTTAGCAAAAGTTTTTTAACGAGCACACAAAGTTTTAATGGCCTAAAGTGAAATCGCAGAGCGAAAGGAAATACGTGAAAAAATAATTAAAACTCGATATTGGTTCAGACTAGACTTTAATTATTGAATTAATATCTTTCGACTACACATCATCAGCCCATTAATGTTCCCACTGCTGGGACACAGGCCTCTCTGTGAGAGGGAGTGGGCTGTAATCTACCACGCGGGCCCAGTGTGGGTTGGTAGATGTCACATGTCTTAGAAATTTTGGTTGTAAGACATGCCGGTTTCCTCACGATGTTTTCCTTCACCGTTTTGAGAACAGTGGTGATGAAATTACTTACACAAAGTAAAGCGCCTGCTTGGGTTCGAACCCACGACCTACAACTCATAAGTCGGGGCCGTTACCACTGGGCCACCACTGCTCTATCTTCTATCTTTCGACTAAAGCACCTTAAATTCACCATCCATCTTGCTGAACGTCCCACCAAGGGCCACGTATTGCGCACGACACAGTGACGAAGTATTACTGCAAGTACAATGCAAATACAATGCATGGCCTTGGCGGGACGTACAGCAAAATGGATGCTGAATAAAGCGCCTAATAGTTTTACTAATTTAAACCAATTTACCTACGTATACCTATGTATCTGATATCGAACATTTTGTCTCTTAGGGCGCTTGTACACGGTAAGAAAATTTACCGTGTCTGCGGCAGACAAGACAAATTCTTCGTGTACACGACAAGAATTTTGTCTGTTCTACACACGAAAACTTTTCGTGTCTTCCGCAGACAAGACCAATCGGAACGTGTACACGACACGATTTTTTTCGTGCAGTCGTCAGTCGGGCGTAGGGCACGGAAGTAATAACAAGTGTGATAATCATTTTCGTTTATTTATAAAAATGTTAACTACAAAGCAAAAAAGAATGATAATTGCATATTATTATTATAACAAAATGAAAAAGGAAACAAAAAACAAGAGACTTTACTGGCTGAACCCTACTACTCCGCCCCCCACCGCTCCGCAACAACGTTCGCCGCGTCGTGTCTTGCGCAGACAATATTTTTTTCGTGCACCGCTGCGAGCAGTGTACACAGTTATTTTCTAGTTACGACACGAATTCTTGCGTAGGGCCGGCGTATTTTCTTACCGTGTACAAGCGCCCTTAGTGAATGTCCAAAAAGGAAACTGACTTTATTAAGATACTTGGCACACTTATTGAAAGTACTACTTAATAATAGGGTTGCCAACCGTCTTGTTTTCCCAGGATATGTCCTGCTTTTTGGGATGGCCGGGGGTGTCCTTTTTACGCAATGGTAAAGTCTTGTTTTTTAAATTTCGCGCCTTCAACCTTACGTTTATCGTGCAGTCTGCTTGTTGTCTCTTTCTCACTAATATTTTCGCGCACTAGTGCTCTCTCAATCTATAGGTTAGATAGAGAGCTCTAGCGCGCGAAAATAGAGTTTGGTCGAACCTGTTTTCATTGCGTGTTGCTATTAACTACTGCTCTTATATTGCGTCTTGTTTTTAATCTGAAATGTCCTGCTATTTTCACTTTCTAATCCTGGGCTATATGGGGTATTGACAAAAAAAAATTGACGTGAAAGATTTTCTTTTTTTAATCAAAAGATTACGGCAATACATTGAGTCAAAGATGACTTTGCCAGTGATGACTTATGGCACTGAAACGTGGTCGCTCACAATGGGCCTTATCAGAAGGCTAAAAGTCACCCAAAGAGCAATGGAGAGGGCTATGCTTGGAGTTTCCCTACGTGATCGAATCAGGAATGAAGAGATCCGCAGGAGAACCAAGGTAACCGACATAGCTCGAAGAATTGCCAAACTTAAGTGGCAATGGGCAGGACATATTGCTCGCAGAACAGATGGCCGATCAGGCCGAAAGGTTCTGGAGTGGCGACCACGTACCGGAAGACGTAGCGTTGGAAGGCCTCCCATGAGATAGACCGATGACCTAGTAAAGGCCGCAGGAATTCGCTGGATGCGGGAAGCACAGAATCGGTCGAAGTGGCGGTGCTTGGGGGAGGCCTATGTCCAGCAGTGGACGTCTTTCGGCTGATATGATGATGATGATCATTGAGTCAAAATGTCGCATGACGTCATTCTCCGGTAAATTTTATACTGCTTTGTGACGTAGCGAGTTCCCACTCCCCTACTATAATGCGTTTTTATCTAAACCAGTTAATATATATGATAAAGCAAAAAATATTGTCTGTGTAATTGTCTGATGTCATAAAAAATGCTCAAAATAATCAGTGATTAAACACTTCCAGAAAATAGCCAAAACCTACTCTAATCGAGCGCACTAACCAAAGTAATCCATATTTTCATTAATTCCTCTTCCTTCACAAAAAAAACCATTAGACACGGTTTAATAAAGCGGTATTCAGTGATTAATGTCCACTGTCTCCTCGCTTCTAAAACAAGAGATTCACAACTAAGCGAAGCTCTAATGGATGGCAAACATTTATTTCTTTCCACAAGGAAAAACAACCTCGATTATGGAGCGAAGGATGGCGACACAAAATATGTGGGTACAGAAGGTTCGTTCCGTACAATGAGTGAAAGTCCGAAAGTCCTTTTGATCGTTCGTCGATCAAAAGTTTCGTCGTCCCATCGTTTGTCGTGAAACAATCAGTAACGTTCGTCGAGCTGGTATGCTATCGCACTCCTGATGGTCGACATATCGTACTGTCGCCCTAGCATTTGTCGCGTATTTGTCTTCGTATTAGTCTTTCATTTGTTTTCTTCGCAGTAGCGGTCGCAAGATGAATGTCACTTGAGCTTGTAGCTCGTGGCCACGCGGTATTATCGGTATTTACGGAACGTCAACTTTAAGGCGTTCGTCGTGCGTGTACCGAACTGTTATCTGCCTCTCGTCTTGGATGAAGACTTTTGGCCGCAAGACGTGGTGTTCCGTCGCTTCCGCGGACTTATACCACAGGACAGCACAAAGCGCTAGTGCAAAGTGAAGTGCTACTAACATAGTCATAAGCCTTATTTTATTAACACAAGTTTTTGTTTATATTAAAATATATATGTTTAGATTAAGGTATTTTTCTATGGGCCTGTGTTGCCTGCAATAAATGGTATTATTATTATTTCCTTTATTCAGTATTAAACATATTAATTACATTTTTAAATATTAAAATAAAAATTATAAAAACATTTAAAAATATAAAAAATAGTAGCCCACCGGTATCGGGAACAGGGTCCAAGCCACCGGCGGTCAGGGCTCCAGAGAGAGGAACCTTCTGACAATGCGAGCCGTGTCCAGGAGTACTGCTTTTTGAATCAAGCCCTTAATCCAGCTGCCCAACGAGAGCCTCCTTAGGTGTTGGTCGAGGCTCTTGGCAATTAAGCCATTGGCTGATACGACTATCGGCACAATGATCGCTGAGTTCACATCCCACATGTCGACAACCTCGTGAGCCAAGTCAAGATACTTGATTTGTTTATCTTTCTCTGCTTTCACGAGGTTCCCGTCATGCGGGACCGTTATGTCAATAATCATTGCGCGCCGTTCTCCTCGATCCACCACCACTATATCAGGCTTATTGGCAACAATAGTCCTGTCAGTGATGATGGATCGATCCCAGTACAATGTGATATGTCCATTTTCGAGAACTGGGTCGGGCACATACCTGTAGTACGGCACTTCCGATTCTACAAGGTTGTATTTCAGAGCAAGTTGCTGATGGATAATCCTGGCTACAAGGTTATGTCTATGCAAGTACTCTTCGTTAGCTAGACGAGAACACCCGGAGATAATGTGTCGGATTGATTCTCCCGGACGGTGGCATGCCCGACAGATGTCAACCGTCCCATCCTTCACAATGAATCTCCGGTAATTGTTCGTCATCATAACTTCGTCCATAATTGCACAGACAATTATTATTATTATTATTATATCTGTACCTGTTTTCGTTCGTTGTAAGGGCTCGACCTTCTGCATTCATCTATATATTTTATGATGGCGGTATAATGATTCACTTAAAATATTTTCGCTGAAATCATGGCGATGGGGCTGCCAAATACAGGTTTTTCGGGGTCATGTTTAATTCATTATGATTTTAACACCTTTGTTCGTTAATATTAAAATAGTCGGTAAATATAGCGTGTGGTTTTTACCGTTTTTGGCCGTGTATAGTTGGAAGATATACCTGTTTCTGATAGCCTATTCAATTTACCTACTATTTTGTTATTATTTGTCGCTTATTTGGTAAAACAATTAACATGTAAAACAATATCTGCTACTAGGTAAGTACTCGTATGTTAATAGCAATGAATGGCAATCATCACAGACATTTAACATAACATAACATCATGCTTATAGAGGTGTACCTATAGTACACCCACATTACGCCAGTTATGTTTAAGTCCCATGTAATAGGGGGCGAACCATAGATATAAGAATTATATTTCTATGGGGCGAACCTATTGCCGTCAACCGGGCACAAATCCAGTCTCCGGGCAGTTATTGAAAAATCAAGACAATTAATAAAGCGTAAAACACAAAGAGATACACACATCACAAGAGACAGTTTTGTACTTACTGAAAAACTTATGTACTGTCGGGAAAATCAATTGTTTCCCAAATTGACACACTACGTCAATTTTTACCATTTTATACAACTGTCAAATATGTCAAAATTAGTTGTGATTTGAATACACGGACTATTTAAGTTGGCAGTCAATTTGATAAACAATTTATTTCTCTAACTTTATACACGTCACGCACAGTAAATCGACCCCACCTTGACAGCGACCCACGGAGTAGAAATAAAACAAACACTTTTAAAGATATTTAGTTACAAAGCAGGCTTCACTTAAGATTTTAGCTTTTAACGTGTCAAACGCAAAGGTTCTGCTTTCATCCGTTTTTCAAGTTATTCTTAACATTCAGAACGCGACCGTTATGGACTTATCATAACGTTATATAAACGAGTAGTGTTAATGATTTGGAAAAAATATTATGTATAAGATCATTTTTTTATAACTTAATCTGTGAATATTTTAGGTTATGTTTATATTGCATAGTGTAATTAACTTGAAAAGTTATGTCTAACCCGGATAAAAACCGAGAATCACGTAAAACTATCAAGCGCATTTTTCTGAATATTTCACCATTTTAAAGATTTATATTTATATATTTATATTTATCTTTTAGAATGCCTACGTGTTTTATATAAATACCTTTTCTAAGTAAAATAAATTAATAATGCGTTTCATTTGGGACTCTTTGATGGACGAGTCCTATTACTGGCAGAACGTACGACACGTTGCGTGAACTCTGCACAGAATACACAAGCTAACCATTCAAGGCCATTGGCAGTAAGTTCGGCTGAAACACGCTATGAATGTGTATGTAAGCGCATTAGCTCTCATTACCGTTCGCGACACGGGCGAAGAGTGTGTGTATGTTCTTGTGTTATGTGCTGACGCTACTCGTATTCACGCACACATTTACAGCGTGTTTGTACACTTGGGTACCACAAGAAAAGCGCGCGTCGTTTCGTGAGACAGAAATACTGCACAGCACTCGGCTTGTTAACTTAACTTAAACACTTTATTAAAAAAAACAACCTACTTCCAAAAATGACGCTATAAACTCAAAAATAACTTTAATTTCAGAAGACAGTGTATTTGGTTTTGATTTGCCACCGACTTCCGAAATTAAAGTTAGTTTTGACTTTGTAGTGTCTTTTCTGGAAGTTAGTTGTAACCACTACCTGCTATGTAAATAAAAATGTCAGGAACTTATCATCATATCATCCACATAGGTTTAGTGAGAAAAAATACGTATTAATGAAGCTAACTCAAAAACTATGCAAACAAAGTTAATAAAATTTATATGGGACCACATCTGAAGTAGTGAAGATTTCATTCATCATTGGTGTAGTAATCGCGTAACAAACATAAAAAAGCAACTACATAACAGTTGAATTTAGAACCTCCTCCTTTTTGAAGTCACTTAAAAACGCCCACTTCCCGTTGTTCCAACAGATAAATTCGAAACGAAGTTTTGATTTCGAACATCGTGCACTTTGTTCTGGCAAAACGCGGTTCGATGCTGCTAAGTAATCCTATTATTCGGACAAAAGCACAAGCGTGCTAAGGGGAGCATGGGATTGCTGCCTCAAGCCAGTTTTTCGGCACAGTGGATGGCTAAAAACAAATAACATCAAGGTTGTATTTTCTGAAAGGTTAGGCCCAGGTTTTTTCAATTATGTTTAAGTCCCATAGGGGGCGAGCTTATTGCCATTCATCGGGTACAAATCCAGATTCCGGTTTGATACTGAGAAACTAATAGAAAATCCCATTTACATTGGACCGACCTGGCAATTGATGATTATTTAAATTTTAAACTGACATGATGTTTAACTACTTAAATAAATTTAAGAACACTTATTTAAATTATAATTATTGACATTATTTATAAATCTAATCAATAAATTGATGAACTATCTTGACTGTGATATGATCTAATAAACTAATTTAATATATTTTATAATGTTAATGTACTTAAAGACTACACATTTTATTATGATTGTGATGCGCATGACTAATGATAATGACATTGATGTATTTTCATGTTTATGCATGTACTAGAAATATTTGCACGACTGATAAGTCGAATATAGTGAGACCAAAATTATTTTACCATACTATTATGTAAATACCTATATTCTGGCAAATAAATAAATTTCATTTCATTTCATTTCATTGAACCTGAGTGTTTGACTGCTGAACACCTCAGTAGTCAAATGTAGTAGAACAACTAGGTAAGCAAACGTAAAAAAAAAACTACTAACATTTTTAATGTAGGGCAGCTACACATAGTCCTTTTGTGCCAACATTTACCTCCTTTTTTAGTCTGTGGTCGTCACAGTTTTCGCGGAAATGTTTATTTAAAATTGGAATGCTCTCGTGTATTGTTTAATTATTACTAACTGCCGCAATCACATATGGAATAAACCGAATAAACGTTACAATGGACTATTAAATAACGATTAGAATTTGTATAGTCGGCCTCGTATTTGCTTTACCAGTTTTAACAACAATACCTGCCTGGAAGGTTTTATTTAGGTATTAAGTTCTGTGTACGTTTTTATTTTTTATTTTCTGCTTCAGTGTAGTTTTCATTGTTTATGTTCGTATATGTGTGCTAGCTGACATTATGACAAAATATAATTTAATTTAATGTCGTAATGTTAATTACGTTGCTTGCGATTGTATAGAATAATTTTTTCTAACTTAACAAACAGCTGTGTTGCTAGGGAGTTTGTTGCGCATCTTCTTATTCCCAGCTAAAGTACTAGGAAGTGGTGAAGGGCGGGCGTTTTGGGGGACTGTCTTATGTAATTTTTACGTTCTAAAAGTGCTGAAGCTCAGCCTAGTTTGAATAAATGAATTTTGATTTTAATTACCAGTGCATTGAGATATCACTAAGTTTGAAGCTATGTAAGTGTCACATAGACAAATAGACCTTGTCGTTTTATGATGTTGCAAGTGAATTCAATCTTAGGGTGATAATGTTATTACGAGGTCGACTATACAAACCTTGCATTAATATAAGAAATATAAATAGTAATCATATTTATTTACATAATACATGGTATATAAAGTTGTTTCAAAAAGACATTATAGAGCATACATGTTTTGTTTTGATCCTAGCATGCAAATACTATAGGTTACATAACATAATGTTTCCCGTCAATAAATTGTTTTAATTAAGCTGTAAAAATTATTAAAGTATAACCATTTATGCAGTTTTTTTTTCTATATTTTGTTATGCAAAAACGGATGCGTTAACCACGACACAAGATTTAGGCTGCCTGTCCACTGGAGCGGAGAGGAGAAAAGAGGAGCGGAGATGTGCCAATATTAACCAATAGAATCTTGACTTAGGTTCACTGATCTAAACTCAGGGGCGGAGTCAAGATTCTATTGGTTAATATTGACACATCTCCGCTCCTCTTTTCTCCTCTCCGCTCCAGTGGACAGGCAGCCTAAAACGAGGTTAGACATTGGGAGTAATTTATGCTGTAGGCGCTAGTGTGACCCCAACATTAAATAAATATAAGTACAGGGAGCCCATTAGTTAACTAAAACCTTATTTTTGAGACAAAAAGGCAACAAATGGTACCTACTTATTTTAAATCGTACTTCCTGAATAGTTGTGATGAATAAAATGGCTACATTCTTCTGATCGCTTTTATTTTTATTTTATTGAAGTGAAATCTTCTTTAGCGCCGTTGTGCACTTTTTTTGGGATGGGTAAAAAATATTAAACTCGCGTCAGGACGTGACCGTAAGATCCATTGCCTAGCAACCGGCAAAGTAAATATCAAAATAGTCTTTGACATTACGTAAAGATTGCGAGGTAAGAAATTTTACCCATATTGATGGGTAATAAATTGTTTATTTTTGTTAGACTATATTTTAAAAATAAATAATTATGTTACTACTACTTATGAATATTGTATATGTGTTTTGTAATGTTAACCACATAAATAATAGTACTTTTATACTGATAAATAAAGCAATTCGTGGGGTATTATTCTCTAACCATTCCAAAATGCACAACGTTAATGTTCAAGTTTTCACTTCTGCCGGCACTCCCGAAGTGCAACCCGTTGTTTTTTTTTTATTTTTTTTATTCACGAGGCAATTACAACAGGTAACAATCACAGTATATCACTAGGTTCACATTATAGATTTCAACCTGATTATCACCCAAAGAAAGAGTACAATCATGTCTTTTGAAAGCAGCGGCACGAGAATCAAATATGTCATATACTGTTACTACTGCTTTTAGCGATAAGGTCGCCATTGTGTCATCCTGTAGGAGCTCAAATGTCCGAAAGACTGATGCAGCTCGATAACAATTAAAATTTTATTGTGTCTCATTAGTGACAGTCAAGCGGTGTAAAACTACATTGTATGGTATACATAATAAAGATATTCTATTCTTATATATTCTCTTTCTATAGATTGGTTTTATCATTGCCGGACGCCAGAATAGAAATATCCTCAAACGCTACGATTTCGGTCCACTTCAATCTTTTCCCAATTTCAAATGTTCCACAAAGCCGCCATCTTTGATTTTGGAACGGACGTAGATGGCCAGCCTTTGAAGTACGTACAATTTACACACGATCCATTGTTACCGGTTTTAGATAGGATATGTAATAGATATAACATAGTTGCTGACGGTTAAAATAGAAAACGATTTTACATGACGATGTCGACAAAAAAAAAGATATAACCCGACTGCAAAAACACATGACTGAAAAGAGAAAAACAAGCATTTATAATCTACTTATAGAATTTTGGTATCGCAGGCACAAACAAAAGTTAGGTACACCATGTTTCAGGTTATTGGTTTCTCCCCGCTTGCAATACCAAAATTCTATACAACGTTATTTTTTATTCATTACAAACCTACTTAGGGGTCATTGTACTCATCATTATGAACAACTTTTACTATGGGACCAAAGCTGAAATCGCAAAAAAAAAAACCTGCTGTTCCCTACATTTTGACGAGATATGCGTACCAACATAAATGTATGGAACAGCTGATTTTTTTTTCGCGATTTCAGCTTTTGTCCCATAGTAAAAGTTATTCATAATGATGAGTACAATGACCCCTTAAGAGGTTAGTAATGAATAAAAAATAACGTTGTATACATACATACTATCAAAAAACATTACCCTCCTTCTAGAGCAGTTAGGTAATAAATACCGCCTACATGTCAGACAACGTACGATACAATCTCAGCGTCATAACGTTCAGCTCAGACAGACTTGATAGAGAATTACTGTGTAGGTCAGCTGTTTACCATTAGTTAGTATCCCACGCGAATCACAGTTAACTAGGTAAACGGTTCAAATCTTTGCTCATTATTTATGGTTTCAGACTACTCGTATTTTAAGCATGGTTATGACATGACATTGTGGCATAATTCTATGCAGTTTGTTCAAGCAATCTATGTAAGATTTAAATCGTTCGATTTGCCTTCACCGTACTTATGTCACGCGAAGTGTCAATAGTGAGAGGAGTGAGCTTACACATCACTACATACTATAAAGCAAAGTCCCCCCGCCGCGTCTATTTGTTTGTCTGAACGCGATAAACTCAAAAACTGCCTGCCGTACGGATTTTCATACGGGTTTCACCAACAGACGGAGTGATTCGTGGAGAAGGTTTAGGTGCATTAATTCATTAAGGTTTTGTGTAAATTGGCTAAAATATAATATACGATGATTGTTGAAATTACCGAAATATTCATGCCAACTGTAAACCAATAGAGTTATATGACAATTAAACGGAATTATTCATCTTAAAAAGATCTATTAAACGTAATAATATTACGTTTCCGTGGGTTCATTTCCTACCTCAACACGGGTGAAGCCACGGGCATTTCAATGGCAGTCAAAATAAATTGCTACGTCATGTGTATCAGAGTTGTCAAAACGAAACAGAAAACGCGATCATCTTTTTACGTGGAATCTAACGATATAAATCTTTGCAATCAATAATACTTGCAGATTGTTAAATTGTTTATGGAAAATGAAGAACGTAAATTGTTGTTAGCAGATGTCCTGAGAGAAGAACAAAGTTCAATATTGAAACTGTCAAAAAACATTAGTATTTACATCTTCGAACCCAGGCAGGCGCTTTACTTTGTGTAAATTATTTCATCACCACTGCTCTCAAAACGGTGAAGGAAAACATCGTGAGGAAAGCGGCATGTCTTAGAACCAAAAATTCGAAGACATGTGACATCTACCAATCCGCACTGGGCCCCCGTGGTGGATTACAGCCCACGCCCTCTTACCGAGAGGAGGCTGATGTCCCAGCAGTGGGAACATTATAGGCTGATTATGTATTTACATCTACTTGTTTAAACATCATAAAATACTCTAATATAATAGCAAGATATTGTGAAACCTCCAGAGACTTGTGCTAAGAGCGATTTATGCGAAGTATCGGCAAACCAATTTGCTTGGAGCTTGAACCCAAAATGATATATCGTGACAAGATGACCTTATCCTACCTGAAATTATAGACCTCACTGACAAGGTCCCACAGTGAATCGCTGCTTAAAAGCGGAGTGGAGAGGAGCTATAAACAACTATAAGATTTAAAAAAAAAACTATTAACAAAGCCTAACTTATATTATAATAAAATGCGAAAGTTAGATTGTTTGTTTGTTACGCTTTCACGCTATAACGGCTGAACGGATTTGGATGAAATTTGGCACATGGGTAGACCATGACCAGTATTAGGACATAAGATATTTTATTTTTATCCCGATATTCTCACGGGATCGAGACTTATGCGGCTGAAACCGCGGGGCACTGCTAGTAACGTAATAAATTATTAAAGTGACTAGTTACTTAAGATGTAAGGTAAAAGTTTTTAGTAAGAATTTCTACCCCAACTGTTTTATGGATTTGGACTAATGATAATTTTCATCAATATAAAAACATCCTAATTAAACCACCTATCAAACAAAATAATTGATAAATCAGTTCATTCGTTAGGGAGCTAAGAAACCACAAACAGACACATAGTGAAAGAGCGAAGGGATGATTTCTCCGTTGCGCGGGCGCGCGCGCGGGAGAGGGGTGAGGGACGCGCCCGCTTCGACGCAGCCGCACAGCGCGTTGGGTTCGGGCCGCCAGTCAGGAAACGCGATTTGTGTCAAGGGCACATCTCTTTCGTTCAGGACGGTCCGCCTCGCGCGCGAGTGCAATAATTTACCTTGATGTATTTATCCTGATTAAAACGCGATACTTATAATTTGACTTTGATTACTGAGTGTCCCTTTCAATAGACAGATAAGAAAGAAAGAAAGTAAGAAAGAAAAAGTATCTATTGGGACAAAGATCTCGGACTAAACTAAGACACACTCATTGAAACATCAATATAAAAAATAATAATAAAAAAAAAAACGAAGGAATATTAAAATAGAAACAGAGTCCTGTCCGAGGCCAAAAGGTTCCTATCTCAGCACGCTGGTATTTTGATAGGGCCCGATTAGATACACAATCAGCGGCAAAAAATGTCCTCACCGAATGAGCACCCACTTGAACATTTGGGTGCGCTTTTGATTTAGTAGCATTCGAACGCTCCGACGGTAAACACGCGACATAGTATCGGTCATAAAAATTTTTTGCTTTTTAAACATATCTTTGTGAAATAAACTTTAAGCATTTCGTTTAAGGTTGAATTTACATTTTTTTTTATATTTATTTCAACTATTATTACTTAAACACAATTTGGTGCCACTTTTAAGAGAACTTTTGTTTGGGATTGTGTATCTAGTTCTTTATTAGTGATCGATGGGCCCGATACACAGATACATAGATTTTCATCACTCTTCCAACTTGAAATACTGTATTTCTTCAATAGGTGTAATTACTAAGTTATACCTACACAATTTTATACATCACAATGACATATCCTCAAAGTAACAGATCTGCGACCTAAAATTCGTCACGTACCTATTTCAAGTTTCTCTCAATAAAACTATAAATCTTTTCGTCCATTTGTCGAATTCCGTCATTTGTCAGTGTTGAACATAATTGAATGTTCAAAGACTTTGAATTGAGAAGCGCTCATCAATTGGACGGAAGAGAATCGTATTGAAAAGGAGAATCGTCTCTATAAGAAAGGCTGTCGAAAAGTACAATTGGGTGTCACTTTATATTCGCCATTGAAAACCGAGATTGGAATTGTCGACGAAATACGGCGGAAACATGACCCTGTCTTAGGCTGTATAAAGAAAGAAAGCTGGAAACTTATAAGCGCTTACCGGCGCTTGACAGCGCTGGTCCGTTCTACACAAAGGAAGCGTGTTGTCGCAGTTGTTTATTAATTTTAAATGGCAGCGCCCAGCGACCCGTCACCTGACGTGTGTTGAAGCTTGTCGGAACTTGTCGGCACCGTTCAGTGCTTATCGGCGCGCGTTACCAGCGCTGTCAAGCGCCGGTAAGCGCTTATAAGTTTCCAGCTTTCTTTCTGTATACAGCCTTACTGTACTACGCCTGAAAAATGCTGCTTTTTAACCGACTTCAAAAAAAGAGCAAGTTCTACGTTTGTCTGTATGTTTTTTTTTAAATTATTCATCGATATTTTCGTCAATTATGGACCGATTTTGAAAATCCTTTTTTCATTTGGGAGATAATGTTTGCGCGGTGGTTCCATATAAATTTTATTGATTTTGCTTGGAAAGTTTTTGAGTTAGCTTCAATATAATACGTAGTCAATGTGGATGATCTTATAATAATTTCCTGTCACTGTTATTTACATAGCAGGTAGTGTATTCGAATAGTAGTAGTATTCGAATTTGTGTGGGGTAGGCTGGTACCTAAAGTGTATACAAAAGTTTTTATTTTTCACTTTTTAGTTTTGCTTAACTTTAAAAAATACCAAGTTTTTACAAAAAAAAACAACCGGTTTCCAACCATACACTACACTTGATTCACTATGATTTGATTTAACTTTACAAAGTGAAAAATAACTTTAATTTCGGAAGTCGGTGGCAAAAAACGTTAATACAAAACCAAAATGATCGACTTCCGAAATTAAAGTTAAAGTAAAACTCAGGTATTATATTTAATCAATCAGGTATAATATTGCAGCCATTTCAAAATACTCTGGACAACATAAAACCAAAACCTAGTTCGTAAAATATATGTAAATAAAACGCCATCCCGTCATGTCAGTCCCCAAAGCAATCAGAATACAGGCTGAAACACGCCGGTGGAATTAAACCGTCGTTTGACGTCGACGTCATGTTTACAGCCTCCGAGCAAGATGGGAGCTGTCACATAGATTAGACACATAAATATACAGGATATAACCCGGGTGTGTACAGGGTCTTGATCCTTCACGAAGCAATCCTGTACGCATCAAAGTCAAAATCTTGTGCATAAATAAATTGCTGCGAAACGACTTTTATTTTTGTGGATTACGGTAGTGCGCAACGTAATGCACGCAAAACATTGTGCTTATGGGTACCCTAGTCGGTCATTCTTTCATACAAACGTAGTGAGGTGATTACTTGTCTGTTTGACAGTGTACGTTCAAAACTACAAATTATATCTTTATCTTGTCATTATCTAGCCCTGTATGGCAAACTCTGCTTATTGGAAAAAAACAATTGGTGTGGAAGTTATGAGCGTCCAAACTTAAGGTGATATATTGAAAAACGGGGTCTTTTTCTTTTTCGTGTACCTTATTAGGTTTAAGGAATAGGGATTCAATATTTCGGTGTATGTTTTTTGACTATATGGTCTAGTATCCTGCAAAAGGAATACACGATACAATGAAATTTTCTCGATACAAAAAAATTGCAAAATTTCATCTATTTTTATGTTTTTTTGAGTATCAAAGCGTATCGCTTATGAGTTATTTAATGGAATTTACTTTATAACATAGATAGTAATCATATCAAGTTTTAAGCAAAGCAGTTTTAGTTTTAATAATACTTTTAATTTATAAAAGACGGCATTTGGTTTTGGCACATATGTTGTTTTATTCCGACCGAACACACAGTATCGTCATCTCTTCTTTCGCCTATAAAAAGTATTGTCATCACTTTCGTTCGTTCATAAATCAGTCGCTCGGTGGAGCTCTTCAACGACGAATCTATGTCATTTTTTTCCAGATCGGTGCTGTCAGATGTACGTAATTTGAATAATTATATTAACAGGAAAAATCGAGTTCAGCAGATTAAAATTATTTTAAAGTAAAATTAGTGTCGAATAGGCATATAAACTGCGTATAATAGAATAAATTTACGTGACTGTGAACAAAATAACAATTATTTTTGGCTATTTGTGACGGCATATATATATAAATTATTTATTAAATATGGGAAGGAAAACCAAAGCAAAATACAACATTTGGAACACATGAGGGCGAGGGCTCAGCACATGATCCCAGTGTAAAAGGTAAGTAAACAATAATTGTTTCTATATACATACTTACAATATCTAATGGGCTCATGAGCTACTTTTGTTGTGGGATTGTTCTATTGTTGATAGATGCCCAATTCCCATCCAATCCATTCGTAACAATAAGCTCATTTTACAGGGAATCAATAGAAATTCATGATGATAACGAATCGGAGTCGGACCTTCACTCATCAATTTGTACAACTGGCAACAATATATCCTACCATTGCAAAGTAATACTGGGTAAGCACTAAATTTTCTAGAACATAATGTCTGTTTTATTTTTAGTAATTATAAAGAAACAGGATAAAACGTATTACTATTGATGTTACAAAAAGGTACTTCAAAATTGTGTTAATGCCAAATAATACTGTCGTTCTGAAGTTAGGTTGCGCATGCGTGCCGGTATGCGCGCTACTGTTTTATAATAAGGCAGATTGACTACTGCGCAGTCATTTGTAATCTACGTCAGAGCGGCTTCAGGACGCACAGTGGGCTGAAAATCGATCTTCATAGACTTAGGGATCAACTTAGTAATTTTTTTCATTTTTCGGCAGAAATGGGTTTAGGTATCGTATAATGATCAATTTAATGCTATTTCAGTTTTACAATAAACCTTTTCTTTTACTTTATAGCACTTGCTTGAAAAAAATCTCGAGGAAATCTGGAGGAGCTCGTGGCTAAGTAATAACAAGCCGCACGGGTCGATCTATCAGGTTAAGCTACGCTTGCCAGGGTTGGTCAGTGGATGGGTGACCATCTTCACATACCGAGACTCCTCCGTGCCTCGGAAAGCACGTTAAGCCGTTGGTCCCGGCTGTCATTTGTGGATCTTTGACAGTCGTTACGAGTCGTCAGAAGCAACAAAATTCCTCTCCACATACTTCAACTGAATGAGACGAAATTCAAATCTTGTATAAAACGCACACTATGCAGGCAGGCATATTATAAGTTGGCTGATTACATCGCTGATAAAAATGCTTGGCTCAATGCTGGTCCTGCTCCACAACCACAACTTAACATTTGAAAATACTGTTGTCGCTGCTGAAGATTGTAAAACCATCTTTGCATTGTATAAACTCAATCTCCTTTGTATTGTATAATTGCATAGTACATGTGTGAGTACTATGTACAACAGAGCTACCATTTACCGGGTAATATGTCTTTCATTGACTTGAATGTGCCCTGGCGGCTGAGTGTATGTCATGCTCACTCAGATGTCTCGCTGATGATGGCGTGTGTGTTGGATCATTTAGCTCCCTTCAAAATGGTTGAGCTGAATGGTGCTAATACATGCGTCATGTTCGTGAACGGGCGCCGTCAGTTGGGACTGGTCACCTCTTGGCTGCCGTGGCTTATTTTAATTTATTTTAATCCTTGAATTGTTTTATTTTTAATTTTTTATATTTTTATTACGGACGCTTTTAACGTGCGCATCTTTTTTACATTGTTCTCACATGTATAATTTTTAAAACATGAATTATGTAACCACTATTTTGTAACAATTATTTCTTTAAAAGAGTGTCCGTGGAGTTTCTTGCCCGTTCTTCTCCATAGGTACCTACTACGCTTTGGAATGGGCAACTAGCTTCATATTTCTGACTGACTGACTCCTTGACAATTCAAAAGTGCCTGTATATGGTTTATTTGAAATAAATGATTTGAGTTTGAGTTGAGTTTGAGATCCAGACCCCGAAAATGAACGTCAGCGCAGCCTTGGTGCAGCTACTTATTGAACTCTTCAAATAATATTTAAAAATTATACATTTTCCAGGATTGCATCAACGTAAAAAAAAAATAGTTTGGAAAATCCAAAAGTGCACGCCTCATAAGTTCATAACTCTCATTCATAAACGAAAAAGAAATTTAAAACATAGTTTCTAACAAAAATTAACAATTTACCTATCACTTTTCATGAAGTATGTTTTGACTGCTTTTTTACCCATCATCAATATGGGTAAAATTTCTAAACTCGCATCGATATCAATCTCTCTCATATCGACCTCCTGTCTCTGGAGGGGAATAATGTAGCGGTTACACCACCACATACGAGCTACGCAGCAAAGACATGACGTCACACAGATCCTGCATCGCGCAGTTAAAGTTTACCACGCGACCGACATAGATAAAACTATCCGAAATCAACTTACGGGCAGTTGCCCGCCAGACACAAACACCCGTCTGGCCGGAGGATCCTCCCTTTTCAAATGAGGATGAGTGAACTTTACACCCTGTTCCTCATACCTTTTAAACTGAAATATGAACAAAATATTTTACGGCGCCATTCGCCATAGACTAAAACATTCAGAAGTGAAGTGTAGGTACAAATAGCTGCCGTTTGTTTTTATGGCGGATTTTTTTTATATTAAGTATCTAACATTTTGAACGCTGATATTAATGTTTGTTTTATTATATTATGGTTTATGGTTATTTGTCATCAAATAATTATTACAATTTGTGGCATTTTTCCCTTTAAGATTTCCACGTCCGAGCTGCAGGAAACAAGGGAAAAATGGATAATATTTGTGCAAAAAAATCGTAATGAGCAAACGTGGTTGCCAAGTGAACCATCTCACATAATGTTCATCATTAATACAATGGAAATTAGAATAATGTTCTGCAGTTAAAACTGTGTTAGGTATCAAGTAGGCAGAAAAAGCAGACTGTGTCGCATCTGCGGGTGAATTACTCTATGAGAATCTCCTCGCAACGCGCATGCACCGCAGTAGTCAAACGTCAAAGCATCCAAGGGACACATTTTTTGTTCGCGGTGTCTTCTTTGATAGTATATTTTTGTTAGTATTTTATTAATTATAATTAAACTACTTTGAATAAAAGAGCCATTTTCAATAGGGTTCCTTCTATGGATGAAACGAATGTATAAAAAAAACATTGACTCAATTAATTGATTTTATCGCAAGCTACAATGTTTTCAGGGTTCATAAATTGACGGACAGGAATTTTTTTTCAACTATTTTGATGCTTGTTCCATTTCTGCTGCATCAAATCAAATAATAAAAAGTACAGTATTAATCTCCATTTAATCATCTATACAATGGTATATAAATTAAGTAGGTTCTGTGTACTAGCAGGAGTGTAACAATAAAAACAGTTGCAGAAATGGGGCAAAAAATATTTTTCGATCGTAGAGCACACTCTAATGCTTCGCATTATGAGTCGTGCAAAAATTGTTTGTACAGCTAAAATTGTTCGAAAGCTACCTGAAGGGCAGAGTTCAACGTGTCGTTGTCGATGAATGGTTGAGTGATGACTGTGAAGTCAATATCGGAATTCCCCAGGGGAGTATTTTAGGGCCTACCCTCTTTTTAATTTTCATCAATGACCTGTGCCAGTTAAACCTTACAAACGGCAAGATTATTACATTCGCGGACGACACATTTAGTTTAGATTAAAATATGCCTTGACATCATATCATTTAAATGAATAGTTTAAAAGATATCACAGATTCAAAATTACGCGTAGCAAAATAATTATATCGTTGACGCGAACGCGGGCGCAGCGGTAGGTAGGAGTCTATGACCTCCTCGGCTTTTAGGTATGTAATCTCGGTGGTACGTTCCCGTGGAATATTTTGCGACATCCACGAGGGCGAAGCCGCGGGTAAAAGCTAGTAAATTATAATTTGCTACAGAAGCAGTAAAAAGTTATAAATTAAATAAGGATAAATTTATCCCAACTACGGAACCCTTCATTGTGCATGCCGTGCCGGTTTTTATATAAATAATACAGAATATTAATTAACAATTTTTAATTTCATGTTGTATAACTATAATTAATAAATATTTTAGTTGATAATTAAATATTTTGTATTATTTGTATCCTCCATAGCTCGCTATGTGCAAAAGTTTCATAGACTGAGATAAACTAACGTTCCGTACTCAACACGCACTATTTTCATAGGTAAATGTTTCCGTCTTTATCTTGCACTTTTAGTTTGACAGTTGTGCGGTAGTGACAAGAATAATGCTAATTCATGCTAAATAAGTAATATTTGAAATTCCGGTCTGCGATTTCGTTAGTTCAACTTTTGGTCACTGGTTCAGATAAGTTTGTATCAGTGACGTGGCAGCCGACCACTAAAGATGGAACCGCCACTCCCCGCGTGCGGGGGAAATAAGCCACACCCGTCAAACTAATATTTATTTTCAAGGTAGGCCCTTATTTCAACGTTAATTGTTAGGTCGTCTTTGGGCGTAAATAAATAACTTATGTAGAAAAAAATTGCAAAGTAGAAACTGTACTGGGATAGATAATGTATTTTATTCAAAATTTCAAATAATTTTATTTTGAAAATCATCGTCTATTTCACTTAATAAAATATAAATAAAAACTAGATAAATAAATACTAAATCAATATGGCACGTCCAGATTTAGAAACAGTTCGGCAACTGGGTTTCTGAAATTCTGACGTCCAAGAGACGGATTGCAAAAAGACCACCGCTTTCTAGTGTGTCAGATAGGTAACAATCTAGATATTATTAGCAGACACTGAAATAGTCTTATTATGTACAAAATGGTTGCAGTTTCAATTAATAATAATATTTACATAATAATAATAGTTTTATAATAAAATAATAATAATAAATAATGTAATAGTAAGAAATAATAATTTTAATCGTATAGGTAATAATCATCACATCTCATCATAATCAGCCTATTAATGTTCCCACTGCTGGGACACAGGCATCCTCTCTGTGAGAAGGAGAGAGCTGTAATCTACCACGCGGGCCCAGTGCGGGTTGGTAAATGTCACATGTCGTCGAATTTTTTGGTTCTAAGACATGCCGGTTTCCGGTTTCCTCACGATGTTTTCCTTCACCGTTTTGAGTGCAGTGGTGGAGAAATTATTTACACAAAGTAAAGCGCCCGCTTAGGTTCGACGACCTACAACTCGTAAGTCGGGGCCGTTACCACTGGGCCACCACTGCTCTGAGTATAATTATAATAGTTTCTATAACCACTTGTGAACTCATCATCTTTCCACATCGTATCAAATACTAAGCATTCACTTAAAACTCAACCAGACAATTTTACATCTTGATAAAAACACTCCTTAAAAACTCCGCATGTTGCCCGCAAACCAATTATTTTTTACATAAACTCGAACTTATAAAATCGATTTCTACACCGCGGTCCAACTTCAGCGTAGATAAGGATCCTTACCATATCCGGTATCCGGGAATTTAAAACGGGACCGCGTATTGACCTATATCCCGGGATATGCCGTTTATCTAGAGCAAAAGGTTTAGCTGCCTTTCCTTATTCTAAAAATCTTGTGGTTGAATAAAGGGGGAAATGGAGTATTTTACACACGGTTTGGTTCGACCTAAGTGAATGCTTTAGTTATAAGCAAAGTTCCAAATATAATAAAATTATATAATTAAATTCAAAATTATTTTTTTAGGTGGATAATATTATTATTTCAAGTAGTAAATATTATGTGCAGGTATTATGATTACATAAGAAGCGTATTTAGCTAATAGTTAGGATAGATACTGCTACTAATCTTCGAAAAATGGTAAACAAAAAGAAAAAAAAGTATCTTCTCACCGATGATAATAAATGAAACTAGTTTTTGATCACATGATCTCAGTAGTAATAATGTAGCGTTTTTGTTTAATTTTTTTATGTTAAATTATTTTTTGCAAGCTGAACTAAGGAAGCATAAAAACTTTTTACAAAAAAAGAACTACCGACTTCCAAAAAAGACACTACAAAGTCAAAAATAACTTTAATTTCGGAAGTCGGTGTATTTGGTTTTGAACTTTCGTTTTTTGCCACCGACTTCCGAAATTAAAGTTAATTTTGACTTTGTAGTGTCTTTTTTGGAAGTCGGTTGTTCTTTTTTTGTAAAAGTTTTTATTTTGCACTTTTTAGTTGTGGTACCTACCCCATACAAATTCGAATACCACTAACCTGCTAAAATAACAGTGATTGGAAGTTATCATTATATCATCCAAGTAAACTAAGTGGGAAAAATACGTATTATTGAAGCTAACTCAAAAACTATCCAAGTAAAGTTAATAAAATGAATATGGGACCACCTCGGGAGCATACCCTTTCAAACAAAAAAACAATTTTCAAAATCGGTCCATAATTGACGGAAAAATCGCGTAACAAACATACAAAAAAAAAAAAAAAACATACAGACGAATTGAGAACCTCCTCCTTTTGGAAGTCGGTTAAAAATATGTGGAACTCGATTTAGTAACCTGCATCCGTCAAGGATTCTACCTGTACCTGTACAACTTTTGCTATGAAACACATATTAATTGCTAATTCTTTATTGGTCCCTATTACATAACACTTAAACATAAATGACGAAATGTGGGTGTACTATAGGTAGGGGTACACTTCTGCCCAACCCTTCGGGGAAAACAAGGCGTGATGTTATGTTATGTATGTTCTATATGGTTTCAATGGCGGTCTTATGGCTGATACGAGTAGCGCTATGTACCAGATTTAACACAATACAGTCGACTTTTAGTAAAATATTTAAACAATCGTCTATTTGCCTACCTATATTTTTATAAATTGCTTTTCTGTTATCTCAAAAACTTTGTGTAGCCCACCTATAGATAGCGTCTATGACATCTTTTTCCTACTCCAAAACTATTTAACAGTACATTGACCCTACCATTATTTCCTCCACCACGTTCCAGTTTCTACAGCAAAACAAAATGCCAACACCACAAACTTTCTCTTGTTATGGTGAAATAGTGTCCCCTGTTATAGTGTCCAGGGAAGGGCCGCCATGCTGTCAACACCATAGGCAGGGGCGTATCTACCGCCGTCACCGTATCGATGATACGGGCCCCCCGGCCTACAGGGGCCCCCAAACGAAAAAGTATAATAATCTTCGTAGATAAAGTATTACGAATTTCAATTAAAATTTGAACAATTAATATCTTAATCTGTTCTTTTATCAATTAGAATTTGAGGTCGTCCTCAAATTCTAATTAATAAAAGGCCCGAAATTAATCAATGCCTATTGAAAATATTAATAATAATGTCATTTGTTTATGGCTTACAAAGGCTTCAGGCTACAGGCGCAGTCTAATTCTCAAGCTCTTGCATTCATTTAGTAAAACCTTACAGAAAATCTAACCTATCCAAGTGAGGATGCTTCGATTTTTGAGCTCGCTCTTGCATACTCTTTACAAAACACAAGTTAAAACACAATAACAGCTAACCGATAATATGTTAACTGTTATTGTGTTTCACCCTAAGTTTTTCTTTTGTTTTTTCTTGTTTTAGATTTTACTAAACGCGAGAATCCTGATATATGTCAGGATTCCCCAGTTTTTTAGCTCGCTTTGCTCTTGCATTCTCTTATTAAGACCACAATGACAATTAGTCAGAATGCTATTTTAGGTATTCATTTTGTAAAAAACAATACACCCCGCCTCCTTTAGAACGAATCAGGCAAAACGGGCCCCCAAATGTTTTTGATACTGGGCCCCTTTAGACCTAGCTACGTCACTGACCACAGGGTTGAAATGCTAATCGTTATTGTTATTATTCTGCATAGTTTTGTTCAAATGACTGCGGCTGGCGTTTGCACAAACAGGGTTGATAGTTAGTCAGGGGAACATGAGTTTTTAGTTTTATAATAGAGTTGTTATGCCGTGAATGTTTTGTTATTGTACACTTTTGTTGTTTGTGACAATATTATCTTGAACATCCATAAAATGAATAAAAATTCGTGCACGTTATAACATGATTGTGGCCGTCTTCATATATTTCTATACATTTTACTTCCCTGTGTTATCGTGACGCCGTGACGTGAATAGACGTCACAAGGCTAAGTGTATGCTGAGACGCAGGTGACGTAGGTCCACGCAGCGCTGGGTCGAGCAGATTTTGTAATGCATGAACGGATTCAGAGCTGCGTACGCTGCGGCGCAAGCACGCAGACAAGGACAATACCTGGACCCGCGTGGTGGATTACGGCCCACTCCCTCTCACTGAGAAGAGGCCTATGTCCCAGCAGTGGGAACTTTATAGGCTGATTATGTACATATGTTATGGCATAATATGGCAAAGTATAACACAAAATATTTCCTAGATATGGCACGAAAGCTGAAATCCTTCGATCTCATCACACGGAGAGGTCGCGAGTTTAACTTTTACTCCCTCGAGGCCGAAACTTGTCGGGCTATCCCGAAAACAAACACGTGAGGAAGACCGTAAACATTTAGAAACACAGCCTGCTATCGTATCGAAATCTTAACTGGCAACTTTATACAAAAAACTTTTGCCACAAATATCTCTTCTTACAAACTTTTTACACAGTAAAAAAAAATAACAGTATTACGTCTTCATAGAAAACGACCGAAACGACGCGCTTCGAAATCTCAGTTGCATACCAGGAATCTCTCAGTAGCAGCCAGGGATCTGGAGTTGTGCCTGGTTGACGGCAATAGGCTCGCCCTCTATTACATGGGAGTTAAACATAACTGACGAAATGTGGGTGTACCATAGGTACACCTCTGCCCAACCTTTCGGGGAATACAAGCGTGATGTTATGTTAACAATAACAGCTGAGTACATACAGTTACAGCAGTTGTAACTGGCCACGTGTCATTTAATAAACACCTCTTTGTGATATGAGTTACAGACAGTCCTCTGTGCAGGGCCTGCATGGAGGACGACAAGAGAGCAGGGGGCCAAGTCTACAAATTTACAAACGTCACAATGGTCTCTCCATTGTTAGTTTTTGACAGATTTGCCATACAAAATCTGTCAAAAACTCACATTGTGAGTAGTCTTGGCCCACTGCTCATGTGCTTCGAAACTGCCCGGTGGTCGGCACTTTCTTCGGTAACCCAGGTACCCTACGTGAGATTGTCAGTAGCACCAAGGCGTTGCTGGTCTTCGTTGAGGAGCTGGGGTGGATTGAATAATCGATTTTCCTACCCGTACGGAAAATACGCGCATTGACCTGGAGTGGCCGACACCAGCCCGTATTATCTATTATTATTTACGTTAACAATGAAAAAACATTCTTCGGCTTCCAGAAAACATTCACCCCACATTCCTTCCATTACATTAATTCATTCATAAATTTCTGTCAATTGTTTCTTTCATATTTTCCGAAGAGCAACAAAACAACGTTAACGGCCGCCATGTTTCTATCTCGTATCCGTTTCCGGTCGCCGCTGGGCCGTCGTTCCGGTATTCTTCCTTCAGCTAATTGTTCATGATTTCCTAGCGATATAATTTACGTGACGGTGAGTGAGTTACCTACTTCATCTTCCTGTTCTTTCATTCCTTTTATTCGTTCGTTCATAACTTTATGACAGCAAGCGGTTATAGGTCTTATGCAAAGGCTGGTATAATTAGGTACTTAAATCAGTCTTAAAATGGTGCATTCTAAAAGGTGACAAAGTCGCAAATAGGTGTCAAATATTTAGCTGTTTTGATTAATATTTATCAACATCTTAATGAAATTAATAAATATAAGCCTCACATCCTTTGAAAACCCTCAAGAGACTCTGTGACACCACATCCGAGAGAGACCTCTCCGAGTAAAACCACTTCAAACAACACGCCACAAATAACAGCATGAGTACTCCACAGGCAAATCAACAGAATCCGCGCTGCACAGCGTGGTTTCTAAAATTGAATGCGCAGTGGATCACAAATGCTAATCACTGGCCGCCTTCATTAACATCGAGGGCGCCTTCGACAAATATTATCGCATGCACGAAATAATTGATTATGAATTGCAATAATAACAATGAATTAAGTGCTTTTACGACACCCCCGTTTTTATACAAATAATGTGGATGAAACGCCTATTTTTTTACTTAGCAAAGCAAAGGCTAAGTGCGGTCTGTGAATTTTTTCTTCACACCACACACCAAGACATGCTAGCAGCTGATGTGCCTTCCCAAAAGTGCTAAACACTAGCTATCTAATTACGTAACATATTTTCGTAAGCGATTAGGGTTTATCTGTTTAATTTTGATAGTTCAACAACATTCATTGCGTTATTTACGTTGTTGAGCAGATTTTTTTTCGAACTTTTGAAGCAATGGATTAGCAATCTGTTTCAAAACGATCCAGATTCTAATTGATCGTGTATTACGCAATTAGGGTATAGATCCTATGTATTGGCGGTCACGGGCGGGGG
Source organism: Conistra vaccinii (assembly GCA_948150665.1). NCBI lineage: Eukaryota > Metazoa > Arthropoda > Insecta > Lepidoptera > Noctuidae > Conistra > Conistra vaccinii. Next base: position 20,915,662 of record OX411326.1, read on the forward strand.
ATCCGTTTTATTATGATCGCAAGCGCCGCGCCCGAACCTATAAAACCATAGATAATGGTAACAACTTCTGTCACGGACCGCCTTAAATGCCGTCAATTTCTTAAAGAGTAAACAGTGACAACCTTGGTTTGTATGGAAAGTGTTAACACTGCCTCTTTAGCAGCGGTCGCAGAGGCGTCTCCGTGTTTCGTGGTAAATCCGACCAAAGTTGGCAAAACCCGTTCTATATTTAAAAACTTAGTACCTGGGTGACCGAGCTCTGTTCTGGTGAAAATAAAGAATGCTCGTTTAATATTATAGGAAAGTTCATACTAATTCCATGCAGCTATGATAGTAGGTACTTACTAATTCTAAGACAGCCATCTTGCTCTAAACTTTGGGCGACCGACCTCTGCTCGGGTGAAATTACGGAGAAACCGAATTTTCCCAGATGTAAGACTTAGCTAGATCGATTTTTCGCCCCCGTAAACGGCTCTAAAAATTTCGATGAAAGTTGCAATATAGGATTGCAACTTTCATCGAAATTTTTAGAGCCGTTTTAGAGATCATAATTAAAAATATATACATATGTTGTTCGTTTAATAGTACCTACAGCAATTGTTATCAACGTTTTAAGTAAGTAAATTTAATGTCGAAGGAAACACCGCACTTATCACACACACCCTCACACCACACACACACATGAACAGGACATATGCTAGCAGCTGATGGAGATTCCCGAAAGTGCTACAAACTAGATCCTATGTATCATTGAGTGGCGGTCACGGGCGGCGGATCCGTTTTATGATGATCGCAGGCGCCGCACCCGAACCTATACGTTTTATTACTGGGGATAAGGTTTCAGTGATCGCGGGTTGGCTAAAATAACGTTCAGTTTTTTTATTCTTCTTCCTTTCGTGTTGAAATGAAATGAAATGAAATGAAATGAAATGAAATTGTTTATTCTGTAAATAGGATATTGGAATCACTTTTACACGTCATATTAAAATGTATGTTAAAAATTAGCTAGATGAGTTCGGCGTTTCCTATGTTGTCGTTGTTAGTGACTAACCTGGTGTCAGAGTTTTAAAGCCGGTCATAGGCCTCTGACTTGGCTTCTCATGCCATCGACAAATATCTCTCAGGCATGCCGGTTTCCTCACGATGTTTTCCTTCACCGTTTTTGAAGTAAGTGATAATTATACAATACGCACATGAATCCGAAAAGTCAGAGGTGCGTGGCTTTTTTTTTTGTTTTTGCGTGGGTTATCATCAAATGCACAGATATAAATCTAACTAGATAACGCGATTTTATGTACTTCGCGTGTCAAAAAACGGAGTAAACTTCAATAATAATCGTAAGCTGAGTTTTTCATTTAGCATTATCGGCACCGGAAATCCACTGAAATCTAGAAAAATGCCTTTTTATGCCATATTGAGCTGTAAAGACTGTATAGAAAAAGCTGGCCGAGGCATTGGAAATGTTTTCTTTCATTGGTAAGTAAATTTGTTTTTAATGTGTGTGCGAAAAAGTGGCACGCTTGGTTTTCATACAGATGGAGGGACTTGCGTTATTTAGTTTGATTTATATCTGTGCTCAATTGACTTCTCCCACTCTGGGCGGAGCGGAAGGGCGTGTCAGACTCTTACTAACTACAACCCACCCGTGTTCCTTCCCTTGCCTTGCCAGGGGTCACGGTTTCCCCTTAGGACTTCCCGCAACCCGGGCCTTGGGTTCGAATTCGAGACTTATGACTTAGCAGTCTGACGTTCACAAAACTAGGCTATCCCTACTTATAGACTACTACTACTACTTTTAGTTGTTTTATTTATTAAGAGAGGGTTTAACACCGCATTCACTTATGGATGAATCGTATATTTTACCAGCTCATAATTTCTGACGAATCATTATTATTATGTTACGCGGCTATACAACAGTTCCTACAGTGGAGTTTTATAGCCGGTTCACACACGCAGAGTCAAGTCTGTGCACATATTGTCTTGACCACGCTACCGATTTGGGGTAACCTGTAATGATAGTTGTGTTGGGAATAAATAAATAAAATAAAAATAAATAAAAATAAAAATATTGAGACACATTGGAAGCTCTGCAACGCCCCACTTTTTCCAAAATTTTATCTGTCTCGAGTTGTAATTGAAATAGTTAAGTCAAAGCTCGCAAAGCGCCTGTAAGAAATGATAGAGTAGTAAGTTGTCACTACAAGAAAAATATTGCTTATTCATCAACTGCACTCATTATAAGAAAGACTTTTAGCATGGGATGTACACCTAAATCCCAAAAAAAAAACAACACTATATGTTCCATTCATTTATGTTTACATAACTCGATAAAATGTAGGTATTGTATGGGAATGTTAATTTTTGTGATGATTTTACGATTGATTACACCTTGTTATGTTAACAACATGGTTTATCAATTCTTTATGAAACGAGCATTCTCATAGTCGCCCGGTTTATTGGTGATACGGCCGAATTTACTCGCCCAATACGGATGATTCGACGCATTTTTTTTTTTTTTGAGGCGTTTGTTGAAGATAATTTATTTCGACAACAATTCCTGAAATCGATTCGCTTACAAATAAATTAACTTCGTGCGAATCGCCTCCAGAAAACATATAATTTAAAAGTGTAAATTCGCACGCTTCGGGCGAATAAATTCGGGTGAATCACCAATAAGCCCGTCGCCCATATCATCGCTTACCATCAGGTAAAATAGTGATGAAACGCGAGCCTGTAATTGTTTCTATGTGTTTTTCTTACTCGCTGACAATCACACCCCGCAAGCGATCTACGAACCGTATCCTACCCGCTGTTTTTATTAACTATTCACAGCACAGCGGTCGAGCATTCGATGCCAGCCCATCGCGTCACCCATTACGTTAATAAAATGAAAGCTAGATTTTATTTACACCAATATTGGAGGTTCGTTAGTGGTTACTATGTCGGCCATGTTGTTGGCGTCACTAGTATTCAATCTATTTTAAACGAAATTTATAAGAGAGAAAACTTCCACTATGTGCCGTGATTTCTGCTCCTTCATAAAAAGACAAAATATGTGTTTATAATAAAGCAATAAAAGAGCATTTATACTGAAAGTAGGCAACGTCGCAAATAGCTGTCAAATATTTCACTGTTATGATTAATTTGGCAATATTCCTGTATGGAAATAAAAAATATGGCTAACTAGTGAACATAGTAGCATATTGATTATGAAATGCAATAATTTATATACTCACACCCAATAGGTTGTTTTAGATGTAAAAAAAAAATCTGGAAGCTACCAATAGTATATTATGCAACTAATGAATAAAGGACGGATTTAAAGCGAGGGCCATAGATGAATCACGATCATGTGAAGGATTCTAACGACTGAATCACGTGTTAAAATCCTGAGCGACGCGAGTGATTCATGGCCCTCGATATAAATCCATTTTATTCAAGAGTTGCATACTATACTTTATACCATGACTACGAGAAAACCGAATATAAAATGAGCCCTCCGCGAGGGCTCCCGGCATCCCATATCCAAGTAGGTGAACCCTCCAGGAGGGCTCCCGACACTGAACGTCTACATTTAAAATGAGCCCTCCGCGAGGGCTCCCGGCATCCCATATCCAAGTAGGTGAACCCTCCAGGAGGGCTCCCAACACTGAACGTCTACATTTAAAATGAGCCCTCCGCGAGGGCTCCCGGCATCCCATATCCAAGTAGGTGAACCCTCCAGGAGGGCTCCCGACACTGAACGTCTACATTTAAAATGAGCCCTCCGCGAGGGCTCCCGGCATCCCATATCCAAGTAGGTGAACCCTCCAGGAGGGTTCCCGACACTGAACGTCTACATTTAAAATGAGCCCTCCGCGAGGGCTCCCGGCATCCCATATCCAATTAGGTGAACCCTCCAGGAGGGCTCCCGACACTGAACGTCTACATTTAAAATGAGCCCTCCGCGAGGGCTCCCGGCATCCCATATCCAAGTAGGTGAACCCTCCAGGAGGGTTCCCGACACTGGACGTCTACATTTAAAATGAGCCCTCCGCGAGGGCTCCCGGCATCCCATATCCAATTAGGTGAACCCTCTATGAGGGCTCCCGACACTGAACGTGTTAACCTTTTATTAAATGTCTATTTTCGCTTTTCTCGTAGTCATGGTATAAAGTATAGTATGCAACTCTTGAATAAAATGGATTTATATCGAGGGCCATGAATCACTCGCGTCGCTCAGGATTCTAACACTTGAATCACTCGCTGCGCTCGTGATTCAGTCGTTAAAATCCTTCACTTGATCGTGATTCATGTATGGCCCTCGCTTTAAATCCGTCCTTTATTCATTAGTTGCATAATATACTATTTTACACCTAAAACGGTTACAACATCAAATTCAGTGTTATTATTGCAATTCATTATTAATATTCTAGTTCACTAGTTAGCCGTATTTCTTATTGCCATACAGTTATATTGACAAATTAATCAAAACAGCGAAATATTTGACAGCAATTTGCGGCGTTGCCAACTTTAAGCACAAACGCTCTTAACTTGTTCTTTTATTAAATGTGCACATTCCCCGTACCTCATAATATTGAAGGTCGAACCATCTACTTCGTACGCACACAGACTACTCAATCACGAAATAGATATGTACAGAAGGTCAACTTCAAACAAAAAACGTAAGCACAAACAAACACGTTTCATGTACAGCGAGTGCAAGCGCACTCGCGCGACTGACATTCGCTTGACATAAATTATTGTCCGTTCCAAATGTACCTGATGAAAATAATAAATAAATAAATAAAATCATGTTTATTTATCTCCACAAATTACATTCTTATTCTAGTTACATATGAAGTTGACAGATATTTAGACAAAATGTTGTAATTTGTGGGAGATCTGAAGTCTAAACTAAGCCTAGGCCTGTATTTTAGAACTCCAGGTCCCCCATTGTAATACAAAGTAACGATTGTCAACGTGGTACAATTGCGAGCGGTTGATGATTTGTGTCTGAGTGCATGTTTGTTTGAGTGTGTGTATGTGTTTGTGCGTGTGTGTGTGTGTGCGTATGTGTGTGCGCGTGTGTGTATGCCAAAACTTATAATACGTACAATATTTCATAAATATATAGTATAATTAATTAATTATAATAAATATTAGATAAATATTTATATATATATTATATATATTTATAAATAATATACACGAGTTATAACAAATATACCTTGTTACTTTATTATCTCAAGGATTTGTTCCGTTTCAGCGTAGCTTCTATTTAGTAACCATTTGCATATTTTTCTTTTACATTCCATTTTACGACAATTGGCTATATTGAGGATTTTATTAATTTTATTGAATAATTCACCTCCGCGGAATGGAAAAAATCTTTGCGCAAAGGAGGTATTGACAGCGGTTGACGCACATATTGCGTAGTTTCTTCTAGAGAGGGCTATACGTTTTCTCCTTTCTTCAGGTAAGTTCGAGTGTTGAAGAAGTACAGTTAGCATTATGTACAGCTGGCGCACAGTTAGTACTTGAGCCTCCTCATAAAGTTTTGAGGTGGGGAAAAGACGAGGTTTGGATAAGCTCACTTTTAGTATCATCCTTTGGGCTCTTTCAACTGTTAGCATTTTAGTTTTGCATGCTCCTCCCCATGTTGTTATGCAATAACTAGTAATTGATTGCACCAAAGCTTCATAAACCATCCTTATCATATGTGTCTCTGCTACATCACGAAGCTGTTTAAAAATGTAAGTGAGTTTACGTATTCTTTTAGATAGAGATTGAATGTGGTCTTCAAATGTTAAATTAGCATCAATTTCGATTCCAAGATATTTAAGACATTTAGTTGGGCTAATATTAGGACAATTACAGTTTGGAGCTGGAGGAAAGTTACATTTATGTGCAGAGATATTATAATTGGTAAGGTTAGTAACTTTAATTGTATTTTGAATTGAGAATATAATGTATTTGGTTTTGTCTTCATTTAAAGTGAGAGAATTTGATGAAAGCCAGTGACACACCGTGTTAAAACCGTCTTGCGCAAGATTAAAAAGTTCATTCCACGAATCTGCGAAAAAAGTTAAGGCCGTGTCATCAGCGTATGCGGAGATGCGGCAATTTTTAATGTTAAGTGAACAGAGCTCATTTATGTAGCAGAGAAAAAGAGTGGGACCCAAGATACTGCCTTGCGGCACCCCAAATTCAACGGGAAGTTCGTCGCTAATATGTTCTCCAATTTTTACAGATTGGGTTCTGTTTTTTAAATAGTCCGACAACAATGCGAGTGGAATGCCCCTAATACCGTGGTCTTCAAGTTTTTGCATAAGGTGGGGAACAGAGACAGTGTCAAAGGCTTTGGCAAGATCAAGGAATATAGTTAAACATTTGTTTTTACTATCTAATTTGTTGACTAAAAAGTTAACAAGATCAAGTACGGCATTATCTGTTGAGCGGCCTGCTCTGAAACCATATTGTGCATTAGAAAACAAATTGTATTCCTCTAGGTATTTTGTTAGCCTGTAGTTGATTATACGTTCAAATATTTTCGACAACGTTGTTAGGATCGCGATTGGCCTGTAGTTGCTGACGTTGTCTCTGTCACCCGCCTTATGAATAGGGTGCACCACAGCTCTTTTTAATGCGTCGGGAAATACTCCAGAATCAAAACAGCGGTTTATTAAATTGGAGAGAACAGGTGTTATAGAAACGGATATATGTTTTAATACCTCAGCACTTATCTGATCCCAACCAGGAGAGCAGTCACTTTTCAACAGTTGAATCGTTCTTTCAACTTCTACGACGTCAGTAGGAAGGAGAACGAAAGAATTTAGTGGCGGCTTAGAGGCGTTCTTGAAGCAGGGGATCTGTTTTGGAATCATGTCTGATAGTCGCTTACCTATATTTGAGAAGTATTCATTCGTTTTATTGACTGCTTCTTTAGGGGTTTTATCTGTGGTTAATAGTTGTAGTGGTAACTGCTTTATAGTATTTTTGTTGGTTATTGTTTTAATGGTAGACCAAAGCTTTTTAGCGTTATTTTTCGACATTATTAGCTGATCTCTCTCATACTGTTTTTTTAGTTTTTTTAATAAGTTATTGCAGTAGTTGCGGTATCTTAAGTATGATATTTTTAATATGACGTCAGTTTCAGTAGTTTTTAATTTCTTGTGCATTCTGTCTCTAGTTCGGATACAGCGCAACATACCGATAGTTATCCAAGGTTTAATTATAAATTTATTTCTAGGGAATAATCGTTTAATTGAGTTATTAGCAATTAATAGTTGTATTGTGTTAATGAAATTATTCATAGCCGTATTTAAATTTGGTTCCTGATATACTTTGTCAAAACTAAGGTTATGACATTCAGATTTTAATTTGTCCTTATCAATTTTATAATTTATTTTATTTTTTATAGGATTAATTTTAGAAACGCCGGTTTTCATACAGAAAAAGACTGCTTCATGGTCGGTAATAGTAGTGCCCAAAGAAAATGTAAACGCGTTGAGCTTTGTCTTTAATACAATATAACATATCTTTAATACAACAATATAACATCATTTAATATAAAATGTAAACAAAACGATCATGAAACGTACCTGGGATGCCAATTTGTAGTGCCAGTTATAAATAGAGTGCTTTGATTTGATCATACTTACAAATCCGATATACTAATTTAAAATTATCTATTCGCACTTTGACATGGAGTTGCCCGTTTTCATTTGAAAAAAGAAGAGAGAAAAAGAAAAATTAAAAGAAAGAAAAGAAAGAAGAAGAAGATAGAAGAAAGATTTTTTTAATTTCGACTTTTTTTTTTCATTTTGTATTGAGGTTGTTTTACAACCTTCATTTTCGTCGATGATTTCTCAACTAACAATTTATTATATAATGTTATTCAAACAATTGTTGGAAAAAATGATGAGGCATAAAGTTGAAACCATCTTAATGCAGATAGAATGTGGAAGAATTTAACTTGTACAGGGTTTGTTTACAGATTCATCAAATACTTTTGGAAACGACAGTAAGATTTTTATTTTTTTATTGCTGAATGGGCCTCGTCTTGACCTCGATCTCACCTGATGGAAAGCGATGGATGAGATCTATGATGAATCGAGCATGCCCAGAAGATACTTGTTCACTCTTGCTTTGTAGTTTGAGATCGCCGTACGTGCGCGTCTATGTGTGCATGCGCGCCCGTTTTATGAGCCTTCTGTAGGTTACTATTATCTGTCTCAATGTTCTAAATCGGGTCAATGCAACCGTTCTTATTACTAAAGGTTTTACGGCCGCATCAAATGTTTACGATAAGCCTTCAAGTACATAGGAATGACTAATTTGAAGGGTTCTCGTCTGTACCCTTGTCGTGATAACAAACCGACTTATGTTTCCTTTTTGGACCCCTGTTGCCGTGCTTTTGAAGACTGTTAAGCTAAAGGAAACTGTCCGTTAGGTTTTTGTAAAAAGTGATAATGAAATGAACAGGGAACATTTTTTTTTTAAACTGGGTCATGTTTATATATCCATATATACTAGCGACCTGAATCAGCTTCGAATGGTTGCAATGAACAGATGTGGCGTTACAAAACATCGAGATTCCTTAGCTATATCTATGGTAAATATTAATGTGTTTTACTGACATAAACCTTCTGGAATAAATTCTCTGAATGATGATTAAAACTGTATCAAAATCCAGTGTATTTTTTTTTTTGACCCGCAACGTTGAAGGTCTTGGCCTGCATCTCACCTAGTTGTAAGAGATGATCAGGCCGAAGGTAGAAGCGAGCTTCACATGGAACCCTCAACGATAGACGACTTTAGAAGAATTAAGTGGTCGAATAGACACAAAAAGCGCCTTTGTGTTGTACTATGTATAGAATAAAGATAGATAGTTATTAATTAATGCATAATGCATAGGAATAACGGCGTTTGCCCATTTATCCGTTTCCGGTTCGTATTCGATTTCAGTTCGATACGTGAAAAATACGGACGCGATATTCACGTCCGAGCGTTTGCGCACTTTTACGTATTTGATTCATTTTGTTTGATGTACTCGGTTTCGGTCCGTCAATAAACGACTCGAAGTGAGAATTTACGAATGGAAAACGAACCGAATACGAACCGTATACGCATGAGTGTACAAACGTCCATAAAATTACTAAGATAGCCGAAACTCATTAGAAATGAACACGAATCGAATACGAACCGGACGCGGTTAAGTGCGCAAACGCCCTTAAGGGGGATGCGCCAAGGTAGCCCGCGAAATTCAAATTTTCTAACGTTTTTTGCAATTTGCAAGTCAGTGTCAGGTTGTATCTTGATTAAAATATGATTTGCGAGCGTAACAAATATGGCTTTACAGAATTATAATCATTAGAATCAGCAATACAACTCCGTATGATAGCATAATCCCCAAATGTCATGATTTCATGACATTTGGGGATTACATGAACTTATAGAGTTGTGTTGATGATTTCTATGATTATAATTCTATAAATAAACATTTGATACGGTCGCAAATCATATTTAACTTAACGTACAACCTGATACTGACCTGCAAATTGCGAAAAACTTAAGAAAATTTGAATTTCGCGGGCTAACTGGAAGGGAGTAACTTGTTGTCTATCAAAACTCGCAGAATTTATGTGTGTGTAATTTGTATGTGTGTTTTATTTTTGTGCTTTTTTAAATTAGACAATAAATCCTAGAAAACTATAATCGGGAAATTAACCGTTTTCCCACAGGTGATTAACAAAAACAAAGTTGTAAAAACACAGTAAGTAAACATTTTATATTCAAACACCCTTTTTTTAACGCTTTAGAATGAATAATTCTCGCTTACCTAAACCGTGTTTAATTAGCCACGAAGGCTAAATAATTACAGAAAGGAACATGTATTTAAAGTCATTTTTCAGGTACAAATGAAGATAAAATTATGCATGCAAAAATAAAAATATATTACTACATCCTGGGCAATTAGGCTTCCTTAAAGCGACCTTAATCGTAGAAAGAAAAAAATTACAGTCGGCATTAAAGAAAATTTTACTTTTAAAATAATACAATTAAACCTATAAAAAAAGCCCTAAAATAATCTTGTAATTATAATAATTATATTCCATTTTAAACTTGAAAAGCAATTTAACACGCACAATGTCGAAACTAGGCAAAACCAACAAGAGTACTTTATCAAGTATATCGCTACAAGGTTATTTTGACGCGTGGCTAAAATCAGAAAAAAAGCCGCCATTTTGTTTTTTGAATAGTGACATTTTACAAAACAATTGCACAAATGATTACCAACAGCGCCCTGTCAACGTCATTCGAGGGACAAAAGATCTTATAGCAGTGTACGAGTACTATAAAATATAGTCATCCAGTTTACATTAGAATGACATTATAAGGCTGCCTGTCCACTGGAGCGGAGCGGAGAAAAGAGGAGCGGAGATGTGCCAATATTAACCAATAGAATCTTGACTTAGGATCACTGATCTAAACTCAGGGGCGGAGTCAAGATTCTATTGGTTAATATTGGCACGGGCTCTGGTGGACAGGCAGCCTTACTATCCTTAATACGACGCTTCGAGGTTTAGGAAGTTACTGGCAGGTAGATATTAGTTTAGTTTGACCGACACCGCTGTTCCGCGCCTAAGGAATGCGCGGCGAGGCGGGGGGCGCGTTGTCGAATGAGCGGCGGGACGCCATGAGGGTTAACGAATGAGCAGCCTGACCTGCCCCCCCCCCCCGTCTCGCTGCGCACATACTTAAGGCGCGGGCTCTAAGGGCCTATTTCACGATGTCCGAATAGCCACTACTTACCAAATAAATTCAAAAATGGAACAGAATTTGTAGTATAAGTTAACGAGAACCTAGTCGTAGGTGGTGAAACAGGCCCTAACTGACTGAGAAGACGCCCTACAAAGCCAAACTTTTCTTTATAGCTTTTTTGATACTCGATTAAGCATATAATATTAGGAGTTGACATCACACTCACAGCATTAAGAAAACGTCTAAAATTGAGCATGTAGCTATTCACCACATACATACATTCATTCCATCCTACTTATAATATTCTAAATACAAAAGTCATGCCAGTTTTCACTGACAACTAAGTGACACTAATACTCCATTTTAAATAAGATTAGACACTTAAACAAACCTTTTTTACAGTCCGTTCAACCGATTCCGACTTCTATACCGTAGGCATAAGGGCAAAAAAGTGGTTACAATACCAACTGATTACTGCAGCTGCTATGCCAATTGTCATGCCACAAACGCAATAGAAGTCAAAATCGGATGAGCGGACTGTAAAAAACTTTTATTTAAATGTCTAATTTTATTTCAAATGGAGTACAAATGAATCCCTAAATAAAAGTGCACTGTTGGATTTTCAACTCTCAGCGCTGAGCCTAGCGTTGAAAATCAAACTGTACAGTTTTATTTAAGTACTCATTTAAAGGTCACTCAGTGAAGGTGAAAACGGACATTACTCTCTCTGTCTGTCTATCTGTTACCTTTTCACGCCTTAACGGCTGAAATTCGATGATGTTTCGCACACAGGTAAACTAAAACCTGCGTGAAATCATTTCCCAATTCCTCGCGGGCGAAGCCACCAACAAAAACTAGTTTGCCATTATTCGAATGGGCCGTAATGGGCCGTTGACTGAGGAAAAAATAAACGATTTAGTCCATCAGTCAGGTAAAAAAAAAATTGACACGTATTTTTTGCTTTAACATATTATTATTAATAAAAAATGGTTTAGATAAAACGTATTAAAGTTGGGGAGTGGGGGCTCGCTACGTCACAAGTCAGTATAAAATATACCGGGGAGTGACGTCATGCCACATTTTAACGTATTACCTCCTCAATGTATTGCCATAATCTTTTAATTACGTAAAAAAAGAAAAGATACGTGTACAATACTTTTTAATAATCTTCTTCCTGACGGATTAAAAATATATTTAGTCAACATTTGAGTTGTTGAAGTTTCCTACAGTTTCTTGTATTATTGTTTCCTGACAGCCACGCGGTCGAATCGAGGGTTAGCTAGTTCAATATAAATTATTCAATCGAGTCTTCCACATCGTGTTGGCTGCATGGAGCTCGTTATTTCAAGTTTCAAGTCCAGTTGAATTCTCGACTGTAGTGTCTATTCGATACTACCTCGATATCTTTCTTTGTATTTTTGTGCTATGGTTAGATCCGAAAATTGTATTATAAAGTAGGTATTAACGCCATCATGTTTGCAGTCCAAAAAAAGAATGGTGCTATCGGTCATGTATAGCTAGCTCTGTCTCTCTCACGCACTGGGATTATGATGCCTTAAACGTCATCGCCACCAGCCGGGTAATTTCGAAACACACTTATAGTGGCAATGCCTTTGCCAATTTAACAACATTCACTGAGAAAGCTTTCAAAAGCGTAGAGACCTCGTAATCGTAGCACTGCTACGGCGTAGTTCTTTGCTACGGCGTAGCCCCTTGCTACGGCATAGCCCCTTGCTACGGCGTAGCCCCTTGCTACGGCGTAGCCCATTGCTACGGCGTAGCGATGCGCTACGAGCGACTACGCTGTTTCAATTTATTTTAACCTAATGGCTACTACACACATGCCGGCGGCATGGCCGCCGGCTTTTGCCGCGTGACACGTGCCTCCGGCTTTTGCGCCTTCATTTCCTTTGCGTTTGTTTGTGCGGCTTTGTGCGGCAGTGCCGGCCGCGCCCGGCGGCCAGGATAGCGGCACTGTGTGTAGTAGCCATAACGGCAGTAACTGTAGAAGATTAGCCGTCAGGGTTTTTACCCGACTGCGCAATAGCAAAGACAGGATTATGTTTTTTTTTTTCATTTGATTGCGTGTTTAATTGAAGCTTGGTTGTAATGTAATAAATAAATTCTTATTTCCCTGAATCCTCTTGATATTTAAGTATTCCTTGCATATTAAAAAAAACTCTCATTTGTCTATCCGTTAGTGCGCTGTAACTCGTGCCTAAATAATAACAGTCACACGGGTCGATCTTCAAGGGTAAGCAACGCTTGCCGAGGTTAGTCCGTGGATGGGTGTCCATCTATAACATACCGAGCCTCTCCGTGCCTCTGAAAGCACGTTAAGCAGTTGGTCCGGCTGTCATTCGTAGATCTTTGACACTCGTTACGGGTCGTAAGGCTGACTATGGGTGTCTGTGTGTGTTACCCAGTTACTGGGTTGTGGAGGTCAGATAGGCATTCGCTCCGGGGTTGCGGGAAAGTCCTTAAGGGTTACCGTGGCCCCTGGCAACGTACAGGCAACTGAAGGAACACGGGTGGGTTTTAGTCAGTAAGAGTCTGACAAGCCCTTCTGCTTCGCCCATCAGAGCGGGAGAAGTTATTTGATGATTTCACATACAAAAAAAAAAAAAAGATGGGCATTCGCTCCATGTAAAATACTAGTATCCAGCTGCTTCCGGTTAGACTGGAAGCTGACCCCAAAAATATTTCAGAAAAGGCAGTTTTTTTTTTGTGCACTGTAACTCGACCTTGACCTCGACCTTGGGAGCAGTGGTGGCCCAGTGGTAACGGCCCCGACTTACAAGTTGTAGGTTGTGGGTTCGAACCCAAGCAGGCGCTTTACTTTTTGTAAATAATTTCATCACCACTGCTCTAAAAACGGTGAAGGAAAAGATCGTGAGGAAACCGACATGTCTTAGAACCAGAAATTCGAAGACATGTGACATCTACCAACCCGCACTGGGCCCGCGTGGTAGATTACGGCCCACTCCCTCTCACAGAGAGGAGACCTGTTTCCCAGCAGTGGCAACATTAATAGGCTGATGATGATGATGATGATGATGTAACTCGACCACTATCTGATTTCTTTATGAATAAATTTGTTCTTAGACTATATTCTCTGGGTAGGTAAAGCAACTTAACGAGCCAGCAATGACGTGACGATAATAGTCAATAAAGTCACAAAAACGTTCAAACTACTAAAACCGAACAAAAGAAAAATAATGAGCCTAATCTATAGTCAATCGACAGTCGACTATTCGCAAAGAATCCAGCACTCTAATGAGTTCCCGAGATCTGGGACACGATTTAAATTCCGTACGAGGCACTAAGTTTGTCGAAACTAGCGCTTGAACTGAAATCAGTGTCTCGAACGATTGTTTGATACCCTCGGGAATTACTAGGTACCTACAGAGGCCCTAGCACGAAAGCACGACGTAAGTAAACGTAACGGAGAATCGCACGATTTTTTTAATTGGAAATATTTATTGATCCGATTCAGTCTGTCAATAGGGATCTTGACTGGGGAAAAAAAACAAAACTATTAAGTCCGTCAGTTAGATATAAAAAAAAATGCGGAACAGTCTTTGGTTACTGCCGATAGAAATGAAAACTAAGTAACGCCATCTAACGAAAATGTCAGGAATTTATGTGACTTGCTGTCAGTACAAGCCGTCTTACGAATTTTCAATCAGGTCACGTGTTCTGTCGCGGGCTTAACATTTTTTACCCATCCCAAAAAACGCGTGCACAACGCCGCTAAAGAAGTTTTCACTTAAAAAATATTAAACACGTATTTTTTGCTTTATCATATTAATAAAAAATGGTTTAAATAAAACGGAGTGGGAGCTCGCTACGTCACAATACCGACCGTATAAAATCTACCGGGCAGTGACGTCATACGCATACCCCATTTTAACGTACTGCCTACTCAATGTATTGCCGTAATCTTTTGATTATGTAAAAAAAGAAAAAATACGTGTACAATATCTTTTATTCATCATCATCATCATCATCATCAGCCTATTAATGTTCCCACTGCTGGGACGCCTCCTCTCTGTGAGAGGGAGTGGGCCGTAATCTACCACGCGGGCCCAGTGCGGGTTGGTAGATGTCACATGTCTTCGAATTTTTTGGTTCTAAGACATGCCGGTTTCCTCACGATGTTTTCCTTCACCGTTTTGAGAGCAGTGGTGATGAAATTATTTACACAAAGTAAAACGCCTGCTTGGGTTCGAACCCACGACCTACAACTCGTAAGTCGGGGCCGTTACCACTGGGCCACCACTGCTCTCATCATATTTTTTATTAGTAATCTAAATTACGGACATTTTTTTTTTTGTCAATGTCCCTATTTCTGCCCTCACCCAGCGACGCCTTAAGCTGAGGTCTGTACCCCACAGGCGTCTCCTTAGTGTGTAAAAAATATATGAATGAAAAATTGTTTTCACTTCTCTTGCTCAAAAAATCCGTCATTGTAGCGTACCAGAGCGAAGATAAAATAGCATTTCATCCTCTAGGGGCTAAAGTATTTTTTTTTTAATTTTTGTCTGTTCCCAACGAGCCTACCACCCAAAGACGAAATAGTAGATTGTTATACAAGGAGCTAAAATGACCCATTATAACGAGGTAGTTTTACTCCCGAGCTTTAGCGAGGGAGTAAACAGAAACCGAGGTATAATGGGTTTTTAGCGCCGTGTGTTACACTCTACTTTTCACTACGATTGCGAGAAAATAAAATAGTAAATTAATAAAATTATTTCTTCTCATCCATCTGCAAATTAGGGTCTCCATTCTCACTAGATGATGACATTTTCACTGTTGTAAATCATATTACGGTCACCAATGCAATTTATTGGAGAATAATTTAGAAATAGGATATCGCACCAGTCTTTTTTTTTATTTCCTCTGTAGCCGCAACGCAATGCACGCATTCTACCGAAGAGAATGCCGCTTTAAAAAAAAAAAGTTCTTTTATACCATTCCTCCTCTAAAAAGCTTCTTACCTATCTTACCTATCTTACCTATCTTACCTATCTTACCTATCTTACCTATCTTACCTATCTTACCTATCTTACCTATCTTACCTATCTTACCTATCTTACCTATCTTACCTATCTTACCTATCTTACCTATCTTACCTATCTTACCTATCTTACCTATCTTACCTATCTTACCTATCTTACCTATCTTACCTATCTTACCTATCTTACCTATCTTACCTATCTTACCTATCTTACCTATCTTACCTATCTTACCTATCTTACCTATCTTACCTATCTTACCTATCTTACCTATCTTACCTATCTTACCTATCTTACCTATCTTACCTATCTTACCTATCTTACCTATCTTACCTATCTTACCTATCTTACCTATCTTACCTATCTTACCTATCTTACCTATCTTACCTATCTTACCTATCATACCTATCCTACCTATCCTACCTATCTTACCTACAAATAAGAACTAAGACTTTTTCGTTTTTGGGTGGTAGGCTCGTAGGCAACAGACAAAAATTAAAAAAAAATTACTTTAGCCCCTAGAGGATGAAATGCTATTTTATCTTCGCTCTGGTACGCTACAATGACGGATTTTTTGAGCAAGAGAAGTGAAAAAGTCTTTGTTCTTATTTATAATATTAAATATATAAAAAATAATCCCTATTTCCTTGATCACGGCATCACGCGTGAACGGCTGGACTAATTTCGCTAATTCTTTTTTGGTTGTGTTTGTTATAATAAGGAGAAGGTTCTTAGGATAGGTAGGATAGGTAGGGTAGGATAGGTAGGATAGGTAGGATAGGTAGGATAGGTAGGATAGGTAGGATAGGTAGGGTAGGATAGGTAGGATAGGTAGGATAGGTAGGATAGGTAGGATAGGTAGGATAGGTAGGATAGGTAGGATAGGTAGGATAGGTAGGATATGTAGGATAGGTAAGATAGGTGAGATACGTGAGATAGGTAAGATAGGTATGATAGGTAAGATAGGTAAGATAGGTAACATAGGTAAGAAAGGTAAGAAAGGTAAGATGGGTAAGATAGGTAAGATAGGTAAGATAGGTAAGATAGGTATGATAGGTAAGATAGGTAAGATAGGTAAGATAGGTAAGATAGGTAAGATAGGTAAGATAGGTAAGATAGGTAAGATAGGTAAGATAGGTAAGATAGGTAAGGTAGGTAAGATAGGTAAGATAGGTAAGATAGGTAAGATAGGTAAGATAGGTAAGATAGGTAAGATAGGTAAGATAGGTAAGATAGGTAAGATAGGTAAGATAGGTAAGATAGATAAGATAGGTAAGATAGGTAAGATAGGTAAGATAGGTAAGATAGGTAAGATAGATATGATTTTTCTCCAATTATTATAAATTGCATTGGTGACCTTAATATAATATACAACAGTGAAAATTTCATCATCTAGTGAGAATGGAGACCCTAATTTGCAGATGGAAGAGAAAGGAAAATAAATAATTTTTAATAAATAATTATTATTTTATTTACTATTTTATTTTCTCGCAATCGTAGTGAAAAGTAGAGTGTAACACACGGCGCTAAAAACCTATTATACCTCGGTTTCTGTTTACTCCCTCGCTAAAGCTCGGGAGTAAAACTACCTCGTTATAATGGGTCATTTTAGCTCCTTGTATAACAGTCTACTATTATTCTGCACAAACTAAACGAACATTACAAAAAAAAATGTCACCTAGCTTATAAATGTTATGTTCTGGCTGGAGACCTTACAAAGGATAGCCCGACTAAGCAACTGACAACCTCGTAGGTTAACAGGCGAGAGGATCAAAAAAAAATTGGTAATTTCATTTCACTCATATTATTGATTCGGTTTGGTGATTTTATTTATTCACGTCTATTGGTGATAGTAATAGGCTTGTCGCGTTAATTTATATAAAAATGTTATGCGATAGTTGTATTTTCGATTAAAATTATTCGAATTAAAGGTACTAACTCTGCGCGTTTGTACTAGGCCCTCAGGTGTTGTCACATAGTTTTAGTTTTAAAGTAATCTATTTTATAAATACTTGCAAGAAAAGTCGCGAATGAGCGGTGGTTTGCGGGGAGAACTTAGCTTGTACATTCAGTGATAAAAGTGTACAGGATGGCAGAATAAAAAATCTGCTGTTCCATACATTTTGACCGCATAGGTATTGCACTTTTCTATGAAACAGCAGATTTTTTTTTTAAGAACCGACGTAAAATTTCAACCCAGGGCGGTTCAGAATCATGTACTGAATCCATGGTAACAGGCTTCGCGTCGATGTTCCTGCTACCCTGTATAACACTCCAGTTTTGTAACCGAAGAACCGAAACGGAACCCTATTACGAAACTTCCGCTGTCCGTCTGTCTATCAGCGAGCTGTATCTCATGAACCGTAATAGATTTTCGTAACAGATTGTCTATTTATGTTGCCGCTATAACAACAAATAATAAAACTAAAATAAAGTTAAAAATTAAAGGGTTTGATAACCCCATACAAGAAACGTGTTCCTTTCGGCGTTTTTTTTACCGATTTTAATACGGTCCGGAACCTTTCGTGTGCGGCTCTGACTCGCACTTGACCGGGTTTTTTAAATCTTAATTATTGAGTTAAATATTTAATTACAAACGAAACAGAAATAATATGCAAAGAACTAACTCTTAGCTTCTATAAGAAATGCTGAAATGCAATGTATCAAATAGTTTTCAGATCATGTTTAAAAGTAGCAATGTTAAGGCCACCGCAATTAAGGGTGGTCCGCACCGCAACAGAACCCAATGCAAAAATCCTCCTAGATAGTTTTAGTATATTTGGTATGAACCAACTCACACTACTATATTACTACTTTTTGTATGAAAATGCGTTGTGCTGTGACTCATTGCGGCTGTAGGTAATGTGCGCTTAGCTTTAAACCACTTTGATCACTGATATTACCAACAACACTTTTCTGAGTATATTCACGCCTTTTCCCGTGGAGGTATAAAGCAGATACATTAGAACACTACCTACGATTTTAAAACACTTCTTTTGCTTTCTCTACTTTCTGAGGAGATTATTTTAACGTTATAATAAGTATGAAAGCCTCGTTGGTCTAGTGGTCGCAAGCGCTACTGTTGAGCATGAGGTCATAGGTTCGATTCGTTATTTTGTTTTTCCATCTGGAATTTCTCAGTGGCAGCCCGGAGTCTGAAGTTGTGCCCGGTTGATGGCAATAGGCTCGCCCCCTATTACATGGGACATAAAAATGGCTGGCGCACTGTGGGTGTACTATAGGTACACCTCTGCCCAACCCTTCGGGGAATAAGCGTGATGATATGTAATAAGTATATAGTTTTTATGTAAACGTTTATGTTAGGAAAACTGGGCCTAATGATTTTAATTTGTTACTAAGCAATTTTCTTAGCGTGTCAGAAATAACACGAAAAAATGTATTTCAGTTTTTTAAATTTGTTTGGCCCAATACTCAGCAACGCGAATACCGTTCGCTGACGCTGCCATTTGGTCCTCAAGTGTGCAGGTGAGAGGGCATGCGGTGCAAGATGAAAGGTGAGCCATTGCCTGTGGAGAGACGCCGCATACACGTAGGTTCGCTCGCTCGATGCCGTTGGCTATAGTCCTGCGAATACCTGGAGGCGCGATGCCAGTCAGTGGGTACAGCATTCGCAACGGGGTCGATTTTAAGCAACCAGTAATAATCCGGCATATCTCAGTTAGAGCCGTATTCACTCGCTTGGACAAATCAGCTCCAAGATCGGAACAAGCAATCAAGCGGGATGATCAATTCTCATTTTAATGGGGATGCTCTAAGCAAGCCTAAACATTTGCCTTAATTCTCTAGGTATACATATGAGAAAAGGTCTTTGCCCTCCAAAGGGATAATAACAAGCATAACTCCAAATAAAGTTTGGAAAGCTTTCGTGTGTATATGCAATAAAGAATAAAAATAAAAGAGCATAGTACCTACATTTTATAGTGACTAACTGGAACCTAAAAATATTTCATTTTATTACTAGAAACACGCGATTAACTGACGGGTAGCTTAATTAAGTCAGTGTACATGGCTTAATAAGTTGTCAAGAGTTATGAAAACATTATAATACCAAGATAGTTAATTGACTCAGCCGTGACTTTGCGGAAATCCATTATAAAATACAATAGACGACTATTTTAGTAACCTAATCCGGTTAACTGTTCTTAAACAGTCATAAAGAACCCTGTAAGAAATCGACACCTGTTTCACATTTCACACGACGTGTTGCCACGTCAAGCGCCAATGACACTGTGTTCGGCGCTTGACGTGACAACACGTCGTGTCCGGGTTCGCAACAAGTCAACCGTCATCCTGAAGATGCCTCGTTGAGAGGTGAAACACGTGTCGATTTCTTACAAGGTTCTTTATGGCTTAT
This sequence comes from Conistra vaccinii, assembly GCA_948150665.1. NCBI lineage: Eukaryota > Metazoa > Arthropoda > Insecta > Lepidoptera > Noctuidae > Conistra > Conistra vaccinii. The sequence continues at coordinate 20,935,801 of OX411326.1, forward strand.
TCCCAAAGTACTCCAAAAAAAGTTCCCAAACTACTCCATGAAAAATATAATGTTTTTAATTAAGTTTCATTCTACTCCATGATAATATTAAAATGTTCTCAAAGTACTCCACCCCATTTTAATCAAAAAGCTAATTTAAATATGTACCGGATTACTATGGCTGACGTACAGATATGCTCAAAAGCTTTGCAAATATATTTTTAAGTGTAAAGAAATTTTTAAATAAAAGACTTTATAATATAATTCAACAATAATTTTCAGTATTATAATTTTGATAAGTTAAATATATTCAAGAAGAAGACAAAAAGTCTAAAAAACATGAAATACAAAGAATAAAATATCTAAAATGATATCTGGCAATTAAGCCTAACATATAATAATCATTTGAAATTTTACATGACATGGTAAAAAATACTTATAAATCTAAAAATCAGTCTTTTGTTTCATAAAAACAAATTATAATATAATTCAACAATTATTTTCAGTCTCATAATTTAAAAAAAAAATTATAATTCAAAATATCCAAAAAAACTGACTAAATTTAAAAAGTGGGGCTCTGTATTCAGAAATAAAAAAAACATGAAAAACAAATAATACTATATCTGAAATGATATCTGGCAATTAAGCCTAACATAAGATATTTTAAAAATTCGGTCAATAATCATTAGAAATTTTACACATAGCAAATGAAATGAAACATTTAAAATAAGATCTCTTCAAAAGTGGTGTAGTTATAATATGTACTGGATATCTAAAAAAAAACCAATTCAAAATCATAAAAAACGGTCAGAATTAACTGTAAATTTCTCCTTACTGAATGTAGTAACGAGAATATTTTTACTTAAAATTTATACCAGAATAAACTTTGGTTCTTAAGAAATTAAAATAGCATACTTAAAAAATAAAAATTTAATTATACAGGGTGTTAAAGTAATTGCGTGCCATAGCTTAGGGGTAGGTTCAGTATCGATAAAGGAAACTAGGAAAAATAAAAAATTTATCCAAAAAAAAAAAAAAAAACCATTAAATAAAAATTGCAAGGTCAACCTAATTTGGTACCTACTAACTTAAAATAGCAATAAAATCAACTTAAAACATGAGTAAATAAGTTGATTTTTAATCTTTGTAAATACCTGATTCCAAACTAAATTAGGTTGACCTTGCAATTTTTTTAAATATTTTTTTGAAACTATTTTTCTGGATTTTTTATTAATTTTTCCTAGTTTCCTTTATAGATACTGAACCTACCCCTTAGCTATGGCACGCAATTACTTTAACACCCTGTATAACTCAAAATAAGCATAATTACAACTGCCAAATTGCTACTTATTGCGATGCATCGGGTGCTCGAAGTCGAACTGTCAAAACGTAATTTTGTGATAGGCCTCTTTGACTATCACTAACGTTGTTGCTATTGCACTATCTCGCTCACACTCAATTTGTTAGCTCTAGGCGTGCAAACGAAATTGAATGTTTAAAAGTGAGTCGAGTTTATCCGATAGATGACGCATCGATCACTAATAAAGAACTTACTCGTTATTAGTGATCGATGGATGACGCACAAATAATATTATGATTCTAAAATAAACATTAATCTCACTATACTATGTTTTTTTGCTATTATCATAAAAAGCCTACAATTTTAAATATTCATTGACTTTATAACAAAATGCTAAACTTTAATCTTTCTTTTAAGAAATTTTGTGAGCGACTGTAATGAAATATGTATTTTATAGTTAATTATGAAGATGGAGCAGTTTGAGAATTGATAGCGAATAATCGGTGGAGTACTTTTAGAATAATTCCAGATACCTATGGAGCAAAATGGGAACAAAATAATAAGTATTTTTAAATAATAATAATTCCTTGGAGTAACTTGGGAATGAATGTATGAGATTCTTATCTTTTTAGAACAAAAGAATGGAGTACTTTGGGAATAAGCCTTCTTTATAACTCTTTAAGAACAGTTAAGCGGATCAAGTTACTAAATATACGTCAAATTTTAATAAAATACATGCCTTTATTTTCCCTCTGCAGGGAAAATGCCTCTTCTTATACAGAGAAGGCACGAGCATAGATCACCACTCTTGATCAAGACGGGTTGGTAATTTTAGACGTATATTAACTATATGTCCAGGTTTCCTCACGATGTTTTTACTTTACCGATATCAGTAATGCCCAAGATAAACTCAGAAATAACATATGAATTGACAAATATCAAAAGTTCCTTGATCGTCTGACGAACAGATAGGTAACAAAAAGTCTTACCACTAAATACAGAATCAAAATGTGGTGGGGCTTGTGGCTAAGTTATAATAGCCCCACGGGTCGATCGATCAGGTTAAGCTTCGCAGTTGGTCCGTGGATGGGTAACCATCTTTTCATACCAAGACCCCTCCGTGCCTTGGAAAGCACGTTAAGTCGTTGGTCCCGGCAGTCATTTGTAGATCTTTAACAGTCATTACGGGTAGTTAGAAGCCCAAAAGTCTGACCACCAATCTTACCAAGGGGTATCGTATTACCCAGTTACTGGGTTGTGGAGGTCAGATAGGCAGTCGCTCCATGTAAAATACTGGTATTCACCTGCATCCGGTTGGACTGGAAGCTGAACCCAACATAGATGGGAAAAAGGTTAGGCAGATGATGTTTAGGTGAGCATCTTATACGTTGAATTGTTTCAATTTTTTTTTCAAATTGTTCTCTCATATAGAAGCAACAAGAATAATGTACCCAGGATTTTGTAATATTTTTATTTAAAAGAGTGTCCTGGAAGTTTCTTGCCCGTTCTTCTCCACAGAGATCTACTTTTTGGAATGGGCGACTAGCTTCAACTTTCTGACTAACTGACCGACTTTTTGACAATTCAAAAGTGCCTGTAAATGGTTTAATTGAAATAAATGCTTTGAGTTTGAGTTTGATGATGATGAGCAGATCAAAAGGTCTCATAAAGTTAAGGACAGTCCTCAAGAGCAGTTTCTTGTAGCGACAGCGGTTAAGATACCTCAAAAATCCATCCTGTATAATTAGAATCACCTGTTTTATTATTGTAAAACATGTATAGATGTAACCAACCCTATCAACATCACAATAATTAACTAAAAACAAAACACCAAAAAGAATATCAACATAATAATTCGTTCAACAAAATTTGTAATCCATTAATTCTGTTGGAATTGAGTTTGTGGTTTCACATGTGCGTGTAATATGCGGAACACCAACAAACCATATGCCAAATGTAACGCCCTTTTTTAACACGACCCTTTGTTTTGTAAAGCCGACGGGGATTCAAAATGAATAAATCTTTTAGAGCTTTATTTAATGTGTTTAACATCTGTATTGTATGATGTGTGTTCTGAATTTCAGGTGTGTAGTCATTTAGGGGATTTATGACAAATGATTATGAAGTGTTATTGGGTTTTTCCATCTGGAATTTCACAGTGGCATCGCGGAGCCTGGATTTGTGCGCAGTTGATGGGAATAGGCTCGCCCCCTATTACATGGGACTTACACATAACTGGCGAAATATGGGTGTTACTATAGGTACACCTCTGCCTGACCCTTCGCGGATTACAGGTGTGATGTTATGTTATGTTATGATGAATGAATTTATGTGGCGATGGCCAAATGGTTAAGCTCTAGTACGCGGGAGAGCTCGTGAGTTTAGATACCGTTTTAATTACTGATTTATATAGAAAAAGTTAGTTAGAATTTCTCCTATATCGCAGTTGCGAACTATGATATCATAACACAACTATCTGCAGGCCATGCAAATGTTTTTTTCATGCAAGAATCGAACTGACAAAACGTAGTGTAGCAGCCAATCGCTCAGCCAAAGAGTTAACGTGTAACTTTTTTATTTACATTGACATAAATGTCTTGCTCTGCGAGGACTAGCAGCGACCGTCTCCTGCTTCGAACGGTTTTACGACATGAAAAAATACACACTTCTATAATTTATATATGTAAGTTTAATATTAATGTATTATACACAGAAACCTTCAGATATAATTTCTTTATATTCAGGTGAAAACCGTATCAAAATCAATTGCGCAGTGTAGGAGAACAATGCGGTCACAAGAAAAGCGACTTTAATTTATTATATGCGTAGATGCTCATTCTTTTTAGACCCGTCAAAGCAAACAATAATGAGTCTGCCAAAGAGTAAACCTATGGTCCCTTCAACCTCATCTATAGTACGGTATGTGTCGCGGAGTAACATCGTGATGCTTACAATTGCAGCTCCAAGCGCGATTTCAAGCGAATACGGAGACAGCGATCGATTTTCGTCTAGGGTTGTCGATTCTGCTAACTTTAACTCTCGTTTTTACGCCTTCTATATGGGGATGTTCTTTTTTCTTTTATAAATATATTATTGAAAATATATAATTAAGTATATCTTTTGGCCATTAAGTAACATTAGTGTACACAATACTAAAACAAATAATAACACTAAAGACACACATTCAATACAACAGTTCTCTGACCACTATCATACACGTTAAATAAAACATTTTTGTTTATTTATAATAATCAGAAGTAAAAAATAGTTAATTGTATAATAGGTAATGTTGCCCTATATGCTGCAATGTCCTCCGTATAACTACGAATTTTCTTTTTGTAACTGGTAACTTTATTTTTATTTTTGGAATGTGTATATCCATAGCACTTATTTCACCAATAAAATAAAAAAAAGATGCTACTTATCCGGCCCAATATTTTAAATTGTGTTTTTTTCTTTAAAGAAAATTACAATTATGCTTTTTGTCCGACCTAGCAGTTCGTGTTTTTAAGCTATTGCATAGCTTCTATCGCGGGCCTTGAGCGTGGAGACCTAATCCAGAAATTTCGTAACGAAAATACTACCAAGAAAAGAGTGTTTTGTATTGAAAATTATGTTTAACTGCTTGACAACAAAGTTCAAATTTACTTAAACGAATGATACGAGAGTGTTGTATTGAAAATTATGTTTAACTGTTTGACAATAAAGTTCAAATTTACTTAGACGAATGATCCTTGACTATTAATAGTTAAATTAAAACCTTTTTATTAGTTTGATGTTCCCATTACGTTGCGTCAAGTTTTAAAAACTATAAATGTGAATAACAGTTCCTGTCAATGTCATCATTGCTATTTCTTGTATTCGGGTTAATATTTTACAATTGCGTAAGTTGATAAAAAATGCTATGCAATAGCTTCGCCGGGGCAGTCCCCGAGTGCCACACGTCTTTTTTTTTATGGTATCTTTCTCGGGGGTACTGGGTATACCTGCCTCGGTGGTCTAGTGGTTGCAAGCGCTACTGCTGAGCACAAGGTCCTGGGTTCGATTCCCGGGTCGGGCAAAGTGTTATTCGGTTTTTCTATCTGGAATTTCTCAGTAGCAGCCTGGAGTCTGAATTTGTGCCCGGTTTATTTTTTTTTGTAGTTTGAAAAGTTTTAAATTTTGGCAGAAAAATACGGCGTTTAGCTACCATACATTAGTAATGTTAGTAACATTTAATTCTGATAATAATTATGAAAAAATGAAAATGAAAAATGGTTTATTATTTTAACAAGTAAACCTTAACAACTAGTGATTGGAGCCTCCTTTTAAGCAAATAAGCCTGTGTTAGGAGACTCCGCTCTTCCATAACTTAATTAGTATCATTTACTTGTTTTTTTAAATGTAGGTACTTACTACAGGAAATAAAAATGTAAAAAAGAGAGAATTATAGCTAAACATGCAGCACGCACGCAGGCGTGTGTGTGAGTGAGAGTGAGGGTGTGTGAAAGTGTGTGAATGTGAAAACGAATGAATCAGAGTGTATGTGGAAGGAAGGAAGTGTGTAGTGTTAGTGGTGGGTTGTATTTTATTGCAGCAGCGCCTCCGTGTCGTCGTAGGTAAGTGGTTTTAACCAATTAGTAACAATTTTTTTAAATTCATTTTGTGTCTTATCATGTACGTAAATCTCTTTGTTAAGTCTATTGTAAAGCTGAGCTGAGCGTTTTTTGTATTGTATACTGGCGAACTTAGTTTTAGTTTGAGGAACTTTTGCTATGATATCTTTTCTTCTTTTCAAGGTCAAGCTGGGGTCAAAAGGAAGAGTTTTGCGTTTCTTTAGAAGAGTTTTAATTATATATAGTTTTCGAACTGAGAGTAAACCACTTATTTGGTAAAGACTTTGTGTAGGATATCTAAGGTTTTTAAAGTAGATAAGTTTAATTAGAGCCCGTTGTCCCCGTTCAAGGTCTATGAATTTAGTTTTAGCCGCACCCCCCCAAATAGGGATGCAGTACACTAAGACAGACTGTACCAAAGCTATGTATATGTCGTTGAGTAGATTTCTGGGGGTATTTCTGCTGGTGGGTACTTTTTTTGGTACAATATGTCTCAGTGTTTTGAATATCCAGCTCAGCTTTCTGATTCTGTTAGTGACCTGTTCAAGATGGGGGTACCAGGATAGTCTATGGTCGACAATAACACCAAGATATTTCGTTTGTGACACTTTGACTAGCATTGGACATTTACAGTTATTTGTATCCTCGCACGTGTGTACTCTTATGTTAAGATCTGTATTAGGCTGTGTTCTGTGTGATATACTGAAGCATATGTAGTTAGTTTTGTCTGTGTTAAGAGTGAGCAGGTTATTTCTGAGCCATTCAGCAATTTGGGTCATACCAGCTTCAGCACTTCCGGCAACATCCTGCCAAGAATTCCCAGAAAAGACTACAGCAGTATCGTCGGCATATGAAAACACTCTTGCGTTATTGATATTAAGGTTGCAGAGGTCGTTGATGTAAAGCAGGAACAACGTAGGGCCCAGCACACTTCCCTGGGGAACTCCGAATGTGACATTTGCATCGTTACTGACGTGATCTCCCACCTTAACCCTTTGCTTCCTATTTGACAGGTAGTCCTTAAACATTTTAAGCGGAATTCCTCTCACACCTAACGCTTCTAATTTGTATAAGAGGATGGGAACAGAGACGGTGTCAAACGCCTTTTTCAAGTCCAGAAATACGGTCAAACATTTGCTACCATTATCCAGATTATCAGCCACTAGCGAGCTGAGGGCAGTAACTGCATCCTCGGTTGATACTCCTTGCCTGAATCCAAATTGTGAACTACTTAAGGTATTAAATTTGTGTAGGAATTTCAAAAGTCTGATGTTTATTAGTTTTTCAAAAATCTTCGATATAGCCGGTAAAATGGATATGGGTCTGTAATTGTTGACATCGTCTCTGTCCCCGCCCTTGTGAACAGGAATGATGATAGATTGTTTAAGTGGCGCTGGGAAGATACCCTTTGTAAAACAAAGATTAACCAAGTGGGTTATGATAGGAACAATTTCCTGGCTAATGTGTTTCAAAAATCTGGTGGATATATTGTCCCAGCCAGGAGCGCTGTCAGATTTAAGGCTCATTATGATTCTGTTCACTTCTTCGGGGTCAGTATCTAAAAGAACAAACGAGTTCACTTGTGTCGATAATGTATCCGATCGAAAAGAGTGCAAATTATGTGCTGAAGGTTGAAGTTTTTGGGCTAACTCTTTACCTATATTTGCAAAATAATCATTAATGAAATTTACAGACTCAGTTGAATTTGGTCTCATGTGTACTAGTTCTGTGTTTTGACTCTTAGAGTTATTTGTGTAAGTTAAGGTTTTAATATTTTTCCATAAAAGTTTATTGTTTGTGACGGAATTAGCAAGTAGCTCCCTTTCAAATTTTCTTTTTAGTTTCTTAATAAGGTTATTACAATAGTTGCGATATCGGCGGTAGGTTATTTTTAAGATTTCATTAAATGGATCATTGCGGGTTTTTTTTTGAAGTTTGTTGCGATTTTTAATGCATCTTAGTAAACCAGCAGTTATCCACGGCTTAACGGTACGCTTGCTGTTGGGAATTATTTTGATAACAGTGTTGTGATTAACAGATTCAGTTAATTTGTGTAATAGAAGTTCAGTTAATTGGTCTGCGTCATTACAAAACAGTAGCTCTGCAATTTTATTTTCTCGAAGATGTTTTAGGGCCTGTTCGAAATCAATAGATGAGGTACTTTTATTAGCAGTTTGTTTTGTTTTTTGCTTAGATATTGATAAAAAAGTAGTGAAGTGGTCAGTAATGGAAGTGTGCAGTATAGCAATAGATGCTGATACCTTCTTTTTATTTATTTTAATCATGAAGTGGTCTAAGCAGTTCGATTCGCGAGTAGGTAGAGTGTGCCCAGGTAGTATGCCGTATAATGATAACATATTGAGGTAGTTCACCCTATTTCTGTATTCATGCGGCGGTTCACTGTCTTTTGTTTTGAGATTTATATTAATGTCCCCCGCTATAATTAAGCTATGATGAGACGTTAAAGTATTGAGATGAGAACTGAGAGAATCTATAAAAGTGTCCGTGTTTGTGTTAGACGGGGATCGGTACATGCATAACAGAATATTATTAAGTATTTCCAGCTGAAGACACGATGCCTGAGCCAGACTTATTTCTTTAACTTTGGGTTTCAATGATTTTTTTATGTAAACAACTACGCCGTCATTTTGATTTAATTGGCGTGTAGTAGAAAAGGAAAGGTAGTTATTTAGTTGCGGGATAGGTTTATTTGGGTGTAACCTACATTCGGTTAAAATAATGATGTCCGTTTCAAACTTAAAAGTGGTTAACAATACAGAGAAATCATCGAAGTTGCAGAAAATGCTCCTTATGTTCTGAGATATAATGGTTAAATCGGTTTTACTGGGTTTTATATAATTGTGAAGGTCCGTGCAGACACATTCAAATGTGCGCGCAACTTCGAAATTGTCGATCTCATTAAGAGTTTGAAGGGTGTCATCCATTTGTATTATTTATTGGGTGAATAGACGTAGCCACACAGTAAGTATTAGAGTTGTTACATACGTATGTGTTGAGACAGTTACCAACCATGATAAGGTGATTGTAGTTTAAATGGGAAAGGTGAGTAATTATTATTTTTGCAGTACAGAAAATGTTTGTGTATGTGTGAGTGTCAGGTGTGTTAATGTTGGGATGAATTATAATTATACATGCAAAAAGAATATATGGTAACAAGTGGTAAATTAAAAAAATTCTTAATTCGATTAGCAGGAGAAATATAAGATAACATATAGTCGAAAAAGCTATTGTTATAAACAAAAGAGTATACAATATCACTTTGCAAACTGAATAATGTAGGCAGAGTTGTTGACTATGCACTAACAGTCATTGGCCCCCCATGAGCTTATGTACCTGCTCTTCACTTCTAATTGGTATGGTAGGTGAGCCTTCATCTTTCTTTACGTAGACCTTTCCGTACGCTGTCCAGCAGAATTTGTAGGCTCCTGATTTCGTTAGGTCCCGGGCCAGGAAGTGAAGGCGGGTTCCTTTAGCTGTTAGGTGGTCGGATAAGTATATGGGAGTGTCTTCTTGTGATTTAAATCCTAGGTGCTTACAGCTCAGTCTAGACCGGTGTTTAACATAGTAAGCTCTGCCCATTCTCATAACATCAGACTTAAGGAGGGTGGACCCTGTTTCAACAATAATTGGTTGATTCATACTTTCAGTATTTTTTCCGCGTAGTCTATATATGTCTTTGATGTCCGATTTGTCAATTTTACATTCTATGTTGCGAGAAAGAGAGGTAATCATGTCCACGAGGTCTTCCTTAGTTTCATTACTACGCTTAGGAACATTTTTGATAACGAAATTAGTTTTTCGACTTCCTATCTGAATTTCTTCAATTTTGCCCTCTAATAGCGTTATATATTTCTTGTCTTCCTTATTCTGGCTCTCAAGCTGAACAATTTTTTTGTTGAGTTCCTCATTTTGTGCTGTGAGGTAGGTAATCGAGTTTTCAATTTTGAGATTAGTTTGCTGAATTTCTTTTAAGGTTGAGGTGATTTGTTGTATCTCGTTGCCTTGTTTTGTCGAAAAAAGAGACATCATTTCCTTGATTTCGTTTTTAAACTCGTCCAGTTGCTCACATAGCTCAATATCTTGTCTGCTCCTCTTGCTGCTCCGTTGGGATACATAGTTAGGCGGTGTCTTAAGACGGTCTTTTCCGACAAAGTTAAGCTCGGACTCAGACACAGATTTGTCCATCGGCGAACCCATTAGTACTAGGATAGCAGAGGCAATAAGAAGGTATATGTAGCTACTTATGATATGGCTGCGTGCACGCACTGGCGGAGGAGTGGCTTCGACACCGATTAGCAGGTAGCGTAAAATTTGCACACAGTTGGGTGATAGTGTCGTCTGCTAATTAGGGGGCGGGGTAAACGTTTCGGAAGTTCTCCAATCAATTAGCACTGGGGCGTTTTATATAATTTAAGTACTCTTACGTGTCCTTGAAGGCGGAGCTTGTGCAGCTTGGTCAAGCTAGGTACCAGGCGGGCAGGTATATTGCAAGTTTATAGTGATTTGTTGTTCTTCAACTTCTTCTAATGTTATGCACTCCTATTATTTTGAATGAATTTATTGGAACTAATTTATAAATAATTTTAAAAACAAGTGAGTACACAATCGGGGACACGTTTGCACCTTACGGCGGTCCGGGGGAAGAGGACGGAGGAATTATACGTTTGTTTACCTTGTTGTTCTACTACATTTGACTGCTGAGCTGAAGTCAAACACTCAGGTTACTAGCTCAGGTTCAATTGCCAGGACGGGCAATGTAAATGAGTTTTACCATTCGTTTCTCAATAGCATCTCGGAGTCTCGATTTGTACCCGATTTATGGCAATAGGCTCGCCCCCTATACCATGGTACTTAAACATAACTGACGAAATGTGATACAGTATTATTGTTTGTAAAAAGATTATATAATTTTGTAAATTAAATAATAATATCTTAGATATCCGGGGGCAGCCCTATGACGTTCAAGGCTTAGATCGCAGCACTAAGTGGTAGTGACGGAGCATTTAACGAGACTCAAACTTGCACAGCACTGCACTCATTATTATATCTTATATTATATTATCTCATTCTATATCATTTTGTTGCTACCCTACATATGTGGAATACATAAAAGTAGCTAAAAAGCTAGTAACAAATATATAGCACCCTCCTTTCATTATCTGCTTTCTCCCTGTAGCGTAGTCGTGAGGATACACAAATACGTCACCGCTACCCGTCGCTTCGCTGCAATAAATTTGTGACTACCCACATACGTAGTGCGACGTGAACTTAAAGTTAGTACACATGGGCGAAAGTAAATATTTAACTGACTTTAGTTTCGACGAGATGGCTTGAGTCTGGTTGTTTATTTCTCTGCGTGGATATTGAAATTGTGATAAGTAACTTGTAGGTTATTTACAAGTAAATTCATGAAAAATTTTTGTTTAGCAAATTGACTAACGAGCGTTCATTCTAAAGTTGGCAACGTCGCAATTAGCTGTAAAATTTTAGAGGCATGAAGAACAAGTTCACTCATACTCTATAGGAAAGGGAGGATTCTCCGGCCAGACGGGTGTTATGTGTGGCGGGCAACTGCCCGTAAGTTGGTTCCGGATAGTCTTATCTACTTATGTCGTTCGCGCGGTAAACTCTAACTGCGCGATGCAGGATTTGTGTGACGTCATGTCTTTGCTGCGTAGTTCGTATGTGGCGGTCTAACCACTACAAAATATTTACCTGTTTTGATTAATTTGGCAGTATCGATTTTTTTTTGTTTATGTATTCAAAATCTGTATTAAGGTTGGGTGTATCGTATTACCCAGTTACAGGGTTGTGGAGGTCAGATAGGCTCCATGTAAAATACTGGTATTCGGCTGCATCAGGTGTCACGCTGCAAAATGACATCTTAGGCGACATCTAGCGGTAACACCTTGAAGCTCCAGATTGTATCAATAATGCAGATATATGGCGTTGTGGTTGGTTTTAATAATTAAATTTATGTTGCTCGAGCTTTCCACATTTATTGACATACTTATGTTAATCAACAACATTTTATAGTCATGCAGGGTTTGATAAACAATAAATAAATAAATCATAGATTAGCAAAAGTGGACAGTCACTGACGATTCTGTTTAGTCTGTGGTTGGATACTTCTCGAAGCTTCCAAAACAATAGCGTTCTTTGATACGGCGTCTGCAACGACGACTTTGATCCTCGGATCCTGGTGAAGCTACGCGATGATGGTGATTGAACAGGTAGGTTATTGGACGGGCACCGGTTCAGTGATGATCGTCTGATGTGTCCGATCAATAATCTAATTGGAATATATCTGTGTCGTTGTTTCAGTTGTAGCTGAACCTGTCTGGCTTTTTAGGCTAGCCTTAAACTGATACGAACGTGTGGAGACGTGACGCCCTGGTGCTATTCCGTGGTCTCGTGAATTTGCCGAGTCCTGACTACTGTTGGGCCGTGTGACGGTTTGACCACGAGCTGTTGGCAGTTAAGAGGTTTGACCCAACGAGTTCGAGTGGGCAGTGTGGTCGTCTTTCTATTGGAAGGCCTTACACCTATCTGGTTCCTCGTGCAGGAAAGTCTCGCCGCATCCAGGTACGTTTCTGCATCATCATCCTTACGGTCGACCCGTAGGCCACGCGTTCGTGGGAACACAGAGTTTTCTCTGTTGTTCCATGCCAAGGGTTAATTCACAAACTGAGTAAGAGGTTAATTCACAAACTGAGAGGGAGTTATAAACTGAAGTCATACTACTACCTAACATTTAATTGTAGTAGAACCTTAGAGAGAGAATATACATGTGACCATTTTGATAAGGTCTCTTCAGAATATTAGTTTATAAGACCAGTTGTTGTAAAGTCAATGTGTTTGGTTGTGTCTCTGGGTGCTTTGCCCCACGTGTTATATTTCTTATAGGAGCACAACCATATAGGTCATTACATACGATTGAGCTAAAGATTATTAAACATTCATCTCACGGATCCTAACAAGCGACCTTGAGTTCTTATAGTTATAGTCTCATGTTTGTATCTCCTCCGACACGCGTTGTTACGGAGACAGAGCGTGTCGGGGCAGTTACCATTTTAATTAAGGTTGGGAAGGTTATTATAGTTTAGTGGCTTGCCACAATTGTGTGTACCTTGTTGATAATACAATAAACTTTGTAATGTGTAAAAAAAAAAAAAATTAAAAAAAAAAAAAAAAAAAAAAATTATTTGCATGTGTTTCTGAATTTTACAAATATGACAGATGACAGCACTGTTGACAGCCAGACAGAGGAGGTTCGACCATCATTTAGCGTATAATTTAGAAAAACCATGGACCATTTCAAGCTGCACTTATAGTTTTAGCTCGACTAAAAATCACGCATGGGTATTTTTTTTGTTATATACTAGTAGTAGCTTGCAGTTATTTTAAAACTTAATGTTGTTATATCCACTACGCTGTGCAACTAGTGCTTTAGTAGCTTAGAGATTTGTGTTCTTCTTGTGCACGGAATTCCTGAAACCGGAATTACCGTATAAAAGGTTCAATTCACGGGATCAGAATTACGTAGCCTTGAAGTTAACATAACTCGAGTGCATTATGTTGGGCCTAGGCACGCAGCACATCGGATTTTTTTTAAATTATAATTTAATTTTTTTTTAACATAATAATTTTTTTCTTAAGGTCCATGGTCGTGAACCCATTAGAAATAGCGTGGCCCATTAGGCAGTTGGCACATAAAGGATATTAAAATCAACTTAAATAATCCAATGTTGCAAAGAACATCCGACTTCGTTGGCATACCTATACCGACCGCCATTATGAAAAAAACTGGTTTTGGCGGCCAGTGATGAAACAAGTGTCAATCGATAGAGTAAGTGATTGCAAACAAAAAATATTTAGTGATGAATATCGTAAGTGATATACTTCCTGAGATATTTGAGTTAAAACATGAGAAAAAAAATAAAACAGTAATATTTTTTTTAAATATCTCAGGAAGTATATCACTTACGATATTCATCACTAAATATTTTTTGTTTGCAATCACTTACTCTATCGATTGACACTTGTTTCATCACTGGCCGCCAAAACCAGTTTTTTTCCAAATGGCGGACGGTTAGGTATGCCAGGTCCCATACAAAAATGTCGGAACCCCTTTATATTTAATAATTTGACACTTATTGACATAATTATAGTCTAATGGCATTTTTTTTTACTTCTTTTGATAGATTTTTTTATACATATAGCTCTGACTATATTTTGTTATAGAGCGGTTAGTAACTCTTAAAATAGGCCTTTACTATGTTAAGTCTTTACCGAGATAGCGTAGCTTCGGTGAGACTAATGTTATAGAGCGGTTAGTAACTCTTAAAATAGGCCTTTACTATGTTAAGTCTTTACCGAGATAGCGTAGCTTTGGTGAGACTAATGTTATAGAGCGGTTAGTAACTCTTAAAATAGGCCTTTACTATGTTCAGTCTTTACCGAGATAGCGTAGCTTTGGTGAGACTAATGTTATAGAGCGGTTAGTAACTCTTAAAATAGGCCTTTACTATGTTAAGTCTTTACCGAGATAGCGTAGCTTCGGTGAGACTAATGTTATGGAGCGGTTAGTAACTCTTAAAATAAGCCTTTACTATGTTTTGTCTTTACCGAGATAGCATTGTTGCTTCGGTAAGATATATGTTATGGAGCGGATAGTAACTCTTAAAATAAGCCTACACTAAGTATAGTTCTCACCAAGATAGCATTGTTGCATCGGTGGGAATTTTTGATAGCACAAGTTGTTTAGAGCGGCCGGTGACTCTTAAAATAAGCCTTATTCACCAAGGTTTTTCCCGAAGGTTTACTTCTGGGAAAGTTGAATACGTCCTACCTGGTGAGTTGCATGGACATTCATTGTTCAATTTATTATGTTTCAGCTCGCTGAACATATTCTCCAGGAGGATCGTTAAGTTTTTGTAAACAATGCAGAGTTCCACTGGTATACAGACGGAATTCGGGAGTATGTAAGATGTGACTTCCTGCGATATGGATGCAGGGAGCTACTGATTGAAAGAGAGGTAAGTTTAGGGATGTATGAAAGATTGGGGGGGTATGCCCGGATAGTAGGAGGTTCGTAGGTAGAATAATATGTTTCCTGGCAGTTTGGTTTAATTTTGGTTCGATTCTTCACTAAAGGAAAGGCATAGAGAATAAACATTTATTTATTTATCTATTTTTTTTTTTTTTTCTCACTAACTTCTAAACCTTCAGTTTAGAAGTATTTTAGTACTCTTTCCACTCGAGTCAATTTTGAGAATTTATAGATACATTTTTTTTTTTTTCGTGTTTTAACACCGAGGGCGGTGTGCGGTTTTTCGCATAGCGAAAACCTTTTTTGTGGGAAGAGGGGCATTGTCACGCTGCAAAATGACATCTTAGGCGACATCTAGCGGTAACACCTTGAAGCTCCAGATTGTATCAATAATGCAGATATATGGCGTTGTGGTTGGTTTTAATAATTAAATTTATGTTGCTCGAGCTTTCCACATTTATTGACATACTTATGTTAATCAACAACATTTTATAGTCATGCAGGGTTTGATAAACAATAAATAAATAAATCATAGATTAGCAAAAGTGGACAGTCACTGACGATTCTGTTTAGTCTGTGGTTGGATACTTCTCGAAGCTTCCAAAACAATAGCGTTCTTTGATACGGCGTCTGCAACGACGACTTTGATCCTCGGATCCTGGTGAAGCTACGCGATGATGGTGATTGAACAGGTAGGTTATTGGACGGGCACCGGTTCAGTGATGATCGTCTGATGTGTCCGATCAATAATCTAATTGGAATATATCTGTGTCGTTGTTTCAGTTGTAGCTGAACCTGTCTGGCTTTTTAGGCTAGCCTTAAACTGATACGAACGTGTGGAGACGTGACGCCCTGGTGCTATTCCGTGGTCTCGTGAATTTGCCGAGTCCTGACTACTGTTGGGCCGTGTGACGGTTTGACCACGAGCTGTTGGCAGTTAAGAGGTTTGACCCAACGAGTTCGAGTGGGCAGTGTGGTCGTCTTTCTATTGGAAGGCCTTACACCTATCTGGTTCCTCGTGCAGGAAAGTCTCGCCGCATCCAGGTACGATTCTGCATCATCATCCTTACGGTCGACCCGTAGGCCACGCGTTCGTGGGAACACAGAGTTTTCTCTGTTGTTCCATGCCAAGGGTTAATTCACAAACTGAGTAAGAGGTTAATTCACAAACTGAGAGGGAGTTATAAACTGAAGTCATACTACTACCTAACATTTAATTGTAGTAGAACCTTAGAGAGAGAATATACATGTGACCATTTTGATAAGGTCTCTTCAGAATATTAGTTTATAAGACCAGTTGTTGTAAAGTCAATGTGTTTGGTTGTGTCTCTGGGTGCTTTGCCCCACGTGTTATATTTCTTATAGGAGCACAACCATATAGGTCATTACATACGATTGAGCTAAAGATTATTAAACATTCATCTCACGGATCCTAACAAGCGACCTTGAGTTCTTATAGTTATAGTCTCATGTTTGTATCTCCTCCGACACGCGTTGTTACGGAGACAGAGCGTGTCGGGGCAGTTACCATTTTAATTAAGGTTGGGAAGGTTATTATAGTTTAGTGGCTTGCCACAATTGTGTGTACCTTGTTGATAATACAATAAACTTTGTAATGTGTAAAAGGTAATTGTTTAATTGTTTCTTTCCCAATACCTGATAAATTAACTTTAGCACGGCACCCCCTTTTCGTGGGTTACACAGGTTAGACTGGAAGCCGACCCCAACATAGTTGGGAAAAGGCTAGGCAGATCGATTTATTCTTTATTCTTTCCCCAGTACCACAGCAATATCTACGTAGTATTTCTAAAGTCGAGTTAAAAGATGGGCCCATTCCATAGAGGTTTTCAGAAACAAAGTAACCATTTACCTAGAATCTTACCTGAGGCCGGCTCTTACTATTTAATATCGCACTCACTAAGGGAATCGCTTGCCATAACTTATACCCGCCAAAATAACAAAGTGGCGTCGCGCCGGGCTGTTTGTCAGAGCCGTCAGTATCCGGTAATGCGGCCAAACATTTTCTTAATGGGCTACGTAGACTAATAAAGAAATAACTTAGCATTTAGGTATTTTGAGGGTTTGCTATCAGTCTGTTCTCTGTAGCTAGGTTTGTTGTCAAATAAAGATTGTATCTTTACTATCGCAGTCCGGTCACATATTACGTCCGGTGGTTAAAGAGTTTCTTAAGGTTCAAGTCGCCTGTTTGAACGTGGCAAGTAGGTATCAAAGATGATTATTTATAATTTTATTTCCATATCACAAATAATAATATATATTTTACCAGATTTTCCTGCTCTTGACCTCGATCACGCCTGATAGCAAAGACTATATCATGAGAAGACCATGGGTTTCCAGGTCTTACACTGGTCTGAAATCACTGATACGCTGAGAAAGCGCTCGTTCCTCTTCTTTATGAGAAGAGGCCTTAGCCCTGCACTGGGACAATTAGGTACAGGCCAGTCGTATTTTGAGAGCAGAGAGCAGAGATCAGTGGTAGCCCATTGGTAACGGCCGATACTTAGGAGTTGTAGGTCCGAACCCTGACACTGACAGGCGCTTCATTTTTTGTCAATTATTTCATCACAACTGCTCACAAAACGGTGAAGGAAAACATGGTGAAGGAAAACATCGTGAGGAAACCGACATGTTCTAGAACTAAAACTTCGAAGACATGTGACATCTCCCAACTCGCACTGGGCCCGCGTGGTGGATTACCTACGGCCCACTTCCTCTCATAGAGAGGAGGCCTGTGTCTCAACAGTGGGAACATTATAGGCTGATTATTCAGTCGTATTTTTGTAAATCTAAAGATGGAGGTCTGTCTGTCTGTTGTCTTTTAACGCGATAACCTTTGAATGCATTACAATGAAATTTGGCAGACAGGTAGACCACAACCTGAGTTATTATAACACATGGTATTTTTATCCTGTAGTATGTTCCCGTGGGATTTCCAACCTCCACGCGTGCTAAGCCGCGGGCAAAAGCTACCCAACCGGTTAAAATACATACTAAATTAAAATTAATTAAAGCTTCTGATATGAAAATATATCCATGTAAACGGTCTTTATGCTGTATTTAGAAGCACGTCGAGCAGAACGTATTGGGTTTAAGCATATTAATAGTATTGGAGTGACAGCTTGAGTGAAGAGCTCCTAGTATTCGAGCTCAAGAGAAAGTAACGGCTTGCAATATTGTTGAGCTGTTTACCTGGCTTAGAGTCAATTTACATTGTTGAAGAGGGAACGGAAGCGAAGCGGTTTTTTTAATTATCCCATTTAGAATTATATATATCTCCTTTGTTTAACGTGCAAATTACTGAAATATCAGACCAAAAACAGTTAATTCTCGCGACTACTCATGGACTTTGAGGGAATCCTCGGAAAGTGGTCAGTACCATGTCAAATGTCTAATACCGGTTGTGTATTAGACGTTTCATTGCTTTACCACCCTTAAATGTCACTTCCACGTCATAAAACGACATGGTCTATTTGTCAAAGTGGCAGTTAGGTACTTACTGTTATTATATTAACTTTTTGTTTTTATTTCCTGTGCGTGTGGATGTGGATTCCACACGCAAGAGCTGGTTTCCAGTTTGCTACGTACAAGCGCATTAAAAATTATTTTGATGGCATGAGTGGTGCGAAAATCGCGGCAATGGGGATGTTTACTGCCATTTTATCACGATAGGTGGCGCATCGTCGACATGGCCATTGAAAACTGTCAATTCCATACATTTTATAACCTATCATTCAGTAAATTCAAATTTTCTCGAAATATGCATAAGTGTGCTGTACCACGATGTACTAAAATACTTACTCCGGTGTTAATTTATTTCCCAAAGATACTACGCAAATAGAAAGTGGAAAACTAAAAGAGTAAAACTAAAAGTAACTTTGAGTGTGTTGATTGGTAATTTTCGGCAATATGGTGGAGTTATGGCGGAGCTATTAACCTCTTGGTAAAGTCCTACAGCAGGAACGTCAATTGCTTGGCTTTCAGAAGCTTGAGGGCTTTGATTGCTGAAATAAAAATTTCGGTCATAGATAACCTAAAAAATAAAGAATACCATTTATTAATAAAGTAAATGATCTCTCATTTTTCGTAAATTTTCCTACCATGAGTCAAGTAAGAATTAACACGTTACAACTAAAAAAATACCCAATTCTAGAGCCTAGCACTAATGAAAAATAAACCTAACCTAAACAATAAAGAATACCATTTATTATTAAAGTACGGTTGTCTCAATTTTCGTAAATTTTCCTACCATGGACCAAGTAATAATTAACATGTTACAACAAAAATATTATCCAAATGTAGACCCTAGCACTGATTAAAAATATTTTATTAGATAGAAGTCTACCTCGCAATAATGTCTCATTTCTTTCCAGTAATCCTTGCTCCTGGTTTGTTTAGGTCGTCTTTCAATTCTATAAGCTTCCAGGAACAATACATGTTAGCAATAACCAGGGTGGATCATTTTCAACACAAAAAATAGCAAAAACCACTAATGTAAACAATCTGAAAATGAATTGACAGCGGCCATCCCGCCGCTGGCGACATCTACGCTGAGCTTTGCGCGTGGATCCCCATTACGCAGAACAAAACCTAACCTTTGGTAGGATTGTTTAGCTACCATGGCCATATGGTCGTGGAAGGTGAGCTTTCGGTCGAATGTGACTCCCAGGTCTTTCATGGTTGTAGACTTCGTGATGGTATTATTATTTAAATTATATGCAAAATTAACTGGGCGCCGCATTCGACAGAATGTCATAGCGATAAACTCCATCTTGTTGTCTACGCTCCACTTGAATATAAAATAATTTTCTTTCTTTATTTTATTCACCTTAGTGAAATATTAATTTTGTTTATTTTTTATTTTTTTTGCCAATACGTAATAGTGGTATATCAGTTACGATGTCGGCTATGTATGGTGTTAAAAAATTAACTTTAGAAACTTTAAGAGGTCCTTTAGACCATGAAACTGAATAACTTTTACCATGGGACCAATTATGAAATCACGAAAAAAAAAAACAGCTGTCCCATACATTTAGAGCAATTTCAATGTTGGTCCCATAGTAAAAGTTATTCAGATTGATGGTCTAAAGCACCTCTGAAAGTTTTTAAAGTTAATTTTTTAACACCTTATATATATGGTTTTCATAATTCGATAAACGTTTCACACTAAAATCGAAGAACAGCAAACGATTTGAACGTTTTATCCTAACCGTCATTCGCTGCCTTTTGACCGCCAGTCTTCGCAACGACCTCAAAACCTTTGGAAGCCTGTTACGATGCTTGTTACTTCACTAATGAGGCTGACTAAGGCTGACACTGTGGAGCTGACATTCAACTGAGTTGCAATTAGTATTCAAATCGTAACAGGCATAGACTGTGACGTGACAGAAAATCGTTTTTTAAATGGGCAAACTAACTTTTAACTGAAACAAGATATACAGGGTGGCAGGGACATCGACGCGAAGCCGGTTACCATGGATTCAGTACATGGTTCTGAACCCCCATTACATACATTTTGACCGCGTAGGTATAGCACTTTTCTATGAAACAGCTGTTTTTTTTTTTTAATAACCGACGAAAAATTTCAACGTAGGGGGGTTCAGAATCATGTACTGAATCCATGGTATCAGGCTTCGCGTCGATGTCCCGGACACCCCGTATGTAAAAAAATTATAAAATCTTCTTCATAATTTTTCTCTTATAAACCTCCACTTGGAACTGTTTATAAAAATGGAATACCAGCTTATACTTAACTGACGCAAGATATAGGCTCAGTATATAACGTAATTTTAGTGATCGACTTTGAGCAGCACAAGCGCGCTGCGCTCTTCTGGCTCCTTTAATTTAATTAGGTAAAAAGCGGGCAGTCTTTGGGGACTGCCGATAGAAGTGCGAATTCTCGCGTTGATGTCTTTCGTTCGATCATTAGGTGACGATGACGCGAGTTCCATGATTTTTGTTCACCCAAAAAGAGCTCCACCACCCAGAAAGAAGTTTTACCAGAAAACCTTATCAAATTAATCACCCACAAAATAGAAAGCCTCAGGTTCAACAGACAGACGTATCTATTATTATTCATGTATGCCGCCCGTACCTGTCGCCCGCGTGCCACGTAGGTACGTACGTAAATACATGTTAAATGATGTCGTGTTGGCGACAATTCGCTTTCCAAATAAACAAGCAATTGTTTTTTTCGCTTTGAGTGAATTTTGAAGTGTTAGTAAGGAAAGCAGTGTGCTTTTAAAGCAAATATTGAATGCAAGTGCTATTAAAGTTGAATACAATATTTGCTTATAAAGAGTGTGTGAATCATGACAATCCATTTTAAATATTGTATTACTTCTTGGTTTATGAATTTGAGATTATTAACTCTTTTTTTATTATGACATATTTTTTTAAATACGGGTGTTTTTATTATTTGTATTTTGAATTTTATAAATGATGACTAACATTGTTTTATTTATGGACAAATCAATTACTCTGAATTAAATGAATTATTTTATTTATTTAAATAATAAATATGATTTTAGCTCTAGCTTCAGCTAACTTGTTCAAGTAGGAATAGAGATGGTTGTAGTAGAGAAAGTCTGGGAAATTAATTGTATATCAAATAGGGATATCGACTGGGGAAAAAAAAAAAAATTGTCCGTCAGTCATAAATTCATAATAATAAAAAAATATTAGACACGTATTCTTTGCTTTATCATATTAATAAAAAATGGTTTAGATAAAACGCATTAAAGATTGGGAGGGGGGGCTCGCTACCAGTATAAAATCTACCGAGATGTGACGTCATGCCACATTTTAACGTATAGCCTTCTAAATGTATTGCCGTAATTTTTTGATTACGTAAAAAAAAATACTGTCCATTATAGTCAACATTCCTATTGACTACCAACTTAAATTGTCCGTATATTCAAATCACAACTATCATTTTGACACTTGTATGAAATGGGAAATTGACGTAGTGTGTCAATTCTATTTCCCTGACCGGGCAAGGTCCTCTATTCGGCTTAGTTGCCAAACGCAGTAATATACAGTATGTTAACTAACAGAGGGCGTTCCCGTTAACCAGCAATAGTATAGCGTCCATACATGCTAGAAAAAAAATTAACATTAAAAATATTTTTGAATAAAATTTTCACAATTTTTTTTAAATTGATACTTAGTTGTAACACTCTGTACACGCGTACTTGTCTTTCAACGTGGAAAGAAGTGTACAGAGTGTGTGTTTTATGTATGAAATAAATATTTTTTGTGAATAATTATGATAAAAAAATAAAAAAAGTTTTTTCTTTTTCGATTTTAATATTTTTTCTAGCATGTATGGATACTATACTATTGCGGGTTAACGGGAACGCCCTCTGTTAGTTAACATACCTACTGTATATGTCAATGTTGCCAAAGAAGAAAAAAAAAGGAACTCTATTACTACTAAACGATAATATCTTCAAATCACCTTCCAAAAAAATCTCGCCAATACCTACAAAAATCAAAAACTACACACTTTCAAAATTGGCCCAGAGCAAATGTAAACGAATTTCATAGTTTGTACAGCGAGCCCCGCGGGGTCTGACTCAATAAGAACCGGCCTAAGCACACAGCACAAATGTATTATATTTTTATATTAAAGTCGGGCCCCAGTCGGAATGTTCCCAATATGGAACTGAAAGGAAATACCAGACGTATACGGAAAATGCGAATATTTTGTAATCTTTATTGTTACCTTTTCTTATACTAGACCTGGGAACAGAGCATAATAATAATGTTTTTAAGGTATTCTCATTACATGAACTTACCAGGTGTTTGTTTTTTGTTTTGTTGAAGTGAAAGCTTCTTTAGCGGCGTTATAATTTTTTTTTTTTGGGATGGGTAAATAATGTTAAACTCCCGTCAGGACGTGACCGTAAGATCCGTTGCCTAGCAACCGATAATGTAAATTTCTAAATAAATAGTCTTTGAAATTACGTAAAGATTACGAGGTAAGAAATTTTACCCATATTGATGGATAAAGAAAGCAGTCAAAACATACTTCATAAAAAGTGTTTAAGTAAATAAATTGTTTATTTTTGATAGACTATATTTTGAAAATAAATAAATATACTACTACTACTAATGAATATTGTATTTAAGCACATAAATTATAGGTAGTACTTTTATACTGATAGATAAATATCACCCGTCTCTCCACTATTCCATTGCCTACTCTAGGATGCATATCCGGTGCGGCTCGCAAATCCTTCCTTATCCTAAGGGCACATCTTCCCTACCATTACCGCGCCACTCGGTCTACTTCTTGATATGCAATGGCTCTCTCGACTCTCAATATTTATCTAAACCAAAATGACCAATATTCTGAAACAGAACATTGTTCATAAGCTTCAAATTTTACAACTAAAATACCTCTATGAGTTAGCTTCGCAAACAACGGTGCGCAAGCTGGCTGCGTTCCAAAACCATGTTCCAACATGTCTTTGCTTAGGTGCCAATATCCTCGTACCACCTTCACCGCCCCTATTACAAACTCTTAAGGTCTATATTCCTGTAGGTTATCAGCATGGCTAAGTTTGCAGTGGTAAAGTACGGACGTGCTGTGTTTCGCAGTCGATGAGCCGTTGTATGAAAAAAATGTTCACAGATTTTTTTTATTAGATAGAAAGGCATTTTAATTTGATATTTTGTAGTAACTTGTGTGTACACTTTGATTAAATACCTGGTTGGAGGTTCAAAACCTGGTTAACAAGATCACAATTAATTGGACTACTGGATACCCCATCAGGTTATGGTCATGTCATCAAAGGTTATGTCAAACGCCCATGTAACACCCACTCTCATAAAGATCGGAGACGCTACGCTCGAAGTTGTAGACGAGTATGTTTACCTAGGACAAACTGTCCAGCTAGGTAGGTCCAATTTCGAGAAAGAGGTCAATCGTCGAATCCGACTCGGCTGGGCAGCGTTCGGGAAGCTACGCAATATCTTTTCGTCCCACATACCACAGTGTCTCAAGACGAAAGTCTTTGACCAGTGCGTGTTGCCAGTGATGACTTATGGCACTGAAACGTGGTCGCTCACAATGGGCCTTATTAGAAGGCTAAAAGTCACCCAAAGAGCAATGGAGAGGGCTATGCTTGGAGTTTCCCTACGTGATCGAATCAGAAATGAAGAGATCCGCAGGAGAACCAAGGTAACCGACATAGCCCGAAGAATTGCCAAACTTAAGTGGCAATGGGCAGGACACATTGCCCGCAGAACAGATGGCCGATGGGGCCGAAAGGTTCTGGAGTGGCGACCGCGTACCGGAAGACGTAGCGTTGGAAGGCCTCCCACAAGATGGACCGATGACCTTGTAAAGGCCGCAGGAATCCGCTGGATGCGGGAAGCACAGAATCGGTCGAGGTGGCGGTGCTTGGGGGAGGCCTATGTCCAGCAGTGGACGTCTTTCGGCTGATATGATGATGATGATGATGATGATACCCCATCGGCAAGAGTGTAAAATTTTCATACAAACTTAACATAACATAACCATCACACCTGTAATCCCCGAAGGGTTAGGCAGAGGAGTATCTATAATACACCCACATTTCACCAGTTATGTTTAAGTCCCATGTAATAGGAGGCGAGCCTATTGCCATCAACCGGGCACAAATCCTCCGGGCTGCTGCTAAGAAATTCTAGATGGAAAACCTAATAACACCTTGCCCGACCTAGGAATAGAACCCGGGCGCCGTCGCGCTTGCTACCACTTAACCAACGAGGCAGTCGTCCATACAAACTTTGATCCCCTATTTATCCCGTAAATGGGTTAGGGGTTGAATTTTCAAAAATTAAAATTAAATTTTTGAAGTGATAACTTCTTTAGCGGCGTTGTGCACTTTTTTTGGGATGGGTAAATGTTAAACTCGCGCCAGGACTTGACCGTAAGATCCGTTGTAGTCTTTGACGTTATTTATTAGTGATCGATGTTGACATTACGTAAAGATTGCGAGTTAAGAAATTTTACCCATATTGATGGGTAAAAAAAAGCAGTCAAAACATACTTCATGAAAAGTTTATTTTTGGTAGACTATACTATATATATTTACTACACTATACTATACTTACTATACTATATTTACTATACTATATTTTATTGACTATACTATATTTATTGACTATATTGATTTTTTTTATTGACTTTACTATATTTTGAAAATAAATAAATATACTTACTACTAATTATAGTACTTCTATACTGATAAATAAAGCAATTCGTGCGAAATTATTCCCTAACCATTCCAAAATATTCAAAAATGCACAACGTTAATGTTCAAGTTTTCACTTCTGCCGGCACTCCCGGAGTGCAACCCGTTTATTTATTTATTTATTTGGTACACCAACAGCAGTACCTACATACAATATTTTTTTTAATTAAACAATATCATAATAACATTACTGCCCCCCAATTACGCAATGCACGATCAATATTAACCAATTGAAAAAGATTGCCAGTCCATTGCTTCATAAGATCGACAAAAAAAAATGAGCAGATTATTTTTGTCGAACTTATGAAGCAATGGACTGGCAATCTTTTTCAATTGGTTTCAATTTTAAATTGAAAATGCATGGTATTTATGCCTATTATAGGTATACACAGCATTTACCCGTTGTTTTTTTTTTCTTCCTTAATGCTCACTTACGCTATAAAAGGAACTGTCGTGAAAAATGTCATGATTCTAGAACAGTATAGGCTGTGCGTTGTCTGCCAGTGAATTGAAGATTTTTATAAGTAGAAAATGCGTGTGTGAAGTGGAAACGCGACTTCTTTAAGCGAACCGAAACAGACAGGAATTCCTTCAATCTGCCTAACCTTTTCCCAACTATGTTGGGGTCGGCTTCCAATCTAACCGGATGCAGCTGAATACCAGTACTTTACATGGAGCGACTGCCTATCTGACCTCCACAACCCAGTTACTTGGGAACACGATACCCCTTGCTAAGAGCTAGTTGTCAGACTTTCGGGCTTCTGACGATCCGTAACTACTGTCAAAATTCCACGAATGATAGCCGGGACCAAAGGCTTAACATGCTTTCTGAGGCACGGAGGAGTCTCGCCTCTCGGTATGTACAGATGGTCACCCATCCACGGACCAACCAAGCATTCGTCGCTTCGACCCGTATAACGGCTTTTATAACTTAGCCAGTCAAGAGCGACGTCTACCATCCACTGCTACGCAGGATATGCACGGAGAGGTTTGCCCCGTTTCTGCGCAGTTCATTTGTTTGCCAGCCACGCAGTCGTCCTACGCGTAGTTAGTGGAGGGTCGCAGTGGACGCCGACTCGCCTTAATTTTCATACAAAGCTCAGTATACGTGCGTAACATAGCCGTGGTCTGCTGTAGCGCGGAGTCTTTATGGTGAACACGTGAGTCGACCAAGCTTACACATATTCATAAACTCAGGCCTTATTTTCCGAGGTTATTTGTCTAACATCATTATTCTCTTGCCTTCATCCCAATTTATTTCAGGTCGCGCAGCGTGTCCTCTTCTTCCATACTTCTCTATAAAGGAATGACTCATTATAACTGTGCCGTTCCGACACGAAAAATAACTTGTCATTCAAGTTAGGATTTTAAATTAAATAAATTAAAGTTTATTTTACGTGTGTGTTGACACGCGTGTGAGTTGAGCTCCTTAGTTCTAAGTTGAGCTCCACGATTATTGACAAATGCTTGCACTGACTGGACAGGTCCACTCAAATCTGTGTGGTTCTTTCCTCAAAAGACCATTTCAGACACTAATCTACATGGTTCTCATATGGCTTGACCAAGATTATGTCTGAACTTTAAAAGAGACTGCGACCTCTGAGTTTGTTTCGGCCTTTCTCCTCAGAGTAGTCAGTTAGGAAACGCCGACCTCATCTAGCTTATTTTTTTTTATTTTACGTGTAAAAGTGATTCGAATATCCTATTTACAGAATAAACAATTTCATTTCATTTCATTTGTGGCGAGCCGTCCACTATTCTGTAGGTATAGCCATCGTAAAATAGACTTTAACGCATTTTATTGCCGGAGCGGTGCTGTTATAATGAGCGATATTCTTTAGTCGGCATCTCGGTTACTCCCTTTCTAGCCATATTATCATATTTTAGACGGTCCATTCATCGTTTCGTTTGTCTTCCCCAACTCTTATAGCCTCTCAAAACTCTCACCATATTGTTCGCATCACATCTACTCCACTTACCATGTATTGCCAACATAGTGAAAATAACTATGCTTATTTTTGACCAGATAAACTCTATTGCCAACTTAATACCTGGCCTTTTTCAAATTGCCTGTTTCATAACCTTTTGCCACGTGAAATATGTTACTTTTTCCTCCATTTTGTTTAAAAATAAGCCAAACTTATCAGCACTGAGGTGTTGGGCTCGAACCGGCCCATTCCAGGGTGCCGCTCTGATTAGTACTGCTGATTACCTTATCTGGCCTTGTAAACAGGAGCGGGCTTCTAAAAAAGCGGATTCGAAGAAATTCGGAAAAGGAACCATTACAATGAGTCGGCATGATACCCACGGCATGTATTAAAAGAAAGCGATTTCAGTATACGGCATGTATTACTGAAATCGCTTCGATTCTCGATGGGATTTCCCATCGGCAAAAACTCAAACTCAAAGCATTTATTTCAATGAAACCATTTACAGGCACTTTTAAATTGTCAAGGAGTCGGTCAGTCACAAATATGAAGCTAGTTGCCCATTCCAAAGCGTAGTAGGTTCCTATGGAGAAGAACGGGCAAGAAATTCCACGGACATTCTTTTAAATATTTTTTTTTTACAAAATATTGGTTACATCCTTCATGTTGAGACTTGAAATTATAAATTTAACATGAGAGAACAATGTAGCAAGACGTACCACGTTAGAATCGTCCGTAATAAAATTAAAATACGCCATGGCAGCCAAAAGCCTTCATCTCCTATTTAACCCGTTTAGTGGACGATTTTTCCAAAATCCTTCCTTAGTGCACTTTTCATATCTTGTGCAAAATTTCATGCTTTTAGGTTTACGCTATGCGTTCTGTCAGTGCCCTCTTAAAATAATATCTTAAATTCCTTCACTGATACCTATTTACCTGTTTCGATTAATATGGAAATAATACTGTATGGAAATAAGAAATGTGGCTAACTAATTGACTAGAATGGGGTTTGAAGATTTTGGCCCTAAAATCAGCCACCATTTTGATTTTTTTTCAAAATCGAGGTGCACAATAAATGTCATATATTTGGATAGGGGACACTTTTACAAACATAAAACTTGAAATAACATAGCATATAAAGCGTCACGTTTCTGAGATATTCAAAGATAAAAGTAAGATTTGTTATAACGTATTTATTTATTTATGTTGTAGTTACTTCATGTTGATTAAGTTATTTACACATGAATACTACTACTATACTACTGACTACACCTAGTGGATAAAATATAAGATTTTTTAATCATATTCGGTATAAATAATATCATCCAAGAAGCAGGGGCAGAGGCAGCGGGAGGCTGAATAGGATTTTCTTGATGTCGCGCCCATGCCATGCACCATATAATACATATACCGTGTAACACACGTCCTCATTCGGCGGGGGGTATACATATATTTTTGTCTCTTTCGCTCTTAACTAAAATATTACCTATACATGATGCAATTATGTTTTCATAGTTCAATATACTTACCTGAAGGGAAAAAAAACAAAAAAATCCTTGTTTCAGGGTTCAATTTTCGACTTATATTTTAGTGAATAACTCCGAAACGTGACGCTTTAGGATATTATGTTTCATGACATTTTTTGTTTGTATAAGTGTCCTCTATCTAAATATATAACTTTCGATTATCACCGCTATTCTGAAAAAAAATCAAAATGGCGGTCTCACGTTAGGGCCACCCTCCATACAAAAATCTTCAAACCCCATTAATAATGAATTGCAATTATAACATTGAATTTGATGTTGTACCCGTTTTAGGTGAAAAAAAGGCATTTGGAAAGTTTCCAAATACTTTTTTTACATCTAAAACTAACTATTCGGTGTTACGATATTAATTATTGCATTTCATAATCAATATTCTAGTTCGCTAGTTAGCCACATTTTTTATTTTCATACAGAAATATTATCAAATTAATCAAAACAGCGAAATATTTGACATCTATTTGCGACGTTGCCAACTTTCAGAATAAACCCTCTTAAGTAGATTTCAGACAGAGAAAAGTTGCTCATTTCTTTCGCTTATTCATGAGTATTAATAAGAAAAGTAACTACATTATTCCTTTAATATTTGTCACTATATTTTTTGTCGTATTTTTTTTTCGTACGTTCGTACACTTCGTATCTATACGTCAGAGTAAGCGTGCAAACAGTGTTCAGTGTCTCGCTTACTTCCTGTCCCCACTCTTTTGCCGCCAGAGGGTGTAACGTGAACAGAATACAAAAGGGGTTCATACCGCAAAATATACACCGATATTGAAGACATCTTGGCGTTTTATCTACCAAAATATTTGCTGGTTTAATGGTCCCATAGGAAATAAACTTTTAGGTATTCTTACACATTTATAATTGTCCGTTTGTTGTACCGAACCCAGGCGACAGGCGGGAGGAGGGAGTGGGGGGGGAGCGTGTCTTCTGAGACACGCTCTCTGAAAAGTATGAGCCGTCTCGACGGCTAAATTAGTCAAATTTTTTATATTAGTTTAATTTTTATATTATTTATTTATCCAATTTTTATTTACTAAATAAGTACATAAAAATTGGATAAATCTATTTATTAATTTATTTAGTGGAATAGACGATGATTTATAACGAAAACGAGCGCGTAAAACATGAACAGACCTTTGGGCGTACAGAATGATATTATGAAAAAATTACTGGATCCTATTTACTCAAAATAAAACTATTTGAACTATTGAATTAATGATCTATCCTTGTTCGTACGGTTTCTATTTTGCCATTTTCTTACTACATACCTAAGTTATTTATTTACGCCAAAAGACGAGTTAAAATTAGTGTTGAATTATGGAAGTTTCGACGCTCATAACTTCCAAACCAGTATATTTTTCCAATTCCTCGTCCATACAGGGCTAGATAATGACAAGACAATTAATATAATTTTTAGTTTTGAACGTATGACTCCCGCCCTCCCAAGTGTATCGCCATGCTACGTTTGTATGGAACAATGCCCGACTAGCGTACCCTTAATCCGTTGGTCCTGCGCCTGATCCTTCTCTGGTCGTGTCGATTGCCATCCCATCAGACTATGAGAGTGATGGACTTGAGATTGCACCTGTGTCTGCGCACACAGTTGTGCTCTATAATATCTCCCGCACCGAAGGCTAGTCTCCGTTGAGATTGGCCGCCATGGCCGAAATACGGAAAAAAAACGAAGTGAAAAGTATGAAACGCTTATCATGGCGGATAGGGACCGCCATATTGGATATTTTGTCACGTCATCGCCTACAGTGTTAAGGTATTTTAGCGCCTAAGGGAGCGCCTTTATTAATTATTGTTTGTCTGTTTTTGATTGTCTTGGTTTTTGTTCAAATCAGTTTATTATAAGCTGTTGGGAAGTCCCAACAGCTTATAATATACTCAATACTCAATACTCAATTATTTATTGCATTCCATATGTATTACATAGATGGTATAACAAAGTAAAAGACCAATATGGACCCTGTCCACTACTGTCCTGTCTTATAAACAAACATTTGTTTATAAGTATAAACAAACGTTTTTCCATACCTTCACCCATTGAATATTCATACTTCAGACAATGTGAATGTGCCATAATTTTTGCAAATGGCGTCAAATGTCATTGTGCTTTGACATTTAGATAATAGACAGATGGAGAATTAGCTGTTGACAATGCAATGGAGCCATAATACACACACAGCTCGGAGCCTCAGGCAACGACGGAGATTTTGAAACACCAATTTCTGGGCCGTATAATCGCTCGTTTTGGCGATGATCTGGCTAGCCAGACTTATTCCGTTAGGATTTTTTGAAATCTCGCGTTTACCAACATAAACCACAACCTTGCAGGTCTTGAAAGCCAAAATGGAGCCAGATTAGTTCAAAATGCCGTAAATCGAGCAGAAATGTGCATCAACTCAGAAGGTCGTAATTTGACCGATATTTTTTTTTGACTTAGTGTAATCAATTTTATATAGGATTTAATATCATTGTATATAGGTATCTTTCCGTGAAAACAGGGCCCATTTTATTTTTTCAACAAAATGACAGCCAATTCACATTATGACATATTTACCCCACCCTAGATATAGGTATTGGTATATCAATGCCTTCACACATAACACACATAACTTTTCATTTGATTTACCGTCGGGTAAAAATATAAGTATTTATTTTCTCTCACAACACACGTTATTCTGAACGGATAAATTCAGTAAAACCCACTGGATAACACTAGGTATGCGCATGCATTATGCACGAGCATCGTCCAGGAGATTTATCAAATTCTAGTGATGGTGTGCCGTGACGTTTTTAGAGCTAAAACTATCATTTTTCATAGCATGTAATGGGTTTCAGGGTGCGAATCGGCGCTATTCGCATCGGATATAACAATGTTGTTATATTATTGGCAGTGTATAGAGTGCCACCATTGGCACTCTATCCCTATCGGATAAAGTGCCACTACAGGCACCCTAGTAACACCGCCTCGGCCCGGCTAAAGTGCTGCAAGCATTGGATTGTCATTGTCACTGTCACTAAGTCACGTCACTTGGTATTTTGTTTGATTGTCGAGGTTAGATCGCTGTAAAACACCACATTCCCAAAACATTACATTCTCTTGTGCCTAAACGGACCCTGGCACTTCGCCGGCCGCTACCGCGGCACCGCTCGCTACGCTCGCTCGGCTCGTGCGTTGTGTGGTCACAGTTCTAACCTAACCTAACCTAAATAACAAGTGACAGTGACAATGCAACGCTCACGGCACCCTAGCCGGGCCGAGGCAGTGACACTAGAGTGCCACAAGAAACTCGCGGCACTCTATACACTTCGTATATTATTATATAAAGATGGAAAGACAAGACAGTCAGCCATCCCAGCCATTATTATTCTGCTTAAAAAAGGGTAATGCGTATGAGTTTTTCAGAGACTCAGCATCACATTAATAAATTCGTATTATTTCTCTAAGCACGCCTGTAACATTTAAGCCGTAAAAAAACTTTTAATTGCCGAAAGTAAAAGATTTTTACATACACAAAAGAACAAGTTGGGGGAAAATATGCGACCTGATACTTGTGAGTCCTACACTGAATTCAATGTCACAGGCGCATCTAGAACAAACCATGATTATTTAAAATTTATGATATTTCAATAAAAGCAAGAATACGGATAAAAACGTTTATTTCTCAATAATAAAGCATACCGTACTCGAGGTCATAGTCAAGAACTTGAGTGTTTTTCTTATTTGACTCTGGCTTTTCCTTCTCTGACTCTGGCTCTTCCTTCTCTGACTCTGGCTCTTCCTTCTCTGACTCTGGCTCTTCCTTCTCTGACTTTGACTCTAGCTCAACCACCTCAGGCTTTAATTTCAAACCTGTTCGCCTGTGCTCGTTGAATTTAGCCGCCAAATCCGGATGCGCTCGTAAAAAACTCCTCAATTTTGGCATATTAACAGTCCCATTCACAACTATGTCTCTGAACGTGTCGTTGTTCATAAAACCTTCGTTCACACCTTTCATTTTATCCAACTTCGCTTGTAATTTCTCGTCTATCTTCACCAGTTCATACTCATGAACATTCACAACAGACTTACGATCCTTCCTGTATTGCTTCTTCATTATTTTTATGAACCTCTTCAACTCTCTGGTCTTCTTCTTTCGTTGAGCTGTTCCATTTCTATAAGCTTTCGTCAATATACTTCTGATTTCTTTTACTATCTTTCGGATACTTTTCTCAATTTTTTTCTTTCTTCTATCACGGTCCCTCTTCCGTTTCTTTTTTTTGGAATCGCGCTTTTTTTTCGATGATTTTTTTTTTTCTTCTTCACGCTTCTTTTCGTTGGAGTCGGTTTCGAAACTGGTGCCTTCGAATGACAAGTCTAGGCCTTGATACATGTCGTAGCTGGTCCCTAGGAGAGCGCAGCAAATGTATACGGTCCTACCACAAAAGTAGTCACCTCGATATATTCGATACTCTGCGTCGCACTCTGCCGGTAGCATGCAGGTGCCCCAAGGCACGTCGTGTTGGTTGGGATCTCCGCAGGAAACACCCCATGGCCCTTAAAAAATCAATTAGTTAAATCTCACAAATAAAGTTAAACTGTGGAATTTCTATAACAGTACTGAATGGATTAGTTCCTACATAGTCCTATCGATGACTAGAGCAGCTAGAAGCCTGAGTTATTTTTTAAAGTCTCATCATCATCATCTGCCTAACCTTTTCCCAACTATGTTAGGGTCGGCTTCCAGTCTAACCGGATGCAGCTGAATACCAGTATTTTACATGGAGCGACTGCCTATCTGACCTCCACAACCTAGTTACTGGGTAACACGATACCCCTAAGTAGACTGGTTGTCAGACACATTTCATGAAGTACATTTTTTTAGGTCTCTAAAAGTAGATTATACTTACTAGCTGCCGCCATATTGACCACGTCTCCTCTTGGTAGTGTCGAATTAAGCGCCTCAAATTTCTTCTGCATCCACTGCTCATCCCATTGGTCCTTCCAGAACTGCTCTTCCGAGTCGGAACTGGACGACTCAGTGTCGGACTTGTCTCTCCTTCTTTTAATGCCAATTCTTCTATGCCGTAACTCATTTAACACTGGGTCCATATGGAAGTATTCTCTTCCTATTTTGTCTTGGTTTCCAGTGAATTTTGAGGAAGGCATATCACGGCCTGTGTTCAAGTTTTCCTCGTGGGTTCTCACACTTTTCAGAACATTGGCTTTATTCTGAGCTGATTGCTTATCTTTCGCATCCTCTTGTTTTTTATTATGGAAGTACCTCATTGTATCCCGACGGTTCGGGATGATATGTCCCTTGTCACCTTTAAGCTCCTCCAGTAGCGATAGAACATTTTGCTTTAGATTCGAATAAATAGATGCATGAATAGCGTTAAGAGACAAAACAAATACCGTTAAGTAAAAGTAATGCATTTTATTTCGACATTTCTAGCATGGTTCCTATCAGCAGTTTTCTTTTAACACAATAGGTAAGTACCGACCGTGAAATTTGTATCGAGATGTATTGCAATAAATATAGGAACTATTAAATATTTATAGCTGAACTTTTTCATATTTAGAGTTTTGATAAATTCCGGTTAAAACTATAAAAAACTAGATAAGTTTGAGTCGGACTCGTACACTAATGGTTCCGTACCGTGCCACCAATACTATTAAATATAGGCGTGAGTCGGCACGCAGTTACACCACAGTCCGACCAAGGGTAGGTATTACCGAGAAAAATATATTTTAGGTTTCTTGATTTTGGAGTTTTAGTATTATATACTTAATTACTAGCTGCGCCTCGCGGTTTCACATGCGCAAGTCTTCTCGATCCCGTGAGAATATCGGGATAAAAAGTATCCTATGTCCTAATCCTGGTCATGGTCTACTCATGTGCCAAATTTCACCCAAATCTGTTCAGCCGTTTTAGCTTGGAAGCGTAACAAACAAACTTACTTTCGCATTTCGTCGCTCGGCATCCAATACCGTGAATGTGACATTTATGACGAAAATCAGATTTAAATAAAAAAAAAACAGAACTGTCACATTCGCTGTATTGGATGCCGACGATTTATAATATGTATTTGGATTTGCCATGATTAAATGAAAATTTTGTCTGGCCAGCAATTATTGTTAAGGCAGACAGACGGCGTAGGCGTAGTAATAGGGTTGCCTGCGGCTTGCAGGCAACCCTATTACTACGCCTACGCCGTCTTGGATACGGAACTCTAAAAAGTAGAAAGTTTATGAAATCGATCAAAATAGTGGGAAAAATGATGGGGCATTGGGGCCACAAGTTTAGCCTTATTGCTATCTAGGTAGGTACTTTATGTCTCATGGCGGGCGGAAGAAATGAAATATCTTAAGAATAAAATAATTTAATTCAAATACATAACTATTTTATTTCAGTAACCAACAGTTTTACAATAAAAATATGTATTTCAATGGTATACCTACATTTTATTACATTACTGTTTATCTTCACAAAAACAACACGTGTAGGTATTCATATTTCAGAAATTATAGCTAACTTAGTTAGAATACAATTTTATTGACTTGGAGAACATAATGTACTTAGTTTAAAGTTTTTTTTTTATTGATCTTCCATGAATATAATTTATTAAATTTTATTTATTAACATACCCTAAGACCTATTTATATATTAGGAAAAAAAAATTTACGAGTGCGTAAACTTAAACACATGACTTTACTCATCACTATGAACAACTTTTATTATGGGACCAACCTGAAATAGCACAAAAAAAAATCAGCTGTTCCATACATTTATGTTCGCATAACTCGTCAAAATATGTAGGGAACAGCTGATTGTTTTTTCGCTATTTCAGTTTTGGTCCCATAGTAAAAGTTGTTCATAATGATGAGTAAAGTCAAGTGTTTAAGTTTGCGCACTGATATTTTTTTTTCCTGTATAGTAGTTGTTCAAAAACAAAAATATCAATCTGCCTAGCCCAACTATGTTGGACTCAGTTTCCAGTCTAACCGGATGCAGCTGAATGCGATTATTTTACATGGAGCAACTGCCTATCTGACCTCCACAACCAAGTTACTGGGAAACACGATACGCCTTGGTAATACTAACGACAATACCTACCCAATATCGGCACATTTATTTAAAATAAATTCACCCATAAATATTTAATGGTTTGAATATTAAAATCAAAATATTTTATTTCACATAAACCTACATGGGCACTTATGAAACGTCAGAAGCTAGGTGCACGGTTCCAATTGGTCGTGTGCCATGAGAAGAGCCGGCAAGAAACTCCACGGTTACTCTTTTAAAAGTATTGATCATAATAGCCCCGTTAAAAACACAGTTTAATCAAATAAACTTTTTCGAAGGATGCATGTAAAATATGTCGAAATAAAATGCATTATTTTTACTTATCGTTATTGGTTTTAACACATAACGGTATTGATGGACATTCGAATTTTAAAGAAAATTTTACATCAGTATCGGATACGTCTCGTACCACCACCACCACCACCACCACCACCACTGAGGATACCAGCAACCCAATACTACAAGGATTATTGAACTACTTCCAAGACAAAAAACAAGACGATGCGAAAGGCAAGAAATCAGCTCAGAACAAAGCCAACGTTCTAAAAAATGTTGCACACGAGAAAAATTTAGACACCGACCGAGATATCCCCTCCTCAAAATTGACTGTAACTGGAAGCAATGACAAAAATATAGGAAGACATTATTTTCACTTAGATACCGTTTTTAATTCGTTAAATAATAGAAGATTTCTGCAGAAGTCGAAGTCATCAAGCAGTTCTGAATCGGACAGTCTAGGCTGGGTGGAGGAAATGGCTGAAAAGAGACTGCGGCTGAAGTTTGAGGCGGCGAACTCGTCACAACCCAGAGGTGACGTGGTCCACATGAACGCGGCTAGTAAGTATACTATTGTTTATAAGGGTACTTGCAAAAATGATACTGGTTTAAATTTTTTAGGTGCTCAGGCCATACTCTTTTTATAGGGCTTATTATTTTATTAGACTCTTTTGATATTGAAAATGATTCCTAATATTCAAAACAAACTCAACAGGGATTTATGTAACATGCACCATGAAAATTTAAAAGACATAACAACAATTTAGGTGTGCATAGGTACTTACTTAAATCTAACTAAACTTTATTGATAAACCTCGGTTCATTATTCTTTAAGGGCCATGGGGAATTAAATGCGGAGATCCTAACCAATACGACATGCCTTGGGGCACCTGCATGCTACCCGCCGAATGTGACGCAGAGTTTCGAATACATCGCGGTGACTCCTTCTGTGGTAGAAGCCAGTTCGTCTGCTGTGCTCTCGAACGTACCGCCTACGACATGTACCAAGGGCTGGACCTGTCCTTTGAACGCGACAACAGCTTGACCACAGACACCGAAGATGAGCAAAATAATAATTCAAAAGACCGAAAACGCAAAAAAAGAAAACACGAAAAAAAAAAAAAGAATAGAATCAAAGCTCAAATGAAGAAAAAGATCAGAAATAGTATCAAAAAGATAATATCAGAGATCACCAAGTTATTGCAGAAAGGCTACAGGAACGGTACAACCCACCGAAACAAGATGACGAAAGAGTTAAAGCAGTTTATAAAAAAAATGAAGAAGCAATACAGAAAGGATCGTAACTCTCTTGTGGATGCTCATGAGTTTAATATGGCAAAATATGATATACAATTGGCAGAGAGTTTGAATAAAGTACGAGGTCTGAATGAAGCTTTTATGAGCAACGACACGTTCAGAGACATAGTTGTGAACGGAACGGTCAACAAGGCGAACTTGTTGAGGCTTCAACAAACGCATCCGGTGTTGTCGCTGTTCTTCAACCACCGGCGTATGGGTGGTGGAGATTTAGAGCCAGAACCAGATAAGATAAAACTAGAGACAGAGGAAGAAGTACCAAAGTCAGAGAATATAAAACTAGAGACAGAGGGAGCAGTATCAGAGCCAGAGAATATAAAACTAGAGATAGAGGGAGAAGTATCACAGCGAGAAAAGGAAAACCCTGAACTTCTTGAGTATGACCTCGAGTATGGCATGCTTTATTATTGAGCATTAAAAATTTGCATCCAAAATGTCACTTTAATACTAACACCACACGTTTTTGTTCAACCACCAAACGAGTGTATTCAATCAACTGACAGGAACGTTACGTTTAATTTACTAATGGCGATTCCTAATATGCTCAACTGTCCGAAAGACTGATGCAGCTCGATAACAATTAAAATTTTATTGTGTCTCATTAGTGACAGTCAAGCAGAATAAATAAATAATAAATATTCTAGGTAGTTAGTTAGGAAGGCACATTTCTTATTTCCATACAGTATTATTTCCAAATTAATCAAAACAGGTAAATATTTTACAGCTATTTATTGAGAGTACTACCTAATAGGTATGTTGATAAAAATGATTTTATTGTTTGTCAGATAAATTATTAAAAAAAATTGGACAAGTAAATTTTTTTTTTACGTCGTCATAAGATTACGGCAATACATTACAGTTAAAATGTCGCATGACGTCACTCTCCGGTAAATTTTATACTTATTGTGACGTAGCGAGCCGCCACTCCCCAATTTTAAGGTGAAAGCGTCAGGGTAGCCCGCGAAATTCAAATTTTCTTACGTTTTTTGCAATTTGCTCGTCAGTATCAGGTTGTATGTTGATATAAATATGATTTGCGACCGTATCAAATGTTTATTTAATAAAATTATAATCATAGAAATCATCAATACAACTCTATAAGTTCATGTAATCCCTTTGAATGACTATTTCATGAAATCACGACATTTGGGGATTATGCTAACCTAAGGAGTTGTATTGCGGATTCTAATGATTATAATTCTGTAAACCCATATTGGTTACGCTCGCAAATCATATTTTAATCAACATACAACCTGACACTGACCTGCAAATTGCAACAAACCTAAGAAAATTTGAATTTCGCGGGCTACCTTGGCGCATCCCCCTTAATGCGTTTTATCAAAATCATTTTTAGGGTTCCGTAGCCAAATGGCAAAAAACGGAACCCTTATGGGTTCTTCATGTCTGTCTGTCCGTCCGTATGTCACAGCAACTTTTGACGTTGCCTACTTTTAGAATGCACGCTTTAATATTATTCTTCTGTTTGTGTATTTGTTACTAAACTCCTCCTAAACGGCTCGACCGATATTGATGTTTTAATTTGTGTGTGTGTTTGAGTGGGTCTCTGGATGGTTTAGATTCACAATTAGACCCGGTAGATGGCGCTGT
Source organism: Conistra vaccinii (assembly GCA_948150665.1). NCBI lineage: Eukaryota > Metazoa > Arthropoda > Insecta > Lepidoptera > Noctuidae > Conistra > Conistra vaccinii. Next base: position 20,974,762 of record OX411326.1, read on the forward strand.
TCGGACAGGACAAGACAACGACTGTCAGGTCTACTAGTAAAACTATAAAATACCAAACGATGACATAATTAATTCTGATAATCAAGAGTCCCTAGTTTGGTGTTTATATGAATAAAAAACAAACAATAGAATCTCATTAAGTACTTTTTTTTTCTCCTATACTTACCTAAATACTTTCTTTTTCGATATATCGAAAAAAAAAATTGTATGTATCAGTACGATATAGGTACCCCGTACCATCCATACTTTTTAGCGCTTACAGCATCCCTAACATATACCCTAGTATAGAAGACTCTTTCGAAAACATTGATCGATGCTATCTATGATGATATATATGGATAGCTATGTTGATCTAACTAAGTGGTTTATTCGCCCAAGTGTAGTATGTACGTACCTCAATTGCACAGAAACAGATACTGACTCATCTATGTATCTAGTTAGTTCAGAGTACAGTTCGCAAAACAACACGCAAGTTCGAGCGATATAATCAGACCTTCGAAGCGATGTGTAACTCTAATCGCTGGAGGCTTGCCAGTTAAACTCGGAACGAATTTCTTTACGTTATCAAATGAAGGTTTGCTCTTTAGGTTTCTGTAGCCAAATGGTAAAAACAAAACCTATTTCGAGTTAGAGCTATCATGTCAAGAACAAGAAATACTACATATTTTTCGTTAAAATCAATACTGTGCATTCGTAAATATTCATCCCGACTACGGAACCCTTCACTGTCCGTGAGCTGACATGCACTTGGCTGGTTTTATTTATTTCTGTTGTACCTATACATACTCCATTTGAAATAAGATTAGACATTTAAACAAACCTTTTAACAGTCCGTTCAACCGATTCCGACTTCTATACCGTAGGCATAAGGATGGCATTAAAAGCAAAAAAGTGGTTACAATACCAACTGTTTACTGCAGCTGCCATTTGTCATGCCACCAACGCAATAGAAGTCAAAATCGGTTGAACGGACTGTAAAATCTAGTTAAATGTCTAATCTTATTTCAAATGGAATATAAGTGGAGGAGAAAACAGCCAAAGTGCGAGTCGAACCCGCGCAACGACGCGACGGACTTAAGAAGAAAAATACGGGGTGAAAAACGCCCAACAACAAGCCGACATCTACGCGTGGTGTACCTACATTAGGTACATCAAGGGTGGATCCATGGGTGGCCGCAGAGGCACGTGCTGGAATAAAAGTTGTTTCCCAGCATTGAAGCAATTCCTTGATAGTACATTCAGGCCAGTACAGACTGACCTGAATGTACTGAGAAAAATTGCTGTTTCATCAACATTGAGCAAAAATTATAGTTCGAAAACCAATGAAGCGCCTTGTGTGTCGGTTGAGATTTTAGTGTGGAATGTAGATGTAGCACATTGGGTGCTTAATGTAGATGGCTCAGCAAAAAAGTTGGAACGTTGATCTGCAATAAATCTCCGTAACTGGTTACGGAACTAACAACTTTCTTTGAGTGACAGCCTTATTCAAATACATAGGATTAGTAGGAATAAAATATCTTTAAAAAAAACACTATATTACTTACAATAATTTAATTTATGACTTCAACTACAGCTTTTGGATTTTCTAACCATATTCTATGTTCTTGATTATTTTTAGCGGGAAAGTTCCTCTTGGCGCCACAAGTATGACATGACCACTGTACTATTTTAGAGCCGTCTTGTCTTTGGACTTTCATAGTGGCTGTCTCTTGATGAATGAGCATGCATCGGCACTTCTTGCACATCTGCCTTTTAATGTCAGGATTTCTGTAATATTAATAGGTACTTAATAACTACATTTCTAATATAGTTAATGGACTCAGGCGTGATTTTGCAGAAATCCATTATAAAATACAATAGACGACGTATATTTAGTTACTTAATCCGCTTAACTGTTCTAAAAGAGTCATATAGAAGCGCCGAACACAGCGAACACTGCGTTCGACGCTTGACGTGGCAACAAGTGATGTCCGGGTTCGCAAGAAGTCAATCGTCATTCTGAAGATGCCTCATTGAGAGATGATACACATTCGATTTCTTCATGAGTCTTTAAGAACCGTTAAGCGGGTTAGGTCACTAAATATACGTAGGTTATTGTATTTTACATTTCTATTTAAAAAACAAAATTTTTATTTATTTATTTATTGCATTGAAATAAGACAATCTGTTTGAGAGCTACAATGTCACAGACAGATACTAGAACAACAACGCCATCAAACTGATAGCACCACTCTTTATACATTGGGGGTTAATTTAATCCCAAAACAGAATACTAAGAAAAACTTTAAACATAATATCACCGCTATTATTCCCAGAGTTCCCAACAGTGAGCACATTAAAGGATGATTATAGTAGCCATCTGGAGTCAGGCTTAGTGACTGGTTGATGGCAATACATGGGGCTTAAACATAACTGGCGAAATGTGGGTGTAATAGATATACTTGTGCCTAATCCTTTGGGAAAGCAGGGGTGATATTGTGTTTTTAATAGATTTAGGATACACTTACATCTTCAAAACGTTTTTCTTGGCAACATTTACAATTAAGTTTCCATAGTAAGAAGATAAGGTTGGATTTGTGCCTGCTATGTGTTTACTGATCTGAAAACAAAACGAAATAATTCACATTCATTTTATCAGACTGTAGGTGCCTGAACATTGAATACGATTTGTTCAACTCACTTGGTAGAGGTAATTCATTCGTTGAAACGAATCATTTCCTTGAACCTTTTTCATTTTGCTTATTTCTGGGTTTTGTGGAAGAGATCAACAATCATTACATTACAAACCTACGTAACAAACAAACACACTTCAACATTGCCATTCACTTGACATATCAATCAACTGACAAACAGCTGATCTGATCTGTCATCTGTCTACGGTCGCTGCTGAAAAACGTCAGTGAAGAACCAATGAGGCCAATGAGTGAGAAAGATTCAGGTGACATTTTAAATTACGTTTATGAATAAATGACAAGAAAAATTGTTTTTTCTGTAGTATCTATTATAAAAATTCGGGATAATATTTATATTCTCATCATTATAAAAGCAGGTTGGCCTGTATGGCTCATGGAGTCATGGGGCAGTGTCTGCCAGAGTGCCAGTGCTAATACTATGCTCTTTGTACTATTTTTCTGAACGGATAAAAACAGATGACATATTCGTTCGCAAGAGTGTCAGTCAGTGTCACCACATCTGTCACAAACTGGAACTCGTATAATCGTATTGTTTTCTTCTGGTGAAATCCTTGTGAAATCCCAAATAGAAAATCACAAAGAAAGAAAAATTCAAAATTTTCATCTAATGAATAAAATTATTTCCAACTTACTTTCTTTACAACAGTAATTGAAATATCGAATGGAATAAGAAACCACAACTTTTCGTGTTTCGTAATTTTTTGTTTGCCCTTATTTGACCCCTCTGAAATTACAGCTATACAAGATGTTATTAATGAAAAACTTAATTTTACCGCGAATAACGAATAACGGAAGTTATTTGAGATGTTTTGCAACAAAATCTGACATTGGGGGCGAAACGGATATTCAGTTTACAAATGGGTAAGTTTGAGGTTATGTTTTGAAAGGTTATACTATAATATTCCAAAATATTTTAGAAAAATTCCGTACTTTTTGGTGTGAAAACAACCAATCATTGCTATGTCGTGGACTCGTGGTACAGTTGACAGTTGTTGTCATGTTGTAAATCTTATTTGAACAGCTTCAAAACCATACAAAGTTGTGTATACACACTACCGCTGAGATTGCCATTATCCTAGTATTCAAAAAGGCGTTATTTTCTCCCCAGAACCTCAATTAACCTCTGTTCAGGCCGCTATGCAAGGTTTGCGGATGGAGCTTGTGTGGCCACACTGGGAAACACCGCTATCCTAGCAACAGTGGTTTCGAAGGCTAAGCAAAGCTCTTCAACATTCCTACCACTTGTAGTGGACTATAGACAGAAGGCAGCAGCTGCAGGACGAATACCAACTAATTTTCTAAGAAGGGAATTGGGTAAGTTAATTTTGTCTATATTTTATCTATAAATGTACTTATAGTTAAGTTAAATGGTATCACATAATAAATTAAACTGGTGCGTTTTCTGTAAAGGAAGAAGCTAGAGCCCTACTTTGCCCTGCAGTGCACTGAGGACTATAATCTGAGCTTCCCTTTCATTTTCGATAGTTTTTCATGAAAATCATCGTAGTGGTTAATTATCAAATAGTCACAAGATTTTTTTAAATACTATTCTTTCCAAATGTACTTATCTAAATACTTGGCATTAATAGAGCGTAAGTGGAAGTAGTTTTCGGCTAATTAATTCTCAAGGACTTTTACAACAATTTATTATATTCTTTTTCTAGGCCCAACTGAAGGTGAAATCCTAACGTCCCGCCTGATTGACCGCTCTGTTAGGCCTCTGTTCCCAAACAACTTCTTCTATGACACCCAGATAGTCTGCAATATGCTTGCGGTTGACTCAATAAATCCTCCGGAGACAGTTGCCATTAACGCAGCTAGTGCAGCTTTAGCGCTGTCTGATGTGCCTTGGAGTGGACCTGTTGGTGCTGTAAGGTACTATATTTCATCATCAATGTTTTCTGTAATATTGAAACTTTGGTACTATTTATATTCTAGTGAAAATCAAAATGTAGGGGTAACAAAGTATTGTTTTTCACAGTGAAATATTTAGGCTTGTTCTAAAAAAGTTACAAGTGTTTTAAAACTATAATAATAATTTAAGTTGAGATTAGTTCAGAATTAGATCCAATCTGGGTTTTCCTCTAAAGAAAGATACTGAAAATTGAAGGGGTGCTACAGACATTTTTGGCTCCACATGATTTGGCATTTGGCTGAATAATAGTGTATAATGTGTAGTATTTGCTTTGGGTTGGCTTTGTTGTCCACTGTGTGTAGCACCGTTTATTAATAAATATCTGTTGAATATAATTTTGTTCTACAGAGTAGGTCAAATTGACAATGAAGTGATAATCAACCCGACTCGCAAGGACCTTCAGGACTCGACCCTGAACCTGGTGGTTACCGCAACCAATCGCAACCTCGTCGTCATGATGGAGGGGAGTGCACAGGACATTCTTCAGCAGGACTTACTCAAGGCCATCAAATTAGGTATGAAAGTAAGTCTAGATTTGTAACTTTGTTTTTTAAGAAACTACTGAACTGAAATAACATTTCGCCGTGCGTGAAGGGTTAGGCTAAGAAGTCATGGAACAGTTTTCAGCCACGTCCGCACGGCGGCGGGTGCAGCGGGACAGGACGGCTGAAAACCGCTCCGTGAGTTCCGCCTTAGGCAGAAGACGAATCGGATGTCAAACTCAAAGCACGGGTGAACAACCAAAATTGTGCCATAAAGTCTACTACCTACCCGGGAACAGATCCAGACTGTTACACCTAATCCGCATGGGCGCTTTTTCAAAGAGCCTGAAAAAGCGCTTGAATGAAACAATGTGAAGTAGAACATTAAGCCCTGGTTCGCACGGGTGCTTTTTACGCGGCGATTTTTTCCGCGCACTGCGTTTTCAACGCTCTGCTCAGCACCGAGAGTTGAAAATCCAACATTGTGTTTTCGTGACGCGCTAGGAAGAGCTCTGTTGGATTCTGAATGCTCAGCTCAATACCGAGAGCTGAAAATCCAGTGCGAGAAAAAAATCGTCGCATAAAAAAAACGTACCTACCTGGGCACATAGGCGTCGCCAAGGGGGGGCAGCTGCTGAATAGAGACTCAAAAACATTTAATAAAAAATACAAGCCATTTTAATGTGAAGAAACTGCAATAAACAGCTAAAATTTTTCGTCGGTTATTTAAAAAAAAAACAGCTGTTCCATACATTTTGACCGTGTAGGTATTGCACTTTTCTACGAAACAGCTGTTTTTTTTAAAATAACCTATTAAAATTTCAACGCATGGGGGTTCAGAATCATGTACTGAATCCATAGTAACCGGCTTCGCGTCGATTTCCCTGACACCCTGTATATAGTTTTATTTTATTCCTCTTTTAGGCACAAAAGAAGCCCAAAACATAGTGCGAGGCATAGAGAAGCTTCAAAAAGAAGTCGGAAAAGCGAAGCGTCGGTACGAGAAGCAGGCGCCGTTGCACTTCAAGATCGTTGACGCCGTCAACACGCTCTCTTCTATGAAGCTCAGGGAAATACTCGGGTAAACAAACTTGAAATATGATGTGTTACAAAAGTCAATCAATATTCCTAGCCTTTTCCCAACTACGGGGTCTGAGAAAACTGAGAACAGTGGCAACTGGCAGAGCAGTGACGGCCCAGTGGTAACGGCCGCGACTTACAACTGCCTATCTGATCTCAACAAGACCACAACCCAGTTACTGGGTAACACAATACCTCTTGGTAAAACTGGTTGTCAGACTTTCGGGCTTCAGACGACCCGTAACGACTGTCAAAGATCCACAAATGCCCAAATGCAAATGTCCAGCCGGGACCAACGGCTTAACGTGCTTTCTCAGCCACGGAGGGGTCCTGCCTCTCGGCATGTAAACATGGTCACCCATCCACAGACCAACCCCGGCAAGCGTAGGGCAACCTAATGGATCGACGCGTGCGGCTGTTATTACATAGCCACGAGATTCTCTATAACAATAGATCCGCCCGTTGCAGAAACGAACTTTAACTTTTAAAGCTGTCATTAAATGCAAATCTTCCATTAACTTGTTGCAGAAAGCAACATTAGCCTCGATGTTAATGGTTCTTCTTTGAACAAATTAATGAAATCATTAGCGTTAATGATCCATTACATAACAATTATAACATTTTTAAAAGTAGCCAAAACTACTCTATTTCCAGAGACGTTTCCCACGACAAGATGTCCCGTGACAACGCGATATCAGAGCTCCGTCAGACGGTTATGAACCAACTGCGAGAAACCGACGCCGATCCCGCACAGTTACAAGACGCCTTCAACGCTAACCTTAAGGAAATATTCAGAGACATGATCTTTGAAAATAACGTGCGGTGTGATGGGCGGCATCTCGATGACATAAGGCCGATTAAGTGTCAGGTAAGTTTTTAAGTAAACGAAAACGAGTTATGGAACTCGAATAGAGTTCGGCAGGACACCTGGCAAGGGCAGTAATGATAGGTGGAGTAAGGCAGTGACGGAATGGCGTCCAAGGACTGGAAGACGGAAGTGTCGATCGTCCGGCGGTGAGATGGGTGGTTGACATTGTTAATATCGCGGGTAGAACCTAGATGACGAGGAGTGTGGAGGATTGGCATATGAAAAGACCGGATTTTGCTAAGCAGTAGGCGGAGTCGGGGTTACTCTCAGTTGTGCACAACGTGTCGTGAAAAGAATACCGACGAATTTTTTTTTTTTGTATCATCTGATTTTAATGAAACAAAGCCTAAATTCTGCCTAATTCAAAATTAATCTCTGTCGACCTGTGAAAACTACATGAAAATCTGTTCAGTAGTTCTGGAGATGTGCGCGAACAAACAGACGGAGAGACACCTGATTCCACTATTTTATTAATAGAAGATAATACCTTATATTTTTTAAATTATATTTCCTTTATCGTAGTATACCCAAAAACTTTATTTTGCTGTTAATTCACCTTATCATTAGTTACATATCCATTAACTGTATTATGTCTGTGTCTTGTTAGGTGTCTCTATATGAGCCCCTGCACGGCAGCGCAGTGTTCCAACGAGGACAGACACAAGTTCTCTGCACTGTTGCGTTTGACTCACCGGAAAGCGCGCTCAAAATGGACGCACTCACCATGCTGACTAGGTAAGTGATATGGCCGCAATATAATTCAATTCATTTCATTTATTAATTTTGTGAACATAGGGTAAAAAATTATACAGATGTGTAGCGGTTACACCGCCACATACAAACTACGCAGCAAAGATTTGACGTCACACAAAGCCTACATCGCGCAGTTAGAGTTTACCGCGCGAATAACATAGATAAGACTATCCGAAATCAACTTTCGAGCAGTTGCCCGCCAGATCCTCCCTTTTCAATAGTGGATGAGTGAACTAAACAAACACGAGTTTTTTACTTAGACAAACATCAACTTTATGCTAGTGTAAATAAAGTTGATTTTAGACTGACTAGTACTGTTGAAAAAGTCATAAAAAATATGATGTTTTGTATGTACTTTAAATTCTATTATAAATGCTATTTTTCTCATAACAGTGGCATAAAAGAAAAAAACTTCTTCCTCCACTACGAGTTCCCATCGTACGCGACGGGTGAGGTAGGCAGGGGCGGAGGCCCGGGGCGGCGCGAGGCGGGACACGGAGCCCTGGCTGAGAGGGGGCTCTTGCCGGTCGTGCCGCATCAACCCTACACTGTGAGGCTCACTGCTGAGGTGCTGGAGTCTAATGGTAAGTCTTCTTCCCTGAATAAAGTTATGCATATAATGTTTATCCACCCCAAAAGTTTATATAAATTATCAAGATCATTCTCAATAATAATAGATCAATCAGAATTTGAATCGTTTTTAAACAGATTGCTAATTCATTGCTACGTAATTTCGAAAAAAAAATCTGCTCAGCAACGTAAATAACGCAATGAATATTGTTGAACTGTCAAAATTAAACAGATTAGTCGGAATGGTTTACGAACATGTGTTAATTAGATAGCAGTTCGGTCGTGTTAGGCCGTTTGTCCACCGCACTGTGAAAGGGACGTCCCGTTCACGATGCGGTGGACAAACATTGTTAGGATGAAAAAGCGGTATAACAATCGGAAATAAATTCCTTTTATCCACCCAGGCTTAGAACGTAGTTTTATCGTATTCGTACTTTTTAGGGTAGATAATAAACGAAATAACTCAATGAATAGAAAGAAAAAAATAAGATTTATTTTTGTAACACAGTAGACATTGACTATAACAATATAGAAAACTAATATAATAAATACTTACAAATACTTTGATTTTCAGGGACTTGCATTATCCATAGATAGATATAGATCGTTTATTTCGTGCACACAAAAGACAGCAGAACATACAAAAGCACGATTAAATAGTAACTAATTACATGTATACTAGGAAAGAGTTAGGTGGTTAAGAACATTTTCGAAAAATAGTTTTATAGCCAAATTAAATTTTTAAATCGGTCTGATTTAAAAATTTCCATAGAAACAGAGATTTCCAGTTATCTGTTTTTGAATAAGACGTTTGTATTTGAAAATGTGCTTAACTAAGTTTTTAGACCTTTGTATCCTGCCTACGCGTATTATGTTGAATTAAAATCGGTTCAGTTATTTCGAAAAACAAGGGCTTGAATGTTTGTAGGAAATGCCGTACGACGTAAACCCTCTTAAGACATAGTATACTTTTATCCCTGTAGTACGTTCCCGTGGAACAATTTCCGCCGTCCACGTGAGCGAAGAGCAGTGGTGGCCCAGTGGTAACGGCCCCGACTTACGAGTTGTAGGTCGTGGGTTCGAAACCAAGCAGGCGCTTTACTTTGTGTTAATAATTTCATCACCACTGCTCTCAAAACGGTGAAGGAAAACATCGTGAGGAAACCGGCATGTCTTAGAACCAAAAAATTCAAAGACATGTGACATCTACCAACCCGCACTGGGCCCGCGTGGTAGATTACGGCCCACTGCCTCTCACAGAGAGGAGGCCTGTGTCCCAGCAGTGGGAACATTAATAGGCTGATGATGATGATTCTCTAAAATATCCTGATCCGCCAGGCTCCAGCTCCATGGCGTCAGTGTGCGGCGGCTCGCTGGCGCTGCTGGACGCGGGCGTGGCGCTGGCGGCGCCGGCGGCCGGCGTGGCCGTGGGGCTGGTCACGCGGCCCGACGAAGCCGGGATCATCGCGGACTACAGGATACTCACTGATTTGTTAGTGAGTCTTGATTTTTACCTCTATTGTAGTAATAATAGTCGTCCAGACCAGGCGGAAACTAGCCATCGGCGCTGGAGATATTTATTTATTTAACACTTTAAGCACAGATGTACAGAGGCGGACTTACTGCCATAGGCATTTTCTACCAGTCAACCTTTGGGTGATGCAGAGACAAACAGTAGTAGGTGCAATATCGAAAGTTGTGGAATAAATATCACGAGATATTATAGTGTACAAGTGTGTGCGCAGACACAGGTGCACTCTATCTTCCCTCACTGTCATCAGCCCCGAATCTAGATTTTTTTTTAAGCGGGGCAATAACTGCCGTCTGCCTCCCCCCGTCAATCCTCTATAGGGGATATTCTAAGATAGCCCGCGAAATTAAAATTTACTCGGAATTAAAATTTTGGCAGCAACATAAATAATCAAATATTATCGATTGATATGCGCCAAACCCACAGGGTCGCCAAAACTTATAAAATAAAAATCAATCAATCTTCCTAGCCTTTTTCCCAACTATCTTGGGGTCGGCTTCCAATCTAACCGGATGCAGCTGAATACCAGTATTTTACATGGAGCGACTGCCTATCTGACCTCCACAACCCAGTAACTGGGTAATACAATACCCCTTGGTAAGACTGGTGTCAGACTTTCGGGCTTCTGACGACTCGTAACGACTGTCAAAGATCCACAAATGACAGGCGGGACCAACGGCTTAACGTGCTTTCCGAGGCACGGAGGAGTCTCGGTATGTAAAGATGGTCACCCATCCACTGACCAACCCCGGCAAACGTAGCTTAACCTGATGGATCGACCTGTGCGGCTTGTTATTACTTAGCCACGAGTTCCTCCTCACTTATAAAGTAAAAATAAAAAGAGATTATATCTAAGTTGCGGGGTGGTGCATTTTTCTGCGCACACCGCGCTTATACGGTTTTGAGTGGCCGACGTGTGAGGAAAGGGAGTTTGAGGGAGAGAAAATTTGCCCAGCTGTGGGACCTTACGAGCTAAATAGACAGATAGAAAAGGCTTTGTTAATCCATTGGCAGAAGCCCGTCATAATTTTTTATTTTTTTTATACGATTGAATATTAAATAGCAATATTCCCTCACTACAGTTTTAGAACTAACATACTTACAGTAAAAATCTGCTGTTCCATACAAAAAATCAATACTAACCTGTTTAAAAACTACTAACCTAACTTAACCTAACCTTTACTAACCTGTTTGCTTGTTTTTTACCTGTTTACCTGTTTTTACCTCACACGCCAGGTCCAGTTGAAAACCAGCGTCAGGCGCTAAATGTCTGGCATTTTTGCTGAACTGGGCCTATTTGGCGCAGCCGTGAGGCACACATTCCTGTTTATCTTTTATTTTTTTTAATGTATTATAATTATGTTGTGCTGTGTGTCTTTAAGTCTGTGCTAAATAAATGTATTTTCTTTCTTTTCTTTCTTTAAAATGTATGAAACAGACATAGATTTTTTTTCGGATATTCAGACTTGTTTCTATAGAAAAAGTTGTTCATTCACTCCTTAAATATTTTACACATTTTTCGGTAGACGTTATATTTGAAATATAAAAAAGAAAGAAAGTAGTTTATTCTCCCAGCATTCAAAATAAAATAAATAAAAAGTATAATTTACAAAAATGTCCCAATTTTCTAATTTACTTACCAGTAGAGACTGATAAGTAAATTATAAAATTGGGACAGTTTTGGGAGAGCCCAGGTCATAGAACATTATAATTATGGTCAATGAAAGATAAAAAAATTAAAAGTTGAAAGGTACAAAATTGACTAATTTGCTTAACATTCTCTTCCAGGGTATAGAAGACTACATGGGCGACATGGACTTCAAAATCGCCGGCACTAAGAAAGGCATCACGGCACTCCAAGCGGATATCAAGCTGTCTGGTCTACCGCTCAAGATCGTCATGGAGTCCATACAGAAGGCCTGTGACGCTAAAAGCAAGATTATCGATATTATGAACCAGTGTATCGATAAGCCTAGGTTTGTACCCTGTGGTTGTTCTTCGTCATGTCGATGGCACGACAGTGTATTAAACCTTATTTGTAAAAGCAGTTTTCGTCAGTACTTCCACTTTGCCCCACCAGGGCGCCCCACTGGTGGGGCAAAATGGAATGCCAACAATTTTGCAGTGGAATTTGCCCCATTAGGGTTGGCATTTTAGAATTTATGTAGGTGCTCGTATTTTATATTTGGATAAAAATGTAACTAGGACTGGTAACGTTAGACTTAGGTAATGTTTTTAAATAAAAGATTTTTTGACCCAGTGGAGCAGATTACACTGCACAATTTTTGGCATTCCATTTGGCCCACCAATGGGGCGACTTGGCCCCACCAAGCCGCGGTCGTGGCCATGCCGTAGGCAGGGAATAGCGGTCTTGGTCTAACTATTGTTAAATAGTAGATTGTTTGCCAAGGGAGCAAACAACTATTTTTAAGGCGAGAGTGTTTCTTTGAATCCAAAGCGGAGCGAAGGATTCTAAAGTAACGAGCGCAGCGAGGGATGCAAAGTACATCACTCGAGCTTAAAATATTGTTGCTCCCGAGTTGAACACTCTACTTTTTCTCACCCTCTATGAGGAAACAAACGTGTGCGATCCGACCCCCATCAGGAACGAATTTCCTACTGATGTATGATTTTAAACAAACCAGCCATGTTGGATTCACATTTTGACCTCACTATAGGCTTCACCACCCTCGAAAACTATGAAAACGATACCCATGATGAGCAAATTTTAAAATTTGCGCATCCGCCATCTTGGATTTTAATTTTGACCTCACTATCGCCTTTACCACCCTCGAAAACTATGAAAACGATATCCCTGACGATAAATTTTAAAATTTTTGCATTCGCCATCTTGGATTTACATTTTGACCTCTGTATTGGCTTTACCACCGTAGAAAACTATGAAAACGATACCCATGACAAAAAAAAAAAAAAATTAGCATCCGCCATTTTGGATTTACATTTTGACCTCAGTATCGGCTTTACTACCGTCGAAAACTGAAAACGATACCCATGACGAAAAATTTGAAAATTTTCGCATCCGCCATCTTGGATTTTAATTTTGATCAAATTCACACTTTCTCTCTTGCCAGTCATACAATGTTCGTGATCGATCTCTTTGGTGAATAGAACTGTTACAAAGAATATCAACATTCCAAATTCAAATCACTTTTAGTCCCTAGGGATTAAAAAGCTATTTTCGTCCCTGTTTACGAGGATTAAACTACGTCTTTTTAAATAGATGTGATAAAAGTGATTTCCAATCTATACGCGATTAGTTTCACACCCTTGCGTTCTGGCCTTGTACAGAATAGAAAGACGCGTTGGGAAGGGAGGCCTTTGCCGTGCAGTGGGACAACAACTGATTTATTGATTGATTTTTTATATTTTTTACTATCACTCTATTAATAGTAAAAAATATAACATAACGTCACGGCTGTAATCCCAGAAGCGTTAGGCAGAGGTGTACCTATAATCATGGGGTACCAATTCGAACAAATTATAATTAGTCTTGAAAAAAGATCATAGATGGATCATAGAGGTCGCATTTCTTTGTATGGGATTGGGTATCTGTACGTAGTATTATATTATCTGTGCTATAATACACCCACATTTCTCCAGTTATGATATGTCCCATGTAATAGGGGGCGAGCCTATTGCCATCAACCGGGCATAAATCCAGGCTCTAGGCTGCTACTGAGAAATTCCTGATGGAAAAACCGAATGACATTTTGCCCGACCTGGGAATCGAACTCAGGACCTCATGCTCAGCAGTAGCACTTGCAACCACTAGACCAACGAGGCAGTAAAAATATTACCGGCATTTTCATTTTCCAGACATGGATATAAAGACAACATGCCAGTTACCGAGGAGTTGGAGGTGGAAGTGCACAAGAGGTCCAAACTGTACGGTCATGGCGGCGTTAACCTGAAGAAGTTGCACTTTGAAACTGGTGTACAGGTAACTATAGTCCCCGTCACGAGAAGCTATAAATTTTGTAAACAAAGAACTTCTACTATAATCTTTCCAACCATTTATTTAACTTTTGACAGTTAAAGTAATGATATCCAAATTGCATTTCTGACTCCATTTCGAAATTCATGATGAATTTAATCGAATTTATATAATAATTAAAATAATATTATCATCGAATTCATAATCCGATGAAAAAAACAAAGTGCCTATAAAGCATTGCATTTTTCACTTTGGTTGTTAATGTAATAATTACGGAACTTCATAAGCGTGTTTTATGTGAAAAGTTAAATAAATGGTTGGAAATAGTTTAGGTTACGTAGCGAAACAAATAATACCGAAGCGAAATAAATAATTCAATCAACTCAAAGTAACACTTGTAAGGGACGCGCCACACCTGCCGAACGTTCGGCGCTGAAGGTTCGGTTGAATACGCTCGTAGTATTTTTTAATTTACCTATGACACATCAGCCGAAAGTTACGTCGCGTAACGCGCTGAAATAAACGCCGCCGACCGTTCGGCGCGTTTGGTGTGTCATGCCAACCGAATACTACGACCGATAATTCCGTCGCTGAAGTGTCGGCGCCGACCGTTCCGCCTGGTGTGCCGCATACACTAATACGAAAAAACCAGCAATTTCACTTGGTCGGGTTATATTTTAGCGATATTTTGAGTTGATTGAATTTGGTATTATTTATTTGTTTCGCTACGTAACTTAGTAGAAGTTATTTGTTTACAAAATTTATAGGTTCTCGTGACGGAAAGTATATTGATATTATTGACCTAGTTTGAAAGCCGGCAATCTATCCTTTTGGTCGAAAATTTGTTATCGGTATGGTTAAAGATCATTTTGATTTATGCGAACCTCCTCCTTTTTTTGAAGTCGGTTAAAAACCTTTCTCTTTGCTTCAGGTATCCAAACCGGCATTATACGAAAAAAAAAAACAATTTCGCGGGTAGAAGCTAGTTCATATAATAATAACTGTAAAGTTTTGTATCATAATATGAAAGAGCGCCATTTGCACATTCTCAAACATTTTTTTTTATTTGGCCTAGTCTTCGATTTAAAAAAATAATTAAATACTATGACATAACATTTTCAAAAAAAAAAAAAAAAAATACCGTTTCCCCCTTATCTCCGAAATTTGCATAGAGAAAAATCTGAAATTATTCTATGTGATGAGAAGTTTGTGTAACGATTACAGGTAAAATAAAACGATGTCTCTAATAGCACACTTTCAGAAATCAACAAAAATTTGTTCCACTGTCGGTCAAGAGATGGCGCTGACCTAAAACTACAATATTCTACACCGCAGCGTTAAAATTCTTAGACGAATATAGGCCTCGCCGATGAATATTTAAACTAGCCGTCGCCTTGCTTCCGGCGCGTTGACGACTAGATTTTTCGAAGCGGTGCCGGGGCGCTGCCGTGCTAGAGCGGTGCTGTTATAATGGGCGATGACCTTAAGTCAGCAATTTATAATATAATAAACAACCGCTTTTTTTCCACAGGTGACGCCCATAGACGATGTAAAGTACAGCGTGTTCGCGCCCTCACAAGCGGCTATGGACGAAGCCCGCGCTCGCATCGAAGGCTGGCTGGCCACGGAGAAGAAGCATGAGCTTGAGTTCGGTGGCATTTACAAAGCCAGAATCGTGGAGATCAAAGAAATAGGCGTGCTAGTTACATTGTTCTCTGGAATGTCGCCCGCGTTAGTGCATAATTCGCAGCTGGATCATAGAAAGGTAATATTATTGTTATATTTAAAAAAAAAAACGTTGGGCAGTCTTTGGAGACTGCCGATAGAAGTGAAAACTAAGTAACTTTTTGATACAACGTAACGCCATCTAACGAAAATGTCAATTTATGTGGCTTGTTGTTCACAAAAGCGAAAGAAGTAGCTCCATAAAAAAAATAAAACAGAGTGCGCTGTCAACAGCATTTCTACTCTCCCTCCGTCTTACGAATTTTCGATCAGGTCACGTGTCCTGACGCGTGTTTAACATTTTTTTACCTATCCCAAAAAAAGTGCACAACGCCGCTAAAGATTTTCACTTAAAAAAAACAGGTTTTGGATTTTCTCGTATTCATGGCGGCATAAAACTGTTGCAGCAACATAATTTTGTGTTGCTGGGAACATGTTTTTGTCAACTTTGTCCCCATGTTTACACGGCGTGCCCAGCGGGCCCTAAATAAATAAGTGTACTATTTATTTTCATAGATAATGCATCCCTCCGTGCTGGGCCTAGATGTGGGTTCAGAAATCCAAGTGAAGTACTTCGGTCGTGACCCGGTGTCCGGGCAGGTGCGACTGTCGAGGAAGGTGCTTACCTCCCCGCCGCCCGGCATCGTGAAGAAACTCGACAAGAGCTAAGAAACACTGTGATATGTAGGTTATTATTAAAAAATATGTCATCGTTTTGTATGTTTGTGTTTGTATTACAGAAAGTAAATTCCCGTCTTTAAAAACTTCTTTAAAAAATCTACTCGCGGTTTCATCTAGACGACAAGCAAGAACAAAAATGTAGACAAAAAAAAATGTTTGTGTCTGTTAAAAGATTTTTTTTTATAGATGATACTTTCTTGTTTAAAAATACTTTATAACCATGGCGGCGGCATGGCCGCCGGCTTTTGCCGCGCGGCACGTGAGACCGGCTTTTGTGCCATTTCCTTTGTGCGGCAAGGCCAGCGGCGGTGCCGGCGACATGACCGGCACTGTGTAGGAGCCAATATAAGATAATATATAATATTTTGTAACCTGTCTATAGTAAAGAGCCCAAAAAAACGAGTTCTCTAAACCTACACGAATTATAACGTTGCTAAATTGAAGAGTACAAGTGTCACGTAGCATGACCTACCACTATCTCTAAAAGCAGAATTAATTCAATATTATTTTAGTATGCGAAAGAGATGAAGCTCTACAGGACGTATAGCACCGTCTCTTTCCCCCGCTGAAGTAATATTAAAATAATACTGCTTTTAGTGGTTGTGGTAGGCCCCCTGAATGAAGTGATAGGTAGCCAGACTCCTTTGACAGCTCTCTCGTCACGACGTTTTTTTTTTTGTTTACTTTTACTACCTAAACCAACACAACAACCTGACTAGAGGATTGAGACGGATAAGAATATGTACTCTTAAAAATTCTGACGATACTAAAATCAAGACTATCAATTTATTAAAGTGCATCCACAACGGTAGCCCGCGAACTTCTAATTTTCTTATGTTTTTTGCAAGCAATTTGCAAGTCACAAATCTCTTATGGAAAAGTTCTTATGAAACAAATCTAACTTAGAGAGATGTATAATTCTATAAATACATATTTGTTACGGTCGCGTATCATATTTTGATCAAGACACATCCTGACACTGACCTGCAAATTGAAAAAAAACGTAAGAAAATTTTAATTTCGCGGGCATATCATTCTGCGGATGTATCTCCTGAAGCGGGATTCTTGTTGACGGTTAAGTTTTGTTATTTCGGTCGTTCATTAGATTATTTTATTACAATTAAAATTCCAAGCCTGAGCTTTGTGCTGTTTAATTATACATTAAATAGGGTTATTTAATGTATAATTAAACAACTATTATTTAATTTTTCAACAAGAGTGATGTATTCGATTTAAAACTGAGAACAATATCTCTTTTCAATTACTTTGATAATTATGTATAACTTACAGTATTAAAAAACTGTTATTCTATAAATGTCTAGGCCACAATTCAAGTTCTTATCATAGATTAATACAGATCGGACAGTCCGCAGTTTGGGTATGAAGCTACAAGCACATGGTGGGCCTGTGTTGCCGGGCCAATTCAGTGAGTGTAACGTAGTCGGAAGATCTAAAGAGTCACGCGATAGAAAGAGAGACAACTTCTAGGTGATTACCGCTGTGCGACCTAAATTGCTCTTTATTGTGTCGAAGCAAGAGTCGCTTTTTATTTAAATGATTTTGCGCTGTGTCCCAACTGTATTAATCTGTTATGTTGTATTATGTATTATTCCTATATTATTTTTAGTATAAAAAACTATGTTGACTGCCAAAAATTGTAAATAAGTAGCAATAAATTTAAATAGGTAGATTTTGTAGTTTTCATTTCATTCATAGACTATCAAACTAGAACACTGAGAAGGATGTCAAAAATAAAACCCAATTATAATTTCTTTAATTGTATATTGAAAGAAATAATCTGTACATTCTATGAAAATATTTTTATCACAAAAGGACGTTTCATCGAAGGCACTACTCGACCCGAGCCGACGGGCCAGCGAAATATACAACGTATCTATTTATATTATTACACATAGCAACACCAGCCCGCCAACAGACTTAAACACTACAACAAAGTGTCAAAAAATAAAGGAATAACAGTACTTCTTACACAATAAACGATTAAATACGTAAAAAATATCGATACAAAAACGTAAACAATTAACATGTCAAGTTTCACATTTTTAATACTTGCAGTCTTTGATTTCGTTGTGACTACCAGCATTAAATTAACATTAATTAAATAATTATTATTTATTAATTACACATTTTTTCAAAACTATTTACAAATATTCGATGAAAATATAAATATTGTAATTCGATTAGGAATGCTCTGCGCAGAGCGAGAATAACTAGAGATACCTAACACCGTGCACGTAGATAAAAAGGTGGCAACAGGCATTAGGTTAGGGTCGCAGTCCACTGCCGCGGGTATACACAGGCAAGACGATAGAGTTTGTCAACCGAGGCGAACAACTGTATAAAATCCTTATTATAAACTGGTGTGTCAAAAAATAACATTTATAGATTATTAAACAGTTTCTTTCATCTCCGCCTTTAAATACAAACTATCGGACTTATTCAAATACATATTTAAACACAAACAAAACGTCTAACGTCCCTAAATATTTGGCGAAAAAATATCTATCTCAAAGTCTAAACACATCGCCTATAACTATATTTACGTACAAGTGTTAGTATCAAACATGGTTTACATTTCCTTATACTTAAAATATTAATTACAACTAAATAATATCGCGAAAGTGGACTGCAACACTAAGGGCGAATTTCACTAATGAAACTGAACGCAATCAGCACATCTGAACCACGTTTAAGAACTGTCAATATTTCCATAGCAATGATGACACTGACAGCTCTTGAACGCGGTTAAGATAGGTTGATTGCATTTAGTTTCATTGGTGAAATTCGCCCTGAGTTAATAAAAATCGTCGAAAAACTTTTTCAAACGATGCTTAAATCCTGTTAGTGGAAAAATAAATCAAAATAAAATTCAAACACGGTAATATTTGAGATCAGTCTGACTAAACCCGATTGCCACCAAATTTTAAAGGCGTGTGCATACATAAGCCACATTTCATAGTAAAAAAAAAACTTA
This sequence comes from Conistra vaccinii, assembly GCA_948150665.1. Taxonomy (NCBI): domain Eukaryota; kingdom Metazoa; phylum Arthropoda; class Insecta; order Lepidoptera; family Noctuidae; genus Conistra; species Conistra vaccinii. The sequence continues at coordinate 20,994,010 of OX411326.1, forward strand.
ATTATAAGGTCTTCGTATATTATGCAAAATACCAAGTACTTTAATGGCAATAATTTAGACTTGGCGCGTATCAGGTACGCTTTTGTAACTTGCGTAGCGTTTCAATCTTTATTATGATAATTCTTCCATTTTTCGGCACATTTGAATATACTTGACTGACATAATAAAATACAATTAACCATAGTATAGGACAACGAAACCCCTCTTCACTCGAGTTATAAATTATCTCATTTTTACAATACTTACTGAAAGTTAAAGTCAAACTAACCTCACAAACAATAAACTATAAATAAATATAAACGCTGAATGATCTGTAAAGTTAATCTTCCTTCAATATTTTAAAATCACAATGAAAATAGCTGCTTTAGTAATAATTCATAATATCGTCCTCGATGGTCATCCCATAATCAATTTGTTGCCAGGTTAAGTATATTCAAATATACCGAAATCTCCCAAAAACTTGTAACACCTACTTTCGGCAAACTTAAGATTTAGAGAGGCAACATTTAATGTTAGTTTTATCTTATTCAATGGCAAGATATCATCGAATGTTTAGTATCGAATTAGGACGAATTCTGCGCCGCTTCGACTCGATAAAAAATCTACGTCAAAATATGTCGCAAAAAATGTCAATAGCCTCTTTGTGCCACAAAAAATCTCTTTTATATACCAAAAAATCGTCGTTTCTTGTCATTATCGAAATGCACGTTAACAATGAACATGAGTATTTTCAATTTTCGAGGTTAGTTATTAATAAAATTCATAATTTTTTGCTATTAAAAAAAAAACATGAATTTGGATGACACCGAAGAAACCACTCCATCAAATCTGAGTAAATATAATCATTTCATAAATAACTGGGATTAGTTTCAGAGTGATGATTCAATCCCTTAAAACAAAAATCTGATTAATATATTATTATTTCGGGACGTAATTGACTCTCATTGTAATCATATAACAAGGCACTGCATAGCCGCATAAGGCACTAATTTCGATTCTTTATAAATATGTTTTCAAGTCCACCCTCTTACTTATTTCGTCAAAATGAAGATCAGCTTTTCTATTTTCTATTTATAAAAACCTGCAGAAATTGCTCCCTTAACTTTAACAACCCCTTTAATATACAAAACTGATCTTCAATGAGTAAGAGGGCTATACAATCGGACTCACTGGCTAAGGCCGAATATCTTCAGTGCGTTAAACGCGGTGGCGAGGGCCACATCCTCTGGCTTCTGACCCAGGAAGCCGGCGATCAGCTCGACGATAGCAGGCAGGGCGCACGGCTCGTTGCGCTGAAATGTGCAGTAGCGGTTCACGAAATTCATGGATCTGGGGAACGAAACATACAAAAAATATTACTGTGAATTTATTTGCCACAGTGTTGCATACCGGGGTCAGATGAGATTTTCTAAGGTTCTGAATCGGAAGGTAAGCTGATATTTATGTCCTACTAAGTCTTCAGAGGTTTGAGCTGGCCCCTTTATTCATCATCTGCCTAGTCTCTGCCCAATGTTGGGGTCGGTTTCCAGTCTATCCGGACGCAGCTGAATACCAGGAGCGACTGCCTATCTGACCTCCACAACCCATTTACTGGGTTGTGGAGGTCGGATTACCCCTTGGTAAGACCAGTTATCAGACTTTCTGCTGGCCCCTTTGTAGTGCGAGAGCCGATTGCAAAAACACCTACCTTATAAGATACCCCAATAGGCTACTTGTAGATCGTTAACCAACACTTAAACACGTAAAAAAAATGAGGTCTGCCAGAGCCGATCCTGCCGGGTCATAGAAATAATCGCCATTTTTTGACAAAATTTTTTAGTGAAAATTACCTCATAAGATACCCGAATTAAAGTGCTGGCAACAGTTAACCACTGATTAATTATGTAAAAAAAAGTTGGTCTGCCATTCCGCACCCTGCCGGAAGTACTTGGCAGACCCCTAAAATATACCCCTTCCGACACCCTAAACCTACCTCATCGACTACCTGGATGGATCCTACGCCAAATAATAACCAAGATGCCCCTGATACTGGATCAAAAGGTCTGCCAGGTCTAAGCTTGCCGGAACTTTGTGTTCAAAGCATTTGAAGATGGAAGAGAGCATAATTTCACCTGAAATCAAAATCACATTTATGTCTAATTTTATACAAATTTATAAATATGAACTGCTTTTTTACCCGACTACGGCAAAGCCAAAAGGAAGGGTTGTGATTTTAGCAGTTTATGTATGTATATAAGTATGTATACCTATATGTTTGCTTTTACGTGTGTTCCACCGTAGCGCCTAAATTACTGTACCAATTTTGATGAATGAGGTATCAATAGATTCGTAATAATGGTCCGGGTGACATGGGCTATATAAATTCTCCCTAAATGTAATATGGTGGACATAACACATAAATTTATAACCTCGAAAAAATTAAATTGTGATAATCATGATATGTTTGGTATAAAAAAAAAGGTCTTAACGAGCACATTACAAATACGTATATACAGGTTGGATTTTATGAACCCCAACTCGATTGAAAGTACTCTAAATACTGACGATAGCAAATTTTACTCAAAGGAACAAGCCTTTATTTAAATTAAAAAAAGAAACAATTCTGCGTTCAATGATTTTCGAAAATTCACTTCCCACTATCGAGAATCGAACCAGCTAAAATCCGAAAAAATAACACCCTGTATTTTTATGGGATCAATCGATAGAGTCAATCATAAGCATCAAATCTCTCTAACAAACATGATAAATTAAATTAAAGGAAAACCATAAAATCTAAACTTATAAATATAAAGCACTAGACAAGATAAAGCACTTTTACTCAAAGGTCCACCAGATTACATCAGTAAGTACCTAACTAACAATTGTCTTTAGATTTTTTAAGGGGATATTATGTCTAGAATCAAATTTACCAAAAATCCTATGCAACTGAAAACGAGTTAAGAAAAAAAAAAAAATAGTTTGGAAAATCCAAAAGTGCACGCCTCATACTTATCACTCATTCATAAACGAAAAAGAAATTCAAAACATTGTTTAAAAATTAACAATTTATCACGTTTCATGAAGTCGTTATGTCAACGACTGACAAAGATATTTACTTGGCGGTTGCTAGGCAACTTACGGACATCAAGTCAAAGGGTTGGAAATATTTAGTTAAAGATATTATATTTTAGTTAGTATTTTATTAATTATAATTAAACTACTTTGAATAAAAGAGCCATTTTCAATAGGGTTCCTTCTACGGCTGAAACGAATGTATAAAAAAAAAATTGACTCAATTAATTGATTTTATCGCAAGCTACAATGTTTTCAGGGTTCATAAATTGACGGACAGGATTTTTTTTTCAACTATTTTTATGCTTTTTCCATTTCTGCTGCATTAAATCAATTGTCAAAAAGTACAGTATTAATCTCCATTTAATCATCTATACAATGATATATAAATTAAGTAGGTTCTGTGTACTAGCAGGAGTGTAACAATAAAAACAGTTACAGAAATGGGGCAAAACAAATTTTTCGATCGTAGAGCACACTCTAATGCTTCGCATTACGAGTCGTGCAAAATTATAAAATGTATTTATTTCCAAGTATATAGAACTGAGGTTCACACTACGATTTTCAATATTCATCACAACTCGCTATTTAAAGTTTACTGCAAACGAATTCCTTTACTATTTGAATTTAAAATAGGTTTATTACTGACAAAGGAGACCATTCATATTGGGCCCAAAACAAAAAGTGCCGGCCAGCGAAAAAAATTGAGTTGCCCTGGTTGGTAACGTCCTCCTTATCATTTTTTACTATGGCACCGAATCTCTACAATCATTCCTTTAGCTGTTTTTTGAAGTTGAAAAATCTAGTTACCTTGCAATATTATCTCGTCTAAGTATAACTATAACCTAAGTCGGGGCAGTCTACCTAAGCATTTTTCACTACGTCGGCATCAAATCTCTACGAACCGATCTATCAGCTGTTTTCTTAAGTCTATTGTACGTACCTACATTTTATTAATATATAAAAGTAACGGCTATGTAATGAAAAATAAATAAAATAAACTTATTCTAAAGGTAACCTCGAAATATCAGGGAATATTTTTAGTGGTTTGTAGTCATTTATGAAGTTAAAAACCATTAATGTCTTGAAAGACTAACCGGCGCAACCTTACGGACAAAATATATTACCTCGAAGCTAAGACTAGAATGTCACAATGCACTAGAACAAATAACGGTATTTAGCCGCAACATGGTGACACTACAATGGACAAAAGGACACAGCGGATCGCTAGGTAACGACGCAGTTGACGAACTTGCTAGACGAGGATCCCGCACGGCAGTCTGAGGATCCGAGCCTATCGTACACATCCTCTGGTGGCTACAGGAGTTCACCCACACACAAGTGGAAAACTGGTGGACCTTGGACTGCCTGCAGCCCAGTGTCGAGGACACTGGGCTGCAGGCAGTCCAAGGAAGCTATGCCATCCTTGGAAAGAAGGCTGACCAGGCATTTAGTACGCCTGGACAGGAACGGCCTGCCTCCTAGTCACAGGGCCATCACGGGACACTGCTCGCTAAACAAACACTTCCACACATAGGCATAAAGGACAGTCCTCTGTGCAGGGCGTGCATGGAGGCTGAGGAAATCGTCGCGCACGTGCTCTTTCCTCTTTCTTATTCACGGGCGTCACCCAGATTCGAACAGAAACCCTCGTTTCTGTTCGAATCTGGGTAACGCTCGTGCATTCACCTTGGGTCACCCAGATTCTACACAGATGTTCCAAACAGATCAGGAGATTTAATTCTCTTTTGGAGAGAGGTGGGCTGGTTGGAATAACCATCAAACAGCCGCCAAGGCCCACGCACAATGGTCCACTTGACTAAGTGCGGAAACCAATCCCCAGAAAACATAGAACCTAGACTAACCGGCGCGGCGGACGGGGCGGGATTATGGGATGGTGCAGGTGCATAAAGGGAATCCAATCCTCTGGAATTTACTTCTGAACCCTTCGCTAAAGGGGCCGGAAGAACGGGGAGATCACTACCAGGCTTCCGCCCACGTTGTGGTCATGATCTTCGACAGTGACCTAGCACTGGAGGTTCAAAGACAGGCCAAGGCCGCCCTCGAGTATATTCGGAATTGGGGCATCCAAAATAAGGTGAAGTTTGCACCACACCAAACCTGTGCAATAGTAGTCACTAGGAAGCTAAAGTAGGATGTCTCACTCATGAGCATGGGCGGGGTCGACATAGGCATGTCTAAAGAAATAAAAATACTACCATCAGCTCACATTCAACATGCACGCCACTAACGTGTGTAGAATGTGGCATAGAGATGCATCTGGAGGTCATACGGAGCATTTACACGGCAGCGCTGGAGCTGGACGCAGAATGGTGATGAGCGGCAAGCCGGCAACTAAGAAGATTGGAGTGTAGAAAATGCTCTCCAATAATCTTCTTAGTTCACGGTCATACGGTCCAAAGAGTATTCGCCCAAAAGCTCTGCAAATCCTACAGAACTGTTTCGCTAAATGCATCCCTGATGCTGGCTGCCAACCTCCCACACGACCTCCGAATACAAGCAGCAGCCGTTCTGTATGAGGCAAAGAGTACCCCAGCCAGCTTTTGCGGGCAGAGAGATTGAGCGTGTGCGTTTGCGAAAACTCCACGTCCGGCGAACCAAGGTTCCCTCCACTTCCTGGCGACGGAGGAGAGAGCTTACGTGGGCGCGGTTTTACCCTAGAGCAAAGATGTTTCGTTGTTCTGGGTAAAAGCTCACGCAGGCCTGGAGGACAACGAACGCGCAGACCACCTTGTGAAAGAGGCTACACTCAAGTTGAAAAAAAATCAACTCGACGATTGGTACCGAAGACAGAAGAACGGCGAAACAGGCTCCGTCCCTAAAATGTTCCTCCCAGACGCGATAGGAAAGGAAAAGGAATGAAAAATCTAGTTACCTTTAAGGTAACTAGATTTTTCAACTTTAAAAAACAGCTGACGGAATGATCATAGAGATTCGGCGCCATAGTAAAAAATGATGAGGAGGACTTCCCCAACCAGGGTAACACATTTTTTTTCGCTGGCCGGCACTTTGGGTTTTGGGCCCAACTTTGTATGAAACGTGAATGGTCTCCTTTATTATATCACTCTTATTTACGTTGTCGTAACGTTTAAATAGATAAATAAATACTAAATTATGACAAATAAATAATTTGACAAATTAGCATGCATATTAGTTGCGCCCACCAACGAGAAGAGAAATTGATAGATTTGAGGACACCTAGTAAAATGTCGAAATCCTCTGAGTTGAAGGCGCTACTAAAGTCAAGCAAAACAAGAACAGTGACTTATTCTCCATTGCCCAGCGGATGTCGTCAGTTACTTTCAAAAGCGCGGTAAAAACAACATTCTCAGTAACATCGCTAAGCTTAAAGTGAGAATTTGTGAAAAATGTGATATGAAAAAGTGAGAAAGTGAAAACATTGTGGTAACGGGAAACTAGCTAGACTCTCTAGTGTCGCAGCTTTGACAGACGGTTCAAAAGAAAAAGGAAGTAGAGAGAAATGCTTATTGAGATCATTGAGGTTCACATCCTTACACTGGTTGGTAGGTGACTTGTAGGTGATATGCCTACAGATTTGAGAAATTTCCATACATCGGAAGAACTGCGGTTATTTAGTTGATCGTGGAAATAGCGTCTCTTAGCATCTTGACACAGACGACTGCAGCGATTACGCAAGGATTTGTAATAAAGAATTCAGCTCTGAGGGTCTGCGCTTATATCTGCTCTTAGCTTTATACAGGGTGCAGGGTTATGTCAAACTTTGACAAGTCGGATAGGAGGATGCTGATTAAATAAGTCGAGAACAGTTGCATTTAAACAATTCACCTTATCGTCGATGTCATCGTTCTCAACTAGAGGGGTCCAGTCGAGATCGCCAGCATCACGCTTCAAAGCCTCCAGGTCTATGCCCTTGTAGTTGCGGAGATATAAAAACTCGGACTTATGCTTGGGAACACGGATACGATATGAAAGGTAAATGAGATCGTGGTAAGAAGATTTTATGGTTTTCCTTTAATTTAATTTATCATGTTTGTTAGAGAGATTTGATGCTTATGATTGACTATCGATTGATCCCATAAAAATACAGGGTGTTATTTTTTCGGATTTTAGCTGGTTCGATTCTCGATAGTGGGAAGTGAATTTTCGAAAATCATTGAACGCAGAATTGTTGTCACCCGACCCATTATTACGAATCTATTGATACCTCATTCATCAAAATCGGTACAGTAATTTAGGCGCTACGGTGGAACACACGTAAAAGCAAACATATATACATACTTATATACATACATAAACTGCTAAAATCACAACCCTTCCTTTTGGCTTTGCCGTAGTCGGGTAAGAAAGCAGTTCATATTTATAAATTTGTATAAATTTAGACATAAATGTGATTTTGATTTCAGGTGAAATTATGCTCTCTTCCATCTTCAAATGCTTTGAACACAAAGTCCCGGCAAGCTAAGACCTGGCAGACCTTTTGATCCAGTATCAGGGGCATCTTGGTTATTATTTGGCGTAGGATCCATCCAGGTAGTCGATGAGGTAGGTTTAGGGTGTCGGAAGGGGTATATTTTAGGGGTCTGCCAAGTACTTCCGGCAGGGTGCGGAATGGCAGACCAACTTTTTTTTACATAATTAATCAGTGGTTAACTGTTGCCAGCACTTTAATTCGGGTATCTTATGAGGTAATTTTCACTAAAAAATTACGTCAAAAAATGGCGATTATTTCTATGACCCGGCAGGATCGGCTCTGGCAGACCTCATTTTTTTTACGTGTTTAAGTGTTGGTTAACGATCTACAAGTAGCCTATTGGGGTATCTTATAAGGTAGGTGTTTTTGCAATCGGCTCTCGCACTATTGTTACTTGCACTTAAACGGCTATGAGGGCATATTTTGGAGCAATCATTACACTTAAAGAGCATGGATATTCCTAAAGACCCTTTAAAGGCTGATTTCACCAATGAAACTGAACGCGTAAGCATTTCTAAAACGCATTCAAGAGCTGTCAGTGTCAAAATTGTTATGGAATATTGTACACTGACAGCTCTTGAACGCGTTTAGATGTGCTGAACGCGTTCATTTCATTGGTAAAATCCGCACTAAGATGTTAAACAATTTTGATACAGGATTACCCTAATACAGGCATCTAACATTGTTGTATCTAAGATTAATATTGTATTTTACAAAACTTCATTTAGAATTATTATTAATTTTTATTCTACAAGTTCCCATGTAAAAAATACCTAACACACACACACACACACAGATAATACCAAAATAGCACGTTGCACGATATGGTTGTTGTTATTTAAATTCTGTTATCAATAGTAGAAGCTTGTAATCTTATCTTTATCTGTGTTATCTAACAGACATGGCCCAATAAACCAGCGTCTAGCGCCGTGCTGTAACGTTATCATTCGGTAGCTTTATCTAGATAACTTTTATGTCCGTTTTTATCGCTGTTTTATTGTATTTTTTATATTTATTTATTATTACAGCTACCCTAAAGCATAATCAGCCTGTAATGTTCCCACTGTTGGGACACAGGCCTTCTCTCTGTGAGAGGGAGTGACCCGTAATCCACCACGCGGGCCCAGTGCGGGTTGGTAGATGTCAGATGTCTTGGAATTAGTGGTTTTACGACATGCCGGTTTCCTCACGATGTTTTCCTTAACCGTTTTGAGAGCCGTGATTATAAGTACTTATATTTATAAATACTTTCGCAATTTTATTTTAGAAATCAAAACAGTGAACCGAAATGTTATTCGTGCATCGATTTTAATTGCACTTACTGATTAGTCACGTCAATTTCATGGTACAACATAAAACTGAAAATATCGACAGAACTGGGTGATGAAATTGCTAACTGTATCTAATAACGATCCTTTAATGTGTCCAGCTGTTGGAATACTGTAATTTCACTTAGAAGTTCCTACATACATAGACACGCGAGAGAAACATACCCATTTTCTTTTTTTTTTGCAGTTGACTAAAAAGAAGTACTTAATATTATGTAAGCTTAGGATCGACAAAGTGGAAAAAGGAAAGGGAGGCCTGTGCCCTGCAGTAACACAGCACGCTGAATTATAATAGACTAGCTGTGTCCCGCGGTTTCACCCGTATAAGTACCTGTCCAGCCATTTTAGCGTGACAGTACAACAAACACACTCAATTTCTCATTTGTAAAATATTGTTAGTATTATTATAAAATGTTAATCTTACCTCTCAGTCAAAGAATCCTTAACATGCAACGGCAGTTTAGAAGCCCTCATATTCGGGTACATGAAAGGCGAATCAGTTTCAACCAGCAGCTTATCCAGGGGCAGCAATCTTTCAGATAACAGCCTCCTTATTCCACCATCAGACTTATCCTTACAGATATACCCCGTGATTCCCAAGTAGAACCCTTTTTCTATATACTTAAGGCCCTGTTCCACTGAGCCGGTAAAGGAGTGAATTACAACGGCGGGCAGACGACTACCAAATTCGTCTAGAATTTTTATTAAGTCATCTTGCGCCTCTTTTTCATGCACGAATAGGGGCTTCCTTAGTTCGCATGCCATTTCAACCTGCAACAAATAGAAAGTTTGTAAGAATTATTATTTATAAGAAGCAGTTTCCGTCTGTCTGAATGACTGATTGATTGTCTTTATAGCTGACAAACAACGCACACGCACGCAGACTGAACCACTGAAGATAGAAAAATATTGGGACATAATAACAGATATTTATTCTAAAAAATGCCTAGTTTTCCTAAAGGGTGTAGAGACACACTAAATAAGATCAAAACTACATTCTCTTAAAAAATCAACAGAAGACAATAAGAGCGTGCATCCTTAAGGCGGGCCAACCCGCCATACTTTTCATACAAACGCTCGTACGTGATCATGGCGTAGTATCACACCTTTCTTTGAATTTTTTTATGTAATATGTATCTTGTGCACTATATCTAGGTTTCTAGGAGAACAAAACATAAAATAAATTAGAAACAAATTCAGTATAAGCCTCCAAAAATCTGCTTTTTTGCACAAATTTTACCTGAACTTTGGCCGGTCATGATGTACTCATGAATTGGAAAAGTAAAAAAAACATCTTCCTAGAAACCTTACACATGTAATGAAGATTCTAAATAACAAACATTTATTTCACAAACTTGTAAGGCTTACTCAAAAACACGTATGGCCTGAAACAAATCTTTACACACTATTCTTCGTACAATGTTATCGCGTTCTCACTTGCTCGTTAGCAGTTCTCACTTGCGCTCGATGAAACAGCATGCTTTTCGACCATGCTCGCGTTGCCGTTAGACGGACCGGGAAGGGCCCTCTTAAAGTTGGCAACGTCGCATCGTAAATAGCTGTCAAATAGTTACCTGTTTCGATTAATTTGGAAATAGTATTATTTCCAAATCAATTGCAATAATTTAATATCGTAACACCAAATATTTAGTTTTAGATGTAAAAAAAGTATTTGGAAGCTTTCCAAATGCCTTTTTTACATCTAAAACGGGTACAAAATCAACTTCAATGTTATAATTGCAATTCATTATTAATATTCTAGTTAGTTAGCCATATTTCTTATTTCCATACAGTATTACTTCCAAATTAAGTAATCAAAACAGGTACCTAAATATTTGACAGTTATTTACGACGTTGCCAACTTTTAGAATGCACGCTCTTAAAGGTTGTACCTATGCGTGCACACCAGTAAGTTTAAAAAATAATCGAATCTTTCTAGTAACTATACTCCATTTCAAATAAGATTAGGCATTTAAACAAACCTTTTTTACAGTCTGTTCAACCGATTCTGACTTCTATACCGTAGGCATAAGGATGGCATTAAAAGCAAAAAAGTGGTCACAATACCAACTGTTTACTGCAGCTGCCATTTGTCAGTTAAATGTCTTATCTTATTAGTATTTATGTAAAATTATAATAATAATAATAAAGCGTCCTTATTCCTTAATTTAAAAAAGTTAACAAAGCATAAAAAATTTAGAATATTAATTAAGGGGGCCCCTCTTTGGGTAAAGGCCTCCTCCCGTTCTTGCCACTCTTATCTGTGCTACTGCTAGAGATGGGAATTCACCCGGAAAAAACCCAAAAGTGGGAAAATTCAAGGGAAAATTCCCGGGAATCTTCCCGATTGGGAAAATATTCGGGTTTTTTCAAATTTAGCTTATGTAATAGTTAGATACACATACATTAAATAGTACACAGTTTATAAACTTTATTACTACTAGTTTGAGCCTGTCTAAGTTAAAATGACGCACTCCACTACCACATTTTACGTACACAAGCAAATTTAAAGTATGAATAACTTACTTTCGCTTGCAGCTTCGCCCGCGTGGAGGTCAGAAATTATCCCGCGGGAGCGTACTACCGGGATAAAAAGTATCCTATGTGTTAATCCAGGTTATAAACTATCTGTGTGCCAAATTTCATTCAAATCCATTCTGCTGTTTTTGCGTGATTGAGTAACAAACAAACAGCCAAAGATACAAACTTTCACATTTCATCATCATCATATCAGCCGAAAGACGTCCACTGCTGGACATAGGCCTCCCCCAAGCACCGCCACTTCGACCGATTCTGTGCCGCATCCAGCGAATTCCTGCGGCCTTTACTAGGTCATCGATCCATCTTGTGGGAGGCCTTCCAACGCTACGTCTTCCGGTACGTGGTCGCCACTCCAGAACCTTTCGGCCCCATCGGCCGCATGCTATATTGCTCGCAGAACAGATGTTCTGCGAGCAATATGTTCTGCCCATTGCCACTTAAGTTTGGCAATTCTTCGGGCTATGTCGGTTCTCCTGCGGATCTCTTCATTTCTGATTTGATCACGTAGGGGAACTCCAAGCATAGCCCTCTCCATTGCTCTTTGGGTGGCTTTTAGCCTTCTGATAAGGCCCATTGTGAGCGACCACGTTTCAGTGCCATAAGTCATCACTGGCAACACGCACTGGTCAAAGACTTTCGTCTTGAGACACTGTGGTATGTGGGACGAGAAGATATTGCGTAGCTTCCCAAACGCTGCCCAGCCGAGTCAGATTCGACGATTGACCTCTTTCTCGAAGTTGGACCTACCTAGCTGGACAGTTTGTCCTAGGTAAACATACTCGTCTACAACTTCGAGCGTAGCGTCTCCGATCTTTATGAGAGCCGGTGTTACATGGGCATTTGACATGACCTTTGTCTTGTCCATGAACGTCTATCATTTATTACTCAGTGATAGAAGTGATAAAGCAAAAAAAAAATCTGCTGTTCCACGAACATAAATGTAGGGAACAGCTGATATTTTTTCGTGATTTCTGCTTTGGTCCCATAGTGAAAATTGTTCATAATGATGAGTACAATGACCCCCTAAGAGATTTAGTGTAAACAAAAATTGCGTTGAATAAAGAATAAAATAAAATAATATAGAGCTTATTTTTAGGTAATGTAATGGTAAACTAAACTAACTAAACTATCACTAAAATTCCTTACTTTTGGCTATGAGAATCTTAAAGCTAGAAAAAGCTGAGAAAAAAATTCTCGAAATTAAAAAATTATTTTGTCACATCTAAAATCGAATTTGACAATCGTGTGACGACTCCACGTGGTACTTGTTTGCTCTACCCCGTGAAATTTTTTTAAGCCGTAGGCAGGTAAGGTAAAGGTAAAGGTAAGGTAGGTAGGTAGGCAGGTAGGTAGTCGGAGCAGCCTCGACGTGTTTTATATGAAATTTTTCACTTTTTGTATGGAAAATATGAAAAATTATTACCAACATGTTGGGATATAGGGGTTTAAGGGTTTCCTAAAGGGGGTCGAAAATATCATTATTTTTGTGATAGGACGCACCATTATCGAGATATAAGCAAAATAAAAAAAAATACAGTACTGTTTTTGCTTTTTGCACTGAACTCGAAGTGTTGGTGTGAATTTTAGTTCATGCCAACAAATTTTTACCACACGTTTTTAATCGCGTTTAAAAATAGTCAGATTTAGTTGAATACACCAGATTTTTAGGTGAAAAACGTCAAATTCAGAATAGAAAAATTGCCATTTTCACTAAACTCAGTGCAATCTTAGTGCTGTCAAACTAAAATATAGTTATGTTGTGTCACTTTAGTCTATTTCAGAATGGGAAATCCTCGTTTGACAGGACTTAACTAAATTTTGGTGATTTTTAGTCTAGTTTAGAGGCATTTGTGACAAGAGAATCGGCACCAATGAAAACACCCGCCTAAAAGGTTTTTTCCCTCATAAACACCCGGTTTTTTCCCAAATGGGAAAAAACCTGGGTTTTTTCCCGTCGGGTTTTTTCCCTCCGCCCATCTCTAGCTACTGCACAAGACAGAAAATCTACTTTTTCTATATCGTTGACCCATCTTTCTCGGGTATATGTAAAATTATAATATTATCATCACTGGTCCAGAGCTCGCCCCGCTATTAAGTAATTAATGCATACCACGAAAACGATGTGTGATAGATAATGTATAAAAATCTTCCCTGTTCTTGCTTATAACTATATAAGGTCAAAGTTTAATGTTGTTGTGTTAGTCACAGTTCTGTTTTTCATAACAGAGTGATCCGACATATTTTAATAGTGACGTTGAGGCAAAACAGATGAATCAGTTTCTTATCAAACCACAGAGCTTCCCCACAGTCAATACACTTCTGTGATCTGTGACTCATGTTTTAATACTATAAGCTGAGAAGCTGTATTGAAAGCACATTAAAAAAAAAAAAAAAAAAAAAAATTGTTTGTCTTTACGATAATTTATTATTGACATACCTAAAATTGTATCAATAATGTTAATACTAACCTAATAGTCTCTCTCCTGTAATAAATGTATGTACCTATTATTTGCACGCCACACTTGGCAGAATGTGAAGATACCATTGACTAATCTTAAGACCATATAATGTACCATATTCTGACAAATAAATGATTATGATTATGATTAAGGGCGCTAAGGTAGCCCGCGCTATTCAAGTTTTCTTACGTTTTTTGCAATTTGCAGGTTGTATCTTGATTAAAATATGATTTGCGACCGTAACAAATATGGCTTTACAGAATTATAATCACTATAAGAATCAGCCACTCCTTATGTTAGAATAATCCTAAAATGTCATGATGTCATGAAGCAGTCATACAATAGGATTATATGAACGTAGAGAGAGTTGTATTGATGATTTTTATGATTGATATTCTATAAATAAATATTTGATACGGCCGCGAATCATATTTAGATCAACATACAACCTGATACTGACCTGCAAAATAACAAAAAAACGTTAAAAAAAATTATTTCGCGGGCTACCCTGACGCTTTCGCCTTAAAGACTTTCTTAGTTTTAACACATGAAGGGTTCCGTTCCGTGCCACCTTACAAAATTTAACATATTTTTTTTTAATTCCCGTTTTTTATGAACCCCTTGAATTTTTTACTTTTTTTTAGACTTAGTACTAAGGTCCCTTTGGAATCCTTTTGGTTACGGAACCTTAAAAGATAATAATTATTACATTGAAGATCTAATGACATAATATTTCTATTTACGTTCATGCTTGTCTACACCAAGTAGATTCTTCAAATAAATCTAAACTACAGACAGTAAAAAATAATCTGTTTTGTTGTGCGCGAAATATTACCGATTGCTGAAGAAAGTGATGGAAACTAAGTATCAGTCAGTTGAAGATTTAGAAAAAAAAATGGCTTCTTTGTATCCCTTGTACCACCACCGGATAAGTCCCACTTAAAGTATGTAACAGATCAATCGTGCTGAAAAAAATACATACAGTCGAATTGAGAACCTCCTCCTTTTTGAAGTTGGTTAAAAATAAAGTCTCCGCGCCGCGTCTGTCTGTCTGAACGCGATAAACTCGAAAAACTACAGAACGGATTTTCATACGGTTTCCACCAATGGACGGTCTGATTCATGAGGAAGGTTAAATGTATAATTCATTACGGTATTCTGTAAATTGGCTGAAATATGAAGATGATTGTACAAATCGTGCCGACTGCGAGCTTCACGGGCGTACGCCCCGTAAACCAATAGATAAGAAAAAAATACACTACAAAGTCAAAAATAACTTTAATTTCGGAAGTCGGTGTATTTGGTTTTGAACTTTCGTTTTTTGCCACCGACTTCCGAAATTAAAGTTATTTTTGACTTTGTAGTCTTTTTTGGAAGTCGGTTGTTCTTTTTTTGTAAAAAGTTTTTATTTTGCACATTTTAGTTGTGGTACCTACCCCATACAAATTCGAATACCACTAACCTGCTATGTAAATAACAGTGATTGGAAGTTATCATCATATCATCCATATAAACTAAGTGGGAAAAATACGTATTATTGAAGCTAACTCAAAAACTATCCAAGTAACGTTAATAAAATTTATATGGGACCCCCTCGGGAGCGTACCCTTTCAAACAAAAAAACAATTTTTAAAATCGGTCCACAATTGACGGAGAAATCGCGTAACAAACATACAAAAAACTCCTCCTTTTGGAAGTCAGTTAAAAACAATGTATTGCGGAATGAATACATAGTTTATCAGGATTAACACATACGGTACTTTTATTCCCGGTAGTACGTTCCCGTGGGATATTTTCCGACATTCACGTGGACGAAACCGCGGGTAAAAGCGAGTAATAAATAAAAAAACAAATCCTATAAATAAATATGACCAAACAAATGTCTTCCTCTAAACATTTTTTAAACGTTGAAGCCATCAATTCCTCACGTTGATCGCCATCTAAATTCATATGGGCGTGAGTCGAGAGCGTCTGTAGCGAACTAAATATAGTTCGTTCGACATTAGTTACCTCGTCCTTTGATCACGCGAGATTGGACGGTGATTCCGTAGTTCGTTGTACCAAATTAACATACAAAACATCACGCCAGTAACCCCCGAACGGTTAGGCAGAGGTAATAATATAATTATAATAATAAGAGCGTTTATTTTCCCCACCACATAATGAGCAATCAGTACTATACATAAATGTGTATACAAGAATGCATTAAATTAATGTTATGGAGACTGGAGCCTGTACTAGGAATACCTGTTACCTGTTACAGGTCTCCAGGCCTCCAAATACCCGGACAAGTCACAGTATACAAACATAATAATAGATGATAATGTTGGGAAGAAAGATGGAAACAATTTAAGACTAAGAAAAACCAATTATTAATTAGACAGCAAAGTCGGGTGTGTGGGTGTGGGTGTGCAGTGAGTATGATACTCCAAACTGGTCTTCTAATGTCATATAGGATAGGTTAGGTTAGGTTAGGTTCTGGAAATGTGGTGCTGGAGGAAAACGCTTGGAACACTCCAAGCGTTTTCCTCCAGCACCACATTTCACAGTGGACAGAATTTCGCACCAACACATCTATACTCCAAGAACTCGGCATCAAGCAGCGTCTATCGACCATAGTACAGGCTCGAATACTAAAATTCTTTGGGCATGTGTCACGACGGGGAAACGATTCTATAGAACGTCTTGTAGTGCAGGGAAAGGTCGAAGGAACAAGAGCACGAGGCAGATCGCCCATGCGATGGACCGACCAGATAAAATCCGCAGTGGGCTGCCCATTACACGAATGCACGCATGTTACGGCCGACAGAGAAGGATGGCGTCGCATCGTGTGGCAAATCATGGCTGTCCGAAATCACACTGCAACGTGATGACCACGACCGCTCTGTCAAGAGTGCACCGACAAAGAAAAAGAAGAATAGGGGGCGAGCCTATTGCCATCAACCGGGCACAAATCCAGACAGGTGGTACTGAGAAATCTCTGACGGAAAAAGGTATGAGGAACAGGGTGCAAAGTTCACTCATCCTCTTCGACGTCAGTGCGATGCGTAGTTCGCATGTGGCGTTGTGGCGACCTGGGAATCAAACTCAGGACCTCATATTCAGCAGTAGCGCTTGCGACCACTAGACCAACGAGACAGTCACCGTCTGTAGCGAACTAAATATAATTCGACATTAGTTACCTTTGATCATGCGAGATTAGGCGCCGTTTCCGTCTCTTGTAACAGATTAACGGCGACTGCGGCGTAAAGAAATTAAAACATTCAGAAAAACTCTTCCTAATAACTGTATTAGGAAGAAATTTATTCTGAATGTTTTAATTTGTTGTGGGGATTTTGATGTTCTGCACGCTTAGCCTACAGCGGTGCATGGGCACGCGGCGCATTTTAGCTGCGTGGTGGGTTCGTTTGTTTGGCAACGTGGGGTCTACGTTTCCATTGCAGCACATACTATACACGAATATTAACCCACGACTACGTCACGTGAAGCTACGCGGACGCACGCTTCCGTGTACCGCGTGCATAGCGTTGAAAACGTTGAGCTTGGGCGCCTTATTCGAGCGAGCCACGCGTGTAGCAATGACGTCATTAATTTCTGTGGACGTGCAGTGGAAATTGCAGTGGACGATATCACATACTTTTTCTTTCAAAGCGAAGCTAGACACACGTGCGTGCTCAATGTCAGTATTCACTCCCTTTCTAACTATAGTATTTCCACACCATCCATACACCCTTTTTTTTATATCTTCTAAACAGGAATCCACATTCATACTCGAAACTTTCCTTACGAAATGCTGTTACGTACAAACTTCCGTTCCTACACTAAATTCAGAAGTCAAGATATGTAAAAAACGTTATCTGAATGATTTGTAAATAATCCTATCGTTGTTATCTTTATGATTCATTGTTGTGTGTGCATGACATGTGTATTGTGTACATATTTATTTATTAAACATAAATACCTTCCACTTTCTATGAGACATTATTATTATCGTTCATTGGCAGCACTGAATGACTGAACTATGCCACAGTATAAATAAATACTACTTCATTATTATTATAAATAAGTATTACTTTATCATACTGTAACAATGCGATCGACATAACGATAGCGGAATGGCCTTGAATTGAGTAATACCGCACAAAAGGTTTTTTTTTTGTTGTAAATAAAGGAGAGAAAAGCTGCAAACAGCTGCTTCTAGAAGCTGCTTATATATTAAGTGGCCAGAAATGTCAGATGAAACAGAGATCCCATTAAATTCTAGGCACATCACGGCAGACCAAGATATAGATGGAGAGACGAAATTGACTGCCACCGAAAAGACTGGCCGGCTATGGCAGAAAACAGACGTGTGTGGAAAATGGAGAGGAGGCCTTCGGGCTAAATAGATAGATAAAAATAATAAAAAACAGAAAGGAAATAATAAATATAAGTTAGGCCTCGCTTTGAATATATTCATAATCACGCCAGCCCCGGATTTCCACTTAGACCTGCTAAGCCCCGGCCTAGGGACCTCACTCATCCAGCTACACTGACCAGGTAGCTTACCTTCCAGGCGGGGAATGTTAAAAATGTTCGATAGTTTCTCTTATTTCTTCTGCTTTCCTGCATAACTATACAAAGCAACTCCTATGTCAGTTTTAAACTGTCAAAAGAAATCTAGGGGCCCTGGGTCTCTAAGCCCGGGCTTGAAAAACGCTATTGGTGTACTCTCAGTTTCGGGGCATACGATTCTCCCCAATTCGCTTCTAAAGCGCCGTACAATATGGCACAAAAGTCTGTTCTATTCAGTCGTAGTATAATGGGTAGCACGCTATTATACTGAATAACCGCCTCTGTTGTTAGACCACCTGTCTCAGACCCAGAGGTCCCGGTTCGATTCCCAGTAGGGGCAAAATATTCTGCTCCGTTTGATTGGTGGTAGCGCTTGTTCTAAGTCCGACTAGCTAGGCTAGCTACCACCATTACCATTACCATTTTGTTATTTCTCAAGACTGATGACCTTAATAGTGCACACAGCACACGTCATGTTCTGGTTACAAAACTGCAAAGAACAATTATTGTCTGGTACTTATCAATACGTAAATACTCATTAACACTAATAAACTTAATTAGTGAGCAATGTGCATTCGCGAAAACAACTTTAAAATGGATGATGTTGCAATGCTTATATTTTTGTTTTTAGAAAAGATTGCTCTGTTCCTGTTAAACACGAACTAAGGTAAATTACGCTTGTGGTAGGAGAGAAATTACGTCAGAAAGTTGAAAGTCAAAACGTTTATTGCAAACTAAGGGCGAATTATAACAAAGAAACTAACCGCCATCAAACGTCTAAACAGCATTCAAGAGCCGCCAGTGTCAATATTCCACAACATTGATGACACTGACAGCTCTTGAACACGGTTTAAAACCATGTTTGAATTTGATCGCGTTTAGTTTCATTCGACCAGTCGGTTTAGGCGTTAAAATGTAACAAACAGACAGAGCTACTTTCGCATTTAATAATATTAGTATGGATATGTGTTGCACAATTAGAGTAGCGGTTACGTCATATAAACATTATTGTTGAAATAGGTAGAAAAAGCGGTTGACATAGTCGCTGACATGCTAGCGTGTTGATCACCAAATGATGTGATGTTTAGCTGTAATTACTGGTGACTAATTAATACGTTACTTATCAATGAAACTTTGTAAACAGCATGGCATAACGATGAGTGTCCGAGGTGATAGACCATATTAATAAATCTTCCTAACGTTTTCCAACTATGTTGGGGTGGGTTTCCAGTCTAACCGGATGCAGCTGAATACCAGTATTTTACATGGAGCGACTGCCTATATCTGACTTCCACAACCTAGTAACTGGGTAATGCGATACCCCTTGGCAAGACTGGTTGTCAGACTTTCGAGCTTCTGACGACCCGTAAAGACAAAGTCAAAGATTCACAAATGGCCGCCGGGACCAACAGCTTAACGTGCTTTTCGAGGCACGGAGGGGTCCCGGTTTGTAAAGATAGTCACCCATTCACGCACCACGCGTAGTTTAACCTGATAAATGGACCCGTGCGACTGTAATTACTTAGCCACGAGCTCTTCAAGAAAACTACTAATATAAAAAAATCACTGTGTGTCACGCACCACAGGACGTATAGCTCCATCTCCTTCGCGCACTGAAGTAACACTAAATTAATAAAGGTAAAATCAAGCCGATCGTAAAGTGTATTTTTTACTTGACGAAGACTTGTAACTAGCCTAGTAAATTACTAATAACGATTACAAAACTAGTATTTAGACTTGGCTAAGTTTCAGAAACAGGTGCCTAATATATCGCGTAAACCGCTTCAATAAAATAAACAATACTTCAATGTGTTTCAATAACTTCCGATACCTTTAATACGCATTATCTTAGTCTGTGACACACACGAGAAGTGATAACAGAATCAATAAAAGTCTTCCACAACTACATAAGTAGTTGAAATAACCCAAGGTGACTTTGTTTACATATCAGTCTGTGAAATAATAGTCTACATTTATAGCATCACGTCTATTTTAGCCTATTTTTTATTTGTTCAGAGAGTAAAAGTTTCTTGCAGGTTCTTCTCCATAGGAAGAACCGTCCACCTTCTGACGTTTCATAATTGCCCATGTAGGAATAATTTCATTTCAGCCGAAAGACGTCCAGACATAGGCCTCCCCCAAGCACCGCCACATCGACCGGTACCCTGATTACGTAATACACAATCAATTCGTTTTGAAACAGATTACTAATCCATTGCTTGATAAGTTCGAAATTTAATTCTGCTCTGCAACGTAATTATCGCATTGAATGTTGTTGTTTCGGAGCGCATATGCCGAAAAAAAAAACGTTAACTTTCATCATCATCATCATCATATCAGCCGAAAGACGTCCACTGCTGGACATAGGCCTCCCCCAAGCACCGCCACTTCGACCGATTCTGTGCTTCCCGCATCCAGCGGATTTCTGTGGCCTTCACAAGGTCATCAGTCAGCCATGTGGGAGGCCTTCCAACGCTACGTCTTCTAGTACGCGGTCGCCACTCCAGAACCTTTCGGCCCCATCGGCTATCTGTTCTGCGAGCAAGGTGCCCTGCCCATTGCCACTTAAGTTTGGCAATTCTTCGGGCTATGTCGGTAACCTTGGTTCTCGATAACGTAGGGAACCTCCAAGCAAAGCCCTATCCATTGCCCCGATGCGACCACGTTTCAGTGCCATAGGTCATCACTGACAACACGCACTGGTCAAAGACTTTCGTCTTGAGACACTGCGGTATGTGGGACGAGAAGATATTGCGTAAAATAATTATGTGAAATAAAATATTTTAAATTGGAATTTAGTATACAATTGGCGAAATGTGTGTGGCGAATTTGAACACGTTTGAGTCCCATTTAATAGGGCGCGAAAGGAATATCAAAGAAACTATGGATGGAGTTTGTGACAGATGATATGGCTAAAACGGAGATGTGCCGACCACAAATGAATTGGTTTAAGGGCAGGAGGGTGATGTAATAGGGGGCAAGCCAAACTGGCACACATCAGTCTAGACTCAGGGCTACTACAGAAAAAGGCCTAGTGAAAAACCCACACATTGCCTGACCTTAAAAAAATACCAGTTTATAACAGTGTGAAACCTAAATATTCATCAAATTGACAGGAACATACGATAACAACGCTTTAACGATCTAAAACAGGTCATGACTGCATGCCTGACTCAGAACTTGAGCGTTGCAAAATGGGACCAGGCACTCGAATTAGAACAGTGCCAACGAACAAGAAGATAAAAAGTGTTCGAGTTTTATTTAAGGTCAACATCAAGGTCGAATGTTAAGGAAGGTCGGATGCGTGGAAATAAAACGCGTAAACTAGTGGAACTCCCCCTCACATAAAGGCCTGTGTCCCAACAGTGGGAACATTAAAGGCTGATGATTATTATTATGCTACTTGAATGTATGTTCGATGCATCCTTGGCGGTTGGTCCTGCTACCACCATTTGCAGAATGGGTGATATTAAATGGCATGGATATGAGAGCAGACGAATTTAGTATGGTGAAGTAGCAATTTATCTATAGCTACATAAACGGCTCTTTGACTGTCTGAAAGACAATACACAACCAAAACTAACGAAGATAGCAACATGTAAGCTTAGACGGTGAAAAGGAGCACTAAAGTCCAGAATAAACAATTCATCTTTCTTAATCAATTATTTAGCCAACCGTTTAGACCTGCTTCACACTCGGTTCTTCGCCTTCCGCATTCAGTGTGAGGGAGTCAGAGAGAGACCTAGGATTTCGAAGCTTCAGTGATTGGTTTGCAATTAGAACGAAAAAAAAAGACGTCGCAGAAGAAGCTGGTGATTAAAGATCCTTCTGAACTGAAACATCGTCTGAAAGCGACAGAAAAGTAACTAGGCATAAAACCACGTTGATTTTGAAATAGACAGTAAACAAAATAAGTTTTCAACAGCACCTGAATATGAAACTACTGCATTGTTCCTGCACTGTAACAGAGCTAAGCGTGGGCGCATGCACTGAACAAATTTAACCCGAGCAGATCAATGGCAATAATGACATATTCGCAAGTCGTGTTTAAATGGAAATTAGCGTGCAATTGTGATAAGTGTTGGTCATTTAACACTCATTAAACGGTGGTAATTCTATGCTCTGTGTAATGCGTCTGTTTACAACGCAAGCGCATGGAATGATCGCTGTTTCTTGTCAATTACATTTCAGCGGCTTATGAAGTAACAAACACGCAAGTATCAGTTGGGTTGGCAGATAAAATACCTCGAGAAAACTTGATATTGTTTTTTTTTTTTATGTAGACTAGAGCACGGTTTTCAAGTCTTGACAAATCATCGTGATTTGTTTATAATATCTACACACGGCTCGCAAATCCTTCCATATCCTAAGGGCACGTCTTGCCTACCATTACCAAGTCATTGTCAAGGAGTCGGTCAGCTAGACATAGGAAGCTAGTTGCCCATTCCAAAGCGGAGTAGGTAACTATGGAGAAGAACGGGCGAGAAATTCCATGGACACTCTTTTGAATAATATTGTTACAAAATATTCGTTACATCATTACTCTTATAACAGAGTTAATAGCCCCTCATATAGGCATATCATATTACTGATCTAAATTATGATACAAACTTAATTTCCATTCTTTTGTAGTTTTAAATTGAGGTATAATAAACACGCATTTTTACGTAACCGGTCAGTACTCAGTGTTTATTAGTCGTAATAGCGACTGCAGCTCGATTTCTAGTTGTAGCCTACAGCTATTGGGGTATTTAATTGTAAATTCTCTAGCCTAGTTTTCTAGACATTGGCCCTGGTATTGGCTTGACAAACCTATTTTTTATTTCTGCATATTCTTTCTATATTATTTATTCATGCTTTCTAAAGTGCACAGAGAAGAGAGAGCAGTGGTGGCCCAGTGGTAACGGCCCCGACTTACGATACAACTCGTAAGTCGGGGTCCGAACCCAAGCAGGCGCTTTACTTTGTGTAAATAATTTCATTACCACTGCTCTCAAAATGGTGAAGGAAAACATCGTGAGGAAACCGGCATGTCTTAGAACCAAAAATTCGAAGACATGTGACATCTACCAACCCGCAGTGGGCCCGCGTGGTAGATTACGGAGAATTCCCTCTCACAGAGAGGAGGCCTGTGTCCCAGCAGTGGGAACATTAATAGGCTGATTATGTTATATGTAATGCTCTCCGTGATTTTTCTGTCCTATTTATCTCAGTGTGAAAAAAATCAATTAATCTTACATGAGCCGACACTGAATCGATTAGCAATAACCAGTTTCTTGATCCATATCGATTCAGTTTCACTAAACACAATCTCTCTGACGCAAATTCATTTGGTAAACAAAGAAGTGAGACGTGACCGAATATAGTTGAAACTGTAAATAGAAACCAGTGAAAATTACAATGTTTTACTGGAGTTTAGCTTGGCAACATGCCAGGGCAAATTAAATGGAGGATGCCGTTCCGTGAATGACAGACGAGGTACAGCCCATAGAGCTCGGAGACGCGACGGCGGCCGCTGTTACAGGCAGTGTTGTCCACACTTTCCATACAAACTTATTCGCACTAGGACACAAACCTTTATTTTTTTTTTTTTTTTTTTTTTTTTTTTTTTTTTTTTTTTTTTTTTTTTTTTTTTTTACCCACAACGGGCTAGCTCTTGGTCTGCATCTCACCTAATGGTAAGTGACGATCAGGCCGAAGGTGGAGGCGAGCTTCACCCGAAATCCTCAACAACGGAGGACCTGGCTATCTTATCTCGAACTGCCGAAACACAACAATGCTGTTAACATTGTTGTTATGGCGACAGACTTTGATAAGATGGTAGCTACGGGTGGTAGCTAGCCAGGCGGATTTAAAACAATATTGACCAATAGAATCAAAACTGGAGCGGAGCTCAGATTCTATTAGTTAATACAGACAGCTCCGCTCCTCTTCTCGCTTCGCCGCTCCAGTGGACAGCCTACAGCCCAATACACTTGCTTCAAGCAAAGGAAAACATCGTGAAGAAACCGGCATGCCTGAGAGATATTTCTCGACGGCATGTTAAGCCAAGTCAGAGACCGATGGGCGGCTTTAAAACTCTGACACCAGGTTAGTTACTAACCACACGAAAAAAAGAAATAGACCCCAATAAAGTAAAGCTCGCACAATATTAATGGCTATAATTTTAGCAATTCAGAAGTATCTATTGCAGCGTCTGTTGGTAAACTTATTTTCTTAACAACAAGTAAAACAAATGTATATTGCAAAATCTCTCTCAATCTTGCGCTTACATGGTGCGTTACATAAAGGTATATTATTTTTATTACAACTAGCTGTTGTTGCACGCAATTTCGTTTACATACGTCTATTTTATCAGCTTTAGCAGTCCGGCTGTCTGTCAGCGGGCTGTATCTCATGAACCGTAATAGGTAACAGTTGGAATTTTGACAGACTGTGTATAACAACAAATAATAAAAATTAAATAAAGTTAATAAGTTAGTTTAAATTTTTTCGGCATAATGCGCCTAGGCCTTCGTATGCGAGTCCGACTCGCATTTGGTCGGTTTTTATGTACAAATATCTAGGATGAAAAGCCTATGTGCTTCTCCAGGTTCCAGACTACCTATCTGTCAAATTTCATAACAAGCGGTTCAGTGGTTTAAGTTTAAAAAGATAACAGACAGACAAAAAGAGCTACACTCGCATTTGTAGTATTAATATGGATTGTATAAGCACTGATTACGTGTTCAACAGAAAGTAATAAAAGAATTATTTCTATAGACTGGAAACGTTGCAGTGCATCTCATACGAAGCTGATTCATCTGTATCGAATGCAGTAAGTGTTCCTATTGAAAAGATTGAACGAACAAACAACGTATGCGGGTTGACGTCGTGTGTAGTTCTGGAGCAATCCAGATTATTGTTATTGAGTGTGTTCGGATGTACCTCATGTAGGTACTTGGTGTTTGGAATGTTGGACACCAATAGGGTTGCCAGTTTTTTTATATCAAATATAGTATTTTCGAAGCCATTGCCGGTAAAAACAAAGTAGATGGCGAAAAAATAATAAAAATTTGTAGACCAGTATGTTTTAAAGAAATTTTTATTTTTGAAATGCATAATTTTTTGGTACTATGAACTTTATTAACAGACGCAAACGCAGGTCACGCAAGCGTTGTTGTCGTGGCCAAGGAATAAGAATTTTGGTGCACAATAAAGTGTATTCTATACAGGATGGCATGGACATCGACACGCAACCATGATAACAGGTTTCAGTACATGATTCTGTTCAAAATCTTCGTCGGTTATTAGAAACAAAATTGCTGTTCCAATTTTGACCGCGTAGGTATTGCACCTTTGTAGGAAATAGCAGATATTTTCTTAAACTCGCTTCCGCGGACTCCACCGCGACGGACAAAGATGACATTAAACCATTGCCTAAAAATACAGTCCACTCTTGAATTGCTCCCCGCGCTAACATTGGTTTAAATTAGCTGGCTAAACTCCGCAGACGCGATGCATAAGCGGGAAGACCGTTTGCCATCGTGGAACAACTCCACACAGATTGGCCGAAGCTAGGAAAACCTGCTCAGATGGAGATTCATATTCATTGACTTGTATATAACACTGACCTGTCGTTTGAACACGTCTCGCTGCACGTGCGGCTCCGAGAAGTCCTTGCTGTAGTTAAGGCCGCACTCGCCCACCGCCACGCACTCCGGCGCAGCTGCGATCTCGTGCAAATCGCCCCACATGTCATCTTCTATCATCGACTTCGCATCGTGGGGGTGAACACCTGGACCAATTGATGAACGGTTTAAGAGCGTTTATCTGAAAGTGGGCAACGTCGCAAATAGATGTCAAATATTTACCTGTTTTGATTAATTTGGCAATATTACTGTATGGAAATAAGAAATGTGGCTAACTAGCGAACTAGAATATTGATTATGAAATGCAATAATTTATATCTTAGCACCGAATATTTAGTTTTAGATGTAAAAAAAGTATTTGGAGACTGTCCAAATGCCTTTTTTACACCTAAAACTGTTACAACATCAAATTCAGTTTTATAATTGCAATTCATTATTAATATCTAGTTCGCTAGTTAGCCACATTTCTTGTTTCCATACAGTAATATTGCCAAATTAATCAAAACAGGGAAATATTTGACATCTATTTGCGATGTTGCCAACTTTTAGGATAAACTGTATTTCATAATTTTTACTATACGATGAAAAGCCTTTTCTCCAGGTCTTAGACTACACATCTGTCAAATTTCATAGTGATCGGGTGAGTGGTTTAGGCGTGAAAACTGTGAAAAGGTAACATACAAACAGTCACTTTCGCATTTATAATAGTAGTAAGAAAGTATGAATTGTAGACAGTAATTTAGTGGTATGAGAAACAGGGTGCAAAGTTTACTCATCCACCATAGAAAAGGGAGGATCCTCCGGCCAGACGGGTGTTATTTCTGGCGGGTAACTGCCCGAAAGTTGATTTCGGATAGTCTTATCTATGTTATTCGCGCGGTAAACTCTAACTGCGCGATGCAGGCTTTGTGTGACGTCATGTCTTAGCTGCGTAGTTTTGTATGTGGCGGTGTAACCGCTACAGTAATCTCGTAATGCAAACAAGGGATCCGATTCTCTAGCATACAGCAATACTGCTTTCTGATAACTGGTCTAACTTTATAAATGACGAATTGCGGAGGATGCTGGGTATTTTAGTTATTTTCAGGCAATTTATTTCAAGTAGGCCATTAAAATTCACTTTTGAACGTGAAGCCGTCGAGACACATCTGAACAGTTTGAATTTAGCCTTCGGAACCATCACAGCGGAAAGGCTAAGCTAAAAATTCTAGTCAGAAATTTAAAATTACTTGCAATTCCTAACGTCTTACTATCTTTACCTACATACACTCATTAAGGTTATGCACATGAATTTATAACAAAGAGAGAGTTACAAAATTTTAATTATACCTCACGTAAAAGTAGGGCAATTAGCTTTACATACATTTAATTTATTATTTGAATATTTACATAATCTGTAAATACAATAAGGAAATGGCCATTTGTCTGCTTGAAAGCTTATGGTTTTCTAGAGAACTACTGGACCAATTTCGATGGAATTTTAGATTGCAAACCTACAGTTACCGATAGACTGTATGCCGTTCGCGACTGAGTGCCGACTACGGGGAATCACGTAGTTTGATAGGACCAGGCCACAGAACAGATAAAAGAGGTTCCGTGGACCAGGCGCTGTTACTAAGTTCCGTATCTACCGCTTTTAATACATCAATGGTACAGAGTGGTTTTTGTGACCAAAAAATTACAGATTTGTATGACGGCCGTTATAATTTATGACGGAACCGCTCTTCTAGGCAACCGAATCTTTATAGTTGCAAGATATATTTAATTAAAAATGTGGAACTACATGCGGTCTTCAAATATCCTCGGGATGAAAGTGCTCCATGATATTTTCTCTCTTTAGCAAGTATCATCAAAATATTTAATAATGCAGATATTATTAATTAATTTGTATTAGCATGAATAGTGGTATGATTATTAATTTATCAATGAACAAAATATTTATTATAAGTAATCATCATTATGATAATAAAATTAATTAGCAGTACTATTTGTCAACTGTCTTGTTACTGAATAGGAAAATTAATTATTGAAAGACTAATTGGGTGTTAATTTATAATGCAGTATTGATTTGACTAAAACAGTAAATTATTGTTTATGGTTCGTCAAAGAACCAAATAAGGTTGTGTTTTATATTTTATTTATTTATTGCCTTAGTCCAGAGTAACAGTTTTAACAAATTGAAAACAGATTATTCATCACTTTTCAGTAGGGATGCATCCATACGTTTCTGGGCCGATAGATAGGTACCGATACTAATATTTTATGCGTACGTATCGGCGATACCGATATGGATGGTAAAATTAAAAGGACTGACTTATCAAAAACATTAGAAATTATGAAATAATTTTAAACTTACTACTTATAACAAAAATATTCTGTTATTAATTAAAATTTTGTTTTTGTTTTTTCGCAAGGTATTCTCAAATTATGCGGAGAAAGGCGATTTCGCAAGTCCATTTGAATGACCTGCTGTAGAAAATAGTCTCGATGCGACAGAATTCATTTGAAAACTAAGGTACTTTTGCGCCAATCTTTTAAACGCGTTTACTTAAGTTTTAAAACGCATGAAATTTGAAATGTATCGCTGTATCGGCAAATGAATAACGTCGATACCGATATATCGGTATCAGATGCACCCCTACTTTTCAGTTTTAATTCTCCGTGCACCATTTGACAAAGGCCTCCTCCAACCTTTTCCAATTTTCCTTTTCATTTTTTTTTTACAGGTTCTTTGTACATACTATGAACATAATTATATATCCTGTCTAGCAAAAGATAGAATTGTGTGGAAAAGGGAGAGGGAGACCTTTGCCCTGCAGTGGGACTAGATAGATTAGATACATACACAAATAAGTTATAAAGGAGAAACTCACCAGCTGTTGAGTAAATTGTGCTGGGATAGAGGCGGGTCAGTCGAAGAGCTTCCTTGCTGTTCCGCACTGAAGTACCTGTGACCATGATCTTTTGGACACCTGTACAAATAATATAAATGGTGAACAAGACAAAAATAAGCTATTACTATAAAAAAACAAGGATGGCAGCAAGAACGGAATATGTTTATGCTTCAGCTTATACTATGTTCCAAAGCTATTCCATGGAATAGTAAACAATAACTCTCTATCTTTATTTTATATTGCCATAAAGATGTTTTACTTTTGAGAATTGAGATTATTATAATACCTCAAATGATTTATCAATTACAATTAAACCATGTCTTACAAACCATTTTTTTTTGTAATGTGGCGAAATATAAAGTTGAAACCTTCAAAAATAAAAGAATTTGTTACTCATTTCCTTTTAAATAATTCCCTTTACTAACAGATTGTCAGAATTTAACCTAAACAGGTTTATTTACACTTACATCAAAAAGTTTTGGAACAGATTGTAGACACAAATATAATTAAAAGAATAACAAACACACTGCTCTAATCATAACATTAAACAGAGATTATTTTAGTCTTTGTTGTTGAAGTTGAAGTAACACATGCATTCTATTCTTGCAGAATTTTTAAGGGTATATAAAATTATCTGTGATAACTTTTATGGAAAAAAAATTTGAGATTTGAAAAATGTATTTATCTTTAGCATTTGGATTATAATTACAGTATTATAGAATACCATAACTATTGTTGGCCTACCATCAAGTGAAAAACCAACGGCCTGTCTATTAGTCATCGCTTATATTTAAAAACAACATTTTTTTCTATGAAATTAACTTCATAAACCACGTTAGATAAACAGTTTATATTATCTTTATTACTAGAAAACTCGTCCGCAGTCATAACTGCTTTCTTCACCAACAATTAAGTGCTGGATCATATTTCATTGAACACATAAAAATACATAACATTCCAAGCACAAAAAAGTATGTAGCATGACAATAACCCAGTAACTCGCGAGGTATTCAATGTGCAATCAATCTAAATGAATAAATTAGTTTTAACACTGGTGTCGGCATTGTTACACCAAATCATTGTACACACGCAATCACACATATGTTTTTTTTTATTTCTTTTTATAACCAACCTGCATCTTTTGCCCTTTGCACGACGGAATCGAGATCACGGCCGTATTTCTTGTTCGTCAAGTTCGCGCCAATGTCGATTACAATAAGATTCTCGTAACATCCCTTCAGTTCTTCAGATACTTGGGTTTCTTCAGACGTCATCCTCGGTTTTGTATGAAGCTTATTATACGGTGTTTACCTAAAATTTAACGTTGATATCACTATTTCTCTTCGAGATTTATGTTAAGCCGAAGTTGGAGGTTTACTTACAAATTGTATCAAACACTCCTGCTAAATAAGCCTCTGTTATTTTAATGACTAGTCGAGCGGTTTACCGTCTTCACTGAGCTGCCACCATGTTTTAGAGGCACGTTTTTCTTGTCACACTTCAGAATGCTTGTGTCAACTGTACAATTTAATTCGGTTTGGTGATTGGTTTATTCCACTATCTCCGCAGTTTTGATAGGCCGTTATTGAATGTTTGTTATTGCAACAGACATCACACTTTACGTTTAATTTGCGATTGCGTAAACGCAGACTATGCAGACAGAAAATCGTAAAATTGACATTTTCAGCTACCTAAAATACTTGACAAAGTCTCAAAGACAGTGTTTTTATAATGGTTACTAATTAAATATACATTAATTAAAGTTACATATTTCGAGTCTTTGAGAAAATAAAGAATGCCTTATTGTTCTTTCAATCACTGTAACAAAACGCATGAGAAACATTCGAAACCAAGTTTCCAATGCACATTCAATAAAAAAAAACAGCAATTTGAATGATGTTTTACGTATTTTGTCCATGCTTTTGAGTAACAAGTGCTTGTACCAGTGCTTACCAACTAGATTGAAGAAAATTAAATCTGGTAAAACACTTTTTAATGCGAACCGAAACGAAACAGAACGGTGCAGCGGTGGAACCATGGAACGTTCCCCAAAACTGTCAATCAGCTGAACGTTTGACATTGACAGTTGATTTATTTACATAACCCGACCAAATAAAATATTCGTTGATCCATTTAAAAATTCAGCACCCAAACTACCTCTGCAAAGAAACATCATTATAACAATCGAGAAAAACACAAAAGGCATCACTTCAAATTTCGTACTTAACCAAAAAGGAAAAATTCCAAATTTTACAAAATGAAGGTGGCACAGTTCTTTAAAAATAACATTGTCATGATTGTAATGGTGCCGGCACTCATTAGTGCCCACTACGGCTGGTACAAACTGCAACAAGTCGACTCATTGGTGTCTCAAGAGGACAGGAATAAACTGCCTATTACGAAAGTAATATCTGATCTGTCGTCGTCGTAGTTGTTTGACATGATAACGATAGTTCGTGACTGCGTGTGCCCCGAATGTTAGTGTGTTTGTTTTCTATTAATTTTAGTTAGAACCACAGTTTAAGTTCATAAATAACAATCCTCAACGACTAACCGTGTTTTTGTACTTTACCGCTTGTTTTTTAGTCTATTCTTGCACCCTCCATAATTCTAGCATACATGGTATATTACTAGTCATCCGTTATAGTTATATAGTTACTAGTCATCTGCCTTAGCCCTTTAGGGATTACTGGCGTGGGCGTGATGTTATGTAAAACTTACTAGTCCACTTTGAGAAATCCTTTTAGACCAAAAACGAAAGACGTTCATTGTATAGTTTGACTGAGACCACCGTTCCGAGCCTTGTGTGCCGTGCGAGGGGGGACCCCGCGCGCCTTGAGCGTTGTCGAATGAGCGACAACGCTCATTCGTCAATGTTGCCTTAGGAATGCGCGGCGATCCAGGGATACCTACTCAGTCAAAATGTATGAACAGCTGTTTTTTTTTAAATAACCAATGACAAATTTCAAGGCAGGGTGGTTCAGAATCATGTACTGAATCCATGTTAACAGGCTTCACGTCGATGTTCCTGCCACCCTGTATAATATATTATAATCTGAATCTCGAAATGGCTCCAACGATTTTCACGAAATTTAGTATTCAGGGGGTATCGCGGGCGGTAAATCGATCTAGCTAGGTTCCATTTTTAGAAAACGCACCAAAAAATAAAAAACCAAGGTAAGCTTGGTATCCAAATATTATCTACTAATACAATGAATGTCTTTAGTTTTTTACCTAAAAGGATTTCTCAAATTGGACTAGTAAGTTTATAGACTAATAGTTATTTTGCAAGTAATTTCATTTTTACTTCATTCTTTCAGGCATTCAAAGGATTCAGTATGTCTGGTTGATGGCACCGTTCACTTGTCCTTGTACATATGAAAAATTAAATTTAAGAAGATGAACATCATCCGTTTTAAATGTAAGGTACATAGCATAATGTTAACTAGTTTAGTTAGTTAATGTATTTAAAATAAAAACATACTTAATAATATTGTTTTTGATGTTTTACTTTCAATGCAGCCTGATTTATTTTTGGCAGTGTATAGAGTGCCACCAGTGGCACTCTATCCCTATCGGATAAAGTACCACTACAGGCACCCTAGTAACACCGCCTCGGCCTGGCCAAAGTGCCGCAAGCATTGGATTGTCATTGTCACTGTCACTAAGTCATTTCACTTGGTATTTTGTTTGATTGTCGAGGTTAGATCGCTGTAAAACACCACATACCCAAAACATTACATTCTCTTGTGCCTAAACGGACCCTGGCACTTCGCCGGCCGCTATCGCGACACCGCTCGCTACGCTCGCTCGGCTCGTGCGTTGTGTGGTCACAGTTCTAACCTAACCTAACCTAAATAACAAGTGATAGTGGCAATGCAATGCTCACGGCACCCTAGCCGGGCCGAGGCAGCGACACGTAGAGTGCCACAAGAATACTCGCGGCACTCTATACACTTCGTTTATTTTTTGGCTTACACCAAGAAGATGAATCTACTTTTATTTTCATAAAATAATGCTTATGTGCTAAGGTACCATGCAAAATTATTTTTTGAAGAGAAAACTTCTTTAGGCGCCAAATACACAGAAGCGATGAAAGATTCGGATACGATGCGGATGAGAGACGGATACGGCACCGATGCGACTTAAATTACATATAAAAGGCAAAGATCTGCTTAAGATCGTTGTTATATAGGCTGACTTTGTTGCAAAACATGTCCTCTTCAGAAGACGAAGATGCGTTTGCTGTGCGGCGGTCGGTCGCAACTGCAAGCGAGGTCGCGCGGATTCTCAAGTGATAAATCCGCGCCGCATCCTTTCTGTGTAATTTACGACGCATCTCTTTCATACATTTTGTACGAATAAAAGAAGCGACAACAAATCCGATCCACATCCGCATCGTATCCGAATCTTTCATCGCTTCTGTGTGTTTTGCGCCTTAGGCCCCTTGAGCACTTTTTGGGTGAACAAAAATCATGGAACTCGCGTCATCGTCACCAAACCACAACCGAACGCTGTCCATGAGCTATAATATAGCTATACAGGGTGTCAGGGACATCGACTACGAATTCTGTGCATCAAACTAAGTTACATCACAGTACATTTATATTATGGTTTTACGGTTCCTGCACATGACGTCGGTCGGAGCCGCACCAGGGGGCCTACTCCCTAAGCGAAATCGTTACGGGCTCTTCGCTCTCTGTCTAACTTACGGTATGTCCGTAAGTGATACGGAGAACGAAGCGCCCGTAACGATTTCGCTTATAAGGCCCCCAGCGCCGAATCGGAGATGCTCTGAATTTTTTTCATCTTGCTGCCCGGCGGCGCCGGTTCGTGTCCGGCGTCATGTATAGGAAGCCTTAGAGATATTGCTGACTGTTCACACCCTCGCTGCCGGCGAGTACCTACCTACTCTGTTGTCGCAGCGACAACAAAGAGAGTACTCGCTCAGTCGCTCCGGGACGCTCGCTTTTCGGACAGAACACTCACTGAGAGACTCACGCTTGGTACGTACGCACTCTCTGGTCGTTGCTCGCCAACTCGTGTTTAGGTAGTTGCGAGCTCTACTCGCTTCACGTTAATCGCCGGCGGTGAGACAAACAAATGCCCTAAGCTTAGTGCCTACTGCATTAGGGACTACTCACACTTATTCAGCTCCGTTCGCGTTTCGCTGAACGATTTTGGTCACACTTATACAGTTCCATGGGCATCGCCAAAGGAGGGCAGAGATTAGATTGACCCCCTAGAGATTCAAAAACATATCTATAAAGCCAATTCTCAAACTCGCATCATGCTTTTTCTATCCTCCATATATCAACTTGCCCCCCCCCTGGGCGATAGGCTGGCGACGCCCTTGCGGCCTTGTACAGTTCTGCTTCTATCAGCCGCGTACAGCACAGTATAGTAACAGCGCTGAACGCGGCAGAACATCGCTGAACTGTATCTATAGCACTCGCATGATAATAACACATTTGTCCTCATTTTATACTTGTTTGCCGCGAAAGCTGAATAGACGCGGTAAGCTGAGCGGATGCGTACCGACGCGTCTCCATACAAAATCTTTGTTTTTTATGGGCATAAGCTGAATAAGTATGAGTACCTAGTCCCGAGAGCAGTGGTGGCCCAGTGGTAACGGCCCCGACTTACGAGTTGTAGGTCGTGGGTTCGAACCCAAGCAGGCGCTTTACTTTGTGTTTAGTAAATAATTTCATCACCACTGCTTTCAAAACGGTGAAGGAAAACATCGTGAGGAAACCGGCATGTCTTAGAACCAAAAAAATCGAAGATATGTGACATCTATAACCAACCCGCACTGGGACCGCGTGGTAGATTACAGCCCACTCCCTCTCGCAGAGAGGAGGCCTGTGTCCCAGCAGTGTGAACATTAATAGGCTGATGATGATAATGATGACCTAGTCCCTTATTCTGCAAGTATCATACACAACTTTTGTTACTGAAACGAAGGCTCTATCAGGAGGTACGCACGGCCACACATCAAGCTATACATTTCCAGTTTATGGTGATCTCGCATTGTAAAAGATTTCCGTACAATGCGAGGTCAGCTTAAACTGGAAATGTATAGCTTGATGTGTGGCCGTGTGTACTTAGTCATTGGTGGTGGAGTTATCACAAATAAAAGACAGTGTGAATATGAACTTATGAAGAACCATTTAATAACAACAAGGTTCAGGCTAAGCGTATGCTGAGATGTAGGTAACGCAGGTCAGCACAGTGCAGATTTTGCAGGGTAGGGCAGGCGAGGCAGACATAGGCGGCGAGCGCTTGCTGCGACGTAGCTACGCAGAGACATTCGCGTCCTTGCTAGTACAAACAAGACGGTGGTAATAAACATATGACGTCCTGCACGCGTCGCGCAGAAATCCGAGCCGATACTACAACGACAGAGCAGTACAGACATGTCTGCGTGGCAAGTGCCTGCGCCGCAGCCACGACTTACTTTATATTATGGCCGCAGCGTACGCAGCTCTCGGTCCGTTCATGCATTACAAATTCTGCTCTGCCCTGCGGCGCTGTGTGAACCTACGTCAACTGCGTCTCAGCATACGCTTAGCATAAAAAGCGCACGCGCGGCGCGTGACAGATGGTCGGTACATCATACTCCTAATCCTGAAGTACGTAACATAACATAATGATGTCATACATGATACAGCTATCACAAATAAAAGACAACCTGAATATGAAGAACCAATTTAATCACAACGAGGGTAGTAAGCGCACGCGCGGCGCTAGTCAGATGGTCGGTAGATGACTCCTGGAGTCGAGGTCTGACTTCTTATTCTTGGCGGGCTGACTCCGGTCTGTCACTATCAGTTGGGGCAGCAGCGGTGATGACTGCACCTGCAACGAAACAATTGTTTCTAAGACCATTCTTGGAAATGTGAAACTTTGACTAACGATCGAAGATCAGACAAATATTCTGTGTCGGACCGGTCTAAATGCATGCTTCACGAAACGATCAGTCCATTTTGCTTCAACTAGAAGCTTCATCAAGTCGATGGCGGTTAATCTTGAAGATCGTTACCAGCCACACAAGGTAGGAAGGCCCGAAGGGTACCAACGGCATTAGGTCAAATCAGACGGGTTTGAAGGTAAAACTGTAAATGCATGGTGGCCACCTTCAACAGCCTGTATCCATTGTAACATTAGTGTAAACCAATTTTTTTTTTAACTACTCATTGAATTACCAGTATTATATAGAGCTCTGTGGAATAGGCTAACAATTCTTTACGGAAACGTAAAAATACCGACCTACTTAATAATGGTTTCTCATTCCTACACGCAATGTTATAATAACTACCCAATTTAATACATTTTGCAATACACGCTAAATTACTCTTTACAACTAACTTACCTACTTTCAAACTTCAATACGAAACGAAACAAAACTATAGTTGGATCTTTTGGCGCGTGGCCAAAATTGGTACTAACGCCGCCATCTTGATTTTTCAATACATTTTCTGTGACATTTCAATAATGTCTACCAACAACGCCCCCCTGTCAGTGTCATTCACGCGCCAAAAGATCCTTGTAGCACTATAAATACGATCGTACTTTATAGTTTATCTCACGACACTGCTTCACTGCTCGAGCGTTACTATAGCGCGCTATAGGAAGAGATCATTTTTTCTTCTTTTTGCCCCCTTTCTTCTTTGAACTGGTTGGAGAGTCAGCGACAATCGGAGAGCCATGAGAGCTTTCGATCGGTTTGGAACGCTCCGCGAACTCAAGCTGCAGAATTATGAAGTGGTTAACAGGCCCATTAGGCCTATAGAAAATAATATGTAGTAGGAATGAGGACTTCTCAGGCCGCGCGGCGCGATTTCGCGACAAACGATACACAACCTCTTTCCGTACGTAGCGTCTAGATCAGTCAAGATGCTTGCTTTTACTGATGTGGTCTCTATAAAACGCTTAAGTACCTAATGCAGCTTAAAAAATATTTAAGGACGCCAGATGTAACTAGGGTTGCCAACCCTACTAGGTATATAATATAGTATCGTGCTATAATAGAGGCCTAAATACTATATTTCTAAAGAAAAAATATAGTAAGCGAAACTACTATATTTTTATTTCAATACACAATGACGAGTTGATCGCAATAGGGCCAGTATTCTCATGAAATCTGAATTAATGATATTTTGTAAACTTAATTTAGAGTGCAAAAATAGTAGACATTTACATTTCCCTTTAATACATTTTAATACTAGCAAAAAATATGCATTATAAAATATAAATAAAATATAAATGTTTTTGAAACATACCTACTAATCTATAATATTTTTAAGTTTTCGCCATCTAGGTACTATATTTTTACAGGCAATGGCTTCGAAAAGACTATAATAATTATTTGATATAAAAAAAGACGTGTGGCACTCGGAGACCGCCGCGGTAAAGCTATTGCATATCTGTTTTTATCAACTTATGCAATATTATAATACAACTAATGCCACCTAGAGTCGAGTTGCTGAACTAAAGAGACAGGGGTGTTAGGTTATTTTCGTTACGGAATTTCTGGATTCGGTCTCCACGCTCAAGGCCCGCGATAGAAGCAATGCAACAACTTAAAAGTTGGCAACCCTAAATGTAACGATTTACTGAATTTCGGTAAAGTATTTTAACAATCATACCTGTGCTCTTCTGGCCTTTTCATACTCCTCATGGTCTGAATGTGGTACTGTGAAGAGGAAGTTCTCGAAGATGGGGTGCCGCAGCAGCTGTTCGCACGTCCACCTCACCATAGGGTCTTTGTCTAAGCATTTCTGGAAATGATACGGCTTATTATTAATGAAATCCTTCGAAATCGAATTATTACTTCCATTGCTCAAAGTTTTGATTGACTTTCGAAACTCGATGTGCAGGACTATCGGAATTGGGAACCTAGAAAGCTTAGGCGCTGCCTAATACCTAGCTGTAATATATTAATTGCTAAAGTGCCTCGACCTTCTGACGACGCAGACGGCTGAAAGATTTTGGTTCCAAGATTTTATACAGAAAAGTATAGTTACACTACGGGTCGTATTGTAAGGAGGGTCCTCTGTCTGGTACTTATTAAAGTTATTAGACCTTGTAACAGATGCTGATAGAATATATTATTTTCTATTAATCAATGTTCAGTAGGTACACTCACATTCATAAAATCTAACACCAGCTCGTTGCACGAGTACCGATGCGGTATCTTCTTCTCAAGAGGTTCCACCGTACTGGGCTCCGGCAGCTCCATACCCTGCAAGTATTGCTTTAACACTTCATTCTTTTTCAAACTGTAGCGCTTGGGCCTGACAATTTTGACTGTTAGCATTCCGAAATCTATTGATATGTTTTGTACCGTGTATTTTCTGAATATTCATGAATTTTTAATCATTTAATTGTGCTTTTGTGTGCATTCAATAAATGGTTTATCTATCTGTCTATTTTATAAGTACCACAACCCTTTCAGTTATTTTACCCCAGATTTCGCATCACAGTGATCTTTATTTACGTAGTTATAAGGTTCATAATAGGTTACTGTGAGATGTAAAATAACTGAAATGGTCATCGACCAAATTGAAGTGGCAGAAGTACAATGGTTGAGGCATGCATGGTCGACAGTTGCTAAGTGACTAATAAAAAAATATGCTCTGCGTTCCATCTAAAGGTAGGATGGAAAAATAATCGACCAATTCCTCTAGAATTTTAGGCTATTTGTAGATGGACCGTCTGCCGACTATCCAAAGAGTGTTGACCGAGGGGAATCCCAAAATAATGAATTGACTAGTCCATTTCCCAACTAACCTGAAAGAAGGTATTCTGTGAGAATATGGTCATGTGCCTGGGCAGGAGGTCCCCGAGGGTCTTCCTTATAAGGTATAGCTGATCGAGGTCACTCTTGCCCGGCCATAATGCTTCGCCTGACAGGAGCTCGGCAAACACACAACCTGGAAAAACGAAGCGCCTGATGAAATTATAATAAGACCGAATAGTGACTTGTGAATGTGTAAATTGTGCCAGGCGCTCGGCACCGAGATTTACATAGGAAGAATTCGCTTTTATTATTGATACTTTAGTGAAGGATCATAGTCTAGAACGATGCAAAGATGCTTAAGCATGAGATTCTTGGTTAAGTATCAGTCGAAGACACTACAAAGTGGAACTTTTTCTGAAACACGATGTGGCGTATCTAATACCTATTTAGGCCGGGTCACTGTACAGTCCAGTAGTAACACTTTGACCTTGTGCTGGCCTATCGTAGTACGGAGTATGAATAGACTAATAGACCAGCTTATACTCATAGGCGCCGGGAAGGGGATGCAAGGGGGAGCACTTGCACCCTGGCTTCAAAAGAAAATATAGGTGTAAAAACATTCCGAACTAAGGAAATATCTGAAAACGCCTAGCACAATAATAGAGAACTTAACCTACACACATCAAAAGTGTCTAGGGATCAACATATATTTTTGCAATAACTTTTCTCCTGATTGATATTAATTAAAATTTTCTTTAAGGATTCATCAAATAAAGTGTTTTCGTTTGTCACAGTAACGATAAACCAAGTCACCTTTGCATTAATAAAGAAATTTGCCATTTTCCTAATAAAGGGATTTTTGACATTTGAACCACTAACATTAAAGTTCGAAAAAAAGACTGAAATAACAGTTTTCTTTAAAATTTTATTGGGTAACTTAAACAATTAATAATCCGTGTTTCTACCGCGAACACTAACAACACAAGAACATCGGTTTGGCATACTCAAAATGAGTTCATCCAAATCACGCTGTGGAATGGCCGCCCATGTTCGTTGCAACAACAAAAAAAGGTCTTCTTGCGACTGGATACCCTCCATATTCGGCAGAGCTCTTCTCTGTAGCATATCCCATGCATGCTCAATTGGGTTCAAGTCTGGCGACTGAGCAGGCCAGGGCAGGACATTGATGTTAGCTGCGGCGAGAGTCTGTTTTACAACTCTTGCGGTGTGCGGTCGTGCATTATCATGCATTAACTGAAATAAGGGACCGATTTGCACTTGTAGAGGAACGATGACGTCTGATACAATCGTCTCAGCATAAATTTGAGCGTTGAGGTTGCCTCTGATCCAAATCAACTCAGTTCTTCCGCCGATCCAAATACCCGCCCATACCATGATGGTTCCACCACTATAAGGATGGACTTCCTGGCAGGATTTTAATCGCTGTTGGCGTCCAGGGGTTCTCCAGTGTCGTATACGTCTTGTATCCGGTCTCATACCAAAACGAGACTCATCAGAAAAGCACACGAAACGCCATTGTTCTTCTGCCCAATTTCTGTGTTCAAGAGCCCATTGATATCGAATCCTACGATTGTGCATTGCTATAGGTGGTACCCGTAGCGGTCTTCGGGAATGAAGGTTCACTTCATGCAAGCGGTTTCTGACTGTTTGGTCGCTAATTAAGTTCCCTGAAGAGTGATGAAGCCTCACGGCTAACATCATGGCGGTTATTGTTGGAGCTCTTCGAGCTAAGATTTGAATGTATCGGTCTTGTCTCCGTGTGGTGCAGCGATACCGTCCTCCATGGCGCTCAGCCACGGTACCAGTGCTTCGGTAACGTGTCCAAAGTCGACTGATAACACTCTGACTTGTATTCAGAGCTAAAGCCACAGTACGTTGCCGGGAACCAGCTTCTATCATTCCCACGGCTCTGAGCATTTCTTCCCTGCTTAAATGACGTCGCTGCTCCATAATAACGTTGGTTTTTATCAGTAGTAGGGAAACAGTAGCACTAATAATGTCTTCAATGCGTTGTATGTTTTTATAGGGAAAATATTGACAGCTGATTTTCATCTTTTACTCGAATTTGATTCACAGTTCCTGATTCAAATTATGAAATGCACCAAAAAGGATCCATATAAATTTATAAAATCATAAATTTATTACAAAGCCACATCTCAATCTCAAGAAATCCGCATAAAAATGCTTGATCCCTAGACACTTTTGATGTGTGTATTTGAGGCGAGATCCAAAAATATTCATGCTCGCTTCGCTCTCTCTTGCATTCTGCAATCTCTGAATTCTAAAGCTTCTGTGGATTAGTTGACAAAGTACCGTACTCCTATTTCCGAAAATCGAATCAGCCCTAGGCGGAGTGCTAAGATTATCGAGCTTGCTTCGCTCACTATTGCATCAGTTGCATCTTATACTCTATGTTAATTCTTAAGCTTCTTTGTATAAGTCGACACAGTTAGTCCTCTTTCTATATGAATGGACAAAATAAAACCTATCTCATTCGAGGTGAGATGGAAAAACTCATATTGTTTAAGCTTTTTTGCATAAGTCGACAAAGCTCGTTACTCTTTGTATGAATAGACAAACGCTACCCCAATAATATCCGAGGTGAACGGCAAAATAACCGAGCTCGCTTCGTGGAGCTGAAGATGCACCCCCCTGAAAATAAACCTGCCGGTGGCCATGTTTATATTGGTGCTGATGTGCGGTGCGGCCCACCGTAAGTCTGTAGTCAGATGATGGGAAAAGCTTGAGGGCCACGGCCCTCTCATCCTGCTAGTCATAGTCTACATACCTATAGCCCAGACGTCGACAGGCGTACTGTACATGGTGTCGCCGACCAGGAGTTCTGGCGCGCGGTACCACCGCGTCGCCACGTAGTCTGTGTAGCTCTCCCCAGGACCTGGACATGAAGGGCAAAAAGAGAAGGTAAGTTACAAGTAAAAACAAGAAACACTTCCGTAGATGGCGATATTGCAGCAGGCGGCAATGGCGGCAATGACGGCAAAGAAGGTGATTTCTTATGGTGGATCTACATAGCCCGGCGACATGCGCCGGCGGCATTGCGTGCTTCTGCCGGCCGCTCTTGCCGGCGGCTTTGCTGGCGGTTTTGCTTGTGGTCAAGCCGCCGGCTGTGCCGCCGGGCTGTGAGGATCAACCATTGGAGTTACATAGAAACCAGTTAGTATTGTCGCTATGGTCTGTCATGACGGTAACTTTGCCGCTGCGGTTTGTGGTCTGTGGTTGCCTTTGAAATTGTGTTGTGTGTCGTGAACATAGAAATATATTATATCTATGGTCGTGAAGCTTTTCACTGAAGGATAGATATAAAAAAAAGTAATCGTAAGATACGTTAATT
The DNA here is from genome assembly GCA_948150665.1 of Conistra vaccinii. Classification (NCBI taxonomy): domain Eukaryota; kingdom Metazoa; phylum Arthropoda; class Insecta; order Lepidoptera; family Noctuidae; genus Conistra; species Conistra vaccinii. Next base: position 21,036,057 of record OX411326.1, read on the forward strand.
GCGGTTTTGCTTTCGTGATTGCTTCGATTTTGGACTCGTCTCGTGATTCGTTCGTCTATCTATAGATTTCTAGAAGGAGCGCTTCCTCTGAGCACGAAACTTTACGGAAAATAGAGCATTTTACCTGATCACCTTTATTAATTAATTTATTTATTTAACACTTTAAGCACACAAATGTACAGAGGCGGACTTAATGCCATAGGCATTAAGAAGTAATTTCTAGTGGGAAATAATAATGGTTCCGAAAAACAAATTAATCTCCAGCGATCTGTGGCCTACTATTATTCTAATTAACCAGCGTTATAATGAATTACCGACAAAAAACCCAAAACATTTATAAACGAATAAAAATATCCAATTTAACAACAAATAAGTGCATGTTCAAATTACGTTTTCTCCTAAAAAAAAATGGATCTTCGAATAACAAAACTAAACTTCCAAATAGAATACTGAACCTCCGACAAAATTACTAAGTTACCGACAACAGAGGTTTTGTCAAAATAATCATATTTTTACAACTTGCATGAACTGTTTTAATTTCTATTGTTGGTTATCAAATTTATTTTTTAACTCTCAATAATGATGAAAATACCTGAACTGTTCGGCCCGCGCGATCGGGTTCGGTTCGCAAAATTCAACATATCTTTTTATTTAATAAGATAATGTACGAATTTCACTCCTAGGTTGTTCCATTTTGCGTTCAGACAAAGTGACAGCGGATTTTAATGATTTTTAGTAGTAATAGTGTAAGTTTTTGAATTTTTGCAAACCGAATCGGGGCACCCCGACTTAACGTAGTCTTTTGGCTCCTACCCCTAGAGTGTATATAAAAACCGGAGGCGCGGAGGGAGAGCAACCCCCGCCCGCTGTAACAAAGCATAGGAAGGCATGGGTGCCTATCCTTTGTTACGTAAGGGCGAAGGGGTTGCACTTCCCGCAGCGCCGGAGACGATGCAGAAGCAACTTAGGCGCCGAGAAAAAAATCGCCAAAATAAAAATAAAGGTACCGATATCGAAGCATACCCGTGGTAAGTAAAATTCATGATATATGATGCAAGTAAAAGTTATTGTTACAAGTACATTTTTATATTTTTTATAAGTTTCTGTAAGTATAACCACTCAGAATAATATTTTCAGTATAATGTTACAGTTAAAATAGCACCACAGTCTATGAAATATGAAAGGTAATTTATGAATTAATAGTAGGCAAGTAAAGATAAAAATTACAAAGCATAGTTTTCAGTAGAACGTAATTTATGCTGGTAGAAAAGTATTATCGCAATAAATAGTCATGTTTATTTTTCGAAGATTTCAGTATCTCATTCGGTCGTTACGTCATTTTTATTCAGACAAAAGTAGTCGGAAAGTTAGTATTTTAGGCAGTAGATTAAATATTTTGAGTAAGGACAATTCTTCTTTTTTTGTCGGAGCTTTTATTACTACCCATTTCTAGTCATTCTTAACATCATTCCTGCAATGATTCTTGCAGGTTTGAATTGGATGATTCTAATCAAAATGTTTTATTCCACATAAACCAACAAGGGCACTTATGAAACGTCAGAATAGAAGCTAGGTGCACGATTCTAATTGGTCGTTTCCTACGGAGAAGAGCCGGCAAGAAACTACACGGTTACTCTTTTAAAAATAAATGGCTGTTACAATGTTTTCAAATCAAATCAATATATTTTGTTCCACATAAACCTACATTGGCACTTATGAAACGTCAGAAGCTAGGTGCACGGTTCCAATTGGTCGTTCCCTAAGAGCCGGCCAAGAAACTCCACGGTTACTCTATTAAAAATTATGGCTTTTACAATGTTTTCAAATTACAGTGTTCGGTATGGGAGAACAGTGTATGGAGCGCTGTCAACAAGATGAAGAAAGGTTTTAAAATAAATTGATTTCCAAATTCCAACCACAAAAAAAGCAAGGTATTTTCTTCAATACTGCTACAAAATACGAAATTAAAAAAACCTAGACAATGTACCTACCTTCTAAAATTCCGCAATGTAACTGTAGGTAGTGTACCTACGTCTATGCAGTAGATACCTAGTTAACATTACAATAGACTCTTTAAAGGCCAAAGGTAAAGGCTAGGCTACACGACCCACGAATAGATGGTTCTTTGTTGATAGCTTGATTAATGGCCGAGGAACGCCCACACAGGATGTAACTTGGAACCTACAGCCTATAGATAGACGGAAGACCTTGGCTATTTATAGCCTTCCGTGAGTATGCGCTAAGCGTGTTTAAGATGGTTTGCATAAATACTTCATGAAACGGTAAAACAAGGGTATTTTTGCTCTTGATTGACAGCTATGTCAAAAATACCCTTGTTTATTAAAAACCTTTTTTTCTTTTATAAAATGTTGGTGACAGAATATCTACCTGTGGGTGGATAATGCCACAGACTCAGTATAGTACAGAAGGCGCACTCCGCATTTTAAGTATGAAGCTACAAGTACGCGACGGGCTCGTCTTGTCAGGCCAATTCAGTGAGCGTAACGTAGTCAGAAGATATAAGAGTTACGCGATAGACAGAGAGCCAACTTCTAGGTGAATATTAGCTAAGCTTATTCAGCCTATAATGTTCCCACTACTGGGACACAGGCCTCCTCTCTTCGAGAGGGAGTGGGCTGTACTGTGGTTTGGGTGTGCTGGACGCGGGCCCAGTTCGGGTTGGTCCGATTGGTAGATGTCACATGTCTTTGAATTTTTGGTTCTGGGACATGCCAGTTTCCTTTCCTCAAGATGTTTTCCTTCACCGTTTTGAGAGCAGTGGTGATGAAATTATTTAAGTACACAAAGTAAAGCGGCTGTCTGGGTTCGAACCCACGACCTACAACTCGTAAGTCGGGGCGGTTACCACTGCGCCACCATTGCTCTAGGTGAATATAACTGTAATTAGCGCTGTGCGACCTGAATTTCACTTTATTGTGTCGTAGCGAAAGTTGTTTTTTATTTAAATGATTTTCCCGAGTCAATCTTCTGTACCTAATATTATATGGAGTTGCGCTTGGATCAACAGTAATTTGAAAAAAATGCGTGTTAATCACAAAGTAGATTTTAGAGTGTCGAGAAAATCAATAAGAGCGGTTTATTAAAAAGCGGTTTGGGAAATAAGTTTGTGTGGCAAATCGACTCTTCGGTCGAAGTCGCTGACAAAAGCTATATCTACTTAGTCTTACGTCCCTTCCCCAAATTCAAATTACAATGACGTTACAATATAGTTCCCCATCAGGCACGTATCCAGACTTTTGGTTCGGGGGGGGGACAAACATTGAAACAACCATGTGAACTGTGTGAAAATCGCTGTAATCACTGTACTATAATTTTCACTGTACTATAATTTTCACTGTACTATAATTTTCACTGTACTATACTATAATTATATAAGTATTTTTCTGTTTCCGCTGGCAGCCATTACGTCTAGTACCATATCAGGATCTGGCGCCAAAGCGGAATGAATAGACAATAGAGCGAGACCAGTAAGCCTCTCGCCCGCCATTCTATTCCTTAGGAAGGATTTTATTCTCTTTAGGCATGAAAATGACCGCTCCACAGATGCCGTTGAAACCGGAAGGGTGGCCAGAATATGTATTAGCCTGTTAATGGTAGGAAAGAAAACTTTGTCACACGTGTCTAAAATTTCCATAATTTCGACTGGTTTCTTATCAGTGTTTTTCCACTTGGCACACCACATACTGTACTCTGCTTTTATTAGTGATTCTCCAACACTTTCTTCCCAATAAATTTTCATATTTTCTAATTCACTTATTTTCCTCTCGTCCACATTTTTCGGAAGAATAATTTCTAAAGAAGAAAGCAGCTCTCTTTGATTCGCAAATCTATCATTCATGCCAGATATCAAATCGTCCAAGCACGGTATAAAAATAGTTCTTCTGAAGTATTCTTCAGCAGTATCGCTGGGAGGGTTGCTTCGTGCAGTTTGGTGGGCAGTAACTCGAGGACGCTGAATTTCTATTTGCAAGACATCTTCCGCTATTTTGCAGCATGCGTTATATATTTCTGAGAATACCGTGTTAACATCGTCACGTATCACATATCTTTTAGTTTTCCGATAATGTCATCGGAAAATTTCATAGCAGAGGCCAGGTCGTGTGTAGGGTTCTGCAAATATGCTGACAGTGGGAGAGTATAACTGAAAAATCTTTCACAGGTTTTTAGAGAAATCAAGAAACTACTCTTTTCCATCGCAGCTATGAGTGTAGAGGCAGTTTGGGCGACAGTTCTGTTTGTGTAGGATAGTTCTCTTAATGTAATGACAATAGGTTCGAGTAACTCACCAAATACATTTATAGAGTCGTGACGTTCTATAAATCTAGTGTCACACATGCCGACCAGTCTTTTTTTCTTACTTTCTGGTGTGAGCTTTTCCACATTTTCCTTGAACTGTTTCCCGGCCATTGCATTGTTGCGAAGTAAATTGCAGACTTCCTTCACAACGCCTATTGAATTTCTCACCTCGGGAACTGAAAGAGCTTTTGAAAGAACTAGGTTCAGACGATGTGCTGAGCAATGTACGTATGTGGCCTTAGGAAATTCTTTTCTGATTCTCGTCTGCACACCACTGATGTGTCCTCCCATGGTAGCAGCTCCGTCATACCCCTGACCAACTAGTTTATCGAGATTCAAACCAATCTCATGACATTTCTTTAAAATTTCTGCACTTATATTTTCGGCACTTAGGTCGTGTATTTCAATGAAACTGAGAAAGTCCTCCCTCAAAATACCTTTATAAACGTATCTCGCACATAAAGACAATTGCTCAGTTCCACTCACATCTAAAGTTTCATCGCCAAGAATCGCGAAACACTCTGAACTATTTATTTGTGTCACAACTTTTTTCTGAATTATCTTTCCGCAAGTATCTATTATTTCATTTTGAATAATAGGGCTAAAATACGTTGCATTTTTAGGGGTTGTAATGATATGATCTTTCAGGATATTATCATAGCTTGCTCGGTATCGTAGCAGAGCCCTGAATTTTCCATCTTTACTAAGTGGCTTTTCTAAAGTCAATGGTCCACTGTCTTTGTCTCCACGAAGCGGCAACTCTTGCTCTCCACAGAAGATGATAGTTGCGATTATAGGTTTTAGTGCTGTTCTATTTCTTTCCTTTTCTTTGAGCCTTTGATCATTAAGCAGCGATGCAACGTCTATAGCTGCTGAATCCATTACGCGTAAGAAATTTTCTGCGCATAACTTAGAAAACTGGTGATATTTAGCAGCAGAATGTTCGCGAAATCTCTCTGTTGCATCTTTCCAATTATCAAATGGTTTGCTGACAAAACTTCCAAGTGTTTGGTGGGACCCTTTTCCAGCGGTGCCTGATGAAAAGACAACGCAATATTTGCAGAACACACCATTCCTCCTCGGCGAATATGTTAACCATTCCCATGATCCCATCCATTCTCTTCGAAATCTAAGTTTCCTCTTTCCAAAGCTACTAGCCGGAAACGAAAATGACGCATCTGGGACAAACGGCTGTGTAATAATTATTTTTTTCTGTTCATCTGTGAGTACAAGAGGAGGATACTGTGTGTTATATATGGCATTAGAAACCACGCCGATATCAGGAAAAGTTTCACTTATAATCATTGTATCTAAACTGCACGTTTTTGAAGTTGAACATTCTCCTTCATCTCTACATCTTCCAGCCGGTTCGGCTGAAATCACATTTTTTTCTGTAAATTTTGACGAAGTTGTTTCTAGTTGTCTACTATCAACAGCAGAAGCCATGCTTGGAGTAGTTTTTTCCTCGCTAGTAGTAACAATTTTTTTTGCCACTGGCTTGAAAAAGTTGTCAATTCTCTTCATTTTAGCAGCAGCAATTTATATACGTTCAAACAAGCACAAATCAAGAAGCACTCACATTTCACACATTACTTTACTTTATTTAAGTAATCTGTGATGGATAGGGCGAACGGTCCAACAAATTATGACGTCTGCAGGTCCAAAATTGTCCAAGACTATCTCACGTACGTAACGGACTGGCGATTTGGCGAATCCAATGAAAACAGTGGTTTTGAAGTTTTTTTCCTTTATTTCACGGCACGGGCAAAGTATCAGGTGAACCAAGTCGGAAGGAATTTACTCTACTCTCTATGAAACTGAAACCAATATCAAAATAAACTGGTCTATTGCACTATACTGTCACTATTGCAGAGGTATTTCACTTTTCTTCTCGCTTGTCGCTCTCGATTCTCACTTGAATCGCTCTCGAAATAAACTGACATGCATGTTCCCGGACTCCCGCCCCCGCCGTATTTATACTACATTTTCGTATTCTGGAACACTGTGGAATATTGCGCCATCTACTACCTGGTAGCAGAAAGTTATGGAAGCTTCTCGATATTTCGCTACTCAACGCGACGATCTTTCTACTATTAGTTTTTCTACTCGACGATAGATGTCGTTCATTACTGTTTTCGTTCTCGGTTTCTCTCTAAATAGGTTAGATGGCACTACTAGTAACGTCGCTTACATAATCAGATCAAGATCTATCTATTTTTATTTTACCTACTTATTGAAAGAACACGCAAGCGAATAAATAAACAGATGGCTTAAAACGTTTTTTTTTTCAGTCAGATTTCGGGGGGGGATAAATCCCAACTATCCCCCCCTCTGTATACGTGCCTGTTCCCCATTTACTTAAAGCAAGTTCATTTACGGACGACGTCGCTGGCAAAAGCTTGTTTATTAATGTCCCTAAACAAAATTACAGCTTGCTTTACCCTATAATCTAGTAAGACCATGAATGATTAAAGTACCTAATAGCTTGTTAAGTTTTAATAGATGAAGCCTTGCCCTTGACAATGCGATGGTACTCAAGGTCGATGCGGAATTTTATGGGTTTTGTAGTAGATAGGTAGGTACTTAAAATGCGGTAAACCGAGGGGCAATTCTCGTTTTTCTAAGAATATTCGCATTCTTAACTCAGTCTCAATTTGTGGAAATATCAGAAATACTCGATTCGTCTTAAATTTTGACAAGTTTTTGACATTTTGAACATTTGTAGGGTTCCGTACTCGAAGGCTGCCAAAAGGAACCCTATTACTAAGCCTGCTGTCAGCGGGTTGTACCTAAGATTTAATATTTAAGAACTTTTTGAGTGAGAAATTGGAAAAGAAAAGAAATAGGTGGAGAAATATATTTGACCAGGCTAAGGCCCACTCGTGGCTTAGACGATTGGGAAAGTACCGATTTACTTTGCATGGGACTTCAACATAAGTGGAGAACTGTTCTGCGAACTACGGGAAAAATGGGTGTGACGTATCTAATGAAGTTTAGTATCGAACGATGCTCAAGCATGAATTGCAACTAGGGTTGCCAACTTTTTGTACAAGAAATAAAGGTCAAAGTGGGAAAATAAATAGTATTTCGGAAAAATACCTAAACAGTATCTCGGAAAAATATATTTTTTACAAAAAACACTACAAAGTGAAAAATAGGTAACCCTCATTTCGGAAGTCGGTGTCTTTGGTTATATATTTACGTTTTGTGTAAAAAAATATAATTTTGGTATAGCTCTGGATTTCAGTTAAAGCAGTACCTACCTATATTCATAATTATACTTTATTTTCTTGAATTGCATCTAAGCACTTTTTTAGAGTGAAAAACAGTATTTAAATACTGTTTTTAACAGTTGGTATGGTTGGCAACCCTAATTGCAACTCAAACAAAACTGAAATATTTTATACAAATCTCGACATAAATCGAGTTTTAAATCGAAATTCATGCTCGAGCATCGTTATAGAAAGCGGGCCCTAAATTCAAGACACGACTACTCGAAAAGGAGAGTAATGTTTTCAGGGTTCATTATGTATGTATCTATGTGTATAGTTTCTTTTTTTTGTTTAGTGTTTGAACACATGACATAACATCATGAGTGTCGATTGCGATTGAATGGAAGGCGTGGGCAGAAGTTTGGACACCTGTAGAAGAGAGCAAGCCTATTGCTATTATTATTTTTTAAAGGAAAGCAGTCGCAACCACTCGACCAACGAGGTAGTCAAAAATACCAATAGGTTTTGGATAGATACCACGTCATAAACTCGTGGTAAACTGTTTTGCATACTTAAATACCTAAACTCGGCGTGAGTTTATGTATTTAAGTATGCAAAACAGTTTACCCTTTACTACTTACTTGTTTAGCCTTTACTTGGGGTGTCAACCCCATCATAGTTCCAGTCTAACCGGAGCTGAATATCCAGTATTTTACATGGAGCGACTGCCTATCTGACCTCCACAATCCAGTTACTAGATAACACGATACCCCTTGGTTAGACTGGTTGTCAGACTTTCGGACTTCTGACGATCCGTAACGATTGTCCAAGATCCACGAATGACAGCCGGGACCAACAGCTTAACGTGGTTTCCGAGGCACGGAGGAGTCTAGGTATGTAAAGATGGTCACCCATTCATGGACCAACCCCCGCAAGCATAGCTCAGTCTGATGGATCGACCCGTGTACATCACTATAATGGTCAGTATAAAAAGTCCTCCCGGCGTTTCCAATCACATCTGCCTGTTTTCCAATAGGTGTTCGGTACTTAAACGGTGTAATATTTTGGGAAACAATTCCCCCGATCCTTGCTCGTCGATGCTGAGCCAGTAGTCATAAATTCCCCGATTAATAATAATATATCTCAGATCCTGCTTGTCTCTTTCTGTCCTCCTCTCAGTGACGCCCTAAGCCGAGGTTCGTACCCCACAGGGGGAGCGCTCGCCTATTTTTAATTAGAATAGTTTATGCCCCTGGCTGGAGGCTTTTAGTGTAGTAGCTTAAGGCAGCCACAGGAAAGTCCGGTGAAGCAGTTACCCTACCCAGTTACCCTTAGTGAATAAGTGAAAGATCAAAAAAAAAAAACACGCGGGGCAGTCTTTGGAGACTGCCGATGGAGGTGAAAACTAAGGAACTACATCTGTACAACAAGAACAAAAGCTGTAGCTCCATTAAAACAATTCCAATTCTACTCTCCCTCCGTCTTACGAATTTTCGATCAGATCACGTGAGGCCTGACGCGAGTTTTTTACCCATCCTAAAAAGTGCTCAACGCGCCTTAAGAAGTTTTCACTTCAAAAATTGGGAAACAATGAACAAAACACTCGTTTTATCACAAGACCTAGCATGCATTGTGCAACTGCAAGTAATCCACTTAGAATCTGCGGTCCAAGAATTGCGAAAGCTTTTGACATTCGAATTTCGAATCAGTTCTCACAAGTATGCCAGGGTCGTCAGGGCTTTAATTCATGCTTATAATTTCTAGATTTAAATTCGTGGATATTAATTAATATTGGTGATAGTTATAAAGCTATTAGATAATGGGTTAGTCACCTTGACGAGCGATATTTCGATCGGAGTTCAAAATGCCACAATTCTAAAACAAAATCGAAACGCAGTTAGGTTGAGGGACTGTCGAGCTGAAAACTAATAGAGAAATATGGAACAAAAAGAGATGTTGCGCTGATATGGCGCCGACCACAAATATTCTCTGACGACTAAATAGAATTTCTTTTTTTTTAAACCAGGGATCATCCTTATTGCATAACACACTTTCAATCACAATATGAATTATTATGATGGATATTGCTAATCCACTGCTTTATACAGGGTGTCAGAGACATCGACGCGAAGCCTGTTACCATGGATTCAGTACATGATTCTGAATCCCCCTGCGTTGAAATTTTTCTTCGGTTATTAAAAAAAATCTGCTGTTTCATAGAAAAGTGCGATACATACGCAATCAAAATGTATGGAAAAGCCGGTTTTTTGTTTTTAAATAACCGACGAAAAATTTCAACGCGGGGTTTTCAGAATCATGTACGTCCATGGTAACAGGCTTCGCGTCGATGTCCCTGCCACCCTGTATTGTTCGAAAAAATTGTCTGATCTTCAATGCAAATAACGCAATTAATTTTTTTGAACTGAAAAATGAAAGCCTTTGGCTACTGTATCCCGCAGAGATGTATTAACTTAAACGAAGCAAAATGAGTAGGTATATTAGGATCGTACCTCCGGTGGAGACATTCTGTAGTTTCTGCTAATGCCCAAGGGAAAAAGACGAGAGTTTATGTGTGTATGTAAGTCATAATATTTCATATATATCTAGGGCTTGCCAGTCATTGCGTGGTTTCGCACAATCGCACCGCATTCCTAGTGGAAAGTTGAGTGACCTTAGTCAACAGTTCAGCCATGAACCAACAACATACGATATTGGCCTATTGGGTTCAAACATTGCGAGATAATGCAAATAAAGACGCAACGAGAACTCAATGGCCCTGCCGCAGCTGCACTGTCGCCAAATGTTTAGTTTACTCGCATTTACAGGGTCAAATGAAATAAGCTAGCGAAACGCTGCAGACTTTATAGATCATATCCATATACAAACACGATAATAAAGACATAGTTCTTTTTATTTAAATGATGTGTCTAATGTGATGGCAATAGACTCGCCCTTATTAAATGGGAATTAAACATAACTGGCTTAAGAGGGTTAAGGACTTCAGGCACAGATAATTACAGATGGAACACTCCGCAAAATCATTTAAATGAAAAGCGACTCTTGCTACGACACCATAAAGCGCAATTCAGGTCGCACAGCGGTAATCACCTGTAGTTATATTCACCTAGAAGTTGCCTCTCTTTCTATCGCGTGACTGTTAGATCTTTTGACTACGTTACACTCACTGAATTGGTCCAGCAAGACGGCTCGCCGCGTACTTGTAGCTTCATACCTAAACTGCGGAGTGTCCCATTTGTATTCAGCTGAGGTTCAGGTACTTAATAAATTTTGCCTAAAGCTTTGTGCAGACCAGCGCGACACCTATTATTGTTATACCGTAAAGTTTACTTAGAAATTGTATTGTACGTGTCGAGTTAGCGCGACTTTCGCGCTGGTCTGTAAAAGCCTTACCCCTTCAACGACAATCATAAAATGAAATATTAGGGATGTAATAGAAACACATAAAAATAATGTGGTAGAGTAAGCGCCGTTAGTAGTTAATCAAATTAGCTGATTAGTATCTACAAAACTCGATGGTTTATGTTCAAACGACATGATGGCGTGATTTGATTTGTGTCTGTCTGCTTAGTAGTCACCCTCGATTAATTACCATGAATTTTTATTAGGAATTTAAGTATTTTTGGAAATTCAACCCCGTCAAAAGGGGTGCCGTGCCAGTGCCATTCACTTCGCGCAATGCAGCTGTCTGAATTTAGTCATTGTGGTGTTTGATAGATAGTTGACACTTGAAGTTTGATTGACAGTTAATTATTATTACAAGTGAGGGTATCCTACAGATAGTTTAAAGATGGTTTAAAGCAACGAAGAACGACGGCATCAGTTCAATATGGCCACCAAGTAAGTAGGTACATAACAGTCATATACTCGCTGATGCCCGCGGCTTCCCCCGTGTGGACCCTTATTATTTTTCTAAAATAAAAGTATTCTAAGCTACTCCTTATAACATCAGCTTTCTCCCAGTGAAAGTCCCGTCTAAATCAGTCCAGCCGTTTCAGAGATTAGCCGGAACAAAGACAGACAGACAAAAAAAAAAATATTTTTTTCTTTTGCTATATATGTACTTTCATTTAGTAAAAAGCTGTTATTTTGACATTACAAACAGACACTTCAGTATTGGAACGAAGTTCCCTTTCGCGCGTTGCGAAAGGGAGCTAGACGGAAAAAATTAAGACCAAAAGTTGTAACGACACTTTTTGTTTTAAAATTCAGACCCATCTAGTATAATTTTTAACAAGGCTAAAAATCTAGAAAGATTTTTAGCCTTGTTAAAAATGATATTGTATTGAAAATTATAAAATTGTTAAATTATATTTAAAAATTATACTGTATTAAGTTTTTTATTAGTGATCGATATGTATTAATATATAATATGCAGCTAAAAGAACTTCGTTCCCACCGGGTGTCCCACGACACCTCCCGACTTTTTTTGTATACATTTTAGTAGAGCATTTAAAAACTTGGTATTGTCCAACACAATTTCTAATACGCGTTTTTACCAAACCAATTTCCAAATATCAAATCCAGACGGATAAATCACCCAATCTGTGGACTTTAAAAGGTGGAATCGATAACATTTGTCATGCTCACGTGCTGAACAAATAACCTGAGTCATGCGACGTATGTATTTATTTACCTGTACGGTATGGGCCACCATAAATATCGAACATAACTTATAAAACATACCTATTACAGAATGTCTGCAGCTATTTGAAGGTAAATGGAAGGAATTACGAGCATTAAATTAAGCATTTTTCAGTACCTCATAATAATATTTTTTCTAAGCGCTTGAAGGTTGGTTTGAAGTAACACAATGCAATGAATTTTTGAATTTTATTTAAATTCAAAAGGTCATGTTGTGAGTTAGAGCAGTGGTGGCCCAGTGGTAACGGCCCCGACTTACGAGTTGTAGGTCGTGGGTTCGAACCTAAGCAGGCGCTTTACTTTGTGTAAATAATTTCATCACCACTGCTCTCAAAACGGTGAAGGAAAACATCGTGAGGAAACCGGCATGTCTTAGAACCAAAAATTCGAAGACATGTGACATCTACCAACCCACACTGGGCCCGTGTGGTAGATTACAGCCCACTCCCTCTCACAGAGGGAGGCCTGTGTCCCAGCAGTGGGAACATTTTAATAGGCTGATGATGATGTTGTGAGTTGTACCTACAGTTGGTGTACAATTTTTAAATGGAGACACAAATTGCTAACAATAAATTACCATGGGGTTGCCGGGTGATCTATAACTCACGACCCTCTTACCTCAGACATCTTTCTCATTTTAAGATTTTACATTCTATTAACCAGCTCTGTAGAACCTATGATTTTCAGATAAATAAAGATTTATAATTACTATATAAGTTTTTCCAATCTCAGTATGATCTTGTAACCCTGGCATCCGAAATCAATATTATAAACAGGGATGTTACGGAAGTCGTTTTATCGGAACCGAAGCCGGAGTCACAGGTTTTAAATTTGATGGATCGGAATTGGAACCGGAGTCGGAAGCGGAACGGGAGTAGATGGTCGCAGTAGAAGAAAGATGTGTTATGGGAAGGCTTAATGAAAAAATATAAATATAATTCAGTCTTTGTATTTCTTAATCAGTCAAATATTTGCGATAATAATATAATCATAATATACCTAAGTAATACCTACCTAAGGAGGTGATAATTTAACAAGCGGCAATTGAATAAACTTAATTTTAATCAACTCCAGTGACTCTAAAAGTGGCATATTGTACTTTCGACCTTTGGTATAACTCCGATTCAAAATTATCGGAACCGAAAACGGAGTCAGAGGTGTAAAATTAATCGGAAGTTCCGACCTTTCGGAATCCGAACCGAAGCTCGGTTACATCCTCGATTATAAATACCCTGTGCTTCGGATATTGACTTTCAAATAAAGAATACTTATTAATAATCCTGACTTTCAAATTAATAATACTGCTCATTTACATCCCCCACTGGAAAGAATTCATTACCATTTCTCCGAAAAACATTTCCCTAATTTCAAACCAATAGGGGTTACAATAAAATTATGCACATGATACAAAATTATGCGTAACAACGTAATGCCGTCGATATGGCATATATCTGTCGGTTAAATCGACGAAGGAGGCCGATTGACGATAAGGCACAGCCTGGAAAACGGTCTACATAGCTTATCGTTCACCTAGATCGAGGCAGGCAAGGAAACGTCGACAGGTCGACGGAGTTTTAAAATATTTTATGAGGAAAACTGGAGCAGAATCGATTAGTTTTTTTAGAGTTAAAAGATGATTAAGGGACTACTCACACTTATTCAGCTCCATTCACGTTTCGCTGAACGATTTTGGTCACATTTATGCAGTTCTGAACTCTATATATGGCACTCGCATGTTATTAACACATTTTGTCCTCATTTTGTACTTGTTTGCCGCGAAAGCTGAATACACGCGGAAAGCTGAACGGATGCGTAAGCGTCTCCATACAAAATCGTTGTTTTCTATAGGCATAAGCTGAATAGAGCTGAATAAGTGTGAGTAGTCCCTAATGTTGAATTTAATCGTCATTTATGATCGTTGTTTGAAACGCGTCATTATAATAAGCTGTTTAGGGATGCAAATTAAACGTAGTAAAATCTCTATCGTTTTTCGTATATAACATCACGCTTGTATTCCCCGAAGGGTTAGGCAGAGGTGTACCTATAGTATACCCACATTTCGCCAGTTATGTTTATGTCCCGTGTAATAGGAGGCGAGCTTATTGCATTTTCGCGTCTTTAGGAGTCCAAGGGCCCTGTTTCACCACCTACGATTAAGTTCCTATTAACTTACTTGGCAGATAATTTCATACAAATTCTGTTTTTTTTTTAAATTTATTCGATAAGTAGTGGCTATTCGGACATCGTGAAATAGGCCCTAATAATCTAAGCGCCCTGTAGATTTTTGGAAAGGTATTGTAGAAACTATAATTTAACATGGTTTTAGAATAAAATCTCCGCAAGTTTATTATAAGTACCTACATAGCAGATTGGAGACGAACGAACAGAAGATTTGTTTTCTTAATTAGTCCTAATTAGTCGGCTCGCTTGACTAGCGCATGTCATGAAAAAGGAAATGTAATAAATAATCTAAATAATTATTCATTCTCCTTTTATCACAAACAAGTATTTGATTTACGATCCTGTCCGTTATTATAATAGCTACCATATTTTTTTATTCTTTTAACTTATTAACTTAAAACAAAGTAAGACGTTACTAGGTACTTCTCAACTTTTTTATTCCACCTGGTTTGACCAATCGATATGTCTCGTAAGTTATTGACCTGCGCGGTGTATGCGGTAAAATTTTCAGTGTTTTGCTTGTGTAGTTCCATATTAGCATACATACATAAACTGGGCTCTGTGTGGTTGATACTGCAGTGCAACACACACATTTAAAACTAACGCCCTTTTTGCCAGAATCTACAAAACGCAACATACTACTAACAGTCCTTAGATGCTCCTTTTTCTTCAACCGTCAACACAATTGCTTTGGGTTTAATGTAGGTAGCAATTTAAAAATGAAATCTAATTCGAAATATTTTATTTCACACACTTAAAACTACATGGGCATTAAAAATTACAGAGAGACTTGGAGTAAACTGAGGGAGACCTATACCCAGACTGGGTTTCCAGCATCAGATAACTAAGAAATTAATATTGAAATAAGTTTGCATGTCATTTGTATAAAACACTCTATATTCTAAGTGAAATTTGTTTTTTGAGGTTGTTGGAAATAAATAGGTTTATTATTTATTGTTACATGGGCACTTATGAAACGTCAGAAGCTAGGTGCACGGTTCCAAACGGTCGTTTCCTATGAAGAAGAGCCGCCAAGAAACTCCACGGTTACTGTTTTAAAAATAATTGGGTTTTACAATGTTTCGAAATTGAAGTGTTATGAGTACTGGAGGACAGTGTAGGCCTATCAAAAAGATACAGAAATGGTCAACAAATTGAATCATCTGTAAGTCTACAAGGATGATGGTGGGTGGTGGTATCAGGGTGAGGATGAGTAGTTCATCCACACCCTGACTTCACTCACTTTTGGGCATAGTCCTCTTGCAGCTAAGTAACCTACTAGGTAGGTACAGAAGTTAAACTAAGGACTAATTTTCACCAATAAAACTGAACGCGTACAGCACATCTAAACCGCGTTCAAGAGGAGTCACTGTCATCAATGTCGTGGAATATTGACACTGATATTTCTTGAACTGAGTATGAATGTCGATGGCTATAAGAGTAGGGGAACACCAAAGAAGCGATGGATGGACTGTGTGAAAGATGATATGGCTAGAAAGGGAGTGACTACCGAGATGATGACTAATAGAGAAGTATGGAAGAAAGAGATATTATGTTGCGCCGATAACAAATAAATTGGGATAAGGGCAGAAGAATGATGATTTCTTGAACCGGGTTTAGATTATTGCGCTTTCCGTTTCATTATTGTGAAATTCGACCTAAATGAATAACTTACATTCATTGAAATTATTCAAATTAATTTCGGTAAAACCAAATTAAACATTTAAATCAAACTTATTTTAAATAGTGCATCAGATTGACCTTTTAAATAAGTTCAGAACACTTTAAATGAATTTGAATTTTAATGGCGTCAGGTAATAGGTACCTGACATTGACATTATTCACAAATATATTTCGGTAGGTACATGCTTAAATTAAACCAAATTAAACATTAAAATGATAATTATTTAAAATAGTGCATCAGATTGACCTTTTAAATAAGTTCAGCACACTTTGAATGAATTTGAATTTTTTATGAATAGCATTAGGTCTATAACTATTACTGTTGATTTACCGTCTGTCTGGCAGTGAGAACAATACCCTGTACATATAAGTACCAGCGTAGGGTTGACTTATAATTATGTACCTATTGAAGTTTAATGAGAACATACATAACATCACGCCAGTATTCCCCGATAGACTAGGCAGAGGTGTACCTAATAGTACACCCACATTACGCCAGATATGTTTAAGTCCCATGTAATAGGGGGCGAGCCTATTGCCATCAACCGGAGACAAATCCCTACTCCGGGCTGCTATTGAGGAATTTCAGATGGATAAACCCAATAACACATTGCCCGACCCGGGAATCGAATCTAGGACGTCATGTTCAGCAGTAGCGGTTGCGACTACTAGACCAACGAGGCTTTCTAATGTAAACACACAGTTATAAGTATTTCAGCTATCTAATTGTAATTACGCAACACATTTTCGTAAACGATTCCGATTAATCTGTTTCATTTTGACAGTTCAACAATATTCATTGCGATAATTACGTTGTTGAGCAGATTTTTTTTCGAACTTATGAAGCAGGATTAGCAATCTGGTTCAAAACGATTCAAATTCTGATTGATCGTGTATTGCGTAATTAGGGTACAGTTTTCAAGCAATACACAAAAAATAATAAGCCCAAGTTCGCACGGACGTCAAATATCGCGACGGGATTTTATTACTCACTGGATTTTCAACTCTCGGTGTTGAACCGAGCGTTGAGAATCCAGCGCACTGGGACGCAGACGCAGCTGTCTCGTTCCAGCGCGTTGACAAAAAACCAAAGCACGAAAAAGAATCACCGCGGGAAAATATCACCCGATTTTATAACAAGTTATAGACTCGATTTGATTTTTATTGTGAACATAAATCTCATGATAAGTTAGTAAACCGTTTTTGATGTGTAACATGTTTTGTTTCGCTTTTCTGCAATCTGTGGGAGTGATTTCGTGATAAGGGACGGAAGTGTGTAACAGGAAGTCGGGGAAGCGCGCGCTATTTGATTTGGCCAATGAGCGCGCGCGGTGCTAGAGTAGAGTTGCTAGAGCTGTCAGAAACAAACTTTGACCAGGCCCCGCCCCTTTAATGTTACTTATTTATTACCAAGGTGAGTTACGATTTGTTACACATCATATTATTGAAATTGAAATTGTTTATTGAAAAATAATTGATTTACATAAATATTTACAAAATAAGACCTTAAACTAGAGGTTGGTACTCGTATATAATAATTGGATTCTACCTGAACTAGGAATAAACCTGTATCTCAGGTATCTCACTCAAGTGCTTATATTATACATAAGTATTATCTAAGATTCTATAAACAAATAGTAAATAATTTACTACGTTAAACTATGCGACTGTGCTTTGTTGCTCTATGCGATTTATTATGCGACTACTGTTAAGACTAGCTCGTTTTTTTTTCTATATAACAACACCTACTTATAATCAATAATTTCGACCTAGTCCGGACGAAAGGCCGAAACCTTAGTAACTTGACCGTTTTAATGCATATAATTCGATTTTCAACTTTCGGCTCTAAGACGAGCGTTGAAAATTCAACAACGCGCTCCTGTTTAGGCATTTATTCACTATTTAGGTGTCGGCGTGTCGCACAGTGTTACTGAAAACAAGCATAGGTCATATTATTATAGAATTGTTTTTCGTTCTTCATCCAATGCCGTATATTTCATTGTCTTCATGACTTCATAGACATTTCTCTTCAAATGGTTATGTATAAATTAAATACGGTTTTAGGTAATAACTTACTAAGTAATGTAAAGTAATACACATTATTGTAATGTAGGAGAGTAGGTATGTGTGGATTGCTGCACGTACGTACTTTCTGTGATATTGGTTTGAAATGTCAAGTACATAATGATAATGTAAACAACAGAACTGACAACTAAACTATAACGAACTAAAATAATAAGTAGGCTAGGTACTATTTATCAATAATTTACAGTAAATTGTAAAGCTATCCGTTACGAATGTATAATCGACCTCGTAATGTCTATATCACCCCTAAAGTTGAAGGTCACTTGCACTCACTGTTATGTTGGCAAGGCAAAGCAAGGTTTTGACTGCCCCGTTACTATCGTGTCTAATCAACCTGGGTTCGATTGCCAGGTCGAGCAAAGTGTTATTGGGTTTTTAATTAAGAATTTCTCAGTAGCAGCCCGGAATTTGGAGGTTGGCGGTGTGATACCCCCGTTCCTGGGGGACGCACATTAAGCCGTTGATCTTGCACCTGATCTCTCTCCGGTTGTGTCGGATTGCCGTCCCATCGTACTATGAGAGTGACGAAAAAAGAGAGTGCATCAGATCTGTGTCTGCGTACACACTTGTAGTGCACTATAGTATCTTTCGCGTCAATGGGTAATCTCCGTTGTAATTTGCCGTCATGACCGAAATTCAGTCTTTAGGATTATTATCATCAAGCGACAAGGTTTATTTGAAGGTATGACATGACACTATAGATTCAATCATAGTGAAGTTTCTTTTTTTTTGGGAATGGCTGTCAAAAGTGATACAGTAATTATGAGGTGGACTATGTGTAAAGGGCCCGTTTAAAAAAAAAACAAAATTAGGTATTTACTAGGTCTCCTGCGGACATCAACGCCGAAGGGGATCATGGTGTGCACGGAGTACTCCGACGAACAGCTGCCACCTGGTGGAGGATAGGATGTTAAGGATAGGGTAGGATAGGTGCTAGGAAGTGGTAGGAGGTTGGTCCTAATGGGGATATTGTTTTTCTGCTCACCAGTTGGCGCCACTGGCGAGTAAGGCCTAGTCAGTACTTTTGTTTGATTATTTTTGGATATGTTTAAGTAAGTACCCATATTAATATTTATTTCATTACATTTTAACGCTTCAATAAGGGGTATCGTATTGCCCAGTTACTGGGTTGTGGAGGTCAGATAGGCAGTCGCTCCATGTAAAATACTGCAGGTATTCAGCTGCAACCGGTAAGACTGGAAGCCGACCCCAAGATAGTTGGGAAAAAGCTAGGAAGATTGATTGACATTTTAACGCTTCACATTATACAAGGTGGAGACGACAATACAACAAAAAATTAAACGGCGTGTCCCTAATGACGTTCCCATTCTGTATACAAAAATTCAATTGAATATATTCAATAGTTTAGTTATTATAGCTCGGCAAAATCCATAGTCGGCTCGGGCTATTCCGTTTATCCACCTCAAAAATCCACCCTAAGGTGGACATTCTGAAATGTATGCCCGAGAATTCACCCAAGGCCTAGTTGGATAAATGGAATTTATAGGATTTGGGTGGATCCGGTATACATTACATTTAATTTGTTTGAAAAACTCATTTTTTTATTTTGAAGCTAGGATTTATTTGACAGTTCCAAAATACTTTTAAGCATTAGTAGTGCCAGTATTTTAATTTTTTGTTGTATGGTAGTCTCCACATTGTATATTCCTAAAATTGCAAGCATGAAGCAGACAAATATTGTTCATCGTGCAACTGCTAAGTGCTACCAAATTAGATCCGTAAGTAATTAAGTTGATACTTATCATCCCAAGCTATAATTAATTAAGAATGACACAATCTTTACAAAAATTATGAATATTATTAGTAAAATTCGCGAGAAAAACCCACAAACAGTCAACGTGACATTTCTAGAGACCTTACTCAAAATTAGCGCCTCTATCGGCGAATTCAACCGCGATTGCAAATATTCAATATGGAAAGATAATTATGTGCAATCACAGAACACGGAATAAAATAGTGATTAATTATAACAAAAAAAAATGTATTAACAGAATTATAGTCATTAGAATCATTAACACATCTTTCAAAGTTATATAGATTTGTTCCATTGAACGAATTTTTCATGAAATCATGACATTTGAGAACAAGACGACACTGACCTGCAAATTGCTTATAACGTAAGAAAATTTGAATTTCGCGGGCATTGCGGATCTGCCTTAAAGGGAATATTTTTAAAGTACATAATAAGTATCATACACGGCTTACTTAATCAGCCTAAAACGTTCTCCCTGCTGGGACACAGGCCTCCTCTCTGTGAGAGGGACTGGGCCATAATCCACCACGCGGGCACGATGTGGGTATTGGTATCTAATTAATTTTAATTAATTTGTACTCATATTTACTCGTTCTATTCTGGCTAATATTTGTTAGTTTGCATTACCATTTACATGTTCATAAATTTTATGGGTAAGTACCTACTCGTAAACCAAGATAATAACTCTACGCTTTTGCCCGTCAAGGTGTGAAATTTAACAATAACTTGACCTCATGACTACATAGGTTACATTTTACTGAGGCGCGTAAGACTAAACTCAATTTTACTTTAATGTTTAAAACAAATTGCAAAAAAATACCCTATATCCGACCCTATATATTATCTGTAAATAACTATAATTTCGTTAAAATCACATACACGATTTGCTTACGCTAAACATTCGTAATAAGACAATATTATAAAAAAGGCTTATATTGTTTTGTTTTTATAAACTTAATAAAAATGTGCCAAATGCGTTGGTCGAAAACACCATCGTGATTTTTTTATCAAAGGCAAAACGTCTTGTCACAAAAACCAAAGTTAGCATTATCGACAACCGCAAGTCCGTAATAATTGAACTACGAAAACCACTATGAATAATTATAATCGCCTTTCAAAATTTAATTTTTTAATTGTTTCTCGCCCTTAATTTTCATACCCCACTTGATAGAGTAGGGATTTTTATTTTTTAAATTTTGGCGTCAATAATCCGCAATTTTGTTTTTTTTTAATATATTTTTTAATATACCTAGTTAAACTCGCGCAATAAAGAAACAAATCTAACGACATATCATTCATCAAAATCGGCTCAGCCGTTTAGTAGTTACAAGGGAACATAGAGACAGACACTCATACAGGTCAAACCCATAACCCTCGTTTTTTAGCTTCGTCGTAGTAGTCAGGTCAAATAGGGCGCCATCAAAGTCAAATAACCTAGAACGTGCGGTTAACTGTACCTTAATAAAAACATAGACAAAAATCAAAAAGCAATACGCACTGATCATCCTCGCAAAGCCGAAGTCGCACAGTTTGACGACCCCCTCGCTGGTCAGCAGGATGTTCTCGGGCTTCACGTCCCTGTGAATGCAGTTGTGTCGGTGGCAGTACGCCACGCCCTGCAACGTCTGCCAGATTATCTGCTTGGACAGGAGTTCTGGACAGCCCTGGAATAAGAGCACTGTTTAAAGGCCAATGCCTCATAAAACTATACATTTCCAGTATACTAAGCCCACGTTTGCACGGACGTAGAAATATAGCAATGGGATTTTATCGCGCACTGGATTTTCAACTCTCGGTTTTGAGCCGAGCGTTGAGAAACCAACGCATTGGGACGCACTCTCGTCCCAGCGCATATAGCAGCACTCAGCATTCAGTGCACGAGAAAGTAGCCGCGGGAAAAATCGCCGCGGAAAAAATCGCCACGGGTAAAATCACCGCTGGAAAAAATCGCTGGGGGAATAGATCGCCGTGGGATAAAATCACCCCTGCGACCCTGGGGCCGCATGGGCGATTTTTTCCGAACCAAAATTACTTAACAAAATTACTTAAATGGCAAATTTACTTAACCGCCAATTTGGGCAATTGGCGGTTAAGTAATTTTGCCTTTCCAGTGACGATATGTTGTCGTGTGTATCGTGGTTGATAAAACCACCTTATACTTTGTTTGAAACGCAAAGATAAAAATAATTTGTGTTTAATAAATTAAACACAAATTATTTTTATCTTTGCGTTTTGCGGCAAGATTTCTTTTCTTTAATATTTTTTCGTAATTTTTACTCATTACTCCTATTACCTAACTTGTAATACAATATCCCCATATTAAAACAATATTTAGATTTTACGATATTGAATAATTAAAATTCCGAAATGATTACTATCTTTACATCATATCCATACACGCTTTGTAAAAACCCTTGATTAAAAATTGTAACTCCTGTGTCTCAACAACGCTCGTAGCGCTCGCCTACGCAGTTTGCTACGCGTAGCGCTTGCTACGGGACTACGGGCTACGGGGATGCGCTACGCGCACCTACCCAAATAATAACCTGTCGACTTACATGTCAATTTGTCAAACAATTAGGAAAACCGGTTACTAATTATAACCGATTATTAATTTATCTGTCATAACCTGTGCCCGCGGCTTCGCTCACGTGACTATGGGTTCTCTTGGCATTATAAGTTAATCGAAGCGTGAAGTCGTTAATTTAAGCTAAATTCTACCTAACTCCTTGTAGGTATAGCGTGATGCTATTAATTTCAGAGATTAAACCCGTATCTAACTCTGCAATAATTTTTTTCGTCTTTTTATATCTCGCAGTTAATTCTTGAGAATTATAGACATAATACAGTATTGCTAATTCCCCATAACAAACACTGTGATAATATATAGCCACGAAAAACTCCCTCCCCTTCCCACTCTCCCCTATTCGACCTGACTTTTAAGGAATCTTTTTACAAAATTTGAATGGAATCTATTCAGTAGTTTTTGTGTAAATCCGGAACATCCAGACCAACGGACAAAAATTGCAATAACAATATTTTCGTCATCAGAATCGTTCCCATACCTCGTAGCAATACTTTTTTTCTAAATATATAATAATGTACAGTTTTGAGTTCGCTAATATTTTATTATATATATAGATTACTGTTCCCCAATATGTCAGGCAGAGGTGTATTTAAAGTACACCCACACTTTACCATTTAGCTGTTACTGGGGAATTCCAGATGAAAAAACCCAATAACACTTTCCCCGACCTGGGAATCGAACCCATGCTCAGTAGCGCTTGCCACAAGGCCAACGATGTATCATCATCATCATCATTTCAGCCAAAAGACGTCCACGTGCTGAACATAGGCCTCCCCCAAGCACCGCCACTTCGACCAATTTTGTGCTTCTCGCAAACCACGATGAATAGATAAAGTAAATCAATATCAAAGATAAAGATATGTTTATTGCATAACTGTGTACATCAGTTCTTATACGAGTATTACACGTAAACAAATTAGGCTCAGCTCAACAGTCTACCCAGGTCCGATATGCAATAGTATTCAATACAAATTTTATTAAATAAATTGCAAATAGATTAATAGTTTAAAAAGAAATTACAAATAGATTAATAGATTAAAAAGAAATTACAAATAGATTAATAGATTACAAACAAATTACAAATTAATTACAAATGCTCATTATTTTTTCTCAAAAAACTCATGCACATTATAAAATACATTATCAATTAACAGGTTTTTTAATTTAGTTTACCATTTAGTTGCTTAATAGCTGGCGGTAACTGGTAAAACAAAACACTCGAAAATAACACACTTGAACATTGCATCTTCTTCACAGACGTAAGGGTTCGTCCACATCACCGATTAGCTGCGGTCGTTGCATGCCACTGCGGCTTTAATGCGGTCGGAACATTTCAACCGCCTCACTAATACCATGCACAGTCATTAGAGTTAGAAAATTGACTGTTACCGATAACTCGAAACCGTTTTTGTTTTATAAGCTATTTATCAGCTATAAAATGAACGGTAAATTAACCGTTTCGGTACTTGTTACTGAAGGAAATGATTTAATTCTAAGAATTGTGTATATTTAGGGGGAAACTGAAAGGGTTTACAACTAAACCCAAATGATTCACCAACAAGAGAGGGGGGATCTGGCACTCGGCGGCCGCTACCGCGGCACGCTCCCTTCGGTCGCTCGCCTTCGCGCGTTAATGGTCACTGTTCTAACCTAACCTAACCCAAATGGTTCACCAACAAGAGAGGGGGGATCTGGCTCTCGGCGGCCGCTACCGCGGCCCGCTCCCTTCGGTCGCTCGCCTTCGCGCGTTAATGGTCACTGTTCTAACCTAACCTAACCCAAATAGTTCACCAACAAGAGAGGGGGGATCTGGCACTCGGCGGCCGCTACCGCGGCACGCTCCCTTCGGTCGCTCGCCTTCGCGCACTAATGGTCACTGTTCTAACCTAACCTAACCCAAATGGTTTACCAACAAGAGAGGGGGGATCTGGCACTCGGCGGCCGCTATCGCGGCGTGAAGTTTTCTTAGAAATTGTATTGTTCGTGTCGTGTCGCGCTGGTCTGCAAAAGCCTTTAGCCTTCTAACCTAACCTATCCGAGTTGGATGGCTTTGAATCGGGGTGTTAACCATAATGATGGTATCATTATATAATTTAAACGATAGACCTAATGATTTTCGATTAAATAAACGTTATATCCAATAACGTTATACGAAATAAGTTTTAGAGTATATAAATGTTATATGTAAAGAAATTATATCAACAGTTGGTATATCTCACGTAATCTTGTGAACGTTATTGAAATGAAAATATACCAAATAACTTTTTATGATATGAGACGCACCCGAAAATGAGGCCAAAAATAAAGAAAATAAATTCAGGGAAGTTAATTGTCAAGCAAATTAATTACTAACTAAATTATCCGTATATTCAAATCAAAGCTGTCATTCTTTAACAGTTGTATGAAATGGAAAATTGACATAAGATGTTCATATATTTAGAATACATTTTTCTGAGTGCACAAACTCGTATTTCTAAGAATTCCTTTTAAATTATGTTCTTGAGTCGTTTTTTTTATATTTTTAAACGTTGCCCCACACTGCACTGGGAAATATTCCTGTATTGTACTGCGTTTACAGACATTTAAATTCACATACACAAACAGCCAGACCCGGAACAACTACTTGTAGGTCATACTTATATTTATTCCCTGCGGGAATCGAACCCGCGACACGCAGCGCAGCAGTCATTGCAGGCAATCGCTTAACCACTGCGCCAACCGTGTCGTCATCAACTGTGTTTTCGGTAAAAAATTGGATAGGCGAGAAAAATCAGTCTAGGGTAATTATAAGTCGACAGGCCATTCCCATCGTGTTGATTTTCTATTATACAAGGTGGAGACAATAATACAAACAACAAAAAATTAAACAGCGTATCCATAATGACGTTCCCATTCTGCATACAAAAATTCAATTGAATATATTCAATACTTTGGTCATTATATCTCGGCAAAATCCATAGTCGGCTCGGGCTATTCCGTTGATCCACCCCAAAAATCCACCCTAAGGTGGATATTCGGTAATGTATGCTCGAGAATTCACCCAAGGCTTAGTTGGAAAAACTGAATTTATAGGCTTAGGATGGATACATTACATTTAATTTGTTTGAAAAACTCATTTTTTTATTTCGAAGCTAGAATTTATTTGACAGTTCCAAAATACTCTTAAGCATTAGTAGTGCCAGTATTGCACGACTCATAATGCGAAGCATTAGAGTGTGCTCTACGATCGAAAAAATTTTTTTGCCCCATTTCTGTAACTGTTTTTATTGCTACACTCCTGCTAGTACACAGAACCTACATTGTATAGATGATTAAATGGAGATTAATACTGTACTTTTTAACAATTGATTTAATGCAGCAGAAACGGAAAAATCATCAAAATAGTTGAAAAAAATTTCCTGTCCGTCAATTTATGAACCCTGAAAACATTGTAGCTTGCGATAAAATCAATTAATAGAGCCAATTTTTTTTTTATACATTCGTTTCAGCCATAGTAGGAACCCTATTGAAAATGGCTCTTTTATTCAAAGTAGTTTAATTATAATTAATAAAATACTAACTAAAATATGATATCTTTATCTATATATTTTCAACCTTAGATTTGACGTCCGTAAGTTGCCTAGCAACTGCCAAGTATCTATGTAAATAGACTTTGACATTACGACTTCATGAAAAGTGATAAATTGTTAATTTTTGTTAGAAACTATGTTTTGAATTTCTTTTTCGTTTATGAATGAGTATTATGTATGAGGCGTGCACTTTTGGATTTTCCAAACTATTTTAATTTTTTGTTGTATGGTAGTCTCCACATTGTATACATTCTTTTACCTCTGCCTAACCCGTCGGTGAAAACAGGCGCGATATTATGTGTTGTTCTTTTACGGAACTTCAAAACACAAATCTGTCAACTTTCAACAAAGTATTTCTGTGCCAACTGTTCAAGGTTCTAAATGTGACCGGAAATGGACCGAAAACGCTTTTTTAGCTGTAAAGAAAGTCTGACCCAAAAAGAGAGCTTTTGACAGTTTGGCACCATTTCGAATCGCATGGCACTCTACTTAATTTACACAAAACAGTATCTTTTGTATTTGGTGGTACACAAACCATCAAATTACCAATAGGATCGAGCTAGGCAGGGCCACGCATTACCTATCCCTAGTGTGTTAAGAACTTAGTACTAGGTTCATGGGCGTACCAGCTTTTGGCCCAGGGGGGGGCAAATCAGAAATTCCCCCCCACATGTTTTACCTAGTTTGATATTGCTGCTGCGTTCGTGTATTTTTAACCGACTTCAAAAAAGAATAAGTATTAAGCTTTTTATTTTATTTTAATGAATTGAATGAATTTTCAAAATTGCTCCACAATTGACGAAAATGTCGTTAACCATAGTAAAAAAAAAACAGTCGAACATAGAACGTCCTCCTTTTTTTCAAAGGCTGTTTTGCATAGGTAATAGATACAATATGAACCGCCGCGCAGCGCGATTTTTTTCTAAAGGAGAATGCTCAAGCTCCATAGAAAAAAAACCCAGCTTCGGGGGAAAAGCGATATATCTCAAATCATCAATAATAATAAGTACTAAAATAATAACCGGTCATGATCGTGATCCTTACTGGCCAACATATAAAAATTGCCAGTTTTAGTATGCAGATTATGAAGTCGTCTATATAACAAATTGATAATTAGTTTTAATTACTTTATTCAAAAATATTATGTTAAAATGCGAGCTTGGTTCATATAATATTTTTTTACAATACTTAAAGTCGTTGAAAGTACTATGGTTACTTATTGTAACAGAAACTTCGAGAGTTCGACATCAAAATAGTCAGGATTTAACAGCATCGTCACGTGAAAATACCATTGTTAACAGCGATACTATGATATTGATTCGATAGTTTGGAGTCCTATATTATCGCCATCAGCGCCATCTATACTATCAATAATTATATAATCACGTGAGGACACTTGAATTTTTGGGAGTAGAGGTGAAATCAAACCAGAGTGTATTTATAACATTTTTTATTTACTGTTTTAGAGGTATGAGGAACAGGGTGTAAAGTTCACTCATCCTCTATAAAAAAGGGAGGATCCTCCGACCAGATGGGTGTCGTGTATGACGGGCAACTGCCCAACGATAGATGTCAGGATCTTGTATATATGTTGAACTTTGCTTGCGCGATGCAGGATTTTGATGCGTAGTTTGCATGTGGCTTCACAGTGCTAGTTGAGGTTCCAGTGAGTCGAAACCGGGTGCTGCATAGTTCGTGGTGAGTCGAAACTGGGTGGCGCTGCATTATGGTCCAGTGAGTTGAATGTGGTACAGCGCCGGGTTGTGGCTGACTGCTGGCGTCGACGAGGAGAGGGTAGAAAGGGCTATGTTGTGGACGAGCCAAACGTGCAGTGTGCTGTTTCAAAGTTGCTGCTGAGGCTGAAGGTGATGACAAGGAATGTTCGTCCGCTGCATGCTGGTGGGCAGGACACCCGTTGAAGCCGCTGGCTGTGTGACTCAACGATTGATGTCACGATCTTGTATATATGTTGAACTTTGCTTGCGCAATGTAGGATTTTTGTGACGTCATGTTTTTTATACGTAGTTCGCATTTGGCTTCACAGTGCCAGTGGACGAGCATTCCTGGTCAACACCATCAGCCTCAACAGCAACTTTGAAACAGCACACTGTACTTTTGGCCCGTCCACAACAGAGCCCTTTCTACCCTCTCCTCGTCGAAGCAAGGTACAACCCGCGCTGTACCACATTCGATTCACTGGATCATAACGCAGCGCCACCCAGTTCCAACTCACCACGAACTATGCGGCACCCGGTTCCGATTCACTGGAACCTCAACTAGCACTGTGAAACCACAATACCACATGCAAACTACGCATCAAAATGCTGCATCGCGCAAAAAAAGTTCAACATATATATATGTCGTGGCCAGATCTTAGAATTGATCATTTCATGAAATGTTCGACCATTTCATGAAGTGGTTGTGTTTCTTGAAATGGCCAGCTAGAATTGGCCATATCGTTTAAACGTCAACGTTTAATGATATGTCAGTCGACGTTTGGCCATATCATTAATGTAGGGTATCCATGGTTTAATGTGTAGTAAACATTGCTAACTGCGACCAAATTGGAAGTAGCGCTCGCCACCCGCTGCTGCGGCACCGCTTGCTTCACACGTTCGGCTCGTGCGCGGTTGGTGACAGTTCTAACCTAACTTAACACATTTCGTCAGGGACTCGGGGTGCCATGAGCGGCGTGAATTTTTAATTTTAAGTGCTATGTTGCTCACCACAAGGGTTGTGGCACCCCGACATGGGTTAGGTTAGTAACTTCCAAGTTGGTCACTTTCCATAATTATCATATTTGGAAATCCAATTAAAAAAAGTCCATCGAGTTTCCTTGCGTGGTCACCCTACTTTGTTTGATTTGTTGGTATGCCGCCGCCATGATGCACAACAAAAACAAAGCGACATCAACGCTTCTACCGGTGGATAATCGTAATTATTTTACGATATGATCACTAATGTTTGGCCACATCATGAAGTAGTCGTGCGTTTAACTGTTCATATCGTCAAACGTCGAATATTCAATGATCTGGCCAGACCACATCATGATGTGATCAGCCGTCGATGTTCTATTTCATGAAAAGGCCGAACATTTCATGAAATGATCAATTCTAAGATCTGGCCACGACATATACAAGATCCTGACATCTATCGTTGGGCCGTTGCCCGTCATACACGACACCCGTCTGGTCGGAGGATCCTCCCTTTTCTATAGAGGATGAGTGAACTTTACACCCTGTTCCTCATATCTCTAAAATAGTAATGTTATAAATACACTCTGGTTTGATTTCACCTCTTCTCGCAAAACTTCAATAATTGTCCTCACGTGATTATATAATTATTGATAGTATAGATGGCGCTGATGGCGATAATATAGGACTCCAAACTATCTAATCAATATCATAGTATCGCTGTTAACAATGGTATTTTCACGTGACGGTGCTGTTAAATCCTGACTATTTTGTTGTCGAACTCTCGAAGTTTCTGTTACAATAAATATATCCATAGTACTTTCAACGACTTTAAGCATTGTAAAAAAATATAATATGAGCCAAGCTCGCTTTTTAACATAATATTTTTGAATAAAGTAATTAAAACTAATTATCAATTTCTTATATAGACGACTTCATAATCTGCATAATAAAACTGGCAATTTTTATATGTTTGCCAGTAAGGATCACGATCATGACCGGTTATTATTTTAGTACTTATTATTATTGATGATTTGAGATATATCGCTTTTCCCCCGGAGCTGGGTTTTTTTTAAGCATCCTCCTTAATTCAAAATAATATATTGTAATTAAATTACAATAACATATTATTTTGACTGTAACTTAACTTTTATCGACAACAATACCTACTCATACAAAATCCAGGGGGGGGCAGCTGCCCTCCCCTGCCCCTCCCCCCTGGGTACGCCCATGACTAGGTTCGTGTGTCTTAGAGACGCAGCAGGCTATATCTTTACGAATAACATCAATATACTCGTATCAATGACAATCATGTCTTTACAGATCACAATCATCTGAAATTCTGTCCAGGACTCTGCTAAGAACTTCGGACACGAGGCCAATTTGCGAGTCTGTTCAGTAAATACAGTGAAGACTACTAACTAGGTACTATTCATATTCTAAGTGAGTGAAACTTGTTAACAGTCGCGAACTTCGCCTCTTGCCCGGAGCCAATAAATCCACTGCCAAACTACATGATAGCATCCGCGTTAGTATTCTGATTGGTTCACCGAATTGATAATACATAAACAACAGACTTTAATCATTAGGAATATAGCTATGGAAAAGATGGATATAAAACAAAAAGCACCCAAGCAAAGTTGATAAAATTTATATGGGATCACCTCGAGAGCATACCCTAGCAAATCCGTTAATATTTATGACGGATTTATACCCGGACATATATTCCGAATTGATAACCTCCTCCTTTTTTAGAAGTCGGTTAAAAACGATCCAGAAAATACTGGCAGAAATTGCAAATATTCACGTAAGACTGACGTCACAAATAGCGTGACATAGTGGCACGCTGTCCCGTACGTCGTCCTGACGTGACAGTCTTGTACGAACCACCTGACATTCCTTATATTAATTTAAGAAAAGTGTACCAAAAAAGAAACTTGAAATTGCAACTATTGGTATTTTACAAAGGCTTCTTCTTTCTCTTTCGTGTGGTAAGTGACTAAGGGCTGATTTTCTGTGCGTGCGTATTTACAACAAGATACCAAGTCAATTAAAAACATTAAATTCATTTATTTAAGATAAAGTTGTACAAGTGGTTGAATAAGTGTAATTTCTATTGTTTAAAGGAATTTATGGATAAAAAATGTTGATGTAGGTACAGATGCCAGCACATCAACCTACTCCAATCTGTAAAATTTTCCCAATCAATATTGAACCTTATTCTTTTGCGATAAAGTTGAAAATCTATTAAAGAAATTTGACAGATTGTTGTAACTTGATGTGCTGGCGTCTGTGCTTTGTAACATTTGCAAATACCCTCAAATGCATGCTATGTTTTATTTAGCTAAACATGTTTGTGCCTTTATTATGATATTTCAACACTTTTGTATACCGTGTTTTATGCGAATAAATGATTTATTTTTATTTATTTCATCAATGAAACTGAACGCGATCAGCATTTCTAAAACGCGTTCAAGAGCTGTCAGTGTCAAAATTGTTATGGAATATTGTACACTGACAGCTCTTGAACGCGTTTAGATGTGCTTAATGCGTTCAATTTCATTGGTGAAATCCGCATTAAATAGTGTCAGTTTTTTTTTTTTATGCCGCCTCTGGTCCCTAATTTGGCTTCACATGCCGTCGAGAAATACATCTCAGCCTTTCCTTTCCTTTGTGATGTTTTCCTTCACCGTTTTTGAAGCAATAATTATATTGGGTGACTGGTAATTATTAGTGACCGATACTAACACGTGACTTTACTCACCATTATGAACAACTTTTATTACGGGGACAAACCTGAAATCGCAAAAACAAAATCGATTTTGTTTTGTTTTCGCGATAAATTGTGCAGCTGTATAATACGCACATGAATTCGAAAATTCAAAGGTCTGCCTTGGGTTCGAACTCGAGACCTATGAATTGCCAGTCTGACGATCACACCACTAGGGTATCACACAAAGGCTCGAAACTATATTTTTTAGGAGGGACACATTCTGCCTGTGTTTGAGTATAAAGAGATTTTCATGTTTACGGCATCTTGTCATCAGATGTCTCGCTGATGGTGGCGTGTGTGTTGGATCATTTAGCTCCCTTCAAAATGGTTGAGCTGAATGGTGCTAATACATGCGTCATGTTCGTGAACGGGCGCCGTCAGTTGGGACTGGTCATCTCTTGGCTGCCGTGGCTTATTTTAATTTATTTTAATCCTTGAATTGTTTTATTTTTAATTTTTTATCTTTTTATTACGGACGCTTTTAACGTGCGCATCTTTTTTACATTGTTCTCACATGTATAATTTTTAAAACATGAATTATGTAACCACTATTTTGTAACAATTATTTCTTTAAAAGAGTGTCCGTGGAGTTTCTTGTCCGTTCTTCTCCATAGGTACCTACTACGCTTTGGAATGGGCAACTAGCTTCATATTTCTGACTGACTGACTCCTTGACAATTCAAAAGTGCCTGTATATGGTTTAATTGAAATAAATGATTTGAGTTTGAGTTTGAGTTTGAGTCTTTTTGACGATAGTATAAACTTGGAAGCACTCTTTACCATCAAAGTATGTACCTATAAGCTTAGTGAGTTTAGTGCAAAAATTAAAACCCACAGTTTAACACAATAGTGTCGCTTGAGTTCTTTTTTTTGTGTATTTATTTGAAACTTGTAGGTATTTTCTATAAACTCATGTAGGTATTTTTTTTATCATTTAGTCTGGCTATTTCTTTCGTGTGCACTAAATAAATTACTTAAACAGGGTGGCAGGGACATCGACGCGCAGACTGTAACCATAAATGCAGCACATGATTCTAGACGCTAGCGTAGACTTTTTTTGTCGGTTATCAAAAAAGTTATCAAATGTATAGAACAGAAATTTTTGTTTTAATAATCGGCTAAAAATATCATGACCCCTCCGTTGAAATTTTTCGCCGATTCAGAATCATACTGAATCTACGGACTCTAGGGTAACAGGTTGCACGTCGATGTCCATACCACCCTGTATATCTTATCTATTTATCCATGAAACCAGATAGATAGCGTTAATTTCAACCTTTGTTTAAGCTGAAATTACTATCAATGTTGTCCATAATGTCCATGTGCTTGAACCCTTATCCACTTACCGTTCAAAGATAAAAATACATCGAAGCTCGCGATAAAATCGATAGCAAAGCGGTTTACCAAAATAGAATCGCGAATCGACTTTTTATTTGTTTTGCTTACAAAGACGTTTTTGTTCACCTTTGCCATTTTGAACCGAATGGGCTTCAAATGGGGTCGTGATGGGAACCCTTTAACTTACTACAATAAACAAAAATATCTGCCATCATTATCAAGTTTTTCTGGTGCCGGTACAAATTAAGAGGGGTCGTGGTAAAATGATAACAGTCGGAAGGTCGACCGAATCTAAAAAAAAAATCGTTAAAAGCTACGCATGCCGTGCACGCCGCATGGTTGGTTCGTGGATGGGTGACCATCATCGTGCATCGGACAGTACGTTAAGCCGTTGGCCCCGGCTGTCATTCGTAGATCTTTGACAGTTGTTATGGATAGTCAGAAACCCGAAAGTCTGACAATCAGTCTTGCTAAGGGGTATGCTGTTACCCAGTAACTGGGCTATGGAATGTAGGTCAAATCAAAGGTTTGACGACACGGTTGGCGCAGTGGTTAAGCGGTTGACTGCTGCGCTGCGTGTCGCGGGTTCCATTCCCGCACGGAAAAAATATTTGTATGATCTGCAAGTAGTTGTTGCGGGTCTGGCTGTTTGTGTATGTGAATTTAAATGTTTGTCAACACACCCACAATACAGAAGAAATTCCTGTAGGGCAACGTTTAAAAAAAAAAATACTAGGTTGTCACTCCATGTAAAATACTGGTATCCAGCTGCATCCGGTTAGACTGAAGCCGACCCCAAATATCGTTGGGAAAGGACTAGATAGACACAGACAGGTCAAACGCAGGTATTAAAAAAAAAAGAAACAATCGCAGTTATAAAATATGCTGAAGGCAAATTGGCAACTCGTTCAATTGTTATAATATCTAGAGAACATGTTTTATATAGTAGAACATATATGTTTTTCAACTACAATGTAAGTTTACTTTGGGATAAATTCATCCGAACTACAGAACTCTTTGTGCGTGGTCCGCTACGCACCTGGCTGACCGTTAGGTACCAATTGGCAACGGTGGGCTCATGCGGCGTAACTCACTATTTTTACCGCCAAATAATGACGTCTGTGGGCTGTTTTTTTCTATGGGCTAATAGATCAGATATCATCGTCAATTAGACTTAAAATAATCAAAAATATACAAGTAACACCGAAAAATTCTGAAAGAATGTCAAAAGTGACGTAAAGCGCGCGTGACGTCTAATCGCCGGGGCTCAACCGGAGTTTCAACGGATTCTAATTGTAGAGGAATTATGACAGAATTCGCCGGTAAATTAGATAGGTAAGTCATGTTTGAAGTTAATGGTTTCCATGACCTTGCCAATCGTTGAATATCTCATAATATCCGTTTTAACAGAAAGCAAAATTCTTCTGTTGTCTCACTCAGATACACGTGCATATAAAAAAGCGGCCAAGAGCGAATCGGTTTCGCACACGAAAGGGCTCCGCACCACCGTACAATATTTTACTTTAGTCAATAAAAAGCCAAAGAGGGAAGGCCTTTTTTTTTGTTATAGCAGCCATAGTAGTTTTCACACTGTGAAAATTTCAAGTCTCTCTTTACCTATTAGGGTTCAAAAGATACAGCCCTCACTGTGTCAGAAGGACGGACAGCCGGGCCATAGTAACAGCGTCCCGTTGGCACTCTTTAGTTACGAAACCCTAAAAAGATAAATTATCTCGTTTTAAGTAAAAACAAAACAAAAGCTGTAATTACCTGCACGGAACAGAAATATATGAAAACCTTGGTCTTAGAAAATCACGTGTAAGTCTATTTTATGTAATGGTAATATGGTATTTTGGTACTAATTACTTGGTATTTTAGGCAATTAAATATCTAACAACTTGTCAAGGTGAACAATGACATCAGTTCTAGAGATAATGCCATAAAAAACAGAATTCTAGCAAATGTTTTTCAAATCGCCTCGTTGGTCTGGTGGTCGCAAGCGCTACTGCTGAGCATGAGGTCCTGGTTTCGATTCCCGGGTCGGGCAGGGTGGGATTTTTCTATCAGAAATTTCTCCAGTAGCAGTCGAGTCTGTTTTTGTGTCCGGTTGGTGGCAATAGGCTCGCAACTCGCAACCTTTTACAACAAGGGATTTAAACATAACTGGCGAAATGTGGATGTATAGGTACACCTCTGCTTAAAGCTTTGTGCAGACCACACCGGTTATTTTTATACCGTGAAGTTTTCTTAGAAATTGTATTGTTCGTGTCGCGCTGGTCTGCACGAGGCTTTACGCGAAGTAAAGACTTCGAAGCGCGTCGTTTCGGCCGTTTTCTAGGAAGGTATAATACTGTTACTTATTTATACTGTACTACTATGATTCATGGCCACCCGTAACAGATAGGTAAATTAACATTGTTTGCGAAGAGAACCGTTACAATGACACCGAGACATACATCGAGAGTCAATTTACACTAATATCATTATAAACTTTCGGTTTTGGGCAGGAAAGTTTTCTTAGAAATTGTATTCTTCATGTCGCGCCGCGCGTCAAGTCGCGGTGGTCTGCAAAAGCCTTTTACCCTTCGTGGATTACAAGAGTGATGTTATGTAATGTTGCACGACTCTTAATGCGAAGCATTAGAGTGTGCTCTACGATCGAAAAATTTTTTTTGCCCCATTTCTGTAACTGTTTTTATTGTTACACTCCTGCTAGTACACAGAACCTACTTAATTTATATACCATTGTATAGATGATTAAATGGAGATTAATACTGTACTTTTTAACTATTGATTTAATGCAGCAGAAATGGAAAAAGCATCAAAATAGTTGAAAAAAAAATCCTGTCCGTCAATTTATGAACCCTGAAAACATTGTAGCTTGCGATAAAATCAATTAATTGAGTCAATTTTTTTTTTATACATTTCTTTCAGCCGTAGAAGGAACCCTATTGAAAATGGCTCTTTTATTCAAAGTAGTTTAATTATAATTAATAAAATACTAACTAAAATATAATATCTTTATCTAAATATTTCCTACCTTTGACTTCATGTTGCCTAGCAACCGCCAAGTAAATATCTTTGTCAGTCTTTGACATTACGACTTCATGAAAAGTTATAAATTGTTCATTTTTGTTAGAAACTATGTTTTGAAATTCTTTTTCGTTTATGAATGAGTGTTATGTATGAGGCGTGCACTTTTGGATTTTCCAAACTATTTTTAAATTGCGATCATAAAAACAAGCACGATGCTATGTGTACAACACCGCATAACAAAATAGCAAGGTGATAATTTTGTTTTACATATTTACCTATTAAAAAGTATTATGGCCATTAATATGCTAATAAAGATTAAATGTTTTATTCAGTGTGGCCAGTTCGCACGTGCCACGCTTTATGAATAACTTTGTGCAAAAAAAACTATGACTTAGATAATTAGGGTTCCGTATCCGAAGGGTGCCAAACGGAACCCTAAGCCTCTGCTGTCCGTTCGTCCGTTCGTCTGTCTGTCAGCGGGCTGTATCTCAAGAACCGTAATAGGTAGACAGTTGCAATTTTCACAGATTGTGTATTTCTATTGCCGCTATAACAACAAATAATAAAATTAAATAAAGTTAATAATAGAGATGATGACAACAAAAAAATATTGGATACGTATTTTTTCTTTTGAGCAGTGGTGGCCCGGTGGTAACGGGAGCAGTGGGAACATTAATAGGCTGATGATGATGATGAAGATGATGATGATGATTTTTTCTTTTTATTACTTTATCAAAAGATTATGGCGATACATTGAGTTAAAATATGCCATGACGTCACGAGTATGTAGATTTAATACTTACTTGTGACGTAGCGACCCCCACTCTCCAACATAAATGCGTTTTATCTAAGTCATTTTTTCTTTTATTTCATTTAAATATATATAATTTACATTTTTAAATATTTCTTTAAAAAAAATGTTTCAAAATTATCCAAGTAATTTTTTATTATTATGATAAAGCAAAAAATACGTGTCTAATATTGTTTGTATTATTTGACTGACGGACTAAACAGAATATGTTTTTTTTTACCCAGGCCATGGGGTACCAATTCGAACAAATTATAATTAGTATTGAAAAAAGATCATAGATGGCAGCATAGGTAACAATTATGAAATTAACAGTCACTAAAAAGCGATAAACGAAAGATTTTGGCTTAAGTAAGATTAGTAAAAATCAAAACTTCCTTGTTTCATGCTGATTTATCTATTGTAACTCATAAATCTCGTATTTTCAACAAAAAAAGATAAAATCATTTTGTTTAGGGCTCTTTGCAATAGATGGCGTTTTATTCAATTTGTCATAACTGTAGTACATTTAGCCAGTCAATAGCCCGACTAGGAAGGTCTCATTTCTTTGTATGGGATTGGGTATCTGTACGTAGTATTATATTATCTGTGCCCAGGCATCATCCCTAATAAAGTGTAGTGCGTCCTGCGCGTTATGACATACGGAGCCGAAACGTGGACACTGACAGTCGGGCTGGTCCACAAATTCAAGGTCGCTCAGCGCGCTATGTAGCGGGCTATGCTCGGAGTTTCTTTGAAGCATAAAATCAGAAAATAAATTATACGGAAAAGAACCGGAGTTACCGGCATAACTTGCAGAGTAAGCAAGCTGAAGTGGCAGTGGGCTGGCCATGGTTGTCGAAGGACCGATGGCCGGTGGAGCAGACAAGTCCTAGAGTGGAGACCGCGTATCGGCAAGCGTAGCATGGGACGCCCCCCAGCTAGATGGACCGATGACCTTAAGATAGTGGCTGGGACAGACTGGATGCGGAAGGCGGAGGACAGGGTGTAGTGGCGCAGCTTGGGAGAGGCCTATGTCCAGCAGTGGACTGCGATAGGCTGAGTTGATTGATTGATTGAATAAATAAAGGAGTCCCCATTCACGAAACGTGTTTCCAGCCTTTTTTGCTTGATCTTAATACGGTACGCAACCCTTCAGGTTCAAGTCGGACTCGAACTTAGTCGGTTTTTTTACTCTTCTGTAAAATACATATTTTTCTGCTTGTACAAAAACCACTGTTTACAACGTCTAGTCTAGCAAGAAAATTTTCTTTAGAAATATCAAAAACCAAGGTCTATAATATAATCTTGGAGACTCTCACTACACTAACAAACAGTTGATAATAAACAAGTAAGAATTTTCTTTTACACGCAATGTTAAATTATGGGCTGTTCTAAGGAGAAAGGTAAAACAGCGGCCAAGTGCGAGTCTGACTCACATACGGAGGGTTCCGTACCACTATACAATCAATATTAACCAAATTTTTTTAATGTAGGTATAGGGACCCCCTTTTTTATTTTATTTGTTGTTATTGCTGGTCCAGAGTGGATTCAGAGGGCGAGAGAGAGAGGATGAAAATCTTTAGAGGAGGCCTTTGTCGGAAAGACAGAGAGAGATGGAAATCTTTAGACGAGGCCTTTTTCGAAGGACAAGCTGTATAGGAAAAATAAATAAGTGCAGCGAACGTCGCTATTTTAGTAGGTATAATATTATAACATGTTATTATTTTAGAAAACTTTGTAGAACCAGCAATAAGTGCTTATTTTATTTTTATAGCGGCCATAGTAGTACACATGCCGTGAAAATTTCAGGTGTCTACCTATTAGGCTTCCTGTACACGACGCCGCAGCCGCACCGGCGCGCCGGACTGCATGTTTGTATAAACGAATGCATATCGCCATTGAACCGTACCGCGCGCGCCGCCGGCGCGGCGGCGTTTTACATTTTCATTTTTACATTTTTTACAATTTTACATTTTCATTCTGAGATGTTCTGTAACATTTTCGACTTCGGTGCGGCTCCTGTTCGGCTCAGTCATGTACAGGAAAGCCTTACGGTTTAAAAGAACAGACGGACGGACAGCGAAGCCTTAGTAATTGAGTCCCGTTCGCACCCTTTGGATACGGAACCCTAAAACTTACCTAATATTGATATTAGAAGGTCATCCGACCCTTTTTATAGTTCGTTAACATGGGTCGATTTCCTATAGGCCTCTGTATTTCTATAAAGCTTAGTAGGTAGGTACTATGAATGTTTCATTCGCAAATGTTTTCTTTAGGTACGTAACATTTATTTAGGCATATCAATCAAAGCCCACGTAGGTATAATAATAAATTAATAATGTAATAATACCACCACATGTAATAATATGGAATACAATTTAGGTTAGGGTTAGGGGTTTAGGTTGTCTATTGTTTTTTATGATGGATTTCCGCAAGGTCACGCCTGAGTCAATTAACTATAATATGGAATACAATTTAGGTTTTCATTAAATATTTTCGATTAATTGAGTGTTTTTATAACTTCTAACGTGGCCATGTTATCGTGGACGGCCACGGATAGGTATCATGATAACACAGGAAGTAAAATATAAATAATATGAAGATGCTTAACATGCAATTATAAATAATGAGTCGTTCCACTTGAAACCCCTGGACCAGTCCCCCAGGGGACTACACAGCACTCAATGTTCCACTTCGATCCCCTATGCTGGGGATTCTCTGAGTACTAATAAGTCAATGTTCCACTTCGATCCCCTATGCTGGGGATTCTCTGAGTACTAATAAGTCAATGTTCCACTTCGATCCCCTATGCTGGGGATTCTCTTAATATGAAGATGCTTAACATGCAATCATAAATAATATGCAGATGCTTAACATGCAATCATAAATAATATGAAGATGCTTAACATGCAATTATAAATAATATGAAGATGCTTAACATGCAATTATAAATAATATGAAGATGCTTTGCTTTGATGCTTATATATATTATCTACGTATATTTATATAGATAAGTTTATGCTTTATGTATGTATGTATTTATTGTATATGTAAATGGTACACCACTGACTACCTGCAGTATTGTTTTTCCTTCTTACTTTAATCCATCCAAAGGTTGTCTGTAAAAGATCGCTTATAGCGATAAGACCGCCCATTGTGTCACCCTATGTAAAATTTCTAAACCTATGTCTGTAATTTTTATGGTGTACATAATAAAGAGTATTCTATGCTTTTAAATTATATATAATTATTTTCTATCTGTATGGAATAGATTTAATTTTGTTTGATTTAATTGTTGTAATCTTTTTTACTGTTTTATTTATTTATTTTGTTACCCCCTAGTGGGATCTATCTAAGTCCGTAGGTGTGTCCGTGACATCACAGTGGGCCCTATCAGAATACCAGCGCTGCGGTATTTATTATTTCTTTAAAATATCGCAGCATTATGCTGAGATAGGAGCCTTTTTGGCCTCGCACAGGTGATTATATTTTGTAAATTTCACAAATACTCCGTTTTGTTTATATTTTCTTGTTTATTATGTTTTTACAATTACTGTTTGTATTTCCTGTGCGTGTCCCAAATAAAATATTTTTCTTTCTTTCTTTCTTTCTTCTTTAAATTAAAATTACGAGAAGTGATACACGAACTTAAGGCTGCGTTTCCAACAGAGATGAACGATGATGCGTAGCGAGGGATGTGATGTGTGTGAAACTAACCATTCATATCGCTAGCTTAGCTCATGCTATGACAGTGAACCGATGTTATTGGTTAGTTTAGCCTTAGTCGATACTGGAAATGTATAAGCTTGATAATAATATCTTGTCGTGTATATCGTGGTTTATAAAACCACAAATAATTAATCGTACTTCATTTGAAACGCAAAGATAAAAATAATTTGTGTTTAATTTAGGCAAGATTTCTGTAATATTTTTTTGTAATTTTTGCTAATTACTCCTATTAACGAAGTAATATAATATCCCCCTATTAAAACGATATTTAGATTTTACGATATTGAATTTTAAAATTCCGAAATGATGTTATTTTTACTTGGGCGTTCAAACAAACAAACAAACATTCTCTTCAGTTTTATTATTTGTATACAATGTGTCCCAGGGATAAGTGACCGCCCGGCGTTAGTGTGTAGGAAATATCATGTAGTTAATTAATAAATTTAAAAAATGTGATATTAAGGGGGCATTTTTTAGATTTATTTTGAAAAAACTGAAAAGAAGAGTTTTTTTTTCTTCGAATTTTAATTTTGTTTTTTATTTAATAAATATTTTACTACATTTTAGTTATGTTTAATGATTTAAAGTGATAAACTATGATGTTGGCTAGTCAGTAAAAAAAAAATTATGGAAAAAGATGAACAAACTTAGGAAATATCGTAAAAAAAACTGCAGCACGTCACGCGTCTTTACAAAAAAAAGAAAAAAAATCATAAAAAAAAACTAAAGCCGCTAAGTCACAAATATAAATGTAATTATTAATAATTTTGTACAAATATTCATGTATCCCTGGGACACATTGTATAGATGCAAAGGTTATGTACTCACAGCAGGATACTTTTCCAGCTCATGCAGCACCGTGTGGTCGCAGTATTCAAACACGAGGTGTAGCTTGCGCTTGCGTCGAAACACCTCGATCAGGTTCACTAGGTTTGGATGCTTTAGGTTCTGGGGACAATGATATTAAAGTTTACTAGTTTGACTTCTACT
This sequence comes from Conistra vaccinii, assembly GCA_948150665.1. Classification (NCBI taxonomy): domain Eukaryota; kingdom Metazoa; phylum Arthropoda; class Insecta; order Lepidoptera; family Noctuidae; genus Conistra; species Conistra vaccinii. The sequence continues at coordinate 21,077,476 of OX411326.1, forward strand.
GAACATTTAGACATAAAATATTAAAGTTTACTAGTTTGACTTCTACTGAACATTTAGACATAAAATTGAGAAAATATACAAGAGACGTAGATAAAATTGTAACCTTATCCCGCTTAACTATTTGTAAAAAACCCTGTAAGAAATCGACACGTGTTTCACCTCTCAACGAGGCATCCTCAGAATGACGATTGACTTGTAGCGTCAATCGTTGTGTCAATTTCTTACAAGGTTTTTGAAGTTTTTTTAAGTTTTTCAAGGTTTTTTACGGTTTTTGAAGTGATAACTTCTTTAGCGGCGTTGTGCACTTTTTTGGGATGGGTAAAAAATGTTAAACTCGCGTCAGGACACCGTGTCAGGTCACGTGACCAAGCCACATAAATTCTAGACATTTTCGTTAGATAGCGTTACTTAGTTTTCACTTCCATCGGCAGTCCCCAAAGACTGCCCCTCATGTTTTTTTATGACTCTTTAGGAATAGTTAAGCGGAATAGGTTACTAAAAATATGTATATCTAAGTCTACTGTAGTTTATAATGGATATCCGCAAGGTCACGACCGAATCAATTAAAGTAACTATACAATTAAACTTTATATTGTATAAAATCGATCGTCCACTGGTACGTATGATGTGCACAGAGAGGATTGGTAAGTCCAGACTTGTATCATTGAGTGAATCAGACATAGATATAAGAATTTCTATGGAATCAGATCTCCGTCGAGTAGCACCGACGTGTATGTTCGGACGCAAAATGATACGCGATCATACCACGCGCCGTAGCTGATACACCCATATCCGTAAGTAACCGCGTATCTGGGGGCTACGACGGATTACGAAGCGACCGTAACTTCGGCCGGAACTACGGATATCGCTTAGGGAGTAGGCCCTCTGATATGTACGTAGTATGGACGCATTTTGATACTGTGTCACGATACGACTAGGTAGGTCATTTGATACATGGTACCTACATATACCGCGGTCCATCTCGCGGCGGTTTTTCCCGATCATCAAAGGGATATGCAATATTATGCAGCTACAGTCGACAATACGCAGTAGCAGCGGATAGTCTCGTGTTGTAAGCTGACTCTTTGCATATTCGGCATCTTTGCTTCGGGTTAATTACACAGACTGAAAATCACATTTTGAAATTGTTATTAACAGATCAAGGAATCCCAATACATTTGTGAAACAACTTCAACCTCTAAGACCTCTATTTACACCCCGTTTCTCGACCTACTTGAAAAACATGTGTGTAAAGTATAAACAAACTACCCACATTAATTGAATAGTCAGTTACTGCCAGAGGGAGCCACAGGACAAAAAACTTCGAATAAAACATTACAATGATTACAATTATCGTCACGCATACATGGTATCCGAAGGGGTAGGTAGTAGGTACCCCTTGCAAAGGTCAACGTACTGACACACAGTTTTCCAACTAACATATTAAGTTTCATATGATAGGGGGCGGGTACGTCGACCCAATCAATCAAGCTAATTTATGGGAGGTAGGTCTGAAATGTTACAATGTTGTATACTTACTACAGTAGAATGTATAATGTTTTACCCGACTACGGCAAAGCAAAAAGGAGGGTTATGATTTTGACCAGTATGATGTATGTATGTATGTTTGTTCATCTGTTCCATGTTCATATATAGCCCTCATCACTGTATCCGGCGACAGCGACCTAGACTAATTTCCTTTTCTTTCGTGAGCTCTCTGATGACAAACTTGGTCTTGAAAACCCGGTCACACCGTGTACAGAAGAGCTGATCAGCATCGTTGTATGTGTAAGTATAGGAAGGCTTTGGGCAACTTTTGCGTATTTGGCGCTTCTTGTCTAGGTCTTCAAGACGACTTGATTCAAAGCATTCAGTTGCTTTGTGGATTGAGTCACGCCACCTTTCGGTTTCGAGCAAGCTCCTGCCACCGATCAACGGGTATGCCACAGGTCGTTAGGTGACGTTTGAGGACGTCTTTGTAGCGCAGGTATTGTCCGCCCTGTGCACGTTTTCCCTGGGCGAGCTCTGAGTAGAAAACGGTTTTAGGTAGTCTACTGGCATCCATACGCTGTACATGACCACACCATCTTAGTTGGATCTTTATCAAAATCGCCTCCATGCCCATCATTCTAGTGCCCATCAACTTCTGAACGACATGAGGTATCGTTGGAAGCGGCTTGATTATCCGCTGGTTATAGTCAATAGACAAAATAAAAAATGCGGAGTCACACGTAATCTGTTCGATTTATATAACCTAACACGTGTGACACCAGGCTGTTAATTTGTCTGTCTGTAATTTGCTGTTATACCTTTTTAGATGACTTTTTTGTCGCAGTTGGGTTTAAATTTTTAGTTACTTTGTAGCTTAATGGCTGCTACATACAGTGCCGGCGGCATGGCTGCCGGCATTGCCGCCGGCCTTGCTGCCGGTCATGCCGCACAAAGCCGCAGAAAGAAACGCAAAGAAAATGAAAGAGCAAAAGCCGGAGGCACGTGCCGCGCGGCAAAAGCCGGCGGACATGCCGCCGGAACTGTGTGTATGAGCCATAACATGTGTAGAGTAATGCTACCATTCTGATTGATCCATGACCAGAGAGTAAAAGATGGGCCAGAAGACTGTCAAAATTTGAAATCTCATTGCATTCGGGGTTCAGAAACAATTTCAAAAGTCAATAATGATAAAAAAAACTTTATATACCTCTATATCATTATATACTACTATATGTACCTACGCAAATGATGATTGTCTCGCCCACTTTAACCAGAATTTACGAACAATCTAGAAGATGTACTTTCATACATAACATAACATAACATACATAATCAGCCTATTAATGTTCACACTGCTGGGACACAGGCCTCCCCTCTGTGAGAGCGAGTGGGCTGTAATCTACGACGCGGGCCCAGTTGGTAGATATCACATGTCTTCGAATTTTTGGTTCTAGTACCTATATGGTTTCCTCACGATGTTTTCCTTCACCGTTTTGAGAGCAGTGGTAATGAAATTATTTACACAAAGTAAAGCGCCTGCTTGGGTTCGAACACTGCTCTAGAGATGAAGATATAATTACGAGCAACTATTTGTTGTTTTTGTGTGAACTGCGAGAGATGACCTATGTGCAATCTTTGGCAGTGATTTCGTGAGAAGCGACGAAAGTATGTAACAGGAAGCCGGGAAGCGTGCGCTATTTGATTTGACAAATGAGAGCGCGCGGTGCTAGAGTTGGCCGTCAGATGGTACCAACCCATTTTCCGAGTGGTTGTAAACAAAGTCAAATCATATATTTCAAATACGCCCTTAAAGGCACTTTTGAACGTCAAAATTTACAAAAAAAAATAGTATTGATTCTAGTCCCTTCCAAAAGATAGTTTTCGTATGGAGAAGAATGGGCAAACTCCACCGTTACTCTTTTAAAATGTTTTACAATATTTGTGTACATCTGTTATATAATATTATGTGAAGACTATGCACCTAGAATAAAATTACTATACCACAATAGGTAAATAGAATTTAAGACGAAGCAACGACAGATAAATTAATTATGTGATAGATATGGTGCTCAACTGCTCACAGATTTACAAACAGGATGATGATGACGATGATGATGGTGATGATGATGGCGATGTTGATGGCGATGGCGATGGGTGTGATTATGGCGATGGTGATAGTAAATATTATTTAGAAGGCTATCTTCTGTTATTTCGACGTATAAAAAACTTTTTACAAAAAAGAACAACCGCTTTATTTTGCACTTTTTAGTTGTGGTACCTATCCCATACAAATTCGAATACCACTAACCTGCTATGTAAATAACAGTGATTGGAAGTATCATTATGTCATCCATATAAACTAAGTGGGAAAAATACGTATTATTGAAGCTAACTCAAAAACTATCCAAGTAAAGTTAATAAAATTTATATGGGACCACCTCGGGACCATACCCTTTCAAACAAAAATACAATTTTCAAAATCGGTCCACAATTGTCGGAGATATCGCGTAACAAACATACAAAAAAAACATACAGACGAATTGAGAACCTCCTCCTTTTGGAATTCGGTTAAAAAGTGTCATAATTTATTTCAATTAGTAATAAATCGCATATATTGCCACCACCAGAGGAGAGCGGGCCACCTGTGATACTATTAACTTGAACAATTCCACATAATATGTTTTCTTTCATAAGTTGAATAATACGACTTAGTTCACTAATTACTTAATTGATACACTTCTTAGAACTGATATGACGAGCAACCTGAGTTTCCCATATTCATTGTGAATGCACAAATCGATATTTTGTGGCCGCTTTGCTCTTTATCGGTACGCACGGCCTTGGTGGGGTTGCAAACGATATTACTTAGAGCTTAAAGGTCGTCACGTCAACATTGCGTTGGAAAAAGTTATAATCACAGACCGCATTTTATTTCGATGGGTTGAAATGTGGAGTCGAACTAAAAAAGAGTTTTGTTTTACAGGTTCATGTTTGACCACTATTTAGATTGATTTTCAGGGATGATTGGTATGACCTTGACCTTTGGGTGAACAAGGACAATCATGTTACTAGTGTCAACAGTGGTCACAATGGTGGTGCGGAACGATGGACGAATTCACTCGTCAAATTAATTAACTTCCTCAAATTAATTACATTTTCAAGCTTCATTTCAAGTGACCATTTCAGGACATTTACAGATATTTTTTTATCTGCCAATTTTATCAGTTTAGATAATACGAGTATCGCTTAGACACAAAGTGTGTAATTATTTCCGCATTGCTCTGATTGACAGCAAAAAATAGACGTAGGTATAATGTAGATTAGATCTAAAATGACGGTCGATGGGCGCAAAGTACCTAAATATAATGCTGAAGTATTTACTTTGACCACAGACAGACTAAAATAGATGTAGCTGTGAGCTGTGACTCCATAAGTCGACACACGCAATGCCTGAATATACCACCAAAAAACTCGACACGCATTGCCTGGCTATACCACCAAAGAATTAGAAACACGCATTGCCTGGCTATACCACCTAAGAATTAGAAACACGCATTGCCTGGCTATACCACCAAAGAACTCGACACCAGCATTGTCTGGCTATACCACCAAAGAACTCGACACACGCATTGCCTGGCTATACCACCAAAGAACTCGACACCAGCATTGCCTGGCTATACCACCAAAGAACTCGACACCAGCATTGCCTGGCTATACCACCAAAGAACTCGACACAAGCATTGCCTGGCTATACCACCAAAGAATTAGAAACACGCATTGCCTGGCTATACCACCAAAACACTCGACACACGCATTGCCTGGCTATACCACCAAAGAACTCGACACACGCATTGCCTGGCTATACCACCAAAGAACTCGACACACGCATTGCCTGGCTATACCACCAAAGAATTAGAAACACGCATTGCCTGGCTATACCACCAAAACACTCGACACACGCATTGCCTGGCTATACCACCAAAGAATTAGAAACACGCATTGCCTGGCTATACCACCAAAACACTCGACACACGCATTGCCTGGCTATACCACCAAAGAACTCGACACACGCATTGCCTGGCTATACCACCAAAGAACTCGACACACGCATTGCCTGGCTATACCACCAAAGAACTCGACACACGCATTGCCTGGCTATACCACCAAAGAATTAGAAACACGCATTGCCTGGCTATACCACCAAAGAACTCGACACACGCATTGCCTGGCTATACCACCAAAGAACTCGACACACGCATTGCCTGGCTATACCACCAAAGAATTAGAAACACGCATTGCCTGGCTATACCACCAAAACACTCGACACACGCATTGCCTGGCTATACCACCAAAGAACTCGACACACGCATTGCCTGGCTATACCACCAAAACACTCGACACACGCATTGCCTGGCTATACCACCAAAGAATTAGAAACACGCATTGCCTGGCTATACCACCAAAAAACTCGAAACACGCATTGCCTGGCTATATCACCAAAGAACTCGACACACGCATTGCCTGGCAATACCACCAAAGAACTCGACACACGCATTGCCTGGCTATATACCACCTATAACTTCTGAAGGTATCGTTCGGATCTTATTTTGTTACCTACATTCTTTGCATATAAATGATTTCTGATTCTGATTCATTCTGATTCTGATCTGAAAGTAGACCTGACCATGTATGGCAGACTTGACACACCATATCACAACAAAAAATTGAAAAAAATGCTCACTTTCAGCATCCGTATCTCCCGGAGCGCGATCTTGCGTATTAGCGGGTCGTCTTCGTTCTCGACGAACTTCTTGACGGCGACGATCTCGCCGCTGTCTCTGTTGCGACACTTGTACACGAGCCCGTACGAGCCCTCGCCCAGCTTGGCGAGCTTCTCGTACCGCTCCATCGCGCGGCTGCTCGCGCGTGACCTGAAGAAAGAGTCAAAGTCAAATCATTTATTTCAAATAGGCACATAAAAGTTCCTTTTGAACGTCATAATTTACAGAAAAATTATTTATTCTAGTCCCCCCTTCCAAAAGGTAGTTTCGTATGGAGAAGAATGGGCAAGAAATTCCACCGTTAGGCTGCCTGTCCATTGAAGCGGAGCGAGGCAGCGGAGCGGAGTTAGGCAGCGGAGTGGAGCGGAGTTGCGGACAGTGTTTGTCCATTGATGCGGCGCGCGGCGTGGAGTTGCGGACTGTGCGGAGCTAGACCGAGTTATTTGAGCCGCTACAATACCTCGCGACCGGTTTTTTTAAACTTCCCCGCTCCGCTTCCCCACTTTGCTTCCCCACTCCACTTCCCCACTCCACTTCCCCGCTCCGCTTCCCCGCTCCGCTTCCCCACTCCGCTTCCCCGCTCCGCTTCCCGGTTTTGTATGAATTTTAAACTAGTTCGCAAATCCCTATCCACTGACGCGGAGCGGAGATTTTATGCAATTCCATTGGTTAATATTGGCACATCTCCGCTCCTCTTTTCTCCTCTCCGCTCCAGTGGACAATAGACCTCTCCGCTCCAGTGGAGATGTGCCAATATTAACCAATAGAATCTAAACTCCGCACCAGAGGTGCGATTCTATTGGTTAATATTGGCACATCTCCGCTCCGCTCCTCTCCTCTCCTTTTCAGTGGACAGGCAGCCTTACTCTTTTTATTTTAAAATGTTTTACAATATTTTGTATACATAATATGAAAGCATAATGTGAAGACGATGCACCTAAAATAAAATCGAGAAAGAAAGAGAGAAAGAAAAGATAAGATAATTTTGGAACGTAAGGTGGGAGAAAAAATCGTATAATATTTGTTTGCAGCCCAAGAACAAAAAGCCACATTAAAGGAAGAAAAGAAGAAGTTAATAGTTTGCCCACTAGCCGTAAGTATAGTCATTGTTTGCGAGGGATTTATGAGAAGCAGCTTTGTTTTCCTCAGATTAAGCCCGGTAGCACAGGACAACGGTCGAGCCTCTACGGCGTAGCATAGGACTACGATTGAGCCCCTACGGCGTAGCACAGAACACTTAGAACCCCTACGGTACGACTTGTATAATTGTATACGCTTGAGCCTCGACGGCGCGTGGCGGTGTAGCACAGGAGTTCACAGGACAACAGTCGGCCTCTACGGGGGCGTAGGACAGGACTACGATTGAACGTCTACGGCGTAGCACAGGACTACGATTGAACTTCTACGGCGTAGCACAGGACTGGGCTATGGCGCAGAGGGTCACTATGGTACAGTGCGGCACCGACACCTTTTGACCTGATTTCAAGTGTGGCCAGAGAAGATTAATACCTACATTTGCTCCGCCCCTAAGGCTACCCACCGACCGCTTTTTTTTAAATCAGAAATTTCTCAGTTACAGCCCGGAGTCTGGATTTGTGCCCGGTTCATGGCTCGCCCAGTATTACATGGGACTTAAACATAACTGGCGAAATAAGGGTGTTGCTATAGGTACACCTCTGCTTCACCCATCAGGGATTACATACGAGATGTTATACGTTACCTAAAACCGATCACTTCCGGCGACACGATAGCTCTATTTATCTCCCCTCTCATTTTGTCATTGTGATTTCAATTCAAGAAAAGTAGACTGCATAATTTGATTCTGCTCTCGAACATGTTTTGCAGAAAGCAGTTTTATCAGGAGATATTATTTTAACCTAATCTAACATGTCCAGTCCAGAGGTATCATGGAAACTTGTGACGTTATATTTGACGTTAGTCTGTGCTTGTTGAACCAGAGAGAAGATTGTTATGTGTTGGATCTTCTTTCTGATGTAGGTACTTAGAGTTTTTTTGCGTGTGTTTTGTAGACCGGGAGCTTGAGATAATTTGTCGAGGGTCATCAATCTGCTTTATATGCATCATGCACGTGTTAGCGGTAGACATCTACAATATGTTAAAAGAACTCTGTCCGATCCGAAAGGGGTATATAGGTACCGCATGATCAAAAAAAAAATTTTTTTTTTAAGTTATGAAAATAAAAAGTTATTGCTATTTAAAATTCACATTTTTAGTACCAAAATTACCCCAAATCCATTGAAAATTTAAAAAAAAAACAACAGGGTCATAAGTTTGTCTTGTGGAAACCCACTAAACAACGGCTTTCCTCGCCTCATGTAATACCCCGGTAGAACTCCCCATTAAAAAAAAATGTGGCGAACTTTTTTTTTCTTTTTACCTGATACCTCATAAATATACTCTCAGTACGATACCTAACAACACCCTCACGACAGGGTTTTTTTACATGTTGTATAATACTAATATAATTATGTTGAAGAGTTTTTTTTTTTTGTTATTTTGAACGAGCTTATAATCTCTGAAACTACTGTTTCTATGTAACCGTTGTCCGCTTTCTAAGGTGACCAAAGCTTAACCGAAGCCTTTAGTGCATAGTACAGACGCCAGTACATCAAGTTACTAATAAAACAATCTGTCAAAGTTCTTTAATAGATTTTCAACTTTATCGCTAAAGAATAAGGTTCTACGTTGATTGGGAAAACTTGACAGATTAGAGTAGGTTGATGTGCTGGCGTCTGTACCTAGAACATCCACCATAATATAGCTGTGACGTATTAATTTCAATAAAATGTCGTCTACATGTCTAACTAATATACAATTATGTCATGAACTCGATAAGTCCACGGCTATCGAACACGTTTCAATCAATCTAATTGCATATTACCTACCTGTTAATTGTTTGTAATTTTTTTATTATCTTATCATTCGGTTTCGATTTTAATATTATACTTCTTTTGCACGACTCATAATGCGAAGCATTAGAGTGTGCTCTACGATCGATTTTTTTTTTATTTCATTTACATGACATCCTCGTTGATTTCATTTTTAAATATTCGAATATGTTTTTTAAACATATAAAAACATTTAAAAATGTAAAAAACAGTAGCCCACCGGTATCGGGAACAGGGTCCAAGCTACCGGCGCGGCGGTCAGGGCTCCAGAGAGAGGAACCTCCTGACAATGCGAGCCGTGTCCAGGTGTACCGCTTTCTGAATCAAGCACTTGATTCAGCTGCCAAACGAGAGCGTCCTTAGGTGTTGGTCGAGGCTCTTGGCTGATACGACTATCGGCACAATGATCGCTGAGTCCCCATCCCACATGTCGACAACCTCGCGAGCCAAGTCAAGATAATTGATTTGTTTATATTTTTCGGCTTTCACGAGGTTCTCGTCATGCGGGACAGCGGGACCGTTATGTCAATCATCATTTTAATAATATTTTTATTGCCACGTTTATGTTTTCATTATCATTAACAATCATTTGTTCCCATAGTGGGCTTATAGGGGAACCCCTAAGTTGTAGAGCTAAGTTCAGTGCCGATTGCTACATAGGGGGCATAACATAGGGATCCCCCAAATTGCCTTTCGCTTGAAAAATTATGATAAAGAAGTGGTTTTCTTTGCTCAACTCATGAATTTCATTTCCCGTGGTAAGTAGATAGTAACAGACTCTGAATTTGCTCTCTTGTTTTCAAATTCAAATTCAAATTCATTTTATTATTGGTTACAGGTAAAAAAGACAGTTCTTACAATTAACATATTTGTATCACTGTAACATACCCATGGGGTGTACAATATTTATATGCATAATATTATTGGCTATGTTCAGAAAAATTATTAATAATAAAAAATTACACTCTTTATTATTGGTGGATATTATCCATTGCTTTTTGGTTGTTTCAGTCAACTTCATTTTACATTCACATACATTTTAGTACAAACATAATAAATTACGGTCATGCAATTTAATTTAATAAGTCAAAAAAAAAATTACAATAAGTTTAACATGTCAAGTTTTAGTCAACCTCATACTACATTGATATTAGACATAATTACGGTCATATTTTACATTAAATAAGTCAAAAACAATTTTAGTCAATATTTCGGTCATTAAGAAATTCGTTAATTGAATAATACGTTTTACATATGAGAAATTCTTTTAGCTTTAATTTAAACGTATTTGATGATGAGATATTCTTAATACAGTTTTGTTATAGATTTTAACTCCAATACCAAATACACTCGACTTTACCGTTCTACAGTGTGTTCTACCGTGTTAAAGATGAAATATGCAATTTTTGTAATCAGCTAATTAGTAGTCCACATTGCATTTCTTCTATCATGTTGGCACAGCAGGCTTCTCAAGAAAGTTATATATTAAATGTATGGTAAAAAGATTACCATACATAGATTTGTCTCTACATCACCCTAATGTTGACTGGTAGAAAATGCCTCCTTTGTACGGTATTTTTTTTACTTATGCATAAAGTTTTAATAAATAAATAAATTTGATACCTATGACTGGCTGACCGTCCAGCAATCTAATTGCGCAATACTGTCTATACCTATCCGAAGGATTTTAAAGGAAATTAATAATCCATTGCTCCATGCTCTAGACACGTTTAAAAAATTCGTCATGACAGCGTAATTATCACAATTAATGTTGTCGAATTGTTAAAACGAATGGCATTGGGATTGTGAGTGTCTCACACAATTACCCCGTAGTCAGCAACGTATCACCAACCAAGGATGGCTACTGCCAACACGAGGTGCCAGAAAACATCGTGTTTATTCAATAGGTTGGTAGTTAATTTCATAAACTTTTCAGTTTCTGCTTCATCCGTGTTCTGTGTCAAGGGAGAACTCATTGTCTAAGTTGGGGGAGATTTTCAAGTTCAAGTTCGCTACTAATTTACACAAACTAGGGTAAACATTAACTTTGTCACCCCTGTTTCTATTTGGTGTCAGTTTTAGGATGAACCGTGCCTTTTGTGAATGTTTTATGGTGGCACTTCACATCACTATTCGCGTTTTTTATTGTGTTTTATTCGGCTATATAGTGTAAAAGTTCGAATAACTCGAACACACCGTCCACACATAGTTATGAACAGCGAATATGCCGAACATTCAAGAATATTTTTACTATCTTTATGCTTATCTGAACGCAAAGATGGACGTGTTGACGGCATCACCGACTTATTATTTCCTTTGTGTTAATTACCAATACATGTTATGCGTACATAAAAACCGCACTTTTATTGAGCAAGCCATGTGTGGACAGTAAACGAACTTATTCGCAATCCTTTGATATATGACCAAAAACCAAAAACACGGAGGATACGAGTGTTAGTGTATTTGCGTATTCGTCTTATTCATGAAAAATAGGCGAATAGAGTAACTTCACATCGACGTATAATTAGACAAATAAGACGGATACGCGAACACGAATAGCGATGTGAAGTGCCACTGAATAAATAACCGAATAGATTATTTATTAGCGAGACATAGTTATTAGTAAACTCATCTGACGTCCTGTCGTTGTCAACTTTGTGAAGCGAAAATGCAGTTCACGTTTGTGGACTTTATTAATTAATTATTTATTTGTCTAGGAAAAAATTCACATGTATTTCTAGTGAATTCACTCATTATAAACTTCATACCTGTAAGGTATAGTAATAAAGGGCTGAACATGCGCCAAATAAAGGTTTTTTCCCCATGATTATGCCATTCTGTAACCGTGCATGCCATGCGGAGTATGATGCAGCCTGTAGGTAGTATATCACAAGAGTGTGACGAATTTCATCAAAGATAAGATTGTGCGTTAAAATTTCATATTTTTATTAGCAAAACGCGTGACGTAGGTGACTTGCAGTGATCCTTTTATGATAATTATGTGCTTGAAGAATTGAAAAAGTTACAACTATAAGGAATGTTTAATTCGATTATAGAATCACATATTTTGAATCAATCATCTTGAGGTTGCCTGGAAGAGATCGCAGAAAGCGATAAGGCCGCCCATTGCCCGTTTTGCAGTGATAAGTAAATTTATTTTTGCTCTGTTTTTTATGGTGTACAATAAAGTAGTATAAGTAAATAAAATAATCTAAGCCATTCAGTATTGATTAGAAAAATAATCACTTCCACGCTAGAAAATGAAAATGAAAATAGGTACTCTGTGTCTGTGCAAAACTCACACTCGTATTTTCACATCATTGATCTTAATGAATTATTTCGTACCACTAGTTATTTACCTTCTGGGTAGCAGCGGCAGGTTGTTGCCGAATAACCACAACCGTTTATCACCGAACCATTTCTCCATACAGGACGCCACGTTGTTCCACAGTTTGATTCGCGAACAGTCCCACACAATAGAATCCTTCATTCGCGTATCCGAACGTGAAAACCCGCGATCATATCCCGCCAAAAATTATGTCAAAATTCGCGCCCGTCTCGTAAATGACAGTGATGGCGATTTTATTTTTTTAATTTTGTGCACGAGTTGTCGTCACGAATGCTGCCAAGCTTTTAGTTGTGGTTGTCGAGAATATCGATCGTTGGTTTGTTTACAGTTTGTGTCGGCCTGTGTACATGACAACCGCGGTGGTAGGGCGGAATGTAGGCTAGAGGATCGACTCCTTTTTTTACTTCTTTCTATTGTATTATCGACAGAATTGTAAAAATAAAGAATGAATCTTTGAAAATACTTAGCAGAAGTTTGTGGAGAAAGATCGAGACCGTATAAAGCTAGAAATAATAATAATCGTATAAATCCTGTTTTGATTGGTGTCCTTTCTTTTATATCTATATCTTTTTCTTTTTTCTATATCTTTTCTTATCAGTAAAAGAAACAGATAAGATGTGAACTAATGCTACATTTTAAACATGGCCTCTCATTTCGATGCCCAGAGAGACTAGAGATACCTATGAATGAAACTGAATTTTAGATTTCGGTGAAATCTGTACACCATCATTCCATATTGGTCCATCAAAGCCATTTTAAATCATCACTGTCCGTTACAAATAATATAAAAATAGAACCCTAAAATACAAAAAAAAAAAACTAAAAACGTACCTGTCTCCTAGACTACACTTTCATAAAGATTTCATGCATGATGGTACAGTCCCCATCGCTCGTAACCGATGTTAAATACATGTCATGTGGGGTCCCGGCATGAGGGCATAACATTTTAATGAACACCCATGTCGCTGGAGTTTAAAAATAGAACTTATTTAAAATAAAGGACTACCTAATTTAAAATCATTTGCAACAGTTTTGCAAAACCGGCTTGTTGAAAACAATTATTACGAGTAGTATGGGATTGTCACCGTATCGCTGCGGTTCGTGAACTTGTCCCGAGGCGAGGCGATTACGTTACGATTCCGATTAGTGTGCGTTGCAGTATCAGTTCATAGGTACAAAGAATACTGAATGGCTCGAGTTGATACGGTGACGATTCCTTTCCGAGTTGATATGCGTGCTATTACCCGAGTACGCGCCTGTAATGTAACGTTAGAGATTCGATTTTGAGCATTAAGTTACAACACTGCCTCCCTGACTGACGAGCATTCGCCTGTAATGTAACGAGTGGTGCGCTATGATGTTACAAGTTGTATCAAAATATGACAGACGGTTCTCCTCCCTCACTGATGTAATGCTCGAATTGCAGGCTGGGCACTAATATTCAGTGCGCCTCACTTTATTTCAAAGTTCTTTACATCCTAACTAATATTATACACGCGAAAGTGAGTTTCTTTGTTACGCTTCCACGATAAAAGGACTGAACAGATTTGGATGAAATTTGGCACATGGGTAGACCATGACCAGTACCCTAATTACGTAATGCACGATCAATAAGAAATTCAAAAACAGATTGCTAGTCCATTACTTCAAAAGTTCGAAAAAAAAATCTGGTCAATTTATTTTTTCGAACTTATGAAGCAATGGACTAGCAATCTATTTCAATTCATTTCAATTTGTAATTGATCGCGCATTACGTAATTAGGGTACTGGATTTGGACATAGGACTTTTTATCCCGATATTCCCACGTGATCGAGGCTTACGACAATAAATTAAACTTCGTATGACTTAGGTATAGTGTTCCCAGTCGGCATACAAAAATTCAACCAAATTATGTCCTATATGTATAGTAATATCCAATATAATATTAGGTATATTAGTTACTTATCTAGTCAAACATTGGCAAAACCCATAGTCGGCCCTACACTATTAGTACCTACGAGTATCTGGTTGACCAAGCTCTGCTCAGGTGAAAATAGATAAATATCGTCCACTGTCGTCCATATACCAACGTTTGTATCACATTCCCGAGGCTGTGAAAATAGTGAGAACAAATTTTCCCAGATATGAGACTAGCTAGATAAATGTTTCACCCCCGTAAACCCCTTTATTGCAACTTTCATTGAAATCTTTAGAGCCGTTTTCTAGAAAAAAAAAAAAAACACTATTATAATGTCAGTGTTTTCATTTGTTTTCCTTTCATTTCCCCAACCCTTGCCTAATTACAATACCCCATTGAAATAATAATTTGAATATTTTTCCGGTATTTAGAACATCGATACACGCGAAGTTATTCACAGAAATTACGAGTTTATGACTACCAGTGTAGAGAATAATGTTTCCAATTCTATTTTATGATACTTTAAAGGCATTTTTTTAAACAAAAAGTCATTAATTTTATATTTACGGCAATTTTTTCCACTTCCTTTTGATAATGGGTTAATATTTTTGATGTGAATGCAAGTTTCTTTTATTAGATCTATAATTTCGGATAATGCGATGCTTTATTTTAGATGGGGAACGCCAGTCATATCCGTACATGAAATGTAACTACATAGAAGTATTTCATAACCAACCAATCCACTGTTGAATATAATAAGGGCTTTCGCTCACTGGCGGACAGGACGGCAGAGGATTTTAATGAATTGAATTGAATACTTATCCAATCGAAATAACGTATATATTTCAATGCTCGGTGATCGACCTTGGAGTATCACAGCGCAGTTTTCTCTGGAGCATCGAAGAGCACGCTGGACGATATCGCGGCGGGAGCTGGCGGTATGCGCCGGTGTGCACCGGTATGCGCCAGTATGTGCTGGAGTCTGTCAGGTCTTATAAAAAGGAAATAAGGTACTTAGGTATATATTTCAATACTTGGTGATCCACCTTGAAGCATATAGGCGCATGCCACGGCATACCGGCGGATGCTTCGGCAAGCTGGCGGACGCTCGCGGTATTGCAGATTTTTTTTCTTGTTAGTGTACGCTCGCGGATAGAGGAATCCCCCTTGATGCTCTCCCCTGACGTCCGCCAATGCGCGGGAGCCCTGAGTCTCCAAATGACCATTGTAACGGTTATGACCTTATAGAAGAGTTTACAGAACCGGTCATGTGCGTGTCGGACCACGCACAATGAAGGGTTACGTAGTTGGGATGAATTTATCCAAACTTAACATACATAACATCATGCCTTATTTCCCCGAAGGGTTGAGCAGAGGTGTTACCGTAGTAGGTGCACCCACATTTCGCCAGTTATGTTGTATGTCCCATTTAATATAGGGACGAGCTTATTGCCATCATCCGGGGACCTACCCGGACCGCTCAGCAGTAGCGCTTGCGACCACTAGACCAACGAGGCAGGTTCCAGGGGGCCTACCACAACCACTAAAAGCAGTATTATTTTAATCTTACTTCAGTGGGGGAAAGAGATGGTGCTATACGTCCTGTAGAGCTTCATCTCTTTCCACACTAAAGTAATATTAAAATGTCCACCGGAGCGGAGAGGAGAGGAGAGGAGCGGAGATGTGTCAATATTAACCAATAGAATCAAAACTCCGCTCGTAGCGGAGAGGAGAGGAGAGGAGCGGAGATGTGTCTATATTAACCAATAGAATCAAAACTCCGCTCCAGAGGTGCGATTCTATTGGTTAATTTTGGCACATCTCCGCTCCTCTCCTCTCCTCTCCGCTTCAGTGGACAGGCAGCCTTAGAGGTGGTGGTAGGCCACTCAGATCTCCGGTGTGACTGTATATGCGGCGTCTCTCTACAGACAATGGCTCGCGCCTCTCATCTCGCACCGCATGCCCTGTCACCTGCACACGTGAGGGCCCAATGGCAGCGTCAGGGAACGGTATTCGCGTTGCTGAGTTTTGGGCCTAACTACTACGAAATACTCGATGAGCAGTCGGGCCCCAAGGCCCTAGTGTTTCTACCCCAAACGGGTCAAACATATAGCTCCCAATAAGTTTGTTATAAATGCGCCATTTCGTCACTGTAATCCAAATACAAAAATTGAGGAGCTTTCACTACCAATCAAATAATAATACCTAATCTTCATCAATTTAATATTTCACACTATTATTAAGTTCAAGCACACAAGCGTCATAATTTATTACCCCTCTCTCTGTATTTACGATGAAGCATTTACACTGCCACTTGAAGCAGAGGGTTCTCGTGTATTCAGCATAATCATGCAATTTACATAATAAGGTGTCGTGGAACAGGGGCATTTTCGAGTGCAATTTGCACTAGAATATCTACGACGTCTACGAGTAGTATAGTAAGTTGATTGTAGCAATCGGTTGAACGGACTATAAAAGGTTTATTTAAATATCTAAGCTTATTACAAATGGGCTACAGGTACCTACATGATGTTCTTCTCACGTTAATACAATCGGAATATGGATTATTTGTAGGCAGATATACGCCTACTAGGCGGTATGGTCAGCAACAAAAGATATAGATACAATATTTACGTCTACATAGGCGTCGAAAAACTCGTCCGCATCGCTGCCATCCGGAAACGTGGCCAGAAGACTGGCACCATTGAATGGAAATGCAAATTCTTTAGCCAATGCTCTGGTCATGTGAACTGTCGACCAGTCGGCGAGAAAGACGCGGGCCCCATGACCCGAGCGTTACGACCCCAAACAGTATTTGCGCTGCTTGAGGATCTCATTTCTCGCAGCAGCGGCGCGAGCACAACCCTCCGTGCTAGGAACATGAGATGGCACAAGGGTGTCGACAAAGGTTGCGTCTCACTCTAGAGGCCTACCCACCTTATAGGGCAAAAACGTCCGGATCCAAGATTGTCGTTTGGGGGGGGGGCTTGACCCTGCTGAGGGTAGGTAGGTTCTATGTTCTATGTTAGAGGGTTTGGTTTCCGCACTTAGTCCTTCAAGTGGACCATTGTGCGTGGGCCATGGCGGCCGCTTGGGGGGGTTATTCCAACCAGTCCACCTCCTTCTAGTTTCATGCGCACTTGCGACATTTGCATTTTTTTGTGTCTACTCTATTGACTGGGCTGATAACATTGTTAAAAAAACAACGGGTTGCACTCCGGGAGTGCAGGCAGAAGTGAAAACTTGAACAAAAATAAACAATTTAACACTTTTCATGAAGTAAGTTTTGACTGATTTTTTTACCCATCAAAATTTCTTACCTCGCAATCTTTACGTACTTAATGTCAAAGACTATTTATTTTGTTATTTACTTTGTCGATTTCTAGGCAACGGATCTTACGGTCACGTATCCTGACGCGAGTTTAACATGTTTTACCCATCCCAAAAAAAGTGCACAACGCCGCTAGAGAAGTTTACACTTCAAAAATTTAATGCTAAGAATCATAAAATTGTTTCTTGAAACGTGCGTTTAGAAACGTTTCGAACGTTTCCGTAGTAGAAAGAGCCAGCTGTTTTGTCTATCTCGTTCAGACATGCGGGCAGCAGACGGCTGTAACGTTTTTGCTATCTCTTTCATTCGTTCAATTGTCATGCGCTGGACTGCGATTTGCTCACGATTGACGACTCGCTATCGCAATCGCAAAGTCTCAAGAATAAATTCATTCCTGTCAAAAACTCGCGTACGAGAACACGTTATTTGCCTGATTTCTCGATCAATGATCATTGTTATTGTTTGTGAACGGTATAATGTAATGATTAAACGTACGGTCGTCGCGTCCGCTAGCACCGCTGAAATTTTAATGTTCTTACGAAAATATTATTGTGAAATAGGTACACCCGGTGTACATTTTGCACTCGTTATGAAATAAGTGTAACAGAACGAGCTCAAAAGGGTTTTGCAAATTGTATCTTGAAGCAAGGTCGTGACTTTTTGAGATGATAATCTAGATTGCGTAGTGAACTGATGCGTGCTCCCGTCGTTTGTGGTACTTTAGTGTGTTGTAAATTAGTGTTGTGACAGTGAGGAGCGGACCGAACAATGGGCACCACGGGGCTGACTCTGGCAGATTTGCCAAATATTTTTATTATGATCGGTGCTCTCGTGGCGCTGTTCGTAATGTTAGTCATTCTACTCAGGTAAGTTTACCGCTATAGATAAGGAATAGGTACAGCAAAAAACAATGTAATTATGAACGTTGTTATCCTGCAGAATGTGCTAGACAATTTCCTCTAGCCAAACCCATTTAAATCAAACATGAATTAATAATTATGTTGCAAATTCGTGTGGTACAATCTATTTTAATTATTGGTCTGTGTGTCTGAGATTGGACAAATGATTGGAGTCTATTTGATTCCCATAAATTAATTGGCTGAATCTAGAAATGCTTTTGCTGTTTTAAACTCTCTAAAAACCAAGTTTTGGTCTATGACAGGATAATTTAAATGATGAACTAAAACATTCTATTATTCAATAACATCAAACAAATTTCAAATCTTTGTATTCTAAAAGAAAGAAAGCTACTCTTAAGTACATAGTACATTTCACTTTCTCTTTTATTTACTTATCATGTTTGCCATTGGTCTATCAAACTGGAATTTGAAAGTGAAAACAAAATAAAATAACAGGTTTTTGTGCCTACCTAGTTCTTGCACTTGACATTATTGTACATTCTTATCTGGTATTTCTTCTATCTCTGTTATATTGTATGTATGAGCTGATAGTAAAATAAGATAAGTGTGGAAACAATAATGAACTTAAGTATATCTAGATACTTTTACTTTATTATAAAAACAATCCCTAAGTGTTCTTTACAACATGGAATCATTCAACTTATTTTGTTTTAAAGGAATTTATATAATTTCCATAATTTTCTTGTTGTTGACATAAAATAACCTAGTAAATATTCTAGATACCAAGTGACTCTCACCGAGGACCACAAAAGAATCATTCTCTGCAGGAGGACCTTCACTGTTGTTGTGTTGTCTCTGTAGTATTAATTACTTGCTTCTGCCTGTGACTTTGTCTGCGAGCCTATAACCTTCCACAAGAATTCGGCTAACCACTGCGAAAAGAATTTGCAAATCCAACTGGTAGTTCCAGAAATTACCCCTTACAAACAGATTTTACCTCTTTATAATATTAGTATAGATTTATCATACTATTTTTAAATAAAGGTCAATCACAGCAGTCATTTTAGTGAATCAGAGTATAGCTACTGCCCGTGACTTTGTCCACTTGGAAATCAACTTTAGCATAAAAAATAATATCCTATAGCACTCAGCAATAGGCGGTGCTTGGGGGAGGCCTATGTCCAGCAGTGGACGTCTTTCGGCTGATATGATGATGATGATGACGACTCAGCAATAGTCTAACATTCTATCAGTTAAAAAAGGTTTGTAGTTACATCAGTACTTCCAGACATTACCACACACATTACAAACAAACAATTTACCTTATACTTAATATTATTTTATATAATTTGAAAAATATAATGAAAGGGTGTGGGCTGTGGTACTGCATTCGAAACTTGTCTCTAATTTGTATTTAATAAAATGTAATTTTGTAACTTATTATTATTTTAATTATACTTAAGTTAATGCAAATCTGACTTAAAAAATTATGATAATCATTCATTATCATTCAAAATCTTCATTTACTATTAACATTGAGCAACTAGATAATTATAATTTATAATTTTGTCATTCATTGACTTTGTATTGTATATTTTGAATCCAATAAAATGTCAAACTTTGTTTTTTTGTTCCATAAAGCATTATTTATGAGACAAATGGTGACCTTACTGCTGTGACAACTTTATGAATAATAAATAAGTACTTATTTTAATAGTATTATTTTGTAAAATAGTGTTAAAAGAAAAATAACAATATTTTGTGATAACATGTGGCTGTTATTAAGCTATGTATAGCTACAGGCTACTGAAAAGAGTTACAGCCTCATAGGATCTATGATATTATGCTGATCCTATAAGGCTGGCATAGACCATAGACATAGAGAATTGGACTGAGCGTTAGCCTCACAATTTGTGAGGCTTTTGTGAGTCATAAAAGTGACTACTCTCTGGAAAGAGACAATGTGGCTGTGCGGCCAATACCTGTAGTACTACACCTGCCTGCCTACCTGTAGAAAACTACTGGTCGCAAATTAACTTGATCTTGCTCATACTTTTAGGACTGTATTCACAGCACAACTGAATATGGATATGTTCAGATTGTTCAGTCCATTCTCTGTCTATGGCATAGACACATAGAGAGCAATGAAAAGTTGTGATTTTATTTGCATTGTCACCACCAATAAATTGCTATAAAGACAGCAGGATGATACTACTAAAACAGTTGATTGCATGTCATTATTAACCCTGATTATTATTATGAACAATCCTACTGAATAACTTAATTCTTGTATTTTAATAACATCATCATTAAAAATAACAACCAAAGTATTAAAATAAATTATAAAATCATAATAATGTGGATGATTTCATCCTCATAGTGAATAATTTTACTTGATGTCATACACATTTATTTAAATATTTTTTGTTTGATACGAAGATGTTTCAAACAAAATTATAAAATAAATAATGAACTAATGTTCAAAAGTATTAATGTCCTTAAATTCATTTTTTGCTGTAGATTACATCAGACCAGCTGTAAATTACTAGTGGGTTTTCGTCACACAATGGATCTCAGATATACTTAAACGGTAAACTATTAATAATTCTAAGATTATAAACTTTTTAACGAGGTTTTATTGTTTATGGCAAAATTAGACTCCTTATCTGTAGATTGAAATTCGTCTTTATGATAGTATAGATTTATATTGCACATTCTCTATTCAAATAATATTGGCCTTAATGCCAATGATAAGATACTGATAACAACCACATTATGTTCTATGTTATAGTGTTTGGTTTCTCCGCACTTAGTCCGTCAGGTGGACTGTGCGTGGCCCATGGCGGCCGTTTGGTGGTTATTCCAACCAGCCCACCTCCCTCCAGAAGTTAATTTCTCCTGATCTGTTCAGAACATCTGTGAAAGATCTGGGTGTCCCGAGGGTTTCTGTTCTAATCTGGTTGACGCCTGTGCATTCAAAGCGCACGTACGCGACGGTTTCCTCAGCCTCCATGCACGCCCTGCACAGAGGATTGCACATTATAGAATACTAGCTGTGCCCCGCCGTTACACCCGCATAAGTCTCGATGCCGTGGTAATATCTGGATAAAAGGTATCCTATGTACTTTTCCAGATCATAGTCTACCTATTTGCTAAATTTCATCCAATTCTGTTCAGCCGTTTTAGCGTGAAAGCGTAACAAACACACTCACTTTCGCATTTATAATATTAGTTAGGATAGTAATCAACATATTAATATTGATGATTTTTTAATACAGCTGCAGCTGCATCCAGTTAGACTGGAAGCTGACCCCAACATAGTTGGAAAAAGGTTAGGCAGATATCTATTGATTTTATAGCAATGTAGTTGATTAACAACAGATTTTTTTTTAAAGCTAACAATCTGTCAAACTCAAGCTGATGTTAAATTATTTGATTGGGTATTGTTATTTCAGTGAACCATTGTATCGCTTGTGGCTATTGTATAATAACAGTAGTACTTTTCAATTTTCATTAACGTATGACACATCTCGGGACCTCAGGGTCCCGGACCCTTGGAAGGCGTACGAGGGACCGAAGCCAACTCTCAGAGGCCCCTATTACTACTATTACAGTAGTAATAATAACAGCTGCACGGCATCGATCAGGTAAAACTACGGTTGCCGCAGTTGTTCCCTGGATGGGTGACCATTTTTTCATACCCCTCCATACCTCGGAAAGCACGTTAAGCCATTGATCCCCTTTGTCATTGTAGATCTTTGGCAGTTGTTACGGGTCGTCACGCCAGAAGCCCGAAAGTCTGACAATCAAGGGGTATCGTATTACCCAGTTACTGCGTTGTGGAGGTCAGATAGGCAGTCGCTCCATGTAAAATACTGGTATTCAGTTGCAGCCGGTTAGACTGGAAGCCGACCCCAACATAGTTGGGAAAAGGATAGGCAGATCATGAGTCAGCCAATCACGGCAGATGATGAGTCATCCAATCACAGGAGATCATGAGTTTGTTAGTTTTTTTATTTTTTATTAGCCCCTCAGAAAACAGGTGGTTAGTATGGAATACTTAAAATTTAATAATAAAAGTTATAAAAATTAAAACCCAACTACGACAAACGACGTCACATAGCAGACGACCAAGACACTTCCAACGATACCTCATTTGTCAAATTATGATGAGCAGTTTAGAAGTTATGAGGATATAGATGAACATACATACATACATACCGGTCAAAATCATAACCCTCCTTTTTGCTTCGCCGCAGTCGGCTAATTAGAACAAACTAACTATGCACTTACTTTGCACTAATAACTGTCACACTTGATATGGGTTATCTCAATTATAGATAACCTATGTACGTCCTTG
Organism: Conistra vaccinii; assembly: GCA_948150665.1. Classification (NCBI taxonomy): domain Eukaryota; kingdom Metazoa; phylum Arthropoda; class Insecta; order Lepidoptera; family Noctuidae; genus Conistra; species Conistra vaccinii. The sequence continues at coordinate 21,100,455 of OX411326.1, forward strand.
TTAACAGTTTATGTTCATGTCGAAAGTAGTCGGGGAAATTAATTGTTAGGCAAATTGCTTTATAAAATGTTTTTTTTTTAACAGGGATCATAATGGCTCCTTTGCCAAATGAAGGTTGTCTATGGTTTTGATGGTAAGACTGCACAACGCGCACTCAAATGTAACACAACAATCACAATCCGAAGTATTTTGAAGGAATTTGCTAATCCATTGCTTCAGTCGTTTACAGGCTCCTGCAGACAGGCGCGTCGCGACAGCGTGACGCGACTCGAATAGAACGATTCCTATGAAAACTTCACGGAAATTGCTCTATCAATTTAAAATTATAAATAAATAAAATAAAAAATTTAAATTCGTCTGCTCGACAGCGTAAATGACGTAAAAAATCTTCTGTTGCAAAATGTCTAGCTGTGACAAAGAAGCAATCTGTTAAAAAAAATCGACTCTTAATAAAATTCTGCTCTCTAACATACTAGTTGTAAAGTCGAGAATGATGCAAATTCGTCATAGGAAATTAATAATCACTTCTTAGCGTATCGATGGCAAAAAGTTCAAACATGTTTGGCTCATAATTTAGATGCAGCGCGAACTCCGGTCACTGACGCAGTTTCATAAGGCCATCAAGCCCGTCACAGACTACTATAATAATAATAAATACCTTTGCTATTATATTGCTTTTTTTTGCGTAGTTTTCGGTGCGTACTAGAAATAAAATATTATAGCTTCGTCTGAGGTCACTCGAAGATCACTATGGAAAATTTATTGTATGCCTTGGTGAGGTGAGGTTAAAAAAATCAACCCTGTATATTTTATATAGATATACAAGCTGGAATTTTTTAACCCCACCAACGCAGCGAGCATGGCCGACTGCGAGATAGCTTGAGTCACACATTTTATCACAATTTGGGCGATAAAACAATTTTGTCACAAATGCTAGCACGGGCGCAGTGAGACTCTTGACTTGTGACATAACTTCCTGACGTTCATTTGGGACTCAATAAGTCTTATTTGCTACTATGGGCGCACCAATTTTGGCACAAATGCCACATATGACTGTCGTCCGTACATCAAAATAGAATAGTTCACAACAAAATTAAAAAGTTGTAAAACTGTGTGAACCTGCAATATAAAAACGTATTATTTTATTTGGTCGCATATTCAAATGATCATAGACATTTAAATTTTTTAAATTTACTGTGTCACACTATGAAGTTAGCAACAAGAAAAGCATGTCGCGCCTCAGATTTTATCACATGGTTGACCCGTGCTAACATTTAAGACAAATTGTAAGATCAGCTTGAGTCACACATTTTATCACAATTTGGGCGATAAAACAATTTTGTCACAAATGCTAGCACGGGCGCAGTGAGACTCTTGACTTGTGACATAACTTCCTGACGTTCATTTGGGACTCAATAAGTCTTATTTGCTACTATGGGCGCACCAATTTTGGCACAAATGCCACATATGACTGTCGTCCGTACATCAAAATAGAATAGTTCACAACAAAATTAAAAAGTTGTAAAACTGTATGAACCTGCAATATAAAAACGTATTATTTTATTTGGTCGCATATTCAAATGATCATAGACATTTAAATTTTTTAAATTTACTGTGTCACACTATGAAGTTAGCAACAAGAAAAGCATGTCGCGCCTCAGATTTTATCACATGGTTGACCCGTGCTAACATTTAAGACAAATTGTAAGACATGATAAAATAATTTATCATGTCTTGTCACAAACGTCTTGGATACGCCCTGTGCTAGCCCCGCTGGAGGGAAAGTACTCTAAATACTGGAGTTAGCTTACTCAAAGGAAACTTTCCTTTATTTTTTTAAAGAAACAAATCAGCATTCAAAGATTTTCGAAAATTCGTTTGCTGCACTCGGGAATCGAACCGACAAAAATCCGAAAAAATTACACCTTTCATATTTATGATCAGCCGCCTTTGTCCAGTGGGACAACACAGGCTCATAAAAATATATAATACCTATAATAATAACTCAAACGGTTATTGAATTAATACCTCAGGGTCAGGGATCAACCTGTACATTATATTTTAAGTGCTTAGCATGTTTTATGTAATCGATGCACTTATAATATACCAGCACGACAAGCATGACAACCATAGAAACGAGTTTTGTCGACGGAAGAATGGACAAAATGACAGGACAAAATAGAAAACCCGTTGCTGATGCTATTGAAAATATTTGAAATATGAGTAGGTATGGACTGTGACATGTTATTACTAGTTGAAGTCACTAGTAATAACATGTCACAGTCCATACCTGCCTAGCATGTAATCTACATTTCAACAGGAAATTAAATGGTTTCTATGAATTCTTAAAATAACATACACATTATTATCACGCCTGTATTCCCCGAAGGGTTAGGCAGAGGTGTACAGTCGATTTCATTAATATATTAACCCATTCAGGCTTCAAAAATATATGAACGTCAAAAAACTTCATAATATTGTAACACCTTTATTAATAATAATAGAGTTTTGTTCCGAATTTTTCCAATCGTGTCTTAACTTCATATATTATGTTACTTTCCTACAATATGTCTCTTTGTTCGGTGTGCCTTACGGCATAGGCCACCTCAAAGTCAAATTCAAATCATTTATTTCAAATAGGCCCTTGAAGGCACTTTTGAACGTCAAAATTTACAAAATATAGTATTGATTCTACCGCCTCCAAGAACTTCCACTGTTGTCTATCTGCCGAAACTCTTAGCCAAAGTGGACCTAGGGTCATTTTCAGCTCGTCCTCCCATCTCCTCACTTTGCGGCCTCTGCTCCTAAGCCCATCTCTTGGGTACCAGACAGTCACCTGTTTACTCCACTTTTCAAGTGCACAGCGAAGCATATGGCCTGTCTACCTCCATTTCAGTTGGTATATGCGTAGCAGGATTTTTGTTAGTTTTGTTTTACGCCTGATATCTGTATTTCTAACCTTATCTGTAAGCCTTAGTCCTAGTATGCTTCTTTCCATGGCTCTCTCAGTTAGATTGCTAGTAACATCATCTTTATGACGTAGTAATAAGGTTGAATTTGAATTACATTAACTTGCTTAGATATAATTGTGTGCATACATAATTGTGAATCCTACATTGATAAGTGATCATAAAGTGGTTCATATAATAATGTGCCTTTGTATAGATGTTACTGAAAAAAAGCAGTCACATATTAATGAATCTAAATCTTGACCATAATTTAATGATGCTTATAGGTGTTACAATATTATGAAGTTTTTTGACGTTCATATATTTTTGAAGCCTGAGAGGGCCAATATATTAATGAACTCGACAGTACCGTCACGCCACACGTGGAGGCTATTTTTAAAGGACCCCAACCATGAACTCTATTTAGCTTACGGCAAGTTAATAAAAACTGTGATTTATTTACGTCTTGAAAAGAATTCGTACTTGTCAATATTTAGCAATAATGTCCTTGCATGACAAATTTTGGCCAAATGTCGTTGTCAATTATTCTTGTACCGAAATAGAAACAGTAATTTTGTCACACTCTTATGTCACAGCATTCTGTAGTGACTTTGACTTTGAAAACATCTCTTAGAAGCTATTTTAGGCGTGCAATGCTACACATTTGTTTCGGTTGGCGAACTCGGTTTGGCAGTATTTGTTGAACAACAAAGCCAACCCAAAGCAATTGCTACATTTTTTATTTTGCTGCCAGACTGTACCGATTAATCCCAATCCGTACACAAGTGTGAAGCGCGCCTTACTCCCATAGAGTACCATGTATTATGGAAGTGACACATATTCTATCAAATCCAAGCCATGAACCTAAGTTTCAGGTGGGAATCAGATGCTGGAGGAAGAAAATATAAGGACCGCAATCCTTTATTTTTATTCTGAGTTACTATTATAGAAAGTAACCAAATCAGATTTGGACAGGTCAGCTATCTAATTACGCAACACATTTTCGTAAACGATTCCGATTCATTTCATTTTGACAGTTCAACAACATTCATTGCGTTATTTACGTTGCTGAGCAGAATTTATTTTCGAACTTTTGAGCAATGGATTAGAAATCTGTTTCAAAGCGATTCAGATTCCGATTGATCGTGTATTACGTAATTAGGGTACAGGTTAACCGCTTGCCGCCATCTCAATTCCACCTAGCCTTTTCCCAACTCTGTTAGAGTCGGCTTACCGTATATAATTCTGTTCTACTGGCAAATCTTTTGAATAAGATTTTTACCAAAAGAGGTACCTGACATAAGCTTTCTTGTATAGCTAATGCTGGCCCCAGAAAAACTTAAATAATGTTGGATGGGTGGCAGTTATTATTGTTTATTTATTATCTACTTATCTGCCTGCCTAGCCTTTTTTCAACTCTATTGTGGTCGTCTTCTAGTTTTACCAGATGCAGCTGAATACCAGTATTTTTCATGGAGCAACTGCCGATCTGACCTCCACAACGACCACAACCCAGTTACTGGGTAACACGATACTCTTTGGTAAGACGTGCTGCCATGTGAGGACGGCGTAAGAACTGAGCCGTCTCCTTATGTCGACAATTTAAAGGCTTAACAAGCCTTTTAGGGATCTCATGCACTAGACGGCTACGACTCCGACCGGTCGTGGCCGTACCATACAGGTTGCTATAGTTTACCTGGGCGCTGCGACCTCTGGTCGTGGTTGTGGCTAGTGCGTACCCTGGGCTGTCAGTTCTGGTACCATTTACTGCCTAGCAAATATTTTAACCACGGCATCAGCTTCTCTTATATATTCTGTGTCCTTACCGACGAGAACGAAGAAGAGAAACGAGAGAAGAAGTTGCATTGCCTCCACAAGATACCTTTGTGGCTCACAGTCGTGCTAATGCACTATGTCTTTAGCAGCCATTCTATCTAAGTAGATGATAATCTGCAGCTAGTGTTTGCACTTTAAACTTAATGTATTAATTGACACCCACCTGATTAGGAATCCTTGTATGGGGTTAAGAGTGTGAAGTGTTTACTCAATTACTAATTAATTTGTTTGAGATTTATGCGTAATTCCCACGATGAGTCATCCTGACATCATGACTACGTACAACAAAGTATTTGAATACATTTATTGTGTTTACTATTTGTTTGAGACGAGGAGCTCAGAAAAAAATAAGAGTCTATTATGTTGAGGGTCGATTGACGACTGGTTAAATAATGTGGCGACAAAAACTTATTAGCCCACGTTTGCACGTGCGATTTTTATTCGTACACTGGATTTTGCAACTCTTGGTATCCCTAAGCGCATCCCAGCGCGTGAAGAAAACACACTATTGGCGCTCCGCCTAGCGCCGAAGGGTGGAAAAACCAGTGCTCGAAAAAAATCACCGCTGTGCTTAGTTGTCGGAGCCAAAACATAATTTGAAAGGGTGCTACACACTTGTTCGGGTCGGCACATTCGACCCAGCCGTATTTGTTTGTTTGTTGAACAATGCGATCCCGCCGTAATCTATACAAACAAATAAAAGAAGTTTAGTGTCTGTTTGTAATGTCAAAATAACAGCCTTTTACTAAGTGGTACTTATAAAAACAAACAATTTTTTAAATATTCTCTGTCGGGCCGATTTTGATGGGACTTTCACTGGCAGATAGCTCATCAGCTTTCTAATGGTTATAAGAAGTAACTTAGCGTATTTTTATTTGTAAGAAAAATACTTAAGCTCCACGCGAGCGAAGTCGCGGGAGCTTAAGTATTTACGCAGCAACTAGTTACTACACATATTCGGCTCTCATTCGGCCCGTGCCGATCAGCAAACGTTCGGCATCTACCCTCGCTGAATCATGTGTGGGTCGGCTCGTCACAATCACAATTCAAGCTAAGTCGGGCAGCTTTTTCCCGAATATATAGAATCTAATTCGATTTTGCCGCGCGGCTGTGTCGAATCATGCCGAACCGAACAAGTGTGTAGTGTAACACGCCGCATTCCTCTATAGGCTATAGAGGAATGCGGCGTGTAAAAACTCATTTGACACGGCGAATAGGTATAGTCTACTTATACGTATACGCCATGTTAAATGAGTTTTTGCGTTAATTTCCGTCCTCCACGCGGGTGGATCCGCGGGCAAAAGCTAATTTATTAAACTACATTATATAAAAATAAAGTGATGATTAATTATGTCATTATGTAAATGGACAAATTATCAGCAATTAACATTAATGTTGAAGCACGCGCTTTAATTACCTATTGTAGATTTGTAGGATCTAGGACGCAGCAGATCATTAGAGGTTTCTTATCTTCTATACATATTATAATAATTAAAATAATAGTAACGTTTGCTATAAAAATCATAATTAAATTATTATTTTAGACCTCTACAGAGCGATATTTTTCATCATTTCATTTAGTAATATTTCATGACATGACAAATTAATCAAATCAGCGAAATATTTGACAGCTATTTGCAAAGTTGCCAACTTTCCGTACCTAAGCACACTAGGAAAAAAGCTAAGTTCGTTTAGCTTAGCTCATGTAGCTATCTCGTCTTTTCATAGTTCGCGGTGACTTGACTTCAAGAGCTGTCAGTGTCATCATTGTTGTGGAATATGAACGCAGTTCAGACGTGCTGATCGCGTTCAGTTTCATTAGTAAAATTGGCACTTAGCGTTAAAACAAGATTTATTTGGTTTCCAAGACTGACAGTCTTTTATAAGTGGTGTATTACTGTCAGGTTTTTTATTACGCGGATGTCAGAAATAAACAAACCCTTCTGCCAATGTCACAAAAAAAAAGTTATAATGCGGAACGCACGTTCGGTTCCGGAAATAAAATATTGTAGACAACTGACAACTTCCTCTTATTTTATAATTTATGAACATTATAGACTTCTTATATCCTGCCATAAATTGTCTACAGGTTAATTTATAAATAAATATGAATGCACAGCCGGGGAACTTCATTGTTAAGCAGAGTGACAGACTACGTCAGTTTGCCGTGCTATTGCTAATTTGCATTTATGGAGAATTTGAGTAGATAATCAAGTCCAATACATATTTTGCTTCAATCAAACAGTTGCGCAGATTTTTTTTCGAATTTATGAGGCCGTGGATTAGCAATCTGTTTCTAAACGATTCAGATTCTGATTGCTCGTGTATTACGCAATTAGGGTAGGTACTGGTTTACTTACGACAGCAGCACGCCATGACCACAATAGAAACCGGGTTTGTCGATGGAAGAATAGACAAAATGACAGATAAACAATCACAATCTGTCATTTTGTCTATTCTTCCGTAGATAAAACCGGTAGAAAACCCGTTTCTATGGTTGTCATGTTCTATGTTATAGGGTTTGGTTTCCGCACTTAGTCCGTCAGATGAACCATTGTACGTGGGCCATGGCGGCCGTTTGGGGGGGTTATTCCATCCAGCCCACCTCCCTCCAGAAGTTAATTAAAGCTCCTGGTTTGTTTAGAACATCAGTGTAAGATCTGGGTGACCCGAGGGTTTCTGTTCTAATCTGGGTGACGCCTGTGCATTCAAAGAGCACGTGCGCGACGGTCTCCTCGGCCTCCATGCAAGCCCTGCACAGAGGACTGTCCGTTATGCCTATCGTGTGGAAATGTTTGTTTAGCCGAGCAGTGTCCTGTGATGGTCCCCGTCACCAGGCGCAGGCCATTTCTGTCCAGCCGTAATAAACGCCTGGTCAGCTTGCTATCCAAGAATGGCATAGCTTCCTTGGACTGCCTGTAGCCTGGTGTCGAATTCCACCAGGTCTCCGCTTGTGTGTGGGTGAGCTCCTGTAGCCACCTGCGTATTTGGTTGAAGGGGATGGGAACGATAGGTTCGGGTCCACAGGCTGCCGTGCTGGATCCTCGTCTAGCCAGTTCGTCAGCTGCGTCGTTGCCTAGCGATCCACTGTGTCCTTTTATCCATTGTAGTGTCACCGTGTTGCGGCTAGATACCGTTAATTGTTCTAGTTCATTGTGACATTCTAGTGTTAGCGTTGAGGTAATACATTTTTTCTGTAGGGATTGGAGAACTGAGGCACTATCGGAGAGTATACGTATATGCGTGTCCGCAACTCTCCTGGCTTTTAGGGCGTGGACCGCTTGTATGATGCCCACACGCTCTGCCTGATAGACGGTGTTGAACATTCCCAGCGGGCTGGATATATTTATGTTGAAGTCGTGTGAGAAGACTCCTGCTCCGGTGCCGGAGTTGGTCTTCGATCCATCGGTGTATACTCTCATCTCTTTCGGGCCTGAGTAGTCACACTGTTCTTCCGTGAGTATTATGTTGTAGTGCCTTTGAAAGTGGTGCGTTTTCGGGGCTTTATCACAGGGTGATGCCATCATTGGTCGTCGTTTGATGGCTTCTTCCCTTATGCGTGTGTGCTTAACTCTGGAGTCTTTGCTTAGGGTTCCTGATAAGTGGAGCCTAAAGGCAGCCAGGCTCGCCTCCTCCCGCACGATGAGGTGCAGAGGCGGCAGTCCCAGCATTGCCTGTAGGGCGGCAGTGGGTGCAGTTCTCATACTGCTAGTGATTGCAACACAAGCGAATCGCTGCAGTTTCTCGAGTTCTCTTTGAGCTGTACTCAGGTCTGTCCTGGGCCACCAGACCAGTGAGCCGTATGTAATGATTGGTCGGATAACTGTGGTGTATAACCAGTGGGTGACCTTGGGGCTAATCCCCCAGTTCCTGCCAAGCAGTCGCTTGCACTGCCACAGGGATATGCTGGCTTTTGTGGTGATATAGTTCGTGTGTTTAGCCCAGTTCAATTGTTTATCCAAAAAGACGCCCAGGTATTTGGTTTCAGTTGAGAGGCTTAGGGTTGTTCCAAAGAATCGTGGTAGTTGTAGCGTCGTCAGTTTTCTCGGTGGTCTCGGTTTCTATGGTTGTCATGCTACGCGTGCTGTTAAAGTAGGTGCCATCAATGGAGTATGCTAGGATTTTTAACCGACTTCCAAAAAGGAGGAGGTTATATGTTCGACTTTATGTATGTTTTTTTTTTCTTTTTTATGTATGTTCACCGATTTCTCCGTCAATTATTGTGGACCGATTTTGAAAATTAATTCTTTGTTTGAAAGGGTATGGTGTGTGGTTCCCGAGGTGGTCCCATATAATTAGCCTGGATTGTTTTTGAGTTAGCTGCAATACGTATTTTTCAATAGTTTATGTGGATGATATGATGATAACTTCCTGTCACTGTTATTTGCATAGCAGGTAGTGTTATTCGAATTTGTGTGGGGTAGGTACCACAACTTCAAAAAAAAAACACTACAAAGTGAATTTAACTAACTTTCATTTCGAAGTCGGTGGCAAAAAACAAAAAAAAAAAACCAAAGACACCGCGACTTTCGTAATTAAAGTTATTTTTCGTCAGTTGGTTTTTTTTTTTTTGTTAAATGTTTTTGTTTCAATAATAGCCTTTGATATGCTTTGGTTTCCATCACTTCTGCTAAGTTATATACATAATTGTTGCTGCAGTTTTTTTTATTATTTGTTATTAAAGCCAGCATGGGAATGTTAAACCATGTCTCCAGTCATTCTTCCTTTTCAATAAACATCCGTCTTCTAGCCTATTGTGTATTGTGGGAATCAATTGAAGATCTCGTATGATTCAGAGGCAACTGCCGACACAGGCTATAAAATGTCTATTGTAATACTAGTGTGTGAATGTGATTAAATTATGCATCCTGTTTAAGTGTTTATATACTTGTAAGATAAAGGCATGCGCCGGAAAAACTCAATTTGGTTCACTCTAGCTTTTTTTGCATCTTGTTTTTTGATGTAACATCTTTCCTCTCGCTTTGCTGCAATCTGTGGGAGCGGTTTCGTGAAAAGGGACGGAAGTGTGTAGCAGGAAGCCGGGGAAGCGCGCGCTATTTGATTTGACGAATGAGCGCGCGCGGTGTTAGAAACGGCCGTTAGATGGCACCAATCTATTTTCCGGAGGTTGTTCCTGTCAGTCAAGATGTCAGATGTTACACATCATATGCGACTATCGCTTTTTTTTAACGAATCGTATATTATGTGTTTCATAGCGAAAGTTGTATAGTATGACGGGGAGAATCACCCCTTTGACGGATACAGGTCACAAAATCGCAATGAATTATACTCGGAATGTAAAGATGGTTACCCATCCACGGAACAACCCCGGCAACCGTAGCTTAACCTGATGGATCGACCCGGTACTTAGCCGTTCTTGTCATTTCGGTACCTGGGTACCGGTTCTAGACGAATACCGGTACTCCACCGAACAAGTACCGGTGCCAAATTCAGATACCCGATGAGTACCACAAATCTCGATCTCATATTTGTACTGGGAACAAAAGCATCTTTTTCGTATGTTAGCCAGTAAGGATTAATAAGACCAGAAGCATGTATTTTTTTTTAATTCATTTTTAGCAATTTTTTGAGACACTTGTCTCTGCTGTCAGACGTGGGGTAATATAAACCTTCCATATGAATCACTCTATCCATTGATGAAAACCATATGAAAATCCGTTCGGTAGTTTTTGAGTTTATCGCGTTCAGAGTGTTCAGACAGACGACTCGACGCGGCGGCGCGGGCGGGCCGACTTTGTTTTATAATTACGTAAGGACGTCGCGTAAGTAGTGATGTAGTGATAGGCAGAAATTACCCTATTATTACGAGGTCACTAAACTATTAATTTTGTCAGCCTAACTGGCGTTCCATATTAAATTATACTGTATAATTCCGTAGCTTTGCCCTTGACATTTGTAATATAAAATGTAAACCAGTAAGTAGGCATATTATTTTGTTAGTAAATAATATCTTACGTCAAATAGCCATGTTTACGTTATTATTCGTTTATGAATTATGACATAAAAAAAATCGTATTTTTGTCATGACACGTTCTGTGTATGGAACTGTCCTGTGAAGCCAGTCGGATTTGAAAAATTCTTTTTGCATTTGATTCTTCAATTCTTGAGATCGGTCGGGTCGGGGACCCTCGTCAGGAACGAAGTTCCTTCTTACGTATGATTTAATAAAACAAAAACAATTTTGTTTTGTTTTTGTTTCAAGCTTCACTACCGACTTTAGAACCCTCGAAAACTATGAAAACGAAAAATTGACGAAAAATTTCACTGCCGCCATTTTGGATTTACATTTTGACCTCACTTTCGGCTTTATCACCCTCGAAATTATGAAAACGACACACATGACAAAAAAAAAAAATGGTTTTTCATTTTGACCAAATTCAGAGTGAGAGAAACTGTGCGGTATGAGGTGATAATATTGCGCATGTAGGACCTTTGTTTATCATGCTTGATAAGAGATGAATGATAAATACTTAGCAGGTGTACTTAGCAAGAATAAGAAGAATAATGTGTTTCAGTAATTAAAGAAAATGCGAGAAAAAGAGAAACTTTCCAGTAATTTAAGTTCAAAACTTACCTAAAATTAATCGTAATCTTACCTTTAAAAAATACTACATAAACCGAAAAATGGTTGTCAAAATTGTTACCAAACAGGAGTATCTCTCAAGAAAGTATTCCTTTAACTCCTATGAGTTAGGATTCTCCATAGTTGAAACTCTGCTAGTTAAACACAGCCAAAATGAAGTAATCATAAAAACCCAAAAACAAATAAAGACAATAGACGATGTATATTTAGTAACTTAATCCGCATATCTGTTCTTAAAGAGTCCTAGAGAACCCTGTAAGAAACCGACACGTGTTTACCCTCTCAACGAGGCATCCTCCGGATGACGATTGACATGTTGCGAACTCGCGACACGAAGTGTTACCACCACACGAGTCGAACGCAAAGCGCAAACCTTGCGTTCGGCTCGTTCGGCAGTTAAGCGGATTAAGTTACTGTATCGTCTATTGTATTTTATAATGGATTTCCGGAAAGATTAACTACAAATAAAGACGAAAAAAATATATCTTTATTTGTGCTATTAAAAGGTATACTTACATATTATATTTAGGGTTATTGGTTATCAATCCGTTAAGGGGATGTGATGAACCATTTTCGAGTACCTAATTTGTCATTTTGTATTTCATTTTAATAAAAAATTACTCGAAAATGGTTGACATTGGCACAGGGGTCATTTGGTTGCAAATGACCTCTCCTATATCCCTTTAACGGATTGCCGACATAACCAATAACCCTGTAGATTCTAATGTTTCATTCAGCCTTCCGTCTCCAACACCTTGAAACTCAAATCAAAATCATAATTACAATTAATTGCGAATCATGACGGAATCAGGTCATTGAAAATAAAGGTTTGACAGAATATAACACAACATCGCGCTTGCATTCCCCGAAGGGTTAGGCAGTGCTTAACCCTTCCTATAGGTACCTATAGGACACCTACATTTCGCCAGTTATGTCTAAGTCCCATGTTATAGTAGGCAAGCCTAATTAACCGGGCGCAAATCTTGACTTCGAGAGCCTACTGAGAAATTCCAGGTGGAAAACCCCTTGATACCACTTTTTCCGATCCGGTAATCGAACCCGAGACCTCATGCTCAGCAGTACCGCTTGCGACCACTGTACCAACGAGGCAATTGGACAAAACTGGTTGAATCATACCGCCTGTGCCTCCCCAAATATGTCGTAATACAGTTAACCAATAATAGCGAAAAATTTGCATGTATACACTAACAAACCAGAAACACCACTTGTAATAGTGCTTAAGACTTGCGACTTGACACAGATTTTGAATCTAAACACATTACCCTCCTTTGCTTCAAGCAGTCGGGTAAATACTCCTTCGATGGCACCTACTTAAGCTAGTGTCGTAAGTAAACCAGGCTATACAATAGGGCGGGTCTTTTATCGGTGATTAAGGGTACGCTAGTCGGTCATTACATACATACATAATCAGCCTATTAATGTTCAAACTGCTGGGACACAGGCCTCCTCTCTGTGAGAGGGAGTGGACCGTAGTCTACCACGCGGGCCCAGTGCGGGTTGGTAGATGTCACATGTAGTCGTAGTCAGTCATTCTTCCCTACAAACGTAGTATGGTGATTACTCGTCTGTTTGACAGTGTACGTTCATAACTAAAAATGATATTAAATTGTCTTGTCATTATCTAGCCCTGTATGGCAGCAGAATTAGAAAAAAAAAATTGGTTTAGAAGTTATGAACGTCGAAACTTGAAATATCTTACCATATTTCAACACACATTTTAAATTATTAACTCTTCTTTGGGCGTAAATAAATGACTTATGTAGTACGAAAATGGCAATATAGAAACCGTACCGGAATAGGTAATTTATTCAATAGTTCAAATAATTTTATTTTGAGTAAATACATTCAGTAGTTTTTTCATAATATCTGTACGCCCAAAGGTCTGTTCATGAAATTTTACGCGTACCTTTTCGTTATAAATCATCAACTATTTCACAAAATAAATTAATAATATATAAATAATTTGACTAATTAACATCCATATTAGTCACACCCACCAACGAGTTCGAACCGTCTACTAGTGTACCCTTAATTTCGCATGTTAATCGTCATTAGAAATAATAAAAATCTATGCAAGAATCCTTCACCATTTTAAAGATAATTTAATTATTGATCTTATAATATACGTGTTTTATTAAAATACCTTTTGTTTTATAAATAAATTATTTGCTACAGCTTTTCTTGATGGGCGAGTCCTATTACTGGCTGGACGTAAGACGCGTTGCGTGAGCTCAGTACAGAACACGCAAGCTACCCACTCTAGGTCACTGGCATATATCTGCGTCTTAAGGCCTCTAGCCAGGGCATAAAATTTAAAGACTAAGCGGCTACACGCTAAGGGCATCCCCTGTGGGGTACGGACCCCGGCCTAGGGCGTCGCTGGGGGAGGGCAGAAAGGAACAGACTGGATTGGATTTATTATTTGATCCAGGTTAAGGCGACGATAACCTACTTTTGTAAAGTTATGTCATACGCGGATAAATAACTGAGAATTACGCAAAAGCTATCAAGCGTATTTTTCTGAAACCTTCACCATTTTAAAGATAATTTAATTATTGATCTTATAATAAACGTGTTTTATAAAAATACCTTTTGTTATTATATAATAAATTAATAATGCGTCTAATTTGCGACGGCGTTTCTTGATGGGCGAGTCCTATTACTGGCTGGACGTAAGACGCGTTGCGTGAGCTCAGTACAGAACACGCAAGATACCCACTCTAGGTCACTAGCCCGGGCAGAAAGGAACAGGCGGGATTGGATTTATTATTTGATCCAGGTTAAGCCTTGTTTACAGAAAATAACTTAGTTATAACAGGATATAAATTGGTGCTTCCATGTTCAACATAAACATTTTTAATTATACTCTTAGAATTTAGTAGCTATTAATTGTATGGGTCTTTTTATTACCAGTGTTAATCAATCTGTTATTTTATGACTACCTACTATGCAAGACTCAGTTAATTTTATGGAGATGTAGGTAATTTTAATATTAATTAAAACCACTTTGTAACAATAGTTGATTATTTAAAAACAGGAACCCGTGAAACAAACAGATAAATAATATTTTGTGTAGGTACATCATTTTTCCTGAATTTTATTATTGTTGGTTGTTGAGGTTTTAAGACTTTTAAGGCATACAAAAAACAATAAAAAACAAACATTACAGCTGATCGAACGCACGCTAATATTTATATTTACGATTCAACCGCCAATCACCAACACCAAGATATTTACGACCCACATTACCCACATACTACCTCTAATGCTTACCATAGGATAAGCATAAATTATCATGATAAACACAAATACTTTTTTTATCCTCAACTAGAACCGCATTTATCTTGAGTTCTCTATTTAACTATCAGGCTAAACGTTTGCTGAGACGCAGGTGACGCAGCACAGCACAGTACAGATTTTGCAGAGTAGTAGGACAGGTGAGGCAGACATAGGCGGCGAGCGCATGCTGCGACGACGCAGCTACACAGACACATTCGCGTCCGTCCTAGCTAGTACAAACAATCTGCCATTTAATAGTAGATTGTTTGCCAAGGGAGCAAACAACTATTTTTAAGGCGACAGTGTTTCTTTGTCCAAAAAATCCAAAGCGCAGCGATGGATTCAAAGTACATCACTCGAGCTTAAAATAGTGTTGCTCCCGAGGTGAACACTCTACTTTTTATCACCCTCTATGAGAAAACAAACGTGTGCGGTCCGACCCCATCAGGAACGAATTTCCTACTCACGTATGATTTTAAACACAAGATAAAAAAATATTAAAAAAAAAATATCGCAGCCGCCATGTTAGATTCACATTTTGACCTCACTATCGGCTTTACCACCCTCAAAAACTATGAAAACGATACCCATGACGTAAAATATAAAAGTTTTCGCATCCGCCATCTTGGATTTAAATTTTGACCTCACTATCGGCTTTACCACCCTCGAAAACAATGAAAACGATACCCATGACGGAAAATTTGAAAATTTTCGCATCCGCCATCTTGGATTTCCATTTTGACCTCACTATCGGCTTTACCACCGTCGAAAACAATGAAAACGATACCCATGACGAAAAATTTCGCATCCGCCATCTTGAATTTAAATTTTGATAAAATTCTCACTTTCTCTTTCTCTTGTCAGCCTGTTACTTTCATACAATGTTCGTAATCGACCTCTTTGGTGAATCGAACTTTTACTAACAATATCCACATTCCAAATTCAAATCACTTTTAGTCCCTAGGGATTAAAAAGCTATTTTAGTCCCTGTGTACGAGGATTAAACTACGACTTTTTGAATAGATGTGATAAAAACAAAATTATGAATCAGTGGTAAAAAAACAAGTGACGGACTGCACGACGCTGCAGAAATCTGAGCCGGCTCTACAAAGAGACGCAGAGCAGGACAGAAACATGTCTGTATCGCACGTGCCTGCACCGCAGCGTACGCAGCTGTCAGTACGTTCATGCATTACAAAATCTGCTCTGCCCTGCGCTGCGTGGACCTGCATCACCTGCGTATCAGCATACGCTTAGCCTAACGTCTGCTCCTGTCGACAAAAAAGTTTTTCCAGTCTCTTACATAAAAACATGGAGTTTTCATCATATTCTTAAAAATGTTCCCTTTATTTCCAGGAACATGGAGGTCATAGGCATTATGGGTGAGGGTCGAGAAGATGCCTGGGCGCGCACCATGCAGCCCCCCAGACTCCTCATGCAGAGGGTGCACATACCTTTCACATTTAAGGTACAGGAGAACGCGCCTTTAGGCTATAATGGTAAGTGTTTTATGTTATTTGACTTCTAGACGTAATGTAGGATCTCTTCATCATATCAGCCGAAAGACGTCCACTGCTGGACATAGGCCTCCGCCAAGCACCGCCACTTCGACCGATTCTGTGCTTCCCGCATCCAGCGGATTCCTGCGGCCTTTACAAGGTCATCGGTCCATCTTGTGGGAGGCCTTCCAACGCTACGTCTTCCGGTACGTGGTCGCCACTCAAGAACCTTTAATAATAATCACCTATTGAGAATAATCTTTTGCTATAACTTAATCATGCTTCCGATATAATTATCCAGATCGACTTTACTTCCTTTCCTTTATGTGCCCCGATCAGATTTAGCAAGACCACTTTCAATTAATTGAAGGCCTGCCACTTGTACCGTTAATAGATTGAGCGTGAATGCGAAATTTCGCCATACTTACCCGTATCAAGTTTGTACTATACTTGCAATTTGCAAATGTACAACTAAGAACAAAAAAAACAACGCGTTGCACTCCGGGAGTGCCGGTAGAATTGAAAACTTGAACATTAACGTTGTGCATTTTTTAATATTTTGGAATGGTTCGGGAATAATTTCGCACGAATTGCTTCATTTATCAGTATAAAAGTACTATAATTTATGTGGTTAAATACAATATTCATTAGTAGTAGTAGTAGTATAATTTATTTATTGCACGAAGCATTAGAGTGTGCTCTACGATCGAAAAATTTATTTTGCCCCATTTCTGTAACTGTTTTTATTGTTACACTCCTGCTAGTACACAGAACCTACTTAATTTATATACCATTGTATAGATGATTAAATGGAGATTAATATTGTACTTTTTAACAATTGATTTAATGCAGCAGAAATGGAAAAAGCATAAAAATAGTTGAAAAAAAAATCCTGTCCGTCAATTTATGAACCCTGAAAACATTGTAGCTTGCGATAAAATCAATTAATTGAGTCAATTTTTTTTTATACATTTATTTTAGCCGTAGAAAGAACCCTATTGAAAATGACTCTTTTATTCAAAGTAGTTTAATTATAATTAATAAAATACTAACTAAAATATAATATCTTTAACTAAATATTTCCAACCTTAGACTTGAAGTTGCCTAGCAACCGCCAAGTAAATATCTTTGTCAGTCGTTGACATTACGACTTCATGAAAAGTGATAAATTGTTCATTTTTAAACTATGTTTTGAATTCCTTTTTCGTTTATGAATGAGTGATAAGTATGAGGCGTGCACTTTTGGATTTTCCAAACTATTTTCAAAATATAGTCTAACAAAAATAAACACTTTTCATGAGTATGTTTTGACTGCTTTTTTTCACCCATGAATATGGGTAAAATTTCTTACCTCGCAATCTTTACGTATTGTCAAATACTATTTATTTTAATATTTACTTTGTCGGTTGCTAGGCAACGGATCTTACTGTCACGTTCTGGCGCGAGTTTAACATTTTTTACCCATCCCAAAAAATGTGCACTACGTCGCTAAAGAAGTTTTCACTTCAAAAATTCATTCACCTGATGTTAAGCAATGATCAGGCCAGGTGGAAGCGAGCTACACCCGGAATCCTCAACCACAGAGGAACTGGCTATCTTACCTTACCTCTGACTGCCGAAACACAACAAATGCTGTTAACATTGTTTGCTATGGTAACAGACTTCGATAAGATGGTGGTAGCTAGCCAGGCGGACTTAGAACAAGCCCTACCACGGCTACCACCAACCAAACTGAGCAGAAATTTTAGCCCCCGCTGGAAATCGAACCCGGGACCTCTGGATCTGCGACAGTTGGTCTTACCACTACACCACAGAGGCGGTTACGCTTGCCACTACTATAACTAAGGACATCTTCAAAATAACAGACTTCTCTAAAATCCCTCGTCCAAAAAAAACGTTCACACATAAATTAATTACCAAAGCTACCAATAAATCTTACAGCAAAATCGTCTTCGAGAACAGGACAAGCAATTCTGTATCCCAGATATCAGACAGATATGCTTTAGAACGAAATAATGAAGCATCGTTTGGCAAGGTGACACAACGCATTGCCAATTAGGTCACGAGATGCGATGCAGCACATGATGCAAGTTCCCCAGTCATTACGGGTAATATCCTAATCGAGAGATGGGCAGTGTGAAAACAACTTTAGTCCTTGAAAATACGGTGTACTTTCGACTGAATAGAGTTTAACTGCGACACTAATATGTAGATTCTGCAGCTGCAGGTACATCTAGCAACTAGAATGGCTTGATAAACGAGTTAGTACGACACACCGATAGTTCTAAGGTTCCACCGTCAAAACGAATCGAACCCGATCATTTCCGAACTAGTGCGTTTTAAAAAAGGAACTCGGACAGTGACAAGAAAGTTTAAAAAATCGTGAGTTACTTCTACATCTGTTGGATAACGCCCATCATCATCGTTCAGCCGAACGTCGTTCTCTGCTAGACAAAGGTCTCCTCCAAGCTTAGAAACAACCAGTCCTAGCCTAGGTGAAGTGAGCTAGCACTATTGATCACTCGCTCCAGTGGTCAATAGTGTAAAACCCATTTTTTGTTTTTGTTTGGGAAATTATCAAATAACTTCTCCCGCTCTGGTCGGAGCGGGAGGGCGCGTCAGACTCTCTTACTGAATAAAACCCACCCGTGTGCTTTCAGTTGCCTGTATGTGGCCAGGCGCCACGGTTTCGAACTTTCCCGCGACCCCGGCAGGCATCGGCCCTAGCGGATCCCGGTCAGTTGTGCTAACATCTCTTTGAGGCGCGCCTGTAACACAACGCCCCGTCGACACTCTCTCTTCGTCGAATCTCTCGATCGAAATTAGTTTCGCTTCGAACCACCGCACGATCGTGCGCTACTGTCGGATTCAAGAGTATGAATCAGCATTAAATTCGAATAGAATTCGATTGATTCAGAACTCGAAGCTGTCGGGAGTAAGGCCCCAGGTCCTTATTGGACGGCGAGCCACCCATTGCTCACCGTTCGCAAGCCCGCGCCTACGGTGGCCGGGAATCGGCCTGGAATTCCCGTCGCAATAGTGTGAAACCCTAGCATCTGGTCGAATGACAGCTGTCTTCACCAAGTTTTTCATTTATACGAGTAGAATATACCGGCTGTTCCTCCCGCATCCAGCGGATTTGGCAACCACTACCAGGTCGTCAGTCCCCCTTGTCCCCGATCCTATCCTTGCAGTTGCTCATGCTAAAATAAAATCGAGTAAGTCCCAACTCCCAACTCCTTCCTACGACCTGCTTACGCCCCTTAAGGCTGCCTGTCCACTGACGCGGAGAGGAGAGGAGAGGAGCGGAGATGTGCCATTATTAACCAATCAAATCTAAACTCAGGGCGGAGTCAAGATTCTATTGGTTCATATTGACACATTTCCGCTCCTCTTTTCTCCTCTCCGCTCCAGTGGACAGGCAGCCCAAGGTCTGGTCGTAAAACAAAGCAGTATAAAACCTACAACGCCGGTTAAACTTAAACATTCGCGTAATCCAAATGTAAACGCTAACGGTACAGGTTCATGCGCACTAGTTACGTATTTAGATAATTATTTTATCATTACTAGACGCTATTATGATGTTCAGTAATTCCGGTCGTGTCGTTGACCTTACATATTTTTTGCAGAAGTTTTTCAATTTAACTGTCAGTGGTTGTTTACGTCATACTATTCAACACAACACTTCCTAATTGAATCTTTATGGTACGACACAATCACCTCAGCCTATCGCAGTATTTGCAGTCCACTGCTGGATATACGGCTCTCCAAAACTACGTCACAACGCGACGTCCTCCGCTTTCCTAGGCCTTGGTACATGGGAATCGGATATTACCAAGAATCGGCCCGGCACCACATATTACGTATATCAGCATGTGAGAAGGGACAACTTTCATTAGAGCTACAAAGCAGGACCTAAAGTCCTGGCTAAATCATCATTCAAAATGTACTGACATGATTAGTTGTTGAAGAAATGTATTTCTTTAGCTTATATTTGGTGTATTTTAAAAGTTGGCAACGTCGCAAATAGCTGTCATTTATTTCGCTGTTTTGATTAATTTATTAATTTACTAAATGAAAAATTATGATAATCTTAATATATATAAATCTCGTGTCACAATGTTTGTCCTCAATGGACTCCTAAACCACTTAACCGATTATAATAAAATTCGCACACCATGTGCAGTTCGATCCAACTTGAGAGATAGGATAGTTTAAATCTCAAATTATAGCCGCAATATTATTTTATTGCAAATTAGGGCTACCCATGCGAAGCTGGGGCGGGCAGCTAGTATCTCTATAAATGTAATCCAGTGTTAATAATGCAATTCATAATCAGGATTTAGTGTTTAGTTTAGTACACTACAGAACGATATTTCATAATTTCATTGATCAATGAAATGAAATGAAATAGTTTATTCTGTAAAAATATGATATCGGCATAACTTTTAGACGTCATATTAAAAATAAAAATAAGCTGGATGAGTTCGGCGTTTCCTATAATAATATGACTACTCTGAGAAGAAAAGCCGAAACTAACTCGGGGGTCGCAGTCTAGTTATAATCTTGGTCAAGCCATATGAGGACCATGTAGATTAGTGTCTGAAATGGTCTTTTGAGGAAAGAACCACACAGATTTCAGTGGACCGGTCCGCAATATTGATAAATTAATAAAAACAGAAATATTTGACAGCTATAAATGCGACGTTGCTAACAAAACGAAAACATGCAGTGAATAACCTGGTTAAAGAAATGCATCATCAACCGTGACCACACTGAGTGTCATGGTTCACAGACAATGTAGAAAGCGATGCAGAGTTACGAAGACAATTGTTTGTAGTACGTACCAGCTGTAATACACGCTTTTGTATAGGTTTCAAGGTACATACATACACGTGACGTAAAGATAAACACTGTCTTTAGTACCATTGTGACTTTCTACGTGATGCTTTGGAAGTGTAGTTAAAAAACCAGCAGTGTACGACACAAAATTCATCAATGTATAACAATTTTTCGAGGAGGAGCTCGTGGCTAAGTATTAACAGCGGCACCATGTCGATCCAACATGCCATGATCCCAATGGCATGCATGGGTTGGTCCGTGGATGGGTGACCATCTTTACAATATATTGTAATAAAATTATGTTATTATATTTTAATGTGAATTCTGATTATAATCTTGATTTAATTTAATGTAATTTTAATCCAATTGAATTGAATTTTAATCTTAATTTAATCTGTAAATGTTATGATATTATGTTATGCCTATACCAAAATTGTTATTATGAGTCTATATGTTACTTGAATTAAATGATTTGAATTTGAATTTACCTACCGAGACCCCGCCGTGCCTCGGAAAGCACGGATTTTTGACGTATTAATTACCCAGTTACTGGGTTGTGGAGGTCAGATAGGCAGTCGTTCCATGTAAAATACTGGTATTCAGCTGCATCCAGTTAGACTGGAAGCCGACCCCAACATAGTTGGGAAAAAGCTTGGCAGATTGATTGTATGATAAATTTTTTCGAGGTTAAAAAAAACCTTGTAAAGGCTGCAGGAATCCACTGGATGCGGGAAGCACAGAACTGGTCTAAGTGGCGGAGCTTGGGGGACACCTATGTCCAGCTGTGGACGTCTTTCGGCTGAAATAATATATCACAATGATGTTCACCATCATCTGATAACATTGATTTAAAGAAGTACCTGGGCGACAGCTCTGTTGGGGTGAAAATAGAGAAAACAAATTTTCCCAGATGTGAGACCTAGCTAAGTCGATTTTTCGCCCCCGTAAACCACTATATTGTAACTTTCATTGAATACATTAGAGCCGTTTTCGAGAAAGTGATTACAAATATATATACTTTGGGCTAACGCTAAAAAATCCCCCCGATTTTGAAACATTCTTCATTGGTACTCCGCTCCTATTAGTCTTAGCGTGATGATATATAGCCTATAGCCTTACTCGATAAATGGGCTATCTAACACTGAAAGAATTCTTCAAATCGGACCAGTAGTTTCGGAGCCTATTCGGTACAAACAAACAAACAAACACACAAAAAAATCTTTCCTCTTTATTATATTAGTATAGATTATACAGGGTTATTGTATATGTCGGCAATCCATTTGAGAGGTCATTTGCAACCACATGACCCCTTTTGACTTCTATGCAAAAGTCAACAATTTTGGAGTCATTTGGCGTTTAATATTTTTATTTAATTTATTTTAAAATATAAAATGTCAAATTACTCCAAAATGGTTTATGAGGGGTCATTTGGTTACAAATATTGCTCATTTAATAGTAAAATAAGATACGATACATCTGAAATGCCAACCATGAAGAGAGTGAAGACTTACCCTGAACTTGACCTCCCTAACAAATGATATTGGAGGGAAAATGCCGTAATCAACGCTTGGTCAATCACAAGGCCAATTAATTAATACTGTCGGGGCAATTTTAGCGTCGTAACACATGACGCCATAGACGAGACACGAGACGAAGTAATGGGGGAATCCTCCACGTCCAAAGTTTTGATTACATTTTTTACCGCTGTGTTGCGACTAGGTTTTTATGGAATATATAAATTAAATTGGCATCGATGTGACCTTCACATGGTTTACACGTTATTAATAAAAAAACATTGGTTTTGGTTCGCACTTCGCACCGAACCAAATGTTTTTTATCGACAAAAAAAAAATCTTAAGCAAAAACCATTCTAATTAGGCTGAGAATTATAATAACCTTCACAACTTTAATTTTTTTTTTGTCTTGCGTACAGTTCCACCTCTAAAGTAAATATTGTTTTCTGAGCAATTAGTACACTGTTCACCTTATTGGAGGAGGTTAATGATCCCAAACCAATTGTTACCTGCAGCCTTGACTTATTTGTTTATCGTACTCGTACGTGCCCGGTTGTCATTCGTATATCTTTGACAGTCGTTACAGGTAGTCAGAAGCCCAAAAGTCTGACGACCAGTCTTACTAAGGGGTATCGTGTTACCCAGTTACTGGGTTGTGGAGGTCAGTTAAGGGGGATGCGCCAAGGTAGCCCGCGAAATTCAAATTTTCTAACGTTTTTTACAATTTGCAGGTCAGTGTCAGGTTGTATCTTGATTAAAATATGATTTGCGAGCGTAACAAATATGGCTTTATATAATCATTAGAATCAGCTATACAACTCCGTATGATAGAATAACCCCCAAATCATGACATTTGGGGATTACATGAACTTATAGAGTTGTGTTGATGATTTCTATGATTATAATTCTATAAATAAACATTTGATACGGTCGCAAATCATATTTAACTCAACGTACAACCTGATACTGCCCTGCAAATTGCGAAAAACAGAAAATTTGAATTTCGCGGGCTATCCTGACGCTTTCGCCTTAAGCAGTCACTTTATGTAAATGCAACCGGCATTTGCGCTGAAAACCAGCGCTGGGGCTGTTTCTCGCATAGGGTCGCAGCATTATGCTGAGCGATGGCCGTTTTGCGTGGACGTGACGCATATTTTCCCCCAAATTGTTATTTCGTGTTTTTATTTCTTTTTTTGCGTCATATTTACCGCAAATAAACGTATTTTCTTTCTTAAATACTGGTACCTATTCCGCTGCATGCGGGTAGACTGGAAGCCAACCGCAATATAGTTGGGAAAAGGCTAGGCAAAACAAGCATTCGGGGAGTGAAGCAATACAAGCTGTCCTTATTTCAGCGACGCGACGCCATTTGTAATTGTATGCGAGTGTGTCAAACATTGGAAAACCAAGATGGCGGAAAATAATGTCCAAATGTCTTCGGGCTTTGTTTGATTCAAACAATACAAGCCTTTGTTTTGTAATTCCTTTATTTTCGTTCATGCAATGCAAATAACCCGTGAATTCGTGAACATATATTGGGTCACATTAAATTAATTGCAAAACTCCGCAGCTTGGGGTATGTATACAGGCTGACTTGTAATTTGACGTATTCCTTCTAAGACGTGATAGTGTGACCCATTTGCAAGAATTAAACACCCCATAAACCCGAGGCGAAAATTCATGGGATTCGAGCAAAACCCAATTTAAATGTTTTTTTTTCGAAAATTTCCCAGAATTCGTTACTAAATATATTTTTTTTCTAAACTCTTAAATTGAATGGCCTTTATTGCGTTCCCATTGGGTAACTAATACTTTAATAAACCTTTAGATGTAACCAAATTTTCTAAAACATCAAACTGTTAAAAATAAAGGAAGAAGTTTATTAAACATTTAAAAAAATCATCTAAGTACTTACTTGAACTTTGATACCAGTTATCTCAAAATTTTATGGCGATAGTATCGAGAAGATTTCCTAAACTTATATTATCGAGATTATTTTCGAAACTCATAATTCAAGTAAATGTAACAGATACGGTCGTTGACCCCAAAAAATATAATAACATCATATTGTTTTTATTTCTTTTTATCATGTTTAGATATATTACCTACATACCAATCACGTCTGCGGAGTTTTGCTAGCTAATTTTATTTGATTTTGCTAATTGACAGGATTATTACAATGATAAAAAATTGCGCCACCTTACAACTGGCAACTGCATAAAAATGTGACCACGAATAAAACATACAATTTTTAAATTTAGTTACGGTCAAGGAGCGATGCAATTTTTAAATAAACGTATAAATTCCCACATACCGGACACATATTGAACGTTTTTGAACTGCCATTTTCAATAAAAATTTGCTAACCCGACAGACGTTGCACTGTCCTCATAGAAAAAAAGACGTTCGGAATTTCCCGAACTTAAAAAAATTCCGGGCAATTTTCCAATTTTTCTTCAGCATTTTGCATAACTGCGAGCGTTCGTAAACAGAAGGCACCGCGTGTATAATGACGAATCATACAATCTGCCTGCAACAGATTTATGATATTCGCATTTCATAGTCGTAGGATGTTTATCATTTTAATTCCTTGACTGTACATGCACGTGGGACATGTCGACGACGTGAGCATCAATCAGTTGCTCAGATATTCATAACATTTAATGTTTCATGTAATGTTTGTTTAATTTGAAGAAGAAAACATCTTTCTCATGATAATGTTATTATTATGTAAGCTGGATATTCTTCGCAGTCCAATGGGATAAAAACATTAAATCTATACTAATATAATATATTAAATCTATACTCACAAATAAATATTATAAAAAGGTAAAAGGAGAAATCTCATCTCCCGTACAAAATTACCCCACGTCTGACAGCAGAGCCAAGTGTCTCAAAAAATAGCTAAAAATGAATTAAAAAAAATAATAATATTAATTAATATAATATTAATAATATTATGTTTAATAAAATATCGAGATTTGTGGTACTCATCCAGTAGGTATCTGAATTTGGCACCGGTACTTGATCGGTGGAGTACCGATATTCGTCTGGAACCGGTACCCAGGTACCGAAATGGGAAGAACGGCTAAGTACCGGGTCGATCCATCAGGTTAAGCTACGGTTGCCGGGGTTGTTCCGTGGATGGGTAACCATCTTTACATTCCGAGACTCCTCCGTCCGGGGAACTTCCGGGAAACTGAACTGGGAAAAGGCTAGGCAGATTGATTGATCTTGGCTTGGCACGTTACTTTTGAGAGAGCTAAATGCAGATTGCAGATGCTTATAAAATTAGCATTATCTTAAGCCAAATTATCTGATACATAAAGTGGTGTTTACTTTGAAGAGGAAACGTTTATTTAAACGAATCTGTAATTTCGAGCAACATTTAAATTTATACTCGTCAGTAAAAGCTGTTTTAGAATTTAGTCTAGCGTTTAACGTCATTCTCACCTGATGTTTATACAATGAAAAATATGCCTATTTATTTAACCTATTCTTGGTATACAAAACTTTCACTCTCTTTATTCGCCATACGACGTACGCAGGGTTACCATTTCGAAATTTGAAAAAAAACTGGTATTTTGAAAAAGTCATCACATATTACTTACTTATTAATAAGTATTTCTTTTTTCATAAATCATAATTTTTTTGCCCGACTCATAATGCGAAGCATTAGAGCGTGCTCTACGATCGAAATAGTAGATTGTTATACAAGGAGCTAAAATGACCCATTGAAACCCCTAATGAAACGAACGCCTTACGTTACGTTAAAAAAAGAAAACGAAAAACGAACCCTATTGAAAATGGCTCTTTTATTCAAAGTAGTTTAATTATAAAATACTAACTAAAATATAATATCTATTATCTAAATATTTCCAACCTTGACTTGACGTCGTTGCCTAGCAACCCACAACGTAAATATCTAAATAAATAGTCTTTGACATTACGTAAGGATTGCGAGGTTAGAAATTTTACCCATTGGATATTGATGGGTAAAACAGCAGTCAAAACATACTTCATGAAAAGTGATAAATTGTAAATTTTTTTTAGAAACTATGTTTTGAATTTCTTTTTCGTTTATGAATGAGTGTTATGAGGCGTGCACTTTTGGATTTTCCAAACAATTTTTTTCTTTGTATAATCCGTTTACTCGAAACATCCGTACAAATAACAAGGCTGGAAAAAGTCCAGACGGAGTGCCAAAAAGCCGGACATGTCCGGAATCCGAACGGAGGGTAACCCTAGTCGTACGCCAAAACAAAAATGTTTCAAAAATGTCTGTAAATCTGTAATATGCGCTCGGTCTTAAGAATTCTGTTTCTTCAGCTGACCTGCATTAATGTTATAGTATATTCATATGTTGCATACACGTGATTCGTTTGACGCAACGTTATAATCGCCTTAACTGCTCAAACGTGACTGACTGAATTAATTAAACTTCATAATGAGCGATAAATCTACAGTTTTATAGTAGGTATTTCGTCGAGAAAAATTGCAACTTATCAAAGTAAATCTTGAACTCTTTTAAAGGATACGGAATGTCACAATTATTGACGCGATTTCACGCGATACGTAATAGTAGGTATACATACCTACCGACTAACATATATATGAAATTGAATTTATGGGCATCCATCTTCTTAAGGGGTAATTGTACTCATCTTTATGAACAACTTTCACAATGGGACAAACCCTCAAATCGCGAAAAAAAATCTGCTTGTACATATTATGTTCGCATAGCTCGTCATAAAAGTCACCCAAAGACCAATGGAGAGAGCTATGCTTGGAGTTTCCCTACGTGATCGAATCAGAAATGAAGAGATCCGCAGGAGAACCAAGGTAACCGACATAGCCCGAAGAATTGCCAAACTTAAGTGGCAATGGGCAGGACACATTGCTCGCAGAACAGATGGCCGATGGGGCCGAAAGGTTCTGGAGTGGCGACCACGTACCGGAAGACGTAGCGTTAGAAGACCTCCCACAAGATGGACCAAGATGAACCTTGTAAAGGTCGCAGGAATCCGCTGGATGCGGGAAGCACAGAATCGGTCGAAGTGGCGGTGCTTGGGGGAGGCCTATGTCCAGCAGTGGACGTCTTTCGGCTGATATGATGATGATAGCTCGTCACAATGAAGGGAACAGCAGATTTCTTTTTTGCGATTTCAAGGTTGGGCCCATAGTGAAAGTTGTTCATAATGATGAGTACAATGACCCTTTAAGAGGATGCCCATGATTACAATTTCAGCCTGTATAATTAAAAAAGAGTGTTCATGGAGTATCTTGCCCGTTCTTCCCCATCGGAACCTACTACAGTTTGGAATAGGCAACGAGCTTTCATCTTTTTGAGTGACCGACTCCTTTGACAATTCAAAAATACAAAAGCGCCTGTAAATGATTTAATTGAAATACATGCTTTAAGTTTATGACATCCCCATTAAATTCGACCTAGACTTTCCATTCCGTTCCGTGGCAATTTAAATTGAGCCTAAAGGCGGTTCCACACCTGCACAGGCGCACGAACAGGGGCTATCTATGACGTGTTAAAACTATCATTGTTCCATTTTGAAAAAGGAATAGTGCTATTCGTCCCATATAACACCATATCTCTTACACTGTACTGGAACAATTATGGCTTTTACACGTTATAGTACTGGCCCTGTGCGGTTCGTATGCATCTCAGGAACATAGTATGGATAATTGGATACCTTTGGACATAATTATTGGCGAGCAGCTAGCGAGTAGTCCGCGTGCAGCTTTAATGTCCTCCCGCGGACACGAACAGTGCGGTTCGCGTGTTCGCGACGCCTTCACTTCACGATTCGTGCGCGCTTCAATTACGCAGGTGTGGATCCTTGCACGTGTACCGTTCGCAACATGCGCGCTCGCTCAGAATGTGACGCGTCCCCATAGCCATTCGAGGCGCCTATTATACTCTATTTGAAATAAGATTAGACATTTAAAAAAAACGTTTTCACAGTCCGTTCAAGTGATTCTGACTTCTGTACCGTAGCTTAGGCAGAAGGATGGCATTAAAAGCAAAAAAGTGATTACAATACCAACTGTTTACTACAGCTGCTATTTGTCATGCCACTGATGCCACCAACGCAATAGAAACCAAAATCGGTTGAATGGACTGTAAAAGAGGTTTCGTTAAATGTCTAATCTTTTTTATTTCAAATGGAGTATGCGTGCACAGATCGTACCCGTGCGCTGGTGTGGTGTGGACCCGCCTTAAGAAGTACAGACCCCAGTTTGAGAAACCTTGGTCGTTTGGTTTGTACTACATTACCTGACCTATGTCAATGTGTCACCTCTTAAAAGGCTCTACGGCTGAATGAACTCGCTTGCACATTCCACTCATTAGGTTTAATGAGTGGAATGTGCAAACGAGTTCATTGTGTGTTCCAGTGGCCGTGATCTCAAAGTAAACAATGCAAATAACTTGCTAAAAGCAGTCTATATGTCTTTTTATACTGGGCTAAAAGTATGACTATATCTTGGCATTCTCTCGTTAAAATCAACACCCTACTTATTTGACATCTTTTACACTTTGCCTAGATTTTTTTTTTATATATTGTAACTTAATGTTCGGTCAGAGGAGTAGGGTTGCCAGGCCCGAAAATAGAAAAGCCGGACACAGATTCATATTTAGCCATGAAAGGCCTGACACACTGGATTTTTAAAAAGTGCCGCGGCAGCGGCCGGCGAGCGCTACATCGGATTTGGTCGCAGTATCAAGATTAGGGCACTCCAACAGATGAACCGCTTTCATATAACTATACTACGGTATATAGTGTGTGTGTGAGTGTGTAGTGTATTGTCTTTTAATATAACTATTAGGGCACTCCGACCATATAGGTTAGGTTAGGTTAGAACTGTGACCAACTACGCGCGAGCCGAGCGAGCGAAGCGAGCGGTGCCGCGGCAGCGGCCGGCGAGCGCCACATCGAAATTGGTTGCAGTATCAAAAATATAGGGCACTGGGGATTTTCTTGGTAATAAGCTTTATACTAACTAAACAGTATGAGAATAAAGAATATTTGATTTGTTATTCTATGATATGAATATCGAAACTTTTAATTTTATTTGTAACAAAAATCAATGATTAAAGTTTATTCAAAGTTACTATTCTGCGAATTGATTATTCTGTGAAATGATAATATATGAAAAATTTTATGTGAAACGAAATTCTATAAAACTATTTTCTATAAAACAACGTACAACCGAAAAAGATGCTTTTGTTCCCAGTACAAATATGAGATCGAGATCGAGATTTGTTGTACTCATCGGGTATCTGAATTTGGCACCGGTACTTGTTCGGTGGAGTACCGATGTTCGTCTGGAACCGGTACCCAGGTACCGAAATGGGAAGAACGGCTAAGTACCGGGTCGATCCATCAGGTTAAGCTACGGTTGCCGGGGTTGTTCCGTGGATGGGTAACCATCTTTACATTCCGAGACTCCTCCGTCCGGGGAACTTCCGGGAATCTGAACTGGGAAAAGGCTAGGCAGATTGATTGATCTTGGCTTGGCACGTTACTTTTGAGAGAGCTAATTGCAGATGCTTATAAAATTAGCATTATCTTAAGCCAAATTATCTGATAGATAAAGTGGTGTTTACTTTGAAGAGGAAACGTTTATTTAAACGAATCTGTAATTTCGAGCAACATTTAAATTTATACTCGTCAGTAAAAGCTGTTTTAGAATTTAGTCTAGCGTTTAACGTCATTCTCACCTGATGTTTATACAATGAAAAATACGCCTATTTATTTAACCTATTCTTGGTATACAAAACTTTCACTCTCTTTATTCGCCATACGACGTACGCAGGGTTACCATTTCGAAATTTGAAAAAAAAACTGGTATTTTGAAAAAGTCCTCACATATTACTTACTTATTAATAAGTATTTCTTTTTTCATAAATCATAATTTTTTTGCCCGACTCATAATGCGAAGCATTAGAGCGTGCTCTACGATCGAAATAGTAGATTGTTATACAAGGAGCTAAAATGACCCATTGAAACCCCTAATGAAACGAACGCCTTACGTTACGTTAAAAAAAGAAAACGAAAAACGAACCCTATTGAAAATGGCTCTTTTATTCAAAGTAGTTTAATTATAAAATACTAACTAAAATATAATATCTATTATCTAAATATTTCCAACCTTGACTTGACGTCGTTGCCTAGCAACCCACAACGTAAATATCTAAATAAATAGTCTTTGACATTACGTAAGGATTGCGAGGTTAGAAATTTTACCCATTGGATATTGATGGGTAAAACAGCAGTCAAAACATACTTCATGAAAAGTGATAAATTGTAAATTTTTTTTAGAAACTATGTTTTGAATTTCTTTTTCGTTTATGAATGAGTGTTACGAGGCGTGCACTTTTGGATTTTCCAAACAATTTTTTTCTTTGTATAATCCGTTTACTCGAAACATCCGTACAAATAACAAGGCTGGAAAAAGTCCGGACGGAGTGCCAAAAAGCCGGACATGTCCGGAATCCGAACGGAGGGTAACCCTAGTCGTACGCCAAAACAAAAATGTTTCAAAAATGTCTGTAAATCTGTAATATGCGCTCGGTCTTAAGAATTCTGTTTCTTCAGCTGACCTGCATTAATGTTATAGTATATTCATATGTTGCATACACGTGATTCGTTTGACGCAACGTTATAATCGCCTTAACTGCTCAAACGTGACTGACTGAATTAATTAAACTTCATAATGAGCGATAAATCTACAGTTTTATAGTAGGTATTTCGTCGAGAAAAATTGCAACTTATCAAAGTAAATCTTGAACTCTTTTAAAGGATACGGAATGTCACAATTATTGACGCGATTTCACGCGATACGTAATAGTAGGTATACATACCTACCGACTAACATATATATGAAATTGAATTTATGGGCATCCATCTTCTTAAGGGGTAATTGTACTCATCTTTATGAACAACTTTCACAATGGGACAAACCCTCAAATCGCGAAAAAAAATCTGCTTGTACATATTATGTTCGCATAGCTCGTCATAAAAGTCACCCAAAGACCAATGGAGAGAGCTATGCTTGGAGTTTCCCTACGTGATCGAATCAGAAATGAAGAGATCCGCAGGAGAACCAAGGTAACCGACATAGCCCGAAGAATTGCCAAACTTAAGTGGCAA
Organism: Conistra vaccinii; assembly: GCA_948150665.1. NCBI lineage: Eukaryota > Metazoa > Arthropoda > Insecta > Lepidoptera > Noctuidae > Conistra > Conistra vaccinii. The sequence goes on from OX411326.1 coordinate 21,132,168, forward strand.
TGGGCAGGACACATTGCTCGCAGAACAGATGGCCGATGGGGCCGAAAGGTTCTGGAGTGGCGACCACGTACCGGAAGACGTAGCGTTAGAAGACCTCCCACAAGATGGACCAAGATGAACCTTGTAAAGGTCGCAGGAATCCGCTGGATGCGGGAAGCACAGAATCGGTCGAAGTGGCGGTGCTTGGGGGAGGCCTATGTCCAGCAGTGGACGTCTTTCGGCTGATATGATGATGATAGCTCGTCACAATGAAGGGAACAGCAGATTTCTTTTTTGCGATTTCAGGGTTGGGCCCATAGTGAAAGTTGTTCATAATGATGAGTACAATGACCCTTTAAGAGGATGCCCATGATTACAATTTCAGCCTGTATAATTTAAAAGAGTGTTCATGGAGTATCTTGCCCGTTCTTCCCCATCGGAACCTACTACAGTTTGGAATAGGCAACGAGCTTTCATCTTTTTGAGTGACCGACTCCTTTGACAATTCAAAAATACAAAAGCGCCTGTAAATGATTTAATTGAAATACATGCTTTAAGTTTATGACATCCCCATTAAATTCGACCTAGACTTTCCATTCCGTTCCGTGGCAATTTAAATTGAGCCTAAAGGCGGTTCCACACCTGCACAGGCGCACGAACAGGGGCTATACTATGACGTGTTAAAACTATCATTGTTCCATTTTGAAAAAGGAATAGTGCTATTCGTCCCATATAACACCATATCTCTGACACTGTACTGGAACAATTATGGCTTTTACACGTTATAGTACTGGCCCTGTGCGGTTCGTATGCATCTCAGGAACATAGTATGGATAATTGGATACCTTTGGACATAATTATTGGCGAGCAGCTAGCGAGTAGTCCGCGTGCAGCTTTAATGTCCTCCCGCGGACACGAACAGTGCGGTTCGCGTGTTCGCGACGCCTTCACTTCACGATTCGTGCGCGCTTCAATTACGCAGGTGTGGATCCTTGCACGTGTACCGTTCGCAACATGCGCGCTCGCTCAGAATGTGACGCGTCCCCATAGCCATTCGAGGCGCCTATTATACTCTATTTGAAATAAGATTAGACATTTAAAAAAAACGTTTTCACAGTCCGTTCAAGTGATTCTGACTTCTGTACCGTAGCTTAGGCAGAAGGATGGCATTAAAAGCAAAAAAGTGATTACAATACCAACTGTTTACTACAGCTGCTATTTGTCATGCCACTGATGCCACCAACGCAATAGAAACCAAAATCGGTTGAATGGACTGTAAAAGAGGTTTCGTTAAATGTCTAATCTTTTTTATTTCAAATGGAGTATGCGTGCACAGATCGTACCCGTGCGCTGGTGTGGTGTGGACCCGCCTTAAGAAGTACAGACCCCAGTTTGAGAAACCTTGGTCGTTTGGTTTGTACTACATTACCTGACCTATGTCAATGTGTCACCTCTTAAAAGGCTCTACGGCTGAATGAACTCGCTTGCACATTCCACTCATTAGGTTTAATGAGTGGAATGTGCAAACGAGTTCATTGTGTGTTCCAGTGGCCGTGATCTCAAAGTAAACAATGCAAATAACTTGCTAAAAGCAGTCTATATGTCTTTTTATACTGGGCTAAAAGTATGACTATATCTTGGCATTCTCTCGTTAAAATCAACACCCTACTTATTTGACATCTTTTACACTTTGCCTAGATTTTTTTTTTATATATTGTAACTTAATGTTCGGTCAGAGGAGTAGGGTTGCCAGGCCCGAAAATAGAAAAGCCGGACACAGATTCATATTTAGCCATGAAAGGCCTGACACACTGGATTTTTAAAAGAAAAAAAATAATATTTTTTTTGTGTATTTATTATTGTTATTAATTTGAGACTTAGATAGAGGAGGAGCTCGTGGCTTATAAGTAATAACAGCCGCACGGGTTGATCCATCAGGTTAAGCTACGCTTGCCAGGGTTAGACAGATTAATTTGAGACTTTAGGTATTTGACTCTCAATAATTATGAATCACATTTTGTTCTTACTAAAGTAATTTGTAACTTCTTTATATTGAAAGTAACTAAAACAATCAATAATCAGCCTTCTTCATTACATACATTGAAAATAATTAAATCAATAAGTAATCACTGTAATCAAGTCATGTTTTAGCGGGGCGGGGTTTACCAAAAGCCTAACAAAAGCCGGACTTGTGTGTATTTGGCCGGACACGATTGTTCGGCTAAAGCCGGAGACCTGGCAACCCTAGTGAGAGGACTAGATTGTTGATCAAATTGGCACACTACGTCAATTTGCGGTGTTAGCCATCTGTACGATTGACAAAGAATTGCAGTTGACAGTCAATTAGCTCATCGATGAAGTTCCCTCAGTCTACAGAGGCACATTTATTACCTTAATTGTCTTGTTTTTTACGTGCCCCTAGTCGTCTTGCGTGCCTACTAACTATTTGACAGTGACACATCCATGTAAAAATGCCCATCTTGTGTAATATTTGCCTGCTACAATTATTTACAAACCCTAGCTACACCCACGAAATAGTTGTATTTTTAGACCGAACTGTACCGACCAATTGTCGTAAGTTCGGAGGTGTACGCAGATATACGCAATTACGCATGTAATGTTTAGACGACTGCTTCGTTGGGAAAGTAGTCGCAAGCGCCGCTGCTGCTTTGCATTAGGTCCTGGGTTCGACTCCCAGGTCGGGCCGGGCAAACTGTTAATGGGTTTTTCTATCTGGAATTTGCGAGTGCCTAGCAGCCCGGAGTCCTCCGGTTGATGGTAATAGGCTGGCCCCTTATTCGCTGGTGAAATGTAGGTGTAGGTACTTATACAACGTTGTTTTTTGTTTATACTAAACCTCTTAAGGGGTCATTGTACTCATCATTATGAACAACTTTCACTATGGGACCAACGCTTAAATCGCGAAAACAAAATCTGCTGTTCCCTACATTTATGTTCGTATATCTCGTCAAAATGTTTGGAACAGCTGATTTTTCTGTTGTGTTTAATGTTTTTTTTTAATGGTTGTCGACGATTGCGTTGATATCGCCTTCTAAATAAAACAACCTCTAAGAAATGCAACATTTGAAAGTCGTTCAAATCAACTTTTTAATCCAAAATTGGTCAAAAACTGCCGCTGCACGGCCTTCAAAATGATATCGAAATATGTACTTTAAGTTGTTGCATTAATGCATTTACAACTACATTGCGACATTAATTGTTTACATTTAAATTTTAACACCCACTTTACATTGACATTCTTACTAGTACCTTACTAATACCAGATAATGATATTACAGGCGCGCAAAAAAAATAATCACTTCACTGGTGTGATGACCCCGGCGTAATCGGCTATAGGAAAGTTATTTCAAATAAAATAGTAGTTTAAAAAAAAATAGAAAACACGCTTTTTATACGAACTTAAAATTATAAAATAATTAATTTGAATTGTACCCGTTACGATATAATGTACCAATGTAGCTTGCGTAAAAAAGCGTGGAGCGCTTTTTAGCTGTGTCTACTTATAATTAATTTAGACAAAAACGCTTTTCGAAAGAGTGATTTGCGGTAAAGGCGGAGCCCCACCGCTGCGCACGGAGAGGTTACGCACGTATATTTAGCTTCGCTTTGCAAGAAAATGTATGTGATAAGTGATAACGTCCACTGCAACCCACGGACACGCTACGCACGAATTGACGTCATTGCTACACGCGTGGCTTGCTCGAATACGGCGCCCACGCAGCTCAACGCTTAGCGTAGCTTCCCTGCGGTGGGTGGGACGGACGGGGGAACATGGAAGCGTCGCACATAGTCGTAGGTTTATTTTCGTGTATAGTGTGAGTTGTAGTGGAAACGTAGACCCACGTTGTCAAACAAACGAACCCACGTAGCTAACATGCGTCGCGTGCCCGTGGACAGCGTTCGCCGCGGTGGGACACCGCCTTAACAAGACGCAAAGAAAGAACACAAACACGAAAACGAACTAGTTGGGGGAAAATACACGACACATCCACGCAAAACGGCTACACTATGTTCGAGTCGGTTTCAGTCTAACTGGATGCAGCTGAATACCAGTATTTTACATGGAGCGCTTGCCTATCTGACTTCCACACGCCACTGTCCTCGGTAAGAGTTTTGGGCTTCTGACGACCCGTAACGACTGTCAAAGATCTACAAATGCCAGCCGGGGCCAACGGCTTAGCTTTCCCAGACAGTAAGGGGTCGATATGTATATATAATGTATGGTCACCCATCCACTGAGCGACCTCGGCAAGCGTAACTTAACCTTCGATCGACTTCTGCAACTGTTATTGTTAAGTTCGGGGCTAGCTCAATTAAATACGTTAAACTATACAGTCTTCAAAATATTATGATGTTGGTCGCACTCAGCCGCCAGCTGTTTTGAAGATCTGCCAACGCAGACAGATAGACGGTAAAGTAATTTGTTATTTAGCCAGTAGCTAATATTGCGCGAATATTTTTACCACCACAATTTGTCTATCTATACAAATAAACAAAATCAAAGTGTCTGTTTGTAATGTCAAAATAGCAGCTTTTACTTTACTAACTTTATTAAACGCATATGAAAGCATATAATAAATAAAATAGTTTGGAAAATCCAAAAGTGCACGCCTCATAACACTCATTCATAAACGAAAAAGAAATTCAAAACATAGTTTCTAACAAAAATTTACAAGTTATCACTTTTCATGAAGTATGTTTTGACTGTTGTTTTACCCATCAATATGGGTAAAATTTCTAACCTCGCAATCCTTAAGTAATGTCAAAGACTATTTATTTAGATATTTACGTTGTGGGTTGCTAAACAACGACGTCACGTCGGTTGGAAATACACACATCAAAAGTGTCTAGGGATCAACATATATTTTTGCAATAACTTTTCTCCTGATTGATATTAATTAAAATTTTCTTTAAGGATTCATCAAATAAAGTGTTTTCGTTTGTCACAGTAACGATAAACCAAGTCACCTTTGCATTAATAAAGAAATTTGCCATTTTCCTAATAAAGGGATTTTTGACATTTGAACCACTAACATTAAAGTTCGAAAAAAAGACTGAAATAACAGTTTTCTTTAAAATTTTATTGGGTAACTTAAACAATTAATAATCCGTGTTTCTACCGCGAACACTAACAACACAAGAACATCGGTTTGGCATACTCAAAATGAGTTCATCCAAATCACGCTGTGGAATGGCCGCCCATGTTCGTTGCAACAACAAAAAAAGGTCTTCTTGCGACTGGATACCCTCCTTATTCGGCAGAGCTCTTCTCTGTAGCATATCCCATGCATGCTCAATCGGGTTCAAGTCTGGCGACTGAGCAGGCCAGGGCAGGACATTGATGTTAGCTGCGGCGAGAGTCTGTCTTACAACTCTTGCGGTGTGCGGTCGTGCATTATCATGCATTAACTGAAATAAGGGACCGATTTGCACTTGTAGAGGAACGATGACGTCTGATACAATCGTCTCAGCATAAATTTGAGCGTTGAGGTTGCCTCTGATCCAAATCAACTCAGTTCTTCCGCCGATCCAAATACCCGCCCATACCATGATGGTTCCACCACTATAAGGATGGACTTCCTGGCAGGATTTTAATCGCTGTTGGCGTCCAGGGGTTCTCCAGTGTCGTATACGTCTTGTATCCGGTCTCATACCAAAACGAGACTCATCAGAAAAGCACACGAAACGCCATTGTTCTTCTGCCCAATTTCTGTGTTCAAGAGCCCATTGATATCGAATCCTACGATTGTGCATTGCTATAGGTGGTACCCGTAGCGGTCTTCGGGAATGAAGGTTCACTTCATGCAAGCGGTTTCTGACTGTTTGGTCGCTAATTAAGTTCCCTGAAGAGTGATGAAGCCTCACGGCTAACATCATGGCGGTTATTGTTGGAGCTCTTCGAGCTAAGATTTGAATGTATCGGTCTTGTCTCCGTGTGGTGCAGCGATACCGTCCTCCATGGCGCTCAGCCACGGTACCAGTGCTTCGGTAACGTGTCCAAAGTCGACTGATAACACTCTGACTTGTATTCAGAGCTAAAGCCACAGTACGTTGCCGGGAACCAGCTTCTATCATTCCCACGGCTCTGAGCATTTCTTCCCTGCTTAAATGACGTCGCTGCTCCATAATAACGTTGGTTTTAATCAGTAGTAGGGAAACAGTAGCACTAATAATGTCTTCAATGCGTTGTATGTTTTTATAGGGAAAATATTGACAGCTGATTTTCATCTTTTACTCGAATTTGATTCACAGTTCCTGATTCAAATTATGAAATGCACCAAAAAGGATCCATATAAATTTATAAAATCATAAATTTATTACAAAGCCACATCTCAATCTCAAGAAATCCGCATAAAAATGCTTGATCCCTAGACACTTTTGATGTGTGTATTTAGATATAGATATTGTTAGTATTTTATTAATTATAATTAAAATACTTTGAATAAAAGAGCTATTTTCAATAGGGTTCCTTTTATGGCTGAAACGAATGTATAAAAAAAATTGACTCAATTAATTGATTTTTTCGCAACCTACAATAAATTGACAATTTTATTGTTTTTTTCATTTCTGCTGCATTAAGGTGAAACAATTTGATATTTTTTCCATACAAACTTCGGAGGGGTTTTACTCCACTATTTGACATCGTACATTCAAAGTTAAACATGATATCGTTAGGTCTCATTATTAAAATTGTCTGTACGGAAGCAGAATGGTAAAATAAAAAGCCATTAAAAAGTTATGAGCCAACAAAGATTCGTTTTTCTTGCTAATTTTAACGCAACTTTGGGCGTAAATAAGTAATACAAGAAGTGTGAAATCTCGAAAACAAAATCCGTACCGACACAGAAAAATTAACGAAGATTTCAATAAATTTTATTTGTAATTGATTTATGCAGTGGTTATTTCAGAAAAACCTTTTTTCCAAAGGCCTTTTCGTAATTTTTGACGCGCTCGTTTTACTAAAATTGGTCGGTACGGTGTTTCTGTGCGTGCGAACTATACGTTGTCCATGTAGATCAGCTTCTAACTGCTCATCACTGATACTATCTCTGTCGGACACGATGCCAGGTGAGACCGTGTGGTTTTTGGCCAGGCCCACCATTGAGTTCGAGCCCGCGACTAGTTGCACCTTAAATCAATTGTTAAAAAGTACAGTATTAATCTCCATTTAATCATCTATACAATGGTATATAAATTAAGTAGGTTCTGTGTACTAGGAGGAATGTAACAATAAAAACAGTTGCAGAAATGGGGCAAAAAATATTTTTCGATCGTAGAGCACACTAATGCTTCGTATTATGAGTCGTGCAATAATTAGCTTTGTGTTCGATTATAATTATATTCATTGACATTAATTAATGTTCATGCATTTTAATCATATTTAATAATTATATATTCATAAATAGATAAGTAATAAAATTCATAATGATTGGATAGGTATAATATTCTCCCCTCTCAGGTAAAGGCCTCCTCCAAGGATTTCCATTGAAATCATATACGGTACATAATACAATAATTTTTTTGAAGTATTCAAATCGGTCGAGCCATTTTCGAGTTTTCGCGAGACTAATGCACAAGACTTCTTTGGTGAAGTTCGCCCTTAGTGTGCGAGTCCGACTCGCACTTGTCCGTCCGGTTTTTAAGATGAGCGCAGCGTGTGCTTGTCTTCCGTACATCTCTATTAGCCGTCATCGCAGTAGTTACCAATATCATCTTTTGCACAATAATTCTTCCATCGTTTATTTCTTTTTCCCATACTCTTAAACCATCCAAAATCATATTCAAAACTTTGTTCACGATTTTTCCTCATGCATGCCCATACCAAGTGATAAAACTATAAATTTTAAATATTCGCACCAATCGCAAAAAGAACTCAAAATTCTGCCAAATATTATTTTGCATAACAAAACATTCTTCAGATAGGTTGCGTAAGCGACGACGTGTGTCGAAAAGAAGCGTTCAATGTCAGGTGCGCACGCGCTGGTCAGATTAGTTTCTGTCCGATGTATGTCATACACGTGACATTTTGAATAGTGATTATAGTGGTTATTATATTCGAGGTATCTATATTTAGTAACAAAGCTATTGCGTGTCTGTCTATCTGAGTCGAACTGGATACACAACCTAGTCGAAAGTGTTTTTACTTTACGACATAGGTCAAACACGTGAAATTTTGAATAGTGAGTGTAAAACTGGTTATTATAAAAAATTTCATCACACCTATTCGTAAAACGACAATTGCCCATAAGAGCATAGCGGGAGCAAAATTCAATTTTGCTCCCATAGGAGTTTGAGTTTTCTCGCTTCTGATAGATTTGCGTAGTTAGGTTGGAGACGCTGGCGTGAAGGTTTAATGTAAACAAAATCTAGTAGGTAGGTTACTCGTAGCTTTTTAGTTTTCTCATAGGTAGTGATAAAAAATAGTGTGTATCACTCGGGGACGAAATATTTTGTGCTCGGGCGGCGTATATTGAATTTCTCGCTACGCTCAGGAGGATTCTACTTTATTAGAATCCCGAGCGTAGCGAGAGAATACTATAGAATCCTTCGCTTCGATCTGAATTCAAAATAACGCCCTGGAAGAACAAAATATTACTTTGTCCCCTTGTAACACAAATTACTATTATTTTAATTGTCGCGCAAGAATAACGCAACTGTTATTGCGATATTTATTTTCAGTAAATTATTGTATTAGGACGGCTACAAAGTATCACTCACACTGCACTGCTGCGATAATAACGACGCAATGGAAGTAGGACGCTTGCGTTCTTCCGTCCTGCGATATTCCGATAAGTAAGTGTTCTTAGAACATTTTGTGTTAGGACGCATGCGATCTTACACACACGCGGGGAGTGTAGGAGGTGGGGGGGCTGTAGGCTGTAGGTTATAGCGATAAAAACGCATATCTTACGTGTGCAAAGAATCGGGACGCATCATCGCAATAACGCTTGCGTTATCATCGCGCGATTAAAACGCGCCGTGGGGGAGAGGCTTAATCGAGGTATCTATATTTAGGTACAAATCAATCAGTTCCGTGTGTAGCTGCCGTGGCTGGCCGAGTCGAACTTGATACACAACCTAATCAAACAGTTTTTTTCTTTATGACATAGGTCATACACGTGTGACATTTTGAAGTGAGTGCATGCCGGTTATTATATAAGATATCTATATTTAGGTACAAAGCAGTTCCTTGTCTATCTGGCTAAGTCGAACTTGATACACCACCTGATCAAATTGTTTATTACATTACGACAGCCATATTTGTGAATCTGACTGCCATTTGGTCTAGTGGTCGAGTGGCAGATCGGGCAGTGTTATTGGTTTTTCCATCTGGAATTTCTCAGTAGCAGCCCGGAGTCTGGATTTGTGCCCGGTTGATGGCAATAGGCTCGCTCCCTTTTACATGGGACTTAAACATAACTGGCGAAATGTGGCTGTACTATAGGTACACCTCTGCCTAATCCTTCGGGAATTACGGGCGTGATGTTGTGTTATCTTTTTAGAGAATCTTAAAAAAAAAAAAATACTTTCTACTAATACGAGTATATACCCGCGAAAATTCACGTTGCTGCATAACTTTATAATTAAGTAGTTGAGATTTTTATTCATATTGGCACCTACTTAGGTCATGCTCATGCATGACTTGCATGAGCTATCAAAATATTAAAAAATATTTGGTCCAGGTTTTAAGACGTGCAAATTGAAAATACCGACTAGACGTACTGGCCAATAAAACAGTCTACGGCGATATAACAACACTTTTGGTTAATTAACACCCACAATAATGTAAAAATAAGAATATCTGTCCTTTTTTGCACTTCCGTATGTATGGCATTGGCAAGCAGGCAATAAAATTCGTCAATATGGCATATAGGAAATTCCAAATAAGAAATACACATAAGTAACATTTAGAATGGTCTGACTGATAAAAGGTTGAAGAACTTTAAAATTTAAGGCGAGGATTTTTAATGATTTTATACTGAAGATCACGTCTAAACGAGTAGTGATTTCTATGAGATGATTTGGAATAAAATGTAGGTATGTTAAATTACAGCTTCATAATAACATAATTAAACGAATATGTTTATATTACATATTAAAATTCATTTGTAAAGTTATGTCTAACGCGGATAATTCGCTAATTAAGCGTATTTTTCTGAAACCTTTACCACTTTAAAGATAATTTTACTATTGATATTTTAGATAAGTGTTGTAATAAAATACCTTTTGTTTAATGTATAATAAATTAATTATGCTTCTAATTTGGGACAGCGCTCCTTGATGGCGATTTTTATTACTGGCTGGACGTACGAAACGTTACGTGTGCTCAGTACAGAACACACCAAGCTAACCACTCCAAGTTCACTGGCATAATTATATCTGCGTCTTAATATAAATGGTTGAGGGCAGTATGAATCAGGTAATGCCGGCCAGACTTGGAAAACATCGAAAAGCTTCAGCAATTTTATAAATACAAAACATTTCTTTCGCCTCGCGGTCATAAGACCGTAAAGTGCTTAACATTTTTATCCCTCGACTGTACATAGCCTTTTTTCATGTCGTTAATCATGTACTGTTTTGTTACAGGTGTAAACTGCTGCGTATCCTCGACAGTGCGGTACTGGCACGCCAGCTGGTGGGGCGCTCCAGTCCGGGAGTTGCACAGGACGCTGTGGGGTTCCTTAGCGGAGATCCTCGCCTCAAATAACTTCAACTTCACAAAGTAAGTCGTACTCAGTATAAAAATAACAAAAGTAACGACCGGTTAGTGGCAAGTTTTAAAATTAGGTGTGTTAAGGCTCCTCGGCTGGAACAATTTCTATGAAAACTTCACGGAAACTGTTCTACCGGGTTGCCTTAAAGCTAATTTCATAATGACGTACAGTCAGGGAAAGTAATGCAGCAAATTGACAAAACACGTCGATAGTCACACAGCAATTTCATACCATTTTCAAAGAAAGTCAGTGTTATTATTGAAGACTTTCAATTTAAGGGGGATGCGCCAATGTAGCCCGCGAAATTCAAATTTTCTTAGGTTTTTTGCAATTTGCAGGTCAGTGTCAGGTTGTATCTTGATTAAAATATGATTTGCGAGCGTAACCAATATTGGTTTACAGAATTATAATCATTAGAATCAGCAATACAACTCCTTAGGTTAGCATAATCCCCAAATGTCGTGATTTCATGAAATAGTCATTCAAAGGGATTACATGAACTTATAGAGTTGTATTGATGATTTCTATGATTATAATTTTATAAATAAACATTTGATACGGTCGCAAATCATATTTATATCAACATACAACCTGATACTGACGAGCAAATTGCAAAAAAACGTAAGAAAATTTGAATTTCGCGGGCTACCCTGACGCTTTCACCTTAAGTTGGTCAACTTGCTAAGCAATCATTTGCCCTGACTTTACATAATAATTATAACGCTTTTATCCGGTATCACGCATGACCGCATCAGGCTATACGAATTGAGGGACGCGCGTACGCATCCCATACTTAGTCATATGACTAATACAAAAATCGGAATATTTAATAGGTATGGTTGACTCACTTAAGGCACATTTATCGTCTGTTTTGGTATAAAATAAACATAGGTATTTGGTTTGTTTACACACACCGAATATGAATAATACATAGCACGGTATTATTGTTTGACATTCTGGAGGTATTAACGGTATCTGGTTGACAGATTTATTTTTAACTCATCTCGGCTATGTTATGTAAAAAAGACGCTTGTATTTTCCACTTTCGAGTTGTTTTTTAGTAGATTTCAATTCAACATATCATCACGCCTTGTTTCCTCGAAGGGTTGGGCAGAGCTGTACCTATAGTGCACCCACATTTCGCCAGGTATGTTTAAGTCCCATGTAATAGGGGGCGAAGCTATTGCCATCAACCGGGCACGAATCCAGACTCCGGGCGGCTACCGAGAAATTCCGTATAGAAAAACCCAATAACACTTTGCCCAACCTGGGAATCGAACCCAGGATCTCATGCTCAGCAGTAGCGCTTGCGACCACTAGACCATCGAGGCAGTCTTCGTTTAAAATTAACGAAGTGTATAGAGTGCCGCGAGTATTCTTGTGGCACTCTAGTGTCGCTGCCTCGGCCCGGCTAGGGTGCCGTGAGCGTTGCATTGTCACTGTCACTTGTTATTTAGGTTAGGTTAGGTTAGAACTGTGACCACACAACGCACGAGCCGAGCGAGCGTAGCGAGCGGTGCCGCGGCAGCGGCCGGCGAAGTGCCAGGGTCCGATTAGGCACAAGAGAATGTAATGTTTTGGAATGTGGTGTTTTACAGCGATCTAAACCTCGACATTCAAACAAAATACCAAGTGACGTGACTTGTGACAGTGACAATGACAATCCAATGCTTGCGGCACTTTGGCCGGGCCGAGGCGGTGTTACTAGGGTGCCTGTAGTGGCACTTTATCCGATAGGGATAGAGTGCCACTAGTGGCACTCTATACACTGCCTAAAATTAATGATTGCATAATTATGATTTAAAAGAGTGTCCGTGGAGTCTTGCCCGTTCTTCTCCATAGGAACCTACTACGCTTTGGAATGGGCAACTAGCTTCATCTTTCTGACTGACCGACTCCTTGACAATTCAAAAGTGCATGTAATTGGTTTATCTATCTATCTATTATATAAAAATCAATTGCCGTGCATTAGTCTCGCAAAAGCTCAAAAATTGCTTGACCAATTTTGATGAAAGTTTCGTAAGTTGTTGTGTGCGAGCCGCAGAAGACTCATAACAAAAAAAATTAAATAGCATTGCAATGCATTAGGCATTAGTTAGTTTGAAATAAATGCTTTTGAGTACGCACTGCAATCAAAGTTTCTCAATTTCCTATTGCAGAAGGAGTTATTTACAATAGAGGTAAATTATTTAAATAGTTTGTCCGTGTTATCTGACTGAATACATTGTTTACTTGTGTTGTTTAGGTATATAGTTTCTGGATTTGTACATTTGGTACGAAGTGATTCATATTAAACGAGTATGTTACACACACACAGTATAAGCTGATCTCGCATTGTATAGGATTTCTGTACAATGAGAGGTCAGCTTTAGTGGGAGGCGCTAAGGTAGCGCCCGAAATTAAAATTTTCTTAAGTTTTTTGCAATTTGCAGGTCAGTGTCAGGTTGTATCGTGATTAAAATATGATTTACGACCGTAACAAATATGGCTTTACAGAATTATAATTATTAGAATCATCAATAAAACTCCTTATGTGAGAATAATCCTATAATGTCATGATAATGTCAATGGGATTACATGAACATAGAGAGTTGTATTGATGATAAATGATAATTCTGCAAATATACAGGGTGGCAGGGACATCGACGCGAAGCCGGTTACCATGGATTCAGTACATGGTTCTGAACCCCCCTGCGTTGAAATTTTTCGTCGGTTATTTAAAAATAATCTGCTGCTCCATACATTTTGACCGCGTAGGTATTGCACTTTTCTATGAAACAGCTGTTTTTTTTTTTAATAACCGACGAAAAATTTCAACGCAGGGGGGTTCAGAATCATGTACTGAATCCATGGTAACCGGCTTCGCGTCGATGTCCCTGCCACCCCGATATTTGATACGGCCGCGAATCGTATTTAGATCAACATAAAACCTGACACTTACCTCCAAATCACAAAAAACTTAAGAAAATTTGGATTCCGCGGGCTACCATGATGCCTTCGCCTTAAACTGGAAATGTGTAGCTTGATATTATCAAAATCGAATTCAAATGTAGCCGTGTGTTTGGTTTTACGTGTCATGATTTGAATTCTATTGCGTTCTGGCACAGAATAACTGGGTCTTCGAAATACGGTCAATAAGTTCAGAAGTCAATCACTGAGTGTATTGTTTTTTAGGACATCCGGTAGATTAGATGCCAAGTAACAAAAAGTAGCCAATTGTGAGTCGGACCCGCAGACGAAAGGTTCCGTAATCCGTGCCACCATAAAATATTTAACACTTTATAACTTTATTTTATTGAAGTGAAAACTTATTTAGCGGCGTTGTGCATTTTTTTTGGGAAGGGTAAAAAATGTTAAACTCGCGTCAGGACGTGACCGTAAGATCCGTTGCCTAGCAACCGACAAAGTAAATATAAAAATATAAATTTTACCCATATTGATGGAAAAAAAAAACAGTAAAAACATACTTCATGAAAAGTGTATAAATAAATTGTTTATTTTTGTTAGACTATATTTTGAAAATAAATAAACATAAGTACTACTACTACTAATCAACAATCTTCCTAGCCTTTTTTCCCAACTATCTTGGGGTCGGCTTCTAGTCTAACCGGATTACCGGATGCGGCTGAATACCAGTATTTTACATGGAGCGACTGCCTATCTGACCTCCACAACCCAGTAACTGGGTAATACGATACCCCTTGGTAAGACTGGTGTCAGACTTTCGGGCTTCTGACGACTCGTAACAACTGTCAAAGATCCACGAGCCGGGACCAACGGCTTAACGTGCTTTCCGAATCACGGAGGAGTCTCGGTATGTGAAGATGGTCACCCATCCACTGACCAACCCCGGCAAGCGTAGCTTAACCTGATGGATCGACCCGTGCTGCTTGTTATTACTTAGCCACGAGCTCCTCTAAGTACTACTACTACTACTACTAATGAATATCGTATTTAACTACATAAATTAATAATTATAGTACTTTTATACTGATAAATGAAGCAATTCGTGCGAAATTATTCCCAAATCATTCCAAAATATTCAAAAATGCACAACGTTAATGTTCAAGTTTTCACCTCTGCCGGCACTCCGTTGCAATCCGTTGTTTTTTTTTATTATTTGCTATTATAGCGGCCATAGTGTAACACACTCGGCCAAAAAATGTCTATACATATTCCAGTTCAAAAGATACAGCCCAGTGACAGACGGACGGACGGATAGTGGAGCCTTAACGCCCGTTGGCACCCGTTTGGGTACGAAACTCTAAAAAAAACTTCTTTAATAGAATGATGTTTGTAAATTACGTACTTACAATTGTCTTTTAATATGATGTAATTTGATAGTGAGTCATTTTCGTTCGTAAAAAAAACATACCTAATTATGTTTTTGTAGAAGACCAGCCAGCGTAACGACCAAACGCATGCCAGAAAATATAACAAAAGTTACACCATATTTTCAGGTTATTGGTTTGTCCCCAGCCTGCATACCATAAGATTCTATAGATTACTAACTGCCTGCCCCGGCTTCGCACGGGTAGCACTAAGTACTTATCTACGGCTACCTACCCTATCCTACCTACCTATAAAAAATTGTTTACGACCTTATACCGAATATACACAAAATATTTCATAAAAATCGGTCAAGCCGTTTCGGAGGAGTTTGGTGACAAACAGTGTGACACGAGAATTTTATATATTGGAAGAAGAAGATAATGCTTGTTTTTTTTGTCTTTTCACTTTTAAGTATGTGATTTTGCAGTCGGATTTTTGATTTTTAAAATTATTTATTTATTTGATATTCAGATACCTTAAAATTCTATTGTGTCTCGTTAGTGACAGCTGAAGGTATACTTAGCTCATGCATGACCAAAAGAGGTGCGATAAAGAACATGAATTAAAAATCTCGACTAATTAAAAACTAATGCAACAACGCGAAATTTCGCGGTATTCTGGTCGAATAATTGAAGGTCTTCAATTATCTTATCATATAATTAATACTTCAAATCTACATAATTATATTAATGAACTTTGTTTGGCATTGAAGAAAATAGGTCATCTTACAATTTAGTACACAATTTGGTACATAACGCAACGTATTTGTTACTAGATGTATACATGTGGAAGCTTGTAATTAGCAAATTTTCCTACCTATAGCTGATGTTTAACTGTATTATTAGTCTGTAAGCTTTCTGTAAAATAAAATAAATAAATAAATACATAACTATTATAACTAAATAACTAATTGTCTTTATAAACCAGTTTAATTTATAAAAGGTTACCTTAAGTATTAATATTAGTTTGAAATTCATAATTTTTTTTTTTTTTGCTATATCTAATAAGTTAATTAATGTACAAATATTTCAGACACAATGCGAATTGTTATATGAATAAATAAAATACCAGTACCTAATATAAAAGGTAAATTAATTTCTCATGTAATGATTTCTAAATATCGTTATGAATCATTTTCATAACAACGACGTCTCTTACATTAGCGATGTTATTAGGTATACTGGCTCACTTATTATTATATCGCTTGTTTCTCTAAAATACTTATAAATTATATTTCTAAAATAAAAAAAATACAAAAAAAAACATCGGGCAGTCTTTGGGGACTGGCCGATAGAAGTGAAAACTAAGTAACTTTTTGATACTCGCGTTGATGTCTTTCGTTCGATACATATAGCCTTCGGTGACGATGACGCGAGTTCCATGATTTTTGTTCACCCAAAAAGTGCTCAACGCGTCTCAAGAAGTTTTCACTTAAAATATATTGTAGCCAACCGGTATCGGTTACAGGGTCCAAGCTACCGGTGGTCAGGGCTCCAGAGAGAGGAACCTCATAACAATGTGAGCCGTGTCCAGAAGTACCGCTCTCTGAATCAAGCCCTTAATCCTGCCCAACGAGAGCCTCCTCGGATGTTGGTCGAGGCTCTTGGCTATTAAGCCATTGGTTGACTCGACGGCACGATGATCGCCTGGCTCACTTATTATTAAAAGCCTGTAATGTACCACTGTTGGGCAAAGGCCTCCTCTCTTTCCACTTCTCTCTATTTAAAGCTGCTAAGGACGAAATTGTTGAAGAGGTTCAGCTCATCCCGACATCGCCAGCTCCCTCTGGGCCTGCCGCGATGTTGCTTGCCATTTGATTGTGAGTTTGGCCCATTGGTCGTCTGACATGCGGCAGATATGTCCAACCCAATTCCATTTTAGCGTGGTACTAGCTTTCCGAATGACTCACTTAGGGCAGTGGTCGACAAATCGTGGCTCGCGAGCCTTTCTGTCATTAAGCAAGATATCAAGATTTATTCCAAATTTATTTTCGAAGTATTTTCACCAAAAAAAACAGAACATCGTAAATTAATCATTTAAGTACTGTACCTTCCAAAGTATTCCAAGGTTAACTTGTTAATAAGGAAGATGCGTTCATCATATTATTATCAGCCGATATGATGATGATGAAGGCTTCCTCTACTTCTTAGCAAGTTAATTTTAGGAAGCGTTGTGGACTGAAAGAGGATGAAACTTAAAGGATTATGAAAAGTGTATTGAGACAGTTTGGCTCTCATTTAAGAAATCTTAGTCGTTATAGTATTGATATTTGGCTCTACTGACTATAGTCCGCGCGGAACTAGTTGACCGCGCCTTAGGTAATAGATTATTATAGAAATAGATTGAGCGCCTTATCTTACTTAATCTATTCCGGCACCGTACTTCGCGACGGCAACACGCGTTGAAAGTTCCGGCTAGTTTAGACAAAACGCACATGAGATTGCAATAGCGACATGAATCGCCACCTTTTTTTTATTTTTTGGGTGGGAAATCATCCAATGACTTCTCCCGCTCTGGGCGGATCTGAAGGGCAGACTCTTACTGACTAAAACCCACCCGTGTTCCTTCCCTTGCCTTGCCAGGGGCCACGGTTTCCCCTTGGGACTACCCGCAACCCCGGCAGGCATCGGCCCTAGCGGACCCCGTCAGTTTTGCTGACATCTCTTTGAGGCGCGCATGGAACACGACGCGCCGTCGACCCGGGCCTGGTCCTTATCGGACAGCGAGCTGCCCTCTGCTCTCCGTCCGCAGGCCCGCGCCTACGGTGGCATGAATCGCCACCTAAGGCGCGGCCAACGCGCACTATAACGAGTTTGCCGACTACTGGGTTAAGGGATTGAATTTCATTGGCACTAAAAGTAAAAATGTTTTTCTCATTAGTCTGCCTTACTTCCCGTGATGTCATACAAAGCTTTTAACTTACAACGTTGGTTTTCAAGGGCTTGCTATGTCACCAAAACGTTTTAGTTTGACTGACTTATTTAGCCATTTTCAATGTTATGGGGATTGGTTCACGCACTTAGTCCTTCAAGTGGACCATTGTACGTAGACTATGGCCATCATTGGACATTCCAACCAGCACCTTAATTCCGTCACACACGATTAATCACACGATCATAATCTGAATAATTTTGAAGGATATTGTTAATTCATTGCTTCATATAAGTTCGAAAAATTTGTCAGCACAACATTGTAAATAACGCAATGAATGTTGTTGAACTGTCAAAATTAAACAGATTGTGATTGATCGTGTGTTACGCAAGGTGCCGCCCTCCTCTCTCCAGAAGCAGATTAGGTCTCCTAGTCTGGTCAGAACATCTGCAAAACATCTGCTTGACCCGAGGGCCAGAGGGTATTTAGCCGAAGATAAGATTTATGAAGTGAACTGAAAACATCTTTAGCGGCATTATGCACTTTTTTTGGAGGGGTAAAAAATTTTAAAACTCGCGTCATGACACGTGACCTGATCGAAAATTCGTAAGACAGCGAACTCTTGTTTTATTTTTTTTGGAATTGTTTTAATGGAGCTACAGCTTTCGTTCTTGTACTGACAGCAAGCCACATAAATTCCTGACATTTTCGTTAGATGGCGTTACTTGGTTTTCACTTCCATCGGCAGTCTCCAAAGACGGCCCCGCATGTTTTTTTTTTAATACGTTACTGCTTAGCGGCTGGTTTACCTAAACGCCGCGCCGTCGTCCTTGGAGTTTCGTGCCTGTTTTTCCTCCTTAGAGACCTACGCATTACAATGGGCAACTAGCGTCAACTTTCTGACTAACTGACCGACTCCTTGACAGTTCAAAAGTGCCTGTAGAAGGTTTTATTGAAATGAATGCTATAGAGTTTGAGTTTGACACTTTAGGGCGGATTTCACAATTGAACTATCAGTGTCATCTTTGCTGTGGAATATTGATAGCAATTGAACTCAGTTTAGATGTGATCGTGTTCAGTTTCATTGGTGAAATCGGTAAAAGCCTGGGATCAACACGCCAACATGCCATTGTTCATACGGTTAAAAAACAAATGCGGTATTACATTAATGTGATCCCAAAAATTCATCATGCCACTAATCACCGCCACATGGTGGCGTTGAACATTACATTTTAGGGTTCTGTACACTAAGCGTGCCAAACGGAACCCTGTTACTAAGCCTCCGCTGTCCGTCCGTCTGTCTTTCCGCGGGCTGTATCTCATAAACCGTAATAGGTAGACAGTTGAAATTTTCACAGATTGTATATTTCTAACAAATACTTTAATGATTAACTTTACTTATTTTGTATACAAGGAAGTGCTTTTTTTCGGCGTTCTTACTCGCTCATAATACGGTATGAATCAGTAGCGAATCCAGCAAGCCCCTAAAAGTATCCGAGTTCTTCTGATGTGACAAATCTAAAAGTGATATTATTCTAATTAAACTTTTTAGCAAGCATTACACTACCCAAGGTACCTACAATAATTGTCATGAATTATCCTTAACTTAATAGGTGTTATATTTTCAAGTTTTTTTTCTATAAGTAAGATGTTTTGTTTACGTGACGAACTTGGAATCCACGCGCCACTCATTCTGCTACTCACGCTGCCTGGTTTGGCCGCCATGTATATTCACTGAGATATTTCTGGTAGTTGACAATCTAACGAAATCATTGAGGAATTTGCGAAAAGTAATCCGTGGAGTTGTTGTGTGCTTTTTTACCCGACTGCCCCAGAAGGAGGGTAATGTTTTTCGAGAGTATGTATGTATGTATTTATGTATGTATGTATGTATGTCTATTTCTTTGGCACGCTCTGTAGCCTAAACGGCTTGATGGATTTTAACATAGGAGGTGTCGTTAGATTCGTCTTAATCGTAGAAGTGACATACGCTATATAATATTTACTAGCTTTTACCCGCGGCTTCGCCCGCGTAAAGGTCGGAAAATATCCCACAGGACCGTACTACCGGGATTCAGATTATCCTCTATCCTAACCCAGATCATGGCCTATACGGATTTAGTTAAAAGACCATACGCCTTTCAACTAAATCCGTTCAGCCCTTACGGCATGAAAAAGTAACAGGCACATTTTAGGGTTGCGTACCTCAAAATGAAAAAATGATCTCTTTCAGTCGTCAGTAATTTGACATTCGAAAGAAGAAGACAAAGCTTTGTAACTATACTATATGTTTAACTATACAGACGCTATACAACGTTTATTAGTAAGGAGGTAATGTTTGTAGCGGTTACACCGCCACATACGAACTACACATGAAAGACATGATGTCACACAAATCCTGCATCGCGCAGTTAGAATTTACCACGCGAACGACATAGATAAGACTATCCGAAATCAACTTATGGGCAGTTGCCCGCCCGACATAACACCCGTCTTGTCGGAGGATCCTCCCTTTTCTATGGTGGATGAGTGAACTTTACACCCTGTTCCTCATACCACTAAATTGGTGACCCTGAGACTGAACGTCAACGCAGCCTTCGTGCAACTACTTCAGCGTGACGTCATCATCATCAATCCCGCAAGCTTTCGTGAGGCGAGTTACACAGCCAGCCAGCACCCACGGCTCAGCGGGTATCCTGACCACCAGCATGCAGCGAACGCGCATTCCTGGTCAACACCCTTAGACTCATCACCCCGACTCACTGGGGAATCACCGAAATCACCTCAATCACCGCAATCACCGCAATCACCTCAATCACCGCAGACAGTTCCAACTCACTGTGAACTGTGCGGCACCCGGTTCCGACTCACTGGTAGCACAATCACCACAATCGCCACAATCACCGCAGACAGTTCCGACTCACCGTGAACTGTGCCGCACCCGGTTCCGACTCACTGGAACCACACCTTAAATCTCTTAAAAATAAGAGACAACAAAAATAATCACCGAAATCATCGCAATCACCTCAATCACCGAAAACACCGAAATCACCGCAATCACCGAAATCACCTCAATCAGCTCAATCACCGCAATCACCACAATCACCAAAATCGCCGCAATCACCGCAGACAGTTCCAACTCACTGTGAACTGTGCGGCACCCGGTTCCGACTTACTGGAACCACAATCACCACAATCGCCACAATCACCGCAGACAGTTCCGACTCACCGTGAACTGTGCCGCACCCGGTTCCGACTCACTGGAACCACACCTTAAATCTCTTAAAAATAAGAGACAACAAAAATAATCACCGATATCACCGAAATCACCGCAATCACCTCAATCACCGAAAACACCGAAATCACTACAATCACCACAATCAGCTCAATCACTGCAATCACCTCAATCAGCTCAATCACCGCAATCACCGCAATCAACCCGCAATCACCGCAATCAACACAATCACCACAATCGCCGCAATCACTGCAGACAGTTCCAACTCACTGTGAACTGTGCGGCACTCGGTTCCGACTCACTGGAACCACAATCACCACAATCGCCACAATCACCGCAGACAGTTCCGACTCACCGTGAACTGTGCCGCATCCGGTTCCGACTCACTGGAACCACACCTTAAATCTCTTAAAAATAAGAGACAACAAAAATAATCAATAATACATGTGAATTTTAAAATCAACCCCTATTTTACCCCTTTGGGGGATGATTTTACAAAAACGCTGAAAAGCGTAATTCTTTATTTCTTACCAAAAGCATAAATTTGAATTTCCATATCCCCAACTTAGAAATATTAAGTTTCCCATACAAACTTTCATCTCTTATATCACCCCCTTGGGGGTTATTTTTGAGACAAAAAGTACCCTATGTCCTTCTCTAGGATGCCATCTATCTCCTTGCCAAATTTCATCGAAATCCGTTCAGTGGTTTAGCCGTGAAAAGGTAACATACAGACAGACAGACAGACAGACAGAGTTACTTTCGAATTTATAATATTAGTATGGATGTATTGCATCTGCAAGGACAAAAAAAAGGGAGGGGAAGGTTTTTTTTTAAATAATTTTCAACAATATTGGTATCAAATAAAAGCTGGTAATGAGTCAATTCCAAATTAATATATTAATATATATTAATAAAACTAAAAAACTTGAAATAAAGAAAATTATTCAAAAAACAAAAAACCCGACTGCAAAAACACATAACTGAAAAGAGAAAAACAAGCATTATAATCTATAGAATTTTGGTATCGCAGGCGGGGACAATAATAATATAACAATAATAACCGGAAATATGGTTTACCTAACTTTTGTTTGTCCCCCGCCTGCGATACCAAAATTCTATAGATTATAATGCTTGTTTTTCTCTTTTCAGTTATGTGTTTTTGCAGTAGGGTTTTTTGTTTTTTGAATAATTTTCTTTTTAGTGTTTACTTTGCTAAAACCTACCCTCGGTTTCAAGCCCCTCCCAAACAACAATCGATCTGCCACGGGTACGGATCCCTTCGTGTGCGTGTCCGATTCGCACTTGGCCGGTTTTTTTGATCTTCAAAATTGAACTGACATTACAATCGAGAGAAAGTAGAACTTCCATCTTTGTATTGCTAGTTCTTCTCTGTATTACGGTCTCGATGGTGTCATTTGCCTCGATGATCATACTGTCCCATTGACCCTGTCTCGATACTGTTATACTGAAGTGTACATAAGTGTGTTTACTTTGCGTGGGCGCAAGTGTAAACTATGACTGTGCGGTTTCTATGGCAACAGAAAAACAGCAGCAGCGGTTTGAAACCGAGCTTGCAACCTTGATATTTACGTTCATGTCGTAAGCAGATCTTAGAATTGATCATTTCATCAAGTGTAGATTCCATTTCATGAAATGGTTGTATTTCGACCGCTGGTCACATCATGATGTGGTCTGGCCACGATATGAACAGTTATACGCACGACTACTTCATGATGTGGCCAATTGCCATAGAAGTGAAAACTTATGTTATGAGCCGAGTGTACCCGATGCAGCGTCACCGACCCGAGCGTGACGGTTTTCGTTCATCGTTTAGAAGAAGCGCAAAGTGCGCCAAAGTAAGTTTTTACTTCAAAAAGCTCGCTCATGACTTGCACCAATCATAAAATAGTACACTACTATTACAGTATAATAAAGTAACAGTATTATGTCTAGGCAGTGACCTTGAAATAATTACTTACGGCCGCTCGGTAGATAACGCCAGTAGCACAGCTCCGCCGCGAAACCGCAGTATGTATTTCAAATCAACTGGGTCGCGTCATGTTCCGCTATTCGAATTAAGCGTAGCGTGCGGAACATGACGCGAGCCAGTTGAATTGAAATACTACGGTTTCGCTGCTATGGTTTCGCGGCTGAGGGTGAACCTTCCGCGTCCGTGCAATACTAGTAGGCACTGATAAAGATTTCAAAGCGTGTCGTTTCGGCCGTTTTCTATGACGATTATAATAAGTACTGTTACTTATTTATACTGTGCTACAATGATTCATGGTAACAGATGGGTAAATTAACATTGTTTGCGAAGAACCGTTACAATGACACCGAGATATACATGAGAGTCAATTTACACTAATATTAGAATACTTTCGGTTTTCTAAAACGCCGGATGTCTTTTATTGCACGACTCTTAATGCGAAGCATTAGAGTGTGCTCTACGATCGAAAAATTATTTTTGCCCCATTTCTGTAACTGTTTTTATTGTTACACTCCTGCTAGTACACAGAACCTTCTTAATTTATATACCATTGTATAGATGATTAAATGTAGATTAATACTGTACTTTTTAACAATTGATTTAATGCAGCAGAAATGGAAACGGCAAGAAAATAGTTGAAAAAAAATTCCTGTCCGTCAATTTATGAACCCTGAAAACATTGTAGCTTGCGATAAAATCAATTAATTGAGTAAATTTTTTTTTTATACATTCGTTAGAGCCTATTGAAAATGGCACTTTTATTCAAAGTAGTTTAATTATAATTAATAAAATACTAACTAAAATATAATATCTTAATCTAAATATTTCCAACCTTTGAATTGATGTTGCCTAGCAACCGCCAAGTAAATATCTTTGTCAGTCTTTGACATTACGACTTCATGAAAAGTGATAAATTGTTCATTTTTGTTAAAAACTATGTTTTGAATTTCTTTTTCGTTTATGAATGAGTAATATGTATGAGGCGTGCACTTTTGGATTTTCCAAACTATATTATTTATAAGTATGTTCAGTCAGAGAATGCAAACGTTGTGTTGTGATTACCACCACCAACTACGGAACCCTTCATTGTGCATTTGTGCGTGGTCCAACACGTACTTGGCCGGTTCTTATTAGCTGAACGTTAATAAAATTAATGACAATAATAAACAATGACTGACTTTGGTTGAAAGAGAATTTTTATAAAAAAAAAAATGGGCTATTTTAAACTAAGTATCGATAATGGACACATACATAATTATAATAAACACTTAAAAATGCTCCAAATCAATTTTGATACAATGAAATCATTCAAACAATCGATCATAAGAAATAAATACATACATGAATTGAATTAACACTTATTGTGTTTGCTATCCGTGGAAATATTAAGGAAATTCCAGTACCCTAATTGCTTATCACACGATCAATCACAATCTGTTTCGTTTTGACAGTTCAACAAAATCCTTTGCGTTATTTAAAAAAGGAAAAGTATTTATCTCAATAAATACTTTTCCTTTTATACTCGCACAGGAAATTACAAATTAAACCAAAACACACTCATAAAAGCAAAAATACTTAAAAAAAACAATAAAAAACAGTAAAATTAAAATAAAAGCAGAAATCCTGTACGGGGCCAAGAGGCTCCTATTTAAGCAGACAAACTTTTCGCATGAAGCAATGGATTAGCAATCTGTTTCAAAATGATTCAGATCGCAATTAGGGTACACTACACGTGAGCCAACATGGAATATTTAGCTCTGTTTCGTCACCTAAAAAAAATGGTAAAACTGTTATTCGTCATGAACTCCATGAATAATGGTCATGGTCGAGCGAAATAATTTTTTTTTTTTTCCTTTAAAATTCCCTAAAATTAATACCAATTGAATCGCTACGGTTTCTAAATATGTCACATTTTAACAAAAAATACTCCTTTCAAGCAGTCTGATGCAGGTGGCGTCTAATTTGAAATCAAACTAAGATAACTGCTACTAACTGCATGAGACTGCTTGATTTGAACTTTTTATTGTTTTGAACCCCTGACAGAAAAAGAGAGGTGTTATAAGTTTAGCTTGTGTATCTGTGTGTCTATCTGCGCCATCCTAGCTCCCAAACGGCTGAACCAATTGTGTTTTTTTTTGTTTGAAAGGCGACTTAATCGAGAGTGTTCTTAGCTATGATTCTAGAAAATTGGTTCAGCCGTATGAAGGTTATCAGCTCTTTTCTAGTTGATGTATGGATCTGTGATATTAGAGGAACATAGTAACCTTGAACTGATGCTGCAGCATCACCTGGAATTTGCAGGATACCCAACTGCCTTACCAACTTACATAGGTATCGTGTTTGGGCTCATTGGAATGGTCTCAATGAATAGGTGGTGAACAGGGTCTGGTGATGGGGTAGGAAAGAGAAATAAGGAAATGTTTTAATTTTTTACCCGACTGCCCCAGAAGGAGGGTAATGTTTTTCGAGAGTATGTATGTATGTATGTATGTATGTCTATTTCTTTGGCACGCTCTGTAGCCTAAACGGCTTGATGGATTTTAACATATGACGTGTCGTTAGATTCGTCTTAATCGTAGAAGTGACATAGGCTATATAATATTTATGTTTTGCATCTGCAAGTACAAAAATAAAATCTGTCAAGTGCGAGTCGGACTCGCACACGAAGGGTTCCATACCATGTCGTACAAGATATAACACTATGAATTTTTGTAATACTTTCGTAAAGGTAACAACAGAGGCGCTATAAAAAAACAAAGATTTGTAAAGAAATTGTCTAATTTTAATGAGAAAATGTTGTTGTGTTAAAATATAGGTGTAGGAGTATATTTCATTTATTTTAAGAGAAAAATATTAAGTTAACTTTATCCAGTAACACGCATTAACTAAAGTCAAAGTTATTTATTTGCTACTAACATAGTATTAGTAGGTATAAATAGGTATATATGGTAGGTAAGCAGGTAGATATGTAGGGTAGGTAGGGTAGGTTAGGTACCTACCTACCCTGGTAAGAAGGGTAGGGTAGGTAGGTAGGGTAGGTAATTAGGTAGAAATAGGTAATTAGGAAAGGTAGATGCGCCGTAGATAAGTACTTAGTGCTAACCGTGCGAAGCCAGGCCGGGTAAAGCTAGTTACTTATAAATAAAAGGATTTCTCTTGCTACATCAGACTATATTGTACAAAATAGAATGTAAGTAGTACGCCAAATTTTAATTATAAGTAACTATGCGTTTGCACTGGCGAAACATTCACAACAAAACATGTTGGAATCTCTATTTTCTGTCAATTTTTCATACAATGTTTGACAGGAACTAGAGATTTCAACATGTTTTGTCGTGATGTTTCGCCAGTGCAAACGCACGGGTCAATTCAATACAGGTATTTATTTACGTTATTTTTGATAGTCATACAGAAATCTATTATTTCTTACTTATTATTTTTACACATCCCATCGGACTATGAGAGTGAGGGAAGAGAGAGTGCACTCGTGTCTGCGCACACACTTGTGCACTATAATATCTCCCGCGCCGAAGGCCATTGACCGAATATTTTTACACCAATAATTTTTCTCAATATGAAATTGTATCCACAACGGTTTAAGCTAGGTAACTGAATAGTACACTGTATGTGCCAGCATTCATTTCAATGTTACTGAATATATTGTCTATTGGAGTGTAGTTTTAACACGAGGTACACACATCAACACCCTCTAGGGATACTTTGAAAAAAGTCGATAAAGTTCTTAAACTCAAAAAATACTGGCCGGTTTTAAAATCTTGTGAAGAAAGTTTATTTTGTAGACCTTTTTGGATGATCGAAATAGTATATGCTGCCATGATAGTAGGTACTTACTAATTCCATGTCATTACTCCGACTATTAAATAGTTATCTGTGGAATTTATATCGCTTAATATTAGCATGAAATACAAAATTATTACTTTAAGTTGCAGAAAATCGCCCATATTATATAAAATACGTTATGAATCGGCGTTTTTAGTATTTGTTGATTATAAACAGTATATGTTACATGATACACACAAGTTTCAAATTCCTAATTTGTTTAGTTGTTGAGATAGAGCTCGTACAAAAATGGTCTAAAACAGACAACTTCTACGGCCCCCTAATTCATCATTTTTGAAGATAAAAACAAATAAAAATTATATTTATTCTCTACTCGATGAGCTCTAGAAAATGATACCCCACATGCCTGGGTCAGATAATTTTTTTTCAAAATTTAATTTTATTGTATGGCGACCCCCCTTTATTTTTTAATTTTATTATTTGTTGCTCTTACGGCAATAGAAATGCTCAATCTGTGAAATTTTCAACTGCCTACCTATTACGGTTCATGAGATAGAGCTCGCTGACAGACAGACGGACAGCGGAGGCTTATGAATAGGGTTCCGTTTGTCACCCTTCGGGTACGGAACCCTAAAAAGGGAGGGGAAGGTTTTTTTTTAAATTGACATTGACCGGTTGTGGACCAAATGCTGCCCAGACATGGGAGTACTTCTAAATGGTTCCTTGCATCAATTAACACAAAAAAAAATATACAAAAAAAAAAATTGGTCCCCGGGTTAAAAAGATTTTTTAATGTTTTGCTGGTAGTTTTATTTATTCATTTTATTTTATTATTCAAAATCTATAAGATAACTTAACTATTGACAAGTGCTATACGGCCTCAGAAGATGTGGTCCTATAGCTCCGGGGTCTGATGATGGAGCTGGAATGTTGTTACGGGCACTCCTCAAGTAAACGAGTTAGCCCCGTCGTATGTGGTTTCATTGGATACGTATCGACAAGTGCTATTACACTAGGTGGTTTCCAGGGTCTGATGATGGAACCGGAAGGTGGCCATAGGAACTCCTCAACCAAATAAGTTAGGACGATCGTGTTTGGACTCTTTGGTTTTGTCTCGACAAGTAGTATAGCCCAAGGTTGTATCCAGGGTCTGATGATGGAGCTGGAAGGTGTTCACGGGCACTCCTCAAGTAAACCAGATAGCCCCGTCGTATGTGGTTTCATTGGATACGTATTGGCAAGTGCTATTACACTATATGGTGTCCAGGGTCTGATGATGGAACCGGAAGGTGGCCATAGGAACTCCTCAACCAAACAAGATAGGACGATCGTGTTTGGACTCTATTGTTTTGTCTCGACAAGTAGTATAGCCCAAAGTTGTATCCAGGTTCTGATGATGGAGCCGGCAGATAGCCATAGGAACTCCTCAACCAAACAAGACAGCATCATCGTTTTTGGACTCATTGAATATACAAGTGCTTTAGCCCCGTCGTATGTGTTTTCATTGGATACGTATTGACAAGTGCTATTACATTAGGTGGTTTCCAGGGTCTGATGATGGAACCGGGAGGTGGCCATAGGAACTCCTCAACCAAACAAGATAGGACGATCGTGTTTGGACTCTATGGTTTTGTCTCGATAAGTAGTATAGCCCAAAGTTGTATCCAGGGTCTGATAATGGAGCCGGCAGGTAGCCATAGGAACTCCTCAACCAAACAAGACAGCACCATCGTTTTTGAACTCATTGAATATACAAGTGCTTTAGCCTCGTCGTATGTGGTTTGATAGGATACGTATTGGCAAGTACTATTAAACTAGGTTGTATCCAGGGTCTGATGATGGAACCGGAAGGTGGCCATAGGAACTCTTCAATCAAACAAGATAAGACGATCGTGTTTGGACTCGTTAGCTTTGTCTTGACAAGTAGTAGAACCAAAGGTTGTATTCAGGGTCTGATGATGGAACCGAAAAGTGGTCACGGGTACTCCTCAACTAAACAAGACAGCCCAGTGCAGTGAAAATATATCGCAGGTGTTGTCTTGGACCTTTGTTCCCGATACCGATGATTTATATTTTTTTATGTTTTTAAAAATGTTTTTTTCATCAATCAAAAATACTAAACAATTGATAGTTTTTCTCAAAACTCCGTGGATAGATTTTGAAGAGCCTTGGTTTAGAGACTAGTAAAAACCGAAGGAACATAATGCACTATGTGTCCATTCGGGGCAGCAACTGGTCCAACTTTCATAATATGGATGGTAAATCGTTCAATACCCCAGTGCAGTGAAAATATCATCCCAGATGTTGTCTGGGATCCTTGTTCTCGATACCGGTGGGCTACATTTATATTTTTATGTTTTTTTCATCAATCTAAAATACTCAACAAAAGATTGTTTTTCTCAAAACTCCGTGGATAGATTTTGAAGAGCTTTGGTTTAGAGACTAGTGAAAACCCAAGGAACATAATGCACTATGTGTCCATTCTGGGCAGCACCTAGTCCAACTCCCATTATATGAATGGTAAATCGTTCGATACCCCAGTGCAGTGAAAATATATTATCATCCCAGGTGTGGTCTGGGATTCTTGTTCCCTATACCGCACGTACGTCCTTTTTGGCAATCTACGTGCGCAAAAAGTTTTAATTTTAGTTGATGCGATCTATTTACAGTATTTTTTTTCAAACACCCAGATAGTCAGGCAACTCACAACACGCCTTGTTTTGACATTTCGCGCGCTACTGAACGAAAGAACAAACAAGTCGCGACATGTTTGCGCGCACACAGCGCTACGCGCGTCGTCAGTCAGTCGGTCCACTTGTTTCGAGGCGACCAAACGGTTCTTTCGAATGTGAAGTGATCAACTGGTGCCATGGAACAAACGCGTAAAGGTATGTGCATCAACAGTATTTAACTTTTAATTCGATTTTTGCATTTAAAGTTACATAAAGGAACTATAGAACCAACTAGTAATTTAGTAAAAAAAAAGTTATTATTTCATGATTATTGGACCGCAACTATTTTTGTTGGTAGTTGTTGGTCTTGAAATTATTATGTATGTGTAGTGTAACTAAGTGACATTCTGGCAAATTACGGTTTGGCTGCAGCAACTTGCAGTAACTATTTTTATGTGTCTTTTAGACCTGGCGAAAGGAGTAAAGAGGAGTGAGCTGTTCGACATCTGCCTGAGATAAATGCAGACTAAATAATTGCATTCTATGCACCTACTTCGTCATGTAAATAATTGTGAAAAATATACTAAAAATAAATGGACACATCTTAGGAAAATTAGAATTTTTAGATGGAAAATACAGAAGACGGAACCCGTGCATGTCTAAACTTTCATTTGGCTTAAATTATATTGCTGATACTATAAGGTTTCTTAAATACAATAATGGAATGTTTTTTGCGCGAAATATCATGTAAAATAATATTGAGCGCATAAATTGATGAAAAGGACCTACGTGTACCGGTGGGCTACATTTATATTTTTGAATGTTTTTAGATTGTTTTTTAATAAAAATATTTAAAAATGTAAATTATATGCATTTAAATGAAATAAAGGAAATAATTGTGTGTTATTTAACATAATTACTGTCATTAATTAATAAAATGCGCCATTGGTTGACGTTATTCATCAATTAAAAATACTCAACAAAAGATAGTTTTTCTCAAAACTCCGTGGATAGATTTCGAAGAGCTTTGGTTTAGAGACTAGTATAAACCCAAGGAACATAATGCACTATGTGTCCATTCTGGGCAGCACTTGGTCCAACTCCCATATATGGATGGTCAATGTCCTTTCAACAATATTGGTATCAAATAAAAGCTGGTAATGAGTCAATTCCAAATTAAGATATATTCATAAAACTAAAAAACTTGAAATAAAGAAAATTATTCAAAAAACAAAAAACCCGACTGCAAAAACACATAACTGAAAAGAGAAAAACAAGCATTTTACTTCGCGGCGAACTGAAATATAATTAATTAAACACAGTAGTATTTCTATACGCATCGTATAACATCGCGTTATTTTAGAGATAAAATATTGTGAATATTTTAATTTTTTGAATTTTTATAGAATTCTCCTCTGCTGGCAACATCACTTACTGTCACTTTTCTTTCGCGCGCGCTTTGACATCGCAACGAAAAAGTTTCCTCTCGTCAAATTATTCATATATAATAAGTTTACAGAAGTCTTTACCAAAATAACGAGTGTTTATTGTGATATGTGATAGAAAGTGCAATAAGTGTATCGTTAGTAGAAACCTGAGACGACCACGACGGCCATCAACGAAGAAAGGCGATAAATACCTACATCGGAACTAATCAGAAGCACCCTTAGTCCTGAGGTCCTGCCTTACCCACATTCGATGTACTGCGAGAATGCCTGACTTTAACTGACCACCTTGTACGTGATACTGACAGTGTTTTTACAAACACCATGGTGGACATTAACTCAATTTGTTATAGCACCTCTCCAGTCGACACGAGATGTCCTTAGTAACGTTACCTCCACGTTGCTAGCTGGATGAGAAGCTGCCAGAGTGGCACGTGATGCCCTTAGTGATGTAACTGTACATAGCTAACTGGTATGCAATTGTCAGCATTAACTCTCCAGTGAGTACGAGATACTCTCGGTAACGTTAACTCCACGTTACCAGCTGGATGAGAAACTACCAATGTGGCAAGTGATGAACTTGACGATGTTATTCTACATAGCTAACGCTGGTATGTATTCGTCATAAGAGGTAAGAAACATTTCTTTACCTTAGTTAAGAAATTGGAAAAGGTAGTTCTATATGCCTTTAATTTACGAGCATGGAGGCTGCGAGACAGCTTTACTTAACCCTGCACATTGTCCGTGTGTTACAAACTTGCAAAAGCATTATACTCCATATAGCGAACATGGAATTTGGATTGTTAGCAGTACGAGATACTCTTAACAACATTGATTTTATGTTATAAACTTGCAAAAGCACCATACTCCATATAGTGAATACGGAATTTGGATTGTTAGCAGTACGAGATACTCTTAACAACATTGATTTTATGTTATAAACTTGCAAAAGCATTATACTCCATATAGCGAATATCAAATTTGGATTGTTGGCAGTACGAGATACTCTTAACAACATTGATCTTATGTTATAAACTTGCAAAAGCATTATACTCCATATAGCGAATATGGATTGTTAGCAATGAGTACAAGCTATTCTTAACAACATTGATTTTATGTTACTAGCTGGTACATATTCGGCTTGGTGTGCACAGGCTTAGCACGAGATGCTCATAGCATGAAACCTCAATACTATTGTGAGCTAGCTTTCACATCAAGAATGATATTATGGAAGCACATTTCACCTTGACTCATTTCCTTTTATCAACTAATGTTGCACATGCCCATCACTGATATAAAACACCAGCCATAAAAATGCCATTATACTACTATTCATGACTGCTGTTTAGTTGTCATTCTTAACAGACTAATATACCGAATTAAAAGAAATCACGGTGTACCAGATACTCGGTGACTTATCTAGCACTAGGTGGCTTACTTATCCTGACACAAATTAATAAATGATATCTATTTTGTAAATTAAAACAATAAAGCAAAACTGTTATTTTTACAATCATTCATTCAAATACAAGTACCTACAAGATACTTTGTTAAGTTGATCCTATGATACTGAATCTGAAAATAATGACTGAAGACAAATGCTACCTATACCTATGGCAACTGTCGATTTTAAACATAGAAGTGATATGGCACAAACCCATACAAAGTACTACACCATGCTCCCACATAATACATATTCATCCTATTCAGATTCCGTTACCCAAGGGATTGCAATATTCTAAAAACAAATTGTACTGGTTACTATATTACCCATATCATGGGGAAAGCAATGACTGACCCTATGCTTATGAAGAACATTTATAAGACAAATACAAATTATGAACTGACTTGGCTGATACAACAAAACCACCTGGCAATGCCCACTACCACCAAATTAAAACCAGAACAAAAGTAACATCATCTCTAATTGACATGAACTTTAATTTATCCTATTTGATAAACAGATACAATAACAAACTTTAGTACTTACACAATTTTATAGCTTCAAACAATAACAATTAATCAATAAATACCACAATATCATAATAGAGAAACTTAATAGTTCTATTGAGAAAAAGTAAAACAAGCACAATAAGAGCTCATTTATTTACTTATGTAAATAACAAAATAAAACATCCAACTACCAGGTCAATAACAGGAATCACACCATTGAAAATTTTATGACTTTTATGTTTTATTTAACCTAATTGGTTGGAATGGAGTATGTCAGTAAAATAAATGAATTATTATCATGGTGAATCCAATGATATTAATCATTGGGTGGATCTCAACAATAACCCGACTTACATTTTACACTCCAAAATAACAATTCAACAAGACTGATATGGAATAAATGCTGATAAAACAGTTAATTCCTCTGATTCCGTTACTGGTTGTGGACATAGACAAGAAAATATTTGATAGGTACCTATCAAATTCAATACTTCAACCTCTCAATATCATCACAGAACTTAATGTGATAAATATATTTCAGTCCCGAACAAAATATTAAATTCAGTTTCATTATGAACCAAAAACTGTTGAGATAACCTAACCCATCTAGAGCAGTAAGAATTCCACCATACCATATTGAAGGGAAATTTCCCAGTAGTAACTATATGTATATTATAAACGAAATTTTATTTAAATTTTGTACACTAATCAACTATAGTTTAACATACTAAAATAGATAAGTATTATATACCACAGTACTTACCTTTATGAAATCATAATATGATTTATTTACATCCTATAGGTACTCCTATCACTTGGACCATATAAAAGATACCATTACGAGATAATCAATACCTAAAGGGTTAATTATAAATATACTTACTTTCAATACCTTCAATATTAGGAATCTCATACTTCAACAGTCTAATTATAGTCCTCTGTACCTACAAAATTACCAGTAGTGACTGACACTTACGGAAAACAAGGTCTTCTTCCAACTCAAGCTGACTATTTATTTGGGCAAAATATGAAAACAATGATAAAACATAAATATAAATACATTTATAAGTACATATAAACATTACTATAAGTACATTTAAATGTCTGAGCTGGAAAATCAACAAAACGAATTGTTAGGCCTGAAATGTACCTTGAAATGCCTGTGTTAAAACAAAATTAAAGTAAGTACTAGTGAACTTAGTCGCATTACATAAAATTACGCCCGTATCTCCCGAAGAGCTGGGCAGAGATGGGTGATCTTATTCAAAGGTTATAAAATCAAAATGTCTACATTTGATTACCAACTACTAGCCTAAATATTTAGCAGTAGATTTCAATGATAATTACAACACTAAAGTGAAGTTATCAAGGAAACAAATAAGAGGGGGGGGAGAGCAGCATTGTGAGAACAAAGTAGGTATTAATAGACTGTGATTAGAACAAGATTTGGGTACTACCTATACGAAATGCAGGTACTATGAATGAATCACCTACAAAATAGCTTTACCTTAAAACCTGCGATCTGCTCACTAAGTGCATATCATAACAGGGTTAATCATACAACTCCCTCACCTAAAGAATGTAACTCATTACATTACACAATTCCAATTCTGGACATATTACAATGTTGAGGGAAAAGAAGTTCATATCTTGGTCTTCCACATCTTTTTTACCGCTCCCCTTTAAATACTTCTAAAATGAATCTAGGCTTTCGATTCTCAACTAGTCAAGTAATGATTGCTAACAGAATGTGCGAAATTCTTATATGGAAAGTAATATAATTGAGGGAAAATCCTTATTCATTTGAAATAGACTCTTTCACTTTTAATTTTCAAATCTCTCTTCTATCCAGGGAACAATCTATTGCCCTTACTAATTGACGCTCACAAAACTTCAAGCAAGTTAAAAGCTTATTCCGTGCTCGCAATTCTAGTTTCCAAAATACCTTAATAACTAAAGCTATGGCATAGTTTGCACTGAAATAATATGGTTTAGGTAGGTAATTGGTTCGGTAAAAAAAAAAAAAAAAAAAAAAAAAAAAAAAAAAAAACCAATTCATACACAATACAATTACACAAAATTAAATGTTAACCAAAGACCTCACCGCTTATGCCATATTACTTAAGCTTAACTTCTAAGGACTTCACAGACATGGTATCCCTTAGTCAGATCACTTGATAACTAAGAGACTTGATATTAAGAGAAGACTCTTTATTATACTATAATAATAATTTTTACAATTAATCTTCAAGATTCTTCAAGCTCGTCTTCTGTTGGGACTTAATGCGCAATTGCAATTCAAGAAAATTATTGAGTTTATGAGCATATTGCAAACTCACACACATTAAGCGCAACACCATCTCAAATAATTTAATTATTTACAGGAAGATCTGAGACTACTATTCTCAATCATGGAGACATTTAAAGTACTCAATATCATAATATACCCCTGTTCCGAATACAGAACAAACTTAGAGCTGGCATCTATTGAGTTAGACACAACGTCAATCGACATTGTGTTGATTATGCCTCATCATTACTGATGAACAATATTAGTTAAATATTCCAAATTAAGCAACGTTATTAAAAATAACAAAAGTACTTAATAAATCACAATATGCCGTAATTTATTAACTAACTAAATTATTGCAGACAACTCTAAACATCTACTGTGTTTAATTAATTATATTTCAGTTCGCCGCGAAGTAAAATTGGGAATCAAACGAGCTTACCTGTTAAGCGAAGTCTTGATTCTAATTTTATGAGCGGCGAACTGAAATATAATTACCCACCCACCACTAACAGCCCCAAAGCTGCAATAATTAGTCTACCTAATTCACTTATCCTTCCAGGAAAACCTAGTGAATGTAAGTATACGGAACTACTCTGTACAGAAAACAGAGCTAGTTCCTCTTAAGGATCTCTAAAATAAGTGACAGTAAGTGATGTTGCCAGCAGAGGAGAATTCTATAAAAATTCAAAAAATTAAAATATTCACAATATTTTATCTCTAAAATAACGCGATGTTATACGATGCGTATAGAAATACTACTGTGTTTAATTAATTATATTTCAGTTCGCCGCTCATAAAATTAGAATCAAGACTTCGCTTAACAGGTAAGCTCGTTTGATTCCCAATTATAATCTATAGAATTTTGGTATCGCAGGTGGGGACAATAATAATATAACAATCAATCATCCTAGCCTTTTTCCCAACTATCTTGGGGTCGGCTTCCAGTCTAACCGGATGCAGCTGAATACCATTATTTATATAATATAAATATAAATAATAATAATATAACAATAATAACTGGAAATATGGTGTACCTAACTATTGTTTGTCCCCGCCTGCGATACCAAAATTCTATAGATTATAATGCTTGTTTTTCTCTTTTCAGTTATGTGTTTTTGCAGTCGGGTTTTTTGTTTTTTGAATAATTTTCTTTTTTAAATTTATGCTTGTATTGCAATCAAGTTTTTTTTTTTGTTGTTGTTTTCGATCCAATCTATGCGGATGCAGCTGAATACCAGTATTTCCCTTCCGCCATTCAACCGTAGTCTTAATAAAAACAGTCGGCGTATTTAAAAGTAATTAACGCCTACACAGTTATCTAATAAAATGTGCTTAAAATAGACATCATCCAATTATATCCACTATGTTTAGTTAGACCAGAAGTCATTAAAGACTCCCCCGTACTCTTAGGAGTATGAGTTCATTGACTCAGCAGACAAGGGACATTCTAAAGATAGACCGTACTGATTTAAATTAAATGTAAAAAAAAAAATAATCTGGCAGTCTTTGGGGACTGGCGATAGAAGTGACAACTAAGTAACTTTTTGATTCTCGCGTTGTCTTTCGTTCGAGCGGTGACGATGATGCGAGTTCCATGATTTTTATTCACCCAAAAATTGCTCAACGCGCCTACAGAAGTTTTCACTTCAAAAACGAGCGAGCCCCACAGTAGTCGCTTATGATCTGTAACATCTGACATTAGGCTGACAGTAACAACCTGTCGGAAAATGGGTTGGTACCATCTGACGCCAACTTTAACACCGTGCGCGCTCATTGGTCAAATCAAAAAGCGCGCGCTTCCCCGGTTTCCTGTTACACACTTCCGTCCCTTTTCACGAAATTGCTCCCACAGATTGGCGGAAAGATATTACACATAAAGACAAACACTGGACAATGGACATACATCTAAAGCCGCCCTCCGACGGTGCGCCATATCGCGGACGCACGCGCACGACGCACCGTGGGAAACCTAGCGTGTGTGGTAGCGCAGACGCGCGTTGTACGCGTGCGTGGCGGTGCGTCCTCGTGCGGGCTGGTGCGCGTCCGCGATATGGCGCACCGTGGGAGTTGGCTTTTAAAGATGCACGGACTCCCAGTGCGAATGTGGTGCTCCTGATCCAACCATGTCCCATTATGCTAGTGTTCAAAGTGTTCATATACCTGCTCTGATGACCTCAAAAACGCCACTGAAGCCGGGATTCGCGTGGCGTCCTACTGTACCCAACTTATCGTACTTTATAATATATTTTTACACGACTCGAAAGGAATATCTTGAAGATTTTTGAGCGAAGATAGTGGATGAGACTGGCCTCAAAGCCTGCAGGGTCAATCAAACGTGAATAGTAGATAGATAAAACCTATCGCGAGAATTTTGAATTTTAAATTTACTAGATACTCTTATCGATTTTCTGAAATAAGATCTTGATAGAGCCGTTTTGAATCATCGATATTGTTCTGAGAAGAACAGACCTATGTTTATAATGAGGCATTTCGGTCAGAAACCCACATTCCGAAAATTCGCACTTAAGTTCTTAACCGTTGCCCAGAACACATTTATTTACGGTTTTTCCCAATTTACTAGAATGACTCGAGCGCTAATTGAAAAGTAAACTCTTATTAGCGTGTATTGACTTAGATAAAATATCTTGAACTTTGTTTTGGGGTCGGCTCAGATTAAACTCCCGTTATTTATCATAGAGTAGGTTTCTCACGACTACCATCTAATTGAGGTATAAATAAGGAATTTTAGTTATTCGTAAACTACATAGAAACATCTTTAGCATAGAATTGTGACAAAAGGCGGATGTTGAACCTACCTCCAAAAATATTTGGCTACAGTACAAATCGGTCCAGATTTTGGACTAGGACACTTGCATACAATATCAATGTGCCTAGCCTTTTCCCAACTATGTTGGGGTCGCAACGCTCACGCGACGTCACCCCCGCGTC
Organism: Conistra vaccinii; assembly: GCA_948150665.1. Lineage (NCBI taxonomy): Eukaryota > Metazoa > Arthropoda > Insecta > Lepidoptera > Noctuidae > Conistra > Conistra vaccinii. Next base: position 21,170,427 of record OX411326.1, read on the forward strand.
GCCGCGCATTCCTAAGGCGCGCTACAGCGGTGTCGGTCAAACTATATCAGACGATTTATTCCCTTGACGTCGAGTCCCGCCACGTCTACTTGGAAAACCTCCCGCTTTTATTCCCGCCACGTCGAATAGTATAGTGCACAACCTAAACCGTTGGGTCTAGGCATGAAATTTTGCACAATAATTCCTTATACAACAAAAGTGACCACCAAGCACCAAGGAAAGATTTTAGAAAGGGGTTTGAAGATTTTGGCCCTAAAATCAGCCACCATTTTGATTTTTTTTCAAAATCGAGGTACACAATTAATGTCATATATTTGGATAGGGGACACTTATAAAAACATAAAACTTCATATAACATAACATCATAAAGCGTCACGTTTCTGAGATATTCAAAGATAAAAATAACAATTTTTTCGAATTTATTTAGGTATTTATGTTGTAGTTACTTCATGTTGATTAAGTTATTTACACATGAATTAATTGACTACACCTAGTGGATAAAACATTAAGATTTTTAATCATATTCGGTATAAATAATATCATCCAAGAAGGCAGCGGGAGGCTGAATAGGATTTTCTTGGTGTCGCGTCCATGCCATGCATCATATAATACATATACCATATAACATACGTCCTCATTCGGCGGAGGGTTTACATATTATATTTTTGTCTCTTTCGCTTTTAACTAAAATATTACCTATACATGATGCAATTATGTTTTCATAGTTCAATATACTTACCTGAAGGGAAAATAACAAAAAAATCCTTGTTTTTGGGTTCAGTTTTTGACTTATATTTCGGTGAATAACTCCGAAACCTGACGCTTTAGGATATTATGTCATATGACATTTTTTGTTTGTATAAGTGTTCTCTATCTAAATATGTAATTTTCGATTTTTTCCGCGATTCTGAAAAAAAATCAAAATGGCGCCATCATGTTAGGGCCACCCTCCATACAAAAATCTTCAAACCCCTTTGTCATCTAAATGGGTTCATGTTGCCGATGGAAAATCTCATCGAGCAAATGGCTTTTAGCATAAAAATTTTGTAAAAATGGGTTAAGAATTATTATTATTTCATCACCACTGCTCTCAAAACGGTGAAGGAAAACATTGTGAGGAAACCGGCATGTCCTAGAACCGAAAATTCGAAGACATGTGACATCTACCAACCCGCACTGGGCCCGCGTGGTGGATACGGCCCACTCTCTCACCGAGAGGAGGCCTGTGTCCCAGCAGTCGGAACATTATAGACTGAAAAGGCTTATACAATGCTCTGAGTTGCATTATTCAAACACAACAAGTTCTTCTTCTTCTTTTCGTGTGGTTAGTGACTAACCTGGTGTTAGAGTTTTAAAGCCTCTGACATGGCTTCACATGCCGTCGAGAAATATCTCTCAGGCATGCCGGTTTCCTCACGATGTTTTCCTTCACCGCTTTTGAAGCAAGTGATAAATTATACAATAGCACATGAATCCGAAAACTCACGAGGTGCGAACTCGAAACCACTCGGCTATGAAGTTAAAATTTAATGACAGTTTTATTGAAAAAAGAAAATTATTCAAAAAACAAAAAAACCCGACTGCAAAAACACGTAACTGAAAAGGGAAAAACAAGCATAATCTATAGAATTTTGGTATCGCAGGCGGGGACAAACAAAAGTTACACCATATTTCCGGTTATTATTGTTAAATTATTATTGTCCCCGCCTGCGATACCAAAATTCTATAGATTATGCTTGTTTTTCCCTTTTCAGTTACGTGTTTTTGCAATCGGGTTTTTTTGTTTTTTGAATAATTTTCTTTATTTCAAGTTTTTTAGTTTTATAATATATCTTAATTTGGAATTGACTCATTAGCAGCTTTTATTTGATACCAATATTGTTGTAATTTATTTAAAAAAAAACCTTCCCCTCCCTTTTTTCTGTATTTGCAGATGCAATACATAAATATTATATAGCCTATGTCACTTCTACGATTAAGACGAATCTAAAGACACCTCTATGTTAAAATCCATCAAGCCGTTTAGGCTACAGAGCGTGCCAAAGAAATAGACATACATACATACTCTCGAAAAACATTACCCTCCTTCTGGGGCAGTCGGGTAAAAAATAAGAGCGACATCGAATCGAGATTACAGTTTGTTTGCAAAATAGCCGGTGTAATTATGACGATAACAGAAAGATGACAAAATGATGTAATTATTTCTTAAGCTGAACGACGTGGAAGCGCTTAAAAGGCAATTGTCTTACAGTAACCGTTGCGACACACATAATGCTTAGGTTTATCTAGGCTTCGTTGTGTTGTGCCTATAATGCTAAGGTACCTATATCGAGGGTTCATTGTGTTTGTGCCTTCATTGCAAATCCATGACAGTAGTAAATAACTGGAAGAGTACAGTCAGGCAAACGAGATTATTTTTATTTTTGCAACTGAAAAGGTCGTTGAATCGGTCATTATAAAACACCGCTCCGACATGGCAAATAACTTGTCATTCAAGTTAGGATTTAAAATCAAATGCAATAAAGTAAATTTTACGCGTGACGGCTTGCCGGCACTGAGCGGCCGGCAAGCGAAATTAGCTAGCGAAACCCCGCAGACGTGGTATCAATATCTAAACAATAGACGATATAATATATTTTAAGAAGTTTTTTTTTACTGTTTTTGCAAGTGCTGTCGGCGGTTTCAGTCAGCATGTTAATTAAAACTATAATTGTCAATCAAAATATTTTATTTCAAACCTACATGGGCACTTATGAAAGTCATGTAACGTTAGACTTAGAACTGTTACAAGCTAGGTGCAATTCTAGGTTCCAATTGGTCGTTTCCTGAGAAAAGCCAGTAAGAAACTTCACGGTTACTCTTTTAAAAATAATTCAATAATTCAGTCTAGCAATCTTTTTCAATTGGTTTCAATTTCAAATTGATCGTGCATTACGTAATTAGGCAGATGTATGAACGTAAACGAGGCAAAAGGAGTATGTAAGGATCGTAGCAGGTGGCGTTCTGTAGTTTCTGCCTACCCCCATGGGAAGAAGGCGTGAGTTTATGTATGTATGTATGTAGATAGTTTATGGATGTAAAAGAAAACTATTTAAACCAATACATTAAATATTTTGATTACAGCAACCAATAACATGAAATGTTTTGACTCAGACGAACAATGTATCATCACCTTCCATTGTATTTCGACGTTGTTTCAAAACACTCACCGTTGTGTCAACATACCAGTACCAGTGACCTACAGTTCATTGTTTTAATATCTTCGTAACATAACTTCATGACTGTATTCCTCGAAGTGTTAGGCAGAGTTGTTTAGTACACCCACATTCTTCTCACATTAATTCAACAGTCATGTTTAAGTCCTATGTAGATAATAGGGGACGCCCGCCTGCAACCTTGAAGGCAGGCGGGAATTAGGGATCACGGGCACTCAGAGTGGGGACTCTGTCCGCCCTCTGAGTGACCTCTGGGAAGACGGCGCATAGTGGTCATGTGTTGCCTTGCACACCTGCACAGTTAGGTTTTGGGGAGACTCCTTTACAGTCTCCTCAGAGATGTGCCCTAACAGGCGCTGCATAGAGGGGGTTCCGGATTGGTCTTTTGAGAGGAAACGGTGCCCCTTCCATGTGTAGATGGTGGCCACCAGGGTGGTTTTAGTGAGGTAGGAATCCCACACTCCCCCGGTCTTATCCCCAAAGACCGGGCGCCCGCCTTTGGAAGGTTTCCCCCCGAAAAAAAAGAAAAAAAAAGGTAATAGGGGACGAGCGTATTGCCATCAACCGGGAACATATTTCGACTCTTGGCTGCTACTGAGAAATTCCGAATGGAAAAATCCAAGAACACTTCACCCGACCTAGGAATTGAACCGACGATCTCACGATTAGCAGTCGCGAGTACTCACTTCGTACCCCCTTTAAATAAGACTTGATAGACGTAGGGTAGTTTCTTCTTCTTGTTGCTGGCACGACAGTATTTTAGATCTTGTTAGACCAGAACTTCGTCACTTCCAAGGTTTTGTCGGTGGCAGCGCAGAGATCACTTCGACTGCATGTTTTGGGACAGAGAGGGCAGGAATCGGCAGGATAGAAAGTGAAGCATAGGCCACTTTTGGCCCTTATTTCTAAACCCGGGTCTCTCGCACATGTTTTACCCTACACACTACATGAAACATGGGGTAGATGTATGTGTGTGTAGGGAATCACCCCCAGGAGATCCTGCTTTATAGGTACCTAGTAAAAAGAATAAACTGTGTGCTTGCTTACTGCGTCCGCGTATTTTGCATGTTGCAATATGACCAGCCGAGCAGCGCGGTTTTTTCTAAAATTAGTACATGAATAATATATTGTAATTGTAAAGTAAATCTAACGTGACATCAGTACTATTACTAGATACTTAGGCATACAAAATTCAGAAGGGGCAGCTGGCCGCCCCTGCCCGTCGATGTAGCCCCACTTTACCAGGTTGGAGATACATCTTCTCACTTGAGTCCGGAGACTGTTCAGGGACTGCCAAGTGGACCACGAAAGGTCCACCCTGCAAGAACATGCTGCTTTGGTGGTAGATAGTAAGTGGGAGGGGGAAGAGTATCCTACTACAGGGAAATTAAATTAATAATCATCATCATCATCAGCCTATTAATGTTCCCACTGCTGGGACACAGGCCTCCTCTCTGTGAGAGGGAGTGGGCTGTAATCTACCACGCGGGCCCAGTGCGGGTCGGTAGATGTCACATGTCGTCCAATTTTTGATTCTAAGACATGCCGGTGTCCTCACGATGTTTTCCTTCACCGTTTTGAGAGCAGTGGTGATGAAATTATTTACACAAAGTAAAGCGCCTGCTTGGGTTCGAGCCCGCGACCTACAACTCGTAAGTCTGGGCCGTTACCACTGGGCCACCACTGCTCCTGAAAATTAATAATACTTGAGGGAAAATGTTAGTACAAACCCCAATAGGTTGAAAGCTTACAAGTAAAGGCCGAAGGTGAAGCTCCTAAGCATTATTCAACCCTTTACGTGAACTTTTCAGATTCTCTGTGACCTATGAAAGGCAAAGATGAAGGTTGGATAATACCTAAAACTTTATATATTCAGACTTAGTGATTTGTTTTGCTACCTTACACAAATATGGGTTTAAGACTCAGAGCCCTATTACATTTCGACTGATTTCGACGGTGATTTTTGCGTTAAATGGGCAACTTTAGCGTTCTTATTCTGAGAAACTGAAATACTTCGACAACTATGACGTATTGAGTGGTGGAGAGACATAAATGTAGGGAACAGCTGGTTTTTTTTCGCGATTTGAGGGTGGTTCCCATAGTGAAAGTGGTTCATAATGATGAGTACAATGACCCCTTAAGAGATTACCATCGAATTAAATTTCATCCTGTATAGGGTGGCAGGTATATCGACGCATAAATTACTGTAACCATGAATTCAGCACATGATTCTAGAGTAGACCTTTTTTGTTGGTAATCAAAAAAAAATCGTCATCCTGAGGATGCCTCGTTAAGAAGTGAAACACGTGTCGATTTCTTACAGGGTTCTTTATGACTCTTTAAGACAGTTAAGCGGATTAGGTTACTAAATAATTATATGTCGTGTATTGTATTTTATAATGGATTTCCGCAAAGTCACGCTTGAGTCATAATTCATAAACTATCAAGAATGACAGCTGCAATTGTGATTTGAATGTTTCTAGGGACAATGCAAGTTGATAGTTAATTCAATTTGTATACCAATCCAGTTTCCAGACTGATAATCACAATAACAGAGCCCAAAGGTTTAGGGGCTTATTCATAAACGATGATTAAAGTTAAGAATACAAAATTTGTCATCATTGGAGCTATAGATGCCTAGATAATCGCGAAAAACCGATTTTTGAGACCTTTGACCTTGAATAACTCAAGACACAGACACGAGATTTTATGAGACTTTTGAGACAACGTTTAGAACGTCAAAATAAAAGTGTATACGAGTTTCTAGTTTACTATCTCTCATTCCGAGGCGAAACGCTAATTTGACTGGACTATTAACCCCTTGCAATCTGGTATTCTACCTGAGTAACGTCGAATACTCATTAGCTTCAAATCCCGCAAGGAAAATTAAACAGCACGTGTCACGTACCAATGCTAATCGGATACGTGTTATTGTCTGTGTGCTGGTACAATGAGTACCAGCGGCCATGACCTCAGACAGCACGACAGTATTGAGGATAATCTAAGTAACGTCGAGCATTGATCTACAGTGAACTGCTTAAGGACTTTCCATATAAGAGGGGCTTGTGTCTAAGTAATAACAGCTGCACGAGTCGATGAAGGCCTTATCAGAAGGCTAAAAGTCACCCAAAAGGCAATCAAGAGGCCTATGCTTGGAGTTTCCCTACGTGATCGAATCAGAAATTAAGAGATCCGCAGGAGAACCAAGGCAACCGACATAGCCCGAAGAATTGCCAAACTTAAGTGGCAATGAGCAGGGCACATTGCTCGCAGAACAGATGGCCGATGGGGCCGAAAGGTTCTGGAGTGGCGACCGCGTACCGGAAGACGTAGCGTTGGAAGGCCTCCTACAAGGTGGACCGATGACCTTGTAAAGGCCGCAGAACAGAATCGGTCGAAGTGGCGGTGCTTGGTGAGGCCTTTGTCCAGCAATGGACGTCTTTCGGCTGAAATGATGATGATGGGTCGATGAAACGTTAAGCTGCGCTGGCCGCGGTCGATCCATAGATGGTTGAACATCTATTATACCGAGAACCCTCCGTGCCTCGGAAAGCACGTTGAGCCGTTGCCGCGTTGGTCCCGGCTGTCATTCGTAGATCATTGACAGTAGTTAGAAGCCCAAAAGTCTGACAACCAGTCTTACTAGTATCATGTTACCTAATAACTGGGTTGTAGAGGTCAGATGGCAGTCGCTCCATGTAAAATACTGGTATTCAGCTGCATCCGGTTAGACTGGAAGCCGACAACATAGTTGGGAAAAGGATAGATTCCCTAGAAGCAGCAATGATAAACAAATGATTTGATTTTGATCATCTCGAAGGATTTATGTAACTTTAAAACTCTAGGCACGTAGAACTTAGTATAAGGAAAAAGTTCGGCTTTGGGCTGTACGTTCAAAAACCTATTAAATGCATGCTGCATTATTTGTTGATAAAGATTCGTTCGAAGGTAACGACAAGTTGGTTTGGTACTAAAATAATATTGAACAGGACAGTCAACAGAGCGAAACTTCCTATTTCGATAATTCGAAATACTACTTAAACGGTCTGAATACTAAACAAAATTAGATGAGTAGTTTCCTATATTACATTAATTTAAAAAAAATTGTGAAAGCAAGTTAAAAAAAATGCCTTCATCTGTCTAAACTTCCCCCAACTATGTTGGTATCGGCTTGCAGTCAAATCGGCAGCTGAATACCAGTAGGTATTTTACATGGAGCGTCTGGCTATCTGACTTCTACAACCTGGTTACTGGGTTATGTGACACAGAGAACAAAATACCAATTTACAGTAAAGTGATATCAGCAATGTATGCGATGGTAGGAAAAGCTTAAAAAAGCCTAAAGTCGAGAACACAAGGACAATAGTGTTGGGGAATACCGATAGTCTCCGGTCAGATTAAAAAGGAGTCCTTCCAAAGCTGATACTGCGCAGTATTTGTCAAATGTTAAACTAAAACATGAGGAAAGAATTGATGTTATCATTTCCTCGTTTCATTACCTAATTTAACTCGATTTAAAGCGCAATTAATTTTAATTAAAAAAATTAATAATATGAATGATTACCTTCGATAGCATAATTACAATATATAAAAAAAACCCTTTTTGATCCGAAAAGAGTACGTTTCCTCTTCCTTTTGGATTATTTACAACATGTTCATCAGATATTTATCCTTTGGCAATGTCAACACAATCATGGCTCTTGTTTTGGGGACATCTAACTAAATTATTCAACTCAAATTAATTTATATTGATTGTATCATGTGAGTCATCGTCTTGTCGTTGATATCGTTCTGGCACAGAATATTTAAGTAGCAGTATTATATCTCGGCAGTGACATTGAAATAATTGCCTACGGCCGTGTAGAAAACCTCCCGTGTCCGAGCGTTACTGCCGCGCACACGAGACTGTTGCATACTGATACCACAGTATAAAAACCTACAGTAGGAAATCGCCTTTAATCTTGTTGTAAATGCCGACAACAACGTCGCGACAGCTAGCAGTTCGGGAACGCCTCTCGCCCCTCACGCCCCGTAACGTAAGCAGTTCGGTACCCTTCTCGCCCCGCACGATTGGTTTGTCTAGACGTCTTCGTGAAACGACTGTATGAGGTTTAGACTGTGCTGATAAACACTGAGATTTTCAAGCGCGTCTCGTTTCGGCCGTTTTCTATGAAGATAGATTACTGTAGTTATTTATACTGTGGTGCTGGTGTACCCATTGTAAGTTCGATAAACCTGGATTGCCGGATTTTCCTTGTTAAAACCGAAAATAAAACAAAACGCAATTCTACGAAGTCAACCTTTTTTCATGCAATTTTATAGCTGCCTTTGCGACCTAATTGTCAAAAAAAGTAAAAAGGTTCTGATTCGTGGTAGCAAAGTTGATTTAAAGATATTGTTTTAGGTAATGTGCCAAGTAGCAAAACACATCATTGTTAATCAGATATATCCTTATTTTACACTAGCTATCGTAACTTGTGTTTCCATAATCCATGTAGATAAAAGGCTTTTTATTTCACTGAACCCTTTTTTTTTTTTGCGTGGGATATCATCATATAACTTCTCCCGCTCTGGGCGGAGCGGGAGTGCGTGTCAGACTGTTACTGACTAAAACCCACCCGTGTTAACTGAAGGAACACGGGTGGGTTTTAGTCAGTGAGAGCCCCTGGGGGCCACGGTAACCCTTTAGGACTTTCCCGCAACCCCAGCAGGCATCGGCCCTAAGCGGACCCCGTCGATTGTACTGACGACTATTGAATTGTAAATTCAATATTAAACAGTACCATTTTATTGACCAGAGAAACAGCTCACCACCACCTCACTCACACCTCTGCCTAACCCTGCGGGGAGTACAGGTGTGATGTTATGTTATGTTTAAAAAAAAGTTCAAGCGAAATCGTGATCTCTGCCATTCGGTACTATTGACAATTTCTTTGTTTACTGCGAAAACTATTGAGATACTTACGTCTTTTTGCTTTTGCCGTAGTTACTCTGCCGAGAGAAAAAGTTAATTTTTAAGTTTTAGTCCAGAATTTAAGCTAAAGCCATGTTTAATTCATTTAAAGAAAGAATAATCATGAATGGAACTAGCACAGGAAGTTACACTCTTATAAAAAAAGTTTTTTTATTCACAACGAGGAAGCTCTTGACCTGTATCTCACCTGATGGTAAGTGATGATCAGGTCGAAGGTGACAGCGAGCTTCACCCGGAATCCTCAACCACAGAGGCACTAGCTAACAGACGAAACACAACAATGCTGTTAACATTGTTGTTATGGTGACAGACTTAGTTAAGATGGTGGTAGCTAGCCAAATAAGCTTTACCACCAACCAAACTGAGCAGAAAATTTTACCCCCACTAGAAATCGAGCCCGGTACCTCTGAGTCTGAGACAGGTAGTCTAACCAATACCACCAATGAGACGGTTAAAATTTAAAATATATTGCGTGAGATCGTTTTTGCAGCTTATTTATCGATCGACATGTATTCTCTAAATCTCGATTAATTATTCTGTTGACTATCTTCGATAGCGCAATTAGTTACTAATGTGACATTGACAGTCAACACTTGTAAGCCATTAATTTTAGTTTTTCTTAAAACCTTTGAATATTTTAACTTTGATAGCAGCCATCTGTCACAATATTTTAATACTTGCATAATTATTATAAATCAGCTGTGACCTAGCCGTGACCTTTTGATGCAAAAAAACAAATGATTATAATATATTGTCGTGTTATTCCCATGGTTTAGCATATTTTATTTTAAAACTTGAACTAAAAAAAAAACAGTTTAAATTGTCATAGATACGGACATTATTATAGTATTTTTATTTTTTATCATCGTAAGCAGGCTTTAATGTTCCCACTGCTGGGAGCTGGGACTCTGAGACACAGGCCTCCTCTCTGTGAGAGAGAGCGGGCCGTAATCTACCACAAGAGTTCAGTGCGAGTCACGTCTTCTAATTTTTGGTTCAAGGACATGTCTCATGCGTGAATTTTTTCATGCATGAGTTGCGTTTGAGTATTTATTTGGCCAAAACACTAGTATTTATTTGGCCAAAACACTCAAGATTAAACCATTCAATTATTCGGTTTAAAGAATTTTATGATAACTGTTATGTTCTTTCCAGAAGCAGCCCTCATGACGAGAAAGCCCTCAGGCTATCAACGGAGGAGCCTCTCCATCTGGGCCCGCCTCCTCGGTCCTGCTACCCTCTCGTGGTGATCCTGGCGCGAGATCTACGGGACACTGGAGAGCTGAGACCTGATGATACGGTAAGCGTCGTAATTTAACTGAAAGACAGAAGAAGGTTTCGCCAGGTCTGTCCATTCCTGGACATATCCAGGAATGGACAGACCTGGAGATAGGCGAAACCAGCGGCGAGGAAGGGTGGCAAACTGGAGGCTCAGTTCCAGATATCAATAACCATCATGTCTGCGTAGTTTCGCTAGCTAATTTCATTTGACCCTGTACACGCTGACAAAAATTTCATTTAGGTGCTATCAGATATACAGGGTGGTCCCAATAGTGACGTCATACATAGTGGCGACTTTGTATCACTCGAAAGTAAATTCTTTTCGATCAATATTTTTGTATCTTGAATTAATGATAGGAAGATGATTATTTTATGTCTGAAAGAATATTTCATAACAAAGAAAATTGCAAAAAAAAATGTGAAAAGTCTTTGTAAAAAATTATTCAAAAAACAAAAAACCCGACTGCAAAAACACATAACTGAAAAGAGAAAAACAAGCATTATAATCTATAGAATTTTGGTATCGCAGGCGGGGACAAACAATAGTTAGGTACACCATATTTCCAGTTATTATTGTTATATTATTATTGTCCCCACCTGCGATACCAAAATTCTATAGATTATAATGCTTGTTTTTCTCTTTTCAGTTATGTGTTTTTGCAGTCGGGTTTTTTGTTTTTTGAATAATTTTCTTTATTTCAAGTTTTTTAGTTTTATTAATATATCTTAATTTGGAATTGACTCATTACCAGCTTTTATTTGATACCAATATTGTTGAAAGGACATTGACCATCCATATATGGGAGTTGGACCAAGTGCTGCCCAGAATGGACACAAATAGTGCATTATGTTCCTTGGGTTTATACTAGTCTCTAAACCAAAGCTCTTCGAAATCTATCCACGGAGTTTTGAGAAAAACTATCTTTTGTTGAGTATTTTTAATTGATGAATAACGTCAACCAATGGCGCATTTGATTAATTAATGACAGTAATTATGTTAAATAACACACAATTATTTCCTTTATTTCATTTAAATGCATATAATTTACATTTTTAAATATTTTTATTAAAAAACAATCTAAAAACATTCAAAAATATAAATGTAGCCCACCGGTATAGGGAACAAGAATCCCAGACCACACCTGGGATGATAATATATTTTCACTGCACTGGGGTATCGAACGATTTACCATTCATATAATGGGAGTTGGACTAGGTGCTGCCCAGAATGGACACATAGTGCATTATGTTCCTTGGGTTTTCACTAGTCTCTAAACCAAAGCTCTTCAAAATCTATCCACGGAGTTTTGAGAAAAACTATCTTTTGTTGAGTATTTTAGATTGATGAAAAAAACATAAAAATATAAATGTAGCCCACCGGTATCGAGAACAAGGATCCCAGACAACATCTGGGATGATATTTTCACTGCACTGGGGTATTGAACGATTTACCATCCATATTATGAAAGTTGGACCAGTTGCTGCCCCGAATGGACACATAGTGCATTATGTTCCTTCGGTTTTTACTAGTCTCTAAACCAAGGCTCTTCAAAATCTATCCACGGAGTTTTGAGAAAAACTATCAATTGTTTAGTATTTTTGATTGATGAAAAAAACATTTTTAAAAACATAAAAAAATATAAATGTAGCCCATCGGTATCGGGAACAAAGGTCCAAGACAACACCTGCGATATATTTTCACTGCACTGGGCTGTCTTGTTTAGTTGAGGAGTACCCGTGACCACTTTTCGGTTCCATCATCAGACCCTGAATACAACCTTTGGTTCTACTACTTGTCAAGACAAAGCTAACGAGTCCAAACACGATCGTCTTATCTTGTTTGATTGAAGAGTTCCTATGGCCACCTTCCGGTTCCATCATCAGACCCTGGATACAACCTAGTTTAATAGTACTTGCCAATACGTATCCTATCAAACCACATACGACGAGGCTAAAGCACTTGTATATTCAATGAGTTCAAAAACGATGGTGCTGTCTTGTTTGGTTGAGGAGTTCCTATGGCTACCTGCCGGCTCCATTATCAGACCCTGGATACAACTTTGGGCTATACTACTTATCGAGACAAAACCATAGAGTCCAAACACGATCGTCCTATCTTGTTTGGTTGAGGAGTTTCTATGGCCACCTCCCGGTTCCATCATCAGACCCTGGAAACCACCTAATGTAATAGCACTTGTCAATACGTATCCAATGAAAACACATACGACGGGGCTAAAGCACTTGTATATTCAATGAGTCCAAAAACGATGATGCTGTCTTGTTTGGTTGAGGAGTTCCTATGGCTACCTGCCGGCTCCATTATCAGACCCTGGATACAACTTTGGGCTATACTACTTGTCGAGACAAAACAATAGAGTCCAAACACGATCGTCCTATCTTGTTTGGTTGAGGAGTTCCTATGGCCACCTTCCGGTTCCATCATCAGACCCTGGACACCATATAGTGTAATAGCACTTGCCAATACGTATCCAATGAAACCACTTACGACGGGGCTATCTGGTTTACTTGAGGAGTGCCCGTGAACACCTTCCAGCTCCATCATCAGACCCTGGATACAACCTTGGGCTATACTACTTGTCGAGACAAAACCAAAGAGTCCAAACACGATCGTCCTAACTTATTTGGTTGAGGAGTTCCTATGGCCACCTTCCGGTTCCATCATCAGACCCTGGAAACCACCTAGTGTAATAGCACTTGTCGATACGTATCCAATGAAACCACATACGACGGGGCTAACTCGTTTACTTGAAGAGTGCCCGTAACAACCTTCCAGCTCCATCATCAGACCCCGGAGCTATAGGACCACATCTTCTGAGGCCGTATAGCACTTGTCAATAGTTAAGTTATCTTATAGATTTTGAATAATAAAATAAAATGAATAAATAAAACTACCAGCAAAACATAAAAAAATCTTTTTAACCCGGGGACCAATTTTTTTTTTTGTATATTTTTTTTGTGTTAATTGATGCAAGGAACCATTTAGAAGTACTCCCATGTTTGGGCAGCATTTGGTCCACAACCGGTCAATGTCAATTTAAAAAAAAACCTTCCCCTCCCTTTTTTTTGTACTTGCAGATGCAAAACATAAATATTATATAGCCTATGTCACTTCTACGATTAAGACGAATCTAACGACACGTCATATGTTAAAATCCATCAAGCCGTTTAGGCTACAGAGCGTGCCAAAGAAATAGACATACATACATACATACATACATACTCTCGAAAAACATTACCCTCCTTCTGGGGCAGTCGGGTAAAAAGACATAAAGACAGTATTTTTTTAATCCTGTTCCCAACAATTTTCAAGATTCTTTTTTTTAAATAATGTTAACTTGAGACCTATCAAGAATCGCGGAACATAGTCATGGGGTATTTTCGGATACCCCAATTTTTTTTTTGCCCGTTTCTCGATGTTTGCTGATTAAACCCTCTCAAGTTTAAGATCGATGTTCGCAAAATCTTTAAGTCCGTCCAGGGCCTGTGCCAATTCCGTAAAAAGACCTAAATAAACGCCTGACCTCCGAAGCCCAAGGTTGTTCAATAATTCTTTGCAAATAAAATTCTTACCCAAACACGCGCCGCACGTAGCTACTGCAGCCATATTAATATTTTAAAGTGAGGCGTATCCTTCTACCAATGCACAGTATGCTCTACAAATTGTATTTTTATGTACTAGTGGTTGCCCGAAACTTCGTCTACGTGTATTTTAGACTAGCTTCTGCCTGCGACTTCGTCCGCGGTCCTGCAAACACCAGCTACACATTATTTTGAAAGTTATACCGTATACGTTTTCTATAGTTTATACTTATTTTATAATGTGCTTTCAAGTTTTTCTATTAACGTGTATAAGCTGAGTTAAACAGTTAACTTCCACCTATTTCATTGTTCTTACTTATCTACTCCAACCAACGTTGTCCGGTGTGTCTCCCTCACTTGAGCTAGCAAGAGGGTCAGAGTGTACCGGCCACACTGAAGCTCTGAGATGGTAGTGGCGACAATGCTGAAAAATTAGATGAGAGTGCATGAAAGTATGTGGCGTTCTGAATTTGAATTGAAAATAGAATGATGAAGTGGCCAGACATAGAATAGACAAAAGATTGCCAGTAATAATAAGTGATCGGATGAGAAAGGAAGGACCTAGTAACAATATAATTACTGGACGCCCTTTTTCTAGTTCTGGTATCACCTGTCACACCATTCCTCCATAGTTTCTTCGGTCTTCCCGAAGAAACACGAAACTTTCTTCACACCATGAAGTTGTGTTCACGGAGTTTTTTTTTCTTTGCAGGTGGCTTTAATAAGCGTAGTTCACTTCAGAGACGACCAGTGTCCATTGCCGAGTGGCGTCATAGCGCAGTACTTGAAGCAAGCGAACGGACACCTGTCCTGTTTGAAGGTAAGACGTTTGTTCCTTTTCACACGCTTTTAATTAAGGGGACAATTTTTTATCCTGAAGGTCACGTTTAAACGAGTAGTGTTATTGATTTGAAAAAAATACATGTTAAATTAGAGCAATTTCTTACTAACTGAAATTATGAATATTTAAGATAAATGTTTATATTACATAGTGAAATTAATTTGTAAAGTTATGTTTAACGCGGATAAAATACTGAGCATCACGCAAAATCTATCAAGCGTATTTTTCTGAAACCTTCACCATTTTAAAGGTAACTTAATAATTGTAATTTAAGTATTACGTGTTTTATTAAAATACCATTTGTGGTATGTACAATAAATTAATAATGCATCTAATTTGGGCAGCGCTCCTTGATGGGCGCATCCTATTACTGGCTGGACGTACGACGCGTTGCGTGAGCTCAGTACAGAACACGCAAGCTAACCACTCAATAATTTTTTTTTTTGTTGAAAATTAACGACTGAATTCACTTCTGACTATTTCCATTTTCCTCGCAGTTTTATGCAAATATATTTTATTTCCGTCACCATAAGTTATTGATAATATAATAAAATATTATTAACCATACAATTGTGATTTATTTATGTACGTCTAGTAATAAACACGTCATGTAAATATTAACGATATTTAATATGTAAATGTTTTTGTTTAATATACGACTTTATTTTCCTCAAGGGATTTTAATAGCAGAGAATACTTGGGACATCAGGGGCTCGTGGCTAAGTAATAACAGCCGCACGGGTCGATCGATCAGGTTAAGCTACGCTTGCCGGGGTTGGTCCGTGGATGGGTGACCATATTTACATACCGAGACTCCTCCGTGCCTCGGAAAGCACGTTAAACCGTTGGTCCCGGCTGTCATTTGTAGATCTTTGCCAGTAGAGGTATTCAGAAGCCGAAAAGTTGACAACCAGTCTTACCAAAGGGGTATCGTGTTACCCAGTAACTGTGTTGTGGAGGTCAGATAGGCAGTCGCTCCATGTAAAATACTGGTATTCAGCTGCAGGTTAGATTGATTAAGAATACTTGAGAATCATGACTAAGCTATCCTGTTACTTCTTTCTGACTTTGTAATTTTATCCCGAAGCCTAAAGATACCTATGTCTGAGCTTGGGAATCTTGGTTCGAAGTCCCTTGGGCGGGCAGTGTTAGGCCCTTTGTACACGGCATGGTTTCTTGATGGTAGTATAAACCGCGCCGTAGAAAAAAGTGTCTTTCAACAAGCTTCCATAGTGATCCATACACTCCACTGACAACTGTGCCTTCACCAGGCGTGCGAGAGAGAGAGAGAGATGTACACCGGTGTGTTCGGCTTTGCGGCACGCAGACTCACTTTGGGGTCCTGAAGAGTTTTGCCGCAGCGGTTCTTGTTCGTTCGGGATCGGGGATTGTGTACGTGAGGAGGGGGGGGGGGGGTTCGGGGTTTAAGAGCTATGGTGCACACATAGCGGTCAAACTTATATATAACACCCCTCTTTTTGTGTCGGGGGTTAAAAATAGAGGATGGTTCTCGAAACGCATATTTTTATTTTTATTTCTGTATTATCATGGTGTATGTGGTGTTCCAGCAACTGTACGTGAGCGGCGAGTGCGGCGCGCCGGCGGAGGGCTACGACGCGGCGCACGCGGACGCGCTGTGCTGCGTGTGCGCCGCCGGCCCGCTGTCGCGCGCGCTGCTGCCGTGCCGCCACGCCTGTCTGTGTGCCGACTGCCTGCGTGAGTACAACCATCCACTTCCTTTTGGAAGGGGCGACTAGAATCAATACCTACTAATTTTATTTGTAAATTTTGACGTTCAAAAGTGCCTTACAAGGGCCTATTTGAAATAAATTATTTGACATTGACATCGTCATCATTTCAGCCGAAAGTCGTTGGTCATAGGCCTCCCCTTTTCCCAAGTATAGGCTGTATTTTTTTTACAATTAGCAGTTCCTAGATTATTTTTACAATCCAGCAATTTGGTTGAAATTGCACAAGCAAATTGCAAGTTTTTGGGAATATTTCTGAGCTATTAGCGTAGAATGAAAGTAAAGAGGGAAGAGTCATCGGAAAGATGTTTTGTAGACTTGTTTCTGCAAGACACCAGAAATCAGTCCCAAATAAAAAAACGGCTCCCAAGGGCTTTGTCTGAAATGTATGGGCCACTGGTGCCTTTTTTTTTTTGATCGCATACTAACGCCACCTTGTTAGATGTGTAGAGTAGGTACTTCCATACAAACAATAGTTATTATGGGAGCTCAGCTCTAAAGTACATCCGTCTCGAGTTATTCGCCCTAATCTGTAACACGTATTTAATTAGGAAAACTGAAAATATTTGTAATTCTTACTCCAAATATTTTCAGTTTTGTTAACAAACTACTCACGACATTCTTACGGTGAAGTGTAACTTGATGTCACACTATGCCACTTACGCCAATATAATGCCACTTGAGTCCATTAGAGTTTGTACTATGAAATAAATAGTATAGGACCATTAAAAGTAGTTCATATTTTTCAGTTTTCCTAATTAAATACGCGTTACAGATTAGGGCGAATAACTCGAGACGGATGTACTTTAGAGCTGAGCTGCCATAGTAACTATTGTTTGAATGGAAGTGCTCTACATATCTAACAAGGTGGCGTTAGTGAGCGATCAAAAAAAAAAAGGCAACAAAATTGGGCATGGCCCTTTGCCGTCCCTAAAATGTGCCGCCTTAAGGCCCGACGTGACACGGTAGAACAAAATTTTCGTAAAGTTTTCATAGAAATTGTTCCATCTCGCGTCGCACCTGTCAGCGGGAGCCTTTAGGCTCAAACCTAATCAGCCTGCTAGTAAATCCGACACTGATCTAACCTGAAACTGAGAGGAGCTCGTGGCTAAATAACAATAGCCGCACGGGTCTATCAGGTTAAGCTACGCTTACCGGGGTTGGTCAGTGGATGGGTGACCATCTTTACATACCGAGACTCCTCGGTGCCTTGGAAAGCACGTCATCTTTGACAGTCGTTACGAGTCGCCAGAAGCCCGAAAGTCTGACACCAGTCTTACCAAGGGCCATCTGTATTATCCAGTTACTGGGTTGTAGAGGTCAGATAGACAGTCGCTCCATGTAAAATACTGGTATTCAGCTGCATCCGGTTAGACGAGCCAAAGCCGACCCCAGCATATTTAGACTGATATTAATCTAACCTGAAACGCGTAGCTCAGAAGACAGAAGTCAACAGTACACAAAACATGTCAATTACAAGAACAAACATAAATATTGATGTTTTGTTCGCCGGTGTTAGTTCTATAAAGTCTATTGTCTACGCCAGTCACGCTGCTGTGATTTATACAGTATGCAGTGAGTAATTAACTCTGACCCCCACCTCCTTATAGGCGCGAGATATATTTTATAGCTTATTGTTTTGAGTATACATGGCGATAAAACAAGAATAAGTATTGCAATAATTGCATCATAAAAGAGTACTTGGTTTTATAACGGTTAATGAAATTAGATATTTATAGATACTTGAATATAATTATGCTTTGTTTGTTCCGGTTGGGAACAGGTTGTTGTAGGGAACAGGGTCGAGTGGTTACGAATTGTAGGTCGTAGATTCGAACTTAAACGGTCGCGAAAGCGTAGCAAATAAACAAACTCCCTTTAGCATTTATAATATTACTCGTAGTTAGGAAATTAGGATTAATAACTAGCAACTATGTCGAGAGCAGTGGTGGCCCAGTGGTAACGGCCCCGACTTACGAGTTGTAGATCGTGGGTACGAAAACTTCGAACCTACGCAGGCGGTTTACTTTGTGTAAATTATTTCATCACCACTGCTCTCAAAACTATGAAGGAAAACATTGTCAGGAAACCGGCATGTCCTAGAACCAAAAATTCGAAGTCATCTGACATCTACCAACCCGCACTGGTCCCGCGTGGTGGATAACAGCCCACTCCCTCTCGAAGAGAAGAAGCCTGTGTCCCAGCAGTGGGAAAATTATAGGCTGAATATGCATACACATCAACCTTCCGGAATAAATTCAATAAATTATGAATAAAACGCATTAAAATCCGTTGCTCAGTTTAGAACAACGCCTCACACCTACTATGTATAAAAAATTCAATATTACAGGTCATAAAATACGTAATTATTAATTACATTAAATTAACTTCACAAAAAATTAGCTTCACTATAGCATCTTTCTAGCATTGCTTGCAACCTTCACTGTGCCACGTACCTATGAATTGTTATTCTGATCGCGCGCCGCATCTGCGTTCAAGCTATCAATACAAATGCAGCGGCTGTCAATGTTACTGGCGCCTTGAGAGCCCGACCTTAGGAGGCGGATCTTAACCTTTTTGGATCAAAGCAGGTTCTACTTAATAAAAATCTTAAATTCATTGATTCACTGACAGTCAACGCACAGCCTAAGCTGCTGGGGCTGGACGCATGAAATTTTGCAAGAGAGTTCCTTGTATAACGAAAGTGAGCCCCAAGGGAGGATTTTTGTTCATTCATCCCCTAATCCCCCATGATATTAGATTTTTCCATCAGGAATTTCTCACAGCCAAGAGTCTGGATTCGTGCCCGGTTTATGGCAATAGGCTCGCCCCCTATTACATGGGACTTAAATATAACTGGTGAAGTGTGGGTGTACTATAGGTACACCTCTGCCTTACCCTTTGGGAAAAACAGGCATGATGTTATGTTATGTCACCCCCTAAAGGGGTTTAAAAGGGATGAAAATTTAAAGGTACTTAGTCATTTTTGCCATTGGTAAATGTCATCGTGAACATGCGTTGTACATTTAAATATAAGTAAGATATTATGAGAGCTGAGTCTTGAAGAAGTGCTCCTAATGTAAATTATATTTAAATCACTTTCAAACGGAGAGTATTGGTGGCCCAGTGGTAATGGCCCCCGATTTACGAATTGTAGGCCGTGGGTTCGAACCCAAGTAGGCGCTTCACCTTGTGTAAATAATTTCATCACCAGTGCTCTCAGAACGGTGAAGGAAAACTTCGTGAGGAAACCGGCATGTCCTAGAACCAAAAATTCGAAGTCAAGTGACATCTATACCAACCCGCACTGGGCCCGCGTGGTGGATTACAGCAGGAAACATTATTAGCCGATTATGCACTTTCAGACAGTTCACTGTAGGGCAAAAAGCCCCCTCATTGATGACGTATTTTTTATCGCTGTTTTCCATTTTTAGCTTATTACCTCCAAGCTTGACAACAAAAACAATATTTATTTGCTTTGCTGACAAACTCTATCGAGATTTCGAACCCGATAAAAAACATTCTATTTGAGCCGTGACCTTACTTCGTCCTCGTGGAAATCGGGCTTTTCCCTTGCCTACTCTAGGATGTATATCCGGTACGGCTCGTAAATCCTTCTATATTCTAAGGACACGTCTTCCCTATCATTACAGCGCCCCCCGGTCTACTCGTTAATGCACAAAGCATGAGGCTCCAGGGGCTAATGCAAATCTTGGGGTTCATTCGATTTATGGAGTCTGGTTAAACCACGCTGGGGTTGTCATTCATTCATGTTTTCCGACTTCGACTTTAATCTTTTGGTCGCGACTTCGTCTGCGTGGAAGTAGGAAAACAGAAGAACAAATTATTCATACTTTTATAATAATTGTGATTTTTCTTTTGATTTAATATCGGTTTTACCAGAATGATTTTTTTTTTATCAACAATTTTTTCTTCTCCTTTTCCAGCAAAACTAGACAAGTGCCCGATCTGCCGCAGCGTGATCACGAGCTACTTCTGCATCCGCAACGAAGACGAGCGAGAGCTGTCCGAGCTCAAGCAACAGCGGTTCTTTAACCGGAGACTGTTCAACCTGTTCCATTACCACTAGCGAGGTAACCTCTATTTTATACACAGTTACACAAAAAAATACAAAATCAAAAGTCGTTTTAAAACAGTTTTTTATCGTCAAATACGCAAGACAGTCCCAAAAACACGTCTGCCTCACGAAATCGACTGATTTTGATCAATTTTGTTCATTCGTTCTGAGAAAAGGAAAAAGAATTTAAACAAAACTGTTTGTGATTTGAAAAGTTGAGTTCTTTGTTTAGCATGTGGTGGAAAAGGATTTTTCAAATAAATTAAGTATTCATGAAAAATCACAAATATTCGCAACAAGTTTTTCGAAACTTGACGCGAGACTGACGTTTGATCACTTTTTTAAAAGAAACTACTTTTGATTTTGAACATTTTAAAATCTCATCAACATCGTTATATGGTCTATTGGCATGTGGCGGAACCACTTTTTTCAACCTCGATACAAAATATAGCAGAAAAATAATGTTGAAAAAAACCATTTTTTTTTTTAAACCCTTTCAGTAATGTTTTTTCCTATTATTTAGCAAACCATATCAATAAATTTAAAAAACACACATTAGTCTTCAGCTATCCTTAAAATAAAATCAAAAGTTTATTTTATGATTATACAATATCTTCATTAAGTAAACCAAAGGCGAAATAAACCGTATTTTCGAGAGCGCAGAAGTGATGCAACTATTAAAAGGTGCTGTGACTGACACGAATGGTTTAGCACTACGTAAACTGTACTTTTATACTTACACAGACATAATGTTTCAATTATTCTAAGCTTTCTTACAATTAGGTAAGTTATTGACTAAACCTACCACTTTTTCAAACAAACTCTCTAGCAACAGGTCTGTCTGTAAATGTTAGAAAGGTGTATTTTTATACCCATATTTCGGCATTTGTATTATGTTAAAATCTGTCTATTTGTACGTCTTCTGGCATGACCTAGCGCACTCTTCATTCTTCAGACTCGCAACGCTGATAAGGAAAGGTCAAGGTCACGCCTAAATAATATTCTCTTATTTTTGTTACAGGTAACGAAGACAGTGACGACGTACGTTATAACGTGCAAGAACATTAACAATGTCATTTCGACTTGCCACTAGTTACAGTGTGATAATATCGTTAAAACTATCGACTGATGACTAAAAGCAAACTAAAAAAAATACGTAAAAACATATTTTTCAAAGTGAGTAAAAAGACATGGTTCGAGACTGTTTATTTAAGATAATTAAAGTGAAAATTTATGTGTGATTATGACGTGATACTTGAGTGAATAAATGAAGAGATAATGTACAACATTGCCTACAGTGTTACAAGGATCTTTTGGTGCTTATCCACAGATTAATACAGATGTTTAATTCCGCAAAATTATTTAAATAAAAAGCGACTGGCTACGGCACTATAAAGTGCAATTCAGGTCGCACAGCGCTCATTACCTACAGTTATAGTCACCTAGAAGTTGTCTCTCTTTCTATCGCGTAACTCTTTATATCTTCTGACTACGTTACGCTCACTGAATTGGCCCGCCGCGCAGCGCCATACCTAAAATACGGAGTGCGTCTTCTGTACTTTTCTGTGGCTGAACTGACAAAGTGTCGCTGTTGGTAAAACATTTGTGAAATGTATTGATAAAACAAGATGGCGCCGCGCCGTTAGTTCAGATTTTTGCCGCGCACCAACCGATCCTTGTACAGCTGTATATCGCTGCACCATGCAGTCGCAGCGAATTTGATAAGTGACGACCATAGAGTACGGAGTCGCCTCGGCGGCCAGTGCTATAGACCGTTCACAATAATGTCTTTCAACAAATAGTTCATATGCCATAAAGTTGGCTCCACTATTAAATAAATAAAAAATATCGGGCAGTCTTTGGGGACTACCGATAGAAGCGGATAGAAGTAAAAACTAAGTAACCATTTGATTCTCACGTTGATGTCTTTCGTTCGAGCGTTAGGTGACCTACCTACCGGACCTATTAGGTAACGCCTTATCGGCGTAGCGTATTCGTATTGGTGGAGCCAATATTACGGCATAGGAACTATTTGTTGAAACGCACTCTATAACTTGTCACTTGCCGTCATATTGGTACAATTGCTTATCAAACTGTTTTCAATACTAATAGAGTTCAACTACCAATCACATGACTGCAAAATTCAGTGCTACCAATCGCGTCACGGGACACTTATAATGAACGTACTGTAGAGGTGGCATTGTCAACACTTTGCATACAAACCTAGATTTTAGGACGGCATTCGCAAAAATGTATCGCGAATTTTAACTACTGACCGCAACCAACCAGCAACCTTACTGCAATGAGAATAACAATCACTTTGATTTTGACACTGATGCATAAGCAGTCAACCTTATTGCAAAGAAAAAAAATTGAGGACAAATAACTGTGAGAGGATTCTAGTAAATGTAATTACTACTTCATTTGTTTTCTTTTGTGTTAAAGTTACCCTGAGTTTGCTTGTGGGACACCCATGGTTAGCAGAGTCCTAAGGCTTCTTGTACATGACGCCGGAGCCGCAGCGGCGCCAAACCGCAAGATGAAAAAAAATCAGAACATCTCAGAATGAAAATGAGTACCAGTCTTACCAAGGGTAATCGTATTACGCAGTTACTGGGTAGTGGAGGTCAGATGGGAAGTCGCTCCATGTAAAGTGTTGGTATTCAGCTGCATCCGGTTAGACTGGAAGCCGACCTCAACATAGTTGGGAAAATGCTAAGGAGATTTTTTGATCTCAGAATGAAAATGTGTAATCTACGCGGTAGCGGTGCGGCGAATGCGCGATTTTCATTCGTATACACAAACATGCGGTTGGCGCTGGCGCCGGTGCGGCTCCGGCGTCGTGTACAGGAAGCCTAAGGGAGTATGTCTGTTTTGTGTAATTTTAGAAGCATGGGCCTTGACTTGATTATCCTTTTAAACATAAAGGAACTATCTTCAGATGGGATCT
Source organism: Conistra vaccinii (assembly GCA_948150665.1). Lineage (NCBI taxonomy): Eukaryota > Metazoa > Arthropoda > Insecta > Lepidoptera > Noctuidae > Conistra > Conistra vaccinii. Next base: position 21,194,114 of record OX411326.1, read on the forward strand.
CCCAGCGATCATGGATCATATATCTGTCTCTATGTATGTGTGTAAGAGTGGGTGCAAATTATGGAAAACTGTGATAAAGATGCTTTGTAAATTCGCTGTAATATGTAAATATGTTTTAGGATTTATTGTAAATTTTGTTGTGTCGATGACGGAGACCCTTTGAATGACGACCGCTAACCTAGAATTTATTATAAAACTAATTGCACAGTCATTATTTAAAATTTTAAATAAGTATAGCAAGAACCAACAATTTTACTTTTTTTTGTTCAATAGTTATTAATAAAATGTATTAGTAAATATTTTTTTTTCAATTATAACAATGTCGGCGTTCAAAGGGTCATAATAAATGTAGTTACTAAAGGAAGATCTCACTTATATGCACCAATTGATCCCTGCATATTTCTTACGAACTAAAATTATTGTTTTGATGATGAGTAACATTCCTCTCGCTTTCCTGCAATCTGTGGGAGCCATTTCGTGAAAAGGGACGGAAGTGTGTAACAGGAAGCCGGGGAAGCGCGCGCTATTTGATTTGATCAATGAGCGCGCGCGGTGCTAGAGTTGGCCGTCAGAAACGACCTTGACGAGGCCGTGCCCCTTTAATGTTGCTTATTAATGTCAGATGTTTCAAATCATATGCAATACTGTTTTTTTTTTTAATACAAATTGCCTAAAACCCGTGAATTGTAAGTATTTTGTTTTTTTTTTTAACAATGTGAATATTATTCGTGAAGAAGAAAATAAAAAATCTTAAATCAATGGTAAATGTAAAAAAGTGATACTTCCTTCATCAAGTCTTTATTACTTAGCTTCTAAACTAAGGACTATTTATAAAAAATCACGAGAAGTCACTGGAAACTAGTTATACAGCCATGTACTAGAAAAATGTAATATAATTATCGTGAATAAAAAAATGATTAAATAATCATTCATAGCTTATTTAAATAAAATATTTTTCTATGGTACACGAGTAGTGGAGATGTAATATTTTAGTCCTATGTAGTCTTCCAGATACCCTAATGTAGATCTCATTTGAGTTACAATAAATATAATTTACATTAAATACACATTTTTTATTTGTAGGTTTTATAGTGGTTTTAGAAAAGGGCTTAAGGCTGCCTGTCCACTGGAGCGGAGAGGAGAGGAGAGGAGCGGAGATGTGCCATTATTAACCAATCAAATCTAAACTCAGGGGCGGAGTCAAGATTCTATTGGTCAATATTGGCACATCTCCGCTCCTCTTTTCTCCTCTCCGCTTCAGTGGACAGGCAGCCTTATTAGGCTGCCTGTACACTGGAGCGGAGAGGAGCGGAGATTAACCAATAGAATCTTGACTTGGTTAATAATGACACATCTCCGCTCCTCTCCTCTCCTCTCCGCTCCGGTGGACAGGCAGACTTAAAAAAGTGAAAGTGGGCAACGTCGCAAATAGATGTCAAATATTTTTCGCTGTTTTGATTAATTTGGCAATATTACTGTATGGAAATAAGAAATTTGGCTAACTAGCGAACTAGAATATTGATTATGAAATGCAATAATTAATATCTTAACACCGAATATTTAGTTTTACACGTAAAGAAAGTATTTGGAAATTTTCCTTACTCCTTTTTTACACCTAAAACGTGTATAACATCAAATTCAATGTTATAATTGCAATTTATTATACATTTTTTAGTTTGTTAGTTAGCCACATTTTTTATTTCCTTAGTAATATTGCCATTTGACAGCTATTTGCGACGATGGACTCCACCAAAGCGGAGACGAGAAGCGATGTTTTTCAGCTAGGGTGTATCCAATGTCACTCAGGATGGCTGGACAAATCTTCAAAATAGCTCGCATTTAAGTAGGTCAACAGGGCACTTTATGTGACGGCTAAACACCCTTATCTCAGAATTTGTGACGCTACAGAATCTTAGATAATCGATCGAAAACGTGTCCAGCCAGCTTGAAAAACCACTTTTCACTGGTCTCTCAATCTCGGTAACGGAAGTGATTTTGACGACTTTTTGCATATCAACGGGCGTCACATAAATTTGTGACAGGCATGGAGCTAAAAGTTTTGAGATACGTACAGTGGTTTAGTAGAAAAATGCAAAAATCTGTGCCAGCCATCTTGAATTTACGTATAAAACTTTTGGCTGGCACTTTCGAATCTCAATAACGGTAGCGTTTTCGAATATGACTCCTTTACTAATATTTAGTGACGCAATTTGTGACAGTAATAACGTTTGATTTATGGCGGCACATGTAAGGGTTTACGAGAAATCAATAAAAACTAATGTCCAGCCAACCTGAAGTTCAAGATGGCTGGACACCTGTATCTCCGCTGCCTGATGATCTACGACCTTCAAAATGTGTTCAAAATTTTGTGACGGGGACGATAATGATAACCTGAATTTGTGACGGAGAAACTTTGCGTAGTTTCAAAGATATTGATCATTTAAACTTTCCCATACAAACATCCACTAATATTGTGAGGTGACCATATTATTTCCTTAAATAAAGGATTTCTTTTTAATCGACTAATCTGCCGGTAGCAGCTACTGATGCTGTGATTGTTTTTGTGTAATAATTGTCTTTTATAAATAGGTATTGAAGAATATTTAAGTATATTCAGCTAGGTATTATGATTAAAATGACGACCACCGACTTCATTTGCGCTTCAAGCACTTAGGGCGGTGGTAAAAACAACGTTGTGGTACAAGGCGAGGGTTACTGAAGTGCAAATGGAGTTGATCGTCGTCATTTGAAACGCTGTATAGGTACAAATAAATAAATGTGATTTTATTTACAGCAAACATTATTTTTTCATTTAAAATACCTTAGAGCATTAGTTATCCTGACACATTAACTACCATGTACTTACCATGAAAAACACCAATACCTACCTACTAAAAGGAGTAGATATCTGCACGTAAATAATCAATAACATTAAAAAATTACCCCCCTTCCTCACTTCTGTCTTCTATTGATTTAAATATCTACAGTTGTTCTTATTAGTATCACCAATACACGGATTTTCGTCCATTAAAGAACACACCATAAAATATATTTAGTCCTACATAAAACCTACAATATTGGTAACCCTACTGCAGTGTTTGTATGGGAAAATTAAAATGTTCAATATCTTTGAAACTACGCAAAGTTTCTCCGTCACAAATTCAGGTTATCATTATCGTCCCCGTCACAAAATTTTGAACACATTTTGAAGGTCGTAGATCATCAGGCAGCGGAGATACAGGTCCTACATAAACCCTACAATATTGGTAACCCTACTGCAGTGTTTGTATGGGAAAATTAAAATGTTCAATATCTTTGAAACTACGCAAAGTTTCTCCGTCACAAATTCAGGTTATCATTATCGTCCCCGTCACAAAATTTTGAACACATTTTGAAGGTCGTAGATCATCAGGCAGCGGAGATACAGGTGTCCAGCCATCTTGAACTTCAGGTTGGCTGGACATTAGTTTTCATTGATTTCTCGTAAACCCTTACATGTGCCGCCATAAATCAAACGTTATTACTGTCACAAATTGCGTCACTAAATATTAGTAAAGGAGTCATATTCGAAAACGCTACCGTTATTGAGATTCGAAAGTGCCAGCCAAAAGTTTTATACGTAAATTCAAGATGGCTGGCACAGATTTTTGCATTTTTCTACTAAACCACTGTACGTATCTCAAAACTTTTAGCTCCATGCCTGTCACAAATTTATGTGACGCCCGTTGATATGCAAAAAGTCGTCAAAATCACTTCCGTTACCGAGATTGAGAGACCAGTGAAAAGTGGTTTTTCAAGCTGGCTGGACACGTTTTCGATCGATTATCTATGTATCCACCGAAGCTGTGCGGAGATGCGTACTGGCTTCACTGGAGCGGAGAAGTGTGCTGGCTAGAGCGGAACTGAGCAGCGTGCGGCGAGCCTTGGATGTTGAGATGAACGTACATCTCTCCTCGTCTCCGCGCGCCATCGCCTGGCACAGCTCACAGTTCCGCTTCGATCGCGCCATACAAATATGATACATCTCCGCTCAGTAGTATCCACTGAAGCTGAGTGTGTGGGAATAACGAAATTCTATTAATTGTTTAACACATCTCTCCTCTCGTCTCATCTCCTCTTTGATGGAGTCTGGGCCTGACACTGGGAACGCCTACAGCATCCCTTTATGAAAGCAGATAGAACCAGTAGGCTGATGGTCATAACCTAGGTCCTAGGGCTACGCCAGACCTATTGCGTATCGCATTTGTCCATAACTCGATCCCTTTCTATTGCGTAGAAGTAGTTACCGCAGGGCCGTGAGCGATTGGTAGATTATGCTCAACGAATTGCGGGTTCAATTCCCGGAAAAAACAAATATTTGTAACAACGACCTAATATGCGGTCTTCGATTTATGTATCGGATTTGTCTATTAAAACCATTGTTGAAAAAAAATTAAAACCATTTCTCAAAAACAAAAATGTATTCTTATCTACGCGTTACTATCGCTCCTCTCCTTCTGTCGTTCAGCATAGAGCTGCGAGGTCTTCACAGCGGAGTACAGACTGAACAGCAGGTGCAAGGCCTGGATCCTGTCGTTGAGGGAGTCGCCGGCGATGGGCACGTCGCACAGGCCGCACACGAGGTCCACGTATTGGGAGAGGGAACAGTCTAGAGTTCCGGGAGGGAATCCCACTTCGTTGAGGGTTTCCTCCATCGATTCCGGCCATTCCTCCATTAGGGTATCGATGTCGGGCATTTTACTGTAAGGAAATTTCTTTAGTAAGGGATTTTTCTTCAAGCTAAATAGAGTCGGCCCAGAATAAAATTTGCCTACGAGTTTCAACTCTACAGTAAGGGGTTGTTTTGGAATGATTTCAGGCTTAAAGATATTTTATTCTCAAAAAAGATCTTGAGAACAATGCGCAAAATAATAAATATAAAGTTCGATTTCCAAGGGTGAACATTGGTTCGATAGAGGCCCCACCGTGTACATTTGTACCCGGCTGGTACACGCGGCTTAAATCACTATTTTTACTGCTAAATAATGACTAATATCGTCTGTGGGCTGTTTCTCTCTATGGCTTGACGGATATTCTCGTCAATTAGAAGTAAAATTATCAAAAATTTGTTGTTTTCGAATAATAGGATTAAAAAAAAAAGTTAGCGTTCAATGACTTCTCTGTATGACAAGAGGTCTTTGCTCTGCAGTACGACAGTAATAGGCTGGTATATTATTACATATATATAACTAAGCGGTAATGTGTTGTTACCTGGTGTACGCCACAGTGGGCGCCGGTTTGGACAGATGCAGTTCACTGACGTCCTTGATCCAGCGCTCAATGGCTTTGGAGTTCTTCTCCGCATTCTCAATTTTCTTCGTTAACTGTATTGAAAAATTTGCTATTTATCCAGCAGTTGTTAAAGTTGGCTTCGATTCTAACTAAAGTTTGACTGGGACAGCGCTGTATCGCGCCTTAGGTATGTACGCGGCTTACAGGGGGCGGTGCAGGCCGCTCATTCGTCAACGCTTACGGCATCCCGCCGCTCATTCGTCAACGCGGTCTCATCATGATTAACAGTCTGTTCGTCCCGATATTTCTCACGCTGACTGTATGGTGGGCCGTACGTCAATGAGTAGCTAATCCTGTATAATGTTGCCTCTACAAAATATCATCTTATTCCATTGCAATTCCGTACACTAGGTCAGTCAGCTCAAGGTCAAACCACCACTGACATGCGACCTACGACATGATAACGAGACTTATTTTCCTGTTTGTTATTATTAACTCTAAATATAAGGTAAAGCGCTTTTATTTTGTAAACAAATATACGTTTTAATTATTTTATTATTGATTCACTAGCTGCGCCCCGCGGTTTCACCCGCATAAGTCTCGATCCCGTGGGAATATCGGGATAAAAACTATTCTATGTCCTAACCCAGGTCATGGTCTATCCGTGTGCCAAATTTCATCCAAATCCGTTCAGCCGTTTTAGCGTGAAAGCGGTACAAATAAACAAACTCACTTTCGTATTTATAATATTAGTTAGGAAATTAGGAACCTTTTGAACGCCAGAGCATAAACAAAAGCGCGTGCCCTGTACGCCAACGACACAAATATGTGACGAAAATGCTCACATATTAATTGTGTCGTTGGCGTACAGGGCACGCGCTTGCTTGTCACGTATATGTGACTATGGCTTTCAAAAGGTAACTATAGCTACTTCACTCAGCTTCGCAAGGTTTTTACGACTTACAAAACATTTATATTTCTTTATATCAATAAACTAATAACTAATTAATACTACCTACTAATTAATATTTCTTTTTTTATTTCATATTAATTTAAGTATAGGTAAAGTAAAGCATAAAGTTCTCGGAGTAAATTCTCTAAATGTTGGTGAAAAACCGCATGAAAATCCGGTGCCTAGTTTAGAATATAAAACGCAGTCACACAGACACACGAAAAGCGACTTCAAATATAAGATGCGGCACATACCACAGTGGATTTGGCGCTGCTAGTCTTGGAGATGGCTCTCAGCTGCAGGTGAAGCAACGCCGAGTCACTCTGTTCAGCGGCTGGCTCGTCCAGAACTGTTAGACCTGAAACATTATAATATTCAACATGTTAATTTTTTTACTACACGGCAAGTCCTGTGTCCTGTGAGTAGCTCGTGGCTAAGTAATAACAGCCGCACGGGTCGATCCATCAGGTTAAGCTACGCTTGCCGGGGTTGGTCAGTGGATGGGTGACCATCTATACATACTGAGATTCCTCCGTGCCTCGGAAAACACGTTAAGCCGGAGGTCCCGGCTGTCATTCGTAGATCTTTGACAGTCGTTACGAGTCAGAAGCCCGAAAGTCTGACACCAGCCTTACCAAGGGGCGTATTACCCAGTTACTGGATTGTGGAGGTCAGAAAGGCAGTCGCTCCATGTAAAATACTGGTATTCAGCTTCATCCGGTTAGACTGGAAGCCGACCCCAACATGGTTGGGAAAAGGCTAGGCAGATTGATTTGAAGTCCTGTGCCCGATGGGTGTTTCCCGTCGGCAAAATGACGTATTTCCATACCACTTTCAGCCCCCTATTTAACCGTTTTAAGAGATGAATTTTGAAAAACTATCCTACAGATTACCGCTAGTTAGCGGTAGGAAAGTTCCACCGCTGCTCTCAAAACGGTGAAGGAAAACATCGTGAGGAAACTGGCATATTGTAGGACAAAAAATTCGAAGACATGTGACATCTACCAACCCGCACTGGGCTGGTAGATTACAGCCCACTCCGTCTCTAAGAGAGGAGGCCTGTGTACCAGCAGTAGGAACATAATAGGTTGATTATGCTCAAGGGCGGATCCAGGATTTATTTCTGGCGGAACAGATAAGAAGTGTCTCCCATATCTTGTGTGTATATCTTAGTATATCTCACCGTGCTGTTCTTGGGATTCATTTTTTTTCAATGAAGGTATAGTAACCTACTTCTTCAGCGTTCAGCATTGAAGCAATGTCTTGATAGATATGCATTCAGGCCAGTCCATTCAGACGATTCGATTCGATTTTATTTTACTTAAACCGTTTGTGGGAGGGGCACGTACCCCTTTGACCTCCCCCCCTGGATCCGCCCTTGATTATGGTTATATAAGTTATACAACAATGCTTAATCATTAATTTATCCATTTCAGCCTGTACGTTGAACTGTAGCACGGCGTTAATTGAAATATCTTATCAATCAAAATTAATTAAAATGTGTTCTTCGTAGTAAAAAACAACTATCATACAATAACTCAATGAAAACGTCATTTACATTTTCGGCCAAAGTTCATCGATTACATGATTGTTAGATCAATAGGTTCCTACTACTATTAAACTTGTATTGTTCAGATTTATTTAACAATATTATGAGGTGAAGGAGTTTGTTGTATTTTCAAAATGAAATGAGTGCTGGGCCCATACCATTTCCAGGGCAAGTCAAGTTGTTAGTAATAGTTTCACTGCTTTCTGTAGTGATTTCATGATATTGGTAAACCCAGGAGCCAATTTTTTTTTTTTAATTAGTCTTTATGGGAACTGCCAAAAGAAGTGAAAACAACATCGTGTCGTTAAAATGCGCCCATTTTTGTATGTTTTTTCTTTTTTTTTAAGCACAGGCCGTTTCAGGCCGAAGGTGGAAGCGAGCTTCACCCGGAATCCTCAACCACAGAGGAATTGGCAATCTTACCTCTAACTGCCGAAACACAACAATGCTGTTAACATTGTTATTATGGCGACAGACTTAGATAAGATGGTGGTACTAGCCCAACAAGCCCTACCACCAACCACACCGAGCAGAAAATTATGATCCCACTGGGAATCGAACCCAGGACCTCCGTGTCTGAGACAGGTGGTCAAACCACTAACCACAGAGACGGTTAATAGAGCACAGCCGATATTTCTGTCAAAATCTCATGGTGAAAACTTAGGTGCAAGTGAGCTGTTAATAGTGTGAATCTAGCATGAGGTGAATTGACAGGTCACTTCATCCAAGTTTCCTGATTTATGATACGGGATCTCACCTAAGTTATCAATATGTTCCAAGACATTGTCCGCTAGCGGCGCCGCGCGCACGTTGCACGGCGGCGTGCTCACTTTAATAAAGGCGTCAATGTCGCCCACTGCGGGCACGTACTCCGGCACGAAAGGCTGTAGCTTCAGGTCGATGTCGATCTTTTGAGGAGTGTACCTGTAGGAGAGCAGGAGGAGTCTTTTAAATAGAAAACATTTTAGCAGTCTTTGGTGGTATGAGGAACAGGGTGTAAAGTTCAGTCATCCTCTATAGAAAAGGGAGGATCCTCCGACCAGACGGGTGTTGTGTCTGGCGGGCAACTGCCCATAAGTTGATTTCGGATAGTCTTATCTATGTAGTTCGCGCGGTAAACTCTAACTGCGCGGTGCAGGAATTGTGTGACGTCATTTCTATTTGCTGCGTAGTTAGTATGTGGCGGTGTAACCGCTACAAGTCCACTAATCCTAAAATGAGTGAATTCGAAAGTGAGTTTGTTTGTTATGCCATCACGCTAAATCGGCTGTACAGATTTGGATGAAATATTGCACATGGGTAGACCATGACCTAGATTAGGACATAGGATACTTTTAATCCCGATATTCCCACGGGAGCGAGACTTACGCGGGTGAAACCGCGGGGCGCAGCTAGTAGTGAAATAAAAAGAATATTAACGTAGATCTGACAAGAAACGACAAGAAACAAGTGACACGAAAAGCACAATTTGTATGGTATGTCAAATTACCTCCTTCTCAAAGGCAAGACCACGTGAGTCTTTGCTTCTGCAAAAACTTAACCTTATAGGAACTCTTAATACTACTTAGGTTCTGTAAGTAACAACCCGATGAAAAGCATAACACGTTACTGGTCCAATTATTAAAAGGTCTATATTAACGACTGTGCATACAGAAATTATACTAGCGGTGTTAATTATATTTTCACCAAAATATTAGTTTATCTAACACTATTATTTTATTGACGCTTGTTATATCGAACTAGCTTCTGGCCGCGACTTCATCCAGCCTTCTTCAAGAATTGGGCAATGCAACTCAAAAAGAATTTGCAAATCCGACTGTTCCGGAGATTACCCCCTACATACTTACAAAATTAACCTCTTTATAATATTAATGTTATGACCATCATCACATTATAAATCCAAAGTGGACGCCACTTTCTCAAATGAATGAGATAATTGGAAACAATTTTGCAAGCTTACAACTCTCAATAGAGTTAACACGGAGCACAATAGTCTGATGTTATCTCTGTGATTGTTCAGTTCAGCTTGCGAACATCTTAATATCTATCTCTAATTCTCTACATATTATAAAACAAAGTCCTCCAGCCGTGTCTGTCTGTATGAAAACGATAAACTCAAGAACTACCGAACCGATTTTCATATGGTTTTCACCAATGGACGCAGTGATCGAGGAAGGTTTAAGTATATAATTCATGAAGGTTTTGTGTAAATAGGCTGATATATGACGCTGATTGTTGAAGATGACGGAAAAAATCATGCCGCAGAAATAGACGACAGTTACTCACGTGAGATGGAAAAATTGTCGCGTGTATCATGTTAGGCCTACCTAATGGGCTTTATTTTATCGACTTCAACGCGAACGAAGTCGCGGCAAGAAGCTATAATATTATAAAGTGAAAATATTAGTTTTCTTGTTAACGCGCGTCAATCATTGCAATTTATACCTTACAACAATGACATACGAGTCATAGCACTGTTCATGAAACGACCTCACCAGCACACAGCTTTCTGAGAAATCTTCGAGCGTTTATCTTAAAAGTTGGCAACGTCGCAAATAGCTGTCAAATATTTACCTGTTTTGATTAACTTTGTCAATATTACTGTATGGAAATAAGAAATGTGGCTAACTAGGGAACTAGAATATTAATAATGAATTGCAATTGTAACACCGAATTTGATGTTGTAAGTAACCGTTTTAGGTGTAAAAAAAACATTTAGAAAATTTACAAATACTTTTTTTACATCTAAAACTAAATATCATTGCAATTCATAATGCACTTATAAATGTATATCGTATATTTTTAAACGAAATATAATGTGCAAACAGTAAGTTGTAGGTCAACCTATTAATAAATAAATAAATAAAAATAAATAATAAATATACTAGTTCGCTAGTTAGTCACATTTGTTATTGCCAAATTAATCAAAACAGGAAAAAATATTTGACATATATTTGCGACGTTGCCCCCTTATAGAATAAACGCTTTAACTTGAATTATGAACACCAAAAACGAACTTGATTAAAGTGTGCCCATTCCTGTGACGGACAGCTAACATAGGTTTATTTAGAGGGTAGTACCGTTGAACTTGAAACCCTGAACCCTTTATTTAAACCATACACACAAGCTGAAAGGCGACCGCTACATATACCTAGGAAATAATAATTAAGTAACATCAATTCGGTATCCAATTCAAGGTTTCAAATCTCTACCAAAACTTCCGAGTCACTTGATATCTCAATAATGAATGATATTCAATATTTAACAGCTGAGCATTTGAAAGTGCCCCATTAATTTATATTACGTGCACAAAATTAGATTCATTTGGCCTCATTGATACAGCTCGAGATCTACTAGTTATCATAATGTTCATAACCGCTCTGCAAATATAAACTGTATGCTTAATGAGATAAGGTTTAAATCAGTCATGGTGTAAATCTAGGTTTAATATACTACATAAGTGCTAGGTTGGAGATGGTGGGTAGTCCTCCCACGATGACTGTGAAATATGATCGCTATGACCCGATTTGTCGACGGGATAGATTCACGGTCTAGGTATGTATGATTAAAAACTAGTGGTGTTTAGTCTTAGTTCTGAAGTTTTACCTCAGTAGCACACCTCCGCCGCGAAACCGTAGCAGCGAAACCGCAGTAGTTCAATTCAACTGGGTCGCATCATGTTCCGCTACGCGAAATGCGAGTAGCGGAACATGACGCGACTCAGTTGATTTTCGCTGCTATGGTTTTGTGACGGAGATGTGCTACCGGCGTTAAAGCTGTATAAAATCATATTCATCGCAGACATGAATGAATAATCTTAACAGCAACGAATCTTGTCTCCCTAAAGCGTTAGAACCAGTAAGTTAGCCCAAGTCGTCAGTCGCGCCTTTTTTTTTTTTTTTTTTTTTTATTTGGGTGGGGAAATCATCCAATGACTTCTCCCGCTCTGGGCGGAGCGGAAGGGCGTGTCAGACTTTTACTGACTAAAACCCACCCGTGTTCCTTCCCTTGCCTTGCCAGGGGCCACGGTTTCCCTTTGGGACTACCCGCAACCCCGGCAGGCATCGGCCCTAACGGACCCCGTCAGTTTTGCTGACATCTCTTTAAGGCGCGCGTGGAACACGACGCGCCGTCGACCCGGGCCTGGTCCTTATCGGACGGCGAGTTGCCCTCTGCTCTCCGTCCGTAGTGGTGTGTCCGTGGGAGTGCCAAGTCATAGGTTTCAAGTTCTAATCCAAGACACGACACACTTGCTTCAAAAACGGTGAAGGAAAACACATCGTGAGCAAACTGGCAAACCTGATAGGCCTGCCACACACTCGTCGAGTGGCTTGGGAAGTAGCGAGGAAAGGAGGAAAGGACTAAGGAGGAAGAGACGTAGTGTGGCAACATTACTCGTCATGCCGCACGTCACGCTCCTCATCATGCCCACTGCTCCGTGTGGTCGGTTTTTGGGCGCGAGTTAAAGCCCTAGTGCGAGGCGTCTCAATTAATTGCGCGAGTAGAGCAGTGTGTGGGCTTAGAGGGCAACATCGCGGCAGCGCGAGGGGCCGAGCGATGAGCAGGGTGGCAGGGACATGAGAGATATTTCTTGACGGCATATGAAGCCAAGTTAAAGGCCCATGGGTGGCATAAAAATTGACACCAGGTTTGTCATTAAAAACAAAGTCAGTCATTGTCGTCATTACATTACACTCAACGTAATGTCCGGCACTTGGTGCCTGGCATTTTGCTGAACTAGGCCTACTAGGTGCATATTTTTTTTCTTTTTTCTTATATTGTGTACTTATGACCAAATAAACATATTTTTATGGCGGCATGTACAACGCGACATGCGAACTACGCATTAAAGATCAGACGTTACACAAATCCTGTATCGCGCAATTAGAGTTTACCGCGTAATCGACATCCCGACACAAGATCCCGACTTCAACCGTTGGGCAGTTGCCCGCCAGCCATGATACCCTTCTGGTCGGAGGATCCTCCCTTTTCTATAGAGGATGAGTGAACTTAACACCATGTTCCTCATATCTCTTATTTCAGTGACCGTTACACAACCGAAAAACGTAACACTATACTTAGGAACCGCGCGAACATCTTCCAGACTGCAATATGCAGGCCAGCTTTCCACCATTCAACGAATAGAGTCCCTAAATAAGCGTGCTAATACGTATCCTATACATATTCATCATCATCATCATCATCAGCCTATTAATGTTCCCACTGCTGGGACACAGGCCTCCTCTCTGTGAGAGGGAGTGGGTCGTAATCTACCACGCGGGCCCAGTGCGGGTTGGTAGATGTCGCATGTCTTCGAATTTTTGGTTCTAAGACTTGCCGGTTTCCTCACGATGTTTTCCTTCACCGTTTTTGAGAGCAGTGGTGATGAAATTATTTACACAAAGTAAAGCGCCTGCTGGGGTTCGAACCCACGACCTACAACTCGTAAGTCGGGGCCGTTACCACTGGGCCACCACTGCTCCAACGCTATACATATTCGGGTAAGCAGTACTTACAACCGAGCGGTGGAATTTGCTTTGTTGTACAACAATTAATCAATGCCGAATCGAATGTGTGCCCCTGCATATATGTAGGTAGGTAGGTAGTTAGGTACCTACATTATATATGGCACAGACCAAACCCCCGCATTCTGAACACTGCACCGTCCAAACATGATACAACAAATATTTTACTGCTGACTCACTAGCGACCGATCTCGATAACATGTTGAATAAACTGTAAAGTATCATCACTGCTTTCAAAACGGTGAAGGAAAACATCGTCAGGAAACCGGCATGTCCTAGAACCAAAAATTCGAAGACTTGTGACATCTACCAACCCGCACTGGGCCCGCGTGGTAGATTACGGCCCACTCCCTCTCACAGAGAGGAGGCCTGTGTCCCAGCAGTGGGAACATTAATAGGCTGATAATGATGATGATGATGAAACTGTAAAGTCTGTTACTGATTTTCCAATTAAAACTTCTAACAGCTTGCCACAGAATATGTTTTTTTTTATTTTTATTGCACATGTGGTTAGCGCCCTCAATCAATCTGCCTAGCCTTTTCCCAACTATGTTGGGGGTCGGCTTCCAGTCTAACCGGATGCAGCTGAGTACCAGTATTTTACATGGAGCGACTGCCTATCTGACCTTCACAACACAGTTACTGGGTAACACGATACCCCTTGGCACGGTATAGTCAAACTTTCGCCCTAATAAACAATCGGAATGGAAACCTACATTGCGTTATTTTTGCCATCCAGCAGACGAAATTTTTCAAACATATTAATGATAAAAAGGGATATATTAAAATGAAAGGGATTGCCATACTGAGGGTTACGCAATTAGGGTAAGTAATGAAATTAAATTAAAAATGTTTATTCTATAAATAGGATATCGGAATCACTTTAACACGTCATACTAAAAATAAGCTATGAGGGCGGATTTCCTATCTGACTATTCTGAGAAGAAAAGCCGAAACAAACTCAGAGGTTGCAGTCTCTTTTAAAGTCTAGACATAATCTTGGTCAAGCTATATGAGAACCACACAGATTAGTGTCTGAAATGGTCGGTATTAGTTGCCAATAAGATAAAGCTGTATAGGTACACTAGGTACACAGTACACACTTACTTCATAATATATTGGAAGATGTTCTCCATCTCGGGAGGCACCTTCAGGTCTAGGAAATGCTTGGGGTCATAGGCGCCTTCAGCCGGTATGACCACCCCACCACCACGCTTGCGACCGCTGCCCATCACGGGATCCACTCGCTCAGGCTCCAAATCTCCTGAATCCGTATCTGGAATTAGGAATATTGTTTCTGTATATTGTTTTAGTGTCCCCGTAGGGATTTCCCTTCGGCTTATATGAATAGCTTCCATACAAACCTTCATACACTATTTAACCCATTCAGGGGGGTGAATATTCTAAACTCCTTTCATAGTGCTCACCTTTTTTAAGGAGGCTACACACGTAACTGCAAGCATGACAAGCCTTCATGAACAATCATTTTGTGCAGGATTATAATAAGAACCAAACATAATACAGTGGTTAAGTTAAACGAGGAACATACTTTTAGGGGGGTGTAGTACTATGTAAAATGAACAACGTTTGGCTACGGAATCAACCCTAAAATCGCGAAAAACTCAGGTGCTACACACGTAGATTAGGCATTATTTGATAAAATATTTATAGCAGATTTTGTTTCCAAATTTCTGATTTGGTTTCATTGAAAAAGTTGATTTTTAACCGACGAAAATATAAGTAGGAGGCGGTGCCAAGCACACATTCAACGAAGATCCATCAAGCTACCATTGGTGTGTTTGGCGCTGCTTCAAAATTTGTTATTAGTTTAGGAGCTTAGTTACACTAAAAGGCCTCTGTGGTCTAGTGGTTAAGCCACCTGTCTCGGTCCCGGGTTCAATTCCCAGTGGGAGCAAAATTTTCTGCTCGGTTTGGTTGGTGGTAGGGCTTATTCTAAGTCCGCCTGGCTAGCTACCACCATCTTACCTAAGTCTGTCGCCATAACAACAATGTTAACAGCATTGTTGTGTTTCGGCAGTTTAGAGATAAGATAGCCAGTTCCTCTGTGGTTGAGGATTCCGGGTGAAGCTCGCTTCCACCTTCGGCCTGATCATCACTTACCATCAGATGAGATGCAGGCCAAGAACTACGCCGCTGTGCTTTATTTTTGTTTTTCGCTTTTCAATTTTTATCGCCAGTTTAATTATTTGTAAAAAAGTTTGTTAATCAACTTCAAATATGGAGAAGGTTACGCATTCAGCAGGTTTTTTTATGAGTACTTGAGAGTAGGTATGTCCCTCGTTTAAACTAACGCACGCGCACGGTATAAAGGGCTTGTTGCGACAGATTTAGCCAAGTAGAGCGTTAACTCGCATTGTTGAATTCGTCTCAGTTTCAACAAAACCACAACCATTTGTAATACTTTGGTCATATTACTTTTACATTACATAGGTGTAAGTGTTTAGTTACACTTATACCCGGTTCATAAAATCAACATATTAATTAAAATCCTGGGAACAGACGCCAGCACATCAAGTTACTACAATCTGTCTTTCTTCCGTATCGCTAAAGAATAAGGTTCAATGTTGTAGTTGTAATTAAGGTTCAAGTAGGTTGATGTGCTGGCGTCTGTTCCCAGGATTCTGTAATTATGTTGATTTAAAAGAGTATCTTTGGAGTTTCTTGACCGTTCTTCGGGTGAGTGGTGGCCTAAAACGGCCATCACTTTACATCGCAATTTAATTGCGACAGTTACCGTCTATAGACAGTGGATAAAGAAAGGTTACAAAATGCCTTAAGCCCGTTTTCACCTTCACTAAGTGACACTTAAATGAATCCCTAAATAAAAGTGCACTGTTGGATTTTCAACTCTCAGCGCTGAGCCTAGCATTGAAAATCCAACAGTGCACTTTTATTTAGGGATTCGTTTAAGTGTCACTTAGTGAAGGTGAAAACGGGCATAAGGCATTTTGTAACCTTTCTTTATCCACTGTCTATAGACGGCGTAACTGTCGCAATTAAATTGCGATGTAAAGTGATGGCCGTTTTAGGCCACCACTCACCCGAAGAACGGGCAAGAAACGTCTGTTCCCAGGATTTTAATTAATATGTTGATTTTAATTAATATGTTGATTTTAATTAATATGTTGATTTTAATTAATATGTTGATTTAAAAGAGTGTCCTTGGAGTTTCTTGCCCGTTCTTCTCCACAGAGATCTACGTTTTGGAATGGGCAACTACCTTCAACTTTCTGACTGACTGACCGACTCTTTGACAATTCAAAAATGCCTGTAACTGGTTTAATTGAAATAAATGCTTTGAGTTTGGGTTTTTTTGTCGGCCATTTTTCAAACCACACGCACAGCATTGGCACGATATCTACAGACTCATGTAAACAAAGACTGTTTGCGCGAGTTTAAAATAGCCAAACGCATTACACTATTGTTTCAGATAGCAAAATTGGAAATTTCATCATAACGGAACTGCATCGAACTATTGGGAGCAAGAGTTAAATTTCATTCAATAAGGTGAGGTGAATAGTCACGAAGCACTGACTTGTATTCTCCAGTTAGGTATATCCAGGCCCATGAAAAGGTGAGCCCAAGGTGAGCCCTGCCTCATTGACAATCTAGGCAGCTATGTCTGACCCGGGTATCGAACCAAGGACCCACGCTAAATACTAGCAGTTGTTGCAAAGATGAAGGGAGAATATGACCAAATTTTTATACCTAGTAACTAGGAGCCATTTCCTTCGAATCCATTTTTGACAGTTAGGTATTCGATACAAAAACTGTCAGACAATTTTTTTTTATTACGTTGGTCGAACTCGTCCTAAAGAAGGCTAAAGGCAAGACGCATACTCCAGCCGCATCGGACCGCAGCGCATCGAAATTGAATACAACAAACCGCGGTGAAGTGCATCCCGCCTGTAGTGTGCGACGGAATCTGCGATGGTTCAAGCAAAATTTGATTGATGTTTCATGTTGGCGGAGTTTTGCAGCCCGCCCAAATATACGAGTCAGCCAACAAAGTAGTCGAAAACAAACTGACCTGAGTTAGAAGAGTCGTCACGTTTGGTGACGGGTCTGGTCCTGCCACTGGTCGTCTCCTTCATCAGCTCAGCCCGAGCCACTTTCGGGACTTCCACGGACTTGTCAGAAGGCTGGGAGGACTTTCTATCTGGTGACTGTGGCATAGAGCACTTGATTACATTACGGCTGATATAAGTTGGCAGTTCCGATATTCGTGCAGAAGACGGCGCAAAAAAAAATAATTGAGGAAGTAAATGGTCTTCTTCTTCTTCAGATAACATGCGCGAAAGTTCGCAGAGCCGATGTTCAGACCTGCCAAGTACTATCGGCCGTACAGGTGACTACAGTGGGACAAGAGGTTACGCTCTCGTCCCACTTGAGTCGCCTCCTTGCTCTCTCGCGTAATTTACGTCACAAATAAAAATAAACATTTGATAATTTACGTTCGACATTCGACCTAATTTCAGTCTGATTAATTTTGCATCGAGTCCGGTTCACACGATTAAGTCAGCCAAATGCAACGTGATTTTGGCGGTTACGCTCTTCAGATCGAGGCAGTAAAAATATGCAAGGTATGGGCTATGTCAACCTATACTTACCCGAAATAAAGTGTCCCTAACAGTCTATTTTTAATAATATATCTTCAAGAGGCTAATGACGGAGTCACTAGCGTAAAATCAACACGCTATTCATACCATGAATAAATGAATATGGTCGTGCGTTTGCTCGCACGATCGCACAACTATCGCTGGATAATAATGCCTCACAAACGGCTAATAAGTAGGTAGATTCTACACGACTAACCAGTTAAAACTTTCATGTATTCTGTTCTAAAATATTCTTGTACTAGGAAGACTTCCCTTGCCAACTTCCTTGTCTTCATTTTACGACAGTTTCAAGCATAAAAACCATTTTTAACCATACCCGGAATAAATAGTTTGATCATTGAACCCATTCCAAAATTGTCTATGTTTACAGCGGGCGTAAACAACAGAGCGGCAAACAGCTGGTGGTGCCATGCAAACTATGGCGGGGAAATTAAATCTATGCAATATGGCCGCCGCCTCTCTAGCGGCTGTCTATCTAAATTCCTTGAATGCCGTAGTGCAAATAAATGCATTTGTTCGTCTACTGTTGTCTACAGTAAAAATAACTCCCTAGCGGTGAAATTAAACTATAAGAACAGTAATTAGAGCGTGTAATATGTTATATCTTGCTGGTATTTTATTCTTGCATGATTTAATCAGACTTAACCATTGAGGTATTAATTGGAATAGTTGGCAAATGAACGAAGGTATTCGTGACATATTAATTAAAATAATACCCTCGTTACGTCTCGTGGTTAAAAACCAAATCACCAAACACATAAGAGACTGAGATTTATTTGGGATTAGATATACCTACGTCTGGGAGTTAAGCGTAGGTACCTACCTATTATAAATTCTGATGGTAACAAGGAAATGACAAAGAAAGACCTTCAAATTGCAAGTAACCTAAATCTGTCTGCTAATTTGTCTAGTAGACTTAAATAACATTGAAATTACCAACCTGATCTTCCCCAGAGAGATTCTCCAAAAACTTGTCACCTTCCGACTCAGTTTCGCTGTCTGAATCGAAGTCATGCCTCGCGGTATGCCTCACCGGAGGATTAAACTTGGACATCGTTGCTTTCACCAATTCCTCTTCACTCGACGGGCTGTCGATCTCTCTAGCGTTCACCACGTTGACCGTCTCGTCATACATCACTCGTGCATAATCACTAGCCGACCCGTTTTGATCGCTAATCAGTGAAAACGTTTGACAGTGTTTGTCGCACGTTTCCATGGCAACGATATAGAACCTCCTCGCTTGGAATCCTAACGAGGAAAGGCGGGAGTCTCATAGATGGCATTTTTTTCGTCAAAATAGTCGTGGCACGGCCTGGCACTGATTAGAACGACA
Source organism: Conistra vaccinii (assembly GCA_948150665.1). Classification (NCBI taxonomy): domain Eukaryota; kingdom Metazoa; phylum Arthropoda; class Insecta; order Lepidoptera; family Noctuidae; genus Conistra; species Conistra vaccinii. The sequence goes on from OX411326.1 coordinate 21,213,384, forward strand.
TAAAGTACATATTTCACACATTTATCAACGTATGCAGGGGCCACGGGGCCGGTCGTCAATAATTCTGCTAGGTTTTGCCCGCTATTGAGCTCGCGTGCAATTTAATGTTAATTTTATTCTTCTTTTAGTCCCAAGCTGACGCGGTGTAATGATACATACTTCGGCATAATAATTAGCTTACGTGCCCATATGCCTACCTACCTATAGATGATTGTTATTGGAAATCACTTTAGTAGCAGATGCGTAAATTAAGTAGTTAGGTACCTACTGGAAAAACTTTCCAATTAGTGCAACCGTTCCCAAGAAGAAGCTATTTGTAGTAACGCGCAAACAAACCAAAACCAAAAACAACATCTAAACCAGGTTCTTTTTCCTTGAGAGCTGCCCCTCTCGTTTCGGATTGGGTCTAATTTCAGGGGTCGTCAAGTCTTTTAGACTTTTTTTTATTTTGACTTTTGTTGCTCGCCGCTTGTTTACCGCAGAGAGGAAAAAATATTCGGTTTAGGACTCTTAAAATTCTGCGTCTCCGATTTTACAAATGGATGGTACCTTAAGGGTCCGGCGAACACGGCTCGCAACTGCAAGTCGAGATGGAGGAAAATGCGTTTGGAATATTGTTATCTCTGTTCTGTTGTGTTGTGGTGTTGTTGTTGTTGTCTGTGTCTGTTGTGTGTTATGTGTGTTGTGTGTTGTTAGCGTTGTTACGAGCTATCGGAATTTATGATAAATTTGTGGTGTTTCGTAATAGGTACCAAAAATTATGAATGAAAACTTAATATTCTTTCATAATTTTTTCTATACTTTGTAACTTGATAATTGATATGCTCCTGACTAAACAATATTCCAAATATTATTGTTTATAATACAGAAAAAACAGTATGAAAACATGTCATTTAGCTGTAAAAATGTGCGAATTTCAATTCGCTTAAACTTCATTTTAGGTAAGATTTTGGAAAAAAAAAAGATGTACAAGCCTAGATAAATACTGTCTAAATCCGAATATTAACATAATATGATGGAAATATGCTCAAATTGCAAATGATTTAGGTATTACGTTTGTATGGACAATTCAAGGGTCGCCGCCGTCTTAAGGCTGCCAGTGATGGCAGCCTTAAGGTACCATTCCGAAGCCGACCACAGGCGGCAACTGCAGGCGACGTGACGTTTCGACAGTACTGGTTTCTATGAAATACCTTCCGTAGCTAGCGATAGCGACACCTCGTCGGTTTCATAGAAATACATACTTATTAAATACGTGTCGCGGCGGCGGCGGCGTGTCGCTTGCAGTTGCCGCCTGAGGTCAGCTACGGAAATTGTACCGTTATATTTCCGGTTTTCCCCCTTTTCCAAATAATTATATCTTCCTATGTTTTCCTGTTGTTATACGTGTGTTTTTTATTATTTTATCAGTCCCAGAATCACTCAAAATTATGCCCAAAGTATTACCTACTGACAAAACAAAACTGACAAAACGGTGAGATAAGATTTTTATATGTGAACGTGTGAAAATAAGTGAACACATTGTAGCTAGGTATTTCTATTGCTGCAGACTAATAAAAAAACAGACTGCAGACAAATTCGATTTCAGTAAAAAACGGTTATTACAGGCACATTTTCATTAGAATTCCACTGCGACCGTTCATAAATAAACTATTGGAATATAAAATGCGCTGTCTACAAAAAAGGCCCATAAAACTGTTCGTTTAAAATAGATGTGCTCGGAGCACGCCGTAGACAAAATAATAGTGCACGGTGTTTTATGGAAGTTCATGTTCGAAAAGTTTATCGATATGTCACGAGCAAGGCAAAGAAATATAAATTCTACGAGTCGAAGCCCTCTAATAAAATAAAAGTAAGGAAAATGTCAATTACCTATAAGTAATGACAAAAAGGATGCCTAGTTATGATTTTTAGTTAGACTCTGGATGTAAATAGCAAGTTTAGAGTGTTCCATGTTTAGCTACTCAAGATAAATGAGTTTTTTTTTTTTTTTTTTTTGGGTGGGAAATCATCCAATGACTTCTCCCGCTCTGGGCGGAGCGGGAGGGCGTGTCAGACTTTTACTGACTAAAACCCACCCGTGTTCCTTCCCTTGCCTAGACCGGGGCCACGGTTTCCCCTAAGGACTTATCCGCAACCCCAGTGGTAAGATAAATGAGTGTGAGGTACCTACCAGAAGGTTGGCCATGTAGGGGCAAATTTCTTTTTCTAAAGCCATTTTCCTCAATCCCAACTTTCTTACTCTGCGATTTCAATTTTCTATATTTTCAATTATTTGTGAAATACTTTTAGAGCTTTGACAACTACGTAAACGAAGTCGCGGGCAAACTTAGTTAAATAACAAAAACATGATTTTTAAATGTCAACTTTATTAACTAAAATAATTACTAAATTCTATATCATACAAAAATAACTGACGAAACAACCCGTTATTGGAAATTCAAGTTACGAAAATTTTAACTTTTAACAATTTGTCACTTGACTGAAATTAAATCTAACTGAATGTGAGAATGTCAGAGATCGGTTATTATTACGGAACAAAATGAGATGCAATGTCAAAATTAATTAAGGGATACGGGTCAGATATGAGACTGCAAGATTAACGCATACCAGCTGACGCGAGGTCGATGAGCCGGTTAAAAGTAACATACAACATATTTTTTATGACGTTAGTCCAAAACAGTTAACTGCCTGCATAAACACAAGGATAATCATTAATTACTACGTCTAAATATCAAAAGTATCGTAGTTTTTCACGAATATATTATCTACAAAAATATCATTAGGTGAACTTCTATATTTTCCCAAAAATATTGACGAATATTTCAACATACAAAATAAATATCTGGGCACTTTAAATATAACAGTTATACATGCAAAAAATATACATTTCTTTGAATTATTTTAAGATGTGTCTGAATTACTGTCATCCGCGCACATTTTAATTATGGCCGGCATAATATAATAGTGCAATGGTGTATTGTACTGATTGAAATATTACGTGAGCTCAATTGAATTACACACAAGTATACACTGAAACATGATTATAGAACTCGAATTTTATCACATTTTGCAGTCTTTGAGTATATAATGAACAACAGGAATAAAATGTCGTTACACTAAAATGATTTGGCACAATATCGTAGAGACTAGTTAAAACTTAATGCTACTTATCTTATGATAAGCACAAAAGCGAGTCTCGGAGTATCCGCCTAGATCACAGACACAATAAATGTAGAAAACCCTAAAATTAGTTCAGCCGACCTTGTTAATGAGTTCATCGCATATGGCTGTAAGCTCCTCGTTTGCCTTCGTCTTCTGCGCAAGAGACTCCTCGAGTGACGTGATGTGGAGTTCCTTCCTCTTAATCATGGCGTTAAGCTTCAACACTTCCGCCTCATGGGTCCTGTTCATCTTCTCCAACTCTTGGTTGGCGTGGTTGAGCTTGGACGTCGCGTGCTGCTTTAGAAGCTCGTAATTGTTTTGCATTTTGGTGAGATTCTCTTCAAACTCTTTGATAGACTTCTTATAGGCGTCTTCGTTAGCCTTACAGCTCAGTATAACCTGTTTGCTCTTCTCGTATTTGCTATGAAGGTCGCTGAAGGACACCTCCATGCTGGCTAGATGCGCCGTCTGTTCGTCTCTTTCATTAATTAACTTTATTCTCTCCTCCGCGTGCCTCTTCTTGTCCTGCGCTGTTTCCGAGATCAAACTAGCTATCGTCCTTTCATATTCCTCGACAACAGCCGCCATGCTCTTATTAATCTTAGTCTTCTCAGCCAGCCTATCGTTCAAATCGTTGATCTTTTTTAATCTATCTTGACTTTCTTCTTCTAAACTTTTCAAATGAGATTCTAATGAAGTTAATCTATCCTTTAGTTCTTTACTTTCAGATCTTAGACTGTAAACGTTAATTTCTTTTTCGGCTAATAGCTCTCGTAGCTGTGTAAGAGCCAAGTCGGCTTCGTTCTGCTCTCTTGTGGCATGTGCCACAGTAGTGTCATGCAGGAGAGAACTGTTGCCGCTTAAAGACAGTAGTCTGTCAATAACGGCCATGGCAGGAGACGTGAATGTAAGAGAACGCCTGTTCGATCTGTTTGGGGTCAACGTCTTGTTTTTGGGTGTTACTGAGTTGATGGCAGGAGGTACGACCATCATCGGCTTAGATACTGTGATGTTAAGGTCTTCGTTGAATTCCTCACTTGAGTTGTTTGTGATGTCCATGTCTTGGGTTATGTTCAAGTTAGAAGGCCCCGCGATAGGAGACTTGAACTCCTTTTCTAGCATCACCGCTTTTGTAGGAGTACTTTGTCTTTTCTGAATCTTATTTAAAGAAGCAACTAAACTCTCAGATGTAATAGACGACATCCTCTTTGCGAAGAGAGGATCAAATTTCAGGAACAAACTCTCTTTACCGCTGTCAACAATAGTGTTACTCTTATTCTGATTCAGGAGGAATTCAAAAGCTTCCGCATCGATAAACAATTCGCCATTGTCGCCATTTTCGTCGTTTCCTTGAGTTGGTAAATCATTGAATTGCATCATGTCAATATTTTCGCCATCAAAATCTGACATTTTATCGTCGGTATTTAAATCTTCAGTTTCCAGGAATGGTCCCTCTATTGTGTCCTCGTCTTCAGTATTGACTTCTTTGATTGTACCATTTTTCTCATCAGTATCTTTAGACGAAGTAGTTATATTACTTAGGTTTCCAGAACCATCTTTTTCCATTAATTCAGTTTCCATTTTTTCGTCAGACAAAGCAGTTTTTGTGATATCTTGTACTTTGACTTCATCATTTTGAGGTAAAATCATTGAGGAATCAGGAGAACTTTTCATTTTGCTTTTGGTGGTAAAAGGATTTTCCGTGTCACTGTTCGGAGGTGGAGACTGTCGCATTTTAGATTTTGTAGCAAAAGGATTGAAGTTCTTGTCATCAATCTCAGGTATGTTAAAAACATTTCTTGAATGGAAGCTTTCATTTGATGATGTGCGTGCAGAATAGTATGCTGACTGTTCTGATGACGAAGTTGATTTTGAATCTTTGGAGAGAAGAGGAGCAGATTCATCAGTTTCAATAACTTCAGCGGAGGATGTTCTAACAGGTTGTTCAACTTCATCTTTAGGTTCAAGTTCTTGCTGTAATTTATGTGCTTCTTTCGATACATTAAGTGTCATTTTGTGAACAATTTTGGCTTCATCAATTAATTTGTTTTCAATAGTAACATTGCTTAGTTCCAAAGCTGCACTAGGTGCTGGTTCCAAGCTTATGTCGCCAATTGCCGATTTTTCAACAGGGCTCTCAGCTGTTTTGTCGATAACTGCATCACTAAAAGTTGAATTGAATTTTCTTTTAGGAGCAACAGTCTTCTTCCTTTCAGGTTGTGATTTTCGCCTGTTCATTATTTCCCTTTTCGGCATAGACTTTTCGCTACTTCGAGAGCTCAGTTTTGATTCGACAGGTTTAGTTGGAGTATCCAGCGATGGCGAGACCCTTATTTTAGTTTTCGTAGCAAATGGATCATCCATTTCATCAAAATTGAAGTTGTATCCTTTAGAAGCGATTGGGGGAGAAGCTGGTGGGGTTAAGACAACTTTACCGGCTGTCGCTAATCGGTGGTCGATATTTTGAACATCAATATTTTCCTCAGGCTTCATTCCAGGAATATCTTCAGCAATTACTGATACAAATGGGCTGTTGTTTTCAGAAAGTATGATTTCGTCATCTTCAGTTTTAATGTCCCCACTTTCGCTGACAACGACATTTGTATTCATAGGTTGGTTTTCATTGTCAGGGATAACAGTCTCTGTAGGAATTACGTCAACATTGTTAATTTGTATATCCGTAACACTGTCTGTAACAACAGGTATGTCTTCAGTGCCAGTAGGTGCGGTGCTATCGGTAACTGAGTTCTTAGCTATTTCATCATTTGCTGCAGTAATAGGCAGTTCTTCTCTCATAACTTTCATTAAATCATTTGCATGTTTAGCTATTTCAGAAACATCTGATAACAGTTCTGGCACAACATTGTGAACAGCTTCAGGTATAGTTTCTGGACTAATAACTGCATTTGCAACCATTTCGAAATTTTCTGGAACATTCGCTTGTTGTTCTATTGTTACTGGTTCAGGAATGTTTTGGGCCGATTCGAGATTTTCGACATTAGGCACAATATTTGTCTGGTTAATAATGTCAGGCAAAGGTTTCAGTCCGATTACACTTTTAATCATATCCGTGGGTTGACTTAAACTTTCTTCAGAATTGTGCGTTACTGTTGCATTCAGGCACTCAGTAACAGTTTCTGTCTGGTTTAAAACTACAACATCATACTGCAGTTGATCTGCTTTATCATCAGTTTTGGTATCAATATTCAATGATGGTGCAGTTTCAGTTAATACATCAACCATGGCAACTTGTGGTTCTTCAGTTAATGGTGGATTTTCATTTTTTAAATCTACATCTGTAATAACTTCTGGCACTTCTTTTATTATTTCTTGATCCAAAGTCAATGTTTCATTCTGTATGTTATCGCCGTTTTCGAAATCAGTAGTGTTTAAACATAGTGGTTGAGGCACGACAGTTTTATTTTCAACGCTTCCTTCTATGTCCATTATTTGTAAAGCTTTTTTAAGTGTTAGGTTATGTATCATCTCAGTGATCTCTGTTTGGACCTTGATATTGTCTACAAGATCAAGTGGCAGACTATCAGGTTGGGTAGAAGCTTTAGTCTGGTCAGCAAGCATACTGAATTCTTTCTCAAGGTCATCTTCATCAGGTAGAGGAATTTCAGCAGCCAATTCAGTCACTGATGCTTCTTTAATAGGAATTGACTTCCCTTCATCATCAGGATTATGTAATGACTTGTTTACTATTTCTTCTAGTGTTTTAGGATTATAAATTGTAGTGTTTGTAGTTTCGGCCAAGTTTGTAGAGTTATGTTCACTGATATTTGTAGTATTAAAACCAGTTTTATTTTGTTCAGTGTCTTGGGTAATGTCTTGAGTCAAATTATGTTCATTGTGGTTTGTGGACTGTATTCTTGAAACTACAATATTATTTTCATTCGGTTCAAGTATTTCAGTACTTGATGCTGAATCTGAATATTCTAGAATATTATGTTGGCTATCGAAAGTAACAGTCTCAGACGAAATTTTTTCTATTATTTTGGTAACATACTTTATATTTTGTTCTTCCTCTAATATTGCTGTATCTGTTTGATCTAATATTGGCTGAATTATATTTTCAAAGGTCCCAGTAACATTTGATTCTTCACTTTTATTCACAGACGTAACATCTACAGTTAGATTCAATGCAGGAAGGTTTTCTTGTGATGTTATAGAATTTTCCAAGGTTTCATCGAAAACTTTGGTATTGATTGTTTCATTAACTTTTTCGAGTGCAATCTCACTCGGTAATACTACTGTGTTTTTAGACTGAGGTATTTGATCCAATATTTCATTGTCTTGTTCTGGTTTATTTTGAGTTTTAAGTAATGCTTCAGGTAGCAAATCTTCAGGTGTTATTGACAGGGTTGCATCTAATATATCTTGTGTAGTATTCAAAATAATTTGTTTCAGCCGGGAAGCACTTGTATTTTCGTTTGTACTTTCTATTTCTTTTGTTAAGTCCAAATCTTGTGTTTTCTCATTCACTGGAGTGTTGTCGTTATCTTCTGGCAGAGAATCATTCTTAGTAAATGTTGTTTCACAATCAACAAATTCTGCATCTGATTCACCAGTAAAAGTGCAGTCAGTTTTGTATTCAGTCATAGTTCTATCTCTAAAAGAATCATTGTAAGAAATATCCATATATTCCACGGTAGAATTCATATCATCTTGTATTTCTTGTGTTGGTAATTCCAAATTTTGGTTGGTGTTTTTAATTTCAGTTTGAGGATGTTGATAAAATAATTTGTGTAGTGGAATACGCTCCTGGCTAAATATGATGGTTGTCTCATCTTTCCATTGCAGCTCCTTCTCAAGATCCTCATTAAAAACAATTGATTCTTTATGCGGGCTGTTTCTTTTTGTTGGACTTGTTTCCTTTTTCCGATGTGTAGAAATAGGTGTTGAAGCCAACATTGCCTGTAACTTGGATTCTTGTGTTGATAATGTCGCCTCTACTGGGCTGAGTATGTCAGGTTTTACAATATCTTCATTGTCAGCTGGTGGTATGGGACTCTGTGACGATCTAAACATGTTGAGGACGGTTTTGATCCCTCGCATAATAGGAGAACTGCCACCATCAGTCTTTAGGTTATCCTTAGTTGGTGTTGTTGCTTCAGGGGTTGGAACCGCAGATGATGATGAACTCAACAGAGAACTTTCATCAATGTCAGTTGGACCGCTAACTGTGACGGTTACATTTGCATTGTCTTGAGTGACTGTGGTATCAAGAGGCCTAAGTACTGATGTGCTTCTATTGTTGTCACCAAATTGCTCCGTGGAGATTGCTTGGAGTGGTAAAGCTTTGAGAGATTTTATAACATTGTCATTTTTACTCATATTTGAATTAAGTGAGCGAGTTAAATTACTATTCTCATTAATAGTGACATTAAGTGTGTCATCACCTGACTCTAGGCTCTTGTTATCAACGCAATTAGCGGTGTAGCTCTTAGACATAGGCGACGAGGCCGGAGTGATGGAATACCTGAGTTTCATGTTAAGTTCCGACACGTCCAGTTCTTCGTACCCCTTCTCTGTGAAGGGGAGCACATTGTTGTGATGTAAACTGTTCTCTTTATTATCAAAATCACTGTCTATGTCCATCGGCTCAGCGTGGTGAGCCATCTCGCACGTACACTAGTCACACACTTGGATTATCACCAGTCACACACCACACGGAGTTCAGTCACTACAGATGCCGCCCGCACTCGATCCTCCAACGTCAATCTGGAGCGAGACACAAAGAAAAAATCAGTCCAATGTTTACAGTACGCCGATTTCAGATAGTTTCACTAGATTTCTAATACGTCGCAGTACAAGCGGCGACGCGCGTATGTATGTCATTTAAAAACAAAAATGTCGGTGATGTGAACACGCAACTCACTCTGAAAATCTATTTTTATCCTTTTTGTGTGGCACGAAACGCGACGTTCATTTTATGTAACGCGCGAGCCCGAGGGAATCTTGCCAAAATGCGATGTAGAGCTGTTGAACCCAAACACAAATACACCGCCCGCTCCGAGACCGTTTGAAATCCGGTAACTTTTTATAATTTGAAATGTCAGTTTACAGAAAGGTGTGTGCACACCAAAGCTTGTCGGTTACTTTTTAAATAGCCAGTCACTGATAAAATAACAGTTATTTTGGATAAATTACGATGTTAGAAATACAACTGCTGCGCATTAGTTGATTGTTGACTAGTTCTAACTATTGAAATAATAGTTTGAATTGAGAAGCTTTGTGCCAATAATAGTAAAACAAAGAATTTGTTTCTATTAAAAACTTTCTGCCAACTACGCAAAATGATTCAGTGCTAACATAAATTAGATTTACTTTTAACTTCACTGTTGTTGTTTTGGTTGTGCGTTGCCAGTCTCAGACCTTTTTTTCGCTGTTTTTATAATCGTTATAGTTAAACTATACAGAGAGTAGTGGTGGCCCAATGGTAACGGCCCCGACACGAGTTGTAGGTCGTGGGTTCGAAACTTCGAATCCAGGCAGGCGCTTTACTTTGCGTAAATAACTTTATCACCAATCCTCTCAAAACAGTGAAGGAAAATACCGTGAGGAATCCGGGCATGTCCTAAAATCAAATATTCGAAGATGTGACACCTACCATCCCGTACTGGGCCCCCGTGGTAGTTTAAGGCCCACTCCCTCTCGAAGAGAGGAGGGCTGTGTGCCTGTGTTCCAGCAGGGCCCAGGGCAGCAGTGGGAATATTAAATTTATTTAAATGCTGATTATGCATATATAATCTATAAAATAGCTAGGTATCTCATAAATCATTTTTAAAAGTTATACTTGAATAAAACCACGAATTAACCAAGTATTATCAAAAAAAGAGATTATGCATTCGGCAGGATTTTGATTTCATTTTTGTTTGATCATGAAACTGGTGACTTAACAAATTAATTATGTTGTTTTTACCATGGTAAAATAATATACTTCCTTCGCTAGGTATAGCATTCCCATTTTTTTAGACCATGGTTTTTACAAGCTTTTATTCTTGCGAGAATTCTCCTGCTTGGAGTTTTATAAGTTTAAAACCTTTGTCTGTCCGCATTTGCCGTACAATGTTTGCTCTAAACCATAAAATCCGATTCCTCTACGATTTTTTCTGGTTTAATCAGAATGATTTTTAACAATGTTTGAATTGAATTGATAATGATATTATGACATTTGAGGACTTGATTCATTTCAGAACTATCACAATTCAAAAGTACTTAATGTGGGTACATAGTTTACAATATAGTCATATTACCCATCATGTCTGTGAAGTTTCGCTCACTAATTTAATTGACTTTGTATAAAAGCTAATGTTTGGGTTATGTACTTTTAGGGGTATGAGGAACAGGGTGTAAAGTTCACTCATCCACCATAGAAAAGGGAGGATCCTCCAACCAGACGGGTGTTATGTCAACTGCCCGTAAGTTGATTTCGCATAGTCTTATCTATTTTTTTCGCTCGGTAAACTCTAACTGCACGATGCAGGAATATGTGACGTCATGTCTTTTGCTGTGTAGTTGGTATGTGGCGGTGTCATCACTACATACTTATGACATATTTTATAATTAGGTGTTACGTGACTGTATTGTTCATAAATTTATTTATGACTATAATCATAAATTTCACACGTTCCCTATTGGGCGTAGGCATACACTCAGGCTACAGTAGGTATTTTATTTTTTAATGTTTGACTGCTTTGTTTAAAATAAAATTTAATTAAGAGCGCTCATTCTGAAAGTTGACAACTTTGCAAACAGCTGTCAAATATTTTGCCGTTTTAACAATTTTATATGAAATGATAAAATATCTACTGTAGTGCACTCAAATCTTGACTAAGAATTGCAATAAAAATATATACTCAAAATAACATAACATAATATCACGCCTGTATTGCCCGAAGGGGTAGACAGAACTAATGTTTTTTTTAAATAAAAATTTAAAAAGAAACATATAATATCATTATATCAGTTACAATACATTACATCTAGTATTTAAAAATAGCGTGGAAGCACCTTTACTTTGTAATATCAGTTGTTGATAAGTTCGTTAACGAAGTAAGTTATAAGTTTACGTATTTTTAAGTTTGCTGAAGTAATTTGCAAAGATTTTTGTTTTAATTATTAATTAAGAATATCAAAAGTTAAAATTTATAATCGATAGCATGTTTTATTTGTACACGCATGATCCAAATTGCTGATAGCAAGTCACTGAGACTGCTGACACTAACTTCAAAAACGGAACATTACTGAAACTGACTGTCTGTCAGTGTCATTTTATCAGGTGTTCGTTCGTCGTTTAAGTTCGTAGGAATATAAAAATAAATAAATAATTCTAAACTAGGGAAAATTGTATAAATAAGATTATTGTATATAATCTTATATTGAAATTAAAATGAATGTTGTAAGTATACAAATATCAAAGTTTAATTCCATTTTAAACTTATTCTCAAGGTTAAGTTTAAATAACCTCATCGATGTTATCAAATAAATATCTTCGTAAAGAAACTTCTTAACTATTACATCATTAAGCTGTTTACAACAAACACTAACTTCAAAGATAATTATTTAACGATTATTGCGTAGTTTTTTTTACCCGTTACTTAATGTTGGTCATGGTTGAGAGATCGCAAAAACAGCAAAAACCAGTCGGAGCCGTCAAGTCATTACCTCTGCTCTGCTTCTAGTGCATGTGCGACTGTGTCATGCGACACACGTTCCCTTCGGGTTTAAATAAAATATTACGCCAGTACATTTGGCGCAATAAGTACCTACCTAGCTTGTTCTTACTTATCATCCAGTTCTAAATTTAAATATTGGAAGACTAGTGTGTAGGAGCAGGTATTTGAATATGTTTCTTTACTTATTTTGTTTTCTATTTTTTTTTTTTACTTTTAATAACTGGTTCATGAGTGACATGAGTCAACGAAAGGTGTATTTAATGAAAGTTTCTGGTCATGCTACAGTTTTATATACACTTATGAATATAAATTATATTGATATCATAAAGAATATTTGTTAGCAATGACTGACTGACAACAACACTACTAACTTCCTTGTAAGTAATTAAGTTTCTAAAGGTTTCAGATTTTAATGAATATTTTTTCTTTTGCATTTAGTATTTTAACAGAACTAGTCTTCTAATTAATTAATAAGGAAATCAAGTAGACTTGCATTTATATAAATATAACTTGATTGGCAAATAATTACCTATAGTGTGTGCCATCATGATCATAATATGATTTTAAATTACACTCATGTTGCAAATATTATTTGCAATCTGAGTGTAATTTAAAATAACAGCTAAGATATTAGGTACCCTCTGTCAAGCAAAGTAACATAATAAGCTGACATTTTATTTTATAAATGATTATTAAGCTTATTATAAGTTTATGGTACTTAGGCTAATGAAAAGATGTCATGTATCTTTATGTAATTTTTTTTTTATTACAGTTTAAAATATGGAAATAGAACATGACGTTACTGTGAAATTACTATTTTTCGCGCGGTCCAAGGAGTTGGCAGGAACCAGGGAGTCCACAATCCGTCTCCCAACCAAGATCAGCTACACGAAACTCCTGAACATTATTAGTGAAAATTACAATTTGCAAACTATAAAAGACAATATATTGTTGGCAAAAAACGAAGAGGTTTGCGAAGAGGAGGTTGATATAGAAATTCAAGATCGAGACAGTATTGCCGTGATTCCTCCGATCAGTGGAGGGTAATAATTGGAAACCTGTCTGATAGAACAAATTGAATCTTCAAACTTCAGTATTTCTCTAATTTTATACAATACCTATTAGCAGTAGAACAGAACCTGAACCTCTTTTATATCCAATTAGAAAATTAAAGCTAAAATGGATCACCTAAAGCTAACGGTGGACAAGCTGTCAGTTGATGACATTACGGAACTAGTCACTGCTGACAGTTGTGGAGCTGTATCTGTCTTCATCGGTACCACTAGAGACAATTTCGAAGGCAAAAAGGTTGGTGAAATTTTATTTAACTTATTAGAGCCGACGCTCACTGACAGCACGGCACGGCGAAAGATATTTATGCGACGAATAGAAATATACTTAATGTGTATGGCGATAAAATTGATATTTCAATGATGATACCTAAAGACGTCGTGGCATGCCCAAGGATATTGCGGTATCGCTGATTTCAATTTTATTACCATACACGTAAGTTATATTTCTATTTGCTGTGACGTGCCGCCAGTGAGTGCCGACCCTTAGGCAGCCTGTCCACTGGAGCGGAGAGGAGAGGAGAGGATCGGAGATGTGCCATTATTAACCAATCAAATCTAAACTCAGGGGCGGAGTCAAGATTCTATTGGTTAATATTGGCACATCTCCGCTCCTCTTTTCTCCTCTCCGCTCCAGTGGACAGGCAGCCTTAAAGGGCGATGCTCAATTAAAAACTCATGTTGATATAAATAGCCATTATAAAAACAGTATCCAACATTTTCTATGGAGAGCAAGTATTTTATTTAACAGCAATAAACAACATGTCAAAGATTAGATCCAATTTAGTGTAATATCAAGTTATGAATATCATAAATAATGTATTCTATTCTTTATGCTATAAAATATAGTGTTGTTTACTGGTATAGTAAAATGATAGTAGGACCTAAATACATATAAATATTTTTATCATCTAAATTACAAACAATAGCTGTACATTGTAATTCTAGATTATTTTTATAACTGAAAAAGTTGAACTGGAAACAAAAATGCTAGCTACAAAACATGTTTTGTCAGTAGATTACAAGTAAATTAATTAAATGTCACAAAAGTAATACCGAACCGAATATTCGGCTCCTCTTCTAGTGTTGGCCGAAACCGAAACTTTGGTATATTAAAACCGCACAAGTGAACTTGCGCGGTGAGGATTCCGTACGATAAATATGTTATCTACCATGTTTTTTATCCCAAGAACAAGCTTAACATTGTAATTGAAAAAGCAACTGCAAATTTAAGTTTGTACGCACAATATTTAGAGATATTTAAAGACCATAGACTTCTTATAGGTTTTCCTGTAATCTATACGTAAAGAACTAATCTCAGTTTATTTATTCAGTAGTTTCGGAGACAAGGAGGGGGGAATGGTCAATTTTCATATATTTTCTGTAATATCTTTAAAAGTATTTTATTTTCAAATTATAATAAATAATATTTAAGATCTTCACAACAAACCCTTTCATTTGATACGTCACACGGTCATACAGTATGCTATTTTTTTTTTATTAGTCAATTCCCCCCGAAAAATGACCCCTATATATGACATCAAAAATCATTTATTAACGTTACACGTCCGTGTTTGCATCACAGAAATTGATATGTGTAACAAATTTCAACTAAATTGGTCCAGTAGATTCGGAGCGAATTGGCTGTGACAGACAGACACACAGCTAGATAGACACACGAGTGATCCTATTAGGGCTCCGTTTTTTCATTTGGACGTACCAAACCCTACAAATACAAAAAATACACGTGTGGTATAACACATTGCAAGTCATTTGGTATAAGACAAATTCGGTTATAATGATAAAATATCAACTGACAGATAGTAGTGATAAATATGATAATGCAACATTGGAAAATGTAGCAATCAATAATATTGTGTAATCGGCAGTGGATAACGATAGATAATTTTAGACATAAGTGGGTATGTAGGTAACGTAATAGGTACTTATATCTTTATGTACTAATAATATTATAAAGAGGTAAAATTTGTGAGTTTGTATGTAGGGGGTTATCTCCGAAACTACTCAACCAATTTAAAAAAATCTTTCACTGATAGAAAGCTACACTATTGCCAAGTCATCATCTGCCTTTTCCTAACTATGTTGGGGTTGGCTTCCAGTCTAACCGGATACAGCTGAATGTATCTATACTTACTTTTGTATGTACTAAAGCTGAAGAGTTTGTGTGTTTGTTTGCTTGAACGCGCTTATCTCAGGAAGTTCTTTCAGTGTTAGATAGCCCATTTATCGAGAAAGGCTATATATTGCAAACATATTGCAAATATGTTTGCAAAACAATTTAACCCTACATCCCTATCGGGCGTAACGCCGGCAAGCAGGGCGAATGTGGCGCGCGGAGCCCATGGTGAGTCGGCGACGCCGGCGCCTCCGCCGCAGTCGCGTGAAGCGCATGACCTCGATACCAGCGTATTGCACGTCACTGCGGACGAGCTGTATCGTTGTGTGAAAGGTATGAAACGCGGCAAGTCGCCGGGCCACGATGGGCTCAGTGTCGAGCACCTTTTGTACGCGCCTGAATTGTTATTTATCAGAATTGCTCAATTGTTTAATGCTTGTATTGATCACAGTTATTTACCGGATAATTTCATGAGGACCATAGTCGTACCAATTGTAAAGAATAGAACTGGCGATGTGTCAAGTATGTCTAACTACCGGCCTATATCATTAGCGACCATTTTCTCAAAAGTTTTTGAACGCTTAATTACCACTCATTTAAGTGAAACGAATTTCCCAATAAATAACGCACAATTTGGTTTCCGAAAGGGCCTGTCTACTGATTTGGCTATCTTTGCCTTGAAGAACACAGTGTATAAATACGTACAAAGAAACACTAGTGTGTATGCCTGTTTCCTAGATTTAAGCCGCGCATTTGACAGTATTAATTATGAATTATTATGGGATAAGTTGAGGAACTCTAAAGTGCCATCAAAAATTGTAGACATTTTAGAATACTGGTATGCAAATCAATACAATCAAGTGAAATGGAATAATGCCCTGTCGGAAACATATAAGTTGACTTGTGGCGTGAGGCAGGGGGGACTCACTTCGCCGATTTTATTTAACATGTATACTAACGAGTTGATTGAGTAACTGAGCAGTACCCGAGCCGGTTGTCGTATTGGTGATGTAAGTTTGAACAATCTTAGTTATGCAGATGACATGGTGCTGCTCAGTCCCTCAGCCAACGGTTTAAGGAGACTAGTCGCGATTTGCGAGAAATATGCAGCTGAACATTATCTCACCTATAATGTTAAGAAATCGGAAGTTATGATGTTTAAATACAGTAAAGGTCCTGATCATATTTTACCGATCCATCTGTGTGGAACTGCCCTAAACATTGTAAGGAGGTTTAAGTATCTTGGTCACATAATTAAAGATGATTTAGCAGATGATGCTGATCTGGAACGACAGAGGCGCAGTATCGCATGTCGAGGCAACATGTTGGCTAGACGCTTTTCTCACTGCTCCAACCAAGTTAAAATAACTCTGTTCAAGGCGTACTGTCAGTCGTTCTACACCAGTCAACTCTGGTACAGGTACACGAAGAGTACTTATAACACTCTTCGTGTACAATATAATAACGCCTTTAGAGCTATATTAAAGCTGCCTTGGCGGTGTAGTGCGACTGGCATGTTCGTTGAGAACAGAGTTACTGATTTTTACGGGCTCTTGAGGAGACTCAAGGCATCTTTCCTGACACGATTATGTGCATGTAGTAATGATATAGTGTCTATAATATTTCACCGTGTGTACCTGTTAAGACGCTAATATGATAATAATATAATGATTTAGTCTTGTACTTTTAATTTAATTTTTAATAATGTAATTTATGTTAATGTTATTTAATTTTAAATTTTAATTTTAATAATGTAATTTAATTTAATTTATTATAATGTAATATTTTAATAACAATGCATTGTAATAATTATTGCTATGGGTTAATACCTGAGAATAAACGATAATTTATTTATTTATATCATCACGCTAAGACCAATAGCAGCGGAGCACCAATGAAGAGTGTTTCAAAATCAGGAGGTTTTTTAACGAAGTCGCGGGTTAAAGTTAGCGTTAGCCCAAAGTAACTATTCCACGCAGACGAAGTCGCGGGCAGAAGCTAGTTTTACATAGAGCGACTGCCTATTTGCCCTCCACAACCGAACCCAGTTACTGGGTAACACGATATCCCTTGGTAAGACAAACCAAGCCGACACTATTGCCGAGCGTCGTAGGGTATGGTTTATTGTAGGTATAGTTGACTTCCACGCGGACGAATTCGCGGGCAGAAGCTAGTGTTCCATATTTTTGAAGTAAAAATTTCTTTAGACGCGTTGAGCAGTTTTTGGGTGAACAAAAATCATGGAACTCGCATCATCGTCACCTAACGCTTTCCATGAGCTATATGTATCGAACGAAAGATATCAACGCAAGAATCAAAAAGTGAACAATAATCATGGAACTGGCGTCATCGTCACATAACGCTTTCCATGAGCTATATGTATCGAACGAAAGATATCAACGCAAGAATGAAAAAGTGAACAAAAATCATGTAACTCGCGTCATCGTCACCTAACGCTTTCCATGAGCTATATGTATCGGACGAAAGACATCAACGCGAGAATCAGGAAGGTACTTAGTTTTAACTTCTATCGGCAGTCCCCAAAAACTGCCTCGTCAATTTTTTGCCGTCGTTTTATGATGTGCAATGCAAGTGACATTTAGGGACTTGTCACACTGGAACCGTTTTGCGTTCTACGGTCCGGTCAACTCGAACATTTATGTTATGTTCGATTCAACAATTCAACCTGAGGGTGATCAATGATTTACGAGGTTGATTCTACTAGTCGGGTTCACCTGTGCCGAATATTCCCGATGATCAGTAACACCTTGTCGTCAACACCTTGGACGACAGTCTTATCCCCTTACTAATAAACTCTGTATAAAGCTATGTCACGAACAACGGCTCCGTCTGAGCAGTGGTGGCCCAGTGGTAACAGCCCCGACTTACGAGTTGTAGGTCGTGGGTTCAGACCCGGGCAGTCGTTTTACTTTATGTATGTATACATATAATTTCATCACCGCTGCTCTCAAAACGATGAAGGAAAACATCGTGAGGAAACTGACATATTCTAGAACCAAAAATTCCAAAACATGTGCGCGGGCCCAGTGCGGGTTGGTAGGCTTCCTCTCTGTAAGAGGAAATGGGAACATTATGGGCTGATGAAGCTATTTTGCTATGAATAACGTTAGTTTAACCAATAATTTTTTGGAGTAAAACTAAAAGGTGACACTAAACAGTGGATCAACACAGCCGTTATCATTATCACTTGTACAAATACAACGTCACAAGTTAATTTAGTGTCAAAACAAACAGGTTTTCGAACACTTTTACCTACCAAAATGTTTTTCACTTTCTTGTCACATTCCATTCCGCATGGGATGCTCCTATAATAGTATAATGAATAATCCAGCCACTATCTGCTTTTCCCCCGTGAGTTTTGAGGGTCATAAAGTAATAGACCTCAATCATGTCTATCCACAACTCAGCCTTTTCATTTCCACTGCAGACCATTATTTGTCTCCTCCCTTTTATGCCATTCTTTTTTCAGTCCCACTTATTCATAGGGTTTGTTGCACCACTTCTTCCCAACTAAAGCACTAGGAAGTGGTGAAGGGTGGGCGTTTTTGGGGGACTGTCTGAGGTAATATTGACATTCGAAAAGTGCTGAGTCACCCGAATATTTCCCGTTTTCCCCCCTAAGGGGGATTATCAGGGGGGATTACGAGGCTTTTTTTTTTATTGATTCTACTTTTCAGGGAAATGGATTTGAGGAATAAGCCACATAAAACATGATAAAAAAAAAACACTTTTCATGCTGTGTTCGCAAAAAAAACTAAACTGTCATACCATTTCTTTAAATATCTGTATGTCAGTCCATGGCGAGACATGTAAATCATAATTAAGACCATTATTTTACCGTTTTTTAATGCAAATAAAAATAATCTTGTCTATTCCTAATCAGTTATTTTGTTTGTCTAGGTGGTGCGGCTGGAGTATGAAGCTTACGAGCCCATGGCTCTGAAGGCTATGAAGGCTATCTGCGACGAGGTCCGAGACAAGTGGCCCGCCATCCACAGTATAGCTATATTTCACAGGTTCGTGTCCTTTCTGTAGATACTTCAAGCCAAGTTCTAGATGGATTTGGTCAACTTGACTGCCGTTGATGACCGGGTATTAAAAACGCTATGCTCGTAGATCGATCAAGATAAGCTACGCTTGCCGCGGTGAGTCCTTAGATGGGTGACTATATTAACATACCGAGACCCATCCCTTGGAAAGCACGTTAAGCCGTTGGTCCCGGCTGTCATTCTTAGATCTTTGACAGTCGTTACGGGTCGTCAGAAGCCCGAAAGTCTGACAACCAGTCTTACCAAGGGGTATCTTGTTACCCAGTAACTGGGTTGTGGAGGTCAGATAGGCAGACACTCTATGTAAAACACTGGTATTTACCTGCATCCGGTTAGTCTGGAAGCTGACTCCAAACATAGTTGGGAAAAGGCTAGGCAGATTGATTGCTCGTAGTTTTTCTGAAGGATTGAATCTTGCAATGAGGTGATACGACAGAAATCTTAGGACTTCAATATACTTATAATTTAAAAGAAAACTTAAGTAGTGAATATTTGCCGCCAGGGCCAATAGCCAGTGGGGTAGACCGAAAATAACGTATTCTTGAGTGGAGACAACGAATCGGCTAGCTTAGGTCTGGTAGGATGTATTCAAGCTAAGTGGAGCGATGATCTTCTCTGGCTAGAAGAAAGAGATGGACGAGCGTAGCCGAAGATCGAGAGACCCATGTTCAACAGTGGAATGGAATGAAATGAAAGGTGGAACGTTATAATAATATGTTGACATTGATGATGAATTAGAGCAAGTTCGTTCTAGCGAGCCGAAGTATTGCAGTATAGGCAGAACGTCTTAAAATCAAGGAAAGTGGGCAAAATTCACAAAAAATAAACACAACCGACAGAAATATAACTCTAATTTCGGAAGTCGGTGACAAAAAACCAAAATTCAACACCAAAGATACCGACTTCCGAAATTAAAGTAATTTTTCACTAAGTATGTAGTGTTTTTTTTGGAAGTTGGGTGTTTTTTTTTTGTATAATTTTTATTTGGCAGTGTATAGAGTGCCACCAGTGGCACTCTATCCCTATCGGATAAAGTGCCACTACAGGCACCCTAGTAACACCGCCTCGGCCCGGCTAAAGTGCCGCAAGCATTGGATTGTCATTGTCACTGTCACTAAGTCACGTCACTTGGTATTTTGTTTGATTGTCGAGGTTAGATCGCTGTAAAACACCACATTCCCAAAACATTACATTCTCTTGTACCTAAACGGACCCTGGCACTTCGCCGGCCGCTACCGCGGCACCGCTCGCTACGCTCGCTCGGCTCGTGCGTTGTGTGGTCACAGTTCTAACCTAACCTAACCTAAATAGCAAGTGACTCAAAAACTACCCAAGTATAGTTAATAAAATTGATATGGGACTACCTCTGAAGTATGACACAAAAAAATAATCATCAAAATCGATTCATAATTGACGAAGTAATCGCTTAACAATCACACAAAAAATAAAAACATACAATCGTATTGAGAACCTCCTCCTTTTTTAAGTCGGTAAAAAACATAAGCAGTATAAAAATAAGCAAAACATAACTCATTATTAGCAAATTTTAATGACCTCTTGTTTCCAGATATTTTATTCAAAATATAATAAAAATGCGAAATTATTATAAAGGCCTTGTTGAACATCTGGGTAAACGATGCTTTAAAATTAGTTGATCGTCAATATTGATACAGATGACAGGAAATTTCAACGTTTTGTTCTTATGTTAAACTAGGTGCGCGCTTAGTGTTTCAAGTTCACGTTGGTAAATATTAATGAGTCGCTCGCACTTATTAGCATTATGGTTGACAGCACCACTATTATTATGTAATAGACTCAATTAAACCGTTTTGGACACTGCATTTTGGGTAAGCGTCAGAACCCAGGGACCAATAGAGATATTTACTGTTTCGAAAATACCAAAATGCACTACCTTTTTGCTACTATTTAATACCTAACTTCAAATATTTAGTACCTCGATTGAAAGCGAAAAAACGCGTAAAGAAAGTGGTCAGACATTCTGACATCAGGATGTCCGGACCTTGTTTTTTTTTTCATAGTTTGAGACAACACAGCGAATTTATCTCTTTGTAAATATTTACAACTTTTTTAGTAAGTACCTCAAAAAAATAAATATTTTGAGTCAAAATATATATTTTTTACTTTTTTGGGCATACCATAAAAATATAACTTGGTTCTTGTTCTTCTTCAATTTAGGGCTATGAGGAACATTATTATTATTATTATTTATTTATTTCTGTAACAATTTTTACATTGTATCGAAATTTTACACAACATTTTATAACAATGACAAATTAAAAGAATCACAATATAAATTATTATCATAACATTAGTCAAATAAGAAATTAAAAAGTACCTAAGACATTAATTTGCGATTCACTGTTATTAACAAATAAACAAAAAATTTCACTATTCAACAAAAATATAATCTAATGTCAATAAAAATAGTGATGTTATAAATGATATGTCAAATAAAGAATATAAAAACAAATTAAATAAGATTAAAAAATGTCAAAAATAAAATCTATCATGTCAATAAGAATAATATAATAATAATTAAAGTCTAGTTGTATGTGTCACAGAGAAACTCATCAAGGGTGTAATAGCACTTTTCTATCAAAAATGATTTTAACTGCTGCTTAAACTGATTTAAGTTGTATAATGACTTTAAGTGTACAGGCAGTTTATTAAATAGTTTGATTGATTGATAACCTGCAGCATGACTCACGACTTTTAAATGAGGTTGTATCTTATTTTGTAAGTCCCTACGCCTAGTAGCTTCCCGCTTACTTCTTTCTTCTGGTGTTTCGAAATTCAGCAGCTGTTTCATAAGATCCGTGAGAAGAACTAAAATATACAAACAAGGGACCGTTAGTATCTGAAGTTCTTTAAAGTACTCCTTACACGATACCCACTGTGGAATTCTCACCATGGTTCTTATTGCCCTTTTTTGTATAATGAAAGCTGTATTTATATTGTACGCGTAGCTACCTCCCCATAGAGTGATACTGTACCTAAGCTTTGACTCTACAAGCGAGTAATATACCACTTTTAATTGCTTGATAGCGATCACATCTCGAAGACTTCTTAGAGCATAGCAAGCTGAGCTAATTGAACTTTCTATGGCTGTCAATTCTTTTTTCCAGTTTAGGCTTTCGTCAATGTGAATACCTAAGAATTTTACGCTGTCTACCAATTTTATTGTATTTTCATTTAATACTATGTCAATATTTTCTTTGTTTCTCGACGTCGTCCTAAATAACATGGCATTTGTTTTACTGACATTCAATTTGAGATTATTGATGGTGAACCATTTATGAAAGAGAGTGAGAGCATTATTTACTTTACTACTGAGAGTATCAATATCTTTAGCGGCTATAATAGCATTTGTATCATCCGCAAAAAGCACAAGTTCAGTATCACTTCGTTCCAGCATATAGCTAATTAAATCATTAACAAATAAAATGAAAAAGATTGGTCCTAATATCGACCCTTGTGGAACTCCTTGTTTTATTAGTTTGAGTCCCGATTTGAAAACTTTTTGACTACTGTCTTCATTCACTTTAATCTCCACATATTGCTTCCGATTTTCTAAGTAAGACTTAAATAGACGCAAGACCGGTCCTCTTACTCCGTAATGTTCCATTTTTCCTAATAGTAATTTGTGATTTACCGTGTCAAAAGCGGAACTAAGATCGAGGAATAACCCTACGACTTTCAATTTATCATTAATTCTGTCAACTACTTGCTCCATTAAAGTATTAATTGCGTCATTTGTTCCCACATTTTTCTGATAGCCAAATTGTCTGTGATTAAGTATTTTATTACGATTGAGATGTCTAAGAAGTCTAATTTTGAGTATTTTCTCAAAAATTTTCGAGATTATTGGTAACAAGGAAATCGGTCTATAATTATTAGGATCTAATTTGCACCCTTTTTTGTAAAGTGGTAAGACTCTTGCTATTTTTAGTTGTTCAGGGAATATATTCATATTTATACATGTGTTTATAAGATGTGCCAGAGGTCCAGCCAGTATGTCAATGTGATCTTTAATAGTCTGTATCGGTATTTCATCATGACCAGAAGATTTCTTGGTAGCCATAGAATTTACCAGTTTTTTTATTTCAGAGGCAGTAGCTAGATCGCAAGTCATTTCTTGATCTACTTTTTTTACGCTATCTTGTAAAGTTTTTATAGCTTGATCGAAAGAATTAGAGTCGCCAACTGTGTCTGCACTGTCGAACGTGTTCGAGAAGATATCTACTATTTGCTGGGGATTTGATATTATTTTATTATTAATTTTAAGGAGTATGTTTTTACTATTTTCACGTTTCGATTTTGTGTTCCTGTGCCTGTTTACAACCTGCCATATAGCTTTAGATGATTCATTTGCTTTGGCTAGTTCTTTATTGACTGCAATGTGTCTAGCTTTTTTTAAGACTAGTCTGTATATTCTTATATATGATTTTGTATATGCCCTTATTTTCTCCGTACAGGTCACAATGTTTATATTTTGAAGCAAAAATCGCTTCATTTTACTAGAGACTCTAATTCCTTTCGTTACCCAGGACGATTTTTGACATTTCTTAGAATTTACCCGTTTTTTCTTCTTTTTGAAACTTTCGCGGAATATTTGTCCAATTTTCTTTAAAAAGCTATTTATACCTTCTTTCAACCAATTTATGTTCAGAATACGTTGTCCAAAGCTATTTGAATTTCTGTCACTAAACTGTCTAAGCTCTATATTTAAAAAGTCTTGGTCGTTATTGGGCTGTGCTTTTTCAGTTTTTAAGCTACAAAATAACGCTGCGTGTCCATCAGCCAAGCAATTATGATCAACGAACTGCTCATTTATAAAATCATCTGGTAAATTCGTCAAAAAATTATCCAAACATGATTGTGCATTATTCCGTTTATATGTCACTTCGTTTATAATTGGTCTAAAATTGTAAGATGTCAGTAACGTCAAAAAATTTGAAGTTTTTTTGTCGCTTTTAAGCAAGTCAATGTTGAAATCTCCACATATGATACATTTCTTACTGAAGAAGTGTTCCAGTAATTGCTCCAGCTTAGCTACAAATGTTTCATAGTTTTGATCGATAGGATTTCTGTAACAGCAGAAGATATAAATGTTAGTGCTAACATCTTTAACACCACATAGTTCGAAGCTTTCGATTTTGTATAATTTTTGACAAAAAGGCACCTCTTCACAAGCAATATCGTTCCTCGTCATAATGAGGCTACCACCCCTTTTTTTGTTTTTTCTTGCATTAAACGACACCATTTTATAATTGTTTAAGTTGAATAGAGGAGCTGACTCCTTGGTCAGGAAATGTTCCGTTATGCAAACATATAGATTGTCGAGATGAATGTCTTGCAAATAAACTTCTAATTCCTCTTTTTTGTTAGTTACACCACATAAATTCTGAAGATAAATATTAAGAGGGATGAAGCTATTAGGGGTTCCAGGCATGGGTAGCTTACGACGAGAGTTGTTGAGCCATTTTGGCACGAAAAAAGTCATCACTGTTTGCCTGGTCATCTGTCAAGTCAGTCTGGTCAGTCTGAGTGCCAATGGTATTTGTAACTACTAAAGAACGCCTTGATGAAGTTTCAATGTCTGTCTGTGTATAATTATTAACGTAACACTTTTGTACCTTGCCACTTAACCCGTACTGGTCATTACTTTTAATTTTAATATAGTTTACAAAGTCATGTCTGTACTTTAAGCGAAGTATTTCCTTATAAATTAGTCTACTTGCTTGTATTGTATTTATATATTTTGGAATTAAATTCGTGCGAAAATGATCCTGGTCTAGTGGCAAAAATATTGAACTTTCAAAATTACTACATACCAATCTCAAAGAATTATTGAGCACATTAACACCAAGATATTTATTTTTATAGATTTTCCCAACTAGGACATTAGTGTGCCCCACTTGACCCAGAGTATGATACAAGATTGACTGTAAATTCAATGGATTTGAATCATTAGAACCCCCAAGTACTAATATGTAGTCTGAGTTGGTAAAATCTTTACATTCGGAAACACATGTTCTCAAAACTTCAGCCATAGGAGCTCCTGGCTTTACTAGCGATGTCACTTTGAAAGAATTACCCAGTAGATCTTGAAGCAGACTTCTCATGTCAAGCCCCACTTGGTCAGAAAAAATTTTGACATGATGTTTTCTTGTCGTGAAATCACACGGTTTTGAGTTCGATGAAATATTATAACTTAATTGTTTGTTAATTTGCTCTAAAACCACTTTTGCATTTATGGTTAGAGTGGTGGAGTGGTAACATGGTGTAAAGTTCACTCATCCACCATAGAAAAGGGAGGATCCTCCAACCAGACGGGTGTTATGTCTGGCGGGCAACTGCCCATAATTATGTTGATTTCGGATAGTCTTATCTATGTTTTTCGCTCGGTAAACTCTAACTGCGCGATGTAGGAATTGTGTGACGTCATGTCTTTTTGCTTCGTAATTTGTATGTGGCGGTCTAACCGCTACAGAACATTTACGTTTGCATTTTGGTATTTCCTAAACATCAAATATCTCTATTGGTCCAGGGGTTCTGAGGCAGAACCCCTGGACCAATAGAGATATTTGATGGCGCCAAAAATGGTAAACGTCAGAACATCTGACGTTTACCATTTTTGGCGCATGCCTGGAAGAAATAATTAGGTAGAATATGTTTATTAACGCGTATTATGACACTAAAATTCAAAATAAAATTCTTGCCCTTTTATAGGGGTTCAATAGGGGATGAAAGTTTATGTGGAATTTTTTCATTTTTGTCAATGGGAAATCCCTTGGGGCGGTCGGCTAGTGTCACAATAATAAGAGTTTTTTCACAACACTCACTTAAAGGTTACAAAGTCACTAGGGAATCAATGTAAATGAACTTGATACGCAATGTCGTAATGATAACGAATAACATAAATAATTATTGTTAAATAAAACTTTGTAGCGTTGTTCAGATAACTTCACTAATAAAAAACAGAATGATGCAATGTTTACTGACAAGTCTCGGGGCCGGGTTCTGTTCCTTTTATAAATCGTGCGCCCGATGTGTTGCCATCGGCAAATATAATAAGTCCCATGAAAACTTTCATCCCCTATATGAAGGGGTCAAATAGGGGACGGCTGGAAGGCGACGGGGGGTGACTTGGTAAAGGGCATATCTTTTATCCCGATATTCCCACGGGATCGAGACTTTGCGGGTGAAACTGCGGGGCGCAGCTAGCCGTATGTATATACATATATAAGTAATATATAATTATTATTATAGTATAGAAGTATAGATATAATATTATAGTGTAGATAACATTTTTAGTCCTACCTTAATACAGAATGTTATATTGCAAAGTAAACATTTCAATTTAATCGCGTTGTTTACATCAGCTACATTTGCATCTAATTATACCTACGAGGTCGCTGCATATTTACTGTGTTCTTATAATTATTCAGTTGATAACATAACATCACGCCTGGATTCCCCGAAAGGTTAGGTAGAGATGCTATAGTACACCCACATTTCACCAGTTATGTTGAAGTCCCATGTAATAGGGGGCGAGCTTATTGCTAGCAACCGGGCACAAATCCATAATCCGGGCTGCTACTGGAAAATTCCAGATTGAAAAAGCTAAAAACACTTTGTCCGACTCGGGACCAGCAGACCACTATACCAACGAGACTGTAAGGCTGCCTGTCCATTGAAACGGAGCGAGGCAGCGGGAATGTGCGGAGCTAGGTGGCGGAGCGAGGTAGAAGAGCGGAGTTGCGGACTGTGCGGAGCTAGACCGAGTTATTTGATCCGGTTGCAATACCTCGCGGCCGGTTTTTTCCTTTTTCCCGCTCCGCTTCCCCACTCCGCATCCCCGCTCCGCTTCCCGGTTTTGTATGATCTTTTAAACAAGTTCGCAAAATCCCTGTCCACTGAAGCGGAGCGGAGATTTTATGCAATTCCATTGGTTAATATTGGCACAGCTCCGCTCCGCTCCTCTCCTCTCCGGTTCAGTAGACAGTCAGCCTAATAATTGGGTATACAAATAATTTACAAATGGAGCAGTAAGTGCAATACCTTCTATGACTTTATAACAGTGTTTTATGTGCAAGTAAAATCGATTACACTCGACTAAATGAGGAAGCAACAGTCATTCTGTTAACCAATAAAAAAGAGGTGTTTGTGATTGTGAACGTTTTAATGAGCATTTGATGATGAGGTATTTGTGTTCTTGTGTAACTGTGTTGTATGGTTAACTGTAAAAACCGACGAGGTAATTTGGTAGGCTAGGTTTTATTTATAGGTAGGTTACAACAGTCATTATGGTCAGTCCAAGTAATAGTAATAATCTTTATTTCTCTCTTCACTCTTTTCAGAAAATAATTATAGCTTTTTGACAAAAAAAGCATAAAATATATTGATCCTTTGGTGTCTATACTAGGTTACCCTGTGTGACGGATCACCAGGCTCTTACCCCGAATTTAATCTAAATATAATGGTCAATAAAAAAAAAGATAGACAAGTTTTTTGTTTTTTTTCTACTGATTTTAGAATAATTTATTAATTGCCACGTCAATCAATCTGCATAGCCTCTTCCCAACTATGTTGAACTAGGCTTCCAGTCTAACCGGATGCTGAATACTAGTATTTTACATGAAGCGACTGCCTATCTGATCTCCACAACCCGGTAACTGGGTAATACGATACCCCTTGGTAAGACTAGTTGTCAGATCCACGAATGACAGCCGGGACCAACGGCTTTACGTGATTTCCGAGGCACCGAGGAATCTCGGTATGTAAAGATGGTCACCCATCTTAGGACCAACCCCGGCAAGCGTAGCTTAACCTGACCCATGCAGCTGTTATTAATTAGCCACGAGCTCCTTCAACGATAAAACTAATTTCACGTATTAACCAATAATTAATAATTACATCAAAACATTACATAATATTAATTCTTGTCTGTTTGAGGTGAGACATTTGCTCCGCAGTGGGAAAAATGGATGTATTTTAGGTACTTATAAATGTACTCGTAGAGGTAGAAAACCAGTGCCATTCTAAAAAAATTGTACAGAAAATACATGCTTTTAATCCATCATACGTTGTCAGGGTCAGTGAAACAGCATTATTAGTTATCAATAGAAAATTGCTTACATCCTCTTTAACTTTCCTAGTGTTTTATTTTGAACTCTACTACGTTTAAATAAGGTTCAAATTTGAAGAATTTGTTAGAAGAAGTCACTAGAAGTATAATATTGTATGAATGCAGTATTAAAGTGATGTGTGACCTCGATTCAACGTTTTTGTTTTTTATAAAATGATGTTTAAAATTAACTTGTTAATTAATAAACAAAAAATTACTTGAGTGAGATTCTAGATAGTAAGCGCGATTGCTGAGCATGACGTCTTGGGTTCGATTCCCAAGTAGGTCAGAGTTATTGGGTTTTTCGAAATTTCTCAGCAAAAACCACACAGCAATCTAACTAACCCTTTCAAACGTGTTTTTGAAACATTATTAGATTAGGTACAGGCCGTGTGCTCAATGGGTTTTCTACAAAAATTACAAACTTTTATAAGTACAAACTTTCGTCCCCTATTACCCTTTAGGGGATGAATTATTCAAAATTCTTCTATCACTCACTCATTCACTCACTTTCCTTATTTATGGAACACTTTTTGACCCTGTGCGTTGTCTGTTAGAATTGAATGAATTTAAGATTTTTATTAAGTAGCGGTCAAAATTCAAGGTTATTTATTCAAACTAGGCTGTGTATCAGCACTATTCGAACGTCAAAATTATATAAGACTCAGGTCAGTATTCTGTATTCTGTTCTTGCAAAGTCTTAAAGAAGACATTCAAGTCGTCCCGCCATGTCCTTCGTGGTCTACCGCGGCCCCATAAAGTCAAAGATTAAAATCGTTAGATTCCTCACGGTCCCGAAAACGTGTACATACTGAGAAGTGAGCACACACAATAATAATGGCATTTCCGTGACAATCAAGTCAAATCACTGCGTTATTGTGTGTGTTTGAGGTGTCAAAACGCGACTAGAAGTGCGTTTCATCAAATGCCGTAATGTTGGCTCCAGAGGCTCCACTGTTAAACTTAAAAACAGACCAATTAGGTAGCGCCGTAGCGTATTCCTGGCGTAAGCCTGTTAAACTTTATCAGAGGAAACAACACTACGGCAAAGGAACAATTTGATGAAACGTCACTATCTTTTCACGCGGTAGGACGAATCTAATGATTTAAATCTTTAAACGCGTTGTTGTTTCATTTAATCATCCTTCTCTTGCCCTTGTCCCAATTTGTTTGGGGTCGCATTCAATGTGAATAACAAATATAATTCTTCCACAGACTCGGCTTCGTCCCTTGCAGGGAGTCTTCAGTCGTCATAGCAGTGAGCAGTCCCCACAGGCGAGAGTCCCTCGACGCTGTCTCCCATTGCATCGAGACCCTGAAAGCCAGCGTGCCCATTTGGAAGAAAGAGGTGTACGAAGGCGACGCCCCGGTCTGGAAGGAGAACGTCGAATGTGCGTGGTCCACTAAACGTAGAGCCTGTAACGGTCAGACCGTCGGCTGACTTTTTAAATAGCTTCTTTGTAGATTTTTTAGAGCTCTTACAGCTCGAATGCAGCTCAATTTTAAGTGGCTGTTAAGTTTCTTGTTCTCTCAGTCACTTTAAGATAACTTTATTGTAGCGACAGAAAGACTTTTTTAAAAGAAGGTGCGCCGTTTGTGAATTTAGGGGTTGTGTCGCAGGTCGCTAGGTTTTATACCACTATAAAAAATGCTCTTTATGTTGAAGGCATTATTCGGTTGTTTCAGTTTATTCGCTCTTAGGGCATTTTACGACTAAGTGCGGATTTTACCAATGAAATTGAATGCGTTCGGCGTATCTAAACGCGTTCAAAAGCTGTCAGTGTACAATATTCCATAACAATTTTGACACTGACAGCTCTTGAACGCGTTTTAGAAATGCTGAACGCGTTCAGTTTCATTGGTGAAATCCGCCCTAATAAGGTAGGTACTAATTATATGCCTAATTAGTAAGAGCTCGTAGGGTTTTGTTTATTAAAACTTAGGTGCCTTCGATCGTTGATTTTAGCCTTCATATGCAATTTAGAGCTCTATTATGAGTGGTTTAAAGGTTGTTATTTAGGCTTTGAATATTATGAAGTAATGTTGATTAGTGCTATAGTAGGTAGAAAGGAGCCTTATGATCTTTAAAAGTGTTTTAAAGGCTCTCATTAAGATGTTGATTAGTAAGGCTGTGAGTAAATGAGGGTTGAATTAAATAGGTGTATTTTTGCACTATTTAAATGTATGGTGTTTAAAGAAAGAAGTCGTTTTCTTGTGTCATATACGAAAATTAAAGACGGAACATATCGGTCAAGTAAGGCGATAAATAAAAAATGATATTATTTCTGTAAGTAGGTTTGTAAAAACACTTTTCAACGTCAATCATTTATATTAAAAACTACTTGAGGTCGGCGTTTCCTATCCGACTACTCTGAGAAGAAATGCCGAAACAAACTCAAACTAACTAATAATAAAATTATAACTTCCTAATATAGCTTATATTAATGTTCTTCTCAGTTGTTGCTAATATTAGCCTTTTATTAGCATATTTGTCAGGCTGCCAATTTACTAAGACGTACAATGCAATTAGGAGTGATATAATAGTCGTATTAAAATATACACTTTACAATTTCACATTGTTTTCTGACACACTTCAAGATTGCTTCAAGGATCTTCTGGCGCTTGGAAAAGGATATAATAATTATTTATGTACTTATTTGTATATCATTGATATAAAACTTACTTTATTTGATGTTTGTAGACGAATAAAAATGTTATGCATACTTCGTGATTTGTACACACGTTGTATAGTCGTCTTCGGGTCGTCGGATTTTTTTTTCAGTTAAAAAAAACCCTTTATAAAAACATAACATTTGATTGATCTTAAAAGTTCGAGTTCACTGAATACTCAATCATATAATGTTTTATATCAATCATTTGTTTATACACCGTGTTATTTTAGTCGTCTTACAAAAGCCGCCCACTTCATGTATCCAATCACTACTACACGTCCATTAAAATAAAAACGTTTTCCATAAAAAAAAAAAACAACCGACTTCCAAAAAGACACTACAAAGTCTTTAATTTTGGTAGTCAATTGTTTTTTTTATTTTTATGGAAAACGTTTTTATTTTAATGGATGTGTAGTAGTGATTGGATACATGAAGTGGGCGGCTTTTGTAAGACGACTAAAATAACACGGTGTATAAATGTACACAGCATGAAATGCATGTTTTTAAACGTTTTATATTTTTTCGCACAGTAAACATGTTTTCGTGAGTTGGATCGAGTATTTTTTATCTATATTTGTATGTAGATCTCTTTTTATTTACATAATTTACATTGAAACCCAAACCTGTTTGATGTTTAAAAAGTTTGGGTAGGAGAATGAACAACATTTTTTTTTTGTACTTTTCAAAATATGTGTTTCTGTTTTGTTTGAACACAATTAGTTTTTAAGTGAGCAATGCAGTAATCAAAAATAAAGTTTAAGATTGTTTCAAGTAGTTTTCATTGATAACCGAGTGATCCGGTTTGGTGATAAGGTTCCGATAAGGTCATAGGTTCGATTTGTAATGTGCTGCGTAGTTAATAAAGTTAAAGAAGTATTTATAACTATTATTATCAAGTTTAATGCACATTAAATAAAGGTTTTAAAAAACTTTGTAAAGTACGGTATTTTTTATACAAATAGGTAGGATTATTCGAAGAGATAAAAATATCATTAGATTTGCTTTAGATTTCGCCCGCGTAGACGTCGGAAATTATCCCCAGGAATGTACTATGTACTACCGGAATAAAAAGCATCCTATGTTAATCCAGGTTATAAACTGTTTGTGTGCCAAATTTCATCTAAATCCGTTAGCCGTTTTTGCGTGATTGAGTAACAGATATACAAACTTTCACATTTAGTAGGATTAGTAGAATAGTAGGATGTACTTTTTTCTTTAGTTCAATCAGTTTGAAATAACAGTACTTACTAACAGCATAGTTACTTTACAGCAATTTAAGACCTTTCCTTTTCCCATTATTGACTTTGTTGACACAATTCCAAACGTTATAATCGCAATGAAAAAAGATAAAACAGTGAAAAACATTGATTGACCAGATTGATAAGAACGTGTGCATGTGCACACAACATCGAAAATAAAGTATTAAACGTACGTAAAAATACCAGCCGATTATTATCCCACTGCAGGGCAAAGGCCTCTCATACAGTGAAGGCACGAGCATTGAGCACCATGCTCAAGATAGGTTGGTGATTTTAGACTTAGTCTTTTGACTTTGATTAAAATATTGAAATTCATAAAAATCACTAATTGACCTTCAATAAAAGTACCTACAGATTTACAAGAATATGGTAACAAACGGCCAAGTATTTAATAAATAAAACTAATTTTAAACTAGCCTCTTAACAAGAAAGCCAAACGACCTTGAAAAGTCGGTGATAATAGAACTTAATAATTTATGATAGTCAAAACCCACATTAACGCAGATGCCTCGCAAACAATCTCTCATTCATGACTTATGGGGCCTGGGAAAGTTAAAATTGGATAATCAAGAAAAAAAAATCACTGAAACATTTGTAGCTTTTCTGTAATTTTTTATCAATGGCGAATGGAACACCAATTCTAAGGCGAATCACACACTGTGACACCAAGAACAAGAAAATACTGATAGGCTACAGCTACACGACCTCAAATCACACTGTTACAAGATCCAAAACCTAAAACTCACAAAACATTACAGGCACAGTCCCAGACTCAACACCACTCCCAACGCCAGCCCCAAACCCAGCCCCACCGGTGGACAAAACGCTAGTCCAGATCAACGTCTCCTGCGAAGAACTACAGCAGCGTATAAACAGCTTCATTGAGAGAAAGAGAGAACAAGTGAACATCAGCAACATTCACGACTTCATTCCTAATAAGCAAGATGATGCCGAGACGGAAACGTGCGCAAGAGTGAGAACGCAGTTCGTTAGGAGGAGCGACTCAAAGGGACATTTGAAAAGTGAGTAATTTTAGTTTATCTTTGACAAAGACTGAACATAACATTATAGGTAGGTATTTAAGGACCTTTCATACCGAGACTCCTCCGTACCTCGGAAAGCACTTGGTCCCGGCTGTCATTCGTCGATCTTTGACAGTCGTTACGAGTCGTCAAAAGCCCGAACGTCTGACACCAGTCTTACCAAGGGGTATCGTATTACCCAGTTACTGGGTTGTGGAGTTCAGATAGGCAGTCGCTCCATGTAAAATACTGGTATTCAGCTGCATCCGGTTAGACTGGAAGCCGACCCGAAGATAGTTGGGAAAAGGCTAGGAAGATTTGACCTATATATAATACCAAATAATTAAATGGCACTACTGGTCTGCGGTCGGGCTACACGTGTCGCCCGTAGCTACCAACGACATGTCGCTAACTACGGAAGGTATTTCATAGAAATTCATAGAAACCAGCCGTGTCATGGCGACACGTCGCCTGCAGTTGCCTCCTGCGGGTACGGAATGATACCTTAATTAATAGAACAGAAAAACATCAAGTTTACGTCATTTCACCGAAGTCCCATATAATCGGGGGCGAGCTAATTTCCATCGACCAGGCACAGATCAAATTGAGATATTCCAAATGGAAAAACTCAATAACTCTGTCCAACCTTGGGGATCGAACCCAAGGAACCCATCGGTCCTGGGTTATAGGCAGTCGCATTTGCTACCATAACCCAACGAGCAGGCCAAAATAATAATATTCTACCAACATTATAATTTTCTTCCCAGTTCGCAAAGTCCACAACGAATGGGGTCCTCAAACCGTATCAGCGGAAGATATGTTCCCCGAACCAACAGACAACAGTGGCCTTCCATCGTCCATCGCCGAGCGCGTGGTGGACATTGAGAAGTATCTTAACATCGGGCCCGTGTCCAAGGATATATACAGACGACTGAAGGATATGGAGGATAAGATTGCAGAGCTACAGGCTGTGTCGCCCGAATATGCTCAGTTTTGGGTACGTTTTGTTTTTTGTTATAAATATTTTTTGTGGGAGGGAGGCCTTTGCCCTGCAGTGGGACAATACAAGCTAATTAATAATAAAAAATAAAGTATTTTTTATGTAACTGTGACAAAATATAGGGACAAACGAGACTGTTTAACACGATCAGTGCTGGGAGCCCTCCTGCCTCCTGAGGAGCTCCTCCAGAGGGTTCACCTAGTCGCATAAGGGATGCCAGGAGCCCTCACGGAGGGTTCATTTTAAATGTAGTATTTCCTCAGCGAATACTGCATTATAAACCGTGAAAATAAGATCTGATGTATATTTTTACAAGATTTATTAGTTTAAGCGTTGGTTTTAAAATACAAGCATTTTTTTTTCCACGGTTACAAATATTTAGTAAAAATTTAAAAGGTTAGAAACTACGTATAGCGACAAGACCCCTGAAAACACTATTTTACTTCGTTTTAAATTGTTTAATAACAGCTTTAAACCTAATGCCTTTGACCGTCCGCGATGGTTAACTTCGCCAACATAATGCCAGAAACCCTCACGGAGGATTCCCTTCCAATATGTATGGCGGCATGGCGTATGAGTTCTATGAAAATGGGAAGGATCGGAACAACATAAATTAAACTATACCTCAAGGACACAAGATGTGTTTCGGTCCGTAACACCCCTTCAGTTCGGAATGAACACAGACGACTGTCATTTCACTATAAATTTGATCCAATTGAGAAAAGGTTTAATTTTCTTTGTGGTTTTGGGTCATTTTGACAGTTGTTATGGGTCGTCAGAAGCTCGAAAGTCTGACAACCAGTCTTACCAAGGGGTTACGTGTTACTCAGTAACTGGGTTGTGGAGGTCAGATAGGGAGTCGCTCCATGTAAAATACTGGTATTCAGCTGTTTGAACGGAAGCCGACCCCAACATAGTTGGGAAAAGGCTAGACAGATTTTGTTGTTTTGGGTCATTTTAAAGTCCCTTTTTGACGCTGACTGTACCAGATAGCATTTTATATGATACAAATTTTCAGGTTTATCTATAAGTTTCATTGAAACGCATGTTTAACTTACCAACTCTATAAAGTTTTGTTTATTTTCCTATAGAAAACTGCAAGAGATACAGACATGAAACAAGAGGGGATGGTGGACTACGCGTTCTCAGCTGATGACATCGCTAGAAAGATTGAACAACTCGAAAGGGGCATGATGTGATAACATACTAGTATACTACACAGGTCGATTTGAAAAGAAATGTTATACCTACTGAACCGTCTTATCACAAAACGAGTTCTAACTTTATTACCTGCCTTGTTGGTCTACTGGTCGCAAGCACTACAGCCCTTGGGTACGATTCCCAGGTTGGAAAGTGTCATTGGGTTTTTCTATCTGGAATTTCTCAGTAAGCAGTCCGGAGTCTGGATTTGTGCCCGTTTGCTGGTAATTAGCTCGCCTCTATTACATGGGACTTAAACTTATCTGGCTAAATGTGGGTGTACTATAGGTGCATCTCTTCCTAACCCTCCGGGGAAACAAGCCGTGATGTTATGAGTTCTAACTTGACAAACCTGCTAGCCAGTTATTGAATTTTGAACTTTATTCCGACAGACGGAAAGTCCTTAATAAAAACTTAGACTAACTTAGACTCGGTTCTAAAATCAGGTTTTGGGTTAAGAACTTTAGGTTGGTCGGAATAAAGTTCAAAATACAATAACTACCTCGAAGGTGGTTTGGACTAAAGAACTCTGTTTTGTAATAATAACCCACTATACGGCAATTTCTTTCTGTTTTTATGCAGCTGATAAGGGAAAACCTATATTTTTTATCACTGATGCCACCATTAAAGATAACAGCGATTGGCTTTTTAAGTAGTCATGAAGGAACTGTTAGATAGCAAATTGACTATCAACTCAATTTATCCGTTAACTCTAAATCACAATCGTCTTTCTTTGTCAGTCGTATGAGATGGCTGACACACTACGTCAATTTATGGTGTTAAACCATAAATTGACGTAGTGTGTCAATCTGCTTAACAATTAAGTTACAGTACGACACAACTTAGATGTAGCATAGATTTAAAAAATTTAATTCATTAATTTCAATTTTACGAATGTATTTGGCTATAAGACTTTACAAGTTATTGCGTTTTCGAAAGATCATTTTCACCTAAAGCAGTAATAGCGATTGGTGATTTTGAAGGCGCACTCAGTTCGGATGGTGATCGGTTTTACGAATTTTGCCGATGCTACATCTAAGTTGTGTCGTACTGTACGTAGCTGTACATTGCTATGGAGTATAATAATTACACTATGTAAGATGTATGTATTTACTTGGTCGTTTTTGCGTTTTTATAAAGCGGGGTACCTACATCATACGTGCTTTGTTAAAATAAAACCACATTTAAAATGAACTTAGTAACTTTAATGTAGGAATCGAACAACTGTGGTGTAATCACAATATGTTATTGGTATAAATAAACTTTTTTTAAAGTAAGATTGTGTTTCCTTAAAACTCGACAAAACTATGTAATAAAATCACATAAAATCAATGTTAATTTATTTGTGTAGTTTAATATCAAAACCAAGCATACTCTAAGTGAAAAGTGGTGAAAGAAATATGTTTTTTTAGGTATTACATTTTATAGGAGATTGTGTTTATTAGAATAAAAATATGTTTGTTAAAAACTATCGAAACATACCAGAGTTTAAAAAAACCTTTGAACTTGCCGGCTTCACTTCCGATAACTCATGTATTGATTGGCCGTCACGAACATGCTTAACTTGAAACTCATGTCAATAAACATACCGAGATATGAAAGAAATTATCGATTTTAACCATTATTTCATTAGTGTTTTTAGTAACATTAGATGGACCCCATATTAGAAATTAACTGGGACACAGTCAAAATAATGTAAAAAAAATTCAAAATGCTTAAGTTTGTTTTTTCACGCACCAAAAGCCGCAGTCACCGCATTTTATAAATCTTTATATGAAATCGTATGCAACGTCGCGCACCTATCCGCGCCGGATTTCAGTAAAATGCTATAGTACTGCGCAGCGACTCGCCTCATGTTCTAAGCCGCCAATAAGTTTGTATCTGGTGACTTCATACGCGCCTGCTGGTGGAATCTATACGGATTCCACCAGCAGGCGCGTATGAAGTCACCAGATACAAACTTATTGGCGGCTTAGAACATGAGGCGAGTCGCTGCGCAGTAATTAATGGGTCAGCGGGGGTGAGGGGTGCGGTACTGCGCAGCGAACAGTTAACTACCGAGCCGCCATCATCTTTAAATCGAACTATACGATGCGGATAGGTGCTCGGGACCATCCGAAAATGCGATGACTGCGGCACGTACGACTCCTGCGGCGTCAAAAAACAAACTTAAGCATTTTTACATTTCTTTGACTGTTTCACAGTTTAATTTCGAATAGCGGTGTTACCGGGTGATATTTAACCACACAATTATAAATCGATTTTGCTACTAAAAAATACTGAATAAAACACATCCAATTTTGAATTAAAACATTTTCACATTTTATTTACATAATAATCATATTCACTTTTATGTACAAATCACGGTTCTGTCTTCACAAGGTACGCTCACAACACTTCACAAGATAAATATTAATCCAGGAGTCTTAGGGCATTAGCAGACATGCTAGGTTTAGCAGCCCAAAGTGGCAGTTAGGTCGCGTCCTAATAGAATTCGCGCGAATACTCGTTCGTTACGTTCATGTCATTTTTTATTTGGAAAACCGAAAGGCGCCCTCTGTCGGCGCGACCATTT
This sequence comes from Conistra vaccinii, assembly GCA_948150665.1. Classification (NCBI taxonomy): domain Eukaryota; kingdom Metazoa; phylum Arthropoda; class Insecta; order Lepidoptera; family Noctuidae; genus Conistra; species Conistra vaccinii. The sequence continues at coordinate 21,251,389 of OX411326.1, forward strand.
TGATTCACGGTTTAGGACGCGGGGTCACGCTACTTTTAGCATACAAAAGTATCCGATAACTGCTTTTAACATCAGTGATTATTTTGATCAGCGATTTCATTATTGCTGCATCGCTTTTTACGACTCTTAGAGCGCTAACACAATGGGACGTCATGGCAACGTCGCCAATTACGCATTCAAATAATGCGTATTGAAATGTATGTCAGTGAACTCACTTGGCTACTGGCGACGTCGCCAATTTGGAAGCAGTATTCTGTTTCTGTATACAAGTTAGTTACCCCTCCCTCACTCAGTGGCCAACTGATCACCAGGGGGCCAAGTCTACTAATTTACAAACGTCACAATAGTCTCTCGATGGTAAGTTTTTGACAGATTTTGTATGGTAAATCTGTCAAAAACTCACCATCGAGAGACCACTGTAACGTTTGTAAATTAGTAGACTTGGCCCCCTGGACGGACGTCCGCGTGTTACGGGCTACTTATTTGGCAACCTCACGGTAGGCAGAGGTAGCCATAACTACGTAGCGAGCAACGTCCCCATGGTGTCCCAGTGTGTTAGCGCTCTTACTTCGTACACCGTACTTTCGGTTGCGATACCAAAATCTCGTTTTTCAGATATTGCTTCAATGCTATAATCTCGTTTTGTCAGTACGTATTAAAATTGCACGTTTTCTATAGATCGCTTTTCTGTCAGTCGCTGTATCAAGCGAAAAACGACTAAATCGCTAATTACTGATGCTAAAAGTATACGAGGTTATACACCTCGAGTATTTATCGATTTTACAAAAAGATACTTGAACTGATCCCCATTGCATGTCTGCTAAAGCCCGTATTCCTGCTCCGACTAGGCAGCTGGCTGCTGAGGCGGCCTCCTCAGGTAGACCACCACGCCCAAGGCGCCCAGGAGTGCCGTGATGAGGTACAGGTCCCAGTTCGAGAGCAGCGTGGAATCCGTCAGGAACAGGACTGCCAGCGGACTCTGAAAGAACGACTGATGATTATCGACTTCAGTGAGGTTGCAGTGGATCAAAATTAATTGCACCACTTATTACTTACTTTTTTGTTAATCAAGAAACTACTGGCTTTTACAGTTATTACCCGACTGCCCCAGAAGGAGGGTAATGTTTTTCGAGAGTATGTATGTATGTATATATGTCTATTTCTGTATGTATGTATGTATGTATGTATGTCTATTTCTTATGTCCGTTTCAACCGCTCGGCCAACTCATAAAATTTGATGAAACTTTGCCAGGAATTAGTGGTAATTTGTTACTATACACACCTCTTTTCCTGAATTTGTTGCAAAAAAAACTAAAACGCTATGACCAAAATTAGTTGGCCGCTAGAACCGCCACTTGCCGTAGTCATCGCCTGTGATTACACAGAAACTAAACAATGCAGATAGGCGAACGATGCATCAAAAGAAAGGTCTTAATTTGTTGTATTTGTTGCAAAAATAAAAAATATCAAAACGTAAAATAACAAAAAGTTATGCTATATTTAGTTTCCAGGTTAAGGATAGATAGGTATCTCAGCATAAATATCAAATTAATAGGGGCTAATGTTGTAATTAGTTGCTAATTTGTTGCAGCGAATAAACAAGAAAAATACTAGAAAATAAGTTCAATAATTTGTTAAGAGTCAATTTTAGTTGGCCGCTCGTACGGCAATATGCCTAACATACAAGGGCGTTTATTTCGTTATTAAAAATAGGTTCAAGCTTAGTTAAAGTACTAATCGACAGGTAACGTAACCTAGTTTGGATAAATGTGGCGAAAATAACGGTGAAATTCAAATTTTAGGAGATATTCACTAAAATATAGTAGTATGAAACTGTATGGGTGTATGTAGGGTGACCATGAATTTTCACAATGAAGTGTGTCTGAATCGTATTGGAATGTCCGATAGTCATCTCATATCTTAATGTTTTAGGGCAAGTGCTTACACTTTAAGGCATCCTATAGCATACTTTATAAAAGTCAAAGTCACAAATCGATTACTTTATTTAAAATCAACAATCAAAGGCAGATCTCTGTAAGCCTTAAAGTGTGAATTAAAGTGTAAGCACTCTCCCTAAAACATTAAGATATGATTAGGTATCGATCATTCCAATAGTCACAATTTAGTCACACTTCATTGTGAAAATTCATGGTCATCCTACTCTAATACAGTTTCTTACTACTATATTTCAGTGAATACCTCCTGAAATATGAATTTCACCGTTATTTTCGCCACATTTATCCAAACTAGGTTACGTTACCTGTCGATTAGTACTTTAACTAAGCTTGAACATATTTTTAATAACGAAATAAATGCCATTGTATTTTATGCATATTGCCGTCCGAGCGGCCAACTAAAATCGACTCTTAACAAATTATTGAACTTATTTTCTAGTATTTTTCTTGTTTATTCGCTGCAACAAATTAGCAACTAATTGTCCAAACACATTAGCCCCTATTAATTTGATATTTATGCTGACATACCTATCTATCCTTAACCTGGAAACTAAATATAGCATAACTTTTTGTTATTTTACGTTATGATATTTTTTATTTTTGCAACAAATACAACAAATAAGACCTTTCTTTTGATGCATCGTTCGCCTATCTACATTGTTTAGTTTCTGTGTAATCACAGGCGATGACTACGGCAAGTGGCGGTTCTAGCGGCCAACTATTTTTGGTCATAGCGTCTTAGTTTTTTTTGCAACAGATTCAGGAAAAGAGGTGTGTATAGTAACAAATTACCACTAATTCCTGGCAAAGTTTCATCAAATTTTATGAGTTGGCCGAGCGGTTGAAACGGACATTATTTCTTTGGCACGCTCTGTAGCCTAAACGGCTTGATGGATTTTAACATATGAGGTGTCGTTAGATTCGTCTTAATCATAGAAGTGACATAGGCTATATAATATTTATGTATTGTATCTTCAAATACAAAAAAAAGGGAGGGGAAGGTTTTTTTTAAAATAAATTACAACAATATTGTTATCAAATAAAAGCTGCTAATGAGTCAATTCCAAATTAAGATATATTAATAAAACTAAAAAACTTGAAATAAAGAAAATTATTCAAAAAACAAAAAACCCGACTGCAAAAACACGTAACTGAAAAGAGAAAAACAAGCATTATAATCTATAGAATTTTGGTATCGCAGGCGGGGACAATAATAATTATAACAATAATAACCGGAAATATGGTGTAACTTTTGTTTGTCCCCGCCTGCGATACCAAAATTCTATAGATTATAATGCTTGTTTTTCTCTTTTCAGTTACGTGTTTTTGCAGTCGGGTTTTTTTTATATCTTATTTTGGATTAAAATAACTGTGAAAGCACTGTAAAGTTTTTAATACTGAAACTGAGTTTAGAACCGGATCTAAGATTTCATTTTTGTATTTAGAACTTTATCGAAGCCGGAATAGAGTTTGAAATACGACAACTGTCGTGACTGACCTCGTTTTGTAATAACACCGAAAATTATTTCAACACTGAATAAATGTAGTGCGTCGATGTTTTGAAAAACAAGATGGCGAACAAAAGATCTTTGTGTAACTATAGCAGTATTTGGGGTTTGAAGATTTTGGCCCTAAAATCAGCCACCATTTAGATTTTTTTTCAAAATCGAGGTGCACAATTAATGTCATATATTTGGATCCCCTATCTGCTTTATCTTTGAATATCTCAGAAACGTGACGCTTTATGATGTTTTGTTATATGAAGTTTTATGTTTGTATAAGTGTCCTCTATCTAAATATATAACTTTCGATTTTCATCACGATTATGAAAAAAAAAAACAAAAACAAAATGGCGGCCACACGTTAGGGCGGGTGGCCCTAACGTGTGGCCGTTCCGGCCGATCCATACAAAAATCTTCAAACCCCTTTATGGTAAATCATTTTATTTCTGGAACTAGGTTTGAACACTTTTACGTCTATCATATTTTGAAAATTAGATGAGGTCGACTACTCTGATTACTCTGAGAAGAAAGACCGAAAGTGACTCTCTTTAAAGACTAGTGTCTGAAATGGTCTTGTTAGGAAATAACCACACAGTTTTGAGTGTAGTTGTCCAGTGTATACTAACGTCAAGTATCTGGTGTATGGCGGAGGCGGCGTTGAGCCGCGCCAGCGCCAGCGCGGCCGGCAGGCGCGCGTCGGCCGACGTGTCGGCCGCCAGGTCGTAGCAGCGCTTGGCCAGGTGCGCGTCCTGCGCCAGGCCCAGGCCCAGCTCGTGCATGTAGCCCAGGTTGAACGTGGCCTGCGCGTTGTGCAGCTGCTCCGAGGCTATCCTGTACGGTCGAGCAGAATAGGATGGAACTCACACTAAATGCATATTTATTTTATACTTCAAGCACACAAATGTACAGAGGCGGACTTAATGCCATAGGCATTTTCTACCAGTCAACCTTTGGGTGGTGCAGAGACAAACAGTGGTAGGTGCGATAGCAAGAATTGAGGAATATAATAATATATTTTTCATGGCTTGTATGGAGGAATATAATAATATATTTATTATTTCCCTCCAAGATGGCTGTCCTATACACTTTTCTTCATGAGTATCATAACTAAGACTTTCGAGGGTGCTGATGATGTGTAAAAATAAGTAAATTTTGAAATCAATGCAGATCATGAGCATGGTCTTATAAAAGAGTAACTGATGGACATTTTCCCTTCTGCATGGTACCTGTAGTGATAGGCAGCGGCCTCCGCGTCCTGCGGCGTGCCCAGCCCGTAGTAGTGGTAGTCGCCCAGCTTGACGCGCGCCGCGCCGCAGCCCTGCGCCGCGCCGCGCGCCCACAGCTGCAGCGCGCGCGACCAGCGCTCCGACTCGCTGAACAGGCGGACCTCGCCTGGGACAGTTATAATAAATAAATAATATAAAATGTTTTATTTCTCTTCCACCAACAAAAATAAAAGAATCACATTAATTGACCCAGTAATCTGGACGAAATCGATGTCGCGAGGTAACATTCCCGCGCGAGCCAACTAGCATGCGTTAGCATAACTCAGCACTGTTATGGCGGTTGTACACTCTCGCCGAGGCACACCGAAGGTCAAGTGCCAGAATGTAGATGAAAGCGCTCGGCCAGCCTCGGTGTGTTTCGGCGTTCCTCGCTCGCTCTCCGTCAAAGGATTGTTGCGAGTGCGTCGCTATACACTCTCTTGTCCAATGTTGCTTGCGCCGATTGACAGAGAAGACGTTCAATGTCTGCGTTCATCTTTTCGGGGTTCACAACTTCAACTGAACTAGGCAAGAGTGTACATGGCAAGACTCAGGCTCGCTCAAGACTATTTCACGAGATCTAACGAGAGCAATCGGACAGGAGTGTACAGCCACCATTCCAACATCACAGTGTGTACCGACCGGTGTCCAGCAGGAAGGCGGCGTTGGTCTGCGCCAGCTCGTACCCTCGCTCGGCCAGCGCCAGGTACTGCAGCAGCGCCGAGTCCGAGTCGCGCGCGCGCCAGGCCGCGTGCGCCAGCATGAGGCGCGCGCCCCACGCGCCGCGCTCGCACACGTTCTTGAACAACTGTTAACAACAAACGTAAAGTTAGCAACAACCGAAATAACTTCAACCTTCAAATCACAGCACGAGCTAGTAACACTAATTCTATCATACACGGTGGTTAGAAAAAGAATGACCAAAAATATGGTCAAAAACAAAATCCAAGATGGCGGATTAACATTTTTCGTCATGGGTATAATTTTCAAGGTTTCAAGGGTCCTGATGATGAGGTCAAAATCTCTTTGCGCTCACCTCAACGGCCGTGGTACAGGAGCGCAGCACGCCGAGGCCCTGCGCGTGCATCTGCCCGAGGTGGTACAGCGCGAGCACGTGGCCCGTCTGGGACGCTAGGGAGAAGTACTTGTTGGCTTGCTTGAAGTCGCGTCTGACGCCGATGCCACCTGCGTTACAAGGGAAAAACGTACATAATTATATGCCATGTGCCCGGTGGGAAAATGTTCCTATGACGAAGTTCCATACAAACTTCCATACCCTATTTAACCCCTTTCGGGGATGATTTTTTTAATTCTTAGAAAGAAAGAAAAAGTATTTATTGGGACAAGCACAGATCTCAAACTAAAGTAAGACACACTTAGCGCTCACTTTCTTTATTATAATGAACTCTTGTGTAAAATTTCACGCTTTTAGACCCAGCAATTTAGGCAGTGCATTGTATGTCAACAAATGAATTAATTATTTGAAGTATTCGTAAGTATTTATAAAGTAGATATTGGATAAATATTCGACCGTACCAAATAGCACCATAAGCTATGGCAGATGTAAAATCTGCTCACGACAAGGTTTATCTTCGCATTGTTTCATGGTCAAAACGTAACACGACATGCGTCAACATCGTCACACATCTCATGTTAGCGCAACAAATTCATAATTCGTAAATAGATAGTGAACTGCCCATGTATTCTTACCAAAGTACATGAATCCGAGATGCAGCTGTCCCTCTACCCATCCCTGGTTGGCCGCCATCGTGAAGTATTTAAACGCCGCGGTCGTATCTTTAGGAACGCCACGACCCTGTCAATAAAATAATACTTTATTCTTCACTCTCCTAGCATTTATTCAGAAAGTGGGCAACGTCGCAAATAGATGTCAAATATTTCGCAGTTTTGATTAATTTGGCAATATGGATCATCATCATCATCATCAGCCTATTAATGTTCCCACTGCTGGGATACAGGCCTCCTCTCTGTGAGAGGGAGTGGGCCGTAATCTACCACACGGGCCCAGTGCGGGTTGGTAGATGTCACATGTCTTCGAATTTTTTGGTTCTAAGACATGCCGGTTTCCTCACGATGTTTTCCTTCACCGTTTTGAGAGCAGTGGTGATTAAATTATTTACACAAAGTAAAGCGCCTGCTTGGGTTCGAACCCACGACCTACAACTCGTAAGTCGGAGCCATTACCACTGGGCCACCACTGCACTGCAATATGGATACTGTATGGAAATATGAAATGTGGCTGACTAGCGAATTAGAATATTGATGATGAAATGCAATAATTAACGTAACACCGAATATTTCGTTTTAGATGTAAAAAAAGTATTTGGAAACTTTCCAAACACCTTTTTTACACCTAAACCTGGTGTACAACATCAAATTTAATGTTATGATTGCAATTCATTATTAATATTCTAGTTCACAGAAAACTTGGATACTAGTACTACATAATATCATTCTATATTCACCTGTAAATACATGATGCCCAGTCCGCTCTGACCAACAGGGTTGTTCAGTTCAGCCGCTTTCCTGAAGTACCGCAGAGCTGTCTCATTGTCTGCCTTGATGCCGTCACCGCCTTCCAAATATATCTGCAATAGAGCGATAATAATCATTATTTCTCAAACATGCTTGGAAATTCGAGGATTATTTTGACAACCTTCTTCGAAATAAACCGTAATTGCTGGACTGGCCGAATACATGCGATCGTCCGGTCGGCAATGTTTGTATGAAAATCCATTATCTGTCGTGTTAAGCGGCCAAATAAATTACTATGAAAACTCATATCTGTCGTGATATTTAGAAATGGAACGAACTTTTTACTTCAACATATTATGGCAATGAACCAAGGAGGTTTCGATTTGGTTTGCAAATAGAAAAAAGAAACAAATAAACACGTGAAAAATTATCGTTGTTCGTCATTGATTCTGGAATTTATTAATTTACTTAGTTTGAATTTTCGCGCATTATTTGAATGCCTTGACCGCAACCAGGCATTGATGGATTCACGTATGTGTGCCTTCGATTCTGCCCACACTTTTACGATCGTCCATCAATGCCCTTGTTGCAGGCCGCAGCAGTAATCATTGTCATTCCGAGTGTGTTCCGCAATTAGGGTGCTGTAAGTTTTCAGAAAGTAGAAGTACATTATCCGGCTGTAAATATGGCATAGCGAGGGTTAGAAAACGTGTCAGTTTTACGAAGTTCGATTCGAGTCATCTGTGACCATGACTTTCAGAGTAGACCCTGCCTTGGAGTGTAAATGTGGTGCTGTTCCACGAACGATGGGACACTTAATATCGTATCCTGCGTGTCCTGTTGTCTGTACGTTAAAGGAAGTGATGGACGTCATTGAAGGCGCTAGATTCTGGGCTGACTCAATTCGACGACACTAAGAAGAAAAACGGCTAGGTGCTATAAACTGATTGTTTTATACAATATACATACCTTGCCTAAGAAAGCGTTGGCGACGGCGTTGCCCGTCTTGGCGGCTTGTTGGAAGTAGTGCAGCGCCTTGTTGATGTCCAGCGTCACGCCGCGCCCGCCTTGGAAGTGCAGCTGGCCCAGACCGACCTGGATGTAGTGAAATATGAACGAGATATAATATTCAGTAATATTTAATAAAATACAATATTTTATAACCCATGGATTATGTCTGCATGTAAAAAAGCGCGCTTTGTGAATACAAAACAAAAAGAGTTCTTATATGAATTTTTATTTTTGCAGAACTAGACCAAGGAATGAACATGTTATAATCTTAATTTATGCAAAACCAATAATTAACGAGATATACAGGGTATCCTCTTGAGATGCGTCAGTAAGGGCAGCTACCTTAACCGTTGTAGCTATAGAAAAACGGTCTTAGGAGACAACCTTAACTTTTTGAATCATTTTGATCTGCATTCACAGATTTTGAAAAAAATCTAAAGGCGGCAAGAACATGGGCAGTTTTCACAAAAACTTTTTTGATGCTAGGCGACCGTTTCTTACTAGTTTGAGTACTAGAAAAGTCAGACCTATTTTTTACGATGGATAAACTGGCCGAAAATAAATGATATCGCAAAAAAAAAAACGGATTTTCGCAACACTAAATAATTTTTTTGCGGTAGCTTTTCCGAATATTTCTAAATCTAAAGTAGTATTCGTACCTGCGCCTGCACATCTCCCTTCTCGGCCAGCAGCTGGTAGTACTCGATGAGGTCGGTGTCGAGCGTGCCGGGCCCGCCGCCCTCCGCCTCGTCGATGAGGCGAGTTCTTTGGATGGCGGGGCCTCCGCTGAATGTTACTTGACTTGCCACTGAACAAATTATATCATATTTTAATAAATAGGGATGCATCCGATACCGATACCGATATATCGGCTATACTCGATATATCGTTTGCCGATATATCGGAATCGGTGATATTTTTATGGCCGATTAACCACATCTACTTTTCAAATTTCGAGCTTTAAAAATGTAATGTAAACGCATGTTGTCTCGTCTATTTCGTTGCAAACGAGGCACGAACTAACTATGATTGGGAAACCGCTCGCTTTATTCAGTGTCTTGTTTCGCCCGCCCACTTTGGCCTCGCACTCGCTTAACTATCCCATTTCGCTAGGTTGACTGTTGTCGTGTGTCTAATCTCAACCTGTCTATAGTTTTAAACGATTTTATTTAGTTTGTCCAGTTATTTTTCTTTTTATATTAATTAAAAAAATTACCTGACTTGTGTTTTATTTATTTTACCTTCATTTTTAGGGTTCCGTACCCGAAGGGTGACAAACGGAACCCTATTCATAAGCCTCCGCTGTCCGTCTGTCTGTCAGCGAGATCTGTCTCATGAACCGTAATAGGTAGGCAGTTGAAAATTTCACAGATTGAGCATTTCTATTGCCGCAAGAGCAACAAATAATAAAATTAAAAATTAAAGGGGGGTCGCCATACAATAAAATTAAATTTTGAAAAAAAAATAATCTGACCCTGGCATGTGGGGTATCATTGTTTAGAGCTCATCAAGTAGAAAATAAATATAATTTTTATTTGTTTTTATCTTCAAAAATGATGAATTAGGAGGCCGTAGAAGTTGTCTGTTTTAGACCATTTTTGTACGAGCTCTATCTCAACAACTAAACAAATTAGGAATTTGAAACTTGTGTGTATCATGTACCATATAGTATTTATAATCAACAAATACTAAAAACGCCGATTAATAACGTATTTTATATAATATGGGCGATTTACTGCAACATAAAAATAATATTTTGTATTTCATGCTAATATTATGCGATATAAATTCCACAGATAACTATTTACTAGTCGGAGTAATGACATGGAATTAGTAAGTACCTACTATCATGGCAGCATATACTATTTCGATCATCCAAAAAGGTCTACAAAATAAGCTCTCTTCAAAAGATTTTAAAACCGGCCAGTATTTTTTGAGTTTAAGAACTTTATCGACTTTTTTCAAAGTATCCCTAGACGGTGTTGATGTGGGTACCTCATATTAAAACTACACTCCAATAGACAATAATATTCAGTAACATTGAAATGAATGGTGGTACATACAGGGTACTATTCAGTTACCTTAAACCGTTGTGGATACAATTTCATATTGAGAAAACTTATTTGTGTAAAAATATTCACCCACGGCGGCCAATCTCAATGGAGACTAGCCTTCGGCGTGGGAGATATTATAGTGCACAAGTGTATGCGTAGACACGAGTGCACTCTCTCTTCCCTCACTCTCATAGTCCGATGAGATGTGTAAAAAAAAAAAAGTAAGAAATAATAGATTTCTGTATGCTATATGTATATAATGTAAGCGGGCACGCCCTTTATGCCAGGAGGCTTTATAATTCGGGTATTAAGTTCTGTTTACGTTTTTAGTTTTTATTTTCGCTTGAGTTTAGATTTCGATATTTTTTTTTGTTGGTACATTGGCATGTGCTAGCTGTCAATATGGCAAATATATTTTATTTAATGTTTTGTGTTGAGTAATGTAAAATATTTGCATACTATTGTATAGAATCAAGTTTTTTTTCGTAACTGAACAGACAGCTGCGCTGCTGGGGAGTTTGTTGCGCCACTTCTTCTTTCCAGCAAAATCACTAGGAAGTGGTGAAGGGCGGGCGTTTTTGGGGGACTATCTTATGTAATTTTGACGTTCGAAAAGTGCTGATTCTCAGCCTAGTTTGAATAAATGACTTTTGAATTTGAATTTGAATTATGACTATCAAAAATAACGTAAATAAATACCTGTATTGACGGAATGTTGTAATTAAAATTTGGCGTACTACTTACATTCTATTTTGTACAATATAGTCTGATGTAGCAAGAGAAATCCTTTTATTTATACATAAGTAACTAGCTTTACCCGGCCCGGCTTCGCACGGTTAGCACTAAGTACTTATCTACGGCGCACCTACCTTTCCTAATTACCTATTTCTACCTAATTACCTACCCTACCTACCTACCCTAACTGCTACCTAACCTAACCTACCTACCCTACATATCTACCTGCTTACCTACCACATAAACCTATTTATACCTACTAATACTATGATAGTAGCAAATAAATAACTTTGACTTTAGTTAATGCATGTTACTAAAATAAATGAAATAAACTTCTACACCTATAATTTAACACTACAACATTTTTTCATAAAAATTAGACAATTTCTTTACAAATTTTTAAGTTTTTTTATAGCGCCTCTGTACCTTTCTGTACCTTTACGAAAGTATTACAAAAATGCATAGTGTTAAATCTTGTACGACATGGTATGGAACCCTTCGTGTGCGAGTCCGACTCGTACTTGACCGATTTATTTAATTCAATAAGCGTATCGGTATCGCCGATATTTTTATAAAAGCATCGGTATCGGTATCGTATCGGCAAAAAGGCGTATCGAGGAATCCCTAATTTTAAACAATACAATACATTTATAGACAAAAGTGGCCCACCAGGTCATGAATAAATTTTGAACCATCTACACCAATGGTCACCTTTTCAACACTGCGCGTTCCGCGAAATTTTTGCCATAATGTGATGGCAAAAATATCGCGGAACGTGCGGTGTTTACGTTTGCGATTTTAGATTGACTAGTACTGTTGAAAAAGTCATAAAAAATATGAACTATACTGTTGGAGCTGCTGAAGATTGTAACACCATCTTTGCATTGTATAAACTCAATCTCCTTTGTATTATATAATTGCATAGCACAGGTGTGAGTACTATGTACTAAAGAGCTACCATTCACCGGGTAATATGTCTTTCATTGACTTGAATGTGCCCTGGCGGCTGTGAGTATGTCATGCTCACTCAGATGTCTCGCTGATGGTGGCGCGTGTGTTGGATCATTTAGCTCCCTTCAAAATGGTTGAGCTGAATGGTGCTAATCCATGTGTCATGTTCGTGAACGGGCGCCGTCAGTTGTGACTAGTCATCTCTTAGCTGCCATGGCTTATTTTAATTAATTTAAATTTATGAATTGTTCTTTATTTTTATATTTTTATTACGGACGCTTTTAACGTGCACGTCTTTTTACATTGTTCTCACATGTATAATTTCAACATGAATAATGTAACCAATTTTATGTAACAATTTTTTGTTTAAAAGAGTGTCCGTGGAGTTTCTTGCCCGTTCTTCTCCATAGGTACCTACTACGTTTTGGAATGGGCAACTAGCTTCATATTTCTGACTGACTGACTCCTTGACAATTCAAAAGTGCCTGTACATGGTTTAATTGAAATAAATGCTTTGAGTTTGAGTTTGAAGTTGTAGCGCAAACTGAACCTTATTTGTAGGCATTACGGTTGTTTTTTCCTAAAACTTGTGTTTGTTTACATTTTTGGCAAATTAATTGCGAACGGATATTAGGTATGTCAATCGCATGTATGTACATTCAATCATCTATCTACACAAAAACACCTACCTTTAGAAGCCACCTTCATGTACAAGTCCATAGCCTTAGGACAAGAGCTAGGCACGGTGTTGCCGCTCCAGTACCGGTACGCCAGCGCCATCTGTGCGTAGTCGCTGTCACCGACCGCCCCCATTGTGTAGTGCACCAGGGCTTTGGCCTGGGATACTGGAACTGCGATGCCGGTTGCGTACAGGAAACCCATGCCCTAGAAAAATTTGGAATTTTAGATGTATACATATCCCGCGTCCTAACGAAAAGCGGTCATTGATTGTTTGTTTGAATTATAACGTACAAACGCGACTTGATTGATCGCGCAAGTGTGTCATATTCATAGAAAAAAGACCGCGACGATAGTTTCTGGTTAGGACGCAGTCTAAGTCTACATTAACCAATTAGATAATAAAAAAAGATCTGTAAAAGATCACTTTTAGCGATAAGACCGCCCACTGTGTCACCCTATGTAAAATTTCTAAATCTAAGTCTGTAATTTTTATGGTGTATTATAATAAAGAGTATTCTAATTATCTATCAGATAGGAGCATGGAATGACGGAACCGTTACTGATACTGATTTTTCTATAATTTTTTTTTAGTACTCCATTATTAGGTCCACTTTGAAGGGCTGTAAACGAGACACAATAGAAGTTTTATTGTTATGACGCCTATGGGCGTTTACTGTCCTTCAAAGTGTTAATAAACATTAAAAACTGCTGAAAAGTTAGTGCCTGCCTAAAAAAGTGACATCATTTCTTTAGGCAGACAAACTTTGCTGACTGGCTAATCTTTGTACATTTATGGTAACATGCTTAAAACGTCTATATTTCGTAGCAGTAAGAGCGGTTTTTGCAAATCAATTGTTACTACTGATGACCGGTTGACGGTACCATATCATAAGCTACTAAAATCGCTCTAAAGAATCTATAATTTCTATGTTGAGTTAGAAACTTACAGCATGAGCATCAGCATTTCCTTCTTCAGCTAACACCTCAAATATCTTCTTCGCCTTATTCAGGTCGAGTTCGACCCCCTCCCCGAAGAGGTACGACCAGGCCAGCTTGATCTTAGCCGGGACGTAGCCAATGTCGGCCGCCTGTTTGATCTGCAGGATAGCGCCTCGGAGGTCGGGGGAGCGACGGTTCAGCTTCGCCATTGCAACTTCGTAGAGTTCCTTGGCTATAAAAGTTATGGATTCATACTTTTTGCAATTGCCATTGTAATTTAGCAGTGAGAGTAGTGGTGGCCTCGTGATATCGGCCCCGACTTACGAGTCTTCGAATTCGAACCCTGCCTGGTTCGAACTCACGGCAATTTACTTGTGTACTAGCTGACCCCTGCCCACTTCGTTGGGCGGTAAACATAAATAAAATAATTAGCCTATGACACAAACAAATAACGTGGCTTTATATTTAGTATAAAGCCAATATATTGGTAAAAGAATTTTCAAAATCGGTTCAATAGATCCAGAATTACCCCCTAAAACTTCACAAGCTTTACCTCTTTCTTACATGTCCCGAACCCAGCAAGGACTTCAGCTCTCACAATGTTCATCTAACTGTTACTTATAAAATATTACTTAAAATTTGTACCTCTTTGAAATAAATAACTATTATTATTGTTATGCGCGTTAGGCGGTTCTCCAAAGGTGACGCAAGTTGGAACGACACGCGTCAAAACTATTTTAGCATCACACTAAATTCTTCCGAATAGCACACGCATCGCTCGGTGTCGCCCCGACTTGCGTCACTGGGTGTTTTTAAAAAGGGGCGACCAGCAACATAGGACAGTTGCAAAATATTACAAACATTTTAGGAATAACTAACTGTTGCTCGCGGGTTCGCCTGCGTTGAACCTAATTATTTTTCTAAAATAAAAGTAGCTTTAGTAACTCCTTATAACATCTGCTATAGCTATCTGCCTGTGATAGTCCCATCAAAATCGGTCCAGCCGTTTCGGATATTATCCGGAACAAATAAGACAGACAAACAGAAAAAAAAAAAAACATTGTTTTTTTTTCCTTATGAGTACCATTAATACTTTCTATTCTATTCTATTTTTTTATGGCAAGCAAAGTCGATGTCGACCATTTTGCCAGTCTAAAGTGAATTTGGAAAAGAAAGTAATAAGCATTTATTAAAAAACTGTTATGTTGACATCACAAACAGACACTTCAATTTTATTTATTTGTTTAATGATCATAAGGGTTTTTGGGTGGTGTCATTATCAGTGAGACATTGCCATTATCGAACATTGTCAAGTATATTATGTACTGCAATAAAATACAGTAATTTGAAAGTTTGGAATTTGTCGCATTATTTGTATAGAAATGTAAAGAAATAATTGGAATGCAGAACAATTCAAAATATTTGTGTACAAAAGTATGTATGTTTGATAACATAACAATAACTATATTTAATTAATAAAGTGACAATATCTAAATGATAATGAATATCAAGGTAATCAATCACTCAATCATTTTAATGACACTTAAGGATCATTTGACATCATGACACTCGATTGAGTGTAGGTTCAGGACACATCCTTAAGCGTCACTAAAATGATTATTTTAGTGACGCTTAAGGATGTGTCCTGAACCTAACTATGCTAACCAATTTTTTACCTGTCATATGTCTTGATATTTTTTTTTTCACATTCTGTGACTATTTTCTTGTAAACAAAATGAAGCTAGTTTAAATTACATTATAGAGGAATATATCTTGCCCTGGTCATGGGCTACTTACAGACAGCCTAATAGGTATTTTTCTTACTGTTTTTCAGAACTAGCAATCACTAAGTTTATCACTGACTACCACATTATGAACACAAGCTGGACTGCTTGTGTTGCTTGTGAGCTTGACGGATGCCAACATGAATTTTTGTCTGTCTGTGTATGCCAGCTAATCTCCGAATAAACTGGAACGATTTTGACGGGACTTTCACTGGCACATAGCAGATGTTATAAGGAGTAACTTAAGCTACTTTTATTTTAGAAAAAGATTAGGGTCCACGCGGGCGAAACTGCAAGCAGCAGCTTGTATAAATAAATAAAATATGCTGCAACAGCTGGGGTTACCCTCTTTCAGCTCTGGTGACAGTTCCGGTTCTTCCTCCACTGGCAAAGGTGGCAATGTGTCCAAGATGTCTTGTGGGTTCTCATCTAGTTTCTGTATTAGGAAAACAATTATTGATATTTGAGAGTTTAAGTCCCTCTCACAGAGAGGAGGCCTGTGTCCCAGCAGTGGGAACATTAATAGGCTGATGATGATGAGAGTTTAAGTATCACCTAACAAGACAATAGAATGTTTATTGTTATCAAATATATTATTTTACTTGTCTTTGAAACAATTCAGATCAACAAACATAACTATTCCGATCTTTTTTTTTCCAAGTTTTAAATGCTCATAGTGTAAAATCAGATTTTTGGACTTATTATGTATACAGACAGCATAGATATATTTTATTATGTTGTTCAGAATAATAAAGAGAAACTAAGTAAAACTGCACAAACAAAATAAAATTCTAACAAGTACTATTGTTTACCTCAATTTCATGTTCAGAATGCTCTGAAGCCTTTGGGTCATGTATCCAAGCAGTCTCTGTGTGCCTCAGGAGGCTCTTCTTTAACAGCTTGAGAGTGTACTCCATTTGGTCTAGATGACTGTCTGCAAAATAATCATAATCTAAGTTTATCTAAGTATTATATATATTTTTTACTACATTTAATCTTCAAGCTAGCTAGTGCCCGGTGTGCGATGCAATGCCTTTTTTTTTTTTGTAGCCCTCTCTGGCGCACACTACTACTTACCAAAGTTTCATCACAATTCGTTGAACCATTTGCGAGTCCAGAGCGTTAGTCTTGCAAAAACTCGAAATCTTACTAAATAATGATCAACACAACATACCTTTATTACTTTCCTCATCCTTAGGACCGTCTTTGGTATTTCTCAGAGCATCCGCATACTCCTGTAGCGTCACAATTTCCTTATTCATAGCATCTTTCAGCTCCTTAAAGTAGTCGGCGTCCACAGTATTATATTTAGTGTCGAAACCTTCGTTCCCCTCCTCTTCTTCATCATTTTTCTCACTTTTCTTACGAGAGTCAGGCCCTAACAATTCACCGGCCGATAAAACAACGCACAAATACAAGACATAAAGTTCCAAACGCTTCATTTTTTTAATTTATTATCACGCAGCGGTCCAAAAGACTTACGTGTCCCTAAATCCAACACTTTTTGTAACCTGAATTTTGTTTGTATGATGAAAAATAGCAAACAATTATCACCTCTAGCGAACGTACACGTGTCCTTGCATATTCTAAAGTGGCTTTAAGCTTTTTAATTTGCTTTTAAAATAATTAAATTTTCAATTTTTCTCGTAAAATTGCATTTTCACAACTCGGTCGGTCTGACAAACTAAAACTACAGCTGTCAAAAATCAAAAGTGTCAAGTGTCAAATGTGAAGTAAATTGAATAGGGTTGGAGTGGCTCGGTCTCTCGAGTATAATTTGTATTTTTTTGTTTTTTCATAGGTAAAAAGATGTCACTGTGATGATAAACAAAAAACTTGTCAATTGGATTCGGATAGTTACGTAGGTAGGTTAGGTATGTTGTTCATTTATACAACTTTACACAACTTTACATACAACTTTTTAGCAAGAAGCGAATGAAAGTTGCAGTTTTTTCCTCACACTACGCTACGCTCACTTAGCTCACTACGACAATTTGACCACAGAACATATATACTCTACGAGAATTTGACTGACAACTGACAATACTGACATTGACATTTTGACAGATAAAGAGTAATGACAGATAAAACTGATCGTGTTTGCCGAATTTTACGAAAATCTACAAAACCGTAAAACAGTTTACAGTGCATTTATGGTGGAAAGTAATGTAAATTGTATTCAAACCATTAAATCTGTTAATTACTGTGGCTGTAACTGCTCCATAACCTAAAATGCTTCGGGCACCGGTTAGAAGTAGTATCATTCTCCACCAACCCTGGGTCCGGTTAAAGTCCTCGAGCAGTTTTATAAGGAGCACTTTTATTGAATATTTTGAGACGAATCATGGTCATAAACACGTCAAATCAAGCTCGGTGGTCCCGCTGTACGATTCCAGTGTGCCTTTTGTAAATGCTGGTATGAACCAAGTAAGTGCAATGCTTTTCATAGACCGTTATACTCTTAATTTTAGGCTCAATTTTGATCACTCGAGTATCAAGTCGATTCTAGTTTAGTTTGGTTCAATAGCTAAGCTGGCCAAAAGCTCAATTCATAGCGGCATAGTGGCAGAATGCCAAACTTGATGTGTAGTTGTTTTTCTTGATCAGATTACAACTTTTCTTAATAAACTGTTTCAACTCAAGGGCAAGCAAATGATGCCCTTGTCAATAGCATAATGCTACTTTTTGTAGGAACACCTATTGAGCAGTTGGTATAATTTCTACAAAGTTAAAACTTTGTCACCTAAAACAATTATTTTTATTGTCAGTTCAAAGGTGTGTTCCTTGGTAAAGTGGCTGCCCCTTGCGCAAGAGTAGTGAACTCACAGAAATGTGTGAGGGTCGGCGGCAAGCACAATGACCTGGATGTTGTTGGCACTGATGGACACCATCATACATTCTTTGAGATGCTGGGCAATTGGTCTTTTGGTGATTATTATAAGGTAAGATATTATTAATACTAGTAAAATTGTTACTTTATATTTAAGTACTACAGTTACCTATGTTGATAATAATTAATTCTAAGCTAAAAAAAACAAGTTAAGTAATGTTATTACATAGTGCCTGATAATCAAAAAAAAATTTTCGTTTTCAAAATATTTTATTTCACATAAACCTACAAGTTTATGTGGCCCAGTGGTAACAGCCCCGACTTACGAGGTGTACGTCGTAGGTTCGAACCTAAGCAGACGCTTTACACTGCACTTGCAACGATGAAAGAAAACATCGTGAGGAAACCGGCTTGTCTTAGAACAAAAAATTCGAAGACATGTGTCCTCTACCAACCCGCACTGGACCCACGTGGTAGATTACAGCCCACTCCCTCTCACAGAGAGAAGGCCTGTGTCCCAGCAGTGGGAACATTAATAAGCTTATTATTATGTTATGTAAACCTACAAGGACACTTATGAAACCTCAGAAGCTAGGTGCACGGTTCCAATTGGTTCTTCCCTATGGAGAAGAGCCGAGCCGACAAGAAACTCTATGGTTACTCTTTTAAAAATAAATTTTATTTACAATGTTTTCAAATTACAATGATAATAGGTATGAGAAGACCGTGTAGGCCTATCAACAAGTTCCAGGTACATAGCAAAATAGAAAATGGTCCACAGATCTACATTCTGTTAGGCCTCAAAATTCTCACAATCACAAAATCTAAAAGAAAAGATAAATAAAATAATAAATATAAAGACCTTTTTAAACCAAATAACATGATTGCCACTATAGCTGTAAAAAATCTTATTTAATAAAAAAATATGGAATATTGTAGGTATATAATGTCAAATAATGAAAAGATTATGTCAAGGAAGTATGTAAAATAAAATAAACATCGTAATTTGGGAGCAGGTAATAGACATTTACATAGTTATGCCATTAATGAGGTATGTACCAGAGAAGCCAAATATATGGCCGTATATATTACTACGATTACACCAGGGAACTGAAAACTGACTCCAATCTCTGACAAGGTCAGCCATTATTCACCACAATTTTTTTATTATTGTTTATCGACAATAGCAATACTAAATTGAATTACTAAAACAATTATTGTTTCAGCAAATTTATTTTTAAAGACTTTTTGTTTTTCAATTTTGACAAAAACTTCACAACCCATCTCTCATTTTAAAAAACTCGTTTTGTTTCATACAATAACATTGCTTTCTTTACAGAAAGATGCATGTAAGATGGCATGGGATCTGCTCCTCGGTCCTTACCAATTGAAACCCGAGAACTTGGTGGTGACGTACTTCTCAGGAGATGCTGCTATTGGTCTGAAGGCAGATACTGATTGCAGGGATATCTGGAAGGCTATTGGGTAGGAGTATAAACCTTTTTTAAATGCCTTCCTGGTCCCTTTAATCTATTGTATCTTACTGCATAGGACCATCTCTGTTAGAGGCAACTAACATTTAAGTTATCCATTCCCGGTCAAATTTTAAGGACGTAAAACCATTGGTCATTACAATACAACCCGTATCCCATTGTAATAAAGTATAATTTAGAATGATTGTGTGACTTTAATAAACCACTCTCAGCAGTCATTCTAATTTATACCTTACCTTACGGAGACAATAGTTACATTGCAATGACTTGTACTATCGGAATAAAAGAATCCTATGTCCTAAGCCAGGTCATGGTCTATGAGCGTACCAAATTTCATTCAAATCCGTTCAGCCTTTAAGGCGTGAAAAGGTAGCAGGCAGACAGAAAGAGTATTTTTCATCATCAGGATAAAAAGTATCCTATATCCCAATCTAGGTCATGGTCTACACATGTGCCAAATTTCATACAAATCCGTTCAACCGTATTAGCGTGAAAGTTTAACAAATAAACAAACCAACAAACAAACTCACTTTCGCATTTATAATATTAGATAGGAAGTGTAGCGGTTAGACCGCCACATACAAAAACTACGAAACAAAAAGACATGACGTCACACAATTCCTACATCTCGCAGTTAGAGTTTACTGAGCGAATAACATAGATAAGACTATCCGAAATCAACATATGGGCAGTTGCCCGCCAGACGTAACAACCCGTCTGGTTGGAGGATCCTCCCTTTTCTATGGTGGATGAGTGAACTTTACACCCTGTTCCTCATACCACCTAAATTGGTGACCCCGACGTGATCTGAACACGCAGCCTTCGTGCAACTACTTCAGCGTGACATCATAATCATCACTCCCGCAAGCTTTCGTGAGGCGAGTCACACAGCCAGCCAGCACCCACGGCTTCAACGGGTATCCTGACCACCAGCTTGCAGCGAACGCGCATTCCTGGTCATCACCCTCAGCCACATCACCCCGACTCACTGGGGAATCACCGCAATCACCTCAATCACCGCAATCACCACAATCGCCGCAAACAGTTCCGACCCACCGTGAACGTGCGGCACCCGGTTCCGACTCACTGGAACCACAATCACCATCGCCGCAATCTCTGCAGACAGTTCCGACCCACTGTGAACTGAGCGGCACCCGGTTTCGACTCACTGGAACCACAGCTGGCACTGTGAAGCATCGCAAGATCCAAGACTCAGCCCACTATCGACCTCCGGTCTCCGGAGGGGAGTGATGTAGCGGTTAGACCGCCACATACAAAAACTACGAAACAAAAAGACATGACGTCACACAATTCCTACATCTCGCAGTTAGAGTTTACTGAGCGAATAACATAGATAAGACTATCCGAAATCAACATATGGGCAGTTGCCCGCCAGACGTAACAACCCGTCTGGTTGGAGGATCCTCCCTTTTCTATGGTGGATGAGTGAACTTGACACCCTGTTCCTCATACCACCTAAATTGGTGACCCCGACGTGATCTGAACACGCAGCCTTCGTGCAACTACTTCAGCGTGACATCATAATCATCACTCCCGCAAGCTTTCGTGAGGCGAGTCACACAGCCAGCCAGCACCCACGGCTTCAACGGGTATCCTGACCACCAGCTTGCAGCGAACGCGCATTCCTGGTCATCACCCTCAGCCACATCACCCCGACTCACTGGGGAATCACCGCAATCACCTCAATCACCGCAATCACCACAATCGCCGCAAACAGTTCCGACCCACCGTGAACGTGCGGCACCCGGTTCCGACTCACTGGAACCACAATCACCATCGCCGCAATCTCTGCAGACAGTTCCGACCCACTGTGAACTGAGCGGCACCCGGTTTCGACTCACTGGAACCACAGCTGGCACTGTGAAGCATCGCAAGATCCAAGACTCAGCCCACTATCGACCTCCGGTCTCCGGAGGGGAGTGATGTAGCGGTTAGACCGCCACATACAAAAACTACGAAACAAAAAGACATGACGTCACACAATTCCTACATCTCGCAGTTAGAGTTTACTGAGCGAATAACATAGATAAGACTATCCGAAATCAACATATGGGCAGTTGCCCGCCAGACACAACACCCGTCTGGCCGGAGGATCCTCCCTTTTCTATGGTGGATGAGTGAACTTTACACCCTGTTCCTCATACCTCTAAATTGGTGACCCCGAGAATGAACGTCAACGCAGCCTTCGTGCAACTACTTCAGCGTGACGTCATCATCATCACTCCCGCAAGCTTTCGTGAGGCGAGTCACACAGCCAGCCAGCACCCACGGCTTCAACGAGTATTCTGACCACCAGCATGCAGCGAACGTGCATTCCTGGTCATCACCCTCAGCCACATCACCCCGACTCACTGGGGAATCACCGCAATCACCTCAATCACCGCAATCACCACAATCGCCGCAATCACCGCAAACAGTTCCGACCCACCGTGAACTGTGCGGCACCCGGTTCCGACTCACTGGAACCACAATCACCATCGCCGCAATCACTGCAGACAGTTCCGACCCACTGTGAACTGAGCGGCACCCGGTTCCGACTCACTGGAACCATAGCTGGCACTGTGAAGCATCGCAAGATCCAAGACTCAGCCCACTATCGACCTCCGGTCTCCGGAGGGGAGTGATGTAGCGGTTAGACCGCCACATACAAAAACTACGAAACAAAAAGAGACGTCACACAATTCCTACATCTCGCAGTTAGAGTTTACTGAGCGAATAACATAGATAAGACTATCCGAAATCAACGGCAGTTGCCCGCCAGACGTAACAACCCGTCTGGTTGGAGGATCCTCCCTTTTCTATGGTGGATGAGTGAACTTTACACCCTGTTCCTCATACCTCTAAATTGGTGACCCCGAGAATGAACGTCAACGCAGCCTTCGTGCAACTACTTCAGCGTGACGTCATCATCATCACTCCCGCAAGCTTTCGTGAGGCGAGTCACACAGCCAGCCAGCACACACGGCTTCAACGGGTATCCTGACCACCAGCATGCAGCGAACGCGCATTCCTGGTCATCACCCTCAGCCTCATCAGCAACCTTGGTACAGCACCTGCACTTCCGGCCGGTTTCACAAGCAGAGCCTATTCTACCCTCTCCTGGTCGACGCAAGCAGTTAGCCAACAACCCGGCGCTGTACCACATCCGACTCACTGGATGACGACGCAGCGCCACCCCGACTCACTGGGGAATCGCCGCAGACAGTTCCGACTCACCGTGAACTATGCGGCACCCGGTTCCGACTCACTGGAACCACAGCTGGTACTGTGAAGCATCGCAAGATCCAAGACTCAGCCCACTATCGACCTCCGGTCTCCGGAGGGGAGTGATGTAGCGGTTAGACCGCCACATACAAAAACTACGAAACAAAAAGACATGACGTCACATAATTCCTACATCTCGCAGTTAGAGTTTACTGAGCGAATAACATAGATAAGACTATCCGAAATCAACATATGGGCAATTGCCCGCCAGACGTAACAACCCGTCTGGTTGGAGGATCCTCCCTTTTCTATGGTGGATGAGTGAACTTGACACCCTGTTCCTCATGCCCCTAAAGAAGCATGGATTGTGGCGCATCTTATAAATTAAAATTTGCCGTAAAAGTATTATAAATAGTGTTCAACTCAACACAACCTGTTGTATGTATTGTACTCATGTTTGAGCACATAAATGATAATCTTATCTTATACTCCAGCTCTAAATAAACTTAAATTCCATTATCCCCTGGCTTAATTACTTTGTTAATGTTCCAGCGTTCCAGAAAGCAGGCTCTTGGCTAAAGGAGCCAAGGATAATTTCTGGGAGATGGGCGTCAGCGGCCCATGCGGCCCGTGCACTGAAATACACTATGTCAATCCCGATGGCTCACTTACTGAGATATGGAATCTCGTCTTTATTCATTGTAACAGGTGAGTTTGTATTTATTTATTACTCGATGCTGCCCGCAGCGTCGCCCGCATCGACCCTAAATAAAAGTAGCCTTGGTTACTCCTTAAATCATAAGCTATCTGCCAGTGAAAGTCCCGTCAAAATCGGTCCATCCGATTCGGAGATTAGCCGATAAAAAGACAGACAGACAAAAATAAAATACGGGATATGTTTTCAAATGCATTTAGTAAAAAGCTGTGATTACAAACAGGCTATTGAGTTTTATTTAGTTGCATGGCATGAACTATTCTTATATTGGTTTTGTTGCAACAATATACTAAAAATAAATGGTTTGTCTGAGCGATATAGATTTAATTAATATAATTTAAAAAATTATTGCAGAATTCTATTTAACTTATAAATCTTTACTAAGCTTATTGAAGCATAGCCAAGATTTTCGAGTACTCTTTTACTCATCCTGTATATGTGTATTTTATGTAATGTGCTTTTTGTTTATGCAGATTAAACAATTTTTCTTTCTCCCCTCAACAATTATTCAATTATTAATTATTTTTGTCTTTTCCTAGAGATGACAATGGTAAAGTGAAGGGTTTAACCAAGCGCCACGTGGACACCGGCATGGGGCTGGAGCGCATGGCCACCATCCTGCAGGCCGTGCCGTCCAACTACGACACGGATCTGTTCCAGCCCATCATCAGGGCCATTGAGAAGGCATGTATCGTCTACAGTTGTTGAATTTCACGAGAGGGAGGCTATATTAACACTTTCCGGAAGTTAAACGTCATCGTCAAGTAATATTAAAAATGAGCTTGATGAGTTCGGCGTTTCCTATCTGACTACTCTGAGAAAAAACGCCGAAACAACCTCAGAGGTCTCAGTCTCTTTTTAAGTCCAGACATAATCGTGGCCAGGCCATATGAATACCATGTAGATTAGTGTCTGAAATGATCTTTTGAGGAAAGAACCACACAGATTTGAGTGGACCTGTACAGTCAATATAAGCACCGGCACGCTAAACGCCCATAAACGTCATAATTTATCGTTATGACAACTATGGGCGGTGTTTAGCTGGACTTATATTGTGTCTCGTTCAGTGTCCCGAAAAGTGTTAATCATTGTAATTTAAACCTTATGTCAATGAGTATAAAAATCACGAGACGGTCGCTCCTGTTCTGTAAAGACTACACTATTATTCAATAGTCACAGTGCCTATCCTTCTTTTAAGGGCTTTAAATCTACATTATAATAAAAATCTAGTTAATATCCGCACAGACGCAGATGTTTCACTCCGCATTTTACGTATGAAGCTACAAGTACGCGCCGGGCTCGAACTGTTGGGCCAATTCAGGGAGTGTAACGTAGTCAGAAGATATAAGAGTAACGCGGTAGAGAGAGAGGCAACTTCTAGGTGAATATAACTGTAGGTAATGAGCGCTGTGCGACCGGAATTGCACTTTATTGTGTCGTAGCAAGAGTCGCATTTTATTTACTGTACTTATCTTGCCCCTTCATAGTACAGGTGTGATGTTATGTTATGTGTTGTCCAGAACAGTAAAGGAGTGTCGCCCTACGGCGGCAGCTACCACCCTGACGCTGTAGTGGATGCCGCGTACCGAAGACTGGCAGACCACGTCAGGATGATCAGCGTGTGTCTCGCGGATGGAGTGTTCCCTGCTTCCAAGTAATTATATTGATAATATTTGGGGGTTAATCGCACGTCAATGGTAATAGTTTTATCTTGAAACCGTGTTTATGTTATAGCAGTAAAGTATATTTTCGTAAATCAATGTACGGTTGTCTGAAAATACAATAAATCGCTAATAACAAGTCAAGTTATTGATATCGTTCACCGAAACTGCTGTACCGCGCTTTAGTTATGAGTGCGGCTCATGGGGCTCATTCATCAACGCTATCGGCGTCCCGCCGCTCATTCGTCAACGCTATTGGCGTCCCGCCGGTCATTCGTCAACGCTATCGGTGTCCTAACGGGCGGTACAGCGGTCTCGGTCAAACTATAACACTATTCAACAAATAAAGGCACTATCAATTTCAGATAATTTAATCCATGGACATGTAGTTGCTGGTACATATTTTATAAAGCTCTGGTCAAACTGAGGTGAATCCCGCACGGGAGGCAGGAATAATTTCGATCGCGCCGATTATGTCAACTAACTTTTATGAAAGTGTTCAAACTGGCGCAAACAATCGAGTTACTTCCTAATAATTAAAACGGTAGTCGCGGGCAGTTGCGAACCGCGTCCTGCGCAAGATTCACCTCAGTTTGAGCATTCCTTTATGTTTGATGGTTAGAAAATCAGTTCTAAACAATAAAAAACCTTTGTTCCAGTCTGAACCTAAAACAGATAATGAGAAAATCCTTCAAAATCTCCACTGACGTCTTCCAAAACCCTCAACTCTTGAAGATCCTGTACAATGATGTAGCAGATACCCTCGGATCCACATACCCTGAGCTGGTGGCCAAGGAAGCTGATGCCAAGCTAATCATAGACCATGAGGAGCAGGCTTATGCCAAGATGAGGTCAGGGTTGAGGAAGAAGTGGAAGGAACTGGCGAGGCAGTACCCTGAGGTGGAGAACTTGAATGATGTGGAGCTGTCAGGGTTTGCACAAGGATATAAGGAGTTTAAAGAGGTAATTATAATATGTTTCATTTAGTTAAATCTAAGGTTTCCAAAAACGGTGACATCATATAACGACCAGCAAATGGGTATAGATCGCGGCACGTAAATTAAACTAAAATGGCGGTCGTTCGCGCAAGTAAAACTATCGAAATTTGATGATCTTAAAATCTTCCGCTAAAGCCCGAGCGTTACCAATTGGTTACGCCACTTAAATGCGCAGAAAAACATTTTCGGGTCTCAATCGAAGTATTATCATAGTTTTACCTGGCATTTATTGTCAAAAAAGGAAGGCCTTCAATTTTGGAGACCCTTGTATAACGGTTCTGCTTTCTTAGGAAACCCAAAAGCTTTAGTGTCTTCTAGCTAATTTTGTTTTTACGCGGATTAATACAGAACCTCCTTTTTTTAAGTCAATATCTTCTTCATTTAAGCTCAACACACACGAAGCGGGTGCGAGGGCGGGCTCCCGCTCCCGACCCGCTCCGCGCCCGACCCGCGCACACTTTTCGTGTGCTGACATCCATATAATACAAGGAATTACAAAATATACAAGACCGCCGTACTCCCGTCCCGACCCGCGCCCGACACGCACCCGCTTTGTGTGTTTTGAGGTTTAGAGTTTGAAATGCTTTATTTTACTTACCTTTCCAACTTTCACAGACGATGGCCAAACAAAAATCGACCGAAATACCAGGGGAGCTAGTCTTCAAACTGTATGACACGCACGGCTTTCAAGAGGACGTCATCAACCGCATCGCGCAACTCAACAATTTGACCATAGACAACAAAGGCTTCTGGAAGCTTCTATCAAAGCACAAGACAAGGCACAAGACTGCTTTCAAAGAACAAGAGGAATCTAAAGGACTACTATTTCAAGAAGCCATAAAAAGCTTAAAAAAGAATGGCCATAGCAACACGAATGATTCACCAAAATATGACTACACATCAAATGGAATGAACATAGAATTCAAACCGTTAAAAACAAAAATAATCGGCATTTTAAACGAAGACTGCGTTTGGATCGACTATTTAGAGGCATGCGAAAATAGAACTTATTACATAGTGACAAAAGACACAAACTTCCATTGCGAAGAGGGAGGGCAAGCTGCTGACGAAGGGATGATATTCGTGAACGACAACATTGCTATGGATGTGAAAAGTGTTTTTAAAATCCAAGACTTTGTGTTCCATAAGGGCAATTTCTCCGTGTCGGGGACTAAGACGTGTGTACAGTGCGACATGGATGTAGAACTTGAAATTGACGAAGATCGGAGGATAAAATTAATGCAGAATCATACAGGAGTCCATCTATTGAATGCTGCAGTTAGAAGGGTGTTGCCCAACAGTGCCGTGTGTCCTACAGGCTCTAGTGTTACGGAAAAAGGCTTGACTTTAAATCTATCGGTGTACGGCGAAAAGCTTTCGCAAGATGTTATCTTGCATGTACAGAATCTTATTAGGTGAGTTTGCTTGTTTTTAGAGTTCCGTACCTCAAAAGCAAAAAAGAGAACCCTTATAGGGTCTGCCCATCTGTCACAGTCAATTTGCTCTGAATCTTATGGACCGATTAAGGGGTCGTTCAAGTATTGCGTAAGCAGATTTATTACAATCCCCCCCCCGCCTCACCCTTGTCAGCAAAAGTAAGCAAAGCTCTTACCCTCCCCCCATGCTTACGTAAACATTGGTATATGCATTTGTGGGAATCCCCAAATATTCGTTTCGTTTTCAACCATAGATAATAGATAATATTCGTTTCGTTTACAAAGTGTGAGTTGCCATATGTGTAAAAAAGTAAATAATTACTGATGACGTAATCACCATCTAGACTCCCCCAACCCCCATGTCATCAAAAATAAGCAAAGCATAGACCCCTCCGCCCCCCTAAACTGCTTACGTAATATTTGAACGGCCCCTAAGCTGAAATTTGGTACACATCTAGTTCATTCATTCTAGATTTTTATATATAATATCTGGTCAACCGAGCTCTGCTCGGGGTGAAAATATAAACATATCGTCCAGGAACTTAACGTTTTATCAGATTTCGTAGGCTGTGAAAATAAAGAAAACGATTTTTCCCAGATATAAGACCTAGCTAGATTGATTTTTCATCCCCGTAACCCCCCCCCCCCCGCCTTTAAATAAATTGTTAGAGCCGTTTCCGAGATTCAGATTATACAAGAATTGCTCTTTTAATTTCCTATGCGTATCCAGAATTAATACTGTTTTTTTTCTTTCATCTACAGGGAATCGATAAGCTGCAACGCGCCCATAGAGACCCGCGTACTGACTAGCGTGGAGCTGTCCCGAGAGCCGTCCGTAGTGACCGTCCCGGGCGAGACGTACCCTGAGCTCGGCCTCCGACTCGTCACCGCCGACCCGCCACTCGTGTCTAAGTTAGTACTATCATTGTATGTAAAATCCATCTGATAATTAACCGCTACCGAAGATCTTCAAGAAGTCAATCAATCTATCTTCCTAGCCTTTTTCCCAACTATCTTGGGGTCGGCTTCCAGTCTAACCGGATGCAGCTGAATACCAGTATTTTACATGGAGGGACTGCCTATCTGACCTCCACAACCCAGCAACTGGGCAATACGATACCCCTTGGTAAGACTGGTGTCAGACTTTCGGGCTTCTGACGACTCGTAACGACTGTCAAAGATCCACAAATGACAGCCGGGACCAACGGCTTAACGTGCTTTCCGAGGCACGGAGGAGTCTCGGTATGTGAAGATGGTCACCCATCCACTGACCAACCCTGGCAAGCGTAGCACTTGATGGATCGATCCGTGCGGCTTGTTATTACTTAGCCACGAGCTCCACGAAAATCTTCAAGAAGTATTGTCATCTAATGTCGGTGCATCAAAGTGATATAGTAATGAATATTTGTATTTAGATTTGAGGATGAGTGAACTTTACACCCTGTTCCTCATACCTCTCTATACTTTGAACATTGTCAAATTGAAGTACCCCTGAAGACCTTCTTTACAAAGATCTGTACTACTACTGATGACATAGTGACCAAAAGTGTGACTCTAGGGAGCTGTGTTGCGGCACGCACGTGCCGTCCACGGGCGCGCTGCGCGAGTTCTGCGTCACGCTGGTCAAGGGCGCGGGCGGACAAGCGCCCAGCCTTCACGCGCTCACTGGAGATCTGGCGAAACAGGTACTGTAGCAATCACTCTGTCTAGCCTTTTCTCAACTATGCTGGGGTCGGCTTCCAGTCTAACCGGATGCAGCTGAATACCAGTATTTTACATGGAGTGACTGCCTATCCAATAACCCAGTTACTGGGTATCACGTCGTCAACCCATAGCCAATCGTACTCTCAATTTAGTTGTCCCTTCCGTACATCTCTGTTAGCTGTCATCTCATTTGTTACCCCCCCCCCCCCCCCTCCTCCCCCGTCTAGCCATATCTTAGCCACAAACCACACAACAAGATATCGATACGTATATTAAAATATTGCTAACATTTGAGAGTTCACATTTTCAATATAATTATGTATGTAAACTTCTTCAAGATCGGATTTTTTTACATAAATAAAATTAAAAAAAAAACTATCAATCAACTTAAAAATCATCGTAAATTGTAATGGCTCCTACACACAGTGCCGGCGACATGGCCGCCGGCATTGCCGTCGGCTTTTGCCGCGCGGCACGTGCCACTGGCTTTTGCGCCTTCATTTCCTTTATGCGGCAGGGCCGGCGGCCATGCCGTCGGCACTGTGTGTAGGAGCCATAATAATCCGACACTATAAACTCTGGAAATATCTTTATCTGAAATTTAGGAGTTGCGCGAAAAATTACGCAATACATAACGTACAATCCTATCCACAGGCCCGCGAGCTATTTTGTCGAGCTGAAAAACTGGACCAAGTCATAGACCTAATAGACCCTGCAAGAAAGACTGAAGAGGTGTCCCTTATCAAGCAACAGTTGACAGAACTATGCGGTACTAGTGGCGCCCCCTATGGCGAGTACGCCAAGTGCCTGGCGCTGTTAGACAGCTTCTCTAAGAGAGAGGTGCATCAGAATGATCTGGCTTTAAAGTGAGTTTTTTTAACTTTATTTAGCCATTTCTTTATTTTTATAAAACGCGACGAGGAGACAATTTGCCAAAACGGTTAAGTCGCACTGTCGCCGAAAAGGCGACGGTCGGTCACGTGACTCACCCGGGCTTAAATTCTTATGCACCGCATAGATGCATTTGACATTTGGAGCGTTTTCTCTTATGCACCTATGTAGTATCGTGCGACATTCAAGGATAAAATGATTTAAAAAAGTAGAGGTAACACCGCTTTATTAAAAAAAAAATCAGAAGTGACTTGCGCGCGCTTCGATGTGTCAAATGATTTATTCCCTTGATGTCGAGTCCCGCCACGTCGAGTCGCCGCCACGTCTACTCTGAAAACTCCCCGCTTTTATTCCCGCCACGTCGAATCGTTGAAAAAGACTACTTTATTACCGCCACGTCTACTAACTATTTTGATTTGTACAGTCGTAAAAAAATACTCATAGTTGGTTACTTGGAATAAATAGATAGGATCTTACATATATCGTTTATTGCCCGTGGTTCGACCGCGTAGTTCTACTAGTAGGACCAAGGGTAATTTTCTTTTCGGTGGTTCTATCAATCGGACTATCTTTATAAAATTATCACATTGTATTGGCACTAGATCTACTCATTGAGTAGAACTAAGATAAATATTTTTGCCCATGGTACCATCAACCATGGTCCACGGTACTACCATAGTGTAATACTATATAGAGGTTTAATCGGCCGTCTGGCTGGGCAACGCGAGGGTGCAGTGTGAAGGTGCGCGGAGTTTCGCCGGCCATTATCTCCGGGTGGTCTCGTCTAGCTAACGAAGAGTTCCTGCATAGACACAATCTTGTAGCCAGGATTATTAATCAGTAACTTGCTCTGAAATACAGCTTTTTAGAATCGGAAGAGCCAACTACCTGTATGTGCCAGACCCAGTTCTCGAAAATGGAAATATCACATTGTACAGAGATCGATCCATCACAGCTATTGTTGCCAATCAGCCTGATATAGTGGTGGTGGATCGAGTAAAGCGGCGCACAATGATTATTGATTAATAGAACCACGGGTACACAAAGTTGCCCTTAGTACTATTGATAGAACTTGATTTGCCCATAGTCCGATTGATAGAACCACCGAAAAGAAAAATACCCTTGGTCCTACTAGTAGAACTACGCGGTCGAACCACGGGCCATAAACGACATATATGATGTTTTGTTCCCTATCCATAGACGAAAAAGTACTAGGCTTGCATGAATTCACGATAGTATTTCAATCATTATGTTATGGTTATAAACTATCTGTCTGCCTCATCCAAATCCTATAATGATTAAATACTACTACGTTGTGCACAATTTCTGAACAGTAACCTAACAAAAAGTACTAGGCATGCATGAATTCACGATAGTATTCAAAAATTATGTTATGGTTATAAACTACCTGTCTGCCTCATCCAAATCCTATAATGATTAAATACTATCGGGAGTTCATGCAAGCCTAGTACTTTTTTTTAGGTTAGGTACCTACTGCTCAGAAATTGTACACGTCTAATGATTGCAATAGGTACAAATACTTACTATCTTAATCATCAATTTTTATGGGAAGTTTCACTATGAGTATTTTTTTTACGACTGTACAAATAAAAATGGTTGGTAGACGTGGCGGTAACAAATTCGACTTTTTCAACGATTCGACGTGGCGGGAATAAAAGCGGGGAGTTTTCAGAGTAGACGTGGCGGCGACTCGACGTGGCGGGACTCGACATCAAGGGAATAAATCGTCAAATCGCGGGGCTTGACGGTTAAAACGTCACAAAAGGGGCGGGACTTTATTAGAGTTCAACGCGAGTTAGGCAAAGTGTTATTGGGTTTTTCCATCTGGAATTTCTCAGTAGCATCCCGGAGTCTGAATTTGTGCCCGGTTGATGGCAATAGGCTGGCCTCCTATTACATGGGATTTAAACATACCTGGCGAAATGTGGCTGTACTATAGGTGCAACTCTGCCTAAGCCTTCGGGAATAACAAGCATGACGTTATGTTGTGTCTTTCAGCTCAATAGCAGAAACAGAAGTCCGCGAGGCAGTGTCCCAAGCCGCCCAAGATGGGCGCCGCTTCGCAGTCCACTTCCTTCGCTGCTCCTACCTCATGCAGAGCGACGGCGTGAAGTCCGTGCTGGCCGAGCGGCACAGCCTGCCCACCATGGTGCTGGGCTGCGCTGGGGGGGTTCTTGTAGCGGCCTGCACTGTGCCACAGGTGACGTCTTGAACTGTAGTAAAAGTAATATCTATTCGAAAAGTATCCTATGGAAATGTAAAAAAAAAATATTAGAAAACGTACCTTGGACTGATTTAGAAAATTCTTTTTTCATTTAGTAGAGGAAGTGTGCGCGGTAGATATACATTTTATTAACTTTGCCTGGGTAGTTTTGAGTTAGCTCCAATAATACGTATTTAATCCACTTTGTGTATCTTTCAGATTCAGATTAATTTATATTATGTGATATTTTGTGAAACATAGGTGATTACAGGTGTTTTCGAATATAAATGTCTATTGTACAAACCATGGCCCGCCGATAGGCATACAAAATTAAGCGCAGGCCACACCGCCAGCTTAGCGGGCGGAGCGGGCGAAGCGAACGAAGGAAACTATACAAACTACGCGAAATATTGTAGCTCGCGGTGTAAACCGTATGTAAAGAGGTGAAACGTTCGCCCGCTCCGCCCGCTTCTGCGCTTTAGATTAATATGAACAATGTCAAAGTTACACAAGAATGTCAAATTATACAATTGTCTTATTATTAATATTGGGAAAATGTCATGAAAATACGAAAGGATAAAAATACATAGCGTCAAAAGATTGCAAAACACAAACACAAAATTACAGTTACAAATATCAAATTAAAAAATTGATCAAAATTTCTCATCCAGATACTCCTTGACTGAATAATATACCTTGTCATTTAATAGCTTAAAAAGATTACTTTTGAATTCGTTATAATTCTTACTATTTCTAATAAGACAAGGTAATTTGTTATACAATTTTGGTGCCATTGCTTAGACACTTTTATAAACAAAAGCAGTTCTGGTGGTGGGATCTTGATGATGTTATAACCTGTAATATAAAAAATAATTCCTGTAACTGTTGTTTACATAGCAAGTTTTAAAAAAAATAAAAAAATAGTAGATTGTTTGCAAAGGGAGCAAACAACTATTTTTAAGGTGAGTGGAGAGAGGTGAGAGAGTGTTTCTGTGAATCCAAAGCGGAGCGAAGGATTCTAAAGTAGAATCCTGAGCGCAGCGAGGGATTCAAAGTACATCACTCGAGCTTAAAATAGTGTTGCTCCCGAGGTGAACACTCTATTTTTTATCACCCTCTACGAGAAAACAAACGTGTGCGGTCCGACCCCCATCAGGTGGCATCAGGAACGAATTTCCTACTCACGTATGATTTTAAACAAAATAAAAAAATAAAAATCGCTGGCGCCATGTTGGATTCACATTTTGACCTCACTATCGGCTTTACCATACCACTCTCGAAAACTATGAAAACGATACCCATGACGAAAAATTTTAACATTTTCGCATCCGCCATCTTGGATTTAAATTTTGACCTCACTATCGGCTTTACCACCCTCGAAAACTATGAAAACGATACCCATGACGAAAAATTTGAAAATTTCCGCATCCGCCATCTTGGATTTACATTTTGACCTCACTTTCGGCTTTACCACCCTCGAAAACTATGAAAATGATACCCTTGACGAAAAATTTTAAAAATTTTCGCATCCGCCATCTTGGATTTTAATTTTGATCAAATTCACACTTTCTGTCTTGCCAGCCTGTTACTTTGTTCGTGATCGATCTCTTTGGTGAATAGAACTTTTACATTCCAAATTCAAATCACTTTTAGTCTCTAGAGATTAAAAAGCTATTTTGGTCCCTGTTTACGAGGATTAAACTACGTCTTTTTGAATAAATGTCATAAAAAAAAAAAAAAACAATCAGGTCGGTAGAAGAAAGGCCGAAAACCACTCAAGAGGTCACAGTCTCTTTTAAAGTCCATAGACATAATCTTCGTCAGATCATGTGAAGACCATAATAGATTAGTGTCTGAAATAGTTTTTTGAGGAAAGAACCACACAGATTTGCGTGGACCTGTCCAGTCAGTGTAGACAAATTTGTCAGTATCATTACCCTCTTACTGTCACTAAAAACTAAAAGTAATTTAATAAGTTTGTGTAGGACATGGTATCGGGCACGTTCAGCGCGGCGCGGTGGCTGGGCTGCGCGGCGCGCGTGTTCGGCGCGAGCGTGCTGCCGCGCGAGGACCGCACGCTCGCTGAGATGACGCCTTCTAAGGTAATCTATATTCCACCCACCGATTAGATTCGTTAAACAACTCCTGCTATGGGACTAATACTGAAATATTTATAAAATCTGCTTTTCCATTCCACATTTTGAACTTTTGTATGGAACAGAACAACTTTTTTTTTTTAATAACCATTTGTAATGTGTTTTTTTTTTGGTAGGTGAGCCTAATAGACTGCGAGCAACTAGTCCAGGACGCGATGCGCGTCGCCATCAAATTCGCGCAGTCACACATCAAGGAGAACACAGAACAGTCTAGGAATACGCAGAATAGACAACAGAACTGATCATCATACTTTATTATTATACTTATACTTTGAAGAGACTGTACCGACCGCATGGAGGCGATAAATATCGACTGGTCACTTTAAAGCTATGTGTTCACTCTCTAGGGGACAAAATGTACCGTTAGGGTTGCCGGGCAATAATTAAATAATTTCCCACTCAAAATAAAAATAAAAGAGGGTGGCCCGGCGATGACGATCAACGTCGCCAGACATATTGTCTCCTAATCACTTTAATTGTTTCGATGTCGCCAGACATTTCGCTTGACTTCGCCCGACATCTTTAGCGACACTATGTTGCGGGACATTTGTCTCCTAGTGAATACGAGGCTTCACTCTTTGGGACAAAATGTACTGCGAAATTGCGGATCGCGCGAAGTCGCCCGACTTCGCATTGTCTGGTAACATTAACTTCGTAGTTTCCGGTGAGGGAAGTACGACTGGCACGAGGCGCGGGTTATTTATTTCCGATTGAATGAATACATGGCTAAGGCTGCCTGTCCACTGCCTCTCCTCTCCGCTCCGGTGGACAGGCAGCGCAGCCTTAACCCTCCATTTTTATTAGGTGTAACGTTCTTGAAAGATTGAAGTTACTAATATCCAGCTATTCATAGCTTTTTTTTTGCGCCATTTGTATTTGTTTTAACTGCAAGCAAAAGCATAATATTCATACATCGTAGTTTCTGTGTCCCAGATTCCCAATGATATTGCTAAAAAGATAATTAAGCCGCGTTTATTACAAAATTATGAAATATAAAAAAAATACTCTCTCTGTATACAATTATTTTATAATAATTATTATTTATAATTTATGAGACGAAACTAAGAACTGCATTTTGGAAATAGTATTTATTTTGTAGGTATGTAACGTATTTTATTTTCTAAGGCTTACACAGCAGGGCAATAGGTTGTATAACGTGTCCAGTGTGTGACCTGCCTTAATGATATTAGAGTTTGAATGAAATTCGGAATGTATTGTTGAAAGTCTTCCTGTAAATAAATAATAGCGTCTACCTCTATTTTTGTAAATAAAACTTGTTGAAAACGAATAGTATTTTTTTTTTTGTAACCAACAAAAAGTAGGAATTTTCCCGAATCCAAAAGAGACTTGTCGTATTGTTGTCAGAGACAGCGCGAAAATTCGCTGCAGTTAGGCTTTCGTAGCGAGAATTCGCTGTGTGCCACAAGCTGCGCATGGATTAATTCGCCGCATGTTCAATTTTACTCTCTTCGAATGCGTACTTGCCGCGAGAATTCGCTGTGTGTGACAGGCAGGCAGCGAACTATCGCAGCGAGTATTCGCTATGTGTGACCGAGGCTTTAGATATACAAGGCCGATTTTTTTCTAAAACTTAACGTGAAATTAGTCCTAGTGAGAAAAAGTGAACTCCATGCGAGTGTATAATATTTGCCCCACCAAAATCAATTAGTGGGACACAGTTAACGACAAAATTTTGAAAATTGTACTTTGTCCCACTGTGGTGCCAAGGTTTGGTTATTATATATATTATTATATATTCCCCCTCAGTGCCGTAGCTATAGTATAAAAATAACTTTGCCGCTCTGAAGTAGACTACAAATGACTGCGCAGTAGTCAATCTTGCTGAAATAATAGTAGCGCGCATGCCAGCACGCATTTGCGATCGTAACAAGGTTTTACAGATTCATAATCATTAGAATCAGCAGTATAATCCTCAAATGTCATGATTTCATGAAATAGTCATTCAATAGGATTACATGAAGTTAGAGAGAGTTGTATTGATGATTGTTATGATTATAATTCTATAAATAAACATTTGTTACGGTCGCAAATCATATTTTAATCAAGATACAACCTGACACTGACCTGTAAATTGCAAAAGACGTAAGTTGAATTTTACCTTGGCGCATCCTCCAAACCAAACCAGAAAAACAAAACGTGTGCGTCTCGGGACGCTCGGCGGAAGTGGTGACGTGGCGAGGGACTGCTGTCGTATGCGCGAGAGAAAGGGAAGCCAGACAGACTGGCGCCGTAACGCGTTATGTTACGAAGCGGTTGAAGTTGTAACTTGTAGTGGTTACACCGCCACATACGAACTACGCAGCAAAGACATGACTTCACACAATTCCTGCATCGCGCAGTTAAGAGTTTACCGAGCGAAAAACATAGATAAGACTATCCGAAATCAACTTACGGGCAGTTACCCGCCAGACATAACACCCGTCTGGTCGGAGGATCCTCTTTTCTATGGTAGATGAGAGAACTTTACACCCTGTTCCTCATCCCACTAAAAAGTTATCACTTCAAAAAAAAAAACAAATACCACGTCTGTGGTCTACTGGTTAGACCACCTGTCTCAGACCCAGAGGTCCCGGGTTCGATTTCCAGTGGGGGCAAAATATTCTACTCGATTTGGTTGGTGGTACAGCTTGTTCTAAGTCCGCCTGGCTGGCTAGGGCTACCACTATCTTATGTAAGTCTGTCGCCATAACAACAATGTTAACAGCATTGTTATGTTTCGTCAGTTAAGAGGTAAGGTAGCCAGTTCCTCTGTGGTTGAGGATTCCGGGTGAAGCTCGGATCCACCTTCACCTTAATCATCACTTACCATCCGTTGAGATGCAGGCCAAAAGCTTCCAGGTTGTGGGTAAAAAAATAAATAGTAAAATAAAATCAAAAAATTAACAAGACAAATCCTCGATACAAGTAGGTATTTTAATTCAAATGACAGATTAATAAATTGACAACACCGTCCGAATAATATACACAACGTTTTGTAGAAAACTATTTATTAATTATAATTACAGGCTAGTTAAATATATGTACAGTCAGTTTGAGATCCATTCGGATCGTATCACTCATGGTCACATCACTATATAAGTTCTTATATTATAATTTTTGTGAGATTTTCATGCATATAATGTTTACGGTTTTACTGAGATATTTATATCGACTTTGCACTCACTTTTCGAACTCGAGCTGAGATATAAGTGATGTCGCAAGTCCGAAAATAAACGGGTTACCCCGAAATAAGTACTTTAGCTTCCGTAAACATTAATAAACATAATTTTAAGTGCGTGAATTTGGCTCCCGGCTGCGTAACGTTTTGTAACAATCATTGTCAACGTGCTCTGTTCTTTTTTCAATGTAATTATTCATTTTTTGTATGGACCCCTTTTAATGTTAAAGATTTCAACCAAATTTTTTATTTTCATAATGTTTGTTAAGTACATTTTTATGAGTAAATTCGTCAATAGAGTATAATATTCAATATTCGATGTGTTGAGGTAAAATTTTCGGGTATTCGTGATGTCAAATAGTAATAGAGAACCAAGTTAACGTAAATGTAACTTATTTATTTAATGTTTGCAAACGGTTATCCGCACATAGGGTTACCATCTGACAGGTTAAGACAGGCGAGCGGCCGGTGCTAAGCTGAGACAGCCATTTTTTAATTTCGCTAATAAATGCACAGTTGAGTAAAGGAAGGAATTGCCTGACAATAGAGTCCGTAAATGCGTTATTAATAACCCAAGAAAACTTTAAAAACTTTTCGTGTGGAGATATTTATATTAAAAAAATATATATATTTGGAAATAAATAAATGTCTTGAGTTCTTTTTTCTAAATTAGTTTAGTAGTCGTAAATTGTTCATACTTTTCGTACCTATTTATTTTTTAATTGTTGAATTTACTTTTTTTAATAGATGACAGGCATTTTTCTGAAAAATCTGGCATTTTGTATACCCTAGACAGGCATCCTCCCTTACATAGATGTTAACCCTATCCGCACATCACTAGTAGCACTCGAACTGCAAAAATCGCCCTTACTGCTACGAAATAAAGACGCTGTCAAAGTCAAATTGTTACAGTAAACTTGCGGGTGACCACCGCTTGACTATCACTAATGAGACACAATAAAATTTTAATTGTTATCGAGCTGCATCAGTCTTTCGGACATTTGAGCTCATACAGTAGGTCTTGACGATACTCAGTATATTGAGTTGCATCTAGTTAGACCGGAAGCCGACTCCAACATAATTGGGATAAGGTTAGGCAGATAATTACATGACAAAAGAAAAGAGCACATTCGTTGATAAGCTCACTCAATGCGAGAGCGAGATGTTCGAGTAAACGTGACGCATCCGAGTGCCAAACAGCACGGACTAGTGGTTGTCCATGTACTGCAGCTCCGACAGCAGCAGCACCGTGTTGGGCAGCGGCCGCGGCTGCGGAGACAGGATCGTCAGCATCTGCCGGTCCATGTCCACCGCCGTGCTGTGGGACGACACCGGTAACTTTAGTTTTTAGAAGTTTTTTCATTCTAATGCTCCGATACCGATAATGTTATGCACCGCTTTCATATAACTATATTACCGATAGGACCATATAGCTTATATCTTTAGGGATATAACTAAATCACGGCTATGACCATCTTACTGCGACATATATACACTACACTGGGCAAAACACAAAAGCCATTTTCTCGTGGGATAACGATTGCATATTCTAGACAAGACTTATTTAAAAATAATATGAGTTCTGAAATATTAAGTTCGGAAAAACATAACTGTCATATAATTACAATCAATGCAGTAAGAGAAAGTCACTTTTAAAAGTTGCTAAATGGATATATCTCTCGTCGCTTGAGCTCGCTCCTTGTGATAAGGGGCATGGGGTACCAATTCGAACAAATTATAATTAGTCTTGAAAAAATATCATAGATGGCAGCATAGGTAACAATTATGAAATTAAGAGTCACTAAAAAGCGATAAACGGAAGATTATGACTGAAGTAAGATTAGTAAAAATCAAAACTTCCTTGTTTAATGCTGATTTATCTATTGTAACTTATAAATCTCGTATTTTCAACAAAAAAAGATAAACATCACTGTACCACATTTATGCTGTAGCCAGACAATAGCCCGACTTAGGGAGGTTGCATTTCTTTGTATGGGATTGGGTATCTGTACGTAGTATTATATTATCTGTGTAAGGGGTGACCTTATTGCCGTTACCGGGGTAGAACTCCTGACTGCTATGGGGAAATTCTTCATAGAAAAACTCAACTCTCGAGTCTCGTGAGTTGAAATGGGGACCGTGGTGCTATGACTGAATAAAAAATAGCGAGTCTCGACTCACACGCAGACGAAGCCGGCCAGGTTGGAGTGCAGCACGTCGTCGTCGGGCCCGGCCGCGAACGACACGGCCAGCAGCCGGTGGTGCAGCGCCGGCGACGGCCACGCGCCCACCAGCTTCGTCAGCGCGTCCTCGGCGCGCATGCCCAGCGGCATGCACGACGACGGCAGCGACGGCGCGCCCACCTGCGAACGAAACGGATTTTTTTACATACATACATAACCTCACGCTTTCTTCCTATGGGGGTAGGCAGAAACTACAGAACGCCACCTACTACGATCCTTACATACTACGAGATGTCGCTGGGGGCGTGGCAAGCGGGATCAGGGTTTCGCCCCTCGCCCGCGGAAGCTATACGGTGGCCCATAAATATGGGCCCCTCATCATAAGCGCATCGCAGCAATATGCGTCTGTGTGGTTGCTATGTGTGAATCTCTAGGCGCGCCGCGACGCTAAATCCTATTGCGTCGCTTCTTCACGAGTATGTCTTTCCTTACATACTGCATTTGCATCGATCCTTATATACTTTATTTTTTTTTAGCAGATCTGAGAAGAAACGCCGTGAGGGAACGTCCTACTAAAGGACATCGCTCATTATAACAGCACCGCTCCGAGACGGCAAATAACTTGTAATTATTGTTAGGATTTTAAATTAAACGCATTAAAGTCTATTTTACGATGGCTATACAGAATAGTTGACGGCTCGCCGGCCACTCACTGCCCGCAAACCGTCACGCGTAAAATAGACTTTCGTAGTCTTTAATGCATTTTATTTAAAATCTTAACTTGAACGACAAGTTATTTGCCGTGTCGGAGCGGTCCAATTATAATGAGCGATGTCCTTTCACATATAGTGACCTTATTGGTGATGTTCTTCAGAAAAAGTCAGGTGCGTAGAATTTGCAACCGTACATGTATAATCGTAAATGAGGCAAAAGGAGTATGTTTTTACTGGGTCAAAATTCCATACATCTTTGCTAGCCACCATAGCAATCTAGGTAATACGGGCTGGTATCCGCAACTCCACGCCAAAGCGCGTATTTTGCGTACGGGTGGGAAACTCGGTTATTCGATCCACCTCAGCTCCTCAAAGAAGGCCAGCAACGCCTTGGTGTTACTGACAATCACACGTAGGGTACCTGGGTTACCGAGGTACTTTGCCCTGTATATGGCGACCACTCCGGGCAGTTCAACGCAGTCTAACTATCATAATGAATGGCTAAAAGTTGATAACTTTTTCATCTTTCACACAATATCTCCATCTCTCTTTTTTATGCAGGAATCCAGGATGAAAAAGTAGCCTATGTACTCTAGATTCCAAAACACTGTCAAATTTCATAACAATCGGTTCAGTAGTTCAAGTGTGAAAGAGTAACAGACAGGCCGACAGACAGAGTAACTTTCAAATTTATAATATTAAATATGGATGTAGATATCGACTTACCTTATAAATCTTGAGATCTGTGAACTTGACGTCGAAGGAGTGTGGGTAGTAGGGCGTCCGCTTGCCGTAAAAGTACTCACGGATGCGCGCGTCGCGGGTCTCGGCGCGCTGCGTCGATGAACGCTCCACTACCTATAGGGAATCGATCATATTTTACACATTTTTTATGGTATTCGATAGCAAACAAGCAAACAGCCTACCTGTTGGTGAGGTAAGCGGTTACTGCGGCCTATGGACATCGCAAATGCGTTGCCATCTCAAAAACAAAACTGACACGTCTCATGTGCTTGTTGTAACTGTGCGTTTGCACCGGCGAATGATTCACAACAAAACATGTTAATTTTGCTGTTATTATTAATGTTATTACGGTATTGGAGGATATATTTGGGAAAAAACCTGCCGAAATTCATACAAATGGCACAACTAATAATTGAAAGAGGTTTAATAGTATAAAAGTTGGCGTGTATAACAATTACTAGCTTCTGCCCGCGACTTCGTCCGCGTTTTTTTTTTTTTGGGTGGGAAATCATCAAATGACTGGGCGGAGCGGAAGGGCGTGTCAGACTCTTACTGACTAAAACCCACCCGTGTTCCTTTCCTTGCCTAGACGGGGGCCACGGTTTCCCCTTAGGACTATCCGCAACCCCGGTGGTAGGCATCGGCCCTGACGGGCCCCTTCAGCTTCGCTGACAACTCGCGCCGTCGACCCGGGCTTGGTCCTGATCGGACGGCGAGCTACCCATCACTCTCCGTCCGCAAGCCCGCGCCTACGGTGGCCGGAAATCGGCGATCGATTCCCGAGACTTCGTCCGCGTGGAATAGTTACTTTGGGCTACGACCCGACTGAATTAACCACGCGTCTGAGCCGCGCGGCATGGTATTTCGCAGAGCTAACTGGGGCCACCGCCCTTCCTGCTCATGACTGCCTTACATAACATACATAATCAGCCTATTACCTACTGTTCCCACAGCTGGGACACAGGCCTCCTCTCTGCGAGAGGGAGTGGGCTGTAATCTACCACGCGGGCCCAGTGCGGGTTGGTTGATGTCACATGTCTTCGAATTTTTTGGTTCTAAGACATGCCGGTTTCCTCACGATGTTTTCCTTCACCGTTTTGAGAGCAGTGGTGATGTAATTATTTACACAAAGTAAAGCGCCTGCTGGGGTTCGAACCCACGACAGGACCTACAACTCGTAAGTCGGGGCCGATACCACTGGGCCACCACTGCTCCTATTGCCATCATAAATGCGCGCGTAGTACTTGATTATTATTTTGATGCGATGTTATTTTAAAACTGTGATATCTCCTAAGATATTCATTGAAATCGAATGATGTAAAGGCCAATTTTGTTTTAAATGAAATACTTGTGATGAATAACGTATTTATTTGGATAAGGATTAATGTCATGTTTATAAAAACACCTTCACAAATAATGCATTATTTTAGAACAAATTTTGTTAGCATAAAAAAGGTTATAGTGAGCCAACCTTAAAAGATGGACATATGCTGTCGCGGACTTTGTTTGAGAACTTTTAAAGAGAAACAATTCTGTCATACATGATTTTTGCGAAACTTTAACCGTTTACGCAGCGCACGCAGCGGAAGCTCTCAAAAGGAAAAAGAAAACCCCGATTTTGAAACATTCTTCATTAGTGCTCCGCTCCTATTGGTCTTAGCGTGATGATATATAGCCTCCTCGATAAATGGACTATCTAACACTGAAAGAATTTTTCAAATCGTACCAGTAGTTCCCGAGATTAGCGCGTTCAAGCAAACAAACTCTTCAGCTTTATAATATTAGGTACTAGCTTCTACCCGCGGCTTCGCCCGCGTGGATGTCGCAAAATATCCCACGGGAACGTTCTACCGGGAATACATACCTAATAGCCAAGGAAAAGATCATTGACTAACTTTCAGCGGACGCAGTGGTAGGCTACAGCGCCCGCGTTGTCAACCATAATTATTTTGTTACGCGTAATTTTGAAACTGTGATATCTCTTAAACTATTCATTTAAATGATGTGATGTTAAGGCATATTTTAATCGAAATTGAATGCCCAATTTAAATAACCTATTTAATTGGATAAGGATTAATAAGATACCGGTCAAAATAGCTTCGGAAATAACAATGAAAATTTTATACAATTTTGAAAGATAAAAATGGTTTTTGTGGGTCACCCTTAGAAGATAGACATATGCCATCGCGGACTTTTTTGTTGCAATTTTTAAGATATACAATACTCTAGAACACAAATTTGATTTATCTCTCACGGCTTACGCAGCGCACGCCAGTAAAGCTCCCAGTCGGCATGATTTTTTCCGACATCTTCAACAATAATCGTCATATTTCAGCCAATTTACACAAAACTTGAATGAATTATACACTAAAACCTTCCGCATGAATCACTCCGTCCAATGGTGAAAACCTTTTGAAAATCCGTTCGGCAGTTTTTGAGTTTATCGCGTTCAGACAGACAGACAGACAGACAGACGCGGCGGGCGACTTTGTTTTATATTATAATAACTAGCTTTTACCCGCGGCTTCGCCCGCGTGGATGTCGCAAAATATCCCACGGGAACGTTCTACCGGGAATACATACCTAATAGCCAAGGAAAAGATCATTGACTAACTTTCAGCGGACGCAGTGGTAGGCTACTACAGCTCCCGCGTGGTCAACCATAATTATTTTGTTACGCGTAATTTTGAAACTGTGATATCTCTTAAACTATTCATTTAAATGATGTGATGTAAAGGCATATTTTAATCGAAATTGAATGCCCAATTTAAATAACCTATTTAATTGGATAAGGATTAATAAGATACCGGTCAAAATAGCTTCGGAAATAACAATGAAAATTTTATACAATTTTGAAAGATAAAAATGGTTATTGTGGGTCACCCTTAAAAGATAGACATATGCCATCGCGGACTTTTTTGTTGCAATTTTTAAGATATACAATACTCTAGAACATAAATTTGATTTATCTCTCACGACTTACGCAGCGCACGCCAGTAAAGCTCCCAGTCGGCATGATTTTTTCCGACATCTTCAACAATAATCGTCATATTTCAGCCAATTTACACAAAACCTTAATGAATTATACACTAAAACCTTCCACATGAATCACTCCGTCCAATGGTGAAAACCGTTTGAAAATCCGTTCGGCAGTTTTTGAGTTTATCGCGTTCAGACAGACAGACAGACAGACAGACAGACGCGGCGGGCGACTTTGTTTTATAATATGTAAGGATATGTAAGGATAGTATAGAAGA
Source organism: Conistra vaccinii (assembly GCA_948150665.1). NCBI lineage: Eukaryota > Metazoa > Arthropoda > Insecta > Lepidoptera > Noctuidae > Conistra > Conistra vaccinii. Next base: position 21,296,170 of record OX411326.1, read on the forward strand.
CATTTCAACAAGTTTTGTTGTGAATGTTTCGCCAGTGCAAACAGACACTAAAATAAGGTGTAACTATATTATGGTCGATTGACGTGTACCAGTCAATATTGGTCCTCCGTTATATCAATCGATATGGACTGATAGTTACAAGGCAGTTATTTTATCCGCTTGACCGTTACAGTGGACATCAGGTGGGCATAACAATTAAAATTCTATTGTGTCTCGTTAATGACTGCTGAAGGTGTATTAAAATACAATTATACTTACGCCTCCACTCTTGGGCAGGTACACGACTTTGACGAACTTCGGCATGTCCCTCTTGAGCTCATTGTATAGCCTCTCGTTGTCCAACACTAGGATTACATCCACCTGAACGGAAATAGGATAAAAAGCACTTTAGGTTTGGCCTTATAGCAAGCACTCGGTTGTATAGTCGACCTCGTAACTGTTTTATCACTTTTGACAACAATTCCCACTAAATTGATATTGAAAAGTTGTAACGACAACAACAACAAGTTGTTACATGTAACGTAATCTGCAATATGCAAAATCTGCTGTAATGCGTACACATAAGGTTCAGTTTGAAACTTCAAATTTTTTAAGAATTTTTCAACAGTACTAGTCAGTCTAAAATCAACTTTATTTATACTTTCATAAAGTTGATGACTGTTTAAGTGGAAATAACACCAATTGGAACCAAGGATATAAAAAGACCTTAGACAAAAGGACCTTGTCGTTTTACGACGTGCAAGTGACATTCAACCTTAGGGTGATATAGCAATTACAAGGTCGATTATACAGTATACGGACGTTAATATGACACATTTTGCTTTAGGAATCTCGTGCTAGACGGTTCCGGCCAGTCGTGGCCGTCTGGTGGTATTGTATGGCCTGCGACCAAGTGCGTGATTCGCAGTGGTTTCTATTTTACCTGGTCACTGTGGCCACTGGTCAGACTGAGAGTGTCAGTGTCCAGAGACTTATTTATTTATTTGAGACAATACTTTACAAAGTTGTTCTCTAAAGGTCGCTCGTCCATACACGATGCTATTTTTATAGGCATAAGCGTTGATTAATTATTTATATGCCTTGATAGAGTCAATCAATCTTCCTAGCCTTTTTCCCAACTATCTTGGGGTCGGCTTCCAGTCTAACCATGGATGCAGCTGAATACTAGTATTTTACATGGAGCAACTGCCTATCTGACCTCCACAACCCAGTAACTGGGTAATACGATACTCCTTGGCAAGACTGGTTGTCAGACTTTCGGGCTTCTGGCGACTCGTAACAACTGTCAAAGATCCACGAATGACAGCCGGGATCAACGGCTTAACGTGCTTTCTGAGGCACGGAGGAGTCTCGGTATGTAAAGATGGTCACCCATCCACTGACCAACCCCGACAAGAGTAGCTTAACCAGATAGATCGACCCGTGCGGCTTGTTATTACTTAGCCACGAGCTCCTCTAGTCTCTCCCCTCCTCATGTCTGGATAGAGTATCTCGCTGCAAAAGAACTAAAATAAACAAGCCAACTATGTTATGCTGGTGTACGTGACAGCTACGTCTTACACTCGCGCCACGTGATTATGCTTTTCTCGTGTGGCTGCATTTAGCGGCCAACGGACGCAAAATTTTTCGACGATTTCACAGCTTTGTCTGTCTGTCTATCTAGACATATTTATATCTTTGGTCATAAGTATAAATCTATTTCAAAAACTATTTATTTTTGATACTTGAACAGAATACAGACATATATTTTTTCTAAAAACTAGTCATATTCTGTAGGTACTAGATTTTAAGAACAAGAGTTTGAAATTTTTTGTTTGTCTGCTATCACTAGTAAGGTTGCAAGTGTGCTTACCTCAAAAGCCTGTGCGGCATGTGTGAGCACCTTGTACCCTGCACCCTTGATCCATCCACAAGTATTTATGATCACTCCTGATGTTGATGCTGTAACACAAATACATAACTTTTAAATTTGAGTTGTCCTTGTCTGTACTCCATCCATCCCACAAAAAGGCCGTTTAAAAAAAAAAAAAAACGCAAATAAACGTATTTTCTTTCTTTCTTTCTTTTCTTTCTTTAACAAAGAAAGGTGTAGAAATAAACTATACTCTATTTGAAATTAGATTTGACATTTAACTAAAGCTTTTTTACAGTCCGTTCAACCGAATTTGACTTCTATTGCATTGGTGGCATGACAAATGGCAGCTGCAGTAAACAGTTGATATTGTAACCAATGCCAACTTTATGTCTACTGAATAGGAGTCAAAATCGGTTGAACGGACTGTTCTATGTTGAACAGACTGTAAAAAAGGTTTATTAAATGTCAAATCTTATTTCAAACGGAATATACATGTTTGCAGCAGAAATTCAACACAATTCCGATGACTCAGGGGCTGTTTCAAGAAGAAAAAAGTACACAAAAACTGAAGTTCTGACAATAATTTTAATCAGTTGAGATAAAGTATTTTCTTAGTTGTTTAGCTCATTTTGAACAGTCTGTTTGCCCTATATTTTCACTGCCTATGTGAAACAACGATTTAACGCTTATGTCTTAAATAAGAATATAAGCAAACAGCTCTAGTCACCTTTTTTATTATTTTCACACCTCTCAGCGATGACCTCAGCTAGCCTGGCCACAATAGTGTTGTACAGCTCCAGGTTTTCTCCCGGAGAGTTGTGACCAAAGTGGTACACCAGCGGCGCTTGCTGACTGAAGCCTTCTTCAATTGACGCTGGCCTTTCCACCAAGAGTGCTCCTGTGTATGGCATATTTGCTTAATATCACAGAAGTAAAAGGAAACAATATTGGGGGTACTATTGGTACACCTCTCCCCACAGGATTACAGCTGTGATGAAACACAGTTTTTTCAACAGAATTCAGTATAAATTTACATGGCTGAAAATCTAAAAAAAATTGGTTTGGAGAGAGAAAGGGAAGACTTTTTGCCCAGAATTGGCATGTAGGATACAGTATAGTATAACAAAAACAATTTGAGATTATGTCATCAAAAACATCATATATATTATTATGATTTCACAATGAAAACCAATACTATATGATTGTGCAACATTATGAAATACGATATAGTTTTTTTTTTTCATAATCCATACTTTTTTTTTTACTAGCCTATGCTGTCCCACTCCTGGGCAAAGGCCTGTCTCCAATGCTTCCATCGTTCGCGAGCCCGCGCGTCCTCCTTCCAGTTTTGACGGAACCTATCCAGCTCGTCCCGCCATCTCCTACATGGTCTGCCGCGACCTCGCCTCACTCATAATACTAATAAGAATTTTATTTACTCAGATAACTATAGATCCATTACATAAAATTGTTAGTAAGAACTTACAAGACTATAACTAAAAGTTACTTGAATACTGAAACGCATTTATATAACGCAATACATAACTCAAGCATTACTTAAAACTCCTTTATAGCTTTTTGATTGGTTGAAACTAGTTTCGGCCGTTAGTCTTCTGGGTGATATATTATGGAAAAAGAATAGCCAGGCTGCTCACCAATAGTGCCAGGTACACTGATATGCCCCTGCCCTACATCCAGGTCCACATAAATAGGTCTCCGTCCCATCCTCACTGCATAGTTCAACAGTATCCTGGTCAGCGTGGACTTGCCCACATCCCCAGGCCCCACAACCATGGTGACTGGTCCTCGTGTTGACTCCTGCTCGGCAGCCACACGCTGTTGTTCAAGAGCTGCATGAACATTGAGGTATACAACCTGAAAAGAGAAAGGGTTTTTCTTTAATTATACAGCTTTAAAAAATATTCCCATATTCAAGCTATGGTATATGATATGATTTGACGATGACTAACGTGTTGGAGTAGTTGCAGAAACAGTAGATTAATGTAGAAGTAGCTTATCAAAACAGTCCGTAGTATTGACGGATCTTACTCTAAGAAATATTGGTGTAATTATATGATAGTGTTCTGTCTATAAACTGGCGGTAACACATAGTGTTCTGTCTTCACTAGAATATGGTGTGCAAGATTATTGTGGAGACTTATACCCGATCGATTCCTATAATATACGGACAGTAAATTATTGGTTAAAAAGACTCTTGTATCATTACCAATAATGAAGCAAAGACCTCATAGTTTTGCATAATAGACCCTCCCATATAGAAGTAGCTATCACAGGCAAAACTAGCTTACGAATGACTTACCATAGGTGTTTCTTTGGCCATATAGCTGACTTCAGTGCGGCCTCTCAATTCCACAGTGCAGCCGTGCCACGTGAAGACGGCCACCTTCGCGCCCGTGTGGAACTCATACGGCTTCCCTTTCACTAACTCCGTGCCAAACAGCTCTGCATATCCACTCTTGACCTAGAACCACATTAACCTAACATAAGCTTATTTACGAAACACGTACATATAGCACAATAGCCTATTTCAAAATTAGCCTTACGGCATGAATATTGCCACTGATTTCTTAAATTACCTCTAAAACTACTTTTTCGTTCTTCGATTCAACTTCAAACCTAAGCTCGGAATCGGGGTCTAGTTTGAACTCTTGCAGTTGAACTTCAGTCATTTTAATATCGATACTAAATCCTTTTTGTTATTTATTATGTAAGGAGCACAGTAAGGAGTAATCAAACAAATTTTCAGATCCTCTTCAGAGATTATTTTCAATTCGTCGATTCAGCAGCAACCAGATGTGCATCAAATTCAAAACACGAAATGAGACTGCGTTTCATATCGCCATAAATACTCAGATGCTTAGCACCTAGTTCAGTCAATCACGAACAATTTGGACGTTCTTCTTGCTCCAAATGATGACATCATGACATACGCATTAGACTGGAACGCAAAAATGTCAACCGATACCATGAAAAAAAGATTGCCTTTACTTTATGGTAAAGGATAAGGAACAAAACGAATTATCGAACGATATCTGAATTTTTTACATTTTTAATAATTGTTTGATAGAGGTACCAATGGAGGTGGTTTTTTTTCACAATTTAATCTTGTTTCAATTTAATTTTTATTTTTATTATCTTTCCTCTCCTGTTTATTATTATTCAATGAGAAGCAGAAACTAAACGTTGTAAACGACAATTTACTTTCAAAAATTGTTTTGAATGGTGGTCATTCATTATTTTTATTTTCAATAAATAATGAAAATTTGTGTATAGTTGTTATCTTGTGATTACAATGGAGAATTCATTCTTTGAATATCGTAATGAGACAGGCACCGATAGCGGTTCCGAATCAGAATTTATTGACAATAGTTTAGCTGACGAATCTTTTGGAGTAAAGAAGAAAAATCACACAGTTTTTGTAGCAGAATCCGAAGAATCTACTACAGACGGTAATTAAATGCATCTATTTGTGTAGCACTAACTATCAAAACTTGTTTTTCTTAACGTTTTCAGAACAAAAATGTAATAAATAGCCTTTCAGATGAATAGAAGTTGTGCAAGGTAACATTCAAGGCTTCAAAAATATTACTATATTTGGGGATGATTCAGGGTAACCAACTAACCATTATATACTTCATGCACCTAAAACTAAGTGCAATGAATCATAAAACTGGTATTTACCCAATTTATGTACTAGGAACAAACAAAGCAAGTTTTCACAATAATTTCTACATTTAGGTCCACTTGGTGCAATGAACGAATTTAACTCTAGTCCAAATTGTCCAGTTATTAATATTCTTTTATGTTCTAGAAGAAAGTGAATCAGAACAGCAAGCACCAAAGAATAAGTCAGTGGTTAAACAAAGCAGTGCTGCTAATAGCCATGTCATATCCAGCAGTGATGATGGTAAGGGAAGAAAAATCACATTATTTAAATTTATTATCAGCTGTTTGTGTACTACTGCAGGAATAAGATCTGCACCTTCCTTCCCTTGAACCCTCCTTCTCTTCCTATAATTAGTTTCTTTAATATAATAGAAATCCTGACCTGCGTATCCTAATCTTCCGTCTGGAAGCCTATGATCAACCCTGGGCTGCTGTTGTAGGTTAAATTTACCTAACAGCACCTGTACAGTGAACTGCATGTCAGCATTGATTAATACAGATGGTTCACTTTACAAAATCATTTAAATAAAAAGAGACTCTTTTTAAGACATAATAAAGTACAATTTAAGTTGCACAGCGCTAAATACTTTTGGTTATATTCACCTAGAAGTTGCCTTCCTTTCTATCGCGTGACTCTTAGATCTTCTGACTACGTTACACTCACTGAATTGACCCAACAAGTCGAGCCCCTAAAATTCATACCTAAAATGTGAAGTGAAGCATCTGTATTCATCTGTTATGGTCTACGCTTGACCTTTATAACATTATTTTTACTAAAACCATAATGCTATTAACCTGTAAGCCCTCAGGACACAATTAAAGGCGATCAAAGCAAATACTTGTCATGGATGTGTTATTGACTGTATATTAAAGATATGTCTCCTTAGTGCAAGTGATGTTCTATAATTATAAAAATGGAAATTTCATTTCTTAGATGCCAGCAACAGGGGCAGTATTAGAAGACAGTCTGAGTCTTCCAATAAAGTAGTTTTAAGTTCTTCAGATGAAGGTATGGATTAAATTAGTTTGTTATAAGATTTTCCTTATGCCTATGTATGCCAAAAAATACTCTTCATTAATTAAATTAGCTACAGCACAGTTTTGATCCCACACACAGCACAGTCAAAATATTAACCTAAAATAAGTATTCCTTCATTATAAATTCATTAAAAAAATCTAAATTGTAATTGAAAATAGCAAACATTACCTGTAATGTTATTTAACTCTCGATGCTGTGAAACAGTAACAAAATAATTTCATTATTTCTCTATACAGAAGAAGTCTCACCAGAAATAGTACCGAAACGCAGACCACCAATGAGGAAGAAATCTCTAAACCTTAACGAGTCCATAATTGGACGTAAAACTAAAAAACGTATGATACTCATTGACTCTGACACTGAAAATTCAATAATCATAGAACATGACAAGCATAAGAAATTGCAATGTATGAAAGACACACCGTTGAAAATTGATAGCGAGAAAGACCACAAAGTACTTGAATCTAGTATGGCAGAAGAAAATCCGTCTGAAAGTAATGACAGTGATGATGACGATGATGATGTAAAGAAAGATGAAAGCGTAAGGGCAGATAAGACGGTTCCATTAAAGTATGATGATAGCGAGGAAGCTACGGATGAAGTGGATGAAGAAGAAAGTGACGAAGGTCCGGATGAGGATCAAATGGTGATGTCCAGAGCTACGCGTATGAGTATCATGGGTGTGATACCGAAGGATAATGAAAGTGATGAGTCGGACTTTATTCAGTCTGATGATGTGAGTATAACTTTATGGCCTATTTTTCATGTTTTGACTGTCAAATTAATGTTTTAATGTAGATATAAAAGCTTACAGTCTAGCCGCCGTAATCTGTAATCCTAAATAAATCTTACAAACTTTAACACTAATATTATTTGATACAGTTTTGAAAAACTAATATTGTCAAATTTCGGCCAAGGGATAAGATTTTTCATTAAACGAATTCTCCCCTTTTCACCCCATTAAGGGTTGAATTTCGCCAAATTCTTTCTTAGTACTTACTCCCCTTGATTTTAAACTACAGCTCATGTCTGACTCTTTCGAACATACTCTGTTCTTTTATATTTATAGTATTCAAATACAACTGTACACTCATATTATTTCTTTTAGAGTCCTCCAATCTCGAACCACGGCTCCACAGTGAGCCTCACAGACCTCCCAGAAGTTGGTCTACCAGTACCGCCTAAGACTCCTGAAAAGAACACAGAAGACCTGGACTCCTCAAAAATAACCTGCTCCCCATTCTCAAGTCCACTTCAGGACATAACAAACGAATCAAGAAACGCTAGAAAGTCCTTAGTAATTAATGACGAATGTATCATCATAAACGATTCAGAGAATAATGCGTCTAATAGCCTTAAGAATAAAGTGCTAAATCACTTGATAGCGAAAAAGGAGAGGGAGAATTTTATACGCTATGACGATGACGTCACTATTATTGATACGAAGCCAGAGATAATTGCGTTGAGCAGTGATGATGAAGATGAGGTGAGAACTTTGCTTTCTTTGCCTTTAATGCCCTATTTTTAGGCCTTCCATTCTTCAATTCAATTTCTCGCGATACTACTTGTAATTTTTTTTTTTTCCCGACAAAGAATGTAAAAAATCCTCACTTCGGCCGGTCGGCTATTTTATTTTATTTTCAGTTTCTCATCAAAGAAATTCATTCTTCTGGTTTCGTGTGTCGCTTTTAAATCCAAAAAAGAAGGTACCTACTAATTTAAGTTCGTTTAAAAAAAGTGGAGGTAGATTAAGATTTAATTTGACAAATTCAGTATCCTAACGGACTTTCTTACGCGAGCCATTTTTTGTCGTTAATTAGTTTATAATAAGCTTTGTTCTTTATTAAATGTGGTTTTACTGCTAATAATTGCATGAAAGTTATTGTTAATGTGTCTCGTAATATATTGTGAAGTGAAAACTAGGGCAAGATGTCTAGAAGCCCGACTCCGAAACGCGTAAGTAAAATGTAGTAAAAGATGTTAAGATACATCAAAGTCTTGGTGTAAACAGCCCCAGATCTTGATTTTTGTTGAGGCGAGGCAAAAATTGCCGTCTGGTGCCCCTCGCCAATCCTTTATGCGCTAAGGTAGCACGCGAAATACAATTTTCTCGAAATGATAATTTGACAGCAACATATAAATCAAATTTTATCGATCGATAATGCGCCAATCCAACGGGCGCCAAAACTGTTGTAAAATATAAAGAAACAAATAGAAAGTTAGGGTGGAGCATCTCATTTATTGCAAAGTTGCGATGTGCTGGGTGGTGCACTTGTCTGCTACGCTTTAATTTGTCGCCCCCTGGAGTTGGCGCCCGGGGCTGGGTGTAAAGTGTATGGTGTATGATATGATAAAGTGTATGGTGGGTGTAAAGTGTATGGTGTATGATATTTTAAACCAGGTTCACACGGTTTGATTTTAGTTGATCAACTGCTAAGTCGAAAGCGATTAGAACTTTCAATCAAATTCAATTTCAAATTAGTTTAAGTGATGTAGTGTTAGTGATGCGGCCGAGATAGGATTTTTATAAACACGAGTTTTATAAAAAGTCTGGCTTTGTAACATTACCTCTGTCACTACTAACTATGTGACAGCCCGTTTCTAAGGCTCAATGTGCCTTACGAACGCCCGGGTATCTACAATAAGTAACACTGATCTCACTTCTCCAGGTGTCTACAGAGAAGAAGTCCCCGAAACCTCGAAAATCTCCGACTCCTAAACAAGACGAAAGTATGAATATGAAGTCCAACTCTCAAACTATAACAAAGTACCTCGCTCCTCCGAGCTACCCCAACCAGCAGGTGGTCTATGTGAAGAAGCAAGTGAGGGAATCTGAGCTTATGAAGTTAGAGGCCCTGAAGGAAGACCTTAAGAATATTAGGGTGAGTTTTGTTCAAGTTTTTCTCAGCATCTTTTCTTTAGAGAAACACTCGTGTGGTATGATATTATGTTGATCATGATTGATTTCTGTGTTTGACCGTATACTGAAGCAGGTATATTTGGTTTTCCCATATCCATTTCCTCACAGCATCAAAACTATCTTGGGCAGCTTTAAAAGCCCCTTCCCATGTGATGATACGTAGGAAGAGGCTTCGGACCGCAGTTTAGGCGTTGCATCTAAAGGCTCAATTCACACTGAAATGGCAGCGGCTGGCAGCGACGCGGCGAGCAGTTTTAATGACAAGGCATTATGAACTTTATGTGCAATTCAAAAAATATAGATACGCTTGATAGAATAGAAAGCGTCGCGGGGCGCCTCGCGGCAGCTCATGTAGTCTCGCGGCGGCGCGAGCTGATAGCTATTCTATCAAGCGTATCTATATTTTTTGAATTGCACATAAAGTTCATAATGCCTTGTCATTAAATCTGCTCGCCGCGTCGGTGCTGGCCGATTTCAGTGTGAATTGAGTCAAAGACAGATAGAATAACGCTTTATTTATTACCTTTATTTCTTTGGAAGTTCACAACATAATTCCCAAGTAAATTTCCAGTACCTTCTGGAGGAGATGGACGTGGACACTCTCCCGGACCGGGGCAGCAAACTCATCGAGAGACTGACGCATTTGGAGGAGCAGGTTAGGCGCCAGGGAGACAAGGTGGCCAACATGGTGGTGGAACCAGGTAAAGGAATTTAAACTTTATGTCAATTGTGATAAGATTATTGTTTAAATGACACAGTCAAATTATCATTCTTTGTGAAATATCATGGTAAATTAAGTATTTCTCTTAGTGTACTAGCGAAACTGCGCGCAAAAACTACATAGTTAAAAAATAATATGATTATATATTTCTCTCAGAAAACCTTACTGCTGCGGACAAGAAAGGAATGACCTGGGATGAGCTGCAGAAAGCCAGCAATGCTGTCCAGCCAAGGATGTTTGGCAAGCAGGGTAAGTACTATTTAATATTAACTTTAGCATGTGTCATAAATACACTGTTCTTAGATAATCGAACATCACGCCTTGCTTCCCGGAAGGGTTGGGCAGAGGACGTGTACTTAAAGTACACCCAAATTTCGCTAGTTACGTTTAAGGTGAAACAATTTGATATTTTTTCCATACAAACTTCGGAGGGGTTTTACTCCACTATTTGACATCGTACATTCAAAGTTTAACATGATATCGTTAGGTCTCATTATTAATTTTGTCTGTACGGAAGCAGAATAGTGAAATAAAAAGCCATTAAAAAGTTATAAGCCAACAAAGATTCGTTTTCCTTGCTAATTTTAACGCAAATTTGGGCGTAAATAAGTAATACAAGAAGTGTGAAATCTCGAAAACAAAATCCGTACCGACACAGAAAAATTATCGAAGATTTCAATAAATTTTATTTATAATTGATTTATGCAGTGGTTTTTTCAGAAAAACCTTTTTTCCAAACGCCTTTTCGTAATTTTTGACGCGCTCGTTTTACTAAAATTGGTCGGTACGGTGTTTCTGTGCGTGCGAACTATACGTTGTCCATGTAGACCAGCTTCTAACTGCTCATCACTGATACTATTTCTGTCGGACACGATGCCAGGGGGCCAAGTCTACCTACTAATTTACAAACGTCATAATGGTGTCACGATGGTGAGTTTTTGACAGATTTGCCATACAAAATCTGTCAAAAACTCACCATAGTGACACCATTATGACGTTTATAAATTAGTAGACTTGGCCCCCAGGTGAGACAGCGTGATTTTTGGCCATGCTCACCATTGAGTTCGAGCCCGCGACTAGTTCCACCTTAAGTCCCATGTAATAGGGGGTGAGCCTATTGCCAGCAACCGGGCACAAATCCAGACTTCGGAGCTACTAAGCAATTCCAGATATAAAAACCCAATAACACTTTGCCCGACCTGGGAATCGTACCCAGGACCTCATGCTCAGTAGCGCTTGCCACCATTAGACCAATAAGGCAGGTCTGTTTGTTCCGCCTAATCTCCGAAACGCCTGGAACGATTTTGACGGGACTGTCACTGGCAGATAGCTGATAATATGTTATCTATACAAACATACAAATAAATAAAATTGAAGTGTCTGTTTGTAATGTCATAATAACAGCTTTTTACTAAATGCATATGAAAGTATATACGATCCATACAACAAAAACACAATTTAAATGTTTTTTGTCTGTCTGTCTGTCTGTTTGTTCCGGCTAATCTCCGAAACGCCTGGACCGATTTGGAAGGAACTTTCACTGGTAGAAAGCTGGGGCCACTGGGCGTAAAATAGGCTATACTTTTTATTCCGATATTCCCATGGGAACATAGGAATTAAAAGAAAAAAACTACTTTACGCGGGTGAAACCGCGGGACGCAGCTAGTAAGGAATAAATAAGATTGCTTTTTTTTAGCTTGAAAAGAATTAGGATGTAGACCCTAATTCATCTAGTTATGGAATAAAAAACTTATTTTTATAGCAATGGCAACTCACATGGCGGAACGCAACCTGATCTTGGACCGTCTGCGCGACCTATACGAGTCGCTGGGCTCTCGTCCTGCGGAGAGCCAGGAGGCAAAGGCTCCGAGAGCTATGAAGTCAAAGCTGATGCCTCATCAGCTGCACGCGCTGGCCTGGCTGCGGTGGAGGGAGACGCAGAGACCTAGGGCTGGCATACTGGGTAAGTAGACCTGTCAGTTTTGAGGCAGGGAGACGTAGCGACCGAGGGCTGGGATACTCAATATTCATGTATATGATAGATATTTCAACCGCCTCTGTGTTCTAGTGGTTAAGCAACCTGTGTCAGACCCAGAGGTCCCGGGTTCGATTGCCTTAGTGTACAACCCAGTACTAATAATAATACCTAAGATGGTAACAAGCCCTACCATCTTATCTAAGTCTGTCGCCATAACAACAATGTTAACAGCATTGTTGTGTTTCGGCAGTTAGAGATAAGATAGCCAGTTCCGCTGTGGTTAAGGATTCCGGGTGAAGCTCGCTTCCACCTTCGGCCTGAACGTCACTTACCATCAGGTGAGATGCAGGCCAAGAGCTTCCCCGTTGTGGGTAAAACAAAATACTGGGTACGTCATATTTGTTTTGATAACCGTTTACAGATACGTACGTATCTGAGAGTCTCCGTATACGAGAGTCAAAGAAATGTGTTGAGATTAACACGTTATGTACAATCAAGGACCATAATTTCCGAATTGTAATTTTCATTTAAAATGTTGGCATGATTATGACAAATAAATACAGTGTTAAGCTCTGACCAAACTGAAGCGCGGGATGCGGGACGAAATTCGCTCGCACCGATTAATTTACTTGTATGGACGTGTTCAAAGTGCCGCGAATAGTCGTGTGACTTCCTAACCAATAAAAAAACCAGCCAAGTTGCGAGTCGGCCTCGCACACAAAGGGTTTCGTGCCATCGTTTCATGTGACTACGTATTACGGTTCAAGAAATACAGCGATAAAACGTCGAAAAAATCACGTTTCTTAAATTTTATATTTGTTGTTATAGCGACATTAGAAAGACACAATTTGAGAAAATTTCAACTGTCTACAATTTACGGTTCTTGAGATACAGCCCGCTGATAGACAGACGGACGGGAAGCGGAAGCTTGTTAATAAGGTCCAGTTGGCACCTCTTTGGGTACGGAACCCTAGTAATTGACGTGGGGAGAGCGGTGTGAAGTCTCGGGCCGCATCTCGCGCAGGATTCGCCTCAGAGTGGCCAGAGCTTTATAACCGATTGTGATTTGATTATACGAACAATGAACTTGATAGTCATGTTGATTTTAATGCGTGGTAAAAATAAAAAAAACATTCGTAATTAACGCACGTTCAAACTTATTTTAACTGTTCTGTGTTGCTAATTAATTAATTATAAATCTGTTTTGTTTATCATTCGAGTTAACTTAACTTTTTTATATGCACGTTTTTCTTTTTTTTTCTCTAATTTTCCTTCCTTTCAGCGGACGACATGGGTCTTGGCAAAACAATCACTATGATAGCGCTGATCGTGAGTGACAAGGAAGACACGATTGATGAGGAAGACGATGATGATGATGATGACCAGCGCCCTAAAGGCAAACGTAAGTAGTGACTACGTTACATCGACGTTACGTCGACTGATTTACATCCGTACGGTGAAGGAAAACATAGTGAGGAAACCGGCATGTCCTAGAGCCAAAAATTCGAAGACATGTCACATCTACCAACCCGCTCTGGGCGTGGTAGATTACGGCCCACTGCCTCTCACCGAGAGGAGGCCTGTGTCCCAGCAGTGAGAACATTATAGGCCAATTATGAGCATATCTTTCTGGTACCAGTGGTCAAAGGCGGCACTCTAGTGGTGTGCCCGGCCTCGCTCATGCAGCAGTGGAGCGGCGAGGTGACGAAGCACTGCTCGGCGCACGCGCTGTCCGTGTGCCTGCACCACGGCGCCGCGCGCGCCACGCTGCCGCACCGCCTGGCCACGCATGACCTCGTGCTCACCACCTACAACATCATGCAGCGCGACAACGAGAAGGTATGCCATGACATAAACTCCACTTTCCCTTAAATTCGGTTGTTCATTCCCTTAGTTATTTTCTCTATTCCCTAAGTTCTTTTCTCATGCCCTAAAATATCTTCACGAGAAAAGAAGCTATTCAGTAAAAAAAAAAACTGAAGATACATCTGAATTTCATATCCAAACGAATATTAAAAAAAAAACGAAACTGAGTTTGTTTGTTATGCTTTCACGCTAAAACGGCCGCATCGACTGTCGACGGAGGCGCACGTGTGCTACGATGCGATTCGGACTACTGTTAAATTGTTTGTGTTGTTTGCTGAGTGTTGTGTGGTGTGTAGTGTCATGGATTATTTTCAACGAAAGTGAGTTTTTAAAGTGCATACGAGGGACTATTTGCCTGCCGAATGACCCAGCCCGAGCGACATAGCTTGACCCCGTATACGCTAATCTGGTGAGATCTTTCCATATCTTTCAAGGTTCTGCTGAAGACATCCGCCGAGTCATGAATGGATCTCATTGTAATTCCATCCATCTTACATGCTGTATTTGCAATTTGTTCGACTAACGTTAAACTTTAATACGTGTGTGTCAATTATTATATTATTATGTGCAGTGCAGTGCTTTTTAAATGTACCAAAATTGACTGTTTTTGTGAGTGCGCATTCTCAGGCAGCTGACCCCAAACAGCATTCCTTTTTTTTTCTTTGGGTTAAGGTGTGCCAAATGATAGTCATTGTAATTAAAACAAGGGACGCGACACCCTATCGGGTGGGTCGGGACGTCGGGTTTTTTTTTTACGGAAATTTATTAATTATTTGTGCTGTATATCTCGTGGCCAGATCTTAGAATTGATCATTTCATGAAATGTTCGACCATTTCATGAAATGGTTGTGTTTCATGAAATGGCCAGCTAAAATTGGCCATATCGTTTAAACGTCAACGTTTAATGATATGTCAGTCGACGTTTGGCCATATCATTAATGTAGGGTATCCATGGTTTAGAGTGTAGTAAAAATTGCTAACTGCGACCAAATTGGAAGTAGCACTCGCCAACCGCTGCCACGGCACCGCTCGCTTCACTCACTCGGCCTGCGCGCGGTTGGTCACAGTTCTAACCTAACTTAACATATTTCGTTGGGGACTCGGGGTGCCATAAGTGGCTATGTTGCTCACCACACCGGTTGTGGTACCCCGCCATGGGTTAGGTTAGTAATTTCCAAGTTGGTCACTTTCCATAATATCACATTCAGAAAACCAATACAAAAAGTCCATCGAGTTTTCTTGCTTGGTCACCCTACTTTGTTTGATTTGTTGTATGCCGCCGCCATGATGCCCAACAAAAACAAAGCGACATCAACGCCTCTACCGGTGGATAATGTAACTATTTTACGATATGATCACTAATGTTTGGCCACATCATGAAGTAGTCGTGCGTTTAACTGTTCATATCGTCAAACGTTGAGTATTCAATGATCTGGCCAGACCACATCATGATATGTTCAGCGGTCGATGGTCTATTTCATGAAATGCAACCATTTCATGAAATGGCCGAACACTTCATGAAATGATCAATTTTAAGATCTGGACATGACTTACTTCGACAAGGAAATCTATTTTTGGATAAACACGGCTGAAGACCGAGATAAGACCACCATACCATCCATATATGGGCAACTATTTACGACGTCGCCGCTACGTTGGTTCAGGTCCAGCTTCACCGGTGCATCTCCTCTTTGCTATTTTTAATGTCTTCATCCGAGGTGATAGATGCTATCAGTTTCAGGTTTCTTGTAAATCTAGCTAGCAGTCTTTTTAATCTTCGTCGATAAATATAACCCGTTTCTCCACTATTCCATTGCCTACTCTAGGATGCATATCCGGTACGGCTCGCAAATCTTTCCATATCCTAAGGGCACGTCTTCCCATTACAAAATCAAATTTTTTTTTTTGGGCATAGGTTATAAATAAAAATGAAAGGTAAATTACAGTTCCATTATGTCATGCCTAATAGGCATACAATAATTATGTCAACATGCAGTATAAAAAAAATCTCATCACTTATAAAGCAAATCTTACAAAATAACAATTAGGTGTATGGTGATAGATTGTAGCTACGTACTAATAAAAAATAAAAAAATCTGGGATCGTGTAGTAAGGTTTGTCAATTAAAAAATTACGCAATTCATATTTGAATTGTGGGAGTTCCTTGGTGTATTAAATGTCCACAGGTATCTTAACCTGTGGACATTTTTACTTTTTACTTTATTCGCCACCTTTACTTTTACGGAATACACGTGTAATGAAGTAATGACGAATTAAAAATCTGACTACGATAGGTTTTTTAACGGCAAAAAAAAACAAATACAATATCACATAGTCGCAATTTTTCCTGTATCTGAGATCTGTATTAATACTTTAAGGTTTGTAGTTTAGTGTAAAAATAATGACAAAAACTTTTGTCGCTGTTTTCTCATGTAAAATTGTTAAACTACCAAAATGATATTAAATTGTCATGCTTAGAACGGAGTCCTGATGCGCATCCACTGGCGGCGCGTGATCCTGGACGAGGCGCACGTGGTGCGCAACCACAAGTCGGCCACCTGCGCCGCCGTCAGCGCCCTGCGCGCGCGCCGGCGCTGGTGCCTCACGGGCACGCCCGTGCAGAACAAGGACCTCGACCTGTTCGCGCTTCTCAAGTTCCTGCGGTGCTCGCCGTTTGATGATCTCACCGTGAGTATATACAGAGAAACACAACCCGAATGGCGTAGCCGCTATCTCATCTCATCTTGGATTTTCATTGTGACCTCATTATTGGCGTCAGCACCTTCGGAAACTATGAAAACGACACCCATGACGATTTTTTTTAAATTTTTTATCACAGGGTGTGATAAAATGTATAATGTTCACCTCGGGGGTTACACTATTTTAAGCTCGAATGACGTACTTTGAATCCTTCGTTCCGCTTTGGATTCAAAGAAACACTCTCGCCTTAAAAATAATTGTTTGCTGTCTTGGCAAACAATCTACTATTAAATAATTGTAATGTAATATTCGTCTCCAGATGTGGAAGAAATGGATCGACAACAAGAGTTTAGGCGGTCAGGAGCGCCTGAACACCATCATGCAGTGCCTGCTGCTGCGCCGCACCAAGGTGCAGCTCGTGCAGCGCGGCCAGCTGGCCTGCCTGCCGCAGCGCAGCGCGCACGTCAGGGAAGTCTCGCTGTCGCCCAGGGAGATGAACGTCTATCAGAAGGTCAGTATAAAAAGATGCAGCGACAGGGACTACTCAGAAGCATCATTCAGCCAAAAGATGTTCACTGCTAGACTTCTTCAATCAAATCTATCAATCTTAACGCCTTGAAGGACAGTAAACGCCCATAGGCGTCATAACAATCTTAATATATATAAATTACGCGCCACGTTGTTTGTCCGTTATGGACTCCTAAACTACTTAACCGATTTCAATCAAATTTGTACACCGTGTGCAGTTTGATCTAACTTAAAAGATAGGACATTTTCTTCACTGCCAACAAGCCTTTTCACACGCTCTCTTTAATTGCAGGTGCTAGTATTCTCCAAGACGCTGTTCGCTCAGTTTCTCCACCAGCGCGCGGAGAAGAACGCGGACGCGCAAGGTTTCACCACCACCGGCAAAGACAACGCGTACGCTAAAATGCATAAGAAAATGATCGCTTTACAGGGTATGTTATCTATAATAATCAACGAGTACATATAAAACAAAGTCACTTTTCGCGTTTGTTTGTGTGTCCGCTCAGTTCTTCTAAACCACAATTTACTTTGATGCGGTTTTCTCCATTCTTTAGACAATTTATTCGGGAAGTCCAAAAAGGGTGATAGACATGCGAGGAGGTAGGCGTACGTATGGCTCGAACTTACTCTCCCGTGTGTCATACTAAGTACACGCACTTTAACACCGCCGAGTAAGTTCGTCGGCGATCCAACAGGTTTGAAATTTTGCTCGTAGCCCGCCTTGGTTCGTAGTTTCGTACGTCTGCCATCGCCGCGAGTCGCGAGCCGCCATTTTGTTTCGTCATTTGTGTAATGTATGTTTAGTTCGGTTCGGAAAATTTGACAACATCGCGATACAATGTGAGAAAGCTTCACGTGTGTAACCGACGGCGAGCCGAGTAAGTTGGTGGACTTAAAAACCGCGGACTTTAAGTTCACATGTCTATCACCCACTTTATGTGAATTATTTTACTTTAATCTGTGATGCCTCTCAATGATTGGATTGCTCTTCTTCAGGTGCACAACCAGTAAAGTCTCACGAGATCTTGGTCCTACTCTTACGTCTGCGGCAAGTATGTTGCCACTGTGGCCTCATCGCCGCCATGCTGGACGAGGAGAGCGCGCCCGACGTGCAGGAGGACCCGGCCGGCCAGGACCTGCTGGCTGAGCTCAACAAGCTGTCCATCGAGGACAAGAGGAAGGTATGACTAAGCAGTACTTTATCAAAAAAATATGACGACGTCAAAAATGCGAGTATCAACGACGTTACATTCGGAGGATAAGGTTAAGCCGGCAAATAAACTTATATGATTTGTACGATTTCATTAAGCGATGTTTACCTTTGAATATCTCGGCAACGGCGTGACATTTTAGGAAACCATATCACTGCACATTTTTAGTTTGTTCAAGTGTACTCTACCCTCCACCGAGACTCCACAGAATTATAATCGTCTTTGTAAGTTAGATTTGTTCTCGTCATGATTTCATGAAGAGTTTTTCAATGGAATAAATCTAACTTGAGAGAGATGAATGATTCTAATTCTATTAACGCTTTAAAGGACAGTAAACGCCCATAGGTGTCATAACAATAAAACTTCTATTGTGTCTCATTGACTGTCCTTAAAAGTGTTTATACATATTATATTTGTTATGGTCTCGTCGCAAATCATATTTATTGATCAAGATACAACCTGACACTGACCTGCAAATTGCAAAAAAAATAAGACAATTTGAATTTCAGTGTCCTTCACCACACAATCCTCACTTTTGAAAAGTTCATGAAATTGATTTTTGAAAACGCCAAAAAATAGTCAAGAAATAGTCATAAATAGTCACCAAAGTTAAAAAAATAGTCGCATTAAGATTCCGAAGTTATAGCTATAAGTTGGTGAGGATTGTGGGGTGAACGTCTCCACACAATCCTCACCTCAGTGCAAGCAAACGGCTGGGAGTATCGACTTGGTTTCAATTCCAAAAAATAGTCAATAAGTAGTCGTAACGCTATGCCAAATCTCGAAAATAGTCATTAAGAGGTTCCAGAGATATAAAGGTGTATTGGTGAGGATTACGTGGTGAGCCTTTCTCGCCACAATCCTCACCTGATTACCGCGGAATGCTTACGTTTTTTCATTTGAAATTGGTGTCAAAAAATAGTCAAGAAATAGTCGTCTCCAACCACCATAATTTCGACCTGGTTTAATATGTAGAAGTATGTTAAATTTCCATCTAAACTTCTACATACATTATGTTTTGGTACAGTCGCGAATACTTAAATTGCAAATTTATTCTAATATTGTTGTTCAATAATATACGGTAATAAAATATTGTAGTTACTTACGTATTTATTATTTCTGTCAGAGTTTAATAAATACCAATCTACCTGTACATGATATTCCTCCAATTTTAAATATGTTTCTTGCTATTATTTCATTTAGACATTTCCTTCCGGTTGGCTTTGAGTTAACTGATTTCACAAATGAAACTGAACGCGATCAACATTTCTAAAACGCGTTCAAGAGCGGTCAGTGTCAAAATTGTTATATTTCAACGCGTTTAGATGTGCTGAACGCGTTCAATTTCACTGGTGAAATCCGCACTAAGTCTGTATTTCAGATTAATTTTATTGTAGTATGAGAAATTAAGACTTCTACCTACTCACCTATTATTAAAATACCTACAGATATTCATTATAATTTTATATTCTCTACTTTGTTTAAGTAGGATGGTATAATATTTATTTTATACGTGCTCGGTAAGCACCATTATACTTTTTTTTTAATGAGGCAGAATGTACGTCATCATTATTGTTGTAAAAATGTGCGGATCGAAAAAAATTATGAAAATTCATGGTTAACGTGCTGAGTAGGCAGAAAAGGTATATGAAAATCCATTGTTAACGTGCTTTTTTTTAATTTTGGGCAATTCAGTAACTAAATATAGTATAATGCCAAAAGACAAACAAGTTTTTAAAGTCCGCAAAATGATACTGGCCATCTTAATTATTGTTTTACGAGTTTACGATCGAATAGTTTTGTTAGGAAAATAAAACATGTTACACAGTTTAACAGGTATGTGTATGTAGGTACTTAGTAACAGAAATCATGAATTCTGTAAATTCAGATATATAAAGATAATTATATACCCGGCTTCGCAATAATTCTATACTAAAAAAAAAAAATAAAAAAAAAATAAAAAAAATAAAAAAAAAAAAAAACCAGGGGCTGCAGCCGTGCGTGAAGTCCAGTTACTTACAATTTGTGGCTAGCTTTCTGGCTCTTCAGTCTTGTACAGGCAGATGTTACTATTTACTATATGATAAGATGATACTATTTACGTGTCCAAAAAACGTTTTCATTTCCTGAATATTTTCAAGGGAACGGCTCAGTACTAAATTTAATATATGAGCGTAACATGGGACAAACATTGCCATATGGACATGCATCACGAATTTTCGCTTGTACTCCACCGTGGCTCGCCAGACATAACTGCCGCGCCGTCGTAAGATTGACCAACTAACTTATTTCTACAACGATACTGGTCAAGTATTTCTAACAACTGTTTGGATAAAACTTCAGCAGTTCGACTTTCGCTAACATCGTAAAAACCCAGGAATCGTTCTTCAATTCCAGTTTCTGATAAATATCGAAAAATTACAGTTAATTGCTCCCTATGACTGACATCTGGAGTTTCGTCAATCATTACAGACAGAAATTGAGCTTTATCTATCTCTAATCTAATGTGGTCTCGTAAAACGGATGCAATACAATGTATTAAATCATTTTGAATATCACTAGAGAGACCAGAAAACACGGGGTTCTGAACTGAAGATCATAGTTCTAAATGCGAGTTCATTACGGATCATATTTCCTCAGATATAACAAAGTTTTGATATAGTTACCGCGGTTATTGGAATTCAGACCTTCATCGTGGCCGCGAAAAGCTACTTCTTGTGTATCTAACAAAATAATGGTGTCAATAAACCGTTTCTTAAATTCCTATTTCGATTTACTTTTCTAATAGGAGCTTCATACGAATTAGCGAAAAATAATCAAGTTGTTCTGTGATTCGTTTAACGACATCTGTCGGCGAGTAGAAATACTATTTTGAGATTTGTGAAGCTAGTTTGGCGTTTCAACACAAGATGACAGCACATCTGATTTTACTCTAAGAGTGAAATCAAATGTAATTATAATACAAAAAGTATTTTTAATTATGGAATTTGTTTCATAATGTAGGTATTAATAAAGAATTCAGTATTAATTATGTGTTTCTTATTTTCAAACCTTGAAAAGCATGTTTCCTCACAAAGTAAATAATTCGTCAAGCAACAATCAAAACTATTTGCCGCCATCCTAATCCTACTGATAGTACTAATCATTTTTCAAATCTACTCTAATGATGTAAGTTCAACTTATTAAACTTTCTACTTACCCCAAATACCTAATTACAACGTAGTTCAATCAACGTACGTTTCTTTCACTGAACTCATAACACAAACACTATCTTAATCACTTTTCTATACCTGAAAACAAATATTACTCGTACTAGTAATGATAAACTAATGAATACAATGAATACAAAATGCAAATTAACTACTGTAAACAAATTATATGGTTGCGATTACGACAAAAACCAACACATTGTCAATCGAATGATGAAATAATGTTTTGATGTCCGAACACCGAGCCGAACGCATTACGATACTCAACGACAACAACCGAATATCAAATGCGAGAACGAGTGAGTAATAGCAATACATAGTTCTTTCTCGTTCACACGAGCGCGTTTTCGCCTACTGTCCCTATAGTAACTCGTTGCAAACCGGCTTACTCGGCTGCTAAGAAAGGGCGGTGTCACGTGACCGAGTGACGTCAAGACGGACTATATTTTCTATAGAAATTAAATTCACGATAACCCGTACGCGCCTACGAGTTATTTTAGAGCGAAATGTTTTGTTGTTGGGATATAAAGACAAAAATTTTTATGTAGGCGTTTTGTAATGTTTTAATTGTATTCAAATACTTATAGTGTGATTATTCAATGACGATAGAGTGGTTGTGTTCCGAATTACCGAAGGGAAGCCGATAGGAATCGGCTTGTACAGAGTCTACGCCCCTGATACTACACTTAAACCTTCCTTATGAATCACTCCGTCAATTGGTGAAAACTGCAGGAAAATCCGTTCGGTAGTTTTTGAGTTTATCGCGTTCAGACAGACGCGGCGCCGGCGGAGGGATTTTGTTTTATAATATGTTATGATTATGTTATTCATTATTATATATAAAACATAGTTAAAATACCTACCTAAAATAGCTACATAACAAACAAAAAATTTGTTGACCACTACAAATACGAACATAATAATTTTGTGCTCGGCTGTACTCGACTCGAAAATGTATGTAGAAGTTTAGATGGAAATTTAACATACTTCTACATATTAAACCAGGTCGAAATTATGGTGGTTGGAGACGACTATTTCTTGACTATTTTTTGACACCAATTTCAAATGAAAAAACGTAAGCATTCCGCGGTAATCAGGTGAGGATTGTGGCGAGAAAGGCTCACCACGTAATCCTCACCAAGACACCTTTATATCTCTGGAACCTCTTAATGACTATTTTCGAGATTTGGCATAGCGTTACGACTATTTATTGACTATTTTTTGGAATTGAAACCAAGTCGATACTCCCAGCCGTTTGCTTGCACTGAGGTGAGGATTGTGTGGAGACGTTCACCCCACAATCCTCACCAACTTATAGCTATAACTTCGGAATCTTAATGCGACTATTTTTTTAACTTTGGTGACTATTTATGACTATTTCTTGACTATTTTTTGGCGTTTTCAAAATTCAATTTCGAGAACTTTTCAAAAGTGAGGATTGTGTGGTGAAGGACACGAATTTCACGGACTTCCACTGTGGATCTTCCTTAAACTCCTATATTTTGTGTCACAGAGTCGCAGCCAAAAGTCAGATGACGAGGAAGAAGACTCAGGCCCCGCGCAGGAGGGCACCACGGCTGCCGAAGCCATCCGCTCGGTGCTGTCGCCCAACAACCCGGTGTTCGAACTCAGCAACCCTTCCTCCAAGATCTCGGCCGTCATGGACTGCCTCAACAAGGAGGTCTTCGCTAACACTGGTAGGGATATCAAACTCTTGGGGATTTTGTGGTCTGTAATTAATGAAAAGAGCATGCTTAGATGGTTTGGACATTTTGAGAGGGTGAATGAAAGGCGACTAACAAAAGATATTTACAAGGCAGATGTGAGAGGTAACGGCCTAGAAGGATATACAGTGACCTGATTGGTAACGTTCAGGATTTTTTTAGAGGAATTAAACTCGATTTATAATAAAATATACGCGATACTTGCACTTGGCACTTTGCGTTCGGCGCTTGTCGTGGCAACACGTTGTGTCTGGGTTCGCAACAAGTCAATCTTCATCCTGAGGATGCCTCGTTGAGAGATGAAACATTTGTCGATTTTTTACAGCAGCGGTCGGCAACCTTTTAGCAGGCAAGGGCCACGTAGTGGCAAAATGAGGTAGAGGCGGGCCGCACTTGTTCATAATTTTGATGATAGGTATACTATCTATCTATTTATTTGCTTTCAGTTTGTTGAATGCTCATCTTTATGACGAGAAGCATTTTTTTTTTAAACTAAGTAATGTAAAAGTTTGGTCACATAAGTAAGTACTTTTTAAATCGTCTAAATCAGATTTCAAACTGCCATAAAACTTAACAAGATCATTGATTTCACAGAAATAGTTTTTGAGAGTGTCATTAGATTGGAGAGGATGTACCGAGTTATTTACAAATGAACGGGATTGACGTTCACTTGTAAATGACCGGGTACATCCTCAATATCACATGAAAAAGGGTTTGCAAAATCTTCAGTTTGCTACAAGTCACCCAATCTGTCGTTGAACTGATTTTGTAGCTGTATTGAAATGTCTTTCATTTTATCAATGCTCGTTCGCTTAAACGTTGCGCCCGCATAGTGTTTATTAGGCATTATTTACTTAGGTAAATCCTTTCGTTTTCAAAACTGTCGCGGGCCGCAATCAGTGGCGTGCGCGCCATACATGCAAATAAGCTCTGCATACCCAGTAGTCCCATACATACATGTCCCTCAAAATGATAAATAACTATAAGTAAAAAAAAACATGGTATCGATGGGAATTAATCTACATCTCACCGCATAGCGTTTTGCTTCCCGTGTTAATTATGCGCCATGTATTACTTTTTTTTGGAACTAACTTGTTGAAGCGGCGAACATCCGCCGCCGCAGGCAGCGCTCCCGTGTCCCCGTGAGCAAAAGCAGTACTACACGTTGCTTATTTGTCATACAACGCATCTCGTGAATTCTCGTGTAGTACACAGCAAAAGTGTGTCTGTGTGCGTGAAAATGTGAGCGCGTGTTTGTGTTTTGGAAGCACAGCTTACATTGCAACCCGTCCAAATTGAGAATCCATAAAAGCACTGCTTATTTGTTGATTGCAGGGGGTTGATTTTTTTTGTCAGATTTACAAATTGATTCGTTCGTATTACTTCGTAATTACAAAGTTTTTTTAACCTATTGTTCCGATTGTTTTTCCTGGCGCAATATATTGATTGTCTAAGCAAATATTTAGTAAGTTAATTGTAAAAAAATTAAAATTAGACCTGTGAAACCTGTGCTGGCGGCAGATTTTAATTATTGAAACGTATTTCAATAAATTAAAATCTGCCGTATTTTTGACGTTATCTTTTGAGTAATAAAAAGTTAAATTGATTGCAAAGGGAAGGTGTGCTCCCGGGTTGGATTGAATTAAAAAAATAGGTGATGCTACAAGTTACTTGTTATTTTCATAAAAAGTTTAATGATTAGGTATATTATTACCTACTGGCTAACAGGTTGTGTACACACAAACACATTGTATTGTTTCCCTTGCATTTGGTTTACAAATCAAGAAAAAGAGAATGTTTGGATCTAGTTATTATAACGGTTATTCAGATTTACCATCATGTGAAGGCAATCGCGTCGTGTGGTAACAGTTGGGTAGGGTAGGTAGTCGGTGAGCCACCGACTGAAACAAGCTGAAACTGGTACATTTTATTTTAATTTTAACCGTGCATATCCTGTCTGAAATCTCTGTGCACGCCACTGGCCGCAATGAGGTGAGCTGCGGGCCGCATGTTGCCGACCACTGTTTTACAGGGTTCTCTAAGACTCTTTAAGAACAGTTAAGCGGATTAGGTTACTAAATATACGTCGTCTATTGTATTTTATCATGGATTTCCGCAAAATCACGCCTGAGTCAATTAACTATCGATTTGTAATCCAAAACAGCACTCTTTTTTATAATACTTACTAAATAAGCTATATTTTTTTGTTGAAATGTTAATACTTTTATTTCTTTTTTTGCACGACTCGTAATGCGAAGCATTAGAGTGTGCTCTACGATCGAAAAATTATTTTTGCCCCATTTCTGTAACTGTTTTTATTGTTACGCTCCTGCTAGGACACAGAACCTACTTAATTTATATACCATTGTATAGATGATTAAATGGAGATTAATACTGTACTTTTTAACAATTGATTTAATGCAGCAGAAATGGAAAAAGCATAAAAATAGTTGAAAAAAAATTCCTGTCCGTCAATTTATGAACCTTGAAAACATTGTAGCTTGCGATAAAATCAATTAATTGAGTCAATTTTTTTTTTTATACATTCGTTTCAGCCGTAGAAGGAACCCTATTCAAAATGGCTCTTTTATTCAAAGTAGTTTAATTATAATTAATAAAATACTAACTAAAATATAATATCTTTAACTAAATATTTCCAACCATTGACTTGACGTGCGTAAGTTGCCTAGCAACCGCCAAGTAAATATCTTTGTCAGTCGTTGACATTACGACTTCATGAAAAGTGATAAATTGTTCATTTTTAAACTATGTTTTGAATTTATTTTTCGTCTATGAATGAGTGATAAGTATGAGGCGTGCACTTTTGGATTTTCCAAACTATTTATTTTTACCTATCGATTACTTCGAAGGTACAGTTGTGATGTTACTTGTGTTCTCTTAGGCGACAAGGCAGTAGTAGTATCTCAGTGGACATCAGTACTGCGGCTGGTAGAAGCGCAGCTGCAAACTGCCAAGATCCGCTGCGTGACGCTGAGCGGCAACGTGCCCGTGCCGGCGCGCCAGCTGCTCGTGGACAAGATCAACGACCCCAAGTCGGACGTCAAGGTATACGTTACTTCACTTACATCATTATGATTAAACTAGCTGTGCCCCGCGGTTTCACCCGCATAAAGCTGACTGTTCACTGGAGCGGACAGGAGAGGAGCGGAGACAAGCTGTGCCAATATTAACCAATGGATTTTGTTTATTTTACCCTCAAAGGGGAAAGCTCTTGGCACGGTATACGGTATTATAACTAAGCCGTATCTTAGAAATAAATGCCTACAGCCGCGCGGTACGTAAACATGCGATAGGGCTGCCCGCCTCCAGCATTTTAATTACATTTGCCTACTTTGTGTTTCCATTTACTTTTGTGATTGTAAATATACTTTTTTTATCTACACAAATAAATAATAGTTATTTATGCTACAAGTGCGGAAAGTAGGTGATTTCCGACGAGTGGCTTTTTATTCACGAGCGAGCGAAGCGAGCGAGTGTATAAGTCGACACGAGTCGGAAATCATCTGACGCACGTGTATCATACAACGTTTTACTATGCATTGTGCGAGGAAACAAAAAAACTAGCGACCTTCACAGTAGTCGCATATGTGTAACATCTAACATATTGGCTGACATTTGATATAAATGATATAAACATTATTTATAACTTTGACTTTTTGACTTTGACTTTGCCTTTGCCTTTGACGTTGACTTTGACTTTGACTTTGACGTTGACGTTGATTTTGACTGTGACGTTGACGTTGACTTTGACTTTGACTTTGACTATGACTTTGACTTTGACATTGACTTTGACTTTGACTTTGACTTTGACTTTGTCTTTGATTTTGACTTTGACTTTGACTTTGACTTTGACTTTGACTTTGACTTTGACTTTGACTTCGACTCTTCGACTTCGACTTCGACTTTGCCATCACCATCGCCATCGTCATCGCCATCGCCATCGCCAACATTATCTTCACCACCAACATTATCTACATCGCCATTGCCATCGTCATCGTCATCAACATCATCATCATCATTTAATTTGTAAAACTTTTCTCAAATAATGAAAACTCTTTGCGTCGCGTCGGGCAGACGTCGGATTCAAAAATTAAAAAAAAACTGAAAAGTAAAAAGCCCTAGTCAAAAAAAGTGACACTTTCCGCACAAATTGACTGCTTGGAAAACGCCCTTTTCGAGCAAATGCATTGTAAAATACTTTACGAATTGAATAACAAAACAAAACACAAATGCCCGAGGTTTTAAAACAAGCGTACCTACCGTATCATGATTCATGAACCGCCTATAACTACCTATTTCACTCGTGTCTATCACTTTCCTTTACTCTATTCACTTTATTTATTAATCCAGACATCTTTTTTTCGGGAGATAAAAGGAAATACTTGTCCATTAAAAAGACACACATTATGTACCTACCTACCAGTAAGTAAAATTATTTTATAGTCTTACCTTTCAAAGTTTCCAGGTAATCTAAAAAAAGTTATCTCTGGATGCGTTATTGCCAAATTCATGCAACCAAAAACAGCAACAATTATATCCTACTCGTCATATTAAATATGTACTTGAATTTATTTTTAGTGTAAAAATCGCGCGGTTATTGTTAAAAAAACAACACACCGTTCGTTCGTCACTGCGGCACAGACGCGAACTCGCGACTGTCTGCATACCACGCGCATACCTCGATCGAGGCGCGTAGGTATAGCTCGCGCTTCGTCCGTTTGTATGAAGTTGGAATACCGTATACTGTGCTCTTGGCCTCCATCTCAACTGATGGTAAGTGATGATCAGGCCGAAGGTGGAAGCGAGCTTCACCCGGAATCCTCAACCACAGAGGAACTGGCTATTTTATCTCTAAACTGCCGAAACACAACAACGCTATTAACATTGTTGTTATAGCGACAGAGTTAGATAAGATGGTGGTAGCTAGCCAGGTGGACTTAGAATAGAATAGCCCTGCCACCAACCAAACCGAGCAGAAAAATTTTCTGAGGCTCTTAAAAGGGTCTGAGACAGGTGGCTTAAGAGGGTTTATTCTGAAAGTTGGCAACGTCGCAAATAGATGTCAAATATTTCGCTGTTTTGATTAATTTGATAATATTTCTGTATGGAAATAAAAAATGTGGCTAACTAGCGAAATAGTATATTGATTATGAAATGCAATAATTAATATCTTAACACCGAATAGTTGGTTTTAGATGTAAAAAAAGTATTTGGAAACTTTTCAAATGCCTTTTTATCACCTAAAACGGGTACAACATCAAATTCAATGTTATAATTGCAATTCATTATTAATATTCTAGTCAATTAGTTAGCCACATTTCTTATTTCCATACAGTATTATTTCCAAATTAATCGAAACAGGTAAATATTTGACAGCTATTTACGACGTTGCCAACTTTTAGGATGCACCCTCTTAACCACAGAGGCGGTTAATTGCATAAAATCTCCGATCCGCTTCAGTGGACAGGGATTTGCGAACTTGTTTAAAAGATCATACAAAACCGGGAAGCGAAGTGAAGCGAAGCGAAGCGAAGCGAAGAAGCGAAGCGGGGAAACGGAAAAAACCTGGATTGTCAGCCGGCCGGCCTTCACCAGAGAACGGCCAATTAGAGCGCCGAACGCGGTCAATGCGTTAAGTCGAGTTGGTTAAAAGAAACTCACACTAGGCCCTCTGGAAACAAGTTAATAATGTATGAATGTATGTAGATCATGCTGCTATCTCTCTGCGCGGGCGGCGTGGGCCTCAACCTGTGTGGAGCCAACCATCTGCTTCTGCTGGACCCGCACTGGAACCCGCAGCTCGAGGAACAAGCACAAGACCGCATCTACCGCGTCGGACAGACCAAGGACGTCAACATATACAGGTAATAAATACAACTTATCATAGAAAGATGCCCACAGCTGGACATAGGAAGAGTTCTATATTCAAATAATAGGTTAGGAGAGCCTAACCATCGGCACAGTGTCTGGTTCTGTGCTTCCCACCTCCAACGGATTTCTCGAACCATCATTCGAATTCGGTAGTGAGATTTATCATAAGATAGAAATGTGAAATGATGGCAAAATAATATAATACGAAAATATCATTAGATATGTAGAGAAACAAATACCGTATGATCTGACGATAGATTTTGGTCTATAGTAAGCATTACAACCATTCCAATGATTACATACTAGGTTCTGCCAGCAGCTTCGCCCGCGTGATAAATCTATAAATTATAGCTTACTAAATTGTGCATGTATTATACATATAAACCTTCCTCTTGAATCACTCTATTAAAAAAAAACCGCATCAAAATCTGTTGCGTAGTTTTAAAGATCTAAGCATACATAGGGACAGACAGCGGGAAGCGACTTTGTTTTATAATATGTAGTGAAGATAGAGATAGCACATAATATAATTCTATCTCGCTCTGTCAATCGTAAAAATAGTTATAATCTATCCAACCATTAATTTAACTTTTGACAGCTAAAGTCATGATGTCCAAATTGCATTTCCGACTCGATTTCGAAATTCATGATTTTTTTAATCGAATTTAAATCATCATCATCTACCTAGCCTTTTCCCAACTATGTTGGGGTCGGCTTCCAGTCTAACCGGATGCAGCTGAATACTATTTTACATGGAGCGACTGCCTTTACCGACCGAATTTAATTAATAATTAAAATTAAATAATTGAAATAATATTATCATCGAATTCATAATTCATAATTCGATGAAAAAAACAAAGTGCCCATAAAGCATTGCATTTTTTCACTTTGGTTTTTAATGTAATAATTACGGAACTTCATAAGCGTGTATAAGTCAAAATTTAAATAGATGGTTGGAAATAATATAGTTTTCAAACATATAAACAAGTCTATGTTGCTTCATAAGTAATAGTACATTACTGTAGAGGCCAGCAATTAGGGCATTGACGGACGATCGTGAAAATGTGGGCCGAGACGAAGCCGACGCACACATACGAGTCCATGTCCAAATTAATTATAAATTCCAGAATCAATGTCGAATAAAGCTTCACGCGCCCGTATGCTCATTTGTTTCTTCTTTAAACAGCTCCATTTGTTATGCCAGTTCGAAATTTAAATAAAATCTTTGATAAGTTACCTCCTTGGTTGCCATGTGTTGAAGTAAAAAGTTAGTTTCATTTTTAAATAACACGACAGATATGGATTTTTATACTAAGATTGCCGGCCGCTCGCTCGCTTGTTTTTGACCAGTACAGCAATTTCTATTTATCTCGAAGAAGGTTGTCAAAATAATGTTCGAATTTTCAAGCATGTTTGAGAAAATATTATTTCGTATATAAAAAAAAATACTTTTCAGTAGTACTATCAATCTTCCTAGCCTTTTCCCAACTATGTTGGGGTCGGCTTCCAGTCTAACCGCATGCAGCGGAATACCAGTATTTTACATTAAGAAAATTTTACAGATTGAAGTGATGATGATGTGCTGGCGTCTGTACCTACGTTTATTTATTTCATTCTCTATTTGAGGAAGACACGCTTTTTTTATAAAACGTAAAATCCAAATTTGTGTAAACAAAGCTCACTCGCAGTTTACTTTATCATTCAGCCTGTTACGTGTTCATACAATGTTCGTGGGTGATCTCTTTGGTGAATAGAACTTTTACTAACAATATCCACATTCCAAATTCAAATCACTTTTAGTCCCTAGGGTATTTTGGTCCCTGTTTACGAAGATTAAACTACGTCTTTTTGAATAGATGTGATTAAAAAAAATATTTGGCCTAGGTCTTAAGGCGGAGGCGTGAAAATTGATTCGCTGTTACAATGTATATTAATTCTTCTTCCTAGCCTTTTTCCCAACTATCTTGGGGTCGGCTTCCAGTCTAACCGGATGCAGCTGAATACCAGTATTTTACATGGAGCGACTGCCTATCTGACCTCCACAACTCAGTAACTGGGTAATACGGTACCCCTTGGTAAGACTGGTGTCAGACTTTCGGGCTTCTGACGACTCGTAACGACTGTCAAAGATCCACAAATGACAGCCGGGACCAACGGCTTAACGTGCTTTCCGAGGCACGGAGGAGTCTCGGAATGTAAAGATGGTCACCCATCCACTGACCAACCCCGGCAAGCGTAGCTTAACCTGATGGATCGACCCGTGCGGCTTGTTATTACTTAGCCACGAGCTCCTCAATGTATATTAATTGATGTATAATAATCACTGATCGGATATTCGGATGCATATTTACCTAAAGTTACGTTTTGGCTAAGAAATTATGATGGAAGTGCCTTTAAATATAATATTTTTTCTTTATATAAATCCCGGATTTGATTGCATTCCGGGATCAAATACACGGTATGGAAACGACTTATCAACCCTCTTATATAATTGTTTTGAGCCCATTAAAAAATATGTATACAAATATAAATGAGTTGAAACAAACTATACGTAATATTTGCAGTGAATACAAAAGTTGTACATACATTGATTCTGAATACAAATTGTACAATGCATGTAAATCTATAAACTTTGCAATCGACTGTTACGATTACGAAAAAAAGTATTTAAATGTTAAAGAATTGAAGAAAATAATAATGCGTAATCAAACTAACTGTAAAAAACCTGATAAAAAACACGTAATAGCATCGAAAGGTACAATCCCTTATTATTTTGCACGTCATCAAACGGAATGCCATGCTACAAATGGTCCTGCTATTGAAAACTGTACTCCTACAAAAAAAGGTACTATTCCATACTATTTCAAAGTCATTGATCATAAACAGCTTTTTCGTGAACATCAACAGTGTAACGAGTATAAAAATATAGCTAGTATTCAATCAAAAAAGGAAATTTTGGAACTAACGTTGCTGGAGTTACGAGACATAAATAAAGAACCAGACATATTATGTTTGTCTGAAACCTTTATGCGTGCCGGAAATGAGAAATATTTAAAACTAAATAACTACGCCGTAGCAACTGCATTTAGTAGAGACACACAGAGAGGGGGGACCTGTATACTCGCTAAACAGGGTATTATTTATAACGAGCTTTCCTACATTCAAAAGTACTCGACCCAAAAATCATTTGAAGCCTGTGGCGTTGAAGTTCCATTGCACAAATTACTAATCGTGTGTCTTTATAGAACGCCTAAGTCTGATCCTAACATATTTTTGGATAAACTTGATCAATTTATGTGCGAAACGGTAAAAAAATATGGGTCAAGGACAAAAATAGTTATTGCTGGTGATTTCAATATAAACACTCTTAAACAAGGAAAAGTCACCAACTACTTAAAGGATCTATGTAATAACTATAACTTGCAGATGCACGTTAAAGTTCCCACGCGTAAAGACTCTTGCATAGACCACATACTCAGTAACATAAAAAAATCTTCTACTGAGGTGTTACCCCTATACTTATCAGACCACGACACAGCACAACTCTTAGATTTCCCAGTAAAAGAGCAAAGTGTAAAGACCAAATCATATTTTATTTACAAAAAAGACTACTGCAATGAAAATATAATGAAATTCAAAAAATGCCTTGCAAGTTTAACGTGGTCAGAGGTACATCTCGAAACTGATTTAAATAATGCATTCAATAAATTTCACGAGTTTTTATGTTTATTATATAATTTATGCTTCCCAAAGATTAAGATTAAAATAAACAACTCTAACGCAAATAAACAAAAGTGGATAAGCAAGGGTCTCAGAAATAGTTGCAAAACTAAACGATGTTTACGATACCTGTATTATAAAAATAAAACCCTTACGTACAAACTTAGATATAAAAAATATTCATCAATTCTGAAAAAATGTGTCTTTAAATCTATATCTATACATATAATAAAATTGTAGAAAAGTGGTGTCTGTACAATGGAAAATTATATAAAAAAAAGTAGCAGGGGTTGTTATTATATCGATGCCGAACCCGAGATAATAATTAATTTTTTTTTTGTCTGTTTGTCTGTTTATCTGTTTGTCTGTTTGTCGGTTTGTCTGTTTGTCTGTGTGTTTGTGCACGCTAATATCAGAAACGGATTATTCGATTTAGATGCGGTTTTCTCTAATATATTGTAGTAAGCTTCACTTAACATTTAGTGTTTATTTCATGTCAATCGGTTCATAAATAAAAAAGTTATGTCAATTTAAAGAATCACGGCGAACATTTGTTATACGTTAGGCATTTCTTTCCTTGATTTTCGGTATACTTATCTTAATTTTTATTTAGGGTTTGTATATAAATATTATAAGTATTTGGTATAGGTTAGGCATTTCTTTTCTTGATTTTCTTTATTAAGTATAAGTTTATTAGCTCAGGTTAGTAATTAATTTTTCTAGCAATTCTTTTGTTTTATAAAGTTAGTGCGTTTGGTTTACACGTCTTAACACTTATTTCTTAAACTGTCATAATTCTAGACTGTATAATAATCTGTAAGTATTTATAATTTAATTGTGTACGATAGTACGTGTTTACTAAATAACTGTGTGTTAAGTAGTAAGTACTATTTTATTGTAAGAATGCCTCGAAGAAGATCCAACCTCTCCCAATGTAGCAGAAATGCTAAAAAGATGAGATTAGTTCCATCACAGGAATCTGAGGAAGGTCGTGAGGCAAGGCTCTCTGCAACTCGGGAACATCAGGCTAGGTTTCGTGCTGCAGAAACTTCGACTCAGCGTGAATCTCGACTGAGTTCAAATCGTTCTCGAATGGTCGAGGCCGCGAAAATTTTTTTCATACTAAGGGGAGTCATGAAAAATGTTGAAAAACACTGCCCTACATTAATCCTACTAATATTATAAATGCGAAAGTTTGTGAGGATGGATGGATGGATGGACGGATGTTCGTTACTCTTTCACACAAAAACTACTGAACGGATTTTGATGAAACTTTACAATAATGTAGCTTATATATCAGAATAACACATAGGCTACAATTTATAAAGATTTTATATGATTTGGCCATAATATAACGATAAGTATCAAGTAAGTCGGAAAAATTCCTGCCCTCTTTGCGTGCGCTGCCTTTTTTTTTTTTGGGTGAGAAATCATCCAATGGCTTCTCCCGCTCTGGGCGGAGCGGAAGGACGTGACAGACTCTTACTGACTAAAACCCACCCGTGTTCCTTCCCTTGCCTTGCCAGAGGCCACGGTTTCCCCTTGGGACTACCCGCAACCCCGGCAGGCATCGGCCCTAGCGGACCCCGTCAGTTTTGCTGACATCTCTTTGAGGCGCGCGTGGAACACGACGCGCCGTCGACCCGGGCCTGGTCCTTATCGGACGGCGAGCTGCCCGTTGCTCTCCGTCCGCAGGCCCGCGCCTACGGTGGCCGGAAATCGGCTATCAATTCCCGACGCCCGGGACGTCTCCTACGGCGGCGGCGGCTAGGGCTGGTAGGGCGCGGCCTTTGCCACTCCTTCGCGCGCTCCGCCTCCTCCTTCGCGAGCATTACTGCTTCGTAGAAGGAGGTGACTGCTTGCCATGCCCTCTCGCTCCGCACCATGGCCTGAACCAGGGCCGGACGCGAGAGGTCACCGCCGCCGATCGCCTCCACGAGGACACGGCGGTGGTCCACCCAAGCCGGGCAGACCTCCACCGTATGCTGCGTGCGCTGCCTAAACCGTTAGAGTTACATGAAGAAAATGTATTGTGGGATTGTTTGTCTTAAAGAGTTCTAAATAAAAGTCCGAGACAGCATATATCTACCTTTTATGTGGAAGCCTTTATAACCAAAATAGTGAGCAATAAATACATTTAAATTGAATACTTTTTTTAAATTGCATATTTTAGAGTAGGTATTTAGTTAATTCTTATCAAAATAAATACCTTCATCGCTTTTGGTGTACATAAAGTTTGTCTTTTACAC
This sequence comes from Conistra vaccinii, assembly GCA_948150665.1. Lineage (NCBI taxonomy): Eukaryota > Metazoa > Arthropoda > Insecta > Lepidoptera > Noctuidae > Conistra > Conistra vaccinii. Next base: position 21,331,469 of record OX411326.1, read on the forward strand.
TAAGTAATTTGGACAAATATTTTAAAAGTTAGAACGATAAGAATGACCTGCGATATTGAGTCGACGGCGCGCAGAACGAGGGTGGAGGGGCGGGCCAGCCAGGGGATGACGCGCCAGAGCGCCGAGTGGAAGCTATTGCTTAATAATTATGTTCGAGAAATAACGTAATTAACGCAATTAATGTTGTTGAACTGTCAAAATGAAAGCCATTGCTATTGTAAGTGCTACACAATTACCCCACTGATTTAGGACATGTTACACGTTCCTGTGGGATAATTTCCGACATCCACGCGGGCGAAGCCGCGGGCAGAAGCTAGTCTAAAATAAATTCAAACATTAATTACATAAATAACAGTCAAAACAAATGCAAAGCAACGTGGTCAGTTATTAACCGTGAAATTGGAAATACTAAGTGTGACAATAATATTTCACAACTAGAATTAGATAAGAAAATACTGACTAATCCCTCTGACATAGCAAATGCTTTTAATAATTACTTTATTGATTCGACTAGCACTGTGACATTTAATCATTTACATGATAATGACGACCCTAATAAAACCATGACAATACTTAATTCCATGTTTCTTAGCTCTATGACTGAAGTGAGCTTCAACGAGATAAAAAAATAAATAATAGCTTTAAATAACACAAACTCAGAAGGTTACGATGGAATTAGTACAAAAGTAATTAAAACTTGCAGTACAGAATTAATTCCTATATTGACTTATTTAATTAATCTATCATTTTCATCTGGAACTTTTCCTGATGCCCTAAAATTTATCAGTGTTTAAACCTCTGTACCAGAAAAACGATAAAAATGATGTTAAAAATTATCGCCCGATAACCCTTATACCCATACTATCTAAATTATTTGAAAAATGTATGCACAAGAGACTTTCCGACTATTGTAGCAAATACAATATCATTACAAAAGAACAGTATGGATTTCAAAAGCACAAGTCAACAACACTAGCAATTGCTAATCTTTTAAGGCATATTCATAATTCCTTAAATAAAAATTATTTAACGACAGGACTATTCTTCGACCTGTCACAAGCCTTCGACTTTGTGGCACATGATATCTTGTTGAGAAAATTAGAAAAAAGTGGAATTAGAGGCTTAGCACTGCAGTGGATCGCGTCTTATCTAAGCAACCGAAAACAATACGTTACAATTAATAAGGTAAATGAAAATTTATTAACCTCGTATTCGTCTGACTATAGATTTAATAATTGCGGCGTCCCCCAAGGGAGTGTGTTAGGACCCTTATTGTTTCTATTATATATAAACGACTTACCGCTAGTGACTAATCATATATGTGTATTATTTGCAGATGACATTTCGATAATTGTGACATCTGACAAAAAGTATAAAACTAAATCTGATCATGAGATGGACATTGATAATACAATTGACGACATTATGAAATGGTTACAGACAAATAAATTAAAAATTTATTTAGATAAATCTAATTATATACAGTTTAACCAATCAAAACATACTAAATATAACTTCAAACTTAATATTGACAGGTTAAAAGAAGTTCCACAAACTAAATTCTTAGGTGTCCTCATAGATCAAGATCTGAATTGGAAAGTACATGTGGATAATTTGTGCAGTAGGATTAATAAGTTTGTTTATGCTCTCAGACAAATAAAGAATGTAACCAACAAAAAAACAGCAATTACAACATATCACGCCTATATAGAATCCATCTTACGATACGGGCTTATTTTTTGGGGTAACAGCACGGATAGACACAGAGCATTTATAGCGCAAAAGAAGTGCATCAGACCCATTTGTGGTATCCGTCCTGACGAGTCATGTAAACTGTTATTTAAAAAACTAGGTATATTACCACTTCCGTCACTCAACATTTTCGAAATTTGTAATTATGTTTATAATAATAAGGGATTGTTCAAAAAAGCCTATCAAATGAACTCTCGTAATAGAAATCCATGCAGACTTGGATTGCAAGATACTCCTAAATCAGCCAAGTATGCGAAAAGTTTCCTAGTCATGTGTATACACATATATAACAAAATTCCAAAAGAAATAAAATTGTTACATAATATTAACTCATTTAAAAACAGATTATTGAAATGGCTGAAAGACCATATGTTTTATGACATTCAAGATATTTTTAACAATAATAATCTATAAATTTCTGGACTTTTGACATATAATGTTAAGATAAAACTATTATATTATTGTATTGACCTTATATCTGTGACATTTATCAACAATTAACTAATAATTATTATTTTGCATGCAATTGATACATTTCCTGTATAGCTAAACATGTGGACTTTAGATTAATATCTGACTGTAACAACATTATACCATGTTTAAGGCAAATAAAGACTTATCTTATCTTATCTTATCTTATGAAGGTGACTTTTGCGGTGTTAACATAAAAAATATATACCTACTGTAAACATTTTTTAACGAAACTCAAGGCTTCAAATTGTTTGTGGCTATGTGCTATGCCAATTTGGCAAACTACTTTACAACATTAGCTAGCATTTCTATAATCAAAAACTACTAAACAAATCAATTCTGGAATCGCGAGATTTTTGCGATCGATACAAAAAAGCATTCCATATCAGCCAACACCTGCACGTAAGTAAATATACATTCGATTCTATAATCAGAGCTCAGATCCCGGAATCCCGGGATTTTTTTGGATACAAAAGTGCTTTCCATAATAGCCAACACCTCAACTTTAGGTAAATATGCATCCGAATATCCGATCACTAATAATAATGTTATCTAAATTTTAAATATCGGGTAAAAAATTAGTCACAGCGCATCGCAACGCAGTGTTACCTCAGTCACGTTTGAAAGTCATTATGTTTACAGATTTCTCCGCTAGCTGCCAAGATTTCTCAGTAGCCAAATAGGACCTTTCTGTAGAGAGTGCATGCCAGATTTTTACACCGCCGAGTAATCTGTGACGTCAGTAAACACTAGCTCCAAATACCTAATAATAATAAACGATTCGTGATTCGTCTGCATTGAACATTATGTTCTGACCACTTCACTTGGGGTGTTTATGCAAATATTCGCGTTATTTCGATGTGCATAGAGTATATTTTGTATTACCCAATTAACACGAATATTTTAACAAATACGCTTTTGTGAGTTTGACACTATATTTACGACTGTTGAGCATAGGTTTCTGTGTCCGATCCCCAGGGTTAAGCTTTAATAAGCTTTACTAAGAAAAGCAGCGGTGGTCCCGACTTATGAGTTTTAGGTTGTGGGTTCAAACCCAGACAGTCGCTTTGATTTGTGTTAATACTTTTCACCACTGCTGACAAAAACGGTGAAGGAAAATATCGTGAAACCGACACGTCCTAGGACCAAAAATTCGAAGATATGTGACATCTATCAACCCGCACTGCGCCCGCGTGGTAGATTACAGTCCACTTCCTCGAAGAGAGAGAGGCTTGTGTCCCAGCAGTGGGAACATTATAGGCTGATTATGGTAAGAAATTCCAGAAGGTAAAAACTCTATAATCTGCGTGCGCAATTCATTTGCAAAACATGTAAGCAAACACGAGTTTTAGGAAAAACAACTGTAATGCCTACACATAAGGTTCAGTTTGCGCTACCACTTCATATTTTTTATAACTTTTTCAACAGTACTAGTCGGTCTAAAATGAACTTTATTTTCACATACATAAAGTTGATGTTTGCCTAAGTGGAAAACTCGTCTTTATTTACATGTTTGGCAAATAAATTACGAACGCAGATTAGGTATTTTCATGTGGAATTTCTCAGTAGTAGCCTGGAATCTGGATTTGTGCCCGATTGATGGCAATAACTTCGCCCCTATTAAATGCGAGACAACTGAAATATAACTGGCGAAACTTAGGTGCACTAATAGACCTCAATGTACCCCTACTGGCCTTTTTTTCTTAGGGTGGGAAATTATTCAAATAACTTCTCCCGCTCTGGGCGGAGCGGCATGGCGTGTCAGACTCTTACTGACTAAAACCCACCCGTGTTCCTTCAGTTGCCTGTACGTTGCCAGGGGCCACGGTAACCCTTTCGGACTTTGCAGCAATCCCGGCATCGGCCCTAACCGACCCCGCCAGTTGTGCTGACATCTCAGCTCCCGACGACCCGGGCCTGGTCCTTATCGGACGGCGAGCTACCCATTGCTCTCCGTCTGCAAGCCCGCGCCTACGGCGGCGACAAGGGGCGTGAGGGCGCGAAATTTGCCTCTCCCTCACCCGCTCCGCCTCCACCCCTACTGGCCTGATGTTACATTATGTTATTGAAGCTATTTGTCCCTCAGATTCATGTGCGTTGACACTGTGGAGCAGTCGATCAGGAAGCTGCAGCAAGCCAAGCTAGAGCTGGCAGAGAACGTACTCACCGGCGCCAAGAAAACCAATAACTCCAAACTCACTATTGAAGACCTGAAAGTGCTGTTCAATATGGGCCAGTAGATGTAATGTTCGGTCTTCAATTAAGGTCTGTTCTTGTTTATTAGAATGTGATTTATGACGGTCGTTTAAAGGGTACAGTCAACCGCACATCAGTGGTATAGTTTTTTAGAGGTATGAGGAACAGGGTGTAAAGTTCACTAATCCTCATTAGAAAAGGGAGGACCCTCCGGCCAGACGGGTGTTGTGTCTGGCGGGTAACTGCCTGTAAGTTGATTTCGGATAGTCTTAACCCTGTCGTTCGCGCGGTAAACTCTGAACTGCGCGATGCAGGATTTGTGTGACGTCATGTCTTTGCTGCGTAGTTCGTATGTGGCGGTCTAACCGACATAGTTTAACCGACACCGCTGTTCCGCGCCTTAGGTATGTGCGCGGCTCACGGCGGGACAGTGCAGGCCGCTGATTCGTCAACGCTGCCCCCCGCCTCGCCGCGCATTGTTAAGGCGCGGAACAGCGGTCCCGTGCAAACTACAACAATTTGACATCGCCTTTATGTCGGAGTACTAAGGGCGGTTTTATTGTACAAGTATAACTATTGATGTGCGGTCGGTTGACTGTATGTTTAGCCAACCAAGATATGGAGAATACTGCAATACCCCCTGTCCCCCCCTCAGTCTTGGACCTCGCATTCGTCTTAGGAAGAGTACTAAATCCGTCATTATATTGGCAGATGACGTCACGTCCGCTGATATTTGACTGTTGACTTGATTGGCACTGGAAAAATAAAGTTAAATAATTTTCCAGAATATTTTAGAATTTATAACAATGCAAATCGAGACATTCCTAAATGTGTATTCAAAATAAGATATAATTATGTGCCATTTTAAATGATTGTAGGTTTTATGATAATGTCTAGAATTAATGCGTACAGCAATGTTACAATGTGAGCGTTTATGAATATAAAGGCAGAAATACACATGCCTGTAAGCTCATAACTTGCGTTCCACTGCGACATTTTTTTTTTTTTAACTCATGTTATTACCAGTAAGAACTTGCAATGGCAATGGCTGCCAAGCTTCTTGCATACTTTTGAGTTTGTTACTAGTATGTGTATTCCTAACTTCATAAAATGCTTTCGAAGGCAAAATATGCGCTAAATGGTTTCGTAAGTTAACATTTTCGACTCCACCCATTTTCATAGAACTTATACGCCATGCCATAATATTATATTTCACGGGTTATAATGCCCCCCGCCTCGCCGCGCATTGCTTAGAAAAACTTACATTCAAAATGAGCCCTCCGCGAGGGCTCCCGGCACTGAAAGTGTTAAGGAATTAAATACTTAGTCTTACTACTGAAATCTTTGTCAAGTTCTTGATCAGTATATCTGGCTTTAAATCTCTGTAGAGTTTATGATTATTGACCAAAAAACCACGCTTTCACTTAATCTCTTCAAATATATTTTTTTATTACAAATGGCAGGAACCACCATATAATTTTTAATTCAGGATGACATTATTTTATCGCTACATTTAATAATTATGAGTAGGTATGTTGTAAAATATAGGTTTAAAGAATTATTTTTGATACCTGTCATATTTTATAGATTATAATATTGTTTACAATAAATAATGATGTAATCTAATATTGCCGTTTTATTTTTCTTCTCTGGGAATATTTTAATAAGCATAGTCTAGTGCGCAAGCGCTACTGATGGTCCTGGGTTTGATTTCCAGGTTAGACAGAGTGCTATAATATAGTTCCTGATAGACCCCAATAATTGGGGTCTATCAGGAACTTCTCAGTAGCAGCCCGGAGTCTGGGTTTGTGTCCAGTTGATGGCAATAGGCTCGCCCCCTATTACATGGGACTTAAACATTACTGGCGAAATGTGGGTGTACTATTTAGGTACACCTCTGACTATCCCTTCGGGGATTAATGCGTGATGTTATTATGTTTATTTATTTATTGAATTATTTTTTCCGGGCTTTAGCTAGACAAACACCACAATGTCCACATACTTCACACGAGTGACGGAGTGGCTTACAACAAAAGTACCAAATACATAACAAAAATAAACTAAACGTCACAACACAGAAAAGGAAACTGAAATCATTCAGGAATTCTTCAAAATATATCAACACGGACAGATCATTCACCGACGGAGACACAACATGCACAGTTATCTAAAAATAAAAATAGGAATTATCCCAGCGGTCCACCGCGGTTCGCGAATTACATCACGCGGGAAACGACTCGAGTGCGCGAATGTTTTGTTATCAAAGATATATATTTTTTTAATTATGAGTCAGGACACCAAGCGCCTTCTAGCAATCATAGCGCTGTTAACTGGCGGGCTTTGCATATTTGGAGGTAAGACAGCCTTTCAATATACTAACAAAATAATGTTGGACGTCAGACATAATCATCATAAATTACAATAATGGGAATAAACTTTTTTTGGTGAGTGTACGGATAAATTATTAAATTATGTGATACCTTGTGACGACGACCAGCTGTTTGAGAAGTGAGAAGAAAATATATGTCGAGGGTTAATGAATGAAATTAATAATAGTAACACGCTTCCACACTGTGGAATTTTGCTTCATTTGCGGTCACCTATATTTTATCTCTTCATCCAATAGTTCCAGCGAAGAACTAAAACCTCTGGGAAGGAACCATGATTTTTTTATGTTTAGATTTGAAATAATTTGAAAACTTGAGAAGACACCAAAGAAATGCATTATTTCGACTCAAATATATGATTTTGCAATTTTTATAGATGAGATCTTAAAAAGGACTGTTACTTTTACTAGATCAGAGGATTTTTTTATTTTTATAATCGTTAATATACGGAAAAGTAAAGTTTTTTCAAAAATTTTAAATATTTTTTATTTGGTTGGTCTCATTGTATCCGCATTTCTTTTTAACATGAATAGTTTTATATTATAATATAAAACATATAATAAAATCAGGTGTGGAAAGTGCGGGACTTCTGAGTTATTAAAATTTTTATTTTTGAGGTTAGGGCTGTCACCTACTTCGAAGAGAAAAGAAAGTGAAACGGGTCAACATTAAAAATCTTATTTAATAATAAATTTTTCCATTTGAATAAAATAAAAGTATACAGGGTGGCATTCACTTGACATCTAGAAATGTATGAATAATTATGTACTGTGTTGAGCAATAAACATTTGAATTTGAATTTGAATTTGGCAGGGACATCGACGCGAAGCCTGTTACCATGGATTCAGTACATGATTCTGAACCCCCGTGTGATGAAATTTTTCGTCGGTTATTTAAAATAAAAACAGCTGTTCCATATATTTTGACCCCTTAGGTATTGCACTTTTCTATGAAACAGCTGATTTTTTTTTGATAACCGACGAAAAATTTCAACTCTGGTTCAGAATCATGTACTGAATCCATGGTAACAGGCTTCGCGTCGATGTCCCTGCCACCCCGTATGCAATTTGACAACCTTATTTCCATGGAAACTTTAAAAATTTATATTTCCGAAGTCCCACTATTAATTTTACTTATTTGCTTTTTATTTTGTGTTGGTAATAACTGTATTATTCATGCTCAGAATTAAAATCAAATGCGGAAACGATAGGAATACGGAGAAAACCGCAATTTAGTGAAAATGGAAAAACAATCGATATCTCTTTCATTGTACATCGTAGATGTAATACCTAAACTTTGTATGGAGTTAGTTATTGTATTGTTACTGTAATAAAACAATTATCTGCCAAATCTTACAACGCACTTTACACTTTTAACTTGTTTTTTTTTTTTTTTTTATATCTTTTACTTGTAGTACAGTACGATTCACGAAAGATGACCACAAATGGCGGCCGTCTTTTTAGGTCCCTTTGAAGGCGCGAGGTGAGGCGCGGGCGGAATGCGTCAAGACCGGAGCGACGAGCGATTATTTAACCAACATTAAAATATTATTTTGTCTGAAGTCTTTTCTTCATGAGTGTACGTGCGCAAGACGGCCACCATTTGTGGTCATCTTTCGTGAATCGTACTGTACAATATGTTTTGTTGTGTGCCTTTGTCTGTGCTAAATAAATTTAATTTCTTTCTTTCTTTTCTTTATCTATGTAAATCATATTTTGAAATGTAATTGATCGAAGAAAATGTACAAATAAAAACAGTTTTTTGCTGACGTCAGCATAATTTTAAAATTAAACATACTTAATAAAATCATGGTTCCTTCCCAGAAGTTTTAGTTCTTCGCTGGATGTAGGTATAGGATGAAGGGATAAAATATAGGTGACTGCAAATGAAGCAAAATTCCACAGTGTGACTTCCTATGTCCACATTACATCTGGAAGTAGAAAATAAACTTGTATTTATAGATTCAATCAATGTTTTGAATTGAACCTGTATGGCGGCAAATACGGTCGAGCAGTTTTGATAATAAATTAATTCACAACATTTAATTAAATTAGAACGCATTCGATGATTCCCTGCAGCGCGGGTTCGAGCATGCTCGCGCATAGTTTTACTCAAATCTTTGACTTATTGTTCTGTCTGTGCTGACCCTCATTAGGCCAGCGTCTTACGTTGCGTGATTTGGCGGAAACAGATTGCTGGTTCATTGCTTCATAAGTTCGAAAAAAAAATCTGCTCAATTTTTTTTTTTCGTACTTATGAAGCAATGGACTAGCAATCTGTTTCAATTCATTTCAATTTATTATTGATCGTGCATTACGTTATTAGGGTACTGGTTCAAGACTTTTATCCCCTGTTAATCCTATATACCTACTGATTATGGTTGTTTTCAGGCTATCTTGTGGGGCGAATGACCCTTCCCGAATGGAGAAAAAACGAGATGCTGACTTACAATCTTACAATCTTAGCCGATAGTATTTACAAAAAGGCTAAAAGGATACCACCGGAACTGATTCACCAGAAGGAAGTAGATAAGATTCAATTGAAATTCTTTGAAATATTCAACTGCAGCTGCTGCTTATGCGGGACGCTAAATAAAAAAAATCTGGCGGAATTCGTCACGAATTCTGTTAATTTCCAAGTGATGAAGTTAATGAGAGCCGTGAATAACGCGTCCGTATATTTAGATAGCCTTAGCTGATATTGGTTACTAATAGACATAGTTTTGATTTGATACTTCGGTGTACATATTATTTTTATTTTTTTGCGAAATATAACTTATTTCGATGAGTTGCATAGAAATATAAATAACAGGAGAAGTGGCATGCGGACGTCAGTGTCCGCGCGTCGTGATCACGTTGCTCATGTTCTCGGCAAATGACCATCTCCGCGAACTAGTGCGCTTTCGACCGCGATCGTGATAAAATTTAAGAATGCCGTGTTGTTCAGTGGTTTCTTGTAAAAATCGAAGCCAAACTAGAAACTTGATAAATCATAGAACCACTTAAAATATATCAGCACAAGTATTTTACTCTATTTGTGTTGAAAATCATGAAAAACAACAAATCGTAAAATATTTCTTGCCTTTACTACATTATTTATATTTTCATATATCACAGCGACTGTACTATTTTTGCAGTAAATACATTGCTTCTTAACCACTACTTAAGTATGTCGTTAGGTGACTGGACAAGCAATATAAGAATCACAAAACGATACTTAATTTAAGCAGTTGCATCGCGTAGTACGGCCGCTGTGTCTTGCGACGAGTTAGTGATGTGGTTGTGCAGATCCACTAACGTAGGCTATCGACAACAATGTCGATTGTGGTTTAAATTTATATTACTATTAAAGTTTATTCTTCAATTTGTCAACAGTTATAGCTTGGTTGGAAGACCGATGTGAAATCTTGTTTTATACTCATTTAGATTTTCTCATAATGTTGAAAATTTTTGATTTAGGTACAAAATTTTTTTTTTTAGCTTTGTATTGTTTATTTATTTATATAATCTTATTATATGTTTATTGTTTTTTTTTATTTAACCAGGAACTCCCAATTTTTTTAATACAATCATAGATGGGAGAATCGATAACTTTACGATTTAGTCAATCACTAGCGTATATGTAAAATAAATGGCTTTTGCACAGCACAACGATAGCGATCGATGTTTCCGTGTGAGTGAGTTGTGCGGTGCATGGTAAATGCACGCTGTACTTGATGAGATAAGGTTTATAATTGATTGTGTAGTAGTATAGTATAGTATAGTATATTTATTTATTTTTCTCTTCACAAATGTAGTAGTCACAATATAGTAGTACTTATAGCTAGCTTAGGATAGTTTACATTTGTGAGAGACTGGTGCTTGAAATAGGCATTGCAAGCAACGCCTGAGGTACAAGTCACCAGGGCCCCACGACGCTTTATATGTACAAGCTTACATTGGGTGATTTTATGAAACGGAAGAGAATTAAAAAAAAATAAAAATACAAATGAGATTTAAAAAGAAAAAACGTAATGTAGGTAATTACAATAACACAAGAGTGAATTTGACTGTGAGTTGTGTGCATGTGTAAGTGGTGAGTGAATTTTTGTAGGTGTAGTTTGTAGTATTATGTGAGATAATGTGTAAGTAAAAGTGTCAAGATAAAGGAATCAATAATTTTTCAGTTGCTTCATAATCCATAGTTTTCAGCCATTTACTCACAGAAGCTTTACAACCACTTTTAGGCTTCTGGTAGATGGAAAGAGCGGTGTTTACCTTGTTGTAGATGAATGAACCAAGGAAGCAATAGAATTTGTGAGAAAAGCTGGTTTTTAATAAGGGGTTATGACATACCGTACCCTGCCTGCGTTTTCCTTTTGTTAAGTCCTTATTGTACTTCAACTGGGAGTGTTTTTTTAGAACTATGTTCATTAGAAACGTCTGTCTGACTGTCAGGACATCCCATTTTTTGTAAAGTTGTGCAGTAGGGAATCTAAAAGGAAGACCAGCTCCAACCTTAAGGATTGCCCGCTGCGCTCTTTCAACCTCCAAAATGTGAGTTTTTGCGGCCCCTCCCCACGAGGCTACGCAATAGTTAATAAGAGAATGGCAAAGGGCATCATATACCATTTTGATTGTTTGACGGTCAGCAATGTGTCTGAGTGTCTTAAATATATAAATTACCTTGCGAAGTCTGGTAACAAGAACTCCCAAATGGGATTTGAATGATAGGGATTGGTCTATAGTGACACCTAAGTATTTTATAGAATCCGTTCGTTCAAGGGTCGGACAGTCGCAGCCAATCAACACCGGGTGGTGACATGCATGAGCAGTGATAGATAGAGCCGTAGAAGGAAGAAGGTTTTTTCTAAGAGCAAATGTTATGTATTTCGTTTTAGTGGCATTTAGCGTAAGTACATTGTTCTTCAGCCATGAGCAAACGGTCTGAAATCCATCCTGCGCATTACGAAATACATCGTCCCAACCATTTCCGTAGAACAGGAGCGCAGTGTCATCAGCGAAAGTTAATATTCTTCCGTTATGAAGCTGAAGTTGACAAAGATCGTTGATATACACTAAAAACAGTGTGGGTCCTAGAATACTTCCTTGCGGAACACCATAGCTTACATTGACCTCATCACTGGACCAGTTGTCTATCCTCACTTTCTGTGTGCGGTTACTGAGATAGTCTTCAAAAAGCATTAGGGGAAGTCCTCTCACTCCAATCCTGTCCAGCTTCTTCAAAAGGTGTGGGACAGAGACCGTGTCAAAGGCCTTGGCCAGATCCAAAAATATGGTTAAGCATTTTCTTTTGGAGTCTAAAGTACGTTCTGATTTATAAATTGCAAGTGTGTGCACGACCTCGTATCTATTGGGTTTACTGATGCATGTGTAGTCGTGGCGCTGTGGTAGGGAGCAACTGGAGACATTGGGTTTCAATACATTTTCAACTACCGGGCATATCTCCTTATTTCTTATATCTATGATGAGTTGATATCAACTATAAGGTGTCTTATACTTAATATACAGGATGGAATTAATAGTAGATTGTTATACAAGGGTCGAAAGGAATTAATTGATGTCTTTCATCCGTATTATATTATCTGTGTCCGTGTTAAACACTCTATTTTTTATTTCGAAATAAGGAAAGTAAAAAATTGTATATCTAAAATAATTTTATTGATAACATGAGTAGTACCTATTTATCAATAACTGAGAAGTTAGAACAATTTGTGAAAAATTTTAAATAAGGAACGCACCGCGTCTCCTTCGCGGGCCGTCCCGCGTATTAAGTATTTTTTTTTTAATTCACACTGGCTGTTTATACACTCACAAGACCGCAGCCTTTTCGAAGCCTACCTAACGAAAATTTCTATTTTTAAAATTCTACTCTCATTTCTCATTCGTACTCGGAAAGTAGTGTTTGTTTGATCCGAGTAGCGGGTGGAAGACGCTGCTTCCCATCTTCGGGCGGGAAAGACTCATAGTAATTTCTTTCTCTCTAGGGCGGGAAAGAATTAAAAAAATAGAAATTTTTGTTAGGTAGTCGGCTACGAAAATTTTAACATGAAAAATATCCAATAGAATAAAAATTAAAAGGCTGCGGTCTTGTGAGTGTATAAACAGCCAGTGTGAATTTAAAAACTAATACCTAATACGCGGGACGGCCCGCGAGCCGCGAACCCGCGAGACACGACGGATGATAGTCGACACCTTCACCGCCGCATTGGCAGCGATGCGGAGCCACACAAGGAGCGCCCAGACGCAGACAGGTAGCGAGCCGGAAGGAGAAATCTGTCCTCCGTGACAGAAATCTGTACTCCCTGCACCCAGCATAATTGCCCATGTTGGGTGACGGTAGCGCCTGAAGCCAGAGGCCCGACTCCCACAGCGAGCAGGCAGTCATATTCAGCAGTATTGGTCGACGTATTATTAATAAGGTTTTCCGTACCAATCTGCAGAGCGGCTCATCCCACTGGCTCTGAGAAGATGGGTTCACGGGCTGATCTGTATCCACATAAGCTACTTTCCAGGCGTTCACCACGTCGCGTCGGTCAAACCGTCAAGCACAATACTTCAGACTCAATCAGGGGGGAAGGGCCAAATATTTTCCCGGTCAACATTTCAGTGCTTTGGACAAAATACAGAAACAGCGGTAAGCTAATATTGGTAATTTTGCGGACGCCGAGGCCACCAAAACGGATGGGTAGTGTGTGACTTGCAGCCACGCTCTGTTGTCCAAGGCCACATTTAAAAAGAATATTAGTGTGCTGTTGCGTATAATCTGGTTAATTTTATCCAAGAGACCTTTGGATATTCTTTTTTTTTTAAGGGGGAGAATGTAGAATATATATTATTGTATATAAAAGGGCCAAAACAACAACAGCTAATCAGGGTGAATGCCAAAGGTAAGTAAATTAAACTTGGAGGGTCTGCTGCTGTCCGAATTAGCTAGCGTCGTTTACATTGAACCTCAATGATAGAGTCGAAGCTTTTGATGTTATCATCGATAAAAGTAGAAAATCTGTCCTTCTAAAATGATATTTTTTTGGTTGATTTTGATTTGGGGAACTAAATTCCTATATTACTGCATTGTATTTCTCTTGGGCTAATTATCTATCAGTAATGTCATAGAGGTAAATCACGTCACTTTGATGGGTCCAGGCTCAGTTTGGCAGATTGTATGATTTGTCATCATACACACATTTTGTATACACAAACGCTCGCAGCTATGAAAAATTGCAATTTCGACATTGATTGTTATTGTAGGTTCGATTGGACGAGTGACCAACCACGCACGAGACTAAATGGTCGCATAACTAAGCCAGGGCACCCCGACCAAATGGGTTAGTTAAGGTTAACTGTCTGAACTGTGTCTACGGGATGGGGCCCGCGGGGTGCGCCCGTCACGATTCTGGGTCAGCGGAAGTCGCAATTTGCTTCGCAGCCCCCCGACGCAAGTGTGCGAGGAAACACCGGGGTGGTTCTAGTCAGTAAGTCTGTCAGATCCCTCTGACAGACTTACTGACTAGGACATCCATGAGGACTTCAAAAGAAAAAAATCGGCCAAGTGCGTGTCGGACCACGCACAATGAAGGGTTCCGTAGTTGGGATGAATTCATCCCAAGAACAAACTTAACATTGTAGTTAAAAAACATGTTTTCCCATACATTCTAACTGCAAATGTAAGTTTGTACGCATAATATTGAGTGATTTACCATGTTATTTTAAGACCTTAAGAGCTAGTTTCACCATACTCTGTTAGTTAGTTTTAACGCCCCATTACGTAGATAACGGCCCGTTAGGCGTAGTGAGTGTTTCACCACGTACTAACGAATGGTTAATTCTCTTAACATGGCGTTAAACTTAATCACTGCTCGAATGGTCTGCTAATGCTTGTAACGGGCCGTCAACTGGTTGTGAGTTGGTGATAATTTTATTTTTTAATACGAATTAGGTGATATAAAGAAAAATAGAACTTGTAATATTATTCGACGTCCTAAAACATACAAAGAGCGACGACGTCACTATTTTGAAGAATATGACGATGTAGATTTCAGGACAAGGTTTCATTTATTGATAGATTTTTGTAGCTATGGATGTTTTGCGATGAATGATTGAAGATAAACTTGAATATTGATCAAATCGGTGTGTACCTTTACATTGCCTTACGATGTGAATTGTAAAAAAAATATGCCTGTTCTGTTATTTAGTACAACTTCCTACGTAAGGTGTTAGGTACTTAATATAAATATTTGGATGCTAATTTGTAACCTTGTTTGCAGCCTGGAGTCTGGATTTGTGCCCGGTCGATGGCAATAGGCTCGCCCATAGAGGGCGAGCCTATTGCATATGGGCCTTAAAAAACATAACTGGCGAAACGTGGGTGTAGGTACTATAGGTACACCTCTGCCTAACCCATCGGGGAATACAGGCGTGATGTTATGTATGTATGTATGTGTAATTTGTAACCTAGTTTAAAAGCTCACACATTAGTTCCCACTAGTAATAGGACCACCCCATCATCTCTACCGTGAATGTTACACAAAGCGTCTAAGAGATGTCGTATAAGATGGGCATGGATGAAGCAAACCTGAAATTTTGTTTGCTTACAGAAACAAGTCGATTTCGCTAATAAACCAACTTCTATTTAGTTGGTATATCAGACATTGAAAGTATTGAAACTGCTCAGGGAATCGAATTCTTCTGTGAGCATCTTTCAACCCTGTTTTTCATGAGCAATCATCACTGCAATATTTTTATGTTTTGTCTTCAATAGTCAATAGTCTTATTAGTCTAATTGTCAATAGTCTTATTGAAATTTCTTTTTCACTGCGCAGAAATTGGGACCGCGATTTCTTTTCGACATATTACAACACACAAAATTTTTAAAATTCCAAAGTAATGATCACTGACTCGTTGGTCTAGTGGTCGCAAGCGCTACTGCTGAGCATGAGGTCTTGGTTTTGATTCCCAGGTCATGCGTGTTATTGGGTTTTTCCACCAGGAATATCTCAGTAGCAGCCCGGAGTCAAGATATGTGCCCGGTTGATGGCAATAGGCTCGCCCCCTATTAAATGGGACTTAAACATAACTGGCGAAATGTGGATGTACTAAAGGTACATCTTTACCCAACCCTTAGGGGAACCAAGGTGAAATGTTATTAAAAATCACCACAATTCAAATTCCACAAGCGCGACAGCGAAAACATAAAATATAATTGGTATGACAGTAAATACGCGTATGACGTTTAAACCGACAAATAAAGAATTACACAGACGCTCTTTCGATTTTAACACAAATTATGACATTGCAATTCAGTGGCATTACATTATTATACGCCTAGTTCCAATGAGGTATGTTTAGATAATTATTTGTTTAGACGCCATGACATTTTGTTTTGGTTGCTTATAAACGTGGTAAGAGAGCCCATGACCAAAATGTATGCTTCATCGTTTTACGAACAAAAACGTATAAAATCGATAGATTTGGATATTCTGAATTCAACAAATCCTAATTTCCTAAATTTTCCGCATCACGTCTGACCTAACCGCATTTTTAAATATTATGTCAAAAAAAAAACAAACTGTTTCATAGCTTCATAGCAATCTGTCTGATTTTCAGAATGTAGTTGAACGATAGATCTAAAGTGGGTGATAGACATGCGTAGGTATGTCATGTCAAATAGACACACTATAAGTCACATTGCCAGTAACATATTATAACAACGACAATTATACGAACCAAAGCAGGCTACGAGCAAAATTTCAAACCTGTTGGATCGCCGGCGAACTTACTCGGCGGTTTTAAAGTACGTGTCACACACGGGCGAGTAAGGTCGCCAAGCCATAAGACGGAGACCACGTGCTTACTCGCACGTCTATCACCCCTTTTAGATACAGAAAACACAATTTTCAAAAACATTTTATGCGCAAAATGTCTAAAAACAATAAAATTACGAAATCTATGTACATTTTTAATAACACAGTGATGAAACCGTCTGCCTATTTTTTTTGACATAGCAGAAACGGGTTCCCATAACTGTGTCGTTTCTGACCGGTACTGCCCACTGAGTCGGGTTCAGAATCATCTAAAATAACGATTTTATACGGTTTTGGCCGTCAAACGATGTGGTATGATTTTGGTCGTGGACTCTCGTACTAACGAGAGTGAATGACAAGTCAGACCGGTCATATTTGTTCAATCGATGACAGATACCACAGAGTACTTTATAACATACTGACAGTTACTTCTACTTGATGTTTGATTTAGCAACGCCTTGCTATGATCCCTCCGTAAAACGTAAACTTTTTTGACGTCTTCGTCAATTTTAACAGAACATTTCATAATGGCTCATTAAGAATAGTTTGGTGAAATCAGGTCTAAACCTACTTCTTAAGGGTTTTCCTGTAATTTATAAGCATAGAACCATCATAGAACTGTCGGTGTATTTTTTTTTAAATTTTAGATTCAGTAGTTTCGGTGATACCCTGGGGGGATGGTCAATTTTTATCAATTTTCTATATCTTTAAAATTATTTATTTTAAAAACATAAAAAAAAATACTTGAGATCGTCGCAAAAAGCCCTTTCATTTGACATGTCACACGGTATAGTTGGCAAAACTTTTTTTTTAAATTTTCTTGTTTGCCCCCCAAAAGTGACCCCCATATTCAAAATTCATTTAATTACGTTACACGTCCGTTTTTGGGTCACAGAAGTACATAATATGTGTACCAAGTTTCAACTTAGATTCGAACACCATTAGATTCGGAGCAAATCGGCCGTGCGTGACAGACTGACAGACAGGCACACGCACGAGTGATCCTATAAGGGTTCCGTTTTTACACGCTTTTTATTAGCTTCACCTGTAGGCTGTATGTATGTTTGTAACCGACTCCTTTTGGCGTAATTTTTACCCATTAAACGGTCAGATTTCATTCAAACTTTGTAGATTTATCGAGGACCGATGACAATACAATAATTTAGTATCTTGGAGCTGATCTGATGATGGAGCCAGCAGGTTAACCTTTCAAGTTTGGGCTCATATGATTTGGTTTGTTTGAAGAGTCCAATATAGTGCACTTGGTGTCGAGGGCCCGATGATGGAGCCAAGAGGCGGATAGTGGAACTCTTTAAGTGGCTATTAGTAAACTTCGAGTTTAAAGTCATATAATTCGGTTAGATGAGTCCAATATATTGCACTTGGTGTCGAAGGTCTGATGATGGAGCCAGGAGGTGGATAGTTGATTTCTTTAGTGGCTACTTATAGTAAACCGGGCAAGTCAAAACTTCGTTGTTTATTTTTTTTAATGAAGAATATACTAAGGATCGGGTCCCGCGGTACTAAGGAGCTACTCCTCATCGATATGGCCATTAGCCAGCAGGTTCGCCGCTCCCGAAAGGATCTGTCGACATGCTGGATAGATTATAAGAAGGCCTATGACTCGGTGCCACATACATGGCTCATGAGGGTGCTGGAGTTGTATAAAGTAGATGCAACTCTGCGCACCTTCCTGATGTCGTGTATGGGGCAATGGAGGACGGTCCTTCGCTATCCAGGATGTCGAAATATCCAAAGGAATAGCGAACCGATAAGGATCGAGCGAGGCATATTTCAGGGCGATAGTTTGAGTCCGCTCTGGTTTTGCTTAGCCCTGAATCCTCTAAGCACACTGCTGGAGGATTCAGGTCTAGGCTATCGGCTGAGGAGAGGTGGTCAGGTTATATCTCACCTCCTCTACATGGATGACCTAAAGCTCTTTGCCTCCAACAATTTGCGACTGATGGAGCTACTGAAAATAACTGAAACTTTCAGTAGCGCCATCAGGATGGAATTTGGTGTGGACAAATGTGCGGTCATGCATGTAAAGCGAGGGGAGATTGTGGAATCCGTGGGAACCCAACTCTCGGATTCCATAAACCTTAGAGCCCTCTCCCCATCCGAAACCTATAAGTATTTGGGTATGTCGGAAGCGTTGGGCATTAATGTTACTGACATGAAGCAATCGTTGAAGGAGCGCTTCTTTGGCCGCCTGAAGAAAGTATTTAATAGCCTTCTATCGGGCGGCAACAAGGTGCGCGCAGTGGCGTATTTACCCTAGGGCCAAAAGGGCCATGGCCCGGGGCGGTAGGCTGCGAGGGGCGGCGCAGCCTAACCTGCCTGAGTCAGGGTGCCCAAAGTCCCGAGCTCGCTTCGCTCGCTTTTGCATCCTAAGTTTTTCTAGTAACAGTAGTAGTAACGTTATGCCTTTTGTATAATACACAAAATCTTTTATTGCGCTAACCTCAACAGTCAGCCAAAACATCAAGTGACAATGCAAGGCTTTTTTTTGGATGGGAAATTATCGAATAAGTTTTTCCGCTCTGGGCGGAGCTCAGGGCGTGTCAGACTCTTACTGACTAAAACCCACCCGTGTTCCTTCATTTGCCTGTGTGTTGCCAGGGGCCACGGTATATCCTTTCGGACTTTCCCGACACTCTGGCCGGCATCGGCCCTAGCGGACCCCTCCGCTAGGGCGGACTGGGATTCCCGACGTCCAGGGTGTCTCCAGCGGCGACTAGGGGCATTAGGGCGCGAAGTTTGCTTCTCCCTCACGCACTCCGCATCCTCCTCCGCGAACATTACTGCTTCGTAGAAGAAGGTGATGTTCCCTTGCCCTCTCGCTTCGTACCATGGCCTGGAACAGAGCCGGACTCAAGAGGTCACCGCTGCCGATCGCGTCCACGAGGACACGGCGGTGGTCCGCCCTAACCGGGCAGACCTCCACCGTATGGTCCACCGTGTCCTCCGGGCGATCCACACAATGGTGACACCTGGGCGTTGTTCCCGCCTTATCCGGAACAGGAACCTCCTGAAGCAACCGTGTCCGGTGAGGACCTGTGTCAGGCGGAAGGTGAGGATGCCGATGCCGTGGCGCCTCTCTAGCCACTCCTCAAAGAGGGGACTTATCGCCGCAGTTGTGGCGTGCCCAGCACTGGGTTGCTACAATCACACTCTTCATGTTGCCATGGATCCCGCCGGAGCTCTATCCGCTGTACCGTGATCTCTCGCGGCAGCGGAGTTACGCCCCGCCGTTTCGCATCCTCGCACCACTCCCATAATATGTGCGCGAGGACTTTTCCCTCCAGATCCCATGGTGGCAATCCGGAAGGAGGCTCCCTCACCGGAGACCGTGGAGTATCCCCGGACCAGCCGGATGGCCATGACCCTTTCGGCCGCGTTCCTTGAAGCGGCAGACTGGCGGACCATAGACCGCACGACCTCCGCATAGAGCCTCCGGCAGGAGGCGTTTGGACCCGCTAGATTGGGCAGGAGCCGCTTCAAGACAGCCCCAGCCTGCTCCAGTCTGGGAGCCTAACGTCGGAAATGCTCCACGAAGTTCCACTGGCTGTCGAGGACGAGGCAGTACCCTGCCTCGTCCTCGACAGCCGGTGCCTTCAATACCTTGAAGGCATTGGCGATGTCTAGAGATACCGCCAAGACAACCCCACCCCGGGCCACGCATTCCTCGTCATGAGGGCTCGCACGCGCGCATGATCCTGTCCACCGTAGAGCGCCCCCTGCGAAAACCAAACTGGCTCTCGGCCAAATCCGGCCACCCCGCACCAGCGCCCGACGAGGCGGACTGCAATGACTCTTTCAAAGAGCTTACCCACCTCGTACAATGCGATGCTTACGGCACTATAAACGGGTCTAGCTAGCTATACACTTCCTAAAAAATATGTATTCACGGAATTAAAATCCTTAGAATCATTATATACCTCTCTAAGTTACATTTGTTCTCAAATGTCATGATTTCATGAAAAAGTAATTCAATGGACACACACTGGGATTTTATGTTATAATACTTATAATATTAAAAGCTTTTGTTTTTTTTTGTTAATTTATGGGGCGGCAAACCTTACAGGCCCAGGGCGCTGAATTTTAAAATACGCCACTGGGTGCGCGCCTTCAACGGCTGGCACATGCCGGTTTTAATGTACTCTTTCGGCATACTCAAATGGACTCAGACCGAACTCGATGCCCTGGATAGGAGGGTCCGTACGCTGTTAACCGCATATCGAATGCATCACCCACGGTCATCGGTAATGAGACTGTATATCCCGCGAAAGTGTGGAGGTCGAGGCTTTTTAAACGCTAAGACCCTCCACAATCGCGAGATATGCAGTCTTAGGGAATATTTCCTAGAAGCCGACGTGGGGATGCATCGAGATGTGGTCGCGGTGGACAAGGGCCTTACCCCGCTCTCCTTGGCTAAAGAGAACTGGCGCAAGCCTGTAGTGCTTGACACTAACGATCGCAAGGAGGTATGGCAGAGTAAGGAGCTTCACGGACGCTACTTCCGGGCCCTACATGGGCCCGATGTAGACTTCCTAGCGTCCGTAGCCTGGCTGCGGTTTGGTGACCTATTTGGGGAAACCGAAGGTTTTGTCTGTGCAATTATGGACGAAGTTATGATGACGAACAATTACCGGAGATTCATTGTGAAGGACGGCACGGTTGACATTTGTCGGGCATGCCACCGTCCGGGAGAATCAATCCGACACATAATTTCCGGGTGCTCTCGTCTAGCTAACGAAGAATACTTGCATAGACACAACCTTGTAGCCAGGATTATCCACCAGCAACTTGCTCTAAAATACAGCCTTGTGGAATCTGAAGTGCCGTACTACAGGTATGTGCCCGACCCAGTTCTCGAAAATGGCAATATCACATTGTACTGGGATCGTTCCATCATCACTGACAGGACTATTGTTGCAAATAAACCTGATATAGTGGTGGTGGACCGAGTAGAGCGGCGCACAATGATCATTGACATAACGATCCCGCATGACGGGAACCTCGTGAAAGCCGAGAAAGATAAACAAATCAAGTATCTTGACTTGGCTCGCAAGGTTGTCGACATGTGGAATGTGGACTCAGCGATCATTGTGCCGATAGTCGTATCAGCCAATGGCTTAATTGCCAAGAGCCTCGACCAACACCTAAGGAGGCTCTCGTTAGGCAGCTGGGTCAAGGGCTTGATTCAGAAAGCGGTACTCCTGGACACGGCTCGCATTGTCAGGAGGTTACTCTCTCTGGAGCCCTGACCGCCGGTAGCTTGGACCCTGTTCCCGATACCGGTGGGCTACTATTTTTTTTATATTTTTAAATGTTTTTTTTAATGAATTTTGTAAAAATATTTAAAAATGTAAACAATATGTACAGTAAAAATGAATAAACGAGAAAAATATACTAAACTAAAAAGTACAAAATAAAATAGTAGTTTAAATAAACTAAAAACCACGCTTTTTATACGGACTAAAAATTATGAAATAATTTATTTGAATTGTACATGTTACGATATATGTACCAATGTAGCTTGTCACTTCTTTTAAATCCAATTACAAAAACCGTGGAGCGCTTTGTCTAAATTAATTATAAGTAGACACAGCTAAAAAGTTTTTTTTAAACTACTATTTTATTTCCTTTAGAGGTACGGAACCCTAAAAATGTTCAATATCGGTCCACATTATTTGACGAAAATATCTTTTTACAAACACTACGAAAATTCAAAACATAAGTATATTTCACAACATTTTTGAAAAACTCATTTCACACGTCTTCAGCACTTCTTTTAACCTTTAGTTGAAACATGAACAATGGTGTGGGTTGTATGTTTGTTAAATATTCGGTTAATTATTTCTCTGTATTTTGTAGCATGTAACTGTTTTTTGTCCTTAAACAGTTTGGCGCCCAAATCTAAGAAAGCGGGCGCAACGTACAGTTTTGCGCCCACTTACTTCGAAACCCACACCCTCCTTAACACTATAACACTCTCAAACTAGGCCCAAACTTTACAGTTTGGCGCCCAAATCTTAGAAAGCGGGCGCAACGTACAGTTTAAATAAATAAAATTAAATTCTAGAGTGGACGCAAATAGCAGTGTTGCGTAGCGACAACAAAATTAAAACTACATATCTTTTGTTTATGGTATTTTATTTAGTCTGTGGTACCTAGTGCTTGTTTTTTATTGGCTAAACTGTAAAGTGACGTTTATCTGCAACCAATCACGATCGCAATTTTATGTGGCGAAAATAAACTAACCAATTATATTTCTTCCTTCTCAAAATTTAATGGCGTCGTTGAGGTTAGCATCATATGCATCATTCTGCAATTTCCGGTCCGCCATTTTGATCGGAAGGCAGATTCATTGTGTTGCGCTAAAATAGCGGCGGTGAATTTTTAAGATATTTAAGTTAAATTAGGAAATAAATAGACAATGGTGCCGGTGAGTGAAAGTTTTTGTGCTTGTTCAACAAATGTTACTATCTTTTGAGCTCGTCTTGATGAATTTCATATCGTTTCAGCAAACGAAGGTGTTCGTCGGCAGCCTGCCGCAGGGCTCGAAACCGGAGGAGCTTCGGAAATTGTTTGAGCGCTTCGGCGCTGTGACGGAATGCGATATAATGAACCGGTGTGGATTTGTGCACATGCAAACTGAAGAGCAGGCTTCGGCCGCTATTCGTGCGCTCAATAATACGTCCTTCAACGGCGGCGTCATCTCAGTAGAGCGCGGGCGCATCAAGGAGCGTGGCCAGCGCGGAGGGCCAGGAGGTGGTGGCCGTGGCGGCGGCATGAGAGGTGGCATGCGCGGAGGTATGGACCGGCGCGGCGGCGGACCCATGCGAGGCGGGCCTCCGCCCCGCGATTCTCCCTACTCGCGCGACCGGCCCTCACACCCGCGCGGCCCACCGCCCGGCGCTCCGCCCCAGATGGCGCCGCGCCCAATGCCCTACGAGCGCGCCGAGCGGCCGCCGCCGCCCGCGTACGATGACCGGTACAACGGCTACGGCGGGGAAGACCGACGTGGGTTTGCTTTGATGGAGCGAGGCGCGCGGGACCCGTACGCGAGCGCAGCGCCCATGTATGCGGAGGAGAGGCGCTACGACGAGATGCCTCCCATGTACGCCGACGATCGTCGCGCGCCGATGTACGCGGATGAGCGTGACTTGATGGACCGCAGGGCTCCGATGCGCGCGGCGCCGCAACAGATGCCGTACGAGCGCTCGCTGCCGCCGCGCCCGCAGCAGATGCCCAACGGTGACATGTTCAGCAGGCGCTCCCCTATGTGAGTTATGAAATTTGTACAGTCACGAGCACCAATATGTATACACTTACGCAACTTTTAATAATGATTTGCTCCTACTGTGTTGATTGTTATTTTATGTTGCTACGAATATAGTATAAATAGGCCATATCTCAAACTTCCAGTCAATATTACACGAGAAAATCGCTTTTGCATTTTGCTAAGTGGATACATATTGGTGCTCATGACTGTACTTACTTTTATTTAAAGAATTTTGTTAGTACTAAACTGCTAAAAAGGTGTACACATAAACTGCAAAGTTGACAGCAAAATGTTTCATGCTGAAACAGTGTTGTGCAACTTCCCTAATCATGACTCTTCTGACCAACATATTATTATAATATCATCATATCTTTGACTAACACATAATTTTAAAATGCTGTGATAGTTGTTGCTACTAGATCATATTTCACACTAATGTATCTTGCAAGTTTGCAATTATATTGTCAAGTAATGCGTTTTATCTATGGATTTGCATCAGCATTCTTCAATATGAACAACATTTCCATTGTATACTGAGCTTTGCTCTAGTAGTTATTGCAACACTTCCAAAAATAAGCTAACTTTCTGTAATAAGAGACAAATCTTTGTTCTTATATTTTCAACAGTTGAGAATATAAGATTATGATCTCTCTGTCAAGGAAGGAAAAACTGTTGATACTGAGTTTCTGTTGTTGTTCTTATCTCAGGATTATATTTTTCATTAACCCTAAAATCAAACATCCTTGCTAGCCCTCTAGCCCTTGCTATCCTGTATTATTATTTACTAGCTGTGCCTGCAGCTTCGCTCACGTGACTGGATTCTATTGACATTTTTTGCCAGAACTTTAAGGAATATTTGGCATAAATTTAACAGAATCAATTCAGTAGTTTTTGTGTCAATCCGGATACATCCAGTCAAATGGACAAAAATGATAAAAACTCTATTTTCAGCATCAGAATGGTTCCCACACCTTGCAGCAATTACTTTTCCAAAAATATTTAATGTATAGTTTTAACTTACTATTTTATTATATGTACCTATAGATTTGGTTGTCTGTTTCATAAATCTATTCCTGTGTTTTGAGTTGTCTCACATACTAAGAATGGTACTTGTAACATTTCAGGCGCGGCGCAGCACCCGGTGGATATGACAGAGATCCTTACGCGCAGCAGTACCCCCCTATGGGACGGTAAGTTCTTGCACTTATTATCCTCGTAACAGCTGGCATGGAGTACACAGCCATCCTTTTAGTTACACGTTTTCCTATCTGTTCATAACTAATATTAAAACAGCCTAAATTTGCTCAAAAACTACATGAATTTTATAAGGAGTACACTAAATTATTGTAAAACTTCACCAGCGGAGGATTTATGAAGTCTGGTATTTGACTTTGTTATCTTGCAAACGATCTCGAATTGACCGGTGCAACGGCATTGTAGTCATCACGTCACGCTTCCCGTCGGCTATCCCAAGTAGCCTTGGCTATATAGGCCTTCAACCCTTGTATGCCAGAAAATATATCTACACGAGACACCATGGAAATTTTGTCTTGTCTAAGTTGCGTTTGCGTATTCAGGCCTTATAATTTAATTATAGCTTCGCAGATACGATACAAACATATACTATAACAAAAGAGGAAAGATACAGTTAAAATATGCCACAAAAACATAATATTTTGAACAAACAGGAAAACTTGTTAACATAATCTTGGAACAACTGTGACCTACCTAAACAAGCAAATCATGTTTTTTATTAATATCATGTGAGACTGACCTCATATATAATAACTTGCTAATCACCTGTCTACTTCTTGTTAACTGTTACATTCCCTGCGTCACGGCTTCGTCATCATAATGGATCATACTCTAATTATTATCTGCAAATATCTCGTAAAACATGATCAACATTATAAAAATACTTATGTGGGCCAGAATAAGATGAGGTCACTTCTGTCATATAATATCAATGTTGATAGACGCTCGCTCCCAGATAACTGTGTAACGCCTCTTAGGTTGTAGTGAATAAAACGTTAAATGCGAAATATAGACGGTTGTATAAATTGATGATACAGTAACGATAGAGCGTGGACTAGTCGAGGTGCGGTTTCACTATGAACTAAGGCGGTGTGTTCAGTTTCCCTGAGGGTCGGTCGTGATGTCGTGTTGTTTGTATAGCGGGGGCGGCGCGGCGCGGGGCAGAGAGCTGAGCGGCATGGGCGGCCCGCGCCGGTACTAGCGACGCCTCGCGTACCTCGCTAGGCTAAGCTCGTAGTAGTACCACGTGACACGATCAAATCAGTACCTAGTGCCGTGCGACGGTCGAACTAGCCGCATTCGCGATGCGACGCAGTGCGTGCGTGCGAGCGAGCACGCGAGCGTCCCGGACACGTAGCTTGTAAGTCCAGTACGAGTGAAAAATTATGTGAATCACTTTATATTGTAATAATAAATGAGAGATATTATTATATTGACGGAACGTTTTCATTTCCCCCGCTGATTGATGACATGCTCCATGTTACTACGATCGAATTAGTTTTATATAATTGTTTGGATTAATTTCGATAATGATAAGTCTAAATGTTAAGGTACATTTTGTTTAAGTTGTATATTTACATTTTAGATTAAATTCCTTAGAATTAAATTTTACTTTAATTATTCTCCTACCGGCACTAAACTCTTCTTGCATGTTACCCTTGCGATCTTTGGCTTCGAATACTGCTTCTCCTTGGTTGCGGTACTTCTGTTTAAATTTTGTGGTTTTATTGCAGGATGCCTTAATGTCGCGCGGTCGGCTCGGGCTGACCGGTATCTGACATGGGTTGTTGCAAATGTATGACTGTTTGCACGCAGTGATCCGTAGAGGGGTGCGTTCATTGACATCTAGCGATCTTCCTAATCTCTAGTCTCTTATAGATATAAAAAATCTCTCTTAAAACTTAGAACTCGATACGATTCGTTTTAGGCTACTCAAACCCCGCCTCTAAACCTACACTCAAAATAACAACCAGAGAACTACTCTAAAATTGCGTCCACGTAACTCGATGCGAACGCACCCCAGGCTGATTGCTCTGCTTGGCTCCAATACGTGATCACAGCAAACCGACAAGTCCGGAGCGAGTGACGCTTAGGCGACATTACCGACTCTGCTAACAATACATAACGCTGTCGAACGGCGACAAAGTGCGTGCGAGTCCTTTCAGATAGTTAGATGCGGCATGACGATGACGAGCTTACGGCGGCGATGCGTAGTCGATGCTAAAGCGACGGCGTTACGCTGTATACGTTAGGCGACAACGGCGGAAGACACAGGAATGCGAAAAATTACAAATCGTAAGTACGGCTGAGAAAAACAGACGTTAACGGCGTGCGTTGTTACAGAGCCCCGAGCTCGAAGTCGATTTACCAAACCAATGTGCATATAGCGCGTTATATTATAATCAAACAACGTTGCACATTAGATCAAAATTTCGAGTTTTATACGGAGAAATAATTGCGCAATACGCACAAATCTGCAGTACACATGAATATGGCCGACGATAACTATATAATGACTGCCAGGCCTAAATAGTCGGCGTTTCAATCTACAATCTTCAATTAAATTACGTAAACGTTCAACTGTAAACTGTCAAGGCTACCATACATGGTCAATTCATTAGATCGGAATCGAAAATCGTACCGTGTGGCAAGATCAATCGTCTACGACGGCCGGAACGATAAAAAGCAAATCGTTGAAATCAAATAACCCGATCATTTCGTGTATCTGCAAGCATACAGTCAAAACAAGATCGGATCAGATTCATTTGTTCCGTTTTATCTCTGTATGGTAACCTTAACGTCACTACTAGGCTTTAAATTTCTTACGTGGTGCTCATACTATTTCTATGTTCCACAGGGATTGGGCGCCTTGATGAGAATGCTCAAGACTGAACCATGTGACCAAACTGGAAGAATTTCTTGTCCCTCCCACTCTTTTGTTGGACCGAGGATCATGTACAGAGTGTTCTATGATGCAATAAATGTATTTTCCGCTTAAATATTTGTTTTTTTTTTAAGTAATTCCTTGTAATGAGTAGAATATATGGGGCACTCGAAAAGTTTTGCGATACTAGAAAAAAAAAAAAAAAACCATCAGCCTATGTTTCCACTGCTGGGACACAGGCCTCTCGGGTGAGAGGGAGTGGGTCGTAATCCACCACGCGGGCCCAGTGTGGGTTGGTGAAGAAGACTTGCAAGACAAGAGATGGTGTTGTCTTGCATGTCTTCGAATTTTTGGTTCTTAAATATTTTTTATTTTTTTATTTTGGGGAACAAAAATGATAAATCCATGCTTCATCACCCGTAATGTATCGTAAACGCGCCGAGACGAGCCTGCTTCAAATAAAAAAAATTCTGCGCGAAAATATTGTAGCTCGCGGTGTGAACCGAAATATGTAAAGAGGTGAAACGATGTTCGCCCGCCGTGTGGCCTGCGCTTTAGATTGTGCGGTACCCAGCGTGAAACTATCTTCCTTACCCGAAGATGCCCGTGTAGAATTTCATACACACTTCCCGATCAAATCAGCAGTATATGCAATTCGCCATGTCACTCAGGATGGCTGGACAAATCTTCAAAATAGCTCGCATTTAAGTAGATCAACAGGGCACTTTATGTGACGGCTAAACACCCTTATCTCAGAATTTGTGACGCTACAGAATCTTAGATAATCGATCGAAAACGTGTCCAGCCAGCTTGAAAAACCACTTTTCACTGGTCTCTCAATCTCGGTAACGGAAGTGATTTTGACGACTTTTTGCATATCAACGGGCGTCACATAAATTTGTGACAGGCATGGAGCTAAAAGTTTTGAGATACGTACAGTGGTTTAGTAGAAAAATGCAAAAATCTGTGCCAGCCATCTTGAATTTACGTATAAAACTTTTGGCTGGCACTTTCGAATCTCAATAACGGTAGCGTTTTCGAATATGACTCCTTTACTAATATTTAGTGACGCAATTTGTGACAGTAATAACGTTTGATTTATGGCGGCACATGTAAGGGTTTACGAGAAATCAATGAAAACTAATGTCCAGCCAACCTGAAGTTCAAGATGGCTGGACACCTGTATCTCCGCTGCCTGATGATCTACGACCTTCAAAATGTGTTCAAAATTTTGTGACGGGGACGATAATGATAACCTGAATTTGTGACGGAGAAACTTTGCGTAGTTTCAAAGATATTGAACATTTTAATTTTCCCATACAAACACTGCAGTAGGGTTACCAATATTGTAGGTTTTATGTAGGACTAAATATATTTTATGGTGTGTTCTTTAATGGACGAAAATCCGTGTATTGGTGATACTAATAAGAACAACTGTAGATATTTAAATCAATAGAAGACAGAAGTGAGGAAGGGGGGTAATTTTTTAATGTTATTGATTATTTACGTGCAGATATCTACTCCTTTTAGTAGGTAGGTATTGGTGTTTTTCATGGTAAGTACATGGTAGTTAATGTGTCAGGATAACTAATGCTCTAAGGTATTTAAATGAAAAAATAATGTTTGCTGTAAATAAAATCACATTTATTTATTTGTACTTATACAGCGTTTCAAATGACGACGATCAACTCCATTTGCACTTCAGTAACCCTCGCCTTGTACCACAACGTTGTTTTTACCACCGCCCTAAGTGCTTGAAGCGCAAATGAAGTCGGTGGTCGTCATTTTAATCATAATACCTAGCTGAATATACTTAAATATTCTTCAATACCTATTTATAAAAGACAATTATTACACAAAAACAATCACAGCATCAGTAGCTGCTACCGGCAGATTAGTCGATTAAAAAGAAATCCTTTATTTAAGTAAAAAATATGGTCACCTCACAATATTAGTGGATGTTTGTATGGGAAAGTTTAAATGATCAATATCTTTGAAACTACGCAAAGTTTCTCCGTCACAAATTCAGGTTATCATTATCGTCCCCGTCACAAAATTTTGAACACATTTTGAAGGTCGTAGATCATCAGGCAGCGGAGATACAGGTGTCCAGCCATCTTGAACTTCAGGTTGGCTGGACATTAGTTTTCATTGATTTCTCGTAAACCCTTACATGTGCCGCCATAAATCAAACGTTATTACTGTCACAAATTGCGTCACTAAATATTAGTAAAGGAGTCATATTCGAAAACGCTACCGTTATTGAGATTCGAAAGTGCCAGCCAAAAGTTTTATACGTAAATTCAAGATGGCTGGCACAGATTTTTGCATTTTTTCTACTAAACCACTGTACGTATCTCAAAACTTTTAGCTCCATGCCTGTCACAAATTTATGTGACGCCCGTTGATATGCAAAAAGTCGTCAAAATCACTTCCGTTACCGAGATTGAGAGACCAGCGAAAAGTGGTTTTTCAAGCTGGCTGGACACGTTTTCGATCGATTATCTAAGATTCTGTAGCGTCACAAATTCTGAGATAAGGGTGTTTAGCCGTCACATAAAGTGCCCTGTTGACCTACTTAAATGCGAGCTATTTTGAAGATTTGTCCAGCCATCCTGAGTGACATAATTCGCCTATTGAATTCGATTTTTCACAGCCAGCACGTTATCTAACAGCCGTCATAAGGCGGCTACTTCTTTCTTCGTCAGCCAAAGTTCCTCGACCACGGAAGTATTTTTTGAACCAGCGGAAAACAGTCACTATAGAAGGGCTTTTGTCTAGGAACGCCATTCGAAGTCTTTCAAACGATTCTTCTGGTTTTAGTTTACATTTGAAATCGCGCGAAAACATTCTCGTTATAAATCCATTTTTTTTGTGAGACAGAGTAGGTATTTTGATTTTGCTCGTAAATGTGGAGGGAATGTTAAAGGGGTTTGAAGATTTTGGCCCTACAATCAGCCACAATTTTGTTTTTTTTTTTTCAAAATCGAGGTGCACAATAAATGTCATATATTTAAATAGGGGCCACTTATACAAACATAAAACTTCATTAACATAACATCATAAAGCGTCACGTTTCTGAGATATTCAAAGATAAAAATAACAATTGTTATAACGAATTTATTTATATACGTTGCAGTTACTTCATGTTGATTAAGTTATTTACACATGCATTAATTGACTACACCTAGTGGATAAAACATAAGATTTTTTAATCATATTCGGTATAAATAATATCATTCAAGAAGGCAGCGGGAGGTTAAATAAGATTTTCTTGGTGTCGCGCCCATACCATGCACCATATAATACATATACCATATAACACACGTCCTCATTCGGCGGAGGGATACATATATTTTTGTCTCTCTAAAATATTACCTATACATGATGCAATTATGTTTTCATATACTTACCTGAAGGGAAAAAAAAACTAAAAAATCCTTGTTTCAGGGTTCAGTTTTCGACTTATATTTCGGTGAATAACTCCGAAACCTGACGCTTTAGGATATTAAGTCATTTGACATTTTTTGTTTGTATAAGTGTCTTCTATCTAAATATATAAGTTTCGATTTACACCGCGATTCTGAATAAAAATCAAAATGGCGGCATCATGTTATCACCCTCCATACAAAAATCTTCAAACCCCTTTGGAATGTTTTTTAATGAATAAACCATAATTTTAATTGACTTCAAAACCAGCCAGTGTCCCATATACAAAAACTGTTAGTCGAGAAGCTTTCTGAGGAACCTGGTAATATCTCAATACCGTTATTCAGAAGAGGAACTCTCAAACCTTCCAAAATAAAACGAAGTGAATTGCTTCCAACTTTTATTTAGCATATTCAAAATATATTTTCACGTAATATATATATGTATGAGATTAAAACTTTGCCGATGTATCTCACTATTTCACTCTTTGTACTCAAGCTAAGCTTCACTTGTCAAGTCGTCAGTGACAGCAATATTACAAGATTCACTGCGACTTACATCTTTGGGATATGGCACTAGTTCTACAAACAAGCATTTATAAAATAAAACATTGATATTTGCTAAAAACATAAGTTAAGGGTCGCGCCACACCTGCCGAACGTTCGGCGCGGAAGGTTCGGTTGAATACGCTCCTTATGTTTTTCAAGTTACCTATGACACATCAGCCGAACGTTACGTCGGTTCATGAGCAAACGTCACATGACGCGACGGAACTTTCCGCGCCGAACGTTCCGCAGCCTGCTGTGCCGCTACACTAATAAGAATTTAATACTCAATAAATTAATAAGGGAATATCTAAAACAGCTCAGCTGCAAATAAAAGCAATTTTACGAATATATTAAAATTATAATATAAAATATATAAGAGATCGGTAATAGTGGGTTCAATAACGGTAGCTACAATAGTAACATCCATGCTTAGGTATGTTACAAAGGTATTTACGTGTTATCGCTAAGTAAATGCTGCCCATAAATGCTAATAAATATATTATTCTTGCTGCAGTCTCCACAATAGTCATTGCAGATTTTAAGCTAAACAATAATTTAATTTTGAAATATCACAAACAAAAGCAACTAAACACTGCTCGCTTAAAACTAGTAATACTTTTTAAAAATATCAATACAAATAAAAATTTCATGAGATTCTTAAATAAAATGCGATCACGCGCAGTGGACGGTAAATCGTTGAAAGTACACAAAATATTATTGCTAAGGGGTTCGGACATTTTTGTATGGGACCTGGCATACCTAACCGTCCGCCATTTGGAAAAAAACTGGTTTTGGCGGCCAGTAATGAAACAAGTGTCAATCGATAGAGTAAGTGATTGCAAACAAAAAATATTTAGTGATGAATATCGTAAGTGATATACTTCCTGAGATATTTAAAAAAAATATTACTGCTTTATTTTTTTTCTCATGTTTTAACTCAAATATCTCAGGAAGTATATCACTTACGATATTCATCACTAAATATTTTTTGTTTGCAATCACTTACTCTATCGATTGACACTTGTTTCATCACTGGCCGCCAAAACCAGTTTTTTTCATAATGGCGGTCGGTATAGGTATGCCAACGAAGTTGGATGTTCTTTCTTAATTGTTTTGTAAAGATAACAGTTGTGAAGTTTTAAAACAGCTACGACAATGGCATAAACACTTTATAAACTTGTGAAAATTTAAAATATATAATTAGATATTAATAAAAAAAGCTAATTCATTTAAATAATAAATAAATAATTCGAGACTTTGGCGTTTGCGCACTGTGTGACCATGTCGACTAGCATAGGTTGTCAAATCACAACGAATTACAATACTAGGTATATAATTATAGGATAATGCGCGGCATACATACACTCGCGGAATCATTTAAAAAAACAGACAGGTTTTAATAAAATTTCATTACATTAATTCTAATGACATGTTCAAATTGATGTATTTTCTCATCCTTTCTCCATATTGCCCATTTCAACAATTAATTTAGGACTTCTTGAATTCAAAAGAAGTAGCACATTTTATGATATTAATTTATAATTGCCATTAAATAATCCGCCCGCGTATAATCCTCTTGAACACTCTTAAAATAATTAAATATTAGGCAGTAGAACTACTGATGCATGAGAGGAGCCACCCAAGTCCAGATTTCCCTATGTAAAATATGTATTCTAGGGACTCGATGTCTTGTCTACCAATGCAACGAAGATATTAATGAGAATGGTAACTTCTGGAACCCTAAATAGGCTCTTTACCTGACCTGGCCTTATGTTTTGTCTTTGTATTAACTGCCGTGCCTACTCGTCAAGTCCAAACGTCCAAAACCATATTGACTAACTTCTGCTGATAACGCAAGCTAAACTGTTACCTCAATACAATGATTGAAATCACAAAGTCGAGAGCTGTTTGTAAGTACATATCGCTACTTCAGTCTATAGCAACCTTGATAGGCGATCAGAACAATGCAACTAGCACATGGATAACATCTATTGAGTCTAGTATACTGCTAGACAAGTATTCTGCCATAAACTAAGGTGGGATCTGTAAAAATAGCTTCCGAGATTTCAATATGTCTGGTATGGCCTTTTAAGGCGCTCAATGCTATGAGAAGATATCCTATCGAAGTGGAATATTCATTCATTGAAGGCGTGAATCAGAAATCCGCTGGATGCGGGAAGCACAGAATCGCTCGAAGTGGCGGTGCTTGGGGGAGGCCTATGTCCAGCAGTGGACGTCATTCGGCTGATATAATGATGATGAAGGATTAATTTAACGATTATTGGAAACGGAATCAGTTGGAAAAATATTTTAGAGCAGAACTTGAGGGCTATCATAATTTGGTAAAGTAAAAGGGAACATTAGTAATTCTTTTATTTAAAAAAGAAGAAGAACCTCCACTTTTTACACGACTGCCCAAAAAGGAGTGTTATGTGTTTAGGGTACGTGTATGTATGTATGTGAGTTTTTAAGGATATAATCAGTCAAATGAATAGAGGAGCTCGTGGCTAAGTAATAACAGCCGCAATGATCGATCCATCAGGTTAAGCTACGCTTGCCGGGGTTAGTCTGTGGGTGAGTGACCTTCTTAACATACCGAGACTCCTCCGTGCCTCGGAAAGCACGATAAGCCGTTGGTCCCGGCTGTCATTCGTGGATCTTTGACAGTCCGAAAGCCCGAAAGTCTGACAACCAGTCTTATCAAGGGGTATCGTATTACCCAGTTACTGAGTTGTGGAAGTCGGCTAGGCAGTCGCTCCATGTAAAATACTGGTATTCAGCTGCATCCTGTTAGACTGGAAGCCGACTCCAACATAGTAGGGAAATTGCTAGGCAGATTTAATAAGTCGAATATTAATGATTCGACATCCGAACGGAACAAGGATTCAGCTAATTGCTGGAGTCCATCGAGCTAAAAAGCGTAGTATCATGCTGTGTTCTCAAAATAGTCACTTAAAGGGGACAGTTTTGGTGTGGGATACATTTTGACTAGCACTAACCTGAATTGGTAAGTTTGATCAGTCAACCCAACAATTATCAAATTGTTGGGTTGACTATGGGAATATCAATTAGCAGCGCCTTTATTTCCAAGTAGTAAGGACGGTTTTCGTAGTTAAAATGACTACTAACGTGCGGGGTTGACCGGAAGAAATAATATTCCAATATTGAAAGAAGGTATGAATGGGTAGGTATTTATTCCCATTGTCTAGTCCTAGGCAGTCGCCCTATGTGAAATACTGATTTATGTAGCTGCATCCGGTTAGACTGGTAGTCCACCCCAACATACAGTTAAACCAGACAAGTTATGCGCTTTGGTAATCTTCGTGTTTTCGAATTAGCCCAAACGTTGTACGTACCACAGGGTAGCCACTACAGATGCGCTTTATAGAATGGAGTCAATCATAGCGCGTTTGTATGAAATTTTCTTTCTGTCGGGTTCCTCCGTTCCTTACTCCGTTCGCAGATTGCCAATAATCAATCAAAAGTTTTGAAACGTGTTTTCGAATTACTTAGAGTTGTTATTAATCTATAATTTTGTAATCATGGTAATACAAAATAGGCAAGCACAGTACGACACAACTTAGATGTAGCATAGATTTAAAAATTTTCATTCATTCATTTCAATTTTATGAATGTATTTGGCTATAAGACTTTACAAGTTATTGCTTTTTCGAAAGATCATTTTCACCTTAAGCAGTAATAATGATTGGTGATTTTGAAGGCGCACTCAGTTCGGATGGTGATCGGTTTTACGAATTTTGCCGATGCTACATCTAAGTTGTGTCGTACTGTACTTCTATAGTAGTAACAGCTCTATATTAGATCTCATTAACACGCATTCGTATTTCCGATGATTGCCGAAGCACATACTTTTCTTGGGCAATCTGTAGTTGGAAAAACGCTATGCAGATGTTGTCTAGTACTAATCGCTTCGTAAATGATCGCCACTAATCTACGAACAGATTCGTTAAACATAGCACCGTCAGATCATTATATCTAGTGCCAGGTACACAGTAAATAGAACATGTCTTAAATAACATACCATGTTTATATTAATTATTGCTAACATTAGAAGGCAAATCGTGCATTGATTGTACTATTCAGAAAGGCAAACGTGACGGATTGCGCGGATGATATCGTCGCACTACTGATTTAACTATTTTTACGATTGACAGAAAGAGATAGAATGATATTATGTCCTATCTATATCTTTATGTAATAATTATACTATTTCCAACCATTTATTTAAATTCTGACTTATACACGCTTATGAAGTTCCGAAATTATTACATTAAAAACCAAAGTGAAAAAATGCTATGCTTTATGGGCACTTTATTTTGTCATCGAATTATGAATTCGATGATAATATAATGTTACTTCAATTATTTAATTTTCATAATTATTTAAATTCGATTAAATTCATCATGAATTTCGAAATCGAGTCAGACATGCAATTTGGACATTATTACTTTAGCTGTCAAAAGTTAAATAAATGGTTGGAAAGATTAAAGAATGGTTGTTAAGCTTACTATAGACCAAAATCTATCGTCAGATCATATGGTATTTGTTTCTCTACATATCTAATGATATTTTCGTATTAAATTACTTTCACATTTCTATCTGATGATAAATCTCATTTCCGAATTCTCAAACGACACCTTACTTTAAGTCGTTCTCGAAAGTTTCCCTGCTTTCTGAGGTTTCTTGGCAGAGCATATCTATTCGATAGTGCTATTGGTTCGATATCTTGTTTCTGAACACTCAAAACTGTGCTCTAATTGATAACGGCGAAAAAATTACAATTGAGAGTTTATCGATGACCTCAGAAACCACGCATTTTACGGGGATTTAAAAACGAGTCAGTTTGAGAATCCAGCCGTTAGTCTATAATATGCTTTTACATTACAATTTGTACATTACTATTTCATCTAGATTTGGTATCATTTGTACATTAATTTGGATGAGGATAGAATCTGTTATCAGTGGGATCTTGTAGTGGATAGGAAGTGATGTAAGCAAAGGCAAGGAAACACGAAAGGAGAGGTATTTAGCAAGGAATGACTAGCAGGAGTAAAGTAAACGTCTTACTGACTAGAGATTTTGAAGAAAAATACCGAGAGGAGGTAGGTTTATCGTCCGTCTGTGTATTTGTATGAAAATACCAAAATAACTGCAGAGTGGGGCTTATGCATATTTAACTCACTATTATTCCTCATAATTTTTATTTTGTTACTAGATCATAATCAGCCTATAATGATCCCACTGCTGGGACACAGGCCTCCTCTCTGTGAGAGGGAATGGGCTAGAATCCACCACGCGGGCCCAGTGCGGGATGGTAGATGTCGCATGTCTTCGAGTCTTTGGTTCTAGGACATGCCGGTTTCCTCTCGATGTTTTCCTTCACCGTTTTGAGAGCAGTGGTGATGAAATTATTTACACAAAGTAAAGCGCCTGCTTGGGTTCGAACCCACGACCTACAACTCGTATGTCGGGGCCGTTACCACTGGGTCACCACTGCTTTTCAGTGTACAATATTCTATGATATTATATGATGCAAATTCGAATCAAAAACTTCAAAATCTCTAGCCAGAATAAAAGGAGAAAGACGTTGGTATACTAACGCCGCTATGATCGCGCGTACTTCAGGGCTTGGACCTGTGGCTTCTCCTCCTTCAGCGACTCCTTGAGGACCACGTCGGAACTGGTGAACGGCGCGGACGGCTGGTCGCTCTCCGTGTCTGTCTCCGACCGGCTTTGAGTGGCCGACCGGCTTTGAGACGCTGAAGGCCTGGAAATGAGGTGGGGAATTATAAATCTCAACTAATATTATTATGAGAAAAGATTTGAATTTTAGTATTTTTGTTAGTAATAAATAAATTCCAGAATAAACTGAACCGATTTAAAAACTTCTTTCACCAGTAGAAAGCTATATTATCACTGAGTAACATAGGCTTTAATTTAAAAAAATATCACGCGCGCTAGTAAATAATACAATAAAATTAGTTTGTTTCAGACAGTATTTTCTGTTAGTAATTAAATTATGTAGAGGCTGACATTGATAGCGTAACTTACGAGCAGGCGTCATGAGAATATTTATGTCATTGTTATAAGACATAAACTCGAATGATTGACGCGCGTTCGTGAAATGCAACAGGTACATGTCCAGTTAAAATTGATTGGTGAAAGTAAAAATCTACATTTCCTTGAATAGGGTTTATTTATGCTTATTCATTTAATCCCATGAAGCCACGGTTCTTTACCAGGGTACTGAATCAAAGGAAATGCCACGCAACATTGTTGCTGTAACAACATTTTGTTGTTGGTTGGCAACATGTTTTTAACTCAAACTATTACCTGCAACAAGTTTCCCGCAATACAAAAACACAACACAACTCATAGGTCAGACAATTATACAGGTAGGTTCTGACTTACAAAAGATCAAGTTAAGTTTAATTCGGTAGATTTGTACAATTCGGTGTCCTAATACTCCAATTCTGCACTTCTTCTTCCCAACTAAAGCACTAGGAAATGGTGAAGGTCGGGCGTTTTGGGGGACTGTCTTATATAATTTTGGCGTTCGAAAAGTGCTGATTCTCAGCCTAGTTTGAATAAGTGACTAGATTTTTATTTTTAATAGTGCTGGTGCTTGTGAGTAAAAAAAATAAGTGTGCAAGAAGTGCTCAACGTGAAGTGTTTTAAAATACGTTGCAATGATTATGAAAGAAAAAAAATCTGCGGTGGGCTGTGGCACTGCGGGCTACGAATAAGAATATATATATATGAAGAAACGCACACAAATGTACAGAGGCGGACAGTGCCATAGGCATTTTCTACCAGTCAACCTTTTGGGTGATGTACAAACATCTCTTCATATACCTATTTTTATTCGTTGGCTGGGTCATAGAGTTAAAAACCAAGTCTAGAATTACTTAAGTTAATAATTAGTTGCATGCATTCCACACCGTTAGTTACTACCTCACATTTTTGCTGTTAATATTGTTAACTAAAGCCACACGAATTGATCATACCGCGACTTACACAGTCTTGATAGTTTTCTTACTATTTGTCGCTACGCTGTAACTTTCTTGCCCCGCTTCACAGATTTGTCGAGTCCCCGACTTATAAGATCTCCGTTCCCAACCGGATAACTAGGGGGCATTACTTTATTATAATTAAGACAACAAATATCCTCAAATCACGAATATTCGTATAGCTGTCGAAGTA
This sequence comes from Conistra vaccinii, assembly GCA_948150665.1. Classification (NCBI taxonomy): domain Eukaryota; kingdom Metazoa; phylum Arthropoda; class Insecta; order Lepidoptera; family Noctuidae; genus Conistra; species Conistra vaccinii. The sequence continues at coordinate 21,370,488 of OX411326.1, forward strand.
ATCGTTCAAACTTGTGTTGTAGGGTTCCGTAGTTACAATATTTAAGTCATGTTTCAGTGTCCGGAAAGACACTACTTACAGTTCGCTTCAAATCACTTTGCCGCTCTGAAGTACACTACAAATGACTGCGCAGTAGTCAATCTTGCTTAAAAAACAATGGCGCGCATGCCAGCACGCATGCGCAACCTAACTGCAGAGCGGTAAATTTATTGGACGCGAACTGTACATAGTAGAATTTGTATAGAATGATCTGTCTGATAAGTTAAATGGAAGTTATCCAGAGGTATTGAAATATGAATGGATTGAATTACCATTCTTGAAATACTTTTAGATTGAGATACTTTTACTTTGACTTTTATTTTGGAGCAGTGGTGGCCCAATGGTAACGGCCCCGACTTACGAGTTGTGAGTCGTGGGTTCGAACCCAAGCAGGCGCTTTACTTTGTGTAAATAATTTCATCACCACTGCTCTCAAAACGGTGAAGGAAAACATCGTGAGGAAATCGGCATGTCTTAGAACCAAAAATTCGAAGACATGTGACATCCACCAACCCGCACTGGGCCCGCGTGGTGGATTACGGCCCACTCCCTCTCACAGAGAGGAGGCTTGTGTCCCAGCAGTGGGAACATTAATAGGCTGATGATGATGACGATGATCACTTTTACTTTGAAAGTAATATATTGAGTATAATTTTAGCCTTATGATAAAAGACTTATCTACCATTCGGCTACGGAACCCTAAACGATTTATGGTTAGCTTGGAGAAAGAAAAAACTAACATTTAAAGCAAATATAAGCCATTCTTGACATTCAAAGATTGTTAAGGATTTCTTTAGCGCACAGACTTAATCAAAAATTTTGTTATCTTAAACTTACAAGTGAAATAAGAAATTAATCTTTGTATTTTTGTTTGTAATCAATGAACTCAAAAACTACTAGACCGATTTATAAAATTCTTTCACCAGAATGCTAGATTATCACTGAGTAACATAGGTTTTAATTTATAAAGTAAACACGCGGGCGAAGCCGCTGGCGGAAGCTAATAGTAAATACAAGACAAAAATAAAATGAAATATTCGTTCTTAACTTTGGAATTTTTAAAGTTGTACTATACGTTTTTGTGTTGGACTTGCACCTTTTTTGTTCAATAAAATTCATTTACTTGTATAAAACAACAATATTTTTAAAATAGTTTGGTGCGCAAATAGAATCGCTATCGTAAAAAGCACATCGACACAAATACAGTTTAGAAAAAAATGATGAGTCAGAGTGAGAAAGATAAAATATGTTGCAAAAAGTTTGAAAAAAGTAAGTTCCAAGAGTATATAATTTAGAGTACCCCAATTTAGCGGCCGTGTTGATCCACGTCATCCATTCAGACCTGTTGATCAAAGAGCGAACTTATTATAGACCATTCGCACGAAATGCTTGTGTCTTATGCGACCCGATTGGTTGATGTGCGTTGCTAAGCCGATGACTCAATATTAGTACCGAGATATTTCGAGTGACCGCGCTGAATATATTCGCACTTAATAATAACGCAACATAGGAGCAGAGGTGACCCAGTGGTATCGTTACGAGTTGTAGGTCGTGAGTTCAAATCCAGATGGGCACTTTACTTTAAAATTACAGGTAACACCAAAAAATTTCAAAAGTGACGTAAAGCGCGTGTGACGTCAAATCGCCGGGGCTCAACCGGAGACACCTATAGAGAAGAACAGGGAAGAAACTCAATGGACATAATTGTCTGAAATTCTGATTATAATGATATCCGTAGTTACCTGTACTTCCTCGTGTTGTTGGGCGCCAGGTAGGCCAGGTGCTTGAGCAGCGTGTGTCGCGCGGGCTCCACGCACAGCTTGGCGGGCGGCAGGTCGACGCAGAACGTGTTGCGGCTGTCGCCCAGGAACGTCGTCTGGTAGTTCTCCATCTGCAGCTGCACCAGGAGCACGTCTTCTAAGTCGGCCTCGCTGAAAATTAAAGTGAATGCTGAAGAGTTTGCTTGAACGCGCTAATCTCTGGAACTACCAGTCGGGTTTGAAAAATTCCCGCCCGCCGCTCATTCGTCAACGCTCTTCCCGCCACGCCGCGCATTCCTAAGGCCCGCGCCTTAGGAATGCGCGGCCCCGGTCAAACTATAGGCAGGACTCCCTCACTCGTTCAATGTCCCGCGCTAACGTACCTACGGCTCGCGTTTCGCCGGGGCAACAAAAATTCAGTCGGTAGTCTCGGGCGTCCGCGTAAGTTACATTTTAGCACACTCGAAACGCATGTCATATTTTTGTAGATAAATATAGCGTTAGCTATCTATAGAAGTGAAGTATCTGTCTGAATCTGTGCTACCAGCTGGATTTGAAAAATTCCCGCCCACCGCTCATTCGGCAACGCTCCCTTCACCTCGCCACGCATTCTTAAGGCGGTTTCAGAGGATCTGCGGTCCCGGTCAAACTATAGGTAATTACGATCCCCTTGAGCGATCCCTAGACGATCATGCGGCATGACATGCGTTACGTGCTGTCATGCATGCATGACCGTTTCGCTATATTGCATGATGTGAATGACATGGAAAGTACGTGCTGGCAGTTGATTGACAATTTTTCATCATGCAATGAAAAATGGATGACGCATGACCCCTGGTCTTTCATGCAGCCTGATAATTCAAAGAATTGCATGCCATGCCGCATGATCGTCTTTGGGACCGCTTTGGAAAGACTGGTTGTCAGACTTTCAGGCTTCTTGTAGCAGTGAACAAATATACTCACCTAGCTGAATACAAGAACTGCGCGAAGTGTATGTTGGACACGCAGCCCTCCTTATCTTCACTGTCAGTGTACAGATCCGTGTCCCGATAGTACATGTACAGGAAGTCGTTCAGTTGCTTGGCGATCACGGCGCAGCGGTCTTTGTCGCACATCTTCGCCGGTGGACCCTGAGAGCTCGAGAATTAATCGGTACGATAGGGGCAGAGCATTAAATTACTGCATGCATTTCGTAATCAATATTCTAGTTCGCTAGTTAACCACATTTCTTATTTCCATACAGTAATATTGTCAAATGAATCATAATAGGTAAATATTTGACAGCTATTTGCGATATTGCCTACTTTCAGAATACGAGTAAACGCTCTTAAAAACGCCGAGTAAGTTCGTCGGCGATCTAGCAAGTTTGAAATTTTGCTCATAGCCCGCCTTGTTCATAGTTTCGTACTTCTGTCATCACCGCGAGTCGCGAGACGGCATTTTATTTCGACATTTGTGTAATATTTGTTTAGTTTGGTTCAGAAAATTTGACAACATCGCGATACAGTGTGAGCAAGCTTCACGTGTGTCACCGACGGCGAGCGGAGTAAGTTGGCGAACTTAAAAACCGCGGACTTTAAGTTCGCATGTCTATCACCCACATGAATTGTTAAGAGGTTTGACATTTTATCTGTGGCTCTCAACAGATTCGGTAAAGTAATAGATTTAATGTCGCATGTATACTTACTAATTAGAAATAAGTTTTTTCTCATATAAGTGAATGTAATTCTTTTTGAGAAAATAAAGTTCCATATATTTAAATATTCGAGAACTAATTAAATAATACATTCCAGAAGTAACCGGTAATAAAGATAAAAATAATGATAAATTTGTACATTCGTACAACATGGGAGTGCGGTCGAAATGATTTGTGGATTTTTTTAACTAGGGCATCTCGTAGCTGGCCTCTGAGGCCATGACTACTTAACCGGACATGATTTGTGGATGAGCTATTAAGTTATTAACTACGCAAAGCCAGTGTGTAGCGTGCTAGACCAGGTTCCCACTGTGTTGTGACGACAAATGGAATTATAATCATAGGAATCATTAATACATCTCTCTAAGTTAGATTTACACCAATTGGTTGATTTGTTTTTTATTCGAGGCAGTTATAATGTCGCCTGCGATTAGTTTACGGTGCAATTTTATTATTTTTAACAGCGGGTCACAGATTAAAATCGCCGTCTATTAAAATCCTGTGCATTTAGACTTTGGAATAACCAAATTGAGTTATTGGAACGCAGTTATGCGATCGATGATGGAAGAACAGATTTAGCCAATTGTTTTCCGCGCACTGAATTTTTAACGCTCTACTTAGCGCCGACAGTTGCAAATCTAACTCTGTGTGTTTTCGACACGCTGGGACGCACTCTATTGGATTATCAAGGCTCAGTTCAACACCGAGAGTTGAAAATCGAATGCGCTATAAAATCTCGCCGCGATAGTTTTACGTCCGTGCGAATGTGAGCTTAAAGAACTTGTTCAACGATAAATTGTCACTTCACAGTAGGAACCGGCTCATATAGGTTACAAAAGCATATAGACATACATTAGTATCGTCAAGCCAGGACACTTGCCGGGTGGGCAGACAGACAGCGGGAGAAAGAACACATTAGTACACGGGCATAGTTAGAATACATAAATACAATATTGTTATTACTCTAAACACACTTTGAAAACACCGAACACCAACTAACAGTAACAACCAACTGAATATTTACATTACAACAAATATCAATAACAACAATATGATATTAAAAGATCAGACTAAATTAGCTGGAAAAACTTCACAGACTCGATAGGTACGGTCCGCGTTATTTTATGAACTACAGCTGATTTTGAGGCAAATGGCTGCGAGTTACTTGAACTTACTATTTGTTTTTTAACCGATTTCCAATAAGGATGAGGTTCTGTTTTTTTTTAGTTGTGTTCTTATATATTTTCGTCAAGTGGGGACCGATTTTGATTTGATTTTTTTTCGTTTGGTAGAGGAAGCTTGCGCGGTGGTCCCGTATACAAGGTGGAAACGTAAATACAACAAAAAATTAAACGGCGTGTCTATAATGACGTTCCCATTCTGTATATAATAATTCAATTGAATATATTCAATAGTTTAGGTCATTATAGCTCGGCAAAATCCATAGTCGGCTCGGGCTATTCCGTTCATCTAACCCAAAAATGCACCCTAAGGTGGATATTCTGAAATGTATGCCGGAGAATTCACCCAAGTCTTAGTTGGATAAACGGAATTTATAGGCTTATCCTGCATACATTACATTTAATTTGTTTGAAAAAGTATTTTTTTTATTTCGAAGATAGGATTTATTTGACAGTTCTAAAATACTCTTATGCATTAGTAGTGCCAGTATAAAAAATTTTTGTTGTATGGTAGTCTCCACATTGTATATTTTATTAACTTTGTTTGGGTAGTTCTGTTATTTACATAGGAGGTTGTATACGAATTTGTGTTGAAAAGGTCCTTAGCAACTCAATCTTTACTTTTCACAAGTTTTGGCGGGAGCGAGCGAGAGTCGCGGACAGAACAAAATGTTACGTGCGCGCGTCGGAGCGGGCGGCGTACGACTGTGGCGAGCCAGGAAGGGAGCGCGCATGCGCGGCGCTCGGCTGGTGTTGAGTTAACCCTGCGGCAGCGCACCGTACATGGTTCAACCCAAAAATGCGCGTTATAACTTTAATTTCAGAAGTCAGTGGCAAAAAACGAAATTTCAAAACCAAAGACATCAACTTCCGGAATTAAAGTAATTTTTTAGTTTGTAGTGTTTTTTTGGAAGTACCAAGGTTGTTTTGTTTTTTGTAGTATCGTGATTAGATATCGTTACCCATCAAGTTTGTGAAGTTTCGCTGGTTAATATTAACCCAGTACAAAAGGCATGGTATAGTCGACCTCGTTATTGCTTTATCACCCAAATGTTTAATGTCACTTAGCATAAACATAATCAGCCTATAATGTTCCCACTGCTGGGACACAGGCCTCCTCTCTGTGAGAGGGAGTGGGCCGTAATCTACCGCGCGGGCCCAGTGCGGGTTGGTAGATGTTACATTTCTTTGAATTTTTGGTTCTAGGACATGCCGGTTTCTTCACAATGTTTTTTTTCACCGTTTTGAGAGCAGCGGTGATGAAATAAATTACTCAAAGTAAAGCTCCTTTTACGACCTACAACCCACTGCTCACTAGCACGTCATAAAACTACAAGATCTATTTGTCTATGATCCAGATAGTTTCAACTAGAATGATAATGATAAGGAAGTTTTAATTTGCTGGGAATTGTTGTAAAAAATGGTAAAGCAATTCCGAGTTCGATTAAACACAAATAGAAATACACGTTATACATTATACAGGGTGACTTTTTATTTTTAAGGACCATATTTCATCAACGAGACAACGCAATTAGCACATCTTAGGGACTAGTTATAACAAGCGCCCGAGGCGAGAGCATAGTACGCTGCGTTTCAGACGCGCGACGGGCGCGTGTTTGACGCTCGTCAAACGCAACAAGATTTCGACATTTTGTTGTAATTTTGAATCCTCAACATGCTCAGTGTAATTGTGTTTATTTTAAGTGTATAACTGATGCAGATGAAACGACAAGGAAAAATAGTAAAAACCAAACTTGCGTCCACGCGTCGAGGGCGCGCTAAGGGCGCACGTCGTACGCGCTTGTTATAATTCGTTACATAGAAATTCATACAATTTTATTGAACGCCCAAAATGCAGCGTACAGGACATGCGTCTCAGACGCTTGTTATGACTAGTCACATAACCGTGTTCAAGAGTTGTCCGTGTCAATATCCCACAATAATGCTAGTGACAGCTTTCTAACGCGGTTTAGATGCGCTGATCGCGATCAGTTTCATTGGTGAAATTCGCCGTGAGCGTGTGTCGTGTGTGGCAGGTGCAGGTGCAGCATGCGTATAGCGCGTCACCTTTACATTGTAGGGCATGCGCAGCGACGCGCACGCGCGCTTCAGGAAGCGCAGCACCAGCGCCGCGTGCGCCGCGCCCAGCTCATTGCTGGGCGACGACACGCGCTTCAGCACGTGCGTCAGGAACAGGCCGAAGGCGCGCCGGGCCTCGCCCATGCTGCACACGGCAATAAAATACACTAATTCACCACATCAATATTTGTTTAGTCTTCCCTATTTTGGGGTCAGCTTCCAGTCCAACCGGATGCAGCTGAATATCAGTATTTTACATGGAGCGACTGCCTATCTGACCTCCACACCCAGCCAACCACAACCAAATCAATATTTGAAAAAAATAAAATAAAAACAATTCATTCTAAAACTAATATATTATCTACGTTAAGGAAGACGTACCTAAGGTACAATATTGATGACAATTGAACCTTAGGTAGTGTAATGCTTTCTAAAAAGTTTAATTATAATAATATCAAGTTCACTTAAACATTTGTGCCGGAAGAACTCAGATGCTTTTTGCTTACGCCCCTTAGCCCCCCACTGGATCCACTACTGCCAACCAGTTTAGGTTGAGTTGTCGTCACCCCGAATGAGAATGGCTTAAATTATCTATTAGTTGAACGTTGATTTATTAAATTTATCACAGCACTAAGGCTTACGCCACACTTGACGGAAATTCCGTCGCGGATCTTCCGCGTTGGAACGTCAATACACGTTATTGCATATAAATGACTAATAACGGGTACACTACGCGGAAGATCGGTCGCTTCGTCACGGACGCTCGCCCTCTGCGTCTGTTCCATTCTCCACGCCCCGATCTGTTCGGCGTCGGAATTTTCGTCAAGTCTTAAGTCTAAAGAAGAATTTCACGCTATCAATACTAGTTTTTTCCTTCTCTGGAATGTAGTAATGCACTCACGTGAGCTTCATGCCGTCCATGAGCTGCCGCTTGACCAGCTCCTTGGCGCGGCGCGTGTCGCGGTGGGGCGGCGCGGCGTCGCCCAGCCACACGGCCGGCGCCTGGCACGTGATGCTCACGGCCTCGTAGCGCTTTAGCCTGAGGGTGACATAACATTACATCACGCCTTGTTTCCCCGAAAGGTTCGATAGAGATGTACCCAAGGGCGGATCCAGGGGGGGGGGCACAGGGCCACGTGCCCCCCGCAAACGGTTCAATAAGTAAAATAAAATCCAATCGTCTGAATGGACTGGCCTGAATGTATATCTATCAAGACATTGCTTCAATGATGAACGTTGAAGAAGTAGGCTATTATAACATCATTGAAAAATAAATGAATCCCAAAAACAGCATAGCGCAATACAAGAAATGAGAGACACTTCTAATCTGTCTGGCCCATGTGCCCCCCCCCCCCCCCCCCTCCCAGAAATAAATCCTGGATTCGCCCTTGGGTGTACCTATAGTCATGGGGTCTCAATTCGAACAAATTATAATTAGTCTTGAAAAAATATCATAGATGGCAGCATAGGTAACAATTATGAAATTAACAATCACTAAAAAGCGATAAATGGAAGATTTTGACTGAAGTAAGATTAGTAAAAATCAAAACTTCCTTGTTTAATGCTGATTTATCAATTGTAACTCATAAATCTCGTATTTTCAACAAAAAAAAGATAAAACCTTTTTGTTTAGGGCTCTTTGCAATAGATGGCGTTTTACTCAATTTGTCATAACTGTACCACATTTACGCTGTTAGCCAGTAATAGCCCGACTTAGGGAGGTGTCATTTCTTTGTATGGGATTGGGTATATGTACGTAGTATTATATTATCTGTGCTATAGTACACTGACATTTGGTCAGTTATGTTTCAGTCTCATGTAATAGTGGGCGAGCCTATTGCCAAGATTAAATAATACTTTTATACTTTTTAGGGTTTCGTAGTAAACAAGGAACCCTTATAGTTTTGCAATGTCCGTCTGTCTGTCTATCCGCGGCTTAGCTCAGAGACTCTTAGTACTAAAAAAAAAACAAACAAATAAACGACGCAAATAACGTGCAAATAAATAAACTTTACTTTACTTTAAAAGGCTGTAATTTGTCATGGGTATACATATTAATCACGCCGACAAAGTGGTAAAATAAAATCATTTTTTTTAGGTTACCTCCCCTACACGTAAAGTGGGGGTGTGATTTTAAGTGGCTCGAAGTGGCGGTGCTTGGGGAAGGCCTTATGTCCAGCAGTGGACGTTTTTCGGCTGAAATGATGAATCTGCTAGAGATACACAGGGTGGAATTTGAGATGGGGCAGTAAGGGCAGATACCTTAACCGTTATAGCTACAGGAAAACGTTGTTAGGAGATTATCTATCATAACTTTTGGAGTAATCGCTAACTGCGTTCACAAATTATGGGAAAATGGAACAGTCAGCTAGAAAAACTTGCCAAGCGATGCAGTTTCGTTTAATGATTCAAAAGCTCGTCTGAACCAACCGAGGTTAGAGTACCAGAAAAGCCACAAATTGTAAAAAAAAACAGTTTGTATGTCCAGCAGTGCACGACTTACCTCTGCGGCGTGTCTGTGAGGCTGGTGGCGACAGTGGCGTGTTGGAAGTGCGGCAGTACGTGGGAATGGACCAGCAGGTTGTAGTTGTGCTGCACCACCTGGTACGGGATGTTGTTGTTCAGAGATGTGGAGCACACCGGGATGCCTGTCACTGGGTCTGGGGGGTAAACGGAGTATATAACAAAATATCGCGAGTAAATACACATATTTGTTATTTAAAATAACATCAATTTCAATTCAATATCTATATAGTGAACAGTAAGGCCCACTTGCTCATCATTTAGGCTGGTTTCACAGTTGTCCGGGAGACCCGTACGGCCCGTCGGTACTCGGAAGACCCGTACGGGTAGCGCCCGAGGTGCTCGGAAACGAGGGTGTTAGTACGATACGGTTGCTAGCGTTGTACGGGCTCTAACCGTCTGGGTAACATACGGACCAATCCGCGTCGCTGTAAAACAATGTTCTAGCGCCTCACGTGTGTCTCCGGAACCCGTATGGGGTCTCCCGGACAGCTGTGAAACCAGCCTTAAAACTTTGAGCGCTGAACGAATTGAAGAAGTCGTTCTTTTTCTGCCAATTGTTCGAAGTCGACTGAATTGAGTTTTGAGCTTTAACTTAACCGCTATTTCTTTTTTTTTACTAGCCTACCAGTGTAGGCTAGGCCTTTGCCCAGGAGTGGGACAGTTCCCACTCCTGGGCAAAGGCCCACTTTCCATCTTTCGCGAGCCTGCGCGTCCTCCTTCTAGTTTTGACAGAACCTATCCAGCTCGTCCCGCCATCTTCTACGTGCTCTACCGTCGCCTCATTGTCTCAGGACACCAGTTCTGTGCTATTTGGGCCCACAGTTTGTTCGGCCTGAGGCAGACATGTCATTAATCTGCGGGCCTATAATAAGTTAAACAATTCATACTACTTTGGGAATTAGTAAAAACTGGACTTCAGAGTTGGTGTCGGAGCAAATATACCCAAATAATCGTGTATTTATAAATCACAGACCCAGATACTGCGCGTACTTCTGCCACGAATTCTGTGAGGGGAAAATCCTCACAAACCCCCCTCGGCGCGCGTACTGCGCGCGCACGGCCCGCACGAGGCGCAGCTCCTCGCCCGTCAGCGCCGCCAGCGCCGCGCCCGCGCCCGCGCCCGAGCCCGCGCCCGCGCCCGCGCCCGCGCCGCCGGCCGGGCCCGCCGCGCCAGCCGCCGGCTCCGACGACTGACGCTTGCCGCGGATGAACACGTTTTCGGCTGAGTGGACGCGCCGACACTGTTGTTAGATACGATTGATGTAAGACGCTATTAGACCTGGCAAGTAAATCTAGTAAAGCATTATCTAAAAATTGAAGGATTATTGTCTTCAGTTTAAATTATATGCAAAATACACGTGAATACAGACAAAATATCGGGCAATTTAAAAGTATTCAGGAGTGGCGTATTCACAGCCGAAAAACCATGGGCATTCAGCTCCTCTATCGCCTCGCTTTGGCTATTATTTTACCACGAAATTGTTAATTATTATGGGCCAATCCGACAGAAGACGCAGTGTAGACCTCGATTAGGTGGACCGATGACCTGGTAAATTACTGGAATCCTTTGGAAGCTCAGGAGTTAGGGACGGCGTATGTCCAGCAGTAGATGTCTTTATTGATGATGGATGATTAATTTTTTTTATTTGTTTCCTTTGGACGACTGACAGCTAAACAAAACAGACTAAGAACTTGAAAATGTGACTGACAGACAATTACAAGTCTTCACATAATTAACAGAGTAATAATAAAAGAAATCTGTGAACAACACAGTACTGCCAACAAAAACAATAAACCGCTAAAACTATACATATGAATCTAATACAACAATACAATATAGGTGGTAAAACTAGGCCACTCAAGCTAACATAGTTTGAGCAATATCAAGCATGATGACGAACTTACCGCGCCGATGCGCATCTTGAGCGAGTTGCTCTGCGTGGAGATGTCGGTCTTGCACATGGGCACGGCGGGTAGACCCACCAGGGTCAGTGTATCAGCCAGTAGAGCTGACTTCACTCGTGCGTCTAATGGACTCTCGCACGCCAGGCTGGGTAAGCAATGCAATACATTTGTCAGAAAGGCAACGAGATCAATAAATAATCCAACCGTTTGAATGTTACAGGGAATCATCCATAAATACGCGCGAAACATGACCTTATGTCTTATCTGTATGTATTTTACTGTGTGTACATAAATAATAAAATAAATAAATAACTACACACCCTTCCTTTGCAATTGAGTAAAAATAATTTCTCAACACACATTAAATATCAATGACGATAATTTAAAAAATCTGAATTTTCTTAATATTATGCCGGTACCATTACTGAAAGTACAAAAATGTTACCTGGGTGACAAATTGATTTCCAGTAACCACGGCTTCAGCATGTCGTCAATCAGAATGTCATAGCCGAACAACTCTGAAACAACAGTGCGCTACAGTATCCTAAATTAAGTGGCAGTGTCATTGTTGTTATGCACCCTATCTTTTCGTAGGAATCTAAACGACAAACTAAGTATTCGTATAAAAAAAATACTTGAAGATGACAGTAAAAAAAAAACAGCTTTATTTCAAGTAAATAATTGAAACACGTGAGCATTGGATTAACTCCAAATAATGTTTTTTTTTAAGTACATCGTTTTATAGGGTTCCGTACCCGAAGGTTGTCAAACGGGACCCTACTGTCCGTCCGTCCGTCTGTCTGTCAGCGGGCTGTATGTCCTGAACCGTATATAGACAATTGAAATTTTCACAAATTGTATAATTCTATTGCCGCTATAACAACAAATAATAAAAATAAACTTTATTTTATTTTCATACAAAAAATGTTTTTTTTTCGGGGTGTTTTGCTAAATATTGTATGGTAAAACTCAAAGCATTTATTGCACGACTCGTAATGCGAAGCATAAGGCTGCCTGTCCACTGGAGCGGAGAGGAGAAAAGAGGAGCGGAGATGTGCCAATATTAACCAATAGAATCTTGACTCTGAGTTTAGATTTGATTGGTTAATAATGGCACATCTCCGCTCCTCGTCTCTCCTCACCGCTCCAGTGGACAGGCAGCCTTAGAGTGTGCTCTACGATCGAAAATTTTTTTTTGCCCCATTTCTGTAACTGTTTTTATTGTTACACTCCTGCTAGTACACAGAACCTACTTAATTTATATACCATTGTATAGATGATTAAATGGAGATTAATACTATACTTTTTAACAATTGATTTAATGCAGCAGAAATGGAAAAAGCATAAAAATAGTTGAAAAAAAAATCCTGTCCGTCAATTTATGAACCCTGAAAACATTGTAGCTTGCGATAAAATCAATTAATTGGGTCAATTTTTTTTTTATACATTCGTTTCAGCCGTAGAAGGAACCCTATTGAAAATGGCTCTTTTATTCAAAGTAGTTTAATTATAATTAATAAAATACTAACTAAAATATAATATCTTTAACTAAATATTTTCAACCTTTGACTTGAAGTTGCCTAGCAACCGCCAAGTAAATATCTTTATCAGTCGTTGACATTACGACTTCATGAAAAGTGATAAATTGTTCATTTTTAAACTATGTTTTGAATTTGTTTTTCGGTTATGAATGAGTGATAAGTATTAGGCGTGCACTTTCGGATTTTCCAAACTATTTCAATTATACTATTTACATGCACTTTTGAATTGTCACGGAGACGGTCAGTCAGAAATATGAAGCTATTTGCCGTGTAGTTTGGTGGTATGGAACCCTTTGTGGGCGAGTTCGACTCGCACTTGACCGGTTTTTTTTTGCTGTTATACCGATACATAACAATTGTGAATTTCAACTAACTAATTTAATTTATTAACTTCCTGGCGACGCGTTCCTGGAAGGATTTAGGGAAGGCAGCGCAGTGAAATGAAATGATGATGATTGAAATGAAAAGATGAAAATGTTTTTTCATTCCTGTAAGTAGATTTTTTAAGACCCTTTTACACGGCAATGTTTTGGTCAATATTATAACTTGATGGCGCCGGCATTTCCTAAGTGATTTCCTGTATGGGCTAACAAAAAAAAAAGTACTTACCAAAGCAGTTAAAAAAGTTGGGCACGAACACTCTGGCAGCCGCAGTGATGGTTTGTGCCGAAGACAGGATGGACTTGACCACCAGGTCCTCTATAGCGGCCATCAAAGCCGTGGTGTTGCGACCTTGCTTGCGCAGGTGACGTAGTAACGCTGATAGGGTCCACTTGTGACCTATGTTGCCGGCGTTTGGGTCATCGCATCTGTTCGGGTTACCATAGAGTCTTATAGCAAGTCCTTAAGAGACTAAGTTTGTGCGCCTACCATTCAAAATCAACCTGGAGAGATTTCAAAGTGGAGTGGCATAGATTTAGCCCCTAGCACATCTGCTACGCTAGATTAAGTGCGGATTTCACTAATGAAATTGAACGCGAGCACATCTAAACGCGTTCAAGTGTACAATATTCCATACAATTTTTGACACAGACAGCTCTTGAACGCGTTTTAGAAATGCTGATCGCGTCCAGAGTCATAGGTGAAATCAGCCCTTAGTGAGACTAGAAGTTTCAAGCGATTTTGAATCATGTGGGGCGCTACTATTAGGGTTATTTTGACTTGACCTGCAGATCACCTGCCTCGAAAATGATTATGGTACACAAGTTTCACCCTCATTTTCCAATATTCGTGAAAGATTGTTTAAAAAATAAGGGAAATTGAGAAATAAACAATACACGCATTTACAGTTCAAATTAATTAGTATCTTCTTTTAGTGTGGTTAGTGACTACCCTGGTGTCAGAGTATTAAAGCCGCCCATGGACCTCTGACTTGGCTTCACATGCCGTCGAGAAATATCTCTCAGGCATGCCGGTTTCCACACGATGTTTTCATTCACGGTTTTTGAAGCAAGTGATAATTGAACAATACGCGCATGAATCCGAAAAGTCAGAGGCGTACCTTGGGTTTGAACTCGAGACCTATGACATGGCAGTCTGAAGTGACACCACTGGGCTATTACTGCTCGTATTTTGTATTTAATAAAATAATAAGTATGGTCAGCAACGAAAATTGGTTACAGTTGGTACTTTTACAAAGTGTTTATATTGACACAAAATTATTCGATACTCGAATTTTAAGGTGAAACAATTTGATATTTTTTTCCATACAAACTTCGGAGGGGTTTTACTCCACTGTTTGACATCGTACATTCAAAGTTTAACATGATATCGTTAGGTCTCATTATTTATAATGTATGTACGGAAGTAGAATAGTAAAATAAAAAGCCATTAAAAAGTTATAAGCCAACAAAGATTCGTTTTTCTTGCTAATTTTAACGCAACTTTGGGCGTAAATAAGTAATATAAGAAGTGTAAAATCTCGAAAACAAAATCCGTACCGACACAGAAAAATTATCGAATATTTCAATATATTTTATTTGTAATTGATTTATGCAGTGGTTTTTTCAGAAAAACCTTTTTTCTAAAGGCGTTTTCGTAATTTTTGACGCGCTCGTTTTACTAAAATTGGTCGGCACGGTGTTTCTCTGCGTGCGAACTATACGTTGTCCATGTAGACCAGCTACTAACTGCTCATCACTGATACTATCTCTGTCGGACACGATGCCAGGTGAGACAGCGTGGTTTTTGGCCATGCCTACCATTGAGTTCGAGCCCGCGACTAGTTCCACCTTAAGTAAGTTAAACATGCACTCAAGTATGTATGCTATTGAACATTAAGTACACTTTTTACTAAATATTTCGGTGTTTAGTTATGTTTAAAAAAAATTGTTCCCGACTGTCATCCGTGGATCTATGACAGTCGTTACGGGTCGTCAGAAGCCCAAAAGTCAGACAACTAGTCTTACCAAGGGGTATCGTATTACCCAGTTAGGTTACAGTTGGGGTGTAGAGGTCAGATAGGCAGTCGCTCCATATAAAATACTGGTATTCAGCTGCATCCGATTACACTGGAAGGCGACCCCAACGTATTTTATTTTATTTGATTAAATAGGAACAACAAACAGCTACATTATGCAATATTCCACACAGAAAAACATAAATAATTTAAGTAATAATGTAGCCCACAGCGCTGTTCACAGATTACCATGAATGAATAAAACCTTAAGTCACTAGGAGGTGAACTGTTCATGCATGACAGTTACACAAATATTATAAAAACAGAAAAAAAAAGGTATTTTAAAAACAACAACAAACAATTAATTTGAGTGTTCAAGCGTTTCATACAAAAGGCTACGAAACCTTTTCAAAGAGCATGTAAATATGTCTATGTGTTCGAATGCTTCATTGTAGGTTGCTGCCATTCGCCGAACTGGTGAACGTAGACCAGTGTTAGATCGGCAGGTACCTACTGCAAAGAGTTGGCCTGCACGCACCTGCCGTCTATGGACAGTTGTGGGGACTGCATAGCACAATACATTATTCAAATCTATACAGTCAAAATTGCCATTAACAATGTTATACAATGTCATTGCTTCTAATTGCTTACGTCTAGAGCTGAGCGTCAAAAGCCTGTATTCACTGAGCAACTGGTTATACTGCAGATAAGTGTTGTGACACCTGTAGTGCATTGCACGAAGGAATCTACGTTGGACATTTTCTATCATATCAATGTATTTGCCATAGTACGGGTTCCAAATGGACACGGCATATTCGAGCTGGGATCGGACTAGGGTTTTATACAGGCAGAGGTATGAAGAGGTCCGCTTAAAGTCATGAGTGGATCTCATTATAAATCCATACATCTTATAAGCTTTGTTTACAATCTGTTCGATATGCAAGCAGAGTTTTGAGTCAAGTAATATGCCAAGATCACGAACCGAGTTTACTTTATTCAATAAAACGTTACATAATGAGTAAGAAAACCTTATGATGTTTTTGTTTTTAGTAAAATTTTGGTAGTTGCACTTTGGAATGCTCAGATGGAGCTTACTACTGTAACAATAGTCCGTCAGTGGATTCAAGTCCTCTTGGAGATGATAACAATCCTGAATGCTATGAATAGGTCTATATACTTTGAGGTCATCAGCATATCAAAAATTTTGAATGATGAAAACAGATACCAATATTATTTATAAAGATAATTAATAAAAGAGGACCGAGAATAGAGCCTTGTGGGACACCAGATGTAACCCGAGTAGCAAGAGAGTGGTATCCGTTAATAACAACCCGTTGACAACGGTTAGTGATATATGAAATGAACCATCGCAACAAGTTACCACGAATACTATTGAAAGCTATTCGGTTCAGCAACAATTCATGATCCACCTTGTCAAAAGCTTTCTGAAAGTCCGTGTACACTGCATCAATCTGTATACGATTGTCAATGTTATCAAATAGGTCACTAGAAAATACCAATAAATTTGTTGTCGTGGATCGCTTTTTCACAAAACCGTGCTGTTGCTGTATAATAGTGTTATGTAGGACAGGGTACACTTCGTTATGTACCAGTCTCTCAAAAAGCTTCGACAAAGTAGATAAAATAGAAATAGGTCGGTACTGCTCAACACTGCGCTTAGATCCACTCTTGTGTACAGGTATGATATTAACCTGCTAACGTAGTTGGAAAAAAGCTAGGCAGATTGATGCATGAAATATTACTTACAACAGAAAGTAATAAAAACACTCACTTGATATAATCCGTATGGTACTTATTGATGCTGTAGTTGCACAGATGCATGCAGGGGTTCCAGAGGTTCTTGTTACTCTTGTCATACTTCACGGTAGCGAACCGCACCAGGCCCTCCTCGTACAGGTATATGAGGAGAGGGTCGATGGACGTGACGCACACGTAGAGACGAAGGTCGCATTTATGGCCGCCGATTAGTAGAGGCTTGTCTATGTATTTGGCTACTACGACGTTCTCGCCTTTTGGGATTTGTTCGGGCTGGAAAATGAAAGTGTCTGTTTGTAATGTCAAAATAACAGCTTTTCACTAAATGCATATGAAATTATATACCTTACTTATGACAATTTTTTAAATAATTTTTGTCTGTTTGTTCCGGCAAATCTCCGAAAGTGCAGGACGAATTTGGAAGGGACTTTTACTGGCAGATAGCTGATGTTATAAGGAGTAACTTAATCTACTTTTATTTTAGAAAGGAAAATAATTACGGTCCACGCGGGAGAAGCCGCGGGGAGCAGCTAGCAGACTATGTATTTTCGTCCATATTCACCTGGCTTATACTGTTAATTGGAACTAGTGGAAGAGCGGAACTTCTGAACACAAGTATATTTCTTACTTCAATGGAAATTCTCCTAAAGACCGTAAACGTATTTTTAAGTTATTGATATAATTTTTTTTTTTTTCACCTGACGAGTATGTGGAGAAAAGTAACAATTATTTGGTATTTCTATTCTGAAATTCTTAACAGCTCGGGGTCTGGTTTATTTAGCCAATTAGGGCCGGTGCAGATCTAGCGAAAAACAGTATAGCGCGGTTCAGACATTGACGAACTACCACAAGGTTGATATACAGGGGACAACTGATTTGTTTATCAGTGAAAACCCCTTGATGTTATCTTACTTACAGTATTAACAATATATATCCCTCGCCCCCTACTCGAAGCAGCCGGCTTCACGATCCAAGGTCCTTTAGTCCGATAGTGGGTGGTACAGAGGTCCTTATACTCCGCCGGCATTAGGAACGTGGTGGGGATGAAGTCGAACTGCTTCAGACCTCGGAAGTACTGCATCTTCTCTATGTTCTTGAAGAGTTTGTCTTTGCGAGTCAGTTCGTATGACCTGGAAAGGGAATGGCATTTGTAAGAGAAGGTGGCACATAACTTATTTTTCAACGAAACTTTACAAAGGAAACGGCACTATATAAAACACTGCAAGGTTCTTTTGGCGCGTGGAAAAATCGCCGTCATCTTGTTTTGTCAATACAATCTCTGTGACAATTTCACAAATGTTTACCAGCAACGCACCTCTGTCAATGTTATTTATGCGCCGAAAGACCTTTGGGGGCCGGCCTCCAAGGGTCTTTCTACTAATTGTAATTAATCTGCTTACGTAATACTTGACCGGTCAAGTTTGACGTAAGGAAAACTAAGCAAAGCTCTTACCCCCCCCCCCCCCCCGTGTTTAAGTAAACATTGGTATATGCATTTGTGGGAATCCCTGTATATGCGTTTCGTTTTCAAGCAACAATGTCTGGGTTGCCATATGTGTAAAAAAGTAAATAATTACTGCTGACGTAATCACCATCTAGATCCCCCACCCCCCATGTCATCAAAAATAAGCAAAGCATAGACTCCCCCGCCCCCCTATAGTGCTTACGTTATACTTGAACGGCCCCTTGTAGTGAATGTAGTGAATTGCTAGTTACTTTATTCGTTGTCCAAGACCGACCTGACCATAGTTCACAAAACTAATTTACCGACCTTGGGAAGTGATTGACTTTCTGTTCAATGGTCATGGATTGGAGGATGGCGAAGGGGATCAGGGGTGAGGACCACATGAGCCTCCATTCTGATTCTGTGTTCTCTTCATCCACTTCGAGCAAGCCGTGGGCATCCAGCAGGGTGCGGAGTAGGAACGCCGGCCTACAGTGAACTACTGTCAATATTCTTGAATTAGAGTGACGTACGGTTTTATAATTTATCTTTGCATGGTATTTTACGATTGTTTTTTTTTTTTATCGTAATAATATTTCCAAATTTAAATTGAATTGCATGTATTTTAATAATAGGAGGGCCTTGTGGCTTATTAATAACAGCCGTACGGGTCGATCGATCAGGTTAAGCTACGCTTGCCGCGGTTGGTTTGTAGATGGGTGACCATCTTTACGTACCAAGACGCCTCCGTGCTTCGGAAAGCACGTTAAGCCGTTGGTCCCGGCCGTCATTTGTAGAATTTTGACAGTCGTTACGGGTAGTTCGAAGCCCAAAAGTCTGACAACCAGTCTTACCAAGGGGTATCGTGTTACCCAGTAACTGGGTTGTGGAGGTCAGATAGGCAGTCGCTCCATGTAAAATACTAGTATTCAGCTGCATCCGGTTAGACTGGAAGCCGACCCCAACATAGTTGGGAAAAGGCTAGGCAGATGATGTATTTAATAATATTATTTGTATATCATCATTTTGTAGTATTTGTGTACAAGTTTCATACTGGATTATATTCGAACGCAATGTGAATTGTTACTGAATAAATAAATAAAATTTAATATGAGAGTACGTACCAAAGAAACGGAGAATGGACTGTGTGAAAGATGATATGGCTAGAAAGGGGATACTACTACTACCGCGATGCAGGATTTGTGTGACGTCAGGTCTTTGATGCGTAGTTCGCATGTAGCGATATAGATGCCGCCACAATAGTATTGATGACATAACACAGAAGGGCACTTGTAAAATGCAGTCGTCGTGTAATATCGTGTGACGGCAAAAAATATTTCATGAAAGCCTCGCTTTGCTTGCCTCTTTCCTCATACACATTGCGCAAAAATCAACTCTACCCTAGTTAAATTACGAAGCATTTTTTCAGACTTCCATACGAATGAAGTCACGAGCATAATTATGTTATAATGAAACTATTGAAATGACTAGCAACATTTGCGACCGGCAAGAGACGATAAAATATAATCATTCTTACAATGCATCAAAATTTCGAAATCAAAAAAATAAAACCGACTTCCAAAAAAATCCACTACAAAGTGAAAAAAACTTTTTACAAAAAAAATTAAAACCGACTTCCAAAAAAAAACCACTACAAAGTGAAAAATAACTTTAATTTCGGAAGTCGGTGTCTTTGTTTTTTAATTTTCGTTTTTTGCCACCGACTTCCGAAATTAAAGTTATTTTTCACTTTGTAGTGGTTTTTTTTTGGAAGTCGGTTTTAATTTTTTTTGTAAAAAGTTTTTATTTTTCACTTTTTAGTTGTGGTACCTACCCCACACAATATCCAATACCACTAACTGCAATAAATAACAGTGACACGAAGTTATCATAATATCGTCCATATAAACTAAGTGGGAAAAATATGTATTATTCAAGCTAACTCAAAAACTATCTAAGCAAAGTCAATAAAATTTATATGGGACCACCTCGGGAGCTTACCCTTTCAAACAAAAAAATAATTTTCAAAATCGGTCCACAATTGGCGGAGATATCGGTGAACATACATAAAAAAAAAAAAAAAAAAAAAAAAAAAAAAAAAAAAAAAAAAAAAAAAAAAAACATACATAAAGTCGAACATAGAACCTCCTCCTTTTTGGAAGTCGGTTAAAAATAACTTTAATTTCGGAAGTCGGTGTCTTTGTTTTTTAATTTTCGTTTTTTTACCACCGACTTCCGAAATTTAAGTTATTTTTCACTTTGTAGTGGATTTTTTTGGAAGTCGGTTTTATTTTTTTTTGTAAAAAGTTTTTATTTTTCACTTTTTAGTTGTGGTACCTACCCCACACAATATACAATACCACTAACTGCAATAAATAACAGTGACAGGAAGTTATCATCATATCGTCCATATAAACTAAGTGGGAAAAATATGTATTATTGAAGCTAACTCAAAAACTATCTAAGCAAAGTCAATAAAATTTATATGGGACCACCTCGGGAGCTTACCCTTTCAAACAAAAAAATAATTTTCAAAATCGGTCCACAATTGGCGGAGATATCGGTGAACATACATAAAAAAAAAAAAAACATACATAAAGTCGAACATAGAACCTCCTCCTTTTTGGAAGTCGGTTAAAAACCAAATTCAAAAATACTGACAGTAATTCACGTTTCGATACCCTAAGGCTGATTGTCCACTGGAGCGGAGAGGAGAGGAGCGGAGCTGTGCCTATATTAACTAATGGAATTGCATAAAATCTCCGCTCCGCTACAGTGGACAGGGATTTGCGAACTAGTTTAAAATTTTATACAAAACTGGGAAACGGAGCGAGGAAGCGGAAAACAACCGGCCGCGGGATATTGCCGCCCGCTCAAATTACTCGTCTCCTGAACTACGTCGCTCCGCGTCAATGGATGGACACAGTCCGCAACTCCACTCCAGATTACTCCCTCGCTCCGCTCCGCTGCCTCACTCCGAATCAATGAACAGGCAGCCTTATCCTCACCTGGGGAAGTGGTTCACTCTCTGGTAAGTCGCTAAGGCTCGTAGTACATCCGGCTTGGGGTGTAGTCCTGACCACAGGAGGTTAAAGTCTTTGACATCCGCCATCGCTTCCTGAAGACCATGGGCTTGCAGTAACCGGTGAAGCAACTTGGTCTCCGTGTTCACCAGTTTATAGGTGATTTTGAGGAGTCGAGCTGGCATGTGGCTGCTTTCAAGGACCTGGTGGTGAATATTTTTTTTATATTTGTCAAAAATCGTTGTGATAAAAAAAATCTAGCTTAAGTCACAGCATAATCAGCCTATTATGCTCCCACTGCTGGGACACAGGCCTCCCCGCTTCGAGAGTAAGTGGGCTATAATCTACAATGCGGATTGGTAGATGTCGCATGTCTTCGAATTTGTTTTAGGACATAGCGGTTTCCTCACGATGTTTTCCTCCAGTGCAGTGGTGATGAAATTATTTACACAAAGTAAAGCGCCTACTTGGGTTCGAACCCACAACCTACAACTCGTAAGTAGGGGGCCAGTTACCACTGGGCCACCACTGCTCTCCTCAGCTTGCAGTCACTGATAGATGAAATGAAGTGCTTCTGGGATTGGTAATTTAAATAATAACTGGGTTGCCATGCCAGTCCCAACAACGTAGCAGAAATACCTTACAGTCCGTTCAACTGATTATAACTTTTATTGCGTTGGTGGCATGACAAATGGCAGCTGCAGTAAATAGTTGGTATTGTAACTACTTTTCTGCTTTTAATGTCATCCTTATGCCTACGGTATAGAAGTCAGAATCGGTTGAACGGACTGTAAAGAAGGTTTGTTTAAATGTCTAATCTTATTTGAAATGGAGTATCTTTAAAGGTAGGCATAAAATTGCAAAATAAATAATCAAACAGTTTCTACCTCAAGGAACTCCTCCAAAACTTCTCAAAGTAAAAAATCCATTAACATACCATCAAAAAGTATTGTTCCTGCTATTTTTGACTCACAAACATTAGGTTATAAATACGGGCCTTAGTGTTACCTTGACGCTCTCGACTTCCTTGACCAGCAGATGTTCCGAGTCATCGCTGTCGACTGCTGGCGACGTCGCGCGCTGGCACACTGGGGCCTTACGCTTGTGCTTACCCTTGTTCTTCTTGACTTTCTTATCGTCTTTACTATCTGGAAAGGGAGAACATACTGTCTAATAAGTTTCTAGGGTCCGAAGTCCGAAGCCTAGTCCAAATTATGGTTGTGATTGTAAGTCGACGTCCCTGCCACCTTGTATTCGAAATATCAGAATGGCTGTGAGGGATTGCGAACTGCGATTCGTCTGGTATAATGCATTCCACTAGTTTATCGGATTACTACAGACAGAAATGGTATTAAAGCTATTTGATGACCGGTGGAAAATTAACTTTATAACCGCTCAACCGCCGCTATTCGCTCAACCTGAATAAAATACCGTATCGGTTAATTTTCTTTCGCTCCGCCTACTAAGATAGTCAACTAGCAGCAACTAACAAGAATATGTACCTTTAGACACATGAGGTGGCGGTTCATCCGGCGGATGGATGTTAGCGGTAGTATTCTCGATGTTCAGATTTTTCTTCAGGGTGATCTTGCTCAGGTCGAGGAGCACGTCCTCGATGTCCCGCTTGTGGTTCGCCGGGTCACGCTCCTCGTGGCCTTGCTGATCAGTGCACACCGACTCGAGCATATTCGTCTCGCTCGAGTGCCTCACTACGAAAGCACTCCCATTGTATTTATTATTAGAAGTCCCAAATGTCTCCATTACATCGTGCATTATAGTCTTCGGTCTCATGGCGAAGGCATGCGGCTCCGCGACTAGTCTGCGCGCCATATTCTTAGCTTTGTTCAGTAGTATCGTAGTCCCTGTGTTGTTCCCTGTGGTTTTAGTTTCCGACTCCATGGAAGGCGACCTGGACGCGAGGACGCATGATCTGAAGACCAGAACTGCTCCTTTAGTGCCGATGGGTCCTCCGGATACCCAGTCTGATACGGAACCCTCGTTTCCTTTGGCTTGGGCATCTTCATCATTTCTTCTCATTTTGTCTTCGTGCTGTTTGTCTGCTGTCGTAAGGCCTGAGGTAGACGGATTCGAAGTGTCTGACGATACATGTGGACTAGAAAAGGGATTACATTAAAGACATTGTAATGTAATAAGTTACGTGTAGATTTGTCGCATGAATTGTGATTTAGCAGTCAGGTTAATGTCTTACTTGTATAGAACTTCATTTGGGAAATGGAGACTTACAACTACAGTATTAAAAACTAGACGTATGTATGGCATGCAGCTCGTGTTAAATAAGTTTATTAATAGCTTTTAGCGACGTTCGCACGGACGTGTTTTCCTCGCGGCGATTTTTTTTCGAATATTGGATTTTCGACGCTCCGCTTAGCGCCGAGAGTTGAATATCCCACAGTGTGTTTTCTTGACCGGCTGAATGCGCTCTGTTGAATTCTCAATGCTCGGATCAGTACCGAGAGTTGAAAATCCAGTGTACGAAAAAAAATCGACGCGTTAAAAACACGTCCGTACGAACGTCGGCTTATTAGGCCAGTTAAACATTCCTGCGTAAATAAAATAAGACACGAAGATTTCTATAAAAATAAAAATTTACGGAAACTAGAGAACGAATTTCTTTTGCCAAAAATTATAACATGCAGTCATACAAAATCTCTGTAGGTACTACAATACATTCTATAAGCACAGAGGAACATTGCAATAAGCCGTACCAACATGTGGTCGTTATGGTCAATCAATGAGGCGATTGTGACGCCATATATGGTGAAGACCGGTTGGTAGATAGGTATGTAGGTATTCTATTGAATCAGTTCTGTACATAGTTGCTTTATGGCTGGGTTTGACCGAATACTATAGTGTAGATATATGTACAAAGTAAAGTCAGCTGCCTGTCTGTTAAGAAGCGGTAATCTCAAAAAGTGCTGAACGGATTTTATTCAAGTATTCACCAAAATAAAGCGTGTCCTATGAAAATTAATGGTGAGATGTTGTTGCATAATTTATTTTTACACTAACAGCATCCGATTTTAATACCATTTTCTGTAGCATTACGAGTACATCATTTTAACTTTGGCCCCTTTACTTATTTGAACTGGAAAGTCATTGCTCACGAAGTCACGATCATAGCATGGGAGACGCTCTCAAATCCAGCAGAATACATCCACTGTGGCACTGACTTGCCGATATTAGTATTACGAAATTCTCATCAAAAATTCTAATCAGCGCTCCGTATCCTTATTCGGAAAGAAAGGGTAATAAAAACTTCTACAGTGTATTGAACTGTAGACAGGAATATTGGTACGAAAAGTAAATTGATAATAAGTTTAAAAATAGTTAGTTGACTCAAGCGTGACTGTGCGAAAATCCATTATAAACTACAATATACGACGTTTATTTAGTAATCTAAAAAACCCAATCCGCTTAACTGTTCTTAAAGAGTCCTAAAAAACCCTGAAGACATGGACACGTGTTTTACCTCTCAACAAGGCATCCTTAGGATGATGATTGACTTGTTGCGAACCCGGACACGAGGTGTTGCCACGACAAGCGCCAAACGTTTACTTTGCGTTCGGCCCTTTTCGTGGCGGTGGGTAAAACACGTGTCAATTTCTTACAGGGTTCTTTAGGACTCTAAGAAAACCGCTTGACCATTACAGTGAGTGGACATCAGGTGGGCATAACGCCTGCCGGGGTTGCGGGTAGTCAAAGTCAAAGTCAAAGCATTTATTTCAAATAGGCCTATGAAGGCACTTCTGAACGTCAAAATTTACAAATTATAGTTATTATATTATTGATTCTACCGCCCCTTCCAAAATGTAGTTTTCGTATGGAGAAGAATGGGCAAGAAACTCCACCGTTACTCTTTTAAAATGTTTTACAATATTTTGTAAAAGTACATTATTTATATAATTATAATATGTGAAGACGATGCACCTAGAATAAAATTACTGTATACAGTAAGAATAATTTAAATTGGAGCAAACGACAGATAAATTAATTATGTGGTAGATACATGGTGTTCACATATTCACAAACATTGTAAAAATAGACGAATCTACTAAAAATTTACAATTAATAAGTCAGTGTGTGAGGAACTAATCACAGGATGTAAAATCAATGTCATATAATGAAAAATAAATACAATTAAGTAAGCAACCAGTTTGATTTTGTTTAGACTCTAAATTGTCCTATGGAGCAGGACCAGCATGTTTCCAAGCATTCTTATCTTGGATATAATCCTCTAATCTGTAATATGCTTGTTTACAAAGTGTACTTTTTACATGAGTTTTAAATTTTCTTTCATTTAATTGTAATATATCACAAGGTATTTTGTTGTAACATTTAACACAGTACCCCATAAAAGATGTATGTACTTTAGATAATCTGAAAAATGGTTGATCTAGTTTATCTTTATTTCTAGTATTAAAATTATGTCTATCACTTATTTTATTAAAAAGATGTAGATTTTTCCTTACATACATAATATTTTCATAAATGAATTGGCAAGGAACGGTCATAATATTAATCCTTTTAAATAGTTCCCTGAGAGATTCGCGACGACGGAGATCATAAATGGCTCTGACAGCTCTCTTTTGCAAAATAAAGATAGATTCAATGTCAGCAGCCCGACCCCACAGTAAAATGCCATACGACATAATGCTGTGGAAGTAGCTAAAATAGACCAAACGCGCGGTTTCTACATCTGTTAACTGTCTGATCTTTCTAACAGCATAAGCGGCCGAGCTTAGCCGCCCCGCAAGAGATGTTATATGAGGTCCCCATTGTAATTTCTCGTCTAGCGTGATTCCCAGGAAAACCGTTTGATTAATAAATTCCAGTTTTTCTCCATTCAATATAATGTCACATTCGCTACTTCTAACATTAGGTAATTTGAATCTAATGCATTTGGTTTTATTTTTATTCAGTACCAAATTATTTACCGTAAACCAATCTTGGACCTGAAGAATAGAGCTATTCACGTCGTCAAGATTTTGCGACCGTCCGCGTCGGTTGATTTTAAAGATCAATGATGTGTCATCTGCAAATAACACCATCTTCGGTTGATTTTGAAGTAATTGGGGTAAATCATTAATATAAACTAAAAAGAGGAATGGACCCAATATCGAACCTTGAGGAACGCCCATTGCCATTTCAGACCCTAATGAGTTTATGCCGTTTACTTGAACTCCCAAGGGGAAACCGTGGCCCCTGGCATGGCAAGGGAAGGAACACGGGTGGGTTTTAGTCAGTAAAAGTCTGACACGCCCTTCCGCTCCGCCCAGAGCGGGAGAAGTCATTGGATGATTTCCCACCCAAAAAAAAAAAAAAAAAAAAAAGGTGGGCATAACAACTAAAATTCTATTGTGTCTCGTTAAGAGGGTTTATTCTGAAAGTTGGCAACGTCGCAAATAGATGTCAAATATTTCGCTGTTTTGATTAATTTGATAATATTTCTATATGGAAATAAAAAATGTGGCTAACTAGCGAACTAGAATATTGCTTAAGAAATGCAACAATTAATATCGTAACACCGAATAGTTAGTTTTAGATGTAAAAAAAGTATTTGGAAACTTTCCAAATGCCTTTTTTACACCTAAAACGGGTACAACATCAAATTCAATGTTATAATTGCAATTCATTATTAATATTCTAGTTAGTTAGTTAGCCACATTTCTTATTTCCATACAGTATTATTTTCAAATTAATCAAAACAGGTAACTATTTGACAGCTATTTACGACGTTGCCAACTTTTAGGATGCACCCTCTTAATGACAGCTGAAGGTTTAAGAGGATTAGGTTACTAAATATACGTCGTCTATTGTAGTTTAAGTTTAAAAATAATACCAGAGGCCGACTCCCGAGCATTAGAGACTAGAGAACTGTACCCTAATTGCGTAACACACGATCAATTATTATTATAATCTGTTTCATTTTGATAGTTCACCAACATTCATTGCGTTATTTACGTTGGTTGTAGAGCAGACAATTTTTTCCAACATATGAACGGCGCAATGGATTAGCTATATCCTTCAAACTAATTCTGATTGTGATTGATCGTGTTTTAAGCAATTACGCTACAGGTCATATTATTATGTCGGAAAAGCCAGGCGGATTTTGACCAACAAAGCGTCGTCGTACAGACCGGCGCAACGCGACTCTAACAAAACAATTTCTAAGAAAACTTCACGATAGTCTCGTCTGCACGAGCCTTAATGCTCTTCGACATTTTAATGGTGTCATGTCCCGTTACAATATTCTCTACCACCAAACCTCGCTGCCTCATAACTGAAATAAACTCACTCTTCCCCTATTCTAACACTAACTTTGATAGAAATCTTCACCACATTATTTTGCCTAATTAACAGATTTGTATGCAACACATTTGATTGTCCCATTTGGGCGCCAGTAAGACCATACTCGGCGAATTTATGACATTTAAATTCGGCGTCTAGCGCCAGGCAGGTAACGAATAAATTCGGATTTCGGCACGCGAACGTACATACAAACCAAAACAAACGTAATACCTACCTCCTACCTACCTAGTTTCCTACATAACTGTCGAATTTTATGAATGCAATCTGTTTCAAATTCTGATAGAATGGTACAAGTTGTTACCAAAACATTTTGCATATTTCAATATTAGCATATACAGCATGTATTGCTGAAATTCTTGAATTAATTATGTTCCTTATAAGCATAATTTACCGAGTAATTCATGAGTTAATAAAGACTGTAGAGCTGCAAAAGAAAAAATTGAAAAAAAAAAGGTATGACAAAACCAAAAACTTTAGTCACAAAAAGTGGCCCAAAAACGCTGAATGAACCATCGTTTAATAAAAATACGTATATCAAGTGTAAAATTATACCTAATCAATAAAAAAAGCGTGTCCATCAACCGTGACGGGTGAAGGCAAACCAATAACCCTAGGGTTGGTTTGCCAAATGAGAGTAACCTTAGCAACGCGTACCTACATCTATCGATCGCTGGTTTTATGGCCACATGGTTAGGGAGACACCCTTGCTTTACGGTGACGATACAGTGCGTGGTGTAAAAATATTTTTGTTTTTTCGTAAGACGAATTTATGGAAATAGATAATCAATTTAATTGGTTCGTGCTTTATGATTTTATAAATGCTTGTTTTCATTTTATAAATGGTGATTTTGAATGTTTTGCCCTCTTTTTAAATATCCGAATCCGACTGGCTTATGCCCGCGGCTTCGCCCGTGTGAGGATCGGAATTTATCCCGCGTGAACGTAATACCGGGATAAAAAAATATTCTAACCCAGATCATGGTCCATCTGTGCGCCAAATTTCATAGAAATCCGTTCAGCCGCTAAGGTATAACAGACATACACGAGTTACTTTCACAATTATAATATTATTTTATTATTATATTTATATTATTACTAGTTATGGAAGTATGGATTATTTTATATTCTATGAAGATTTTATTATAGAAAAAAAAACACTACTTGTTAGAATTCCAGTTAGCCCAACAAAAAATTAACACTTTCAAAACAAACGGGCAGCTTTTGGTCTTGGTTACAAAAGGACTTGTGCCTTTTAAAACCAAGACCAAAAGCTGCCGATCTTCTCATGCATTCTGTTTCTGCTCCGCTCGTCGTTTCCGCTCCGCTCATCAATGAGTCACCGCTTCAATATATCGTGCCGATTTCCGATGCAAGCTACGATACGCTGCAGCGCTGTCTGAACCACGTACATGCTTCCCGACCTATACTGCTATTTACGTATTTTTTCGCATTAATTATCCGGGTCATGATATTATAATGGTATTTATTAATAAACGCAGGTAAAACGTCATACAAGCCCTGAAATAGCACTTGATCATTGTATAATATTAAGTCTTGTATATTTTCTTATTTTACATACATAAGCAGCTTACTTATGTATGTTTTTATTCCTAACTAGCCGACGCGACAGACGTTCTCCTATCCATATTTCAACAATTAATACAAAATTCCCATAGAAAAAGGACGTTCACTTTTTCTCGAATTTTCCCATTTTCAGGAAAACTTTTAGGAATTTTCTTTGCCTTAAAACTTTAAAATTCGGACTATTACGAACATTTTAAAACAAAAAATAGCCAAATCGGTACAGCTGTTCTCAAGTGATGCGCTTAGCAACAGCAACGCACATCATCCGCGACTTCCAAATAGTTCTAAAAGGGGACGGACTATGTTCGACTTCACGTATTTATTATGTTTGTTTTTCCATGTTTTCGTCAATAGTAGAAAGTTTTGAAATCATTTTTTTTTCATGTGGTTGAGGAAGGTTGCGCGGTAACCTGTGGCGGCGGTCACATTTAACTTTGATTGGGTAGTTTCTGAATTAACTTGAAAAATAAGTTCTTTTATCCACTTCTATGTGGGTGATTTTAGAATAAGTTCCTGTCACTGTTATTTACATAACAGGTAGTGCTATTCGAATTTGTGTGGGGTAGAAGATCATAACTGAACATAACTGAAAAATGTTAACTGTTTGAAGCCGACGGCAAAAAAAGAAAATTCAAAGCCAAAGACACCGACTTCCGCAATTAAAGTAATTCGTATTTCACATTGTGGTGTATTTTTTTTTTAAGTTTTTATTTATATAGATAGAAGATAAATAAATAGATAAAGTAGAAATACGTCCTGCCAGCCCTGAATTAGAACTTCCTCAAGTTGTGCTAATAAATGATTTACGTGTAATTTCGCATTAATTATCCGGGTCATGAGATTATAATAACATGGTGTTTATTAATAAACGTTGGTAGAACGCCTTACAAGAACTGAAATAGCACATTCTAAAGTTAAGGTATGTGTGTTTTTTCGTTTACTTACTGTTATAACAGTAATAAGAAAGAAAGAAAGAAAGAAAATACGTTTATTTGCGGTAAACATGACACAAAGAAAGAACAAAACACGAAAATAACAATTTGTGGGAAAATATGCGACACATCCACGCAAAACGGCCATCGCTCAGGATAATGCTGCGACCATATGCGAGACAGAGCACCAGCGCTAGTTGTATGTTGTTGGTGTTTATATTTTCAGGGTTTGATCCATAACCAGCAGCTTACTTGCAGATGTATATATATAGCTTGAGCTAAGATGTGTATCATGTGATGTGATGTGATGTGTGCTTCTGCCCGCGATTCGTCCGCGTGTATTTTTTTGTTTTAACATAAAGTTCTTCCCGTTCATGAAAGAATTTTCGAAAGTGGATCAAGAGTATTTTTTTTTACGTTTGGTTAGTGCCTTACCTGGTGTCAGAGTTTTGAAACCGCCCATGGGCCTCAGACTTGGCTGCACCAAGCCGTCGAGAAATATCTCTCAGGTTTCCTCACGATGTTTTCCTTCACCGTTTTTTAAACTAGTAATAATTATACAATATGCACATGAATCCGAAAAGTCTGAGGTGCGTGCCTTTGGTTCGAACTCGAGACATATACCTTAATTGGCAGTCTGACGGTTACCCCGTACATACAACAAACTCTCCTCTTTATGTTATTAGTGTAGATAATTTTTAATGAGTTTTATTTAATTAGGTTGATATCTAACTAACGTAAGATTTTCTCATCAAACTTTCGGGGCTTTCACTTTATAAAAGTAAAGTTTCAAGTATAATACGAACCACATAAACGTATACCAAACACAAAGTTCTACATACGGATACAGTGCTAAGTCAAGTTGCTGACGAACTGACGAACTTATGCACAGTCAAACAATTAGCACTTATTTTGACGCACATGACTCAAAAGTTACGAATTTTTATGCAAAACGCAGAGTTGCATGCGGCCTTGAAACTTAACAAAAACAATTAATAATAACGCTTCTAATTGTGTACTGCTTAGTAAGTCAGTATTCTTCACTCTTAAAATAATCAGAAACATGGATGTTTTAAATTAAATTAAAAAGACATGAGTCAAAACTTCACGCAATTTCTAACAAAAAAAAAAATAACTTGAGATCGCAACAACTGTCTTCTAAGACCTAATTTAAAAACACAAAAAAAATTAAGTCCTATAATAAAACCAATATAAAAATACTCACACAAAAACCATGGCTATTTAAGCCGATTGTAGTGAGTCAGCGTCCCAAATTAGTTCGCGTTCGAAGTAAATAAACAATGATCGCGGGGCACAATGCGTCCGTCACGGTTGAACGATGCACACTGACTGGCAATATAATAATACAAAAAGTACTCTGTGCTGACTGGTGATTGGTAAGTATTGTATTGGTAACTGAATTGACAAGTTTGTTAGCGCGGCTGTAGGGTTAAGTTTTTGATAAGGGCTTGAATAGACATGACAAACTCAATGCATTTATTTCAATTATACCATTTACAGGTCGGAATCGGTCAGTCAGAAAGATGAAGCGCACTCCAGCCCCCCAATTACGCAATGCACGATCAATTTTAAATTGAAACCAATTGAAAAAGATTGCCAGTCCATTGCTTCATAAGTTCGACAAAAAAAATCTGCTCAATTTTTTTTGTCGAACTTATGAAGTTTCAATTTAAAATTGATCGTGCATTACGTAATTAGGGTGCAGAGCGTAGTAGGTTCCTATGGAGAAGGACAGGCACGAATCTCCATGGACTCTACTCTTTTATGAGAACTAGAACCCTGGAGAAAATTGGTCAAGGTTTTCATATAGGCGGATTATACAGGGTGGCAGGGACATCGACGCGAAGCCGGTTACCATGGATTCAGTACATGATTCTGAACCCCCCTGCGTTGAAATTTTTCGTCGGTTATTTAAAAAAAAAACAGCTGTTTCATAGAAAAGTGCAATACCTACGCGGTCAAAATGTATGGAGCAGCTGATTTTTTTTATAATAACCGACGAAAAATTTCAACGCAGGGGGGTTCAGAATCATGTACTGAATCCATGGTAACCGGCTTCGCGTCGATGTCCCTGCCACCCCGTATACAGGCTTTTTTGGAACAATTATTGATTTAGACTAAACGGGTGAGAGACCTAAGGATCGAAGCAGATGGCGTACTGTAGTTTCTGCATGAGTTTATTTTATGTGTAGTGTAGCAGCTAGGAATAATAAGACTTTTATTAATCGTAGAGCACCTACTTGTTTTATGCGAAAAAGTATTTTTTCTGCTAAGAGTACCTATTAAGGTAATTTCGTTTGAGGTGTTCGTGCAATCGTGTTTCACGAAATTAAATGGAACGCGAAAAAATATAAGTGGAATCCCATTCAGAGTTCGTTCACATGAAGGAGTGGACTGTGGACCTGGTTTTTACTTTTCAGAACCGTTTTTCAATCATTCTCCTGCCCTTATACCAATTTATTTGTGGTCGGCGCCACATGTCCCTTTCTTCCATACTTCTCCATTAGTCGCCACCCCGTTTCTAGCCTAGCATCTTTCATTTCACACAGTCCATCCATCGTTTCTTTGGTCTTCCCCTACTCTTAAAGCCATCGACATTCATACTCAAACTTTCCTCACGCCAATTTCCTCATTCCTCCGCATCACATGCCCATACCATAACAACCGATTTCCGCACAACTTTTCAGTCACCGGTGCCACTTTCAGACTTACTCTTATGTACTCATTTCTTATTCTATCCATTATTATTTTTGTATCTTATTACTTAATTTTAGAGATAGTAGATACCTAACACTATAAAAATACTTGCAGGAATTTGGGGGCGTTTAGAGACACGAATTGCAAATGCAACAACAGCCAGCCAGAGTGCCAACCCCCCAAGAGTGCCAACTTCTGTTGTTAGGCTATACAATAACAAGTTAACAAGCTAATCGATCATTTTGACCCCCGAGTTTGTTTCGCCATTTCTTCTCATGGGGTCACATAGGAAATGCCGACTCCATCAAGTTTTTTTTTTTAATATGAGGTGTATAAGTGATTCCAATATTCAATGAATAGAATGAACCATTTCATTTTATATTCAGAAGCCGACCACAATTTATGGGACAACATTGAATTTCATAATAAAAACCTTAATTTTCTTATCCGCTTCCGTGCAGAATTCACATAAATGTCGTTATAGCAGATATGACTGATCCAAAAATTGGGGAGCATTACTCCTAAATAGGTCGCGGAGTAACATTTTTGCATCTTAATTATTTCCTGAATTTATTCGAGTTACCCTTGTTGTTGTTAGTGAGGAGGTTTACGAATATTTTTGTGTGGAACTGGCTGATGACCCAGTTTGTGTGGCCTCATCGTCATGGTCTCCTTTCGAAGATGGTATGAATCATAACATAGCATCACGTCTGTATTCCCCGAAGGGTTAGGCAGAGGCATACCTACATAGTACACCCACATTTCGCCAAGCATGTGTAAGACCCATGCGTGGGGGCGAGCCTATTGCCAGTTTGCCACACTATAAAACTGTGCTATTGCCATCAACCGGGCACAAATATCGGTCTAAAATCAACGTAACCCTACGGTGTTCCTTCTACTACCTTTCGGCCAAGGAGCATACACTTGCGGTATTTTATTCCTACTCTCTCTCTGGGAGTCTTTTCACTCTGCCCTCCAGAGTGTTATTATTTTGATGTAATCCTTTTACCTCTAAAACAACAACAACAGCAGCCAGCAATGGTGCTCACGTATGGAAGGGGTCCATTCGTGAATAGAAACTAGTTCTTATTTCAACATTTTACATCGAACGCTATTAATTAAGTATTTGTTGAATTTCGGCTCGAAAATAAAGTTGTATAAACAGTATAAACAAAAATTTCGTGAAAGTGTATCGCGCTATTACACCATGATGGGGCAAAAAAATCGTATATCAGTGCCTGGCACAGGGTTCGCGTGAAAGAACAAACTACTCAAGGGGTTCTTTAGGTACTGGTGGGGGCTTAAGGTGACAGAAATGAAATAAAACAAAGAGATTATTAAACTGCACAAGATTAGGGAGGATTTAAAAGCTCTAACTCAGAAGAAGACCTCATCGACATGTAGTCATCGAAAGGGTAGTTGTGTAGGTGTGGAGTTCACTTTGGCTAGTTATGTTTTTATTTGTAAGTACCATATAATAGCTTCAAAACAAAGATAGCTGACGTAACTCAAAAGACTGCCCAACTTAAATGGGACTGGGCAGGATGTCTGCTGCATGCAAACTGTGGGCCCAGATAGCAAAGAACTGGTGCCCTGGGACAGTGAAGCAGAGGCGGCAGACCACAAGTAGGAGATGGCGGTATGAACTGGACAGATTCCGCCAAAACTGGAAGGAGGACACACGGGCTCGCGAAAAGGAGGGAGGGAGGCTTTTGCCCAGGAGTGGGACGGCACAAAGTTAACCAAAATCCTAACTATTATAATGGGATCGAGACTTATGCGGGTGACACCGCGGGGCGCCGCTAGTATAACATAAATTAGCGGACAAATCTAGACCCGAGCTGCTGCTACTGAGAATTTCCCAATATAATTGTTACTCTACCGATCCAGGGATCAAACTAGGACCACACGGTCTGCAGTTGCTATTAAGAAGTCTATTAGGCTTGCTGACTACCCTCTTTTAGTAGAGGGTGGTGGACCCCTTTCCAATATTTTTTATCAATAATTGCCAAGCATAAGCAGTCGGCGTTGCCCCAGGTTACGGGATAAACTTCCTGCCGAGCTCTTACGAAATTAGGGAAAACACGCGAAATATTTGTTGACACTGAAAAATCGAGAACTTATTAAGGGGTACATTTAACGACTTTATTATGCGGTAAATTATTGGTTTATCGCTATGACTTTAACGTTATTTTGTGTTTGTTCCAAAATCGGACCTTAAACTTAGGTAGGTTAGGTACTCTATGGTTTTATCATACAATCTGCCTTCTATGTTGGGATCGGTTTCTAGTCTAACCGGATGCAGTGAGCTGAATACCAGTATTTTACATGGAGCTACCTCCACAACCCACTAACTGGGTAAAGCGATACCCCTTAGTAAGACTGGTTGTCAGACTTGGGCTTCTGACTACCCGTAACGACTGTCAAAGATCTTCGAATGACATCCGGCGGGACTAATAGCTTAACGTGCTTTTCGAGGCACGGAGGGGTCACCCATCCAGGGGCCGACCGCGGCAAGCGTAGGTGAACCTTCGATCGACCCATGGGGCATAGCCACGAACCCCTCCTAGTCCTGCGGTTTTATCATAATATCGATATCATTCAAAGCCAGAAAGTGAGTGTTGGAATTGCTTATCATTATGCCAATAAGAGCCTGTGCACACGATGCGTTGCGCCGCAGCGGCACAACGCCGCAAAGATGTCGCCGCGCGGCGCCGCTGCACAGGAAATATTTCGCCGCACTGGCGGTCACACAAACAACTGAGCCGTGCCGCTCCGGCGTTGCAGCAAGTTGCAGTTCGGTGTATGTGCGGTGCGGAGCCGGAACGCACCGTGTGCCATACCATGGATATTTGTATGTAAAACGCCGCAGTGACAACGCTCCAGCGCCGTAACGCATCGTGTGCACAGCCTCTAACTCGTATATTGTCACGATAAAAGCAGTCACAGCCTATAAAGGTTTAATAACCATTCCATTAACAATAAGCGCGACCTTGACAAGTAACAAACACACACCTACTTCAATCCGCAATACGGTAGTTACAACTTTTTTACCGTAACAAAGACATAAAAAGGTACTGGATTTAGTTGAAACGATTTCCATTTGACAATTGCTTTTCCTTCGCAGTCCATTGCTTCTTAGCACAGACGATTTTTTATCGCGCACTGGATTTTCAACTCTCGATGTTGAGCTGAGCATTGAGAATCTAACAGAGTGCATCCCAGCGCGTCAAAAATCATCACATCATTCGAAAGAATGCAAAAATGCGTCGTTTCAAGCTTTCATTTTTAAATCATTCTGTATATGATTACGAGAATGCGTCAGAAGGACACTAAACGCCCATTGGCGTAATAACAATAACCATGTCTCGTTCAGCATCCTTCAAGATCTGTATAAATGTATACCTGATGATGCCTAATATGTTTTCGAAACTACACCATCTTTCTTGCCTACTTAAAAACTGAGAAAAATTTAATACTTAATTTTGTCTATAATAAACTGGCATGAATAAGTGAAAATTTCTAAAATAATTAGTGTGAAACATTAATTTGTGTGCTTTTAATATCTGTGTGTATGTTGCTAAATGTAGAATTGAAACCTATTGACTTGATTGGAATATAAAAATAATTAGGCCTGCTTGCACCATAAATCAATCAAACATTGTTCTATCTGCTAGAAGTGGGCAGAGACAGAATTATGTTCTTTTTTTAAACATTTGAAAGACATTGCCCGGAGAAAGCAATGTACAGGGAACAGTGGAAGGGTGTGGGGGAGACTTTTGCCCAGCAGTCTGATATTACAGGTGGAAAAAAGGCCTAAAATGTAAAGAACTATATAGTGTTTATGTACTAAGTGGTTTGTAGTGCAAGCAGGCATAAATCTATGTAAGTAGGTATAAAGAAATGTGATGGAGGTAATAAAGTGTGTGTGAAATCCAAAAACAATACCTTACTTTTTTTAAAGAAGTAACAGGGAAGGTTAAAAAGAAATTGAATAGAGGAATGCTTTATTATTTTTAATTGTTATGGTTTAGGTACTTTTGATTTTTAACTTTGTTATTTTTAGATTTCTTATTAGATAAATAAATATAATGGAATGTTTAGTACAAAACTAGTTTTAAATAAAAGGAACCTGATGTGTGGACGGCGGTGGTTGGGTACTGAGTGTACTTTGGGTATATCGCCTGGTGGCAATCTAAAACTAGGCTCACCCTCATCTTCCTGGTCCATGGCTCTTTTGTAGCAGAAAAAAAAATATTCACTTACAGTTACCATTTTTGTACTAGCTAAATTTTGTCTAAAGTTATCATAAATCTGGCTTCTGAATTTTTACTTTCAGAAAGTAGGGTACCTAATACTAATAATGTTGAATATTTTATTATTTTTATTATCTACTCAAGAATGGATATTTACTTATATCAATCAAATATAGCTAATAAAATGTAGGATTTTTAGACTAATTATTTATTTTTTTACTGTCGAGCAGTAAGAAAAGTTTATTTACTACTTATAAAACTTAAGGCAAAAAGTTTGTACATACAATTTGTAAATATACCGGCAGCCCCTGCCGGGCACCCCCCCTAAGACTGCAGAAGTAGGCAATAAGACAGAAATTGACAGAATGCAGAACGTATCACAAATTAATTAGCTAAGCTCTAAGCAAACACACCGGAAAAAAACATCCACAAATCAACAACGGCGGCATTTACCCATAAATTACATTTAAATACAGATTTTTACCTTTACTTTACCTAATGTAAAATCGCAATTTTCCAAGCATAGGTTATATTTTTAAATACTCACGACTTAGGCCAGTATCTCTTCGGCGGTGGTATTGTTTTCTACCGAAGTTTAAATTATTAACACTAATAATTTCACATTTCTACGGTTTAGTATTTTTTTGCTATTTCAAAATTAAATTACAACAAAAAATCTACAAAAATTTTGATCTCTGACTTTATTTTTATGTTTCAAAATTGACGCACGCACGCGCGTTGCCAATTTTTTAAAGATGCATTCGTAAATAAATTTTTCGGTTGGCTGTAAAAATTGTTCGGTTGTAAAAACCGTAACCCACGTATATTTGAGATTTTTTATTTTCATAAGTATTTGTTATAGAGGCCTTAGCTCAACGGCTTTGTCAAAATAAAAATAAAACCGAATGCCCAGTATATTTTGGAGCTTAGACTGTACAATGGCTGGGGCAAAGTATAGTACCGAAATGTTTTCGTTTTAGTTTGCTGTTGCTATTTTCTGTCAATATTCGTTCGATACAATGATAAATGTTTGACAGGAAATGGAGATTTCAACATGTTTATTGTTTCGCCAGACGCCAGTGCATACGCAGTTAGTTTCAGGCTTTTTGTATTGAAACCATGCCACAGCTACCTAAATATAACTATATCCGGGACTCCGGATCCTTTGCCTGCTTTCTGTCATATATTTCATTTTAGTTCTCTATTTAGCTAGGCCTAGGTTCATTATGATTCGTGTCGAACTATAAGGCTGCCTGTCCACTGGAGCGGAGAGGAAAGGAGAGGAGCGGAGATGTGCCAAAATTAACCAATAGAATCGCACCTCTGGAGCGGAGTTTTGATTCTATTGGTTAATATTTACACATTTCCGCTCCTCTCCGCTCCGGTGGACAGGCAGCCTAAGTACCTACAGTCCGACTCAAACTTAATGGCGGCTCGAAAGTTAGCTACTCGCTGCGCAGTACCGCACCCCTTACCCCCGCCGACACATGAATTCGTTACTGCGCAGTGACTCCGCGACTTGCCTCATATTCCGAGCCGCCATTAAGTTTGAATCGGGTTGTACATGTGAATGTTAAAACAACAGCTGACCATGGAGTCCTGTAAATAGGTATATTACATAGGAACATGTGGGTTTACTTTAACCCTGGGCCAACCCCTTAATAAGGGATATTGTGCTTGACGTTATTTATATTTTGGACGCTTGTTTCATACACTCGGAAAGCACTCAACCTGTTTAACAAGTGTTTCATCTTTCCATTTTGAGGTGTAGAGTGCGCGACACGAAAGGCCTGCAGAAAATTGTGAAACTACCTACGTTTTTTTAAATGCATTTTGATAACTGTGATACAATGACATTGACACTAGCGCCACGACAAATGGACTTGAATACTTGATATCACTGAGGCAACGAAATGGCTCATAACTTAACTCTCAATAAAAACACTCCACCTTATTTTTCTAAATTTTATTATACAATAAACTTACAATTAATACGCAACTCATACAATAGAGATTGATTTAAGCATAGTAGCTGAGGTTAGCCTTCTTCTTAGCCTGGACTTCCAAAATAGCGTCCATGAAGTCTTCATGAGTGACAGACGTGGCGGAGCGACGGAGGGCGATCATACCGGCCTCCACGCACACGGCCTTGCACTGCGCGCCGTTGAAGTCGTCTGTAGAGCGGGATAACTCCTCGAAGTTCACGTCGGGACAGACGTTCATTTTTCTGAGGAAGTGAATGTAGGTTTGTAAAACTGTACTCCATCAAACTAACTGTACTGCCAACAAGGATCAAAGGGGGTGAACTAAAAACATTTCAGCTTTAAATAATAAAGAGGTAGTTTGGATTTATGTGTCTTAAATGGGGTATGGTGGCTTTTTTGATAAACTATGACAATTTCGTAAGTTACGGTTGGCGGCTATCAATATAAGGCGCGGGACATACACTAGCGGCGAGTAGCGCAGGCGTGGCGACGCACAGTGGATCGACTCCATACAAACCGGCGGACATTGGACTATAAAAATATGGTTTCAAGATTTTCGAAAAACAAATGATGCCAATGTGCTCTACTCAATAATCTAAATTGAAAGTACTCTAATGGTTTTTTCGATTAAACCCTTATTTTAGGCGTAATGTGAGTAAAACTGTTTGCAATGTATGGAAAATTAAAGTAAAAAAATTTTTTCCTGCGATTCCCGCACATTTTCCGGTTTTGACGATTATAATATATTTTGGCATAATATTTAGGTTATTTCGTCCGAACATACTTATGTCCCCTAGTGTCCCCCCTTGGAGATATACGACAAATATATGATTTTTATTTTTTGTATCAATAACTCGTCTTGTTATATGATTTTAGTGGGAATGAGGCCTTAGTTTTGTACAAAATATAATAATCACAATCACACCATTACACAATGTGAGTATTCCATTCGCCTGTGATACAGGTTTATCCTAGTACAGCCTAGGTATCTAACATTTTAATACATTTGTAAATTATTTCTATGATTTTATTTTAATATTTTACCAATTTTAATACTGAATAAATATATATTTTTATTAATTACAAATCCTTCTTCCAATCCTTTGCCCATTAGAATACTTAGATAATTACGCATTTCCTGTCATAGTAAATGCGATAAATGAGGGTAGTTACGTATTTTAAAACATAAGGCTATAAAAGGTTGTAATTAATACGTGAAGGTACTTATTTCAAATTGGAATTTCCTCCCAGTAACATCATTATGGCCTTCTGTGGTTTTGTTACTAAATGGACCTTCACGTTGATTTACAGAAGCACGAAGATATTCGCGATTATTTATATTTGTGCAGTGTTCTTATAAAAAAACTCAAATTTGAGTGAGTGACAAAGCAGAGTTACAAAAATGGTGTTGCAGATTTTTAACTAACTACCTTCACTTATTCATTACAACCTTTTATAGCCTTAAGTTTTAAAATACGTAACTACCCTCATTTATCGCATTTCGCAGGAAATGCGTAATTATCTAAGTATTCTTATTGGAAGAAGGATTTATAATTAATAAAATATATATTTATTCAGTATTAAAATTGGTAAAATATTGAAATAAAATCTTAAAAATAATTTACAAAGGTATTATAATGTTAGATACCTGTACTAGGATAAACCTGTATCACAGGCGAATGGAATACTCACATTGTGTAATGGTGCGATTGTGATTATTATATTTTGTACAAAACGAAGGCCTCATTCCCACTAAAATCATACCTATAACAAGACGAATTATTGATACAAAAAATAAATATCATATCTTTGTCGTATATCTCCAAGGGGGGACACTAGGGGACATAAGTATGTTCGGACAAAATCACCTAAATATTATGCTAAAATATATTATAAACGTCAAAACCGGAAAATGTGCGGGAATCGCAGGAAAACATTTTTTTACTATATTTTTCCATACATTGCAATCAGTTTTACTCACATTACTCCTAAAATTAGGGATTAATCGAAAAAACCATTAGAGTACTTTCAATTTAGATTATTGAGTAGAGCACATTGGCATCATTTGTTTTTCGAAAATCTTGAAACAATATTTTTATAGTCCAATGTCTGCTGGTTTGTATGGAGTCGATCCACTGTGCGACGGTGTGGCGCTCGCGAATATAGACACAACGTCCGCGCCACACCGTCGCCACGCCCGCGCCTCTTGCCACTTGTGTACGGCCCGCGCCTAACATGGCGCGTCGAATATCAGAATAAGTTTGGCTTTTTAAGGCCTTGGCTTTGTCGAGAGAATGCCTTCCTGACCTGTTAGTTGGACAATTTCTAGTACTAAGAAGGATCAAATTAGCAAAACACATAATCGTTAGTATGAAACTAACAGGTGTCAAGAACTGAATTAACATTCATAACATACCTTGAGTGGATCTGCATGATACGTGCCCTTGCCTCCTCGTTGGGGTGGGGGAACTCGATCTTCCTGTCCAGACGTCCAGAACGAAGCAGGGCAGGATCCAGAATATCCACTCTGTTTGTAGCTGCAATGACCTGAAATTAAAGTCGTAATTTGAAATTACTTATTTGTAGTACAATAATATTAATTGTGATTAATTCTGATCGGTTTCGAGTTTTAGACTAAACTGTGATCAGTTTTTGAAGTGATAACTTCTTATGGGAGGGTAAACCGCTTCGTAACATAACGCGTTACGGCGCCAGTCTGTCTGGCTTCCCTTTCTCTCACGGCAGCAGTCCCCCGCCGCGTTATCTGTTTTGTCAAGCGTCCCGAGACGCACACGTTTTTTATTAATATTCACAAACAACATAAAGATAGAGGAGCAACCACAATTTTTTTTTCTTTGGTTTTGCTCTAAAGTGCGATCTAAAAGGATAATGTATTTAATGTTATTAATCAACCTCAAGAAGGGCTTATGCATAAGGCAGTGTTTTTTATTTTTTGATACACCATATAACATATAGCCACGTAGGCCTAGGCAAAACAAATCTAAAGTTACCTTAATATCAGCAGTGGAACTGAATCCATCAAGCTGATTGAGAAGCTCCAACATGGTACGCTGCACCTCACGGTCACCAGCCTTCTCAGAGTCGAAACGCTTAGTACCGATAGCGTCGAGTTCGTCAATGAAGATGATTGCTGGGGCCTTTTCCTTGGCTAGGGCGAAGGCGTCACGGACGAGTTTCGCACCGTCACCTGAAAGTAAAGAATGTTCACGACTCAGATACATGGGCGTACCCAGCTTTTGGCCCGGGGGGGGGGGGGGCGCCGGCGTAGACTTAGTAATGGGGTCCCGTTTTCACCCGTTTTGTACAAAACCCCAAAAAATGAGTTTACTTATAAATTTAAGTCAATATTATATATAACTTTTTTCCGATTATTGTTATTTTCATAACAATAATCGGAAACAAGTTATATAATTTTACAATAGTGTAAATTAAGTTGATTGCAGAATGACTCGTACTCTTGAAAAGGGCATGAAAATGTTTGAAGTTGTAGCGGAAACTGAACTTTATGCGTCTATATTAATGTGGCTTTTCCAAAAACACATAATATTTGTTTACATTTTTGGAAATTAACTCGCGAACGCAAAATAGAACTAATATTATTAGATTTTGTCTATGGACGTGAGAACAAGGAAAGGATTAACCTGTTCTAACAATAGATAGAAGTGGGTAGAAAGATCGGCCATGTGCTAGTCGGACTAGCACACAAAGGGTTCTGTACCATCGTTTCATGTGTCTACCTATCGTCGCCCTGCCTATTGGCACCCATTGAGTGAAGAACCTTAAAAGGGATAGGTCTGCCCTGCAATGGTACCATACCATCCCGTTCACTTTGCATTTTAGGTATGAAGCTACAAGTAGGTACGCGGCGGGCTTGACTTCAGTCTGCGTAACTTAGCCAGAAGATAAATAAGAGTAACGCGATAGAAAGAGAGGCAATTCATGCTGTGCAACGGTAGTGCAAGTATTAATATTGTAAGGAAATACATGTATAAATATTTATATATAAATATATATATAAATGTTTTTTCCGGTTCCGGTTGCCTAAACGTTAAGTCGCACGTCAGTGAGCTCCGCGAAAAATTACTATAAATATAGTGCAAAACCGTATAATAATTGTTCAAAAAGTACTCTTTCACAAGTTAAGCAGTGGAAAAGTGTTAATAAACAGTTATAACAGTGAATCAATGAGATATTACAGTGAATAAACCATACTCAATATCAAACAGACATAACCTAAAAGTGCAACTCATCTGTCATCACTAGGAGTGCCAACATAAAAACAGCGGATATCATAGACTACATTCCGTTTCACGCAAACGTAGTAGTGCTTGTAACGCATAATTAGTAACATCTAAAAAGTGTTGCCAATAAATTAAACTACCTTCATCACTAAATAATAAAATAAAAAAGAACCCGAATGGATCAAAACATGGAGCTACTGTTAGCAAAACTAGATCAGAAATTAGAACAACAAACATTAATAATAACTGCCGCAGTAACGAAAAACATTACAGAGGCCATAAATGAGAAGATTGAAAATTTGACAGTGGAAAATCGTAATCTAAAAAATCAAGTTACTCTCCTCGAAAAAAAGTTGAAGAACATGGATAAAGAAAAACGAAAATACAATCTCGTATTCTTCGGGATACAGGAAAAAGGGAAAAGAGAATGTGAACTTGTTGATTACATGAAAGATATTATCGAGGAGGCGGGAACACATTTAAACAGCCAAGAAATTAGTAATATTTACAGAATCGGGGCCCCCTCAGACAAAAACCGTCCCTTGGTGATTTCGATT
The DNA here is from genome assembly GCA_948150665.1 of Conistra vaccinii. Taxonomy (NCBI): domain Eukaryota; kingdom Metazoa; phylum Arthropoda; class Insecta; order Lepidoptera; family Noctuidae; genus Conistra; species Conistra vaccinii. Next base: position 21,414,480 of record OX411326.1, read on the forward strand.
ACTACTTTATGGAAAAAACATCTCATTTTGAAGAACAAATCCCAACTACAAACAGGGATCTATGTGAAAGAAGACTACACAAAAGAAATACTTGAGGCACGAAAACAACTACAACCAAAGCTAGAGGAAGAAAGATCAAAAGGGAATATAGCATTTATAAAGGGTGATAAATTAATAGTGAGGAAACCAAATGACACAACACAAAAAAGAAAAAGAGAGAATACCACATCTCCCAAAGGGTCAATACAAAATAAAACAAACACAATAGCCACTCCAAGCAAACAACCAACTAAAAAACCAAATACATCAATGCCTAAAGATGTGATCAAACCAAATATACTTAACTATATACCCCGAGGAAGATCGGCTTCAACATCGGAAACCTCAAAAAACTAATAGCTGCCCCAACACATAATATGAATAACAACGATACCCGGAACCGAGACAAACCAGACGCAACAACAATAACCAACTCAACTTTTGAAAAATGCACCCCAACCCGGCTAGTCACCGTGGGGGAAGAAGACTGCTACCCTCCATCAAACAAAATAACAAATACAAAAGGAAGAAACAAAATTAGCAACGAAATCAGTTTAAACAATACAGAAGAGGAAACAAAACTGAAAAAAAGTCAATGCCTAAAAGTGTGCACATACAATGTACGATCGCTCTCAACAAAAGAAAGAATGCTAGAACTAAACCAAGCAATTGGAAAAATCGAATGGGACGTTATAGGGCTTGCAGAAGTTAAAAAAATGGGAAGTGCTATAGAAGAACATGGAAAATATATACTTTGTTACATCGGTGAAACAGTGGGCCTACATGGAGTGGGTTTCATTATTAAGAAATCATTAAAGAACAATGTTATAAGTTTTCTGGGAATATCAGAGAGGGTTGCATTGCTAAGAATGACTCTTGAAGGAGGACCACTATCCATTATACAGGTTTATTCCCCAACTGAGAGTTCAAGTGAAGAGGACATTACAAAGTTCTATAAGGACATAGCAAAAGCACAGAAATTGGCCGATAAAAACATGCTCGTTATTGGTGACTTCAACGCAAAAATTGGACACCCGAAACCTCACGAAAACTTGATAATGGGAAAGTATGGATATGGAGAACGAAATGAAAGGGGTGAACGTCTAATACAATATGCGTACGAGAACAAGCTATCTATTATGAATACATTCTTTAAGAAGAAAACATCAAGAAAATGGACATGGGTATCACCGGACCATAAAACGAAGAATGAGATTGACTACATCCTGAGCCCCAATCCTAATCTGGTGAATAACGTTGAGGTGCTAAACAAAGTAAGCTTTCCGTCTGACCACAGATTAGTAAGATGCACTCTGAAAATTAAAAAACCTAAAATCAGTCGAAGGGCATTCAATACTCTAACGAACAATTTGAAGACCACTGAGGAAAGAAACAGCTTTATACAAAATCTGAAGAAGAACGTGACAATATCGCATGACTCAATGATTAATTTGGAAGATGTTCAGTCCTTGAGCGATAAACTGGAAGTAGTGATTACAGAAAGTCTTAGATATGATAAGGCAAGAAATGCTAACCAACATAAAATCCTTAGCAATGAGACACTAAGCCTAATATCTAGACGAACTGAATTGTTGACTATGAAGCACAAAACCAGAGTTATTAGAGAAGCACTAAAGGAGTCATTCAAGCAAACTAACAGAGCAATCAGGAAAGATTACGACAATCACAGAAGAGCAGTTATCGAAAGAAACGTAACAAAGTTCCGAAGTTCAAAGAGAGCCTTCAAAGAACTCACAACCCATAAAAAGTGGATACAATCTCTAAATGATGGAAAAGGTGAAATTAGGGAAAGAAAGGACATAGTGAGAAGTGCAACACTATTTTACACCGACCTTTACAAGAAACCGCCAGAAGAAGTAGCACAGGAGGAAGAAAACATCATGAGTAAGGAAAACATTTCAGAAAAAACAAAACCAGACCAGATAACAGTATATGAGGTTATAAAACTTATCCAAAAATTGAAACCTGAAAAGAGCCCAGGCTCAGACAACATTACGAATGAAGCCATAAAAGTTGGAGCGCCTATTCTAGTCCCATATCTAACGAAAATCTTTAACCTGGTTCTGGAAAAGCAAGTAGTACCAAAACAATGGTGCGAATCTAATATAATACTGCTCTACAAGAAAGGCAACCCACTTGACATTGGCAACTATAGACCTATTAGCTTATTATCCACAATTTATAAACTCTTCTCATCTATTATTTTGAGTAGAATAGCAACAGAAATAGAGAAACATCAACCAATAGAACAGGCAGGGTTCAGACCACATTATTCTACAATCGACCACATCCACACAATAGAACAGATAATTGAAAAATACAAAGAATTTAACAGGCCACTCTACATAGCTTTTGTGGACTACTCCAAAGCGTTCGATAGTATATCACATTCCTCTATTCTGCATGCGTTGGCCAACAATGACATCAACAGCACATACATAAACATTATAAAAAACATTTATTCTAAGAGTGTAAGCAGAGTCAAACTGGAGAGACTGGGTGAAAAGTTCACAATTGGGAGAGGAGTGAGACAAGGAGACCCACTCTCTCCAAAACTTTTCATAGCAGTACTTAACGATATCTTCAAAAACGTCGAGTGGAGCCATAAGGGTATATGGATAACGAACAAAAGACTGACACACTTACGATTCGCAGACGATATAGCCCTTTTCAGCGAATCGGCCAGTGACCTGGAAAAAATGCTACAAGAACTGGACTCTGAAAGTAAGAAAATTGGCCTACACATGAATGCAACTAAAACTAAGATCATGTCAAATCACAGCAGAAGAGTAATTAAAATAGAAGAAAACCCCGTAGAATATGTGGATAGCTATGTGTACCTAGGCAAATTGGTCTCTTTCGAAGCAAACAGCAGGGAAAATGAAGTTGACAGGAGAATAAATACCACATGGAAAAAATATTGGGCCCAAAAAGAAATCTTTAAAGGGGACTACAACCTTAACCTGAAAAAGGTAATAATGGATTCCTGCATCCTCCCAAGCTTAACATATGCATGCCAGACATGGACCTATCCGGAAAAAATTAAAAACAAAATCTTATCCTGCCAGCATGCAATGGAGAGAAGCATCTTAAAGTTAAGAAGAATACAAAAAACAAGAAACACAGACATTCGAAAAAGAACGAAAATTACAGATGCTCTCCAGTTTAGCCTGAAACAGAAGTGGAGATGGGCAGGTCATATAGCGAGGTATAAGGACAAAAGGTGGACCTTTCAAGTAACCAAATGGCGTGGCCCAGCAGGAAAAAGAAGTGTTGGAAGACAAAGAAAGAGATGGGTTGACGACATTATAAAATCAGCAGGAATAAACTGGACAATTATTGCTACAGATAAGGAAAAATGGAAAAAGATGGAGGAGGCTTATACCCTTGGGGACCACTGATGTGGAAAATGAGCTATAATAATAATAATAATATATATAAATATTAAATATAATTATATATTAATAATAATAAATATATCGATATTTGAAAGCAGAAATTGTTTTTAAATCACGAATGCTAGGCGGAAGCGAGTTCCACAATCTTAAAGTGGCACCAAATGGTGCCAGCGGGACGATACCGGTTAAAATGATTTTGTGGAATGAATCTATACTAATCTATGCTATGGTACCTACTATAATTTATTTATTTATGATCTCCAACAAAAGATATAACAATAAATGACACATAATAACAGAAAAGGGTGCTTACCAATAAACATTTGCACAAGTTGTGGTCCAGCCAGCTTCAAGAAGGTAGACTTGGTCTGCGCAGCGCATGCTCTTGCCAGCAAAGTCTTGCCTGTACCAGGGGGACCGTACAGCAGCACACCCTTGGGTGGATGAATGCCGAGATTCACGAATTTCTCCTTGTGTGTCATCGGGAGTACCACAGCTTCAATCAGCTCCTAGAGAACAAAATTAATGTATTAGGTATAATTGTAGTAATGGTGGTGGAAGTTATAAAAAAGTTTTTTTAAATTTAATTACAATCATTATTAATGCTACTAAAATAAATTGCAAAAATCTATTCATCCTATTCTATGAATGATAAAGTGATATAATAACACAGAACCTTCTTGTAAATGGTTTTAATCTAAGTATTCATTTATAGATAAGTTGTTGGTGTGCATATGTCAGATAGGCAGTCACTCCATGTAAAATACTGGCAACTGTGTCTGGTAAGCATGGGAGCTGACCCCACATATTTGGGAAAAGGGTAAGCAGATTGATTGTTGGAGTGCCTTATAATTAAATACACATTATTTCATGTATTTTAAAGAGGTGAGCTAAAATGTTGAGCAGTGTACTACAAACTATGAAAGCAAAATTCAGTGCATTTGATTACAGTTTAGGACCACAGTACATAGTAAATCCTATAATTTGACAAGTTAGTGAATGAGATGGTGGTTCCCAAACAATATGACTAAGCACAGCAAAATAGTCAAAACAGCAAAACATCTACAAGACCAACTAACCTGAATCTGTTTGTCCAAACCACCAATATCTGAGTACTGCTCAGTTGGTCTCTCGTCCACCTCCATGGCCTTGACCCTCGCGTCGTACTCCGCGGGTAAAGTTTCCAGTATCAGATACGAATCCTTATTGACGCCCACTAGATCACCAGGCTTCAGCTTCTCAGCGTCAACTAAGCCAATGACTGGCAAAAAGTACGTCTGACGGGTTGAAGTCTTAATGACAGCGCATTTCCCTTTACGCTGCGAGTCCAGGTCCACCACAGCACCGTCTTCCTCTTCTTCTTGTGGGTCCACATCCAACAATTCTATGACATTCGACACAAGGTAAGGCAATGTTTTGTTCACTTTGATTTTCTCTGTGTTCTCCTTTATTTTGTCGTTCTGGGCCTGCAGTTCATGTGAGATCCTCATAACTTCACTCTTCATGATTTTAATCTCATTGTCTAGCAGTCTCGTACGGCTGATGATTTCGTCTGTCGGCATGCGGAGAACTTCCTCACTAAGCGCTTCCTCGCCATCTTCCCAAATAGATTTATCTTCTAATGTTGTAGCCATTTTTAGATTTATTCTAAATGTTGAGAGGGACTAAGAAATAATGTCGAAGCGATGCAAAACAAAATTGTTCAAAATCTTGGAGTCACCAAAATGAATTGTCATTCTGTCAATTCTGGACATAGATAATACATGATTTTGATTTCTTTCTGGTTTTAGCTCAGAGTATGAGAGTAATAACTAAAGCAGTGCTAACTGCTTTAGTTATTAGTTTTAGCCTAGGTAGGGATGTGAAGAGGATGTGAATGTGACACAGACAGACAGGAGACAGCACCACAGAATATAGAAATCACAAAATAATTGAATTATTTTTATCTTACTATTTTATGGATTATTGTAGTTCCATAAAAAATATGGTTGCTGCAACGATTGTAGCGACAGAGCCCACAATTTCTCCCCTCTGCAGCAGCACCAAGCACCAACAAAACCACCCACTGTATAATAATAGTAGTTGGTACTGTGAGTTGGTAGACGAGTCGAGTTTATGGTGCATTTTTCTTTTTTTTTAGCTCCTTCCGTGTGACATTGACAAATGACATTATGACAATGACATTCGTGACATTCATTTCGATTTTTGAATCGATGTATTTTTTAAGTATTTAGTAGCAAAAATTTCGAAACTTGGTGCTGCGTTAAATTATTAGGCTAGTTCTTTGTTTATTGTTGTAAAATACTTCGAAATAAGTTAAAAATGGCCTTTTCAACGTTTCTTCGCCCGTCAGGTAACTAAACAGTTGAAGTGATTGTTTTGCTATTACATAACCGGTGCTGTTTCAAGCCTTTTACTCAGACTTTCAGGCTTATAGTTAGTGCTTATTGTCACACCACCTACGTGCAAAATGTTTAATAGACAAATACTTAAGTTACACGAATATTCTCGGTATGCGTCATGTATGCGTATGGGTTCTATCCAAATTCATAACAATTAGGTTGTTTATTAAACTAGAGCCCCATTATTGGCTGAAGGCTGGCTTGTAAGCCAGCCTTCAGAAAATAATAGGGCTCTAAGACGACTCATATTGACAAAAAATAGAGTCAACTGCAATTTCAAGGAATACAATTAATTAAATCCGCCCCTAAGGCGACCACCAAACAAAATATTGCTGCAGTTTGAATTTTCATCTACTTATATACAGTTGCAGACTAAGAATGTTTACCTATCGTGCAATAGGATAGGACTTTATTAGGAACTAGCTATGCTTCACCCGCATTAGTCTCGATTCCATGGGACTATTGGTATAAAAAGTATCCTATGTCCTAACGCAGGTCAGGGGCACCATGTGACAAATTTCATCCAAATCCGCTCAGCCGTTTTAGTGTGAAAACTTACCAAACAAACTCACTTTCACATTTGTAATATATGTAGTTAGAATATTTACAAACAACTTTTTGTTGAATGGTAATATGGTAAGTATTTAATTCTGAATTTGTACATAGAATGAGAACTCTTTTAGCAGACTTTGAAGTGTATGGGGCTTTACAATTATTTATTGAAAAGTAATAATAAATAAGCCTGGAGTCTGAATTTGCGCCCGGTTGATGGCAATAGGCTCGCCCCCTATTACATGGGACTCAAACAAAACTGGCGAAATGTGGGTGTACTATAGGTATAGTACGACACAACTTAGATGTAGCATCGGCAAAATTCGTAAAACCGATCACCATCCCAACTGAGTGCGCCTTCAAAATCACCATCTTTATTACTGCTTCAGGTGAAATTGATCTTTCGAAAACGCAATAACTTGTAAAGTCTCATAGCCAAATACATTCGTAAAATTGAAATGAATGAATGAAATATTTCAAATCTACGCTACATAAGTTGTGTCGTACTGTACACTTCTGCCTAACCCTTAGGGGATTACAGGCGTGTTTTGTTATAATAAATGGTACTCTATGATATTCTAAAGGGGAAGAGAAAGGTAGGTAAAACCCATAAAAGGTAGGAAGATATAGTGAAGATGGCTGGGAAAATTTGGTCTAGTCTAGGAACGTGAAAATTGGAAAAGGTTGGAGGAGGCCTTTGCCAAAGAACACACTAGGAAATAAAACTGAAAAGAGATGTTTATCATGTCTTGAACTTGTTAAATTTGTAACTCAAGTAAATAAATAATAACAGAAGGATAATTTAAATTTCAGTCTGTGGAAGTTGGAGGTTTTCACAACAAATCAGGAAGCTAGCAACACAGGCACCCCTACGGCGGCCCATGACTAGGATGCTGCCCATCACTACACAGGCCTTCAAGGAATTGAATAGCACGCCAATCATTAACTCTGTAAGTTAACTGTCTTTGCTTCGACAAATGCTCAATTACACGTAAAGCCGCGTCCTAGCCAAACCAGATCGTCATTTTCATTTGGTGCGGCGAACCCGAATGCGTTATTGCGCCGATAGATGGGGCCTTCCGGTTTTCCGTAAAAGAGTGACATAGCCGACGTTCGCACGGACGTGTTTTTATGGCGGCGATTTTATTTCGCGTATTGAATTTTTGGCGCTCCGTTTAGCGCCGAGAGTTGAATATCCAAGAGTCTGTTTTCATGACGCGCTGGGATACGCGCTGAATGCGCTCTGTTGGATTCTCAATGCTCTGAATGAGAGTTGAAAATCCAGCCAGTTCCACCAGTTAAACTTTGACTTTGTTATAGTAAATTCAGTAACTCAACTAAAATAACTGGGAACAGGGAACAGTGTTGGCCCAGTGGTATCTACCGCGACTTACGAGTTGTAGGTCGTAGGTTCGAACCTTGACAGGCGCCTTACTTTGTGTAAATTATTTCATCACCACTGCACTCAAACCGGTGAAGGAAAACATCGTGAGGAAACCAGCATGTCCTAGAACCAAAAATTCGAAGATATGTGACATCCACCAACCCGCACTGGGGCCGCGTGGTGGATTACACGCTTACAGCCCACTCTCTCTCACAGAGAGGAGGCCTGTGTCCCAGCAGTGGGAACATTATAGACTGATTATGTCATTAATAATAATATAATAAATTCTTTATTTCGGACTACACGTACAAGTACACACAATCCATATAGCTAGTTGTTATGCTAACTATAATAACTAACTTACAAAATATGGGCTTTCAGGTGCGTTCATTCCGTACGTCGCCTGTGATGCAGGGCCATCCCCATGACCACTCGAAATTGTGGGTGATTGAGAAGGCAGTGGCTGTCCTACTGGTACCCCTGGTGCCTCTGGGCCTGCTCATCCCAAATAAGCTCTTTGACTCGGTCCTCGCAATCCTCATCTGCGCGCATTCTTTCTGGTAAATATATATTTTAATATGTATAATTTCAGCTTTAGTTATTTAAAAAGCGTCAAGAATTATTATCATAAAAATCATCAAGGCAACTCTCTAAGTTCATGTAATTTCAATTTCATGAAATCAATTCATGACATTTGAGTATTATGCTAATTTAAAGAGTTGTATTGCTGATTCTAATTCTTTGAAGTCATATTTTTTACAGTCGCGAATCATATTTTAATCAACATACAACCTGACACTGACCTCCTATTGCAAAAATCGAAAGAAAAAATTAAATTTCACTCCATTGGGTGGATCCGCAGTTATAGCCCGCGAAATTCAAATTTACTTCTTCTTTTTCTTACCTTTTTTTACAATATGCAGGTCAGGGTCAGGTTGTATCTTGATCAAAATATGATGTGCGACTGTAACAGATATGTATTCACAGAATTATAATCATTAATACATCTCTCTAACTTAGATTTTTGTTCCTTATGAACAAATTTCTTTTGGAACAAAAGTTTGCAACAAATCTACCTTAGAAAATTTTAATTTCGCGGGCTATATATGCGGATTTTCCTGGCGAATTAAAATTTGAATTAAGGGTTAAAGTATTCAAGTAATTAAATCAAGGCACTCCTTTTGTAAGTGGCATTTAAAATTGGCATCCAAATCATAAGATACTATAGGAACAGGTCACACCTACTCCATGAAAACAGGGTTTAGTTTGTATAACTCCCGCGGAGAATACAGGTATGCATGACTTATTGCAACTTACCCAGTGGTGGATCCAAGATTGTTGTTTGGGCAGGACTTGACCCCGCTGATGGTAGGTTTATAAGGGCTGATTTCACCAATGAATGCGTTCAGCACATCTAAATGCGCTCAAGAGCTGTCAGTGTACAATATTCCATGGCAATTTTGACACTGACAGCTCTTGAACGCGTTTTAGAAATGTTGCTCGGGTTATTTTTAACCCCCGACGGAAAACGAAGGGGTGTTATAAGTTTAACGTGTGTATCTGTGTATCTGTGTGTCTGTATATCTGTGTATCTGTGTATCTGTCTGTGGCATCGTAGCTCCCAAACGGTTGAACCGATTTAGTTTATTTTTGTTTTGTTTGAAAGGTGACTTGATCGGGAGTGTTCTTAGGTATGATTCAAGAAAATCTATTCAGCCGTTTGAAGATTATCAGGTCTTTTCTAATTGATGAATGGATTTGAGCATCTTCCACAGGAAAAACACGCACAGTTGCGCAGATTTATGCGAGGCACGTGTCGATCGTAGCGTATGTACTAGTAATTAGTATACAATAAAGTTTAAAAAGCAGGAAATAAAAGTTAAATTAAAAATCGGCATCGGTCGGCATGCTATTGTAGAAAAGATATTTTTATTCGTCGACCCGCGATGCGACGACAAAATATTAACTACAAATTATATTAAACATAAAGGGCCAGTATAATATTTTATTTTGAAATTTTTTAAAGGATTTTGTTTGTGTCGGGGGTTTTTTAAATTTTTAATTTAACTTTTTTCACTGGTGAAATCAGCCATAGTGTAAAACTTTCTAAAAAGTTTAATTATAATAATAGATTTGTCACGGAAAAACTCATTTTGGGGGGCTTGAGCCCCTCAGCCCCCCTTGGATCCGCCACTGAACTTACCCACAGTCCTGTGCATCTTATCCCATTCCTGTTCCTATCCATTATTTTCCCCACTCCTCAGGGGTATGGAAGCTATAGCGGTGGAGTATATCCGTGTGATCCTATTCGGACCCTTAATTCCTAGAATAGTGATGGGAGTCGTCTACTTCCTATCCGTGAGCATGCTAGGAGGCCTGTTCTACCTCATCTTCAATGATGTCGGCTTATGCAGAGCTTTCTGGATGATTTGGAGGCACATGAAAAGACCCAAAAATGCGATAGAAGACCAGAGGAGCAAGGGGGGCAAGAAATGCTCTTAGATCAAGGTTTCTGTTTGTCGGTTGTTGGTAGTGGCATAGAGTAATACACCTGTATTCCCCGCAGGGATAGGCAAAAGCGTGTAGTACGCACATTTCACCAGTTATACCACAGATTACTACAGATGCGTCATTCCGCAAAATCATTTAAACAAAAAGCGACTCTTGCTATGACATGGTCGGGTTTCACGGCCAAGGGTACAGCGGTTAAAATTGATCTTCCACTGTACCCTCAAGGGAACATGCAAGGGTACACAGGAAAAACAGGGACTATAAAGTGCAATTCAGGTCGCACAGAGCTAACTACCTTTTTTTTTTTTTGGGTGGGAAATCATCAAATGACTTCTCCCGCTCTGGGCGGAGTGGAAGGGCGTGTCAGACTCTTACTGACTAAAACCCACCCGTGCTCCTTCCCTTGCCTGCACGTTGTCAGGGACCACGGTTTCCCCTTAGGACTTCCCGCAGCCCCGGCAGGCATCGGCCCTAGCGGGCCCCGTTAATTTTGCTGACATCTCTTTGAGGCGCGCGTGGAACACGACGCGCCGTCGACCCGGGCCGGGCCTTATCGGACGGTGAGCTGCCCATTGCTCTCCGTCCGCAGGCCCGCGCCTACGGTGGCCGCAAATTGGCTACCAATTCCCAACGCCCGGGGCGTCTCCTACGGCGGCGGCTAGGGGCGTGAGGGCGCAACATTTGTCTCTCTCTCACGCGCTCCGCCTCCTCCTTCGCGAGAGAGCTAACTACCTAAAGTTATATTCACCTGGAAGTTGCATCTGTTTCTATCGTGTAACTCTTATATCTTTTGACTACGTTACGCCCACTGAATTCGACGATTCGAGCTGTCGAGCCCGCCGCGTACCTACTAGTACCTTCATACCTAAAATGCGGAGTGAACCATCTGTTAATCTGTGCTACTATTGCGATTCGTAATGGAAACCCCAATAACATTAACTAATCTGCGTTTGCAATTCATTTGCAAAACATGTAAACAAACACGAGTTTTAGGAAAAACAACTGTAATGCCTACACATAAGGTTCAGTTTGCGCTACAACTTCAAATGATTTTATTTCTGTAAGTAGGTCTGTACAAACACTTTTACACGTCAATCAAATTTTTTAAACTAGATGAGGTCGGCGTTTCCTATCTGACTACTCTGAGAAGAAAGACCGAAACAAACTCAGAGGTCACAGTCTCTTTTAAAGTCCAGACATAATCTTGGTCAGATCATGTGAAGACCATGTAGATTGGTGTCTGAAATGGTCTTTTGAGGAAAGAACCACACAGATTGAGTGGACCTGTCCAGTCAGTGCACGCATTTGTTAGTAATCGTGCAGCTCAACTCAAGAGTTTAAGGAGCTCAACGATTCGACGAACAATACCAAAGAAAGGACATTTGGATAGGCCGCATAAATTACTCAAGCTGCCAGACCATGATAAAAGCTAACTAAGAAAAAAAAAAAAAAAAAAAACAAGGTATAATGATGAAAAGGTGTAAATATATAATGAAAGGAATGACCCACATCGTCTTCACATTTACAATAATTAAAAGAATATAATGCTTTAAAAAGTAAATATTCATGTCATTGTATATAAAATACAATAATGTCAATAAAAACCCAGAAATAATCTTGGTCAGATCATAACTTTTTCAACAGTACTAGTCGGTCTAAAATGAACTTTATAAACACTTGTATAAAGTTGATGTTTGCCTAAGTGGAAAATGCGACTTTGTTTACATGTTTCGCAAATAAATTACGAACGAAGATTAGTGTAATTCGGTTTTTCTGAGGGCAAAGACCGCTTGTACTTTAGTAACACATTATATTAACTGTGGTAACATGAAGTATGAGTTCAGCTAATCTGTATTTTTTTTTGTTTTATCATGTTTAGATATTAATACCCATCACATCTTTGGAGTTTTGCTAGCTAATTTAATGCGACCCTGTAGTGTTAGATGCGATAACTAATTGTGTGCATTTCTCTTGCAGGGGACTGGAAGCGATCGCCATAGATTACGTTCGAGCTAGTGTTGTGGGGCCCATTCTACCTAAAATTGCTCTCGGGCTTGTGTACCTCATCTCCATAGCAACCCTCGGTGGTTTGTTCTATATCATCAGTCACGACATCGGAATCGGCAACACTTTCAGGCAGATCTGGGCTATTAAGGCTGACCGCCAAAAATAAATTCGGTTACATTGGTATTGATAATATAACTGCGCCAATTAGTTTTTAATAGTATTACGGTTAAGTAACCGGTGGTTATGACACGATTCTAGAAAAAGTTTCTGTAGAGCGTTGTCTCTGTCACTCTCTGTGAGTCTCTTTCTTGATTTGTAAGTGTCAATGTTTCTGCCTGTAAGACTATATTTAGTGTATATACAGTATGTTAACTAACAGAGGGCGTTCCCGTTAACCCGCAATAGTATAGCGTCCATACATGCTAGAAAAAATATTAAAATCGAAAAAGAAAAAACTTTTTTAATTTTATATCATAAAATATTCACAAAAAATATTAATTTCATACATAAATAAAACAAGCACTCTGTACACGCGCACTTGTCGCACAAGTTGTCTTTCCACGTTGAAAGACAAGTGCGCGTGTACAGAGTGTTACATTTAAGTATCAATTTAAAAAAAAAATTGAAAATTTTATTCAAAAATATTTTTTAATTTTTTTTTTTTTTCAATCTGAATATATTTTCTAGCATGTATGGACGCTATACTATTGCTGGTTAACGGGAACGCCCTCTGTTAGTTAACATACTGTCTACGTAGGGGTTGCACGCAATTTTAATTTTTTTCGGTGATTATTTAAGGTCCGTTTTGCTATAACTGCTCAGCAGTCAGGCCACTCTGCTAACAAACGCGATTTGATCATTCATTAAAATGGATTATAAAAGGTTTCTTTTGAACTTGACAAATGAATGTTTCATAATAATTATGTATTTGCAGAGTTTGTGATTGTAGGGTAGTCTGCGAAAGTATTAACAAAGTACTTAAAAGCACAATATTTCGAAATTTCGTTGATTTAACGATAAAAAAAATTTATTAATTTTTATCTTATTAATTTGTGATTTTACCCGCGTTTATCGAGATTCTTTTTAATTGTTTACCGTTATATTAGTTCTTATTTTGTGATTTACGCGCCATCTGCAGGTGGGATTTAATTTATTTTCAAAATAAATGATAGTTGAAAAATGCTTAGTTTTATTTGTGAAATTGTGACTCAAATATATAGACATTACATTAACAAACTTTAGAAAATTGCTTAGATTCGGTTCTAAAGTCAGTTTTTGTATTAAAAACTTTACTCTCGTCGGTATTCAGCTGCATCCGGTTAGACTGGAAGCCGACCCCAAGATAGTTGGGAAAAGGCTAGGAAGATTGACTCTCGTCGGTATAAAGTTCAAAATACAATGATTACAAAATACAAGATTTTAAAGACCTAAGAAAGTTAGAACTTGTTTTCTAATGAGACTGACGCTCGTGGATAAGTAATAATAGCCGCCCGGGTCAATCCATCAGGTTAAGCTACGCTTGCCGGGGTCTGTGGATGGGTGACCATCTTTACATACCGAGACTCCTCCGTGCCTCGGAAAGCACGCTAAGCCGTTGGTCCCGACTGTCATTCGTGGATCTTTGACAGTCGTTACGGGTCCTCAGAAGCCCGAAAGTCTTGACAACTAGTCTTACCAAAGGGTATCGTATTATCCAGTTACTGGATTGTGGAGGTCAGATAGGCAGTCGCTCCATGTAAAATACTGGTATTCAGGTGCATCCGGTTAGACTGGAAGCCGACCCCAATATAGTTGGGAAAAGGCTAGGCAGATTGATTGTTTTCTAATGAGATGGAAATAAGTTTTATTATTATCATGTCTTTGAGTGATAGGCGTTAAGGTGCTAAAACTGCAACTTCCCGCGAGGGCCCAGCACAGTCTTATAAATCCTTTTCATTTTTGCGTCAAACTGTATAATTTCCCGGCTAGTAAGCTGGGCTTTCCTTCCTTTTTCTTCCAAAAGATCTAAAAGATTATTGACTCTCTTCTTAGCCTTTTCATTACGGTCATGGTCTTCGTAGGACTGTTTGGTCGTGGTTTCGTCGATCAGATGTCTTGGTCCCAGAATAAGTTGGCTGTGTTCCATAATTTGATGGTCAGGTTCATTTTGTTCATTACTGAAGAAGTGTACTTTTTCTTTGTTTCTGATTTTATTTATTGACTTCAGTAGTTTGGATCTTAAGCTTATGTTTCTAGGTAGCTGAAACAAAGTTTATTGTTTTGGCAAATACTCAAGGCAAGTATAGATTTAAGGTAATCGCTCATTATAGCAGCACGGCTCCGACACGGCAAATAACTTGTCAATCAAGTTAGGACTTTAAGTCAAACGTATTAAAGTCTATTTTACGATGGTTATACAAAATAGTGGACGGCTCGCCGGCAGTGAGCGGCCCGCTAGCCGTCACACGGCGCGCCGACAGCACGCTTCAAGCAAGGAGCCCGCTCGCCAGCGCCTCGCCGTCCGCGCGTTGACGCCTAGCAGTCCGCACGGTGACGCCTCGCCGGCCGCGCGGTAACACCTCGCTTGTGAATGAACAACAAGCTTTCACCTCACCGGTGGCGTGCCGTCAGCGAGCGGTCGCCTTGCTGACGGCGCGTTGACGACTAGCGGTCGCCTTCCTTACGGCGCGTTGACGACTAGATATTTCGAGGCGGTGCCGGGGCGTTACTGTGCTGTTATAATGGGCGATGACCTTTAAACTTTAAATATAACATCCTACACAATTAAGCACGTTCTCGAAAACGGCTCTAACGATTTCAATGAAGGTTGCAATATGGGGGTTTACGGGGGCGAAATGTCGATCTAGGTAGGTCTCATATCTGAGGAAATCCGTTTTCTCCGTATTTTCACCCGAACAGAGGTCGGTCGCCCATGAACGAGATAAGATGGCTACCCTAGAATAATGACATGGCAGCATGGAGGTAGATGTTACTATACATGGAATTAGTATGAACTATCCTATACTATTAACACGTTCCGTGCCGGGAGCCCTCCTGGAGGGTTCACCTAGTCGCATATGGGATGCCGGGAGCCCTCGCGGAGGGCTCATTTTAAATGTAGGTTTTTCTTAGCGAATACGGTTTATAATGGTAACCGTGAAAATTAAATCCGATGTATATTTTAACAAGATTTATTAGTATATGCGTTGGTTTACAAATCAAAGAATTCGAATTTTTTTAAAGTTTTTGTTCACGGTTACAAATATTCACAAAAAATTTAATAAAAGGTTGGAAACTACGTATAACGACAAGACCCTCAGAAAACACTATTTCACTTCGTTTAAGGCTAAGAACTCACGGCGCGGTTTTCACCGCGGTCGTGGATCTGCGGTTTTATTTCAAAACTCACGAGACCGCTGATTTTCGCGGGCAGGCTAAGGTTAATTTTCAACCGCGCCCGCCGCGGTCATAAACCGCGTCGTGAAAATTAATATCTAAATTTAAAAGTATTACGTGTTCGTACGAATATTTGCGGTGCCGCCACCGCGGCGGGCGCGGGTGAAAATCGCTCCGTGAGTTCTTAGCCTGCCCGCAGCCGTCGCGGTTTAGAGACCCGCAAACTTGGCGGGCGATAATCACAAGACGGATGCAAGAATGGCGTCGGATTTCTGTACCCCCCGCCCCGCCAGCTACTGCGGTCGCCCGCCAGAGGAGGAGGGTGACCACCGCCCGCACGATTCTACAAGTTGCCCGCCGGTGCCGCGGGACCCGCAAACAACCGCGCCCGCCGCGGGTGAAAAACGCGTCGTGAAATGTGCTTTTACTTTTGCATATAAATCAACATCCTACAGAAGCTGCGGGCCCGCAACCGCGGCGGGCGCGGGTGCAAACCGCTCCGTGAGTTCTTAGTTTTGATTCTACAAGTTGCCCGCCGCTGCTGCGGGACCCGCAAACAACTGCGCGCGCTGCGGGTGAAAACCGCGTCGTGAAATGTGCTCTTACTTTTTGCATATAAATCTACATCCTACAGAAGCTGCGGGCCCGCAACCGCGGCGGGCGCGGGTGCAAACCGCGCCGTGAGTTCTTAGCCTTACAGTGTTTTATGACACGGTTTTAAACCTAATGCCGTAGACCATCCGCGATGGTTAAGTTTAGCGCAAACGGAATGCCGGGAACCCTCCCGGAGGGTCCACTTGCAATATGTATGGCGGCATGGCGTATGAGCTCGACGAAAATGGGTGGAGTCGAAAGTGTTAAATGAGTATTCTCTATTTTCACCAGAGCAGAGCTCCGTCTCGGCCAGGTACAGACGCCAGCACATCAAGTTACTACAATCTGTAAAATTTCTTTAATCGATTTTCAATCTGCAAAATTTCTTTAATCGATTTTCAATTTTATTGAAAATCGATTAAAGAAATTTTACAGATTGTAGTAACTTGATGAGCTTGCTAAAAAATAAGGTTTAATGTTGATTGGCAAAATTTGACAGATTGGAGTAGGTTGATGTGCTGGCGTCTGTACTATAGCATTACACATATGTACAGTCACGAGCCTAAATATATTATTAGGGATAGTTCAGGAATAATATCTGATTTCATGATTGATTCATATTTTCTACCTACTCGTACTTCAGCCTATGCCGCTGGGTCTAGAAGCATGAAATTTTGCATAAGGGTACCTACGCACTATGCGGTTAGCCGGAACGACAATCAACAATATGTACGAGAAAATAGTTTTTATCCGTACTGCGATGCGGTTGCTGGCCAACCAACAGCGATCCGTCCGGTTGACCGCGTTCCGGCTAACCGCATAGTGCGTAGGTACCCTAAGAGTTCCTTATATTTATAACAAAACTGAGCACTAAAGAACGATTTTTGAAAATGTATTCCCTAAAGGGGTTAAATAGGGGAGGGATCGAAATTTGTAAAGAATTTAGTTTGTCACTTTTTTCGATGGGAAATCCAATAAGGCACAAGGCTTGTATATTATAAAAGAGATAATTACCACATCATTATTTTCATAAAGCAAGCTTAAATCATCTATTGGTTTAGCAGTCTGTACCGAACTGGTGTTGCTTGATCTGTAAAAATAAAATATGTTAAATTTCCAAAGATGTTCTGCTATACAGACCATCTGATAGTTGGATGTTTTGCTATATGGACATTTTGCTTATTAGGCTTACTGATCATTAGACGTTTTGCGCTGTTGGACATTTTGCTACTTAGACCTTCTGATCAGGAAGGATTACAAGGTACATTTTCACTTATCAATTCCTGTGTTCTCTGTTAGGTGGCGCTAACGGTCCTGTTTTTAGAGTCAGCTACATTGGTCTTAGTGGTTAAATATGGCTGAGGATCATATTATTTTCTAAGGTTCGAATCCCGAACCCCGGGTAAAACAAAAAAACGCTGGGTTTTTGTGTCAAGAAGTTGTGGTAGTAGTCCAGGGCGCTGTTACACCCTCGTGCCTCAGAGATAAACCTACTTCAATCAATCAATCAGCCTATTAATGTTCCCACTGCTGGGACACAGGCCTCCTCTCTGTGAGAGGGGGTGGGCTGTAATCTACCACGCGGGCCCAGTGCGGGTTGGTAGATGTCACATGTCTTCGAATTTTTGGTTCTAAGACATGCCGGTTTCCTCACGATGTTTTCCTTCACCGTTTTGAGAGCAGTGGTGATGAAATTCTTTACACAAAGTAAAGCGCCTGCTTGGGTTCGAACCCACGACCTACAACTCGTAAGTCGGGGCCGTTACCACTGGGCCACCACTGCTCTCCATAAACCTACTTACAGAAATATAATCGTTTATCATCCAGATCTTACACAGATGTTCTAAACAGGCCAGGAGTTTTAATTAACTTCTGGAGGGAGGTGGGCTGGTTGGAATAACCCTCCAAACGGCCACCATGGCCCACGCACAATGGTCCACCTGACGGACTAAGTGCGGAAACCAAACCACATGACATAGAACATAACATAGAACATCGTTTATCATTTACCTGCGGTAATATCCTGGACCCCTTTTACGACCGGATTTCTTAGGTGCATTTTGAATAGTGAATATTGGCAGCATTACAATCTTTGGTTCGCAGTTTCCTCTACCTTTGCAAGTTGTTACTGGAGTCGCAACACTATTGGCGTGGCCTGGCGTGGCGTGGTATGACGGTGTAGATTCCAGTGTTTGCTCCGTTTTCATATCCAACAGCTGGATTTTCGTAACTTCCTGTTGCGTCTCCGTCGCTACAATACGCAATAAAAACAGTCTAGCGCGATTTAGACTCACATACAAAGGGCCTCGTATTCATAGGAGACAAATTACTGCTACTAGTCGCTTTCGACAGAGTTGTCGGGCGGTGTCGAACAACGATGCCAGAAATCTTGTGTCTCCAACTTTTTGAACGTTTGTGATGTCGCCAGACATATCGAACGACGTCGTCCGACATATATAGTATGTCAACTAACGAAGGGCGTTCCCGTTAAGCAACAATAATATAGGGTCTATAAATGCAAAAAAAAAAAAATCTTTTGAACAAATCTCGGGACTGGATCCCGGTTCTTTGGAAGGCGTACTAGGGGCCGAAGCCAACACGCAGAGGCCTCTGAGACAAATTTAAATGGAATTAGGCACCAACCGACCATTAGGCTGCCTGTCCACTGGAGCGGAGCGGAGAAAAGAGGAGCGGAGATGTGCCAATATTAACCAATAGAATCTTGACTTAGGATCACTGATCTAAACTCAGGGGCGGAGTCAAGATTCTATTGGTTAATATTGGCACATCTCCGCTCCGCTCCAGTGGATAGGCAGCCTAAGGCTGCCTGTCCACTGGAGCGAAACCAATAGAAACTTGACTCCGCCCCTGAGTTTAGATTAGATTGGTTAATAATGGCACATCTCCGCTCCTCTCCTCTCCTCTCCGCTCCAGTGGACAGGCAGCCTTATCCCTGTTCGCACTATGCAAGGCACCCGAGGACAAACCCCGGTTGGTGGTTTTTATTTTTATTATTAACTAGCTTCTGCCCGCGGCTTCGCCCGCGTGGATGTCGGAAATTATCCCACAGGAACGTGTAACATGTCCTAAATCAGCGGGGTAATTGCGTAGCACTTACAATAGCAATGGGTTTCATTTTGACAGTTCAACAATTAATTGCGTTATTTACGTTATTTCTCGAACATAATTATTAAGCAATTATAGCTTCTACTTGGCGCTCTGGCGCGTCTTCCCCTGGCTGGCCCGCCCCTCCACCCTCGTTCTGTGCGCCGTCGACTCAATATCGCAGGTCATTCTTATCGTTCTAACTTTTAAACTATTTGTCCAAATTACTTAGTGTAAAAGACAAACTTTATCTACATTAAATACCAAAAGCGATGAAGGTAAATTAAGAATTAACTAAATACTCTAAAATATGCAATGTAAAAAAAGTATTCAATTTAACTGTATTTATTGCTCACTATTTTGGTTATAAAGGCTTCCACATAAAAGGTAGATATATGCTGTCGCGGACTTTTATTTAGAACTCTTTAAGACAAACAATCCCACAATACATTTTCTTCATGTAACTCTAACGGTTTAGGCAGCGCACGCAGCATACGGTGGAGGTCTGCCCGGCTTGGGTGGACCACCGTCGTGTCCTCGTGGAGGCGATCGGCGGCGATGACCTCTCGCGTACGGCCCTGGTTCAGGCCATGGTGCGGAGCGAGAGGGCATGGCAAGCCGTCACCTCCTTCTGAAAAAATTTTTTCGCGACCTCGACCATTCGAGAACGATTTGAACTCAGTCGAGATTCCCGCTGAGTCGAAGTTTCTGCAGCACAAAACCTAGCCTGATGTTCCCGAGTTGCAGAGAGCCTTGCCTCACGACCTTCCTCAGATTCCTGTGATCGAACTTATCTCATCCTTTTAGCATTTCTGCTACATTGGGAGAGGTTGGATCTTCTTCGAGGCATTCTTACAATAAAATAGTACTTACTACTTAACACACAGTTATTTAGTAAACACGTACTATCGTAAACAATTAAATTATAAATACTTACAGATTATTATACAGTCTAAAATTGTCACAGTTTAAGTAATAAGTGTTAAGACGTGTAAACCAAACGTACTAATAACTTTATAAAACAAAAGAATTGCTAGAAAAATTAATTACTAACCTGAGCTAATAAACTTATACTTAATAAAGAAAATCAAGAAAAGAAATGCCTAACCTATACCAAATACTTATAATATTTATATACAAACCCTAAATAAAAATTAAGATAAGTATACCGAAAATCAAGGAAAGAAATGCCTAACCTATAACAAATGTTCGATGTGATTCTTTAAATTGACATAACTTTTTTATTTATGAACCGATTGACATGAAATAAACACTAAATGTTAAGTGAAGCTTACTACAATATATTAGTGAAAACCGCATCTAAATCGAATAAGCCGTTTCTGATATTAGCGTGCACAAACACACAGACAAACAGACAAACCGACAAACAGACAAACAGACAAAAAAAAATCTAATTACAATCTCGGGTTCAGCATCGATATAATAACAACCCCTGCTATTTTTTTTTCATATATTTCCATTGTACAGACACCACTTTTCTACAATTTTATTATATGTATAGATATAGATAGAAGACAAGTATTTTTTATTCATTATTTAAAAATCAATCAATCTTCCTTCAATATTTAAAAATATTCACAAAAATATTAAATTGATACCTACGTAAAAAAAAAACTCTTTACACCCGCACTTGTCTTTCAACGTGGAAAGACAATAGTGCGAAAATTGCGCGTGTACAGCGTGTTTATTTTTTTTACGTATCAATTTTAAATTTTTTGTAAATAGTTTATTTTGCATTATGGACGCGTGTTTAACGACGTTCCCGTCCTTCGTTTGTTAACTTACTGTATAATCACACTTTGTAAGTGCGATTTTAAACTAAAACTTATCTATGTAATTATTAATGCATTGTGGCATACCTACCATCAAATAATTCGCGCATAGCACTTTGAAATTTTTCATAATTATCAAAATACGCATGTGTGGAAGTGGCTGTAAATGAAAAGAATATTAAAAAAAACCAAGCTAAAGGGTTTTTCTATAAGATTTTTTTTTGTAGCACAGGATGGCATTATCGACGCTAAAACTGTTACCATGGCATCAGTATGTGATTCTGAACCAAAAAAAAAAAATACTGTTCCATACATTTTGACAGCGTAGGTGTACGTTTTTCTATGAAACAGCAGTTTTTTATAAGTACGCGACAAAAAAAATCAACGCAGAATCTCGTACTCAATCCATGGTACCAGTTTGCACGTCGATGTCCCTGCCACCCTGTATATGATATGATGTAGGTAAGTACGGTACCTAAAGGACATTATTTAATACAGTAAGTTAAATAACGCAGGGCGATTTGTTACAGAACCCAAAATTTCCCGTTGACCTAGAATCATGAAAGGCAAGAAGTAATGTCTCACAGCTCAAGTAAAGGAAATGTCCGAAAATCGTTAATTCGCAGTTTTATCATGTCAAAAAAATATTTTTTGCGATTACAAACTTACATTAGCAGTTGGAGAATTGACCGTGATGTATACGATGTATGGGAGAACATGATTTTCAACTACAATGTTAAGTTTGTTCTTGGGATAAATTCATCCCCTTCATTGTGCGTGGTCTGGCACGCACTTGGCCTGATTTTTTGTAGGTTTTTAACTTACTTGGCAAACTCATATTTTTTGTTGTAGTCGTTATTTGTTGTTTTGTTGTTAGCTCTGTGCTAGGGCTAGGGACACAGAGACAGTCCCTGGTTTCTCTGTACTTCGGAGGACAGCCGCATCTGGTCCAGCCGGTACCCTTGACCGGCGCTGTGGTGTTATAGATAGGAGTACCTTCTCTTGAATAATGTGACATGTAGCATATGATATGTCCGGACTGGAAAAAAAGGAGGAAATACTTTAAGAGAAAAGCTGCATCTTTGGTCGAGTGGTTGCAAGCGCTACTGCTGAGCATGAGGTCCGGGCTTCGATTCCCAGGCCGGGCAAAGTGTTATTGGGTTTTTCCATCTGGAATTTCTCAGTAGCAGCCCGGAGTCTGGATTTGTGCCCGGTTGATGGCAATAGGCTCGCTCCCTATTACATGGGACTTAAACATAACTGTCGAAATGTGGGTGTACTACAGGTACACCTCTGCCTAACCCTTCGGGGAATACAGGCGTGATGTTATGTTATGTTTCTTTAAGAGAGTAACATAAAAAAATACTAATCTGCGTTCGCCACGTATTTGCCAAACATGAACTTTATGCATGTGTAAATAATATTGATTTTGGACTGACTAGTACTGTTGAAAAAGTCTGAAGTAGTAACGCAAATTGAACGTTATGTGTAGGCATTACAGGGGGCCTACCACCTTTTAATTTTACTTCAGTGTGGGAAAGAGATGGAGCTGTACGTCCTGTAGAGCTTCTTCTCTTTCCGACACATAAAGTAATATAAAAATAATACTTCTTTAGAGGTGGTGGACGTGGTAGACCCCCGGGTCAACGAAATGGAGACGTAATACTGCGTTCGCGATTCATTTGCCAAACATGTAAACAAACACGAGTTTTAGGAAAAACAACTGTAATGCCTAGATTTAAGGTTCAGTTTGCGCTACAACTTCATATTTTTTATGACTTTTTTCAACAGTACTAGTCAGTCTAAAATCAACTTTATTTACACTATCATTAAGTTGATGTTTGTCTATATGGAAAACTCGTGTTTGGCAAATAAATTACGAACGCAGATTAGGTAAAAGTCGGTACTCACGAATTGTATATTGTCAAAAGCCTCGACTGCAAAGGGTCTTATTTCATGATCATAAACTGCGATTGCGCACCCGACGTGCGAGACGTTACCCACCACCATCTTGATGTAAAATTGAGCATCTCTTCTATTTATGTAAGAATAAACAGTGAAAAAATACAATGAAATTCAACTCAATATAACTGTCGCAGTAAGATGGTTGAAGTCGTGATATTGTTATATCCCTAGGAAAATAGCTATACAGGGTTATTTGTAAAACACCAGCAACCTCTTAAGGGGTCATTGTACTCATCATTATGAACAACTTTCACTATGGGACCAAAGTTGAAATCGCGAAAAAAAAATCTGCTGTACCCTACATTTTGACAAGTTAAAGAACATAAATGTAGGGAACAGCAGATTTTTTTTTTCGCGATTTCAACTTTGGTCCCATAGTTATGATACGAGCAAGAGGTAGAAACGAGTAGTTTATTGATCGTAAAGTCAGAGTAATAAATTGTTTACCAAATAGACTACCAATTTAAATTAATTGTACGTACCTATATTAAAAAACGGTGAAGAAAAACATCGTGAGGAAACCGGCATGTCTTAGATCCAAAAATTCGAAGACATGTGACATCTACCAACCTGCACTGGGCCCGCGTGGTAGATTACAGCCCACTCCCTCTCACAGAGAGGAGGCCTGTGTCCCAGCAGTGGGAACATTAATAGGCTGATTATGTATATATGTATGTTATGTACGTATATTCAAATCACAACACTCATTCTTTGACAGTTGTTTCAAGCGGCTGCACCGTAAATTGACGTAGTGTGTCGATTTGATAAACGATCAATGTTGATTTGTTTTTTACTATAAACTTCAACTCAGCCTATCCACAGTCCACTACTGGACATAGACCTCTCCCAGGCTACGTCGCAACACCCCGACCTCCGCCTTCCGCATCCAGTCTGTCCCAGCCACCTTCGCGGGCCCATCCAGCTGGGGGGCGTCCCACACTACAGGATTCGTCTGCTCCACCGGCCATCGGTCCTTTGACACACATGGCCAACCCACTGCCACTTGTGCAAGTTATGTCGGTAACTCCGGTTCTTTTGCAGACTATAAACTTAACAGAGTAATATTAAATACCGGGAACAAATCCAGACTCCGGGCTGCTACTGAGTAATATCAGATAGAAAAAACCAATGACACTGCCCGACCCGGGAATCGAACCGAGGCAGTCACCCTCCCCCGCCCCCTATTACATGGGACTTAAACATAACTGGCGAAATGTGGGTGTACCTGCTACAGGTACTCCTCTGCCCAACCGTTCGGGGAAACAAGGCGTGATGTTATGTTATTAAATATAAGCTTAACTTACCCTTTTAAATCTGGGGAACGAAATATTTCATCCCGAGTTATAGGTGCATTGACTTCCCAACTTGAAAATATGTTGTCAATAATTGCTGCAGCACTACTGGTTGTGTTAGCAAACGTATAAGCCATCAAAGTACTTGAGAAGTTTTCTGAAACGAATTAATGATTTTTAACAGAATAGTCTTTCATTAACGCACAGTCAATCGCACGTCTAGAAAGAAAGAAGAAAATACGTTTATTTGCAGTAACAATGATGCAAAGAAAGAACACAAATTAACGCGAAAGAACAAGTAAGACTAAGAGGAAAAATTGGCAAACATCCACGCAAAACGGCAATCGCTCAGCATAATGGTGCGGCCCTATGCGTGACAGAGCCCCAGCCAAGGGCGTCGCCAGCCTATCGCCCAGGGGGAGGCAAGTTGATATATGGAGGATAGAAAAAGTATGATTTGAAGGTACAGAAAGACCAGAGCACAGGAAGCATTACCATTGTAGTGCGACTCTCCTCTAAGGCGCACAATGGGGCCAAATGACGCTGGTGGACATTTGATTTTTAACTCTGCAGTCCCGATAGGAACTATGAAAAATAATAATTTCCATTTTCAATGTATGGATTCGAAACGGACCTATCGGTCGTTTTTTCCCAAAACTATTCAGAACTTTAGTAGAAGTGAAACCTAATAGGTATTATGATTGGGCGTACAGCCTCATTCAAACTTTAATGGCGGCTCGGAACATGAGGCGAGTTTGAGAATTGGCTTTATATATATGTTTTTGTATCTCTAGGGGCTCTGCCTCCCCTTGGCGACGCCCATGGCCCCAGCGCTGGTTTTCAGCGAGAGAAAAAAAAACAAGGATCTTTTGGCCCCCCGCGGTTGCGGGAAAGTCCTAGAGGGACCGTGGCCCCTGGCAGCGTACAGGCAACTGAAGGAACACGGGTGGGTTTTAGTCAGTAAGAGTCTGACACGCCCTTTGCTCCGCCCAGAGCGGGAGAAGTTATTTGACGATTCCCAGCTAAAAAAAAAGGATATTTTGGCGCTCGGATAACAAGGGGGGCGCTGTTGGTAAATATTTGTGCAATGAGGGTTTTCAAGAAAATCTGATTTGGCTGATTTTGGTCTTGAAATGTTTGTCGTAGTCCAGGGAAGGTTTATAGGGTTGGTAGGGTAGGGTAGGGTAGGTAGGGTAGGTAGCCGTAGATAAGTACTTAGTGCTACCCGTGCGAAGCCGGGACGGGCAGCTTGTGCTTTATATAGATAGGATGTTTTTTGAAAAAACCGTCGAGGTGACTTACTAGTAGCAGCGCAAGTGTATCTGGGCTTTGTCAAACACTGATGTATCATAACTTGTGCGAAAGCCGCCAACTCGCTGTCCCAGAACTGAAATTTTTGCATAACCACATTATTTATACAAATTTATATAAACAAGTCAGTCATTCTAGGTAATTTATTTTGACACTAGCTTTTGCCCGCGTGGATATCGAAAAATATCCCAAAAGAACGTATACCGGGATTAAAAGTAGGTACCCTAGTGTTAATCCAGGTTATAAACGAAAAATCCCAAATTTCATCTAAATCCGTTTAGCCGTTTTTGCGCCAATCTGGACCATATATTCAGACAAACGGACAAAAATTATAAAAACAATTTTTCAAAAATAATCAATGTACAGTTTAGACTTAGTTATTTATGTATGTACATTAGGGCATGCAAAAACCGGGTTGTTTAATAAATCCGGGTTTTTCGGGTTTTTTGTCTACAAAACCGGTGAAACCGGTTAAATCGGTTTTTTCGAAGTTTTTTTTTAATTTTTTAAAGAAATGAGAAATACGTGTGTAAAGAAATGAAAATTCTGAAGGCTAATCAAAATATGTATTTTTTAACTTTTATCTCACTTATTTTTATAATAACTTGCATTTGTTTGGACTGAAATAAGCTACAACTACTTTCTAATAATACAAAAAGTTTATTTTCTTTATACATAACATAGAATATAGCGTATTTTTTAGGAAAATAACATATTTTTCAAAACTTAAGGTAACTAACATACAAAATTAGGAACATTTGGTAGGTCAAAGTAAGTAACTAGTAAGTCAAAAAGTACAAAGGTCTAAAATCACAGAATAATAAAAATACAATTTAACTGTCATAAAATACAAACAAGCAAAATCAACAGTACGTAAAATGCGATCAAAATAATTATTTAAATATCGCATAAAATAGAAATCTTATTCCTAAAATCCAAATTTACCAAAACAAAATAAATCACTCATTCTTATAGGTATAGATTATTGCACAGCTTAACCAAATTACTACCTATTTTTTACTTTGATAGAATGACCGTACGTAAGGATCAACAAGTGCATCAAGGGAGTCATCATTTAGTAGTCTAAATGATGACTCCCTACAGATTAGGTATATTCCACATGAGACCCGCTGATGAAAAGGCTCTCTCTGATTCCACACTTGTTGGAGGCATAGATTTCATAGCTTTATACAGCGTGGCGCTTTAATGGCGACATTAATTTAACACACTTATACGGAATAGCGTTTTCTTTTTAAGAAAATATTTTAATTTCATTAAACGTTTTAATTTATTGATTTATTTAAAAATTTCTAAAATAGGATCTTGAAGCAACCTGTACTTAACAACTGTAGCGCATAGGTCATTTACCGGGGTCACGGATCATTATATTGCATCAATGAAAATAAAACAAATAACATGCAAAGAGAAGGCGAATTGAAGGAATGGGAGAGCCCTATGTCGGCGAGCGTTTGAAAATTTTAATTTTTCTTTTAACGATTTTTATTTTATTATTACATTTTTATGATTACTGGCCACTAGCGGCACCCGTGTGTTAAATTAATGTCGCCATTGTAGCGGCACGTTGTATACTACGCCATTGTACGGTGTTAACCACCGTCGCAAAGTGCCATTTCCACCCTGATTTCAGTTTCTAAATCGAGCTCTGTAGATGGGCTTGCACCAGAGGTATGTTGTATGAGCGCCTTCTTTATTTCTTGTCCAAGTTGGTCCTTGATGTTCCGTGAAATATTTACTACTGTATGGTCTACGTTTTCCTGTGTTGTCGTTGCCGTCGGTGTAGTCGTCGAAAAATGCTTATTTATAATGTTTGCTATGAAACTTTGAATTTGTTCGTTATCGAGGGCTATAGCGTTATTTACGCAATCCAAAAGATCTTTGTAGTATGAAGCTGGGCTGTGCAAATATAGAAGTATTCCGGTAAGATTTGTCAATCTTTGTTCTATTCTTGATTCTAAGGAATTTGCGAATTAAGTGCTGATGGAAGAGGAATATTCTCGCAATTTTTAAGCATACATTTTATTGCTGCTACTGCTGTAATTAAATTAGCATCACGCTGGCCTAAAGCTTCTACAGTAGCTTTTATGACAGCCAAAAAATCTGCTAATTCAACGAGAATCAGTAAATCTGCATCATTAAATTTGAATATTAGACTTAAGATCTATTAACCTTCGATACAGTCTTTTATTGAGAGAGAAAAATAACCGTAAAAACCGAAAAATCCGGTTTTGTTATCCTAAAAAACCCGGGTTTCAAATCAGTCGGTTATCCGGTTTTTACGGTTATCCGGGTATCCGGTTTGCATGCCCTAATGTACATGTACCTATATACTCGTATAGTTTTGATATTAAGAATTATTTCTCAATTAATCATAAATTGTAAAATATTCAACCCTCTCTGTGCAGTCTTCTTCTTAGCGTGTCGATGGCAAAAATAAAACGAAATAAATACTTATAATAATATGTTCTAATTTGGCCCAAAACTCAGCAACGCGGATACCGTTCACTGACAAGTTTCTGTGCAGTGTGCACATCCTACGCCGAAGTGGAATTACGCTTTTGTACTTACGACTTTCTTCATTCCAAAAGCTTGTGGCAACTTTCTCTGGGCCTTCCCCATGGCCTCGCCTTTTGCTACCTGAATCCTCAAACTGTAATGTAAAATAGGTAGTCAAAATCTGCCAAGCCTTTTCCCAACTATGTTAAGGTCGGCTTCCAGCCTAACCGGATGCAGCTGAATACCAGTAGTTTACATGGAGCGACTGCCTATCTGACCTCCACAACCCAGTTACTGAGTAACACGATAGCCTTTGGTAAGGCTGGTTGTCAGACATTTAGGCTTCTGACGACTCGTAACGACTGTCAAAGATCCATGAATGACAGGCGGGACCAACGGTTTAACGTGCTTTCCGAGGCACGGAGAAGCATCGATATGACAATGGATGGTCACCCATCCACGAACCAACCGCGGCAAGCGTAGCTTATCCTCTGATCGAACCATGCGGCTGTTATTATTTAGCTACGAACCTTTTTGTAGGTAATCTGCGTTCGCAATTTATTAGCCAAACATGTAAACAAACACGAGTTTTAGGAAAAACAACCGTAAAGCCTACTCATAAGGTTCAGTTTGCGCTACATTTTCATAATTTTTATGACTTTTTCAACAGTAATAGTCAGTCTAAAATCAACTTTATTTATACTAGCATAAAGTTGATGTTTGTACTCGTATAAGTGGCAATAACATCAATTGGAAACAAGATTATAAATAGACTTTAGTCAAGGAATTTATACTTAAGTAGTAGGATACATACGTGTTAATTCGATGTAGTAATTCATTCACAACATTTTTATCCAAAGAAAATTCTCTAAATTTTGAGCAAGAGGATCCTGTTCTTCCCTGCAGAAGTAAATAATAGCTGTGAGCAATAATGCGTGGCCTTCTCACTCTAGCGAATGACGCCTCGAAGTGATAGAAAGAGACAGATATACCGAAAAGAGCTTGACTTTTTCAGCAGTAGTCATGCTAAAATCAACTTAATTTAGAATAGCATAAAGTTGATATTCGTTTAAGTAGAAATAACATCAAATAGAAACAAGTATTTGAATAGACTATACACAATATGTGAAAAAAAACCCTGTCCTATCTGCTGCATTAACATTACCAAAAAGTTTGATTAATTTATTATTATTGAAAGTAAAAAGTAATTGCTATTTGCAATTCACATTTTTACTACCATAATTAAATCCATTAAAAATTAGCAAATTTTCAACAGTGGTCATAAGTTATGACTTGAAGACACCCAACCGCTAAACGAGAGCCGCCCGCGCCTCATGTAATTGACCCGGTAAAATTCCCCATTGAAAAAAAAAAACGTGATGAATATATTTTATTATTTTTTTTGAAAATGATCACGTAAATAGACTTTCAATAACATACTTAAAAACACTCCCACGAATTGGACAGGTTTTAAATGTTGTATAGGTATGAAATGTTCTTACCGAAAGGACTGGCCGATACTAGCAACACACCGAATTGTGTGGAAGAGGGAGAGGGAGGCCTTTGCCCTGCAGTGGGACAATACAGGCTAATTAGTTAGTTGTATACACAGATTTACAGTAGGCTAGATACCGCATATTCATTCGTTAGTATGAAAACCGAGAGTGACATCTTTTTTATACCTACGATGACGTCACCCCAGCCATCAACGTAAACATAATCGTTTCAATCGCTAAGCGTAAGTACAGTTTATTTGGCATTTTTATTTCCTCGACGACACAACTCGCCACTGGCGCGATCGAACACAAACTGAAAGCAGAAGCGCGTCAAGGATGTGCAATGCACAAACTTGACGGCACGCTTGGTCGGACGGCTTGCGTGCGGTATCTAGCCTATTCTAAATTTGTGGTTGTACATTCGAGTTCATTAATATATTGGTGCTGTCAAGGATTCAAAATATTGTGAGCGTTGGAAAGCTCAATAAATTCTATAGAACCTATAGATAGACCTATAGATAGATAAAAAATATGTCCTTATGTGAACGGTTCAATAATATATGCTGTGCATTAGGCAACATTACTGAAAAAAAAGCAGTCACATATTAATGAATCTAATTCTTGACCACAATTTAATGATGCCTAAGGCTGCCTGTCCACTGGAGCGGAGAATAGATGTCCAATAGAATCTTGACTCAGGATCACTGATCTAAACTCAGGGGCGGAGTCAAGATTCTATTGGTTAATATTGGCACATCTCCGCTCCTCTTTTCTCCTCTCCGCTCCAGTGGACAGGCAGCCTAAAAGTGTTACAATATTATGAAGTTTTTTGACGTTCATATATTTTTGAAGCCTGAAACGGCCATTATATTAATGAACTCGACTGCACAGGTAGTTTATAATTATCTGTTACTCACGTAATATTCACACACAATGTGTATAAAACTCCCGGTGTGCTGGCACAACACCCGCTGGTCTGTGCAGTAGTCTGTTATTCGGTGGTCGAGCTCAGCAATAATATCCGAACAATGCGTTGGTTTTAGAATAACGAAGAATGCACATAAAACAACGTTTATTCGGCCCTACAAGAGATTTAAAACTGTGTATTTCGTGTATACAACCTTATTTTTTGTTTATATTAAACCTCTTAAGTGGTCATTGTACTCATCATTATGAACAACTTTCACTATGGGACCAACGCTAAAATCGCGAAAAAAAAAATCTGCTGTTCCATACATTTTGACGAGATATGCGAACATAAATGTAGGGAACAGCTGATTTTTTTTTCGCGATTGCTGCTGTGGTCCCATAGTGAAAGTTGTTCATAATGATGAGTACAATGTCCCCTTAAGAGATTTAGTATAAAAAATAAAAAAACATTGTATAGGCAATATTATGAATTTCGTGTGTTAGGTTAACAAAAAAGATATTGAAGACATTTCACAGAAGTGCCTCATTGGTCTAGTGGTTCCAAGCGCTACTGCTGAGGTCCTGGTTTCGATTCGGTCGGATCGATGCCTGAGGTCGGGCAATATTATATTGGGATTTTCTTTCTGGAATTTCCCCCGGAGTCTGGATTTGTGCCCGGTTGATGGCAATATGCTCGGCCCCTATTACATGGGACTTAAACATAACTGGCGAAATAAAGGTGTACTATAGGTAAGTACACCTCTGCCCAACCTCTCGGGGAAATGAGGCATGTTATGTTTAGATTAAGTACTTAAAAAAAATTATGGGTATCGATCGAATTATTGATATCTAATAATCCTTACTTAATATTATAAAAGCGAAAGTGGGTTGGTTTGTTACGATTTCACGCCAAAACGGCTGAACGTATTTTGATGCAATTTGGCACATGGGTAAACCATGACCCGGAGAAGGACATAGAATACCTTTTATCCCGATATTCCCGCGGGATCGAGACTTATGCGGGGGAAAACGCGGGGCGCAGCTAGTTATAAAAAAACAAGATTTTTTTAACTCATATTATTTTGTTTCCCATAACTTCTGCCACTTCTATGTGCTGAAGTTTCGCCAATTATTTTAATATGATCTTGTATACGATTATGAAATTAATGTACTCATAACATTATTGTATTTATTTAAGGTTGCACCTAAAGTCGACTTGCGATTCTCCGCGTGACTAGTTCAAGTGTCTAAAATCTTTGTTCTCGGTCGACACTATTCAGGAATACTCGAAATAAATACGTTAGTAATTTAATCATTGGATAAAACGAAAACTAATCTTGAACTAAGTGTCGTTTGATAATAAGTGCTATTTACAAGGGCATAGTAATTTTAGAAGGGTAAAAGTCACCCAAAGGGCAATGGAGAGGGCTATGTTTGAAGTTTCCCTACGTGATCGAATCAGAAATTAAGCATCTCATATCCGCAGGAGAACCAAGGTAACCGAAATAGCCCGAAGAATTGCTAAACTTAAGTGGCAAAGGGCAGGGCACATTACTCGCAGAACAGATGGCCGATGGGGCCGAAAGTTTCTGGAGTGGCGACCGCGTACCGGAAGACGAAGCGTTGGAAGGTCTCCCACAAGATGGACCGATGACCTTGTGAAGGCCGCAGGAATCCGCTGGATGCGGGAAGCACAGAACCGGTCGAAGTGACGGTGCTTGGGGGAGGCCTATGTCTAGCAGTGGACGTCTTTCGGCTGATATGATGATGATCATAGTAATTCAATCTGTCTAGCCTTTTCCCAACTATGTTGGGTCGGCTTCCAGTCTAACCGGATGCAGCTGAATACCAGTAGTATTTTACATGGAGAGACTGCCTATCTTACTTTCACAACCCAGTAACTTGGTAATACGATCCCCTTGGTAAGACTGGTGTCTGATTTTCGGGCTTCTGACGACTTGTAACTACTGTCGTAGATCCACGAATGACAGCGGGACCAACGGCTTATCGTGCTTTCCGAGGCACGGAGGAGTCTCGGTATGTAAAGATGGTCACCCATCCACTGGCAAGCGTAGCTTAACCTGATGGATCGAACCGTGCGGCTGTTATTACTTAGCCACGAGCTCCTCCTCTATCATGATGATAGTAATTATAACATGATATTAGTTTTAATAAAAAACTCACTTTTAAAACTCTTTTCATGATCCGTAGTTGAAATTGTGTGAACTCTCTATAATAATAATCGCCACGCAATTCCTTTTATATTTTACTGTTGAAATACGGCTGGTAAGTATATAAAACTATTGTGTAACTGAAATCAATTTTTATTTATTACATTTTTACATGTAACTTAGAAACTAGCGTCATACCACAGCGGAAAAGTATTCCGAATAAATTCCGAAGAAATAAATAAAACTTACGACATATTAAAATAATAAATTTAATTTATTACAATAAAATATTTATTATTTGTAACATAAATAAATAATTAAACTACTTACTAAGGGGGCTTACAGACGAGCGACACTTCGTCTTTGAGCACCCTATTCGAATACTACTTATTTATTTTGTGTCAATATTGTTACTACGTAATAAATTGTCTAACTACATAAATAATGTATAATTAAATTATACAAGGTCAAATAAAACTAGTTAGCGAAACTCCACAGACGTGATAAGGATCGAAAAAAGAAAAATTGATGATAATTTTTTTTGGGGTCAACCGTACGTAATTATTGTTATTACTTGAAATAGTATTTTAAAAAACAAACTCGAACGATACTTCAGTAAACAAGACAACGAAAGGCGGGCGACCCCAAAAAAAAATCACCAAAACATTTGTTTTTTGCTTTAATTATTATGTTAAGATTATCGAAACCTAATCGAAACCCATAACTTCTGTCCAGTTTCGCTAGTTAATTTAGTTTAAACCTATAGTACAACAGCTTTCCATTTCCCTGACTGTACATTTGCCATTAAAGCCTCAAAACACACACAAAGCGGGTGCTTGTCGGGCGCGGGTCGGGACGGGTCAACGGCGGGTTTATTGTAATTGTAATTCCTTGTATTATATGGATGTCAGCATTGTCAGCAACGAAAAAACGTGCGCGGCTCCCGCTCCCGACCCGCTCCGCGCCCGACCCGCGCACGCTTTTCGTGTGCTGACATCCATATAATACAAGGTATTACAATATATACAAGCCCGTCGTACTCCCGTCCCGACCCGCGCCCGACACGCACCCGCATTGTGTGTGAGCTTTAGTTAAACAGCAATAATTTGTTCGAGAACTACTTAACATACATATTCGACTATAGTTGTCAAACTATACTGAAAATATTGCAGAATCTCGCAAAGTCTTAACGGTTCATAACTTAAAATATTGCTAGAAACCTGTAATGTTGTAGTTACACAGCAATAAAAATAATGGCCGTACAGCATAACAATTAAAATAACTGAAACTACTTTCAGCGCATATTCCGTTACAGTTGGTACAGAATTATATCTTATTGAACTCAGTAACCGGCACTAAAGTAGAAACAAATGAGGTCAGAATTTGTGCATATTTTCTCCGCTGGTAACACTCATGTCCTGGTGACGTGTTGTCTATGGAATATGTCGAGCGCCTCCCACTGCTTCGTGTGCAGAAGGATGTGGGGTCGTCGTGTGCGCATGTACGTCACCGCCTCGGCAGGCGACCAGCCGTTTTTCTGTTATAATTAAATATTCAAATTAAGTGTGTGTAGATTGTAATAACTTTAACCGTGGTCTCCGAAGAGGTCGTCGTAGGAATTAAAAAAAAAATTGTTATGGGACACACGTTCTGCAGTGCATGTTAAGTCAACGTATAAAAAACCTTAGCCACACCACAGTATAAATAGGTAACAGTATTATGTCTTCATAGAAAACGGTTGAAACAACGCGCTTCGAAATCTCTGTGTATATCAATCAGTACGCAACAGTATTTGAGTGCGCGGCAGTTACGCACGGACGCCGAAGTTTTATCTACCGAGCCAATTTCAAGGTCACTCTCGAGACATAATACTGTTACTTAATTATACTGTAGTCACACTAAGAATCTTGTCATATTTTGCATTACGACGTCAAAATGACGCGAATTACGAGTTTAACTAGACAAAGTCCAGTGAACAACGTTTTCGTAAGGTGATTGTCCACAGAGCTGTTGTTGAGCTGATATGTCACAAGTGACACTATATCACACTAGACTGCTCGCAAGATAAGTCTGCGCGCGGCTGAAATAGGAACAAATCGTATGCCGCCGTCTTGTCGTTTATGCGAGGACAAATTAAGTATAGAATTAATTAATTTATTAATATAAGATAAATAATATTAATATTAATTTATTATAGATTTAATATTTTAAATATTACAGTATAGAATTACGGACGCCAACACCACCAGTCGTGCGCAAACTTATCTTGCGCGTACTCTACATAAAAGTCATAAAACTGAACTACCGAATCAACTTGTTTTTTTAAATAAAATTTCTGTGGCATTTTCACAAATGTATACAGTACGACACAACTTAGATGTAGCATAGATTTGAAAATTTTCATTCATTCATTTCAATTTTACGAATGTATTTGGCTATAAGACTTTACAAGTTATTGCTTTTCGAAAGATTATTTTCACCTAAAGCAGTAATAAAGATTGGTGATTTGGAAGGCGCGCTCAGTTCAGATGGTGATCGGTTTTACGAATTTTGCCGATGCTACATCTAAGTTGTGTCGTACTGTACCAACAACGCTAATGTCCCTGTCATTTAGGCGCCAAAAGATCCTTGTATCACTGTAGGTACGTACCATCATGAGGTAGCAGCCGACGAGCGTGGCGCTCCGCGTGCGGCCCGCCTTGCAGTGCACGTACACAGAGCCACTGTTCACTTGGCTGCAGTCTATGGGGATACCTGATAGCTTTCGGTCAGTCGGCAGGAACCTGGAAAAAATACTTAATTGACTTCGGTGTGACTTTGCGGAAATCCATTATAAAATACAATACGACGACATTATATTTAGTAACCTAATCCGCTAAGACAGGTCTCGACACGTCGTCGTGTCCTGGTTCGCAACAAGTCAATCGTCATCCTTAGGATGTCTCGTTAAGAGGTGGAACACGTGTCGACTTCTTACAGGGTTCTTTATGACTCTCTAAGAACAGTTAAGCGGATTAGGTTACTTAGTATAGTCGTCTATTGTATTTTGGAAAAAATCATTCAAGCATTTTCAGTCTATAATGATCCCACTGTTGGTGTACCTTAAGACACCCACATTTCATCAGTTACGTTTAAGTCCCATGTACGGCCGAGCCTATTAACATCAACCAGGAAAAAATCCAGACTCCGGGCTGCTACTGAGAATTTCCTACTTTGCCCGATCTGGGAATCGAACTCAGAATCTCATGCTCAGCAGATGTAACCAACGAGGCAGTCAGCGGTCATTTTTTATGAAAAGTAGTCAGTTGTTTCTAACCATTTGCTGTGCGAATATGTACCTTGCAGTCAGAAACATTATGTGACCTCTGAGTTTGTTTTGGAGTTTTTACTCAGAGTAGTCGGAAAACAAAAACCGACCTAGTTCTTAAAACATATTGACGAATAAATCTACTTACAGATAATATATAAATATCATTTATGATAAACATGTGGCGCATCTACAACGCCACATGTGAACTACGCATCAAAGGGCTGACGTCACACAAATCCTGCATCGCGCAAGCAGCGTTTACCGCGCGATCAGCATATAACTTTCCGACATCAATCGTTGGGCAGTTGCCCGCCAGACACGACATCCGTCTGGTCGGAGGTTCCTCCCTTTTCTATAGAGGAAAAGTGAACTTTACACCCTGTTCCTCATGCCTCTATGAACATATTTATCGTTGCCAATCTTAAAATTCAGATTATGAAATAACATGCTGTTACTTTTAGTTTTGATTTATTAGTTATTATCTATACTACGTTAGCCACTTTAGATTTTTTTATTAGGATAAACTACTACACAATTCCCCAATTTAGTTGTAATACTCAGCTGTGTCGTCGACTGTGTTTTTAGAAAATTTTGTATGACATATAATATCCAATATATATTTCAAAAACACACAATCATCCGGACCACTGCAACGTTTGTAAATTAGTGGAATCAGCGACCATCAAATATACACGTGGCAAAAACGAATGTCTCACAGCAATCCATTGAAATGAAAGGAAATTGTTGATTCTGTAAATTTTATCAGAATCACTTTTACACGTCAATACGTCGTATGTAAATGGTACACCACTGACTACCTGCAGTATTGTCTTTCCTTCTTACTTTAATCCATCCAAAGGTTGTCTGTAAAAGATCGCTTTTAGCGATAAGACCGCCCATTGTGTCACCCTATGTAAAATGTCTAAACCTATGTCTGTAATTTTTATGGTGTACATAATAAAGAGTATTCTATTCTATTCTATTCTACGTCATATGAAAAAATAAGCTAGATGAGGGCGGCATTTTCTATCTGACTACTCTGAGAAGAAAGGCCGAAACAAACTCAGTGGTCGCAGTCTGTTTTAAAGTCCAGACATAATCTTGGGCAGGCCATTATGAGGACCATGTCGATTAGTATCTGAAATGGTCTTAGAGGAAAACACCACACAGATTTGAGTGGACCTGTCCAGTCAGTGCATGCATTTGTCAGTTATCGTGTAGCTCAAGAAGCTCAACGACATAGCGAGGTCTTATGAGATACAACATAATCAAAGTACAAAAAACATACTGTACAAAGGCGAACTTGTTTCATTTTCTACCAAATATTAGTTTATAAATCATTTTTTTTTTGTGTAAACTTCACAGACGTGTTAGGTATCAACACGATAAAACAGATGTTATCAAGTCACAACACTAACAGCGGTCATTGACCCCAAAAATAAACATTAAATGATTTTTATTTTGTCGTGTTTAGATATCGATAGTATCGATACCCATCACGTTTGCGGAGTTTCGCTAGCTAATTTTTATTTCCTCACCTATTAATAAAAGTAACTCCTTCATAAAGTTTCTCCTGGTCGGGTGCTTCAAATATATCTGTTGTTGCTAGCTGGAGGAACTCCACGCCTTGCTCCCGCCATTTCTGAAAAATATTATAAAAATAATTATCAAAATTTGATTTATTTAAAGAGGAGAGTGAAACATTTCATTCATTTATTTACTAGCTGTTCTAGCTGAGCTCGTGGCGCCTAGCCTTTTCCATTCTAATCGGATGCAGTTAAATACCAGTATTTTACATGGAGCGACTGCCTATCAGACCTCCACAACCTTGGTAAGACTGGTTGTCAGACTTTCGGGCTTCTCGTAACGACTGTCAAAGATCCACGAATGAGAGCCGGGAACATCCAATCCCATCCACGGACCAACCCCAGCAAGTGTAGCTTAACCTGATGGATCGACCCGTGCGGTTGTTATTACTTAGCCACGAGCTCCGAAAAGGTACCTACCTAAAGTCTAATAAATTCATTTTTTCCAATTGCTGTTATTTCTATTTAAACGAATATCCACTTTATAGGAGTGTAAATTAAGTTGATTTCTGAATGACTCATACCATTGAAAAAGTCATAAAAATGTTTGAAGTTATAGAGGAAACTGAACTTTACGCGACGATATTAAAGTTGTTTTTTCAAAAACACATATTTGTTAACATGTTTGAAAACTAAATCGTGAATGCAGTATACATACATACTTATAATTATTATCATTACAATCATTATAGGTACGTATTCGTTCAAGTCAAATGCACAAGGTTGAATGTAAGTAACAAATTGAGCACATTTGTTTATGAATTGAATAATTTACCTTCACATCTTACAAAAGAATTTTTTCTTCATAATATTTTATTTAATGCTTCAACTTTTGAGGGTTGACGAACCATGATTATTTTGTTACGCGTAATTTTGAGTTTGTCGACGGCACTAGGACAGGAGTCAGTGACCTTTTCCTTGGCTATTCGGTATGCGATCATCGCTTCGCTTCTTTTTAATCCCGGTAGTACGTTTCCGTGGGATATTTTCCGACATCAACGCGTGCGAAGACGCGGGCAAAAACTAGTATTACTTAGTATATAAGTCATTTTCGGATTCATGTGCGTATTGTATAAAATAATATCACTTGCTTCAAGAACGGTGAAGGAAAACATCGTGAGGAAACCGGCATGCCTGAGAGAGATTTCTCGACAGCATTTGAAGCCAAGTCTGAGCTGAGGCTCATGGGCGGCTTTAAAACTCTGACACCAGGTTAGTCACTAACTACACGAAAAGAATGCACAGTGGTGGCCCAGTGGTAACGGCCCCGACTTACGAGTTGTGTCGAGGGTTCGAACCCAAGCAGGCGCTTTACTTTGTGTAAATAATTTCATCACCACTGCTCTCAAAACGGTGAAGGAAAACAGCGTGAGGAAACCAGCATGTCTTAAAACCAAAAAATTCGAAGACATGTGACATCTACCAACCCGCACTGGGCCCGCGTGGTAGATTACAGCCCACTCCCTCTCACAGAGAGGAGGCCGCAGTCCCAGCAGTGGGAACATTAATAGGCTGATGATGACTCGAAAAGAAGAAGTATATTAGTCACATGAGTAAAACTGGGGACACAACTTTTCAATAAACAGGAAGGAAATTCTTGTTATTTAACAATATAGAGAATTAGCATAACAAAACGAATTTTAACAAGTTCCTAAGACCCTTGTACAGATGACCCACTGTTCTCTAGATATGAACACAAAGGAGGTTTGTTTATTCAATTCTTCGAATTCTAAACTATAGATAACTGATCAATTATCAGTTGTGCATGTCAAGTACTCTGCGGATGCCTATTCTCCATTTATTATAACATTAGAAAAGTCATCCTTACCTCCGCATCATTGGAAAATATTTTTAACTCGTATGTCTCGTTCATTGATACCACTCCTTTCATGTTTTCATCATCTTTCAGCTGAAAATGAAATAATTGAGAAATTTTAAAACTACATTATTATTTTGACATAAATAATAATCTATTAATATTTATAGGATCCACAAAAACTAAGCAAGTAGTAGTAAGAATTAATTATTGAATTATTTCCTTTTTTACATCTTCATAAAGGAAATAATTCAATAATTATAATTCATATTCTAATTAATAATTATTATTAGATCTTAAATCTTATGACAGTAAATTTAATGTCATAATAGTCTTAGAATATGATTAATAATAATTAATAATCATATTCTAAGATTATTACGACATGTATTAAATTGTGAATATATTTATTGTCATAAGATTTAAGCCCTATTTATTCGTTTTTAGAACGTATTTAAGGAGACACTAAATCTATCTTACGGTTTTATGTTAATTTTATCAATAATATTCAAAGTAAAATAATATAGCCACGAAAAGTTCGCTTTTTATAAAATTTATTTCTACCTGTTATCTCGGGCGAGGATGCAACTTTATGCGTGCGCTTATAATGCAGAATAATAGAAGGGTAATCAATAAATACAGCTACATCAGTTTTAAAGCGGGATCGATCAAGAGTTCGTAGAAATAAAGCACGTCATTCTATCTCGTTCCATACAAAGAAAATACAAATATATTTTTTTCTGGGAAAACTGTAGTTTATGAAAAAATGGTTAGTAACAACTTTTAATAAGGTTTATGAGTACTACCGATTGGCATTTAAAAAATTGTGAAAAGTGAAAAAGAGGTCCAATGTCCCTCATAATGCAGTTTCGACCCACTGTGCCGCGGTTGTAAAACCTCAGATGATAATGATCTTTCTTAGGCATTAAGTCCGTCTTTGTACTGTATTTTTTTTTGCTAGTGCATAGTTTTAATAATAAAAATAAAAAAATATGATGAGATAGTATGGGACTTAAGGGCAAAATATAATATTAAAAGAAATAGAGAAATGTGGTCAAAACTGTATTTGTATGATTTGTAGAAGCTCGTAGTTATTAATATTGATGATACAATTGGTTAAGAGCATTTATTCTGAAAGTGGGTAACGTCGCAATAGATAGCAAATATTTCGCTGTTTTGATTAATTTGGCAATATTACTGTATGGAAATAAGAAATGTGGCTAACTAGCGAACTAGAATATTGATTATGAAATGCAATAATTAATATCGTAACACCGAATATTTCGTTTTAGTTGTAAAAAATGTATTTGGATACTTTCCAAATGCCTTTTTTACAGCTAAAACAGGTTCAACATCAAATTCAATGTTATAATTGCAATTCAATATTTTAGTTCGCTAGTTAGCCACATTTTTTTTTATTTCCATACAGTAATATTGCCAAATTAATCAAAACAGGTAAATTTTTGACAGCAATTTGCGACGTTGCCAACTTCTAAACGCTCATAAGTCAAAGTGTTACTCATAATGGTACCTTACAGTTTTGTTTGTAAAATCATTTTCCTGAATACATGCTATGTTTAGAACAATTATTAAAATAGTATTATTCATGTTAAATACTCAAAGGTGTCAGTATATGATGTAATATTATAAATGAGTGTGAGTCAACGAATGGTAGGAGTAATCAGACTGAATATGGTAACGCTTAAAGTCAAAAGTACATACCTATTTCAAATTCAATAATTATGTAATTAAACTAAGTACTTCATTTGAAAAAGGTAGAC
This sequence comes from Conistra vaccinii, assembly GCA_948150665.1. Classification (NCBI taxonomy): domain Eukaryota; kingdom Metazoa; phylum Arthropoda; class Insecta; order Lepidoptera; family Noctuidae; genus Conistra; species Conistra vaccinii. Next base: position 21,455,812 of record OX411326.1, read on the forward strand.
AGTAGACGGTAGGAGATAAACCACAAGTTCCACAAACGGTATTGGCTCATGGGAAGAAACTCTGTGCTCTCTGTAGACAACAAACTCCTCATCTACAACTCGGTCCTTAAGCCAATATGGACCTACGGGATCCAACTGTGGGGCGTTGCCCCACAATTGGATCCCCACATAGTCTGCCTGCAAAGAGTCCAAAATGGTATCCTGACATCAATTGCAAATGCACCTTGGTTCACTAGGAACGACGAAATCCAAAACGACTAAGCGACTATCTACAAATGCCATCAGTAAACTCTGAAATCGAGCGATACTAAAAACAACACAAGGCACGCCTAGCCATGCTTCCAAACCCACTAGTAATGGAACTGATAAACCCGACAGCAGTGGTAAAGAGGCTGAAGAGGAACCACCTTCAATAAGTGGGAGGCGCAGCACTGGCTGCTTCACCACAACACCATTTGACATGGAACAAATTGGCTTATGGTTTGACAACCAATTGCAAATTAAATAACAGAAAAATAAAATGAGTGGTAAGGTAAGTAAATCAAAAGTTTATACACTGGTTGTAACTATACTCTGGGTTTTTCAATAAGGGGGGTATTGATTGAAATTATAAGATATTGTGCACAATTATAGTATCTCCACACACATACTTTTGATAATTGCATCACATTTCAACAATTGAACATTAGTGAAACTCACCTTTGTACTTTGCTAATTATACACATATTTTTGCACTTGACTGTACTATGTTGTCTTATCTCATAAAGCTAACAAATAATGCAATGTTAAAGTATTAACTTACTAATTAAAAACAGACTTGATCTAGTGCATTCTTAATGCCATTATAAAAAAAGACTGCTCTAAAAGATCCAGCTCTGGTTGTCTGTTAAAGATCGCTATTAGGGATAAGACGGCCCATTGTGTCACCCTATGTAAAATTTCTTATCTGTAATTTTTGTGGTTCACATAATAGAGATTGTCATTTACATATACATAAACTCATTCTAAATAAATAAAAGGCGGATTTACTAGGATTTGGTGAAGACTAACTGTCGTTGATATGGAAAGAAGCAGTTCAGCCAACAACCTATTAGGCACAACTTACTGTGGTAAAAACATAATATATTATCAGTATTTATTTAAATATCAACTTGAACAGTATAGCTACTTATATTTTCAAATAGGTATGTACATATTTATCACTACCATAGTGTTTAAATATAAATCGAATAATACAAAACGAACATATTCGAATGGTATAGGGAGAAATATCACTGCTTATTAGGTGTTATTTGTTCTTCCAAATAAAGATAAAGAACTTTGTACACATGAATAATAAACATGAAATAACTACTAAGTACACAGTGGGCACACTATTTACTATGCTAACAACCTCAAGGCTATTTAGATGTACCTTTGCCACACTCCATAAACCATGGTTTCATTTAAAAAAACAGACTTGAGACATAAAATTATGGTAACCAAATAACCTACAAATTCATACCTGTTTTGACATATTCTGGAAAGGCAGTGCTCCTAAGATCACAGTTTCGTCCATCCTGTCGTACCAGCGCCGGCTGGTCACCTTCTCCATGACCACATTGTACAGTAAAGTCGGATAGAAAGTCACCCTCGCGAACATTGCGGTGGCCTGGTGAATAAACAGTTACAGTTAGGTTTAGCGTCAGAAGTCGGCCGGCGATTAGTGTATGGCGCTGCGAAGCAGTGACTCTGGAAGTCGGGTACCATGGTGAAAGCTGAATTCCGTGCCGTGGTGGGGATTGAATTTTAATTTCTGTTTGGATCCTCCTTCCACTTGTAGAGTTGTAGAACTGGCTGACACTATTGACGTATCGACAGAACTGACACTGACAGTGACAGCCAGTAACGTCAATCTTTTCACCGCTAAAGTGCCAACAACCTTTAGTGTTACCATTTTTAGATTCATTGTTGAATCATAAATAAATTCTTATCCTTTAGATTTATTTTTATTTTGCCGATTAGTGTTTATTTTATTTTATTTATTCTAAGAATGGATGTAGTTTGATGACCTTTGTAATAAATAATAATCATAAGTGTGAATAACATGCCTTCTACTACAACAGGGCAATATGTCTTACCGTTACAAAACTTTGCTCAAAAAAATGTTGTAGGCGCAGATAACTCGGAAACAAACCAAACTATTAATTGAGAGTTATAGATATTTTGAAACTGCGGCAACTGTTTGTTGTTTTTGCATTTCTACAACAGTGTAGCCGAAAATATTGTAATAAATTATGGCCCGTTTGAATTCGCCTTACTTAACGCAATGGGCGTGACATCTGTGGATTATATTCTTCCTTCATGATAGTTAATTAATTAAGTTACAGCAATTAATTCATTTAAGTACGAATGACGTCTTTCGTCCCCAAAGATTAATTGGTTCTTTTTCTAAAACCGTAACCGAGTGTCTATTACCTAGCTTCTGTCAAAGTCGGTAATTTTTTACATGTTCAGTTCAATATGTGGGGTTAATTTTTTTTTACTTATAGGTACAATTTATTAATTTGCTGGCCACGCCGGGTTGCGTTCAAAAGTTGAAAGAGATATCATCGACGTGATGTATAGCCGCCATTTGTAAGCGCGGCGGGGTGCCAGCAGCGCAACGACATTCCCAATTCAAATTAAATTAAAACGCGGTAAAAACAACGTGTTTCCGTTCGGTGCGTCCGCTATTCAAATTTGGGAGATTCTATCTGTGCTAATTTGTCTATGACTTTAAACTATGGCTAGTAAGTACTGAGTACCAAAGATAAGATGCCTAAAATCTAAAATAGTAAATAGTAGAAGAGAAATCTATCGTCACTCTAAAAGAAATTTTAACCGCCTCTGTGGTCTAGTGGTTAATAAGCCACCGGTCTCAGACCCAGAGGTCCCGGGTTCGATTCCCAGTGAGAGCAAAATTTTCTGCTCGGTTTGGTTGGTGGTAGGGCTTGTTCTAAGTCCGCCTGGCTAGCTACCACCATCTTATCTAAGTCTGTCGCCATAACAACAATGTTAACAGCATTGTTGTGTTTCGGCAGTTAGAGATAAGATAGCCAGTTTCTCTGTGGTTGAGGATTCCGGGTGAAGTTCGCTTCCACCTTCGGCGTGATCATCACTTACCATCAGGTGCGATGCAGGCCAAGAACTTCCCCGTAAGAGGTAAAAAAAAAAAAATGTCGGCCATAGGTGCTCGATGAACGTACTTAGCCACATAGACAAACACGCACTATCAACGATGGCAGCTGCAAAACCTGCAAAACTATTGTCTTTTTGCTTTACCAGTTTCCATCCACGAGACCGCCGGAGTAGTTGAGCTCACGTTGCAGCCGAGTTAGGGCACATTTTAGGGTATAACGGGTTAACAAAACGATTACCCTAATTCCTTATTTCGTTAGCTACATGAACTCGTTGAGCTTTACAGAAAACAAGTTGATATGTAATTGTCCAGTTAATGATGGACATTAGTCTGATAAACAAAAGGGCTTACTCCAATGCCTTTCTTTGAGCGCGTAATAGTTTTGTTATGCAGATTACGTCGACCCAACATTAATAAAATGCAACGTTCTGTTGCGATAAAATACCATTAAATATTGTTTTCAATTACGCATTTTAAATACTTGATATCTTTGCCATTTGCGTTTACTGGCCGTTAAGTAATTACTTACAGGCCAGTTCTATGCCCAACTGTGTGGGTAGATAAAATACTGAAAATAGACATCTGCATGTCTGGTGAACGCTTGTGTAGACGCACATACGCATGGTAATTGCTTTCGTTTCGACATGAAATAAATTATTTACCCAAATATATTTTTTAACTATCAACAAGCGAACCGCGCGAGCACAGCTCCACAGTTCGCTACGGAGCGCATTAAGCCGCGATACTCCGCCTCATCTGTCATCATTAATGCCACGGTATCCTAATAAGTTGGCTACAATAAATAAAATAAGAAATATCAAAGAGTTGCGCCCCGTTTAATGGTTGTAATTGTGGCCAAATGAAATATGGCCGAAGACGATACGGACTCTCTGTCGTGGGTGTCTACCCGCCTTAATATCGACGTTTACACGCTATAAATATTTTAAATGATTATCTTAATGCATTTGAAGTCGTCATTTACATAAGCGCCGATGGAATGAGGTTGAGACGAGCCCGGTGCAGTTAAAACATTCACACCCCGTTCGCAAAATAGCCGCCAAAGTAAACGCGCTTTCATCACGTACGTCTCATAAATAGCGGCGCGGTGCAGCTCGCGTCGGGGCTGAACTAAATCTGACCGTATTATGCGCGTCCTGTCGAACATCAGACGCTTATTTGTGTCCGAAAAGCGCTCGAAAGACTTAAAGCCTTCCCGGTTGATGTATGGCGGCGACACGTGAATGCCGACCTTTATATTCAAATCGGCGGTATTCAAATGCGCTCGTTGTCTATGCGACGGTTGACAATTCGCGGGCACTTTCGAAAAAGGAACGCGGGAAACGTCATATCACCGACGGGGTTCGAAACTCGAATTTTGCTTTTTGGCGCGTCGATACGCATCTGGCTTCTGGGCTGCGTTCAGGCGTCATGTTCGGTTTTTGCTTTTATTTGAGTTCGATTGTGTCGGACGGAGATATAGTTTGAGATCTGTAGATATTTTGACGTGGGCCGCTGATAAAGTTAGTGTTTCGCGGCGGCCGGTGAGTTAACGAGCGTCTGAGTAATGAGCGATGCTATTGTGATTTGAACAATGGCTGGCGATCGCTATTGTTTATATAATTGAAAATGATATTCGATAACGACGGTTGGGTAAGTACGAGTACGTTTGTGTTTAGATGCGGCACCTGCGTACGATAAATTGTCAGATAAAAGTACTTATTTCTACTTTCATTTGTGGTATTTTTAAGATATTATCTGCAGTATTACTTACTTCTACGTGAATTGTTTTACGGTGTATGGTCACGGAGGTTATAATTAGGTACTACGAGGGCGGTTTATTTACAAATTTCTTGTTCCGAAAGTTGATGCAAATTCTCTTGGAGGACGCGGTCGGATGTCCGCACATCTGCATACAATGCCACGGTGCATCGCTCCAGTTCAGTGGTAATTTACTGCTGATTCCACAGCTTAGATGTCGCCTGAAGATAGCTCGTATCTAATTTAAATCGAAAATAAAAGGTGTACAAAAGTGCCGAACTGTGTTGCTGCTGCTCTACGAATGTGGAGAAAGAATCAGAAAGGCTGAAGTTAAACTTAAAAATAAAGAACTACCCTACATCAAAATATAACAAACTTTTTCATTTCTATCGGCTGACTAGAATAGTTGAAGCAGATAGTGTAGATACTAGCAAACCAAGAAGGTATCACCAGTGATGGAAAAGCTAAAGTAGTATGGACATGTGATATCGGACATGGAATGAAGAACATGTGACGGGAAAAGTGTTGCAGATTATGACCCTGGAAAGCCATAAGAGGCAGAATAAAATATGGATTGTTTGTGACAAGAGATATGATAGGTACGTATGGCTAGGAATAAGGTGAACTCGGTAAAGTAAAAGAGAAACACTAATGAAAAGGTGAATGACTAGTATCTGCAAGAAAGATAAAATGGCTGGGAAGAAAGTTAACTTTGAGATGAAGGCTCGTAGAGAGAGTATGGAAGAAAAAAACGTATAAAGAGATGGATAAATTATGCGGAAAGAAAGGTGACATGATGTCTAGGAAGGAAGTTAATTCTGAGATAACAGCTAAATAAAAGAGAGAATGGAAGAAATAGACGAGCCGCGTCAAACCCAAATTAATGGGGATAAAGTGCAGGAGGGTGATGAATAACAAATTATTCTACTTATTAGGTACCACTTGCTATGTTTTGAAAACAATTTCTTTTATAGAAATTTAATTAAACTGCAAACACGATAAATACTACGACAAACATCTAATCATAACGATAATTTACTTCATTAGCTCTACCTAAGTACCTACCTAACTGCTATTTTTATTTAGAAACACTAAAAAATTACGCTGGGCGTGTCGTATAAATTTTAAATAAACAAAGGAGTTTTTTATCATCAGCTGTTCGTTACCAATTAACTGGTTGGAACGCCTACCGTTGACAAATTGATGTGAATTTCTGAACGGGACCGCGCCCTTTAAAATTTAACATGGCCGACTTTTTCCAATCTATTTTGTGTCAAATGAAGGGTAAATGAACGGCTTAGGAGTTATAGGTTGGTTTACTAAATGAGACAATCATGAATAAATATTCTGTCTATAAATAATAATGAAGCAGTTGTTGGTTGCATTAAAATCGTTACGGACAACTGTCTAACAGCTCAGAGCTTCTTTTTTGTTTTTGGTTTTGCAGGTGTGCGAAATCATCATGACGCCCACACTGCCTCAATGGTGAGCCAGTCTGGGCAGTTCTGGACTCTTACCGGTTAAAACACGACATGACATGGTCAGAGAACTTTTTTAAATGATTTTATAATAGTTTGCAATTTTTCTTTTTGATTTTACTGAATTTAAAATGCTAAAAGTGCAAGACAATTGCTTCGCGAGACACCAAGAGGCTCTTTTTAGGCACTGGGTCAAGAAAGCGTGCTCTTGGACATGGGCTTAATGGTTCTGAAGAAATGAGGAACCTTTGGAACCATCACCACATAAAAATACGAATTATATCTTCCATATAATAAGTAGGTTCATATTTATACATGGTTATTGATACGTCGCCAATCCGTAAGGGGCTGTAGGTGAGGTCATTTACAAACAAATGACCCCTGATCTGATGACCCCTATGCCAATGCCATTTTCGAGTAATTTGTCATTTTATATTTTAGAATTAAAATATAATTACTTATGTCAAATGACTCCAAAATGGTTAACATTTGCACATGAGTCGAAAGGGGTCATTTGGTAGTAAATGACATCTCCTACGGGTTACACGTCGGAAATGACGTATGACAAATAACCCTGTATAATTCCACATGCGTGGTCCATCTTAATTACTAGGTCTTTTAACCATCACGGCATAAAAATAAGAGTAATATAAATGTCCGTGGCTCCACCTAAAATTCCTGATCCGTGGTCCATCTTCATTACCAGGAGGGCAGGAAACTTGCATTTAATATTCGGAGCCTTCCAGAATCTGTCCGCGATTATGACAGATGACTACGGCGCGTACCACCGTTAATTTACATTGTGTGTAATTTAACTGCGTGCGCGCAGCTTGCGAATGCTCACCTGCAAAGTCCTGCCGCCATTACTCTTTTTAATTGGTAGCTTACAGTCTTATAAAATAATTTTGTAACAGACTATTAACGTCTCATTATTAGAGTTCGGGAGGTATTTATAAAATCTATGTGTCTGATATGGAATTGTATGGCTTTTATTTCCATGTGATCTGACGGGAATGACAATGGAGTGGGTGCGTCTTTAGCTGGCTGGACTATTCTGCTGTCTTGTCGTAACAGATAATTTCTTTGCGAATTCATTTTACTGGTGATTACTGGTGAATTCAAAGTACTTTTTAAAAATTTCATTATCTGGGTCTGGCACTTTTTTGGGTCTATTTGTCACTTTCATCACCACTGCTCTCAAAAACGGTGAAGGAAAACATCGTGAGGAAACCGGCATGTCTTAGAACCAAAAATTCGAAGACATGTGACTTCTACCAACCCGCACTGGGCCCGCGTGGTGGATTACGGCCCACTCCCTCTCACCGAGAGGAGGCCTGTGTCCCAGCAGTGGGAACATTAATAGGCTGATGATGATGATGATGTCACTTTCAAGCAGACAACTATCCACATTTAAATACTTTATTTCCGTAATAGTCTGTAAAACCTGCTGTTCTAGGATATTCATCAATAAAATATCTTCCAAAAGACGTCGAAACGGTACTTGAAACTGATTAAACAACAATCGTATAGATACTCCGAAGAATTTAAATGAATGACGTCAAATTAACTACCCACATTTCAGTGCCACCGCAGCCATTTACCAACTTCAGCTTGCTATCGGAGTCGTTAAAAAAACTAAAGGCACAAAAGCACATGCAAATTGACTTAATTTATCTACATTCATTGAAAAACCTTAGATGTCCAAACAAAAGTTTAGAGGATTCAATTCAAATCCTGCTATTGTTGTCTGCCAAAGTTTCATTTGTTTTTTTTCTTTTTAAGTTGATAAACGGTCCGCTGCCGGTAATTCGTTTAGCTGCCGTCCATTAATTATGTTTTAAATCGGCGGGTCTATCATCGATTTTGACGGCGCGTCACTAGAGATGTAGTTTGTCATTATCATTCCCACGAGTGCCACAATGTTTGGGCTTTTTGAGGTGGGTCAAATTATAGAGCTAAAGATTAATGTTGGTTTGGCAAGCAAGGAAGCCCAAATGGTCTGGTTGAAGTGTTGCTATATTGGAGATGTTTCTAGTAAGATTTTATGGCTTTTTGGACACGTTTTTGTATTCTGGGGAGTCAGATTACGTTGTTAGTTCGAAGTCATATAAATCCTATTAGCAGTGTAGGAGTCAAATCATGTTGCAACACTCATATCAGCTATAAATCAAATATAACAGGGGTTTTTTTGTATCAATCCACCCTTTGATTCGATTTCAGTAATGCCTACATTTTGGTGACCTTTGAGTGTGTGAACCTACTAATTATTTAGTGGTTAGGAACACTTCACCACCACGGAACCACAGACACCCCACTTAATTTTTACCTGCATTTTTTTTAAACTTCTGCTACCGGCAGTCTTGCGTGTTCGCGCATAACTAATAGACAGTTGGCTGTGGTACTTTGACAGTTTGACTAATGTGAGTCTATAGTCGATGCTCAAGTTTGACAGGTGAATTAAGACGTAGAATGGCAGTGTCGACATCTGGGTTATTATGGGGAATGGCCCTGTGATGAACTGATGACGTCAAATAGATCTTTTGGAAGTAATGTCTGGACTCAATGATTGGTTGATAAAGAGTTTTTTTTTGAGTAGGTTCTAGGATATTATATGTATAAACTGAATATAATAAATTGTAGTAAGTAGGTGTCATACCAGTCCTACATAGAGCAGTGGTAGCCTAGTGGTAACGGCCCCGACTTACGAGTTGTAGGTCGTGGGTTCGAACCCAAGCAGGCGCTTTACTTTGTGTAAATAATTTCATCACCACTGCTCTCAAAACGGTGAAGGAAAACATCGTGAGGAAACCGGCATGTCTTAGAACCAAAAATTTTAAGACATGTGACATCTGACCCGCACTGGGCCCGCGTGGTAGATTACGGCCCACTCCCTCTCACAGAGAGGAGGCCTGTGTCCCAGCAGTGGGAACATTAATAGGCTGATGATGATGATGAGGTGTCCTACCAATAAACCGTACGTAACCGTAAACTAGTTGACTAGTTCTTACAAAAACAGATGATTAAATTAGTGGTTTTGTTATCACATTAATAAGTACCTACTTGAAAACTTATAATTATAACAGCCACCTCGAGTACCTAATCCGAAAAAATAACAAAAAACAAAACATGACGCCGATTTTCATAAAGGGGTAGGAAGCAGAAGTGACACTAATTCCTACCCTCATTTCGCCAGTCATGACATAAGAACCTCGTGTTATAGGGGATCAGCTTGAAAAAGTACCAGGAAACTAGCATGATGTAGACGTGCTGCGTCACAAAAGCATCTCAAATCAGTCATGTCCACATCAAAACGACGCAGTTATTCGAAGTTATGAGAGTTATATTCCTAAGAATTGAGACGTACCATCGACAAAGAGGTATGCCGAGTGTTTTTAAATCTACAAACATTTGCTGCACTCACTTTAGTGACAGTTAACCCTTCCGCCGCTGTGGGTATGGTTGAAAGTCGTGTGTGGTTGTTAATTTTAGCTATAGATCAGTGTTTGTTATTGGTCGTCGATCGGTTGGTTTGATTAGACAGCAGATGGGTTATCAGGCTGAGTGTTCCGAGGTTGGAATGTCAACCGGTGTTCTGTCGGGTGTTTGTTTATGTACCTATCAAATGTATTGGTGTATGTTATTGAGTCCACGGTTCTTTTATCTAAAATTTATTTGTGTTATCAATGACAATATGAATCTTGTACGTATTAAAAAATCTTAATCCATTCCTGACAGACAACGCACAGCCAAAACCGCTCTGTCTAGGAGTATGATTTGCACGGGTGAGCATTAAGGAAGGATTTTTTTTAGATTCATCCCTTACAGGGTTTTTGCCTATGGGATAGTATTTTTATAAATGATTATGCTAGTAACGAAGGTGCTGTGCTTCATATTGATAAAGATGTTTTTTTACGTAGGTACCTACATAGGTACTCACTTATAAAGAAGTAAAAAAAAGAAACAATTAAACCAAAACGTCTATTGATATCTCCAAGGTCTGAGTTCAGAATAAAAGCACCACAACGGAATGCAACATCTGCCCTACAGTAAGACGTTAGATTGAACTAATGGACAAATACGACTGCATGCATAAACGCCATTTTTAACCCAGCCTATGATTATATACACAATTTTTAAACCTTATCAGCATACGTTGTTGAAATCATTTAAAAGAAACGCGCGTTTTAACCAGTCCTAGGTTCAATTTCGTCTTAAAATAGCATACGTGTGTCCGCTAACGTGCGAAGGGCCTTTGCTAAGGGCTTATTAATCGTCAGCCGGCCAACCCTGGGCAGGGGCGGGGCCCGGGGCGCGGCAATCGCGTGCAATTTGCATCGGTCCGGCCACCGCTACTTGACCGCACGCAAACGCCTGTTAATAACGCGTTAATAGTACGTTAACACATGCAATCGCATCGCAAGGGTTGATTAATTACTTTCTGTAATGGACTGCCGCAGGTCTAAGTTCTAGAATCTAGGAATTTTAGTTATAATAATGCTAAATTAGCATAAGGCGCTGTAGTTTGTTAGCGAGCTGTGGTATTAAAATTTATGCTGTTATCTTTAATGGTTTACTTTATAAGTGGATGCCAGCGGGACCCTTGAGCCTAGAATTAGCACTGTTGCACGTCGTTCGATCGTTCAGTAGAGAAATGGCAATGTTGATTTTCAATGAGAAAGAACGAATAATAAGACTGGTAACACGTAACATGTTATAATATATCACCCCTGAAGGATTAGGCTGAGGTCTACATTTCGCCAGTTATGTTTAAGTCCCATGTAATAGGGGGCGAGCCTATTGCCATTAACCGGGCACAAATCCAGACTCCGGGGCTCCTACTGAGAAATTCCAGATGGAAAAACCCAATAACTCTTTGCCCGACCTGCGAATCGAATACCAGGACCTCATGCTCAGCATTAGCTTTTGCGACTACTAGACCAACGCGGCTGGTAACGTAATGTAAATTATCGTTTAATTTATTTGTGCGATTGTTTTCCTAATGTCATGTGCGATGCGTTATATGCAGCTGACATCCTCTAAACTTTTCGTAGCCAAGTTATAGAGTTGCTTCCGAATAAAAGTTCAATCATCTACTCTTTGCTTTGTTCGAAGCACTGTTTTTGGCGTTCCTGGAAGTGAATGCAAAAAGATAGCAAGATTAACACTTTCACTGTCCTCAAAGTAGACACAATAGTTAAATAATTAACCTGAACCACATGTGGTTCATGGGACATGGAAAGGGTAGTAGGTAATTGAAGATTGTGTTGGATAAGAAGCAAAATAAGATATATTATCGTATATTTCTTGAGAGGAAGAAGGAGGAACGAAAGAAAATGTATTTATTTAGCACAGACTAAAAGGTACACAAAAAATTCAACATAAGGAAAAGTGTAAAGTGCATTGTAAGAAATTAACAGGAATGGCTCAGGCCCAGTGCAGTTATAGTGCCTGATGCTGGTTGGTGGTTGGTGAGGCCTTAAAGCAGCTTGAGAAGCACATCAAGACTACAACGATAAGTAGCTTACCAGGATAACTGCACGTTATTTCCTAATCTAAGCTCCCAATGACGTAATTAATTCGTTATTTCGACACATAGGTTACAGCTGTTGGCATCGCTTCCATGTTTGTTGTCGAAGCGCGCGAAATTATCCAGATTTCGCGGGCAAATCTCCCGCGCGCCCACTTTGTTTATGGTCTGACAAAAACACATTTTCACAGATAACCGTTAGCCCTCGTACCCACGGGCGATCTTTACCCGCGACGATTTCTTATCGCGCACTGGATTTTCAACTCTCTTTGTTGAGCCAAGCATTGAGAATCTAACAGAAAGCATCTCAGCGCGTCAAACTAGTACACTATGTTCGATTTTCAATTCTCGGTGCTAAGCAGTGCGTCGAAAATTCAATGCGCGATAAATAATCGCCGCGGGAAAAAATCGCCCGTGGGTAGGGTACGAGCGCAGAAATGATAACTTTATGTAATTTTAAACTGTATCACGTTGAGTTAGGGACTGTTAAAGTGTAACGTGATGTATTTTTCAATCGTTATTTAGTTTAACACGTTGTTTTGTTTAAGCGTTGCGTGAAAATGTTTCTGTGCGTTAAGTCGGTGCACGCATTTCGTTTGTTTTGTTATTAATTTAGGATTACAGCAGTTATTCTTATCTCTAATGTGTTTATACATTGAGAGTGCTGAAGTGGGTAGGTATACCTAGAGATTCATGGGGAAGTATGATTTATTCCATGTTTGATTTCTAGAACTACTTATTCGTTTCGTTTCTCTTGCGAATTATGACAGCATTTAAGACCTTTTAGATGGTGTTATAGTAAATTCGACTTGCTCAGAAATATTTCTGTGAAATTCTCATATATTTTTGATACTTACAGATAGACATACATGCATACATACATACATAGTTAGAAATCGTTAATTTCACATAATCAAAAACACTTGAACATGTCCATCTCTAAATTAAAAGAAAAATCGTCTAACCAGCCTTAACATCTCCGATCCGCGAGAGATATGAGATATTTTTTTTTAAATAAATAAAAAAGGGGCAAAGAAACCGTGGCATTAATCCGTTGGCATGAAAGGAGGCCGAGCGGCCCCCCGTGGGGGGTGGCAGGTGCGTGCGCGCAGCGTAGGCGATCGGGAAAAATGTGGGGACAAGTGTGATCCCGCCATTGTGTTACTTACAACCTGTTTTAGAACTTTGAGACATTTTTGATACCAATATTCTGATTTAACGGACCTCAAAGGAAAGTTGTATCGTCTAAAATAGTAGGTACGAGTTAAACAAAAGATAGTTTGGAAATTCCAAAAGTGCACGCCTCATAACACACATTCATAAACGAAAAAGAAATTCAAAACATTTAGTTTAGTTTCTAACAAAAATTAACAATTTATCACTTTTCATGAAGTATGTTTTGACTTGTTTTACCCATCAATATGGTGTGTAAATTTCTAACCTCGCAATCCTTACGTAATGTCAAAGACTATGTATTTAGATATTTACGTTGTGGGTTGCTAGGCAACACGTTCAGTCAAGGTTGAAAATATTTCGATAAAGATATTATATTTTTGTTAGTATTTTATTAATTATAATTAAACTACTTTGAATAAAAGAGCCATTTTCAATAGGGTTCCTTCTATGGCCGAAACCAATGTATTAAAAAAAAATTGACTCAATTAATTGATTTTATCGCAAGCTACAATGTTTTCAAGCTTCATAAATTGACGGACAGGAATTTTTTTTCAAATATTTTGATGTTTTTTTCATTTCTGCTGCATTAAATCAATTAGTAAAAAGTACAGTATTAATCTCCATTTAATCATCTATACAATGGCATATAAATTAAGTAGGTTATGTGTACTAGCAGGAGTGTAACAATAAAAACAGTTGCAGAAATGGGGCAAAAAATATTTTTCGATCGTAGAGCACACTCTAATGCTTCGCATTATGAGTCGTGCAATATTCAAGAAATCCAGTATCAACTTACCCAGTGAAGATTCATTTGTTTGACCAGGGATCTCTAAAAAGAGCTAAAAATAAAAAGGTCGTATCGCCCGCAGCGCCCCTTGCGGCGAGCAGGCGGAACCAATCGTTCGGTTACGGTGTCACTATTATTTCATGTGTTCAGACAGGATCACACAGGATTTCTGAATAATTGTTCACAAGTAGATTATGTGATTTTAAGGGTAGGCAGGGTCAGGGAGTATGGCCATCTTCGCAGTTCAACAATATCTTGGATGAAGACTGATAGCCTGATAATAATTTAATAAAAAAAAAAAAAACAGAAAAATTATCAAAATTATGTTTTTGAATCCTTGCATAGATAGAGCTATTCGGGCATTTGGTCAGGGCCTTCAGCATTTATTTATTTTATTCGCTTTTTCTCTCAATAATACGCTACTCTATGAGTGCAAGTATTTTTAAATTGTAAAATAAAACTACATGAGAATTGATCGCTATATATGTGACTCATGCGCCGCATGAGCTCCTAATCGATACCTGTGATAGTGCTGTACTAAGGTTCATATCGATACTAGTAACACTTAGTGCTGCACCGAGGTTCATATCGTGACGATAGACTATACTGTTAGTTGCGCCGTTGACTCAGTTTAAACACTAAGCAGAGTCCGCGCAAGATAATTTTGAACGCGACTTGTGACGAGCTTGTAATTCTATACTGTAATACAGGGTGGCAGGGACATCGACGTGAAGCCGGTTACCATGGATTCAGTACATGATTCTGAACCCCCCTGCGTTGAAATTTTTCGTCGGTTATTAAAAAAAAAAACAGCTGTTTCATAGAAAAATGCAATACCTACGCGGTCAAAATGTATGGAGCAGCTGATTTTTTTTTTAATAACCGACGAAAAATTTCAACGCAGGGGGGTTCAGGATCATGTACTGAATCCATGGTAACCGGCTTCGCGTCGATGTCCCGGACACCCCGTATATATATATATTTTTTTTGTTAGCCTATAGTGTGTCCCACTGCTGGGCAAAGGCCTCCCCTTTCTCCTTCCAAATCTCTCTGTTTTGTGCGATTTCAGGCCATGTTAGCCCCGCAAACATGATAAGATCGTCACACCACCTTCGGCGCGGTCTGCCTCGACGGCGATGTCCTCCTTCAGGCGTCCAGTGAGTGACGATCTTTGCCCATCTCTCCGTTCATTCGTGCGACGTGGCCGGCCCACTCCCACTTCAGCTTGGCTGTTTTTTCTCCAACATCCGCTACTTGAGTTATGGAGTGCAGGGTGGTGTTTCTAACCCGATCTGTTCGCTTGACATCTATTATGCTCCGCTCCATTGCCCGTTGGCAAATCTTGAGTTTGGACTGTAATATATAAAATATAATATTAAATCTATATTAATAATGTAATGCACCTATACGAGTATTAATCTTATCATCATTCTCCTGCCCTTATCCCAATCTATTTGTGGTCGGCGCAACATATCCCTTTTTTCCATACTTCTCTATTAGTCGTCATCTCGGTAGTCACCCCCTTTCTAACCATATCAGCTTTCACACAGTCCATCCATCGTTTCTTTTGTCTTCCCCTACTCTTATAGCCATCGACATTCATATGCCCATACCATGACAACCAGCACACGCCAAGATACCGTTGTCATTTATTATGCATATTATAATAATATGAATTAATTTAATAATACTATACCTTATCTGACCTCACATAAACGACAAGACGGCGGCATGCGATTAGTTCCGATTACGGCCGATCTTGCCAGCATTCTAGATACCGGTGAAGGGAGTTCTCTCTCTATGCCATAGAGTCTTTGGCGTTAAATAAAACATGTAATTTTGTCTGTATTCCCCGAAGGGGTGGGCAGAGCTGTCCAGGGGTGCACCACCCACAATTTGCAATTTCCATTACCCGGCACAGTCCAGGCTCCGAGCTGCTAACTGAGACATTTTTATAGAAAAAACTTACACTCCATTGGATATAGACCCTGCAAGGCCACGGTCAGCAGGCAGTATAAAACAACTATAAGGGTGTTACTAACCGTTGCCAATAATACTATTTTTATGTTTCAGGTTGCCGAATCACTACAGCTTAGATAAAGCATGCCTGTGCACTAAGGACTTGAGGAAACTGAATAATTTAATCGTCGAACCCAAGGCACGCACCTCTGACTTTTCGGATTCATGTGCTTATTGTTTGCTTCAAAAACGGTGAAAGAAAACATCGTCAGGATACCAGAGATAGGTATTTCGTGAAGAAGAAGAATAATAAAATAAAATGAAATGAAACGTAATAAAATTGTTTATTCTGTAAATAGGATATCGGAATCACATTTACATCATATTAAAAAAAAAAAAAAAAAAAAGTAATATTTATGGAGTCTTTATGGAGTCGACATTTCCTATCTGACTACCCCTGAGAAGAAAAGGCAAAACAAACTCAGGGGTCAGTCTCTTTTAAAGTCCAGACATAATCTTGGTCAAGCCATATGAGGAATTTAGGACCATGTCCATTAGTGTCTGAAAGGGTCTTTTGAGAATAAATAAATTGATAAAGTCAAAAAGTACCTATCATGATTGAGATACCCTATTAGCTTCAGTTTTACCATTGATATCAGCTCAGCTTGCTGGCAGAATAAGTAAGTATGGTGGTATAGGACCCCGAACCAGCCCAGCCCCGTCACAAACAGCTCTAGGTATACTGCATCCGTGAACAACCGTGATGCCTACATATAAGGTTAAGTTTGCGCTACAACTTCATTTTTGTTTTTTACTTTTTCAACAATAACAGTCGGTCCAAAATCAACCATATTTACACTTACATAAAGTTGATGTTTAATAAGTGGAAATAACATCAATTGGAAACAAGGTTATTTAATAGACCTTAGGTGCCTAGTACTTATACTACTTATAGTAACTGGGAGACCAAGCTCTGCTGGTGAAAATAGAGAATGCTCATTTAATAATAGGAAAGTTCATACTAATTCCATGCTGCCATAGTAGTAGGTAGGTACTTACTAATTCCACGCTGACATGATAGTAGGATACTTACTAATTCCATGCTGCCATGTCATCATTCTTGTTGTGAAGTTGTAAACTTTGGGCGACCGAGCTCTGCTCAGGTGAAAATACGGAAAAAAACGAATTTGTCCAGATATGAGACCGAGCTAGATAGATTTTTAGCCCCCTTAAACCCCTATATTGCAACTTTAATCGAAATCGTTAGAGCCGTTTTCGACAATGTGATTACAAATATATACAATGTGTCCCAGGGATAAGTGACCGCTAGGCGTTTTTTGAATATTTGTACAAAATTATTAATAATTACATTTATATTTGTGACTTAGCGGCTTTAGTTTTTTTTTAATGATTTTTTTCCTTTTTTTTGTAAAGACGCGTGACGTGCTGCAGTTTTTTTTACGATATTTCCTAAGTTTGTTCATCTTTTTCCATTATTTTTTTTTACTGACTAGCCGACATCATAGTTTATCAATTAAAATCATTAAACATAACTAAAATGTAGTAAAACATTTATTAAATAAAAAACAAAATTAAAATTCGAAGAAAAAAAAACGCTTCTTTTCAGTTTTTTCAAAATAAATCTAAAAAATGCCCCCTTAATATCACATTTTTTAAATTTATTAATTAACTACATGATATTTCCTACAATAGCTCATCAGAACAATGTTTGTTACTAGTTCAAACATGCACCAAACTACAAACTCTTGAATCAGACCTTTACTCCTTACAAAACAAAAAAATGACGCAGTTAAAAAAAAACGAAAAACTAAAGCCGCTAAGTCACAAATATAAATGTAGGTAATTATTAATAATTTTGTACAAATATTCAAAAAATGCCGGGCGGTCACTTATCCCTGGGACACATTGTATATATATACACAAATATTGCTCGTTTGGTAGTAAATAAAGGATAGGATAGGATAGGATTTCCGGAAAACCCACGGAACTCCTTGTCTAGATATTATGTAAGTATGGTATAAATGTCAATGGCATAATTATCTTCTCGCGCAACAGGAAGCACTCACGTTGCTTTCAAGTAATTTCACTTTCACTAGAGCTTGTACAATCTAAACATCTAGGATAATTTAAGTTTAGTTGCATAATCTATGCATCATACTGTGGTCAATTTTAAGGCTTTAGTTCACAGAAAGCGAATAAGTTAACTGGCGATGTGGAAGCTATAACGTCAAGGAGATGACTCGGACCCCGTGTGGTGTGGTAATACAGGTTACGACATACCATACCACCCCACACAGGGCCTGCGTGGTGGACCCATTCCCTCAAAGAGAGGAGACGTGAGTCTCAGTAGTGGTAACATTCATCATCTGCCTAGCCTTTTCCCAACTTATATGTTGGGGTCGGTTTCCAGTCTAACCGGATACAACTTTAGAGGTAGGAGGAACAGGGTGTAAAGTTCATCCTCATTTGAAAAGGGAGGATCCTCCAACCAGACGGGTGTTATGTCTGGCGGGCAACTGCCCGTAAGTTGATTTCGGATAGTCTTATCTATGTTTTTCGCTCGGTAAACTCTAACAGCGCGATGCAGGAATTGTGTGACGTCATGTCTTTGCTGCGTAGTTCGTATGTGTCGGTGTAGTAACCGCTACACAACTAAATACTAGTATTTTACATGGAGTGACTGCCTCCACAACCCAGTTCCTATAAGACTGGGTGTCAGACTTTCGGGCTTCTGACGACCCGTAACGACTGTCAAAGATTCACGAAAGCCGGGACCAACGGCATAACGTGCTTTCCGAGGCACGGAAGGTTCTCAGTATGTATGTAGATATAGTCACCCATCCACGGAATATCCGCGGCAAGCGTAGCTTAACCTGATTGATCGACCCGTGCGGCTGTTATTTCTAAGCCACAAGCCCCTCACTTAACAACGAGCCTTCGGCAACATTCTGCTTTGTGTACCTATGCCAAATAGAGAATTGTCGGGTGGTATTGGCACTGTTATATAAATTCTTGTAATATCAGGTTGTCTAAATCTTGGAGCAAACGTTCATGTTCATTTCTGCGTAATAAGTGAGGATACCATCGCTGCACGGTAGCTCATGCCAGGCCAAACACACATCCATCGCGTCGCTGCCGCTTTACTTTCGATATGAAAGTGGCTCTAGGTACTCTAGCTAAGCTAATCATTTCTGTCTGTGCTAGATTACGAAATAATGAGAGCAGTTAGACATCTTTCGTCAGTTACGAAGGCTCGTATGCATATCACGTGAAATGGCAGTCGCTCTATGTAAAATGTTTATTTTAATAGGTGGTAGGAAAAGCTGGAAAAATGGCTTGGAATAGTTTTTGTCCAGGAGTTCCCTCGCACAGCATCATTAGGTAAGTAGGTGGTTTGGATTTGAATGACCTGGCCAGTATGACCTACCACGTACATACACATTGGTACATAAACTCACGTCTTCTTCCCTTGGGGGTAGGCAGAAACTATAGAACACGGTGGTGTAACGAACTAAAAGGAGTCTGTAAGCAGCGTAGCAGGTGTGCTACGCGCTCCTTACATACTCTTCTTGCTTCGTTTACGGTCATACACGCTCGCCGGTTTCGAGTACTACGCACCTGACCTTTCTGAAGAACGTCACCAATAAGGTCACTATAATATCTTACTAGGGCGTCTCCACTCACATCTACCTTTTGTTAGTTGCCTTTCCTTCATCCTCTCAACATGACCAAACCATCTAAGCAATTTTTGTCACTATATCATCTTTTAAACCGTACAGTTGTCTTATCACATCATTCCGCAGCCTATCATTCATAGTCTAACTACACATGCTTCACAAGGAAGTTCAAGGAACGCATTTCCACAGCATTTATTTTACTGCCATGATTCTTCTGCCACACCCAACATTCACTTCCATACATAAGCGTAGGTACCAGCACACCATTGTGAACACATACTCTGGAAATGCAGTTTGAATAAATGTCATGCGATTTTGTACCGTGTGTGCTTTCACTATTAACTGTCACCTTGACCAGCCTTGCATATTATCTACCCTGCAAATGATTAAGGTAGGCCCTCAGTATATATTTTAGTTTTACTAGACACCTTAGCAGAAAATCATTATTGGAGATGGACTGACGCAAGGTTGTATTAGGTGTATGCATCTGACTATCCCTAACAATTATCAGTTCTCTGACCCCGGTACCTACAACACTATTGCCAATAGTTACTGTTACTATGACCTTGCTTTATCCACTAATTGGCATTAGCCTCATAACTTCAAGTTTCTTAGGACCAGCCAGATTCCAGGGGTCCGCCCGCCATCTTCTACGTGGTTTCCGCGGTCTCCGCGTGTTAGACGTGCTGGTTTTGTTCTTACTTTGCTGGCAATTTCTTCTTTTAATTCTGGTTTGACTGTTATCTACATGGTCCCTATTTTGAACAGAATGTTCCCTGTATCCACAAACTTGTCTTATATTTCTTAATTTACAAGCATTACATCCAACTCCTAAAAATATCCCATGACTCAAGCGTAAACAAAAACAAAATAATCGAGTGATCGATATTATTTGCGAGCAATCAGTTGATGAATCAACTAAATAACTGGCCACCCACATGCAACATACATTACTGGCTTACAATGATTAAGAGTGGTTGTATGCTATACATGTGGAGCAACGCATGGTGGTTAAGGCGAGTCGCTCGTTGTGGAGATGGAGTCATTGACCGGAGCCTTGACCGCCGCTCAGTGAAAGTTGGATTGCAGTGATGCCAAACAAGATACTGGCTGAGATATCGATTTACAGTTGAATCGATATGTCATCAAACTTGATTTTTTGACAGGAATCATGTTATATTTTAGTATCCATACATTATCGGGAAGCACCACAAAGTTATGGAGATTGACATCCGGAATGCTAAAATGGACCCAAATAAGTAATCACACAAAATATAGTTTAAAATCTTTTTTAATGTACATTGTACAACACTTAAAATTAAAAATAATCAACAACAATTACACAATAGTCAACAAAAACGCGATCAACAGCACAGACAACAACATAAATTGTTTGCACACAACAACAATAAATATCACAACATTATTACATAAGTCAAAACTGATGGAATTACATCTCCATCAGATCTACGAAATTTGTATTTACACTGGCAACCCCGCTTATAAAAATAAGCTATAGAACCTCTTTGCCCCTTATTATAAATTTGTTTTTTTATCTTTAGTGCTTGTGGCCTCCTTTGTGGTGGTAGACGTGTTTGTAGACGGGGACATGGACTGGGTAGGGTTTGGGAATGGGGACCTCGACCTTCTTCTCAACCTCAACTGGGTAAGGCTTCTCGACCTCATAGGGGACGGGCTTCTCAACGGTGTAGGGGACTGGCTTCTCCACAATTTTGGTAACGACCTGAAAAAGAGTTTGGGATTAGTCTTGTTTTCTTGTGGGCATGATTCGCGGGCTACGAGGAGACTGTTTCAACATTTTTAGCATAATAATTATAGGAAGAAGAACTTGCTTCATGAATATTGGGTGTGTACTGTGTAGTATTTTTGAATGAGAGAACGTTTCCGAATGTAACTGGCTGCAAACTGTCACAAACGCACTGTTCTTTTTTCAAACGCACGCTTGACTGCCCGCGCTTTTACTTTCTGTCATGGCCGACTGCGTTACGTAACAGTTTGATGCAGCAATGAATGGGTAACGTTATGAGATAATTGCAAAAACGCATCTAGACACAATAACTGTGATATAACACTTACGTTGTACTATTTTATTTGTCGTGTAAAATAATTGTATAGTTTCTCTTTGGCATTAACTTTGTGGTTTAAGTTTAATTGAATTGATGTTAGGAGAATGTCGTTTTGTAAAACTAATTGGTTCTATGTTTATGGTATGGCCCATGTGAAAGGTGCCTTTAATGTTTAAAATGGCGATAATTATAGTTTTACAGAGGGCAGACAAAGAAAGGTTGTGTATAGCGATAATTTTATCGTTTCTTTTAATTAAACCAATCGTGAAAGTCATAAAAACTTGTGTCCGTTTTATTTACTTAAATTGTAAATTCTTTTTATTTGTTAAGACTATACTTGTATAGAATTAATTTGAATTGATTACATTTTTGACTTCAAATAGCCTGGAACTACCACCTTTGCCAGGGTATACTAGTGTTGTCATAACAAAAAACTGACACAAAGTTGAACCAAGAGGAAAAATCTATGCAAGTAAGTGCTAAAGCTGCAATAATGTAACACGCTCTGTCACACTGTGACGTTAATGACTAATTATGACATGATTTATGAGTACAATTACCTACGTGTTGTCTCACGATCTGAGTAGTATTTTTTTTTAGCGGAGTCAATGAATGTAAAGGGCAAGGGCAAATCAATTGAATCAAGAATGAATCTGAGCTGCAAATTGACCAGCAATAAACAAAATAACAGTGTAATTGATTCAAATGAAGAGGAATTAGGTCTGTACTTAAAACAACGTCAAAAAGCTATTGTTTTTTTAAATATCAAATGCCCTAATTAAATCTGTGATCACTGATCTCGGTTTACAAGACTTATGGCAAATTGCACTATTATTTTTGTTCCCTATTTGGATAACGAATAGTCGGTAATCTAAAAAGCTTGAAAAATAAGTTTTTTTTAAATTGAATTATTAAACCTTGACCGAACATAGGTAGCGTATACGCATGAATTGACAACCTATTCTTTTTTTAAATTGGTTAAAACTAGAGGACAACAACAATCCCTAGGCCGCCCTAATCAAATTCTGTACCTATTCACCAATTACGAAAAAAATTAAGCATTCTATATCATCAGCATCACCCTAATTACGTAACGCACTTGGAATGACATTGTTGAATTGTCATTATGAAAGGGATTGTCAATTTGTCGTTCCGTGTGCGCAACGCAATTTAGGTGCAGGTTGCATTCAAATAGGTTTCACAAGCGACGTTACTACTTATTGTACGGGCACACCCTTTTTTTATTAGGCCGGGGCTCTTGGCCTGCATCTCACGTGATGGTTAGTGATGATCAGACAGAAGGTGGAAGCGAACTTCACCCGGAATCGTTAACCACAGAGGAACTGGGTATCTTACATCTAACTGCCGGTACACAACAATGCTGTTAACATTGTTGTCATGGCGACAGACAGCCAGGCGAACTTAGAACAAGCCCTATCACCAATCAAAAAGAGCATAACAAGGCTAGGATGGAAGCCCCGTAACAATCTAAATTGCTAATCTTTGGCAAGATGTCATAACCTATTGAAGACTGTCAGTGCTTGTGCCGACTCGAGAGAAGGGAATGTCATTTGCCATACGTTAGCATTTTAAAAATGAAGCATCCGGATATTTCCCTAATTTTTCCCAATTTTGCCCTAATTACGCTGATATCAATACTAACTTTTTTTTTGTTTTCCACTTTGTTCTTCTTTTTTGTTGCCTTACAAAACAGTGCCACTATTTAAAAATTCCTGTAGATGTAAACCTTTAATAGCAGTACTTATTCAGAAGCTTACCTTGTAAACTGGCACATGGATGGGCTGTTCCACTGTTACGTGGACGGGGTAAGGTTGGGGGATGGGGACCTTCACGTACTGCGGGACCGACACTGCCACGGGATGGGGGACCGGCACACCGATCTTCTTCACCACCGTGACGTGATACGGCTTCGTGTGTTCTGAGTGGGAGTGACCTTCGGGCTCCCAATCGTCTGAGGGTCGGGCAGCCGCGAAGGCCGCTAGAAGGAGGATGGCTGCTGTTTTCTGGAAGGTAACATAGTTTTTCTTTAGTAATAGATTGCAACGGCTCCTCGGTTAGGAAAGGAATAAGCGATGTTTAAAATTAAGTGATTGTAGATTATTTTAAGGGCAGTTTTCCTGTACTGTTATGTCAAGATTACTGGTAATAAAAAATGTTAACTCGCACAATGTAAACTAATACAAAATATATGAATTAAAAAAGACACATTCGTTCTTGTCGGATTCAAACCCGCAACCGCGCTCTTATCCACTTAACGTCTGGTTAATTTTGTACTACAATTTTTACCTTTCGAATCATTGTTTCGAATGTAATTTACTTATCGATGCATTTGCAAAAGGAAATAGTTCCGATTCTATTTTCAAAATGGAATGTCATATTTGTTCAACATAATGATTGTCTATGATGTCATTGAACTCAATAGCATAGCACAAGCATAGCACAGTCACCCTAGAACAGGTAGTAACAAAGTTATGATGTAACATCACAGAATCATTATGTCACAAGCAATCACCGATTTAAACTATGAATAATGTTTTTATTAATTCTCATTCAGAGCGTGAGAAACTTTAATAAACATAATTTTTTATCAAAAATATTTTGACAGTCCAAAAAGCCGCCATGTTTTAAGATTACACTTTTTTAGATTCAACTTCCACGCAAAGGAACCACATTATACAGCCAGGAAAAATGCCACAATTTTCCGATCCATTTCAGTACCGTTGTTACGTCACTTGATATTAAATAATTAAGAAAACACTTACAAAAGCGATCATGTTGAATAGTTTAGATGCTGTTGTCGACTTCTAAGTATTGACTGGTGCAATCTGAGATCCCCACAAGCGTTTTATACTTGGTGAAATGAACAACGCGCCTTTCCATTCAGTGATAGGATCTTTGCACCATGAAGTTATCGAATTAAAGATCTGTCGGAACGATGCCGTTTTGTTTAGTGTACACTGCGGTTTTACAACGAGATTGCAGATTTGTTTTACGAACTAAAGAAGTAATGTATGTGATACATATTCGTTTTATACGGTAGTATGTTACTCGATAGTGAAGTTCGATTGTACTATTCGGGCTTAACAAGGAGAAGTTAATACCAGGTTCTTGATTTGTTTTTTTTTCTCTATATGTGCTCAATTCTTTTTGAAGTGGTTATTATGGGCGATAGAAAGTATGACAATTTTAAATTAAAAAGCCAACTAGGTTTTATAAGACAGATTGTTTTATAGTTTTTAATTAATGTCACTGCGTAGGGTAATAATAACATAGACTAGTATTATACTGGGTAAGGCCCTTTGTACACACATGTTTTTCTTGCCGTGAAAAACTACGGTTTATTCGCCGTGTGTAGGAACCGTCGTCAGTGTTGTATGGACCACTATAGGCGTTAGTGCACTACACGTAATTTTACCGTCCGGCAGTCCGATTTTTTACGGTCCTATATGAATGTTTATACGAGTTTGGTCGGAATCGGACTGCCGGACGGTAAAATTCCGTTTAGTACACAAACGCCCTACGGAAGCTTGTTGACAGACACGTTTTTTTACGGTGCGTTTTATATGCCGTATTGTAAAGAAACCGTGCCGTGTAGAAAGAGCCTTTATAGTTGGTTAATGATTAGTTTCTATCTTAGTACGTGGTACTGGCTGGTAAGATGAAAAGCGATTTTAAATAAAATTCGTCTGACCATTCGAGAGTGGACCGCAGTCTTTTGTCCTGCTGACTACACTTCCTGCACCTCGCAAAATTCAAGGAGTTCGTAGTTGATGAACAACCATCAAAATTAATCAATAGCTTTTATTCAAATTAGGCTGAATATCTGCATTTTTTAAACGTCAGCATTACATAAGACAGTCCCCCAAAACCCTCGCCCTTCACCACTTGCTAATGCTTTACCTGAAAAGAAGAACTGGTGCAACAAAGTCCTCATCAGCAGCAAATCAAGAAGCATAAGAAAAAGAAGAATACCATTGTCCACGAGGTGCCCTATCTCAATTCTCAAGTGCATTCTGCATTCTTACTTTGTGATCAATTTATAACTAAAATAACCTCGAAATGAATTTTCTTTCATGACTAAAGCCAGCAAATTCTTTTTTTTTAACAACAACAATAAATAATTCGTTGATTGTGATCTTAATTTTTGGAAGGCACTTACTTTAACATCTCTATATGAGTTGGTGCTCATTCAAGATCGGTTATGTAAAAACAATCAGGCTATTAAAAAAGGTGAATGTAGTTCCAGTTTAGTGGAGGGCCAAAAGTAACTTTTACATACTTATAAGGAGAATTTGGTAGCGATCAGGTTTTTTTTTTCTGTTCTTTGTGGTTATAAAAAATGGCGAATGGTGGGTAGACTAAACTTAATCCGATCCAGCTTGTCCCTTTGCTGGCCTCCCCAGCGACGCCGCTAAGCAGATAAGCCGAGGTCCGTAGGTACCCCACAGGGGGTGCCCTTAGCGTGAAGTCGTTTACTTTATAAGTTTTATGCCCTGGCTGGAGGCCTTTATTAATTGAGGCACAGGCGAGTCGGATTAAGAAGCGGGGAAATGCCATTCCAAAAATAAAAGGTGGACTAAATACTTCTGCCTAGCCCGTTGATAAATATAGGCGGGATTTTATATTGTATGAATGTTAAAGCTGATCTCTATTTCGAAGCTATTTGGCCCAGTACCATAGTTGAGTAACACAGTTACACAATTACACACGAAATGACAAACCCTTTTATTTTGGATGGTTATTCAACAATATCCGTTGAACTTTTCAGTCCTATGCAGTAACCAATACGGTTGTTGCACCCACTTGAAGAGGAGTTTCGTAAAATCTTTCCTTGTTATTAAAACCTCTAAGTAATTCTTGTGGAAACCCGGATAAACAATACGAATAGGTGCTGCAATACAAGAAATTAACGTAATAAAGAAGAGAACAATACCCCTTGGTCTACATCTTACTTAAAAACAGTTAATTCGCGCCAAAAATGCGGAATAATTGCAAAAATATGCAAATACACGGCTATTAACTAATTGATCGTACGCGAATGTAGATTGTTACAGTTGTGCATTTATCACTAAACAGAAATGGTGCAAAAGGTTCGGAATAACGAACTTCGATGTGGAAGTTGGAAATGCCGGCGCTATCTAGTTTTAAAGTAGTTACTCAAACCTTAGAGTATATAACACTAGATACTGTAAAGACTCAAACAATATCTTGTGAAAAGATACATTTTCCGAAAACACTTGCACTTTTCCCTTTTACTTTTGACAGCGATGCAGACGAATTTTTGGATGCCACATGATTCGTTCCCCTCTCTTTTTATATAACAACATAATAAAATAATATTACTTTAAGTTTGTATGCTTATATATTATGTAAATATTATCTTGTATACAGGGTGTTAAAGTAATTGCGTGCCATAGCTTAGGGGTAGGTTCAATATCGATAAAGGAAACTAGGAAAAATAAAAAATAAATCCAGAAAAAAACTTAAAAAAAAACATACTAACCTAAAATAGCAATCAAATTAACTTAAAACATGAGTAAATAAGTTGATTTTTAATCTTTGTAAATACCTGATTTCAAACTAAATTGAGTTGACCTTGCAATTTTTTTAAATGTATATTTTTAAATTATTTTTCTGGATTTTTATTTTATTTTTCCTAGTTTCCTTTATCGATACTGAACCTACCCCTGAGAACCTACCAGATAGTTAAAATTGTTGAGGCCAAAAGCACTCCTGAACTAATAACTTACGGTGTTCCACAAGGTTCCCTTCTTGGATCCTTGCTTTATGACTTGATTCTTTTTCTTTGGCAATGAAATTCAAGCAATTGTCAGTCGTGCCCAAGAGGACCTCTTTACTTGGGAATTAAGTAAATAAGTAATTATGCTTACAATAGCAACTATGATAGAAACTGTCTTTCGATACGTAATATGAACTCGTCTCAATACTTTTTTGCAAATTACCTACATCAAGTAAAAATCTTAAATGTCATATACCATAAATCACTATCATTACGACAGCGGCCCTTTAAAGATTTTATTTCAATTGTACCAACATGTCCCAGTTGTGCTACTGAATTTTAACAAAGTTATCCTAGTTGTACTACGATTTTACCAAGTGGTCCTAGTTGTGCTACTGATTTTACCAAGTTGTTCTAGTTGTACAACGATTTTACTAAGCTGTCCTAGTTGTGCTATTGATTTTACCAAGTTGGCCTAGTTGTACTACTAATTTTACCACCTTTTCTTTGATGTGCTACTTTTATTAGAAACTGGTACTACTACTACATTTTCAACTGATTTTACCAACTGGTCCTAGTTATGCTAATGAATTTACCAAATTGTCTTAATTGTGCTACGGATTTTGTCAACTTGTCCTAGTTGAGTTACTGGTTTAACCAACTGGCCCTATAGTTGTTCTACTGATTTGTCGATCGTATACTATAAAGCTTGTGATAAGTGATTCATGTCTCTCTGTCTCTGTCAATTAGTGTACATCACATGATGTTTGCGTCAGTAAACTGAGTTAGCGCTGTTGAACTTTTGGATAAGGTAATTTTTCATTATTATTTTGGCCTGCACACACTAAGTACACACGATGAGTGATTCATGTTTGCAATGTAGTGGACATTCTGAAACTTTACTTTTTAACGACTATAATGCTGACGTAATTTTGTACTCGAAGTCTCGGACAAAAACACGTGTCCGTTTGTCCGTCGCGCGGTCCAAGTTGATAGAAAGTAGTTCTTGTTTATTTTTGTTTTTATTTTTTTGTAGCTTATTAAGTAGAACTGGTACTTTTAGGTTATGTAGGTAGGTGAATGTAAATGTTTGGTCGAAGAACTATATGAATTTTATTGATATTGATGTTTTTATAAAATTAAGAATTCAATATTTCATTGATAATACCTACTCCGTCCTTTAGAAACCTTTTTTGAATTTATGAAAGAATAAAATAAATAAATGAAATCCGCTTTAATTAAACCTGCACCGCAATTGCGTCTCACACTCGGAATGACGATCCCTTTCATTATGACATTACAACAGTATCCATTGCGTTATATTGCTGTAGAGGTAACGGTTTTTTTAAACATATGAAATGGATTTTATTATTTAATGAAAGGAAAAGGGATCAAAATCCCTTCCCGATTCCGAATACCTCAATCAGGGTACTGGCCCAGTACCCCGACTGAGGTATTGCTCTTTCTAACTCTTTCTAGGATCTCTCTCTCTAGGATTGCTCTTGCTAACATCGCGACACTAAAACAAAACAAGCCAGAAAAACAGAAAAACACGTTAAAAAAAAGTGAACTGTCAAACTGCCCGCGCTATATCGGACCCCACCCGACGCCACAGCGTGGCAACACGCCATCTTCCGGAGAGTTGTTTCCGCATGCATTGTTTACTTATCTGCTTTTTATTGTACTTTTACGTACTATATGTGGCAATTAACTACTGCCTTCTTTAAGGTTTTTATTTTTATTTACAAAAGCTGTCGTAAACCCAGTGTTTTACATAATAAATGATTGTGCGTTGTATGTATCGGACAGGGTTTTATTAGGTATTTATAAACCTTTCAAAGCATGGTTCGGTTCTCTTCCGTATGAGGAGCGAACCTTGCCTCTCATTCCTTCTCTGTAGAAGGAACGAGCGATGGTCTGCACGCAAGCTTCTGGGTTGTTAGAAAGTATTTCAGAGTGGTTCTGAAACGTCCTATAAACTTAAGAGGGTGCCAAAATAATAAATGCCCCTTTGAGTAACCTCGTAGGTACCTAACACCGGCCTAGAGGTATCCAGTGCAAGTCTTGTGTCACTGCGTTTTGGGCTATGGTATCTGTCTATGGGGTGGTGCTGGAAAAACCCATATGATTGAAATAGAGCGTTCACAGCGTGCAGTCTTGAAGGTGCTGCTTTCCCTCTTAACTTCAGAACGCCCACTACTCTGGTATACCTATGAGCAGGCGCGGGTGCTCAGCGACAGAAAAATATTTATATTTTGGTATGCCTGCGGAGATATCACCGACACAGTCCCCTACTCGCCAAAACAAACAAATTTTTGGATGCCCTATGATTCGTTCCCCTCTCTTTTTATATAACTACATAATAAAATAATATTACTTTAAGTTTGTATGCTTATATATTATGTAAATATTATCTTGTTATAGCTCTTGGTGTATTTATAGATTTAAAAAAAGGCGTTCGACACGATAAGCCATAAACTACTACTTCAAAAACAACATGGTATAGGGATTAAGGAAACTGCATATAAAATGATTGAGTCATAACTCTCTAATAGATACCAGATAGTTAAAATTGGTGAGGCCAAAAGCACTCCTGACAAAAAATAACAAAAAATAAAGAAAATCCCGTCTCATGTGCAAGGAGCAGGATTGCCAGTAAGCACTACAACAGTATAGCACCACGCCTCTACAGCAAATTGAGCCAGTTCAAATTAGATAGATGGTGAACAATTTCCTTATAAAAAGGAAATCCTAGTGTGGCTTGAAAGCTGTAGCTATGATGATACGGAAAACATTATCAGTAATCTAACCTAGTGGACAGACTCAGACAACACACATTCACACACACACCCATCACACATCTTACCACACACATGCTACCCCTATTAAATTCTAAAAGAGAATATGTTTTAGAATTATTCATAACAAAAAAATTGTTCTTTAACTTTTTGCCATTTTATTAAATATTTTATTTCAATTTTATTTCAATTTTATTTCAATTTTCATTTAATTATTTAAAAAATTATTATAATTTGTATATGCTTGATCTAAGTAACTGGAGAAACCTCGGCCCTGTCATACAGGATGTCCTAGTTCAGGGATGAAATGAAATATGATTCGTGACCATAATAAACCATATCACCCAAATCAAATATGTATTATTTCGTTAAGGTTATACCTTACCGAAATAATATATATTTGTTGCTTATTAAAATCATCAACATAACTCTCTAAGAGTTGGCCAATGTCATGAAATACAGTCATTCAATAGTTTGTAATTAGTTCGGCCCCTAGTATTAATAATAAATGAACACTTGGGCCGAACTACCGTAGACAATTCGAACTACCATTGCAAACCTTATCAGCTTAAAATCAGGAATTTGCAAAATGCAATTAGACACAATAGTTGCAACATTTGAAACTGTTCAGGGGCAGTCCACCTGCACTGCATAGTCGCATACCTGCATCGAATGCAACTGTTTGCCGATGGAGCTGATACGGTTAAATTACCTTACAGTAACTGGCGTTTTGATTGTAATTAACATTTTATGATTTTAATTAGATTTGTTTAATGAAACAAAAATTATTTAAACTCGAACTCAGCTTACACCCATATTTCACCTGTTATATTTAAAAGTCCCATGTACCTAAGGCTCACATGCGCGTTCATGGGTTAGATTAGGTTAACGCTAATAAAGGGGTTAATAAAAAGAAAATGGATTAACCCTGAGTTAGCTGTTAACTCTGAGTTAGGTGATAACGCGCAAGTGGGCCTTATACCTACGAGTTGCGGATTTGCGATCCTATTATTTCCATTAGTCATTATTTCAGTGGAGTTGTGGAGGACAGATACCTATCTGACCTCCACAACTCCACTGCGTAGGTACTAATACCGCGCGTAATAATATTTTACATAGAGCGACTAGTCGCTCTATGTAAAATACTGGTATTCATTTGCATTCGGTAAGGCTGGAAGCTGACCCTAACTTAGTTGGGAAAGGCTAGAATGATGATGATTTCAGTAGACAAGTATCTAAGAAATGAATTAAGTATGCAAAATGGTGACACCTAATCAATTAACTCTGCCTGCTCTACTATTCATAGTCCTCTCAAGTTACACCACACCACCCGGTTCTACCAAATAACACTTAGACCGCCCTGGGAATGGAACCCAGGACCCCACGTCATTTCTGTAACACTTGTGATGTCTTTTGTGGTTCAGAATTTAAGACAATATACCTAATTTTGGAACAGCTCGAAGCGCTATCTAATCTGATTTTTATCTCAGGCGAGGCGTCATGCTGTTTTTTTTCCTTTATTTAATTAAATACCTATATAATAAATTAAATATATAAATAAATAATAAAAAAAAAATGTAGCTTACCGGTATCAGGAACAGGGTCCAAGCTGCCGGGGGTCTAGGCTTCAGAGAGAGGAACCTCGCAATGCGAGCCGTGGTAATATGGACGTATTCCACATTGGGCACCCGCTTGTATGGCACCTGAGGTATTCCACATACGGCACCTAAAGTGGCCGTGGCAAGAAGTAGGTACCGTTTTCTGAATCGCCCAACGAGAGCCTCCTCAGATGTTCGTCGAGAGTCCTGGCTGTAACGATTATCGGTACAATAATCGCTGAGTCCACATCCAACATGTCGACAACCTCGCAGAGCCAAGTCGAAACTATTAAAAACACGATACATTTCGTTTAGTAGTCCATAGGCAAAGACACTTTTTTGTGCCACCTTTTATTTGAAAACGAAACTGCTGTCACAACACCCCTGATAAAAAGTTTTCTGCTATGGGTTAGTACCAAGTAAAACTGTGTTCTATCCCAAAATCTGTTTTCAACTTTTTATCAATATTTTGGGTAAAATTGTCATTTCTATTCAAGTGCGAGACCACACAAGAGAATACTGTGCCACCGATCTAAGATGGCGTCTTGAGCTGTCAAAATGGGGTGAAATGGATTGATTTATGCAATACCTTCTGTTTAGACGCTGTAGGTGGTAACGTAACATGTGCTGTAACTGTTTATAAAAGTTTGTTTACATTCTAAAGCTTTTCGAATCTGCATTTTTTGTTCTTGTTTGCAAAACATACGGCCATTTTTTTTGCAATTTAGTACTAGAAATACTAAAAGATTCATGACTTTTTTACTGATTAACATAGGTCTTATTGGATAGATTTGCGATAAGGAGATATAAGTAGATATGTACGCTTGTTACATTAAAAAACTCTTCCATACTTTATACAGGAATTCTAGCAGTCGTTACAATGCATGCAATGAAACCATTCAGCCTGCTTAGATTTTTTCAGACACTACAGCAAAAATGTACTGGGCGATCATCATTATGAATATTGTTGATTTGCCTGGCAATAAATATTGTTAATTGTCAAAATGGAAGATATTTTCATTCCGTATGTGTTACGCAATTTGAGTGTTTGATTCAACCAAAGCAAGTTTTGAAAGAAAGATAGAAAAATAAGTTTATTTGTCACAGAAATACGTGCATGCATACGAAAAGATAAAAACTCGAGTAGAACAAGAAAATCAAACTCAAACTCAAACGCATAGATTTAAATTATAATTACGAGCTCAAAACAGAAATGGTAGGCAGCTGCTGGCGCGTTATGACTGTAACAAGAAGGCTTCCACTCAGTATGATGCTATGCTATGGGGATCCACAGCACAGCGCTGATTTTCAGTGGTCACCTGAAATAGACGTACGGAAACAAAGTCAGGTTTAATGAATTATACATAAATAGCTGTAATAAAATAAGACAAATAGAAAAATATTATAATGCTACTATACAACCAATAATATGAATAAATAGTTTGGAAATTCCAAAAGTGCACGCCTCATAACACACAAAAATGAACAATTTATCAATTTTCATGAAGTCGTAATGTCAAAGACTGACAAAGATATTTACTTGGCGGTTGCTAGGTGACTTACGGACAAAGGTTGGAAATATTTAGATAAAGATATTATATTTTAGTTAGTATTTTATTAATTATAATTAAACTACTTTGAATAAAAGAGCCATTTTCAATAGGGTTCCTTTTATGGCCGAAACCAATGTTTAAAAAAAAATTGACTCAATTAATTGATTTTATCGCAAGCTACAGTGTTTTCAAGCTTCATAAATTGACGGACAGGATTTTTTTTTCAACTATTTTGATGTTTTTTTCATTTCTCTTGCATTAAATCAATTGATAAAAAGTACAGTATTAATCTCCATTTAATCATCTATACAATGGTATATAAATTAAGCAGGTTCTGTGTACTAGCAGGAGTGTAACAATAATAACAGTTGCAGAAATGGGGCAAAAAATATTTTTCGATCGTAGAGCACACTCTAATGCTTCGCATTACGAGTCGTGCAATATGATTAAATAACATAAAAATAATTATCCACAGGCATCGGGTTCGGCCGTCGAGTTATTGCGTTATTGGCACCTGTCATTTTTATGATAACGAATAAGTGTTTTGCAAGTTTGATCCTTATAGCTTCTAGAAATTGACCAATTGATAAGTGTCAGAATCGTAATCTATTGACAGCCAGACTGCAGTATGAAATTCTCAAGAGCATCCTGGAGTTTGGATAGCAAAATGGCCTCATCCTGCTAGATACAGCACCTCTACCTATCCCTTCGATCATCGGCTTGATGTCATGCTATGCTAATTTATAAAAATAGCTTCCACTAACAAGTCTACACATCTGCCGACGTTGGCCGGTAATGTGGGACACCTCGACGTGTGAATTAATCTAATGTGCCGATGTTATCAACTGCCGTTGTTCGGACAAATGGTCATTGGAATGGCTTTAAAAGGGCGATGTGACTGCTCGTGATGAATCGTTAGTAGCTTTGGTGTCAACGGTAATGGGGTTTGGAACCTATGACAAATTCCAATTCTAAACTAAAAACTAATAACTTTCACGGTTTTTTTTTTATTAACACAAAGGGCCGCTTGCGCACCACAAATCAATAAATACTGAACGTATTTTACCGCAAACGAATTTAATATATCGTTCTGTTTCTGTTAATCGTTTGAAGATGATGGAGACAGAATTATATTTTAATATGTTTAGTGCTAAATGTATAGTGATTGGTGCTGTCACTTTATATTTATATTTTCATCACTTAGAGAAAGAATACCGTTCTTTTTCTTTTAGACAAGAAGAATACTTAGACAAGACTTACTTACGGGATCAAGCATCATCTGCCTAGCATTTTTCCAACTAGGTATATGTTGGGGTCGGCTTCCAGTCTAACCGGATGCAGCTAAATACCAGTATTTTACATGGAGCGACTGCCAATACGACTTCCACAATCCAGTTACTGGGTTAATACGATACTCTTTGGTAAGACTGGTTGTCAGAATTTCGGGCTTCTGACGACCCGTAACGACCGTCAAAGATCCACGAATAACAGCCGGGACCAACAGCTTAACTTTCCGAGGAACGGAGAGGTTTTGGTATGTGAAGATGGTGACCCATCTAATGACCAACCGCGGCAAGTGTAGCTTAACCTGGTCGACCGAACCGTGCAGTTGTTATTGCTTATCCACAAGCCCGGATATCTGCACCCTAATTACGTAATGCATTTTCAATATTAAATTGAAACCAATTGAAAAAGATTGCCAGTCCATTGCTTCATAAGTTCGACAAAAAAAATTGAGCAGATTATTTTTGTCGAACTTATGAAGCAATGGACTGGCAATCTTTATTAAATGGTTTCAATTTAAAATTGATCGTGCATTGCGTAATTGGGGGGCTGGTTCAGTGACGGTTCGGCCCGAGATAACTCAACCCGAATAATAATACCAAATATTTCACTCCCGATTATGGTGATCTTCCAGAATTGGATCTTCTGATTTCCTTTAATTTTATATCGCAGAATGTCCTTAAAGTGTCAGAACTCTATATTAAATTAGTAGAATTCCACTATTTATAAGGTAAATGATTGCCAGATGAATTAGCATTTGCAGAATAATCCATCCTATTTTATCCACTTTATGCTCACGGCTAGAAAAAGGGGTGGCCATAATCTTTGTCGGGAATCAGACTTAGTAAAGCCTGGTAGTAAAGCCCAGTACATAATGATAAACTACCAAGTTAAGTAAGCAGTGAAAAATTACAGTAGCACGAAGCAATTATTGCTATGACATTTTTATCAGGCTTTTGCTAAATGTTGCTATATCTGTATTAAGAATAAGATAGATAAGCTACACAATTATAATAAGCCTATTTTTATTCTGAACATCTTAGCGTTGCGTGAGGGCCTGGGTTCGATTCCCGGGTCGGGCAAAGTGTTATTTATTGTTGACATTGTCTTCCCCTGTTCTTTTTGCTGTCTCTGGGGTACCATTCTGTCAGAACTTTACTCCACTTTATCTTGAATTCCTCTAAACATTTGCAAGTCAATATCCATTTTTGTAGGTCTATTTTGGTAAGCTCCATAATTAGCGATACTTACTTAAATATATTTAGGAGCAGTGTTGGCCCAGTGGTAACAGCTCCGACTAACGAGTTGTAGGTATATGTCGTGGGTTCGAATTCGAAACCAGACAGGCGCTTTAAATTGTGTAAATAATTTCATCACCACTGCTCTCAAACAGTAAAGGAAAACATCGTGAGGAAACCGGCATGTCCTAGAACCAAAAATTCTAAAACGTGTGGCATCTACCAACCCGCACTAGGCCGTGGTGGATACAGCCCGCTCCCTCTCGAAGAGAGGAGGCCTCTGTCCCAGCAGTGGGAAGATTATAGGTTCATTATAAGTATATTATGTAGGCTAATGTAGGTACTGTAGGTAGGTACGAGTAGGTATAGGTACTTCATTCGCCACAACTTCACGGGCAGTCCGCTATACCTTCATGCTGACTAGTTTATAATGTTTTTATCATCAACATGAGTTATTGTCAGCAATACTCAGTTGAGTAGCCCCAGCTTGGAGCATGCCTACTGCCCTTAACATTTCCTGTCTCGTTAAATGGCGCCGCTGCATGATGTAAATTCCAAATTAACTGCTAACTTGTTTTAAAGCTTTAATTTGACATAAAAAATTAGTGTGTTATTTTTATTCAATATTTATACAGAATTAAAATAATAATAGTAATATGTACAAGTATATAAAAAGGGGGGGGGAAACGGTCATAGGGCATCAAAAAATTCGTCCGCATCGCTGTCAACAGGAAAAGTGCCCAAAAGGCTGGCAGCATTGCCACGTTGTATGGCAATGCTGATTCTTTGGCCGAAGAATAGGCCAGCCCTCGGGTCACGTGAGGAGTCGACCAGCCGCTTGGCGATGTCCCGGAATACTCGATGAGCACTCGGACCCCACGGCCCCAGTGTTTCAACCCCAAACGGCTCAAAAATATAGCTACCAATGAGGTTGCTATATTTCCGCCGCTTGAGGTTTTCTGCACCAGAAGCAGCCGCCCCGGCACAGCCCGCCGTGCTGAGAAGATGGGATGGCGCGAGGGTGTCGACACAGGTTGCATCCCACACCAAAGGCCTACCCATCTTCCAAGGCATTATGGTCATTCCGTCTGGCCTCTTCCCATCGTCGCGTGCCAAGCCATTGGGTTCTAAAACAGCTGGCACCCCGGCGGTGACAAGAGCCCGACGGATAATGTCATTAATGCTTGCGTGCCGTGCCAAACGACCAGCGCTCCTGCCGCAGGAAAGGCCGTGGTGTCCGAGGCGGTCGACTGCTTCACCGCACTGACAGCGATGCGGAGCCCCGCAAGGAGCGCCCAAACGCAGACTTGTAGCGAGCCGGAAAGTGGTGTCACCCAGCATAGTGCCTATGTTGGGTGACGGTAGCGCCTGAAGCCAGAGGCCCGACTCCCATTCTCCCACAGCCAATAGGCGGGCGCGCTCCGCAGTGTTGGTGGACGTATTAATGAGATTGTTCCGTACCAACCTGCAGAGCGGCTCATCCCACTGTCTCTGGGAAGACAGGTTCTCGGGCTGCTCCGTGTCCGGGCAAGCCATTTTCCAGGCGTTCATCGCATCAGTCAAGCACGGCACTTCAGAGTCAACCTGACAAGCGGTTAAGATTCTTGTGGTTAACTTTTCGGTGCTGTGGACCGAGGACAGGAACGCCGGTAAGCTTACACTGGAAATTTTGCGGACGCCGAGCCCACCAAAACGTATGGGTAGTGTGGCTTGCAGCCACGCGCGGTCGTCCAATTCCACATTTATGATTGATGTTAGACTGCTTCGGATGATTTGATCGATTTTGTCCAAAAGGTGTGGCTTCTTCCACAAGGGGGAAGCACGGAGAAAATACATAAAATTTGGACCGAAACAGCAGTATCTGATAAGGGTGAATGCGGAATGCAAGTTAATTTTAGAAAGTCTATCCGAAATGTCATTGAAATGTTTAATTTTTCCATCAATGAAAGGTGAAAAACTGTCTTCTAAAATTGGGGAACCTAGGA
This sequence comes from Conistra vaccinii, assembly GCA_948150665.1. Classification (NCBI taxonomy): domain Eukaryota; kingdom Metazoa; phylum Arthropoda; class Insecta; order Lepidoptera; family Noctuidae; genus Conistra; species Conistra vaccinii. Next base: position 21,493,659 of record OX411326.1, read on the forward strand.
GGTGCAGTGAACTTTTTTCTAAAACTTTGATATCTGGGGCTATTGTATTGAATTTCTGGAAAGTCGATTGTCTGTCGGTATTGTCACAGGGGTAAATTTCACATTTTGAGTAGTTGAGGTCAAGGCCGATGAATTGAAACTGTTGCTTTAGGAATTGGAAATCTTTTAGGACAGTGTCTACGTCACCTCCTAGAGCCCCATCATCTAAATACCACACATTAAATTTTGAATTTAGTTGTTGTATTATGGGGTGGATAGCTAAACTGAAAATGACTGGCCCGAGGGGATCACCTTGTTGGCATCCGACTGCAGATTCTAAAACGTTGTCTTTAAATAATAATTTGGAAGGGTGCCTATAGCATTGCCACAAAAAACCATAAATTTCCGGTAACTCCTTTTTTACTTCGGCCAACAGAGTGTCCCTGTTAACGGAGTTGAAGGCGTTCTTGACGTCAACCTTGAGGATGACCTCACCTTTACCGGAGTTTAAAAAACTGGAAAGGGCAAAAAATTAAAAAAAAAACGATGGTAGGTAAATTGAAACCTTCGAACTTCGTTAAAGTTAAGCCGCGCAAATCTTTTGTTTTTAATTTATTTTTTCTAATTCAAATTTGGAATCATCCAAAAAGGTCTACAAAATAAGCTTGCTTCAAAAGATTTTAAAAGCGGCCAGTATTTTTTGAGTTTAAGAACTTTATTGTACAAAGTATCCCTTGATGGTGCTGATGTGTGTAGATTCGAACGAATTTTTTTTTAAAAACATCACTTCTAACTTGACTTCCTTGTTGGTGTAGAAGCCGCTAGCGTAACTCCAGAGGTCAAATAAAAACATCACTTTTGTAATCCCCCAAAGGTTAGGCATAGTAAGTAACTCGCAGAGCGTCCTAGCGCCCTACCAAAAAAGTATATTGGGTTTTTGTAGTTGGAATTTTTTAGTAGCAGCCCGGAGTCTGGATTAGTGCCCGGTTGATGGCAATAGGCTCGCCTCCTTTTACATGGGACTTAAACATAACTGGTTAAATGTCATGTTCTTACAGGAAGGCCGTAGTACCTACCTCTTCCTAATCCTTTGACGAAAACAGGCATCATAATGTTGTGTTATATAACCTACAGCTACAGGCTCAAAGTTCACGTTGTTGTGGAGTTCAACCAGTTTTGCCAAACTGGTTTTAAATTTAGGCATAAGAATTAATCATGTCGGCTAACTTATCTTTTTGGTCTTCGGGCATTTTAATTTTGTTGGAAATGAAATTACTTTATTGAATCAATGATGACATTGTCATTTTCAAGAATATTGTTATGATACGGGGTTGAGGTTAAATGCCTTGTATCATAGACACGAGGATGTGGAGTGCGGAGTCGAACCCGGCAAGTCGAAATGCGAAGCTTTTGGGGAATTCTCTCAGTAAGCAGCACTTGTTTTTATCTATTTAATAAAATCTAGACATCTGGATTATTTTATGAGCATGAAATCACCTTTTTTCCTGTCCTTTTATTTGGGGAACATGTAGGACTCATTGACAAAAAAAAAGAGACTTAATAATAATTACTGGGAGAGCAGTGATGGCCTAGTCATTGTGTCATCACCACTGCTCTCAAAATCGTAAAAGAAAATACATATCATGAGGAAACCGGCATGTCCAAGAACCAAAAGACATCTACCAACCCGCACTGGACCTGCGTGGTGGATTAAGTACGGCCCACTCCCTCTCACTGAAAAGACGCCTGTGTCCCAGCACTGGGAACATTATAGACTATTATGCTAAATACAGTATTCAACTACCTGGGACATGTTGGTTGGCAGTGGCATCGGGAGTTCATGTGATTTTTATTTTTTTATATAAGGTCGGTTCGCCATCGGTTTCGCTCGCGTAAGTGTCGATCCCGTGGAAATATCGGAATAAAAAGTATCCTAACTCCTAATTCAGGTCATGGTCTACGAATGTGCCAAATTTCATCCAAATCTGTGCGGCCGTTTTAGCGTGAAAGCGTTACAAAGAAACAAAGTAACTTTATAATATCACCTAGTTAGCATTTTGTTGGTTGGCAAACAATTCGACGGCTCGTGTTGTGGTTAGTGCAATTGAAATCTGCAATACGCAGGGGCATCGCAGATGTGTCACCGTCCGAGGACTCTGTAATGTCTCGTATGTAGATAAGTATGTATATACCAAGAGTTAAACCGGCACCATAACTATTTACTCTTCAGACCGTAATACAAACGTGCTGCTTGGCGGCAAAAATAGGTAGATATGGTGGTAGCAAAAACTCTTAACTTCCAGACTTCTTCACCGAGCTCTACCATTCCTCTTCTTCGCTTTGCTCTTGACAGAGAGGTCGTGGTCACGATGAACTGTCTCCAATCGCAAGTGTAGTCGTTGCCCGCCTCACGATCTCTCTCCATCTGGTACTACATGACAGTCTGGCGCATTCATTAACAGGGCTTCCAACCACGAATTTTATTAAAATTTGATCGGTTCACCTCATCGGTGACCTCGCTCTAAGATCTCTATAGCATTAGGTAAACTAAAATACTTATATTTTAGCTCCTTCTGGGATATCGGACGCACGTGTTGATCGATCAGGATAAGCTTCGCTTGCCGCGGTTGGTCCGTGGATGGGTCACCATCCTTACATACCAAGACCTGTCCGTGCCTCGGAAAGCACGTTCGTTGGTCCCGGCTGTCATTTGTAGATCTTTGACAGTCGTTACGGGACGTCAGAAGCTTGAAAGTCTGACAACGAGTCTTACCAAGGGGTATCGTATTATCCAGTAGGTATCTGGGTTGTGGAGGTCAAATAGGCAGTCGTTCGATGTAAAATACTGGTATTCAGCTGCATCCGGTTAGACTGGAAGCCGACCCCAACATAGTTGGGAAAAGGCTAGGCAGTTGATGATGATCAGACGTCAAGCGCGTCGAATACTCAAAGAAAATTATCGCTTCCTGTACGACGCGACGCCTGTCGTAACGATTAGTCGAAGATGCACACGACAACTGCTGTACTGTATTTAATGTAACAGTTACGTATGTTATAATTATGTTGTTTGGCAATAGGCATCGAAAACCACCATTTACAGTGCACATGAAAAATACGGAGAGAAAACCTACTAGTATCTACTTAAGACCTACTTACATACCTACTGTGATCTGGCTGAGATAAGCTGCATTCTTTTCATAATTTGTTCTAGTTATTAGATACTAGCTGACCCCTGCCCACTTCGTTGGGCGGTAAACATAAATATATAGCCTATGACACTCACAAATAACGTGGCTTTCTATTGGTAAAAGAATTTTGAAAATCGGTTCAATAGATCCAGAGATTACCCCCTACAACCTCACAAACTTTACCTCTTTATAATATTAGTATAGATGAGAAATTTAAAGAAACATCTAGGTATCCGAAAATCGGGAGAAAATCGGAGATGAACAATAGTTTCAGTAGTAGGTATATTTATAGCTACACAGAACTCAAGTGAAATAATGTCCAGTGACAGGCGACTTGGGATGAGAGGCATCCTATAAAGATAGGTAATGTAGGTACTCGTTTTCCGAAAGGTTAATCAAGACAACATTAACTTGAACACATTGTCAAGCTTATGTTAACTGTTGTGATGACTAATAACAGCTAAGTTAACCAATCACTTAACAATTTGTCAGCAGCAATGATGAGCACTGTGTTGATTACCCTCGTGATGACAGCGTGTGTTTTCCGGTTGACCACAGTCTTCTTTAAAGGCCCTCAAGAGTAGTAATTATAAGTTTACGGAAAAGGTTAGGTACGTCTTTATCGTTTAATTTTTATTTTGAATTAAGAGCATTCCTCCAAAAAGTTGGCAACGTCGCAAATAGCTGTCAAATATTTACCTGTTTTGATTAATTTGGCAATATTACTGCGTAATATTTGACAGCTATTTGCAACGTTGCCCTCTTTCTGTACCTATAAACGCTCTTAAAAAGCTCCAGTGTAATCGAAGTTTGTGCTAACTTACCAAAATAAGTAAATTCTGTAAAGTACCTAAGTAATTACAGAACTAGGTAAGTAAGTTACATAACATCCTGTAAGTTAGGATCTGTAAGTTATCATCATCCGATTATTAACGCTTCCGAATTAACTAATTATACTTAGGTCGGAGGTTCCTGTCTTACAAAGCAAGTTATGTATAAAGGAACATACACAGCTAAGTAGTCAGTCGCACATATTTTGACGTAATAAACGACATGAAACAGGAAATAAGTCTAGGAATCAGTCTACCATTGGAAACAAAATGAAAATTTACGATTTTGCAAAGAAATAAGACCTATTTTTGTACAGAAATGTGTGATTTACCTATCGGTTAAAATCGGTTAGTAAATGCCTGGGTAAACTTCGCTAACATCACACATATCGATGTAGGTATTCTAATAAAAGCTCATTCTGTATACTTGCTCTTAAAGTTAGCTGTCAATTAAGTGTCACTGTCAATCTCTAGCATCAGGGAATGACAGCTGCAAGCTCACTTCATCGACACGGGGAGATTTTTACAGACTGAACCTATTCCCCAAAGTTGTCTATAGGCAGGCAGAAATTTAAAAAGAACACCTTCTATTGGTACTGGCGCTGGTTAATGGCGAAAGACTAGTCACAATTACAAAGAAATTCGATAGAAATAATGACGTAACTCCTGACAGTCTCGGAAATAAAGATAAATCGTACGGAAAATTGCAAAAGAAAATTACAATAGGTACCAAGAAAACATACCTACTACGCGAGTGAACGAAGATGCGTGCGAAGCCTAATCTCGGAATTAATCCTTAATTGACCTATTAACTAAATCAGTCATAACTCAACACATTGAATGCGCATTTAAATTACTTATACTAATTAAGCGTGCCATTGCAGGAGCGCAAGCAAACGGCTTTTCTCGCCGCCCCCATATTTCCCCTCACGGCTTTCCCGGAGGAGGCGCGCGCTCCGCCAATCAACACGACCGCCATATTGTTAACGGGGCGGAGTCAACAACACAACTCCGTCTATCTCGCTCTATGTTTTAGTTTTCCCGCTCGCACGCAACGCTCGCTCATTGGCGGGGCTGCAATTAAGCGCGGGAATCCGAATTCTATTTTTGAAGTAAATGTTTTTTCAGCGGCAGTTAGGTCGCCAGTTTTGATGACACCCTGTCGAGGAAGGTTCGTATCGATCATAGGGCCATCAAAACTTGGTCGAGTTACATAAAGTAAATCTTGGGAGATTTATGTTCGTGAATTAACACGTGAGGATGTCTGTCTTGATTGATTTATTTGATGTTTTGTTACAAATTGATCGATAAATCTGTTGTATTCGAGGTGGGCGGCTGCTACCCCCTGGTTTATGTTAAACATTTTCATACGTTGATAGCTTGATGGTTATCTAAGACATGCTAATGTTTCAGACATTGCGTAATGCTTCGTGCATTTAATGGTACTGAAACAAATTAAAGGAAATGTTGCTGGCATCTTTATTCGCAGTAATTCTTATGTTTCCGAATCCATCTGAATTAGTGCTAATTATTTTAAATATTCATTTATAATGCCACTAGGTACCTACTAAGATGATTACCTATCCACTTATAGAGTTCAAGAAGTTACTTAAGTTCAGAGTTGAGCTCCACGATCTTACAGATGCTTGCACTGACTGGACAGGTCCACTCAAATCTATATGGTTCTTCCCTCAAAATACCATTTCAGACACTCTACATGGTCCTCATATGGCCTGACCAAGATTATGTCTGGACTTTAAAAGAGACTGCGACCTCCGAGTTTGTTTCGGCCTTTCTTCTCAGAGTAGTCAGATAGGAAACGCCGAACTCATCTAGCTTATTTTTAATAAAACGTGTAAAAGTAATTCCGTTAAGCTGTACAGAATAAACAATTTCATTTTATTTAGAAAATTGCTATATGATCACCATGCTTAGCAGACAGATTGTCATAATTTATTGACATAGAAGATATGGTACCTAGGCGCTGTCTACAATAACTATAGAATTATACTTTTATTTTTTGCCTTTTTTCCCCGGATGGAGAGGAATAGATCTTTCTTTACGGCGACCCTCAGGACACTTGTTTACTCTTTTTTCTTGATGTAATATTTGTCATAGGTAATCTTTTCCCAATTTCTTTGGGGTCAGTGTAGCATGTCTTTCATAGGTTGTAGTAAACCTAAGTAATTTCGCTAGTCTGTAGTTAACCCCATTCTAGCCATAAAATCATCTTCACATAATCCATCCATCGTTCTTGGTAGCCAAATAACATTTATACTCAATAATATAAACTTTCCTCAAGACTTGTCTCTCATTGCCCCGCATCACATGCCAATAGACAACCGATGGTACTTTGAAAATGGAAAAAATGAAAAGCTTTTCTTATCTTATCTCTGGTTCTTTTATTTTTCAGGTTGAAGAACAGACCAACTACCCACTCAGAGCAAATTCAAGTCTGAACACCAAGGAGAATTCGGGAAGAAAAATCTTGGAAGCGAAAACGTTGAAAAGTCTCATTGTGTCTATGTTTTCATCTGTAATGATCTTGCAGCCTATGATTGTAGTAGCATCTACCTACTTAGGTGTTTTCCGATACTCAACTCATTTATTAGGGCGATAGCCGGGTCCCAAATAAGTACCTTTCCACAAAAAAAAAAACTGGCCCAGTGCGTGTCGGACCACGCTCAGTAAAGGGTTCCTTAGTTAGAATGAATTTATCCCTAGGTCAACGGAAAGGTTTTGATTAATTTGGGAATATCAAAACATGTCGAATAAATGGCCGTTTTTTTATTGCGTTGACTAAGAAGCTTGATTTTTTTTAAAGCTCCAAAGGACCGTAGACCTACGTATATTTTGATATTAATTTCAACTTGATACCTCCACGAGTTCCTGCGAAAAAGGGTCTTGGCAGACTCACAGACAGAAATACGGAGATATATACAGACGGACAACGAATGAGGGTTCCGTTTTTTTCCATTTGAGGTACGGAACCCTCAAAACGGCAAACGGTAGATACCTACTTACGACCGACGCGGACGTCAGCCCCATTGTCACCTTGCTGCCTAACATTTTTACTTCGGTAAGAGCAATATATTTAAATAGGTAGACAGCTAATTGTGCCGATATAAGAGAAAGCATTGCGTTCATTGTGTTAGGTATTTTTACTCCATCTTACAGAAAGGAGGCCGCACTTCAATTGCATAAAACGCTCAGCAATCCTTACATCAAAATCTGAAGGATTTTGAAGGAAATTCATTATCCCTTCCTTCATAATATGTTGATTTTGTTTCATAATTAGGGCGTGAGACGTCATCAGCTTCTCAACAACAGACAGTACCTGAACAAGGGTTATGCAGATGTGGTGATCAATTTCCGTATTCGAAGAAATCTTGGCCCAGTGTGACAGTTAGCATAGAATGTGCCCACACATTGTTACGCCCACACGTGTTAGCTTATAGTGGGCCATAATCCACCACGCGGGCCCAGTGCGGGTTGGTAGAGGTCACATGTCTTCGAATTTTTGGTTCTACGACACGCGGGTTTCCTCACGATATTTTCCTACACCGTTATGAGAGTAGTGGTGACGGAAAAAGTTAAAAAAAGTAAAGTGACTTCCTGGGTTTGATGAACCCACGACCTATAAGTACAACTCGTAAGTCACGGTCGTTACCACTGGGCCACCACTGCTCCACTAAGGTGTGACAGTTACAAACAGGCTATAGAATTTTAATTCATTATATTTCTGACGTAGTAAATAGATTGCCCTTTTTTAATTTATTCAATGGCATTCAAATAAATTATAACGTTGCAAGTAACATTACACAACTGCATGTCATAGGAATAGAATACATACATACTATAAACTTATTCTTGTCCCCCAGGGGGTAGGCAGATACTACAGAACGACACCTGCTACGATTCTTACATATTTCCTTTTGCTTCATTCAAGTTCAAACATCAAGTACTACTATGCGGACGAACATTTCGACACCAAAAGGGCTGATATTTTCACCAATAAAACTGAACGCGATCAACATTTCTGAAACGCGTTCAAGAATTACTGTCAGTGTCGAAATTGTTATGGAATATTGTACACTGACAGCTCTTGAACGCGTTTAGATGTCCTGAACACGTTCAATTTATTTGGTGAAATACGCACTCGGCACACAAAAGACGTTTAAGAGTTATCATTGTCATTATTTTATTTGGAATATTGACAGTGACAGCTCTTGAACTCGGTTTAGATCTGCTGATTGCGTTCAGTTTCGTTGGTGAAATCAGCGCTTAGTGTCCGTTTGTTTTTTGTATTTATTTGTATCGTTAGTTAGTCTTTGTATTTAGTACCTAGTGTAAATAGTTAATTGTGATAAATACTGTAAAATATTTTAAAGTCAACAGTACTACGCAAATGACCTTTTTGATGGCCATCTCTATACATAAGTACCTAAGTGTATGTCATTGGTTCTATAAACAAAATGTGGGGCATGCCATTATATCGACTGGTCGTTAGTGTGATAGCCCCTAGATCCATTAATTCTGTCACGACACGAGTCACAAGCACAACACAAAGATGAATACTGAAAATACCTAAATAGGATTTCTGTTATATTTATTTTAAAGTCTTTATCTTTTTTACTTATTTTAAGCTATAACAACCGCACGTGTCGATCCATCAGGTTAAGCTACGCGTGCCGGGGTTGGTCCGTGGATAGGTGACACCATCTTTACATACCGAGACTCCTCCGTGCCTCGGAAAGCACTTTAAGCCGATGGTCCCGGCTGTCATTCGTGGATCTTTGACAGTCGTTACGGGTCGTCAGAAGCCCGAGAGTCGAAAACCAGTCTTACCAAGAGGTAGTATTACGCAGTAACTGGGTTGTGGAGGTCAGATAGGCAGTCGCTCCATGTAAAATACTGGTATTCAGCTGCATCCGGTTAGACTGGAAGCCGACCCCAACATAGTTAGGAAAAGGCTAGGCAGATTGATTTAACCAAGTTATCATAGCTTTACATCAGCTGAGATAGTTGTTAAACGCGAGCCAATACGAGATAACCCCCGTATGAACATTTTTCGAATTAAAATCGTCATCACCCTTTTGCTCTCATCTCAAGTTACCTCTTTCTGACCAGCACAGTTCATAACCTACAACGTTTTCTGCTGTACATCTCAACCTTCATCTCATTCACTTTCTTCTTGAACATCTTTTACAGAATGTGTTTATAAATTTTTTCGGTTGACGTCATCACGTCAACGCCGGCTGTCGCTCTGTCTCGCATAGGGTCGCAGCATTATGCTGAGCAATGGTCGTTTTGCGTGGCAAATGAACGTATGTTTTTACTTTTCTTCTTTCTTTCTTTGTTTTTTATTACGTTTTTTTAGTCCTGTGTTTATGTGTTTGTCTATTTTGGCTTAACTTTTTTCTTATAACCAATCGTATTCACCTATCATATTTTTTGTCACATAGGTGTTCCTCGTTCCTCCTAACAGGTCCACACCACGGCAGTCGATAACTCTTCAGCTTTCCTGTTACAGGATCTACTTTCAAACTCCCTCTTATTACGTATGTACTCATACTCATTCCTTAGGTTATTCATTATTTAGTACGTCGGCGAACGAGCTCTGTTCGGGTGAAAATAGAGAAAACGAATTTTCCCAGATATAAGACCTACCTAGTAAACCCCCATATTGCAACCTTCATTGAAATCGTTAGAGCCGTTTTCGAGAACGTGATACAAATATGCAAATATTGCTCATCTAATAGTAGTTAGCTCTATAGGATTAACATTTTTTCAATCTTCTTGATTTGATTACTTTAAAAAAACAATTTTTACAAGTTTTTTATTAACTTGCTTCGTTGTTTGGTCGTATCTGTTACCAGTTACAAATTATAAGTTGTCCATTTTAATGATATCGTTATTAATATCCTGTTATATGTAGGTATTTATAGGGACTACCTTGTTGGTGTAGTAGTCGCAAGCGCTACTGCTGAGGTCCTGGATTCGATTCCCAGCCATCTAATTACGCAACACATTTTCGTAATCAATTCCGACTAATCTGTTTCATTTTAACAGTTCAACAACATTCATTGCGTTATTTGCGTTGTTGAGCAGATTTTTTTTTCGTACTTTTGAAGTAATGGATTAGCAATCTGTTTCAAAACGATTCAGATTCTGGTTGATCGTGTATTACATAATTAGGGTACAGTTCGGGCAAAGTGTTATTGGGTTTTTTATAAGGAATTTCTCAGTAGGAGCCCGGAGTCTGCATTTGTGCCCGGCTGACGGCAGTAGTCTCGCCCCCTATTCCATGGGACTTAAACATAACTGGCGAAATGTGGGTGTACTATAGGTACACCTCTGCCTAACCCTGCGGGGATTCCAGGCGTGATGTTACGTTATTTATAAGAACACAATCTTCTTCTACTTTGGAGCAGTTAGTGTTCTTTTTTTTTTGGATGGGAAATCATCAAATGTCTTCTCTCACTCTGGGTGGAGCGAAAGGGCGTGTCAGACTCTTACTGACTAAAACCCACCCATGTTCCTTCCCTTGCCTTGCCAGGGGCCACGGTTTCCCCTTAGGACTACCCGCAACCCCGGTAGGCATTGGCCCTAGCGGACCTCGTCAGGAGTTTAAACGACACTGTGACCTCTGAGTTTGTTTCGGCTCTTTTTCTATGAGTAGTCAGATAGGAAACGCCGACCTTATCTAGTTTAAAAAAATATGATTGACTGTAAAACTGTTTGTACAAAATCTACGTAGGTACAGCAATAAAATCATTTATTATATCCTTTCAGGAAATCCAGCCAATTACACACTTAGGTACTCAGGGCGTAATATTGAAATAGAGCAATTTAGAACTCGAGGTCTCCCACAGTGAATCGTGAATAATTTTAAAAGCCTTCTTCATAGGTCAACAGACCACCATGATGCATTATCATATCTGTGCTTTTAGCGACGTGTTGACATCTGTGAGTACTGTTTGACACATGTTACGCTGACCAGTGGCACACTCGAACTGGCCTGAGTGCCGGCTGGCGGAAACTACGTACAGAGTGTGTTTAAAAAAAGAACAATTCAAATAGTGTTCTTAAAAAGTTTGAATAAATAAAAAGTATTCAACGATATCAATAAAAAATTATGTATTCGATTATTGCCTACTTTGGTTTCGTAGTAAATAATGAGAATGATTATTGGGTTGCTAAAGAAAACTGCTATAGGTACTTACCAATTAAGTAGAGTACTACTAACTTTCTTCTGGAGCAGTCGGTTAATAATTTTTTTAAATCGTAAAAGTATAGTATTTTATTTTATTTTTATTTATTTTATGAGATGTCGATTTACAAAGTAAGCAAATAAATTAATATCATCAGTTAATTAAATGAATAAATACTAGGTATCGCATCATATTAATATTCTGTTGATGTTGTGTTGAAAATGCATAAGTAAGGAAAACTTAGCAGCATTTTTACCTTTTTACAATGACTTATTTAGACGATTTGTTTTGATATAGATCTACCTATTCCACTTTATGTTTATATTTGCGTAAAAGCATAAATAAATATCGCAACGGAAGTCACTACGAAACCGATACTTAATAAATTGTTTTAACGCGGCTACAGAAAAAATATTCAACTAGTTATATCTACTATTAATAACCGGCCAGTTTACCGCATATAAATTATAACGTTAATTTAAAACATTTCTAATGCGTTAAATGGAAAATACGAACTAAAAACGCTAAAAAAAATACGTAAATCTTGCAAAAACCTTGCATTTAATCCAGAAACGTATTGCATGCCGACACGCAATGATGCCATTAAGAAAAAAAACTATACTTATTTATGGTTTTGTAAACCGCACGATTATAAGTGTTCTGGACGTCCGGGAACGCCATTCGTCTGTCAAAACGTCCCACATTAAGCCATATTGTCAACATAATTGTTTCATTCTCGTTATTAATCTCGTTTAAAATTTAATCGGACGCGCGAGAAATAACTTGGGCGACGGAGCCGAACGTGGCGGTAAGTTTGCGCGCGAAACTAAACGTCACATTGACATATTAACGCGCGAAAACTTTAATGGCCGCGCACTTTCACAGATAATTTCACTCATTTCCCTATCACCCGTAAACTAAATCACAGGCTTCGTTTCTTATTTCATGTAATAAAACGTAATTTACATAGCTGTACGTAAGTTTTCGTTTAAGGCTAATACCAGTTTCTCGCTGTCGTTTACGCACGCTGTGACATGTGATTGACAGGTGAAAGGGCGCGAAATTAGCCGGCCGGCCGGAGACTGAATGATTCCTTAAGACGCTCCCATTGTTCGTTCATTACATTCACGGTTCATTGATACAGATTAATAATATTTTCGCAACAAAAAAAGCACACGCTGTGCGTTAGTGTTTTAACGTTTGCATAAACGATTTGGATTTTAGGGAAATGTTTGAATTATAATAACTCCATTAGGCGTTTAGTGAACATATGTTGTAGAGTGGGTACGATAAGATAGAGCCGTATGTCATGTTACAGCTACCGTTTGGCATCCGCCAACAAACCGAGCATGTGAGGATTAGTTGGCAAACAATGTAATGTTGTTATTAAAACGAAAACTCTTTAGATAAAGACATGAAACAACAGGCCTGAGGAGATTTGAGATAGCGGGGTGAGCAAGCGTCGGGTCGTCGGGAGACATTATCTCGTGCGCCGGCGCAGCGTGCCGCGCGCGCCGACCTCGCACACACAAACAAACATGCACATTTTGGTATCAACTTATTGTTTATAACGTTTTCATTTCGTTGCTGTCAAATTAAAAGTTGCATTTAACCTACCATTTTTAGGCGCATTTTATTCAATAAGATTCCGTGATTAGCTTTATTAAAAAGTATTAATACAGATTTCTGTATCAAAGTGTAGATATAAGTAGTAGCCTATGTAGATATTTGTTGTAGGGACAAATCGACCATCGGGTTGTTATATTTGCAATGCAGTTATTTTGCATATTTTGGTAGGTACGCGTTTTGATTTAAAGTTGACTAAATATTAGTTTTTATCTATTGCCAGTACTTTTTTGATTAGCTAGAAAACTTGATTGGCTGATATTCATGTGCCTAGATAACACTTTGTTTTATTACCGTCCAGGAAAAGCGGACATGTGCAAGCGCACACTAGTTTCTGACTGTACTTTAAACTATACTTACTACCAATATAAAATACCTGTTATTGATTAAAAATACACTTTTATATATTTTTAAATTAAATTACCAAGTCTGCACTACGCGGGATTGAAACTATTCGGTAACAAACCCATTTATTTACGGATAACGGTCAATATCAAGTATCTAGCAATCATCTAGTCATTCCTTAAATTACCACTAAGTAGCTGTACTGGTCATAAAACTACCCTAAAGGCACTAAAGCTAAGCTCATCTAAACATTGTCAAACGTTAAATTATGACGCCAGTAGCACACCTCCGCCGTGAAACTGTAGCAGCGAAACCGCAGTAGTTCAATTCAACTGGCTCGCGTCATGTTCCGCTACTCGAATTTCGCATAGCGGAACATGACGCGAGCCAGTTGAATTGAACTACTGCGGTTTCGCTGCTACGGTTTCACGGCGGAGGTATGCTGCTGGGGTAAAGCTACAAGTCGGGGACAGTTGAAAACTTAGAGAATATTAAAAATTACAAACGTAAAATTATGACCTATGATATTACAAACACGCATACATTTTTACTATACCTGGTAGGTATAGTAATACATTATTTCACACCAAAAGTGCGCTTGTAGGTATTGAAAACAGACTTGGTTCTTCTTCTTCACCTGTATACGAATATCTCCCATAAAAGTTTTCAGGGTTTAAAAGGATAGCACATAGTCTCGACGAAATATCGGGTTCCAGTTGACGTTCAAAAATGCCTTTTATGTGCCTAATTGAAATAAATTATTTGAATTTGACTTTGACCAGGTTTTTTTTCGGAGAACTTTTTCCCACTTGTCCCCATATTTTTGCAATCAACAGCTGCGCAACGGGGGCAAATTAACTAATTATGCGTAAAAGCAGTCGCTTGTTCAAAAAAAATGTATGGATAGTGACAGCTAGCTGTCAAATTCTTGGACACAGGATAGTAGCGACATCTGAAGTGAGGAAGTGGCAGTTTTTATCCCCATTATAACATTCATAAAAAGGGAATGTTATGCCTATGTGCTTAATTAACAATCTCATTCACTCGCAAGTCGTAATGAACATGTTCACTTTTAAATTATTCACCGAACCGAATAAAAGGATGAAATATCTATGTTTTGCGGAAATAAATTATTTTCCTTTCTTTCTTTCTGCGTTCACCTTTTTGTTGTATTAAGTATTTTCACACCGTGTCTGTAAGACGACGTGGCGGGTGAACTGATAAAAAGGTTTACCTTTATCGGTTAATGAATGTTTTTTTCTGACATTAATTAACTCATTCATGCATGGCCAGTTTGTGTTGGCATAATAAGGTGCCCTAATGAGATAGCATGACTGATTTAGTGGCAAAATGTCAAATAGTGAACTAAAAAAAATTGATCGCGAGGTTCCACAGAAATAGAAAATAAACACAACCTTTATTTCTTCAGTTTGTATTGACAACCAGCACGTGTAGAATGGCAAACTTATAAACGGGTTTTGTCGACGGAAGAATAGATAAATTGACAGATTGTTATTGTTTATATGTCATTTTGTCTGTTCTTCCGTTGACAAAACCAGTTTCTATTGTGTTCATGCTAAGCGTGCTGAGCATTACAATCTCAGGCGCAATTTGTCAAAAAACCTCTAATTTGCTAAAATTTTTCACAAGTTTTTGACATTGATTTTCGCTGAGATGAGACTGTGATTTGAATTAACGGTTTTTAAGTACGAGAATTGGCCTTCTGTCCCGATGATCTCTAAAAATCAATTCGAAATTCGAATGGTTTCGAGATGTGAATCCGTGATGATATTCACTTCAAAAATATAGGTATATCGCTTTCGAATTGTGTCATGTCTGCTGTCCCTTAAGTGTGCTTTAAAATCGAAGTACCCTTTACAGACTAGCCCCACAGTACCTACAATAAACAAGCAAATGTTTCTTGCTCAGTACTAATTTCCTGTAAGAACACAATTAGTAATAACAGTAAAATTTGAGTTAAAGATCCATTGTGTCAAATGAAGACGTCTGTCTGCCATTTTGAGAGGCGCACAAAATGGCCGACTTTCGTTTTGCGGGGAAAATAATGATGATTGTGTTTACCTAGTTTTCGAGTTTTACCGCCAAGAAAGGGAAGCATGGTTTATCTTTTGACCAATTTGCGATCCTGCATGACTTAATTTAAAACAGGGAAAACAATGGATTGAGGAAAAAGATTATGGCTAGAAAGGAGGAATGAATGTACTTATCTTTACTGAGACCGAGATGACAGCAAATGGAAGAGAAAAAATAATATACTGTGCTGACCCCAAATAATTTGCGACAATAATTTGCGTCTGAATTAACTGCCACCTTAGAACTCAAAACCTAGCCGATGGATATTTCTGATGTGTGGTACCTTGATAGAGTTCACACCGATACTAATACAAGGTGGAGACGACAATACAACAAAAAATTTAAGGGCATGTCCCTAATGGCGTTCCCATTCTGCATACAAAAATTCAATTGAATATATTCAATAGTTTAGTCAATATAGCTCGGCAAAATCCATAGTTTGCTCGGGTTATTCCGTTTATCCACCCCAGAAATCCACCCTAAGGTGGATATTCGGAAAAGTATGCCCGAGAATCTACCCTAGGCATAGTTTTATAAACGGAATTTAAAGGCTAAGGGTGGATCATCATCATCATCATCATCAGATACACCACATTTAATTTGTTGGAAAAACTATTTTTTTTATTTCGAAGCTAGGATTTTTTGACAGTTCCAAAATACTGTTATGCATTAGTAGTGCCAGTATTTTCATTTATTGTTGTATTGTCGTCTCCACCTTGTATATTTAAATTCCATCTTCATTACCAAATTCAGTAAAGATGCATATCCGATATGGCTCGCCAATCCTTCCATGTCCTAAAGGCACGATATTCCTTACCATAACCGTGCCACCCGGTCTACTCCTTGATATGCAATGGCCTCTGTAGCCCCATGCAACATGAGGCTCTAGGGGCTAGTGCAAATCTTGGGGTTCATTCGATTTATCGAGTCTGGTTAAACCACGCTGGGGTCGGTGCATTTCATTCATTCATTCATTCATCATTCCATCTTCATTACCTAAATCAGTCACCATTGTAATCAAATTATTTTTTATTCCATGCAAAATTACACAGAAAACAGTGCCATGCGATCACATAAATCATGACCAAGGTAAAATATTATAGTGTGAATACAATGACAATAATTATTATAATTTGTAATCGACTCGATTACTTATCGAGCGGTTTAGGATTCGATAAAACAATCGGGAGATGTCGTGGAATACTCGGTTGGGACGAAGTTACTTTCACTGTATATTATGTAAAACAACAGTCACAATGAAATAAATTATAAACGTTTGAGAGTAACTAAATGAAAAAAACACTGTATAACATCTGACATAAAGATAATAAGCAACATTAAAGGGGTCTGTCAAGGTCGTTTCTGACAGTCAACTCTATCATCGCGCGCGCTCATTGGTCAAATCAAATAGCGCGCGCTTCCCCGGCTTCCTGTTACACACTTCCGTCCCTTTTCACGAAATCACTCCCACAGATTTCCCACTCCAGAAATTGCTGGAAAGATTGCTGGATAGGTACACATAAAAAATGTTTGGATTATAATTTATAAGGCTTCCTGTTACACACTTCCGTCCCTTTTCAACAAATCACTCCCACAGATTGCAGGACAGCGAGAGGAAAGATCTTGCACATCAAAAAAAGAAAACCAGCTAAATGCGAGTCGGACTCGAACACGAAGGGTTCTGTAGGTACCACCGTACAATATTTTCTACGTTTCTTGTATGAGGACCCCTTAAATTTGTAATAGGGTACCGCTGGCACCTTTTGGGTACGGAACCCTAAATAGAAACACACATCATAACAAAAGTATCGTTCCAAAAAAGCTCCAACTCAATCGTATAGCCACAGAAGTTATTAATAAAAGTAAATAAGTTTTTTATTCCTCATTTATCTACTACTAGTTCATATTACATACGTAAAAAGGTGTTATATTAGACATAACTCCTACAGGTGGAGTAGTAGCCACCTGTATTATTTTATGAGTCATAAAAAAGCTTATAAAGGCTATCTCTCTGATCCGCTATGGTCGTATGTTTAAAAAACTATTTATTCATGACAATGATGTGTGTGTGTTTGGGAGCGAGTAACTTGAAAACGACTGAATGAATTCTGATGGGGTTTGACAGGTCGTTTATACTAAGTTAGTGTAAAGATAAAGAAAGTTGCGTTTTCTTTGGTATTTAAAAGTTGTAAGGTAGGTGAAATAGCCAGGACATTGTAGACAAGAAAAGAAAACATAATTTTAAGCAATTATTTTTAATCATCATTAAACAATGTGCTTCACCTTTGCATTGTAACTAATTTCTAACACATTATGCGCATTCAGAATCTACGATAAAACATGAAAAAACTACATAATTATGTAGAAGTAAATTCGTTGACAAAACAAAATGCTAATTCAGTCAAAAAGGTGTCTGTTACGACCGCAATATGTCCAAAAACGAGATCGAATAGATAAAAGTCAACAAAATTAATGTGAATTCGTTATTTTGACGGTAACATTTCGTCAAATTCACGCGGGGAAACAAATGAAAAAATCCACGGACCCGCCATCTTTGAATTTCAAATTTGACATTGGAATGTGCATGGTAGCATTTATTGGCTCGTTACAAACGACCAAATCGCTTGCTTTCATTGATTTTCATTCCATTGCCTTCTTTAATCGTTCATCTTAGAAGGCTTTAAAAGAAACAACGCATTGTATATTCCATCTATATGCTTAATCGCCCAACTTCAGCGCGTTATCCTTTTTATAAAAAAGAAAACTTAAATAATGCTTTATAATTTTTATTTGTACAGCAGACAAAAGGCAGTTAGTGTCTTTCGATTAGTTTTCGACGTCTGAAAGAGCAATTTAAATATTAATTTACGCGGTAATATTTTAACAAAATGGCGGCAGGTTAAAATGGCCGACGGTTTAGTTAATTAGCATGGCGTTGTTATTGCGTTATTGTTGTATTAACCGAGGTAGATTGGTTGCTTTGTTTCCGATCCGTAAACTTAAGTTAATGTCTGAATTTAGAAAGTTTTCTTTCAAGTAATACTCCGTTTATGTACGCTTGTTCTCTGAAAATATTATGGGTTTTCTAAATAAAGGAGGTTAAACTCACATCCGTTTTTTCGAAGTTTGAAATTCATGTTTGTATTGTCTAAGGCGGAGAGAATACCAGCTTATCTTTGCCGATGGCTTGTATCCTATATTACTAATTGTGACGAACTGACGAAGACTAATTAAGTTAAAGTATCCATTGACTAAAAATCTATACGGTATTGTTTCTAAAACTGCGTACAGTTGATGTAAATTTTCGTTATTATCTTCATTACCTCTCGTTAAGAAAAGGAAACAATATTTCTTGATCAATATTATGCGAAGTTATGAGCGTTAAGAGTCTATAAGACCTACCTCAAATTCCTTACCATGATCTTTCGTTAAATATCGAAAACAATACTGCAGTATTAATTTTGAAATAAAATGGTAAAGTTAGCGAAAGTGGGCAACATCGCAAAGAGATGTCAAATATTTGGCTGTTTCGATTAATTTGGCAATATCAAAATAAAAATGGAATTAAAAATGTGATTAACTAGAGAACTAGAATATTAGTAATGAATTGCAATAATTATAATTATTGCAATTGAATTGCATGTTGTAATTGTTTTAGGTGTAAAAAAGGCATTTGGAAAGTTACATCTAAAACGAAATATTTGGTGTTCCGATATTAAATGTTGCATTTCATCATCAATATTCTAGTTCGCTAGTTAGCCACATTTCATAATTCCATACAGTAATATTGCCAAATTAATCAAAGCAGGTAAATATTTGACAGCTATTTGCGACATTGCAAACTTTTAGGATAACCGCTCTTAAGAAGGTAACTCAATCTGGGACATTCCACAAATGGGACACTCCGTAAAATCATTTCAATAAAAATTGACTCTTGCTGCGACACAATTAAGTGCAATTTAAGTCACAACGCTAATTACCTACAGTTATAGATATTTACCTAGAAGTTCTTTTCCTATCGCGTACTTAAAGGGGAGATAGATGTACGACCAAGTACGCGGTCTTATGACTCGGCGACCTTACTCGCCCGTGTGTCACACTAAGTACGCGCACTTTAAGACCGCCGAGTAAGTTCGCCGGCGATCCAATAGGTTGGAAATTTTGCTCGTAGTCCGCCTTGGTTCGTAGTTTCGTACGTCTGTCATCGCCGCGAGTCGCAAGCCAGCATTTTGTTTCGTCATTTGTGTAATGTATGTTAGTTTGGTTCAGAAAATTTGAAAACATCGCCATACAGTGTGAGAAAGCTTCACGTGTGTCACCGACGGCGAGCCGAGTAAGCTGGCGAGCTTAAAAACCTCGGACTTTAAATACGTATATCTATGACCCACTTTTGATTCTCTGACTACGTTATACTAACTGAATTGGCCCGACTAAACGAGCGCGCTGCGTACTTGTAGCTTCATACCTAAAGTGCGGAGTGCACCATCTGTATTATTCTATGGTATAAGTATTTAATAAAATTCGACTCATCTCATACTTATTTACTAAGTAGATAGGTATCAATATCGTGTGTTAAGTTTAAACTAAGTTAGTAGGTTCTTTGCGAAAGTTACCTTCGTTAGACAATGAGGCAAAAACTACATAAAATGTTTAGTCTATCTCTTGATAAATGACCGAAGTAAGAAAAGTAATAGTACCGAAGTAAGATAATTACTGCATTCATATGGAAACAAAGGAAAATATGGCTCTTGTACAATCTGAAACTTTCTAGCTTTGCAACACTGTGGCGAGCGTGAACTGTAAATAGTCCTATAGTTAGACCGTTTTCACACTGACGATTTGCTAGCGTACAGCGAGACGATTTGTGAACGTGCTCTCCGCGGGTGTGAAGCGAGCTGACCGCGATTACGCGACGTATTCGCCGCGTTTTCACAATATAGGTACAACGTCGCACGTCGCCCATGGGCATATAATTTTCTGAATATTTGAAAAATATTCGAAAATTAATTAAGTAATTACTTACATAATTAATTAATTAATATTACATAATAGAATTAAGAACTTTTTTTTTGTAATTATTGATTAACAAAGGTTATATTATTATTATTATTTAGTGAAACCGAGCAATGTTCTCGGTCAATGTACGGAACTAGGAATTCCTATCTCCGATACTAAGCAGATTAAAAGTGGCATTCCAAAACAAATTCAAGGAAAGTTAGATCTTATAGAAGTAAAAATGGACATTAAAACAAGCAGTACATCGATTTAAAATAAGCCATTGACTGCGAAGCTCCAATGTAAAGTTAATGAAAGTCGAACTATAAATCTGTATATTTTTAGATGTTTTATTTATTTAATGGGACCTAAACGTTTTAAAAATAAAGAAAAGTACATTTTGGCCACAAAAGGGATGAATGACAGGCAATTGCATGCAGCTGAGATGAGAATGCTAAGAGGGATGTGTGGTGTTACACGAATGGATAGAATAAAGAAAGAAATAAAGGGAGAAATTAGTACATAAGAGAAAGTCTGAAAGTGGCACCGGTGACCGAAAAGATGTGCGGAAATCGGTTGTCATGGTATGGGCATGTGATGCGGAGTAATGAGGGAAATGTCGCGAGGAAAGTTTTGAGTACGAATGTCGATAGCTTTGAGAGTAGGGGAAGACCAAAGAAACGATAGATGAACTGTGTGAAAGATGATATAGCTAGGAAAGGATGACTCCCGAGCTGAAGACTAATAGAGAAGTATGGACGAAAGGGACATGTTGCGCCGACCGCAAATAAATTGGGATAAGGGCAGGAGAATAATGAGGTCTATGTGCATTGAGATAGACAGATCACTCATTTATTTGGTGCAACACAAAGATGATAATGATGACATAAATAATACGAAGAAAATACATGTCATGTACCATTTACTGTGGTGGCGCCAATAAACAAAAAGAAAAACATTAAAAAAAAAAGGACACTGACATAAGTACTTAAATTCAAATGAAGAACAACCTAACTGCAGTCGTGTGCGTCTCGAGGTTGCACAAAATGGGAATTCAGACAACTATTCCTGACGCTGATAGGCATTGATATATATGTTACACTAGATTAGTAATTACCGCGCCAAGGCGTTGTCACTGGACATAAGGCCACAGCCAATAGAGTAGCTAACGTCAGTTCAGTGCTCTGTGTGGCGCCAAACGAAGTGAACCGCGACAAAAAATATTGCCAAAATGGGTAGATGCGTAGTGAAAGCGTGCGGTTCAAGATCACAAAAACACAATAAATTAACCGGAATTACTTTCCACACGTAAGTTTATTGTTTCTGTGTTTATATCAACGTAAAAACGCAATAAAATAAATAAAATGTCGAATTTTTTAAATTAGGGTCAGTGTTACCACTAAAAACTTAGTTTTAGTTTCCCACATTTGTGGGAGTTTTTAATTTATGGAATAAGTGATTTTAATATTTTTTTAATAATAATACCGTTGCAGGGTGCCTAAAGATGAAGCACGCCGTGATAAATAGGTGGAAATAATCCGATTGCTGAGAAAAGAGACTGACTGGCTACCTACAAAATTTACTGTCAATTTTGTTCAAAGCACTTCCGCGATCAAGACAAAATAGGTCCAAAAAGCGAATGCGGCCGTGTTTATTTGTCCAATGAAGCAATTCCAATGCTTATTGTAAGTAATAATTTTATGCGGTAATTAATATTATCAAATTATAGGTGATGGTAAGGGTCAACAAAAAATGCCTTCCCATTGAATTCAAACTACATTGTGTACTGGATGCTTTCTTCAACTTAGTTTTTAGATTGTAAAAAACTGCTTTGGTTACAAAAAAAATTACATTTTTCAGGACAACCGTTATTCTAAAGAGCAGGTGGAGCTTTCAGTAGAAGAAAATATGGATGTGGATGCTGTGGAAACCGACGAAGAGATAGACGAACTAACTGAAACGCCGCGAAAGCACA
Source organism: Conistra vaccinii (assembly GCA_948150665.1). NCBI lineage: Eukaryota > Metazoa > Arthropoda > Insecta > Lepidoptera > Noctuidae > Conistra > Conistra vaccinii. The sequence goes on from OX411326.1 coordinate 21,515,905, forward strand.
AAATGAGGAACATAATTCACCGTTTGAAAAATTTATCGGCTGGAAGACTAAGAAAAATTAAAAACATTTAATACAAAAAAATAAAAGATTAGAAATAAAAATTATTAAATTAAATAACTGAACTAAAAAAAAACATATGTTGAGCGAAGAAGACGAAATGCAGCTAAATTTAAATGAAGAAACAGTGCAATTGATGGAAAAATTTAAAAAAACCTTCAACTAGAAAAGGACTTAAAAAAAAATCCGTATATCCTAAAAGAATTTGCGATACACCCGGGAGATCATTTATCGTCAATACAAGATGGATCATTACCTTTTATTAATAAATGCCATTATTTATAAATACTTAAAAATAAGATTGTATCATGAAAGCAAATTATTCACTCAAACTTACAAAAAGAGTCTAAGGCTGCGTTTCCACCAGAGATGAGCGAGGATGCGTAGCGAGGGATGTGTGTGGAACTAACCAATAACAATGCTAGCTTATCTCAAACTATGACAGTGAAGCGATGTTATTGGTTAATTTCACACACATTCCTCGCTACGCATCCTCGCTCATCTCTAGAGTAAACGCAGCCTAAAAGGCAATATACAAAACTAATGTTACATAGCGGAGTATGATTTCATTAATAATTAATAAATAAATAATATTCAAAAAGAAAATGTCTTAATTATTTTCATTAGTGATAAACTTCTAACGTATTCCTTTGAGTGTACCAAACTGACGAATCGACGAAAACTGGCTAACACTGGAAACTGTGAAACTTGACAGTTTCCAGTGTTCGCCGTCAACTTGAGTCAAGCTAACGTAACTGTCTAATCGGCAAAACTGACGAATCAGTGAAACTGACTAATCAACGAAACTGGCGAATTAAATAAACTGACGACTGAGCGAAACTGACCAGTGATACGCGGACTCTAATACACATCCAATAAGAAATACATAATTCAAATGTTTTTATAAATAATTTAACGTAACGTTTAAAAAAACGGTAACGTTAAACGTTATTTATGGCTTAAAAAGTTGGGCAAAATTTCGCATGGATAGGCAACCCCATCCCGCCAGTTACTGTCATTACCTGTTTATATTGCGGTCTTTGTCTAATCTAAGCGTCGGTATTATTCTTGCGACTTGTGTGAGTGAGGCAGATATATGTTTACTTTTAAATGTTTAGTGGTTTCAAAGCTACGTCGTCGCGTTTAAATAGTGGCTACACTTTTTTGACACATTTTAATGAGGTTTGCTTCTCTAGTTATATAGCTCAATGCTGATAGGTATTCTGCTGAATCCCTGCAGTGAGATACGGACGTCGAGCAGACGAGATAATCGGTAGAAGAAGTGTTATGTATGCGGTTCTGTACATATCACTATGACAATAAGTAAGTACCTATACCTATAAAACAATAAGTTATGTATTCTATATTCAGCAGTGAGAAATTATAGCAGCATTATACGCTGCTTATGCTAAACGACCTGAAAGTAGCGTCAAGAACAAATTGGATACGGAAGGCGAAGAACCGGCTGTTGTGGCGCAGCTTATCCAATAACCATATAGGCAGGGTAAATTAATTGACAGGGGTATTTAGCATACTTTCTCACCTACTTATCTACTGAAATTAATTGGCTCGCCCCCTATTACATGGGACTTAAACGTAATGCGAGATATGGGTGCTCATAACTGTCTCGCTGATGGTAGCGCGTGTGTTGGATCATTTAGCTCCCTTCAAAATGGTTGAGCTGAATGGTGCTAATCCATGCGTCATGTTCGTGAACGGGCGCCGTCAGTTTGGATTGGTCATCTCATAGCTGCCATGGCTTATTATTATAATTTAATTTAATTTTTAAATTGTTTATATTTATTTTTATTACGGACGCTTTTAAAGTTTTGGATCATTCTCACATGCATAACTTCAATATGAATGATGTAACCAATATTTTGTAACAATTTTTTATTTAAAAGTGCGTCCGTGGAGTTTCTTTCCCTTTCTTATCCATAGGTATCTACTACGCTTTTGAATGTGCAACTATCTTCATCTTTCTGACTGACCGACAGACCGACTCCTTGACAATTCAAAAGTGCCTGTAATAGGTTTACTTGAAATAAATGCTTTGAGTTTGAGTTTGAACATCTCTGCTTCCTTTTTAATTTTACATTGTTTCACTTCTTTTATTGTTTTTTATTCTTATTTAAGTATGTCTCAATTGTGTCTTATTTTAATTTGTGATCCCCTGTGCCTGTCCCAATAAATACTTTTTCTTTTTTTCTTTCTTTAACCCTTACGAAGATATAGACGCGTTGCCTACTGAAATTAAAAATATAGATCAGTTTTGTAATTCATGAACGTAAATGATGTATTATTACTTATTATAGCATAATTAAGACAAATAACGGCTCTAAATAACGGCAGTTATTGTGTAATATTGTTGAAAGGACTGCACTTTGGTGGGATTTTTTTTATGTAGGTAAATAGATTTCATTGCTTTGTACAGCCCGATTCAAACTTATAGGCGGCTCGAAATATGAGGCGAGTCGCTGCGCAGTAACGAATTTATGGGTCAGCGGGGGTGAGGGGTGGGGTACTGCGCAGCGAGTAACTAACTTCTGAGCCGCCATTAAGTTTGAATCGAGCTATACCTATCATGAATTAACAGTTTATAATACGTTCATATCGAAATAACGATGCGGAGCAATGATACCCCAGTGGTGTGATCGTCGGACTGCCAAATCATAGGTCCTGAGTTCGAATCACCTCTGATTTTTCGGATTCATATGCGTATTGTATTATTATCACTTGCTTCAAAAACGGTGAAGGAAAACATCGTGAGGAAACCGGCATGCCTGAGAGATATTTCTCGATGGCATGTGAAGTCAAGTTAGAGGCCGATGGGCGGCTTTAAAACTCTGACACCAGGTTAGTCACTAACCACCCGAAAATAAGAAGAATCGAAATAACGAAAGGATGATAATAGTTATTCGTTTAGTGTTTTAATAAATGGTGTATATATATATGTAATTTAAATTGCATAATTAGCATATAGCGTTCCCACTGCTGGGACACAGGCCTCCTCTCTATGAGAGGAAGTGGGCCATAATCAACCACGCGGGCCCAGTGCGGGTTGGTAGATGTCACATATCTTCGAACTTTTGGTTCTAAGACATGCTGGTTTCCTCACGATGTTTTCCTTCACCGTTTTGAGAGCAGTGGTGATGAAATAAATTACACAAAGTAAAGCGCCTGCTTGAGTTCGAACCCACGACCTAACCTACTCGTGAGTCGTTACCACAGGGCTAAACAATAAATTATTTAAATTACGAAATTAGATTTTGTTTGTTATTTTTGCAAATCTTTTGTAGGGTGGAACACCAATTATGAACTAGCTGTTTTTTCAAATTTTTATTGTAACTACATACTTTAGTTTTCTTTGCTGTTCTGTTTTATAAACTGTCCTTTTTATTGTTTTGATCTATTTATTGACTCCGATCGATTACAGCACGATACAAATATTGACGAAAACTGGTTTCGTGTCCGTATATAATCTAAGTTTAAAAGGTTCTGTAGTAAACAAAACTGGTTCGGTAAACATCTTACGCACTAAACTAATTCTACGGTTTAAACTCTTATCCTAATCTTAAGGGTGGCAATAATTGCCCTCAAAAACATAATTATACACCATTTTGATCTAAATAATAATAACGTCTTGACACTTGACGAGGTTACCTCCCGCTGGCCCATATGTCCGACAATTTCAAATGAAATCGAAAAAACCGATCCGCATATGACGCCTTCTAAATCCGAAATTCCCTCCAAAACCGATCTCACGCTGAGAGCGCATTGAAAAAAATATTCTCTCTGACTCGTTCTTTTTTCGAATACAGATTTTTTTTCTAACCATTGTCACGGCTGCACGTATTGCCAGTGTTTGGCCTCGATTTGAAGAATTTAAATATTATTTGGTGAATCAATCTGCAAATTTAGTGCAGGCGGAAAAAATAATGAAAAATATAATACCGACAGATCTTGTCGTGTTGTTATGTATGAGTAATGCAAAAGCACCTTTTAACTTGCGGAACTGGGTTTTGTGAATCATCAAAATATTGACCTGGGTGTGGTATTGATAAACTGTGAAATCTATCGGTCTAGATTAAAATAATATAGACTCACTACGTCAAATATAAAATGCTCTGTCAAAAAAAAGTACTGAAATTAGTATGATAGTAGACAGTTTTTATTGTTAGCCATTTTGTACTTCACACATTTAAATGTCAGGTAAGTTCTATACAAGTAAGTAAAAACACACAATACCATCTTTTCACCTGTGAGCCGACAATCTCGACCCACTAGAGAGACTTTATTAACAAGATTTTGAATATCCTATTGTCGCTAACACTTTCTATGTTCAAAATTCGAAAATCTTCTTTTTTTTACAATACAGTTTGGACATTTCGCTTGAGTTATCGCCGGCCAGTTCTGTTAAAAGGTTTAAGGTATTTTTTTCTTTCATAAACGTCAGTGCGCGGGTCGTTTTTGACGTGGGTGAGCGTGGTTATAATTGCTGTTCGGATTGGGACGCATCATTTTTATAATTGTCTGGATATGTCCTATTTTTAAGTTAAGAAGATTAAAGTTGTAAGTTTATTGAGCTAAATCTTACTTATCTACTCATTTTCAGACTGAAACTGACTGGCGTATTTGTTCAAGAGTAAAATGTTGTCTAAATATTGTTTCTAAGACATGATAATTTCCCAAAATATTGTCGCCATAGACAAACGATATTAATGATGACACAACCGGTAGCAACATGCAACAAAACACAATTAAAGAACTCCCAGCAACAAACACCAAATCATGTTAATATCATCTCCTTTAAGGTTTAAAAGTGTTTAAAATTTAAAATCTCAGAGAATTTTATTCCGCGTCACCCAAAAACATGGCGATCCTACAGCCAGGTAGTTTCAAACTGGGATTTGGAAATATATGGATAATTATAAGACGGCTTAACGTGGATTTTTTGTCAAAGTTTATCGTCATTTTGATTGAGGTTACGACTTTTGTATCGGTGAAGATATTGTGTCGGTAGCTTTATTATACGAGGGGCCATACCAACGGTTGTTGGCTTGTGATATGGGAATCGGATATTACTTACATGAGGACTAATGAGAATTGTCCAAATAAAATATTTTCAGAACTTTGTTTAATGACGTAAAAGAAGCTTAGATTATATTTTAGTGTTTTTTATTAAATAAATAAGAGTTTAGTAAGAATGAGAGGTATACTAAAACAGCTTGGTTTTTGGGAAACCTAATCGACCAATCGATTTTAGCGTAGCACATCGATTAAACGGAACCAATTCCTAAATCCAATACCTAAACACTTTAACTCACAAAAAATCCATCATGGTCACGGACAATAATTGGTCCTCCCACCCGACATAAGCTCGTAGACCAATCGCGACACGATTTGTCTTGCTAGATTATTTAAAACATGTCGTTAATGTGAATCGATCGTAAAATTTGTATAGAAACTCCTTTGATTGGTTATTATTTTTAATGGCTAATATTTTATTGCATTTTTATAGTTAATCGGCTATATTTGATGCGGTTCAACGATTTAACGTAGGCATAACTGCTTAATAAGTAATCGAATGTCTAGTAATCTTGTCTACTACACCTGTAAAACTAATTAAAAATGTTTGTAAGCTCCATTTTTATTCAATTTCTTCCTTTTAAAAATCGATCGCTAGAACACTTTTAGTGACAGGTTGAAATACGCGCCATAAAAATGGTGTTCGATTTTCAAAAACGTTTTGTTTCTTTGTTTATCGCCTATTATCTGTTGACGATTAAAGAGCTGCGGATACTGAATTCTATTTTAGAATGGCGACAATTCATTAGTTTTTGAATACCGGTTTTAAAATCGAATTATTTCTGTTAGGTAAACTATACTAAGATTACTTTTTGTGAGTTAAGTAGATAGTAAAAGACATGTGCAGATAATTAGACTTTTAATTGAAAGTGAAGAAATATCTAGTACACTTGTCGATTAATAACAATTTTTTGACAAATATCGCGCGGTAGCCTTCTTTTTAAATTCAGCCAAGTCGAAAAAAAAATCAGTAGGATGGTGCTTCATCCAATGGCTACTACAATTATGTAATTGGGAAATGCCATAAACATCCTGCTTGTCAAACGGAATAGTGATTCTGGTAAGTTGCTGGCACAAATCTAGACACCGGGCTGTTGTGGAGAATTATTTGATGAAAAATTCAATTAGACCACCCAACCTAGGAATAGGTCGACTCCATGCTCCTTCACGTTTGTGACCGTTTGTTTGTGAAGACTAACCAGCACCCTAATTACGTAATGAATTTCAATTTTAAATTGAAACCAATTGAAAAAGATTGCCAGTCCATTGCTTCATAAGTTCGACAACAAAAATTGAGTAGATTTTTTTTGTCTAACGTATGAAGCAATGAACTGGCAATCTTTTTCAATTGGTTTCAATTTAAAATTGATCGTGCATTGCGTAATTGGGGGGCAGGCTAATAATGGCTATAGGTCTGGTCTCTGCCTAACCTTTCGAGGAATGCAGGCGTAATGTTACTACTCTCAAATAATTATTCAAAATATATTATGATAATTATCTAAACTAATATTATAAATAACAAGAAAAGATTTAATTTTTTGTATGTTTATTTCCTACGCTTTCACGGTAAAACGGCTTAACGGATTTAGATGAAATTTGGCACATGGGTAGATCATGAGTTGGAGAAGGACATAGAATATCTTTAATCCAGATATTCCCACAGCTTCAGCTATTTTTATTTTATATAAATCAACACGGGTAGTTATGAAACGTCAGAAGCTATAGGTGCACGGTTCCAATTGGTCGTTTCCTATGGTTATGAGCCGGCAAGAAACACTACGGTTACTCTTTTAAAAATAATTGGCTTTTACAAATTACAGTGTTAATAGTTATGGCAGGACTGTGTAGTCCTGTTATCATGTACCAGATACTTTAGGGGGATGCGCTAAGGTAGCCGGCGAAATTCTGTAAAAGTATTGATGATTTTTATCATTATAATAACTTATATTAATTATTCAAAAAACAAAAATAAGAAAAAAAAAACTAAATAAATAACTAGAAAAAAAACTAATAAATAATTAAACAGTTTTTTTTTTTCGTTATTTAAGTACCTATTGTTTTTTTTTTTACTATAACATATATTTCCGCGTTATTTTTGCCATCGACACGCTAAAAAGAAGGAGATGATTATAATTCTATAAATAAACATTTGATACGGCCGCGAATCATATTTAGATCAACATACAACCTGATACTGACCTGCAAATTGCAAAAAACGTAAGAAAAGTATTAAGATAGAAAATGGAATTAATTGAAACTCACCTAAACATAAGTACCTACCTTGCGAATTGTGGGTGTTACACACCTCTGCCTATTTCTTCCGGAAATACAAGCGTGATAGATACATATTATGTTACTACTGGCGCCAAATCACCAACGATTTATGACCCCCATAGCCAACACCAGAACACGTTCTATGGGAACATCATCTATCATCATCACAGGCTGCGCGGGCCCAAGCAGGGAACGATTAAATCGGTGTTTAACCAAGCTCCACCAATCATATGCCAGTAGCTGTCGATACTCGAAAATTGCTTCACTGGTTTTGATGATCTGCTCTGTTTAAGATGAAGTTAATTTAGTCATAAAAATAGAGTTAGAATTGAACATGGCAATCCTGCCAGTATTCTGGGCACGTTTCTCGATGACAGCGATGCGGACAAGTACTGCGACGGGTAGTGTCCTTTTGTTTTTATATTTAGTAAGTTAGTCATTTAATTTAGTACTTAGTGTAAATACGCTGACGAGCAAGCAATATAAAAAAGCCATTAACTTATCATGAAATATTTCCGGAACCAACGCACGATAGCTTCTTGAAGTAAAAAGCAACATTCAAGTGTATTTCATAGCGCATAAAAACCACGTATAAAACTATTTTCAATTATTTTTATTTCTTCATTTAGCTAAGTTGTGTCGTTTATAAAATATTTAGATATTTTTTTAGCACTTTCCAAGTGGCTTTTTTGTATTGCTAAAAATGACTGTTTAAAGAAGGGTTTAAAAAAAAGTCTGTTTTCACATTGCAAGGCAAAGTTTCAGCAGTGGGCAACAGCGTCGTGTGTGTCTGGGTCTCACCCAGAACATATACAGGGTCAGATTAAATTAGCTAACTCCACTGATGTGATTTTAATCGATATATTAACATTATAAAAAAAAACTTATTTTGATGATAATTTATTTTGGGGTATGTAGTGTATTTGCTCGAAATATCCGTTCAAAAGTCTGTTCTGGGTCACAACTTTTCACGAACTGAATATTACTTACCATAGACACAGGGTACTGAAATATCTAGTACCTGACAGAACAGGTTTTGACAACCTGTCCTGAGAAAGCAGGTTTCTGAACCTCCAGACTTGGACACAACCAACTTGTAGCTAACTAATTCCAAGGCTAGAAATATGAGTAGGTAATAAATTAAAATACATACGATATTCAGCGGTAGAGTCGCTCAGGTTACCTTGTTAGGTGGTTATCAACGATCTAGAAGGCTGGACAGGGCTCAATTTAGTTTAGAGAACACACCACGTCTTGAATAACTTGTCACGAATTACTTATTTCACCTGGCGATGCCTGTTGCCTCAAAAAAAAAACAATATGTAAGTATTTATAATCCTAAAAATATAGAACCGGAGTTACCGATATAGCTTGCAGAGTAGGCAAACTGAAGTGGCAGTGGGCTGGCCATGTTTGTCGAAGGACCGATGGCCGGTGGAGCAGACGAGTCCTGGAGTGGAGACCGCGTATCGGCAAGCGTAGTGTGGGACGCCCCCCAGCTAGATGGACCGATGACCTTAAGAAAGTGGCCGGGACAGACTGGATGCGGAAGGTGGAGGACAGGGTGTTGTGGCGCGGCTTGGGAGAGGCCTATGTCCAGCAGTGGACTGCGATAGGCTGAGCTGATTGATTTATAATCCTTATAGTTAGCTAACTTCCCCTATACTTATTGAAGTGTCGTAAAGTCAGGGTAATGATGAGTTAACCAAACTGAAACGTCGATTTACTGTGAGAAAGCCATTTTATATAAGTGTCAAAGAATGTGTTTTGAATATACGGACAATTGAAGTTGGTAGACAATTTGATTTTCCTGTCTGTAAATTACCTACAATGGGATGAGGTTTGTGAAGTCGTCTTCACAAACCCCTTCCTAATCTAATTCCTCTTTCTATTTCTCTTATCTATCTTCTATAACTTTTTAAACCATGTTTAAAAGATTAGGATAGTGAAATATCATTAAGTAACACCGTAAATGAACACGATTTCAGTGATATATGTAATTCAGATTTCAGCGACTATTGCCACTTCATCTATGCGCCTATAGACAAGAAGCAATCATTTTCAAATTCATAATTCCACAACGACTTTTAATTCAAACTCAAAGTATTTATTTCTAATAAACCAATTACAGGCACTTTTGAATTGTCAAGGGGTTGGTCAGTCAGAAAGATGAAGCTAGTTGCCCATTCTAAAGCGTAGTAGGTTCCTATGGAGAAGAACGGGCAAGAAACTCTACGGACAATCTTTTAAATCAAAAGGATTGAGTTAAAGCATTTCGGTAGCTTACGTCTTTTTTTTATCTTTTCGATCATCTTTATCGGTAATAGATGTCCCTTTGGTTAGACCCACTGATCCAGGAGATAGACGCAGAACTCATCCAAGACGCCAATTTAGAGGAGGCTTGTTGTCTTCTGCTAGAATCGAACCATCATATGTCTCCCACACCATTTTTTTTTTGTTTGATGTAGTACTGTTTGGTTTAATATGTTGATGTAGGTAATTATGGAGTTCCATCTAATAACGTTTAGTCCACTCTCGCCCCCTCAACCCCTAATAAATAATGTGGACACTGGACCCCTAAGATGTAAAAGTATCACGTATAAATTCAAACCCAATGTTTTAAATATAATTGGCATGCTATATATTGTATTATCGCGAAATGTGTCCTGGACTCAGATATCTGTAAAATCCTTCATATTTACCACATTTTAATAAAAATACTCTACTTATACGGCACACCCAATTTGAAAATACTTCCTTAAATACTTCACAGAGGTTTTTATTATCTTTTATCTTCAGGTTATCTACCTAAGTCTTCAATCATTCCTATTGACCTCAGCGTCACCTCAATGTAAAAAAAAAACAATAAGAGCCCATACGATAGCTTATAAAACTTTTAATTCAAAGATAGAACACATTTTGTGCCGGCGGCGGCGCTCGCGCATCGCACGCACTATCGTCGATCAGATGGCGACCTATGATCTTTGCCCAACGGTGGGTCTGTGAACGTGATTTAGAGTACATACCTAACGATGAATAAATAAATAAAGTGTACCTTTCATATGCCGGAAAAAATTGTCCATGATCTTTAAAAACAAACCATGCGCCTAATAGGATCTTCCATCGGCATAATAATAGTACGGATCAAGGGCCTGATTCAGAAGGCAGTACTCCTGAATACGGCTCGCATTGTGAGGAGGTTCCTGTCTCTGCAGCTCTAACCACCGGTAGCTTGGACCCTGCTCCCGACTCCGGCGGACCTCTATATATTTTAAATGCAAGAAATATTTTAAAATGTAAGAAAGAAAATAAATAAACGATATAATAATACCATTTATTTCAGGCAACACAGACCCATAGAAAAATACTTTAACCTAAACATACTTATTATAATTTAGGCAAAAACGTAGACTATGTAAGTAGCACTTCACTTTGCACTAGCTTGACTTTGTGCTGTCCTGTGGAACTTGTCCGCGGAAGCGACGGAACACCACCTCCTGCGGCGGTATCATGTTGAAATTCCATATAAACTTTCATCCCCTATATTTTAATCTCTTTAGGGGTTGAATTTTCAAAAATTCTTTCGTAGTGCTCACCTTTGTTACAAAATGAACTCTTGTGCAAAATTTCCTGCTTCTAGTCACAGCGGTTTAGACTGTGCGTTGTCTGTCATTGAATTTAAGATTTTCATTAACTAGGTGACTGCAAAATAACGTCAAATTCCTAAATAAAAGAAGCTCGACAAAAACCCTAAAGAGATTATTAAAACCAAGTGTGAAAACTAAACGAATCTGACAGTTTAACATCAAACAGCCCGCCATCTCACTCTGAAGCATAGACAAAAAATTCCAAATGGCTGACTCATCGCAATCAATCACCTTTCGGACGACGATTATATTAATTTTGTTATACTATTATTTGCCTAAGCTAGCAACAATGGTGCTTGAGCTGGGAAAGGGCTTCAAGATGACATGTCAATTAAAGAACTATCCATTATTGTTAGTGGAGACAGAGAAATGATGATTGTTCAATGTTTTGTGGCTAAAATGGTATAGTCTGTGGTAAGTGATCGTTTCATTTTGTGGTTCGGTTTATTTGATTGGGTGTAGTTGATGGCCCTCCTCATGTTAACACGTTCAGTGCCGGGGGCCCTCCTGGAGGATTCACCTAGTCGCATATGGGATGCCGGGAGCCCTCGCGGAGGGCTGTTTTAAATGTAGGTTTTTCTTGGCGTAGGTATACTTCATTATAAACTGTGAAAATAAAATCGGATGTACCTATATTTTAACAAGATTTATTAGTAATGCGTTGGTTTTATAGTCCAACCTTTTTTATTATTTGTTCTCTGTTACAAATATTCACAAAAATTCAAAAGGTTGGAAACAATGTATAGCGACAAGACCCCCTTGAAACACAATTTTACTTCATTTAACAGTGTTTTATAACACGGTTTTAAACCTGATGACCGTCCACGATGGTTACCTTTAGCGCAAACGTAATGCCGGCAACCCTCCCGGAGGGTTCACTTCCATATTTATGGCGGCATGGCGTATGAGTTCTATGAAAATGGGTGGAGATAAACTAGAAACTACCACTGTCTCTATTGTCTTTTATCTCGTATTAGCATGAAGAATGTGTGAGAACAGCTCATCTGTTAAAATATTAGCCAGTGTGATCAGGAGGTCGGAGAGGGATTGACTGCTGAACTCGTGTAGAATGTACTGACCTACTAAGTATATAGAGATATAATCAATTCAGCCCTAAGTAATACTCTGCTGGATATAAACCACTCTGACGCCACTCTGAGCTGATCCTCCGCTATTTTCGTCAAAGATACAAATTGGAAGACCATTTGTAATTAGGGTCACCATCTTTTTTATTTTTATATTAAATATAGTATTATCGAAGCCGGGAACCACAGAATCTGTCGAAGTGGCGGTGCTGGGGGAGGCCTATGTCCAGCAGTGGACATCTTTCGGCTGATATGATGACGATGATGATTATCGAAGCCATTGTCTATAAAAAAAAGATAAAATAAAATTGTATTGTAGATATATTTCGAAAACATTTATATTCTATAAATGCATTTTTTTGCCACCTATGAACCTTTATTAACAGGTTTTTTTTAATGTCTCATATTTATTTTTACACTCTGAATAAAAGGTTACAAAATACCATTAATTCAGCTTATACGAGATTAATACTGGTTATATTGCGATAATTTCGTCATTTTGTACTGAAATCAAAATGTAGTAGTTTTGCCTACTATATTTTTTCTTTTGAAATATAGTAACTAGGCCTCTAATTTAGCAGAATACTATATTATATAGTAGGTAGTAGGGTTAGCAACCCCATTTGTAATATTAAATTCAATCACCGAACATTATCGTCTTTATTTTCATTAAAAAAACTCTTAAGTACCATCAGCTAAGTTTGCAGGTATCATAAAACCAAAACATAAAACAATTATATATTATACCTATGTTTAAAAACCACGCACACAACAACATGGTATGTTTAACATATTTAGTAGAAAAAGCGAAAACGGCCGAAAGGCGAGGCATGCAAATTGAAGGGGGAGGGGCCATCCTCTACTTACTTAATGCTACGTATCATTACCAGCCACCAGAGGCCATGCATATTTACATTTTAAAAAGAACATAGTTTTTGTGAAATGAATTTGTGGTGTGTTTTGCTCATATCTTTGTAAAAAGAGGTAAAAGGCAGAGATAAAAGTAGAGTTTCACTCTTTTTTTCTTTGAAAAGGAAATGATTTCGACATGTAAGTGCAATTTTAGTTCTACATATTTACCGCTACGACAAAGAATTTGAATTGTTATTTTAAGCTTTGAACAAAAAAGATGCGCTACAAAAACAAAAAAAAAACTTTTGAAAATAATCTTTCTTGATTCATACCCCTGAACCTCTCAAAAGGCCCATTTCTCCGAAAAAAAAGTAAACCAATTTCAGAACACTAATTCCTAATTTAAATCCATGATATTTAAAACTCCAAAATGGAGCCATATGTTTGTGTTTCAAGTGAGCAAAAGAAACGTTCCGTCAATCGTCGGCGACGACTTTCGCAGTCCATAAATGTTCTTCTTTCAAAATATTGCCATAGACACCAAGGGTCGTAGGGCAGAATCGCAAAAAAGACGTGCAAAAAGTTTGAAAGTTCTCCGAAAAAATGTTCAAGAGGTATATGAAACTTGTCTATGACTGTCAAAGTTTTGATGAAAGTTTTTTGGCAGATTTTGTAGATTCCTTCTTTGCCAAGGATCGTATGGTTTTGCTAAGAAGATAGGTGTCTAACCGCAATACGAGTTTCAATAACAGAGGATAATGCTATCCTGCAAGTCCTAAATATTTATTAGAAACACTCCGAATGAGAAATCAAAAAACCCATCGCTGAAAAACGCTTAGAAGAACCAATAGACCTATAGAAATCCACATTTTTTAAGGATGAAACTAGTCAACTGATGTTTTTGACGTTTTAGCTCTAATTACCGATGATACCGCAAAGTCTCTTTTCATAGCAAGACCTGTTCAGAATTTGCTGACCCATTAAGAAGTGCCTAGCATTAGTCGCGAACCTTATATTATGGCTCGTCCTAATGTGGACGAACTCAAGAACTGTATGAATGAATAAAACGTTATTGAATATTAATATTCTTCTTTAAGATGACCACAAGTCAATGTCTCAGCGCAGAGGTGCATTGAGGTTTTAATAAATTATGAGACAATAATGTACTGTAGGTACCTTGAATCGAGGGTCAGTCACATGTAAGATGGTCTTAGGTAATGAATAATAGACGTTTTTGTTAGTTATTGTCGTTTTATCAGCTGGTTTTGCCTGAAAATATATCGATATTTCAATAAGCTTTAGGTTAATGGCAAAAGGCTCGCCCCCTATTACATGGGACTTAAACATAACTGGCGAAATGTGGGTGTACTATAGGTACTCTGCCTAACTCCTTGGGAATTATTGGCGTGATGTTATGTTATCTCCTTATGATAAGGTTAAAGAGTGAAACGATGATAATAAGAATGTTGTAACCTGTAGAAATATTGTGAAAGGTAAGGTGTCAAAATAAATGCAATCGAATTGATTACAAACTTCATTGGCTTATAATCTTCAGCTCATCATTTGACCTTGTTAGATATTGTAAAAATCAAGCTCTACAGACTCTAAATCCTTGGTAATAGAGGCTCAGTAATAGGGTTCTGTACCAGAAGGGTGCCAAACGGAACCCTATTACTAAACCTCCGCTGTCCGTCTGTCTGTCAGCGGGCTGTATGTTATGAACCGTAATAGGTAGACGGTTGAAATTTTCACAGATTGTGTAATTCTATTACCGCTATAACAATCATCATCATCATCATCAGCCTATGAATGTTCCCACTGCTGGGACACAGGCCTCCTCTCTGTAAGAGGGAGTGGGCTGTAATCTACCACGCGGGCCCAGTGCGGGTTGGTAGATGTCACATGTCTTCGAATTTTTTGGTTCTAAGACATGCCGGTATCGTCACGATGTTTTCCTTAACCATTTTGAGAGCAGTGGTGATGAAATTATTTACACAAAGTAAAGCGCCTGCTTGGGTTCGAACCTACGACCTACAACTCGTAAGTCGGGGCCGTTACCACTGGGCCACCACTGCTCTCCTGCAACGATAAATTATGCAAATTACATGGAAAGTGTTTTTTTTTCGACGTATCTTTTTGTTGTTTTTTTCGTACCTTATGCGTGTGAGTCGAAATAGAACCACCGTTACGTGAGGTACCTAGGTTCTCCATAAAGAGGCAGGTAAGCAGGTTCGATAAATGTATCTGCAGCTGAAAAATTACAACGATTTTTCTAAAGAAAGTTTTGTAAGATTTTTTCAACCATAGAGTATTATTAGTTATTATCGATAAACCTCTCCTAAACTTTGGAAGCCTCTGTATTTACATAGTTTTCAAGTGGATTCGTCTTGAAAACGAAGAGTTCTTACAATGTTTTGGTACAAGACCCTTCAGACTGAGCTCTGGATTGCCAACCGCCCAGTAGTCACTAGTATTTGAAGCTTACGGGTTATTTGAGCAAAGGATGGTGTTTTCTGTGCTTACAACCACAGTTATATTTCATTAGGAGTAATAAAAAACGTTTTTAGCTCAGTTTTTGAATAGTGTCTGTGAAAAACCATTGTCTCCCGAAATACAGTGTCGTCAAATTAGAATAAAATTGACATTAATAATTATAATTACTTAAATTCTGTGTCAAAAATTGTGTTAAAAATTTTTTTGCTTACGTTTTAAATTAATTACGGAAATATCTTAATATTAACATTAAAATTAACTTAATATATATAAATCTCGTGTCACAATGTTTGTCCTCAATGGACTCCTAAACCACTTAACCGATTATAATAAAATTCGCACACCATGTGCAGTTCGATCCAACTTGAGAGATAGGATAGTTTAAATCTCAATTTATAGCCGCAATTTTAATTTATTGCTAATTAGGGCTACCCATGCGAAGCTGGGACGGGCAGCTAGTAAATATATAAATTACTTAATTAAGTAAATATACATAATTTGAATGATAAAATCTTCTAAATGCGTTAAAACAATATGTTTGCAGCTGGTTTTACAAATTAAAAATAGACGATTTTATTTGCACGTCATTTTAGACGCCATAATGGATTTTTCGAACAATTCGATAATCCGTGTAATTCCTTGTTTTATTATAAGTTTAGTGCTGTGCTTAAGACGATTATGTTGTTAACAGTAAGTAAACAGATTATTTTATTTTGCTATTAGTATTTAGTATAAAATACTTTGTTTCTATGCGGGTACGGTCATAAATTTTAGCGCCGGCTAGTGTTCACATTTTTTTTATCACCACACGTGTTAGTTGTAACAGCTGTGTTTTAATCTTTTTTATACCATGCGTATCCTACGATATATATATATAAAAAATATAGATAATAATATTAAAATATGTAGACCTATAAAAGATAAGGTCTTGTATGTTCAGTGTTGCAAGTCAAACATAAACTGGACCCTCGTTTTACATCCTGGGTCATTATTTTCCACTGCCAACCTTCCATTTTCTTATTTCGAGTTGTAGGTAATGTCCTAATTAAAAAACCAAAAACTTCGTTAATAAAAGCAATGATTCTGGTTATTATGACACAGGATGAGGTGGCCAGTCTTAAGCAGAAATATAAATTATATTTCCATTAATAGTAAAAAAGTTGCTTCACCGCATTATTTAACGCACTGGCCGCTAGTAAAACTCAAAGTTGACTTTTACGATAGCTGTCAAAAAGATACATTAGATTCTTTTTTCGAATTTAAGAACTGTTTAACAATGAACTACTCTATATTCTATTTCAAAACACATTTTTATAGCCAAATAACAATAAAAAAGTAACTAATTACAACAAGACTATTATTAAAAAAGCTATTATTTTTCTAAAATCATAACTATTAAAGCGATGTGAACGTAAAATTACGACATTAATACAATAATTATGATTTTATGACGTAAATAATCGCCGAGTTACGAGCTTTAAAGAATCACAAGATTTTTATGACGCAATTATACGTCCGTAGAAAAATTAATGGCACTAGATATTTATCAATCAACTTATTATTATTGATTCATGCATTTTAAGATAAGCTGACCAATTTTTTACTAAGGATTCCTTGACTGACCGAAATAGATATCAGCCAGTGTCGCCAGATTTTTTTTTGGCCAAAGCGGGATTTTGAACCCTTTTGAGTAAAAAAATGCGGGATTCTTTCCTCGAAAGCGGGACATAATTATTATGAAAACATAAATAATCAGTCATTTTAATTTTTCACTGCTTATGCTTTTATTTGAGTTTCAAAATAATTATAGATAGCTATAGAAATAGATCAGATAGAAAATGTATTTTAATGAAAATGTATTTTAATGAAAATACGTTCCTTTACTAAGTATAACTTATAACAATCACTGTGTGGTTTACCGTGTAAGGCAGTTAAGTCTTTAAAGGGATATAAAACATGTAATACATTACTTACAAATTGCTTATTTATTCGTCTATCCCCGAAAAGCGGGACTGAGCCTGTCCCGCGCGGGACGTTTAATTATGAACAAAAAATCGGGACGTCCCGCCAAAATCGGGACGTCTGGCAACGCTGATATCAGCGTATATCTGCCCCACTGCAGGGCACAGAACTCTCATCATACATGGAAGGCAATAGCATTGACACGCTTGCTTAAGACGGG
Organism: Conistra vaccinii; assembly: GCA_948150665.1. Classification (NCBI taxonomy): domain Eukaryota; kingdom Metazoa; phylum Arthropoda; class Insecta; order Lepidoptera; family Noctuidae; genus Conistra; species Conistra vaccinii. The sequence goes on from OX411326.1 coordinate 21,533,583, forward strand.
TTGGCGATTTCTGCGTTTATCTAGGACATTACTGTCATTGGGAACAAAACCTGGTCAAAAAAAAAAAGACCAGGTTTCGTAACCTGGGGGCTAAGTCTACTAATTTACAAACGTCACAATGGTCTCTCGAGTTTTTGGCAGATTTGCCATACAAAATTTGTCAAAAACTTTTGAGAGACCATTGTGACGTTTGTAAATTAGTAGACTTGGCCCCCTGGTGTTAAAGTTAATATAAGTCTAAAATCAGTTATGATTAAACTACGTGAAAGTTATTTTTTTCCATATTTTGTAGAGAATTTTCACTTTTTTTTTCTTACCGGTCAGTATGGATGAGGAGCCATGTCTCATATTTAAACGCGGCTACTACCAATATTTAGTAGTAAATTAGCTGATTTTGTAGTAAATTAGCTGATTTTGTAGGCCCGATCCTGGAATTTTTAGTAAAAGCTATAAAAAGTTTCAGGACGTGGCTCCTCAATTCAAAAGTGTGAACTAAGGAGCCACCTTAGAACTCGAAAACAAGCAGAGGGATATATTTGAAAAGGTAGGATTTAGTAGTACTTCGTCTACGAAGTGCGCATGCTTAATTGTCTAGAATTAACGAATACACATTATTAACTAGAGACTTGAGGACTCCCAGACTAAGTACCTATCTATAGTTACCGGGAATCACAGATTCTGACAAGAAGTTCCACTCCTGAGCATACAAATAACCTGTTTCATTTACTGTTTTAGAAACGTTTAAATTGTTAAAGTCAATTAAAAAAAAAGGAGAGGAGGAAAAAAGACAGGAGGCAAAAAAGGAGAGTAGGAAAAATAGGACAGAGAGGAGGAGGTCTAAGAATTTTTCAAAACTCATTCCCTGAGCGATTCTAGACGGAGTTCAACCATTGCGGGCAACACCTAAACACCTATTAGTCTAGGCATACAATTGTTAATTAACCACTTACGGGAATTCAGGCCCTGCACGACATTAAGTAGTTAACCACATAACAGGTACATACTCGTAGATACCTAGTAGTTACCTACGAACTTTTAATAGGTATTTAAAAACACTTTGTATATAATATACTCAGTTTCACAACACATTGTCCTATGATTTATGCGCAATAAGTGATAAAATATGTTACAACATTATTTGTATTGATATTATATTTAACACTAGCTATCGCCTCTGACTTCGTTCTTATATAACCAGACTTCAATTCAATGTGGCGGAATTTCAAAAAAAGATCTATCAATTTGCCTAGCCTTTTCCCAACTATGTTGGGGTCGACTTCTAGTCTAACTGGATACAGCTGAAGACCAGTATTTTACATGGCGCGACTGCCTATCTGACCTCCACAACCCAGTCACTGGGTAATACGATGCCCATTGGTAAGACTGGTTGTCAGACTTTCGGGTTTCTGACGACCTGTTAAAGTTCCACGAAAAACAGCCGGGACCAACGGTTTAACGTGCTTTCCGAGGCATGGAGGAGTCTCGGTATGTAAAGATGGTCACCCATCCACGGTCTAAGCCCGGAAATTTTTATTGTTGATTCGCCTGTTTCAGGCTAGTAAATTCGTGCGAATAACCAATACGCCAATTAATTAGGTAGGTAACACTGATTTTCTTTAGGTAGCTGTAACTTACCTATAAGAAAACATGGTGAGGAAACTTAGAGCACAAAATGTGCAGGTATGTCGGAAATCTACGTACGCAATGAGCAAGCGTATACTTATACGTAGATTACGTAGGTAACTAGTTGTTTACAATGCTTGTGCCTTCTTTGTAGGAAAAGAGCCTTTTACTCTGCACTTGGCAGCTGAGGTACAAAGTGTAGCAATAGCAAATAGTACTATGCAATTGATTTAAAACCTGGCTGCCAATTTTTTATCCCCCGTTATACCCTAATCAGCACAGGGGTTGCTTAAACAGGCCTCCTCTCTGTGAGAGTGAGTTGTAATCCAGCACGCGGGCCCAGTGCAACTTGGTAGAAGTCACATGTCTTCGAATTTTTGGTTCTAAGACATTCCGGTTTCCTCACGATGTTTTCCTTCACCGTTTGTGAGAGCAGTGGTGATTAAATAATTTACATAAAGTAAAGCGCCTGTCTGGGCTCGAACCTATGACCTACTACTCGTATAAGTCGCGACTGTTACTACTGGGCTACCCGTGCTCTCACTCGGGATTGAGTTTCGAATAAATATATATTTTTTGATAGCACCTCTACTCTGTTTTTATGGAGCACATTTTTCAAATTTCGTTCCATTCTTCAATAGAGGCTGTGCGTTGTCTATCATAAAATTCCCTACATAATTCCTCATGTAAGGAACTTCTTTAGAACTAAGCAAATATAGATTTACGTTCTCATGATATACCATGCCTCCCATGAGCATGTGACACCCGTATTTTACTGAATATTCATGAAAAATTATCAATAATTAATTCTAAAAGGTGGGTCTATCTTTAATATTTATCATGTTATTCAATTTTTATTTATTAAGTAGCGTTTGTGACCTTGCTTTATATTTTTTGTCTCGATGTGATTGGCTCGATTTGAATTCTGTTTATTATTTCTAAAAACTTATATGAGTTAAGCCCGTATTTTTCATGAAGAAAAATATGGGCTATTTCTAAAAGCTTATATGAGTTAAGCCGGTAATTATATTTCATGAATATTTAGAAAAACATGGGCGATCACATGCTCACGGGCGGCATTGTACCTACGAATATATGGCCAGTAACCGTAGAAAACCCCTGTCGCGAAATGAAATAATAACTTTTTAACTGACTTCATTTGTTATAAATTGTCACTATTTTTGTGTGGTTAGGTGGCAAGCACTGCTGCTTGAAATAATAATAATTGTGTGGCTTTTAATTTAATTACGTCATGTCTTAAGGTGACGTTCATTGATTTATTGTGTGTATTGATATAATAGTTAAAACTTGTTTTGTGGCTAAAGTATTGCCACAACTGCTCATGTAGTCGGTTACAAAAGAAAATGTTTTAGTTTAATTCATTTTAAACTTTTACTATGTTTTATTATACTTGCGTAGTAAGTACCATAGAGTAAATTAAGAGGGCTTATCCTAAAAGTTGGCAATGTCGCAAATTGCTGTCTAATATTTACCTGTTTTGATAATTTGGCAATAATACTGTATGGAAATATGAAATGTGGCTAACTAACTAGAAAACTAAAATATTGATTATGAAATGCAATAATTAATAACACCGAATATTTAGTTTTAATAAAAAAAGTATTTGGATACTTTCCAAATGCCTTTTTTGCACCTAAAACGATTATAACATCAAATCCAATATTATAATTATTGCAATACATTATTAATATTCTAGTTCGCTAGTTAGCCACATTTCTTATTTCCATACAGTATTATTGCAAAATTAATCAAACAAAACAGCGAAATATTTGACATCAATTTGCGACGTTGCCCACTTTCAAAATAAATGCTCCTAAGTTCAGAATTTCTGATAGATTTTTCAGCTAATAGCATCGAGATTTTTTTGGTAAAATCCTTTTGTATCTAGGTATTATGTACCTACCTACTGAAATAAGTCTTTGACCGTCGTTACGGGTCTGTGATACGGGTAGTCAAAGTCAGAAAGTCTGACATCCATCCTCTCAAAGGGGTATCGTGCCTACCCCCCAGAGAAGAAGGCGTGAGTTTATATAAGTATGTATATAAGTCAATATCTTAAGACAAAATGACCGTCGGACCAATATTTCTGCCCATGACCCTATAAAAATCGTTTATTACAAACTAAAACGAATCAAAGAGGTTAAACGAGGAGATTTTAATTAAAAACGAACTAAATCTTGGTCATTAATATTATGAGAAGCTTCGTTTTATGTAGAATCGGATAAAAAACTATAATGGGCACAACTCACGGCTTTCCGCGTACAGATTTGTCTGTTTAGATTTTTAATATGGCGGAGAAGTGTAGCGACCTTTGGGTTTTAAATTTCTTAGGAAAAAAATTGCGTGACTTGATGACTTGTTTATGGTAGGTATGCTGTTACTCGTCTTTTTTTGCTGATTCATCAAAATCTGTGGTCATAATATATCTGGTCAATCTAGCATCGTTCTCATAAATTATCCTCTTTCGTTTAAGGTACCTAGGTACTCATTTCTTTTGTTCGTCACACACACCTTTTGTAAAAAAAACATGAAATAATATTTAAAAAACTGTGGTACGCCGGTATCGAGAGCAGGGTCTAAGCTACCGGTGGTTAGGGCTGCAGAGACAGGAAGGAACCTCCTTGTTCATCATTATTATAAGATATTATTGCTTATGGTGGTATGGTAAACCGGTTTTTCACGAGGAATCAAACTCAAAGCATTTTTTCAATTATTGTTGGCGCAGCCGTGAGGCACACATTCCTGCTAATAGCTTACAATTGAACTTTACACTTCTTATTTGTTTTATTTTTTAAATACAATATGTTGTGTTGTGTGCCTTTTAGTCTGTGCTAAATCCGCTTAACCGTTACAGTGGACATCAGGTGGGTATAACAATTAAAATTCTATTGTGTCTCGTTAATGACAGCTGAAGGTATAAATGTATTTTCTTTCTTTCTAATTAAACCATTTACAGGCACTTTTGATTTATCAAGGAGTCGCTCATAAAGCCCGTTGCAAAGCGTAGTAGGTTCCTATGGAGAAGAACGGGCAAGAAACTCAATGAACACCTTCTTTAAAAAAAAAATAGTCTCGATAACAAATTTTTAAGCAATTTGAGGAATGGAAATTGAAGAAAAATTCGTACTCACCCGTGACATTCATTTATATAAGTGAGACTGCTGTAAAAGGCCCTGTTATATATTCTGTAAAACAAAATTTTATCCAAAATATTTTCCAATGAAAATATTATTTTAGCAGTTTCTCTTATCTTACATCAAAACTACAGCTCATACATCGTCCAGGATCGAAAATAAGTATTTTAAATAACGGAAATATAAATACAGCATGCAGCGTTACAATATTTTTCTCCGTCGCTCTTGTAAAACAAACTCCACCAATACGGGTTAATTTGCGATCCTATAAACCGATCAAAACGTCTGCAAAGTTAGAATTTTGCAATAAACAAACTATAAGCCTAGCGGATTTAATAAAAATAAACCATAAATACTTTCTAGTCGATGGTATTTCAAATATCATGTATTTTGTGCCTGAAATGTTTTTATATAAAACCTACTTACGTTTTTTCATCGGTTTCTGAAGAAAACCATGTTTTATCGGAGTGCTTTATGCAGGAAATCAGCCAGTTACTGTCCTAATGTAGGACAAAGGTCTCTGGCTTACTGCAGGGAAAATACATCTTCTCATACAGAGAAGAAGCCAGCGTGGTGATTAATACTCCTTGTATTAATCACCACGCTGGCTTAGTGCTATGTGAACTAGCGATTCCTGATTCAAACTAGGTTTAGGTACCTACTTACGATTTTTTCCTTCACCGTTCCTAAGTCCGCAAAAGCATCAATTTACTTATTTTATAATTAGTCTAATATTAATACTTACTATACAAATTACATTACCCTTATAACTATGCAAATTATGCTTGATAGAAGTAGGTTTACGTTTAACGTCAATTTCTGAGTGTGCTTCCTACGGGCTTGTTAGGCAGACGCCTTCCTTCCCACACTGCATTTTTTTGGGAACCTCCCGCTTACGAAGCTCAGCTTTAAACTAAGAAATTCGGTTCATCAATGTTGTTCCATTAAAAAAAAGCAGGCCTTAGCGCTGCACCGGGATTTTTCAGGCCGATAGGTGTCTCTTGACTTCAGACACTCACGGACGACAACCAACCAACTCGTACTTTGTCTTCATACGTGGCTCCCGAACAGCGGATCGTGGAAAGACGCACAGGTCTGAACCCGTATCTATAAGATATTGAATCTTTAGCAGTCGTATCCCGCCTTTACTGGTTGCCTTGGTGGTTTAACGGCTTCTTTGCATAGGCACACGGTTGTGTGCATCTCCGGGCCTTGTACACGAAAAAAAAAAAACAAAATCAGCCTACAATGTCCCCCCTGCTGGGAAACACAAGCATTCTCTCTGTGAGGGCGGGCCGTAATCCGCCACGCAGAAGCAGAACCACGACACCATGCCAAATGCTTGCAAATGCAAATTCAGAGCAGTTAATAAAAAATAAAAATAAAAAATTGTTGATAATTAATTCAAAGAAGTTTTCGAGAAAATTGGTAATTCGAAAATCAATTGTTTACTATCCACAACAGACTTACTTACTCTCGATATCAATTTAAGCACCTTTATAAATGGATTCGCACCACAAATCACTAAGCGCTAAATGAATTTAAAACATCGTTTTGTTCCTGTCAATTGTTTGAAGTTGACAGAAACAGAATGATGTTTTTTTCTAAATTATGTTTGTAAGCGTTAAATGTATGCAGTGATTTGTAGTGCCTACAAGTTAAAGAACTAAGAGAAAAAATAGAACGTTACTTTTAGAGATGTCACGTAACCATGATAAAATGTAGAGTGTAAAATGGTATGCTGAGATTGTTTGGTCATGTTGAGAGGATGAATGAAAGGCGACTAACAAAATGTATTTACAAGGCATATTTTTGTGTGACTGGAAACACCGGGAGGGGACGCCCTAGGAGGACATATACTGACCTTATAGGTGATGTTCTTCAGAAAGGACAGGTGCGTAGTACTCGCAACCGGGGTGCGTGTATGTCAGATGTATGAACGTAAACGAGACAAAAGGAGTATGTAAGGATCGTAGCAGGTGGCGTTCTGTAGTTTCTGCCTACCCCCATGGGCAGAAGGTGTGAGTTTATGTATGTAGAGTTCTCTAAATAATGTCCTCTGCTGGTCAAGAGCCTGCCAATGACAACACACCACTACAGTGACTGATTATTATGGTGATTTATATATTTAAACTTCATGCACAGTAGTAAGTACCTCCAAAGGCGGAATTAAGGCTGTGCATAGTCTGCATTCTTAAAGTTGACAACGTCGCAAATAGCTGTCAAATATGTACGTAATTTTATTAATTTATTAATATTACTGTTTATAAGGAGCTTGTGGCTAAGTAATAACAGCCGCACGGATCGATTCATCAGGTTAAGCTACACTCGCCGGGGTTGGTCCATGGATGGGTGACCATCTTTACATACCGAGACTCCTTCGTGCCTCGGAAAGCACGTTAAGCCGTTCGTCCCGGCTGTCATTCGTGGATCTCTGACAGTCGTTACGGGTCGTCGGAAGCCCGAAAGTCTGACAACCCGTCTTATCAAGTGGTATCATATTATCTACATAGTTACGGTTGTGGAAGTCTGATAGGCAGTCGCTCTATGTAAAATACTGGTATTCAGCTGCATCCGGTTAGACTGAAAACTGACCCCAACATAGTTGGAAAAAGACTAGGTAGATTGACTGTTGAAATATCGCTCTATAGGGCATTCAAATATTAATTATGTATTAGCAAGGCATTCTTTACCAGTCAACCTTTGGGTTAACAGCAGGCGGGGTAGACAGGAAGACGCTGGTGTACAAATCCTAGTGACAAAGTTCCTTGGACTACACTAATGGAAAAGTTTACAGTGTTGAAAACAACTTTCCCACATAAAATAGATAGGTATCTACCTACTTATTTTAATTTTCAATCTAGTACAATATTTGAATAAACTTGCTTATTTTTTCCTAAATTAATCTTAATGAAACAATTAAAAACAGCTCACAAAAAAGAGCCCATAAAATGTTGAAAGCTCCTGTAAAAAGTTTCGTTTAGTTCCGCTACTCCATACGAGATGGCGCTAGTAGTATGTTACTACAGAACTTGAAATTGTCGTTTGGAGTTCCGCGACGGCAACTTCTAAAAGTAGTATTTATCTTTATATTCTATTTAAGATACGTTTAACACTATCATCTCATTATAATAATTAAGTAATTATCGACTAGGTAACTGATGATTTTGATTATAATACCTACCTAAGTAATAAGTATCTAATTATAATTAAAATCTTGATTGGTATTTATGCAGGTATAATTTTCACAATTACCTACTTCTATGCCAAGGTATGTATTGTGCAGGATTATTATCAAAGACTACTCTATCTTTCTGATCTAAATAACCTTCAAAATCAATAATTACATCGTTCATCAACAAAAATAATTATAAATAGAAATAAAACATAATTTATGACTGTGCTTATATTAAGTAGGTATTGTTTCAATATTATTAATTATTATTTTGATGATGTCACCACGATGGGTATTAGTATTAGCGTCCTTCTGTCTGTTATTGTGTGATATGGATAAAGAACTTCTGTTAGAATTATTTATAATTTGTATCACCTCATGTCATCATCATCAACTGCCTAGCCTTTTCCAAAATATGTTGGGGTCGGCTTCCAGTCTAATCGGATGCAGCTGAATATCAGTATTTTACAAGCGACTCCCTATCTGACCTCCAAGACCCAGTTACTGGGTAATAAGATACCTTATGTTTCACCTCATATGTTCTCATATTCAAGCAATTAATGATTTTATTTGATCACTAATACTTATGTCTGCTAAGCATGGTGATTACGCCTGTTCAGTATGTAGTGAATGAATAACTTCGTTTTTTTTTTTGGTTGTTTGTGCTGCGAAATGCATTTTATCTAGTTCTAAACTGCACATTTTTCATCAATGTACTTTTGTATACACATCTATGTACTGTAGGTACTGATTTTTCGTTACGTGGTGGAGAAAAGAACCGTTTTTTTTTTTAATTTCTAAAAAGTATTAGTAGGTAAAACTAACAGATTGTTAATTTACCAATTGTTTTATTTTAGCAGATCGTTTTAATACCCATCTTATAAGGAAAATTAATAACGTTTTATTTATGTAAGTAGTTCATCAGAAAAACTTACGGGTCTCTCATTGGAATTGAATGTAACCGTAAGTCATCACTAAGTTATGGTACCTAAACTTTTGGCTAATTAAGTATTATCTATTATTAAAATTTAAAAAAAAATATCCACTATATCTACTCATTCACACTAATAAAGCTACATTTATGCCAATTAAATGCATAGTTTTATTTTTCAGCTAATATTTTAATTGCAAATATATGCATCACATGTTTATTTTATCACATTTGAATGGAGATAGATAGAATTTATGTTTTCAACATGGTTTTAAATATTTATAAACAAGAGATTTATGTTATTCTTTTTTAATGGATTTTAATTTAATAGTTCGAAGTGCATATTTTTTTCACTGACGAACGTTGAAGGAAAATGTCGTGCAAAAAATTGGATTAAATATTTGAAATATAATTAAGGTGAACTGAAAAGAAATTATAAAAATTATTCTGTAAATGAGACATCGAAATTATTTTTACACGTCCTGTTTAAAAGAGACAGTGACTTCTAAGTTTGCTTCGGTCTTTCTTCTCAGAGTAGTCAGATACGAAACACTGAGCTCATCTAGTTTTAACACATAATTAAGCTTAATGTGTAAGTGTTCTTTATTTTAACAATTGACAGAAACTAATTTAGACTACTCATTATGATTGTAATTTAAAGCAGCAATAAGCCTAATGGGTAAAATTCGAGCTGACGAGCGAGAACTGTATTCCCAACAGTTTTCTTTGTAGAAGCAATAATCATGATGAAACTATACCTACTTACCTAATACTCATTTCTCGCTCGTGGCTAAGTAATAATGGCCGTACGGGTTAATCCAACAGGTTAAGGTATACTTGCCGGGGTTGGTCCATTGATGGGTGACCATATTTACATACCGAGAGTCCAAGACTCCTCCGTGCCTCAGAAAGCACGTTAAGCCGTTGGTCCCGGCTGTCATTCGTGGATCTTTGACAGTCGTTACGGGTCGTCAGAAACCCGAAAATCTGACAACCAGTCTTACCAAGGGGTATGGCCAGTTACTGGGTTGTGGAGGTCAGATAGGCAGTGGCTCTATGTAAAATACTGGTATTTAGCAGCATCCGGTTAGACTGTAAGCCAACCCCAACATAATTGGGAAAAGGCTAGGCATAGTTTTTTAGACTCATTTCTTTTTCATAATATACAAAACGAAGCTTCCTATAGAGAGCTTCATTAACAATAACATTTCTTTGAAGGAAATGTATGTAAATAAACAATAATGTTTCTCTCCAGATGAGAGTTAATAGTAATATGGTCTACTTAGTGGGATGCTTATGTGTGACGGTAGTAGAATGTGCTGAACTGAAATTCTATATACCTACTAGCTGCCCTCCCCGGCTTCGCACGGGTAGCAGTAAGTACTTATCTACGGCGCACCTACCTACTCTGCCCTACCTACCTACCCTACACTGCCCGACCTACCTACCTACCCTGCCCTAACTACCTACCCTACACTGCCTGACCTACCTACCCTACCCTGCCCGAACTACCTACCTACCCTACCTACCTACCTACCTACCCTATACTGCCCGACCTACCTACCCTACCTACCTATCTACCCTACATACCTACCTTCCTATCTACCTACCCTGCCCTATGTACCTACCCTGCCCTATCTACCTACCCTGCCCTATCTACCTACCCTACCCGGCTGGCCTACCTACCTATCTACCCTACCCGGCCCGACCTACCTACCTACCTACGCTACCCTGCCTTACCTACCCTACACTGCCTGACCTACCTACCCTACCTACCTATCTACCCTACACTGCCCGACCTACCTACCTACCCTACCTACCTACCCTACCTACCTACCTACCTACCCTACCTACCTACCTACCCTATACTGCCCGACCTACCTACCTTACCTACCTATCTACCCTACATACCTACCTTCCTATCTACCTACCCTGCCCTATGTACCTACCCTGCCCTATCTACCTACCCTGCCCTATCTACCTACCCTACCCGGCCCGACCTACCTACCCTACCCGGCCCGACCTACCTACCTATCTACCCAACCCGGCCCGACCGACCTACCTACCTACCTACGCTACCCTGCCTTACCTACCCTACACTGCCCGACCTACCTACCCTACCTACCTATCTACCCTACACTGCCCGACCTACCTACCTACCCTACTTACCTACCCTACCTACCTACCTATCTACCCTACCTACCTACCTTCCCCTATATTCCTATCTACCTACCCTGCCCTACCGACCTACCTTACCTACCTACCTACATACCTACCTACCTACCTTACACCCTACCTTCACCTACCTATCCTAAGATCCTTCTCCTTACAATAACGAAAAAAGAATTAGTGAAATCGGTCCAGCCGTTCACTCGTGTTCAAATAGGGATTCATTTTAGGCCCTAAACTTTAGTGAGTGAGAGAGAGAAAGCTTATTGTGAGAGAATGACAGGAGACCGGCTTTGTTCTCATCCTTACTCTGAGCTGTTTACGGGATGAGAAGTGACACTGGTAGACGCCTGACGGGAATAACTGATCGAGTGGTAACCGATCAATTATCGACCACCAAGAGTAGAAAATTATTAAAGTACTAATATCGCTATTAAAAAATAGGGGTTGGTGGTAGAAGGGTGAAAATTTAGGGTTGTATGTATTTTTTAATGCCAAATCATAAAAAAATTACAATAAAAAAAATTATCCAAAAAAAGAAAAAAAAAACACTTGGGGTGGACTACCCTTATCACTTAGGGATACGAAAAATAGTTTACATCCTATTCTCATACCTACCTAATATACACAAAAAAAATGATAAAAATCGGTCTAGCCGTTTCGGAAGAGTTTGGCAACAAACACCGTGACACGAGAATTTTATATATTAGATACAGAAATGGTCCAAAAGATATTCGAGCCTTGGCACTTTTGCCTTATCCTCTAAATTATTAAATTACCAATATTTGATATATACCTATAAATATTTGTAATCACGTTCTAGAAAACGGCTCTAACGATTTCGATTTCGGGGCGAAAAATCGATCTAACTACATAAGTCTCATATCTGGGAAAATTCGTTTTATCCGTATTTTCACCCGAACAGAGCTCGCAAGTTTAAAACAAGATGGCTGCCTTAGAATAATGACATGCATAATCAGCCTATTACTGTTCCCACTGCTGGGACACAGGCCTCCTCTCTATGAGAGGGAGTGGGCCGTAATCCACCACGCCGGCCCAGTGCGGGTTGGTAGATGTCGCATGTCTTCGAATTTTTGGTTCTAAGACATGCCGGTTTCCTCACGATGTTTTCCTTCACCGTTTTGAGAGCAGTGGTGATGAAATTATTTACACAAAGTACCTAAAGCGCCTGCTGGGGCTCGAACCCACGACCTACAACTTGTAAGTCGGGGCCGATACCACTGGGCTACCACTGCACTGAATAATGACATGGCAGTATGGAATTAGTAATTACCTACTTACTATCATGGCAGCATGGAATTAATATGAACTATCGCATTACTATTAAAGGAGCATTTTATATTTTCACCCGAGCACAATTCGGTCGACCAGGTACTCCATACTAATATTATAAATGCGAAAATAAGTCTGACTGTTACTTTGCGCGCCAAGACCACTGAACCGATCGATTGATAGACTGCCTGGACCTGTAGAAGGACATGGGCTACTTTTCGTTCTGGATATTTGTATAAAAAATTATGAAACACAAAATATGCTGTAAAGACAAAATCGCGGATATAATTATGTGTGATGTAATTGATAAGGAAAAAGTTGGTGCATTTACCTAACAAAAATATCTACGACTTATTAAACCTACATGAACAAAAACAGGTAAGTACGACGAACACCGTTTTAATAACTCAAAAGCAAAGAAAAACAACGTACAAAATACATCAAGTGCCACTTTCAACCCTGTAATTTCAAATACACCCCGTACTTTAGCCAATAAGACTGAAACTCCTATTTCTTACCACACCCTGTGCAGGCTATAAGCTGATTGTGCAGAAGGCGGGGCGCGCTGAAACATGCAACCCGGTCATAATTAACATTGCGAATATTATCGAGTACTTTACTCCGTTTTAAAACATCAATTTGTGTTTTAAAACGCAGTTAATAACGTTTATTTGGTTTACTTTTCAATTATTTGAATAGCGTTTGGCTGCTTCCTCACCTGAGGTAACGCTTTGGATCCGTAGAAGACCGGTTACCGCTAATTAACGGCCGCAGTGACAGCTGTCATGACAATGATGTCACCGGGATTTGACATTACTGTGTCAAAAGACGCTTTCTAAGGAAACACATCAACATAGTTTTATAAATATCATTTCACTGACGTCATTCGACGGTAACTTGCGGACGATATGTGAAGGCTCCGCAGTCTTAAGAAATCCTAGCAGCGATGATGCAGCCGACGACAGTGCTCGCTTGCCAAAAAGTACCTAACCTATTCGCTCGAGACTTGATGAGTCTCAGATTTTAGTCAGTAAAAAGGATATAGTTATTGAAATTGTTCTTTTTCTAGTGCCTCTCCAATCACTTAATACATGGTGGCAGGAACATCGACGCAAAAACTGATACTATGGATTCAGTATTCTGAACCTCCCTGCGTTGAAATTTTTAGTCGGTTATTAAAAAAAAAATCTGCAGTTCCATACATTTTGCCCGCGTAGGTATTGCACTTTTCTATGAAAGAACTGATTTTGTTTTTAATAATATCATCATCAGGTTTCGCGTTGATGTCCCTGCTACCCTGTAGGTATATCTCTTGATTGCATTACATTCTAAGCAATGTCAATGTTTTTATCTAATTGTAAAGAAGTAGCGGCACAGTTCTTTTTAACTGCATGATGTTAAGCTGCTTTTCCTGAATATAATAAACATGATCTGGAATACATGCTTTAAAGTCTTACGTCTAATCTGATGATGTTCAATACTTTCCCGAACGGGTCCTTAAACAAGAGAATCTTTATTCTTTAATAGTTGTTAACGTCTTTACACATGACATATTATTATACTTAACTACGTACCGTGCCTCTCAAAGCACGAAGCCGTTGGTTTTGTAGATCTTTGACAGTCTTTACTGGTAGTCAGAAACCCACAAGTCTGACTACCAGTCTTACCAAGGTGCACCGTGTTAACCAGTGACTGGGTTGTGGAGGTCAGATAGGCAGTCGCTCCATGTAAAATACTGGTATCCAGCTGCACCCGGTTAGACTGGAAGCCGACCCCAACATTGTTGGGAAAAAGCTAAGCAGATAATGATAATGGTGGTTTTCGTCTCTTTGACATAAACTTACAAGTACAAGATTACTTTCTGACGAATGAAAACAATGTCATCTTCCTATGGCACTATAATTTCACTACATAAAGAGTTATCTTAAATGGTTTAGAACTTGATAATTGTTTTTTTTTTCACTGCTATTTGGGCTTGTAAAGGTATAATATCGGTGATTAATGTCATTGTAAGAAAAGCAATGGACGAAAGAAAGTACCTACGTCTTTGCTGAACCGAGGTTGAAGCTCCCTTTGGTGATCATACCCGTGACGATAACCATTATTGTGAGTAACAGGTACTTCTGACCGATGCAGTTAGAGCCATAAAGAAACTATCGGTACTCTTTTGTAAAAAAAATTCAATCGATTTTGATAAAAACCTCTTTTCGATTAAACTTACAAGAGACCAAAAAATTGCAACTCAGAAGCTGTACAGCAAAAATTTGGAATAAAATGATTTGTTGCTTTTTACTAGTTTCCTATTATAGAGTAAAATAGATACTTTAACTGGTTTTCTACCATTTTTATTAGATTATCAACAAAAGGAGTGTTTCCAGATTCGTCTAAAATTGCTCCAAGTGTTCTTTTTTCAGTCTACGTGAGGTTAATAAACCAGGAACCTAGATTACTTATTGGTGCAGTCATCTTGAAGAGGGCCATTGCTGCTGTCAGCCATTTTGTAAATCAAATTCACTAAAGATGACTAACAACCGATGCTTTTTGTACTGTCGCATTTTTCAGCATGAAAATAGGATGAGAAAAGATTGCTTCTATTATATACCTACCAATTACATGTCATCATGGTTGTCCTTTTGTCCAACTATAGTGCTCTTCCTAGCAAAATCATCTCCTTCTAAATTGTGGTAGGTAGAGTAATTAGTATCTAATTAAACTTTTAAGTAGAACCTCTGTGAGTGACGATTCTTAAGAACGTTCAGCGCACCACTATCACTGCTAACGTAATACTTACTGACTGGCAAAACTTTACACCATAATACCTCACCATCATCATTCTCTTGTCCATAATTATACCAATTTGTTTGGGATCGGCGCAGCTCTTTCATCCAAACTTTTCTATTAGTTGTCATCCCAGAAATCACCCTCTTTCTAGCCAAATATCTAGGAGCAACATATTGGTCAGATAGCGAACTAAAAATCAATGTTTCCAATACTCCCAAATTTTGAATCATAATAAAATACTCCTTCACACTGCGCTGATCAACGCCTTACCTAAGCGTGGTTATTTAGATATAAAATTAAATTGATAGTTTCAACTATCCCAGAATGATTTTATTGTAGAATTTGCAAAAATTTCTGGTTTCTTGAAAGTGGCCTAAAAGGCAATCATGATTTAGTCAATCATGATTGTCAACAAATTTAACAGTATCGTCATTCTGTCTGTTAATAACTGTGATCACCAATCCGTCTGCCAAAACGTGCCCGGCTTGACCATTTATTACGATGAGGTTATAGCATGCCCTAGTTTCTGCACCACCGACTGATATATTGTTTTTAATTATTCACTTAATACATAAAGCTTAGAGAAATTCCATAACTTGATACTGGAAACGATTTGAATATTTAATCGTTTGCGTAGGCAATAAGTTTTATAATAATCAGATAAGCCTAAATGAGTTTCTTCTTAAGCTAAGTTCATCTTCAATTTATTTGTAGACATCTTCACAGCATCTTCTTTATAATACCTTGAGGCGTTAACTACACATACCTTGGTAGTTGGAAGTACCGTAAGGAATGTCAATAACACCTTAGAAATAGCCAAGTCGTATACGAGATACATGTCTTGCAATTTATACTGTTATTTCTTATTTGAAACTACAATATTATCCATAAAATTAACTTCAGATGTTTTAAAGTTATTTTTTTAATTTAGATAGAGAGTTTAAAATATAACGCAATATAAAAATTGACAAATACAAAACTAATTTCTTAAAAATATGTCAGACAAATTCTTCAAACATTTTTTAAATAAAATATCATCTATATAAACTAATTAAATGCTTAAAGTAATCGGTATGAGTACATTTACGGGACGAGTCGTTCTCTTCTCCGATTTAGAATTCAGAAGAATATAATAATATGTTGTAACTGAATTAGTTTCGACTGAAAGTCATTTCAGTATTTAAAGTTACTGTTGTACTTCCATGTGGTGAAAAGCCGACTGTATGTCTAATCATATTAATTGGTTTTTCTGCTTAATTAGTTAACACACAGTCCGGATTTCTTTTTCTCGGGGTTTTATGATATAATTATGTAAGTTATTTTGTTTGCATGTTTTGGCCGATACCAGCGCAGTATTAACAAAATCATACATAAACAAATAATGTAGAGTTCCATTGATGTCAATAGCAAATAATATACATGTAAACTTGAAAAATTATGGTGAGAGCAATCGTTCACAGATGTGTGAAAATATTTTATCTAAAAACCAAGCTAAGATACGAGTATAATTCTAATCTATTAAATAAATAGCTATATTTCAAAGTCTGTCTGTTTGTTAATAAATCAAAACTATAGTAAGTGGGACAGTGGATGAAATGTGTAGTGTATTTAAATAAAAGTGGCAATAAGACTAATAGGAGAAGGATAAATGATTGTAGTACCTACTTTAATCATAGACATTAACTAATTAGGAGAAATAAAACAATCTTAAAGGTAAAGGTTGTTGAAAAAATTGCTACAAGCAAGTGTACGTCATGCACGCGTGACCCTTTATGAATTTGTTCAGATCTTCGTATAAATTAAAACCTTTTGTTTTACTCTACTATCCGCTTCGCTAATGAATAATATAAATTTTAAGTGGACATAAAAAAAGATAAAGGAAGCAGTTATATCTAGGTATATTTCATCTATTATTATTTGAAATAAGATTTTTATTTTTTTCACCCCGTGCAGTATTGTTTTAAGAGGTATCAAAAATTCAAAATACAAAGATTGAATCTAAACGATGAATGGACGCGGGTGAGTGTAGCCATCACAAAGTTTTCACATTAAACACTTTTACCTACGGCCGTCCTACGTCGGAGGTGAGGGCGCATGCGCGTAGACCAACCAACGACACACTTGTTATTATTAGAAAGGATTCTGTAAAATGTTCAGCTGATTGCAGAGAAAAATCTTGAATAAAATTTAACATCTTTAAGATGTTTAAAATAAATAAAGATCCAAAGTCATCCCATTGGCGCGCTCCAAACATACACAAGCGAGCATAAACCGTCGAACGCCGATACCTAACTCACAACGCGTTCCGTGCGAGAGGAACTCAGCAATTTTGATTAGGTACAGAACAGAAAATCCGAACAGAGGAAAACTCTCATGTAATTGCCGCAAAAACCGTTGAAAAAACGCGCACGACCGTCTGTGTCGACGCGCGCGCGCGGTGTGGCGGGCGGGAGAGCGGCACACACGCGCAGCGCCGGGCGGCCCGCGCGGCTCGCGCCCGCCGCCTATTGGCGCGGCGCGCGGTGGGCCGTACGCCACGCCCCGGCGTCTGCCCTGCTCGCGCGACCCGCGGCAGTGTCCGCCAGACTGCCGAGCGCGCCGGGCCTCCCGCTTCCCCGCGCCTCGCTCGGCCACGCCGCGTCCCGTGATCGAACCATACAAAACCTCTAGTTAACATCCGTCGCGAGTGCATTATGACACTAGTGAGCTAGCGGGCCGCTGTGACGGTGTCAAATAATTGATGTGTATGTGTTCACGTGCTAGTGTGTTGTGTTAGGTTGGGCCCGTGACGAAAAACGTTCGTGGTGGCCAGCGGAGCCTTGCACCCGGGCTCGGGCCGAGCTTTCATGGCTCAGCCTAGGGTATGTACACTGATGACAAGTACACAAACAACAATAAGCACTCACCCATCATGTATGATAGCTACGGTAGTAGTACAGTTGATAGCCTAAAGGCGATAAATCCGAAATCCTTAGATAATGACATTATGATAGTTGATAATGATAGTAACAACAGTGACAAGTGTTCAAAACAAAATAAACTTAGGGAATCACTTGTTGGTCGCGTACTAAGAGATAGTGAAGTAGTTGAAGATAAACAGCTGAAGCAAATCAGAATTGAGACATGTTTCAAAAATGGTCAGACGTTTGTAACGACACATTAGGCGTGTTGAACAGCAGGGAAGTTGTTATAACAAGTAAGACGCGTTTGGAATACATAATGGCAGTTGAGAGCGCGCTCTAACACCACCGACGCATTACCGGTGATAATGAAAACGAAATGAATGCATTATGAACGTAAAACACTTTGTGATAATGTAATCACGACGGTATCTCTCACTCAATAAAAACTTTTAACTATGATATGAATGAGCGATTCCATTACGGTTCAGTGGGAGCATTAGTGGGCAGTGACGTCTTCGCGAGATGTAGAAGCGGTCATGAGAATAAATCGGATTGATGCATAAATGAATAAGTCTCCATATTTTGGACACCTGACGGAATAGCAACTTCGGTTTATGAATCGGGACAATAAATGGGATAAAATGGCGTGCAGCGGGGAGTCTATTGTTGAATGCTCTCTTAAGGGCGATGGGGACGGGACACGGTGAAATCTGTGGAGTTACAAGCGGCTTTAAACGCACAGTTTGACACAAAAGAGTATCTCAGAAACCGACAATAAAATTCAATTGACAATGAAAAGAAAAACTTTTTTTCGTGCGCGCCACAAAGATGCCCCTAACGGAACTCTTGGGGACACAACTTTCTAAAGATTTAGGGTTGTATTGTTTTTGGTGTAGGAAACATAAAAGTTTTAATCCTTCTTTGTTTAGAAATAGTATTATTAAATGGTAAAAATAAATAACTAGCAACCCATTAAAGTGTCAAATAAAACGTTCTTGTAGATTTTGGAATCTTGCTAACAAAACAGATGGCCATTATGTATACTCAATTTTATGCACATGTCGGATAGAGAACAGTGATAGGTATTTACGTATTAAAGTGGACAATCAAAAAGCCAGTCATCTATTTTGGCCTTTAATCATTCCATTGACAATTTTTATCATTAAAACCCAAATGTGATTTAGAATGCCTTAACAGAGAATTATTCTCAATGAGCATAAAAGAAATTAGCATCACATAAATTGCAAATTATATACGAATTAGCAATTAAACATAAATTAACAAGGTTATTAAAAACTACTTCAATTAATAAAATCTGTCAAACGATACCCAATAGGAAGCGATTCGGAGTTCATAAATTATATGAACACATCTAAGATAAATTGTGTTCATTTCATTGATTCCTCCGACGGTCATAAAACTTCTTCAAGTACCTGTATGAAATACAATCATACAATTTGGGTAAAATAGATTAATTCACAAAAAGGGTTACCCTTAAACAGAATTCACACAAGTGGTCCCGCTGCATTAATGCGCACCGGAACTATGGTCAAATAATCGATAGTTTTGATTTTCTGGAATAATATCCAAAGTTTCCGTTCTTTTGCAGTTTTTGGATTTAGAAAAGGTAGTCAGTCCGTTGCTGTCATAAACGTACAAAATGATAAAATACTTCATAAAGGAAACTTTTAATAATGTATACCTTTTCATTCATTTTGGTAATTATTCCTGAATAAAGTTGTTTGATTACGCCATCTTCAGGCAAATTCTATTATTTAACAGTTTATGAACACTCATATAAATAGACAAGAAGAAAGGAACAGAAAAATACGTACAAAGGTAATGCTTATTTTTAAAGAAATCTCTTTCATCATATCTGCGATAGGAAAGTAGTCAAAGAGACGTAGACAACGTGTGTAAGAGTAAAAGAGAAAACAAAATACATTTTAATTGCAAACGCATAAAACTATGTGTATTTAGTAGGTATCAATGATTTTGTTTGTCACTATTATTTGTATCTGGTCAACCAAAATATAAATATATCGTCCAGGTACACCAAAGTTTTATAGACCTAGCCAGGTCGACTTGTCACCCCCGTAAACCCCTAAATTGCAACTTTCATCGAAATCTTTGGAGCCGTTTTCGAGATTAAGATACATTATATATATATATATACAAGAATTGCTCGATTCGATCATATTAGATAGATAGAAATAACCAATATAGGTAGAACGATTACCATTTGCTGCTTTGACTATGATTTGTGAAGCAATCTTTGATGGAATGGGCAAAAATAATACCTAAAGATAACTAACTCTTTATTCTGCGTTAGAAAAACCTATTAAAACATTTTCTAAAATAAGCATTAGGTAGGTAGGTATAGCTAAAATCGAATTCCACCATAATAACTTAACACACTGACAGAGTTAAGGTATTTTTGGATTAAAGCACATTTAATTGGACACATTTTAAGTGCAGTAGACGCCATATTGGTACTCATATATATAATAATTATATCATATAATGGCATAACGTTTAGCATTAGCCTAGTTATGATGGTATGCAATTACCATAAATTTTGAGGTCGAGATAGTTTAGTATCGGATTCATTTTAATAAAATTGATATAAAAATGTGGTCAGTAGATGTTTCGATTTAAGAAGATAATAATGGAAACGACGTTTTTGATAGGATTACAGACAACTTGGTGTTTGTAAAAAATGTAACTTAAATGTTGCAGAATATGTTACAAAGGATTATAAATTATGATTATTAAGGATATAGATGATGTTATTGTGATGCACAATGATTAACGAACCAGATAGTCTTAAGCACTGCTAAACCGCAGCGAAACTCAAATATTTATTGAAAAAATACTCTATTCACGTTACCTATGACATAACGTTTATTGAGAAAAATAATTATGTTGGTATAATAGTTTCTAGTACCTACATTCGAATTAATATGTTTTAATAAAAAGTGATGTTAAAGCTGCTGATGTCATTTTTACCATGATTATCTTACCATAAAATGTGTTTTTAGAGTAAAATGATAAAGTTTCGTCTAACAAGTTCAGAAATACATTAAAAGCACATTATAGGGAAATGTTCTATTGTATAGGTACCTACTATGTATCAATTCCATGATATAAAAATAATGTAAAACCATACTCCTAAAATAATAAGAGTATACTGAACTTTACTAACAAATATGCATTCCCGTTTAATATAAAACTTTAATATTAATTGCATAACCTCTTACGATAAATAAAGATGATACGAATTTACATAAATTATAATTTAAATCGCTATAGTAGCAAACAAGATAAAACATTAATAGAGGAAAATAATAACGTATTTGTTAATTCGATAACTTATTAAATTCTTATACTGGGAACTTAAAAACATACTTCGCAAAAAAGTACAACTCAAACCATGAAATAGATAAATAGTGTAATTAACATGTTACTAAAATACATTACCTAATAACATTGTTGAGTTTAAATTATTTTGTATTTATTTAAAAATGATTCATTTCTGTTTTTCTTGTGTTCATAAAATTATGGACACCGACGGTAAAGATTACTTGAGTTTTAAAAATTTTATAGCATTTATAATTCGTTATTTGAATTTTTATTGTGATGATGACCTGTTTATTGTATTTAGTAAATCGGACAATGACACCTAAATGTCTGAAATATAGTTTGTAATAAAAGACTTTAAATTAAATGTATTATGATTGCAAATCCGTCGGTTTTGTTTGAGAACGGAGAAGATTCAGGCAAAATAAGAGCAATTAATATTCAGTGCTATTAGTAATATATTCAGTGTATTGTATAATCACAACAATATAATTCAACACACACAAAGTGTTCTTACATTTAACATCGAATTAGGTTTCGTAAAGTACTTAAAATCACTTAATGTACAATAAAAAAATTGATTAATTAAAATATAAATCCCACAATATTTTTCACAGCCGCAAATTACCTTTACATTTCAACAGTATGCCAGAAATAAGTAAACAACATACGATAACAAAAAGGCGCCATTTCTCGCAATTATCGATCATTACGCAATAAAGTTAACAAAAATTAATTCACACGTAACTGAACCAAATTATATTTGCACAAGACTTGTCCGTTTATTGTAAATGGTGGTATAATCGTAAATTTTACGATATACCCGATAAGGATATCAATTTGTCTACTAATAGTTAGTCATAATCGGCGATACTGCTGGTTTTCGGCAGTGGCCCACTAAATAACGTGATAACATGTGTACTGGATACGGTGTGTTGACTTGTTCCTGTTATAAATACGTGTATCTGTAGTATCTGTGTGATACGCTTCAATATTAACAATATTTCGTAATTTTTCCCAATTTTATTCGTACTTAATCGTCCAACATAATTTAAGAATGGGGTCCCACTACATTAACGAACACATATGAACAACTTATTTGGTATATTCACGAAAAAAAAAAGATAAATAACTTTTCTTTAATTAGTAAACTTTTTATTTACTTTACTACAAGAAAAACTTATTCATATAGGTACTAACTTATAAATCAGCTGTTTCTTAAATTATTAAAAACAATTAATTTAAGAAACAGCGAGCTTTTGCTTGTGCAAAATACTCCAAATAAACACAATAGTATAAATACTCTGTGAATGTAAAAAATACATTACGGTGAAAATCTTGAAAGACAAAAATACTCAAACGGCCGTTATAAGCGCAGTAAAAGTGGTTAAATAAAAAATATTTTATGTTATCTTCTGACCAATCTTGCCAACGCATGAGGCATGTAAAAACAATTTATGATCCATAAAATTTTCGGCAAAATCATTAAACTTTTGCAATTAAACGTCTAAAGTATTTATATTTCCGATGCACTATAGAAACAATGTACTCCGATTCTAATCAAATAATTATGTGAAAAATAAAACAAAAACAATTTGTAAAACATTTTTCTCAAACTAAAAATAGATTATCATTTTACGCGTAGTTTTTGTATTAACCTGCAGAAAAACTTGACAAACCTACACAATTGTTATCTAAAGATAATTGTATTAAATTTATTAATAAGACCCACATTTTCTTTAAAGTATACTTTTAAATAAAACTCATTATCGCTGATTATACAATCATAATAAAAACAAACAATAATAAAAAGATAATAACTATGTTAGATTCTCTAGTCTGGATTATATTTCTGTATAACAACAGTTTAATAAGAGTAAAAAAATGGCTGCTCCACCGCAGTATTATTAATACATGATACATAAAAAAGTTTATTACAAGAACATTAAGAAAAACCTAAGCCGAATAAGAAGAACATACATATGCAAATGAAAGAGAAAGAATAAGAAAACAAAAATTTATTTGTACAAAGTTCGTGAAACAGAAAATAGAAATTAACAAAATGAAAAAGTGAAAATAATGTTTTAAAATAATGCTAAAAAGCTCAAAAGGATAGCCCAATAATTGTCGGATAAAGTTTAGAATTTAAGAAGATCAAAAGGAAAAAAAAACAATATTATTAAAGAACTATGTAGTCGGTACGTCGCATGTCCACTTGTAGTAAGTAAACAGCTATCCTTCTCCAAGGTCCCTTTTACAACTTCAGAAACTTAAACAGCTGATGCTCATTGTTCCCCAACACCTGTTCCCAGGAATACAGATAAGGGCATTGAAGTACCTTCTGTCTGGTCAAAAATAATAAAAGTATTCGTTCACTGAAAAGAGGAAGGCCAAGTATTCATCAATTCAAAAATAAATTTAATTCCCCCCAAAATCATATGTTTGCCGACCGCCATTTTATAGTATCTTTTTCTCTAAGTCGTCGGCGCCAATCTGCGGGCGTTTCGGCCATTCCTAAAACATTAAAACTTATTATTGGCACTTATTTGAACAGTAAAGATAACACCAGTATTGTATAGGCAGTTCTGTTCACATTACGCGATAAAAAAACGCTCGATTTTATGTTTTAAGTGTTGAAAAATGTCCCGCCATTGCTTGAGGTATAAGATAAGGTGGCAACATTACTGTTGTCTTTTTTTTCGACTTTTTAACGCTGGCAACATTGCGAAACCCGCGGCTAAGTTACGACGTTGTATGGGAAGTGAAATAGATAATAAAATATAATTGAGTGTTGCCACTTACGATTATTTTTATCGGCTTAAATGGTACTATTACATTTTCATTAATAATGTGCAGCGATTAACTAGTTTTTGTGTGTCGAAAATTATTTTTTCATTACGGCTTACTTGTTACAGCTGGCAATGTTGTTATTCATAGACATAAAAACTAGAACTACAAAACTATAAAATACTGCCACTGGGCGCCATTAGGCCTTTTTGGAGAACATCTATATACATAATTATCAAGATTCAATATGTCATCCAAATAGACAAACAGCTAAAATTGCTATTGCATATTTTAGTATTCTTCATCATAATATTAAGTGCTGCACCTGACTGTTTTAAACTCCTCATGTAAGTTATCTATTAATATTAAGAAATCATCAGTGTAATCTCAAGGAAAGTGCCATAAAAACGTTGTAGAAACTTGATAGAAACCGTTGGTTAAGTCCATCCGAAAAATTAAAATTATTATACTTTTAAAAATTGTTCCATATGGAAAATGAAGCATATAACCTAGTTTTATAGTGAATGCAATGCAATGCCGACGCATTATGAAATACTGTTGTATGGAATAAGCTAATTTTAGTTGATTTTTGATAATATTCTATTTATACATACACAATTAATGTCCTTTCTAAGGACTTTCAATAATTTACAAGCTCTTTACTTCAAATCTTCTTCTAATACTGTTAATTTGATTCGTTTTGGAAAGCAAGAGATACCGGATACATTCTCAGAGGAAACACTGATTGCAAACAGCAAATCTTTAACAAAACACAAACCATCGAAAATCTTCATTTTTAATTTAAATATAAAACGGTCAAGCGCCCCAAGTTGACCATATAAATAATCTTTGATGAATTATATAACTTGTATACGACAATATGATATATTAATATAATAAAGTAAAAAACCGGAGGGACCAGTTCGGGGACATAACTTTTTAATGGTCAGAAATATAGCTATTTACTGGAGCCGGTCGGTGAGCCGTAGGGCCTCAGACCAGCCACCAATGTGGGCGTAGATAATACACATATATCGGTATTGTTTAATGGATCTAAGGAAACGATCGGAGACATTCGAGATTACACTAATGTGACGTTATGTACGTTTTTATTCCACTCCGTGTTTTATTTCTTGTGTCTGATAAAGATTGTCCGACTTGAAACTGTTTTGAAACAGTCCCAGCTTTTAATATAATGAACGATATTGATGGCACATACGATTTTCTCTCGACAGACGTACACACTGCCAGTTTAATGAACGGCGACGCACTCTTGATATTTTATAATAGTTAGATTTATGGTTGCATTCGCAACTGTAGGTATGCAATAAATTGGTTTCACATACAAACTGGCGAATATGTGTATAGCTACAATAATATGTAGGAAACATTATTCAAGATATAATTTTACATGCTTTTAAAGAGCTGATCCTGTTATTTATAATGTTCTATTCGCGCACTAACAGACGCACACTCTTAACATAATTCCGACATCAAAATCAATTGGAATCAGTCTGATGCTCGACGCGCTTTATAAACGCACCCACTAATTTGTTATTTAAATTTCGCTGTTCGATTCCATTTTTGAATTGGGATTCGCGGCGGGCCGAGCGCGGCCGAGCGCTCTAGATGCTCGGCTCGCATACCGAGCACCCGAGGGCAGGTACCCGCTTCTCATTGTTTTATTCGCTGCGCGTTCCATTTTCAATTTGAATATCGCTGTTCATTTTCGAATTGGCTCTTTGTAGACGCGCGTTAATTGCGCACTTTAGATTCAACGGTAATTCGCGCGATCGCTAATTTGAGGGTTTATTGTTGGCCGAACGACTGACATCCTTTTTACGCGGACACCCCGTGAATTACTGATTGATACGCGCCCGTTCTAGTCAAAATACTATACGCCATCAAACGCCGTGTCGTAAATCAGCGCGATCCCGTCTGGCGACAGTTATTTGGACGCTCATATCGAAATATGTTTCCTACTCGCATATTCATGTCACGCTATTTCTTTTGCTGATCAAACACTACTAGTTTATCGCGCGATCGACAAATCCTACCGCGGTGACTCCCGAAACGATATAATTCCTCTAACACGCCGACGGGATCTAGATACAGATTAAATAATATTAATTGAAGTAACATGACTCGGCGGTTCCGTGCGAAGGGCTGGAACAATGCGCCGTCGAGTGCTGGCCGGCCGGCGCAGCCCAGCGCTCCATGTGTACGAATCGAACGTTCCATTTTTAAAAACTTGTTGTTCGAATTTTTTCCGAATCCTTTTTTGATATCTCGTTCAGCCTCGTCTTTTTTCGGGCAGCGATAACGAGGTTTGAAATTGGAATCACGACGGTCCGTTACTAGGCTATTTAGCGCACGCTTTTCTTCGTTGACACTTTTTAGAAATATGGCCGCCGCGAGATGAATAGTCGGCCGTTACTGGTAATTAGTGAGGCTTATCTTTTAGATTAGTGTTGCTCGGAACTGCGTATTGTATCTATTGATTTATTTCGTTAACCGTGTGTCGGTTGTATTCGTCGGCGGCGTGTTCGGTCACTCCGGCCGGGGCGATGACCAAATTATTGCCAAGAACGAGTCCCGCCGGTGGCTGGTCACCGACGCGCTCCCAATTCACATGATCCCGCGTCGTCTGTAAATCTTGATAAAACATTTACACGAAATTAAAAATTCTTTTCGGCAAACTATTTGTCGGCGTTAACGACATTGACACGTCAGTGTTAGACTATCGCGGGTGATTAAAAATAAAAACAGTTTTTCACTTACAAATGTTATCTGAGGAAACAATTTTATTTATAAGACAGACGTAACACACTTAACATAAATCTGAACGCGGCCGTAGCACTTATACAGATTATACAAAACTAAAATACCTAAAGCGAACGCGTCCGACCCGCGATCATACAAAAGACAAGAAATACTCGGCTCGGTTCAGAAATGCGTCACTCACAGAATTCGAAGTTTAAATAGTCAATCACGAGTGTCGGTGTGGCTAATCTCGCATTCACAGCCACAATAGAGGTAACGAACGGACAAACGGACAGACGCGGTAATAAGACGCGCGTGGGCGGCTTTATGTCAACCTTATTTATGATGATACACATTTTTCGGACTTTTTGCCCGACGGTCCCTATCGGGCACTCGAAATTGGAATTTTCTTAGAATAAGTGAGCATTTTAACGAGGCGTAGCAAGCGCGCTCATTTTATTATTAACATGGAAATCCTTTAAGTAGTTAAGTATGGCCTTATTTTAATACTTTGAATAAAAGCAAAAAGATACTGCGGCCGTCGCGTCGAAAGGAAATCGTTATCTTAACGACCGCGTATTTACGTGAAATCTGACTGGGAGAGAGTCTCGAACTGTCCCTTAGAGTGCAGCAGACGATAAGAGGGCACGGCTATCGTCAGCGGTTCATGTGCCAGCTATTGACCCCACTGTTTACATTACAGACGTAAGATATTCATATTACGCAGAAATTACGATAACCAAGCCATATTAGTTTCAATTTGTTAACCTAATCGCGGGTCCAAGGGGTTAATGGTCGCTTAAAATTAATTTTGATATAATAAAAAAGTTTAATTGCGCGTCTCTGATAAGCTGTAAAAATACTTTATCAAGAAGTCAGCTGATACAGATTTACAGATCGCGAGACGGACATTAAGCCGGCTGTGTTTTATAAAGAGTTCAAATTAAAAATGGAATGGGGAGTAAAACTTTCATCCGCGGCCTTAAAACAAGTGTTAACGTTCCCCCCGCGGTACTTTCTGAACGATAAATCTGCTCGCGAATCGACCAAATTCGAGCGCCCCGCATCGCTCACAGTTCTATTATTAAAAAAAGCAAGAAGCACAACATTCTAGGCGTAGAATGGGTATCGAAGCGATTCGGCTCGAGAGCGGCGCAACCTTACTCGAATTTAGAACGGGCCATACGAGATTCGAATTCAAATATAGAACAGTGAAGTGTTGCCAGTAATTAAGGTAGGTGCGCAGCGTTCGGATACTGCGCGCGATTGGTTTATTGACACGTGTTAGTGCTGTCGCGTCGGTGTCGTGCCGCCGTGTCCCCATGCGGATGGGCAAATGGAATAATGGACGTCTGGGCCCGCATCCGGCGCGGGAGTCGGATACAACTCTTGCAACGCTCTGGATACAATTTTTCAATTAAATCGACCAGACAGAAGATCCCTAATAGGTGTCGTTAAGAAGTCGTGTGCCCGATTTTCGAACTGTCCCCGTAACGAGGCCGTTTTATTAGTATTTATGGTCGTGAAACAAACGCATGGAGCATTCTTTGGTCTCTTACGCTGTGTGTATCATGAATGAAGCGGAATTTATGACTAGCGCCCGCTATAATGTTGTGTCGCTGGTAAATTGAAGAGGTCGCCATTGTGGCGTTAATTCCTGACTCGGCTAGCACATCTCAATTCGGCCGGTTTATATTTTAATATACAAAGATTTTTCTAAGTTTTACGGTCGTATTACATTCGAGTCGAACGGGACGCAGTAAAATTCGATACGAGCATCTCGCAGCGTCTAACGACGCTTGATTTACCACTATCAATTTAAAGAATACATAAAAACACACCTGAATGATTGCTACCCACTTCGCTTTAATGTATCATTTTTATAGTGCCAATCTATGCCTGTTACAAGTATTGTTTGGGAATTAAACATTGTTTTTTTTGATGTGGCAATTGTCTATTATTATTATTGGATGTATGCTATTCATATGCATTATTCACTGTTACGAATCGGTTCTGGTGGCCCCTCAGCCGTGTGAATAGGTTGCCAGATGACAGGGCGTTGGCGACGGCAATAGGCTTCTAGAGGCGAGTGAGAGAGGGACAGGCGACGCTAAGGGTGGCGTTCATCATGTCCCACCCCGCGTCGGGCACAAGTGACGGTACTGTCTTCCCCAACCGCCTGCGTTCGAAAACCTCGTCTAATTTTATCAACTTTTTATATATAAGCGCTTTCCGTTGCAGAGGTAACGCAAGACGCCCAGCTCACCGCAACGTTTGAACATATCACTCATATCGGTTGCCACAAAAGAGTTAATTTTTTACTTCTCGGAATCGACCTACGCTAATCTCGTAACCGCAAGTCGTAAAAAACGATAACCCCACTGGCGTTTCAAGCAAAATTTAAATAACTGAAGCGATTAATAACAGCGAGCTTAATTAGCGCAACAGGGTTCTGAACTCATCAGCGTTTGACGGCATGACTTATGCGCTGGGCCCACGACAATGCGCGACGGTCGAAAATTTTAATCATATTTTGATAGTGCTAAAGGAACAAATCGAAGAAACAGTATGGCGCGCAAAAACCGGCCGCTCCGTAAACTTATTACACTGTAAGATTCCCAGCGAGAAAAAACCACAAGAATGTCATTTAAAAAAATTAAAACGCTAAGATGGTTATTTTTTCTTTATGGCAACCCAAATGGACTAAAGGTTATCTCGATGGAAAAAAGGCGGGACAGAGCGATTCCATTTTTAAAACGTATCATTTAATTTTGGAACCGGCTCTCGAGCCGTCAAAAGGTAGTCATTACTCGTTTTGTGTCGGACGATTCTTAGCGCCCGCAGATTACACAACTATTTATGAATTATGGGCTATATTGACAAAAATGTTGTTTATGGACTGTGAGCACTGGCCTGACTGTTTGGAGTGAAGCAATTGGGCTAAGGACTGGTGATTGATTGTTCTATGCCTCTTGTTTGAGATTGTCGAGTGGTTGAAGTCTGAATGAGAACGTTCTTATTAAGACAATATCTAAGCAACCGTTGATAGTTCAAACGAAGGTACTGATGTAATCAGCTGGGCAGTCAGACAGTTTTTTTGTTAAAAGAAAAACACTGGCAGACAATCAACAAAGCTTGAATTATGGCTCGTTGCGATGGAATTTATGATGCGCCCTGTGCAAGAAATTCTGAAGACAGGGACTGCACAAGCATTTCAAACATCAACAAAACCTTGAAGATTCACACGGAAATCCACCTCAGGTGTTTCCAGTCACAAAAACACTTTCAGAGCCACTGCGCCAAACGGACATCCCTTCGATTTTTTTGCTGCTGGCAATTCCAGAGTTATTTCATTTATTAATTGCCAGCGTTGTTATTGTGGCGAGGTGTGAATATGATCAGACAGAATTTTAATTACCCCCTATCCTTACGTGATGTAATGTGACCTAAAATGTTATGGGAAAATAATTTATGGATCTTTGTGTGTTGTTCTTTGGCGTTGGAAATGTTTTGGTGTGAGTGAGCAGATGAGAATGCCCGCCATGTGTGTGTGTCAACCGCCCACGAGTGACGTCATTGGGCGACCGCCACTATTTAGATTGATTGTGGCAGAGAAATAACAAGGGTTTTAGGGCCGCGCTGGAGGTCCGGAATGAGCAACAATTTGGTTAAAAAAATATATTTTATTGTTTATTATTATATATTTATTTACCCAAATAAATACACAGATAAAAACAGACAAGAACAAAGGAACAGAAAAATACATACGTACAATTACAAAGGTGATGCTAATTTCTAAAGAAATCTCTACCAACATACCTGCGATAGGAAAGTAGTTAAAAAGAGATGTTGACAACGCGTGATAGAGTAGAAGAGAAAACAAAACAAATAAAATAAAAAACAATTCATAAATTTTCTGTAAGGTACTAAGAATTTGTTGAAGATGATTGGAAATAATCTGATGGCATTTCAGTCTGGCCTACAATATCCTTTGAATATTATGTCCTAGAGGTACATTTAATAGTCACAAGAGAGCCTATTGCCAATTTTCCTATTATAGTTTGAAACCGACTGAATAAGGATATGATACTGTATAAAATGAGGTTCTATTGTAACTGAATATATAAATAATACCTAGAAAACAGGAATTCAAAATTAAATATAGAACACATTCAAAACAAACCGTTCTTTTTCTACACATAAACAAAAATAGACCTATGTGCAAAATAATTGTCTATACCCACTATACAATTGCCTACAATGATTTAATTTCCATGTACAGGGACATGTTGAACCAAAAGCTCTTTAACTTATAACGGAATGCATGAATAGCCCGCCTTATAAAAATAATACACTGTATTACCTATATATAGGTAGATATTGTAGAGACAGGAAGATAAAAATAAAAGAAAAATAAAATTTATGTCATTCTGAATTTGATTCGTTCCAAATTATTGAATTCTATTTTAGAGACTGAATAGATTTTGGTTTAGACCAATAAGTCTTTGAGGAAAATAAATGTTTGACACTAGCAAGAGAAAAACTATCATTATAATTTCTTGTCTTGGTAAAACATAATAAGAAATGGCAATTTATTGAGATTACTATTAAATATGAAGGAAAACCTAAAACAAATGACGAAAACATTAATCTATCTTCAATTTATTAAGAATCTAATCAAACTTTGATATAAGTAACCTAAAAAAACATCACGACTGTAGGCCTAGCCAAGTTACAAACGTTTCGTATCGAATCTCTTTCTACAATCGTTAACGCCTCAGCGTAAGCGATTGTAGAAAACGATAACTTGGTAGCCAAGTTGACACGACTGAGTCGATCGTTCATTCTACAACGTCTTTAGAAAAAACCTATACTTTAGTCTATGGTGAGCGTTCCTACAAACGTCAAAGTCGCAGTTGTTGTATACTTGTACTTTGTGCGCGGGCAGATAATTATTGTTTCAAAGTGATAAAGTGATAAAAAATTAAGCGAATTATGGTAAAGTTCTTCTTATAATAATTGGTTTATCATAATATCACCGTGTGGACTGTAATTTTAAACATTACTGTGTCTTGAAATGTTATGATTATTATTCTGCATAATATGAATGAAAGATACGAGTACTAATAACTTTTATAGGATGGAATCTAGATCTCGAGTAAGCTTGGATTCATGGAAAGGTACATAAATTATTAGTTAATTCGTAAATATCTTCCTTTGTTATTTGTAAATCTATCATAGGTACTCAGGCGCTTGAAAGTTTGAAACATAAACAATGACGTGATACGCGCCATGAACTAATACGTAAGAAACAAACAAAAGAATTGTGTTTGACCCTTTACTTAATCAATAGACCCTTTGTTTCTCTGAAATAGTTTTAACTTATGTTCTAGACATGGCGATAATAATATAACGAGACCCCAGCAAGGTCCGTAAGGCCGAATAAAAGCTGACCGACTATATGCTAAATGGTAAATATAGTCCAATTTGGCGAATAAACAAAACACTTCTCGGTATCAACACAGCTATATCATAAAGACGCCTTTTTTTATCGTTTACTCTTGGGTCTCGGTGATCGCTTAGCTATCGTTCATAAACTTCGACATCGTTTCGTTAGCGCTTGTCAAAACTGTAACTTGGCTACCATTTCTATGGGTGTAGCGATCAACGTTGTAGAAACGCTTACATTCATTCTAACATTTTGAACGATTGTAAACTTGTCTACGAATTTTCTATTCGATTGTTCTGACCACGTGACTTAACGTTGTGATGATGTCATTCCTATACATTTGATTAGTTTTCTACTAGCGATAACGATTGTAGATTGTCAACTTGGCTAAGCCTGCTGAAATGAATTAGAAAATTAGACATGGCGGCCTCGGTTGCCCTACGGCTAATTTGTTTCATGGCGACCAAACGTAATGTCGATTAAATAAACGCTAATTTCACCCCCGTATCACCCCCAAACGTAGGCGTAGTTTTGTTATCGAACTAAGATCAGTGCGTGTTGTCGAATTATTATGAATGGAACGCGCCTTTTCCATGGTAGCCATTTTGGAAAAATGGGCGGTAAATTTTCTCGACGCCATGACAGAATTTGAAGGTGGTCTGCTTGTGCATCTTACTTTTTTTTAATTTTTGTGGAACGTCAGCAATATTTGTGACCTAAATATTTATAAAATGAAATCTTCTGAAACGAACTGACCACTATTATTTCTTGAGAACAATCGTTGAACATAAAATTACTCAGTTTTGTGCCCAATCTGTAAGCGTAATCTTAAAGTTTCACGACACGTTTATCAAATTCACAAAAGTCCAAAATGAGCTTCGACGTACACAAAATAATTTTAGGCGTTCACAAACATCCATTGTTTCAAACATGCTCCAATAAAAATACCTAACTTCGCCGCCATTTTCATAACGCGCCAACACAAATATAACCTCAAAACTGAAACATAACCTCCTCAGCAACAAAATAGAGTCGGAAATCGCTTGACACGATTTTTTATGACGATTTGTTTAATAAAGGACCTTTTTTATAATCCTTATCACGTCGTAATAGAGTTCAAAATGCGTGTCATATGTGTGTACGATTCAGTTTATAAGTAATTATGATTTAAAGCGACTTTTACGACGCCGATTATTGTTGAGCGCTTGTAAATAGTTAGTGCTGCGATTTTGTACGGTTATATACGTTTGGTTAAGCTCGGTTGCTTAATTATAACCATTTAAATCGAGTTGATTGTCGATTCAGCGAAAACGCGTCATGGTTCTGCTAAATACTCTTGTGACGACTACGCATTGCTCTAGTTATGTTGTTGTCTCTTTTACACATTTGTCTGACTTTGTCACACTTCAGTGTTCAATGTCCATCGCTCCATTCATATAGAACCAGCTATATTAACTCATCTTCGTCATGGTTCACTGCTCAACGATTTGGACATGCCATCTTCTTTACTCAGACAAGCAAACGAATTAATGATAGTCCCCCATCACGTGGTAGTTAAAGTTGAAAGTGTCACAAACTTGTAACATCACCCGAGGTCCTTCAAACGGGATCCTAGAACCAGTATGGTATTAGGTACCTCTGTATATCCATTCACTATTAAATCTGCTGGTTTATACACTGCAACTAATCAAAGGATCTTGAAAACTTCTGCACGTTGAACCACTTCATATACTGAAGTAGTGAAATGTTCTCTAATCCATCGAATATGGACTTCTTCTTCTAAGGGTATTGTTCTGGAGCAAAATAATTAATGTTATATTATTGTGTGTATATCTCTGTGATAATTTATGTACTGTACATTGTAATGTGTAACGTTGTCTGAAATAAAGATTGACTACTGGTGCTACTGCTCCTTAGTTTTATCCTTACTCAATGTGACGTTGGCCAAATCTTCCAAGGTCCTTTCTAGTATCCCAGGTCTGGTGCGAGTGAGGAGCTCAGTCTTACCCTACCTGGGGTCATCCCAATTTCATTCACTGTGACTCAATGGCATCTTCACACTCTTATTCCATTTTATTCGGAGCATGCATGCATAGCATAGCATGTCGTCTTCTGCCAACATTCTATAGTAACAGTATCCAACGCCATAAGCTCATGTATAGCTGTTCATTACTAGCTGCGCCCCGCGGATTCACCAGCATAAAGGCTCGTGCAGCAGACCAGCGCGACGTGAGACGAACAATACAATTTCTAAGAAAACTTCACGGTATAACAATAACCGGTGTCGCGTCGCGCTAGTCTGCACTAAGCTTAAGTCTCGATCTTGTGGGAATATCGGGATAAAAGTCTCCTATATCCTAATCCCGGTCATGGTCTACCCATATGCCAAATGTCATCCAAATCTGGTAGACCCCCATGTGCCAAGATAGCCCGGAGTCTGGATTCGTGCCCGGTTGATGGCAATAGGCTCGCTCCCTATTACATGGAACTTAAACATAACTGGCGAAATGTGGGTGTACTATCGGTTTCCCTTCGGGGAAAACAATCGTGATGTTATGTTATTATTATAAACAGTAATGAAACAAAAATTGACACAATAATTGACAGGTGTCACATAAATTCTTTAGGACATACAGATTATAATTACGATTAGGGTTTAATCACAGATACTAACGCCAGCCTTAGATAAAACTCATTGAATGTTGTAAAAACTATCTACCTACATTATCTTAGTACATTATCGATAAGAAATCATTGCCGTTATCTTGGGTTTTTTAATAAATAATCCTGTGACGCTACCTGAAATTATGAATTAGATTATGATAATAATTGGCGTCAACCAGTTATTGACTATTATGATATTAATTAAGGTGTGTGTATATACAGTGCAATTCTAATATAATCATTATTAACGTAGTATCTAAGTAATGTATCTAAACTTAATAATATTATAAACAGTTTTTTTTTTGTATGTTTGTTTGTTACGCTTTCACGCTAAAACGGCTAAATGGATTTGGATGAAATTTGGCACATAGGTAGACCATGATCTGGGTTAGAACATATGATACTTTTTATTCCGATATTCGCACGGGATCAAGACTTATGCGAGTGAAACCGGGGGGCGCAGCTAGGTCTAATATAATCATTATTATCGTAGTATCTAAATAATGTATGTAATAGGTAGGTCAACAAATATAGTAGAGCTTTTTAGGGTTAAATACCCGAAGGGTGCCAAGATTGTCAAACGGAACTCTATTACTAAGAAGAACCTATTACACAGAAGTGTTTCTGTGAAGTCTCTCGTATCTTAGACCTCTACAGGGAGTGGTTTGTTACAAGGTCAAAGGAGGTTGCCCAATTCGCCTTTACCCAAAGGTCTTTCCTGGGCTGTGGGTAAAGGAGAATTGGACATCCTCCTTTGAAATATTCAGAGATAGCTCTTTTCAAAGAACCATATATACGCCTTTATTCTAGACTAGCTGTTCCCCGCGGCCAGTTCAGCCGCGTAGACGCTAAATTCTTTTCCTAAAATAAGAGTAAGCTTAAGGTGCTGCTTATAACACCGGCAATCTCCTAGTGAAAGTGCCATCAAAATCGGTCCAGCCGTTTCGGATATATTCCCAAAACAAATAGACAGACCGTAATTTTTTTTTTTGTTATTATGTTTCAGCATTTAGTAAAAATCTGTTATTTTTTATTTATTTTTGTATTTATTCTTTTAATCAATCAGATAAATCTTACTCTGAATTGACTCTATAGAGGTTAACAGGACACACAACAATAGGAAAATTATTTAGTCAATAATAATATTCTTGTTTCTTAGAATTAATTTATTCTAGCATTGGTTTGCTTACGTATGGTCATTATTAATGAAGGTTGTTGTAATGGGTCGCATGTCCACTATAATCATTAATATTGTCACCTTCGAGGAGGTAGGTATTATTTACTTGACAGCTTTATATGGTACTCACTACGCCCCGCAGTTCGACCCGCATATGTCTCAACCGGGTGACCACTGATCAGCGCTGTGCTGTGGGTCCCCCATAGCACAGCATTATGCTGAGTGGAAGCCTTCTTATCACAGTCATGACGTGCACTATTTCTGTTCTCTATTTTGTTTACTCATGTCTTTTTGTATGCACGTGTTTCTGTGATGAATAAACCTATTTTTCTTTCTTTCTTTCTTTCAATCCCGTAGGAATATTGAGATAAAAAGCATACTACTTATGTCTTAATCCCGGTCATGGTCTACTCATGTGCCAAATTTCATTCAAATCTGTTCAGCCGTTTTAGCGTGAAAGCGTAAAGCTCGACTCCCACCGTGCGCTATATCGCGCACGCGCACCAGCTCGCACGAGGACGCACCGCCACGCCCGCGTCTTGCGCTACCACGCACGTTAGGTTTCCCACGGTGCGTCGTGCGGGCTGGTGCGCGTGCGTCCGCGATATGGCGCACGGTGGGAGTCGGGCTTAAGAAACAAACAAACTCACTTTCGCATTTATAATATTAGTCAAGATAGGTAGAGTCTATGGTCTGTCAAGGAACCGAAAACCTTTTATACTGTAGTGGTTACACCGCCACATACGAACTACGCAACGAAGACATGACGTCACTCAATTCCTGCATCGCGCAATTATAGTTTACCGAGCGAAAAACATGATAAGACTATCCGAAATCAACATATGGGCAGTTGCCCGCCAGACATAACAACCAGTCTGGTTGGAGGATCCTCCCATTTCTATGGTGGATGAGTGAACTTTACACCCTGTTCCTCATACTCCTAAAATACATTACGGTACAAGTATCGAAATTTTTTGGTTACTTCTACGACTAAGGTTACAGCTATCTGGTTAACCAAGAGGAAGAAACATGTTACCTCTATTTCGGTTACCTGGTTACACACACACAGGCGATGCGCGCCCTTTGACTAATGTCAACGGCACGTGTAAGATAGGGGTAATTTTTAATTCGGTAACCGGTATTAATACTGGTTGTATTTAATGTAAGGTAATAAAGGTAAAAAAACCTTTAAAAATACTTTAAAAATAATATATTTAATAAAGGTAAAAATACCTGTAAAAATATAAATGTTGTAACCGAAGAAATACCCGTATTGATCATACCGGTTCCGGTTCTTTTGTCAAATTTATTTGTATTTTATTTAGTTAAAAGTCTTGAATTTTGAGGTTAGGAAAATTGCGTGAGAGGGTAGCCCGCACAATTTTCCATTTGAACCTTTTCACATATTAATAGACTCACATACAAACCATCTTTAAAAATGTACGTATTTAGTAACAACGTTTACCCATAATAACAGGGGAGTCAGTCCCCTGGCTTCCCCCGTGCAATTTGTCTATACCTAAGTTAGGGCGATGGCGCCTACAATGCTGTGCGATTTATACTAGATACTAGTTCACAATATTACAGATTCATTTTTAATGACTTAATTTGAGTACCTCTCTTTCTAATTACGGCTTGTAATGACCCCCCTGCTGACCAAATACGGTTAAGCGCTGAGGTTGATCGACTCCCCTGGAAACAAATATATTTTACGAAGTGTATAGAGTGCCGCGAGTTTCTTGTGGCACTCTAGTGTCACTGCCCCGGCCCGGCTAGGGTGCCGTGAGCGTTGCAATGTCACTGTCACTTGTTATTTAGGTTAGGTTAGGTTAGAACTGTGACCACACAACGCTCGAGCCGAGCGAGCGTAGCGAGCGGTGCCGCGGTAGCGGCCGGCGAAGTGCCAGGGTCCGTTTAGGCACAAGAGAATGTAATGTTTTGGGAATGTGGTGTTTTACAGCGATCTAACCTCGACAATCAAACAAAATACCAAGTGACGTGACTTAGTGACAGTGTCAATGACAATTCAATGCTTGCGGCACTTGAGCTGGGCCGAGGCGGTGTTACTAGGGTGCCTGTAGTGGCACTTTATCCGATAGAGATAGAGTGCCAATGGTGGCACTCTATACACTGCCTATATTTTATTGAAGTAAAAACTTCTTTAGGCGCGTGGGTGAACAAAAATAATTGAACTCGCGTCATCTACACTTAACGCTCGAACGAAAGACATTGACGCGTTAATCAATAAGTTATTTAATGAAAGATATCAATGCAAGAATCAAAAAGTTACTTAGTTTTCACTTCTATTGGAAGAACTGTGAAATTTGTAAGTTCTTATGTAGGGCTTACAAATTTTAGCTCTTTATAATATTATTAGTAGAAAGAAAGAAACTACGATTTACCACAGACTAAAAAACACACGATACGAGTACCTACCTACCTAACAAAACAACAGATAAAAGATAAACAATAAAGTGTAAAGTGCGATGTAAGAAATTAGCAGGGGATAGTATAGATTTTATTATATGTATTTTTTATATTAGTATTTGATTTTTCATTATTTCTTATTTCATTTAAATACATATAATTTGCATTTTTAAATATTTCTTTAAAAAAAAGGTATAAAAAACATTTAAAAATATAAAAAATAGTCGCCCATCGGCATTAGGAACAGGGTCCAAGCTACCGGCGGTCAGGGCTCCAGAGAGAGGAACTTCCTGACAATGCGAGCCGTGTCCAGGAGCCCGCTTTCTGAATCAAGCCCTTGACCCAGCTGCCTAACGAGAGCCTCCTTAGGTGCTGGTCGAGGCTCTTGACAATTAAGCCATTGGCTGATCCAACTATCGGCATAATGATCGCTGATATTCGTTTTTATTTAATTAGTATTTGCTGTCACAAAGTAAAAACATGATGTATTTTAAAAACAAAGTAGGTACCTTACAAAGATTAGTGACATAGTTATGTCCTAATAATTCCGAAGCCACTACAATCACAAATTAATCTAAATAAGTCAATACATAATACATTTGCCCGTATGTATGTGCTCGCGAAAATCTCAAATATTCTCAAACGCAGGGGAAAAACACTGCTCCAATTTTCCTTGCCTTAGTTGTGAATTATGGGATTAATTAATTAATTTTTAGCATTGTTTTAATGATAAATAGATTTTTACAAGCTGATAGCATGTGCATCTATAGTACTAAATGTATGTTACTAAATTCTGCAGAAACTACTGAGCAGATTTTAATGAAATTTGAAACACAGATAGAGTATGCCCTAGATTAACACATAGGATATTTTAAATCTAATTACCTCGTTGGTTTAGTGGTCGCAAGCGCTACTGCTGAGCATGACGTCCTGGTTTCGATTCCTAGGTCGCGCAAAGTCTTGTTGGGTTTTTCCATCAAGAATTTCTCAGTAGCAGCCCGGAGTCTGGATTTGTGCCCGGTTGATGGCAATAGGCTCGCTCCCTATTACATGGGACTTAAACATAACTGGCGAAATGTGGGTGTACCTATGGTACACCTCTGCCTAACCCTTCGGGGCAAACAGGGGTGATGTTGTATTATATTAATGTAATATTAAAAATCCGGTTCATGAAAAGTTTCCTAAAGAAGAGAGTGAAACCGCGGGCTATGCCTAGTGTAAAGTAAATAGCTTTGCACTGCACTATGCAGTTATTTAAAGGAATATCTAAATTAAAGATATAGGGTTGACAGTTCGGTGGCCTGCTCCGTTCTCTTTGGTATAATTCAGTCGTTAAAGTGCGAAAATTTAAATTTTATAAGATAAACTTTGATTGGGCTGTATATTGGTCAATGTTGGTCGGTATAAATTGAAACTGTTAACGAATTTACTTGTTGTTTTATATAAATGAAATTGCAGAGAAGAATTTTTGCAAATGCACAAAAATTTATTTTGAAAAAAAATGAAAAAGTTTTGTAAAAGTTTTCCTGTATAAATAAAAATCTGTTATATATCTAAATAAACCATTTTCCGAAAATATTTTTTTCTACTCTTTAGACTATATTAAATAAATAGTAACCCAGCCAAGCCATCAATGGGCACGCCACAATTGCGGCGATAAGTCCCCTCTTTGAGGAGTGGCTAGAGAGGCGCCACGGCGCCCTCACCTACCGCCTGACGCAGGTCCTCACCGGACACGGTAGTTTCGGGAGGTTCCTGTTTCAGATCAGGCAGGAGGAAACGCCCGGGTGTCACCACTGCGTGGATCGCCCGGAGGACACGGTGGAGCATACGGTGGAGGTCTGCCCGGCTTGGGTGGAGCACCGCCGTGTCCTCGTGCAGGCGATCGGCGGCAGTGACCTCTCACGTCCGGCCCTGGTCCAGGCCATGGTGCGGAGCGAGAGGGCATGGCAGGCTGTCACCTCCTTCTGCGAAGCAGTAATGCTCGTGAAGGAGGAGGCGGGGCGCGAGAGGCAGAGACTAAGGTCGCTCCCTCGAGCCCCTAGCCGCCGCGGTAGTAGACGCCCCGGGCGTCGGGAATCCATCGCGGATTTCCGGCCACCGTAGGCGCGGGCTTGCGGACGGAGAGTGATGGGTAGCTCTCCGTCCGATCAGGACCAAGCCCGGGTCGACGGCGCGTAGTGTTCCACGCGCGCCTCAAAGAGTCGTCAGCGAAGCTGAAGGGGTCCGTTTGGGCCGATGCCTACCACTGGGGTTGCGGATAAGTCCTTAGGGGAAACCGTGGCCCTGGTCTAGGCAAGGGAAGGAACACGGGTGGGTTTTAGTCAGTAAAAGTCTGACACGCCCTTCCGCTCCGCCCAGAGCGGGAGAAGTCATTTGATGATTTCCCACCCAAAAAAAAAAAAGCCAAGCCATCAAATAAAAATACCGTCAGCAGAACGAACTACCGGTAAAGCCCATACCACCGATCACGTGCGCACCACAAAAACAATTACAATGAACTTAACATCAGTAACGTACTAATAAAGTGACGTATTGAATGCGCAGTAAACTCTTGCGCAGGTACGGTTGGCAAAACAATGGGCTTTATCAGGAATAAAGTCACTTACTTTAACGTTGGTTATCAAGATTATAAATTATGTTTGAGTACTAATGTTGTTAGCATGTCGTCCTTAGCAGAAGTAAGCCATTTCCCTTATTGTGGTACGGTTAGCAAAGCAATCGATGAAGGTGAAATGCTGTACATTTGTCAATAGACAGGTACTAGATAACAGTGTACCTACTGTTGTCAGAAAATATTGCTGTAATTACCACGCTTCCCAAACAAATTGGTGATACATTTTCAGATCAGTTTGACATTTCGTCTGCCATAATTTTTTAGGGTATCGTACCCGGAAGGTGCCAAACGCAACCCTATTACTAAGCTTCCGCTGTCCGTTCGTCCGTCCGTCCGTCTGTCTGTCAGCGGCCTGTATCTCATGAACCGTAATAGGTAAACAGTTCCGCACGATGGTACGCAACCTTTCGTGTCCGATTCGCACTTGGCCGGTTTTTTGACATTTTTAAAGCTTCGTTCTACGATTTTTGCGGCAGAAAAACCAATGGGTTATTCATTGCTTTGCTGCATTTATTCTTTGCCGCCAATTCTGCTATCCAACAGAGCGTGAGTTGATAAATGATCATTGATCAT
This sequence comes from Conistra vaccinii, assembly GCA_948150665.1. Lineage (NCBI taxonomy): Eukaryota > Metazoa > Arthropoda > Insecta > Lepidoptera > Noctuidae > Conistra > Conistra vaccinii. The sequence continues at coordinate 21,575,430 of OX411326.1, forward strand.
ACATAGATATGACTTTACTTTAATCTGTGATAACTATTTTATAAACTTTTTTTTCTACAAAATCAATAATTAATTGAAAGGTGGGACATGGTCTGCTGCATGGGAGATGCTGTATATACATGACTGCGGACTTGAGGATCTTATGACTGCATTAGCGAACGGTGTTAGTGTTACTGAGTACATTATTTTGTCATCGCTTATTTATTAATTACACGCTTAGAAAAAGGAAAATTAATTTTGAGCGTATAGAAAACTAAATTAAATTACCAAAATTATTTTGCTGTCTGTACATTAACGTTTTGTTTACTTGGCATAAAGTGGCAAGAGAAGCGGGTATCGAGACCTAGTATATCGCAAACACGTATTTACTATACATTTTATACATACTACTGTACATTATATACATTCTGCCTTTACTAAGCGTAAACAGGACGCGTTGCCAATAGTATTGCGTTAGAAAATAAACTTTGAAATAATTTGAAGATATTTTCAAAGAAAAATATTCGGTATCAGCAACGGTTTTGAGTGACGAGATGCGTGCGATCGTGTTTTGTTAATTATACTGGTATTTGAATAAAATAAACTAGAATTATTCATATTTATTATAAATAATTTAGAAAACAAACTAAATATTGTTGGTGAGAAACCGCCGGAAATATTAATGATCTCCTCATTTATACATTTACATAAGATTCCACCAAGCCACTAGCCATCTCAATTATATCAAAATTAAAACATTTAAAGACCAGACAAAGCGGGGTTGAAGTGGTAGTGTTAAAAAAAAAAACCGAAGCAAAGGTGCGGTAATGACCGGCCAAGTCTATCGATCGGCGCGAAACGCATCGTCACCGTATTTGATGGCCGCTTGTACAAAATAGACGATATCAATATACTGCAAGAAGGTTTATTAATGGGTCTGTAAAAAAGAAAAAAAAAACTTTGTAAAATATTGGATGAGAATTCAAATGAAAATAATTCAAAATTTTATGCAATATAATTAACTTATAATCACTTTATTCCTCGAAGGGATAGGCAGAGGTGTACCCATAGTACACCCACATTTCGCCAGTTATGTTTAAGTCCCATGTAATAGAGGCGAGCCTATTCCCATCAACCGGGCTAAAATCCAGACTCCGGGCTGCTACAGAGAAATTCCAGATGGAAAAACCCAATAACACTTTTCCCGACCCGGGAATCGAACCCAGGACCTCATACTCAGTAGTAGCGACTTACGACCACTACACCAACAGTCTATGCAATATACTTATTGCTGGTTAATTTTTATTAAAAACTGCAGTTTCTAACATCACAGTAGATATCAAAATGCGGAAATTATATGTAATTGTTGTTGCATCTAAAATTATAATGTTACTTCATTTATTATGCCATTATAAAGATAAGTATGCAAATGATAAGACTACATTAAAGATGATGGAGTTTTACTTATTCAACATTTAAAGGAACTCTTTAGCGTCGATTTAATGTCTGTAGACATCCGTAGAACACTACCATAGATTCATAAAAAAACTGCCTAGCCTTTTTCCAACTATGTTGGGGTCGGCTTCCAGTCTAACCGGATGCAGCTGAATACCAGTATTTTACACGAAGCTACTGCCTGACAGACCTCCACAACCCAGTTACTGGGTAACACGATAACTCTTGGTAAGACTGGTTGCCAGACTTTCTGGTTTCTGACGACCCGTAACGACTGTCAAAGACCATAGATCAATGGGATTTAAATATGGAACATTACGGCCATTTTGTATTTGGAGTCAATATCAATATTTTTATGATGCACTATTTTACTTTGAAACTACATAAGTAATCATTATGTCCTCATTATAATAAAAAAACATCATTGTAATACGTAATTAGATAATTATTAGGATAAAATTTATATACTTAAAAATAATCCTTAATAAAGAAATTAAAGTGTACCTATGTTTTGATGTCAGAGGTCATTGAACGTTTTAATTATATATTTAAACAAACTGTCTGTGATGCTGCATATAGATTAATACATTAAGAATTAAAAACGTTTTTACATTAATTGATGAAATTCCTTTTGAAAAAACAATTTCAAACAAAGAAAGTTGGTAAGTTATTAGTTCTTAAATCAATATTAAGATAGGCAAAGAAACAATATTCATACAGCCAAGCAATATATTAAAAGTGTAATCTGTCATTAAAGAATAGTACACAAAAGAACCACGAGAGGGCCTGTCAATTTTTTTAAATGCTCTAATCTGCTTAAAAGCACAGGCACGCATTCTAAAAGCCTACGGTGTTTAATTGAGGGTCGCCATTGATGTTAGATAGCCATCACGATGACTTAAACATTTTTAATGAATATTCAACGTTTCAAGTCCATCTTTTTTTGTTTTTTAACTCCTTTGTACGTACGTTTAATTGTTGCTTTAAGAGGAATGTGGCGTATAGGAAGTATAATGCCCGGGCATTGCTTTTAACTGATTTTTTTTTTTAAGATAAAAGGAGAATGAAGTTTGTGTATGTATATGAAGGTTAATTTGTTCGTGAAACTGCACTACTACCACATTTATACACATTACACACACAAGATTATTTATAAGACATATTTTTTTGTAAACCTAGCTTGTTCATGTTACAAAAACAGATAAGTACTCTTTACTAAGTAGAGATATCAGCGACTCCCTCTCCTCTTTCTTACTTTTGTCAATAGCATTCTTCCTTTTTCCAATAGCCTCCTTTACTAATCGCCTCATATCCAGCTCCCTTGCTTCTTCTTCAACTCTTTCTCAACAGCATTGTTGCCATTTCCTCTCACTACCCTCTTCCAATCTGCAACACTCAACTTCTTATTAATCATATCTTTCTCAACAGCTACACCTCCTATACTTATTTGCCTCTCGACAGCATTTTCAAATACTTTACTGACTCTTGTCTCTTTTTCTACATCTTAACTATCAAGTTGTCCTTTTATAACAGCAATTTTTCCAACTCCTTTACCATTTTTGTACCCTTCTTAACATTCTTACTTGCAACTAGTTTTTCAAAACTATTACCAATTCCATCTCTAATATCTTCCCTCAAATCTTAATTTCCAACTACCGTAGATTCAACACACATTTCTTCTTCAATTATATCTCCCTCAACATCTTTATTTTTTACTCCTTCTGCTTAAACAGCTATTCTTCAAACTTCTCAAGCGACTCCTTCCTCAGCTCCCTTACTTCCTACTCCAACTTTGTCAAAACTCTTCTGTCAGCCGTATCTCCTTCAATAGTTGTACTTCCGTCTCTTTTTTCAGCTACTTTTCCATCAACTGCTTCTCTAACTATATCTTTCTCAACAGTACGACGAGAGCCTCCACGGCGGAGGCTATATGGAGGGCGGCGCGATGTACCATGAACACAGACTGTCTCACCCGCACCTACCGCCGGTCCACTACCCCCCTCCCGCGGCGCCCGCGCATGCCCTGCCAGGAGAGCCACTCGTACACAAGAGGGACAAAGACGCTATTTACGGGTGAGTGGTAACGTGTGATTTTGAGGTATTTTTGTGGTTAAGTTTTATTTCTTCTTTTTATAATAAATCAATCAATAGATAATAAATAGTACATTGAATGATTCGTGACATTGCATATCTTGTACTACTCTCCTTCTTCATTAAATATAGCACAGATCTGTGATTACTGACAGACAACGCACATCCTAACCAGAGCATGATGAGACGGGTTGTTCCCAGAGGTCCACGAGTCTAGAGATTAGTTTCAATTAAATGAAATTGTTTATTCTGTAAATAGGATATCGGAATCACTTTTTCAAGTCATATTAAAAACATATTAAAAGTAACCTAGATGAGTTCGGCATTTTCTATCTGACTACTCTGAGAAGACAGGCTGAAACAAACTCAGAGTACATAATCCTGGCCAGGCCATATGAGGATCATGTAGATTAGTGTCTGAAATGGTATTTAGAGGAAAGAACCACACAGATTTCAGTGGACCTGTCCAGTCAGTGCAAGCATTTGTCAATAATGGGTGCACCATAAGGAAGATTTTTCCAAACATTTCTAATGAAGGTTTACTGGGGAGTTGAAATTTAAATGCTCATGAAGTTTCACAACACCAATAGCTATATCCAGATTTGCACAACCAGCTAAGACTTTGACATTAATGAGTTAGATTGCCCTCCAGCTGTTTTGCATACTATCAGCTATTAAAATCTACTCTTGCCTCTATCCCAAACCTTATACTCCCAATAATCGTAAGTATTGTCTACCCTACCAATGTTTGTTTCCACTTTAAAACAACACCAAACTTGGCCCAATCTTTGGCCAAACTTTGCCTATCAGTCTCCCCTTGAGATGGTAGATAGAGTACATAAAGGTGCCACATTTGACGCTTAGCCGTCCGTTTGCAGCCATCTTAATGTTATCTGATCAAAAGTTGTCAAGAAGAGGTTGAGAAGAGGTTGGCGCCATTGGCAGTGAAGTGTGGTGGGGTCCCAGTGTTAGAGGGTGTGAAGGCATAGATGATATTCACCGAGATACGCAGCGGTTTGTGTATCGAATGTGACCTCATTGTACGTCACACCGTACCATCTTTTTGGCACACATTTTGAAGGTGCAAAAGAAGAGGATTATACTCTTCAGTAGATGTGAATAATCGTGGAAATATAATTGGTACTTCTATAGGTTATCTATTGTGCAATTGGAAATTAAATACTTGTTAAAGATAAAAGAGAGTTGTAATGCTTGAGATTTAACAGGGTTTGTTGACGAATGTATTTTATCTTTTTTTTTAGTTGTTATTATAATTAGGAGGAGACATTTTGTCTTTGGATCAGTTTATCGATATTCTATACGAGGTACAAGATTAACAGTTGAGGTGTGAAAGCAGGATCAATAAATTACTTTCGCCATGTAATAAAAGTGAATATTTATTTTATTTGTTCAATATAATAAAGATAGGACAAAAGTAACTCATTGTCTAGAAATCAATTGTTGAATAAACTACTCGTTATAAAAAGTTATAAAAATGTTAAAGATAACAATAATGATGATAAAATTTTACTGACCCTGTTCGCAATTTTAATTTCGAAAAGATATCGTTGTTATGTGAAAATAAATATTACTATTACTATTATCATGAAGTTGCATACATAGACAAATAGAAATAAACAGAAAAAATAAAAAAAACCGCGAAGTCGAAAATGCGTCTCGAATGCACACGAAGTGTTCCGTACAACCGTATTTTTTTTTATAATTTAGAACAAGAAACACGTTTCTTGTATGGGGACCCCCTTCCATTTTTTACTTTATCTTTATTTTTTTGTTTTTTATAGTTGCCATAGTAGTACACACTCTGTGAAAATATGAAGTGTCTACCTATTACGGTTCTAAAGATATAGCCCTGCGACAGACGTACGGACAGCGGCACCTTAGTAATAGGTTCCCGTTGGCACCCTTTGAGTACGGAACCCTAAAAGTAAAAACTTTTTCACAATATTCAAATATAACTCAGTGTAGTTATAACTGTTATAAGTTACTAGAGTAAAAAAGTAATTTTATAGTGTGTCTAACTGCAGTAGACCCTAAAGTTTTCTTTTAATTAATTTCCTGGTAATAATGTTTTGTTCCTACGAGTACGATGCAAAGGTCAGCTACAAACCATCGTAATCGCATTGATTGCAGTTTTTTGCACAACAAGCAAACGTTGTAAATTTTATTGCAATTAAAGTATAATTTATATGTATTTATTAGTTATTTTACTGGAGTTGTTAGGGTTCTTTGGGGTTTAATTGTTTTTAATTATATGAGCTGTCCGTTTTGTTTGGTTTTTAAAGGGGAGAAATGTAAATAGGTTAGTTCTGAATATGCGTGTCTTCGTCTATACTCTATAGTTTTGACGAGGAAGTGAGAGGTCAAATGCATGCCTATCTATGCAATATATAATTATAATCCACAGTCATAATATAAATACATATATTATATTATTATTATTATTTAGGTTGTTAACTGAGGTTAATTATTCACAAAGCTATTATCTGTCATGTTTATTTTATAGGTAGTAAATAGTTTAAAATAATTACATCAGTTTGTTATGTTAACAGTGAGTTTGGATCGTAAACCACTGTGATTGTCTATAATTAGTACCTGCCTATATATGATTATAAAATATTTAGCTATATGAAACAAATGACATGAAACTCATCTTTAAGATGTGGATCTACTGCAAAATTACAGATTTGTTTTTTGTTTAAATAAATTATTTAGAGTTCCATACTTGTAGAGTTCCGTACCAATTTGCAGATGTACCAAAACAGGGTCAAATATTTAATACAAAAAGAAAAAAAAAATTGGCATCAGCAAAATTATTTAAGTATAGTTCTGTAAAATATTATTTTGGTTTGGCAAAAAAATATAGTTTTACTATGCCTATCATGTTCTATTTTGACTACGGAATCCTTTCACCACGCACTTAGCAACTTTTTTAAACTCCCATTGGTTGATGCGTAGAACGGATACGACGTATGCTCCGTCACACTCGGTTGGATTAGGAATACATCTATAATTTAAAAAATAAAACAGCAATAAAATATGTTAGGTTTTAGTTAGTTATTACTTTACGAAGTAAAACTGTTTCATATAAAATGATTGTTAGTTTTTATTGAATTTCTTTGGGAATATAAAATAAAGAAATTATGTTAGAGATTTTATTTGTGTTTTATTGAAATAGTAAGGAAATTTAAGTAGGTTAATGTGTGGATATAAAAACATTAAAAATAAGGGTGGGTTTTACTTTAGTAAGTCTACAAAATTCTGAAGAAATTTTCGAATTTTGATGCATTCTTTAAGATCATTAATTATTTCTTTAAAAAAATATTTTTTACTGAAAAAAAATAATCATTGAACTAAACCAGAGTATCTACTGCTTTCCTACCATTAATATTCCTGGGCCAAGAGCAAAAAACACTACCTAATTCTTTCAAAATATTAGCAATACTTCAATGATGATTAACCCGCTGTCATTGGTACCCCACCCAACACAGTGGCAGAACTATAAAGATAATATCGACGTCACGTGCACATCTGCATCTAATCTGTGATCAGCCGCGTCAGGTCGCGTCAGTCGCGTGAGAGGTCATCCGCTCGCAATTGGACCATATCTCTACCTCTTTATTAACTTTTAGCGCTTTTTTTAGGAGTTACAATGATCTACGATGTTATTTATAAGAATAAAAGTATGATTAAAGAGTTTAATGCCCATTTTCACCGACAACTAAGTGACTCTATGAATCCCTAAATAAAAGTGCATTGTTGGATTTTCAATTCTCAGCGCTGAGCCAAGCGTTGAAAATCCAACAGTGCTCTTTTATTTAGGGATTCATTTAAGTGTCATTTAGTGAAGGTGAAAAAGGGCATAAATCTTTTTTCAGTTTTTTAATAGTATATTATGCAACTAATGAATAAAGGACGGATTTAAAGCGAGGGCCATAGATGAATCACGATCAAGCGAAGGATTCTAACGACTGAATCACGACCGGAGGGAGTGATTCATGATGATTGAATCACGAGCGCAGCGAGTGATTCAAGTGTTAGAATCCTGAGCGACGCGAGTGATTCATGGCCCTCGATATAAATCCGTTTTATTCAAGAGTTGCATACTATACTTTATACCATGACTACGAGAAAAAGAAAGATTTAAGCGAAAATAGACATTTAATAAAAGGTTTACATGTTCAGTGTCGGGAACCCTCCTGGAGGGTTCACCTACTTGGATATGGGATGTCGGGAGCCCTCGCGGAGGGCTCATTTTAAGTGTAGACATTCAGGGTCGGGAGCCCTCCTGGACGATTCACCTACTTGGATATGGGATGTCGGGAGCCCTCGCGGAGGGCTCATTTTAAATGTAGACATTCAGGGACGGTAGCCCTCCTGGAGGGTTCACCTACTTGGATATGGGATATCGGGAACCCTCGCGGAGGGCTCATTTTAAATGTAGACATTCAGGGTCGGGAGCCCTCCTGGAGGGTTCACCTACTTGGATATGAGATGTCGGGAGCCCTCGCGGAGGGCTCATTTTAAATGTAGACATTCAGTGTCGGGAGCCCTCCTGGAGGGTTCACCTACTTGGATATGGGATGACGGGAGCCCTCGCGGAGGGCTCATTTTAAATGTAGACATTCAGTGTCGGGAGCCCTCCTGGAGGGTTCACCTACTTTAATATGGGATGCCGGGAGCCCTCGCGGAGGGCTCATTTTAAATGTAGACGTTCAGTGTCGGGAGCCCTCCTGGAGGGTTCACCTACTTGGATATGGGATGTCGGGACCGTCCGCGATGGTTAACTTTAGCGCAAACGTTATGCCGGCAACCCTCCCGGAGGTTTCACTTCCAAATACGAATATTAAAGTCATAGACTTTTATGGCGGAATGATGAGTTATGAGTTCTATGAAAATGGGTGGAGTCGAAAGTGTTAAGGAGGTTGTATAGCATTGAGATAGAGGTCGAATACATTGGTGTGTTCTAAATTCAAACACCAAAATAGTGATTAAAAGACCTTTTTATTCACTGTTTTCAGTGAATAAAATAAGCTTTTTAGAGGGGGAATGGTATAAAAGTATTTTTCGTAGAATACGTAAGGGATTTCAAAATATGGTTCTTTATTTGAATCTTTCAGAACATACCAAAAAGCTCTGATGCTTAAAGTACAGTGGGTTCATTATATTGTCCCGGGACGCCATTGGTAGCACTGAATTTTGCAGTCATGTGGTTGGTAGTACCACTTATTGTTCTATCAGTCGCCATTTTTAACTCAATTAGTATTGAAACTCAGACTGCCAAATTCACTGCTACAGCCCGATTCAAACTTAATGGCGGTTCAGAACATGAGGCGAGTCGCTGCGCAGTATCGAATTTATGGGTCAGCGGGGGTGAGGGGTGGGGTACTGCGCAGCGAGTAACTAACTTCCGAGCCGCCATTAAGTTTGAATCGAACAAATCAATAGCGTAACGGGTCAAGTTATATTGAACGCATTGGAAAAACATACCTATAGTAATCTGTGAGTCTTGATTGATATAGAATAAGAACATTAAATTTTAACTTTTTTACTGGCTAAGTTTTGATGTCATACAGCCAGGTTATCCAAAAAGTTTCAAAACTAACCTAACATTTTTTACAAACTAACGTCACTATCTTTAATGTCAAAATAATAACTAATACATAGTGCTAAACCGTTGTCCCCTGTTTCCAGGCACCCACTGTTCCCCCTGCTGGCGCTGATCTTCGAGAAGTGCGAGCTGGCAACGTGTACCCCCCGAGACCCTGGCGTGGCGGGGGGTGACGTGTGCTCGTCAGAATCCTTCAATGAAGACATCGCAGTCTTCAGTAAACAGGTAACTATTCGATTAAGAAAAGAAGAGTGCATTAACGCATTAGTTTTAGAATACTGGCCTAAACAAAATCCTCCAAAATTTTTACAACAAGGATTTGTCATTTGCACGCTATGAAATTTTGGATTTTTTGACTTTGCAATGTCAATTTTATTTACCCCGAGTTGCCAGAGGTTGTGGATGAACCGTACAATTTTACGTCATAAACGAATATTAAGAACTTTGCAACTTTGCGTTCGGCGCTTTTCTTGACAACACGTCATGTCCGGGTTCACAACAAGTCAATCGTCATCCTGAGGATGCCTCGGTGAGAGGTGAAACACGTGTCGATTTCCTACAGGGTTCTTTATGACTCTTTAAGAACAGTAAAGCGGATTAGGTTACTAAATATTCGTCGTCTATTGTAGTTTATTTAGAAAACAACCATCGGTATGGTACTGGCCCTAGAAACAAATAAATAATTTCTATTAATAGCACAGAAGTCTGGACTAAAAGAGGGTAGAATCGCGTTTCCCTAAACCATTGAAGAAATAAAAAAACTTTCAAAGGAACTAGAATTACTCGTTGAAGGGAGCTTTTATAACTTGCTACGACACACCTGCTGCCTTTGGGCTTTGCCTAACAAATAAAATAAAACATGGCGGGTACCTGATTGAAAATTTTAAATATTATCAAATAAGTAAATAAAGTTCTTTTTAAAACTTATTCTATAAAATGAAATGTCATTTACCCTTCTTCCCAATAAATAAAAACACGTAAACAGTAAATTATTCCCTAAACCAGTTTAAAAATAATACAAAACTCCGATGAAAACATACTGGCAACTTTGCATATTCATTCGAATTTTAAAATGTCGTTCAAAATGGCGCTCAGTAAATCAGTAGCGGCAATTTCTCCTGCATAATGCTTTAATAACTATAAACTTGTAATTAGTAATGGTAAATTCGAGCACGAGTAAATACGAGTTATATCGATTATCGATTGTTTACGCACTCGGTTTATTCGGTTTGTTATCGATCCAGCTAAATCGAGTTTGTGAGTACTTGAATTAATTTTCGATTGATTGTAATCGATTCGAAGCGTGTATTTCTTTCAATTTTCATTTACCTCCTGATAAGAAAGGTTTAGTTATGGAAGAATGAGTTTTTTTAAGTTTTCTTACGCAATGTTAATAACGTTGAAGAATGTAGATATTATATACCTACCTATGTATGAACCTACCTACTTGTAATTTTATGTGTCTTAGTCATTCGATATGCGTTTTGAAATACCTAAGTACCCAGACTTTAATGTATATTCTGCATATTCAACACTTACCTCTGTATGCAGTTGCTCCATAAAAAGCTGGTTCAAATTATAGCTCATTAGAAACAACCAAAATATTTGTGATTCGAAGCGTCCCCTCTTCATATCGAACTAGACACTCATGGCCATAAAACTAACAAAGCACCTTGTAATAAGAGCGAGAAAAGCAGATAAAGTAACATTCAAAGACAAGCTTGATTTACGACTCCGTCTGCAGAAACAAAAAAAAAGATCGTCCCTTCAACCATAATCCGTTGCCAGTTGAAAAAAAACTTTTGTTTATTCTCAAATTCTAAACTTCCTGGAAGGACACTTGTTTAAAATGGCAACATTTTATAAGTGTTGCCACATTTATAAAAATGATATTTCATTACGGAACCTATAATAACATGACAAGGCAGATCGCTTAATACGTATTATTGAACTAAAAAAAGGAAAATGGAGTCATTTTGTAACAATTCGGGGCTTCGTAAAACTGGTAATCTGTACAAACCGACAATCAAATACCGTGTAATTTGTAACAAAATTATGTTACCGCGATATCTTTGTGGGTTTTTCATTTTTTTTTTTACAATAGGCACAATAGCTGTTGACATGTTGCGGCTGATATGCAATTTAAAAAATAACTTTGATGTCTTCACATTCACGATTCCACCGGATGCGACTTTGTAACGACGTGCAATTTAAATTTCACTTTTAAAATTTGATTGTTATATTATTCAGCTTATATCCTTGCGAAGGGTATTTTAGCTTGTAGAAGAATATTTTCTGATATCATGTTTAATATTTGTTGTGCATTTTTGCAAAAAGAAAAAAAAAAAGTTGCTACAGAAAACGTTGGTACTAAAAATAACTTTTCTATCAAGCTCGTCTCATATCGTAGAGCTAAGTTAATATATCGATTCTTTATCAGTCAAAGACTTTATTGTATTATAATTATTGAAATTAAATTGTATTTATAAGTGGAAATGGCGGCGACCCGTGGGACCCCGCCGAGATAAATGGTGCACCAGTCACTCAGTGTCATGGAACTGACCAGTGTTTATGTATTTATTGACATAGGTTCCTCACTGATAAGTGATAATATTTACTATTTTAATTCTTGACCAAAATAAATATCATCGATCTTGGGAGAAACCAAAATTATACACTGTCTTGTTTATAGAAAATTATAATGCTAATTGCTATGATGGTCGATCAAAATATCTTGCAGTTTATTGTGCATATACACATAGGTAATGTACTTTTGCTATTTAAAAAAAATTCTTATGATTGAGACGTTTCAAGACAGTTTTTTTTTGCCATGACATTACATGCCAGTATCTTTTTCCTTATTCTTTTCCTCTTGTTTCAAACTTTCGCAACAAATTAAGTAACAAATGCCTTTTTAAATTACGAAATCATTATCGTTTGACGCCCTGACAGTAAACATAAAAATATACTATCACATACAGATTAACACGGTAAAATGACACATTTATCAAATGTTTGGACGCGTAACACGTACGAAATCTAATCGGTCGCTTTAATTACTATAATAAAACGTTTATCGGTAGCCGTGGCACGTGAAATCGCAATAGATAGAGATAAAGCGCGTATCGCCTTCTCTCTCTAACGCTAAATAAGTGACGTCCATAATTCATACCACGAAATAAATCATAAACCGTAAAGTGTTTATTTTCAACGTACTTAATATGTTATAAATTTATTTAAGTGGCGTGCGGTGCGATTGTGGGCCAAATGATTGATATAGTGCCCTCCCCGTGGACGATCGGTTTAGTTGTGATACTGTCATCCCATCATGGATACTCGCCGTCACTACCGTGCTGATGCAATGACCGAGTACGCTCTGTGCGCTCGATACTCGACTTCTCGAGTACGGACGATGAGTTTAGCTCTTTTTGTTGTCATTAATCGTTCCCTGAGTGACAGTGAGTCAATTTTTATAGTTTCAATGGTTCGTTTGTTTCGTTTGTTTATCGCTGGATAGAGATGTTTTCTAATGTCTGTCAAGTGTGACGTGTCTATTGGTAGTAAAGAGCACCCAGCGGATTAATGAGGCAATCGAGACAAGGATTAAGTGTACTCCGCCGTTTCTACGGCTCTCAATGACGTCATGTAAATACTTAAAGTTGTTTCTTCTACGCTCCTACACTATAATTTTCATTCAAATTGAAACAAATTGCTTCATAAGCTCCATTTCTCTTAAAGCTAAATCTGGCAGTCTTATTTAAACCCGAAGCATTCAACAAACAACATTCCCATTTACGAGACAGCTTATTAAGCCATCGTGTAATGAAACGTTAAAACAAAAATCGCGCACAACGCCTCTGCTAAATAACTGAATAAATCAAGATATTTTTATAGAAACGGAAAGTATAATGAGATGTAATTAAAACTTAATTGCGGGAATTTTAATTGACAATTGTCGGGAGACGATCTATCGATGTGGGAATCGATTCCGAAATGTTTTTTTGTTCACATCACTAATGATGGGGAGCCTGGTATGTCGATATGTCAGTTTTTTCTTTTTTTTCTCCAAGATAAGCATTGTTACGTCATAACATAATACAACGGTTCAATGGTTTGACAGCTAGTGTCTACGTCTGATTACTTCATTAGTCAATGTAAGATTGGAAATATCTGGAACTGATTCTAGTAGTGATAAAGTAAAGCTGTTGGCTGCCAGTTTATGTAAATTACTATGGTTCTAACTTAATTATAATTACTTATGTAGTTCAGGAATGTAGCTGTTACTTTTCAAAAATTATTCTATTAAAAACATATAACCAGCATTGATTTGATTATTTTACATTGTCATCTTTTCTTACTTATTCCTCTGATGAGCATTCTTAGCTTCTTACGTTTCATAATCAACTGATTCCATATAAATCCAAACCATTACAAGACATATTTTTTGTTAATTAACCAGTTTTCTTTCACATTTCAATATGTTCATTGTTCTTGCGCGATGATTGAATGGCGTGCATCGATGTCGTTACGCCGATGTTGTTCTCATTATTGCGCTTTTTAGTACAGTTCACACAAAACTCCCTCGTATTGAGTTCATATTAGTTCATTCCTATTTAATTGTATATTTTTATTGGTTATTGTATGCCGTCACGGTGGCTTGGTGTTGCGGGATCGGGAGATACTTAGCTACACCGTAAGTGGTTGAGTACGTACCTCGGTTTTCATATTCGTGTGTTGGTATTGAGATTATACGCTTGTTAGTACCATTTATGTTTGTATTCAGAAGTGAGAATGTATAGAAAATCATGCTCATTGAAATGAAGTGTATTCTTCTGCTTGAATTCGCATGCAAACATGCAAGCTAATCCTTTGAAAGAACATATCATTTTCATGTTCTGTCATTCAACTATTCATTGAATTAAACTTTCCCCGTTACATCAGCGATGATGAAAATTAATTACAAAATCACAACATCATCAATGTTATTGAATCTCTCTGATGTATTGGCTATTAGACGATTCTATTCCAAAGCCCGCTGTTTGGCAGACTGATCACCGTCAATCACTTTCCACGGGCATTTTCTAAGTATTTCTGCCATTATAGCGAGTTTACTGAATATTAATAGACTAGTAATCGATCTTATAATGTCGGATTAAACGATAAAAGAATATACTGTTGTGCTAACGTCTATAATAACTAGACTTTATAATTACGAGGCAAGTAGCGCCGCAGGAAAAAACCTAGCAATGTGCACAGCGCACACGCACGCACAGACAGATGATCTATCTGCAGATATGAGGTTTAGACAGATTTATGCGTCATTGAATTTTTTGCATTCACGGATTGTGTTTTTTCAATGCAATCGGCGGTTTCAGATTGCTGAGATTAAGTAGTAAAGAAATTTTACTACGTTGGAGTATAAATTTACGATCAAGATATCAGATGCAAACACAACTTATTAGAAAACCAGACACATACGCATTCATATGATTCAATGCAAGGATGTCGAAAGTTGATGAAAGGTGTTCGATGTTCTATAATTTTAAAATCCCATATTACACGATATTGTGTATTCATTTACAAAAAGGATTAGCACGGAGTTTTGAACATACAAGATCACTTCCCAGCCAACCGACCCGTGAACCGACACTGTCAAGCTGCCACAGATACTGCTCACACGCGGCATTGTGATGCGCAGCGTCAAAAGACAGTACATTGTGTATTTGTTTACATCTGTCCGTGTTCCGTTTAACGCTATAATTGACAATTGTCATGGGATTTGGACGCGCAATTTAACCTCTTTGTCGTACTGATCCAATTCAACGTTTCGCGCCGAAATAAAATAAATAATGGAAATGGCGGATCGGTCCGCTCGCGCAGCTGCGCCCGCGCAGCGCGCCACGCAGTATTCATTAGCTGCGCGCGCTAGAGTGGAACCGCGATACGATACGTTTTTTGTTATCTCGCTCGCACGCAGCACTTGCATTTTTTTTTCGACAACGCATCGGCGATTTCGTTTTATCGTCCCCATCGAGTGGTTTTTGCCGTTTGGAATTCCTTACGCATCTTGTTTCGGGTTCGTTTGTTGATAAAAATTGTTGGGTTTTAGATACACTCGATCCCGGATTCGTGGGAAACCTTCGAGTTCCCCAAGATTTCTCAGATAATTTTCGTACCTCGTTTGGCCTCGGTCGACGAGCCGAAGAAAACAACGGCAATCGCAAATCGTCGATTACAGTCTGTTGTATTTTTGCGTAATCACCACCAGCGTGAGCGTAAAGGATATCACCTATTTAATACGCATTACCCGCGTCGTTGCTCGCGTAACAGTGATGCGACCATTTAATTACGAAGTGGGGCCTCGACACGTACGTGATAAAGACAAAAAAAACCTTATGTAACGAACGTTTCTTAAGTCACATGCGAAAATGCGAGTAGCATATTTTTTAAATGTCGATAATAAAATTTACAGCAGCCGCCGTTACAAGGTTATGGCACTCGGACTTTTCTCTTTTATTGTGGTGGCATCTCCGTGAAAGTGGTCATTAATAAAATAAATGTTGTTCTTTGAAAAAAATGTTATAAAAGCGATTAGATGCGTTTCGCGCTGCATTCACAATTATTGAGGCTAATGAATTCTTGTCATGATAACCAGTGCTGTTACAATATTTATTAGAAACGTAACTAGCGCTTGGCACAGCAAAATACCTGTATTGTTTGTTTCGGTAGTTCAAGTTGACATTGTTTATGCTATCGAAATTGTCCCATAAAACCTCCAGTGCAATTTAAGACCAAGTAACTTGTAAAGTCCAAACTTCATTTACCCGCTCCACATAGCAAGAATGTGAAATGTTTTTCAATTTACTAAAGCGACTTCTTTCGATCTCGATACAAAACATTGCTCGAGTAAATTAAAGGTCAGTCATTTATTTATTCTGATTACAAACATCGATAATCTATGCAATTTTATAAAAGGCTGGTCACCGACAGAACTAAATAAAAGTATGTTATTAAGAGCATTTTCTCTAACCTTTGCTTACTGATTGAGGCCCGGTTGCACCATGCGATAGCGTGCGCCTCTCAATTAGTGCCTGACACGCCGCGTCGACCGACTCGCGTCGAGTTTTTGTCCGTTTAAAGCGGCATTAATATGCCGATGAACTAAACATTATGCTCTTTCATCACTTACTATGACGTCAACTAGAAAACAAAAATAAAAATAAAGAAAATACGACGACGTTCAGAGGTCACTACGGCTGGACGAGATTTTGGAAAATAGAACACGAATCACGGCCGCAGAAGGGACGCGTTCGAAATTTAAATTCGTCCAAGGGTTCTCGAATTTGAATACGCCAATCGTAACGCGCGCCGACGTGATTGGTCAGTGGCTTTTCGGCTATCTCAAGGGTGTTTTAATTTTACCTAAACGTTTTATGTACCCTAAAATAATATTCAGAAAAAATTAAATATAATAAATAGGTAGGTACAATCAAATCACTTGCAGGGGGCCTAATTAAAACTATCACCAGTCCTGCCTGTTTTAACCAACTTCAAAGCGGAAGGTAGTAATCAATTCGACGCGTTTTTATTTTACCAATAATAATCAAAACATTTATCTCCATAAACTGCCTTCTATGACACTACAAAATCAAAATGTCTCCATACCCATCCATCTTTAACTTCCCTACAAATCCCTACCAATATAAATTATACCACAACAATGATTAGCGGTCCATTTTCGGTAGAAAGCTGGTCCGTTTGCGCAAAAAAACCGGTGCCGAGCCGTCGAGTCGAGCCGTGCTAGAGGAATGAGCTTTTTGCGGCTCCGTCAGAGCATTCGCGATAAAAATGGATGCTAAATGAGTATTAATTCGCACCGGTTAATAATGACATAAATACTCCTAGGTGCAATCTTTTCTGTAAAGGGTGTTCATCGTGGAAACCTGTGGAAGTCTGTGGAAATTGTGCTTGGTAGAGCGCAATGACATTAACAAGAGTTGTTTGTTTTGGTTTCTCAGATAAATTGTAAACGATTTTGCTATAATTTCGGTTAGTAATCAAAATCATAAATGCTAAATAAAAACTTTAATAACATAAATAAACAAAAATGAAAAACAACAAATTGTTAGATTACTTTCTTTATATTGTTAATATTTACTTAAGTACAGTGTTTTGAGATTCATATCTTAATCAAATTATTTTTTCTGAAGACCTAAAACGAAAAGTTTTTCTCCATCAAAGAGATTGCCTACAGCCGCAATTTCCAGCAATTACTTTAAGTACAATGAATTTCCTGTAACAACAAACACCCTGTAGATCAAGTTGTGTGCAATTACAAAGTCTCAGGCGCATTCTTCGCGACACGTCGGCCGATTTCGTTGGCGACACTCACCGACATTCGCCGACAGTGGCCGAACGTTTTGATTCCATTTTTAAATTTCAAGTACCGTACAAATACTGGTTTGGTTCAAAACGAGCGAATTGTTCAGGTTCGTGTCATTAA
The DNA here is from genome assembly GCA_948150665.1 of Conistra vaccinii. Classification (NCBI taxonomy): domain Eukaryota; kingdom Metazoa; phylum Arthropoda; class Insecta; order Lepidoptera; family Noctuidae; genus Conistra; species Conistra vaccinii. Next base: position 21,593,087 of record OX411326.1, read on the forward strand.
CCCTGCATTCTGTTTTGATAAACATTTTGAAGCAATATCGGAGTGTCCTTAATTATTAATTTAAACCATCGAATTCGTGTAGCGTCGTATTTCTGACCTATTTTTTGGAAACAGCGTTGTAGCATTCTTTTTCTGATCTCTGAAAAACTGATTTTCTGAGTACACACTGAATTCACGAACAAATAGTAAAACCCAAAGGCATAGAGAGCAAAAACTACGTATATTTTTCATGCATCACAAACGCTCAAAATTCCTCTAGAAAAAACACTGCTCTATCCAGACACTGTTACTCTAAAAACCAGCCCAAAAACTTCAAAAAATTGGCAACACCGAACGAAGATTCGCGACACCATCGATCGTTTTAACCATAACTTTGAAAAATAAAACCGCTCATTATGTATTTGACAGCACAGGAGCCATGACACAGCCAGGATACCCTGACACCTCGCCGAATTTAAATTCCTATAAAAAACTGTTCATCTTACACTGGACGGGGGGATAGCCAGTTTGACGTGGTCCCCTGTTGCAAAGAATATCCAAGAGCGCGTAGGTCATCGTCTATTTTGGTGTAAATAGGGTCGTCGGAGGGTAGGTTGGGGAGAAGCGACCAGTCACAAGCAGCTGACGTGGATTAGAGGGAGTTTTTACCTACGTAGGGTAGTCTGTACCTATGATGTTGTTTAATTTCGTCATCAGTGAATGGGTTTTATAAATTCATGTGTTTGGTTTTGAATTTGTTTGTTCTGGTAGGGTTTTGACTATGGTGGGTGAATTTATTGGTGTTTTTTTATTATGTAAGGATGGAGATAGTGCAGATTAGAAGGATGTAGAATAGAGAAGTTTGGTAGGAAGTCCTTGCCCGAGAGTTGGAATATACAGTTTTTTTTTCTGAAGAATTCAATGCTTCTCTTTTGAAGATTTCATTACCTTAGTAGTTCTTAGTTTTCTTTTAACAATGTTTAGAAATAGATCTTGGGTATATTCAGTTTAGACCCTAACGATAGTTCAATGACCTCCACTAAAAGGTTGACTGGCCCAGATGCTCCATGTAGAAATTGTAGTCTTCAGTTGAATCTGGAAAAATTTTACACTGATTTTAATACCATTTCAGAAGTTTTCATCCTTTTCCCCGTTAAGTTACTGTCTCTCTGTAAGTCAAAGCAAAATTCTGAATACGCAAACTAGATCAATAACTATAGCAAAAAAATATGACAGAACTACTTCCGTAGTCGATGGTACATCGTAGACAAAAGCCACCCCCACCCTCTTTTATTGAAATTAATGTTGCAGCGATGATTAGTCGCTTTTCACCCCCGAATATAAACTAAAATATGGATATAGTTTGCAAAGAAAACGTGGAAAAAATGGCTTTATCATGTTATATTCAGTCTTATCAGAGTATTTGTAAAACACATTAGATTTATGTTATCAAAGAAAAATAAACTAAAATATTTAACCGTTTAAATAAAAATAAAAAATTGCTGGTCATTACACTTGCTGCCGATGTATTCCATTTTTTTTTTACCGTGAATACATGTGAAGTGAGCTGGAAATGAGCTGTCAATAGTATCATCCTTAGCATCAAATGGAATGACAGCGCACTTCATCTAAGTTTTCACGGTAATTTTTTTCGCAAAAAAGAACCGACTAAGCAGTATCCCTGTCTATTTACATTGTTTATTTATCTATGTTAATGTTATAATAGATTGTAAATGCATCATATTCGATACCCTCACGCTTGCCATTACAAGATAAACAGTCCTAAATACGCATATGCATGCTTTCATGATGGGGGCTTAAAATGATGGTTAATCCTACCATGAATCACAATGTCTTATTACAATAATATTTATAATCTCTTATGTGAACGGGCGAGCAGATCTGCCAACACCCACAAAAAAATGGCGTCAAAATAATCAAAAATGCACTTTATCTCAATGCACTTTAGATTACAATTCAAGTGCGGAAATTATAAACGGAGATTAAGGTCTGCATCTGTTTCGTATAAAAAATACACATTTATACAAAACGTGCAAAAAATGTTATTAATATTTTTTTGACTGTCTTTTTATCCCGGTCCTCCTCTAAGCGTCTTTGTATCTTAAGTTTGGATAAAACACTGTTTTTTTTTTAATTCTATAATCTTTATGCATTGATTTATTGACTTCATTTTTCTTCCGACTTTCAAGATATCAATCAAAATAATAAGCTCTTGAAGTTCTTCAAACAACTTTTAACATTTAACAAGACATTGTAAAAGCCATTTATTTTTAAAAGTATAACCGTGGAGTTTTTTGTCGGCTCTTCTTCATAGAAAACGACCATGAAGATGCCCATGTAGGTTTTTGTGAAATAAAATAATATTTCGATTTGATTAACCATACAAAAAACTCCATACAAAAGTACTTCAAAACAATTGACTAACTCAGACTAACTTCGTCCATTGCCTATAAAATAGTCATATCAGGAAATTCCCTTCCCTATTCCCAAGGAAGCACAAATTTCCCAACTTATTAATGCATCAGTATATAACTAACTACTGTCAATCAGCACTTTAATGGTTTAACCCTCTGAATATTTCAATTTTCTAGTAGCAGCGATCAAGCACTGCACTTATAGCCCTGTAATTTCTTAGTCGACAATTTGCCGCTGAATTTACCCCGCCGCAAATGATACAGTACGTTACTGAACTCTTCATTATTTTTAATCTATTCCAATGTAATTGTAGTCTGTGGTACCTAGCGGAAAATTTTATTTTGACGTTTGTCGGCCATAGTGTAATTTTTTGGCGCGAAAATAAACGGCCATTTGCTATTCGTCGTGTTATCGTGTAATGTTTTTAGTTGAATCAGGTTTTGTTAAAGTCTTTAATAATTTGTTTATTGCAATGGATGGTACCTACATACTTTAGGTTTTTAAAACACATAATGGCTACGCGTAATGACATGCATTTATCATTACATTGCACAATGTGACTTAATGATATGCAGTCAGTAAATATTACTAAATATTCAAAGAATATTATCTTGGTACTTTTTTATTTTGTTGTTATTCAAATAAAATGCACAGCTGGACGTCATTCGTCGTCTGTCCCCTCCATTCATTCGAGCTAGTCGCCTCCACCATTTGCCATCAAACTTTAACATTACCTAAATTTTTCAAGTAATTTTCACGACAAGAAAAGCGCATCTAACCCTCTCACTGCGCCCGGTACGCGGAACAAAGAAAACACAAAGGGTTGATACGTCACGCGGCGCGAAACCAACATTATTTGTAGCAGATCAATCAAGATTATGTCCAGTAATGCGTCTAACCCTTCGGTCTGTGAGACCCCGGGGGCCACGTGATTGTTTCATCAATGTGTCGATGATTAGGGGTTAACGCGGTAATGCTCTTGATATTAGTTTCTTTCTTGCTAATTTGTTCAGAGTGAGCAAATAGGGGTTATTGTATGAATAAAAGTAAAAGTTGAAATGTGTAGGTACTATTGGTACAACACAGCCTAATCCTTCGGGAAATACTGCCATGATGTTATGTTATAAAAGTACAGTTTGGATAATAAAATTCCCGGTTTTACCAACATCTTAAGTTGTATTAGAAACAAACGTATAAAGATGTCTTCGCTATGTATATCTGTTATTAGCGTTAACTGCATAGTGTTCGTATAATTAACATTTAATAGTGGAAGCATTTATTCAAACATAAAACGTACACGCGCAATAAATTTGTTATTAAACAGATACAATATGTTCAACACAAATGTCCTATAAAATAATAAGAGAACGTTTTTAATCGTAAACATATGTTTGTTCGTCATTAAGAACGAGGAAATGTACAGTAATAATACTTAAAAACTATTGTAGAAGATAATTTCGTGCAGTTTGCATCGATTTCCCGTCCCCTTTGAAAGTTAAACTTGAAAAATTACATTAACAAAAGCCAAACACACAGCGAACCCGCAGATAAGTTATTAAGCACTGCACCATTACACTTTAATTTTAGCCTGCTGGGATTTAGGAGGGGTTGATTAAAAAAAGAGGCAAACCAAGGGTGCGTATGCTTACGTATTCATAATGGCGTGCGTACTAAACGCGTTTATTTTAGTACAAACACGCGTACCGATCGCGTTTTAGGGTTGAACTATTATTTCATTATATTTCGATAGTACAAAGCGTATTGTTTAAAAATATTGCCGTTTTTTCGTATTTATTTGTTTTTCAAAACGGCGTGTGGAGTGCACTTCAACGAAAAGCATGTTTCTGACTGTTTGTTAGTCTTTATGTTTGTTTGTGTAACGAGTGAGGTCATGAGAAATCTGAAGGGTTATAAATACAAAGTTTTGGTTTTGTTGTTATCTTAAGAGCTCGTTAATAATGGCGTTAGTCATACGTAAATAGTATGTGAATTTGTGAGTGGCCATTTTGGAAACTGCTCAGCGCGTTTTGATGAGTCAATTGAGAGGAACTTTATTGTAGTGTTGCTTGAAGATGAAAGGGATATGGGTTAGTGCTAATTAGACACTTGATTGAAAAATTTACGTATTAAAAGAGATTTTATTAAACAATCGAACTTCTTACAAACTGTTTGACGTTTAAGCTTCTATGATTCAAACAGAATTGTCTATTTATTTGGCACAGTAAGTATACCATCTGATAATGTTTGCAGGGCCAACATGACCAGAGATAGCTCAATACAGGTTTGGCAGAAAAAAGGGGAGGCCTTTGCCTAGCAGTGTTACATCAATATAAGAAAAGATAAAAAGTTTACCATAGTTTTTTTCGTGAAGTAAGCAGAATATCAGTAGAGGTGAGAGGTAGTCGTCAAAGTTTTCATTACAACTACTTAGCAAAATTTGGAATTATAAAGATATTAAACCTTTAAAAACCCCATTTCAAAAATAACTTGAATAATCCTACTAATAATTATTATAAACGCGAAAGGTTGTAAGGATGGATGGATGTTTGCTACTCTTTCACGCATGAACTACTGAACCGATTTGGATGAAATTTGGCACACAGATAGTTTATAACCTGGATTAACACATATAATACTTTTTATCTCGCTATTCCCAAGGGATCGAAACTTATGCGGGTGAAACCGCGGGGCGCTGCTAGTATATTCTAAATTAATCTCGTAGTTATTTATTTAACGTCTCTATCAGCCTAGGTCGACTAGCTCGTAAATTTTTAGCTATTCCATTTTATACCTTATCTTTTTAATCATTAGGTCTGTTATAGCAGATGAAGGTTATGATTAGGTACTTAGTAATTGCTTGCTGACTGCGTAAGAGGTATAATTCCAATTCGCTTTAGATTTGAAATTGTAAAGTTTTTTCTTTTTAAATATTTGTGCAAACTTAATTAATTATGGAAATATTTCTGTACTTTCAAATATCTTATCAAGATTTTTTTTATTTTCTTTGGAATTTTTTAAGTTTCAAATAAAGAACTCGAACCAAATAAAGAACCAAGACATAGTGCTGTCAAAAGTGACGTGAGGCCGGTATTGTAAACATGTCTGCACTTAGTGAGGTGTAGTTTGATTGTCAATGTGAGTGTATGCACACAGCGGAGGTGTAGTTTTGACATGCTTCACTGTATTGTTCGCAGCGCTATCTCTTGGTTTTTTATTTGTTCTGAGATAAAGAAATAGTCAAAATTAAAAGACAATCCAACTACAAGGTCAATTTGTTTTGTTTTATCGTGTGTATCGACACCCAGCATGTCTGCGTTTAGCTAGCTAATTTAATTTGAGCCTGTATATCAACAAAAGTAAGGAGATAAACAAAAAATAAAGCGATTAACACAAATTTACGACTAGTGTAATAGTCTGAACGAGTGAGACACCATTTAACCGACTGCCCCGAAGTGGGTAATTACCTACCACCTTTATTACTACCCACTAATTCCACGCCAACCCTCTGATCGCGTTAATGGTCGAAAAACTGACCTTCCGGGTCGAAACGACCCTCTCGGGACCTGTTAAGCAACTAACTCTAGTGTATGATACCTCTGTATGAGAACACGTGATTCGCACAGTGAGCAATATCAACACAAGCATAGAAAAAAATAGTACGCAAGTGTACGCAACGGTCATTATAAAGTAAATTAACAACGGAATGCTACAAACAAAAATATTGTCGCCGATTACACACTGTGTCAAATTAATTTTTTTGCGGACAAAAAATAAATTGCTCAAATTGCCGCAATAAAATTTCACAGTGTTTAGTGTAATGTCTCAATCGGTGCAAAACAAAACAGAGAGAAAAAATTAAATTATATCATTTTGAGCGCTCAAAAATTATACGTTACTGACAACTGTCAAAACCGGGACACGCCCTCTGACGAACGGCCCGTGAATTAATAAATCAAGCTCCCAGATCCGTAGTGACAAAACTCACATCAGAAATTACAGGTCACAAATCGTCACACACCACGACCATAAATCAACTTGAATTCTTTGTGCGAGAAAAAAAGAAACTAAGCAAATACCCCGGTTCGGTCGTGTCTACCTGCCCCGTATCTTTTGAATACTTTTCTTGTATTAAAATAAAAATTCTGAACGCACGGATTTCGGGACAAAAAACGCACGAAAAACGCTTGACTGTCTCTCTGTCCTTGTTTCTCTTTGAGCTTTGTCCTTTTCTAATGGGGATGACGCTACACAGGCAACGAGAAGCGTCAATTTAGAAATTTTAGAGCAACAGTTTTATTTGTGAGCGTCGTCGTTGTGCGAAATACGCTGCGAGTGACCTTTCCACACAGAACTTGGTCTGTAAGGCCACTAGCACACAAAGTTTTTGACAACACAAAAACAAACCGTAAAACATTTATAAATTCCAGTTAGTTATGAATAATTTCTAGATGATTTACATATATTTTATGGAAAGAAACACTACGCAAACAAAAGGTCGGACCCGCGTCTAAGTTCTTTTAATTCCAACACAGAGCCCGAACAAAAGTTAAACAACCAAACCTCATTTTATAGAGCTACGTTTATGGCCACAATATTCAGTAGGAGCCATTTTGTTAAGAATATTTATGGCGTTTTTTGTGCTCGCCAAGGAGAAATGACGAATATTTGACGTTTACAAGTATACCATAAAGACATTTGTTCATTACGTCCGTTTATGGGCGGTAGTAAAGCGGAGCAAATAAATATATTCGCACGTCGTTGTGTCAAAACAGGTGATTAAATGCGGAGCGGTCGCGGTCGCCAAAACAATCGCGACGTGACGCGCGTCCGAGCGGCGACGCGGCCGTCCTCTCCCGTTCAACGCGACGTACGAAGAAGACGCGCGCACTATAAATAAAAATTTCGTAACAGGAACGCGTATTAATACACTATAATTTTAAAATTCGAACTACTTCAGTAGCGAGGTCGGCCGAACGACCGTTTTTTAAGTCAAAAAATTCGAAAAAAAAATCACCTGCCGACCGCCGGCCGTACAAGAATGTTATTAAATAGGAGGCGACTTAACTAAATTACAAAACTCGACCTCTGAGCATTATAGAATAACTTAACATTAAAGCCGACGGATGGTACGCGCGATTCTATATCGTACGTTTTACTTTGACAAGCGTCAAAATGGCTCGAAACCGCTTGATTTATTAAAAAGCCCATCGAGATCGATCGCCGGGCATCTTAGGTAGCGTCTCGGTGCTTTATTTTATCTTATAAATAGATTTTTTATTACAAATTACAGGGTACCACGTTTGGTAGCGATTTTGGTGCCGCAGTTATTCCGTTACTTATCGCAGTAAGTGGCTGTTGTTCATCACTTTATAATGTGCTTTAATTTGTGTCAAATAGGGTTTAATATTCATTGAGACAAGTGGACGTCTCGATTGGGACCTTACGAATTTAATGATGAGTTCCGTAGTTTTTTCGAGAGTCCAGGTAGCGGGCAATCGGTGCTTAAAATCAGTGTTACTCGGACACTGCTCGATTCCAGTTTTCAGAGGAAAAAATGTATAATCGATTAACTTGAGTGTTGCTCCGAGGTGGTTACATGCACACGAGATTTGGTCCTTTTGAGGACAAAAGACGGTACGAAGGCATTTATTCAATTAAACAAACAATACATTTCAACTGAAAGTGCACAAAGAGGGGCAACAATGAGACTCAGGTAAACGCAATGAATAGAGAAAACGACAATCGTCGTATCACAAAGATATTTGGGACGAGTCAAAAGTTATTTTGTTCACGGCCTGTTTATTTTTACGGGACAAACAGATATAAAACGCTTTTGTCCAACATTTTTTGCGAGTTAAATCGATAGAATACAGTTCGATGCATCGATTAAAATAAAAAATATGGATGCAATAACTCGATTCGAAAGGGAATTTTTGCCTCGTATCGACACCTAACAATTCGTGATGTTTTTTGTCCCGATGTCAGTTGTAATGGAGGCATTAAGCGTGCCGATGTGAACGAGTAAAACTTTTGTTGCATTCATTATTATATTCACGCTATTTAGTCTTCAAAGATCAGCAGAACTATAGGCACTCTGAGAGTTAAGTGTTCTCTTTGATATATAAATTATGTCCTAAAAAACTAAATGAACAAAATGCTGAGATGTTACACAAAGAATGTCATTGTGGTTCAAGCTGCAATTAGGTTTAGCAGTCAATCATCTTCATCACCGAAACATAACAAACCTCAGTTGGTTCAATAGAGATTTTTGATCCTTAGAGGAAGCAGGATCGATTGACATCAAAAAGAGAACTTCCCATTTTCTTGCTGTCTGTACATTCTTTTCAAAATCTGTAAATGCCGATCAAATTGTCTCAAAAAGTTAAGGACAGTCTCCTAAGACCATTTTCCTGTAGCTACAATGGTTCAGGTAGCTACTCTTACTGCCCCATCTCAAAAACTACCCTGTATATCTGCCTAGCCTTTTCCCAATTTTGTTGGGGTCGGCTTCCAGTCTAACCGGATGCAGCTGATTACTAGTATTGTACATGGAGCGACTGCCAATCTGACCTCCACAACCCAGTAACTGGGTAATACGATACCCCTTGGTAAGACTGATTGTCAGACTTTAGAGCTTAAAGCAGTAGCTAGTTCAGAATATATTGTGAATAAAGGAAAAACCACAGAACATCTATCAAACTCTCAAACACAAACTCAAAGCAGCAGAAAGAAACTCCCAGGACACTCTTTTAAATAAAGATATTACAAAATCCTGGGTACATTATTCTTGTTGCTTCTATATGTAAGAACAATGTGAAAAAAACAGAAATCATTCAAAATATAAGATTAAAAATAAGCCTTGGCAGAAAAGAGATGACCAGTCTCAACTGACGGCGCCCGTTCACGAACATGACGCATGGATCAGCACCATCCAGCTCAACCATTTTGAAGCGAACCGTATGATCCAACGCACTCGCCACCATCAGCGAGACATTTAAGTGAGCATGACAAACTCGCAACTGCCATGCTCTTTCAAGTCAACATAAAACATAATAACAGAATAAACAGCCCCATGGTACTACAACTATATATTAAGCGTCATAAATACATGCAAATCACTAACGCTAACATCACTAAACATATCCACTATAACCTCAAAAACACCCATAAAACTCATCCTATAGACGCCAAAAATTGTTGTTCCGAAGCCTGAGTATCAGCCGATCGTCTTATTAGCATTTAATTTGTGTCCAAAGGGGCTTTAGTCTTGCTTCATGGGTCGCTGCCCCCTTAAATGAGACACTTCCTTGCCCGAGGGCGGGGGAGGGGCTATATTTACGTTTGTTATATTTTCGATCGTACATTCGCCATTGGTTGAATTTTGGTAACTTTAGTCTATCATTATAGTGATAGGAATCGACACGATTACTTGTATAATGACATGTTTGTGTGTTAAAGGCGGGTTTTGCTTGTGTGTGTACTGATGGCCCCTTAGTTCTTGGTTCTTGGTTGAAATAATGACTGAAACAAGATGGTGAAAGAGGGAAGTGTGGACTTTGAAAGTAATCTGTACCGGTAGACAGAGGACAATGAAATTGGTTTGGTTTAAATAATTTTCTCCTTGAAGATAGCAAACTTGTTAAAGCTAATTTTGTTAAAATAGATATAGAAGGAAAAAAATAAAGGTAAATGGTAGGTACCAAAGAAGACCAAAGGAATGACGGATAGATTGGGTTAAAGATGATATAATGGGTAGTAAGGAGATGAATACTGCGATGAGAGTTGACAGATATGAGAACAAATCAAAATATTTATTTCACATAAACCTACATGGACACTTATGAGACGTTAGAAGCTAGGTGCACGGTTCCAATTGGTCGTTTTCAATTGGATGTATGAAGAAGACCATGTTATGGCGATCCGACAAAGGCAGGAACATAATGATTAGATATTACCAGATTCTCCTCAAACTATAGAAGAAAGTCCAGAGATTTTATATTCAAGCTAAACAATTATAGCTAATCCACGAAAAAGACTCGGCAATAAAATTATACAGCGTTACTCTACACCCATTAAAATACAAGGTGTGAATATTTCTAAGATATAAAACGTATGATTCATTCTAAGATCAGTGACCCACGGATTAAGAATCAGCAAACCCACGCTTATTAGAGTATATCTATCACTTTTTTTGTAACTTTAAAAGAGGTTAAATTACAATAATGTTGTGGTCAATGCTGTACTGTATATCCATAGTAAAATTGTTCAACGATACCAAAATATTGTTTTGAAGCATTTTAAACAAGAGTTATTTATGACTAGCCTATTGTTGAGGTGGTGTTTAATGTGTTTGATATGGAGAAAACGTCATAAACAGATGTCAAGCGCTAAAAAAAAATGAGAAAAAAGAAAATCTTAAAAAAAACATTTTTGTCCACAACTGTTTCCACTTAACCCACTGTGCAGCACATCCGCAGTTGAACTAGAGGCAAATAACAATTTGTTGTGTCCAATAATGACACAAGGCGGAATGATAACCATTATGTCGTGGGCGGGATCGAAGCCGCTACCCAGTGCACAGCGGTCATTACCGGGCGCTATGATTTGTTGCCTTGTGTAGCTTAAGGTGGGTTGGCATTAGATGTATTAAAAACTTTTTTGTAGTTTTTGTTTTTGGAACTAAACTGATGGTTTTAGGCCAGTATTAATTTAATCATTGAATGAGAACTCATGCCTTGGTGACGATGACCAAGTCAGTAAGAAAAAGTAACGGGGTTGACTGCCCAGGTAGGGATACCAATCGTCCGGATTTGTCTGGACATGTCCGAATTAGGATCCTGTCCGGACTTTATCCGGCCTTGCCATTTGTCTCGACTTTTTGACACAGGGGGATTCATAGAAAAAGGTAAAGGAGTAAAAAAAAAAAGTACCTATATAAATTAAAATGTTCGGAGTTTTTTGCAAATGTCAAACTTTTTGTTGGAACTTTTTAAGTTTAGTAATGGTTACCCAGAAGGAGTCAGGACATGGCTGACATACCTAAGTATGAGTCGCTTAGTGAATATTATATATTTTGATGGAGTTTAGCTCGATCCAGCCTGTTTAACAGGTGCTTTTTCATACAAATTATTAATATGCTAATATGAAACCCTCGGGAAGGATTTATATTAATTAAAACCCTGTTGTGAATACACAAAAAATTATAACATTTAAAATCAATTTCAAAACATATTATTACGAATACAACAAAAAATCTAACTCCACAATTAAAAACGGAACTCATATAAATTAAAATCCAATCAAAATTGCATGGAAACCGTATCAATCATCTGTGGTCAAGTAAAAATGTATAATTTTTATATGACATTTAAGTCCCATAATAATCGATCCCATACATTTTAATAGCCATACCTTAAAGATACGGTCATTTATCAGTGTAAATTGTACCTTAATCGAATTGAAACAAAGTCTATTTTCTCTTGTAGTAAACGCTAAATGGTTAACTGTCATATTTATAATTTTTGCAAAACATCGTATTCGATACGCTGTTTTATATCAAAATTTATGATCTTATAAATACGTTTCACTCTTGTTTTCTGGGGTAAGCAGGACTAGAAGTTGTTTGGTATACTTAATAAAGATAAAGTAGGGATTATTAAGACCTTAAAGTAAAGTAGCTCTTAATTATATTGCAGTTAATCAAGGAAAGTTTTCAAATGCGGAAGTATTTTTTTTAACTATCCAATTTTTTTTTTATGATGTACATAATAAAGAGTATTCTATCTATCTATCTATCTTTATTAAACTTTTTTTTTGTTTATAATTTCTAAATAATTATAATTTAATATGTCAGTGATGGAAAGTAAATAAAACATTTTTGGCCAATGATTTCATAAAATTGACCATTGGGTAATCTCTGCATCTCTGGTACACACATTCAAGCACCTGCTGCCATTCCTATACAAATAATGTCAATTTGACAGAATTACAACTTAATATAACTTTTCAACTAAAAGCTTTAAAAAATATAATAAGTCAAAAACGCAGTGTTAACTACCACACAGATGATTACAAAAATAAATGTGCGTCGTTTACCATGTGAAATTAACTACAATGGTTGAAATTTTTTATGTAATCTTTTATGTTAAGTATAAAGTTCCATATTTATATTACATGATGGCATAAATCTGCCCTTTCCCAACTATCTTGGGGTCGGCTTCCAGTCCAACTGGATGCAACTGAATACCAGTATTTTACATGGATTGATTGCTTATCTGACGACCTCAATCCAGTTAGGTAGGTACTGGTAGGTAGGGTCTGGCTGATTGTGTTTGTATACGCACCCACAATAAAGAAGAAATTCCTAGTGTGGGGCAAAAAAAAATACTGTACTGGGTAATACCCACAAAACAGATATCTGTTCTGTGGTATTACCACAAAACGGATATCTGTTCCGTGGTAATACCCCTCAGTAAGACTGGTTGTCAGACTTTTCGGTGTCTGACTAGCCGTAATGACTATCAAAGATCTAAATAAATTATTTTGTAAAACATGCAATTAGATACACCCAAAGAAAAAAGTGTAGAAATAGTGTATTTTTTGTGTGAAAACATTTAAGTTGTGAATTTATTTTTTTAATCGAGCTGTCAAAAGAAATGCAGCATATAAAATTAAAAACAAATTAATTGACATGATAATTAGCATGAATTTCTCTTTATTTATACCCGATGCAGGACGATAAATTTTATTATTATTGAATGATTTAAAATTAATTAATGTTCTCCAATAATTGACTATCAAATCCTAAACCAATTAGGCAGATATAAAAATAATTTGCATATAAATTCGTATGTTGTTTATTTTTTTTATATCTTTTGTATGAAGTTATTAACTTTTAAAATTAGTGTTGTAATATGGAAGTTTCGACGCTCATAACTTAAAAGTCAATATTTTTTTTCCAATTCTGTTTCCATGCAGGGCTAGATAATGACAAGACAAATCGATATAACTTTTAGTTTTGAACGTACGCTGGCAAACAGACGAGTAATCACCATACTACGTTTGTATGGAAGAATGACCGACTAGCGTACCGTTCTTTAATCTTAGCAGGAAGGTCATAATTATACCAACATATTTTATTTTTATTTATTCTTAGCCTGTGTTGTCCCACTGCAGGGCAAAGGCCTCCCTTTCTTCTTTCCACTCCTCTCTGTTTTGAGCCAGTGTGGACCAGTCCTGTCTGTAGGCGTCAAGCTCGTCTCGCCATCTTCTTCTGGGTCTGCCTCGATGTCGACGGACGTTTTCTGGGACCCACATGGTGGTAGATTTGGCCCATGATTCATTTGACATGCGGCAGACGTGTCCGGCCCAGTCCCACTTAAGCTTGATCGCATTTTGGGTGACGTCGGCGATTTGTGTTTTGGAGCGACCAACATATAGGTTTCTAAATTCTTGCTCAATACTTATCACTAAATCAGCTGTCAAATCTGTTACCTCAGCTTTCATCATTATCATCATCGTTAACAGCCTTGTTCCACCCTCTGCTGACTATAGGCCTCTTTCATGCCATGCTTCTCTGGTCCATGCGAGTCTCATCCTGGTCTTCTTATCTTATCTTTAGCTATAAGTTATTAGTTCACAGCAGCAAACAGAGCACTTGAAATGACGAGTTATAAAGGAAAAACTCCTTGCTTGCTCGAGAGCGTCTAAACAAGGTGACAATCGTTTTCAAAGCGTTTCGTATTTCTACAATGACTTTCAACAGGATTGACATAAGCTCTTTGGTAGCTTATAATATGTCAGTCCCATAATTTTTTGTCATTTCCGTCTTCGTTATTAGCATGTCACTCTGTCTACCATCATTTTGCCCAATGCTAAGTTCCAAACGAATATGAAGTAACATTTAATGTCCTCCACCATTACAAGATGAACTTTGGAGGACATCAAATTTATTATTATATATTACTTCTAAAGTTAGAACAAACATCGTTGTTTAGACTCTGCCTTTCCCATTCTCACCATGAATTTTATGTTTAGTTATTAACTCTGGCAATATAATTCTCAATTTTAGAGTCTTTGGCATCATTAAAACCTATAATCGATTGTGTTTGTATTGTGTGTATATGTCAATTGGTGTTTAGTACTAATTGGATTTGTAATAAGCATACACAATTATCCGTGTATTGTCTGGCTACACTATTTTGTCGTTAATGTTTATTTGTTCTTAAAGTTGCATTGTTTTAATCTTTTATTAGGCTCTTCGTGTTGTGTTGTCGAATTAGTAATATAGGTTTTGTAGGATTTCTAGGTTTTGTTGTCTATTGTCATCTTTTGATTGGTTTGCGACCTCTTTTGTTTTATTCAACTGAGCTTAACCTTTAACTTTCGGTTTAATAAGTATCTCACTGACTCTCACAACGGTGGAGTGAGCTGTCATATCATTTCGTGCAAGGGATTGACGCTTTTGACAGGTTAATTCAAGCTGACTTCACCTTAGTTTCCACGCTGAGATTTTTATAGAATAGAGGTGCTGTTTCATCTTTGTCTTCCTTCTAAACTGTATCATTAGTATTATCTTTATTCATACATTTCTATTCTCTGACATTCTCAAATTCTTCTAAATTAGTAACATGTATTTTTAAGTGAAGACAGTCATTCACTGAACTTAAAACAGAGGTTTCTCAAAAAGTAAGTTAAACTAAAATAAACAAGACAAGAATAAAGAGAAAATTAATTGTAATTACAAAATATAAGTCAGAAGCAAATTAGTATAGTTTTGGAAATGTTATGTCATGTAAGTTTAATTAGTACATAATCATAGTATAATTATTATTGTTGGCAAGTAACATAATTATAATATATACTGTGTTGCTAGATGTAAAAAATCGGGCCGCTTCGGTGTGCATGATAGTATCGCATTTCCGGGCAACACGGGGTTTTAAATGTCGAAAAAAAGCGTTTCTTAAGTATGAGCCACAGATTATGTAAGAGATTGGACAGATTATTTGCCTACGAGCATGGCCGATAAGAGGGGCATTAAAAAAAATGTGGGAAACTTGGAGGATTAGAGAAACTAAGGCGTTTTTTTATGCAAATGAATCTAGGATTAGGTGAAATTAAGACCACAGCCTTTAGAATCTATTTAGAGACAATGCACCTTTGTCTTTAAGAGTTCAATCACTTTAATAAGTATCTGCGAAAAGATTATTAAGACCTTAAGGCGACGATAACCGACTTTTAATGATTTTATACTGAAGATCACGTCTAAATGGGTAGTGTTAATGATTTGGAAAAAATGTATTGTTAAATAAAAGCTTTTTCTTAATAACTTCATATATTCATATTTCATTTAGATTATGTTTATATTACATAGTGAAATTAATTTGTAAAGTTATGTCTAACGCGGATAAAAAACTGAGAATCACACAAAATCTATAATGCATATTTTTCTAAATCCATTCACCATTTTACAGATAATTTAATTATTGATCTTTTAGTATACGTGTTTTATTAATATACCTTTTGTTTGATAAATAATGTATAATAAATTAATAATGCATCTAATTTGGGACACCGCTCCTTGGTGGGCGAGTCCTATTACTGGTTGGACGTACGACGCGTTGCGTGAGCTCAGTACAGAACACGCAAGCTAACCACTCAAGGTCACTAGCATATATCTGCGCCTTAACATAAAAAACTGACTTTATATTTATCAGTTTATTAGAACTCTTCCAACTTTATCTGCATTGAAAGTCCTCGCAATCTTCTACAAACTCTAAACTATCTAGTTATTATAATTTATAGTCAGTAAATTGTCGAGTCTATATTTTTAATCTGTGCGTGCGCGCGCGCAGCCAAGCGAGCGAGCATTTTATTAGCCACGTACAAGCATTACGACCCGACTGCGCCCGCCATTAATCCACTGCCCGACAACCTTACTTTACATTCATTATTGTGAAAAATATCTAATAAATACACCTCTCTCTCTTCCACAGATACGCCAAGAGAAACCTTACTATATAGCGGACCCTGAGGTCGACTCATTAGTAAGTATTGTCCACATTTATGACTCATACAAACCTCAAGACAAATAAAACGTGGGATAACTTTTATACCCCATAAAATAGGGAACATTTCTGCTTAATTTACGATTTGATTAGCTAAAGAGCTGTCGAAATTAACCACAGGTAAACGAGAAATATTTCTCGGAACAACAAAATAGGGAAATAAGTTGAAAAAAAAAGATATTATATTGTCACTCATAAAAAGCTGAATCGCACCGTGTGCCTCCCGCGGCTAGCGTGGACAAAAAGTGAAATAATAAAACCAAGATGGCGGCCACCCACGGCCCCGTTCGACACGGGTACTTAACTGATTTTTAACAAATAAAATCTAAGGCATTACGAATCGCGCCGGTCGGAGGCGACGTTCATGTTATTTGACTTTGTTACTGAAAATTCGTTTTATCAACTGTCCCCGTCACGCACGTACCTATCTTTGCTGTTAGATTGATTTGTTTGCTCAATGCGTCGTGACTCATAAATTTTGAGAAATTAAAACTCGCTGGGGAGAAAACAGTAGCGTGGGGTTATAAACTAAGCTGTCAGTTACCTGTGGTAGCGTTGATAAGCGTCATTCATCCACACGGAGGAGTTTTTAACCAGCTTGAAGATAAGATGCCCAAACACTGGGCGACATCCGGGCGAAAAGCAAACTTTACTCGACGAATAGGTGAATTATCGTGTTGTGTTTTGGTCCTGAAGCTGACATGTGGTGCCACTGGCTGACGCATCTGTTTGTCTTGTTGCACAGTTTGTTTTTGACGCCAGTTGTTTTTAGTGTTAGGTATCCTTTTGCTTAGTTGAATGATTTTGTAATAAGAAATAAAGCGATTTTTCGGAGAATTTGCAAAAAAAGCTAGGTTTTAGGTCGATAACCTATCTATTGAGAGCACCTATTCAAGTTAGTCTGTTTAAAACTAAAATAAATTCTTTTTTAGAGACTTTCTGGTCTGTATTACTGTGTTTACCGCAAAAGAAGCAATGGGGCATAACATACCTATGCTACACACAGGGCTCAGAAGCTGTTGAGTAGTTACTACATAATTAGTATAAGTACGAACAGCTTAAGTATCGCATAATATATTTTTTCTACAAAAACTTGCGGTCGGCCCTCTGTGCAAACGTACAAAGCATACTTAAGACCGCGGCGACCCTAGAATTTTCCATACAAACGTAATACCTAAATCATTTGCAATTTGAGCATATTTCCATCATATTATGTTAATATTCGGATTTAGACAGTATTTATCTAGGCTTGTACATCTTTTTTTTCCAAAAAAACTTACCTAAAATAAAGTTTAAGCGAATTGAAATTCGCACAATTTTATGAGCTAAATGACCTGTTTTCGTACTGTTTTTTCTGTATTATAAACAACAATATTTGGAATATTGTTTCGGCAGAAGCATAGCTTATATTATCAAGTTACAAAGTATAGAAAAAATTATGAAAGAATATTAGGTTTTCATTCATCATTTTTGGTATTACGGAACACATCCAAATTTATCATAAATTGCGATAGCAAGTAACAACGCTAACAACACACAACACACATAACACACAACAGACACAGACAACAACAACAACACAAAAACACAACAGAACAGAGATAACAATATTCCAAACGCATTTTGGAATATTGTGTTCGCCGGACCCTTAAGAAAATTATTTCAATACTGTTATTGACTTTTTGAAATAATTGAAATGGAGTAATTTTTTATAGTGATAATTAATATGCCTGCGTTGTTGATGCTTTTGAGAACCACATGACACGTCTGAGTTCACAAGGGTTTTGATAAGGTAAATATTTTAAAATGTTTGTCTGTTTGAACTTTTGTGAAAGAAATAAATCATAAATGAAGCCGGAACACTGTTTTTTTTTAAATATTTGAAAAATATGATATTTTTTCGATTCCTCTGAAAGTCCTTATGGTTGATTCGAACTCAAAAACAGAGGACAAATTAAAACATAACAGAACCAAAATACTTACCTAAAGTAATCACAATAATTTTTGTTCCAAGACCAAATCTATTTTGCAAAAGTCTTCAAAAAGTCGGTATAAACACAGGCAAAACCAAGTCACCAGTCTATATTCCTTTTACTAAAGACATTCACCCACCGCCACAGCCTCAGGTGCTTCTCTTTATCGCCAACTGTCGTTAATACAATGCCGAGTGCGCTATTGAGCGTAATTGGGACCCTGCAGTCTGTCGCTCGCGTCATGTCGCGAATTTAAAGTGTTTTGCGAAGACATGCTCAATGTAGGCCAAGGGTAACGAAGTAATAGCTGTTTCTGAGGTTTGTGCTTTGATAACGGTGGTAAAACAGTTGAGGAATTGTTTTAGAAGCCGTTTTTAAGAGGAATGGCTACGAAAAAGCTCAAAATCTATTTTGAGCCGAGACTAAACGCATTTGAAACTGAACTCCACCAAAAAACACTGGCACTGTGTAAGATTTGGTAAAAGTTCGAATTTCAAAAAAACATACTTCAAACATTTGAAAAAAGAACACGTGGGTCGTACGGTTTGTTAGTCTAGTGTTGTACACACTGTATCGAAACAAAGTACAGTCAACTAAAAACTAAAGTTGACTAAAACCAACAGAGAATTGACTGTTTTATTGACCCATTTGGTTAGAGAGGCGATTGGTTACGACCCGAGGAGGTTGTTTGCCCACGTCACATCTGTGTTTGGTCTGTCACAGCCTTTTGAGGCTTTAAGCTTCCTCAAACATAGTTGAACTGCAGTAGCGTGGGTAAATAGAACCGAATAGTTTTGTGTTTTACGAGTCATTAGTAAACGATATCGTGTTAACACGTTATGGAATGACGTAGTTTTAATCCCTTGAAATTTTATTTATTGAAACGTAGCCTTAGACTTTTTATTATTATTGTTTATTAATAATAAAGAGGGAAACGAGGTTAATGGTGTAATTTCTTTTAATTAATTGAATTGTAATTTATGTTTTTGTCAATAAAAACGTTCTATGGTTCTTGAAATCGTGGTGTTATGACCATTATTAGGTCCCAAACAGTATATTTAACAATTTAAGCGTATAATATTTAGCAAATAAAACCGAACATGTTAGTATACTTTAGTGGTACTTAACGTTGACTTTAGTGTTGTGTAACAAATTAACACACTTTTATCGACGCAACATAGATAATAATTTTCGAATTACATATTCATTATATTTCAATTGCAGAAAAACCTACAGTACCTTTCCTTGCCAATGAATTTTAAAAAGAAAATCGGATCCTTCTTAACCAAAATTCGGTTTCCAAGCAGGGGATTACATTGGGACACTCATAGTCTCCCCTTTCCAAACAAAACCGTCTCGGTGGCAAGAGTGAAACAAGTCAAACACATTTTTATCTGTTAGTGTCGCCTGTGTCAACGAAACGTCTGAACAAACAGTCAGGGGTGGCGCTTTCGACTGTTTAATTGAAATTACAGCAACACGAGCGACACAGATGTTGGTAGTACTTGTGGGACTGTGGGTTCATAGTTTAATGCGAGGAGATAGTACCTACATTATAAAGTTGTAGTCAAATTAATAGGCATCATAATGTAATTTTTGACTAACTTTTATTTAGTCTTTATTAGTCTCAATTACTTCTCATGGCTATAAAGTATTCATTATATGATTAATCTAATACTAATATCACAAAAAATGTGTTGTAATGATTAACATTACATAGAGAAACTCTTTTCCTACAATTATCAATTTTCTACACACGATACTGTTACCGGATACACCAATTTCATCCATAATAACATAATAATAACCTCCGAATTCAAACTTATTACGTTACTCAAAACAGAAAACGTACAAAATTTAAATTCGAGACGGTGTAAAATCATCAATCAAAAGCGAAATAAGCCAAGATCGCTTTTAGAATTCAGCTCGCGTCCTCAAGTGGCAATCAGAAACAAATCAAGACGCTATTAAAACGGCATTAACTGCTTTTTTAGATAGATATCGATTTGAAAAAAGTCGCCGATTAGATCTTCAAATACTATCAAACAATAGTCGATAGGATCTTAGTACGAAGGCATTTGAATTGCGGTGCGTGAACATATTCGTGTATTGTGTGTTATGTTAATCCGAAGGAATATTTAGCCTTCGAATGTTTTGAAATTGAGAAAGAGATTATTTAGTTATGAAATTCAGAGATGTAAAGGTTGTGAGATTTGTCTGTGGTGTTGCGAAATTTTAACAGTAATTTTCAACACAATATCTATAAAAGTTCGGACACTAATTCAATTTGATGAATTTAGCTTCGTGGAAATTATTTTGGTCATATTCCAAACTAGAAAAACTATCGATAATAATGTTAAGTAAACAAGATGAATACGTCACATCACTACGCACAGCGCAGCGGGGACTCGTTGTACATTGTCCGTCCATTGTTGCTCAGTTCGTATTGTGAGATGGCCGATGGACAGACTATGTGTATCATGTTTCTGACTAAAAGGGCAGGTACATGCCGAAATATTCAGCCTAAACTATACAGCCAAAACATTTCATAAAAGCTTTATTTAGAAGTAAATAAATACATTGAAGATTGCAGTTATTTTTATAGATTAAGTGTATAGAATTATCATAAGTCACAGTTTCAAGGAGCATTAAAATTTCGAAGGACTAAAAAGTCATTCTTGAATTGGTGACATCACTAATTAGGACAAAAAATCTACAGAAACATGTGACATTCAATGTGGAGAATACTGTTTTGTAATTATTAATAAGAAGATAATAATAATAGACACTCCCACGACAGCTCTACAAAATGGAACAAACTCCACGAATATTAATACCATGTGATTAAGATGATGTTTTTTTTACAGATGGTGCAAGCGATACAAGTTCTACGGTTTCATCTATTAGAATTAGAAAAAGTAAGTATATCTACCTACTATCTTGTTGGAATACATTTGGAATCGAAACTTGGACCGGTTTTGAAAAAAAATAACACCTTTCGATTATCTTTAGGCACGATTTTAAATCGAGATATCGTATCGATCTTGGGGCACGCAACGACTGCACGCACTGGCCGTTCGATGTTTAAATTAATCAAATTCACGTTTCGAATAGTTTAAAATGTGTTTGTAATTAAGAATTCACGCGAGGAATATGAAGAAAAATACGTTGAAGATATTTTTGAAATGTCTATAGTTATCATTGTTTGATTAGTTTAACATTTGAAGTCACATTGAAACTACATAACGATCCTTGACATTTGCTATACGTCTTCAAGAACAGGCTAAGGGCACAGTTCATACTGCCTTCTCGTTAAATTACGAATTGTTCGCGACCTAAAAATAGAACATTCGACATTAAAGGTAGATCCACACTTTATAAAATGTATAGTCCTTTATTTAAGAAGATATAAGGCCGTGTCCAGCCCTAATTTGGAGTGAGCAAAACTAAACGTCGCGTAGTGCGCGAGGTGTCGGCGGACGAGTGAATGGGATCGGCGTTCGCATTTCGAATGTTGTTTGTTTTTCCCTTATCTCCCATTTGGGCGCGTTCCGTTCGGACCGGTTCGGCTTCTTGCGTGTGTCGCATCGCCAATTCTCGCCATTATACTCTCCAACGTAACGGTAACGCGACGGGACGCGAGCTTTTTGCTATTCGCAATCAGATCGAACAATTTGCGCTTGGGCGCATTAATTAGGAGCATAAAATTCAAATCTCCGGTATGTTTTTACGACGAGCGGTGTCGCCCGGCGAGGAATTAATTTAGCTTGTCAATATTATGGTCACGTTTCAACGAAACTAGTTTGACTAACGTCTATATCAAGACGAACGATCTCGAGAAACGAGATACCTCGAGCGGTCGCTCTCACAGCGGATTCCATAAAATATCGGGCGCCGCGCTTCTAAGCCGCGGTATGTTTGGGGATACGTTCGACCAAATCGTACGCAACGCACTAATACGAGCCGCTGTAACGAGATAACGTGTAATGCGATACCGCTGTACGGAACTCACTGGCCGGAGGGCGAGATAAAGGCCGATTTGGAAAAAAATAAAATAAAAAAATAATGCGTTGTTCGAAATTCAAAATAGCGAGGGCCGTGCGGAGATTGAAGAAAATCGTTCAATTCAACGAGACGGATGATCGATTTTTAAATTCGGATCTGAGAGGTTGCTCTTTTTTGTGCGAAAGAACTAAAGTTGTTTTTTGGAAGTCACACATTCGATGGTAGTTCATGCAACCTGCCAGGAGATTTTACAGTTTATTATCAGTTTGAGTTGGCGGAGGTGAAGAGTTCGTGACACCCGGGGACCAGTTATCATGGCTGACCCGATTGCTAGCTCGCATAGAAAGTGGGCTTTGGCACCGAAGCAATGAAAGCCGAGAACATAACTTAGCGGAAGTCAGTTAGATGCAGACAGACACGTTTACCTGTCTCTGTGATCTAAAAAGCTATTTTTTCCGTCTGTTCATATCCCATACACGTCGGTTCGTATCTCGTCCACACTTTTTGTCGAATAAAATTTAAAAAAAGATGCCGTTAGCTCGATCCGTTTCCGCTTCACTACACACCGTTCACAGGTGATGTGGTTTTTTTGAGCTTTTATAATAATTAAAAATAAAAAACGTCCAACGGCCCAACTCGCGTACAATGAGATCTCGTTAAGTGCACTGTTTTTTACATCCTTTTTACTATAATTGCTCAGTTTTTTACCTCTTTTTTGGTAAAAAGAACAAGTCTATAATAAAGATCTTTTCAATGCAGTCGGGAATTTTTTGACAGAACATCTATAGTCAGTAATGAGGTATAATGTTATAGCGTTAGACAAAAAAGATACTTTGAAAATTCTTGGACGCCATCTCTTTAACGAACTCCTCGAAATTATATTTACATTGAAAATATCGTATAACGTTTTTGATTTATGTTTTTAATATTTTAAATATGGCCGGCGGCGACATCGCTCGATGTTGAGTCCTTTTAGGTCGATCGGCCCTGCGATTGGTCGTCGTTACGAGCGTTTTTTTAGTCGCGCTGTCTGTCTGTGCCCTAATTACGTTATGTGATGTAGCTCGGTAATGTCAGCCTTTTATTAGACTCGTTCTTTTTCAAATTTTCGAATATCGAAAACGGCCGATTACGGAGTCCGTTCGATGTTCATTCGTCCGAATCCGGATTGTGAACGAGTAATTTTAAAATTGGAACGTTTTATTTTTATTTGTGATCTTGGTTGTTTTATTTGTAAATTCCGTAGCTCCATAGAGAATCAGCTATTAGTCATCTCATAACTAGTTAGGATTAATAGGTATGCTTACCTTTTAGGTCTATTATTGGTTATGGTTGGCGACCATTTAGAGAAGACTGTTGCGCTGCCTATTTTATAGTGACCCTATCTATCTCCTTAAACAAAAACAATCAGTCAATCCACCCCGCATACCTGACCACACCAAAACAAAATTAAAACTTTTTTTTTCATATTTCGTTTGCGTATCATAAAATCTTATCTGTAACGTGCTTAACTGATTTACGACGGGTCAGAATGTCAGATTTGTTGGTTTACAGGACTCGAACCCGGCCCGTTTTACTGCCGACCCGTTTTTACAACCGTTATACTGTTGGATTACTATATGGTACCGTGGCGACTTGTGTTGGTTTACTGTTACTTCTTCACACGTTTAATTGGTAGATTAATTAGTGGGTTTGATTCTTGTTTCATGTTAAGTTTGGAAATTATAAAATAGGCGCTTTGATAAACATTGTTTTTTGGATGAAAATGTTTGGCCTTTTTAAAGCTTTGATTGATGGTCTTTTAATAGATACTTCTTCAATTTTTCCAATCTTCCTCGACTTCCTCAATGACACTCTTACTCATAAAGCTCTCCACAATAAAATTAATAAAACAAATGCTTGTAATTTTCACAATATTAGAACGCAAGTACACATGTTCAGTCAAATATATAGGTAATAAAACAGAGGAAAACGCAGTCAAAACTTCTCGTTTCAAAAGTAACGTCCAATTTACTAAAAGAAAAAAAAACATAAACAGCAAATAAAATAAAAACGAGATTATTAAAAATAAATTCGATAATGTGACATTTGGAGAGCGATGGCGGCCGCGCATTCAGTCTGTCAAACGCACAGATTAAATATAAATAAAACCATAGATTATATAAAAATGTACGGTTTTATATGTGATTGCGCCCACGTGCGTAGAGCTAAGAAGTGCCTAGTTTTTAGTGAAATGGGATGTTTTTGTAATTTTTGACCGACTTGGCAAATGATAATGGTGTTCGAATGATAATATTTAGAGTGTAACGTTGTTCTATAAAGTGTTTTTGTTAAGATTAACAGTTAGGTATATTAATCGTGTTTTTATTACAAAACTTTTCACAAAACGTACTGCACGAGTCGTCAAGGAGTTAGGAAATGGTGGAGATTCCGATTAGGTGTGAACTTAAAACATAATGATCTCATTAAATAAGCAGACAGTCTTCAGCCAATGTTTTCTTTCTACCATTTCAAACACATAACCCTCCTCAACCGGGCGAGTCGGCTAACCCACTCGTACGGCCGTGGCCCACTTTTGACTCCAGCCCACACTTCTGGCAATCGCCGGGACATTTCAACATTTTACATGACACCTGTCTAACAACCTGAGACATTTTGAACATTATATCATATTGACTAAGACAGAAAAGGGTAAGGCTGGAATGAAATGAGGTAAAACTTAAAAGAGAGGTAAACATGGCAATACACATGCTTAGTAATTCCTACTTCAAAGCAAAAAACAAAGTTTATTTTAAAAACAGAACGTTCTTGGAGTTCCATATTCAAAATCACTTCTTATTCCAAATGTCACGAGCCGTTATGTATCACCTTTCATTCCAAATTTAAAAAGTATCGGTGAGACGCCGTATCTTAATCCCGAGTTCCAAATTTAAAATTTCTGGAAAGAGATTTAGGAGGGACAAGTTAAGCTTACGTTATGTCACACCTAATTCAGTATTCGTTTAGAAGAAACCATAGATACATTAAATAATACATTTGAGGAAGAAACAAAAAATTACATGCTGTCATTAGTTCGACAAATCTAATATGACTAGGGCTTCCAATACCGGGATCCCGGTATTGACTAATACCGGGATCCCGGACATTGTTTGAACTTTTTCAATACCGGTATTGAAATCTCAATACCGGGATACCGGTATTGGTGATTTTATTTTACTATCAGTAGACCCTACAAATACTGAAACAATTTCTTTTTATTACACATTATAATTCCAACCAATTTTTTATATGGGTAAGTTTTAAAAACTGCGTATTTTAATTATCTCGTGGTTTATTTAGATAGTTAGTTACATTTCATTACTACTTACGCAGGTAAAGAATGGAATGCCTTTTGTTCAGGAAGAAATAGCCGAAACAATAATGAATTTTTTTACTGATTTACATGATTTGTTAAAAAATATATATATTATTGTTTAATTGTTGATTTTAAAGAGATTATATTCATGATATTACTTTATAGCTCAAGATACTATGTTCCACTCAGTAGTAACTTAAGTAAGAAAGTGCCTTAAAAGCACCATGAACAATTTTGACAGATTTTTATGTGATTTTAGATTTATTTTATAAAAACATAAAGATAGCCGACGAAAAATTTCAACGTATGGGGGTTTAGAATCATGTACTGAATCCAGGCTACGCGCCTGTATTAAAAACATGATTACATATTTAAAAAGCAGTGTTTTATTATTTTTTAGTGAAACTTATTCGTTTTTGAATAAAAAAACTATATTAAGTAAAAAAATATAGTCCAATACCGGGATCCCGGGATCCCGGTATTGGAAATTTTCTATACGGTATTAATACCGGTATTGAAAAAGTCCGGTATTCGAAACCCCTAAATATGACCGAAGAAAGTTAAATGCAAGCAAAAGAGGACAAAACTCGCATTTGAAATAGTAGAAAAATAACTATGACTCACGATATTGATCAAAATGTAAGAAACTGTGATACAACTGATATAGCAGATGTTATATCGTAATTTAAAGATGTCTGCCATAGTTCGGCATTGGAATGCATCTCATTAGGAGGGGTCAACGTGTCTCTAACGTTATACATGTATATATTTAATAATATAACTCTTGGTAACGGCAGATGGTTGCTATTGAGCTGGCTGAAGAATCTGGACAAAGGTTATTGAACAAAGAAAATAAATACATGGTTCTTACAGTACGGGATATATTGCAAATGATATTTTTCGTAAATTACTTGATAACTGGGAAAGTCTGACAACCAGTCTTAGGGGTATAGTAATACCCAGTAACCAGTAACTGGGTTGTCGAGGTCAGATAGGCAGTCGCTCCATGTAAAATACTGGTATTCAGCTGCATACGGTTAGACTGGAAACCGACCCCAACATAGGAAATGGCTAGATAGATGATGATTACTTGATGACGTCGTGTGGTTAGAAGAAATGCCAAAGAAAGATATTAAAAAAACTCCTCTCGGAGTAGAAAAGATTATAATAGATTTCAGGAGAATCTTGAAGAAGTGAGAGCTAAGCATCCTTCTACAGCTAATAACATCAAACTGCAATCATAATCTGTCTATTTAGCAAGCAAGAGCGTTGAGTCGATATAGGAACTAACAGTTGATAATAATGATAAAGTTGGCATCAGATTTTGAATTGTCTGTGCTAAGTAATCATATTCATTATGTTTGTTCTATCAATATATTAGAAACAATGTCTACTTCTCTAATTAAAACAAGCATTATTTTAGTTGCTTCATCATTTCTTTCTCTATAAATTTCGTCTGTGCCTCCATCATCCGTTTCTTTTCCAACATTGGTTTCAATAATTCTTGCCAGATGTTTCATTTCGTCTTTTTCTCAATTCTCGTCAGTTGTCAAGTAATTTAGAAAAACCTGTCGATTAGGAAATTACTATCCCGAAACATAATTAACTGTCAACGGGGAGCACCGTATCCGTTTCCGTTGTAGCGTTCTATTTTCAAATTCCCTGACGTTTCTTATACTGTTTTGATATAAAAAATAGATATTTTGAGTTAAATTGGTGTTTATGCAATCATTTTATAATGTTTTACAAATTCTGGTTGCTGTTCCTGGTAGGTGATGGTTTTCTAGTGTTTTTAATTTCCATATCTATGTCTAGGCTTCCTTTCATTTTTCTTTTTATTATTTTATCGGTTACTATAGTTATTTTTCATGCAATAAAATTATAAATAACTTCTAATTCAACTGGGTGGACAGCCATTAATTCCATCATCAAAAGAGTTCCGAATTTACGATCCCCCGCATGTTAATACATCACTATAGTGATGACACGTTAATTACACCGAAATTATACAATGATGAATAATTTAATATTATTATATCATGTTTTTGGTGACAGCCCTAGTATTTACATAGTATAGCGGTCACGCATGCGTTCGAAATGGGGTTACGAGAAGTTAGATTCAATGACTAGAGAGTAGATGACGGTAATAGGGGAACATAAGGAGATGAGAACCATTGGCTTTTTGTCCGAAACTGGTCTATCCGAAAACCGAAATATTCTTAGCCCTATCTAGAATAAGTACATCGAACGCTAAGCTGTGCTATGGAGCTCACAGCGACGCATAGTCAAAATAAATTTTGTTTTATAAAATCTAATATGTTTAAGGATTTCAAAAGCCTGCTTACACCTGCCGATATTTTACGACGGACCGTGTAAACGCTATCTAAAAGTTTCGTTACCCATTTTATTGCTCTATGTTAATTTCTAAGTTAATTATACCCATGAAAATTTATAAGGCTGACGCACAAAATTAATATCTACCCTACAGGGTGCCTTTATAGGCAGAAATGGTAAAAATCGTGTTCCTTTCCGTTTTTACGATTCATTTTCGAGTTTTTTTACACGCGTGTGACAGTTGGTCGATTCCAAATGTATTCCTTTTTGTATTGTTTTGTGTTTTTTTTTTTTAGCTTTGTATGCTGATATTAGTTTAAAGGTTAGGTTTAGGTGAGCGGAACGAGGGTTTAGTTTCGTGGTAACTAATAAATTAGACTGTGTAACGGTTGTAACAATGTTTTAGCAGTAGGGACTAGAATTTAAACTAGATTATAGCATGTCATTTTGAAGTAGAAGTTACAGATTTTCAGTTCAAAGTTTCAAAAGCATTTAGAATACTTTTTAGACTTTAGATACAAAAAGCTTAGGTTATTCACAGGGTTTATAGAGTAGGAAGCCTACAATTGGCAGTAAACCATCAAGAATGTAATAACAACCAACGCCCAACCCCAAGCTTCAACATTCTCATCATCCTCAAGAGTCTCTCCAGCAGCTTCTAACCCTGAGCCTCTCCTCAGGTACACGAGCTGTGTGACAACTTCTGTCACCGCTACATCAGCTGCCTCAAGGGCAAGATGCCCATAGACCTGGTGATCGACGAGCGGGAGTCGGCCCGCCCGCCAGACACCAACGGCGAGCCACGCTCCGCCCCCGACAGCAGCCACGACGGAGCCTCCACCCCCGATGTCGTGAGTACCCCCTACACCAAGTCCCATCTGATTCAGAGGCGTGATCCCCAGCTTGCACCCAACTCTACCACGAGCTACCTCGTGCACCCCTGCTCTTAGTTTGGCCA
Source organism: Conistra vaccinii (assembly GCA_948150665.1). Classification (NCBI taxonomy): domain Eukaryota; kingdom Metazoa; phylum Arthropoda; class Insecta; order Lepidoptera; family Noctuidae; genus Conistra; species Conistra vaccinii. The sequence continues at coordinate 21,622,193 of OX411326.1, forward strand.
TTGCAAAAACGAAGTATAAAAAGGGGGTGCTCGCAAAATAGTTTTAAATTCCCGCCTCCCTCGTTGTAATGCTGCGCTCGGCGATACTGTGTTGGAGACCAGTTCTTTCCGCTTCTCGATGGTCCAGCCGCACAGTGTCGCCAGGCGCCGCACGCTCCCGGTCGCTCCGACACCCTCAGGCTCCGCCTGACGGTCAAGGAACTACCGATAGTTTAAGTTCCTTTAGAACAAATCTTCGTTTTTGCAATTGGCCAACCTCTTAACACTGTACGATTCAATTAAAGTAAATAAAGCAAAGATACAAATGAACAAAAATTTCCAAATTATTTTTCATATCGACGTTACAGTGAAGGGGTGAAATCGGGTGCGATTGAACACTATGAGAAATGATAAAACGCCGTTTTGTATATTTTATTGATGTCGCGGAGTTCCGCACAGCACATGTTTCGATTTGTTTCTATTTAGTGTTACGCTGATTGGACATACGCGCCTGTGTCCATGTTACTATTATTTTGCACTGGAATTTATGTATACGATTGAAAAAAACATACGTATAACGTTGATTGTAATATGTGTATACTAATAAATACTTTTAAGTAAATAATACATTCAAGGTATGAGTTGGAGAGCCGTTGTTCTTGTCTTGAGGCAGTTAATACAATGCCATACAAATAGCATCGCGTTTCGGAGCTTAGATTTTAAAACGTAATTAGATGTATTAAAAAACCTATTGGAAAACGAAGTATACGTAAAAATACAACTTTAACTTGCCTAAGTGAGATAATAAGGATTAATTAAGAGTTTTAAATTATTGTAATTGATTTATCGGTGGTAGTTGCTAGAGTGTTATTGTTTTTGGCTAGTAAATACAAACATGATACGTAAATAGTTGATATTTTACGTTTACTATGGGATAGCACGATTAACTACAACTTAGTTAGTGAAAAAAAAGGAAAAAAAATACGTACACAGTATACGCTAGTTGTAAAGAATGTCCGTGTGATTTGCTCTACTCTTGTACATTTTTATTGTAATTAAGCATCTGCTTTATTACAAATGTACAGATAAGAGTAATTATCATAAACGGATAATATATGTATGTGCGTTAATGAATAGAGAACTAGATGCTTATACAGAATAAATTAAATTTAATCGTGGCGTTCATTGTGTTGCTGATATTAAAAAAGTTAATGTGTACATTTATCCCCATTCTCCTCTCGATTTTAATATAAAGTAAAAATAATAAGAATTAAGTTTCGCTGTATTTTTATACAATGCGTGAAAATTTTGCAGATTTTTTTTACAATATTTCGGATCTATGCTTTGGTTTTTGAGTCTGTGGCGACAGTTTCGTCGCCATAGACAATTGTTTAATATTTTAAGGAATATTTTGGGCGTTGAGACTGAATTGTTTTGTTTGTGTTATATAATTATTATTTTCCACAATTGTTAACATTGGAGGCCATACTTAACTTATGTAAGAGCGCGGGGTCGCCCGCCATGTTAACTTGGGGACGATTAATTTTATCTAAAACAATTATTAGTTTTTTTTTTTGTCTGTATATGAGTTCTTTTTAACATTTAAATTTTTCTGTAGTTGTTTGTCTAAGTTAGGTTTTTAGAATATGATGCGATAGTATTCCGTGCTTCGGACACTATATTTTTTTCTTAAAAATCTAACTCTTAATGTATTATAATGCTAATTGGTGTACGTACATCCTGTATGTCAATGTGATTATAATTTTATAGTTTTATTTTCTGAACGGATTAAACAATAAAATGTTCTGTTTGAAATTAATGCGAGTTTATTTTCAAAGAAATCACCAATAATACACATACATAGATACATTAAAAAAAAACTGAAAAGTAGTAAACAAGTAAAATAAAATAAAAGAACGCACTGTAGGTATTGCATTGCATAGTGCGTTCACAACATACAGTATCTAAATTATTTAAAAAGAAAAGGAAATAACAAATCCACGTACACAAATAAACATTTGGCTTCCGTTTTCCCCAATAATAGGAATGAGTAACATCTTCATGGAGGTAGCTTCATGGCAGAAACTACAGAACGCCGCCTGCTACGTTCCTTACATACTCCTTTTGCATCGTTTACGTTCTTAGCACGCCGGTTGCGAGTACTGCGTACCTGACCTCTCTGAAGAACATTACCAATTACTTAGGACACTATAGGGACTGGAAAAAAAACTATTTACTCCGTCAGTCAGATAATAAAAAAATATTAGATACGTATTTTTTGCTTTATCATATTAATAAAGAATAATTTAGATAAAACGCATTGAAGTTGAGGAAAGGGGGCTGGCTCGCTACGTCACAAGACGGAATAAAATCTACCGGAGAGTGACGTCATGCTACATTTTAACTCAATGTATTGCCGTAATCTTTTGATTACGTAAAAAAAGAAAAAAATCATGTCTAATATTTTTTTATAATCTTTTTGACGGATTAAAAAAAAATGTTGTCCTCCTAGAAATGGGTAGAAGTACTGGAAAACACATAAAGCTAACTAGGAAAGCTTAAAATCTTGCACTTTTCAACGCCCACAAAAAAGAAAACAGTAAAAATCATCACCTACCCTCAAAATCTCTAAGAAAATATTCTCCGTGAAAATTTCCCGCCAACAATATCGCAGTTTTATCATGTACCGTATTTCTTTAAGCAGTTGCGATCCCCTGGCGCGTGGGAAAAGCCGGAAAATTGTTTCTTTACGACGCGCAGCCTCTAATCTGCTGGAGGGGAAGACGCCATTAAAATATACCCAAAGTATTGACAATCTGATGTTTTATTATTTTCTTTTTTTGAGGCTTTTGACAAGTGGGGGTGTTAAAGTGTAAGCGTGAATCAAAAGGATGAGTTTGGGATGTTTATGAGGTGTTTTAAATGAAGTACATTCAAGTTAGGTACTGTTATACCAGAATGAGGGTTTCCATGAAAATTCTCACCACCCACCAGTTGGCGCCACTTTGACAAGTCATATAAAACCAGCAGCGCCCCGCGGTTTCATCCGCATAAGTGTCGATTCCATGAGAATATCGGAATTAAAAGTATTTTATGTGGTTATCCAGGTCATAAACTATCTGTGTGCCAAATTTCATCCAAATCCGTTCAGTAGTTTTTGCGTGAAAGAGTAACAAACATCCATCCATCCATCCATACTCACAAACTTTCTCGTTTAATATTATAGTATACAGGGTGTTTGGCAGAACGTTGAACATACGAAAATGGTGGATAGGTGGGATCATCTGCTACTTACTCAGCCCTAATTTAACTGCCCCTGGTTTGTTTTTTTTTTAAATAAGTTGAAATTAATTTAAGTATTTTTTACATCTTTCTGTAAGTTTCAGCGTTTTAGAGAGTTTCTAGCTAACATCTGAATAAAGCAATAATTTTATAAGAATCTGCCAACATTAAAGATTAAAAAAAAAAACATTTTTAATAAAAATTACACTTTAAAGTGGTGAAAAAGGAACAAAGCAAAAAATGTTTTTTTTTTAAATATCCGGGGCCCAGGGTCAAATAAATTAGGGCTGAGTAAGTAGCAGATGACCCCACCTATACACCATTTTCGTATGTTCAACGTTCTGCCAAACACCCTGTATAATATATGATGACGTTCATCATTCGTTTTATTCATTCGTTCATCATTCAGTCACGACTAAGAAAAAGGCGTTTTGACACTTTTGACAGGTGCCCGGACTGCTGCCGGTGCTGCCACCTAGTGAACACATTTCAGAAAACCCTCATTGAATGGCGTTTTATTTTAAAGGTCTAAAATAAATAGTAAAGTAGAATAGTAGCGATTAGCAATACTACAAAAAATAGAGAAAAAATAGAAATACACGGAGCTAATTTGGGTGTTATGTTTGAAGGAGTCTTAAATTAAGTAAAGTCAAGTACATCTACAAATCAAACAGTAGTATTTGTTCAAATGATGGCAATAGGCTCGCCCCCTATTGCATGGGACTTAAACATATCTGGCGAAATGTCTGTGTACTAACTATAGGTACACCTCTGCCTAACCCTTCGGGGAACACAGGCGAGATATTATATTATGCATTCTGTGATGTAACAATGATTAGTAGGAAAAAATAATTGAAGCTGATAGTACTTTATTAGGAGAGCCAGAGAGAAGCGACATACACGAAGCTGACTGTCAACCTGAAAGGAGAGGTACATGAAAACGAAGACGAAGAAGTGAATGAAAAGCAATATACGATCATCATCAAAATTAATATGAACATCTAATTATTACAGTTCAGTAGATATCCACTACAATTTGAGAGGATCCTTCTGATCATTTTAGAAGATCCTCATACTAAGGCATCTGCCTAGCCTTTTCCCAACTATGTTGGGGCGGCTTCCAGTCTTACGTAATACCAGTATTTTATATGGAGTGACTGCCTATCTGATCTCCACAACCCAGTTTAAAAACTTAAACACTTATACGATACTCCTTTGCAAAACTGTACCCTAATTACGTCATCATCATCATCATCATCAGCCTATTAATGTTCCCACTGCTGGGACACAGGCCTCCTCTCAGTGAGAGGGAGTGGGCCGTAATCTACCACGCGGGCCCAGTGCGGGTTGGTAGATGTCACATGTTTTCGAATTTTTGGTTCTAAGACATGCCGGTTTCCTCACGATGTTTTCCTTCACCGTTTTAAGAGCAGTGGTGATGAAATTATTTACACAACGTAAAGCGCCTGTCTGGGTTCGAACCACGACCTACAACTCGTAAGTCGGGGACCATTACCACTGGGCCACCACTGCTCTCAACCCCCCTAATTACGTAATACACGAAAAATCAGAATTTGAATAGTTTTGAAACAGATTGCTAATCCATTGCTCCATAAATTCGAAAAAAAAATCTGCCCAACAACGTAAATAACGTGATGAATATTGTTGAACTGTCAAAATGAAACGGATTAGTCGGAATCGTTTACGAAAATGTGTTGCGTAATTAGTTAGCTGTTTGTCAGACTTTCAGGATTCTGACTACTCCTTACAACTGTCAAAGATCTAAAAATAACAATGTGCTTTCCAAGGCACAGACGGGTTTTGGTATGTAATGGATGGTCATCCATCCACTGACCGACCTCTGCAAAGGTTGCTTAACCTTGAAGATTGACCCGTGCGGCTGCTACTAATTAACCACGAGCCCCGTCTACTAAGGCACATCCCTAAAATAAAGCAGTCGAGCATAACAATTCAAACAGTAAAGCACCTAATTCACAAGCAAATCAAGAAGCACGTTCTTACTTGAACCCATAACAATCCAAGAAAAGCAGTCACTGCAGCCAATCACAATTACGCCCAAGAAAATTAGTACAACTTATTATTCATGGCGGTATCCAGAAATAACAATAATTCGACACAGCGCAATATGGGGATCCCCCATGAATTATGTATGGGAGCATCAGCAGATATAATAAAATAGGGGGCTTGGGACAGTTGGGGACAAAGCAGGCATTTGGACTGGAGACGATTCGTCACGCGTCCGTCATGGATTCCTATCACTTGCTTTAAGGGTTTTTTTTGGAGTAGAATTATTGGAGTTCTGTGTTAAGTAATATTGACATAGAGAGATGCTGTTAGAAATATTTTCGCAATATTTTGGAATAATCAATTCGACTGTCTACAGTAAAGATATTTTTTGCGAAGATTCTAAACAAAAGATTAAAGTACAAAATGGTAGTCTCAGTCCTTTCGTTTTAACTCTTCGTATACCTTATTTGATTAGCATATAATTTCTGACTTTAAACTGCATCTATGTAGAATTAGATGGTTAACGAGAGATGATGGCATCGAAATAATTTTTTATTGATTCCAGTATATTGTTACCAACCTGTAGTCATGCCATATGATCCATCATTTTTACATAATTACGTATTGAGAAATCATGGATCAGCCTTTAATAGAATAGAATAGAATAGAATTTTTATTTATTGGAGTAACCAAGACTCAACAAGTTTGTTAGTAAACTTACGACTATGTTAGTAAGCACAGACACTAAACAAAAACACGGGAAACAATACAGAAATAACAACAAATAACATGAAATAACGGTTAGTCACCGTTGCGACATCCCATGAGATACAGCACAACAGTGACCCACGTATACACAGTCCAGGCGACTCGCAACCATGCTTAAGACACTGTTGGAGCTTCCCCATACCCTGCGCACCAGGGAAGCGCACCTTTTACGCATTGTTGCGTAAAAGCAATCCACATGCGCATCTGCGAACATCCCTGACGCACTACAGAAACGGGGCAACCCCACCAGTATCCTAAACGCATTGTTATACTGAACGCGGAGAGCGTTGTACGATCTTTGCGTATATCTAGCCCACAGGCTGCACGTGTAAAAAGTAGTACAGTAGGCTCTAAAGAGCGTGATTTTAACCGGAAGTGAGCATCGTGCAAACCTGCGAGCCAGCATGTTCGCTCTAACCGACAACGCCCTCCGCTCCCGTTCAATGTCATCATCGTCTTTGAGGTCGGGAGTCAATATATGACCAAGATACTTGAACCTGTAAACTCTCTGCAAAGGTGTACCATTAAGTAATACAGGCGGTACCGCATCAGGAGTTCTACCCCCAGCCTCAAAAACCATGACTTCCGACTTCTTAGTGTTGTATGCCAAGCCATGAACTTTAGCATACGCCTCACACTGAGCAACCAATTTTCTCAAGCCGCAGACTGACGCGCTCAGCAGAACCATGTCGTCTGCATAACTGATATTATTGACACAGATACCGTCTATATAACATCCGAGCCTGGTACTGCTGAGCTCGCCAATCAACTCGTTCACATAAAGGCTGAAAAGCGTAGGTGAGCTCAATCCACCCTGCCTCACCCCACACTCCAACCTGTACGGAAGAGAAAACGCCCCAGCCCAACGTACTGTGTTGATCTGGTTTCCATACCAAAACTTTAAAATGATCTCTGTAGTCTACCTAGACAATGTCTATATCTTCATTCTCGACATTATTCATGTTATTACGTAATAATGTCATTTGTTTTTAGACATAACTGCCTTTATCAAAAGACTCTTTTCCAGTGATCCCTGTAGTTTCGCCAATTGTCTTTGCCACCTTTTTCCGGCAGGGCTATTACCTATCTTGCAGAAGCAATGCGATAGCGATCATTTGTTTCATTTTGACAGTTCAACAACATTCAATGCGATAATTACGTTGCAGAGCAGAATTAAATTTCGAACTTATGAAGCAATGGATTAGTAATCTGTTTCAAAACAAATTGATTGTGTATTACGTAATTAGGGTACCGGTCATAAAATATATTCATGTTTTTAGTTTGAATATAAAACATAACATATTTCATTAGACAAAAGATTCTTTAACGTTGATCACTGCAGTATAGACAATATATCTTTGCCATCTTCATCCCGGATATCTATGTTCATGTTTTTACATAATATGTCATTTGTTTTTAGATATCACTGTCATAAAACTAAAGAGTATTTACTACTGATCCCTTTCACCTAGACATTTGTCTTTCACCAGGTTCCCGGACTTAACATGTTCATGTTTTTAATGTTTTTAGTCATGAATATATGACAATATAAATGTCATTAGACAAAAGATTCGCCTGTCGCCTAGACAATAGTCTTAACCACCTTCCCGGACATAAACGTTAAACATATTCCAACAAACACCAATAAAATGGGATCTATTAATAATTAATACCAGCGCCCCAACGTTTGTGATGCACATCGCTTGCGCAAGCGCATACTCATTAGTCTGACTGCTTTACAACATTATATATCAGCATCACTTTGCATGACATGGATCCGGTGTAAATAAAGCCTGGGTTTTTAATTAATGGAGACCATTTTGGCTGGAGGAATCATTTGGATTTATTTTGTGTTTGAGTATCTTGGGTGGGCAAGGAATTTGAGGTTTTGGAATTTGAATGTTAGAGAGTGTGATTGATCTGTTAAGCTTTTTTGGAATTCAGTGGCTATGAGAATAAAAAAATATATAGACTTAAAAATGGAGGTGTCTTATTTTGGTACTGGGTATTAAGGGCACCAGGCAAGCATGATTATGAAAATAGTCAATGTTTTGGCAACTCTGAGTATCATTATTATAAACGAGGATCCTGACATTGAATCCAGCATTATTTCAGTACTCAAATAATCCTGAATTCGAGCCCAATCACCCGCGAACCGGGTTAAGTAATTAACACTAAAATGCATCCCAACTGAACTGACCTATAACTCGAATTTAAAGACTGAGCTGTCAATTTTGGCGCCAAAACAGCAAAAAGACGCCGCCTGCCGGTCGTAAACCGTCGCTTTCAAATCTGGAACGCGCTTTTATTGGCCAAGAGCTGACCAATCGCGTCGCGCGAGCAAATTTTACGGCCACCCATTGGTCGTCCGGCATTTTCTTATTTACGACTGTCCTAAGGATCGCTCGCAAAATTTCTATTAATAAATTAGTCGTAAACTGTTTGAAATTTATTATCATTGCGTTTCAGCGTAATTATTTCCTTTATAAGAATAACATTACTCCTTGTTTGCAAGGAAAGAGGTTTTTTTTTCGAATTTTCAATTTAAAGCCACTCTGTTTGAATTAAATTTGGATACTGCGTTTGAACTGAAAGGTGATGAATTGTGTTTAATTTCCTTGAGAATATTTAGGAGCCATTTTTGGGGCACGAAAATTGTCATTAATGTCCATTATAAACTCGTTCAGGACTGCTGCGTTAATGTCAACAAGCTTTCATAATACTTTGGATTCAAAAGTATCCTAAACTGCATTCATAAGTTAGGATTATTTCTCTTAACTTGATTTACCAATACCAACAGCTTAAAGAACTGTTATTCCTCTTTTAACCTGGTCATAATCATAATCCCTATCTATTTGTAACTCATCAGTGTCCTCACAAGTATCCTTACATGTAAGGATAGTTATATACTATCCTAGATGAGAACCTTTTTATGTACTACTACGTTTTCTCTACCACCCATCACTGCCCCGAAATTTTTCTTTCTTGGCTCCCACATTTTTTCGCCAATTCGTTCCAAATGCTCAATTATTTCAATATAATCAAAATATAGATTACAAAGGGGATCGTTTTAGGTATTTTTTCGCAATAATAAGCATTCCAGCTGTGCTTTGATGTGCTTCGGTACATTTGATGGCCACGGGGCGCCGACGTCTTCATCTGCGGATGAATTATGTTCCAAAGGTAGATAGAACTGTTTTATTACATGTGATTTTGGATGAAGATTGTGGTTGCTTGGATTTAAGATATTTTTGTTTTATTAGTGTTGGTAGATTTGGATGGACTTGAGAATTGACTTGCAGGTGAAGCATGATTGAAAAGATTTTGGTTTTGTTGAGAGTAGGCAGCTAGATAATGATCATGTTGATGGCTAAATGGAGTAGGTTCTTTAGGAGAATGCCTTTTATTCGAGAACTATAGAGAATTCTCCATTAAACCTTTATGCAAAGAGGTTGGTATCTTTGCATCAAAGTTTAATAATAATATATTTAAAAAAATATATACTATCTTTCTTTCTTCCTTTTCCACTGATAAATTAGTTTCTTTGCTGCATACCGGCTATCAAAATATTATTAAAAAATAAATAGGTACTTACTGTTGTTTCACAACCAAAAAACCTTCCATTAAGGCCAAACATAAATATCCATAAACTTGCGCATAATCATCTCAATATGTATGTACTTGGTGAAGCACACTCGTTGCGTGTAGGACTCATCAATTTGCGCCAAAAAGGTCGCGATGATGTCACTGCGCAGCTCTGCCCACGCTCCCCCTACAGGGCAAAGCTGCTGTTACAGCCTTACAATGCACATTATATTATTTTATGGCATTCCGTAAAATATTGGCCAAATTCAAAAATATAAATTACTGAATGGAAATAAATATCGTGACATTTGACGGCGTAGGTGGTAAAGAGAAGTAGTAATAAATATATGAAAATACTGTTGCCCATTTTGATATCTTCAACCCTTTAAATATAACGTCAGATCTATAAAAACACGGATCCTAAGACTACAGAATGTACTTAATAAAAATCCTTAATTCAGTAGGACTAGGAAAAGAAGGTGAGCAAAATGAAAGTATTTTTGAAAATTCACCCCCTAAAGGGGTTAAATTAGGGATGAAAGTTTGTATAAAGGTTTATCATATTTGCCGATGAGAAATTCAACTAGGCACATAGTTTCTCTCGTAAGACATTAAGACACCACCTCATTAAAAAAATATCTGAAATCGGTCTAAAATAAACTCTTCTAAATGTGTCTTACGTCTAAAAAGTTTATAACGGATTAAACAATTGAATATTAGCTATTTGTTCTTGTCTACACACAAAACTCCTTTTGAACACGTCACTTACAGAAAAACCGCGCGTAACACAGCGTAAAACTCAAGTGTACCGATAACTAAACATAAGGAACATGCCGGAAATTGTACCTAAACATCCCCTGGACGCCCCCTACCCTGGCCATCACGCCGTGACAACAGGGAGCAGGCAGGGACCCCGCTGCGCTATTTGTTGCAAACCGCTTGGATTTCCGCCCCCAATCTTAGGGGACTTGAGGGTTTTTGGCAACGTGTGTAGAGAAAAAGGGAAAAATATATATAAGTGTTAGTAACTGTGTATTTTGTTATTATCTTTACATATAAAAATAGTCCCTATACTGATTGGCTGATAAAAAAACCATCAGACAGTCAGTCAGCCAGAGACTGCCGATAGAAGTGAAAAAACTAAGTAACTTTTTGATACAACGTAACGCCATCTAACGAAAATGTCAGGAACAGAGTGCGCTGTCAACAACATCGCTACTCTCCCTCCGTCTTACGAATTTTCGATCACGTCACGTGTCCTGACGCGAGTTTTACATTTTTAACCATCCCAAAAAAAGTGCTTAACGCCGCTAAAGAAGTTTTCACTTCAAAAAACACAGCCGAAACCAACCAGATAGAAACATGAATTTTGCAAAATACGCTTCTCGGAAGTCAAATTCTTAAATAATTTATTTCAATTAGACGGTTAAAAGGCACGTTTGAATATCACAATTAACTAGAAATAAGAAGAATTTAATCTGGTCGACGTAAGAAGTCAACTTAGAAAAAAAAAATTACCGACTACGCGGCAGCAAATACAGGGTTTTTTTTGAGAACGATGTCACTGGCACTATAATCTATATCATATGCTTGTTAGTTGCCCAAAAGTATGCAAGTAACTTGAATGATATTGTGACATTCACTAATCACCACCAACTAAACCACCATCACCACTGTCCACCATCCAACCACCACCCAACCACCATCCAACCCTCCAACCACCACCACCATCACCACCATCTGAGAGCCTTCCTGGGCACGCATTACCGTGGCAGGCTTGGTAATCTCTCAATAGTCTTCAAACCCAAGTCCGAGCAAAGAGAATCTCGATGGACGGGGGTTCATGAACGGCTCAGATCTCAAGTGCATAAGCGGCGTCTCCCCACAGACAATGGCCACGTTCCATCCTGCGCCTGTTACCTGTGCACTTGGTGATCTGATGATTGCGTCAGTGATCGAAGTTTGCGCAGCTGAATTTTGAGCCAAATATGTTTGAAGATTTTGCTAACGATACGCTAAGAAGTTCACTTCAGAAGTTGTTCAAAATGGCATGCAAGTAACTCGCATACTTTTGTGCGAGTTACTGCAGGATTTGTGGCTTTAAGTAGAAGATAAACTGAGTACAAGCAGAAACAGAAAAAAACAAAAATCCAATTTCTATTTTACAAATCTGGGAATCGAACCCACGACCTCTCACCACCCGTGTTTTCCACTAGTACTCAGTAATAAGTAGATTCCGTTAAGAAACCACTTTATCTGTTTCTTATAAGAGATCTTATCAGTCGATAATAATATTTATAGGCTAGATAAAAATGTAGCCGTTAATAAGACTGACAGATCTCAGATCAGATTAATCTAGGGTATCTAGATATTCTAGGAATTTTTCTGATAGATATTGCCATGTTTTTGTGTTATTGAAGAAAGATAGAAGTTGTCCATATATTTTTTCAATAAATATTAACAAAAAATTTTTTCTTATCCTTATCTAGAATTTTCTTCAATGTGTTATCACGAGAGCACAAAATAATATTAGTGATATAGAATAAAAATATTTTATTTTCAGACAATCGAGGCCCATATTCAAATTCAAATTCAAAATATTTTATTTCACATAAACCAACAACACTTATGAAACGTCAGAAGCTAGGTGCATAGTGTTAGTTACGAAAAAAAAAACTTAAAAAGTATGTTAGGTACAGAAATAAAAGTAGAAAATAATGTGGATTCATCGACCCGCACCTCTCACATGCAGATTGATAAATCGATTGAACACAACCGCGTCCAACCTATCTGCTATAATTTTCAAAAACCTAGACCCAGAAAAAGTAGGTGAAGGCCATACGAAATTCTTTTTCCTTACAGGAATTGAACCCGAAACAGCAAAGGAGCCAGTACCTCATCGTACCAACATTCCCATCGATTTGCGTCGATTTAAAAATCGAAATTAATTTTCGGAAGATTGTCTTTTATTCAACCAAAAATTATGATTTATAACTTCATAGATAAAAAAAATGACACAGATGTGTTATTAATTGCGTTCTAAAGAAATGTGTGAGAATATTACAGGAATGTAGAAACCAATTTTGTTTTGAACTCGATATAACCACCGTTAGTGCTGCTTGTCTTAATTCTCATAGAAATTAATGTGTATGAATAAAATTGTGATTTGTCTGTCTGTTTGGTAGTGCGATATTACGGTGGTGAAGAATTTGGTGGTCTGTATATTGAGAGTTATTTGGGAGATGGTAAATTTGGTATGGTTCTAGAGCTGAAGTGGAGGAAGGAAAAATACAAGTATAGGGAATAGCCTTAGAAAAGAAAAGAAGTTCAAGGAATTTTGATATCTCTGATAAGAAATTGGAGTAGTTTTCATTTCAATAATGTTGACATAGAATGATAAAGTGAAGAAAATATCTGCGTATGATGTAGGTGTCAGTGGTTTTAATTGGCTCTTTGGAGACAAGGGATTATTTCGAATTTATTATGGAACTGAAGACTCTTCATTTTGTAATTGTAGAACTCAGTCTTATATGCACACAAGTGAATCCGCGAACATTCGCTAGTATCTCACGAAAAAACCCAGAACCATAAAAGCCGACACAGTAACACCAGAAGTGGAAATAGCATTCGAGTAATCAAAAATTTCGAAATTTAAAAGTTCAATTATAGAACGCCGATCGGCTTCCGAACACATCCGAGCACATTTCCTAATTAGCGATTGGTCACGCGCTCGGCGGCCGCTCTTCGGGCCCGTTCGGCATCGAATCGGGCAATTTGAATTTGGAACGGTTGCATACAATGTGATATACTAAAAAACTGTTATAAACGTGGACAACTGGATTAGTTTTCATTAAAATGTATCGTTAGGCTTAATTGTGAATGATTGTTGCGTGATTAAATGGCGGCTGGTTTAGGTTGATGACCGATTATGAAGGTAGTTGAAACCTTTTTTAATTTAAAGCTGAGAAATGCTCTCTCTGATCCATCGGCTTTCATTCTTGTTATTATCGTCAGCTCAAATCAATTTCTTACTATCTACTCAAAGACATAACTTTACACACACGGTTCTGATAAGTAAAAAGAAATGAAGTCAGTCAAAAACCCCAGCTATCATATCCTTCTACAATTTAAAACAAACACTCGAAAAAAAGCTCCACAAAAAGATCTCATAAGAGTCTATCAATGATAATGAGCAAAAAAAAAATTAACAAAGTCAATCAAGATGTCGAGAAAGAAATTCTAAATCAAACGCTGTCCTGCACTTAAATGGTCAACATCACTAAATAGAGTGATGTCGTCATATCAATTAAAATAATTATACCCCCTTAATAAGTGTCAATTCTTAACGAATGCGCGTACGTACGATTTTTATTCACACGTTTCTTAGTGCGGTATTGAATTTGTTAACACATCATACAACAACAAACCTTATGTAGCTTGCACAAGGTAGATAATCAAAGGAAGACTTGAAAATTTTACGACTATTTTTATTGACGGTTAGTCTCGACACTCATATGTAGCGATTTTAAACGAAGAACATCACACAAGTGGGATATGTCAATCAAAATTGAACCCTATAAAGAGCTAAATAAGGTCTTATTTAAATACTGAATGCGAATACGTTCGGGGGCGCAGAGGCAGTTAATACGAGGCAAGTCGAAGATGAACGAAGTGGAAGCCATCAAATTTTAATTGTCCGTTAAAATAATAATCAATGAGGCGACTACCACTCGCAAATAGAAACTAATAATGCGAGCATATCCGAATATTCTAACGGGGTTGGTTCCACTGCAACATTGTGAGGAATTTATGGAATTTCCGACTATCGTTCGTCAGGAGACAAAGATTTTGAAACAGCTGAGACTTTACCAGGATACATAACATAACTGGTCTGACAGCTTTGCATGAAATTAATAACCATAAACTCATCAACATACGCAAAGGTGAAAGGTCAAAGAGGAGTAAATAATAAAATTAATTGTTTCACATACAGTCACATACAGTTGTTATAGTTTTCTATGTTATCATACAGTATAGAATTATATTCTGGGCTCTCAAATGATTCAGCTGCTTTAAAACCATCATCACTATCGCATCAATAATCATTTGGTGAAACCCCGCCCTTGAATCTAAGTCTAAATCTAGCGCAATTTTTTTAAACTCCTCAAAATTTTGTATATGTATATTTAATCATCTCTTCAGACTACCCTCATTCCTTAACTGCCCGCAGTAGCTCCCTCGGTTTCCATTTCTAATTGAGAATTGTTCGTAACAGCAATAACATTTTATGATTGATGTGTTTAGCCACGGCTCTTATGGCATTAACTAGCGAAACGACGTAGAATGCGTGTTTTCGGGTTTTTAATTGCACTTAAAATACTATTGATGAGTAATTAAGTCGTAATATACGCAGGGAATTTGTGGTTTAATAAAGCAGGGTTTAGAGATTAAAACATTTTGGTATTTAGTAACAGTAAAATCCTGGGCGGTAGACCAGAAATTATGACAACAGGTAACTTGGCGTTAGATCAGATAACACATGCCAACAGTGCATGTCAGTTGCCTACAAATGCTTTGATATACAGTTTTGGCGAAACCCACTAAACGGTTTAAATCAGTAAAACTTATTTCCTTTTGGCAATATCACAAGAAAGAGGTCGGTAGCGCACTAAGTCACAAAAAGAGTCGTATATCAAAAAGATACTTTCATTCGAAAACTAGTTTTGGTTGTGATTGATATCCGAACTAATTGAAATACAGCTAGTAAATTAGAAATGTATATATTTAGAATCAGTTTTTTCCCACATTTTGGCATGAAATTGGACGGGACGTGAGAAGAATCTTGAAGACTTTGATTTTGGCAATAGATGCCACTTTTCATGCATTGAAATTGCTGTTATTCTCTGTCTAATAATCACATGAGACGTTTTACCGCGTCAGAGGCGTTTTAAGTCGTCATCTTCACGTTTTTACGCGCGTACTGACGCAATATTAGCAGTTTTGTACGTATTAGCTGTTCTAGCAGACGTTTCTGTTTATTTCAGTTCGTTATAAGCTGCCAGTTTCGTCTCAAGAATGTCCCCGCACGTGCCCATGCTATGATAATAATAAAATGTTGGCGCATTATTTATTTATAGTCCGTCTCGCGGCTGTCGCTCGTCCGTCTGTCCTGCTTGTACGCTTATGTTATTATATATAAAGTGTTGGCTGAGCGACCAGAGACTAGCGTTTCTTTGTCTCGACTTGAGTTGAAATTAAATACTCATTTTTGATATCTGCTACTTGAGTCTCATTCAAAATCTCAGTATGTTGGAGTTCATTTTATCAGTTATAATTTCGTGGTTGTCTTCGAATCTACCCTTAACATTATAGTCAAATCTTCTAATATCAAATGACGTCACATCTGACTCGTAATTATTATCCGCATACCACTCGAGATTCTTAAAACCGCACAAATCTCGCAGTGCGTACTGTACCATAATATCATACCGGTATTGTTTTGCTCGGCAGAGATGGTCGCTATTTGCGGACGTCTTCCCCCCTCGGCCCGCGCCCCCCGGCCGGCGGTGCCGTCCCCCTCGCTACGGTGCCGTCTGTACATGAGCTATATTTTATCCCTGGCTTGGGCCGCAACGTAAACTGTCAGAATCATTCCGATGAATCTGCAGGACGTTCAACTTTTAGTTTGAAATTTTAAGAGGTTGGAATCTGTCTGGATGTCTGTTTTTGGATTTTATATTGTGTGTAAGAAAAGAAGGATGGTGCATTTGTCATAGAGTAGTGAGGATATTTGGGTAGTGAGGATATTTTGGGCATCAGAATCTGTTCACATGCTTAGCATGTAATTTAAAATGAGTTATTTCGTTGTAAGCATTTACCAAGCGTCCTGTGTAGAAATGCTGCTGCATACCTTGGTTATTACTATATGTTTATTTCACAGTACAGCATGTACTAAATTGATCATAATCCGCCCCTTGGCATCTGCCAAATTTATCAGGCACAATCCATGACACGCTCAGAAAAATCTCAAACGTCTTGAAAATAATATAACGATCTTTCTAGAATACTTACCAAGACAAAGTGAACGGAGACCATTAATACATCAAGACCAACCATCTGTATCCCTTGAACAATAGAATATACAATACGATAATTTAATCAAACAAATGACCTCAAAGACACGGGGAATGTGCCGTGAAAATGCCATTAACAACACTAATAATTAGATATATATCATCGGAATCAGTGCGACGATGCATTGATAAAACGCCTGTATATATCTCAAACGTGCTTGAAATATGGCGGCCACGTCGAGCCCGACAGCCAGTTGGCGCGTTCCAAAACTCTTGCTAATATGCGCATGATTGATTTTCGAAATAGCTGGTAAGGAGCCGTCCTGTTGCTGCAACGCTCTCAAAGCAAATGACTGACTATTCTAATTATGAAAAAAGAACATGGAGTTTGTATGAAATAAGTTTCGAAATTAGAACGCCACACCTAAATTTAAATTGAGTTAAATATGAAGGTACAGCATTTCGTGAGCGCGTTTCAGATTCTTTATTTCGCCTCGTTATCTAAGTATGAAGTGTCTTGTTAAACTCGTAAGTGACGTCCGCTGTACAAACACTATAAATTATTACTCAAATCACATCTGATGCACATTTCCCTGTCGCCCACAAAAAGCTCATGTATCTCTCTCGATCTTCACGGAACGACAAATGTGTAACAAATAAATTATGAAATCAACGGCCGCGGTTTTTATATCTCACGTGTTATATGATCTATCCCTTTCTTACTAGTTGATTTATCGTATGTTTTATCCCGTTCGCTCGCAGGTTGTCACCGCCGCACCGCACTATATTATCGACCGTCGTCTAATGAT
Source organism: Conistra vaccinii (assembly GCA_948150665.1). NCBI lineage: Eukaryota > Metazoa > Arthropoda > Insecta > Lepidoptera > Noctuidae > Conistra > Conistra vaccinii. Next base: position 21,639,717 of record OX411326.1, read on the forward strand.
GACGTGTCTATTTATCTGTTGGGATTTAGAACATTTCACGCAAATTGCAATTTGAAGTATGACAGTTCAACGCACTTTTTATTGTTATGTTTAATTATTAATTATCGTCAACAGTATATCACGGTGTAAGAAAATAACAAAATTAAATCGTCATAATTCTTTTAAAATGTCGTCCGGTGTCGGGAATGGACGATAAAAAGATGAAATATCAGTAAAGGAAGTAATATGTTTGGATTATTACAAAAACTTGTTCAGTTAGGACTATCAATTTGAGTGTTACACAAGAAGTGAGAGAGAATATCTCAAAAATATTCGTATATTTCAGTGAAGATTCGAGCCGTCAGCTTCAAATGAGAGTGTTGCTAATTAAATATGATCACGGTGGTCCCGACGAGCTCTTTAAATATTGTTTCCTTTCTGACCAGCTTCCTACTTTAAACTATAATTGTAATAACATTATCTCTGAAGGTAATATTTATATTACAAGTGTCAACGTAACGTAGGTTCTCAAGGCAACCTGTTCGTTGGACACCTGTTGAATCAACTGTCTTGTTAAGAGAAAGCTCGTAACTCATTCAAAATTCTTCGTCAATTTAGCACACGATCTACACTCGAGGATATATCATTTCATTTTTGAGTTTTCTTTTTAATCCAAATCATATTCTATTCCTTATAGATTTTGCAAATAAATAAAAATTTTGGACTACACATTTTGAAAAACCGCGCAGATTTGGGACTGACGCCAAAATCTCTCCAAAAAACGTCCAGAAGTAGCCATCTCCCAATTAATTAGCATGGCGGCTATAATTAGCTGCGCACGAGCAGTCGGTAGGTGTAGCTGTGACGTGTGACAGATGGGGACACAGCGCTGGCGCACTCTCCGCGCTTCTTTGAACCGGAATGCTTGAGGAAACTTAGAGTTAATTAGAAACGAAATTTATATCACGAGGATCTATCATGAGGAGCCAAGGTAGCTTGTTAGTGTACCGTTTTTTGAAGTGACGGAAGAATTATCAGATACTTATTTCGGTATTAATTTTAACAACACAAACGCAATAAATATGAAGCTGATTTGTCCAAAGATTTTTCAGAAGAGATTTCTTGAGTTGCTTTTCTTGAAACGGATGAAAGTACTAATGGGACAATTAATTTTGACGTTGGAGTAGATGTTGATTGAACAGAAATAGCAAATAACGTGATCTAAGTCATTTTGTCTCCAAATGAAACTTGAGAAGCATCTTAGACTGAACATTCAACATAAAAATGCTTGATATTCCATAAAAAGTACACTATTTTGTCGCAACTATTACGTAAAGGCTATAAAATAGTATTTGCATACATTTCACTCATCATTGTGGTTGACAGCAACCAAGATGAAGCTATAAAAATAATGGCCACACGAATTCTCGCCAAAGCTACAATAAAAAACTTCACAATTAACTAACACATGTGAGTGTCATAAAATGTGATCTCCTTTAGAAAAACTATTAAAAACAAAGTCACTTCACGATGCGATATAGCGATATCTTCATCGACAAGCTTATAAATTCATCAATCAAAATTTCAGCTGTCAAAATTATATCTTATTCCCCAGAAAATAAGAGTTCCTTCCAATCCTGTTACAGTATAGTTTAAGCAAATTGTAAACTTGTATTTTAATTATATGCTAGTCTCGTACGCGAAGCTGCGATTTAAACCTGTTTAGTGGCCATTGTTTGTCTGTATGTCCCCAAATAAGTCAGTAACACGATTAGTGAGGATCTTTGGAGCAACTTTTTTCTATGAGTAATTAAGATTTTTTGCAAAGTTTTGCGGTGGAGACTTGTTCGTTTATCTATTATTTCATTTATGTTGTTCAGATAATTTATGCACATTATAAATTATGCTCGATTAGTACGTTATTGGTAAAAAATTGTTTTGAATGTTTTTTCAACTAAATCATCGCTTTGGGAGCAGATATTGAAATTAATTAAATGTGGGTAGTTCACACACGAAACCAAATCTGAGAACATTAGAATTAAAAATGCAGCTAATGCTTCTAACCAATGATACGTGAAAATATGCAAACAAAATACTACTTTGACACTTTCATTTGTGAAATATTCAAGAAACGACATGAGAATGGCAGCGAATGCGGTTCAAAGTAAAATTTATCCATTATGTATTTAGTATAGGTGAGGTGCGCGCACGCAGCATGTTGCAGTTAGGGCTGGCACGCGGAGAAAATATGACAGGCCAAGAAAAAAACCACATAAATAAATTAGTATGGTGACTTCAAATTAAGATGAAATACGTATTCAAAAACATTTGGAAAAGAAACACATTTACATTACAAGTAACTGGTTATTTTCTACCAAAAGAAGTTATTTTTCATCTTTTGGTAACTCACAAACCCATCCACTCAACTATCTCAACGACCTAAAAATCCAGATCAATCCAGCTAAACTAATTCCGTGTCAACCCTACCCGTGCCCGAATGCTGCGCACGATTCGATCGAAATCTCGCGCGGAACAGACGCGGCGAGCATGCGCAACCTATCTGCTTAACTAAGCTGCACGTGGTAAATAAACTTAATCCGTACGGAACCACTCGTGTGAATTTTTTAGGGTACCTCCGTGAGAAATGCTGCCGTCCATTTTGGGTTCTTAAGAATTGATGGAAAGGAATTTTTTTTGGAAAATTTTTCTAAGAAGTTTTTAATGGATATAGTGTTGGCTTATGGTCAGATCCCGGTTACAAAAAATCGTCTTATTAGCACTGGTCAATTTACACCCAAAAGTGTCTAAGGATTACTCAAAGGACTGCTAATGCTGGAAAAGAAAGTGTCCCATATTAGCCTGTCTATATGTAAGACTGAGCAGTATCGCTACTAATCATGATAAATAGTGCATGGGTGATAACCAATATACCTAGGAAATCGAGGAAATACTTAATAAGTACTCTCAATAATACCAGGAACAAAAACCCTAACCTAGTCTTTGTTAATCCACTTACTGCAACTAGAAGACTCATTTACGACAAACTTAAATCATATAGCATATCTGGCAACATTATCTAAGTACTAAGATATAATATCCCTGATATTATAATAATACTTACTATGCGGCAGGAACTGTGCTTAAACTTAGAAGTAATTAAAATGGCTGATCTGGACCTTTATAATGACAGTAAAATGAAATAAATTAAAGATAATATTATATTATTAGCAGCGGAAGGATTAAAAAAGTAGAAGATTTGCTAGCCTCATTATGCAAAATCAGAAAATATACGAGACAGTTGATACAACCTACAGATGACACAAACACCAAACTGCGTTTGCAATGATGCATTGTAAGCATAATAAAAGTAATATCACCAAAACCACAACTCAGATATAGATTACAAGAAATAATTGAAACTGACGAAAACTGCCAACAAAATTAGAGCTCCTGATTAAATTGCTGCGTCATACTTTCTAGCTTACCCGCCAGTAAGCTTCCAACTGTCAAATGACGTCATAATGGAACAGATAATCCATTTATTTGAACGTCAAGTAGCCGGACCACCAGAGCACGTCACGCCTACCCAATACAAATCTGATCTGATGATATCTTTGCGCGTGATGTTTTTTTAATTCGCCTACTTATGCCGCTATTCCGATGGAATGTGATAACTTGTTGTTGCCAATTCAAATATATTCCTATTGACATTGACACCGACTGCTTTATTGGTACATAGATATAAAGAGGTCTCAGTCGTTGAATGTTAAATTGTAAATTATTCCGGATTTTTGCTTGAGGCAAAGTTATATTGAGAGATGCTAATACTTTACCTATCCCGAGTAAATATTGATAGCCAATTTAACATATACTTTGTCGAACATTGGTTTTTCGTTTACATAACTAGAATATTATACTATATTTCGATGTACTGAATAAGTATCCAGTTCATATTTAAATTAGCAGAGTCAGCCGTTGGAAATTTAAAGTGCTCCTTTTCCCAAGCTTATTACAAAGAAATTATATCGAACCCAGCCAATAGCGTTAGCCAGTCCACGCAACCTACAGTTTTAAGGCGCCAAGCCTCAAGCGCGTAATTCAAAATGCAAATATTGTGCACTTATAATGTATTTTGTATTCAAGCGGCAACGATGCAGCAGACCGGCCACGTCTCTCGTCAGTTTTACTGGAGAATCATGTAAAAATCGGCCATTTTTATTCCATTCGCGCACACCTGATTGGCGGTTCCCATGAGGTTAATTTTCACGGATTTCTTAAAAAGCGAATTTGTCTATGGTCAGGAGGTATTTGCGCGCGACGAGAATATCGCCCCAAGTGGGGTTCGATATTCAAATGGATTTATTGTTTTCCTGTATATTGGCAAGCGTGCAGGTTGTGTGGCTTGCATCAAGAATGATGCTGTTACTTTGACTGAATGTTCGTAAATCCTTGAATGGTTACGGATGTGATTATGCGCTGGTCGGTCTTCCTTTATAAATATTTGGATACGCAGATCTCGCATAAACACTGTAATGTCTAAAATATTCAGAAGCAATATGGATAAAATATTCTCTTTATAAAGAGACTTATCCAAAAGCCCAATTCCGTAACAGATCCACTCAAACATTTGACGAAAACATCGGCTATTTTTAATTTACCAACGATAATTGATCACAACACTGGCCCGGCGAAGCGCGAAACCAAACATCTTGCGTTTAAAAAAAATCTAACTACCTCGTTAGCGGCTGATACGTCATTTGACTACGTCACAGAGTAGAAAAATGCAGAAGGCAGAGTCTGTCTTGATAACAAACAGACAGATGAAGATCGCAACAAAAATGAAGCGTGATCTGGAACTATTCATTGGAGATTTCACATCACTGTGAAGAGTGGATCTTCTGTAGACATATTCTGTGACTCTGCCGTGTGTATACCAGACAGTGGTTCTGTAGGAGCTTCTATAAAAAGGTGCTTCGCCTCTCCTCGCCCCCCGGCACCCCTCGCCGCCGTTCATCTAATTTTAACCAGAAGACGATCCAGCACGTGTGCACTTAGTTCTCGGCAACTTGAATAAAGTTTCCTTTAAGAGTCGGTTTTTTTTTGTAAGAAAAGATTTTGGTTTTAATTTGGATTAGTTAAGAGATAATTAGGGACTTAATTAATGTTAGGAGATATGCTTCATTGTTGGTGTTCCGTGTCCTGTTATTTCTCTCAGTCTTGGAACTATTTTAGCTTGTAATTCAAGCTTTTTACCAAGAGTTCTATTTCCGAACCACTACATAATATTTTCGAGACTCAGAGACGTAAGACGCTAGAATTTCTATATGAAATAAAGAAAATACTGTTTTAAAGTAAACATAACTAAACCATCCTGCCAAAACAGGCCACTTGAAAGCACGACAAGTAACAGACCACCACTCAAGTGCCGTTACCCAAAAAGATAAAATTTCACCAAAAAAGGTGCATCGATAAAAACAATCGATGAATTCATTCGGACACCGGATCGAAGGCCAAAACAGATATAAAATTAAAAAGTATAAGCGGACGAATCGAGTTTATTAAATTTCAAATATTTACCGGTTGATATTACAATTTCAAATTTTTTCGACTTGCCGCGACATAGTTGTTCGTCTCGTCGGGTCATCTCTAAGCCGACAAATGGGATGTTGCGGTCAATGTTTATTCGAATGATGTCTTTGAACCTAAAATATATGTCGCTATACGAACTTGGCGATGCGTTTATTTAGCACTAAGAGGGCGTTAGCCAGATTTACGGTCTACGTTATCAGAAGACAAGCAACAAAGAAATCATTCTTTTACTGTTAGTAATACAAACTAATCTTCAAATGATGTTTAAGTGACAAGTTCAGATCAATTTGAAATACCATACAGTCCTTTACTTATAAAATCATGTATCGCAAATGGCATTAAGACCGCGGCGACCCTAGAATTTTCCATACAAACGTAATACCTAAATCATTTGCAATTTGAGCATATTTCCATCATATTATGTTAATATTCGGATTTAGACAGTATTTATCTAGGCTTGTACATCTTTTTTTTCCAAAAAAACTTACCTAAAATAAAGTTTAAGCGAATTGAAATTCGCACAATTTTTTGAGCTAAATGACATGTTTTCGTACTGTTTTTTCTGTATTA